>JAELVL010000010.1:0-4805901 GCA_018853505.1 Colletotrichum camelliae
CCTAACCCTAACCCTAACCCTAACCCTAACCCTAACCCTAACCCTAACCCTAACCCTAACCCTAACCCTAACCCTAACCCTAACCCTAACCCTAACCCTAACCCTAACCCTAACCCTAACCCTAACCCTGGCCCTGGCCCTGGCCCTGAGACCGATGAAGTCGGCGATGCGGATGTAGGCCTGGGCGTAGGCAGGGTCCCTGGCCTTCCAGGTACCAATGTGTGTAAATGAGGGCAGTGTGCCGCCGCCACCGTTGCCGTTATTGATACTGGTGAATACAGCACCGTCGGAGCCGATGCAGACAAAGTCATCGAGACCGTCGCCGTTGAGATCGACCCACTGGACGCCTCTCTGGATGCAGTTGTCGTGCACGTCGAGGTCGCCAATCAGGGTGAATTTGCCGTCGCCGTCATTCCTGCGCACAGCGTAGAGGACCTTGTCTCCGTTTTTGATCCAACCTAGCAGATCATCACGGTCTGGGCGGAAGATGCGGGCAAAGAACCACTGGTCGCGGTCCCAGTCGCTAGTGATGGTGACAACGGCGCCCATGTCCTGAGCGTCGTGGATGTACTCGCCGTCATCGTAGCCGCTGCCAACTTGTGTGAGAGCACCAGCGTTGATACCGTTGCCTGGCACCTTGTGGCAGCCGACACCTCCTTGATCGAGAGCATCCCCGGCGTCGAGAGGTTCCACCAGCCGGCCCTGAAACCTCGCACGACCGATGGCGGCGTAAATAGGCCCGGCCATCTTCTTGAAGCCCTGCGCGTTGGGGTGGACACCGTCATCAAGATCCGAGAGAGCGATGTGGCCATCCATCTCTGAGAGGAAGATGGGTCGTCCCTGGGCGTACAGCTCCCGCACCACCTCACGATATTTCTCATTGACGGCTTGACGTCTAACATCAGCCTCACCACCGATCGGCAGAATGGTTGTGGCGATGACAACGGTCCCGGGGGAGATGTTGTCCCAGAGGCCCTGGATCATGTTGCGGAAGCGGATGTGCTGGTTCGCATTGTCAATGCTGCGAACAATGTCGTTGGTGCCGGCGTTGATGATGACCATGTTGGGCTTGAACTTGTAGGAAGCCTTGGAGAGGTCGTGAATCTCAGACACAATGAATCCAGATACGGCCTCGACGTCCTATGTTCGGTCAGTCATTCTGTCGTTAAACAGGCCTGTGTACTAAGATATTTACATTATCTTTCATATTACCGCTGTTCTTGGTGCCGACCATGTCGACGGGGTGGCCATCATGACGCAACTGCTGGCGCAGGACCTTACGGTAGCTAGATGCAAGCTTCTGATTAGCAAAGAGATATTTTCGGGCAAGCTCAGCTTCATGAGACGAACCTGTTCTGGTCGGGCGAGCCAACACCAAAGACAATGGAGGCGCCCAGGGCCATGATCCTCAGGGGTGTCTTGTCATCGCGCCTCTTCGGGCCGTAGTATTCAACATCAACATCCAGCTGGGCCCATGCCGCGGTCTCGTTGACAATAGGATCATCAATGAAAGTAACGTCCGTGGAAGTGGGATAAGCTGTCACAGTGTCCGCGAAGAGGAGCGCCTGCGAGCCGAGCCAGGAGAGACCGACAAGAGAATTGAGGAACCTCATCTTGCGCTTCGAGAACTAAAGGAGAGACACAGCCACGGCTTTGTGTGACACAAAGGGATAGCCATTCATTCAAAGGGGGTTGGGATGGAATCTGCGCTGCATTTATATGAATTTAGATAGCATACTCTGCACATCACGCGGCATCGTGTCAATGAGGAGGACTATGCTGGGAGCGACATCGTCAGCCGACTTTCGACCCACCGTCCATGTCCATGCGACGGGTCTTTCTTTGTCATGACAGCTGACGACCGAATTACAACAGGACTTTGGTAAGATCCTGGATACTTCGGAAATTGGGGGCTCAATTCCCGAGACTGAGGTCGCGTACGACATGCTGGTTATCGGTGGTGTTGGACCTGAGAACGTTACCTTCGTATCACGGGTGTGCGTGAGAACTCTTGCTTCTTGGAGGACATCGGCGATGCCCAGGCTAGGCTGCCACTCACAAGACTAGGCTGCCACTTACAGGACAGGAAACTGACTATCAATAATAGATATCTTGGGTTTTCTCCTGTCAGTGTTATACTCCGAGATAGACCTGGCCACCACGTGTCCTCACGATCCCTCCTCTATAGGCTGGGCGGTGATTGCTTGTCACTGAACCCTAAACCCTGGCCAAGCGTTCTTTGTTCCCTGTTAAGCATAAGTTCCTCCTTGCAGACAGTTCGCATGATTTATAGATTGGGTAGTTCGTACCAGGCCACCTTACCCAGCCGTAGCGAGATCACGCAACGAGAATAATACCTCCCCGGCACTGCGACATTGGATCGCACGTGGCCGCAGGCAGCAAACCGCACCTGCGTTCCAGCGGCGCGCCCAGCCCAGCTTTCCAGTGTGTCCGATTAGGTACTGCGTATTGCCAGGCCCAGAGCCCTGGCCGCTGTGGCCTGTTTCTTCTGCTTCAAGTGCAACCTTCCCGAACAGGTATCGAACCCTCTGGCCATCTTGGCATGTAAAGAGCTGCTGAAGTTCCTTCTATCCATCTTGGCATGTGAGAAACTGATGAAGTTCCTTCTAGCTATCTTGACATCAATTGACATAAGGAGCAGGCGAATATTGTCTTGCAGTATCTCTAGTGCTTACGGAGCTGCGCTTCAAGTTTCTTCCTCAAAATGCTAAGCCGGCCTCTGCCACCTTCAGGGGGTTGTTAACAAAGGGGGTCAAGGTCTTTCGTCACAGAAGGCCTTTAAAATAGGCAGCTTGCCCGCCGCTCCCAGTAGGAAGACGACGTCGTTCAAGTACGATCGCTTGAAATGTCACGTGAGGATGGTGTTGTCATTGTCGCAGGCGCGGGCGCGGGCTGAATCTAGCCGAAAAACAGAAGACTAGAGGAGGTGCTAAACACATTCCGTTATATCCATGGGTCTATCGCATTCGGATGTCAAACTGATCTAGTGGTGTCGCAAGTGGACTAATCGCGAGTCTGCGATGCAAGCCCCGAGAGAGTGTATCCAAAAGACCAAAAGCGCTAAGCAGCTCTAAACGTGCGATGACATCGATAAGAATAAGCTCTAGAGAGGCAGTTTCCCCGGTTCCAAACACGTGGATGTCTTGCAAAGTTGGAATCCTCCGCAACGATTGGGGTTTGATGAGAAGAGCCAGACGAGGCTGTTGACCCGTCTTGACCAAAAGTCAGATTGGCGGCACATATTGATGCTGGGGCCTGTGAGTAAGGGAGCCGATTCCCTAGAGAGACCTGAGCCGAAGTTTAGCGAATATGTAGCCTGAGAATATGAGCCCGGAGCACCGAGTATGCACACCTGCATATACATAAGGTACAACACCAAGTTCAATTTGGCCTCGTGAATATCTTGTTTGAGGGCCCCATCCTCTTTCTTCCGATTTCTAAAGACCCGGACTTTCAGGGCCTTCGGGTTTCCAGTGCTCTGGCTTTGCCCTTAGATCTTCTTTCAAAGGGATGCAGCAGATGCAGATCCCACCGGACGGCGTGTAAGAGGTTAGCAAGGCCTGGCTACTGAGAACCTCTAGATCACTATTACTGCTCGGGTTGATCATATAATCAGGTCAAATTAAGGTTGTCTCTGGTCAAAGCCTGAGAGAATCTGGGCCAACAGATCATTTTCTACTTACAGATGCTCGTGTAACTGCTGGTCTTTGCCCGAAAAACATGGAATAGGGAAGAACACAAAAGCCCGAAAGGTTAGCATTGGAGACAGCCCGAAGGAGATTGTGCGCGAGCCAGACTTGTTGCCTCAGAATCAGAAGCACATTCATGGAAGTGTACTCGAACAGACCCATCCAATTCATTCCAGCAGAAATGGCATTGCCGCGTTGTACAGCGTTGCTCTCTTGTACTTGGTTGAGCAAAGGTGACGGGGACTGGGAGAATTATACGCACAACTGGGGCCAACTACGAGCACCAGTGGCTGTACTGAACGTAGTTCGCGAGCTGTTCCGTGCGTCCAACGCCGCATAACAAACCCAGTCTTGAAACGAAACAAACTCCAATGGGCAAGATAATCCCACCCTTTTAAGATTAACGTTCATGGGGAACTTCTCGAAACAAATATTTGAGTTTCAGATACCGGTAGTTTGGGGCTATGAGCAGGGATTCAAAAAATCTTATCTCAATTCCTGAGGGCCAGATAAAATAAAGAGTCTCCCCTGGACATTTCCTTCCAGCTGCACCCAGGCAACGTGTCTGCTGGGATAGGACTCGGCACGCAGACGACACACGCCCTTCTCAGACCAAGCGGATTCGTCGGTCATTGTACCCAGAACTTCGATCCACAATCTTCTTTCATCTCCATAACATGTGCACTCAACCATGGTCGACTTCGATGAAGCAATCCCTGCGCTCAATCAGCGACCGGCAGCGCTAGCCATTATCATTGTTTTTCTGGTACGCTACTCGATATTCCTTCATTCCATTCAACATTGCCCGCTTTTCGGTCTTTGCTCAGGAATGACCATAAGGCTGACGACGTCCTCAGATCCTCGCCTATGTTTGTGGCATAGGGCGGCTGTACGTTCGCTTTTTCGTCGTTCGTCGCCCCGGCTGGGATGATGCATTGCTCGTTATGGTCCTGGTATGTTGTCAATTCCCAGTCGGACGCACTCTGAGGGTCAGAATTCTAAGACTATCTTCCTTCCAGATTACCACTACCTTGTTATCATTATTAACATGCATAGGTAGGAGCAATGGTGCTTGATCACGATGAAAGCCCGAATCTAACCGAGTCTATGTAAGCCCTCTCAAACGGGTTGGGAAAGCACTATGCTACCCTTGGATTAATTGGCACTGAGGCCTTCATCAAGGCAAGCATCGTTGTTAGCTTTATACTGGCGTAGAATTCCAAGACGCTAACTTTCTGACAGACCTTTTACATCTGCAACGCTGCGTATTGCATGGCGACAACCTTCATCAAGATGGCTCTGTTATGCCAGTATCTCACAATGTTTGACTATGGTTCACTGTCATATCGATTGAGCATGTTAATGCTCATTGTCACAGCGATGTGGGGCACCGCATACTCCATCCTCGCCTGGTTTCCATGTAATCCCGTTTCGGCACAGTGGGAACTGACAAAGCCGGCCACGGGGCGATGGGGATTTGGTTCGGACGACCTCGGTATCTACAAAAGAACATATATCAGCCATGTAGCGACTAACATGGTGCTCGACATGGTGGTGTGTGGGTTGCCGCTGCCGTTCGCGTGGGGAAACGGCATCCGGAAGAGGTCCATTTATGGAGTTGTCTCACTTTTCATTATAGGTGATATGTAGGTATCCCGACAGTCTACTCAGACGTCTGTGTGGATTTACTGACCTTGTTTGATGGCAGTGTTGTTGCCATTGGGGTTAGCCGTCTTGTGTCCATCCAGAACACAGAGGCCGGCACATACCCTAGGGTGGACCCGTCTTGGTACGCCTGTGTTCCTGCTGTACTAGCAACCGTTGAGGTAAATCTGGCTACGGTTTGTGCGTCCATACCAATTGTGTGGCCAGTTACGCAACGGGCCCTCAGCAGAATATGGGTCACGAGAGAGGTTGAAATTACCTCTGAACCGGGCGACTATCCTCTCACTGCCGGCGCAAAACCTTACGACAGTTACTACATACAAAAGACCTCAGCCTGGTCTATCACCAGCCAGCAGCATAACGTAAAAGGGATATAAACATCAAAATTCAGCTGGGAAATGTGTTTTTCTAGGTAGATTTGATTAATTCCAACAGAAATAATGCAGGAAATAACCAAACAGTTGGTTCTATACATGATAAGAAAGCGGGTACATACCCAGTCACCTTGGTTCTCAAACCTTTATAGTGGTCTCAGTAGAACGACTTTCGGTTCTTATTTATATTCGTTACTTGAGATGAATTCCTTCTTGCTCTTCCTCGCGTGGATCTGGCCACCTTTGCGTTTTCTTTATCCTGCAGCTACGAGGATTCCTATGAAGGCTTATGTGACCCTCTTAAAGACAACTTTGCTGAAATATTTCTTGCTAGTGTTGCGTTGCGTGGACTTTCCTCTCGTACCAAAAGCCGTTTGCGTAGTCCTGGCTGAGCCTTTTCCATCGGCCACAGCCTCTATTTCCATATTACGTTTGGTTTCATTCCATCATCCCAACCTTGCGGAAGTACGATCTTGCTATTTGGCATTTTCATTCTGCAACGCCTCTGGTTCGGCAATTTCTGCGGGTAAGAAGTCTTGGTTGATCAGGTCTTCTACTCGTTTATAGGTGACCAGTATCTCGGTATTCTCTTTCATACATCGTTTAGGTGTCAGGCCAAGGCGCGCGTGAGTGACATCGGAAGCTAAATTCTCTCCCGAAGATTTCTTCAAATGTGATCAAGGACCGGTCTCAATTCTCCAACGTAACACCTAATCTTTTTATTCGTCAAATCTGTCCATTCAACCAGTCGCCCATTTACAACATGGCCGGCATCAGGGAACCAGGCACAGTTGGTATCCGTGAGTCACCTACTTGCCACGTGACAACCGAATACAGATTCAATGCGGCGACAACCCCCGCCTCATGGTGGTCACCTAAACGACTCTTTCCGATATTATGGTTCACCTCCAGTATCGTCTTTGTGGAGTTTGCGCGGGCGGCGGGCTCCGCGTGGGTGAGATCAGAACTCAGATTGCTTTTGGGGAATAGGAACCCTCCTGAGATCGCCACTTGTGCTTGAACATGTCCATGCAACGTCTTTCCAAAGGAGTCCCATTGTATCCTCGCATCAACTATCGCATGGCTAAATTCCAAGAAATCATTTACAGCTGGAGTCGACCTTGATCAATGTACCATATGATAGGACTAAGTCTTCTAGTGTGAGGATCGTTCCTCTTCCAATACCACGATCTGCAAGAATTCTGGCCCATCGCTAGCATCTTCTGGGTTAAAATATACGGTTTCATCGTTTCGGTATTACCTGCCTTCTGAAAGTCGACTTGGGCTGAGTGCCGGTATTGTCCATGTTCAAGCAATCAATGCTTCAGTTTGTCATTCCGCCATCCCATACTCTGCGTTATAAACGAAAACCCCAACACACCTAGAGGCGGTGATAGGCTCGCCAACGCAATCTTTAACATACTCTTCTGTAAGACAAGTGAGCAGCAAAGACCCATTAAAGCATTTGTAGTGGAATCTCTTCAATGAATGGTTATCTTCTTCGAAGTCCAAAACACAGGTCTTCCAATTCTCCAGTCCAATAGCATGTGGCAAGTCACATCAGCTTTTCTGTCTTACTTGTTGCGGAACTTTCGGATTCCCAGGCAACCATAAACTCTCACTTCGGGAGGATCATTCATAAGCTTGTTTCAAGCAGACTGTGACTTGACCTTGCAGCATTTTCCGTGTGATTAGGGTACCATCGCCAACTTCGGATAGACAACGGCGATGTACCTTCTTATTCGGACTTATGAGATTACAACGAGATCCACTGTAAAATATCTATTCGCCGGATATTTTCCCATTTGAGTTGTCCGTCACGGGCGAATCGGACTTTACTGATGATGCTGACACCTGAAGCTAGTTAGCGAGCCCGGGAACAACCTCCAAAGTCCGTGAACGGTAAGTCGGGATTTTAGATTCGTTGATTGATGGTTCCACCTTCCATGTATCAATATACGTAAAACAAATGAAGTCAAGTTATTCATGTTCGGATATCCTCTCGGTTTTCTTGTGCTTCGGTATGGAGAATCTCCGTCTCCACTGGAGATGCGGGCCTGTCGCCATGGTCATACTGACAGCGTATTTATAGGGCAATCTGTTCTCGATCCTGTCCATTGTTAATCGGAAATCTTCAATTCTTATCTTGTCTCTTCGACACTACCTGCCTTGAATATGGCGGATCGTTATGTCGCAGTTCACGCCAATCCTAGCGGTCCAGGAGACGGCCGCCCGGATGCAGACCGAATCATTCGCGATGAAGGCCTGATTGACGAACTATCCAATCGAACAGTATTCATCACAGGATGCTCCTCGGGTATTGGCATCGATACAGCAAAGGCTCTCTTTCTCACTGACGCCTCCCTTTACCTGACCGCCCGCGACATCTCGAAGGCCATGGCTGCTTTGGGTGACACCCTTGTCTCCAGCCCGCGTGTCCACCTTTTGGAACTCGATCTGGCTTCGTTTGCCAGTGTACGTAACTGTGCTGAAGCCTTTTTGTCTCTCAAAGTGCCGCTCAACATCCTGATATGTAATGCGGGAGTCATGACGCCTCCGGAAGGCCGAACGCAGGATGGCTTTGAGACACAGTTTGGTACCAACCATCTGGCCCACTTTCTTCTTTTCGAACTCCTTCGTCCTGCATTGCTTGCAGGGGTTACAAGGGAGTTTGCTTCTCGCGTTGTCATCCTGGCTTCAATCGCTCATCGCTTTGGAGAAGTTCATTTCGACAACATCAATTTCGACGGGCACTATGATGCCATGGCTGCCTACGCTCAGAGCAAGACAGCGAATCTTTGGACAGCGAATGAGATCGAACGCCGATATGGCGCACAAGGCATACATGCTTGGAGCGTGCAACCCGGCGCAGTCCTCACGGACCTGACGAGACACATGTCTGATGAGCAACAAAAGGGGCTGAAGCAAGACGATTACTTATCCAAAATCTACAAAACACCCTCTCAAGGTGCCTCCACCTCCGTTTGGGCAGCGACTGCTGCCGCATTGGAAGGGAAAGGCGGGCGATATCTTGAGGACTGTCAGATAATCGGTGCATGGGAACCATCAAAAGGACTGTACAGTCCGGGATATGCCGAGCATGCATACAGTGTGCCGAAGGCTAAGTTGCTTTGGGAAAAGTCGAGCGAGTGGGTGAGGTAGATCGGGATCGAATACTACCTTATGTCTTTCAGGGGGTGAACGGGTCGGTCTTTTGACCATTGACTTTCGTCTGGCATTATTGAAATAATAAATTGGCAATTTCCAAACCCATCTTGTCGATATCTTATCGATGGCATTCTTTTAGGCGGCTTGGTCATTAGAAGACTAACATAGCTTGGTGTTGTGGAATTATACTCATGCCATCATGCTCGATGTCTGCTTACCTAGCTTGTATGAATCATTGCAGCAATGTGAAGTGAAGTGGGGTGGGCTTAGCGGCTGGAACCTGAACAAACCTTGAAGCCTCCGTTTATCATCTCGGTTGTTCGCAACCTTGCCCCGAATATTCTCCCGGCGACAGATTTCGAGTTTATTCTATTCAACGGGAATTTCTAGAGCACCTTCGTTTTTGGTTGTCAAGTCAACATACTTAGACTTCAACTCATTGGATAGGTCACGTTCCACAAAGAGGGTATCGACTGTGATCCTTGTCTGTGACACTGTGTTGTCATGGGGAATATGAGACACTAATTGAACAAGCACTGACGACTTCAGACACAGTCTTCACCCTCTTTGCAGGTTCATATTGGTGTACAAAAAACATCAACCCGCCGCATTTTGTTATTTTGTAAACGCTACTTGCTCTGTCAATATTTGTTCTTTTCTGGTCTCACTGTATCTTCATCATGACATTAGGCGATTTTGGAATGGTGTACGTGAGCGACAAGTGCGGCTCTGTCATACACAGTCAAATTTGCCAAGCAATATTCCTCAAAGGAGCGCCAGTGGTTCGGGTTTTGGAGTCATGGTGCATCAGAAACAGCAGGAGTAGAGATGGCATCAAGCCAACTCTCGCGGTAGTATATTTCAATACTGGCGTAGATGCCGACGAGTATCTTCGGATTAAGGCAGAAGTGGCAGCCAAGGTATGTCAACGCTACATCAAGTCCAACTCCCCACTATGGCGAAAACTCATTAAGGTGTCCTAGGCCGGGGTCGACTTCATTTCATATGAACTGCCACCAAATGCGTCTACAGATGGGGTTCTCAGTGTGATTTCTGCACTGAATAAAAATCCACAGACTCACGGCATTTTGGTTCAGCGTCCACTGCCGACTCAGATCTCTGAACCGGATGTTATTGGCAGTATCAGTAGACGGAAACACGTTGAAGAGCATCTTCAAGGAGAGTGTAGCAACATTGCTGTGGATGGAGTAGTTCGTCTGCTCGCTTCTTATCGTAAAACCGACCTGCTCGACTTATCTATTGTGCTTCTTGGGGGCACTAACATCATCACTCCGGGTTTCAAAGCCGAGCTGAAAAAGCGATATCCACGTGTTGAGATGTGCAAGACACCAGAGGAAGCGAAGCTTGTCGGCAGAGACGGGATTGTTGTCATGACAGAGCTCAACAAAGGGGGCATTCTCCAACCTGAAATGCTTGGGTCAGGAGTCGAGTTAGTCGTTGACCTGGGGTTTGACGTAAACACGAAGATGGGAGATCTAGATCCGAGGGTGTTTGACGTCGATGGCTTGATGGTGGTCCCAACTCCAGGTGGCGTACTGCCTGTTATTATCTGGCTGATGATGGAAAGGACTATCAAAAGCAAGGCCGGGCGCAAAGGTTCAAGATCCACTTGGATCCGCAAGGGATGTGCGCAGATCTTGAACTTAATCAGAATGAAGTCAGCTTCGCAGAATAGCCATTGATATTGTGGGTTCGTACGATTGCGGAATAAATCTTCTGTGTCAACTCCAACTTTCAAGGCACAATAAACTTGTTCTTGGCGATTATCAATGTGATTGATGACGCTTCACTTTTCTGACAGCTTGCATATACTCATGGGATGGGGATGATGTGATGTTGACGTATCTTGACTGCATCCGGACTCATTCGTGTAAGTTTCCATTGTGATGTTACGAATGAACCCGGTACCCACTACCAGCCACACATCAGCTGTTGCAGTTGCTGCTTTCGTAAAACATTTATGTGTTTGGGCTGGCAAAATATCAATTTGTTTGACGTCTCGAAACGTAAAACATGTTCATATCCAGAGTTATGTCTTGAGGCCTTTGCTTTCTACACAGTTGGCACTGCTAACGTCGCTGTTGTCGTCATTGTCTCAAGGATCGGCGCTCGGCGACTGATGGAAAATAACGAAGATGAGCCAATTCAAACTTTGGTGAATGCAACTAGATTATGCTTCGCTAGCTAATTACATATTACGTCCCCAGTATCCATCCTCTAGTCGTGGCCGTAGCCCTGTACAAAAACTACGTTTCTGTGGTTTTGTACTTGCGGCATTTGATTAATATGCTCAGATTGTTGACAAAAGCGAGCATGAAGCCAACATTCACGCGCTTACTGGTAAGAAGCGCGGTAGGTGTCCCAGTAGGAGTGCATGCGAGTCTCCTGGCCATCAGTGAAGTGGGTGAAGCAGTCGCTGTGTGGATAATTAGTATACTTGTCATGCATACACGCGAAGAGTGATACTTACTCGTCAGAGTAGTCCATGTAGTTGGTGACGGGGTCAGTGCCAGCAAGGGTGGGGCAGGTATCACGGCCAATCTCGCAGTCGTAGGCCTCCTCAGACTCGAAGGGAGTGTCAGCAACGTAGTCGCCGTTACCACCGCACTGGTAGCCCTCGAAGGTGTGGTAAACTATCATGCGTGTAAGCCATGTGGTCCTCTTTCGATTTGCATGGGTTAGCGTGGTGTCACTTACGTCCAAGCCAGTGGCCAATCTCGTGGGTGGCGGTGTGGCCAAGGTTGTACTGGGCCAAGCTACCTCCGGGAACAGCAGTGGAGCGGATGACGACACCATCGTAGTAGAAGGCAGAGGAGCCGGTAGAAACGGTCTGGGGGAAGTAGGCGTATCCGAGGTAGGGGGTACCGGGAAGGAAGTAGACGTTCAGGTCAGCGTAGGTGCCCTTGCGGAGCGAGCGCTTCATGGTCAGCTCGGCCGAGTCAGAAGCCCACTGGGTGTTGATGGTCCAGTCGGCACCGGCTTGGGAGAACTGAACATCGTGGGGAGCGAAGGCCGCGTTCAGGACGTCGAGCTGGTCGTCCAGGGTAGCCTGGGTAAGGTACCCATTGGCAACAGTCTGGGACCTGGCAATGACGTGCCAGTAGACGTTGACGTTGATGGGAGCCAGACGAGTGGAGTTGCCAGCGACGCGGGCGTTCTCCTCCTTAAGCATCAAGCGCTCGGCAACCTCGATCTGCTCCTCGGAGGGAGAAGGGGTACCGCAAGAGCGCTGGGCGAAGGCGCCGGAGGCGACCGCGAGGGCGGAGAGGACAAGAGTCTTGAACTGCATCTTGGAGGGGGGACCGGACACCTGATTGGAGAGAACCTGACTTGAGAGGACTGGGATGAGGATGAGGATAGAAGACACCTTGATGGCTGGCTTCATGGCAGTTTATATAACCATTTGACCGTTCCCATCATGAAGCTCACATGCTGGCAAGACATATCGTGACTTGAAAGCATTTCGACTTTGAACCTTCCCAAAACGGATCAGACCGAAGGTTTAGCACACTGCAACGGACGGTCTTGTGGTACGCAAACTGGATCAAATGCAGCGATTCTCTTTGCAGGTGCAAACGCAGGTGGCTCCTGTGCTCCATAGCCGAGGAGTTGCTTCATGGGCAGGTTGAGGGCACCTGCTGAGTTTGTCAGGTCGCATGCGCTTCTATTGACGACACCCGCCAAAAGCTTGACGTGATAAGACGGTTGGCCGGCATATCTTAAGTTGCCAAGGAAAATCGCGGCTTTTGCGATGGTTCAGGAAATGCCAAGACGGTGAAAGGAGCCAAGAAAGGGACGGTATCCAGGCTCTGGTTTGTATCTCGTACAACGCTCTGATTAAACCAAGCAATGGCTGGTTATCGACTTGCCTTTTGCGCCAATCGAGGCCCATTAATTGGCCAGCACCAAGCACGGCTGAGTTCATTCGCGCGTATTATCGTTCCCACTCAAAGTCTTGGCCGTTGATTTAAAGTCTTGGCTCTTGAGCTTCACCGCGTCTGCTTGGATGGGGATTGGCCAAATCAAGCTTATATTTATGAGTGTCGGGCATAGCCGGTCGCCGAGATGTTACCTTCCTTAATTCGACCACAACTCCACCCTCCTCCCCCTGAGCCCGACAAGCCCCGTCCCTCCGACCCCGCGCCGGTCCAACCCACATCCCGGTGGCGCTGGAGGAATGCCCGCGCTCGTCGCATCACATCGCATCTCATCGCCAACTCCCCGCCATCCCCTGCATTACCTCCCTTTCCCCACATCTCCGGGAATAATCTCCATCTACCGCCTCCCGCTGCCGCCGTCTGCCATTTTAGATCCTTATCTCTGGTGGCGGATAAGTCGACATCAAGACCAGCTTCCAGTCTTGGTAGATGGTCCAAAGTGCCAAGCTCGTCAGTAAAATGAGTTTCGTCACAGTAAGACACCTGATAGTCCCATGGCGCATTTCGGAGGTGGCTACGCTCTGGTGTCCTGCGGAAACCGCCGTAAACCACACACCGGATCAACGAAAGAGCCTCTAGACTTGTGAGTCGTTTGTTCTGCTCTTCCAATACCAGCACAAGATCGCTCGACTCATCTGGCTCGCTTGCAACCACTGCTATTTTCCTACTTTGGCTTTCCTATGAATCTTTTCACCTGGCGCCTCATCAGATTTCATGAGGCAGAACAGTGAATGCATTAGGAACGGGGTAACGTCGATGTCAATATTGAGTAAAGATGTGCACAGCGAGCTGCATTCGCCAGTTTGTTGGTTCCGCGGTATTGGATCAGAGATTCATCCGTGATCGCCAAACTTGGCATGCGTGATCTGCGATTGCATGGACCCTGCCGACCGAGCCTCATCAAACCTACCGAGGGTACCACAACGATGATCAGACGAGACTTGACCAGACCGACAGGTCTTCTTCTTATCCCGGCAGATGAGAAGAGCTGCAAACTGGGCAATACGGTTTGAATGATGCGAATACAGAAAATGGTTTCAGCCGCCCACGTGATGATCTTTCTCGTCAACAATCGCGGTCTACGCATGCTCATTTTCCAGAGCGACAGACAGCCGACTGGATGAGACACGGTGGAATGGGAATTTCAACATTTTGATGAAGCCCCGTAACAGGAGTAGTTCAGCAGGGGACACGCGAATGTCTCACCTTGATCTCCTGTCTGTATAGCTAACGGGGCTGCTGACCGTATTGTTGGAGCACGGAACAGAGGTCCAAAATCGATGTCTTGAAGAACTATCCGAGCCTTGCGAAGAGTTCCGTACTCATAATTGGTCATAAAACCCAATCGTGGGAGTTTGGCGAGTCCTCCCGCTTCGTTATCCTTTGGTGGGGGTTTGCCTGATGTGAGATGGGTTTTGGCCAATCGAGCTGAACCTTTGCATTCCTCACGACCTGGCCCTTTCACCCCTTGCTTGCAAAGTATTTCCCTGTCCAGGGATGATAGGGGACGGTCAGCGATATGTAAAATGATGCCTGAGCTCCATCATGTGGTTCGCAATCTTCCTTGGCCATTTCATAAAAACCTGCTCTTGACTGTCCTCCATCCAAGGTTACTTTTCCCGCAGCGGTCACGATGCTGTCAGGGATCAATTATCACCGATGGCTACCTGTTCTCACTTTGGTGGCGATATGGGTCGTACTTGTCTCCAAGGGCCGACTCACTTACTCTCCTTCTATTGCCGAGCCTGAGTTGGTCTCTCAATCAAATTCTACCACAGAATCGACAACGGAAACACCAAGAATTCTCATAGTCTACTCGTACACCGAAAGCAAAAAGTCCCGGGAGAATCTTCGATACTTCGTGAAGTTTGGACTTCACCGTGCAGCAGACTTTATATTCATCTTCAACGGGAGGACAGATGCCCTCAGAGAAGTACCGGAGAGGAAAAATGTCCAGATTGTGATGCGAGAGAGAACTTGCTCTGATCTTGGCGGTCACGGCGAAGTTCTTCGCGGCAACAACATCTGGAAGCAGTACGACTACTTTGTTCTGCTGAATGCCAGCGTAAGGGGCCCGTTCATGCCCTACTGGAGCAGTAGCTGCTGGTCCGACATGCTTTTGGCAAAGATAACCCACAAGGTCAAGGTAAAATATTTGGCATTCCCTTATTTTCCCTCGGTCTTACTTCCTACCATGCGTGCTATTTAATCTTTGTTCCCGAGCCTTTCCAACTGCCTGGACATATAGCCATACAAGACTGATCTTTTAGCAGCTTGTTGGAATCACTGCGAAATGTTGGCCACGATTCTACATTCCATCAATGGTCTGGGCCACTGATCAAACTGGAATCGGCCTTTTGCTTGACGCTTCCCTGGGAAGAAGCCACTCGATTTTCGGTGGGCCTGGCGAGCTTGTTGGACTTAGCGGTTGCTATGATACACTTCACAGCGCCGCTCATGCCGAGATGGGAGCGACGTCAATGATCACGGGTGCGGGATACACCGTTGACGTCTTGATGACTTCTTTCCACAAAATCGGCAATGCTGGAAGTTATTGTGAATCAACACCTCCTGGGGTGTTGGATCCACTCCGAGAGGGAGATTATTTTGGGTTTAGCATTCATCCGTATGAGACTTTGTTCGTGAGAACAACGGCAGGTATGAGCTCCCTTCCAGTGGAGCATCTGTCATCTTGGATTGAAGACAGTGGATATTCAAGTTATTTGAGGTGTGGGCCGTGATAGGCTTGCTGTATGTCGAATCGAAATTGCGTCTTCACACAAGCTCAGAAACCCAAATGTTACTTTCCCAGTGGTTATATCGCTACGGCGTTCGTAGCGGTCTCTTGAGAGAAAATCTTGCTCTTACTAGTAGTCATGTCTCATCGCTTGTTTACTCTGGAATATGTCTTCATTTCTTCTAATTTTTCCTTCGTGGTGTCCGCGTCCACTCTAGATACCCAACGTTTCGATTTATTTCGGGACTATTTCACACATAGTCAGAGATCTGTTACAAGCTCTATTTTACTCACGGTCCTTTTCAATACGTGATCAACGTGACCAATCAATTTTCACTGATCCTTCCGAATGTTGTCGCAATTGATTGCCTGAACGGGGTCGCATTGGGCTGCCTGATTAGGAAGCTTGAACCACGGCCTATTTGTATCTCCATCTTCGACATTCTGTCGGTGCTTGAAATCCTTTGTTTTCCCAATCATCATTCACATTTCATGCCGAACATGAGAGCTGTTATGCTTTTTCCGGTCGTCTGCTACATTCTTTCCGGGTGGATGTGTGCTGCCAATGCCGTCCCTGTTGAGGCAGAACAGAAGCATTTTGCCCACCAGGACCCATTGGCGTCACCCTTGTGGCACCAGCCAAGAGTCACTAGACAAGACGACAAGCTCTGCAATGCAGGATCGCGGCAATGGACAGGTTTCGTTCCTGTCAGCCGTGACAGAGAGATGTTTTTCTGTGTGTATATCAAGATCTTTTACGGGTTGGGGAAATTCTTATCATTCCTAGGGTACTTCGAAAGTCGCAATAATCCTGAAGCTGCGCCTCTACTTATTTGGGTCAACGGGTGCGTCGATCACTGCGATTGCATTCGATTTTCTTTTTCGGTTACAGCCTTGAACTTTCTAACGAGAAGTTTGCATTCCCAGCGGCCCTGGTGGTTCGTCTCTTCTTGGTGCATTTTACGAACTTGGGCCATGCAAAATAAACGAGGCTGGCAATGACACGACGCGAAATGCTTTTAGTTGGACAAACTTCGCCAACGTTCTCTTCATTGAGTGAATGAACCTTTGAAAGCATCATGCTTTTATCCCACTGACCTATGAGTTTACTAGTCAACCTATCGGGGTAGGGTTCTCTTACACGAACGACTCGAGTCTTTGGGCCCATGGTTTAAACGAGGCCGAGAATGACTTCGATAAATTTCTGGACACTTTCCTTGATGATGTCTTTCCCGAACTATCCAACCGGTCTATCCACTTTGCGGGTGAGTCCTTTGGTGGACAGTACGTGCCTACTTATGTCAGCAGAATGAGAAGAATACTCGATTCCATCATTCTAGTAAACGCCCTTGTCAGCTTTCCAAAGGTCGTTCTAGGTCTATATGAGCATTTTTGCACGCCAACTTCGGTCCAAGGCATCAGGCTTTCGGGGTCTGGAAGAGGCTTCAATGACACCGAGTGTGCTACGATGGCGGCCGGTTATCCCAAGTGCAACCATTTCAGCCAACTCTGCGACATGGCATACGATGGTCAGACATGCAAAGCAGCTTATGGAGCATGCAAGCCTGTCGAGGATGTTGTCATGAATAAGGTCACCCCCGGTGGTCTCAACCCTTACGACGACCGAGTGGACTGTGTTGAGCCTCCCTTATGCGGTCGTCTCGGTACGTCAGCAATCACAGCCTAAGTCACAACTGCTAACAGACATCAGGCATAGAGGAGATCACGAAATACCTGAACCAAGCACACGTGCAAAAGCAAATAGGCGTTAAGAACCAGATTGACTTCAAGACGGTGAATATAGACTTAAACGAGCAGTGGTCAACAGCTCCAGACCTTTTTATACCCACCAGCCGCGAAGTAGCTGCGATTCTTGACAGGAAGCACACTCGGGTTCTAGTCATTAACGGGAACAATGACATCATTGTGTATGTTTGTAAATGCCTCTGGGGTGAGAGGATTACCTGCGGCTAATACTTGCTTTCAGGAACACCGAGGGGGTTAAACGCATTTTCGATGACCTTTTGTGGCGGGGTCAAGCGCAATACCGTGCTCAATCATGGGCCAACCTTCATTTTCAAGCACCATCGGGCAACCATATTCATGTGGGGATGTCGAAAACTAGCGGAAACCTGACCGTCGTTACTGTTGATGAGGCAGGACATATCGTGCCTCATGATCAGCCTGAAGCGGTCATGCTTGTTGTCAAAAACTGGGCTATTCATGGAAGCGTATGGCCGTAAAATCATCAGTCTCCGTTTGAAACTGCTGTGGTTTAACGTCTACACCGTGGTTGTTATTTACAACTCATTCAGTTTCGAAGTTGCAGTAACAAGACTGGAGGGCAAAGCCATATTTTTCTTAATGGTCAAATAACATCAATGATTGTTTCAACGTGTTCACAGTTTGAATAACTCATGTCTCTTAGCTTCATTTCTGATCTCAAAACGCCTATCCCTATTTGTTGCTTTCCACACCTGTGTGTCTAAGCCTTCGTCATGGTCATTGGAAATTTAAAACCACGGTATCAAGAAACGTCCGTGTGATTAGAAACGTACGCGCATACGTTTCCCCGCCGGTGCTGCGGGAGCCGCCGGTACACCGGCCGGAGGGGGAGGAGCGGCAGCTGGTGGAGCAGCCGGCTTCGGGCGGACGGTGGGGCAGCGGCTGGTTTCCCTCCGGCCGGTGGAGCCGGAGCAGCAGGAACTGGAGCCGGGGCTGCGGCCGGCTTGCCACCAGCTGGAGCAGCAGGCACGGGGGCGGCAGCGGGAGGGGGGGCAGGCTTACCGGCTGCTGGTGCGGCCGGAGGCGCTGCGGCCGGAGGAGGAGCAGGCTTTCCAGCGGCAGGAGCGGCAGGAGCGGGGGGAGCAGGCAGGCGGGGCGGCGGCTTCGGAGCTGCAGCCGGAGGAGCCGCGGCAGGAGGAGCAGGCTTGGGGGCAGCCGGGGGAGCCGCGGCGGCAGGCTTGGATCCAGCGGGAGCGGCCGGCGCAGCTGGAGCCGGCTTAGACGCGGCAGGGGCCGCAGGGGCTGCAGCCGGAGGTGGTGCGGCGGCTGCTGGAGGGGGCGCGGCGGCACCGGCAGCGGGAGCAGCAGCGTTAGGAGTTGCAGCTCCCTTCTTCTTCAGAACACCAGCAGCCGCGCCAAGCACAGTGTTCAAGGGGGCCGCAAGGGGGTTGGCAGCAGCATTGCCAGCGGGGGCAGCAGCGTTTGCGGGCTGACCCTTGCCCTTCAGGACGCCGGCAGCGGTTCCCAGTACTGTTCCGATGGGGTCGGCGGCTTGCGAGCCTGCGGGTGCGGCGGCACCAGCTGGTTGGCCTCCCTTGCCCTTGAGGACCAGCGGCAGTTCCAAGAACAGCACCAATCGGGTCGGCAGCTTGACTTCCCGCAGGGGCAGCAGCAGCACCAGCAGCCTGACCGTTGGTCTTGCCCGTCAATGTTCCGAGGACCGAGCCGATGGGATCAGCGGCCGGGGCAGCGGCTGGAGCTGCAGCCGGAGCGGCAGCTGGAGCAGCCGAAGCGGCAGGAACGGCCGCAGCCTGCCTAGCACCAAGAGCTGGGCTCTTTGCTTTCTTGGCCGCCTTTGCGGGAGCAGCAGCGGCGGGTGTCTTGCCCTTGGCCTTTGCTGGAGCAGCGGCGGTGGCTGTCTTGCCCTTGGCCTTGGCTCCGGTAAGACCTCCAAGGAGCGAACCGATAGGGTCCGCCGCAGCAGCATTCTTGCCCTTGCCCTTGGCGGCAGCAGCACCAGCACCTGCTCCTCCAGCACCTCCAGCAGCAGTGCCGCCTGCACAGTTCCTAAGGTAGAGGTTAGCCTCTTGCACTGATACAGCAGGTAACAGTTGTCCAAACGCACCCGGTGATTGCCCCAGCTTGTGCCCTGGTACACTTCGCATTCTGGCCGCCCTGTTCGTAACGTTTAGTGAGATGCCTTTGCGTGTCTTGCAACAAGTAGCACTTACAGAGAGCAGGCAGTCCAAGTCGTCAAAGCATACGGCTCCCTGTTGGGCAGAGACGTAACTCACGCACAAGGCGGAGGCGATAACAACGAATCCACGCATGATGGTCTTCTTTCGACTTAGGAAGTCAATGTAACTGATTAATGGGGATCCGGATCACGAACACGAACTAGTCGTATTGGGAGCTGTTGTCATTTATAGAGGTGAAGAGGCTATGGTAAAACGACCGGTACCTGCATGCAATTCAGCATCCAGCCAATGATGGGACGCAACCTGATGAAAGCCGAGGCAGCCCTCGGTGTACATGTGGCTGTAGCTGTTCTCAAATACCATAGGTATGCCTTCCAAACGTCTCGAGATTTGTTTGACCGGAAAGAGCCCCGACTCCTCCAGAACATCCCCGTCTGTGCACTGCATCATGGTTCAGATCCTGCCGGCTGAGGATGAGGGCTGAGGCTCAGCTGCCAGGAAGCGGGACCTACTGCTGTTGCACTGACCTTTCTGCGGACGTCAGTCAGCATTGTCAAAAGAATGGTTAGTTCATCTGAAATAATTGACAAATTCGGGTGTGTTTGCTTGCCACGGGAGGGCTTGAGCTTGCATCCGAATGCGCGCTCTTCTAGCCACGACGCTTAAGAAATAAACTCGGGCCCTGCGTCGGCGTCTCACGTCACTGACAAAGTGTCAAAGCCTGTCACACCATCAGTAGCAATGACGGAATTTGTCAACTTGTCTGCGTCTCGATGTGCCAGTAACTCTGGATGGCTGCAAATTGCAATTGGTGTCCTGCCGGGAGCCTGAGACAGTCAAAGGCCATATTCTGAATAGGCCTGATCGTCGTAGCTGCAGCCTGTTCATACGTCTGGGAGGCGACATGCCGGTTAAGAAACTTCCAGGTGCATCCTGGTTTGAACTCACCTTGAATGTCTGATTGCTCCTCGTGTTCCTTCGAATCCTTTGCATGAAGAGCTGTGGCAACGTCGGTAAGCTGTGCAAACAACCTTTGGTTGATTTTAGTGTTTGCTGATATTTTCTCCAAGTGCGACTTCCTCTCGTAAAAGTACCGAGAGCAAGCACCCGGCTAAAGAGTTGTGAAGGTGGTTGGTGTACATGTATGGCAGGCGTTGGGCTTATTAAGTCATGTTGATGTGTTGATCAATGTTGCATTTTGATGCCTTTTCTTGACTGACCTGGACTTTCTCGTGTGTTTCGATGTTAAGAAAAGTCACGAGTTAGTCTCAGCTGAGAGTCTGGTGCTCTAGGACATTTGCAGTCTGGTGAGGCTTGTGGCAACGTATGTTGGGGACAGGTAAATGGTCTTCGTCACATCTGTGCTCCTTCACCCCAATTCACTTTCGGCCTGAACTTCTTCTTCTTTTCCAAATGTTGGATACATTAGTTCAATGTCTGATCTTGGTAACTTTATATCGGTTATATTTATTCATCATCGCTTCGTCTTTTGCACTCATGATGCTGGGTGGCGTTATCGGATTTCTGAGATATCTCACACCACATGCATCAACCATGAGCCCAGGTGTCCCATCATTCACATCAAGCCATTTCATTGTTCTTTTCAACGTTGCATAATCACTGCCTTCCAAGTGGGATTCATCTTCAAATACAGTTCTGTCAGCTTAGCAATTTCCAACAAGAAATGACGTAGATGGGCCAAACCCCTACAAAGTAGGCAAAGATCCCGACGTAATCCGTCAATAATTTCAAAGGCTTTTATACTATCATTTCTAGATATGTTGAAGTTTTTTCTTCTGTTCTCATCCGTCATTCGCAGGCCTTATACCATTCATGGTGCGACTTGCTGAAAACGTCTCGGGCACCTACCTTACCGTACTATTCATCCCTTCAAACAATGTAAAAAACGGCTCTCTGAAATTTGCATGTATTTTTTCCCGCCTTTGTAATTACTCAGCTGCTCACTGACACGGACCTCCGTGATAAGTTCTGCCGGACCAGTACTCCCCGCTGGCGCCGGCCACTTTGGCCGCAAGCACCGCCCGCCGCCGTGAAAGCCCACTTTCCGCCGCCCAAATTCGCCGGTATCAACAATTTCGCCCCGCATCGTGCCGGCCAATTTGGTCCTGAACTTCACTTTGGCACTCCATCATTTGTAATACCACAAGAAGGACTTGTAGTTAATATTTGGCATATTTGTCATCCGCCCCTTCGATGGGAAGGATAAAAGGCGTACGTAGAACTCCCAACCGAGAGATCCAACCTTCTCCTCATTCCATCAAACAATCAACCTCTTCGGTTACACCATATCATCCAAATCACAATGTCCGTCGCTCTTGTTACCGGAGGCAATGCAGGCATCGGGGAAGCCATCGTTCGTCTCCTGTCCAAGACTCCCATTTTCCACGTCATCATTGGATCCCGTAATCCCGACTCCGGTATCGAGCTCGCCAACTTGCTCAAGAAGCAGGGTCACTCTGTCTCTTCTGTTCAACTAGACATTACTTCCGATGACTCGATCAATAACGCCATTGAGCACATCAGCAATGCTCATGGCAAACTCGATGTCCTCGTCAACAATGCAGGTGTCGCTCTTGACGATAACCGTGCCGCTTTTGCGTCCACTCGAGAGCTATTCTCCAAGACATTCAACACGAACGTCTTCGGCACTGCAGCCCTGACAGAAGCCGCTCTTCCGCTTCTTCAAAGGGGCGATCACCCCCGTGTCATCTTTCTTTCGTCTACCATGGGCTCCCTTGAGGTTTCGGGCAACCCGGACACTTTTTTCTACAACAACGACTACAAGGCTTACGATGCCAGCAAAGCGGCGGTCAACATGCTTGCGGTCAATTATGCCCGCATCTTGAAGCCCTTTGGCGGAGTTTCTAACGCCGTCTGCCCGGGCCTGGTCAAAACGAAGATGAATGGGTTCCACGAGGCTGGTGAACCTGTGGAGGTTGGAGCCGAGCGCGTCATCCAGCTTGCAACTGCTGCCCCAGGTGGTCCTTCTGGGACATTTTCGAACAGAGAAGGGACAATTGCCTGGTAAGAATCGGCGGGTTGATTGTCAGACGTAGGGTTAGACAATCAGCAAGGGTCTACTCAGTACTGGTTGTTTGAAATAGATGATGTAGGAAATTTACTAGCACTACAGGTCAAAAACTTGCCTTATCATCAATGTGCGCTTATGGTTTTGAAATTTGACATTGTTTCATAGACGTGTATTTTGATGTGCGACTTATACCAACGCCCAATGTCAGTTCCCAGGAGGAGTGCAAAAGATGATTGATGTGATGGATTGAGGCACGTTTCGTATGTACGCAACGGCGTCAACCGCATCGCAGGCAGAGTCATCTCACCAAAATAAGGCAAAGACAGCCTATACAGATACACACGCTCCAATATCTCGATCTGAGACTGTATGTATAGTTGCATACTGTTCATCATGGACTTTGATGAATCAAATCATGTTCACAGCCACGTTCAGTAAAACGCCCAAATTGTCTACCCCGGCATTCCAGACATCCAGCCTGTCGATCACTGCCTGATGATTTGCCCCTTTATTCGCCTCGTAGAGGTCCCCAAACGTCACAGGCCTCTTGTCCAGATTTCGCATATTACTAAGTGCCTCCGTCTCTTTCCTCCATTCGTCAGATGTATTCGCAGTCCACTGCGACTGGTGGCACGGAAGTCTCAGATTATGCCAAGCATCTAGGATACCGCATGGCATACCCATCCTCACCGAGCTGATTTGAGCGACAAGAAACCAAACGCATGCAATTCTGGAACAGAGTTAACGAATTTCAATTGCAAAGAAGATTGGAATGTACCTCGCAAGAGATTCTTCAAGGACCCAATCCTCCCACTCAATCGTTTTGCTGACAGCAGCATTGCAAGAAGTCACGTTGAGGGCAATCAACTGACTCCAGAATCCCTTCGTATGAAGTCAGTGTGTAATTTTGTTTTGATGATTGTTACAGCAAACCTTGTATGCTAGCAGCATGCCCGTGTTGTACTCTCGATCCTGGACTCCTCCGCAGCAGCAGCCATCCACGACTCGCATCATGATGTAAATCAATTGTGATTGCATGGCCGCAAAGACGTCATGTTTAGACCAAACGGTCATCTGCATTTTCGAATTAGTATCTTGGGCAAAGCCTTGGGACTGCGAGCCGCGCTTTACCTCTCGAAGGCATCTTTCTTGCTCATCTCGAATCGTTTTCCACAAAAAAGCCTGAGTGTCTTTATTCCTTGCGGCGTACAAGACAGCTATTCCCATACAATTCGCTAGTGGCACAGGAAGCTTGCTTTTGTCCTGATGAGGATGGATGAAAGGCGGAAACGTTGAGCGCCGGAGCATCATTTGAGGATATGCAGCCAGGGATTGTCTGATCACATTGGCGCTAGCTTGAACGGCAGCGCTGTGAGGTCGGATGCTGCTGAGAGGAAACGATATACGAGAAATGGAACAAATGGTGCAGTCGTTGACCATGCCGGATATGGCGATCTCGTGCAGTCTACCGGAAAGAATCATATCCGTGTCGCCATCGATTTCGTTGGGGAGGCAGACCGCAAGACTTTCGGTCGTGATGCGGTTTAGATCAACTCCTCCAAGGTTGTATGGACTAATCCAGTCCTGCGCCTCACCAGGAGGCAAACACAGTGTACTGATATCCTGAGTACCTTCGTATAGATTGAGCTCCCCGATGTTATCAGATGCTAGCGGCATGGGTAAGGAAGCAACCGCAGGTTCGGTTTGTCGTTGGGGAGTGATAGCATCGGTGTAACTACACACAAGCCCCTTCTTAACACAGCGAGTGCATCTTTCCTCGAGATTGCATTTGCTTTTCGCTGCTCGGCATTCTATGCAAGGCTTAGGTCTGAGACGCGGCCTGTTTCTTGCTCGTCGACAGTACGCGACATGTCTTTTCAACGCAGTCTCTATATCAGATGAGTTAGACTAAGGTGCGTGTTTGTTGGTTTGAGATCCGTGATTCCGGAAGTGTCCTGCGCGCAAGAAGACCGTATTCCCTCGGCCTTGTCTTCATGAGCATTGCCGTTACTTCCCTGCTTCACTTGGGGCACGAAAGGTGAGATGGCGAGACATTACAAAATACCCACCTTGGCTAAATGGCTTGTTGCAGATACTGCAAAACAAGACTGGGGTGGCAGCCTGAACCAAGCTGAAGTTCAACAGATCCTCGGCTGTGTCCAGGTTCATCGTTATGCTGCTTGACTTGGCAAAGAACCGCGATGGGCGATTCGAACGTGGCTGGTATGCGATGATGGCGGTGATTGAATCAGTTTTGTTCTCCGCAGACAGGCAGTCACAACAAAGCACATATGCAAAGTGTCAGATTGAATTAGTAACACAGACGTCGTCCAAACTGAAGGATTGAGAGCCCCCATGTGGCTGAGATACTAGCCGTGAGCGGCGCGAAGGATTACATGTTTGTCAGCAATTGACACCAGCCGAGCTGTCAGACGGAGATAATAGACCAGAATGTCCGACCAACCCTTCAGCTCGTACGACAATTGAAGCGAGACGCCAGACACGCCAAAAATTGCAAACGGGGGCAGAGTTGTCATTGACAACATCAACACACAGCGAAGATCAATGAGATAGCATGCAATGCAAATGGCGAGCACACGTCTTGTTGACGAGGGGTTTGAGCAGCTGGCAACTCGCACGATTCAACGTTGAAAACGGCCGCGGCATTGGCGCCTGAAATATTTATGCAATCGCCTGGCTGGTGCAGGGCGACGGCGCAGTGGCATGAGCTTGTCAAATCTCATCTTTCGAGCCAGTCACGGGACCCAGCTGTTAGGCATGAGGCTGGCCGCTGTAACGGGCGGTTAGCGGATACATGCAGGCTCAAGCCAACCGCAAGAGAGACGGAGGAGACGCTTGAAGTGCGTTGACATCAACGCGGGGGGCCTTTTTACTTGGCCCGTGGAGGCCTAAGACGATGAGGCGATTGCCGAGAAAGCCGCCGTTATCACATCCCGTACGAAGGCCGGCCGAGAGTCTCTATGTCCTTCCAACTACACGATTCGGAGGCATCCTTGATCATGGAGAGGCTGGAGGTTCGAGCCAAGGGGCAAGCCGGTTTTGGGTTCGAGACTGCGGTAAAAGCATGCCGCGAGGTGACACTTGCCACCTGCTGTCGTGTCGCGCTCTCAGCCGCCATCCGGGAGAGAGAGCAAGAGCTTCCGGCGACACACAGGTGATCTGCCAGGACCGAGACCGCGGGGTGCGGGTGAAGCTCTGAAGTTGGGGGTGTCGCGGGTGCATCGCAGCCCAATGGAGAGAGTTGGAGTGAAAGAGCCCGATGGTGGTGGTGTGGCAGGATCGGCGGCTGCAGTTGATGGGAGTGATGAGGGTGCGGATTGACAGGGGCATTCCGAACCCAATGGGAAGGGCCGCCCGCGGTGGAGGAAAGATTGGCTTTTGACGATGATAGGTGTGAATAAGGGAAGACGGTTCCTTTTTGATGTGACCGGTCTGCTGGGTGTGAACTGGTGGGTGGGTGAGCTGAGACTGAGAGAGAGCGAGAGGGGACAACGGGTGTGAGTTGTCTGGTGAGTGAGACAGGAGCGTTTAAAGTGAGGAGAGGCCGAATGAGACCGTGCCGAGACGAGCATTCGGGCGTTTCTCCCGCCCCGCAATCACCCATCTGCACGCCCACTGCCCACGTTCGCGTTGCTGCTGTCAGTCCGACATGAGTGTCAGGTCAGTCAATCCACCATGACGATAGTCGACGGATAACGGCTCTCGGCCAAGCGGTCGGAGCTGGACGCACGACGTCAGGAACGCAGCATTGGGGACTGGGTTGCAATGAATGAGTAGTGCCTTGCTGGACACAGATGGGAGGGCTGTCTCAATTCAGTTTGAGGGAATGAAGCTGTACAACCTCATCGACCTCATCGTGCGTGATGCGTCATGCAGCAGGAGACAGCGCACCACTATTCGAAGGTCAGGAGAAGGTCGAGGAAGGCCACCGGTAGCCGCAGCCGCAGCGGAGAAGCAGGGTGAGGATCCATCGGGGATTAACAATCACGCCAAGAGAGGTTCAGACATGATCCAATTGGCGAGAACTCGACGACCATGAGGGACGAATTTAGAAGAGTCGTACGCGTGTCTGACATTCCAAGCCACCCCTAGCTGGCTGTCGCGATGCGGTGAGGAGGGCTGGTATGGGTGACAGCTGTGGCCTGTGGCCCTTGCGCCGTAATTATCCTGGGAAGCGGACGGACGGGCGACGGGAGCGGCAGAAGGAAGACACAGACGCGGCAAGAAGCACAGGCGCCCGGGCAAAAGAAGGCGAAGCGAAATAGAGAGGGCGGAAGGGTGCCAGGTGGGAAGCGGGAAGGGGAAGCTCTGGCCTGGTCGGAATGGGCGGGAAGAAGCCGTAGACAGGATTGACAAGGACCAGGCCTATGAGCGAGGTGAAGTCTGCAAGCGCGGAGAGACGTGAGTGGCCACTAATGGGCTGAAGAGGAGGTGAGAGTGGGCCAGACCGTTTCTCATGTGAGAGGCAAAGAGGGCAGAGACCCAAGTCACCGACTGAGTGAGAAGAGCTGAGGGCTTTGTGAGCCAGCGAGTGAGGTGTCTCTGGAGAGCAACATCCCCGGCTTCATTCTGTTTCTGGCGGTGGCCAGCTGCAACGGCGCCCAAGAAACTGTAAAAGGGGCGTCGCCGGTTTCCACCGCGGCCAATCGCTGACATGTCGCCCTGTTCTTGACGGTCTGGCCTGGTCCCGTCGGCGCCACGGGGAGGGAGGGGGAGGGGGAGGGGGGTTTGCTGAGAATTTTTGATTGCCATGCTTCCGTTGCCTGCCAGTGAGTGCCAGCGTCGTCGCCGTGCCATGGCCTTGGAGGGTGGACTGCAACTGTGATGGCGAGTGCCATGTGCTGCGCTGCGCTGCATCTTGCGACTGATTGCTTTGCATCTTTGGGTACCTACACCAGACACACCACACACTTGTCGGTTGGAAACATCACGCACGACGGGCCTAGTTTCGCTCTGATTGCTGGACGTCGCTTGGTCTCGATATGGCATCTGGTTGGGGCGTATTATGAGGTGTTTCTTTCACTGGCTCTCTCTCCTAACTGGCGCTTCTCTGGCGATAACATAAGAACTAATTGCCGGGTATTTCATCGAAAAGAGGCCCCTCCTCGTTCATGTTGTTTCCCCCCCTACCTTTTACTTCCCTCCCTCCCTCCTCCGCATCCCTTGTGTGTGTGTTTTTCACATTTCCCCCGCTCTTTTGCTCCCATCTCAACCAACACATCGAGACGTGCGCCGGGGCCTGCATCGCGTCCACGCGCGATAGCCTCAACTCTCTCATTCCTCACATATCCATACCCATACTCATATTCTCACACCGTTCTTCCGCCATCTCCGTTGTTTTTGATCATCTGTCTTGCCGTCTGTGTCACAAACGACATCTCTGTACCCATCGTCATCTCCATCGCCAGCCTCTTCACATCCATCCCGGGAACGGGCTCACCGTCCCAAGCAACGTCCACCACCCGGCTGGCTTCCGCCGCCGTCGTCCACTTTGACAACGGTCCCAGCTTGTTTGTCACTCATCATCCACCTTTAAACGGGCTCTGAGCCAACAGCCAACGTCTCGGGATCCTGCCGTCACACTAAGACAGAGATCTCCTGCTCAACTGCGTTAAGAGCGGTGGAGCGATTTGCGACGCCCGTCCCCTTCCTGGGCTCTTCCGTTCCGCGGCCCCTGTCACCCAAGTCGGTACTCGCTTCCGTTTGAACTTTGACGGTGGAGTTGTTTTAGGGGCCTCCTTTCCTTCACCGCATCGTCGACAGCGACGAACCCTGCCTTTGCACGGCGCGCCCAGAACTAACAACTGCCCCGAGGATCCCCTCAAGTGGCTCCCCAGACAGCGCGTGAAGAGACTTTTGGCGGTGGACAGGCTCCCTCTTGGACGTTTTGGACCAACCTCCCGCCCTGGGTTCCCTGTCGTCACTTAAAGGACCGGAAGCTTCAAAAATCGACTAGTAGCACCACCACATAAGCTCCAACACCAAGCGCGCGCACACACACACACACACACATACCAGGTCACCGCCTGTGTGAGTGCACTCACACCTTTTGCTCTCTTCGACATATCACACACACACATCCTCCCTCAAGTCTGTCACCGGACGAGTGACTGACACTCAAACACCATGGCCCTCACTCAGACGGTCACCATCATCAACAACTCGGGCAAGATTATAAGTACCGTACGTCTCTCTCGCTGGCTCACACCCGTTGCATTTCCCCCCACCGCCCCTCTGAAATTCCAAGTCCAACCCTCGCCAGGCCGCGTGATTTGCAACATTCGACCTGCAAGATGCACGCGCACTACAACTCCAAGATGACCGTTGAGGCCCAAAGCTGACGTATCATCTTTTTCTTCTGCTGCAGGGCAAACAACTCGCTGGCATCTTTAAAGAAGCCAAAGCCTCCTATCAGGAAAAGAAGGCCTCTATCAAGGCCGACCGCGAGCTCAGGCGCGCCCAAACTTTCGACACATCCCGCGATCTCCCTCCCGAGGCTTTTGAGCGCCGTTATTCCTACGACGATGGCCACTCTGTCGCCAGCTCCCGCAGGAGTCACCGCTCCCGGCGGTCTCACTATCCCGAGCAGGACTATTATCCCCCATCGAGACCGGCCTTGACCGAAAACAACCTCAAGGCTCACTCTGAAGTGTCCAGCGTCACTCCCTCGAGGGCGCCCCCGGCTGCATACCGCCCTCCCTACGCAGAGACCGCACCCCGTGATATGCAGATGAGCCGCCCGGCCATGCAAAACTACACAGTCGCTCCGGCATGCAGCGACAGTCTCGCCGATTCTGCGACCGTTCGCGGCGCCAATGTTCCCCGCACAATGTCGGCGCCGGCCGTACCCACTATCGGGAAGAAGAAGAAGGAAATCGACATGGACCTCGCGTACGGCAATATCCCTCCGGATCTGCAGGACCGAACCGACTTGGACCCCAAGGAGGACAAGGCGAAGGATTTGGTAGCCCGGGTTGAGGGGCTCCTCGACGAAGCACACTGCGTGCAGCACACCGCCGCGGCCACCATCGCCCATCTCCAAGGAAACCCCGAAGCCGCTGCCCCGTCGCCCTGACGCTCGCCGAACTTTCGACTCTGCTGAAGAGCATGTCCCCAGCCTTTCTGTCCGTCATCAAGGGCGGGTCCCCGGCCGTATTCGCACTCCTCGCCTCGCCTCAGTTTCTCATCGCGGCCGGCGCCGCCGTTGGCATGACTGTGGTCATGTTTGGCGGGTGGAAGATCGTGAAGCAGATCAAGGATGCCAAGGCCCAACAAGCGGCCGCCATGAACAACGCCATCGCCATGGAGGCACAGCCGGCGCCTGCCGTGCAGCCGCCCGTCGAGTACACGTACGACCCGTACGATCAGTTCGACCCGTATGGACAGCAACCTCGCGAGGGTAGCGTCACGTACGACGAGGCCGTGGTCCTGGATGAGCGCTTGGAAGAGGAACTCAGCTCCATCGAGACTTGGCGCCGCGGCATCGCGCCCATGGGTGAGGATGAGAGCGTCGACATGGAGCTCATCAGCCCCGAGGCCGCCCGCTCCATCCGCGGCGACCCGGATACCCGCACGGAGCGCAGCTTCCGCACGACGCGCAGCTCCAAGACGCACCGCAGCTCCAGGACGGAGAGGACGCACCACTCGTCCAAGTCGCACCGCAGCAGCGCTAGCGTGCGCGAACCGGACGTCCCGGAGCGCAAGAGCAGTGTCGCGAGATCTGAGCGAGGCGCCGACACGGAGAGCATCGCCAGCAGCCACCGAAGCCATCGCAGCTCGGCCTCCAAGAGGACGGGTCGGGTGTCGATGTTGACGATTGAGGAGGGCAAGAGCGAGAAGGATGCTGAGGTGATCGACATTGCGACTCGACCCAAGAAGAACAACATGCTCAAGTCATTGTTCAAGAAGAAGGAGAGAGAGCACAGGGACAGGGACGAAAGGGTCTCTGCCCTCGTGTTCTAAAACGCGACCATGAAAGATGAAGGATGACAGACGACAACGACAAGAACGACGAAGATGAAGACGAAGATGAACATCAACAAGACAGGAAATTATGCATTTGGCTTGGGCGGCTTCCCAGCCTGGACGGAGTTGGGTTTGTAACGGATAAGTACGCGCTGACGAAGGGTTCGATTGGAATTCGCCCTCGTGTTTTTTTTTTTCCCCTTGCTTTCTTTGCGCATAATCATTGGGACTGTTGTCATTATTGGAAGGAACAAACATACCTACAAACATTGTTACATGATCTGAGCGATCAGATCTCGACTTCGCGTCGGTAGATATTCTCGCAGAATACATAAGATTTCTCTTTCTTATGCCAACAACGTCATTTGTTCACTTTGCAGATATTTGTGACTGGCTAGAAACCGAGATCAAATGGGCGTATGAGGCCGAAGCAGCTGTTAAAACCGTCTCTCTGCATCGGGGTGGCAGTGCTTTAAGGCTGGGCAAGACATCGCCGGCCTGAAGAGACGGCGGCGTAGGGCTGAATCGGAGATGGAGACGGTTCGGGAGGCATGGCATCAGACCATCATCTCACCCAAGTCCGGTTTTGGTCTGGCTGCGTACACCCACCCTCATCGCCGTCTAAGCTTGAGAAAAGAGAATGCGACAGGAGACGCTGTCCTCATCCCAAGTTACCCTACGAAGGGGGCACAAGAAGTGCGAAATGCATGTCAGCTCCTCCCGCGCTCATCCATCCGCCTGCGTAAATGGTCTTCCCCCGCCGCCGACGGCCAATACCAAGATGGACCGGCCCTCGGCGGTGCAGCCACACCACGCGGGTCACATCTCACCGGCTCCCGTAGCCTGCCCTATCTGCTCCTCCCAGGGCTCTTCCGAGTCAATTCGGCTCGACTGTTTCTTCTTTGCGGCTGGCTACATCACCTCCGCATAACCAGCGTCCCAAGAACCACGAAGTCGGGATCAGCTCAGACGTAGTCTCTTCTCCTTCGATTACCAACCCAGGCTTGAGCTTGCAAGCCCCAAATACGGTGGGTTCCTCATCACCGGTGCATCGGGAATGTTCACTCAAACGATCATTGGTGAGCGGCATCGAAAAGACCTCGCAGCGCTACTCAGGTCTGACAGTACCCCGGTCTCATTGCCCCTCCCACCCAAATCTCTTTTCCGTCGTCTCACCTCATCCTCAACCCTGCATTGCATCTGAACGACCATGTCCACGTAAACACATCTCACCTGTTCTGCTCATTGTTGGCCCCACGAGGCGAAGACCAAGCACCAGCCCTTCCTTCATACTGTAAGGGGAGCAGTCTGGGATCGCTGTCCCGGGTTCGGGGTATTCTCGTGTCCATAGTCAACAATCAAAGCCATCGAGGATGCGACCGCGAAGAAGGCAGCAACAAATGTCCCCGGACAGAATAAGCCCCCAAGACCGGTCTCGCCCATGAGCAGACGGCAGACCAAGTTCTCAAGGCGCATCCTGGTCGCCACTCGCACATTATCGCCAATCACACGAGGGCTGCAGAACCCCAACCAACCCGCCGCGTTGGTGACGGGCTACGCCAGACCTGCGCCATCACATCCAGCTGAGCCAATTTTGCTGCTGCAGATGCCAGTCGCAGCCCCGAGGATGCGGCCCCCAGGCGTTGTAGACTTTCTTCGTACCGGCGCAACTCAAGGCCCTCCCTCCACTCTATCTACCAATGCCGGAAGTGTAGGACGCCGGAGAAGAGCGCAAGACAAGTAGCCATCCATGTACACCCCCCTCCGGCAAGTGATGTTGGTGGTGTTTCCCACCCAGCTGTGCCAGCCTTGTTGGCGGGAGGGAGCACGCGAGCGCTGTGTCTTATTAGTTCCCTTTTCTCCCTTCTTCCCACCTTCTTCTTCCTCTTCTGATCATTGCTCGTTTAAGCTGCTTCTCGCTGAGATCTGGGAGTCCAGGCTCCATGCCGCTCACTCCCGTGTCCACCTCACATCCGCAACCCGCACCACCAACATCTTGAAATGCCTTGATAGCGGCGCGGCATTTTCATTCTCTTTCTCGTCAAACACGCCTTCTATGCAGTATTCTTATTCCGCAATATTGTCAACGCCTCCATATACCGACAGCATCCCCTCGCTGTCAAAAGCCCATTGATACCACCGCCCAATAGACAGTCTAGCCGAAGCTACACTACACAACAAGACAATCGTCACCTACAATCTAATACCTAATTTCTCACAATGGAGGGACGAGACTATCACCAGGGCCTCGGCCTCCACGGATCTCCCGAAATTCAAATGACCCCATCCACAGAATGGCATGCTTCCCGCCAGCTCCCCCGGAAACCAATCCCCCAAACCCCGACCACGCCGGCGCCGATCGGCAGCCCGCCCGGGCCATACGGCCGCAGCCCGCCGACACCCACCGCGAAATCCCCCCAACCGTCCTTCTCCGAGCGCGCCGCTGCCGGCGCCGCTGCCTACTTTCCGACGACACAGACTTCTGGCAACTATGGCCAGCACCAACCCCGGCCGCGGCCGTCGCCGCTGCAACTAGACTCGTATGAATACTCCAACTACACGCCGTCCCAGTCGGAGTTCAGCACGCCGTACACGGGCGGCTTTCCGCCGAAAAAGCAGGTCCGCATTGACTCGCACTCGGCCCTCCTGTCCTCGCCTCCGTGGCAGCCCCCACCGGGTCGACCGGAGTCATACACGTATCACCCACCGGGCCACATTGCAGTCTATCAGAAATGGTGGCATCCGTCATGGAACATGTACTTCTTCCTGTTCGCCGGTATCGCGTTTGCCATGGGCCACCACTTCTTTTACAAGCATCTCGATGGCTCCGAGGCCACAAACCAACTCCGTATGCTTCGCTATGGTGCTGCTCTGTCATTCCTCAGTAAAGCCAGTCTGGCATCAGCTGTGATTCTCGCTTTTCGCCAGCGGGTTTGGATGACCGTACGCCGAAAGATGCTTACTCTGGCGGCAGTCGATTCCCTTTTTGCGGCAGCGGAGGACATGTCCGCTGTCTTCAACTTCGAGGTCTTCAAGCAGGCTAGAGTCGCGATGATTCTTGCTCTTTATATTGGTGCACTCCATTGGTGGTGATCCTCACCTCTGATACACTGGGAGTACGGCCGAGGACAATGTCAGAAGACGCCATGTGCCCGAACATTCGCACCCTCAACTTCACTCAGGAAGCAGACAATCAATGGCGCGATGGGCTTAAGATTGACGGTCTATATGCGCTCTCTGTTTCTTTATGGAATACCACAATGGTCCCTCCGAACTTCACGAACCCAAATTTCTTCGATTACTGGGCGGGACCAAGCGATCAGTTTGAGCAAATAGCAACTTTTGCCGCCTTCCAGCATAAGCCCGTCGGACGAGACGAAGCCAGCCACGAAATCTGCGGCATGGGCTACAACTGTACATTTGCGATCAACTTCACTGGGCCAGGTTATAAGTGTACAGAGCTTGCTAACGGCGTCGGGTCCACGGTGAAAGACCTCAGAGGCGCAAAATGGCCGAGCGAGTATTTCGAATTTAGCGACCTCGCCCCCACGGGCAACTTTACCTACTATGCCCATGCGTCAGAGGGAGAATATCTCAACCCTCAGCTGAACGACACATGGGGAGGAGGCGTCCCCAAGACAGAACCCCCGTTTCCACCTCATCTCGGGGCCCTCCGCACCGAACCCATCCTGTGGATCGGCTACGCAGAAGTTGACAATACCACTGCTACACAGCCGAATAGCACCGCCGATCCGGGATGGAACGCTGCCTATACCCCGAGGGCATTCGGCTGCGAGCACTACGAGACAGAGTACGAGGTTTTCTTCAACTATACCAATCAAATACAAAATACGACCGTCAAAAGACGTAACTTCTTACAGCCGGTGATCGATACCACAATAGACCGCGGAAATGACGCCAACGACCTCACCATGGACAACACTACCGCGATACCAGAGTCAAATTACATTCTTCCTACTGATGTCCAGCGTTATCGGAAAGCAATGGCGTACCACTCAATCGGCACCAAGTTCCGCTACTTCGTCAATGGCACGATTCAACAGCCTGAATATGTCGCGAATACGAAGGCGCTACAGACGAAGCTCATCGACGAGCACAACTATTTGGCAGTGACCAATCTCATGGAAGAAGTCCAGTCATTTTATGAAGACATCATCATCTCCATGTTCAGCAACCCACGCTTCATCTCCGTCGTCTGGGCAAACGACACAAGTGTGAAGACAGGGCCGACCACCAACCCACAGCAGAAATATCCCTGCACCCGCCAACGAACTGACATCCGGTACGACTACCACCAAGGGCAGCTCTGGGCCGTCTACTCCGTCGCCATCTTCCTCGCCATCATAGGCGTCGCCTTCGGCGTGGCGGCGGTCTGGGAAGAGGGCCTGGTCCGCAACACCCGGTTCAGCAGCATCGTCGCAGCCACCCGCGGCCCCGGTCTCGAGAAGCTGCCCTGGGGAACACGGTGCCCGGCAGTGACCACCGGCCCGTCGCCGGGGCGAGGGTGGGGTACGGCCTTGTGCCGACGGATCCGCATGCCGGCGGTTCGACGTACGGCTTCGGGCTCGAGGGTGACGTCAAACAACGCAGCCGGGAGGAGCAGCCGTCGAGGACGCCGACGGGGTTGGGCAGCCCCTTTAATCGGGCGAGCAGGAGATGGTCGAAACTGACCTCACAATCGCCGCCGCCGCCTAATACGTCAGACGGCAGGTAGCCAAGCCGTGTTCATTCCGTAGTGTGATTATTAGAGATTTCGTTTTACATTTCCCAGTTCCTCTCCGTCCGTGCAACGGTCTCTTATCATAGGCATCAAGTCCTCACATCAGAATATGGGAATATATATCTCACGTAATCGTATTAACTCGACGCAAAAGAAAAACTGTATGTGCGATGACCAGTCTCTACATACTACTCCGTGTAAGAGACAAACAAACCTCCCTGCCCTGTTTTGTCCAGGAATAAAATGCATACCATGGAGCCTATCCCGCCGCCCAACTGCCTTTCGCCCAATATTTACATTAAGCCATACAAAGACGTGGTATATGCGCTCTGCGCGAAATGAGGTAACGCCCACTTTTTTTTTTCGTTTCCCATCCGAAGCCGTCAATTACAAAAACGCCGCGAACCCGGTGATGGTTGATTTCCATCCAAATCCCCTTCCTACCAATGTCATTATGCCTTCGTGCGGTTTGTCCTTGGGTAATGCTGTGGTTTTCTCGTTCGTGATATGCTGATTCGTGAAGAACTCCTTGTTTGCCGTTTTCGTAGACTTTCCCTCATTGCTCGTTACAAATCTTCGGCCAGAAGCGCGCGCACTTCAGGCTCATTAAGAAGCTTACGCTCGCCGAGCTCTTCAGGCGGCTTGCCATCGCGGACAGCGCCAAAGTCGAGGATCTGAACACGTAAAGTTAGCAAAGTCATTCTATGGTCGGATAGCGAGGGTGGCCTTACCTCGACGTACGTGAGACTATCACGTTGGACGGCAGCCACACAACGTCTTTCGTCAAATTTGACTTGCCAGACTCCGCTAAGATCTGTCAACAGGTCTTGCACGCACTCGCCGGTGCGAATGTCCCACATCTTGACCGTCTTCTCGCTGCCGGAGATTACTTTGCGGCCGTCATGTTGGAAGCAGGTGATAGCGCCCGTGTGAGCCGTCAACACATTCTTGCACTTGCCGTTCTCCGGATCCCAGATGCGCAACGTGCTGTCAGCAGCAGCGGACACCAGTCTCTCATCGCGCAAGTCTAGCAAACCAACAAGCAGACTATGCCCCTCGAGAGTATGAAGACAGGCGCCAGTGTTGAGATCCCAAATCTTGACCAGCGAGTCCATCGAGCCAGAAATGCAGCGGTTACGCTCATGGTCGAGCACGACACTGTACACCTTCTGAGAGTGGCCATGGAGTACATGGAGCGACTCGCCAGTGCTGATGCGCCAGACTCTAACCGTGCTGTCATAGCTTCCACTGACCAGAGTGTCGCCATGGGCAGAGATTGCGCGAACCGAGTGGGTATGGCCAGAAAGGGTTCGAATAAAGTACGGGCAGTCGGCGTCATTAGCTGGGGGGCCGGTCTGGATGTACCTACGCGAGCCGACCTCAGGCAAGCGCCAAACGCGGAGCTGGCTGTCACGGGATCCGGTGATGATAAGAGGCTTCTGAGGCGCCATGATAGCCTTGCCATCGTGGGATTTGCCGGTCTCGGTAGGCATGAGGATCTGAAGGCAGCGCACCGTGCTGGTATGTCCGTAGAAGACTTGGGTGCAGAGGCCCTTCTCAATATCCCAAACACGTACAGACCGATCGGTGGATCCAGAGACAAGCATGTTGCCCTCGTACTGCAGCGCCCAAACGCCGCCCTCGTGGCCCTCCAACTTCTTCCTCAACTTCCCGGTCTTGGTATCGTAGACATGGATAAGCGTGTCGTCGCTACCAGTGATGATCTTGTCTTCATCAAACTGCAGGCAGGTGATGACGTGACGAGGGTGGGCGGCAAAAGCGACGTGGCCTGGCTTTACCTTGCCGCTGGTCCAGCTTTGGCGGATCATGTAGTGGCGACGGTAGAGACTCTTGAACAGGTGGAGTTTCTGCAAGCTTGGCATGCCCAGCTGAGGATTAGGCACCGCAGCGGCAGCGGCGTTCGCCGCCGACAGAGGTCCCTCGGATTTGTGCTGCTTGACTTCCAATTGCATTGCCTCGTTACGGGCAGACTCCTGGCCACTAACCCTCCGCTTTGATCGATCGGCGCCCGGAATGTTCATGCCCCGCTTGCGCTTGGAACTGCGGAGCTTGACCGTGGGATCTGGCTTCACGACAGCCTTGGTCAACTCGTTGTCTGCCGAGTTCAACCGGCTGGTCCGGCTGAGGTCGACTTCAGCACCCATGACGCCGACAGGATCCTGCCAACCCCAACCCTGAACAATAGCCTTGTCAAGCTCGCCAGGAGGGAGCGTGAATCCATCCCTATCAAACAGCTCTTTCCAGCCAGTCTCGTTCGTGTCGACAATGTTCCGCCAGTGCTTGGACACTTGGGCGGCTCTGCACAGGTCGCGATGGTCGAGGAATGAGAGCACGTGAAAGCTCAACTCAAGGGGGAGTTGCTTGAAAAAGTCGCATTTGAGTGCCGGGGTGACGACATCGGCTACGAGTCGCAATGTTTTCCTAGGGCAGCGGCGAAGGAAGTTGTACATGATGAAACTCTTCATCTCGCTGGGCATCGCGTCGAACCTCTCCATCATGGTGCGTGCGTCGAGCATAGCGGTGTGGGCATCAAGGTTATCGAGTTGGGACGTGCTGTCATCGGCGGCTACCATGGACAGATCGGAGGAGTAGCCGCCCTCCTCCCCGGCCTGGGAGTCGTGAAGCCACTGCTGGTTACGGAAGCTGTGGTTTCTCCTGGTTAAAGCGGTGCTCTGGGTGGAGTCCTCGTCCTCGTCTTCGGAATCTCTGGAACCCAGTTGGGCGGCCGCGAGTGTGGGGGAAAGTCTCGGACTAGGGAGGCTCGCATCCTGGGCAGCGACGGCATCGATCGAGGGCCGATGGCCAACGGCACGGATAGCCTGTTGCAGAGACTCGTCGGCATCGACAAAGGGCTCGGCGTCAGCATCGGTGATGGGGGGAGTGGCTACGTTGCTGCTGAAGACGGTGAGGGCATCGCTGCCGATGGGGCTTGGTGCATCGTGCATGTTTGCTTGGCTGCTGGGGCCGGACTCGGGGGTATGGCTTGTGCGTGCGATCTGGAGTCGAGGTCGAGGGAGGCGGTCGGAAGAGGAGGCAGCTAGTTCAGAAGTGTCTGGGGTGGCCAGGCAGCCGGTCTGCTTGCCTCTCGAGAGGTGGCGTCGAAGTCTTTGTGAGGCATCCTCGGTGAAAGAAAGGCCAACTGATCTTGGGTTTCTGGAGGGTCTTGATGGGAGACCGGGCGACGCGTTCTGAGATGAAGGTGAGGGATCACGAGCAGCTGAGCGACGTGACCTTCTCTGAAAGGGGTCTGAGGGGGACTTTGATGTGCGTCTCGGAGACTCTTGACTGGACTCGTCTTCTTTGAGCAGACCTGCGGGTTGCCTATCGGCTGCGAGGGGGCTCTTGCGCTGGCAAACAGACAGCATGTCAGCATTCGCAGAAGGACCAGAGGAGGGGGACCCGAGGGCGGCGGGTACCTTTTTGGGGACGAAGAGGTCATCAGTCATGGCATCGGTAGAGGAGCCGGTGACGCTGAAGGAGAAGTTTGCGAGTTCGGGGGGCAGAGGCTTTGAGGCGAGAGGGTACTCCTTGGAGTCGAGTTCGTGGAGGGGGCGAACGTCGCGCAGACAGACGGGAGGGAAAGTGCGCTTTGTGGTTGTGGTAGTGGTGGTTGTCGTGGTCTCGATGCACTCGGAGACTTGGTACTGCAGGCTGGACGAGTCTTGGCCGTGTGCCGAGTTGTTCTTCTCGTCGACGGAGAAGGAGACGGTCTGACTGGAGCGAGGCCGGCGGACCTCTACGGCGTTTGACTGAGGACCCGGCGAGGGCGTCATGTCGGGCGATGAGAGAGTTGCAGGGCGTTTGAGCGGACGAAAAGGTTGTTCCAGAGAGATGGGAGGGCGGGGATTGGAGGAATGGAGGCGATCTCGAAGAGGTTCGCGAGAGGGGAGGCGGCGGAGGAGGAGGTGGAGGAGGAGTAGGAGAGGGAGAAGAGGATCGGGTTCAGGGCAGCCGCGGGACAGAGTGGTGGATGGTGGATGGTGGATGGTGGATGGATGGAAGTGGCAGCAGCAGGCGGTGCGGCGGTGGGAAGCGGTTTGGTGAGGGTTCCAGGTTGGATTTGAAGAGTGGCGGGCGCGGGATTACGGTGCAAGGCAGAGGCACCACGGGTGCGGTTACGAGGAAGGGCAGGTAGACGGTACGGTGCCAACCACGTTTCTTTGGTGTGTTGGAGTTGTACCCGGTACAGGTGAAGTGGAGTTTTCTTCTCTTTTTTTTGTGTCCCTCCCAATGGCGGAAGGGGGTACTCTGTACAGCGTGAGGCAAGAAGCAGCCGGGCAGGGCAGCTGATGGGCCTGATCCAGGTCCAGGTCCAGGTCCCGGGGCAGGTCCAGACGGGGGGAGGCCAGAGTGCGTGCAGCGACAACGAACGGCACCTATTACACCACGGGCACTGCACCAAGCCCAGGTGCACACCGCAACGAAAGGTATTTTTTATAGCGTACCTTTACTAAATGGGCAAAGAGATAAAGTATGGGACGTGATAGGTGAGGGTCCTCGGTAGAAAACAAGGCAGGAAAACAGGGCAGGGTGAATGTATGCACCTCACTGAGTCGACGGCGAGTAAGGCGGAGAGAAAGGATGGAAGGAGAGGACGGGAGAGAGGCGTCGGTGAATAACGCGGTGAGACGGCAAGCAAGCCTCGAGGAGAGACAGAAGGGGTCCAGCTGGCAGTTATGCGTAGATGCGCGGTTGACACGATATAAGATATCTAGGCACCGCACTGCACCTAGGTCATAGAATGCCGGGGACGGAGGAATGTCGAGTTAGAGTGCGTACAGATGTTCTGTGCTGTGTTTCCCGTTTAGGCGCCCACTGCCTTCCATTTCCGATGTCGTTTTTGATGTCAGCAGCGGTTTGCGTGCAGTGGACACTGGACACTGGACACCGGGCGGCAGTAATGCGATGGAAGAGAGATGCGGAATGGTTGTGACGGCGCTCGGGCTGGATGCACTAAACAGAGACACCAGGGACTGAATCACTGAATCACTGGGCCACTGACGATGGAAAGGCAGCCCGCCCGGACAAAAATAAACGGAATAAGTAACAACAATAATGAGATTGTTGCTTGTTGCTGAGGGCCGTCCGTCCCATCACTGGGTCAGTGTTAGACTGTTACCTTAGCATGTTCGGTTCGTCGTGGAGCCCAACATTGCCGCTACTCCTCTAGTGCAGATGCAGAATTGACAATGAAAAAGCTGTCCACTCTGCCCATGTCTACCGTACCCAGTGTGCCTGCCTGCCAGTCCAGTGTCCCAGGGCAGTGTCTGTGCTTCCACGTCCCTTCCATGCCCGGGCAGGTTGCAGCAGGTGTTCGTCGCCCTTTTTTCTTCTGCCCCCTTCTTTTCTTTCCTCACGGTTCACTCTGCAGGTGTCTTCTCATTGGCTGATTTGCCCCGAACCCTCGGTAGTGGGGCTGACTCATGATAGCCTCACATGTATTTCTCCACCAAACCATCACCGCAAGATACCTCTTTTCGAAACAACAGGCTGCTCGCGTGGTCTCCTGGATCTGGAACGCGGGTGGCCTGTCCAAGGCTCCAAGCCTCCTCTCTTCGCTGGCCAGGCTGCACTGGGTTTGCCCTTTCACACACTCTCTCCAGGGTCGTCGCTTGAGTCTGTGTCTCTTGCGTTTCTCCTCCGCTGTCCAATCCCCATCTCGAGTCACCTCTCTTCAGTCCTCGTCTGTCGCCGTGGCTTGTTCTTTTCCCCCAATCCCCGAATCCTTTGACGTCCTTTGTCACGGATTCAGCGAACTGTGGAATTCTCCAGACGCCGCGCCCCTCCCCTATCTATTGTCTTCTTCACTTCTTCTCGACAACCCAGAGAGACACGAACCCATCGTCAGCTCCATTCCACATGGATTCTTCCAAGCCCAGGGGTCGACCCCAATTGTCCCCCCTTGTTCTTGCGAACTCGTCCCCGTGGCTGGTCACCACTTTCATCATGATCCTTGGTCCATGATAGCTGCTAGTCCACAAACCATGGCAAAACCAACCCAGCCCCTCGGCCCGCTCCCCTCCCACTCGCGGTTCATCAGTCACCACTCGTCTTCACTTCACTTCTCGCGTAAACAACATGCACCACGCACCCTCGACACGCTTTGCTTGACACGACCCCGTGGGCTGTGGCTGGCGCCATCCTCACCTTTAAAAAAAGAATAATTCTCCTACCGCCAGACACGCTCACCCAGCCGCCCACCCGATCGATCTGTCTCTGGCCTCGTGCCAAGGGGCATCGCGTCTACCTAAAAATCCACAATCGCGTCTCTCCCGTGTCTTGTCTGCTCCTGTCCGAGTTTCAAGAAATGCATTCCCTCCCCTCCTTCCCCTTACCTCATTCACCCGGCATCGTACATACATGTCCAAATATGCATCTGCCAGGCGTCCCCTATTCGACTAATTCCCTGACCCTACGTCTCTTGTCTTCAATAACGCTCCCGCTCGTCATCTTGACCGCCTCGCAAGACATCGCTACACGCCAACCCCTAGAAGACAAGAAATAGGACGCCACAAACGCCAGGAACCTTACAACCAAAAATGGCCATGACGATGTCCCTCCCGTAAGACTTGCTTACCTCACCTCACTGCATCTACACATGTTCCGTACCCTTCGAGGCGAAGCACAGAGAAAGCCTGTATTCGCACAGATGCGCGCCATAAGACGAAATCACATTAAATAGCACCATGCACGCCAAAACCTCAGAGTTGTGGCATGCATCAAACTACCGGCGCCGCTGCCTGCATTCGTCGTCCCTTGCCGGACCAACGCGAACCTTACCTCCTCCTCCTCCAAAGGTCCAGAAAGTGATCAGCAACCACCTGAGAACCAACAGCGACTTGGTCATCGTTGGAGAAGAGTTCCATCGCGTGACATTGAGCGCCCATTGTCAAGGCGCTGTACCTCAACCCCGTGTCAGCACCCAGGCCCCGATACGAATCGCACACGCTCCGCCAGTCCAACGTCAGATGCATATTGCCCCCTTCTCCTACCAATTACTACCAAAACTGCCTGCCTGTTTGCAGCAAAAAGCCCCCTTTCTCATCATCAAAGCTACCTGCCGCTTCGTAAGCAAGTCCTTCAGCCACGCTCATCTTGCCTTACGGAAGCCGGCTTTGCCTTGCCTTGCCTCGCTTCGCCATCTGTGTGCGGCGTGTTCTTGGGCTCCCTCTCTTCCATCCTATGCTGTCCTCCCCCGGTGCCCCCCCCCCCCCCCGGTGCCCCCGGTATTCTTAACCCCCCTGCCCGTCCCTCGCTCTGTTGCCCTGTTTGCCGCCGCCTGCCTGGCTACCCGCCCACCGACCCCCCGATCCAGCCTAGCGGCGCCTTTCCGCACGCCGCTCGCCAGCACCGGAGGCACGCCGAAGGACAGGGAATGAAACAGCGCAGCAACCACCACCGCAGGCACTGCCCCTGCTCTCTGGTCCGCTGTAGTGCCTCGGTGACAAACCAGTGACGGGCCCCGCATATCCGTCTTCCGTTTCCAGACTCCTCCGGCACTCCGGGTTGCCTCACCATCTTTACCTGCCTTCCGATTGCATTCTACCAACCTGCACACAAAGGGTAATGAATGTGTCATTTCCCCAGGTCTAGAAGGTGGTCCTGGCATTTTTCAATAATCAAGTACAATCTTGGTTCGGAACATCACTCCGCATGCATTAGGTCGGCAGAAGAAGCGTTCGTGAATAATCGTCATTCGTAGGGTGAACTAAAGTTTACCATGCAGTTTTGATGGCCATATCATCGTCAAGTCGCTGTAAAAATCGGAGATGTTGTAACGCCGGAAAGAAGTCAAGTCTCAAGTCGCTCCGCCTTCACAAATGTTCCCGAAGACGCAACTTCCCACTCCTGCCAGTGCCACCTAGGCGATGTAGACAGGTAACCGACTTCCTAGCAACTCACTCTTGGAAACATCCTGTACGTCCTTTTTGTGGAAGTCGTGGAGCATAAGCCAGCAGATCATCCGGAATACCAGCGTACACCATATGTCTTCGTGCTTCACCTCCAGCGAGGGATCTAGCCAGTTGACTGGACCGTCGGGATAGTCGATGTCGGGCACTTCCTCCTCCCTCAACATTGTCTCATCAACATCCGAGTCCACTTCGGATTCCTCCGTCAAAAACGCAGTCCGCACACTGAGACCTGTCCGTCGGGAAGACCTCAGGAAATGGCCAGTGGGCGCCGGGGCGATCCCTATCTTCGGCGCCTGCTCCTCTGCACGCCGATCCGCCAAGCCGAATCTTTGCGCTTGGTTTTTGACCTTCCTGCGGACGACTTTGAAGTATACTTCCATGAGCTTGTCTTGCTTGAGTTCCGGCGCAGCAGCATCGATTGCTTCGAATCGGTCTTTTGTCCTGCCACCAGTGGATTCTTTATTGGCGCCGGCATCCTGCGAAGGCTTTACGGGCTTCTCGTTGAAGCCAGACAATACTGCTTGGATGTGACTGCGCAAAACATCTTGAACTAATGCCTGTCGCATTGCCTCAGACGGACTTTGCGGCTGAGTTTCCGGCTGTTGAGTTGGTTGTTTCTCTGTGACCATCTGGGCGAGGTTGGAATTCGTCGTGTAAGTTTTCTTGATGGGTGGCCGTTCCTTTCTTTTCGCTGTCAAAATCTCGTCCATCTCATCGAGGGCCGCGTGCAGCGCATCCATAAGCGGTAGGCTCAGCCAGTTACCCTGCTCAGCAGACGAGGGCAGCTTTTCGATCTCTTCAAGCAGTCCCTCCGCATGCTTCCAAATGACCTTGACCACGTCGCTGCAATTTTTGTCGTTTTCGCCATACTGCGTTCTAAGCTGGAAAGCGTACGCACTGAGTAGCTTGGTCAGAGAGAAGTTCTTCTTGTCCCACCGAAACAGAGTCGGGTTCGGGAGCTGCCGGAATGCACTCTTCTCAATGTGCAGCGTCCGTCCAAGCATTCCCACAATCTCGAATGCAACTGTAACTTGGTCAGAGAGTTCCAAGTCATAATTACATCAATTGATAGGGACTTACTGGGAAAGAGGTGTGTGACCCTTGCCGTCCTTGTCTTCGCCGTGAAGTAGTTCACAGTATTGGTGTTACAACCAATCAGGACCAGAGCTTCTCCGATTTCATTCATACTGGCGAAGTTCAGCGTCGACAGGTCTCTGGACTCCTCATTGGGAAACTTCAGTCGCCGTGCATCCGACTTGGACCGATAGATGGTCGGGACGAAGCCGAAACAGAGCTCCTTGACTTCGTCGATGGGGATAATCCTGTTGCTCTCAAATCGATTGCGGCCGTGGACTTGGAATGTGAACATGATCCCAAGATCACTGACCTGGGACCCGGTTACCGTGTAGCCGTTGCCTTCTCCGCGGTACCTGTCGTTGGTACGGTCAAACTCGACCCAGTAGACACCGAGCAGGGCCAGCATTTCTACCATGTGGCACCATGTTGTTGTTGCGTAAGGCTTCTTGACGTTTGACGGCATGGTATCCCAGCTCCTCTTCTTCCTCTGCACAGCGATAGCAAGTGTGTAGTGTTCCTTGACCTCTTCAAGAACCTTGGGTACTTCTTCTTGGGTGGAAACCTGGGCGGGGCCTTTCGGTGGTGGCGACAGCCTGTTCTTCTCTTCATATTGTGTTCTTGCCATGCTCTTGATTCGTGTTCCATCTGTTGCAAGGCGGACAGCAGAGCCACCCAAGAGGCGAGCTCATTATCGGCCGTGTGGACCGACTGCTTGAGATCTTTGCTGGGATCCTTTGCCTCGCCCTGCAAAGTCGAATTCGTCTTGTTCAGGCTGTCCGGGGTTCCATCGATGAAGAAGATTGGTTTGCCCTTGACAGGACCTTTGTCGTTTGTCGGTGGACACAGAAATATGACGGGCGCCTCGAATTGGACCTCGAAACGGAACTCGTAAGGTTTAAGAACCCGCTCCCTCCATTCAGACCACAGCCCTATCGCCTTTTCGTCGCAACTCGAGTATCCAGCCGCGGAGGCATAATATTGCTGAGCAACTTGTAGCAACGAAGCAAGTAAAGCAATAAGAGAGATGACAAGAGCGGCAATGGCCACCCACAACTCATTATCGTCGTCGTTGATGTTGTCGTTGATCAGCTGTAAAGTCTGATTAAATTGTTCAGGATCCATGCCCGTCGTCATGTTCGGCGTCCACCCAAGGACAAATAGGTAGTTTCTGTATATCGCTCCTGTGTATGTGCTCTCGATCAGGCTCTCGGCTTCCGTATTACAATCGGCTCGGTAGATTCGTCGTGTTCGACTCGCTCGAGGAATTGGGGTCGTCAAAAGATGTAGTTGAAGAAGCCATGGACAGAGGCGTGAGGGAGCCGAGCCTCCTGGCAGATGCGTCAGATTCGTTCAGCTCGAGTGGCCCAGGAGGAGACCTGGGTGTCGGGTGTGTCGAAGCTGGCAAAGAGCAGCGCAGGGCAGGGCAGACGAGGCTGCACGACGAGCTAGCGCGCGATGGTGGCACAGCCGCCTGCGTTGAGAAGGGTCTTGCAGTCGGGGGAGCTGTTGGACAGTAAGACGGCTGAACGGTGGATGGGCTGACTTGTGTCTCTGCCGCCGGCATCGAATTGCCTGGCGAATGGAACGTTGGTTGACAACGGGCAGCAGGCAGACACGAACCGTTTGCCCAGCCATCTTGTTTCTCTCTAATGAACGGAGAGGACCCGTCGTCCATCCATCAGCAAAGAACCGTGGCCCCCTGGCCGCAGCATGGCCCCCTTGTCTTGCCCAATAGCCCTATCAGTCGCTAGCTCGTGGCTCATATGGCACTATTTTGCAGTGCTGCTGGGTGGGTTTGTGGAACGACAGCAGGCAGCGGGATTCGCGGGCTCCGCCATGATTTACGACGAAGACAAACGACAATGGCAATGGTAGCCGGCGTTGGCGATGCAATGCAGTTGCTACATGTATGTACGTTGACGTGGACGGAGAGAATGGAGTTGTGTTGACGTCTGATGGTGGCAGTGCTTTACAACTGCTGCTTAAACCGTCCCAAAAAGCCAAACCCGCGTGTGGCCCAGCCTACCTAGAACTAGGAGCGGCCCGCCGTTCGAACCAAAGGTCGGTGCAAAATATAGCGAGCGGGAACAGTCAGTTGAAGGCGGGATGGCAGTGCAGTGCAGTCCACTGCGGGCAGCTCCGTTTCCTGCCTGGATACTTGCTCGAGCACGCAACTGTCAAGCTTCCCCTCAGATCGTTGGTAGCGTCTTAGCGCTCCGTTTTCCACTGCCTGTAGTGTCCACCTCGCTAAGCGTACCCGGGAAGCACAGGCCAAAGATGCCACGGGCACAGCTCGAGGCGACTCCAGTGTCATCCATTGGATGGGATCCGGCCAAGAGGTTTCGACGGCGACGATTCTCACCCACTGAATCTCTCACTCCACTCATCGCCAGCGACGACATGTCTTGCATGTAGACCATGTGGCTAGAAGCCATTAACCGTGCTTTCACACATTGGACTACTACTTAATCTTCCAAATCATATAAAATCTCCTCCTTCAAGGAATTCTATGCTGAACTGGCCGATATGATCATACATAAGCACTCAAAGCATCCCGACAGTCCGACAAATTAGTTGGCAATCGCAATATGACCATATCTTCTGTAGATTTATGGCACAGGACCGAAGTACCATGCGAGACCGAGCAGCCCGAAAGTTCCCATAGAAATGTCTCATTATCAAAGAGCCGGTGGATAGCTTTGAATACATAAGCGCTTGTTTTAGCTTCTTGCTGGCGTCGGGATCCGTTCTGCAACCCCTCAGTATGCTCGTCAACACGCCACATCCCAGTGACACAAAGAATAAAGCCATAGGCATCCCCAGCTATCCTCTCATGAGTGTCCGACTTGTACTGCGAGAGATACATGTTTGCTCTGGCCAGATTGAACAACAATGTTTTGGCCCTTCATAAGTCGATACCCGGAGCGTAGAGTCGCCGATGTGGCTGGCAAGAGCTACGACTACATCATAGTCGGAGGTAAGTGAAAGAATGTTCCCAAATATGGCTAGCATCTCGAATTCTAACAGGTTAAAAGGCGGAACAGCAGCATGCGCGATCGCCTCTCGACTCAGCGAAGACCCTAATGTCAGCGTCCTCGTCATATCCAAGGGCAAAGTCAAGGACGACTGGTTGAATAGCATGCCCATTGTTGGCAACGCAAGAGAAAATCACGGGTCCGACATTGACACCATTCCTTCAGAACCCGACGAACAATGGAACGGCGTTCCGGTCAGATACTTTGCATCGCAGGCGCTCGGCGAGGCATCCATACACAACGGGCTGCAGTACACGCGCGGACCTCCCGCCAACTACAATCACTGGGCAGCTCTCGGTAACGATCAATGGAGTTTTGGGAAGTGCGAGCCCTACTTCAAGAAGCTCGAGAACGCCTCGTCTCAGCCTAAGGCGCCCTATCGCGGTCATGATGGTAATCGACTACGACATGTTGAGCATTATTGAAATGAGACTGACAAACAATCTTAAGGCCCGATCCATATCAGACAAGATCCATCATTGAACTCCGTCGATAAGTAGTAAGGGGTGCTGCGTCCCTCATGCTGTATTGATACTGATGTCCAGACAGTATTGAGGAAGCAGCAAAGGATATGAATTTGCCAGTGCGAAACGACATCAACAACCCGAATGCCCCGCCGGAAGCCTTGTTTGAGATCGAGCACATGATCACCAAGACTGGACATCGCAACTCCGCTGCGGTGGGCTACCTACCCAAGTCACTTGTGTTAAAGCGTCAGGAAACCCTCACCATCTGCAGCGGCGCCGTGGCTACGAGACTCCAGTTCAACCAAGACGGGACAGAAGCAACAGGTGTGTATATCTTGGATCGCCTTACCCAAAAGTCGACGAAAGAATGTCTGGTCCATGCAAAGAGGGAAGTCATTGTCAGCTGCGGTGCCCTGTTCAGCCCCCAGTTCCTCATGCTAAGGTACGTAAAGCCTCGATTAGAATCTTCAAGTTGATCCTAGCTGAAAACTCGCAGTGGCATTGGCCCAAAGGAACAGATTCAACACCACAAGATCCCCTCGGTGCGGGACATGTCCGGAGTAGGGGCAAACCTCAACGACCACATCGCCTTCAGCATCGCCTTCCAAGTCCGCCTCGCTGATTCTTATATCCGCCTACTCAACCCTCTGATTGCCATCTGGCACCTGCTTCTCTTCATCTTCACGAAGACGGGCATTTTCTCACGTTCAGGTGCTCGACTGTGCGCCTTTCTTTCCAGCGAGAATATCGACGAGAAGACCATGACGCTGAAGCCACCCAAGGATGCCTCCGACGAGCAGCGCAGGAGGGATCCGCATCTTCCAGAGAACGCCCCCGATTTGGAGCTTCTGTTCATCAACGCGGCCTTCGACTATGAGAGGGGAAAGGGGTACTGCGGCTTCCAGACCTGTCTCGTCCAGCCATTTTCAAGGGGTAGGGTCGAACTGGCATCTTCAGATCCCCTGGCCCTTCCCAAGTTTTACTCCCAGTTCCTCTCCGATCCGCGCGACTGGGCCGTGGCACGGAAGGCAGCTCGTTTTGCGATGAACTACGTCGAGACGTTCCGAAAGTCCAAGTATCCCTTCAATTCCACCTGGCATATTGCTCCTGGAGTCAGGCGAGGGAGTATGGAGGGAAGTTGGAAGGACGTGTCAGACGAGGAGATGGACAGATTCCTCAGAGAGCGACTGCTCAACTTTTATCACCCGACGTCGACCTGCCATATGGGCTTGGAGGAGGATGGCGCTGTCGTTGGCCAGGATTTGAAGGTTCACGGATTCCAGAATCTTAGGATCGCAGGCGCGAGCGTGTTCCCGACGGTTACTAGTGCCCGCACCACGGCACCAGTCTACATGGTTGCAGAGAGATGTGCGGATTTTATCAAGAATGACTGGGCGAAGAAAGAGAGTCACTGAGGGAAATGCTCACTTGGATAGGTTCATCAAGAAAGGAGTTGCGTAGCGGTGGTTCATGGCTTGGTATATTCATTCATTGCCGGCATTCCAGCCCGGTATTATTCACAACTTGGCGTCTCCTCGCGCTCCTCCATCGAGTCACAAAAGGTGCTCGTCGAACCAGGCAATAGCCTGGTAGAAAGCCTGCTCCTTGGCGTACTTCTGAATCTTCTGGCTGACATCGCAGCGGACGGCGAAACCGTGCTCGACACCAGAGTACAGGTTGATCTGGTAGGGCAGGCCAGTCTTCTGCAGGATCTCCTCGGACTTGTGGCGCAGAGGGGTAGGGAAGATGCTGTCGGTCTCGGCGGCGGCGATGGAGAGGGGGCCGTTGATGGCAGCGAGCTCGTCCTCGTCGACGAAGCTGGGGTGGGCAACGAAGCCGACCTTGATGCCGTCCTTGTAGTGTCGAACGACGTACTGTGGAGGAAGACGTTAGCTAGGCCGCACTTGGCTGGTGCGTATGAGTGTGGTTGGACATACCTTTGCGCCGAAGCAGTAGCCAACGGCACCGAGCTTGGTGATGTTGTGCTCCTGCTGGAGGTACTTGATGGAGTCGACGATGATGGGGTCGACGTCCTCCTTGTTGTGAGGGTGCTTGCCGTCGCTGCCCACCTTAAACCAGTTCATGAGTCGAAGCCGGCGGGCATGGGAAGAGACAATTGGTCGCCATCGAAGAGATCGACAATCAGGGTGGTGTAGCCGTTGGCGGCGAACTGGTCGGCGAGGAGCTGGCTGTTCTGCCAAATGCCAAAGACGTCGGCAACAAAGAGGATGCCGGTGTTCTTGTGAGCCTTGTCGGCGGGGGCCTCGGCGAGGTAGCCTTCATACTTGCCGCCGACGGAGACCTTCTTGCCCTGAGGGGTGCCCCTTTACATGTTGATATGTTGTTAGTGACATCGTGTACAAGACGGTGGTGATGGTTGGATTACGGATTGCGATCCTTGGCGGGATACAGGAGCTTGGGTGCGCAGTTCAGGGAATCAAGCTTTGCGAAGTGGGGGAGGGGTCAACTGGCGGGGTCATGGATAGATGTCTGTTACGTACTCATGCTTGACGCCGACTGTGCAGCACTGTCCGGGGGGGTTAGACGCCATTGCGATTTTTGCGATGAATCAGTTGTGATGAGAAGCTTGGAAAGAAGAAGCAGAATGGTGTTCTGGGTTACTGTTTAGGGAGAAGGGGTGTAGACGTGCTTAAGAGTGGAAGCTTGAGCAGCTTGGACGGAACCAAGAGGGGCTCTGGAGATGGAGGCAATGGATGGATGCTTGGAAGGCCCACGGCCACGGGTGTTGAGTGCGCCGGGGCCGCGGCGTTGACGTGAGGCATTACCAAGCAACTGGATTCCCATTGCCCATGTATCATTCATTTCCTGGACGGGCATTCTTTTGCCTTCTTGGACACCCAAGACGGGGAAGCCATGTGGGCCGAGATCCGATCCGATCCAATGCAATGATTCCGCCGTACGCCAATTGGTTCAGGAGCGGCGTAACTCGGACTCCATGTGCTCCAAGGGGCCCCCTCTCGATGAGACAGAGGCAACACAACAGACGAAGAAACAGACTCGAGACTCGGAGGTATGTCCTTCAAGCTCCAAACTCCATTCCCCACCTCGTCGAGAGTCCCGCATGCCCTCGGGTTCGCTCTGTGTTCTAGGTGTGAAAAAGAAGACGGCTAGGGCTTCCACCTCCAGGCAAGTCACCGATCCGGTGCCGGTGGGCGGCAGTGTCCCGCGCGCGGTGTCGGAAATAAAGCGGAAGCCATCTCTGGATCGGGCATGTCACCATCGCGGCCCGGTACCAGATGGTGTTGGCGGTGACGATCCCTCGGCATTGGAAGAAATATTTGGGTCTCTGCTGGGGGGGAAAAAGGGTGCAAGGCTGTCGCAGGTCGTAACTTCACTTGGGATTGGAATGACGCTTCACCCCACCGAGAAAAAGGGCCACAGCCGTGAAGTTAACCTCACCATGACTTCATGTCCGGTTTCGGTGAGAGCTTCTTCACCTGGTCGGCCTTTTTCCAAGGTGAAGGAAGGAAGGCCTACTGGACCTTCGGTACTTTCCCAATTGATGGTAAATCCGTAAATCCGTGCTGACTCAGACCGCTCCTATCGATATCGCTTGCTGCTCGCGCACAGACTCTTGCCGCCCAGTGTGATACGTCACTCCCACCGAATGGAAGACTGACCCAGCGGACCTGTCCAGCGCATTCAGACGGCCAGATCCAAATCTCCCTTAGCGTGCTCCACAGCGCTCTCGTCTGCCGTGGCTGCCCAGGCTTCCCTGTCTGAGCGTCCGTCGGGCCAATCACCAGTCCAATCCCAAGTTGTCCTCTTGGAGATCCGTCCGCTGGGCAGCACACTTTCAGCGTTCAATGTTCGGAGAAAGCGTGTCTTTGGTGTTCCTGAACCCCCCCCCCACTCCATCAACCTGCGAAGAACTGCAAACTGCAAGGCTAAGCTTCGTCGCTTCAGTCTCCCGTGCGGCACATAACCTGGACCTATCGAATCCGAGATCCAAACACCTCGGACTGCCTCATTCGTTTATCCGTGTCCGCCTTGCTTTCCCGCGAACCAACGAACCCCCTAAGGCGAAAAGCGAATGGAGCCGACACCTCGCGACCACGAAACACAGTGAAGGGCTTGGGAATGGCAGAAGGCGAACATCACCGAGTGCGAGACGCCGAGGACCATGCATCGTCTGGAGATATCGCCGCCATGCCTGCCGAGCCCGTCGAGGCCTTCCCGGCCATGCCAGCCTTCCCCTCCGGCGGCCTGCCACTCGACCGCAATGCCGTAGATACGAAAAACGACATCAGAGTCTCGCACATTCCTATGCCACCGCTGCCCAGCGTCTCCGCGAGCGCACCTCCCACATCGACACTCCCTACCATCCCCGGTGGTCACTCCGACGAAGAACAATCGTCGGATGCCTCCTCGACGCACAGCAAGCCGGAGCTGCAAGAGTCCTCCAATTCCTCCTCCACATCCGAACCCGCGACCGCCCTCGAGAAAAAGGATGCTGAGCAAAAGGAGGGCGCAGACCAGAAGACGCGGGCAAGAGCCGGATCCAGTTCCGCGTCCATGAAAAAGAATCAGAGCCACGATAATGTTAGGAGATTGTCTGTGGCGGGCATGCAGCAGCTGCAGGATCCGGAGGCTCTGCCCGTTGCCGTTTTCGCAGACGGCGCAGCAAGCCATGGGGGCCGGCCGGCGCACATATCAGAGCAGCTGCAAGCAATTCGGCAGTCGATCTTAAGCCAACCAGACACCCTCCGGCGCAATGGGCCAGTGACGGATGGTGGGAGCAGGTCGCGACACCACGATGAATGGCGCCGCCCGACCTCTGGAAGGACCTTGTCTACGCCCCCGACGAACCGAAGACAGTCTCAGTCTCAAACCACCTCTCCTCGCCGGAATTCCTTCTACACCGTTGCTCGGCCACCACCCCTCAATCTCGAGGCGGCAACCCACTTCAACGCTGCCAACCCTCTACCTCCCCCGACGCAGACGACGAGCCAGCCCAAACTACCCCAGATTCAAGTGCCGCCGCCGTCGTCGCAGCAATCCAAAGCTCCCCGAAATGACCCCTTTCCGCCCTCGCCTCTTCCTCCTTCGATACCCCTCCCGCCCATGTCTATACCAACACATCTACAGCTGGAACTGGCAGCCCAACGACCGAGTACTTTGTACATACATCACTCACATACTAATGATATTCCATACGAGTCATACGCCGTCAAGTGGGAAAGACTCAAAAATGTTCTCTTGCTGCCGTCATTCCTCGAACGAACCCTCTATTTTGGGGCTCTGGCCTGTCTCGATGCCTGGCTTTACAATTTCACCATCCTACCCATGAGGTTCTGCATTGCCTTGGGCGTTTTGGTCAAGTGGTGGGGCTATCTCGCGGCAAAGGAAGCGCGTTGGATGATCGGATACGTCTGGCATGGACTGGGTAGAGTATGGGCTAGAGCCCGACGACCCAGGTCCAGAGCTACCTCCTCGGCCCAGCATGAAGACCCCGATCACCTCGTCAGCCGCGACAGGAGCCAAAGCCGACCAGCGCACCGGGGTACGCCTTTGGTAACCCCGGATATTAAATCCTCAAGCGATGTCCCCACAATCAACATTGATTCGGAGATCAAGACGAACGGCAATCAGGCTGTCGAGCAAGAAGTGAAGATGAATGGTAACGGGCATGGAGTCACTTATAAGACAAATGGCTCCGCCGGTCACCATCCAACCCACATGTCCGGACACCGGCAGGCTCGTCATAGGAGGACGAAGTCGATCCCATCCAACTTATCTTCATTCCACAAAGCCGATCTACTGCAGGGGGCCGTAATCCTGTGCAGTTCTCTGTTTCTAATGAAGCTGGACGCCAGTCGGATGTATCATTTCATTCGAGCGCAGGATGGCATCAAGCTCTACGTCATCTACAACGTCCTTGAGGTAGGGAACTTTCCGAAGCCAATGTGACAACCTTTGCTAACGGAGTGCAGGTCGGCGATCGCTTGCTTTCAGCCCTCGGACAGGACATTTTCGAATGCCTCTTCAGTTCCGAGACCCTGTCAAGGAACAGTTCTGGTCGCTCCAAAGTCCTCCTGCCCATGGGCATGTTTGTTCTGGCTCTCGTTTACAACGTCATCCACTCCGTCTCTCTGTACTATCAGGTCATTACGCTGAATGTGGCTGTCAACTCGTATTCCAACGCACTCTTGACCTTGATGATCTCGAACCAGTTCGTCGAGATCAAGAGCACCGTGTTCAAGCGGTTTGAGAAGGACAACCTCTTCCAGTTGACGTGTGCAGACATTGTGGAGCGCTTCCAGCTTTGGATCATGCTGCTGATCATCGGCATGCGTAACATTGTCGAAGTCGGCGGCCTGTCCGTGCCTGGCGCTGGTTCTGAGAGTGGCAGCGATATGGGTGGGGGTGCTATGCCTCCACAGCCCATCCATCCTGCCCTTCAGCTTCACGGTGCTCCCGTCCTGGGTGTGGTCTGGCGAGGTCCTGTCCCCCTTCCTGATTGTTATTGGCAGCGAGATGCTAGTGGACACCATCAAGCATGCCTACGTGAACAAGTTCAACAACATCAAGCCGACGTTCTACAGCCGTATCCTCGATATCCTGTGCAAGGACTACTACACAAATGTATGCCTTGCCCCCTTCCCAAACTTTGAAGATAACCTAACACCATCCCAGGCCTTTGTCACACCGTCGTTGACTCGACGACTGGGCCTTGCTGTCATCCCCCTTTCGTGTCTCTTTATCCGGGCATCGGTACAGACATACCACATGTTCCTATCAACACGAATTCCTACTCCACTCCCGGAGTCTACACAGACGTCGCTTTCCGTCGAATCTGCAACGCCATCCTCTCCAGTGATGGTTGCAGCTCTCGACCGTCTCGACACACTACTACGTGACGCCCTCGGGCGCGCCGTCTATGGCTACCCGTACGCCTCTCCGGGCGTCAAGGCCCGCTCATGGTGGTCATGGACAAGCGACGACGTCATTGCGGCAGTCACAATGATCGTCGTCTTCTTCATCGCATTCCTCGTCCTACTCATCATCAAACTCCTGTTGGGGATGATACTCCTGCGGTACTCTCGCAACCGGTACGCCAAGATGAAGCGTAAGGAGCACTTGGTGGCAATGGGTCAGGAGGAGCGCGAGTCTTACGATGCCAAGGGCAAGCGTGTGGGCGGGTACGGCCACATCGAAGTGACGGAGGACAGGCGCAGGTGGATACACGCGGACGAAAAGGAGGGACTGAAGGGCGGCAAGGGACGCGTGCAAAAGGCGGAGAAGCCCCCAGAAAGTGACTATAACGGAGTCTACCGGTACGAAATGGTTGCGAAGAGGATTTGGTAGTCGTCGGCGTTTGGGAGGAGTGCTCATTCAGCATAGTTTACATGGCATTGCATAGCTGGGAAGCCACGGAGTTTATGTTATCCATCTCTTGCTTCTTCACCAAGGGATGCAGTTTAGCAATTTGATTTCTGATTTATTATCGCCTTGTCCCGGGGTGCCTCGTATGAGCTCCCGAGCCATCATTTGCCGTGGGTTCCTGGCTTAATCTGCCTGTCCAGATGTAGAAGGCACTTTCGGTCAACACACCTTCCACCAACGCGCCGTCCATCACCTGCCACCGTCGCACCTCCCCCCAGCAGAACTTTCCATCAACACGTCTTTCATCGTTTTCTCAGGTCGTAAATGATCTGCTTTCAGCCAGTCCACCTTCCATTCTTCCGCCTCGCCATCCTCTTCGTTACCATAACGTACTCCCACGCACCTCACCACTAATCAACCCACGATGGCGACCCCTGACGTCGACAACCTTACGAAGGTCTTTATTTCCAGATATGATCACATCTGGAACCTCTAATTCTCTGGAAAGCGTGATGTGCCACTCACGATGGCCGCAGATCTCCTTATGGAGCCGAAATTGGGTTCTGCCCATCAGGCTGGTAGCACCAACTTCTGGTCTGCGGCCCTCTCCACGATGACACTGTCATGCACGCTCAAGAGGCGGTCCGTATCGATAGCGAGATCCTCCAGCAGTATCGCGACACCGCTAAGCTGCATGAGAAGGCCTTGGAAACCAGGCTTCGGTTCGCGAAGGAGCATCTTGAGCTTGTTCTAGAGAAGAAGCGCAATTTCGAAGCGGATATGGCCCAGTGGATGTCTGACATTCCCTGCCTGTGTTCATTCATTACCTACTAGCATCCCATACAGCGCTCGGGAATGCCTCATGGCCGATGCCCAGGACGCACAACTCGAGCAGGCAGAGCGGGATGAGCAGGCCAAACGAACGGCAGCCCAAGAGGACGACGGCAACCCAGGCGATTTGCTCCCCCCTTTGTACGTCACCGCTGCCGACGTTGGTGTACTTCTCCGTTCTAGCCAAAATGTGACACCCGACACTGCCAGCATAAACGAAAAGTCCTCCCAAGACCGGCCCCAGTCCACCGCCACGGTTGAGGCTGCCCCCCCCCCCCCCCCTGTCCTACATATCCATGCGTCAGACAAGGAGAAGTCGTGATCTCATGCGATGGTACACAGCAAGATACGATGGGGTGAACAGAAACAGTAGCATTGACAGCGGTAGCAACCGGATAATTGGAATGGAGAAAGAGTTCGAAACCGTTGCTCGCCTATAATGCTTCCCGCGAGGGGCTGGAGCCATAAATTGTGTCGTGATGCGATCCTTGTAGGTGGTGGGCGTGACAAACAGGGCGCTGGTTGTAATCGTATGGCGGCACCTTGGTCCCTGATGTATCCACCATGTGGCAATGTTCAACCTCGCAATCGATAAAGTCGACGTGCATCGGTCGATATGTACGGCATCCTTGAATCTCTTCCACTGGGCCTTTGACTATTCTTCGCCGAATGCCCCAACATCTGGGCGCCGCGGGCGCTCCCGCTTTGCTGTCTCGGTAGTTGACGTTGGGCCAACGATCTTTGTGCCTGCATGCAACCTTATTCCGATGTTTGCCAAGGTCTCAGCAAACATGACGAAGTTGGAGGTTTGACGTTGAAAGTACCAAATTGATTTATAAAAGTTCATTTCCCCCTCTTGTCTGTCAAGAACACCGCGTAACGACTGGATGAATTTTATCTAACTGGGCCCCTGTTGGAATGACGGAGGCAAGAAGTACTTCATAGCGAAGAAGACGTAGGCTGTCCGCATCAAAGCCTGTTCCAGGCTCTATCATATCAATGAGCAAGTCAGTAGCTTACAGGGAAAGACGCGCGGGGAGATCTCGCATTTGACGAAGCCCGCGCACGAAAGGGACAACAGATGCGGTAGGGATGAGACATGTGCACTGTATGCTAGCGTCTGCTCCGCGTCGAATCACGCAGGCACAGCTTCAGTGCGAAATGTGGGAAGAGAATCTTGGCTGGCAACAAGCTCTTTATGGATAATGAATGTGGACAGTTCTGGGGGTGTTCTTCTGGTGTCCATATCTAGGCAATGGCCTATCTGTTGTGCTGTACCCATGGCTCCCAGACATCGGAAGGGCAGCAGAAGGGTGGGGATACGGAAGTCACGTACCTCACCTTCGGCTCTGACAAGTCACGCGATTGCTCCGAGAACCATGAGATATCAAGAACAGGGATTGGGAGCTCCCATATTCTAAAGATGATGTCGCCAGTCGGCTTCAGAGAGACATTAGTAGCGAACGCTGCCATCGGTGAAAGCAATTTGGCCTTGTAGAGCAGCGAGGAGAAGACACCGCAAGATTGGGGTTCCAGTATTCCAAAGCTCATGCTGGTCCATGAAGTCTAGCACAAGACACCTATCCCACAGCGACCACTTCGACGCTCTCGCTTGGGAGCCAAAGCCGCCACGCTCTGGGATTGCAGCAGCATCTACCGAATTGCTCGGACCAAGCCGATACCATTGTAAGAGGCAAGAAAAGAGCTATGAAGCGTATGTACATGCCGAGCTGCGGGAGAAGCCACGGGTCCCGTGCTCACAGTGTGCTGGCATGTGTGTGGAATAGACAGTACTCGGGTTTGTCTGACCTCGGGATGAGGTTGGGAAAGCGAGCGATGGCAACAGCACATCGTATCCAAAGCGCAAAGATTCAAGATTAAGACGACAGATGACACCGAACGTGTTCCTGCTATTGAAGTGTTTTGTTGTGGTAGACCCGACAACCCCTGGGGCCAAGTCCAGAACACCGAAGGCCTAGGAGCATACTAGTTTGCAGTGTCCGAGGCGCACTTTATTTGTTGCTAACTTGCTTCACGAATCCCCCCTGAGCATCCCATAGAGAACGGCTAGGTACTTGGCTTTTGTGCCATCAAGGTGGGAGACCTACAGCGAACTCCATGGGTGTCGGGCTGTAGGTAATCTCAAAGACGAACACAAATGTCATCAGTGATGGTATTTGAAGTTGGATAACTTCTTATATGTAAGTTGAATTGGCTTCTTGGAGCTTCAGAATGTGCACAAGACCCGCCTGGTGCTAGTAGGGGTTCTCTGGGCAAAGGCTCAGGGGGTCTTGGCGCCCCTTCAGCACCATGGTCCGTCACCATTCATGTCGACCTCACATTCTCTGGCTCAACTCGTAGGCGATAGACTTTGATCTCGGTTTAGAAAGTATATATGAAGCATACTCATGTCGCTAAATACCATCACAACCGGGGACTTCCTACCAGCTTCGATGCTGGGGGATTGCAAACCCTTACCCCTGAAAGCCCCAAGTTCGGGCCAGCGGCCACCTTTGCAGTGTAGGGGCACGAATATCTCTATGCGCGCTTTCGCACTACATGCTCTTTGATGATGCCTAAATCATTTCACGTTCTCTCGCTTGAAGCGCTTGGCAATCTAAATGTTCTTACCTTCTTCGCTGCTGCATCACATGTGGTTCGAGACAACGGCCGTCCACATTTACAAGGAAGATCGCATGTTTCTACCGTGCTACAGCGACTAAATTACTTCTCAACTCTTTCCACCGTTGTCTTCTCTACTGACTAGGGCGGCGGTTTCTGCCATTGCACAGGAATCATCGCCGCGTCGACATTGCACGTATAGGCTCTCTTCTCGACGAGGCTTGCTGGAGGCCATCGATGCAACTCTGGTTGCGCTTAGGCCGTTACTGGCTTTGCAGGCCGTCACTGCAGTCAATTCAATGGTGTGACAGCGCCTCGGATCGCCGCGGCCAAGATGTGCCTACCATGGCAGAACTTCATGAAGCATCAACCATTGCTACACGGAAACAACTTCCTGGGTGGTCAGCGAGGACAAACGCCCAAATATTCGGTTGCTCACTTGTATCACAACTAAACTCTCTTGACTCGTAAACTGTCAATAATCAAACATACATTCATCGTGACACACGTTATCGTTTACATCATTACAGGCAAGCACTGAAGCGACAACCATACGCCTCCTGGACCGCTCCCAGAGCGGAACGCTAACGCCTAGAGCCCGAACCCTCCAAAATCACATACACAGTTCATTTACAAGCGCCGACACACACGCGCCAGCAGGCCTACCGGAGGCCGACGCCATCTCCCCTCGAGACCCTCTCCCAGAAACGCCGGAGTCGCCAGACCCTCCCGACGCCCTTGTTCTCCTCCCACTTCTTGACGTCCTCCTCTCGTTGTCGCACCTCTCCCTTCCACACACCCTCGACCCATTTTCTCAGCCCATCCTTGACCCTCTCCTTCTCGATGGCCCGCCGTTTCGCGACAAGAGAAGGCGCGACTTGCACCTTGTTCAAACCCGGGACGCACTCGGGCGGCAGCACGGCCCGTTCCACAAGAGCTTCGGCCGAGGGTCGGGAGGCGAGGCGGCGGGACAGTCGGATGGACACTAGAGAGCGGGCCAGACGGCGCGACGACGGAGGTGTGTGTCAGGAAGATGGAGCGGCCGATGAGCTCCGCCAGCGACGGGCGAGAGGGGGACGCCAGCAGAGGGGGCAAGATGGCACGTGTGTGCCGGAGCCGGTAGTGGTGAAGGATCGGCGAGAGGGACAGGTGACGCAAGTGGTGATTGGTCTGTGTCATCAGCAGAGTTCTCGAAACACAGAGAAAAATAAAACAAAAACTACGGATCAAGTGGTGCGAGCGTGCGTGTATAACTACATGGGACAGAAAGGTTGTTGGGGGAGAGGGTAATGATTGGGACGAAACGAAGACGAAAGATCGAGGGCCATCACGGAAGCGACAACGCGGGGAAGAAGCCTACCCTCGAAGTGGACAGCAAATCGTTCACATCCAGGTAGCCGAGGATGTGAAGCAGGAGCTCGTTGGGAAGATCGGAGAGGAACACGCTGGCAGGGTGATGCGGCCGTCGGCACAAGGTGAGGCACGAGTTCGCGAGGGTCTGGTGCGGTAGCGGCTGCAGTGGTCGTCACGAAGTTGGACCGGCGTCTGTATCTGGGTCCATGGTCGGGCATCAGCGGCCGCCGAGGGCGTGGAGTGGGTTGGTGGGCGAAGCGCAGGGTCAAGTTCATGATGACCGAGTTGCGCGAGTGAGTTTGCAAGCTGGCGGGTCGGGGGGATGAGCTGTTCTGGGGCCATCTCGTCGTGCATTGCGTCCATGGCTGACTCGGTCGCCCGCAAGACGAGATGGTGACGGAAAATGAAAGGTCCAGCGGGAGTAATGGAGTCAAACGTGTTTGCTGGCAAGAGACTACAGCGAAGATAGTCGCGAGCGCTGGCGCATACGACCGGGGGTTGGTGAAGCAAGAGGAGGTGGTGGTGGTGTTGGTCACGGTGGACGTTCAAGGTTAGCCGGTGAGTTCCGCCGTGAGCTGGGGGTTCGGTGATGAGAGAAGTACGGGGCCGATCAAGGCGATGAAGAAACAATGCAGGCGGTGGTGGTTGAAACGAGTAAGGCTCCGTGTGAGTGGCCTGGTTGCGCGCGGTAGCAGAAGAAAAAGACGTTGGCTGTTGGCCGACCTAGGCCCGGCCGAAGTCCAAACGGCCCGGGGTTTTGCGGCCGTTGAGATGGCTCGATAGATGGGCGGGTATCACGCAGCCGATGTCTGCACGGCGGCAAGGTCGTCAAGTTGTTGTAAGGTAGCTTCGAGAGGCCGCCACCGAAACGCTTATGCGAAGGCGGCCAGCAAAGGAGGAATCATGAGAGGAGAAGGATACCCCGCGACGACGAGGCGTATGAGTGACCGATGTCGTAGTCGCAAGCAAGGCCAGCTGGGGAGGTGATGCCCAGATATCGCAGGTGCCTTTCACCCGAGCTGGATATGAGTATTCGGCGCGCAATGGTCACTGACCGAGGGGAGAGGAGAGATGGAGGAAGGGGGAGAGAAAGATCAACAACACCAGGCGTGATGTTGTGGGGGTTGGGTGAGTGTGGAGGATGCTTCGGTGAGGCGGAGGGAGGCGCGGGCGCGCGGAGTGAGTGAGATGCATTGAAGTGAGTGCAGCAGGTGCAGCATTGCAGCTTGCGCCTCCATCGTTCCAGGCTGCGTCACACGGCACCAGCGGGTAGGGGCGTCTACAGTGCCTGCCTCCTCTCTTTTTTGCCCAGACACGCCAGAGAAAGCCAACGGTCGCACTCCACACTGTACCCACATCGGTACGTACTCCAACGGGGCTTCCAGTGAGTGTGTCTGGTTGGTGTCCTCGGGTGGGTCTGTTGTGCAAGGATGCATTAACTGCATACCCAGTATGAGGCATCACATTGGATGCATAACGCACTTCGGATATCTCAGTCTATGCATTGTACATCGCATCCATAATCGCATATCTCGGATGCCACCTCCACACTTCACGACATCAACCTTTGGTATGAATGCTTCAACAATTCGGATGCATCGCCATGGAAACGAAACAGTGTTCCAGTATTCCTCCAGAGTTCTCGATAACAAAAGAAACAGATCCGATCGGGACGTGCAATTGGTGGTGCTACCGCGTACGCGCATCCTTCGGTCGATAGTCTGGATGATGGGAAAACCTTATTCACACAGACGAGGACGCATTGCAAACATCATGCACAGGCACACTGATTGGTCCGCCTGTTGGGGAATCCTTCCTCAGCGGTACCCAAGCAGCACAAGACACCTTACGAGGTACACACATGCCTACCTTACTTACCCATTACTCAGTTTCAATCCTCTTTCTACCATCGAAACTCAACATGTCCATCTCGGCTCAGTTCGCTCAAAACTCCTACATCCCCCCAAAATAACTATTCCAATTGACTCATAACCCACACCCACAGAACAACAGAGCATTGCACCAGACATACCCCGCCCGCTCGCCCCTGGCCCTACCGCGTGGACATGGTCGCCGATGCGGACAGCACATGGAGACATGGCCTCCAAATGGGCCGTCAACAACCTCATCACACCCATTGCCTGTTTTGCGACGGAAATACTCCAAAATTGTCACCTACCCTCGGCAAACCTGTCCACCGCACTCCCCTCAGTCGCACACTTGGGCTTCAATTCAATAGCCATGCTTCCAGCCCGAACACCCAGGTCCCTGCTCTTCCACCGTGGCGTGCGCCGTCCTCTGACCAAGTTGGCAGTTCGTGCGGACAACAGCCATCGTCCCCTGCTCACTTGGAATGCTTTCGGAGTGTGGGAGCCATCGCGTCGCGACTCGCTTCCCCGTCACCGTGTCCGTACCATGGCGTATCCGTAATGTCGGTCGCCTTGCCCTTTACCGACTCTGCGCACATCAGGCTTGGACAACGCAGAGCACACGCTATCCGTCCTGCGAACTATTCATCCTGCCACTTGCTGGTTGGATGAATCTGTGAAGCCAACTTGGAAGACGGCGAGGAGCAGAAAATAGCTTGCATGCCTGCTGCAGCGTTCCCTCCAAGACGAGGCTGCATCCTCTGCTCCAAGACCCGCAGCAATCGTCCCGCTGCATGAGCTGGGTGTTCAGAAGCATCGAAATGCATCAATACTGCGTCGTCACACGGCGTTCAAGATTGAGACGGACACGACCTTGACATCGGACAGGCCCCTCGGGAAGCCCAACCTGCCTTCCTGAGACACTAACACCAGATTCTGCCAACTCCCGTCGCCTCCGTTCTGTTCACGTCCATGCTGCTCTCGAGACAACACCGTCTTGACCATCGAGAACCATGGCGTGTTGTCGGTTTCTTATCAACTTTGCTGTGGTGGTGTGGCCCATCTCTCCGACCCAACGCCTCGCAGCTAGCCTGTAGCCAATCATTTCACAACATGGCACTCGTTGCGGCTGCAACAGAAACACGTCCACCCTGCTCGGCCAACCTCGACCGTCTCCCGGGCCAGTGCTCCGTACCCCGTCCTGGCCTTTGTCTTGACGTCGACTCTTCCCGTCATAGTTCTTTGCTCACTTGCCCAGAGACCCATGTCCCGACCAGATCAAAACCCTGCTGTCTCGTGGATCCCATGGTTGGCCAACTGACGTGCTTTTCTAGTGCGCATCATTGGCCTTAATCTCCGTCTCGTCTCGCCTCTGGTGTCCAATCGTGCCTCAGAGAATGGCGCAGCGATTCTTCAACACATGATTCGCATGATCCCGAAAACTCGGATTGGTCTGCGGAGTTTTCCTGCAAATCCCGGAGCCTCTGATTGGCCTTTATTCTGCACAAGTATCTGGAGTCGTCTTAGCCCTCTTTCACCCTGCCGTTCCCAAGTGGTAACATGGCATTTCTCATGATGCGCGGACGCCCCGTCGCACGACATACCGCCTTCCATACCACCTCACCTCAATTGACCAAGCATTCTCGCCGGTTTCTCTCAACGGCAACTTGCTGGACATCTCGCCATCGGCAACCGGAACGGCCCGTTTGTCCATCCGGCCCACGTCGAGGTTGAAGTCTTCCGAGCCTGGCCGGTGTCGGTCGACCTCACCGGTGACTGTTACCTCCACACCCAACGCGGGTCACTCGGCCTCAGAACTACGCTTGGCCGCTATTTCGGGCCATGTTTACGCTCAATTTTCTTTCTTCAGTCAAGAAAATTTTCTTCTCTGCCCCGCTGGCAGAAGTTTCGCCAAAGCCACAAAGGAGGAGGGAGGGGTGGGTGGCAGCGGTTGTCGCCCATCTTGGTCCGCTACCCGATCTTTCAAGGTTGATGAACTGGTGGTATGAGCACGGCGTCTCGCGTCGTCTCATCAAGGCAGCCTCCGCAACCGCGAGCGCAAGCGTTTCCATAAGCGGCTCTCCCAGTTTGACAACGCATCGATAGCTCACGCAGGGAATCCCCTACTAGTGAACCCCCAATAGCCGTCGCAAGGGTCGAGCCGATGTTGAGGTGTTCGCGGGGCCGCTTGGCCCGCGCCCGTAGTTCATGTCATTCCACATGCCAAGACATGGATACTTGCAAAGGATCAGATCAAGTCCCCGCTCCGACCCAGGCTGGGCCAGGTCGCTTTCGCGGGAGCCTGATGTTCCCTCGGCCTGTCATTCAGTAAGGCACACAGCTAACGCACTTCCCTTCTCGACAAGCCTGCCTGTCTCATGCAAGGTTATGCCTGACGATCAAAGCCCTGCCACGGCCGCTCATGGCGGTCGTAGATCTGCCGTCTAGTTACACCTTCCTCTCATGATCCTGTCAACGTGGGGTGCGGACGCCGTGTTCCCCCAATGAACGCACCCGTTTGTCAATATGTGAGCTGCAGATGGTAGGGACACTGTCAGCCTAGTCAATAGGATGCCACCGGAAGGCATTGCCCGGTGGAGCTGGCAAGCCACCAGTCGAGCGCCGAGGAGGACAGGCTAAACAGCAGATGAGAAATCACGATCCCGCATGCCTGATCGACAGGAAAGAGAGAGGGAGTACAAGGGCATGACCGCCGTGGAGGGGAGTGTGCAGAGCAGTTCATCCCAGGGATGCCATTCATGTATTTCGAGTCCAGGTACATACACTTGCTTTCTCTGACGGAGCCTTGATGCAAACCGAATGCAATGCAGTGTGGAACATTCGGCCATGGCCAGCGGCCGGTCGCCACGTTGCCCTGCCCAGGGCCGCAACCAGCGCCCAAATGGCTTTCCTCAGGACCGTTCTCGACTCCCTTCGCCCACCGTAACCCAAGACCGGGCCGGTGAGCGAGCGAACAAGACGGATCACCCTCAACAGGATAAGCGTATAGATTCATGTGAGGGGGACGGCCTGCGGTTTTTCCTAGTTCCATAAACGGTTTATCTGGATGCGCAGTGTAGCCCGCATGATTGACGAGAGCAAGCCTCCGGCCCGTTCAAAAAAGGGGGGCCATCCCCGGTGAGGCGAGACAAGAGGAACATCCCTATCCAGGCAAGCACATCATGCATCTAGCATGGATGGTCATTCTGCTCGATGGTTCGTCAATCAAAGACTCAGGAAACGGGCTTCCGGCTCTAGCAAGCTTGGTCCGGGAGGCAAGACTTCAAGGACCTGTTGTATTAAGATCGGTGTTGGCTGCATGTTGAGCTGGCTTCATCCGAGGTGGGATAGTTATCCTGTCGTCCGTCCGTGCCCAATCTCAAGGTAACTTCTCTTCCCCCTTGAAGACGTTCGTGCCTGGTCAGAGGTTAACCCCAGACTTAATTAGGCTCAGCCTGGCCGATGCTGGTCTCGGTGGACGGTGGCGAGGGTCTTGTCAACCTTGCAGCCCATGTCACGTCAATGACGCCCCCGGCAGGCAAAAAGTTCGAATGGGTGTCGTGCTGGCTTCTTCGATTGTTCCATCTGTGAAGGGGCTTCTTGCTCTTCTCCAACGTAGCCAAATGCTCATGCAGAAACTATGCCCAACGAACTTTTCCGTACAGCAAAAAGTGAAACGGTTCATGCCGGCTTCCAAACGGCCCCCGCCAAGGCCTTTGCTTCTGGACGCAACGGCCGAACATCTCTCACCCCCACCAGCCTTCTTGGGCTGACAGTTGTCTCCTGCGGGACGAACCACGACCACAACCTGGAAGGAAAAACAGCCAAGTTCAAAAGGGCAAGACATAGAGCCCCCCACCCCGGCCACACGCAAGCCTCGCCTCGAAGCGGGAGGCTAATCTAGCCCTGTCGCTCAACGCGGCCGCAGCGGGAGGCCCTCCCCAACTTCAGGGTTGTTCCTGGGAGTCTCAGCTGCAAGACTTCTGCAGTACACTCACACACGCATGTTCGCGAGGTAGTGGAGCGCTTCCGTCCGCCTTGCCAGTGTGTTGCCTTGCATAGCAGCCCAGACGGGTTGGCACAGGTATTGAAAAGACCATGAACGAGGAAAATGGAAGAATACCTGTTGCCATTATTCCATATAGCCATACCACCTGGTACTGACCGAGAGATGAACCAGGGGTTTGAACGGGTTCGAACATGGAATGTCGACGCCCAATGATGAATGAGACATGGGGAAGAAGCATATGTCACCCACAACACGCGTTAGTCCGTACCTGAATTCGACAGGTACGCATCATGGTCTATTCTTCCCAACCCCTTTTCTTCCATCATCACCGACGCATGCCAACATCATCGAAGTGGTCTTTCTTCTCCCCGGTCCTCAATCGCACACGAACACATCCTCTTCTCGACCGTGGATCCTTGTATCTTTCATTGAACACGTCTTCTCCCCTTTGGCCATGTACTCCCCTCCTTCAGCAAACCCCCTGAAGGTGGAGAAAATATCGGACAACGTCGAGTCCCCTGATGAAGCAATTCGAACAAAGCATCGACGTGGCAAGCAAGGAGACACGTCTCACGGTTGCTAATGAGGGGAACAAAGGCAGAAAAGAGTTAGTCTGTTACTGAACGGCTGCTGGCATGTCCCGTCGTCCGATGTCTGTGGTTTGTATCTGCAGGGACAGATTTGACAACCACTCGTGCGCATGTTTAGCCAGACCGGATCCATGACGAGCCACTGCCAGTTGCCAACCGCACAATCATGTACATCTCTTCCTTCTTGTTCCCCCTATATTGTGTAATTCGCGGAACACGCGCAGCCGATCGTGGATGCAGTCGTCTCGTTGGCCGCAGACGCAGGTGTACATCGAACAAGGAGAGGCGAGAAACAATTGGAAACATCTTGGCTCCAGCATCTCGAATAGGAACAATCGTCGAGTAAAAGCGGGATGTGCATCATGTACGCATGTATGTGCGTAAGTGCGTTGTGTAGTGTAGAATGTAGGGTGGTGTGGTGTGTGTGTATAGGGGCAACGTATGGGATAAACTGGGCGTATGCGTTCGATCCGGTCGTGACAACACATCGTGCGGGTCCCCAATGAACGACCTTGGTATTTTTTCACAAAGTATAAGTTAGCCTTGATTCCCCCTCCAGTCAGGACGAGGCGAAAGAAGAAGTGTAGACAAGGACCGCGGCGGGCAGAAACAGTACGTCAACGACAAAGCAACCTCTCCCAAGACGACAACACCAAAAGGGGAAACCGAGGATATCAGATGAACCGTCAGAGACGACACAACAGCAAAAACGGAAAGAAACGAATCATTCTCACCTCGAAAGCCCGTTCCAGACAAAAGACAAATACGCACGCCCCCTAATCACACCCCTCAGATCATTCCAGGAAAAGTTGCTGCTGCCGGCTGCTGCTGCCCAACCGCCTTTGCGCCAAACACCAAAAAAGAGACTTCTCGATCGCGGTTGCGAACGAAACTCTTCGCCTCTGCCGAAACGGGTTGCTGGCCGCCTGCCACTTGCTGCCACCACCGCTGTCACTTTCCCGCTGCTTCCCGCGGCCATTGTTGCTCAATAATACCACCAAGACAGTCAGTCCAGTCAACTTTCAACAAAAATTCTGTTTACACCCCCTCCCCCCTTCCCGACCTTTTTCTTTTCCTTAGACGGCTTCCTGGTTCATGTTTCTTTGCCCATCCCACGTGGAGGTTGAATCCCCCTTGACAAGTCAAAATAAGCTACCCCTGAAAAGGCGGCACCATGATTGGATGCAAATGTCAAAAGACATCATTGCATCTGCATGGGATTGCATATTTGCAGCGGACGATGTGAGGAGCGGGGGGCACCGCTCATTGCGGGCGAGCTACAAGAATGGGGAGGAAAGGAAGAGGGAAAAAAATACACACACGAAAAAGGGGCGGAAAAGATAAATAAGAAGATGGCTAACAAACCTTTGATCTTGGTTCAGTCCCGTCATCAGTGACTTCATATCGTTACCGAGAACGCCGAAACGAGCCACTTCTACTCCATTCTCGGGTTGCTTTGCTGCTTCTCCTCCATTTTCTCCTCCTCACCATTTTGACTCCTCCTCCATAACGACGTTCTCCACCACTTTTGCATCGACGTACGAGCTAGTTACCTTGTCCAGCTAGCCAGCCACGGACCGGCCCGCAAGGAGAATAGAACCGGCAGACGAGAAGGAAAAAGAAACGAACAAACGGAACAACGAAAACCGGAGACGACATCTCGTCTTTTTGGGGACCAAAAAAAGGGGGGAGGATACCGAGTCGAAGACACACACCTAAAACCGGGTGTGGAAACGAGAGCAGACAACAAAGAGGGAGGAGAAGAAAAAAACGATGTGTTATTTCTACCAAACGCGCTGGGCATGCGGGTATTGGAGATGGGGCCAGTTCAAACAACAATGCAACAAGGAGTACCGGACGGGAGAAACGTGCGGCTTGAAGTTGGTATTCGACACGATCCAGGAGGCGGACAAGTGCAAGCTGTGCTACGACATTGACAAGAAAAACCGCCGGGTCGACAAGATGCAGAGGGACATTGAGCGCTGGTACCGCGAGGGAAACCGCAAGGCGACCATCGAACGGACAAGTATCGAGATGCAAGAAGTTCAGCGCCAAATCCACGAGATGCAAACATCGCATTGGACCAGACAAAATACGATATGATCGTCGTGGTTGTTGCGGCCGCTGGGTCGATATAGAGAGGGGGAGTTCGGTTTCCAGGATTGGTAAGTCGGGACCTGTCCCAAGCCCTCTTTCCGAATTTCGTCACCTTTTTTCCCTCTCTGCTGTTGTCTTTTTTTTCTTTTTCAATCTCTGATTTTATTATTGCACTTTCTACCTTTTTTTTGGTCCCATGCGAGTAAGATGGGGGGTCCTGTTGAAAGTTGTTCAGGGGTAAGCCGAGTCGCGCCAGATCTTTGCTAATATGATTATATCAGTGGCTCCTTGATCTTCACGCGGGAGATACCTATCAACGACGAAAAGGGAAGGAACCAAGAGTCGAATGCCGGTGTGAGAAAAGAAGGGGAAAGAGAGGTATGACTTTGACACTGCGGGACTGGAGAGGAGGTTTTCCTGGTAACCCTAGCTTGGGGGTTTTTTTCCCAAGTTCAACCACGTAACGGCCGCTCATTCGCTGCTTTTTTCACATTTTGTTTTTGGTCTCCTGTGTGGTTACGCTCGGGACGGTCCTTTTTTCTCTGCGAATTTCAAGACAGTGGAAAGTGGAAAATCTGGGTTGGTAACTATTGTATTACTTTTGGATCATGATCATCGACAGGATGGGCCATATTCTGTAAGATTAATTTGTGTGTGCGCGCGCGCGCAAAAAGAAGTGTGTCAGTCGCTGTGGACATTCTGTGCGTGCGCGCTGGGAGCAGAGAGAATCAAGGCTCGTCTACGTTTATTTCGTCGCGAAATCCGGCCCGCCGCTTAGACGGCGACAGGGACAACTTGCAGGGACCCCTCTTAGTAGAACGGATACCTGTCTTGCGCCTCATGCTGCGGGCTGCTCCTCCTACTCCTCCTGCTCCTCCTTGGTGCTGACCGTTTCTTCATCATGCTCTGCCGACGATAGATCCATTCCTCGCAAGCCCGGCCCAAAGAGGTACAGATGACAACCATGAAAGTCGAATGACACCAAAGCGGCGAGGCGGTCTTGCCTTTCAACGCGCGACTGAGGGGATCGAAGAAGGCGGTCCTCCCACTTTTTCCTGCACAGCTGCCCATCCAGCAGGTTTTGGCGTGCTTATCAGGCAAGCAAGCGTTGCAGAAAGCGGTCTCTGGCGACGAATGAGAAGGCCATGTCCTTAACTAGAGGCGAAGGACAACAGACGGTCTTGCGTCGATCTGGCCAAGCTACAGAGCAAAGCAGGCCAGGCCAGGCCAAAAGAGCGGTCCGTCGGCTTCGTCCAGCAGGCAAGCAGGCATTCTTCGTCTGTGCTGTGCTGCGTGCCCGCGGTATGCCTCGCTCTAACCCCTCCTTCTGCATGGAGAAAGGCGGTTTATTAGTCTTCAAGGGAACGTCATCGTCATCGTTTCTCACGTGTCACCAGTGTCGTGGTAGAGGCAAGCGCAGTGAAGCGATCCCGGCACTGGACAAGCCCCAGGGCCTTCGATTTTAACCCCCCTTTTACGTTTCGCAGGTCTGAATAACCCAGAGAAGAAACCACTGACAAGTACCTGTCATCTGACCCAAGGCCAAAGTGGAGGGAGGAGCGGGAGGAGCAGAAAAGAAGGGCTTAGTGTGGGAGCGACGGAGACTGAGACGGGCGACACAGAGCGAGGTGGGTTGTATCGGGCTTGATGGACTGGGACTGGGACGGGGACTGGGAGGCCGCCCCATCTGGCCGCAGCAACCACCCCTCATCTTCATGTCGTCCATCCCACTTCACTTCAAGGCACCATTTCCTTGTCTCATCTCCGCCAATAAGACTCGGGAACCGCACAGACTCCCGCACAACCCTGAATGGCGGGCATCAGAGTGAATATGTGAGCCTCCAAGTGCTTCCCTCCTGTTTTCCCCTCCACAAAGACGTGACCTGCCTTCCAGCCTCGAATGCTGGTCCGAATTGAGGCGAAGAACGCTACGCCTCCAAACCATGGAACAGACTAGGATGCAACATCCCTTGCCAAAGGGTCCACACTAGAAAAGGTAAACATCAGCCGGAGGTGCACGTGGCCATATTTCAATGGGCCGCTGAAGAATCTTCGAGACGCAGTCATTGGCCCGACATGGTGCGAACCAGGGGGCCGCCAAAGTGGGATGGAGGGAATTTTCATTGATTAAGTCATGGGTTTTTGGGGCCCATCGTGTCCACCTTTTCCTCATAACCTCGTTGTTGCCCAGGCGTTTTATACAGGGGTGGCAGACCAATACAGGGGATTGACAAAGTGAAGAGGATGCGATATGTGAGAGAATGTGGGTGTCTTATGGGTGTATGTGTGGGTATTTTTTTTGTGGTTGAAAAGCGTTGAGTTTGTGTGTGCATAGCCTGCGTTCGAAGAGGGGGGGTATCGAGGGGGTAAAAAAGAAGAGCATGGGCAAAAAATGTCGTCACTCCAAGCTGTCCGTCCCATGTTTGCCGTAATACCGACAGGACCCAGGGCTCGATGTCGACCAATCCGAAACTTAGTAGCAATACATGAAACCAGAAAAGGGGAAACGCATAGCCGCTCTCGCCGTGGGTTAAAAACGCAGTGCAAAACTGGACCAAAAAAAAACAGGAGCAGATACTGGGCAAGGGAAATGATTCATGACCTGGCGCATGTCATGCCATGGCCGCCGCTGCATCTGCAAATGTGCCAACAAGGGGCTTGTCCAACTCTGTCTTGACGGTCGGAACACCGCGTTGCATCTCGATGGTGTCGTCTTCCTGGGGAAGCCAATCCACTTGGACACCTGTTGGGGTCTCATCCTTGGAATCCAGTTTGGACAACAAGTGCTGGTACCGTACGATGCGGGCTTCCTGCCCTGCATACGCAAACGTAGTCGGTGCAGGTCGATGTGCGTGATCCTGCGGGGCAATCTCGAAGATGTCGACCATGTTGCTAGGAAGACCGATGTTAGCATTCCTGGGAGGGACATGAAGACCAAGCCCGCCGTCCCGGAGCTTGGGTCGTCGTCGGAGGGGAGTGCGCAGTACGCACGACGCAGTACGTACTCGGATGTCTTTGCCACAACTCGCTGCAGAGCCTCAGTCTCCCGCTGCACCTCCATCGGGTCCTCCTGACCGTTCACGCTCTGCTCGCCGAAGCTTCCATAGTGTACGTTGTTCGGATCGTCGTAGAGGAGTCGTGATTCTTCGTCCTGGAGAGGGGAGAAAAAAGAGGGCTAGTTAGCCGCCGCTGCATGCTACCCTGTCAAGTGGGCGAAGAAGTGCAACGCAACCCACCTCGTCATAGACGTCCTTGTTCCCCCGCCCAAGGCATGACGCACAAGCACCCATCACGATCGAGTGATCCGGTTGCCCCTCGTCGCCGTAATCGTCGGAGGTTGCGTGGTTGCGGGCGCAGCAGTCGGGAGCGCGCGCGCAAGTCGGAGGTCGTTACTTCAAGCAGAAATTCGCATGGGAAAAGAATGGACGTAGCTATGCCACCAGAGCCTCGTGCTGCAGAGCGATAGCCAGACACTAGGCTCGAGATGCTTGATTGATGGCGTGTGTTTTGATTGCGATGCGGTTGGCAGAAAACGCAAGATTGCGAAGGATGGAATGACGTCCCGCTTTGGGCAGGCGGTCGACTTCGGCAGTCCGGAGAATCAGAGATGCCGAGATGACGGGCCCCACAGCGGGACGGGACGGCCAGCGCCGAGGTCTCCATCGACTTTGCAGTCTTTGGGACGATTTCCAGACTGTTGGAAAAGAGACCCGGCAAAGCCTTTGGAACCTGGACCTTGCAAACATCCCGAACTGGCCATCGCTTTCTTGCACCGGACAACCGCCGAACACCCAATTGGTACGTACTCGGTCGGAGCCACGGTCTTGACTCTGTCCTGTCAAGCCATCTCCACCGGAAAATACATTGATCCATCAGTATTGCATCGTTGTCGCCATTGTCGCGGTTGTCCCCGGTGCGAAGATGCCGATGCCGTATCTTATCGGCTCGTCGGCCAGAGGGTGGAAGTCGAAGCATCCCTTGGAACGTGTATCCCAATACCGGTGCTTTGATCTTCTTCTATATTGGTTTTCTCCCTGGTCCCTTGGGACGTTTTGACCACACAGACTATTGGTTTTGTGAAACCCCTTCTTTGCCCTCAAGTGCTCCGTCGTCTACTCTTTTTGTACCGGGCAAAGGCTCAAGTGAGCGACAGTACTGTATCTGAGAGAAATGTGACGCAATTTTCACATCCCTCTTGAGGCCGTCTGAAGGATTCGGTATCCTGTTCTCTCAGAGCCGTAGCAAGCTCTATTGCTGTTCGTCAAGCGCTAGGTCGCAATACAGGGCAGCGTCATTCCACCATGATGGATGATGATCATGAAGCTTAGCAAGGCTGTCAAAGCCTGCTGCATTCTCCTTGAGGATGATCCAACTGAACGATAGCCATATAAGAAGTCTTGTGTCCTCGTGGATATATCTTCTCATCAGCAGCAACAGCTTCACTCAGACAAAACAGACAAGCAAGCCTTCAACAACCGGTCGACCTCTCACCAGCTTATACGCCATCATTTTGTCTTAACCGAGCCTCTTCTGGGAATTTCAGCTTGCCTAAGGTGCCCATCCACTCTCACTCACCCATCAAAATGCTTCGTCAAGGCAACCTTGTGGCTGTCGCCATCCTCTCCTTCACTGCAATCGCCGCTGCCAGACCTGAGAACTTGAGGGGACGCACCTACCCAGACACCAACACCTGCCCGTGTGTGCCTGCGCCGGAGCCCAGCACCGTGACAGTCACTGCCACCACTACCACTGCCACGACTGAGACCGAGACTGTTGAAGCCACTGCTCCAGTGACCAGAGAGACTATCACAGCCTCCCAGACCTTCACTCTCACCGTCACACGCTCACCGGTTACCGAGACGTATTACGCCAGCCAGGGCTCTTCTGCTCCTCCGCCTGAGACGGTCACAGTCACCTGCACCGAGACCGTCAGCGAAAAGCCTGATGGCTCAATCACAACCAAGTCGCAGCCTCCTTCAGGCGATGACCACACCAAGACTCACCCACACGGTGGCTCTGAGACCAAGCCGCCTCATCATGGCAGCTCTGCCACCGACTCTGAGGGCAACTCCGCTACAGCTACCCAAAGTGGTTCTGTCACATCCAGCGAGGGTAGCAGCCCGTCAGAGACACCCGACAACAACACCTACGAGCCTACGACTGTGACCCTCACCGGCTCTGCGACGACCATCAAGACAACTATCGAATCCGTCAAGCCCACACACCCATCCGGAAACACCAGCGACAAGCCTGGGCCGTCTCACACCAGCGAGATGCCTCCTCAGAGCAGCGGCGGTGACCAGAGCAGCTCTGGACCCGAGCCGACTACGAGCACACACCACTGCGAGCACTGGAACGGCACCGACTGCGTAAAGCCCACCACGCCGCCTCAGCCTCCCGTCACCGCCACGACGACTTTCGCCGCTGAGCCTTCCAACTCGGTGTGCCCCATCTCTGTGGCCTTTGTCACTGTTTACAACACCGTCACGGCGACCGTCTACCAGGGTCCTGCGGTCTCGACTGCTCCGGCGCATGTACCTCGCGCACCGACGGCTGCAGTTGCGTTCTGATCTGGTAACTCTGCCGTGGTTGCATTTGTTTGTTTTGTGTCGAAAAGATTGGTGTACGAAGGGGATAATGAGATCGGTGATGGTAATTCCTCACGACTGAGGATAATCCTGTAAAAGTAATGTTTACTCATAGATGGAGTTTTTGGCATAGTAATGCATAGGTTCTTGAGACCCGTCGGTTGATATTCAATGTGAGTAGTACCTAATGTGAGGGCGTTACTAATGCCATACACCTGAACGTCTCTACGCTTTCAACCTCTAAGCGCGGCCTGCGTTTTGCGGAGTAGCTGACAGTCCATCCAGAGCGAGAAGAATCCTTCATTCGGGATTTCAGATTGGTATGTACATCCATCACCGCAATCCACTGGTATTCTGCCAGCTATGTCCGTCTTCACAGCCGCTGACTTCAATCAGCATATGAACACGGCGCAAGCCAAATGATTCTTGAATGTTCCCAAAGTGCCCATAGGCATTACAGGACGTCAATGTTATAAACCCGAAGAGAAGGTAATTTACAGTATTTATACACCAAAAAGACGCCCTGACCTTCCGCTTGAAAACACCTGTTCGCCGTCTTTTGACCCGACAGCAACGATTTCAGACTAGACGCCGGATGTCATGAGCGATACCGAAAGCCCATGAAGTCATCCTCTTCATCGTCATCGTCATCGTCCTCTTCCTCCTCCTCAGCATGCGCTTCTACATTCTCCTTTCCAACTGCCTCCGTGGGCTTGGCAGCAACAACGGAGCTGGAGGCGGCACCGGGACCGGCATCTCCTTGGTGTCTCAGGGCCTCGCGTTTCTCCTTCAACCGCCTGACTCTCGCCTCGAGCTCTTCCATGTCCTCGAATTCCTCTTCCAAGGCCCTTGTAGCCTCCTCCTTCTCGTCCTCAAGGTCCTTCTCTGCAGCAAGCCGGCGCTTCTCTCGCTCCTCCTCTTCTGTCTTGGCAGCTTCTGCGTGTTCCTCTGCAGTCATTGCCGGGGCGGATATCACCGCGTCTTCAGACACTGGCGCCGTTGTAGCTGCAATGTCCGCTTCGAAGGCAGCCCACTCGTCTTCATCGACCTGTCCAGCAGCTTCCGTCGGTGCGGCCGTACCGTTCTGTTGGGCCGGCGCCTTCGTTCTCGCCAGTGTGGGCGAGGCCTCTCGAGGGATCAGCGGGGATGGGCCAACAGGCTGGTTGAGGGGTGTGGAATTGGAAGAGTTGCCGTCCTTGTGCGCGGGTGTCGCAGGTCGGGAGGGGATTTGGATCTCGACGCCTTGAACGGGCGTTGTCGACGTCCGGCGAGTCAGCGACGGCGGCGTCAGCGTCACATCCTTCAGGTCGCGATCCGCCTCGCCAGCAGACAAGCGAGCCGGAGTGCTTATATTGGTCCTGCTCTTCTTCTTCCGCACAGCTTCAGCCATGTCTTCGTCCTCTGCCATATCCTCGTCCGAGTCGTGTTTTCGCTTATTGGAAGGGGCGGCGTCCGCGGTTGCCGAGCCATTGGTGGTGGTCGATGCAGCTTGTTGAACGGTCTTGATCTTTGCTGTGTGGCCTGGGCCTCTCAAGTGGCCTTCCCAAAGAGATTCGGACTTGATAGCTTCGTGGCAGAGGGTGCAGAGAAGCTTGCCCGCATCTGAGTATGCCGCGTGGGGATGTTCGATTCGTCGAGCAGCGCGCTGCTGACGGAGGAGGGAGCGAACGTCGGCCATGTCGAGAAGAATGCGTCTTTCTGACGCCTGAGAGCGTGCAGGGAGTTTCGAGGCCGGGTAGAAGGGTGGGAGTGCTCAATGGCTGGCTGGCGTTGAAGAATCGAAAGGGGATGAAATCATCGTTCGGCAAGCTAATTATCGCCAGGCGACGTAGCGCAGCTGTCTGCTGGGGACGTGGAGTTGACAAGGTGGGACAGGCGACGCTAAGCCAAATGCGGAGTAGATCAGCTGAAGGGGGGAAAGACCTACCGACGCTACCCCGGTGGCTCGGGCGCCTGCCGGACCTGTTGCGCGCTCCATGAAGGTAGTCGCGTCCCTTATGAGCCAACCTTGTCGACCTGGGAAGGCACTCTTCAACGCCCCTCCAACATCCCGCCGCCTTTAAAGGCAGAGACAGACACAGTCTGTGATCTACCTTGAACCAACAAGCAGGACAATGACCACCCCGCCTCGTTGAATTCATCCCACGCTCTCAGCCGACTCCGAAACTCGCTCGACTTTCGCAAACATGGCCGACAACCCCGAGGAGCCATCGCAGAATGCGGTGGCCGCAACCTTCCCGAACCCGCCTCCCTTTTGGAAAGATTTTACGCCTGAGAAGCTGGCTCGCATCGAGGACCTGCGCAAGGCCCAGGCTGAAAAGGATGGCCTCGACGTCAAGGACTTGCCGCCGCGCATACCCAATATTCCAGAGGAGCTCATCAACCTGAACCCCCCATCCGAGCCAGCTTCTGGCACGTGGAAGGTTTTTGGGGCCAACTATACAGTGTGTTGGAATTCCAATTGGACGGTTGTCGTCCTTTGCAAGCTAACGTCTGTCTAGCTTGACGACAAACTCCCGTCGCTGGAAGAGGGCGAGATTCAGCGACTTGCGCCTGCTCCCTCCGAGGAGAAGGACGGCAAGCACCTTGACCGTGCGTTTGAGCTCAAGAAGATGGCCAAGTCCATTCTTGTCAACTTTCTCGAGCTGGTCAGCGTCATGGCTACCACCCCAGACGATGTAAGCCCTCTGCCATGTTCCCGCACGCCCGACCTCCGCTGACCGTAGCAGGGCCAAGCCAAGGTCGAAGACCTCAGGACGCTGTTTATCAACTTCCACCACGTCCTCAACGAATATCGCCCCCACCAAGCCCGCGAATCTGCCATTGCGATGATGCAATCCCACCTCGATCGAACAAGAGCCGAGACGGCGGCCATCAATGCTCAGGTTGACAAGGCGAAGCGCCTGTTGGAAGGTTTGGGCAGCATCGAAATCCCCAAAGTCCCGGAAGCGGTCAGCTCGACTGCAGACGGGGAGATGACACCGGAAGAGCTGAAGGCGGCAGCCACGGCACGCGAGATGGAGGTTTGGGCTACCGCAGACGCCATGTTTCTCTAGAGAGGGGACGAAGAGGTCCCCGTCGAGAACGTGGACGAGAGTCCAGTGCCTGAACAGCAGGCTTCAGAGGCCCAACCACGCGCGGAATATACCATGGAAATGTTACTTGCGGACCTCAAGCGGTTACTTGACACCAAGGAAAAGGAAATTGAGGCCAACGAAAGAGTAGTGGCGGCCAGAGAAAGGAAACTCGCGATCGAGAAAGCGCTCAACGAAAGAAGCCTTGCGATCTTGAGAGATGCGCAACATGTCGACCAGGAGCGCGATGCTGGGGTCATCTCTGTCAGCGGCCCCGACAAGAGTTTATGAAATATCTCTTACACACCTGGCTCAAAGGCCAGACTCGCAAAGAACATCCCCTTAAGATCAGTCCAACAGGAGTGTCTCGAGCAGGCACCCGACGAGATTCTGGAATTCATTCTGTCGAGGGCCTTGCAGGAGCCTAAGTCATATTTCTCGCAGTCATGGGAGAGCAAGACGCACCGGCACTGGACTGGGAGATCCTGCCATTAGGCACCGAGGCTGGAAACACATTAAGATATCCCTTGTGCCCACAGTTGAGACGTCGAGAGCTCTTCTACCTTGGGAGTTAGTACAACACTAGGCACACCCAATGCCGACATTCTCTAAGGCACTACTCGTTAGAGTACCTCAATAACGGCCACATTGATACCCGTATAGAAATCATCACACTAGGACACGGAAGGATGGTGAAGGACGCACCCAATTTAGAAAAGGAAGCTGATGAGGACAGTTCATGAATTCACATCAGGCTAGCTAACTAGCTGCCACTGCCAATATCAATAGAACAACAAGATTCCAATACGCGCGGTTTCGTTGCGATCCAACTTATTCGATATTCTCTTTGACCCAACCAGCTGCATCTTCGAATCCTTTCTACACGATAGAATATCCAAAAGAGGTGCGGGACGCCTCCAGTACACCCCCAAACACCCTTCAAATATGACAACAGGCCCCCTTGCTGCTGTACTTTCATGAACCTCATCCTTTCTGGCAGCTTGTTGCCGTTGTCTATTACCGCAGGAGTATTACAACTCCTCGTCTGAGATATATATAGAAGTGCTGGTGCGGCGGGGAGGCGGTCTCGATTGCTGCGTTGGATTGGGGCTGGGACCGATCTTGAGAGCGTTTGGTGGTGCAGCTGGCATTACTGGGCGCATCCTGACTGAAAGTCAGGAACACACCAGCGTCGGCAGCAGTGGCAGCAGTACCTAGTGCGCGGAGGGGGAAGCATGGCGCCACGGTTGCCGTCATCTTGGGCGGCCTACTTCGTCCGCTTGGCCTGCTCCAGCTGTGCAGTCTAGATGTCAGTCACGGTGTTTTACTCAGCACTGTACAGTATTAGCGGATGATGCGATGGAGCACCTGCCTGGGTGGTATAATCGAGAAGCCGGATAGAACGACCAAGAAGCTTAACAGAAATGCTACTCACATCCATTTCGTAATGTCCTCATCATGTGCACGCTCCTTTTCTGTTACAGCTTCATAGTTCTCTTTCGCTGGTTGAAGCTTAGTCCATATGCAGGCTTGCCCACGTGTCGTTGAAGTATCGCGATATTCCTTTAGGATCTCGTACGTAGTAAAGGTGAACGGCCTTTTAGGTACATCTACTTAACTGCTCTAATAGGGATACACGCGATGGATTAATGCATTCCGCCCAGAAAATATTACCCCAGCCTCGGGTGTATAGAATGCTCTGCGGTCATCAAACAAGTGTCATCCACCTTGACCGATGTCAGGTCTTCTAAATGTAATCATATCTAGCAATGAAGACCTTGGCCAGGTTTTTCAATTCGGGGGTCGCCATTGTGAGTAGGTTATGTTGTTGTTCTCGGCTGACTTATTAAGCGCAGGACGAGGATGTGGATGGTGACGATGGGAAATGAGAAAGAGGCGGGAAAGGAGAATGGATCGATTGAAGATAGGTCAAATATCAGGAAACAATATAGAGTGAATTAACTGAGAGGCTCGGTATTTGTGGTCTTTGTTAGGTACCTGGGGTAGTTGGATACGCAACCTTGAACCTGAGACCTGGGTAAAGCCTCCGGGTAATGCCCCCGCGGGGCGGGACATCACCCGGCCCGGGAGTGGAGTAGTGTTCTCGGGGTCTCCGGCGGGGAGCCCGGAGCCCTCGCGGGCAGTCTTGTTGTCACTCGCGGTGTTCCAACCACAAACTGAGCGCAGACTAATATAACGCTACTTGTGACGTAACGGAAAATTGTATAGGTTCGTTGGTTTATACACCCATTTCTGTAGTATCACATAAGGCGAAGGTGCAAGTTGACACAGGTAGAAGAGACAAAATGCTCTTCAATGGTTTTTGACAATACGTCTGGAGATCATTCCACATTACCACTGACTCCTACAAAAACGGTATCAACGATCCAATTCTTTCCGTACACTCTCATGGCCCAGTCAGATCCAAATATGTCTCATTTTCATCGAACCCTTTACATAACTGAACAAGGAATTCTAAAAACCGTGGTTAGCTATTGAAATCAGAGTTGAATAAGGCCAATCACGGGATACAGCAACAGCTCCAGCCGTCGCACTGCAATCATTAAGTTAGCAAATTGTTCTACTGTTGAAGAAGATTCCCTTAGTAGCATCTTAGACCGCACCCAACTCCGTCAGCCCCAAAAGCCACACCGCGATAGCCAGCTGCAAGCTAAGCCTGATCTCTCTCTCTAGTGCTCTCTCAAGACTTCCCTAGAGTCCTATAGACCTCTGCGCCTTCTAGATATATTCTAAGCCATACCTGGGCTCTTAGCTCTAGACGGCATAAATCTGCTAGACCCAGTCGGCTACCAGCTAGAGAGCCTGAGGCCTATACGGAAGTATGGGTAGGGAAAACTTGAGGGTCCTGAGAGGAGTTGACAGCGAACAGGCGTTCGGGATGCAGCCTGAGAGAGAATCGGTGTAATCTAATCGAACCCTTTCCATGTACGTACCTCGAGACACTTGGTCTTACCGCCAGTTGCCTCAGCGGGTTTGACGATGCTCTCAGCAATGGAGGTAGCAGCGCTGCCAGGACCGGCGCGGTTGACAAGGCCAGAAGAAGCCGATCCACAAGCCATCTTGAAGTTGTACAGAGTTCTGTTTGGTGCGGAGGTGGTTCTCTGCAACTCCAGGATATACCGATATCAGCTTGCTACATCTAGAAGAAAAGGGGGATGATGGTGACGTCACATAAAGATGACTTACGTTGGCCAATGGTGCTTATTCACAACAATGAGGGATGGAGGGAAGAAAGATGGCAAAACAATAAGCAAGAATTCTGGAGTCGGGAGCACGGGGGATAAGGTAAATTATAACGTCTCAAATGCACCCCTCAAGGAGAAAAGCGGTCCTGGACCCAGTCGGCGGGCAGCCTTAAATAAAGCGCTTGTCTCTGCTAACGCTTGGCTTCCCTGCTGGTTGCTAAATCCAGCCGTTGTCGTCATGGGTGTGGGGCGGAGACGGCTCGAAATGCAGGAAAGCAACCAGTGACCAGCTTCGAAATTGGCCGACTGTGGCTGAAGAGTGAAGACGCGACTGGTTTCTGGCGCAGCCAAGTGGCAGTGAAAGCGCGGGGGTTGCAACAGGGAAGCTTGAGCTTGAGCAGCACAGAGCACAATGCAGGCGGCACATCGGGAGGTGGGAGATTGCCACAGTGTATCGTCCGTTTCAGCGAGTTGATGGAGACTGTACAACAACTAGCTGGGCTGTTGACTCGCTACGTCCCCAGCGCTGGAGATGACCGAGATGAGACATCTTGGCAGGGTCTTCCAAAGAGTCTTTGGAGCAGCGGAGCTTCCATCGTCTTCACGGTCTTTTCGGCATTGTCTCTTGGTCTTTGGTCGCAACTCTGTTGTTTGTAGCCAATGGCATGCTGCATCCAATGATACAGCATGAACCAGCTCAAGCCTGGAGCACCAGCTGACTTTGCATGTAGTGCACCTTTCATGTCCAGTGTCAGCATTTCACATTCAAACTGACCGAATAGAAGAACCATTTGCCTGGAATTGATAATTGTAACAGTACTAGCAAGAAAAAACCCTCTGCCTTTCCAGGCCTCTCTTCCCTCGCTGGGAATGGTATCTCCACCCCTTGATCCTAAGTAGAAGCTGTCCCTCAAACAGTAAAACTCCAAACGAACTATGTACCGTGGGATCCGCATGGACGCCAGTCCTCGCAGCTCCGGAGACGCATAAACACGGCGCGCTCATGCTGGCGGCGCAACTCCCTGAGGCGCCGCGGCTGCAGGAGCGTCGCCGGCCTTGACAGGCTGCTGCTTCTCGAGCAGTTGGCTCAAGTATTGTAAATCTTCTCTGGCCTTCGGGTCTCTGTCGTAAATGCCCTTGATCACTTCCCATTCTGTCCGGGTCATTGCATGAGCATGTGGCATCAAAAAGGGAACAGTCCTGCTATTGACCAAGGGACCTAATACCTCATGAGCCAGGGCTTGGCCCTCACGTTGGCGTCTGTCTTGCTCGACCTCCGGCCCTCTAGCCGCGGTGCAGCCCGCCGGCGCTTGGTTTGGAGGCACCGCTTGATGCGCGCCCTGCGTGGGATGCTGCGGCGCATGGCCGTTGTGGCCGGCCGCGGGAAAACCTGGCTGCGCAAACGGTCCCTGCGGAACCGTCGGTGAGAAGGCCGGGCCAGATATCGAAGGATGCCTCGCCGGGAAACCAGCTTGTGTCGGCGTCGGCGAGTGCGCGACTGGCGACCTGGTCGCGCTGACTGGCTGTGCCTGTCGCGGGTTGTTCCTGTACACAAACACGCCCAGGAGCATCGGCTCTGTCCGCTTCGGCGGTACGACGTTGTCCGAAAAGTTGAGCATAAACTCGGGCAAGTTGCCTTCGCCTGGCGGAACGGGAACTAGATAAGTGTCCCGGACATTGGCCAAACCCTTATCCCCAATGACTGCGTATCGCTTCTTGCCTACAAAGTAATTGAAGAGCTGCTGAAAGTCGCCCCGGGACGCCTCAGAGGCTGGCGACAATGCCACGACCACTATGTCGGTCTGGTCGGCGTAGCGCAGACCGCAGAGGTATTCTATCGCCTTCTGCTCATCTATGCGTCCGGCTACCGTCAACCTCCTGGGGATCAAACTTGTCCATGGCAGGCCAATGGTGTTCGCCAGGTTCGCTCCCGCGACAAACTTGGCCGCTGCGGGAAAATCGGTGATTGAGCTCATGACAACATGGCCTCGCCATACCACATCCGGGTCTGTCTCGTCCGTGGGCGAGTATGGCGGGGAATCCGTCTCTTCCTGAAGAAGTCTGTCAACATCGGCGTCAACGCCGGGTCCGTGGAGCGGCGCCGAGGGCCGGCATATATGCCCTCCGGTGGGAGACTTGACACTCGAAAAGACCTTGTTGATGTCAAAGTCGGGATGCTTGGGCGAGTGCCGAGCACCATGTGTGTCAATTTGCAACCCGCTATGAGGGTCCTGGTTGTCCCCGTCTGTCTTGGCCTCACCATCTCGGGCGCTAGGCCTCCTGATAAATGAGCGAGCATCGTCAGTTTGTTGGAACGACTCGTTCTCGACAACCTCTTCTCCCTTGTGTGTCCTGCGCACTCTAGGACCCTCTTCTGTGATCAGAATGGACTGCTTCTCGGAGATGGCCTTCAACTGGGCATTCGCATCTTGCCTCTCCTTGGTAGCCAATTCGTCGGCGCTCATCGTGGCCAGCATAGGCGGAGACAAGGTGCGCTTCAAAAGACGCTTGGTCAAGTCGGCGTTGATCTTGATGTTGGCGTACAGTGCCCTGGCTTGCTGAGCGTAGTGGCTGCGGTCGGCGTGAGTATCGTGAACCGCGCGTTCGATCTCGAGAGCCAGGCGCTCGGCCTTCGCCGCAACAGTGACATCTTTGGGCAGAGTCACACTCTTGTCCTTGACGGCAGCGGTGAGGACGCCGACAAGGGCCTTCTGAAGCAGCTGGGCAGAGCCCTTGCGATCGTCCGGGAGGTCCGTAACCTTGGCAGTCAGGTCTGCCGGCGGGGTATAGTTGACGATTGCAGCCTCGGGTTCGGAAAGCTTGCGCATCTTCTGGTTGGAAGCCTGTGATAGTACCAAGTCAGCAGAAGCTCGGTTTTGCGATCTGGACGAATTGTGACCAACCTTTGTATCCTTCTCTTCGTCGCGCACCTTCCGCTTGCCGGTGGACGGCTTCGCTGCGCCGTCCTTCTTCTCCTTCTTCTCCTTGGTCTCCGACGGAGCGGTAGAGTCTTCTGCCTTGTTACTCCTGGCGTCCTGCGACAAGTCCTCCTTCGGATCGCTGGCACGCTTGCCAGCCCTACCGCCCTTCTTCTTTTTCTTCTTCTTCTCGTTCTGTTCGTCCTCGTAGGCCTTGCGGCGGGCCTCCCAGGGGCGCTCGCCCTTGGACATGGCGGCCAGGAGCTCCTTGTGATCTTGCGGGGCGCATTGCTCGCAGTAGTAGTTCTTAGGGAGGTCTTCCGTAAAGACACTCATACCCATACAAACATTGTGCTGCCATGCAGTGCATTTGTCGCATGCGATCCAGGGCTCTTCAGAGTCGCCGTCCTGTTCGGTCGCGCCGCAGACGCAACGGATAATCTCCTCCTCGGGCTCCTCCTCCTGCTTCTTCTTCCTCCCTCGCTTCTTGGGAGGCTCGATCGGCTGGTCATCGAAGGCCTTAGTGTGCTGGCCCTTGGTCGCGCGCACTGAGCGGCGAGGCTCCGGTTCTCCTTTGCGTGGCATATCTGTTAGTGACTGTTGATGATCATGCTGAGGCGCAACGTGAAGTGTACCAGGAGGGATTGGGGGTTTGGAAGTGCGAAAGGTGCGAGGGGTGGTTGGCTGTTTGGGCGGGGCTGCGCGACGGAAGCTGCAGTACTTACCGGACATGTTCGCTTTGTCGACGGCGGGAAGGCTTCTTGCCGTGCGTCTCCCTTTGCTAAGGTAGGCAGGTACGGTCGGCTGTGGCGGGGGAGAGGCAGGTAGGTATGGCTTGAAGGATTGGGCTTCCGTCTACTCTGGTTGCTGGTACAAAAAGGAGCGGTGGTGTTCTCTCTTAAGCATGCATTGATTTTTTCACGACAGCGAGAAGGACTAAAGATATGTGACCCATCCACCACGCGCCGCGACAGATGCCCCGGATGCTGTTGCTCAACGCGAGAAGCGAGCGCCGGCCACGCGGATCCCGTCTGAAGCGGTCTGTCACAAGAATCTCGAGCACAAGATGATAAAGCAGCAGTCGCGCGACACAGTTCGCGACAGCCGAATCAGGGTCTGGAGGTGGGCGTTGATGTGTTCGCGTGCCGCTTTTTTTCTGGTTGTGTGGGAGAGCAGAAGGGAGCTTGCGCAAAGGTGGAGGTGACGGGCGTGGATGCGAGTGGGCTGGCGGTCGATGCGATAAAACGGCGCGAGGTTGGAGGGAAAATGCCGAATCGCCTCCACTCTTTTGACTGTTAGGTAAGCAGATTAGCACCGCTGGCTTGGGCCTTCCGCTGAGGTGCAGAAGGAGCAGCTCGCCAGCCGAGCCGTGCGTTTTGCAAGTGGCAGGCGGGGGGTGTCATTTCTGCCTCAGGCACCAGTTAGCTTCGCCCGGCGTCACACCTTGATGTTCCTCTCGGCTCGGTGAGCTTCCATCTCGGTGAGCCACCAGAAGATGAGGTAAGAATCCTGTGCTCATCTGGCGCCCGGTAAAAGCTCGGGCCAGCGCCCATATGGAGGTACAAAGTGGAAAGTACCCGACTGCACCGGGCTGGCTCTTACCTCAGCTGGGGTCCAGGCTGGCTGGGCAGGCGCAACACAGGAGCTAACGCGTGCATCGATTGCCTGGAGCTTCAAGCTGCACCCAAAGCAACAGCCTTCCCTGCCAATCGACAAACAACACATTCCGCCGCTCAACACATCCATTTTCGTCGGCCTCACCCCGAGTCCGCTGCCACCGCAAATACACCGCTCGGATACTGTTGATGCCAATTTGACCATTCGCCCGCCATGTCTCGTCGTTACGATTCCCGCGTAAGGCCCCTCCCCGCTCTTCCCTTGCTCTGCTGTGCCCGCAGACCTACCGATTGAAAGGTGAAGCAGCAAACTTACACAATGTCTCCAGACAACCATCTTCTCGCCGGAGGGCCGTCTCTACCAGGTCGAATATGCGCTCGAGGCTATCTCCCACGCCGGCACTGCCATTGGCATTCTCGCCAAGGACGGAATTGTTCTGGCCGCAGAGCGCAAGGTGACGTCGAAGCTGTTGGAGCAAGACACATCCGCCGAGAAGCTGTACATCGTCAACGAGTAGGTCACTTTGCTCATCTTCTTCTTTTTCTACGGGGAACGGCATTGCGATAGCAGCAACTAACCTACCCGCCCTTTCTCTAGCAACATGCTTGCTGCCGTTGCCGGTATGACGGCCGATGCCAACATCCTCATCAACTATGCCCGCCAGGCTGCCCAAAGATACCTCCTCACCTACAACGAAGATATCCCCTGCGAACAGCTCGTCCGAAGACTCTGCGATCTCAAGCAGGGCTACACACAACACGGTGGTCTGAGACCGTTCGGTGTCTCCTTCATCTACGCCGGCTGGGACCCCCGCAGACAATTCCAGCTGTACCAGAGCAACCCTTCAGGCAACTACGGTGGTTGGAAGGCTACGGCCGTTGGTGCGAACAGAGCTAGCGCTGAGAGCTTGCTCAAGCAGGACTACAAGGAGGATTGCACCTTGAAGGAGGCGTGCGGTATGGCGGTCAAGGTTCTGAGCAAGACCATGGACTCGACAAAGCTGAGTGCTGAGAAGCGTGAGTTCTTTCCGAGTACTGCATGGTGTTTTACGTTTGCTAATCGACCACCACAGTCGAGTTCGCCACGGTCGGCCAGACGGAGGATGGCAAGATCTACCACCGCCTCTGGACAGCGGAGGAGATCAAGGCACTTCTGAAGGAGCACGATTTGGCGAAGGATGAGTCTACGGAGGACAAATAATGGCATGATGAGAATCAAAACATAGATTGGGCGTGATGGATGCCCTTTACCCTGATGTACCAATAGAACTGATGCCCCAAACCCCAGACAGGCTGATTGATGCCAGTGCATATGCGTAGCCGTGGTATCCCTATGAATACAGTAATGTGACATGTTCAACAAACCAAACCATGAAGACAGATATGTAATGGAAGCGCAACGAAAGCAAAGAAGGCGAGGAAGGCGAAGACAATGTCGACAATGGCAACGAAGGCAATAAAGGCAACGCAAGTAATACAAGGCAGGAATGCACGAAACTAATGCAAAAGTTGGTGAAAAGATGGGTTGCTGGCTGGCGCTGTTTCGATGCCAATGCTGATGCTGTTGGTAGTGATGCTGTATCATTCGAACTCTACGGCGGACCCTACTTGCTGTGATTAGCGTCTTTGGCTGTCTAGCTGGGTTAATTCATAGCCTACGTCGGGTCGGGAATCCCCAGCTTCCTCCTCGTCACGCAGTCGATTCCAACCTGCCCTTGGCTCCGAACCCGGGTAAGGATGAGGCTCATGACAATCCTTCGCAGTCAATTTAGGCCAGTGTCGTCGATAACTCCAGTACGCAACCACCCATCCTAGCAGAGATCCCACGCATACGTCGTAGACGTCGTGTCGGTAGTCCTCGCAGCGGCTGATGGCAATCAAGGCAGCTCCAAGCAGGGGCACCAGACAAATCAACGCCCGGCTCAGGTCACGACCACCGCTATTATGACGGAAGATGTGCAGCTGGCCAGCGAGGAAAATGCTGAGGAACCCAAGGCCAGCAAACGAGAAGGACGAGTGGCCGGAGGGGAAGGACCGCCAACCATCGTGGAGAAGGTGATGGGCCTTCTCGGTGCAGACGTCGATGGTGACAAGCAGGTCGGGCTTGGTGCCGGCAGCAGGCTTACATCTTGCCAAAAGGTCGGGCCTTGGTCGGCCAACAGCGTTCTTGATTAGGTCTGTGATGAAGGAGGTCATGACGACGGAGATACCAAGGCTCAAATAGGTAACCTCATGCTTATGAGGTGAAGCCTTCGTCATGAGGTTGTAGATTAGGACGCCCAGTGGCACGAAGAGAGCGTAAACAAAGTTCATGTCTGCAATCCTGGTCAATTACACCTCACGTATAGATGGGAATTTGAGTTGAACTTACACACAGGCACACGCTCGACTTCTGCATGGGGATAGATGCGAAGGTCGTTAATGAAGAACATGCGGTGGAACGGCTCGAGGAAGACAAGCATCTGAGTCAACAAAGTTAACGACACGCTCTCTGGCGCAACTAGTCGCGTTGTGGCCTACCAGCATCCAGGTACCAAGCAGAATCGCGAACCCCAGGTAGTCTGGCGCATGGGTTCTCTGAGACTCGAGTTAGACAAATCCGGCAAACTCGCTGTAATTGGAGGCAAACATACCTTCCAGAAACGAGAGAATGCGGATGCCGCAGCATTCCCGCTTGATGCAGAACGACCGGGCGCCATCGTGAAAAGTCACCCTCTGCAGGCGCGAAGCAGTGTGTTGAGCATCGACAACACCAGACAAGGACAGAAGTGGGCGACAGAGACAACGGAGACGGCGACAGAAACGGCAGCAGAGACACTACAGTTGCAAGCAAGCGCCAGAGACTATCAACCGTCACTTGATCAATCTGCAGATCCTCCGGACCAATTTGTCCCCTAGTTTGGTCGAAGTGCTACGAACATCAAGGGGGGTGTTCTGCGTATGTGGCGTCCAGCATTTGATTGGGAGAATCCGACAGCTGGTCACTCGCCGAGCTGCGACGGTTCGGAGATGCAGGGGTCGCTGGGGCAGCTAGCTGAGCTCTCCCCTTCCTCAGCTCCAAGACAGCCTTATCTTATCGGCACCCGACGTTTCGCCGCCACTGATTCGTTCCTGGGCAGCCATCAACCTTCCAAAATCAACAATCGATTTCTTCATCAACCTCGAGACCACACTCGCTGCGATTGCGCGCCGTCCTGCTCAACATGCTCAGGTCAACGTACAAGCCGTCAGATAACGCCGCTCCATTGCCGCCTCTTCTGCCCGGATGGACTGAGCATACGGCGCCGACGGGGCACAAGTACTACTACAACGCCGACACGAAAGAATCGACATACACAAGACCCAGTGCGCCCGACGCCGTTGCCGCTGCACCTCAGACATCCGCGTTGCCGTCCGCCTCCGCGAGCTTCTTCCAATACCAGACGGTCCCTCAACTCTCCGATCCGAACGTTGCAAATGCATACCTGGCGCAGTACAATGCGCAGAACCAGCCACCCGCCGGGCAGCGTGGTGGGTTCGGCCACGGGGGTAGAGGAGGCAGAGACAACGGCCGCCCGCGTCCGGAACCCATAGACAAGCCCAAGTCAAAGACCCCGATACCCGGACATGAGCCTTGGATTCTGGTCGAAACAAAGTACAACCGCCGATTCGTCTACAACCCGGTCAAAAATGCCAGTTACTGGAGGATCCCAGAGAAGCTTATGCCTGGCATCCTCGAGTTGGACAAGGCCAGGATACGCGAGAAGGCAGGGATCGAAAGCGCAGGTCCTGACGCCAAGGAGGGAACTCCCGGCGCGCAACCCAGAAAGTCTCGCGACGTCAACGAAGGATTGCCCGATGACGGCAATGACGACAGTTCAGAGTACGAAGAGGTCGAGGTCACAGACGACGAGGCTGAGGGCGACGACGGCGAGGATGGACACAACTCCAAGCGCCAGCGCACGGAAGAAGCAGCCGATGACGCAGTGGTGGAGTTTAGCGAGGCTGATATCGCGTTCCAACTGCAAGCAATGGGCGAGGCGTATGGACTTGACCCCGGCGAATACGATGATGGACGCATGGACGAATGGCCCGAAGGCGCGGAGGGCGTAGAGTTCTCGGAGGAGGACGCCGTTGCGCTGTTCAGGGATCTTTTGGACGATTTCAACATCAACCCCTACAACACGTGGGAGAAGCTTATCGAAGACGGTCACATCATCGAGGATCCGAGATACACAATCCTCAACACAATGAAAGCAAGGAAGGACGCATGGCAGGAGTGGTCCAAGGACAAGATCAGAGAGATCAAAGAGCTTCGGGCAAAGGAAGAGAAGAAGGACCCTCGGATACCCTACATGACACTACTGCAGGAAAAGGCATCGCCCAAGCTCTACTGGCAGGAGTTCAAGAGAAAATATCGGAAGGAACCGGCCATGACGGACCCCTACGTCAAGGACAAAGACCGCGAGAAGTGGTACCGAGAGCACATCAATCGTCTAAAGATGCCTCAAGCGACGCTCAAAACGGACCTCGCCACACTTCTCAAGTCACTGCCGCTTTCTGCATTAAACAACAAGACGAATCTGTCGCGTCTGCCACCACAGTTGCTGGTTGACATCAGATACATCTCCCTGCCCGCGCAAGTGAGAGATCCTCTTATCCAAGCGTATATCCAGACCCTAGACCCACCACCAGAGGGCGAGACCACCGCGGAAGAAGATGAGACTACGCGGAAGGCTAGAGAAGCCAGGGACCGGAGAGAAAAGGCACTGCGAGAGCATGAGGATAAGGTCGCAGAGCAGAAACGAAGGCAGCAGCGGAGCCTCGAAATGGGCAAGGCTCGGCTGCGGGAGGAAGAGCGGGAGATTGAACGGGCGATGCAGGTTGGAAAACGTGGGCTGCAAAGCCAACTGGCGAGCGTTCAGCGGGATGAACTCGATGCATCGTGAGGTAGTTGGACATGAATGTGTGGCTAGGCCGCACCCAGATTAATACAGCATAATGTGCCAAAGAACCCAAACGGCGTCCCGGGTCACTCCCAACGTTGATCCCCCAAGTACTTGTGATAAGGCCATGTAGCCAACCACGGCGGAGACACTAACATGAGCCAGTGTGAGACCACCGACGCTCCGTTTCGCCGACTGCTGCAGGAACCGGGTTTCATGCACAACCGCAACGACGGCTTCACCAACCAGAATATCCCTTCATTACACCAATTTGACTCGAGCCTCGCGGCCGCGTCATGCACAGGCAACACAACAAACAGAAAACCCGCAGACGGACCAATCTTGGCGGCAGTAAAACAGCTCACTCAGCAATGAAACCCTGCTCCCCTCAGCCCATCGCATAATTGTCAGAATCCTTCCTGTCCTGTCAGCAAGCACAAGCACAAACACGAACAGATGAGGACGTGCTCGCGAGAGACAGGAAGGCTTGAACCCTCAGATACTCTCAGCCACACCCGGCATCCCTGTCTTGGCATCCTCTTGACGCCTCGAACGCACCCGCAGTTCGACAAGAAAGACATTGGGAGGAAACAAGTTCGGATCGACCACCGCTGCAGACGAGCCATGCTTTCTGTCACGGCCACCAATGACACCATCACGCGTAGGTCGTGCGCGCTGCCCAGGTGCCAAGATCTGAAAATCGGCGGCTCAGCCATTGGCTTGTCGGCCACGTCGGTCACTCGGTCACCGTTCCGTGGCCGTGCTCGCACATCCCCAAGCACAGCTCCGTGGATTTGCAAGACAAGACAGCGCCGCCGCCATGGTAGTCTTGTTAAATGATAGGCGCCGCCTGTCAAATGTCTCCCGACCTCTTTCTTTTATTTCGAGTCTGAGCTTTCTTGCAATTTTGTCAGAGTTGCAGAACTTTTTTTTGGTCAACCGAAAGAAACGACATTCGGATCTATTGCTCCTAGCAGAAAAAAAAAATCAAGGGAATAAGACACATTATGAGCACGACGACACTCACATTATGTGGCCTTGTGGCCCTGGGTACGTTCCGTTCATTCGAATTGTATGGTAGATCCTACTAACACAATATCAGCCTCAATAGCGACGGCCCAACAATTCCCAAATTTCCCGGGTAACGGCAATGGAAATGGAAATGGCAACGGCGATGGAAATGGTTTCGGGAATGGGTTCGGTGGAAATTTTGGCAACTTCGTTGGCTTCAACATCCAAGAAGCGATGCACATCCGGAGGATTCACGGAGTTCTTGCTACGATCGCCTTCGTCATCGTGTTTCCCGTCGGCTCGGTTGCGATGAGACTTGTCCCTGGACGCTTTGGCTGGATTGTGCATGCTCTTATTCAGATGGCCGGCTTCGTCCTCTACATCGCAGCAGCGGCCTTGGGTATCCAGCTGACTCAGATGGTCAGACTTGGTGGCACCAGCCTGGTGAGTGTCTTCATGCCCCTCGTCATCGATGTTCCTTGCTGACGTTTCCCTTAGTTCGAAATCAGCACCATCAACTTTCACCCCATCATCGGCCTCGTCCTCCTGGCCATTTTCTTCTTCCAGCCTATTTTCGGTTACATCCATCATGTGCAGTTCAAGAAGTACGGTCGTCGCCAATTTTGGTCTTACCTACACCTCATCATCGGCCGTCTTCTGATCCCGCTCGGCATCATCAACGGTGGTCTTGGACTGTACATCTCCAATTCTCCAAGAGAATTCAAGATTGCCTACGCCGTGCTTGCCGCCGTCCTCGGTGTGGCTTGGATTCTGGTTGCTGCCATCAGCGAATTCCGTCGCAGTCGCCAGCCTCGTCAAGTTGTGGTGGAGGATGACAAGAGAGGCGTGCATGCACCGATTCCCCTGGGCCCTGTTGGCGATGCCAGCCGCGGTTCTTCGGTCTCGGATCCGTATCGCAAGGTTTAGGGTTGTAAGGCGTATGATTCATGAGCTTTGCTTTCACGGATCTGATAAGACACGAGACACCGAAAAGGATCACAATATTGTTAAGAGGACATGATTACATGAAAACGTCCGCGTTGTGTGTTCTGAGGAAGAATGACAGCAGGCGTTACGGATATCACGACACTTTCAAACAGGTATGAAAGGTTTGGGGCACAGAACATGGTATTATTTCGGATTGTAAGATTATTCAGTTTCATGATATTTTGGGGTTAGAAGGCTTATACTTCGCATAATCAACCACAGATTGTTGATTTGGGTTCCGCCATGAGATGCAAAACTGAACCATACCCGTATCGTGAGTAAGAGCTTGCAACTAGTTGTTAGTGCCGTAAGTTTCAGTGCATAGGTGTGGATTGTCGACCAAAACTAAGACTGACTTTCACGTTTTGGTTTGGCGATACTTGGCAGTACTGGCTACATCTGGGATGATTTTCGAACTTTACCGGCAATATTCTAAAATGGGTTCATATTGAGGGTACAAACTGTGGGAGCAACGCGGGTAAAAGTCTGGATACAGCCGTATCCTTACTTCTGGAAGAATGTTTTAGGTGTTGAAAATGAGCGGGCGAAGGCAATATAGGCATCTGATCGAAGAACAAAGAGACAATATAGTAAGCCTGGAGAACCGTGGAACCATTTGATAGCTCGTTTGAAGATTCCCAGGTCCAGTAGCTGAAGATGGCTAAAACATCGATGCAGAACTTGACTCTGGAAACAAGCAAAGAGGCTAAAATTCATTTACAGCGGGAACGTTGAAAGCTCTAATTCTGCCCGGCGAGTACGCAAAAGATTTCCTGCACATTATTCAAGGCAGGCGTTTCGCGCCATTGCGAGCTATATGTCGAAAAAGATCCGGGATGATGATAAAGTCACAAGGCGAAAATTGTAGTGCTCCATGGGCAAGGGCTCAGCACCTCGGATAATTGGCGTGGTGGTGACCCCCAAATGTATTTAGACATCATATCAGCCCACAGGAACAGCAACATCCAAAATCAGTATCCTTACCTTTGCGAAGAATTTTGAATCTTCAAACAAGTTTAACGCGAACCAAACGCTCGGATGTATAGTGCTAGTCGATGTTGTCCACTCGTTGCTTTCTACGGCAGAAATCGGGAAGCTTTACGACAACAATCTATGAAACAAATTCGGTTGGATCAGCGATATTTGCCCGATTTACTTTAGACTTCGCTGCATTGTTAGCCCAAAAAGGTGAGATCTAGTTGGCTGGACGAGATTACATAAAAGACTTCGAGCATCTAATGTCGATTATTCACAAACATAATACGTCACTTTGGCCGCACAACCTTTTGTGGCGCATTCTGGATATCTAATCAACATTACTGCCTCTATGTTCTTATGTATAACATTTCGTTGCAAGTGTCAAAATAATATTGAAATTGTACGCAAGATACGCTTACACTTCCGTGTCATATGCACATCTTCGCCTCCCCCTTTCCACCCAAAATTGCGATCCAAACTTTCCAAGCCTGTCTCCGTCGCTACCACCATTAACAATCAGCCGTCTCTAAACATCCCCGCTATCCCGCGGGTGGCAAGCTACAGACACAGGGTTGCGCGACTCAAAACTGAGCATAATGAATGCTAAGCTTGAATCGCGGTTTCCAAAGGTGCGTCATGCGCGTCAAGGATGGGACATGTTAAGGGATATCGATGGCGGTGAAGGCTTTTTGAAGTCTACTGCATCAACAGACATTCGGAGGGCCATACTTATTACCGTTGAATGTGCCAAGGCCAAGGTACCATGGAATGTACTCTTCGTCGCAGGAACATAAAATGAATGCTTTTGAAGAAATCGAGACTGAATGTGCAGATCAATGGCTACTTTGACTTCGACAAGAAAATACCTCAGTCGAGAGATGATTCGTACAAGGTTCGATCTGTTGAATGAGCAGAATGCTTTGAGTCGTGTACGGTCTCGTTGGACGGTCGCAGTCAGAAGACCCAAGATCTACTCAAGACCAGTGCCAGGAGAACCGTCCAGTGATAATCTTTTCACCATGCGTGCACCCCTGTTAATGCTGCGCTACTCAACGGCCAAAAGGAGCATGTGGACGCTCTCGGAGGCAACCATTAAAGAGATGGCCATGTGGGATCCGAACCTGGCACGGTACTGGGCTGTGATTCGGGAAACACGAAGTCGATAATTGTGTTCGCCCGGGCACCCGAGAGGGCATCCTCGCTCGTGTCAGGGTTGCATAGATTGTCGCTACTTAGGAAGCCCGAAGACGAGAAGCTGCAGGAAGGCGAAGTCATCTGTATTGTGGTAGCAAGACAAATAACCCGAGCCCTGCCGTCGTCCTGTCATTTCCTCCATTCGGGTCAAAGAACATGGCCGGAAAGCAATCTGCAAGCGAGCTACCTCAGTCGAAGTACTCTGACCAAGGTCTGTCTTTCAGATCTCCCCAGCAGCGCGATGTATCCGTGTTAAGACTTTGGCAAGTGCTGTGTTCAAGGTCGTCCGACTGCGCATGATTCATTATTTGCCTGTGCCAGAGTCTGTGAGAATTGGTGCCATGGAAAATTACAGTTCGGTGCCTCTGATCATGGTTACAGCCCCGAATGACCGAGGTGGAAAGGGGCTACCAGGGGGTTACGGGCGGCCGAGACCCCGAAAACACATCAACGTTCGCAGCAATAGAGCTTCCGCTCAATTTGCAATATGACAAGGCAGCATTCAGATCAACAGAATCAGAGAATCAGTAGATAGATTGCGAAGGACCCGATCGGGGGGACGGCTTAGGAGCGAGCTTTGTCAAATCGGTGCCGTTCAATGACCGATCACCAGATCATCTTCACTGTCTATATGCCCAATCGCGATTGCAACGCAAGATCTCGCGTAGGATACGAGATGGACCAAGTCCACGCCAGTCGACCCAGCCAACAAAAGCTTCCGAAACAGACTACTATGGACAAAACAACCTAGAGAGCCAGGCCGCGGTTTTTCGCGGAAACGTTCGGTCGGACTAATCGAGTCCTACCCTCAACATCCCAGGGAGACCAAGTTTTGGGGAACATAAGACATGGGTAGAAAACTACTGTTCAAGCCGACTGTACTTTCACGACGATTCTTGTGAGCCTTCTCGAGAGTGGAAAATGTGTTCAGCTCATGACTGTCGCCTTTGGGCCAAGTGTGCTAGGGTTGCCCGAGAAGTGCCTTTTTCAAGTCCTTTTGTGGAGCTGCCCAGGTATGCAAAACGGACGAGCCAATGTACAGGGTAATTCTTACAAGCTGGAGTCGAGCACCGTTTAGCAACACGTAAAGGATCACTATCAACAGACTTTTACGGATTGGCTCGACAGACCAAGATTACATGGTGCTTTGGGAATTGTCAGTCTTGTGCAGTACTACTAGCGAGGTCAAGACGAAAGGCTTCGCGAGCCCAGGAGAGATCAAGCATGCACTGGTTGATCGAAGAAAGACGCGAGGAGGACATCACAGGCATGACAGAGCTATTTCCTCTGCTGTAGGAGGATAGATGACTACCAGTGGGTTGGGATTCAGACCTGGTCTAGAGGTAATGCCTTCATGGCTTGCGGCCGGCAATTGGCCACGCGTATCGGCTCCCATGCCTGATTCATTGTTGCTCCCTTCTGGGATCAACTGCCATGTACAGCACGGTGGCTTCGCTCTTATTCAAGCTCGTCGGCCGGCGGGATACGAATCCGCAACGTCCTCAGGGGGCAAAGAGGATGGTGTCGACGAGTTTGTCGACGTGGCGATCTGTACTAGAAGCGGTGAAGTGGTGGGCGGCATGAATCAGGTGAGTCGCAGTTTTGTTCAAGTGCGACGGGGTGTCGGCGGCATTGGTCGGTCCTTCGACTTCGTCGTGAACTGGAGGTGACTGGAAACGAGATCGGGAAGGAGATTACTCAGTCTCATTACTCTCATGCATAGCTGGAATTTGCTGTGACACTTGCGGGACATGATAGTAAAACGTCCACCATTTAAGACGCTTGTTGCGCAAAGACTTGATGTGGGAAAGACATGGACTTCGAAGTGGGAAAAGTGCAACCCTAGGTGGGAGACCGTTCTTCTCTGTTGAGAAAGGCCGGGTTCGTCCATGATGGATAGAGTAGATCCATTCGTTTGATGCTGTTATTCCAATCACAGAGAACCGTTTACGTCTTGAGAACCTGAAGAAGGAAGGAATTGACAAGGATGTCGGAGTGGCCCCGACATCGTGTGGGTTCGATCGGCCTGCGCAACATTCAGGTGCCTCCGAGGTGGGTTAGGTTACACAAGCCCAACTGACAGGAAACGGTCTGCCGCAGCAACCCACAATGTACAATGCCGGCAAGGCAAGATGTCCACAACGGTTGTCAATGGCCCGAGTCGACCGATTGGAAGGAGAGATAGGGGTCCCTCAACGGCGTGGACCGTCGAACAGGCCAGGACCCCTCAGGACACGTGTGCCTGCTCAATCAAAGATGGGTTGAACTAAAGATCGTACCATTCTGATGGGAAAAAAGACGACGACGCCGGATGGTAGGTCTGTCGACATCAAGAGAAGAAGGTCAAAATGCAAATCTGGCACACTGCGACTTTACATATTAAAATGCCCCTTTCGTCCGCCAAAACGACGGGTGAATCCGGCTTTTTGACTCTGCTCTTGGTCGGACTTGGCGGCCACCTCCATGGCCATCGGAGCCGGGCATGATCTCCAAAATGGGAGGCGCCCATCGCGGCTAGACAAAGACCTCAGCTAGGTAGACGAAGGAACAAACGTTACTTTCCAGGTACTGTTTACTCCGCCCACCCCCATTTTCGTGTTGAAGAATTCCACAGAGGGAGTGACTACCGCCAGTGACCCCAAAGTGTATTCACTCACAGACCTCTTTCCAGATCTGCGAGATTTTGCGAAGGCATCGTGGGCGTTCTTTTACATTTACAAGTTTGGCATTTCCAACCTATCAGATCGAGTCTCACTTGATCTACGCCCAATCGAGTACCCCGTAGATGCACGAGATGGATCGGCACCGAGCGCTCGGGAAAGAACTGAGACATGAGCCGAAGGATCAAAGAAGCACACCAATTGAGGACCTGGGATCTGGGACAGGCAGGATACAGGGCTGATAGCTGCTTCCACATGTCGCCAAGGTCCACGTCCCAGGCCCCTGGCGTCACCGTTAGATCTTACTCTGCACGGTACTTTCTTCAGCTTCGCGATCTGGACTCAACTGGGCCAGGCTAGGCTGACCGACAAAGGCCGCCTGACCAGTATGCCCCTCCTAATGTGAATGTGCGAATCGAGGCGTTCGTTCTGATCTGAAAATGAGACACGACTTTCTGCCCGCCATATCTGTTTCCAACCAAGATAACCCCCTGTGAATCAAACGCTTTAGCAGCGGAGAGAGAGTGCCGTTCACCGATCAATCAATGCCTGCCGCCCGCCACCCACAGGCAACTTGCATACCCCAATCCCCCCATCATCAACCTGCGAACTTGGCCCTTGGATTGGGCGAAGAGCAGTCATCCCCTGATCCATGGACGTCAAATGTGAAGTTAGTTGATCCTGCCCACCCTCCATTACTCCATCTGCTCTTTTGTCTTTTGCCCAGGTTCCCCTCGTTCCCCGTTTCACTAACCCTAGAATGGCCTGGCTGAGTCTGCCCAAAGACTAAATTCTCCAACGGTGTAAGAAGCTAATGCCCCCCTTCGGAGCTGGGGTAGGGTGCGCGCACACACCACGGCGCGTGGGTGACTCTGGCCGGCCGTGGTCCCACACGGACGAAATGCCGCTGGGGGCCAAAAGACATTGAAGGCCCCCGTCTCGTGGCCGGGCTCTCCAGTTAGATGAGAAGTACTGTGCAGTAGCCCTGTAGACCGAAGATGGCCGAAACCGTTGAAGCGGGCGTCGACTGACGTGATGCACTGACGGAGAGTCCGGACAAGACTTATGGTTCCATCCCCTTCACCGAATTATCGATCTGACTCTCTCCACTCTTGGGAGGGGAAGAGGCCAAAAACGAGACACCTGCAGCGCAGACTGGTTGAAACCCGCCTTCTGTCTGCTTATGTGGTACTCTTGCCATTTCTGTTCCATTTAACCACTCACCGTTCAGCATCCTGCATTCAAGGCACCCTCTACAGACAATGAGCCTCTTAGGGCTGAGCACGGCAAATCATGACCGCAGCAGCTGCCTTATGACTGTTAGCATGACATCGAATAATGCCATGACGACAGAAGCAGGCAGATGAGGCTCAAAATTTCGATTTTGCAGAGGCAGGCTTTCCCACCAGCACGCCGTTTCGTGATCGAGCCGCATTTGCCCATGAAATTGTCGGCTATAAAGGGACGCTCCGGAGCGAGGGAGATTGGAGATTGTGGCCCCTGGAAATAACCAGCAGTTACCAGACTGATATCAACGGAACCGGAAAAAGCAAAGAAAAAAATGAGCCGAATGTCCAACAGCGCCGACACCCAGGAGACTGTCTCCTGGTTTTCGGATGGCAAGCCCCTACGTGTCCAGGGAGACAATGGCCTCGAACCGGTCAACGAAGCTGCCATGCATCGACGTATTAACCGGAAGATGGACATTTCTCTGCTACCTCTTCTCTCCACTCTATATCTTTTCAATGGCCTTGATAGAGGAAATGTGGGAAATGCGCAAACCCAAGGTACGTTGAGCCGAGCTTGTTGAGGCATTGCCTAGAATCGAGTCATTTTTCTGGATCACTGACACTGCATTTCTTTTTCAAGGCTTCACCACGGACATCGGAGCTGTTCCAGATGATCTGAACCTGGCGGTATCTCTGTTCTTCATTACTTTTGTTGTGTTTCAACCTCCTTCGGCAGCCATTGGTCGATGGCTTGGGGCGAAGCACTGGATCCCCATTATGATGGTAGGTTACACAAAGGCCTCCACAACCCGAAAAACGCAGGTTTCGCTAACCTTGGCAACGACAGATCGGTTGGGGGTTCATTACCTTGCTCCAGGCGTTCATCAAAGGACGAGGTCAGCTGTTTCGTGCAAATTTGTTGGAAATTTGCTAATTGCTGCGTAAACAGATGCCCTCATTGCCACTCGCCTCCTGATCGGCGCCTTCGAAGCCGGTTTTTATCCCACCGCCGTCGCCTATCTGTCTTTCTTCTACTGCAGATACGACCTTGCGGTTCGTGTCGGTCTCTTCTACGGACAATATGCCGTTGCGGGGGCTTTCTCAGGAGCAATTGGTACGTTGACGGAGTTGCTTTTGTCGCTGCGCTGCAGTTTCACGATGCGTTTCGAAGGCCTTTTAATGATCCGCCTTGGATGATTATTCCCAAAGTTGCCTTAAATATGACATCTGCGCGGCCAATGCGTGAAATTCCGGGGGTAAAGAATCTATGGAAGCTAATGGATCAACAGCTTACGGGGTCTTCCACTTGCGCGATGGAATCCTGAAGAATTGGCAATACCTATTTATCATTGAGGGAACTCTGACCATATTTTTCGGACTTCTAGCCTGGTTCTTCCTGCCAACGGGTCCTGGATCTGCTTGGTTCTTGACGTCGGACGAGCAGCGGTACGCAGCGGAGCGGATGAGGCAGGACAACGCTCTCTTCGTCGAGCACACATACAGCGAGAACGGCATCGAAAACGAACGCTTGAAGAAAAGAGACTTTCTCGAGACACTGCGAGACTGGAAGTTCTGGTACGTTTTGGTGTTCAACATCTGCGCCAGCGTTCCAGGGCAAGCGTTTTCTGTGTTTCTTCCACTCGTAGTTCAGGGACTTGGATATTCTTCCATCCAGGCCAACTTGGTAGGTTTTGATGCATCAGCTATCTGGAAATTTGCTGACTGTTTAGATGTCTGTCCCACCATATGTGTGTGGCGCTCTTGGCTTATACTTGTTTGCCTTGAGCTCGGACTACCAGTGCGTCTCTTGCTTTCCCTCTACGTACTGCAAACCGTGTTTTCTGACATTCAAATAGTAAGGAACGTGGATATCATATCGTGGGGGGAATCGTGATTGCACTTGTTGGACTGATCGCCACGGTCACCGTCGAGTCACACGCCGGGAAATATGCAGCTCTTTGCGTGCTCCTCCTTGGCAGCTATGTTGCTGCGCCCCTGACTGTTGCATGGCTGAGTGGAAACAACCCAGGTATGAATCTAAATCTCACGCTGCATTGCAAAATTTCTAACCCTTTTGTTATACAGAACCTGGGAAGAGATCCATTGTCCTGGGCGCCAACGGGTTCGGAAACCTCGCCGGTGTCATTGGGGCACAGCTCTACCGCGATCGCTACAAACCGAACTACCGACTTCCTTTCTATGTTACTCTGGGCTTCGTTGCAGCAGCCCTCGTCGGATACTCGTCGTACAGATTCATATTGGCAAGGGTCAACCGGAGAAAGATTGAGATTCTGCGACAAAAGACCTCGGAAGACATTGAAAGGGAGCGAGTCGACAGTACGCGGTACGCCGACAGAAAGTGGACATTCATCTATGGCCTTTGATGAAGCGCCGTCTACATGGATGGCTGATGATCCCTCCCATAATGTCTATAATCAGACGTTGGCGAAGTAGGCATCTGCCTCGCCGCGAATATGATCCGCAAGATCCGAAATATCTTGTGCACCCTTCTGTCCATCTTCGAACATGTACCCGTCGATGAGAGTCGTAGGAACCCACTCGAAGTAGACGTTCTTCACGGTCGCCTGCAGACCGTGACCCTCGAGCGTTTCCTTCCGTGAATAGCTAAGCACCGTCGATGTGGCCTCCTGCAGGGAGTCTTCCCTCCTCCAGGACGCGAATACCTCCTCGATGTCATTCTCTTCGCGCGAGGGTGGCTCATAGGGAAGAATCTTCTCGTTCTCTGCCAGTACCAACACCTTCGCATTGGGAGCGCACTGCCTGGCCGAGAGCACTGCCGTAGAGAGCCTGTCTTGTTACTTGTCGAGCCATCCTTCGCGATCAAGTCCGCGCCAATGAAGACCAGATCGATGGCCTCGCTGGCAATTGCAGCAGCGGCGTCGGTGTAAATCGATACCTCCACCTTTTTCTCTCTTTCAGCTCCCGATTCTCGCAGGCGGCCGACTAGTCTTGAGGCCATCGAGACCCCTTCAAAGAGTGGGCGTGATTCAAGGATCCTGATGTCGAACTCGGAGCGGAAGCCTAAGATGGCCCTGTGAAGGCACTCAAGTATTGTCGAGCTATACGAGAGAGTGAGGATGCGAATCGGCTTCCCGGAGTCGTGGTTCTCTTGGAGGAAGCCTTCCAAAGACTTCCAGATGCCGTCAATCGACTCATTCCTCGATGCCGCGTACTTTTGTAACTTTCCGGTTACGGTATCCAAGAACTCCAGAGACACTCTATCGCCCCTCTTCACTTCGTCTTCGATAATGGCCAGCGACCTCACGAGCACATTCAGGATCGCAGCACCCATGCTCTCCCGCCCGTTCTTCCACAGATGCCACGCCGCAAGCCTCGTGCTTTTCCACCATTGTTCTAAAGACTCGTCACCCTCTTTGATCAAATTGGTGAGGATCTCAAGCGCCTTGCCAGCCAGCTGCCTCGCTCCACTCTCATGGTCCCTTTGCAGAGCCAGCAACCCCTGGTTGAGCATCTCTCCCCTCTTGTCCCCAAGTTCGACCTCGAACCATACTCGGCGCAGACTTTCTGCTAGCCGTGGTACGCCTCCGAACTCGTCGAAATCACGGACCTCATGGGGATCAAACCATTGGAACCCCGTGTGCTCCCAGTCGATCTGAATCCGCGACTCGTCATCCGGGGAGTTGAGTCGGAAGGCAAATGGGTGGATGATCCACTCGCGTCTGATCTTCTCATCAGCGAAGCGGTAGTCCTTGCCCTGGCGCCAGAGTGTGAGATTTGCGGGCGTCAAGCCCGTCTCTTCCTTGATCTCACGCCATGCGGCATGCAGAGGCGACGGGTCTTCTTTATCCACACTGCCCGATACGGGAGCAAGACAACCTCTGCGAGGACCACTCAGTATCCGACAGCCCCGTGGCATGACGATAGAAACTTACTGGTACGTCCGCACCTTATCGCTGCGTCGGAACAGGGCGACCTGAGAACCGCCGTCTGGAGAAAACTTGAAGATGAAAGACGAGACGACGGTGCGGTGGGTCACTGGCTTCGTCTCTGAATCCATCTCTTCGGGTTGATTTCTCTACGCTTCTTGCTTCTGTTTGGGTCGGTGTTTTTGATCCAAAGGCCCCAGCGTGTTTGATGCATGGTTGATGCCATTGCGCCGCGTGGTTTCCCGGCCGAGCTGGCTGAGGTATGAGGTCATCATCAGAAGACACTCGGCCGGGTCGGGAGCTGATGCTAAATGGCCAGGCGGCGCCAGCTGAGAGCCAGTCTACCCCCCCCCCCCCCCCCCGCGTCACACATCCCAGGTCTGGACGAACTCCCATGTGATAGCCACCCCAGCTTCAGTCATGAAGTTTTCGGATGTTTCTAGCCATAATTGCTGACATTGGGAAGTAGGTTTCTGCTTATCAATGGATTAGGCAGATAGATCAAGGGTTGAAAGCGGCCCACACATCGCTGTAGCCTCTCACCCAAATGAGGGGCAGCGATGACAAAAGTTCCCGTAGCATACCGCAACTTAGAACACACTGCTCATCTGTCGACGTCTTTGGAAGAGTCTGAAATCAGAAGAGAACCACCCATCGCAGTTCCTTGAGCCATCATTTCAATATGGCTCTACCGGCAACATCGCTTACATTTTCCACTGCCTTAAGCCTCCAAGAGCAGCTTGTGTCTGGATCAGTGACCAGTCGGCAGCTGGTTGAGGCTTGTCTGCAACAGATTAAAAGACAGAATGGAGTCTTGAATGCCTTGATAAGCGTCTGCCCTGAAAACGTAGTTCTGGGCAGGGCCGATGAGCTTGACAAGGAGAGACGTGAGGGACATGTCAGGAGTAGACTGCATGGGATACCTGTCGTGGTCAAGGTGAGATGACCGAGAGCGTTCTTATAGAGATTGAGGCGATTGATGCATATATAGGACACGTTCATTACCCATAAGGACTTGGGAATGCCGACAACTGCTGGCGCCTATGCTTTCGCGTCAATGACAGCACTCAAGAATGCCTCGGTGGTCGAGAAACTGCTTCACGCTGGTCTTATCATCATTGGCAAAGGCAACATGACAGTAAGCGAAATTGAATAGAGGATAGAACCCTTGTACTGACAACATGTAGGAGTTCTGTGGTCTCAAGTACGGTGGTCTGCCCCCTCATGGCATCGACAACGGCTGATGGACGCAGATCCAATGATACACCGGTGGGGTGGAGCGCGTTTGGTGGCCAGACGAAGTCACCATATCGCCGTCATGGCCTTTCTGAAGAAGAACAACCAGTAAGTGGGAGCCAGGTACGAAGTAAGCAAGGGCTGACTTGTGATAGATCGCTGGGGGTTCTTCATCCGGGTCGGCGGTATCCATTGCCTCTGGCTTCTGCCCGCTGGCTATCGGCACGGAGACAAGCGGCTCGACTGTGTTTCCAGCAAGTCTCTCAGGACTATATGCCATAAAGCCCACGCCAAGCTTGATATCGTCGGATGGGGTCTTCAAGTTGAGCTCCAGCTTTGACGGTATCGGACTAATGGCCAGAGATCCGCGTGATTTGGCGGCGCTCGCTGAGATACTGGTAGGCACCCAGACTGAGGGTCCGCTTGTCGACATCCCAAACACCGAGAGCAGCAGCAGCTGGGAGGGACTTTCCGTGGGTATTGCCGACGTTCTCTGGGGCATTCACGAGACTGGTATGGATAAATGGGGAAATCCCCATGTGGTAGGTTCCCTGATGTCATCCGGTCGTCCCGAGATTGACATCTGTTTCAGCGAGCATCTTGGAAGGACGCAGTGGACACAATGCGTGGTGCTGGAGCCCGCGTCGTGTATCCTATCGAGCTACCAGCCTATGATACGGTTATCCACGACAAGCAGACGCTTCACACCATCGCTTGTGAGTTGCCCTTAAGTCATCTCGATACCTTGCTCGCATTCATGCTCACACCGCAGACCATGAGTTCCCGTCTAAGGTGAAGGAATTCGCCGGTAATTTCGATCCAGCGACCGGAAATATTAGAACCCTCGAGGATGTCATTGCTTGGAACAAGGATCATGCAGATGAGGCCTTGCCTCCGCGTGAGTGTTGCCACCGTAGAGAGGGGTTAAGGGACGATGCTAATGAGATGGCAGCCCGTACAACGCAGACAGAACTCGAGGCAGCGCTGGTCGCGCGGCGACCATGACGGAAGGTCAGCGCCAGGCTGCCGTCTCGGAGATTCGACGGCTCGCAGGCAGAGATGGACTAGGCAGGGCGATGCGAGAAATGCAAGTGGACATTATTATATCCGCTTCGGACTGCATCGCTGTCGGCTTCGCGGGAGCCGCAGGGTGGCCGATCGCGACGGTTCCTTTGGGCAACCTCGAGACTAACGGACAGCCTTTCGGGTTCTTCGTAACCGCGCCAGAGGGGAGGGATGACTTGTTATTCAGGTTTATGGGGGCATTCTACGCAACCTTCCCGGCTATCGAGAAGCCTGCTCGACTCTGAGCTGAGTTAAGTCACAAGCGGTTGGTATAGAATTGTTGAAGAGATTGCAGACGCCAAATATGGGCAAATGTGCGTCCAAACGATGAGTAAGTCCCTAGACCGGACATGTTCCCAACCCGAGGACGTCTGATTGATTAGCTTGTTGCTAACTCTTTGGATGTGGATCGAAGGTAAACACTACTGCTGTCCTATAGAAGCCAGTTAGATGTTCCAATGTTGAACACGCGACCAATCCACTCTTGCTTGCCAACTCAGGCTGCCCCAAGTTCATAGTACGCCAGCGCTTGACTGTCTAGTGATGGATACATCATGCAAGCTGATGTCGACCCTGCAACGGGCCCGGCAGAGACAGTGTGGCCCATCGACATGGGCCAAGTCATCCAGGGTGGATGCTCTGACGCGACCGATGGAAAGCATGCGAAGATGCTGATGCAGCAGCTCTCCATGTTCTGACGTTAGGGATTCCCGAGCATCGCGCTTGGAAGTCAATTAAGGCGGAAAAGGGGACTGGACGTTACCTCTTGAGCCCATTGCCTTCATGGTTGACTCTGAGGCAAAACCGTTGATGGACAATAGCGCTGACGTGTCAATTTCAAAAGGGTTTCCGGCCGCTCAATCGGCATCTCGATCAACGGCTTCACCAAAGCGTTCTCCCGTCTTACTGAACCACAGGCATATTTTGCACACTGAGCCAATGTTTGCTTTTCCATCTGATGAGATGGTGCGGTTGTTCTCTGGCCAGTGCAGCCTGCGGGAGAAAATGCGCAATACGCTGGCCGTCATGGGAATGGGAGGCTGCTCAACCTCTTGTCCAAGAACCTCGGTATTGCCTGGGCGCCACGATCCATTAATGCCCTTGCGTTGGTGCTGAGCTGTACAGCTCTCCGCTGAGAGGGTGCTTATTTTGATGACGGAACGGAATTTCGCTGACTGTGAGTGGCTACTGGTGGTCCTCGGGAGCGATGTATTGACTGCGACTCAGTTGGAATAACAGAACGGAGCACGCGAAAAAGCTCAAGAAACAGGGTAGCATCAGAAGCAACTATGGTCAGAGCGAGGTCAGCTTGGACGCTTGGCTCGCCGCCTGAGGAAGTGATCCGTCCCGCCTGCCACAGCCTGCCGCAGCCTGCAGCTGGTGTCTTCATGTTGGCGGCTGATGGTGCTCCCATCATCGGGCGTGATACCCCTCTTGGTGAGTTGGATGTTCAGCAGGCAGCCTGGCGAACTGGTTCGAAATTTTCCGTGCGCAAGAGGGACGGACCGTGGCTTTTCCTGCACGAGCAGCAGCTACGATTTGTGTATCATGTGTATCATGTGCGTCTCTGTGTCTGTGTTGTCTCTGAGACTGAGAGATTTGAGATGGCCAAAGACCGGGAGACGATTGAACTGGTAGGTTTTGAGTACGGATACACTCCCAAGGCCGACGATGGCTTCTCCGGTCACTCTTTCCTTTTCCCCCTTCATGTTCAATTTGTCACGGCTGCAGTTGAGTTTTTGCCTATCTGGCGTGGTCAGGACATCCCTGAAAGTTTGCAGCGGCATCACGCACGCTAAGCGAGGAAACCAACTCGCGTGCCTCCGAAGTCCCAACAGTGAGCCCAGGTGAGGAGTCGTGTGCAAAAGGCACGAAGAGTAGACGCCTGGGCAGGGAGAGGGATCGACAACGGCGCAAAGCACAGCGGACATGCAAGTGAAGCATGCTGAAGGTCAGCAGGCACAACATCTTACTTCTCCACCGACCCGAGGCGCAATCGGCCGAAGTTTCCAGGGCGTTGCTGCCGGTCAGACAGGATTGACAGGACGGCCTGAGTCTGGAGCGTCACTAGTGTGTCTCTTCCCGCGTAAGCGAGCGTTCGTGTCTGGCCTGTCTGGGTAGCGTAGCCGTAGCCGCTGAGGAGGGCGGTTGGGCGGCAGCAGATGGGAGGGGAGGGCAAGGGAGGACACGGGAAGGCGTCCAATTGCTGGCACTTGCGGCGAGCTATGGCCGTCGGGGATTGTCAGACAGAAGTGGAAACATGAGGTGAAGATGCTGCCATTGGCAACGAGCCCTCCCACCATCCGTTGCACGTGGACTTGGTGGATCATGGATGGTGACGAGAAGAGAACCTTACGCAACCGACAGACTCTGACTCTGGCTGGGAATCTGGCTGGGCGGGAAGAGGGAGATGAGAAGGAAGATTACCGCCGCCGACAGAGGAGAGAGGCGAGGAGAAGAGAAGGCGACGTAACGGTGAAGATGGGACGTTCGTTTGTGGCGGAGTTCTAGCGAGGTTCGGGGCTTCCATTTTCATGTTCCATTCCGTTTTCCTGGACGCTGGTTTGCTAACTCTGGGGAACCGTTCGGGTACGTTAGGCATTACAGACGCACACATGAGTACGGATACAGATACATACTCAGCATGCGTACTTCTTACTGCATAGTGAGTAGTAAGGTCTGTAAAGTACCGTACCTTGCCTCCAGAAGTTAAGGTGGCATGTGTCGTGTCCCAATCATGCCAGCTCCCAGGGGTTTGAATCAATCAACAACGGTCAGCGGCCCCCCGAATCCGCCTTGGAGCACCCTTCCATGACCGGGGTGATTGATTGAGCGCGTCCCCTCCCTTTGAATGGATGTCCCCGTACGGTGTGGTGGGTGTTTGGTGTATGGTGTTTGTTTGTGATTCACCGAGCGAGGCTTGCAGGCTCAGCACGCATGTTGCAGCGCAGCAGCAGGCTCTTCAATCACCACCTCACATCAAATATGCAGTAAGCACACCGCAGACCCGACATTGGACACGACGACCCGGGCCGCAGTCGAGCAAAAAAGGGCATGGTAAGTATGCAGTCTGCCTTGCGGTGGTTCTGTTGTGGCATAGCTCCGGCCCCCAAGAAACGTGAAGGCGAGGCACGGCAAGGGAAGGGAAGGGAAGCTCGTGTTAGTGCACGCAGGCTGGCCGTTAGCACGTCGCATACAAATCACATGAAGAGGCCTAACACGGAGTATCTTCCGACCCCCAATCCCCAATCCCACGTTGCCACCCCCCCTGAACCTAGGTAGGTGACCATTTCCAACGGCCCCCAGTGTTTCCTTTTTTTTTTCTTTTTTTTTTTTCTGGCTGGTGCTGACCGTGCCGCTGGCGCTCCCGTCGCGACAAGGAAACGGACACTCTCAAAATCCCAATTCTCCACGCCATGCCCACCACCAATCTTCCCCCCCGGAACAGCTTTTTGTTGCAAGCGACCGAATCTGTCCAGTCCCCTTCTGACGTCCCACACAGCCAGCCAGAACTCAACGACTAGGGCAGCAGGCCAAACGACGACGGCGACAACAGCAGCGACGACGACGACCACGGCAACGTTGGAGCTGTAGTACAGGTGCTACGACCACCTACTGTCTACTGCGAGAGAGATACCCCGGCGATTCTTAGAGCCGTCTATCTCGGCGTCAAATCCTTCATCGGCGGAGCCCAACAAGCGAGATAGAGCAGAGCAGAGCAGAGCAGGGCAGCCGCCTAAGGAGCCAACACCAACGCCCACTGGCGACGACAACGACGACAACGACGCCGACGCCGACATCTTCGACAACCAACGCAGCGACGACAGCAGCAGGCTCGCACCGTTAGACACCGACACCCACGACAACCACCCAACGCAGTGCCAGCACCATAGCTTCTCACGTCCATCTCACCCACTTCCTCTCATCTACCAGGGTCTTCTTCACTTCCGTGCATGAGGCCCGGCGACGGTGACATGCGGCCTCACTATCCCGCGTCACCAGGATGCAGCAGCACCAGCAGCAACAGACGGAAAACCCAAGCCGTGGATCCTCCCGTTTGCCTGTCAACCCGCGACGACACAAGGTAGCCCCGGAGCAGAGAAAACGCGTCGCCACAGCGTAAGTTCGTTCCATGTTCCCTCTCTTCTCGCTTTGCAAGCCCTTGTCTCTTGTCTCTCGTCTCAGCCTTCCTGTCGTCTCCTGGCGCCTTGTCTCATCGGCGCATCTTATTGGTCTACCGCATCACTCTCTCACACTCGATCTCACTCATTCTCACTCTTACTCTCACTCTCACTCTCACTCTTACTCAATCCCTTCCTCACTGTCCACAAGATTTGTTTACGAACCTCATCCACAGATGCAATAGCTGCAACGTCCGCCGCATCAAATGCTCCGGCGAGAGGCCATGCCGCCAGTGCCGCGGCTCGTCTCGGGATTGCGTCTACCCGGCCCCTATTGAGAAAATCACCATCTCGCGCAGTGAGCTGGATGACCTGCGGCGGCGATGCGAGGCCGCCGAACGGGCCCTGCAGACAAAGGTTCCCGACGCCGCCGAGAGGCAGCAGCTTCTGGTACAAGAAGGCGGTGACCCGACCGGCTCCCGCGCCGGTTCCAGCTCATCATTTACGCCGCCGCAGTCGCACGCCCAGCAGCAACAGCCGGCTCAGCTTTACCGGGACGAGGCCGCAACCAACGACGCCGAGGCCGAGACCGCCGGCCGAATGTTGTCTGACCCGGACGGAAGATCCCGTTTTCTCGGCGAGACCTCCGGCGCCACCTTTCTCGACTATCTCAAGGAGTTCATGTCCACCGTATTCCCGCTGGCCTACAACAAGCCCTGGCTGTCGCCGTCCGCCAACAACGGCTCAACCTTCTTGGCGTCCCTCGGTCGCTACCAGACATACGACTCCCGCCCGATATACGAGATGTCACACGTCGATCCGCTTGTTCTGCCGCCCCGCCACGACATGACGGCTATGCTCGAGGACCTCCGCTACTTCATCCAAGACGGCAACGGCACATTTCCCTGCGGCGGCATCTACTGGTGGGGCGATCTCGGCTCCGTCCCCGTCGACCCGAATCCTGCCTCCTTTCCACCAGGGACCTCCCGCCAGGAGATGTTGGACAAATACCGTCACCTGGCCTTCTATCATACCGCCTTCGCTGTCGCCTGCCAGGCCAACACCATGCCTGATCATATGCCCAAGCCCGAAGATCTGAGCCAGATCCTCTTCTCCCGCGCGCGTGGCCTCCTCGGCAACCCCCTCGACATCACCAACTGGACCATCAGCGACGTGGCCGTCTTGGCCCTCATGGGCTTCTACCTCATCGAGATGAACCGCCGCGATGCCGCGTACATGTACGTGAGCAACGCCATGCACATCTCCATGATGCACGGCGCTCACCGTGGCTGGGTTGACGAGCGCGGCAAACGAGTCTTCTGGACACTCTACATCTTGGACCGCTGGCTGAGCTGTCTCATGGGCCGTCCACCGACCATCATGGATGATGCAGTCCGCGTCCCCTTACCAAACGATGCCCCGTAAGTCGGAACCAAACGTCCCCCCCCCCCCCCCCCCCCCCCCCCCCCCCCCCCTTTGCCCCTCCCCTCATCCTCTTCCCTCCCTGCCCTGGCAGTCCGACGGCAGACGGGCACGCCTCCGATGACGGCCCAGCTCCGACCAACGAAAGAGAACCATGTCTAACAAGACCGCCACCGCGCGCTTTCACCCATGCAGTTCCCTCCCCCCTGCAGCCGGCCTCCGAGCCCACGTCCAGCTGGCCCGCATTTCGGGCCACATCGTGTGCAACACGTATAAGGTCGCCCCCTACGACCACCAACCCGGCGGAGCGGCGCGGCATGTCGAGCGAGCGCTGCAGATGCTCGAAACCTGGCTCTCCTCGCTACCCCCTACCCTGCAGATGCCAGCCGACCACAGAAGTACCGATCCCGCATGCTGTCTCCTGCATATGGGATACAATCAGGTAAGCTTGTTTCTATCCCGCTCAAAGACCCTCCCCTCCTCGCTTCCCTCGACTCGGGTTCGGCACATGTTACGTTCCCTCCTCTCCTACTCTGGTCGTCTACCCCCCTCCCCAAAGGGGAATACGAAGAGACCAAACGGACACCTCGCTAACCGGGGTTCGTCGTTCGAAAATAGCACCTCATCCTGCTTCTACGGCCCATCTTCTTCGTAGCCGTCAAGAAGGCGTTTGCCGAGCGCTACATCACGACCGGCGGCCGGTGGAACATCGAGCACCACGCCGCCCGAATCCGCCAGTGCTCCGACGCCGCCCACCGCAACCTGCTTCTCGCCCGCTGGCTCCTCAACCTCAACCGCACCCGAAAACTCCTGCAGGCCGGCCTGCACTACGTTTTCAACGCCGCCATCATCCTCATGCTCGAGGAGCTGCTGCCCCCACCGCAGCAGGAGCCGCCCCCATCGCCGTCGGCCGAGTCCGAAACCGTCAACTTTGCGATCGAAATCTTCGAGGAGGAGACCAAGACGGGCAGCAACTACGCCCGCGACTGCGCGACCGTCCTCAAGGACCTGAGGTCGCTCATCCAGCGTCTTCGGCTGGCACCCCCAGGCGTCGTCGCTGCGTCTGGTGCCGCTGCCGCTGCTCGTGGCGTAGTAGGGGGCCCCGGCGGTCTCGCGCCCGAGGACGTGGCGATGAGCAACACCAGCAGCAGCAGCACCCCGACATCTGCAGGTCCGCGGGATTACCATCTCCATCTGAACCATCACCAGCAGCCGCTGCAGCAGCAGACGTTCCCGAATGAGGGTGATGCGGTCTATCAGGAGTTGATGACCTGGGCGGACAACAACGAATTGCAAGTATACAGTAATAATAGCTATCTCCCATGACCAAGAGGGTCCAAGATACAATAAAGTTCAAACGTTCCTAGACAAGTCAAAAGTTCGTGATGATTTTCTGCGTGACCCTCATCCACCACTCAAGAGAGAGAGAGAGAGAGAGTGTGTGTGTGTGTGGCTGGAGGCATGCACAAAACCGCAACTTGAACAGTCCAAATATTTTTTATAATCGTTTTATTCGAGTATGAAACAGACGAAATGAATTTTAACTCCGCGCCATGTCTTTTTCAACCGACTTTGAAATACGTTAAAAAGAGATGTTCGTCAGCACATCATCCCATGTCCCAATAGATCCCATACAGTAAGCCGTCTCTTTCTCCCTCTCTCCCCTCTCTTTCTTCTCATTCTATCACAGCCAATGCAATACATTCTCTAACAAGATGGGGTGGTAGGAAACGGAACACCGGGAAAACAAAACACAACAAATTTGACATCTTCCTCTAGTTGGAAACGGCCTTGGCCTTGGGGGTCGAGAAAATAGAGTCGACGATCTCGGATGATCGGACAGAAAGAATAGACAAAGGGTATCACTCAGCTGTTGGGAAGTCGTCAGCAAAACGTGTTCGTCATAATTGTGGGGGGAAAGTGCTTATCCGGAATGAGGGGGAGGGACTGATAGTGAGACGGCAAAAGGAAAAAAAAAAAAAAACTAACTCCGTGGGTCATTTCATTGCATCCCTGCAGGTAAACACCAGCCTCCGGCGCCACGGTGCCCGGGGCGAAACGCACGCGGTAGTCGCGGCCGACCTCGAGCTTCCTTGAGCCGGAGGTGGCGTCACCCTCGGAAATCTCCCAGCCGTCGACGATCTCGCGGTCGCAGCGTTGGAGGCCGGGGTGAGCTCGGGCAGCATGCTCCAGGTGTCGCGGAGCATGTCGATGTGGGCGCTGCGCTGGTAGCCGGTGGCGGCCACGATGAGGTCGACGTCGAGAATCTCATCGCCGGGCAGCTGGCTGACGAAGCCGTCCTCGAGGCCGTCGCCGCTGTGCTCGATGCTGCGGACGTGGATTTGCAGGCGCTCCGTCTCCTTGCTCTCGTTGACCTGGACGATGTTGCGGCCGAAGAGCATGCGGTGGGGCCACTTGCGCTCGTCAACGCCGAGGAGGCGCTTCTGGTGGTAGAGCATCTCGTACAGGTGGTCGATGAGCTGGAGGCGCACGACCCCGTAGTTGGTGGCCTTGGCCTCCTTGATGAGGGAGCGGCGGTAGGTTTGCGACTTGGGGTGCAGCTCGTCGACGTAGCTGGGGTTGAAGATGGAGTTGACGAACGGCGAGTCGTCGGCGGGCTTGAGGAAGTTGCTGCGCATGACCATCCATGTCTTGGAGTTGGGGTACGCGCGGTGGATGTCACGGAAGATCTCGGCGGCGGACTGGCCGGCGCCGATGACGGCGACGCGGTAGGGGCGGGAGTTGTCCTTGAGGATCTGAGGCACGAGCTGGGCGTACTGAGAGGAGTGGATGATCTTGGGGTGCTTGGCGGGGAGGATCTTGGGGATGTTGGCCTGGCCGCCGTTGGCGATGAGGACGTTGCGGGTGCGGTAGGACGAGACCTGGCCGGTCTTGACGTTGCGGGACTTGACGGTCCACACCTTGACGCCGCCCTCGGTCGCCGGGTCGGGGGAGACGGAGACGACCTCGCGGCCGTACTCGACGACGTCGTTGAAGTGGGACGCGCACCAGCGGAGGTAGTCCTCGTACTCGGCGCGGGCGGGGAGGAAGGTGTCGAGGTTGGTGAACTCGACGAGGCGGTTGTTGCAGTGGAGGTAGTTGAGGAAGGTGAACTGAGAGCGGGGGTTGCGGAGGGAGGCCATGTCCTTGATGAAGGAGATCTGCATCTTGGCGCCGGATAGGAGCATGCCCGGGTGCCAGGCGAAGGCGGGCTGCTTCTCGAGGAAGAGGACCTTGGGAGAGGCGCTACCGGTGAGCTGGCGGCCGGCCTCCTGGGCGTCGTTAATGGAAACGGCGACGGCGAGGGAGGCCGGGCCGAAGCCGCAGCAGATGAGGTCGTGGATCTCGCTGGGGTCGGTAGGGAGCAGGTAGGGGGACTGCTTGATGCTCTGGATGCCGTTGGAGTGGCCGTTCACGCCGTTGCCGTTCTGGTGGACAGCTCCGTTTCCGTTGGCAAAGGCATTGCCGTTGCCGTTGTATTGGGAGAAGCCGCTACCGGCGTCGGAGCCGTTGGTCGGCGAGTCGCAGTGAGGAGACATGGTGGGGGTGTTGAAATTTGTGAGGAGGGGTATGTGACTTGAGAGTATGAGTGTGTGTGAGAGAGTGACGAGGGTCACAAGTGCGTGTGCGTGTGTATGTGTGTCGCGCGCGCGGGGCGGTTAACAGGTAATTCAAAGTCTCGACGGTCGAAACGCGCAGATTATATGCCAATGCCGGAAAACCTGAGAGGGCAGACCGGTCGCTTTAAGATGTCAGCTTCATGGCTCTGGGAAAGCTCATTGTCGCTTTGCTCGGGGAGTGGGAGCATCAACTGACCTTGATTCCGTTACTTTTTTAGACGGTCGAAAAAAGACGACGCCCGGTGCGAAAGTGGGATGCGGGTGCGAAAGTGCGGGGGGGTGTATTACTTTTTTTCCCGGCCGGTTTTTCCCTTGTGATTGTTGCTGCTGCAGATTTCAAGCCACACTGTTCGTCATCGACTTGCAACAAGTGCCGCTGTTAGGGTGAGATTCAGGGTCCTTGTTCTTGGAGCGAGAGGTATGGAAGAAGCCGCAGGTTGTTGAAGATGCGGATCTGAGAGCCAAGGAGGAGGACGAAGGAAGAAGTGTGAGTTGAAGAGACGCAACAAGAACAGGAAACTGATCGGTGGTGGAGGGGCATCGAGGGGCTAATATGTAGAGACGGATGGAGGCCGATGGCAACCTCCATCTGTTGCGGCGACGTGATCGACCGAACCCAAACGAACAGACGAACAGCTACTGGACCCTCGTCCCTCGTCCTCGGAGCTGTCGACACGACGTTGCTCTGATGGGTACGGGTACACATTGCACGGCCAAGTACATTGTGGTGGTGTTTTGCAACGTACACGCCCGTCGAGTCTGTCGAGTTCACGCCCTCTCTGACCCAAACCTGGGATCGCGACTGGGGACTGCGACTGGAACTACACGCATTTGGAGGAGTCTACTCAAATTGCAACATTCGGTTCTTCGTTCAAATGGGGCAACGTCGATGCTGCGATCCTGTCATTCTGCCGGACAACGCCTGCGGCCCTGCACCTGAACCCTTGCAAGCAGCTGGTCTTGGAGGGGGCAGTGAGTAGTACATACATGGACCACAGAGACCTGGGCGAGGTATTACCACTTGGTGTATTTTGAGCAGGTAGGTATTCGCGTAGCGCCAGCTCGGCTTAAAGCAAGAGGCCATCCACAACGGAAGCCTTTCCACATCCAGGGGTCGGGGCCAGGGACAGAGTCGCAACGGGCTGACTCCAGAGATGGGCTCGCTAGTAGGGGACGCCCTGGGAGGACTGGGTCTGGGTCCAAGGCTGGGAATGGGAATGAATGGAGACCGACTGGGGCCTCTTTTTTTTTTTCTTGTCTGGCTGGGGCCATACTACTCTGTACCAGTAGTAAGCAAGCCCGTAGTTCTGAGGTACATGAAGCTGTGGGTGTGCAGTGTATGTGTTTGGTGTGGTGGTGTAAGTACACACGGAAATCCGCTCCTCGGTTGACGGAGAAGAATGTTGCAGTCAGCCATCGATGAGGCAAATAAGGAAGAAAATAGAGTGAGTGATTGACAAGAAAAAGGTGTGGTGCCTGGGCCTGTAGCATCAACGGCGAGCGGCGGTCGCAGGACTTGGCATCTCGCTTTGCATGTGCCGGGCCACAGGAGTGGAGCGGACGGGAGGGATGGACCGGAGGCACAGAAGACAATTTTTGAAAGAGGAAAAAAAAGTTGCCCAGGGCGCGGACGACTGACGAACAGTTTGCCCAACGCGGGGGGCGGATGGCCCATGGGAAGGGGATTTAGACTGGACCCTGAAGCCCTTTCTCTCTGCCGTGTCTGTGTTGGTGAGGCGCAACGTTGTTAGGCTTGAATTAAGATCAACTGCCTTGCAGTCCTGTCTCGGTAGTATATGACTAGATGTTGGACTTGGCGATGGCTATGATGAGATGGCTTGCACTTGTTTAATGCCGCTGTTTCTGGACCCTTGGCTGAAGCCAGTGAGAATGTTCGACGAAGCAGGCGAAGGATCGGACTGCAGACGAATGGAATGTTCGGCCATGTTAACTGCCCGCCTCAACAAAGTCAAAGCCGTCGGTTTACGAGGACTTTTCCCGACATTTCCAAGACGACGCAGATCAATGGTGCTAGCCGGCCCACTCCGAATTGGTCGCGATGCAGAAATCGGACGGGACCAGATGCAGGAGAGAAGACGATGTGGGAAGGGCAGCAGAAAAAAAAATAGAGGAGGTACAGGGAGGGAGGGGTGAGACGAGAAGCCACAAACAGACACGACAGGAAAATTCGTGAAAAAAAAAAATGGTGTCGATGATGAACAGTTTGCACGAGGGGTGGAGTTGGGTGGGAGGGGCCATGATGCGATTTCGGGGTTATCTTCGGATCTGATAAGATCAAATCTTTCAATCTCGTCCAGCGCCCCGGGGCTAGAGATGAGAAACCGAACGAGCCACGAGCTGATCGAAGGCGCACAACCTCGACGCTAATGCTCGTCGGGTCGGTGTCTGTGTCAGGTACAAGTACCTACGTACGTATTCGTACACTAAAACAGCCGGGATCATCAGCGAGCGAGCGAGTCGAGTCGCGGCGGATGAGTCGTTGCTGTTTCGGTTCTGCTGGTGTACGGATACCTTGGTCGACGATACTTGTGCGAGGTTTTGGTGCAGAGGTACTTGGCGGACCCGAACAAACGATGCAGAAAGCCAAGCGGCAGGCGGCAGGCGGCAGGTCGCGTCTCAGAGTCGCATAAGGTAGGAAGTATCGGTAGGTAGCCTGCTGGCAGAGTGCCTGACTGCAGTGAATAAGAACCTAAGGGGAGCCAGCACTGGGCAGAGGTCGGCTTGACGGCGGTGGGATGGTGGGAAGAACCGGGGCAGTTGCGATATGCGATGGAATGCGATGTGGAGGCGGCAGGATCACTAAGAAACATGAGTCGAGGACTCGAGACAGGCGCAGAGCTTGCTCCGAGAGCGGGCAAAAGGACCAGGGGCTCACGAAGAGACCTCGGAACTGGGAGCCAAAGAGCCAGGGGTGGGCGTGGGCGGGTGGGTGACATTGTGCCATCATCAGCGATGACTGGCAGGTCAGTGGCCACTCTCTCCGAACCGAACGGCTCTAGTGTCGTTGAGGAGGTACCTGTTTTTTTCTTCACAGGGAGAGAAAATGGTGTAGTGCATACCATGATGCGTAAGGTAGTGGTAGTGTATAATAGGTAGCAGCATGGTGGGATTGGCCGTGACCAGGTTCGTTCGTAGGTACGCAGCATGTATGCGGACTTGTGCAGCATTTCGCCCCCGCTAAAGATGATGTGGTGAGGATCTAATCTGACAAGATGGATCAGATAATCAAGTACTTTTGTATGTACCGCCTGGGGTGGAGGGAAGTACCTTGTCCGCATCTGGTGGTGTTCTTTCTTTGATCCGAGCGACAAATCCACAAAAGCGTCCTCTCATCGGGTACCCGACCAGACCGACCGGAGACCGGACGGCAGTGAGTGCCGGCTCCGTGAGCTGGGCCGAGATAGAGTGCGAAGCGATGTGAAAGATCTTGTCATACCGGAGCTGGGTCGTTCGGCGAGGAGATGCATCTGTCTTCAGACGACGAGATGGAGACTGGGACGGAGGAGCAGAGACCAGATGGCTGGGGCGGTCCCAGAGCAACATCCAGAATTGGCATTCGTCGCCCGATGGCCCGTCGGAGTTTGGAGGGGTGGGTAGGACTCCATCGCTGGGTGATGGTTAAGTATTTTGGAGACGGATGAAGTTGCAATGGAGCCTCTGCGCGAATTTCGGTAGGTACGTAGGTGTGTGTGTGAGGTGTCTGGAGGAGGATGGAATCAGCGACGGGAGGTGCTAAGAGAGGTGGCCGTGCCGAATTGGAGCAGGTTATCTGATGATCTGATTATCTAAATCTGATAAGATCCGGGTCTAATTAGGTAAGGCGTACGTACCTGCTATTGGGCCCAGCAGCGATGCCACGATGGCCCTAGCACACCTAGGCTCATGCCTGGCAGACGCCCCCTGCCTGCTAAGACCAGGCACCTTTAGCGCCCAAACCCACTGCACATCCACTGGCGATCATCCACCCCTGGAAGTCTCTTCCAGCACCTACGGTAAGGTAGTCACAGGCAGGCAGGCACATGAAGAAAAATTCGACACCCGCGGGTTCTCACAGAAATAGGTAACCACGCCTGGCACCTACGGATACCTCCTGCCTCCTACCTGCCTCCTCCCTCTGCCTCCCCATACCTTGCAGTACCTTGCCGTACGTAGGTAGGTATTGTGTTCCATGAGGCAGGTACTATCAAGCAGGTACCTGCCTTCCTCGCACCAAACGACGCAGCGACAGGGAAGGTGGAAAATTTCTTCACTTCGATTCCCACCCACCACCACACACCTCGACCTCGACCTCGTCCTGTCCTCGTCCTCCAATGTACATCCCCTGCTCAACCTCATGCTCATCCATGTCATTTCCTCTTCTCCAGCCAAGAATCCTCGTGGATTCCCCTCTTTCTCCGTCGCTGTCACCCACCTCACATCGCCTCACATCACCGTCCACACCCTCTCTTGTGGTCCTCGAGACCCTCAGAACTTCACAAGTACCTACTTCGTCCACACAACCACATCCAAGCCTCCAAGCCCGCGATGACCTTCCGTCTGGTCTCTCGATTCAGTCCATGAACGGCAGAGCTCCAGTTGATCCATCCATCCATTCTGCCCCTTGGTCATTGGCGCCATCCACTACCACCGACATCATCCAACCCTTCGATCCTTGGCTCGTCCATGGCCCATAGTCCACTCATTCGCAGCCATGCCACGCCGTCGCCGTACCTCCGACAACCGTGGAGGGGAACAGACAATGGAGTCTGAAGCCTACCGTTAGACCTGACCTCTAACTCCGCAAGCAAACCTCCACGCCCGGGGGAGCTCCCAGTTGCTGTCTGCCGGAATCCCAGCACTTCAAACTCGGCATCCCGAACATCGCGGCCATTGACCGCAATATCTGGACGCCCTTACCTTGCCTCGCCCGGCTCCGGACGCGCACTCACCGCACCTGTGACTTTTGGAGCTTCTCATCAGCTCATCAGACGTTTCTTACGGATGCAATTCCATCCAGTCATTGACAATAGACGCTTTCATGTACAAGCAGAATCCACGCGGAATTACGTACTGCGTTCGACTCAGCTTGCCCCCACCTCTGGGCCACACACTCCACGCTCCTCGGGTCTGTCGACCACACCTTACCTTGCCCATCCCTCCATTGGACGGGCCGCAGAGGTGACGAGACCTGTGATTCTGTGACAGATCCCCACGTCGTCTGGGCTCTGCAGAACTCCGATGGATGCTGCTCCAATGTCGCCCGCCGCACATCCATACGCAACCGGCCTCAGTTTTGCTACCGCCGAGCTCGCCTACGCGCGCACATGGAACCGTCCAGCCCCAAAAGTTCATTCTTGAACGCCTCTAGCCTCGGCCGTACAGCCAAAGAGAACACCGCACCATCCCGCCGGCACCGGGCTTACGGCGGATGCCACATCGTCGTCACACCCACGTTCACCAGCATCTGGCTCCGGCAGGTGAGATGCAATTCCGCCTAGCCCACCATCTCTGCTCTTGGTCGAACGAGGACGAACAAAGTATATGCGTGATACCTCTTCGTCTCTTGCCTCAGTATGTAAAGGGTGTGGTAGTGAGTGGTACCCCCCAAAATCAAAGAGCTCCGCGCCGCGGTACCATATCTTGGATGTCCTCCAAAGGCAACTCCCCGGAGAGCTTGCCGATTCCAGAAACCGTTGCCCGGCAGTCAGACGAGATCGGCCACCCGCCGCGAACACGGATGAGCACGATGCGGATCATGGCGTGGCGTCTGGGGAGAATGGCCTGTTCTGGATGCGCCGTCATATTTCACCATGCTGCAGAACCCCAGCATCTTGGGACTTTGCGCCTATTTCCGAAGCTGGAGACGCAATAACCTCCCGTGGAGACTCTGAATTAAGCCTTGAAGACCGTGTGTCACTCGCCGGAGACTACCGCCAGGCGATTGTTGAAGAAAGTTTCCAGTCAAACAATCCAGCAGCTCGGGGCCGGCGACGTCGGGACACTTTGTGATCGGCCTTGATACAAATACGGAAGGGATTGCATGTCCAGCGATCCAAATCCAACGACGGCTCCACGGTGCACAGCAGCTGTCACTGTCAGGAGTGTCTCCCGGCCACAAGATCGGATAGGGCTGCCGGCCAACGGCATGCCATGCAATGTTTCTCGCCATGCCTTGCCTCACCCTACTTTGTGTCATGCGGGTTTGCCACGGAGCTGCTGCTGCTGCCGCCGCAACAGTTTGGTTCGGTTATGTTTCGTTTAATTTGCTTGACTCTTCTCACTGTTACTCTTTCAAAGTTACACTGCACCCCACGTCCAAGTAGGACAAGATGCAGCACGAAAACACAACATACAAAGTCTGGGAAATCTTATTCCTCCCGAGATGTTCCAAGACGGACATCCTGGTTGCTAAAAAGGCTCTGAACGGCCCGCCGAAGCTTATCCCACAGCGGCGTCCGTCCCCCGATGGCGCGGCGTATTTTTTTGTCAGTCATGACGCCATAAGCGCCGGATCTGCCCCTCAGGGCCCTGGATCCTCCCTTCGGTTTTTTTATGGTAATGCCGCTCCGGGAGCATGGAGCATCTCTGTTTGACCGGCCCCAGCCCGGTGTCCAACGCGTGTGGGATGTGTGATGGAATCCAATCCCACGAGACAAGTCACAAAACTAGGGGATAACCAATGCAGACCTAGATGGTACTACCTTGTTGATGGTACAGCGACGAGGCACTCACTCGATCCGAAGCAAGAGTTTTAGTCGCCCAAGCCGCCAGCAGCTGACGCCGCGCCTCCCAGCCAGCAGACAGCAGCCAACAAGGCAAGCAAGCCATCATCTGGCCAGCATTAGCTAGCTAATTAGCTACCTCACTCTCACCTCCAGTCAGCTTCCGCTGAGAGCGAGCTCCCCCTCCTTCGGCCTTTTTTTTTTTTTTTTTTTTTTTTTTTTTTTTGTTCATTTTCCCCCTTCTCGTACAGCTGCAAGCGCAACAGACAGCATCCAGTCATATTCACGCTGTTATTCCCGCCGTCTCTGCGGAGAGAGTACATACGCGTAGTACCACCCCCGCGACTGCGTACCAAACTCTTCAACGGTAGCATCTGCAGCAGCAGATCACCAGCGAGCCCATATCTTCAACTTAGATTACAGCACGCCCATCTTCACAGATTCCCCATACTTCACGCACGCACACGCGGGCGCTATCCATTACCTGCACCAAAGTACCACCTGTCAGACATACGCACAGGTCGACTGGGCCACATCGCACAGGGCCGAGCCGTCTTGGAACTAGCCGTCTTCTACCAACACGCCGTCATCACCCACGAATGAACGAGCTCATAATTCATCATCGACAACCAAAGCTTTGGCATCCCTTCTGCATTGCGCTGCAGAATCGCTGTATGCTTCCCGCCGGCTGAGTAATTGCTGCAATCTTACAGGCCCGGCAGCCCACCCGACCCCGTGTCAACCCTCGCCTGCCCCCGTGGCATGTTGCCCAGCGCCCCAAATAAGCAAACACGCCGTTGCAGCCACCAGATCTGTGAATCATCATCCTTCTCATTGGTCGACCTCCCTCCCGGCGCGTGGTCTCTTTGACCTCCTTCTGCAGGTCCGTCTTCATCTGGCCCCGGGCGCACTGACCGTTGTGCCTGCGCCTGTTTCCGTTGAAAAGAGGGCCCGACTAATACGTGAGTCCCTTTTTGTAATGTCTGGAGACTAATGCCAGAGCTCTGCTTGCTTCGCGTACAAGCACCCATCGGACCACTCTCACCCTCCCTCGCGCAAGAAGGACCTTCCTTGAATCACCTCACCAACTCGGAATAGCATCCTTTCTTCTTCAAGCCCCTCTGTTATCATCATCATTAGCATCACCATGAACGACACCGAGCCTGAGTCCGAGCTCAAGCTCTCGATATTGAATCCTCACCCGCAGAGGGTCCCCGGACCTCGTCTTCTTCACGAGCTCGTACATGTTTCTTCAGATGATTCCATTCCCGCAATACACTCCCTTGATGCCCAAGGACGAGAATCAACATGGTCCTATTCGCAGCTCCATCGGTCTGCAGATGTGCTTGCAGCGCGCATATCTGCCGTCGCAACAAATCGACCCAAAGACGAGGAGTTTATCGTGCCTCTTTTGGTCCCGCAATGTCCACAACTCTACATCTCGATGCTGGCCATCCTCAAGGCTGGGGGAGCTTTCTGTCCGTTACATCTCGACGCGCCTCCAGAGCGTGTGAGATTCATCCTCCGGGATGTTGCGGCCAAGGTGGTCATTGTCAGCCGCGACCTGGCATCCAAGATTCCTCAAGATGACCAAGAGAGGACCATTCTGATAGTGGACGAGGATGGGATCGAAAATTCTCCTGTCCCCACGATACCAGAGTTAGAAATGACACCTCTGCGCCTTGCATACGTTATGTACACATCTGGATCCACTGGCACGCCCAAGGGCGTCGGTGTCTCTCACGAAGCAGCGACACAGAGTCTTTTGGCTCATAACAAACACATACCGAGCTTCAGACGCTTCCTCCAGTTCGCATCACCGACTTTCGATGTTTCCGTTTTCGAAATCTTCTTCCCGCTCTTCCGTGGATGCACCCTAGTCACTTGCGACCGCGGCCGCATGCTCAACGACCTGCCCGACGTTATAAGAACTCTGCAAGTTGATGCCTGCGAACTGACTCCTACTGTCGCCGGCAGTCTGCTGCGCCTGCGGCAAAATGCGCCTGGCTTGAGGTTGCTGTTGACGATCGGCGAGATGTTGACTGAAGCTGTTGTCAATGAGTTTGGCGGTAGTGAGGAGGTTGAAAGCATACTATGGGGCATGTACGGCCCGACAGAAGCGGCCATTCATTGGTAAGTCGCCGATCCGCAATACGCAGGCCAAGACTAACACCGTGCAGCACGCTCCGACCGGAATATCCTACAACTTGCCCTGCCTCGAATATTGGTTTCCCTCTCGAATCTGTTTCATGCTTTGTTGCTGCCATTCCCGATGAAGGCACTCCCTACGAATTCAAGATCTTGCCGCTCGGTGAGAATGGCGAGCTTGTCGTCGGCGGACACCAGCTCGCAAACGGCTATCTTAACAGACCTGAACAAACATTTGCTGCATTTTTTGATACCCCCTTTGGCCGTGTCTACCGCACAGGTGACAAGGCAAAGATGAACCCAGACGGAACGATGGAGTGTCTTGGACGTATATCTGATGGCCAGGTGAAGCTTCGCGGGCAGCGCATTGAGCTCGGTGAAGTGGAACAAGCTGCCATGCGCGCAAGTGGATGCCACAGTGCCGTCGCGATGGTATTGGCTGGCATCCTGGTCGCATTCTGCGCCATGGATGATGATGCAAGCTTCAACGACCGTGTAGAAGACATCCTCACTACTTGCGCCAAGTGGCTTCCATCCTTCATGGTTCCTGGAGATGTTGTTCTCATGACCAGTTTCCCAAGGTTACCTTCAGGCAAGATCGATCGGAAGTTGCTCAAGAGTGATTATGAGGCCGCCAAGATCTCAACACCAACGAGCTCTTCGGCGTTGACCGATCCGTTGCTGCGAGAAGTTGCAACAGCCGTTTCGGACCTCCTCGGCTTTGAGGTCTCGCCATCGACACAACTGGGCTCTTCAGGTGTTGACTCACTTATGACCATTAGACTGGCTTCGGCGTTGAGGGAGAAAGGGTTCAATGTGTCTGCAACGGATGTCCTTGAATCTAGGAATGTGTCCTCACTATGCTCTCGGCTGGCAGCATCATCAGGCTCAATGGGAGAGGCATCTGCAAAGCATTCGGAAATTCCTATCAATCAGGCCTTAGAACAGCACCGGGATCTTGACTCAATACAGAGCGATATTGAAGCCGTCTATTGGTGCACACCACTGCAGAATGCAATGCTTGCAGAAACGGCGGTCAACTCTCAAGCCTACTGCAACTGGATCGAGCTCGAAATCCCGACTGAATCCACCACTCATGATGCGGAAAAGTGGATTCGCGATGTTGCGTCAGTCAACAGCATCTTCCGCTCTGGATTCATCCCTCTTGGCAGAGGCTTTGCGCAAGTCGTTTTCCATCGGCTATCGGAGTCTTCCATCAGACATGTCGAGCAGCTCGATCGGAATTTCTCCATCTCATCAGACGGGGAGTTTCTCCGTCCGCTGAGAGTTCAGATCTGCAAATCGGATTCCGACGATGGTGGTTCCATCTTATTGCAGATCCACCATGCACTCTACGATGGGTGGTCCGCTGACATGCTTCTTCAAGATCTCTCGGCTCTGGCCCGGGGCGAATCGATGAAGTCGCACCCACAATTTCAAGATGTGGCCAATTTCTTCAGTGATCCCACCACGACACGGAAGCTTGATGATGCACGCAGTTTCTGGGCGGAAAACCTGCTAGGCTGGCAAAGACATGGCTTGCCACGCCTTATGAGCCGTCTTCCTGAAACGTTAGAGGTTCTGACAACGAGACGAACTCTACATATTTCACAAGTTGACTTGGAGGAAGGGGCGAAACAATTACAATGCCACCCGCAGGTCTTCTTCCAAGCAGCTTTGTCCTGGCTTTGGGCTGGGCTGCAGGGTCAACCTGACGTGGTCATCGGCTCCGTGTCTTCGGGTAGAACGATTCCAGTCACCAATGTTGAGCGTATCATGGGACCTTGCATCTCATCGACACCATTGCGAGTCGATTTGAGGGGGCTAATTTCGATTGCCGATCTCATTCGAGCGATCCATGCCACCAACCGTCAGGTTTTGCAGCATGGCATCCTTCCACTAAACGAGATCAAAAAGGTGACTGGCCTGAGCCCGGGTGACTCGATCTATGATGTTCTTTTCGTTTATCAGGAATCTCTGTACAGTCAGAGCCGCGTCTCTGGCCAAGTGCGGGAGGTCGCTCATCAGGATTTCCTGGAAACTGGTCTACTCGTCGAGATTGAGCCAACTGCCAACGGTCCGAGCTGCCGCATCACCCACCATACCGACGCAATTTCGAGAGAGCACGCGATTCTGCTGGTGGACCAGCTTGAGTCCGTGGTACTCCACCTTCTTCGAAATCCAAAGTCTCACATCAATACAATCAGCGAAAACTTCACCCCAGACCTGAGATCAATATTCAATGAAGCCCCGTCAACTTTGAACGACGTGCCTGATCTGGCTTCTATTTTCGAGCGGGCAGCAGACCTTTCACCGGATGCAATTGCGGTTCGCTTTGCAACGTCGCTTGAGGATGACGCGGTTGAGACCGTGTCTTACAGCGAGCTGAACGCTTCGGCAAACAAGATCGCTCGCTGCTTGCAAGATCATGGAGCCAAGGAGGGCGGTATCGTCGGCCTCGTTATGGAGAAGTCGATTCCGCTTTATGCCGCAATGCTGGGAATCCTGAAAGCTGGATGCGCATATCTCCCTCTCTTACCAAGTTCACCCGCCGAGAGAGTAAGAGGAATTTTGACGCAGGCAGATGTTACTCTATGTATCGTCGACAGCGAAGTCTCGGCCACTCTGACAGGGGTTACGAACTGCCACTTCATCGACGTCCGCAGAACCGACATGTCGATCATCTCCTCCGACAACCTTTCCATTCCACCTGACCCATCACGGCCAGCCTATGTCATCTACACTTCCGGCACAACAGGCAAGCCAAAAGGTGTCGTCGTCACGCAGCTAAACATTGCGGGCAATCTTGACGTCCTCTCCCGCATCTATCCACACACACCAACTTCGCGTTTACTTCAAGCATGCTCTCAGGCGTTCGACGTGTCGGTTTTTGAAATTTTCTTCACTTGGAAGGTCGGCGCTTGTTTGTGCTCTGGCACCAATGATACCCTTTTCGAAGACTTAGAGAGGGCCATCCGCTTCTTTGGGTGCACGCATCTCAGCATGACCCCCACCGTTGCGTCTCTGGTAGACCCGCGCAATGTTCCGGGTGTAGAGTTTTTGGTTACGGCCGGCGAGCCGATGACGACAGTCGTCGCAAAGAAGTGGACTGGGCATCTGTACCAGGGTGAGTTGAAACCCATCATTCAAGACCGTATTGGAACGCTGACGATTTCCAGGATATGGCCCAGCTGAAACTACCAACATTTGTACGGTGAAGAAGATGAAGCTGGGCGACTTCATCGACCACCTTGGATTTTCGTTTGAAAACACCTCAACAATAGTACTTGGCTCTGAGAGTCTGAACCCCCTACCTGTAGGGTTTGCGGGTGAATTGTGTTTTGGAGGTGATCAAGTGGCCGCGGGATACTTGGGCATGCCAGAACTCACCAACTCGAAGTTCGTCAATCACCCCCAATTCGGCCGCATCTACCGGTCTGGAGACATGGGCCGAATGCTTCCGGACGGTTCGCTCATGGTACTGGGCCGGATGGACGATCAATTGAAGCTGCGCGGCCAACGTATCGACACCGGCGAAATCAGCAGCATTCTTACCACTTCTGGTCTTGCAACCTCCAGCGCGGCTGTCATCGTCAGCCGTAGTAACTCGCCCGCTACGCAACTCGCCGTTTTTTACGTTCCTACAGACGATGGCCATTCTGAGTACACGACGTTGCCGATTGACGACAGACTGACTAACGCCAACCGCACCCTTTTTGGACTTCTGCGGTCTCGGCTGTCGGCCTACATGGTTCCTACCTATCTCTTTCCTATCAGCTCCATTCCCCTGACGTCAAGTGGGAAGATCGACAGAGCTGCAATGCAATCGTCTTTCCGCGAGTCATCTCGTGAATACTTGGACCTAGCTGCTGGCTCCAACGAGGGGCATGACGACGAAAATGCCTGGTCAGACCAGGAAAAGACTATTGCGCTTGTTCTTTCCCAAGTATTGAGCATTTCGTTGGAAGACATCACGCGCTGGCAGCCGTTTGCTGCGGTGGGTCTGGACTCTATCTCAGCCATCTCCCTGGCGAGGGCTCTGCGGGGTTCGTTCTCAGCCAAGATTCCTGTGTCTTTGATCTTGCGGTCCGGAAGTGTCGCTCGTTTGGCACAAGAAATTTCGACTCGGCAAATAGAGGATGATACTCAGATCATGGATGCAGCAGCTTCCATGTTTTCCGATGAGTATGTTGAGGCTGTCAAAGATGATTTTGCCAAGGAAGGGCAGCTGGTTTCCGCCGTATTGCCTTGCACTCCACTCCAAGAAGCAATGCTCTCTTCAACAGCTGGCTCGTCCTACTCCAACCAGCTCATTTTCAAATTGAGCACCCTTGAGCTAGATATGAAGGGGTACTGGGAAGAGATGTGCCTACGCCATGGTATTCTTCGCACTTGCTTCATCACCACAAGAGAGTCTCGAAGAGCCGTCGCGCAAGTTGTGCTTAGCTCGTGGACAATGCCCTGGCACACTATAGAAGCAGAAAGCTTACGAGAAGGAGCCGACAATCACATGAGGAAGCTGTCTAGCTCTTTGAACTCGAAGATTCCCCCTGTTTCCCTTGCAGTAATCAAGTCTGAGAACAAAAGCCACCTCTCATTCGTCTGTCATCATGCACTTTACGATGGCGTGGCAGTCGACGTTCTCCTTACGGAAATCGAGCAATTAGCCAGTGGAAAGCCGGTGCAACCTCCAGTTGACTACCTTCCTGTTCTTCATGAAATTCTCGGTTCTCCGGACGGAACCGATGCCTTCTGGAAGACACAATTTGATAGGTTCAAGCCTGCACAACACCAACTCTCCGTCAGGGCTGCTCAGACAATTGAGAGACAGGGGCCCTTGGTGGTCACAGACCTGCTCGAAATATCTCTTAGCACCCTCCAATCAGTTTCTAAAGCTACGGGGGTTTCAAAGTTATCATTTTTCCAGGCTGTGTGGTCCATATTCCTGAGCATCGTCTACAGCGAGACAGACATCTGCTTTGGCAATGTCATGAGTGGAAGAGCATTGAGTCACGAAGGCATTGATCGTTTGGTTGCGCCTTGCTTCAACACTTTACCCATTCGGATCGAGCTCCCAGAGTCGGCTCAATTTGTGACAATGCTCAAGAAGTTCCAAAATCTCAACCCCCGCCTTTTGGAACGACAATTCACGCCTCTGCGCTCCGTTCAGAATCAGGTTACCAAGAGTGGAATGCAGCTCTTTGACTCTCTTCTTTTGCTGCAGCAGCCTCGCTCGGAACGCGATGCGTCCGTCTGGGAGGTGGTTGAAGACACCGGAGCCATGGACGTGCCTCTGGTCTGTGAAATCACTCCAGAACCCCGCACTGACTCTATCTCCATCAAGCTCCACTGCAGCAGCGAGCTCATGACACCAGATGCCCTATCGAGCTTGCTTCGTGTCTTTTTGTATTTGGTTGCGAAGGCAGCCAAGCATCCCGCTTTCAGCGTCCCCTCTCGAGAGAACCTTCCATCAGAAATTCAGGAACTGTTAGAGAGCATCGTTGTCGACAAGACCACAGACCAGGACGAACAGGCATCTGAGGAAGGCCACGACGTCTCAGAAGACAAGAAATGGAACGAATCCGAAAAGCAGATACGATCTGTCCTGGCCGAACTGTCAAAGACTTCAGTCTCCAAGATCAGCAGACACACTTCCATTTTCCAACTTGGTCTGGACAGCATCAATGCCGTACAGCTTGCCGCAATGCTGCGGGACCAAGGATTGCAGCTTTCTGCCCTTGATGTCATTGGGTTCCCTACCTGCGCGAGAATGGCCGCCCGCCTTGGACAATCCACTAGACAAGGTACTGCGCTATATGACTTTGCCAAGTTTGAGCGAGAGGTCGGAAACACCTCCCTTGATGACGGTGTTGAGACTGTTTTACCTTGCACACCCTTGCAATGCGCTATGCTTAGCAACTTCATCCAGTCAGGAGGCAAAGATTACCTGAATTACATGTCTTTTGCACTCAACTATGACGTTTCCCTCGACAAGGCTCGGGCGGCATGGGATTCTCTCTTCGGGCACCACCAAATTCTGAGAACCGGTTTCTTGCCAACTCAACACCGCGATGCCTCTTTTGCCATGCTACAATATTCCGCTCATGGCACGGGCTTGCCGTTGGTGGTTCATGACAATGGGAAAGAATCTTTCAATGTCACGAAATGGAAGTTGGACATCGCTCACTCCGTCCTCCAATCCCTAGAAAGCCCGCCGTGGGCGGTTGCACTTGAATGTCTCGAATCAGGCATCATCATGCACATCATTATGCATCACGCACTCTATGACGCGTTCTCTCTTCAACTGATCTTGCGAGATTTGACTATCTTTCTCCGAGGCGACCGTCCTAGCCAGCATCCACCAATTGACCGTGCTCTGTCCACTATCATGGCAGGCTCTGCAAAGGAGGACTCTGAAGAATTCTGGAAACAAAAGTCGTCTGAGGTGGTAGTTAATCGTTTCCCTACCCTCACTCCACTATCCGAGCCATCTCCAGAACTTGCCTCAACTTTCAAGTCTGCCAGCACGAATCTCGGTATTCTGACCGAAAAGGCAAGGCAAGCTGATGTGTCAGTTCAAACCATACTGGAAGCAGCTTGGACTCGTGTTCTTTCTGCCTATCTCGGCGAGGAAGATGTCGTCTTCGGTGTGGTCTTGTCGGGCCGCATCGACGATGAGACAGAGGGGGTTGTGTTTCCCTGCATCAACACCGTTCCTGTCATTGCACACAATAAGTCCTCCAACTCTGAGCTTTTGCAGCAGATGCTGGGGTATCACAATGAGCTATTGAAGCACCAGAACACACCTCTCGCCCAGATCCAGCGCTGGCTTGGTCACCCAAATTCTCAAGTCTTCGACACTCTTCTTGTGTATCAGCGGATGCCTGAAGATGGTGCATTGGATTTCCCATGGAAGACAATCAGTGACGAGGGCAACCTCGACTACCCTCTGTCCCTTGAAATTGAGCCCTTGGCCGGTGGCGAGATCCAGCTTCGCGTTACTCACCGCACCGACGTACTTCCAGCAGTCCAGGCTTGTCATCTGGTGGACCAATTTGATGCCATCTTGCAACACCTTGCCCAAAACCCCACTGGAATTGAGGACGACTTGTGGACTGAGAATTCCTCAGTGTTCTCCATTCTACCACCTCTGGAGCCGAACATCCCTTCTGAAGAACAGTTCTTGCACCAATTCGTCGAGAGCAAGTCGCGAACGCATCCAGACAAGGTCGCTTTGGAGTTTATCACCGGGTTCCACGGCGAAATCCCGATTTCTAAGCAGTGGACCTTCAAAGAACTCAACGAGAAGGGCAATCAAGTCGCCAACCTTCTCACACAATACTCTAGAGTCGGGTATACGATCGCGATCCATTTCGACAAGTGCCCCGAGGCTTGCTTCTCCATTCTCGGCATTCTCAAATCTGGCTGCGCTTTTCTAGCACTAGATCCATCCGCTCCAAAGGCGAGAAAGGAGTTCATACTCAAGGATTCCGGTGCTCTTGCGCTGCTCACCAACACTGATGTCGACTTTGCTGTTGATCAGCCAATTCTCCATGTAGAGGACTCGGTGCTCGACACTGCTTCTAAGGAGTTCTCCAGCCCGGATTCCCTTGATATTCAGGACAACTCCTATTGCTTATACACTTCTGGTACCACTGGAACGCCAAAAGGGTGCGAGATCACGCACGAGAATGCTGTTCAGGCCATGAAAGCATTCCAGAGGCTGTTTGAAGGCCATTGGGATGAGACATCCAAGTGGCTTCAGTTTGCTTCTTTCCACTTTGACGTGTCAGTCCTGGAGCAATACTGGAGTTGGTCCGTTGGTATGACTCTCGTCGGAGCCCCACGAGATCTCATTCTTGATGATCTTGCCGGTACAATCCGAAACCTGGCAATCACTCACATCGATCTGACGCCAAGTTTGGCCCGCCTGCTCGACCCGTCGGAAGTGCCCAGTCTGTCCAGGGGCGTTTTTATCACTGGTGGAGAGGCTCTCAAGCAGGAGATTCTCGATGTGTGGGGACCCGTTGGCGTGATCCATAACGCTTACGGCCCAACTGAGGCCACCATTGGCGTCACCATGTATCAAAGAGTCCCTCACAATGGTCGCGCTTCCAACATAGGAAAGCAGTTTGACAATGTTGGTTCATATGTTCTCAAACCTGGAACTGATATTCCAGTCATGAAGGGCGCTGTCGGCGAGCTTTGCGTTTCTGGAAAGCTCGTCGGCAAGGGATACTTGAACCGCCGGGAGCTAACCCAGGAACGTTTCCCAGTCCTGAAAGGCTTCAATGAGCGCGTCTACCGCACCGGTGATCTTGTTAGATTACTCCACGATGGATGCTTCGACTTCTTGGGTCGTGCTGACGATCAGGTCAAGCTGCGCGGGCAACGTTTGGAAATCGGCGAAATCAACCACTCCATCCGCACCCGAGTTAGCGAAATCAGTGACGTCGCCACTCTAGTAACCAAGCACGGCAGTCTGGACAAAGACATGTTGGTGTCATTTGTTAGCCACAGGTCAACATCTAATTTCAAGGCTGAGCTGCAAGTGCTCAACGAACCCACGACGGCCGCTCTCGTGCGGTCTGTTCAGAAGGCCTGCAGAGACACACTTCCCGGCTACATGGTTCCTTCTTACATCTTCCAAGTTCCGCGCATTCCTCTGTCTCCGAACAACAAAGCAGACATCAAACAACTCAATCAGATTTTCAGAACTTTGACTCCAGAGGTGCTGGTCCAACTGTCACCATCCTCGAGGACAACTTCAGAGCCGACCAATGAGGTGCAACGGCAAATCGTGTCAACTGTGCAGGAGTTCCTCGGTGACGACACCCTAGTCTCGCTATCAAGTAACGTCTTCGACCTTGGAGTTGATTCGATCTCAGTACTCCGACTCTCTAGACTGATGCGTAAGAATGGTTTATCGGGCGCAGCGCCTAGGGTCATTCTGAGGAATCCTGCTCTCGGCGATCTTGCTGAAGTCCTTCAGCAGAATAATTCAGAAAGTGATGGCAGTGGAGTTCATGAGGCACGCCAGCTCATCCAGGCATTTGGTCACCGATTCAGATCTCTAGCCGTGCAAGAGCTTTCTCTTCCAAGTGATGGGGATATCGAGTACGTTGCGCCGTGCACACCGCTGCAAGAGGGCATGCTTTCGAGATTCATGTCCGATCAGGACGAGGGCGCCTACTTTACTGCTTTCCGGCTGAAGCTTTCATCCGAAGTTTCCATTGAGAGGCTGAAGATCGCGTGCGAGCAGCTTGTACAATCCCATGCCATCCTAAGGACCAGCTTCATCCAAACTCCTGCAGGCTTTGCACAAGTTGCCCTCAAGTCTTCTGTGCTTTCTTGGAGAGATCTTAGAATCCTGGAGCCTGCTGAAGTCGAGACACAACTAGCAAGCGCAATGCCGTCACTCATTCACAAGAACAGCCGATGTGTTTCCGATCCTCTCGAACTGATCGTAGCTCAATTGGGCGAGGAGACAATCCTAGTTGTCCATATCTTCCACGCGCTGTACGACGGCGTGACTTTTGAGACGATGCTCCGTTGGGTTTCCGATGAGTATTTGCAAAAAGAACACCAATCGGCCCCCTCATTCTTGGATACCCTTGCACATGGCCCGCTCGCAAATTACGATTCCAGCCGCCAATTCTGGACCGAACACCTTAGCAACTGCCTTTTTGACACGATTCCGAGACTTCAGGGTGGTGATTCCTCAACCATCATCACAAGGACGAAAATTTACTCAGCCCGCAACCTTGAGACGTTACGCAGATCACTGAATGTCACACTTCAGTCAGTGGTTCTTGCCCTGTGGACTTCTGTTTTCAAAAGGCATTTCCCTGTCAATGCCGCGACCGGCGTAATTGTGTCTGGCCGATCTATTGACATGGACCAAATCGAGAACACCATCGGTCCTTTGTTCAACACTCTTCTCTTCTATGCTGGCCTCAAGGAGGGGGACACTTGGCTATCTCTGATCCAAAAGTGTCATGAGTTTAGCACGGCAGTCTTACAATTCCAGCACGTGCCGCTGCGGAACATTCAAAAATGGTGCACGAAGTCCCGAGGCCGGCCCAGCTTTGAGAATCTCTTCGTTTTTCAAGTTGAACAAGCTCGCTCTGCAGAGCCGTCAGGAATGTGGTCTATTATGGATGACTACAGCGTCTCTGACTATCCTCTCGCTTTTGAGGCGTCTTCAACCCCTGATGGTCAACTCAGAATCCAGATCGTGGCACATCAAGACGTTGCTGACGAAGCCATGATGGAATCTCTCTTTGAGGAGATTGATGAGGCGATGGTCGATGTTACCTCTCGCGCAACCTACTCCTTGCCTGTAAGCGCCAATGTCTCTCGTGATGCTTCGACTGCCGCGTCGCCGCGCACCCCGTTGACGTCACGACCCGAGTCCATTGACGGCGACTTCAAGGACCACGAACTTCACCTGAACATCCCGGACTTTGAGTGGACGCCCGCCGCCTTGGTACTGAGGAAAGAGATTGCCGCTCTCTCAGGTGCTTCTGAGGAAAGTATTACGGAGAACATGGCTCTTCTAGAATTGGGCTTGGATAGCATCGACCTTGTCAAGCTGTCGGCAAGGCTCAAACACTCGGGACACAACCTCACCTTGTCTCAACTCATGAAGTCTCAAACCATCGCCGCCATGTCCATCATCCTCAATCGCAGCAAGCCTGCCTCGGAAGACTCCAAACAGCAGTCAAACTACGAGGACCTCAAGACAAAGCTCTGGAAGGCCGTGGGGTCCACTGATTTCGAGATGGAACAAGTTGAGGCCATCTTGCCTCCCACGCCGTTGCAAGAGTCCATGATTGCCGACATGTTGCAGTCGGACTTTGAGAAATACTTCAATCACGACGTCCTAGAGTTGGCCAGTGGTGTCGATGTTGATAAGCTCGAGCAAGCTTGGCAACAGGTCGTTCAGAGGTCCCCTATCTTGCGAACGGTATTTGTGCAAATCGAGGACCCTTATGTTGAGCAAACCTTTGCCCAAGTGGTCTTGAAGTCCAGTCATCTGTCGATCAACAAGCTCCAGACACGCGATGTGATTGAGGTGCAGAGCGTTGTCGATAAGCACAAGCGCAACGCTCGGGAAACTCAAGGCCATTCGAATCTCCTGCAGCTGTCCATCATTTCAGGAGACGACAAATCGCTTCTCGTCTTGTCGATTTCGCATGCCCTTTATGATGGATGGTCCCTGACCTTGCTTCATCAAGATGTCGCTGCAGCATACCAAGACCAGCTTGGCGATAGGCCGCAGACTGAGCAATTCCTTCAGAGCTTGGTACAGACTCCAACAGACCAATCCAGGAAATTCTGGTCGCAGTACCTCGCCAATACACGGCCATCACTGCTTTCTGAGAGGCAGCTCTCGGCTACATCGCCGGGCGAACACACGTACCGGACGGAGGCTGTCTCGAGTGCTGGTCTTGACCGCGTGACAGACTTTTGTAAACGCCACGCTGTCAGTCTGCAAGTCCTTGGTCAGGCATGCTGGGCATCAACTCTTGCGACACTTCTTCAAACTCTTGAAGTCAGCTTCGGTGTCGTCCTCGCAGGACGCGACTCGGAACAAGCCCAAGCCCTCATGTTCCCGACGATGAACACTGTGGCTGTACGCTGCGTTCTTCACGGCTCTGCCACAAACTTCCTTCGCTACCTTCAAGAAACCATGGGCGATATCGTCGAGTTCCAGAACTACCCCTTGAGAAAGGCACAAGCCGTCGCTGGAGGGCGACTCTTCAACACGCTCTTCATTCTGCAGAAGAACCCCGAGTCTGGGCCTGAAAACCCTTTGATGAAGTCAGTCCAAGGCTCCGCTGCGACTGAGTTTGCCGTCTGCGCGGAGCTGGAAGCTACATCGAAGAATCTGATTTGGCGCATTGCCGGGCAAAATGCATACGTGTCTGAGAAGATGACCAACCAGTTACTCCATCATCTCGACAGGGCGCTGCAGTACATCATCAGCAGTCCCGAAGAGAACCTACTTCGCTTTGAGGGCGACGATGTTTCCATATGCCAACTCCCCTCATTCCAGGCAGAGAGGGCGGCACCGGCTGATTCTTCCTCAAAAATCCCCAAATCGGACGAAGTCACGGAGTGGACGGCCACAGAGAAGCTCCTGCGTCGGGTGCTCTCACAAGCTGCAGGGGTCGACGAGAGCTCAATCAGTAAGAGTCATACTCTATACAACCTGGGCCTAGATTCGATCAGCGCCATCAAAGTCTCAGCGCTCCTCCGCAAAGAAGGGGTGAATCTTGGCGTGAAAGCCCTGTTGACATCGACGTCAATTCAGTCTATGGCTCAGCAGCCTCTGTCAAGCACTTGCACTGAAATCCAGCAAACCCCAGACATTCCTTCTGCTGGGTTTGAACTCCCAGGCACAATCAACAGTCAGGCCTTGCTTGCCAGTGCTGGTATCACCGAGTTCCAGGTGGATGCAATACTGCCTCCTCTGCCAATGCAAGTCTACATGGTGTCTGCATGGCAGAAGTCAGAGGGCCGAGTCTTCTATCCAGAGTTCTCCTACCGTCTTCAAGGATCTGTGACGGTTGATCAACTGCAAGGGGCATGGTCCGCTATCGTTGAGTCAGAGCCGATTCTCCGGACATGTCTCATTGCCACAGGCCAGAGATCGCTACCTTTCGTGCAGATTGTTCTCCGTCCCGATACCGATGGACCTCACAAGCAGATCGCCATCCAGGGAGAGGCTTCTACTTCAGAGATTCACACGGAATCGTGCTGGCCCCAAGTACAGCTTTCTGCAAAGCAAGAGGACGACAAGTCTTGGCTGCTTCAACTGAAGCTTCAGCACTCGCTCTACGATGGGTTCAGTCTACCGGCACTCATGCATCACCTTCTATCCAATATTCAAGCACAAGACTCCAAGGAGATCATGGAGCTGGACTTATGGAGGTCGTTCCTTGGTGCTCACCATCACCAGAATGTGAAAGATGACAACAAGAAGTTCTGGACGGAATACTTCGAAGGCATCGCTCCCACTGCATCATCCAAGCCCGACGACACAACCAAATCGTTGGAGCGAGTATCACTCCTTCAACGCTCTGCTGTTTCTGGTATCGCAAACCTCCAAAGCTCATGCTCTCAGGCTGGCGTGGGTCTTCCCGCCCTCTTCTTCGCAGCGGCTGCCAAGACTCTCCAAAAGTCGAAAATTCTCTCGTCGTCATTGAACACCAACGAGGTCGTCTTCGGTATCTACTACGCCAACCGATCCCTCGCCGAGAATCTGCAACCGACGTTCCCCACGCTCAATTTGGTTCCGCTCAAGGTCCAGACCGACGAAACTTCCAGCATCATCGCTATCGCTCAACGAGTGCAAGAAGACTTGCATCTCATCTCATCACACTCAACCGTGGGGTTGTGGGAGATAAAGGACTGGACTGGGCTAGAGATTGATTGCTTCGTCAACTTCCTTCATCTCGGCGACGACGACAAGGAGATTCTCCAGGAAGGAGACGTCTCCTTCGAGCTCGTTTCGAACGGTAACGAGATTGAGGGCCTGACCAAGACAAATGGTGATGCGGGTCTATCATCGAGTGTCTCTGCTCGCTGGTTAGCGGGTAATGCAGCTCGCGACGCCTTTCCAGTAAGTTGGCCCTGACTCGGGACATGAGATGTCATGCTAACATGTTTCTAGGATGCTGTGGATATTGAAGCGTCGATAAAAGAGGGCGCGATGGATATTGGTGTGTTTGGATCAGCGGCTAAAGTGTCGCCGTCCTCGGCTGGCGAGCTTATTAGCGTGCTTAGTTGCATTTTGCAGGAGTTATAAGGATGCTAAAATTTTCTTGTTTTACGAGTGCAATTGTTATAGTTCATAATTTAGATAGTTTTATTTGATTTGACACCTAAGTGATTCTAAGTTGAGAACTGCGTCTTTCGCGACATGTTCAGCCTCAGCAAACTAAACTACATAGTATTAAAGCAGGTGGTACACAAATATTTTATGAGCACCATTTAAAATATGGTTAAGTCTATTCGACAGCTAATAATAGAGGAGTGCACTTGGATGTGCTAGTAAAGGCTGTATTCAAACAGTAGAAGCTGCTGTAGAAGGGGTTCAGGTTATTCTAAAAGATGCCCTGAAGGTATTGTGTTGTTTGTACAATACGAATCTAATGGACGGCGCACCAGAAAAGAGCGTTGGGTACTTGAAGTTATAGTCATTCTGCATTACCCAACCATAGAACCTGTAAATAACTTGAACATACGTTGAGTGAATTGTGTGCTTTGTTTCCATAAAATATTATGGTTGGGTTGCTCAGGTTCTCTAAAAGTCGATGCTCTCAACTGGAGTATGATGAGCGTGACAAGTATCTGCCTCTGCGAGTTCTTGTCACTGTCTCCCTTATAAGAGTTTCAAATGCGCTCCTTTTAGTCAAGTAACTTATGATTTAAGCAGCTGGAGCCTTCATTGCATCGGCTGACTAACCTCGTGTAATTTTCAGAAGTTTTGCGAGTATCATGTTTATACGAAAGCAACTTACACAGCCCTGCATCACATTCCAATCTCTTTTGTAGCATACTCAACTCAACGCAGTCTTTACGCCTTCTTAGAGATCCATGATTTCAAATGCAATGCGAAATCTAGAACAAACGTATAACATATTCCGGGCCTTAACTAACTTTGAAGAAAATCAAATGATACATTATATACCTATGGAACTTAATAATAGGGATGATAGGACGTGGAACAAAAGTACAGTTGACAATTATTCAGAGATACATGCTCACATTTCGTGCTTCAACGCTATATTATGTATGAAATCACCAGCTTACCGCCTTTCAAGTCACGATGGCAGACTGCTATACTTTTGAAGCTATGGAAGTTATTTAATCTTACTCGGTGCATATATAACGATATTTCAGTGTAATCTTTAGTGAGCATTGGCCTCAAAAGCCCAAACGCGACACAGACTTAGACTCATCAACATCATGCAACAATCGACTCAAATGTAAACAAAGACGTGACAGACTCTCAAGATTGTCTGGTGCAAAACATCCGGTGGTTTAGACATTACAGAGCCCAACGGAAAACTTGGCGGATGACTCTTGATGTCGCCGTCGGACTAATCACTGTCTAAAAGCCTATAGCCGAGGCTGACCACATTGTTGGTGTTCTGGGAGGACACGCCAGGAAAGGTTCTGGGCAGTGGCTATGGCGTGTTCGGATATCAAACCCAGATCGATAAGGTCGTCCCATCGTGCCGGCGGGCGATCCCGAATCAGGCAGGTCTGCGGCTCACTGCGCACAGGTCATCTGCCGAGACTATCACACGGGCTCAGGGGGTCAGCAGCCCCCGTATGAGGTATCGTTACCCTTTCCCCCGAGCTTCGGAATGTTCCTTTCTTCTGCCATCGTCATCGGAATCTGAACATCTGAGTGAGAGTCTGGGGAACATCAGGAAGGAGCGGGCTAGAGGGTTGGCGCGCGGCATTTCTTGTCTTCGTTGGAGATCCCCTGCTTCCGATGCCGCTTGCAAAAAGTCCCTGGTGCCTATGGGGGCCATAATCTGACCATAGCTATCCTTTTCTAGCAAGTGCAAAGGAACGAAGGATGACCTCCTGCATCTGTGCTATTTGGCGAGTACGTTCCTGCATCGTGGCGCTGTTACTTGCCCGTATCCGAACACCTGCATTGCGACGCTGAGCTGACCAGAGAGGGCAGCTGAGTCAATTTCAACAAGTTGAAGACGTGCCTTGACAGCATCATCGATTGCGACCTGCTGAAAGCCAACTCAACCCCACTACAACGCCCTGGTCTTGCGCTTACAAAAGTTCAGAGTCCACATTCGTAGGGCCTGCTGCTCAAGCTTATTTCAGTCGTGATTGCAAGCTCCGGCCAGATGTTGCACCAGAGGCGGTGCTTCGCGCCAATGACTCGTCGGAGGCGATGAGACCCTGGAGAACTTCCGTCAGCAGCGCTGGCCAACTGCAGTTTAAGGTATCGATCCCGCTGTGGGCTCGGGGCGCTGTGGAGTCTTGTCTCCGAGATGATTTGCAGGCTTATTTTTACGTGATCGTCCCCTATCGCTTGCCCAAGGCACGCGACTTTTGGTGACGGTTCTTGGGCTGCATAGCGCACAGCATGAATCATTTCTGTACTAGTTCAATACTCTTCGATCCGACCTCGAAATCTGTTCGGAACATCAAAGTAGTTCAACAGTCTAAATCAAGCTTATTCTTTTCTTTTCTCTATTCCAACGGTTCGTCCAATGTTAAAGTATTCCTTTCAGCCAGAATGAATGTCCTCTTTCAGGCAATCGTAATCCCCTGTGCCAACCAAGCCGTCGCCAAGACGCCAACAACGCAAACGAAGCATTAATGCAACCCTCCCACCGCCTAATCTCAAGGGTGCAAGCAAACTACCTTCCCTCTTCTCTCTCGTATCGAAGCCGATAGACGCGAGCTTTGGCATTGGCGGATCACGCAAGCACATCTAACCGCGCTCGTCGTGCAGAATCATGACCCCGATATCGACAACAACTTCCCAAATGATGCCCCATTCATGATGGACGGGTTCGTCCGCAGGACCAAGGGAATTGCGGGAACCCCATATCATGCCTGGACAGGCTTCTTGACTGTGGGCTTGCTGCGACCGGGGGTCAGGCGGCAAGCTGAACCGAAAAGGAAGCTCTTTGGCTGCGAAGCTGATGAGCTCGTGAAGTGAAGTCTTGAGACCTCAAAGCCATTGGCCTATTTAAACGTCATGTTCGTCCCCTCGCTTTCACGTTCTTCAGGAGCTCAGCAGGCACTCTCAAGTCCCCGGCCCCCATTCCTCTCTTTCCACCTCGTTCGTTCCTCGTCGTCGCCGCCATGTACCGATCCATGAAATCGTTGGCCCTGCTCGGCCTCTTGGCTCCGGCCTACGCCCACCCTGCTCACGGCCACAAGTCGTCCCTCGCCCGTCGTGGCGTCGACATCGAGGCTTTCCGTCTGCCCCAGCTTGGTTCTTACACCAACGCCACGCTGACGGAATCGAACCCACCTATCGCGCTCCTTAAGCGTGAGAGCTATGTTGACACGGCCACTGAGCTTGTCCAGAAGCTCGCACCCAACGCGGAATTCCGCGTTGTCGGTGACCACTATGTTGGAACCAACGGCATTGCCCACGTCAACTTCAAGCAGACTGCTCACGGTCTCGACATTGACAATGCTGACTTCAACGTCAACGTAAGTGAACTTCTGCTTTGTGATAGACGATCAAACAATGACTAACAGCATGATAGATCGGCAAGGATGGAAAGGTCTTCTCTTTCGGTAACAACTTCTTCTCCGGAGAGATCCCTGAGGCCAGCCCCCTCAACAAGCGCGACTTCAAGGACCCTGTCGCCGCTCTCAACGGCGCCAAGGACGTTCTTCAGCTTCCCGTCGAGTCCGCTGACGCTTCCGCCGAGGCGAAGGAGGGCAAGGAGATCTACACCATCAAGGGTACCTCCGGCGCCGTCTCCGACCCCGAGGCCAAGCTCGTCTATCTTGTCAAGGGCGACGGCTCCCTTACCCTCACCTGGCGTGTCGAGACCGACATCACCGACAACTGGCTGCTGACTTACGTCGATGCCCAGTCCGGTGGTGAGGTCCACGGTGTCGTTGACTATGTCTCCGACCTTGCCAGCTACCGCGTCTACCCTTGGGGAGTTAACGACCCCACCGAGGGTGACCGCGTCCTCGTCTCTGATCCTTGGGACATTGCCGCTTCCGAGTTCACCTGGCACAGTGACGGCCCGGGATCCAACTACACCACGACCCGCGGCAACAACGGTATTGCTCAGTCCAACCCCAGCGGTGGCAGCTCTTACCTGAACAACTACCGCCCCACCAGCTCGTCCCTCAACTTCGACTACGAGTACACCACTAGCATGAGCACTCCCACTTCTTACATCGATGCCTCCATCGCCCAGTTGTTCTACACCGCCAACCACTACCACGACCTGCTCTACGAGCTTGGCTTCAACGAGGCGGCTGGCAACTTCGAGATCAACAACAACGGCCAGGGCGGCGCTGGCAACGACTTCGTCATCCTTAACGCCCAGGATGGCTCCGGTACCAACAACGCCAACTTCGCCACTCCTCCCGATGGCTCTCCCGGCCGCATGAGAATGTACCTGTGGACTCAGTCTACTCCCCGCCGCGACTGCAGCTTCGAGGCCGGTGTCGTCATTCACGAGTACACTCACGGCCTGTCCACCCGTCTGACCGGTGGCCCTGCCAACTCCAACTGCTTGAACGCTGTTGAGTCCGGTGGCATGGGCGAGGGTTGGGGTGACTTCTTCGCTACCGCCATCCGCCTCAAGCCCACCGACACCCGTGCCACCGACTACCCCATGGGTGCGTGGGTCTACAACAACCCCGCCGGTATCCGTACCGTCCTCTACTCCACCTCCATGACTACCACTCCCAACACTTACTCTACCATCAACGGCGTCACTGCTGTCCACCGCATTGGTGAGACCTGGGCCACTATCCTCTACGAGGTTCTCTGGAACCTTATCGACAAGTACGGCAAGAACGACGGCCCTCGCCCCGAGTTCAACAACGGCGTTCCCACCGACGGAAAGTACCTCACTCTCAAGCTTGTCATGGACGGCATGGCTCTGTACGTTTTCTCCACTCTTCTCCTCATAACAAAGCTAACATGTCCCTCAGGCAACCCTGCTCTCCCAACTTCATCCAGGCTCGTGACGCCATCCTCGATGCCGACACTGCTCTCACCGGTGGTGCCAACCTGTGCGAGCTCTGGACCGCCTTTGCCAAGCGTGGTCTGGGATCAAACGCCGTCTACAGCTCTTCCAGCCGCCGCGACGGCTTCACCATTCCCTCCGGTGTCTGTTAATTGCTGGACGCAATGGTTATCTCATGTAATTAGCGTATATATCCTCATGAGCGCATCTAATGAATACTTAATGTGTACAAAGTCTGTGCCGAAGCCTGAATACTGTTCCGTGTTTCTTCAATGAAAATGACATATAAGAAAGTCCGACTATTCCGCAGTCTCCGACCCGTCAGGTGTCTCGGCCTCAACACAATCAACGTAATTGGCCTTCACTTCCGCCTTCCATTGCTCCATCTTGACATATGTTCCATCGACCCTTATGAAGCCGGCAGGAATAGCTTTGATCGTAGCTTCATCGCAGGAGGGTAGCTGAATGAAAGTGTGGTCCTTGCTGCAGTTGAGATACCTAGCTGCCTTCGCACCAGCCTTGGTGTAGCAATCTTCATGCAGCCACACGTGTCCAACACAGTCCATGCAAACCCATATTCTGTTGGGGACCTCCACTGTGACGTCGCAATACCCGAGACACATGCCGATGGAGCGACTAGGCTCTTCGGGTTTGACGAGAGACGCTTCTTCTGAGTCTCCGTTCGTGGACTTCCCCTCTTCAGCATCTATTTGGGCGTTGTTAGCAAGCCCATCTTCATCGACATTTACAACTTCGTCCTGAGAGGCTGGCTGTGCGTGCGCGGAGGGGTCGTCGTTCTTATCCTCCTGGATTGTTACGGACTCGTCCACCGCCACTGGATCCTTCTCGCCGGGCGCCTTCTCAATACCAGCACCGTCTTTGTCGGTAGGCAATGTCTCGCCCTCTGAACCCAGCACCACGGTAGCCCCATCAGAGTTGTCGTTGGCCTTGTGCCAGAGGGCCAACTTCCGTTCGTACTCTGCGACTTCGGCAATTTTTGAGACTGCCATCATTTCCCAGCATGCTATCATATTGGCCGTCTCCTCAGTGGCGGTGAAAACTTGAGCGAGAACGTAGAAAGAGTCCCAGTCGTTCTCGACGTCGTCATCCGACAACATCTCCAGCATCTGTGCAACTGTGTCTCTTAGCAGCCTTTTGGCTGACATATCGTCGCCTTTGAGATGGAACAGTCGCGCGAACTTCAGAGTCGAGTTGAGTTGGCGGGTTTGACCTTTCTTGAAGATATCGTCCAAGTCCATCGCCTTCTTTAGCGCAGCATTTCTCGCCTCAGGTGTCGAGTCTGCTTTGAAAACCCTTCTGGTGTAGATGGGCAAGATGAATTGGGTCAGTTCGTTGAGGATTTCCGCATCGAATTCCCTGACCCAGTCTTCCGCCAGCATTCCCTCAATCACCCCGATACCCGCACTCTTATAGCCAGGCCGTTGAGCCGAGCAGATCCTGTACCACGCATTCATCTTGGCTTTCCAGTAAGACTGGTAGGGTATGCTCTTAGCTCTTTTCTCGCCACCCTCCCACATCAACTGGAGCACGTTCCAGCGGTCAGTCTCATCGCATGCTCGCATGATTGTGTCCCAAAACAAGTTCTGGTGCCTCTTGGTTCCTAAAAAGGCCATTTTGGCACCAATTGTGACATCATCCTGTGGAATCTTGAGCAGCCTCTCGCAGTAGTCGACTATTTCAGTCCAGAGGCCCCTTGTGCTAAACTTCCACAAGATGAAGTCAGCCTCAAAGGAAGTCATAGAATGAGGTTCTTCAATGGCCAAGAAATACAAGGAGACCGCCTTTTGAGTGTTCTCGTCGCCAGTAATGCTCCAGTAGCGGTCACCCAAAGTCTCCGTGATTTCCGAGTAGGTTTTCAGGTTCAGGGGGTGAGATCGCCATTCGGGGTCATCTTTGAGATCTTGCAACTGTTCTTTGACTCTTTCAAGTATTTCAATGCTTTCGGAAGCCTCCTCTGGCAAGTCGAGGACCCGGGCCAAGTAGAAGGAGGACATCCAATCATCCGAGTGGAGCTGAATGGCTCGCCTTGCTCTGGCCACAACATCCTTCTTGAAAATGGTCTTGCCATTCTCTAGGTAGTGAATGAGCTTTACCATTTGGGTTTGCCAAATAGCATCATCTTCTGCGAACCCCAAACTTTTCCGTGCCCAGGTTTCGACGGCGCTAAAATGCTCCATAGTGGGGAACCAAAGTTGATTCTCGTCAACTTTGAATTCGTTCTGTTCACCATCATTCTTATGGTTCAGCTGGGAAGGTTAGCATGCGTGCCCCTTCAGAAGTCGGATTTGGTTGAAGGATTGAACTCACTCGCTTGATAAGTCCGTATAGCAGAGTAAAAGCATCGATCAATTCTCTTCCGCGATCTTCCGGTTTGAGAAGCCTTCTCGCTGCGATCATAGCCGCCTTTTCATACCAGTACTGGCCACTTTTCTCGCGGTTGATGATGTTGTCCAGGATCGTTTTGTTATCAAGATGGTCCAGGACCGAGGAGTCTTGGGACCATTTTCTCAATAGGCTATTGCCTAGGTCAGAGAATATCCAAGGTTCCCAATTGTTGGGCAGGGCTTTGGTATCGACAGCGCTTTCGATTTCCCAATCTCGGCCGTAGTCCCGGGAGAGAAGGGAATCGATCGCAGCCTCTTCGGTCAAAAGCCGAACCAGCAGAGACCCAGCCTCCGCCTTCAGCTTGCGGTCCGCAAGAGACAAATTGGTGCTATCCAAGTGTTGGTACAGACATTCGGCTGCGTATGAACGGAGAAGCTTGCTCTTGTCCGTCTGTTCCTCAATTAGGCAGCGAAGACATCTGAGGGCGAGCTTGAGTTCAGCATTGTCTGGATCCTGACAAATCGAGTTTTCCTTTCGTTGTATCCTTCGTTCAAAGAACTCCTTGAACCCAAATTTGTCATAGACATTCTTCGGGCAAACCGTCGAGAGATAGTGTTGGACGATGTTGAGTTCTTCGGGTAAGATTGGATCCGCGTTATTGTGTTGAGGGATGTTGTCCCACATTTCAGGCCTTTTGAAGTCGATCAACCCCTCGCTATCGGCATAAAACAGCTCGTTGTACTTCTTTTCAATCTTGGATTGCAGGGACCGAAGAGAGGTTTGACGTGCATCTGTGTCGCGGTCGGCCTTGAGCTCCAGAGCGGCCTCAATCTGGCTAGATGTCATCCAACGAAGTCCCCATTTCACCCAAAGAATGATCTCGTTGATCTCTTCGATCTCCTTGGGTTTCATGATCTGATTGAACCTCTGAATGTCCTCTAGAACTTGATTCGATCTCGCCCCGCCGGCCTTTTCCAAACAATCTTCCACCTCTTCGAGCGAATCAACGCGCTCAATGTTGTCCAAAGCTGCAATTGCAATCGTGTAGTCGCCATTGGTGGAGTTCTCGAGTGCCTCCAGAACTCGCTTCCTCACTTCGGGTACACCCGGTCGGGTTGTATCGCTAAGGATCTCCATGTGATTCATCCGAGCCTCTATGTAAATTTTGATGTCCTCAGAATTGCGCGTCTCAAGTCGAAGCTTTTGATACGAATCTTATCTTCCTTTTCGATTTGCTCAAACGTTGACGAAGTGCCAGTTATCAAAACTCTGGTGCGAAGACGTGGCTGATCATCGGAAAGCATCCTGAACAAATTGGTGAGGGCGTCCAAGTTCTCTCCAAGACCATCCAGAACAATGAAGAACGTGCTCTCGATGGTGCCGCGATCTTCGTTCTCGATGAGGAATTTTCTCCAAATATCAACTGGGTCATCTAAGTCGACTTTGTCGGTGTCACAGAGACCAGCAATCGATTTGAGAAACGGCGTTTCCTCCTGCGCAAGCTGCCACAATAGGCTCTTCGAAGCACGACATGCAATTACATGCTTCCTTCTGAACCCTGCTGTGGCATCTTCCTTGGCATCTGCCTCCAAAAAGTAGTGCGCTACGGCTGATCTCGTGCCGGAGCCACCTACTGTTCTCTGCTTCTGGAGCCGATCGATAATGTGTGTGACCACAAGTGTCTTCCCTGAGCCTTTGGGACCTTCGATACCCAAGATAGGATCTGTAGTATCATCACCAGTCATCCAAGCTGTGAATAGAGGGTCGGTGTCAAGCCACTTCCCCGTGCCCTCGATTCGGCTCCCGCCATATTTGCGTAGGTCTTCTCCTCTGTCAAGGACCTCTTTGGAATTCTTTCCGAAAAAAGCTTTTTCCACCTTGTCTTTGAACTTCTGCTCTGTCTTCTCCTTCTTGTTGGCAGTGTTCTGTTCAACCAGTGTGTCGAGTTTCATTGAACTATCTTTCGATGTTTTGGCAGCCTCCTGGCTGGCTTTTGCGGCGTCTTGGCTGATCTTGAATGTCTGGGCAGATACAAGACCGTGTTCTCGTGCATTGAGATTTTCCATCTCGCTCAGAAGCCCTTTGATGTCATCATCATCCAGGAACATGCGACTGAAGAACATTTTGATCTTGTGCCTCTTTTTCCCGAGTTGAAGTGATTTGTCGCAGACTCTGATGAACAATCTGAATTGGCAACATATGACTTTCCTGAGAGACGCATCTCTATTCGTGTAGTACGTGAATCGTTCAAAGAACTCGGCGCACTTTTCCAGGAGTGCCGCGAGACTCTCAAATGCCTCCGAGTACGATTGCCATGCCACGATGACAAAATTCAGCGCGTTGAAGCACTGATTCGCGGGACCAAAAGCCTATCCAAATTTTAATGGAAATTTCAGCATCAGGCAGCAGAGGTAATCTTACGTTGGAAACGCCGTCGGCAACTAAGCCGCCAACCTTTGAAATAACTTGAAGTGTCTTGCTGAAGGTGTCCTTGACAGCAGCGTGCTTCTCTGCAGCCTTCTGATCTTTGGCCTGTACTTGCTCCAGATGTCGAAGGACTCCGTCGATGTCGAGCTGCTTGTCAATCTTGTTGGGATCTCCTCCCGCCATCCGTATCACCATCGCCTGCACCTCCTGCCAGATCTGGGCAACCTCATCGTCGCTCTGATCAACAGGAGTCGTTGCGACGACGGCAACCTTAGCGTTGGCGACGACCACGGCCATGATGAAGTATGGTACGTTAAACGTTGCACAACAGTCTCACAGCAGCGAAGCAGGCTTCGGTCTTCCTTTAAACCCCAAAGGAAAACCAATGTCGAGATATTTTCGGACCAGCTCAGCAGCGCCTAAAGCTAAGAATCAGGCTGCATTTTAGTGCTGATAGCGTTATTTGACCTGGCCACCCGTCCACAACCCATGCTTCTGAGGTTGGCCCTAATTGGCCGAGTGATTTTCCAGACATTCAGCTCCGAAAGCTAGCTGCCAGGCCCCCTAGTCACTTTCAACTCAATATGAAGCATCATTCGTCCAGACAGGTCAATCCTCGCCATGCATTTGTGCGAATGCAAAACCAATGGACAAGGCCTAGTCAACTTTTCTTCTCAATCATACCCTAAGCTTACCCAAGATTCGGCGAAATCGCCGTTCTGTTGCTTCACTGTGTCAAAGTCGCGCAGTCAACAGCACATTCCTGATTAGGGCCTGCGTATCTGCAGGCTTACATATTCCGTATTGCTGTACTCAACATTTAACGCCACTCAGCTAATTATTGCAACACCAAGCCTCATCTCACCACCGCCGCATTTTCCCTTGATGATGAATACGTGCATTCACCAAGTGCTCAATGAGTTGAAGCCTCCCGCTGGCACACTGAACTTCTGAATCATGCCAACCATCGGGGCTCTCTTGTGGCATGTTCAACCCCGATGATTCTCCTTAGGCTTACCTCCATACAATGTGTATGTTTACGTTCTGTTGACTCGGAGCTGCTGTTATTTCATCAGGATTAGTTGACTAGGAAACCGACTTGTCTTACTTCTGGTTGTTAACACAAACTTAGGTTTCTCGGAACATTAGTTAGTTACAGGCACAAACCTAAAGTAATAGCAACGTTCGACGTCGGGCATATTGAACTCCGGAATCTAGCTATGTTTCGGGTTTCAACGGAAATCTTGCATAATCTGAAGTAAGGTAGGAGAAAATAACTCCTACGTTTTCAGAAATCCTATTGACCTCGCGATAATGACTGAAGAAATAAACTTCTTATCACTAACGACAACGAACATATTATTAGGTCAAGCAGGTGTGTTTCTTCTATAAAGCCGAGACTAAGTTCATTCAAGGTATACATATAACCTGGTGTGTGAAGAAGTATTCCCCGTCGTCGTCCCTAGGGAGATGGATGTCCACTGGAATCAGAGGGTTCAGCGAAGCCCTGGTCTTCGTCCTCCTCTTCGACTTTTTGCGCCTCCTGAGAAATTCTCTGCTCCTCTCGGAGCTTTCTCAGTTCTGCCGCATCGGTCGTCTTGTTCTCCTTAGACAGCTGCCAAAGCCCGCAGCTCCTCCGGGTCCTTCGTTCCTAGCGAATGCAACAGGTCGCGATATTCCTTTATTTCGTCGGCGTCCGTGGTATTCATCTCGCGGGTCAGTTCGGCCACCTCGCGTACCTCTTTAGCTGTGTTGATCTTGAGAGCTTTGGTCAGCTTGATGAGAGCTTGGATCTTGTGCGCGTCAGAGCCCACGACATCTTTGAGCACGAGCAGGTAGCCCGCCGCAGCATCATTGTGAGCCAGCTCGAGGCTGTTCCATAGCTCGTTTATGCCGCGGGCTACCTTGAGATCATATTCGAGGCCAAGTGCTGCGTATGGGCCCTTCCAGTAGTCGATCGCCCCATCGTTGCCAAATTCAAGAGATTCGGTGTGGACAAATGGCCTGTAAACAATGTCCCACTTCTGTCCTTGATGTCTCAGTTTCACAGGTTTCCAAATGCCACTGTCGCGAGCGTCTTCGCGCGAAGCAAGGAACATGGTGCTCTCGTCACGCAGCTCTTCCTCGACGCTGCTCAGGGCCACGCGGAACCACCACATACGGCCGGACGCGAGCCAGTGCAGTCGCGAGGGTACAAACATTGTCTGTTGTCCCCCTGAAGCAGAATCCGACAAAGCTTTTTCGTCGTCTTCTGAAAGTCGGGGGCAGGCCACATACCCAACCGAAGCGAGTCTCAAGGCGGCAACGAAGGTGGGATACTTGTCGTCTTATAGACTAATGTCAGTGGAATGTAAAATCGCTGAGGAGACAAAAGAGCGACTGAGGCTTACAATTTGCTTGTAGAACTGCTTTGCAAAAGTCGACCATGAGATCCTCACGACCGCTTAGGCGTAAAGGCTTGGTTGGATGCAAGAGCCCAAGAAATTCGGCCATAAACGGGCGCTTGTTCATAAACCTCGACCCTTTGATAGCCTGATGCCATACGATGGCGCCCGGGTCCAGACCCATGTACAATCCCAGATTGAGTGCGTTCACAAGGTGTGTGACCCAGTAACGCGCGTTCCAGACTGTGGTGTAGTTTGCTGGCCGGAAAAACTGGTCTTGCAAAGGCCATGTCTCCCTGCCGAGGTGCTGCATGATCCTAATTGGCAAGGGCACTTCGGCTGTCGGCTCTGCATTCATGTCTTTCAGAAACCTCTCGATGTTACCATAGGTGTGTTGATCCCTGGCCTTGAGAACATCGAACAAAAAGGGCATGCTTCTGGACCATGCCCCCATACTGTTCGGCGGCGCCTTCTTCTGTTCCTTGAAGTACTTGTAAAACCAAGGTCCCAGGAAGTCGTGGGTGGCTGCCTTCTGTCTGCGGTCGTCTGCCTGCCGCGTGGCTTCGGCAGCGGCCACAGACGCGAGTTGCTGCAGAGCGACTTCGCCCGTCATGACGATCCCGTTGATGAGGTCCAGCATACGAACCACATCAGGTGAAGTCTCTCCGGTAGCGGACGGCTTATACAGGATGTCATGCTCGATGTCGGACCAAGCATGCATAATAATGCTACCTATCTGGATCTCGATATCAACGTCGGGGTCGTTGGCTGCATATTGATCGAAGTCGCGACTCTTATGCCGTACCACCACATGTGTAGCCTTATAACCGGAAAAAGTCATCTCAGGCGCCGAGCTAGTTCTATCCATCAGCTCCATCTTGTCGCGGTCGTTATCTGATGCTTCCTGGATCTGGCGTTGTCGCTCTACATGCTTGCGGATCTTCTGGAAGTCGCGCGACATGCCCCCTTTCTGGCTAGGCTGTTCCTGGATGTCAAAGGTATCCTGGAGAAACTCCACCACCTTTGGCACATCGGATGGGAAATAGATTGAAATGCGGATGCCGACCAGGTCGTGCATGGCCTTGAACATGTCATCGACAGAACGGAAAGGTTCGGCTTCGTCGATTTTGTCCTCCATGTTCCACTGTCTGCAATACTGCTCCCATGATCCTCGATTCCGGCGCTCAACTAGCTCCTTGAGGTCCTGTAGCTGTTTGCGGTCCTTCTGTCGCCGTCGAAGTGTCCTCTTCGCCTTTTCTTCGTCTTTGAGCCTAGCCGAGATGGGCGCATGCCGAACATTTAGGTCTGCGGCAAGAACTCTTTCGGCTTCCTTCATGTGCGCGATCAAGCTCCGCACACGTCTCTTGTGTTCGTTTCCAAACTCCTCCAGGAGTTGCTCGAAACGTTCATCCTCTCCGGAGAGCGGCATTGGTCCCTCGTGCGAAGACGCATCCATTGCAGACAGATGAAGAAGTGGAAGTAGTAGGTGGTTAATGGAGAGACATCACCTGGCCACAAGGAATGTCGAAGTATTCGTCGGCAGCTTGAGGTGGGGAACGTGTTTGTTGGATGCCTGGAAGAAGCGAGGCTCGCTACATATTAATATTGAGCAAATAAGACGATATTTGGGGGCCCTGGCCAAAGGCCAAGAACACCCCGCCCATATCAATCAACAAGGGTTCTGTTGTAGGCTGTGTAAGTTACCTTTCCTGAAATGGTACAAAAGGTCCAAGGGCTGCCTTCGTCATTACTGGCGGATTGCGTCTTACGGCACACACCACCCCGGGAGCCTTGCAGGAAACATAAGCTCGGCGTAGAAATCATGAGGGAATAACAGGGACGTCGGAACTCGGGACATTTCAAGCCCCCGGCAGTTCATTCGCTGCCCGCCCTCGTCCTGATTGCCGAGCATTAGACCACGTCGACAAGAATGCGACCACAGCCGCTATGATGAAGGCCACACCTTATGTATACACGCCGCTGCAGACCAACAGACTGATCCGGTTGCTGACTCTTTCCCCCGGACCCACCGATGACGCCCTGGAAGGCCAGCTCGAAGTGGTGAGCATCGACAATGTCGACGACGATTATGAGACAATATCGTACGTCTGGGGGAATCCGGAAAGAACGCAACGTATATCGTGTAACGGCATGTACATGTCGATCACAGACAGTCTTTATGGAGCGCTCAAGCGGTTACGACTCACTCACTCGCCAAGGAGGCTGTGGGCAGATCAAATCTGCATCAACCAGGACAACGTTTCTGAGAAGAGTGAACAGATCCCCCTCATGAACATTATCTATCGGAACGCCAGTCGCGTCCTGGTGTGGCTTGGCCACGACAACCACAGGATCGCCGCAGAAGCATTCCGACTCGTCAAAGACCTGGAAGTTGCGTTTGGTCTTCATCAAGGACAGCCAAACCTAGGCCACGACCTCTCCAACAAACTGGGCCATCTTGTCAATTCCAGGGATTTGTGGTCTCCACTGCGGGAGCTAACTCGGCTTCCATGGGTAAGTCCCTTGGCTCGGTGGCGCTTATGTTGCCTTCAAGGATCTTTGCCTCTCTAACGTTGTACCTCGTTCGGCCTGTGTAGTTCACAAGAGTATGGGTGGTTCAAGAAATTGGCGGAAAGGCTCCTGGGACGCTATTTTGGGGCGAGGCTTACATCGAATGGGATCTCCTTTACTCGGTCTGCAAGGCCATCAACGGAGAACACCACCTGCGCAAGCAGGTCGACGTTCAAACGCCAAAAATCACGTACATGTATCGTCGGTTCATTGAGCCCGATCGCACAATCGCGAATCGTCATGCCAACCGGTTCAGCTTCCTCTACGAACTGCACCGCAGCCGCCATTTGGTGGCTACGGACCCGAGAGACAGAGTCTTCGCCACGCTGGGCCATTACTCCATCCGAAACGGACTGAACCAGAAGCTGAGGGAGCTGAAAGCAGATTACACGAAGATTGTGGAAGAAGTCTTCACCGATGTGGCATCGAGGGCTCTTGTCGGCGACGACAGCTCTCTATTGACCCTAGCTGCAGTTCAGCACCACAGCCTCCCATCGTCAAGAGGGAGTATGGCCATTGAACTGGCAGATTGCGCCGACTACTGCTCATTATCCCCGAATGGCCTACCTTCCTGGGTCCCGGACTGGCGTCTTTATCAATCGCATATCCTTTCAGAGCCTACCAGCCCGCACCACGCCGCTGGCCGCTCGCAGCCGGACCTGGGAGCCGGTGAAGATTCCAAAACACTGCGTATCAAGGGAGTCATTGTTGATATCGTGGCTGCCTGCTCCGAGCCATTCCGGCCGCGAGAATTCCATGTCAACGGGTCGGAATGGTCTGCGGCTATCCAAGAGGTGTGGCGCGACGTGTGCGGCCAGTCTTCCGGCTTTGACCTATCGAAAGAATACCTCCCGACTCGTAAACTCTTCCAGGGGGGCGAGATCGAAGGACTCGCTCTGTTCGCCTACGTCCAGACACTCAGCAACGCTTGCGTTGCCACCGCGTGGCAAGACAACAACCATCCTTACGAGTCAACCCCGACACGACAGTGGTTTGCACACGGGGTCTCTTATCTGGTCCGAGCAGCCGCCGGAGACTCCTCCTCCTACGCGGTGTCTGATAATAAACATAAGCTACGGGGATCGGCGGCCGGAGGAGACGCAGCTAAGTGGGCGCGTGCGGCCAACGGCGCGTCGTGCAATCGGAAGTTTGCGCGGACCCGGGATGGATACTACGTCCTCGGACCTAGAGTGATGGAGCCTGGCGATGTCATTTGTGTCTTGTACGGCGGGAAGATGCCTTTTTGTCTCCGGCCGTGGGGGAAGAAGAACTATCTGCTCGTTGGGGAGTGCTATGTACATGGGATTATGGACGGGGAGATCATTGATGGCGCAAGAAGCGCTGAGCATGTGTTTGACATTGTCTGATACGAGCCATATGATGCTACTAATACTTCAGTCCGCAGTAAGAAGAATGCCAAGATCACTACGTAAACACTATACGTACGCTTCTTCTTGCACATCTGCCCTCGACAAATTAGAAACATATTTGGTTGACAGTGTGACTTCGTAGCCCATCAGAGGTCGGTGATGGACTTCCTGCGGCTTGACTGCTTTTGCTGTAGACGTGAGGCAGATTTGCCTGCGAGTGGTATTAACAGCTGCAGAGGGTGCAGAGCATCACTCATGTCAAACGGTGAGGGGTTCGATAATAAGAAAGTCACATTCAATAAATGCGGTCGTGGATCTAATAGATCATGGCGTGTATCAAACGACACCCATGAGATGAAGCTGGCTGGGCAGTATCAGTTAGCTATCCAGGCAATGTCCACCACATACGCGTGTAATTCGTATGTCCTGCCGAGGCCGCCTATTATTACTATCCCTTCTTCTATTATTGTCCTCATTAAAGAATTAGATACCTTATGCTACAATCAAAGAGAAAGAAGGAAATAGGCGCGCGCCATCTTTGACGGCGGTGCAGTCCGCCAGCAGCTGGCCAACAGTGGCCCGAGCGGCGCTTAATTAGCAGGGCAGGCCAGGTCAAGTGCCGCCAGCCCCTGGAGGGTTCCCTCGACTCCCTGTTTTCCAGTTGCAACTCCCCAACCGGCAAGGTACGATGTGTGTCACAACGTCAACGACATGAGGCAGTCCCTGCCGCAGTTCGGGTAGACAACAAGAACGAAGACCTGGCATGGGCTGTTGACCCTGACTGATAACCAAATACAGTGACTCACTACCTTAGAAAGGGAAAGTTCAGTTGGGTACGAGAACCCCTATGATGGATGTCGGCGAGTGACGCATACCAACGGCCGCCGCAGAGGCCCTTCCAACGGGTCGGGTACCGTAAACGGGCTATCAACGGTTCCTTCCACTCTGGCTGGGCTGACGGCGGCGTGAGTCAAAGTCGGCGATTGGCCTCACCTTCCCTCTGACCATCAGTGCTTACCATTCTATACGACCACGGGATATCAATAGGATGATGCTTCTTGCCATTTACCATGTCGTTTGCTGTCCCTCTTTCTTCCTCGCGGTCAACCTCCTCCACTCTCGTCAACCTCCCAACTGGCATCCCCTCTCCTCTGACATCCCCATCCCCATGCCCATTTCATCCCAGCAGCTCGCATCATTTGATCATCCATTTCAAATTGACGACACGATCGACGCATACGGGGTGGAAAACATCACTTGCTGCCCAGTATGGCTTCAGACGAGGTCTTTGACCTCCTCGTCCTGACGGACGCCACTGCGTCCATGAGCAGCTACCTTCGGGCCCTCAATCACTCTTTGCCCGAGATTCTTCGAGTATCCGCCCTAACAGACTGCTTCTCTCGTATTGGCGTCATGGCCTATCGTGACTATTCGGCCAACATGGTTACCGAGTGGTCCGGCTGGTACGGCAATGGCGAAGATGCCATCACACAGTCGAAGCTCCTCTCCATGGCCAAGAGCATCCGCGCCGACTCGGGAGATTACAGTATCGACTGGCCCGAGGCTGCGAAGACCGGTCTCGCTCGCGCCTATAGCGTCATGAGGCCCGAAGCTACCACAATCATTGTTCTCTACGCAGACGCTCCGCCCCATACCCTCGGCATCGCCAGCAGAAACAGAGACACCGAGATCAAGAACTTGTCCAAGGTGGACTCCTTCAACGGCGTTGGCAATCTATTCACCGATTGGGTCTCCGGAGCCAAGGCCCTCCAGGGCGAGAAGAAGGCCAAGGTCTTCTCTATCATACAGGGGGCCATCGCTGACACCCTGTCTCCGTTCTTGTTCCTATCCCATCTAACGGGCGGCGTCTGTTTCAAGCTGGATATCGGGGATGCGACTGTCACCACTGCTGATGCCATTTCCCAGCTGACAATCGGTATCCTCCTGTCATGGATGGGTGTCGGAAAGCTGGGAACCTCTGCTTCAGGAGAGCGGAACTTTGCCAAACTGCTGCAGTACCGAGATGCAGCAGCGATTCAGAACAGTACCCATGAAGGTGACGGAGACACGACTGGCAAATACTTCCCAGTAAATCAATCAACAAATGCAGAGTATGAGGTTGAGGAGAACATCGAGTCCCGCAACCCTACTCTAAATGAGTTACACACTGTAGTCGATGCCAGGAAGACTCCAGTCATGGATTTCTCGAAGAGATACACGGCCGATACAGACTACCGAGGATTCGTTGCCGACCAGCTCAAGTCACTCATCGACGCAGATGTGGCTGCCATTGCCGTGAACCCCATCTTCGGGACTCTTTGGCGTACCGTCTGCAATGACCGCGACAACCCAGCCCGAGATGGTCTCATCCAGTCTTTCGGTTATGCAGTTGATCGAATCTCAGAGGCCGAGAAGAAGAGTCGCATGAAGATTTGGTTAGAAGAGTCGTACGATTATGCTGCAGAGATCCTCCAAATTGTCAGCCAGGTCCCCAACGAGGAGAGATACCCCTGCGTTTTCTTGGACCCGACCGAAAATTTCACAAATGAGAGCGGCGAAGACCATCAGGTCGAAACCTCTGGCAAGCAAGGTGTCGCTGGTTTCACTCGGGACGAGCTGCTGGAGATTGGTCGTTCTTGCGACTCTCGCATTCTCCGCCGGCTCGGTCGAGTGCTTACACGACTTACTTATGTCCAGTCTGAGGACACCCTGCTCATATGAAAGGTGACGAGGAGGTCATTCGGATTCCAATGGCACTTGCGGATGCGAAATACCAGCGCAAGTTCTGGAGAATACTCCTTCACCTCATTCTTCCTGGAACAATGCTGGCAGCCCGGCCCGGAGCGCTTCTGGCTGCACTGTCCCTGCGCATGGGTTTGAGACCCCTCACAGAAGCTGCCGACCAGGAACTCCTATTCTTCAGCAAGAAGTGGAACAACTTGGACATACCAGAAACTTGGAACGCAAGCTGCCTTTCGTTGCTTCTTGACGCCGACAGAGACTACGAGAAGCGAGTTACAGACGGCTTGACCCATCGCCACAGCCACGACGCCTGCATCCTGCCGGAGGGAGATCGTCAGCTGTTCAAGACGCTAGTTGACTACAAGCTGCTTGAGCTCAACCTCAACACCACGCTTCAGGCTAAGGTTGGTTGGCATCCGGAGAAGGCGAAAGTCGCCCTCGGGCCCGTGGTAATCTGCAAAAGCTGCAGCTTCCCTCGCTCAGTCACAATCATGGGGCGCGACGGTGTCTGCGGTCTCTGTCCTCAGAAATGTGGCTGCAATATCTGCCAGCCCTTTGACGATGAAAAGCTAAGAAGGGAGACGAACGTGTGTGCTGACCATAACGAGAAGACGGAGGGCACATGGGTCGAGTGTTTTACTCCGACCTGTCGTGCCCAATACGTCGTATACAACCCAGACGCTCTGAACGTGCGTCCCAAGTGCTAACGTCCCACACCCACTTCTGGGCACCCCCCACATTTGGGCACCCCATTTTTGATGCCCTCACCTTTATACACATCAACTTCAACCAATATTTATATGTATTATGATGCGACGACGATGCAACTTTCGCTATCACTAGGGTTTTCTGACTCGCTGGATTCATCTGTGCTACTTTCAAGTTCGCCCGCCTCGATTTGAGCCCTCCGAACAGCCTCAATATCGGCAAACTTCGAATTTGGGCTCATTTTGACCTTCTTCCGTTTCCTGGCCCTACTGGCATCAACCTCTGCCTGCAGTGCCTCAATCTTTCGCTGGGCTACTGCTAATTGATATGCCTTCTCATCAAAGCCCTTCTGAACCTTCCGGAAAAGCAGGCGCTGCGTATGCTCATCGTTATCTAGCTTGCTGAACAGGCTGAACTGATCCTGAAGCTCATCCCTCTTCTTGGGGGTTGACCAAGGGACTGCTGATGTATCTGCTGCCTATTTTTCGCTTGCTTTGCTATCAGAGAGCCCTTTGCAGACCTGACCAGCTGGTTTGGCAGGGGTTGATGTGTTCTCAAGCAGCAGAGGGCTTATGAGGGGTCTAGCCATACTGACAGGCTACAAACCAGTCCATTTCTAGCTACTGATGATGTTCTTGCTTGTTAGGGCTGCTTTACGCGCCTTGCTATAGCATATAATGAAGTTTCTCTTGCCTATAACTGTACTAGCATTCTATTCAGCCAGTAATCTAAGCTCCTTCTTGTATGCTGCCTTGAGGGGCCTAAAAACCGACTGATTAAGTGGCTGAAGGATGTGTGACGTGTGTGCTGGCAAGAACAGCAAGTGTATCTTGTTCCTGAAGTATGTATATATAAAAGCAGTAGTCTTATAGCTTCTATGACTATCTAAAATTAATAATCTGACCTTTGAGGGGTCTCCTGGCTGGGTTGAAGGAATAAAGACCTCTGTTAACTACTTAACAGCTGTAGAGTCTGAAGTCCACCTATTTTCTGTAGCTGTGAACTTCCAGGATTCATATAGCGTCAGATCTAGAGGGAACTACTGCTGCTGGACACTTTTGCCCTTGTATATAACAAGTGGAGGCAGTGCCTTGCCAGTTGCAGAGATATACTCGATCAGAGATGTCTAAGCATGCGATCCAGGCTGTTTCTTATGGATAGAACAAGTTTCTGATGATCTAAGGATAAGCCTATTTGATCCTCTGCCTTCTAGAATACTAGTCTTATTTATATTATATTAATTAGAGGCCTTGATAGCTATGATCTCAGGTATAGCAAGGTGCTTGAACTATTGCCTGATTACATTAGTTGAAGCTCCATTGATACGCTGGGAATCGATTGCTCTGCTTCTTTAGACCCTTACAGATGGGTTTCTCTTAATAAAAGACTGCACCCAGTTCTTTCCAAGAGGCTGGGAGTCTCCATGGATCTGTAGGATGCGTTCAGCAAAATCCTTGAGTTGCTGATGGGTTGGAGGAAGGCCTAGGGCAGCCTGGATTCGAACCCATTCAGCCAGATGACTTTCCTGGGTTGGAGAAAGCCTTTGCAGATCAGAAAACGCTATATCTCGCGTCTGCACACCTCTGATCCGATTCTGTAGAGTTGAACGCGGCACACCATACTCAAATGCAGCTTTTTTGACAGATGTACCGTTTGCGATAGCAGCAAGCGCCCGTAGGACGTCATCTTCGGAATATGAGGGCATCTGATGCTTATAAAGCTATATACCAAAAATGAAGTCAATTGGGTAAAGATTGATAAAGTTGTGTAGGTTTGAAGGTGGCGGGTATTCATGGCGGTGAGGCATTTTTGGGGTGCCCAAATGTGGGGGGTGCCCAGAAGTGGGTGTGGGACGTTACTACTGTCGACACGGTAACTCGGCTAATGCCCCCTGGGTTGAGTGCTCGCAATGCCTGAACCGCATTATCTGGCCAAGACGTACCGCCCTTCTGACTTCGACGCCGCCAGCTTCAAAGTCCTGGATGTGTAACGAACAAGGTCACTATGATTGCCCACGAAACTTCTGCCAAAAGCTTGAGCGGAGAAAACGGCACATCCTGGCTCCTTCGCAACGAAAACGGTGCGATCAAAGACCCTTTTAACGGCCGATCCCTCTTTCATACCATATCAGCAGTCTCGGACCGACAGTCTTTAGCAGACAATGTACAGTCTTCTCCAGCTGGACAATCTACTCACTTGACTATCCGTGGAAAGGTGGTACACAACCAGGCAGAAGTATTCGACTCGCTCCGTTCCTGGGTCGAGTCTCGGAAAACAGAGGCTGGGGAGTGTAGTTTGTGCTTCTCCAACATTCGAAAGACTGATTTGCGTCAGGCATGCGGCCGCTCAGGCTGTCATCAAACCATCTGTAGTGGGTGCTTGCAAGACTGGTATGGTCTCAACTCCCGGGGCAGGATTATCAACATCGCCGCTCTATCGTGCCCTTTCTGTCGCCGCCAGCCAACCCGTAAGACAGTATCCGCCTTGGGCCTGTCTCAGCTTGGAAACCTGGGCACTGCTGTGGAAGAGTCCGGATCGTGGATCTACGCTTGGTGCGATGACTGTGGCCTCGCTCGTCGCTTTGTCGAGAGGGTATGCGCTGCTGGAGCGCCCCCAGAGGTGTTCAACTGGTGTTGCGATGAGTGCAAGGAGAAAAAGGGCACGAAGCTGCAGATCAGAAATTGCCCTGGCTGCGGCACTCCAACAGAGAAAATGGGTGGGTGCGACCATATTACCTGCACCGTCCCCGGATGCGGCGCCCACTGGTGCTTCTTCTGTGGCGAGAATGTAGGATACGCCGACATCTATGATCACATGGACCGTGTGCACAATGGATGGTGGAACGGCCAAGACGAAGAACGCGATGAGGATGTGTATTAGTACGAGCTTTGCTAGCCAGGCAGTGTCAGTCCATATTCTATGCTAAAGCGACTATTTCCTATGTACTCGCTTTCCTCGTCGTCGTCGTTATCACTACCACTATCTATCGTCGTCGTCTGTTGTCCTTGACTATCTTCGTCATCTCGTCGTCTATTATCATTACCTCTCGTCGTCGTTCATTATCGTTTTCTATTGTCGTTATTATTATTACTACCACAGTTCTTTTTATACTATTATCGTCCTTATTCAAGTATTAGATACATTGCAATTAAAGCTACGGGGAAAGAACACTGCCCGGCCAGTAACACTCATTAGCAAACCTCAGGAAAGATTAGCATGGCATTGGTACGAGTAAGGATAGCAGTATGAAGATAGCCATGGCATAGGCCATTGGTGATAACAGACGGCTCGGACGGTAATTTTCATAGATGCCTAAGTAGTCAATTCATTTTACCTTACTCCTATTGCACCGCATTTGAGAGTTACCTTCTTGCGATTTATTCGCTCAATACTTGACGCCAAGATCGTTCGGGATGTGGCAGTCGCACAGCATCGGGAGATCAGCCATTTGATGCTTGCCCATTTGGCCCGAAGACCGGCCGAGTTCTTCCGTTGGCTCCTCGGCCAGAAGGTCGCGCCCATGGGCCGCGATCATAACAGTCGACATCCAACACGTTTTTCATTTCTTGATTGCCGTCACTTCCTCTCCTCAATCCGCAGAAAACTTATTTAAATATGCCACAATTGGTCGGTTTCTCAGACAATCAATTCCGCACCCGCGGCGACCTAGCGCGGGCTACTGCCGCCCTGCTCGCTCCATTGGAGTCGTACAAGTCAACTGAGAAAGCACGAATCAAGCTTGCGACAAACACTGCTGCCGGTTTCGACGAGGTCTCGGCGCAATTGGAGGGGTTCGCCCGCCCGCTTTGGGTGGTTGCCAGCCTCCTCCGCGAACCCAACTTCGACGCCATCACGGGGGTTGGTCTCAGTTCTTGGACGACGGGACTGTTGGCGGGCACAAATCCTGAGTCTGAGGAGTACTGGGGCGATGTGGAAGATATTGATCAACGGATGGTGGAGATGGAGTCTATTGCATTTACGCTCTTGACCTCCCCCGATGCTTTCTTGGCATCATGCGACGAAGAGGCCAAAGGGAGATTGCGGACTTGGCTAGGCCAGATTAACGGCAAGAAGATGCCGCAGAACAACTGGCGCTGGTTCCGTATATTCGTCAACCTTGCTCTCGTCAAGACTCTGGGCGTTCAGATGGATAATGTGCGTCACTTCATGGAAGATGATTTTGAATTGTTGGATTCGTTCTACCTTGGCGAGGGTTGGTCCAGCGACGGGCTCTGGGGAGAGGAAAGAAAGCAAGCCGACTACTACTCTGGCAGTTTCGCCATCCAGTTCGCCCAACTTTTGTACGTCAAGTTTGCTATGGGTGATGAAGAGAGGGTAGAGAGGTACAAACAGCAGGGACGAGAGTTCGCGTCGACCTATTGGAGATATTTCGATACCAATGGTAGGCTCCATGTTCCAATACGGTACTCTAGACTAACTATGCATAGGAGCTGCGATACCGTTCGGCCGAAGTCTAACGTACAGATTCGCCTTTGCAGCTTTTTGGGCCGCTGCAGCAACTGCTGGTGTCAGTTTGCCGGCTCCAATTGACAACATTGGAACTGTCAAGGGCTTGCTTCTTCGGCATCTCCGCTGGTGGGCGAAGCAACCCGACATGCTTAATACAGACGGGACGCTAAGCATCGGCTTCGTGTATCCCAACATGTACCTGAGCGAAGACTACAACTCGCCACAGTCGGTGTACTGGTGTCTGAAAAGCTTCATAGTACTAGGACTGGACGAAGACCATCCCTTTTGGGCATGCGAGGAACTGCCTCATCCACTTGATAGCGGCCGGTGGGAAAACGAGAATACATCGAATGACGAGGGTTTGAACCGCATCGAGGTGGTCTGGCCCCCTAGGCAGATCCTCTGCAGCACCCCTGAACACCATTTGTTCTTGTCCTCGGGACAGATGACAACCAAGAGCTTCAAAGCAAGGGAGGCCAAGTATGGCAAGTTTGCCTACTCCTCTGCCTTCGCATTCAGCGTACCCACGGGGAACATGCTTATGCAGCTAGCCCCTGACAGCACGCTTTGCGCTAGCAACGACGCCGGCGACAGCTGGAAGGTTCGGTGGGCACCCACTGATGTGCGCCTCGAGGCGACATCAATCCTCGATAGAGACGGTGTATCCTTTGAGGTCCAGTCTCTAGTCAGCGCCTGGAAGCCCTGGAAGTATCTTGACTTGTGGATCGAGACGACCTTGGTCCCTGTCATGGAACACTTCCCAGGATGGCACGTTCGGGTCCACAAGATCAATGTAGGATCCATGGCGGAAACTCCTTCATGGATAGACAGCATCCAACTTGTTGACGGGGGGTTTGCCATCGACTCCCACACGACGAAGGGTAACTTCTTGCCGGAGGTAACCCTTCAGGGGCTTGAGGGAGAAGGCTTCACCCAGCAAGCCGACAACGCCCTTATTCTTTCGACGGCCGGTGCGAGCGGTATTGTAGACCTCTCGACGAAAGTCGATAGCATCGGAGGCATCATTGACCCAGTGGAGTCATCGAGTGTCAAGAGCGAGGCTTTCGTACTGAGGGCTGACCCCAACACCAGCTTGATCGCGCAGAGAACTTTCATTCCGGCTGTCAAGCACCAAATTAGCTTGCGCCAACAATTTTCAGGGAATCAGAAATCACTTCACCTTTTCTCTGGCATTTTTGCAGTCAATTCTCAGGCTGTGTTGGGAAATGTCGCTATTAGGAACAATTGGCAAGAACGTCCTCGGGTGGAAATTGTAAACGGCAGAACACGAATTCATGCTTCTTGGCGGTCACATAGGACATTCGTTTTCGTAGAGTAACATTCTAGCTCCACATTATGCAACGACAGCATGACCTCCCACCCTGCAGCGCAGCAACCATTAGCACCCGTGATATTGCGATCGTTCTCGCGTGTTGTCTTACACAAGGCAGACAGCAATGCACAAGGCTGAGCCTACATCTCGGAACAGACGGCCCGTTGGGATCCATGCGATGGGATGAAAGTTTCTAAAGTATTCTTCCTATAGAATAGTGACAGAGTTGACATTTCATAAACCTTACAGCGTTACTGTGTGCCTCTCAAGGTTTGCCAAGTTCCGAAGAGCCGTACTCCAAATTCCGGGGCCGTGGAAGGCCTCACACAAACTCCGTCTTGCCCGTCCCAGCCTGGCAACCTTTATCGTGTGTATCGCTGCGCTGAACCCAGTTGACGCCCTTTTCCGTCCAAAGGTGAAGACGCTGTAAATCTGATTTCTGTAATGGGCATCCAAACCCAGCTGCGAACCGCTCCGCCTCGCTGTGAGACCATGAACTGTCTCCAAATATCGTGGAGAGACGAACTGCAAGAGAAGTAGCAAAACTTAGAGTACGACAGGCATGGCGTGCGCCATGTGTTCTATCTGTAGCTCGTAGCTTCCCACTCCGATGACCTCTATGGGCCACATGATGAGCTCCGCCCACGCCGTGCCCATAAGCTGCTCCGAGATGATGGACAGCAGAGCCCGGGCCCAGCCGTTCAGGAACCAACAGAACGGTTCTGCCATGTTGATAATGACGCAATAGTGAGCCAAGACGACTAGAGCTGCGGGATGCCGGCGGCGCAACATATCCAGGTAGTCGCTGGACATGAGTACGGGCCACAGGAACACCGCGCGGAACTCAACTGGGGCAGACATGGCATTCATGGTGGAAACCTTGGCAATAGCTTCGCTCAAGGCTATTACCGCGTTATTGATGGTGTACTTGCCCTCGGTCGAGGTTTCCATAGCACCGATCTCGGCTAACCGGGTGCTAAGCCGGGGGAGCCGCTCAAAGAGGGGCTGAAGCGACGGTTCCGGCGTCTGAGGCTCGCCGGGGCCGCGGATGAAGATTTCGCGCAGCGGTCCCTTGCGCAGATCGTCATCTGAAGCGCGCAGGATCACGCTCATGCCGTCTGTCAGGGTGAAGATGTCGAGCATGCTGTCGATGGGCGAGAAGGTTGGGTTGTACTTCTCATAGCTGGGGTAGGTGGCGAAGGCGCTTAGCGTCAGGAAGATGGAAGACGCGAAGAGGGCGTGACAGTTTGTGGAGGATATTGTGCCGAGCAAAGTTCCTCTCATGCCGTTGATGGCGTCATTCTGGTGCTGGGCAGCCTGCATAAGGTAGGCATGACGGCAGTCTGGTTGGAGATATGCCAGGTGGTAGGCTGAGAAGGCAAGGAGCTGGTGAAGCAGAAAGGGGTAAGAGAGCGCCTCTCTTGGCACATCATACTGGAGCGCCTTCTGGGCCTGAGAGGAGTGTGAAAAGGTTCGATACGACACCGAAGTGTAATGGTGCATAAGCTCAAGATCTGAGATCCAGCCGCTGGCCGTCTCCGTCTTGTTCAGGTCGGTTAGGAAGCGCGAAAAGTAAGGGAACGGGTCCGACTGCGAAGACGGAGAAGTTTGCCCTCCTGGACTCGACGCGCCGCCATGGTGGCCACCGAGTGATCCGGCTGCGGACTGTGGCAAAGAGACGCGGGCGACTGCGCGCTTGGCCTCCGCCTAACCGTTGCCGACCCCTATCCACCCCAGCCGCTGTCAGATCCGAGAACGAGATACCTCAACACCAAAGAGTTTCGATTCTCGGGGGAGCAGAACTTACCCGTGATCCCGATCTCCTGCTCCGATGCCCTGCTGCCGGCGCCTGTGCCGACATCTGGGACGAGCCGCTTGTCGACGCTCCCGCGTTTTCTAGTAGACTGCAAGGCAGCCCGTGGCGTACACAGGCACTGCAAGGCCTGTTTTCGTCACACTACGTCAGGAGGATCGCGCATTAGTCTCACATCTCAACATCGAGCGTCGGCTTCTAAGTGGCACCAGCGGCTTCAGGGAGATTTGGGAGGTTGCATCGACCTACTTTGACTCTTCTCTCCTTGCATCTCAAGCACCCATTTCGGGATTTCCTGTACCCCAAACGCTTCATGGTGAGATGGTATGTGGCTCTTCTTGCTAAGACTTCACTGCCGAGAAGTCAACATGGAGGATGATTAATGATATCCGAAAACGACAACGACGACGAGGTTGAGGACAAGGTCCAGTTAATAAGGACGAGCTGGTGGGGGTGGTCTGGTGCCTTGGTCGGAGTATGCGTCCTCTGTATATACGCCGGCCACCTCCAAAGATAGCCAAGACGTGGGTGTTGTTGTGTTGAGCCTTGTCGAACACTGTTGCTCGCCGACTAAACAAAGCTAAGACGGATGGGGAAGTCAACGGGTGAGCCCAGTCTTCGTCTGATCTTGCAGTAGGCAGTCAGGCACAAATACCTCAGTACTTGACGCATTTACTGACAGGTCAAGGGCACTATTCTTGAAATACGGAAAGAACATGCGCGGGAATGCCAAGCCCTGAGTCTGCCATTCGAACAACTTAACCATCGACTATTTCATCACCCCGCCGGACGGGGGTCCGGAAGGCTAGCCATGAAGCTTGGAGGGGGCTCGAGATGGGAAGGGGAAAAATTGGAGAAGTGAAGCTAACTAGGTTCCTTGGTATTCCCAGCCGGCGACGGTGATTAGGGGTGACGGTGTCAGCGACGCGGAAACTGAGTCGCGCCAAGACCGTCCCCTCTCCGTCGTACGGGCGGAGATGCCGCACCCCTACCTCTCTACGGCAGGCCTGGATACCTTAACGAGTATGTATGACGGCCGATGCTCCCTGGTCAGTGATGTATGTGATGGGAGGGGGGGTCCCCAGCCGCCGCACGCACGCACACGCACACTCACACTCACACGCTCCGCGTCCGCGGGAGGAGCGGCCAAGAGCGGTAAAGGGTCGTCTGGCTAAGCCTTTCGAGTACGTGCGTCATGTGGGGGAGCCCTTACGGTCGTCGTCTCTACTGTAGTGTATCTGCAGCAGCATGCGCTCCAAACCCCAACGTGCTTTTCCCGTTGGCGCATTGACAGCCTTGCATGGACAGGCTGAATATAGAACCAGTGAAACGGCTTCTGGTCGACGATGCGGCCGCGGCAAATGGGATGAAGAAGAGACAGACAACTTGATGAGACTAAAGAGGAAAACCAGGGCGCGAATTGCCAAGACATCTCGTCAGAGTTGGTGTATCTGGTAGAAAGGCTTTTTTGATGAAATACCCTCTCACGATTGTTAAGCCAAACCGGTGTCGTTTAATCCTGCGTCCATCGCCAAGACCAGGCTCAGCCCAGCAGGTAGCAGCTAAGCCTCAGTATTGCGTCGCTGTGCCCAGATCGTCCGCCGATGTTCCCGCCCACCTCCTCTGCTAAATAGAGTTTGTGGAAGAGATGGGGGTTTCCTGAGTTAAGCCTCGATACGGCGACTGCCAGCCAATTTGAATTGACAGGGAAACATCGGCCTACGGCAAAGTCTTGGCGCTCCCAAGAGACGGCACACGCGCCGACCAGACCAGCCACACACCACCCGCGCCCGCCCGTGGGTTCCGTGGTGAAGGGCGTCCGGGCGCTCCGCGGGCCCTCTGGGGTCAATCCCCGGTCAATCCCCGGCCGAGAAGATTTTGACTCGGCGCAGAGGTACTGGCCAATGATGAGGCGATCCGAAAACGACACTGCCTCCACGCCTTTAACCGGGTTCCTGTACCTGATTACTGCAATATGCTGACACGGAGCAGGACTTTAGACACGGGGAGAAGTGTCTGCCTGCCCCGATGACCAATCACAAAGAGCGGCTTTCTGGTTATTCCAATTAGTAGAGGGGGCATCGTGTCTAGTCGTAACCCTGCCTAGCACGGCGTCTTGGTTATCACAATTTCAAGTATTTGAGTATTGTACGGATGTTCGGCGCACTGACAGCTGTCACTCTATTCAACGGCGCTAGCAGCATAACGGTCGAGATTTAGTCTCTCGTAGGAATTCGCACGCAAGTCATGTATTGAGTGCTTATGCAATCAGTCGCGCGTCTTCAAGTACCTTAATCCCCACAGGGCTGAGCATGATGGGGACGCTGAATGTCATGAGCATGGGCATCGGAAGACGGCTCGTTTATCGTTTGTCGGCTATCGACTATCCGTTCTCGTTTTCTCTTTCGTACGTCGTACAAAACACCACTCGTTTCCGCGTTTGACTGTAGAGGCTGAGCAGAGATAGCTTCAATTCTGGTAGGATTTATGGAGGTGCGCTTCAAAAGTTTCTGCCTAAAACGCTAAGCGATATCCCTGGCGCCCTGCTAGGGTGGTAGCAGGGGGGCCCTATTAGTAAATCTCACGTAGTATTACTACTAGTATTACCTCTCTAACTACTACTTACGATAACCTCGTTCTAGTATTTATAGGCACTTTATAGGTATTTAAAAACACTTAAAAATAATAATTTAATAGTTAATTTAGGGTGCTAAGTAGTTATTATTAGGTTACTAACTTTTTTATATTTATTACTATTTTTAAGGGTAATAATCTGTTTAATATAGTAAGAAATCCTCTTAATTTAGTATCTAATCTAATTTAGCTCTAATTTAGCTTAATATTTTTCTTATTTCTTAATAGTTTTTATATAGCTTTTAGAAGTATTTTTTTTTATATAGCGTTTTATTTATAGCTAATAGGGCTTAATATAGTTAAAGTTAGAGCTATTACTAAGCTAGAGAAGCTTCTATATTTTAAAAGTACTATATATATAGTAGATAAAATAATAGTTATAAGATAGAGTTTTATCTTCTTAAATAATAGTATTAGTACTAAGTATTTAAGTAAAAAGGATTAACTTAAGTAAAAAATATACTTATAATATTAATATTAGTTAATATTACTATTACTTTTATAAATAAACTTTCTATTAGTAGTATTTTAATACTAAGTTAGTTTATAGCTAAAGATTAAATAGAAGTATAAGTAGCTTATACTATTTAAAAGTTTTTATCTAGTCTTTTTAATAGGTTTAAAAGCTTTATTTATTATAGTAATCTCTATATTAATAGCTTTCTTTTTAGTAGCTATTTTAGATATCTAATAGTAATAAAACCTTTTTATTATATAAAAAAGACCTATAGAATATAAATTTAGAATACCTTTTTTATTACTTATAAATATAGAATTATATATAGGCTTTATTAGCTTTATATTATAAATAGTAGAAGGAGGTAAGGTTTTAAAATTTCTAGTATTTTAACTTCAAAAGTAATAGATTATATAGATAGATTATAAGTATTAAGCGTTATAAAGAGAAATAACTTATATAAGTAAATAGAACTTAATTAACTTTTAATAAAAAAAACTAAATAAATAAATAAGAAATATACTTATTTTATAAAATTCTTATTTTTCTTAATAATCTTAGTAATTAGTTTTTTTTAAAAAAGCTACTAAATCCTTTAATTTAACTTATAATAAAATCTACTAAGTTTTACTTTTTAAAAACTAAATAAAATAAGTATTTTTAAGTTATTTTAGTTTTAGTTAAGTTTATTTTTAATTTTTAATTTTAATTTTTATTATATTTCTTAAATTATTTAAAGCTAAAAAAAGTAGAATATTATAGAGATAATACTACTAAACTTCTTTTTAATAGCTTATTTTCTTTTAAAAGTTATATAACTCTAAAAAATAGAAATTATAAATAAAATATAATTTAATTAAACTCATAGTTAATATTTATTTTTATATTTTTTATTAAGTTTATAATTATAACGTAGCCCCCCTATAAAAAGACTACAGCAAAATTCACTCTATTTATAAGTATAATTCTAGAAACACTATATAGACACTTTAACCTATACCCTCTACTAATTAAAGAAAATAATACAGAAACCCTATATATTCCTACTAGTAAGCAAAGCCTCTAAACTTCATAAAAATATATACGCGCCCTAGCTAAATAGATTAGCTAAATAATAATAACGCTAGCTATATAGCGCGGAGCTAAATAGTATAGTAACGTATATAGTAAGGCTGATTATATTAGGGCTAAAAAGGTTACTAAAGCTCTTATAGCTTAGAGATAGCTTTACTAAACCTTCAAGTAAAGTAAATGCTACTATATAAGAGATAACTTCTTAACTAAAGAGGTTATCCTAAGAGGTTCTTATAGCTAGAAATATAAAAGCTCTACTATAAGTAGGGCTTTATACCTATCCCTCTTCCTCTTCTTTATTACTAAGTAAAAGGTATACCTATAACCTATAATAAATCTTTTATAATATCTATACTATATAAGGAATATAAGAACACTAACCCTATACTAAGTACGCCTTTCTTTAAAGATAATACTATAGCTATTACTAAGAAGTATAATATCTATATACTAGATAAAAACCTCCTATTTAGCGTGTATACTTTCTCTAATTAGTAGTATATTATTAGGGTAGTACTAGATAAAGCCCTTAAGAATACCTTAAAAATAGACTATATCTATACTATAATTATAGTAATAATTACTAATAATAAAAGTATTAAAGTAGAAGCTATATAGGTTTCTAGCTATCCTAAAGAGTAGCTCTTCTTTATATAGACCCTCTATAATGCTAAGGCTAAGGTAGCTTAGTAGGGAAATATTAGTAAGTACAGCTTATGCTAAATAGACAGCATTGCTAATAATATCACAGCTAATAGTAGACAGCGAAATAGTAATAGAGATAGTATTAGTAGCATAGGTGATATGAGAGAGGATAGGTTAATAGTTCAGTAGTCTGTAGTAATTAAGTAATTATAAACTATATTATTATCGAAGTAAAGTTAAAGATTATAAGGTTATTAACAGGTATATATAAGTGTAGCTATAGTTAGGAGAGGTAGTTAGAAACTTAGGAGGTTATTAGGTTATAATTATATGACTAAAGGCTGTGTATATTATTAGGAGGCGCGGAGTTAGGAGGTCTGTTGCTCTAAGCAGGTAAAAATCACTGTGAACAGCTAGAAGCCTTATATTTCTTATAATTAATTAGAGAATTAATATATAAATATTTAATATTTTTAAAGGTTTTCTTTTAAAATAAAATACTTAATATAAGTAATAAGTTTTCTTTCTTATTTTATTATAGAATTAATAATTAGTATAAAAAAGTAAATAAAACTACTAAAAGAGAATCTCTTCTAATATTTTATATTATTTTACTAAATTAAAATAAAAGAAAGTTGAAAAAAAGTAATTTAAGTAATATATATTAAAAGAAATTTAATTAATACTTTTTTTAATTTCTATGTTTTTAAAAATAAAAATAAAACTATTTAAGTATTTAAAATCTAAAAAATTATATTATAGAATTTAAAAAAACTTTTAAAAAAAGTATTTAGTTTAGTAGAAAAAGTAAATAAAGTTCTAATAAGTTTAAATAATCCTTTATTAACTTACTATTTACTTATTAAAAAGTATATATTATATTATTAACTTTATAATAATAATCTAAATTAACTAAAAAATTAAACTTATTCCTTTTTTATTTTTAAAACTAAAAATATAAAAATAACTAGATTTAACCTATTTATTTTATAAATTTTAAAAAAAGTAAAACAATTAATCTATTCTAAGAAACTTTTTTAATTAAACTTATTAAAAAGTTTCTAATAATATTAACTAAGAAAAGAGATATCAAAAAAGCTTAAAAACTTAAAATTTAAGTTATATTTATATATAAAAATAGAATTAAGTTTTTTAAATTAGAAACTACTATAAATATAAAAATATAAAAAGTTAAAAGACAAAAATTTATATATTAGTTTTTTAAAAGAAAAATAAAGAGAATATTTTATAAACTTAACTAAAAATATTTCTCTTTTTTAAGAATAATTTTATATTAATTCTATAGAAAAGAATATATATATATCTCTTTTATTACTTCTCTTTTTTATTTATTTATATAGTAAATAAGTAGCTAGTATAAAGTATATTTCTTAAGGTTTATAGTTAATATTATAGTTTTATTAAGTTTTCTATTAAATCTTAAACTTAATTTATAAAAGAGAAGTATTATAAAGTAAATTATAGAGGATACTACTAATAATAGCTAGTTTTTTTATAAAGAGAGAAAAAAAGAAGTTAAAAATATAAAATAACTATATTATTAAAATAATAAAAAAGAGAAAGAATAATAAATATAGATATACTTATTAAATAAGAAAAATAAATAAAAGTAAAAATAATAATAAGTTCTCTCTTTCTTTTTTATTTTATTTTTACTTTTTATTACTTTTTTAAGCTTATATTATAGAGATCTCTTTTTTATTCTTTCTATTAATAAATTATTTACTTTATTTAAGTTTTATTCTATTCTTTTATAAAGTATTTTTTTAGAAAAGCTTTTTTCTATTACTTTTTCTATTAATTTAGTAATATCTCCTTTAGAATAATATTACTAGAATCTAAAGTTCTAAAAACTTTAACTTAAGTTTAAAATAAAGGTTTTAAATGTTAAGGAAGTTTTAAGCCTACCTAGTAGGAGTTTTTATAGTAAGGTAAAAAGTAGTAAAAGCACCTCAGTTAGTACTTAGTCTAATAGCTTTATAGTATATATACTTAGGAGTCTAAAATAACTACTTATACTAACCCTAACTATAGCTACCTATTATAGCTATTAGCTTTATTAATAATAGCTTTATTATTAGTAAAGTTAATAGCCTTACTTATATAACTTATATAGAAATAGCTTTGTAAAGTCTTGAGCTATAAAAAAGCTTATTTTAGCTATATACTTAAGATACTACTTATACTAAGCCTTAAATCTATTCTTTATCTTTAATCTTAAGTTAACTAAAAAAAAACTACTTAGATTCCTTTATAATATATTCTATCTTACTTAATCTATAAAGCTTTATACTATAAGGTTTTACTTAAAGTATACTCTAAGATACTAAGATTAATACTAACTATAAAGCTAAGTTTATTATAATTAATAAGATAATACTTTTTAACTTATAAAGCTCTAAAAACTAGTTAGCTATAGCTAAGTTATACTTTATAGTCTTAAAAGCTAATATTAGTAGTAAAACTATAAAAAGTACTTATATATTTTAGCTAAGTAATATAGCTATATTTACTACTAATCTTAGTTATTATACTTATTTTAATAATATCCTTAGTAAGGTAGTATAGCTAATAAGCTAACCTAGCTAAAATAGTAAGTATTACTAATAACTATAGAACTATAAAAACGTTAGCTTAATTAATAGAAAGCTTAGATTCTAGGTAAGCAGTAGAGAAGATAGCTAAGTTGCTAGAAAGTATAAGTAAAGGTTAGAAAATAGGTTAAAAAATAGAAAAAAGTCTATAGTAATTAAACCTAGTTAGAATTATAAAGTTATTATTAAAGTGACATTATAAGTAATAAGATTATAATAGTATATATTAATATATATAGAGAGGAGATAGAGCTAAAAGATTATATAACTAGTAAGGTATTAGCTAAAAGAGTAAGTTAGAGGTTATTATAATATAAGTTCTAAGTAAAAATTATAATAGCTAGATAGAAGCTAAAATAAAGGTTTTAAATATAAATTAATAAATAGTAAGTTTAACTTAAACTTTAGTAATATTAATAAGTTCTTTTATAAATTTTTTATTTTATTAAATTTAATAAAAAAAGTTTTTTTTAATTTCTAATTCTAACTAAAATTTTAAAGTAGTTATAGAAACTAAAATCTTTAAAACTATAGCTTCTAAGAATAATACTATAAATATAAATAAAATACCTAGAAAAGCTTTTCTAAAATAAAAGTATAAAGCTATTTAAAGCTTATTAAATTATATTAAAAGATATTAAAACTTTATAAGTATAAACTTTAAAGATTTAAAATACTAAAACTTAATATAGCTAGAATATTTTTTTAGAAATAATATTTTAAACTTTATTAAAAGCTATAAAGCTACTACTAAAGTAGAAAGTATTACTAATATTTCTAAAGTATTAAATATTATATTTTATATAAATACCTCTTTTTAAGCTAATAATTAAACTTAATTTTTTAGTAAAACTTAGTAATAAATAAAAAAGTATTTAATTTAATACTATAAAGCTATAAATAAAAACTATTAAAACCTTCTAAATAATTAAATTAGCTAAATTATCTCTTTAATACTAATAATTAATAATTTTAACTATAAAACTATTATAAAGTTTCTTTAATAAATTAATAATATTTAAATTAAAGCTATAAAATATAACTTTAATATTATAAATAGTTTTAAATAATCTATATAACTATATTAAGATTTAATTAGTTAGCTTTAAATAAAACTACTTTATTAATAAGATTAAGTATTTATAAGTTATTTAAAAAAAGAGATTTTAATAAGTTTAAAATAAACTTAATAAATTAGCTTAGTTTTAAAGCTATTTAGAAGTAAACTTTTTATATTATAGCTTCTATTTATATTTTATTTCTTCTACTTCTAAAAGTTTTATAAAAAAATATTCTTTTTTAAAGAAATAAAAAAGAGTAAACTTAAATCTAATTAAAATATAAAAAGTATTTAAAACTAGTTTTTAAATTAATAATTTTCTAACTTAGTAAAGATAATAGATAACTAGAAAATATTTTCTAAAAAGTTACTTAAATTTTATTAACTATAAAAATAACTAACTATTTTTAGTTTATTTTATAAAAGTTAATAAAAAAACTTTAAACTATTTTTTTATAAACTATATAGTTAGTATTAGTATATAAGTTATATAGATTATAATTTTAATAAAAGCTATTATTTATAAAAAATAGCTAATAAATAAAGTAGTTTAATTTAATATTTCTAAAAGTAGTATTTTTATAGTTTTTAGAATAATAAGTTTTTTTTTTAAATAATTATTATATTATCTAAATAAAAAAGTAAGCTTAACTAAGAAGCTATTATTATATATTTAAAGAATTAAAATAGCTATAAAGCTATAAAAGCTTAAACTACTAAGATTTTTAAATAGAATATTAATAAACTTTAGTTTATATTTATAGAAGTTCTCTAAAATTAAAATAAGTTAATTTAATTAAATTATTTATAAGTTTATAAAAGAAATAATATAATATTTAGTAAGGAAATAAGTAATTAAGTTTTTATATTTTAGGTTTTAGTAATTAATAAAAATAAATAAAGAAAATACTTATATAATTTATTATAACTTAATAGTATAATAAAAAAGGATTTACTTAATTTATAGCTTTTAAGTTTATAATTACTTAATTAAACATATATATTAAATTATCTTTTTTAAAAAAAACTAAAACTTTTAGATTTAATAAAATTAAAAAGAAAATACTAAAAAGTCTTTCTAAGAAAATTACTTTACTATTTAAAATATTAAAAATACTTTTATTATTTTAAAAAAGCTTTGAATTATAAAAACTTATTCTAAAAAGCTTCTAGTTTTATTTGAAAAAGACTACAGAAAATAAAAAGGTTTTTATAGCTTAGAAAAGTAAAAGAAAAGATTTAAATATTAAAATAAGAAAAAAGTTATTTTCTAATTAGATTTCTACTTTTTTAATACTTTAAAACTAGAAAAAGTAAATAATTTAAAAAGAGAAATAATAACTAGTAATATAATTAAAGTTGTTTCTAAAACCTATTTTAAAAATATTTTACTTAAAAATAACTTTTAATTAGCTATATTTTTTAATATTTAAAATAGAAAAACTATTAAAAATAAAGAATAATTAATAAATTTATTTTATATAAGTTTTCTAGTTTAATTAGCTTCTTAGTTAAAGATATATAAAATCTAGCTTAAATATAGAAAAAGGTTTATTAAAAGAAATATATATTTTATAGATAACTTAGAAAGTGTTATTTATATACTTATTTTTATTAATTTTACTAATTTTATTAAAACTTCTAAAAAACAGCTTAGTAAATAAATTAAATAACTAAGTATAATAATATAGTTTAAATATAAAACTATTAAAAATCTTTATAGTTAAAGCTATAATTTCTATAACTATAAACTAAATAATATTTATAATTATTATACTATAGCTTATTTTAAAAGTTATTATTAATAGAGAATACTTTAATAACTACTCTCTTATATAAAATATTATTAATACTAAAGCTAGGTTTAGTTTTATTAACTATAAATATATTTTAAACTATAATATCTCTATTTTTAATAATAACTCTAACTATAAAAATAATAACTAAAAATAATTTAAAGCTACATTTTATTAAAGCTTATTATATACTTATTTAAATTAATAACTATAAAGTTATAATAATTATAATAGTTATAAACTTTAAAATAGTTAATTATAACTTACTTTTAAACTTCTTTTAGTATTTCTACTAAACTTACTTTTAAATACTCTAAATACTTTATTACTATAATAATAAAAGCTAAAAAGTATAAGAATAAGAAACTTAAAAAAATTAGTATTCTAGTTAGTTTTATATAGTTAGATTCTTTATACTAAATCTAGTATTATTTTTTAAAATAGAAAAATATATAAGATATTTATAATATATTTAAATCATTTTAACTAGAATAAGCCTAACTAAGATATAAATAATATATATAATAGATTTAAACTTATTATATTAATATTATAATAAACTATAAAACAATATCTCTTATCTAAGAAAAGAAAGAAGACTTTTTTAAATAAAAAAAAGAGATTTCTTAGAATAATTAGTATTTTACTCTAATTTTACCTTTAACTATTTAATATTCTTAATATAATTATAAAAGTAGTAATTATTTTGGTAATAGAAACTATTAAAGTTTATTTTTTTAAGAAAACTAAAAACTAATAATATTTTAATAATATTCTAAAAAACTAGAAGCTTTTAACTTATACTAAGAAAACTATAAAACTAACTAAAACTTTATAAGGTTTATATATTATATAAGTAAAAAAATAAAAAAGTATATTTAGTTAATAATTTATTTTTAAATAGCTTAGTTTTAAATAGTTAAAAAACTAAAAAAAGATTTTAATTTACGAAGTTAAAAGCTATTCTTAGCTTTCTAACTCTTCTTTTACTAGTTATATATTATAATTTATAAAACTTAACTAAAATATTTCGTTTATACTAGACAAATTTTTAAAATTTAAAGTTACTTAGCTATATCTTTTACTAAAAGAGATTAAAGTATTAAAATATATTCTTACTAATAGAAAGAGAATACTTATATAGAATTTTACTAAATAAATTATTAATTTATAAGTATTTCTATTATAAAAGATTAGAACTATTAATATATTACTTAGTAAGAAAAAGAAATTCTTATTTTAAAAACTTTATAAAGTAAAGTTATTAATATATTTAGATTATAAGTTATATAAAAGTATTTAAAAAGTTTATAAGTTATATAAAAATACGTAGTCTGTTATTACTAAGAAAAATAATAATATAAAACTAATTAACTTATATAAAACTTAATAAAATTAATATTAGAAATACTTTTTTCTCTAGAAACTAATAAAATTTCTAAAGATTTTACTAACTATAACTATAAATTTTTTAAACTATTTTCTAGATATAATTAGGTTTTTTTAATAAAAAAAGCTAAAACTTAATTATATTTACTACTCTTCTTAACTTATTAAAATATATATTTTACTATAAAGTATAATAAATTAGTTATTTAGTTTATAAAAGTTATTATAAAGATCTTTTATAATATCTTAATATTTATTAGCTTTTTTTTAATAATATTCTCATTAGAAAGCTAAAATAGTATAATAATAAACTAGCTTATTAAGCTATTAGAAATATTTATATATTTTTAAGTATTTTATAAACCTTAATATAATACTTTAGAATTTTAAATTTATTAGTATTACTATTTCTCTTAAAAAATCTTAAATTTACTAGCTTAGTATTAACTTTCTTAGATATATAGTAAGTAATAAGAAATATAAACTTAACTAAAATAAGGTTATTAAGATTTTTAATAAGAAAAATATAATATTATAGCTATTAAAAGCTTATTATATAGATTAAAAACTATAATATTATTTAAACTATTTATAAAGCTTCTCTAAAAAGATATACTTTTTAAATAGAGTTTTAAATAGTAATTAGCTATAAAAACTCTTAAGCTTTACTTAGTTAGCTTTCTATTACTTTAGCTTATTAATTATAATAAAAAAGTAAATAAAATTTACTTTTCTACTAATATAAATTTTAAAAAATAAAATACTATTTTAAGTAATATTATTAAAATAAAAAAATATATTACTAGGTATAAAAATAAAATTTAAATAAACTTAGCTTTTGACTATAATATAAATAAACTAAAGCTTTAGTTAGTTTTATTTACTTTTAAAAAACTTTAGAATTATCTCTATAAAGTATAATTTACTTTAGAAATAGATATAAAAATCTTTATAGACTAAATTAGTAATATTACTTTAGATTTACTAAGTATTATCTTTATATAATAGATTACTTAGATTTAAAATATTTAATTTTAATATTTAATATATACTTAGTATAAAAAATAGTATTATAAATAGCTTTTTATAAAAACTAGCTAGAAAATCTAATATTTATAAAGCTAAATAGAAAGAAAACTTAGATAAAATAATTAATAACTTTATTTATATTATAAAGCTAAATAAGAACTTATATTTAAGAAAAGAAGATTTATTAAGCTTTAAATAAGCTTAATTTTAAAGGTTGTAATAAATTACTAAATATTTAGCTTTTTTAAACTAACTAAAAATAGTAACTTAGTATAACTTTAATAAGTTTAAATAGTATATAAATAATATCTTTTAAAATAGCTTCTTTTTTAAAAAGAAATATAAAATTAAATCTTATACTAAAAAGAGTAATAAATAATAAAAAAGAAAAAAAGAAACTTATTTAGTATATATATATAGAAAAAAGCTACTATAAAAGAGATACTATATATATAAAGCTTAGAGAATAATATATTTAAGAAAATATATACTAAATAATAAATAACTAGATAAAAAGCTACTTTCTATATATCTAAGCCTAACTATATTAATTTAAAAACCTTTATATCTTTTCTATACTTTTAAATATTCTTTTTAATATATTTATATAAATATCTAGAGAATTAATAACTATTCTTTAACTAAAGCTTATAATATATTAACTAGCTATATTAAAGCTTATTAGCTACTAAAAAATATTAACTATAGAATAATAGCTAAGTTTATTTAAGAAGATTTAACTAATATAAGATTATAAGTTTTAATAATAGAAGTTTTAAAAATAAAAGGTTTATTAAAAAGTTTAATTAAATTTATAAGAAATAATACTATTATTAGTATATAACTTAAAAATAAATAAACTTATTAAAAAAAGTTATTAATCTCTTATTTATACTTTAATAACTTAATTAGACTTTAGTATTAAGAATTAAACCTCTATTTTTGATATAACTCTTTTATTAATTAAATATTAGTTAAACTATCATTAGTTACTCTTTTTTTATCTATAAAAATAATTACTCTTATAAATAAAAAAGTACTTAGTAAGTATTAAACTAGTTAAAAGTTATAGATATAGAAACTAAGTTTCTTTTATATATATAAATATTTAAATAACTTAATTCTAATTACTATATTACTTTTAAATATATTATAAAGTAGTATTATTAAGTAGCTAAGAATTATAATTAAAAGAATAAATATAAAATATAATACTAAAAGCTATAAATAAGAGATATTATTCTTATATATAATATAAAGCTATTTATTGATAAGAACTTCTCTAATAAACTTCATATTTATTAGTTTAGCTCTTTTTATATTTAAAAAATTTCTTTTTATATATTTTCTTATTTTCTAAAAATATTTACTAAACTAATTATTAAAAGAATTATTATTAGTAATTATTTAAAGAAATTTATAATAAATAAAAATAACTATCTAGATAATATCTCTAAAATAGAAGTTTAACTAAACTTTAATAAAACTATAGCTAAGGTTTTCTTTACTATAAATTAACTAAACTTTAATATACTAAACTTAATAGAAATTTCTAATTTTAATAAACTCTTTATATTAAAAGAAGTAAAGATAGATAATATTAAAATTATAAAAATATAAATTAAATAACTATAAGAGTAAAATGAAACTTTATAAACTAAAATTAATAAATAGTAGAAAAAAATAAGTTAATAATAAGTATTTCTATAAAGAATAAAGAATTTAATAACTAATATAGAGATATAGAGAAACTAAAAAATAGCTAAATCTATATATTTATAAGTTTTTATCTATTTTAAATAAATAACTTTATATTTAATATATTTATTACTAGTTATTTTTATATTATTTTTATAGTAATATACTACTTATATTACTTCTTTTATTTAAATATACTTATTATAAAAAAAAGAGAAATATAAAAATAATAAAAACTAACTATATATAAAAACTAAAAATATTAAAAACTTAAAAGAAATTAATATTAATTCTTAAAACTTTTAAACTAAAAATAGATTAAATAACTTATTATATAGTTTCATTATTAAAATTACTATTATAACTTTTATTACTTTTTTTCTTATTTATAATGCTTTTTTAACTTCTATTTTAAATAACTTTTCTATTTTATAATAACTCTAGTTATAATAAAGTATAATATAGCTAGAAAGTTTCTAAAAATATTATATTTATATTATACTTTTAAGATATTAAGTTTATTAAGAAATAGACTATATAGCTAAAAAAAAGCTTATTTTTAAAGAACTTTTTATTTTTATTAAGAAATAAAATAACTCTATTACTATCTACTTAAGAAGTATTATTAAGAATATTTTTCTAAAAATTACTTTTCTTAATATATTTAACTTAGCTTATCTCTTTCTAGTTATAATTAAACCTATATAAGTAAAATAATTTTTTTATAGTAAATATAATTTAAATAAAACTTATTTTATTTAGTTTAATAAGAAATATATTTTTAGAATAGAAAAGTAGTAGTAATAATATTTCTAGTATTAGTCTTTTTAAATATTATTTTTCTCTATTACTTAAAATACCTATTATAAAACTAGAAGTTATAAGTATTATATATATAGATTAATAAAGCTTTAATAGTTTTAAACTTAATAAACTTCTAATATAACTAACTCTTAAGTCTAATATAGTTATTAGTAATATATATCTCTTAAGTAAAGAATAGCCAATTAGAAATTACTTTTTCATTTTAAATTAGAACAATATATATTAAAATAAACTTTATAAATAAATACTAAAACTATATAATAATACTTTTTTATTTATTTAGTTTAGTTTATCTATAAAGTTAATTTTATACTAAATTATATTAATAAAACCTAAAATAGATATCTATTTAAAAAAAAGAGAAACTTATTTATAAGTTAGTAAAAAACCTAGTTAGAGCTAGAAAAGAATATATTATAACTAAAGTAGTTATAATAGCTTAATACTAATAATATTTTCTATTTTTATTTTTATAAAAAGTAATAACTAAGATAAATAAAAAAAGAAAACGTTTAAAATATATTAAAAATAGCTTTATAGAAATTACTAAAGTTAATCTTAATATCTATATTATAATAATTAAAAAGTTAGAATTATAATTATAAAAGTTTAGTTAAGTTAAGGTTTATAAAAATAGATATATTATAAAGAAAAAAGAAAAGATATAGCTAAATAGAAAAGAAATACTCTTTTATATTTAAAAAGAGAAATAGTTAATAATAATAAATAGTAGTTATAATAATTAAAAAGTATATTTACTATAATAATTTATTAATAAAATAAAAACTAATAACTTAAAAAACTTTTTACTATTAATTTAAAGTTAACTAAGCTAAAAGAAATATATTTATTTAAATATAAATAGTAAGAGTAATAAGAAATATATTATTTAAAAAGCGCTACTACTTATAAAAAAGAAGCTTACTACTTTAAATATCTTATAATTAGTTTTTAAAAGTTTATTTTATTTTAAGTAGTTTATTACTATAAATATTAGCTTTCTCTTTTTAAATATATTATTATAAGCTTAACTATACTTTCTATAACCTAAAAAACTACTCTAAAAAGTAAAACTAACTATTATAATTAATAATTAATTTATTTCTTTTTTCTTAACTTCTTTCTTAATAACTTAACTTTACTTAAAGATCTTATTAATATTTAATTAACTTAATATCTATAAACTAACTTTACTTTTCATAAACTACTTTATAAACTTAGTTAGCTGTTTCTATATTTAAAAAGTATAAAATTAAAAAGTATATTAATTACTAGTACTAAAAGCTTTCTTTACCTCTATTTATAAAAAGAAGTATTTTAACTTAAATAACTTATAATAAACTATTTTTATATTTTACTTTAATACTTTAACTAAACTTAACTACTACTTTATTAACTTATTCTTTTTCTTTAATTTCTAAAATATTCTTACTAATTATATTAGTAATCCTTTTACTATAATAACTTATTATTAAGTTATTTGATTTTTTAACTTTAACTTTAATTTCTTTTCTACTTATTAGAGAATATTTCCTATTTATTTAATAATATATAAACTTAACTAAATATCTTTCTATTTAATAAAGTTCTTTCTTTATTTTTAATAATAATTTCACATATCCTATTAATTTTCTTTAATATTTTTCTTTTTAATTCCCTCTTTAATATAACTTCTAGAATAACTTATAAAATATTAAAAGAATTTAAAAAAATATATAAAAATCTTTAAACCTATATTCTATATCTATATAAAAAGTAGTTAGTTAAGCTTTAAATAACTAAATAGATTTAAGAACTTATAAAAGAACTTTTAGAAAACTAGAAATATCTTATTATAAATACTTATTTAAACTAAAAAGAAGAACTTAATAAGTAGTTAGAAAAGTCTTATTACTTCTTTTTTATTATTAATAATAACTATTTTTTTAGTATTTAGTTTAGTATAATAGAACTAATTAAAATACTAATTAACTTTTATAGCTTAAGAAATACTTTTAAACTAAGAGTTACTAGAGATTTCTCTATATTTTAATAAATATAGAGAACTAATAATATAATAAATATAAAGTTAATTAAATAATAAAGTAAAAGTTTCTAATACTCTAATAAAACTTAATATTAAAATAATTAGAATTAAACTATATAGGAGTAAATATTTCTAAACTTTTATAATTTATTAAAATACTTTTAAAAAAATAAAAAACTAGAATTAGATTATATTAAGTTAATATATAAATTTATAATAAGAGATATTAAAAATAATAAATATACTAAGATCTTTATTATATAAACTTTTTAGTTTAGTTAGAACTTAGTATTTCTTTATAAAAAAGATAATAATTTCTTTATAAGCTAGAACTTTATTATCTTTATTAAATATACTAAAATATAAAGTTAAGCTATAGCTATAGTTATTAACTAAGAAAATAGCTTCTATATTTATTTAAATAGTACTTAAAATAAATATACTTAAGTTATAAAAATAAAAACTTCTAAAATAGTTTTTTAAAATATAATAAAAATAATTAAAAACTAATATAAAGTCTATAAAATACTAATAGAAACTTAAGATCTTATTAATTATATTTTATTTATTATCTCTTAACTTTAATTTAAAAGTAAACTTAAAAAATCTTAGAACTTATAGAAATATAGCTTCTATATTTTTAACTCTATCTATTATATTTTATAGAAAGAGAATTCTAATATTAAGAAGTTTTAGTTATAATAAGCTTTAAACTATTAGATTATTAAACTAAACAACTATAAATTACTCTATACCTATTAAGTTAAGCTTCTAATTAATAAATTTAGCTTTTATAATAGCTTAGTTAAAAAACTTTAAATTAAACTTAATTAATTACTAAAAAAAGTTCTTAGAAATTAAAAAAGCTATAATAAAAAACTTAAAATCTTATAAAACTTAATAATTATAAAAATAGAAAGAAAAAGAACTACTTCTAGTATAGTTTAGTTAGTTTTTAGTTATAGAAAGATTAATATTAATTATAGAAGAAGATATAAAACTAGCTTTAAATACTTATAACTTAGATATTTATTTATAATAGGAAAATTTAATATATTATATTTTTTCTAAAAATTATATAAAGATTACTTTTTAAATCTAAAAAATAGAAAATAGATTAGTAAGTATATATAAAAAATAAAAATAAAGTTTTTTTATATTAAGCTTAAATAATATATTTAAAAACTTAACCTTTTTTAAAATTAGAAACTTAATAAGTATACTTTAAAAGAATTCTTTATTTACTAGAATAACTTATAGAAGATATTATATAAATAATATAACTTTAAAACTTTTATTAACTTCTAACTATACTAAATAAATAGCTTAAACTTAGTTTATAATATACTAAAAAGCTATAAAAAATATAAATAATACTTAAGTTAAATAAAGATCTACTAAAAAGCTTATAAAAAGTAAAGCTTTTCATAATAGAACTCTTGAAGTATAAAAGAATATTATATATAAAGTAAAACTAATTAAGTTTTTTTTTCTTAAAAAAAGCTTAAAAGATATATAGAAAAAGATAGAATTTTAAAATTTCTAGTATTTTAACTTTAAAATAATAAATTATATAATAGATTATAAGTATTAAGTATTATTATAAAAAGAAATAGTTTATATAAGTAAATAAAAGCTTAGTTAGTTTTTAATAAAAAAGACTAAATATATAAATAAGAAATATATTTATTTTTATAAAATTCTAATTCTTTTAATAATTTTAGTAATTAGTTTTCTAAAAGAGCTACTAAAATCCTTTAATTTAATTTATAATAAAAGTCGACTAAATCCTATTTTTTAAAAACTAAATAAAAATAAGCGTTTTTAAGTTCTTTTAGCTTTAATTAGGCTTATTTTTTATTTTTATTTTTAATCTTTACTATATTCTTTAAGTTATTCAAAACTATAAAAAATAGAATACTATAGAGATAATACTACTAAACTTCTGTTTAATAGCTTATTTTCTCTTAAAAAGTTATATAACTTAAAAAATAAAAGAAATAGAAGTTACAAATAAAATATAACTTAGTTAAACTTATATTTATATATTTATTTTTATATTTTTTATAGTTAGCTAAAGAATTAATATATAAAGTATTTAGATATCTTTAGTAGGTTTTCTTCTAAAATAGAGTATTTAGTATAATTAATAAGTTTTCTCTCTTATTTTTTATAATACTTAAGCTATAAAAATAGAAACTTCTAAAATAAATTTTTAAGATATAATAAAAATAATTAGAAACTAGTATAAAGTTTATAAAATACTAATAAAAACTTAAAATCTTATTAATTATACTTTATTTATTATCCCTTAACTTTAACTTAAAAATAAATTTAAAAAATTCTAAAATTTATAAAAATATAGCTTCTATATTATTAACTTTATCTATTATATTCTATAAAAAAGGAATTCTAATATTAAGAGGTTTTAGTTATAATAAGCTTTAAACTACTAAATTACTAAGCTAAACTACTATAAATTACTTTATAACTATTAAGTTAAGCTTCTAATTAATAAATTTAGCTTTTATAATAGCTTAGTTAAGAGACTTTAAACTAAGCTTAACTAATTACTAAAAGAGTTTTTAAAAGCTAAAAAAGCTATAATAAAAACTTAAAGTTTTATAGAACTTAAAAAGTATAAAAATAGAAAGAAAAAGGATTATTTCTAGTATAGCTTAGTTAGTTTTTAGTTATAAAAGGATTAGTATTAATTATAGAAACAAATCTAAAACTAATTCTAAGTATTTATAATTTAGATATCTACTTATAATAAAAAGATCTAATATATTTAACTTTCTCTAAAAATATTATATAAAAAGATTACCTTTTTAAATACTAAAAATAAGAAATAGATTAGTAAATATATATAGAAAATATATAGTAAAAGCTTTATTATACTAAGCTTAAGTAATATATTTAAAAACTTAACTTTTTTTAAAATTAGAAGCTTAATAAGTATATTTTAGAGGAATTTTTTATCTACTAAAATAACTCTATAAAAGATATTATATAAGTAATATAGCTTTAAAACTTTTATTTATTTCTAACTATACTAAATAGATAGTTTAAACTTAATATATAATATACTAAAAAGCTATAAAAAAAGATATAAATAATATTTAAGTTAAGTAAAAATCTATTAAAAAGCTTATAAAAAGTAAAGCTTCTAATAATAAAACTTTTAAAATATAAAAGAATATTATATATATAAAATAAAATTAATTAAGTTTTCTTCTTTTTATTTAAAAAAAACTTAAAATATATAAAAAGAAGTAAAGTTTTAAAATTTCTAGTATTTTAATTTTAAAGTAATAAATTATATAAATAGATTTATAAATATTAAATATTATTATAAAAGAAAATAGTTTATATAAATAAATAGAAGCTTAGTTAGCTTTTAATAAAAAAGACTAAATAAATAAATAAGAAATATATTTATTTTTATAAAATTCTTATTTTTTTTAATAACTTTAGTAATTAGTTTTTTAAAAAAAACTATTAAAATCTTTTAGCTTAATTTATAATAAAAATCTATTAAGTTTTATTTTTTAAAAACTAAATAAAAATAAGTATTTTTAAGCTTTTTTAGTTTTAATTAAGCTTATTTTTTATCTTTTTTTTTAATTTTTATTATATTTTTTAAGTTATTTAAAACTAAAAAAAGTAGAATACTATAAAGATAATACTACTAAACTTCTTTTTAGTAGTTTATTTTCTCTTAAGAAGTTATATAACCTAAAAAATAAAAGAAATAGAAATTATAGATAAAGTATAACTTAGTTAAGTTTATATTTATATACTTATTTTTATATTTTTTATAGTTAACTAGAGAATTAATATATAAAGTATTTATGTATTTTTAAGGAGTTTTTTCCTAAAGTAAGATGCTTAGTATAATTAATAAGTTTCTCTCTTACCCTGTTATAATAGTAGCTATTATAGTAGTAGTTAAAAATAATAAATATTTTATTAGACTAAATAACTTTCTTTTAATTTTTAAGAGTTTAATATTTATAAGTAAAGTATTAAATAAGATATTTTTACTATATATAAGCTATTAAGCTTAATTTCTTAATAAGTTTAGTTTTATAGAAGCTAGCTTTATATAGTATATACTAAACTATAATAATAGAGATATTAATACTCTTTTTATTTAGTTTATTAGTAATATTAGTATAGTTTTTCTTATATTTATATTAATTATAATAAACTTTCTAAAGAATAGTATTAATAGTAATATTAGTTTATTTCTTAAGCTAGCTATTATAGGAGGTATTTTTATAAAATTTAAGGTATATTATAAGTATTAATATATCTAAATTAAAACTAGCTTTTTTAGTATATTTAAGGATATTATTATTCTACTTTAAAATACTTAGAGCTTTAGTACTATTTTTTATAGATTTACTACTAAAATAGTTTCTAAGGCTAAAGATTACTACTTTAATAAATAGATTAATTTATACTATTACTATAGTAAAAAAGAAAGTAAAAAATAGTAATATAAGGTATATAGTAATGTTTTTATTAAGTTGAAAAGACCTCTTCTAGTAAAGGCTTTTATAACTAAAAAAAGTAAAAAAGAATACTAAAACCTGATTAAGATAATACTAGTCTTAATTAGGTTTAGTAGCCACTATACTAGTCCTCTATTAGCTAGTATAGCTATATATCGGCTTAGCGTTTTAGGCAGAAACTTTTGAAGCGCACCTCTGTAGTGTTATTAACAAAAGAGATTGGTTCCGGGCGTTCCAGCAGCACAACTGTTGCCTGGCGATGGAGATGCTTAAAGGCAGAAGTCTGCAATAGCGTAACCATCGATTGAATTCAGTATCAATCCAAAACAAATCCAGCCATTTGTTCTAATAAAATCATTTGCCGGCCATTTTTAAAACGTTAGAACCGTAAGTTTTGGTTACTCGATACCGCAACATAGCTACAGTTAGCACAAGGCAAAAGGGCCTGGTTAAGAGGGTAGAGAAGGTTATAACAGTAGCAGCAAGGGCTATCCTACCTGTCTGGAGGACCACGCTAACCAGCAGCCTCCTCCGAGACTCTGGCCTGCCTACCGCAAAAGTAGCTCTCGAAGCAGTACGCCTACGCTTCGCTACACGCCTACAGAAGGTTGACCAACAGCACCCCCTAGTCCCAAGGCTTTCCCAGCTAGGGCGGCGGCAAACAAGGCTTCAAAGAACAGCAGCCCTCCTACCTAAGTGCCTAAGGCCGTTGCTCCTACAGCCACAGCACCTCTCAGGATCACAAGACCCTACAGCTGGCCAGAATAAAGAGAAAGCAGCTAAAGCGTTTCAGGACTAGATTAAGACTGTGCCAGACAACCATATAATTATCTACTCAGACGGCTCTAAAGCCCCTAATAAGGCTACAGGTTTCAGCTTCGTTATCTACCGCAGCAACAAATGGATAGCCCAAGGGTGCGGCCGCCTTAACATTGCAGAAGTGTTTGACGGCGAGGCAGAGGGGGCGAGGGCAGGGCTCTAAAGGGCCCTCCTTACTTCCCAAGGCCAGCCTATATATATCTGCATTGATAACACCAGCGTTATTCAGGGGATCCGAGGCATAGCTCCAGACTCCTCACAAGCGGCCTTCCTGGAGATCCAGGAGATAGCAAGGATACAGAACATACAGACCTATTGGTGCCCAGGGCACCAAGGGATAAAAGGAAACGAAGAGGCTGACAGCCTAGCTAAGGAGGGCACAACACTGCCAGCCCCAAGAGGCCTCCTAGCTACCCTATCAGGGATTAAGCGACTGGCCAAAGAACGCAAACAACACCAGCATAGGAAATGGTGGAAGCAAGAAGCACCCCCCCGTTATACCCAGCTGGGGCTTAAGGCCACCCTTGGCTGCCCTCCTGAACTAGCTCTACCAAGAGCTACCCTTCACTATCTCCTGGCAGCACGATCAGGCCACGGAGACTTTGAACAGTATCATCAACGCTTTAATCACACAGAGGCATTGCTCACCTGCTCCTGTGGGGAGGCTAAAGAGGCAGACCACCTGGTCTACTGCCGTAAGACCCTAGTGAGGAGGCAACGGTGGCCTATCCTCTACCCTTGTAGCTGAAGGGAGCCTCTAGGACCTATAGGCTCCCTAGAGCGCTACTTTAAGGGTCTACTTATCGACTCTGAAGGCTTCCAGGCCTTCCTTGACATGACAGACTTCTTCCAGAAGATCTGCCCGCGTTACTAAGAGATAGGACTTAACCTATCCTCTCAAAAACAACAGACTACCTATAGTCACCAGGACAGCAGATTGCTATAACAGAACTAGGGCACCAGTAGGAACTAGGGATGGATAGAACACATATTGGCCCTCGGGCAAGATCTGGAGGACGCTAGGAAGAGACGTGTACTACAGAGTATATAGCTAGAGCCTGCGGCCCTCCACGCCACATACCCTTCGGGAGGTCTGCCGCAAGGGTGGCTGCGCCCTTGCCGCCACGGCGTTAAATATCAAACAACAAACAAACTACCGCAACATAGAAACGACAATGGCGAACGATTACTACCGCTATGACCCCTCCCTACCTGCGACGATCATCTTTGCCGTTTGCTTCGGCCTTTCTGCAGCCGGTCACGCATTTCAACTTGTTAAAACCAGAACCTGGTATTTCATACCATTCTTGATTGGTTGCATCGGTATGTGCATGCGATCTCCTTCTCATGAAACAGCGAAATTGACCAGCCACAGTTGAGGTAGTAGGATATGCCGGCCGAGCGATCAACGCAACAGAGACACCCAATTGGACAAAGGGGCCATACATTATTCAAGCTTTGCTCTTGCTATTGGGCCCCCCGTTCTATGCCGCGTCGATCTACATGGTCTTTGGGAGACTGGTCGTATTGCTGGATGCTGAGAAACATGCTCTCATTCGGAGAAAGTGGCTTACGAAATTCTTTTTGCTTGGAGACGTTCTGTCTATTTTTGGCCAGGCAATCGGTAGGTCATAGCCCGTTCAGAGCGTCTGAGTAAACAGTGGCTAACATGGATGTCTCAGGCGGTGGGCAACTTGCCGGTGCAGACACCCAAAAGAAGAGGGATCTAGGCCAAACGATCATTATCGTTGGACTTGGCATCCAAATCTTGTTTTTCGGTTTCTTCATGATTGTTACGATTCTTTTCCATCTTCGCATCAACCGCGACCCCACCCCGACAAGTCTTGTGGTCAGGACCCCTTGGCGACGACTCCTCCAAGTGCTCTACGCTGCGAGCTTTCTCATTCTGGTTCGCTCAGTCTTCCGAGTCGTTGAGTACGTCATGGGCGAAGACGGGGAACTGCAGTCGAAGGAGGTATATATCTACATTTTCGACGCATTGTTGATGCTTGCTGTGTCTGCAGCATTTAATTATTTCCACCCTTCTCGGATTATCAGCAACTCTGCGGCATCCCGTTTCACCATTTCTGACCCGGAGGATCAAGTCAACAATTACCCGATGACTTCAACAAGCAATTTCGGCGGGTCTCGGTCAGTCGCATCAAGCTATCTCCCTCAGAAGTAGGAGGGCACAATGACCACTGCACTCATCTGTTTGCCCCCATCCTGGATAACAAGCATTGCGTTTTTACTTCCAGCAGCTGTTTTAATTGATTCGTTTGGTTGCCTGTTTCTCTCTTCGACTCAACTCTAGAATAGAATGATCCCCGGTTAGACTTGCCCGCTTAATTCATGAATTTCTTTCGATTTCTGAATCTCCGTTCTTGGCAAAGCCAATATGCAAATAACAAAACACATCCAACCCCGCACTCGTCGTGGCTGGTGATAATAGAAAGATGGGATGAAATACTCGAACGGGCTTCCGGTCGCCCCCACGACGGGATGTGCTGATCATCAGGCTGACAGCCTGTGAACTCTGTCCGCCGGGACATTGAAAGTGCCCGAAAATGCAGCTGGCCGGCTTGGCATGTCAAACCGTCTCGGAGAAGCTCGCTCAAGGTGACGGCCGCCGAGCCTCATGGCGCGAAACATCACAGTCGCCGTGCCAAGAACCACCAGAGCCTCAGGAGAGCACAGGTGACGCCCGGCTTGCCTCACAGGGATCGACGGTTGATGAACTTGCCTCAGATATAGACCTCATATGCTCATAGCTCCCAAATGGTCTTGGCTGCCAGGTTGAACTCGCTTTGGATGGCAGGGTATTGACGTGCCGTACGCCGCGTGCCGAGAACTCACATAGCTGCCCAAAGGCCTGCGTCCGAGCTCCCCAGTGCCGCGGTGTGCCGTGGATACCAAGGATGAACCCAAATGTCGATGCTATAGACAAGCGACATGTGCTATTGCTCAGAATCAAACGCCAAGACATGTTGGTCTCTTTCCACCACTCGTCGGCGCTTTTGGTGCACCTTTCTCAGTCTCATGAGGCAGATATCAATAGCGGCTTCTGTGAGGGCATTCGGAACGGGCCGTTAAGCTTTCTAGGTGAAACCAGATGATGGTGTGGACCCTGTAGTGACTGTGCACGCTTGGACAGCCAAGCCTCAAGGCAACTTAGCCAGTTGCAATGATGCCCATTAGCTCATGTGGCCGGGCACTTTCGACAAGCAGATGAACCACCCTGGCGGGATGAGGAGGAGGGGACACACAAAGTATGGACGCACATGATTTCCGAACCGTCGGAACCGACTGCAACGGAGCTCGGGCTCTGCACGCTGCTGTGATCGACGGCACCCCTCCCGCGTCCCTTGCCTCCGTGCCCCCCGGACAGCTGGGATGATGGTGTCAAAACGTGGCGCAGGGCAGACACTTGGGCCAAGGACCCTATGCTTCTTTTCCCAATCAACCTTGGGCTGGCAACAGCGTGGCAGAGGAGACAGTGCCAAGACCCCTATCTATCTAATTTTATACCCCAAATGTTTGATTTCCCCGCAACTGCTCGAGTAAGATTAAAAGAGTCTCGTCTGCTCATCACATGAAGTTGTTGACCGCCGATTGCTACATCGCGAGGTCTTGGCACCGTCTTCTTGACTCTTGGCTTGGCGCCGTCCTACCCGATGAGCGGAGTGGCTGGTATCTCTGCCTTTCTTGGCAACCGCAAGTCTTGCAAGTCTCAAGACCTTTTTTGCCTTCCCAAATTTTGATTTCAATCAACAAGGCCAAGGGTTATCACCACCGGTTTCTAGGCGCGCGTTTCGATACCGGCGCAGAGTTGATGCCAAGCCCCAGCTCGACTTGGCCGCGACGCCGCCATCATCCATCACAACCCGGCCCAGGTCGCGGAGGTCCCCAAAGGAGGAGTGCAGATCCGTACCATGTCTATCACGACTTTCTTGGCACTCATCAATTGACTGATGTCGTTAGCACGAGGCAGACCGGCAACTCAAGTCATGAGGTGTCGCCCTCGGGTGGCGGTGGCACTGAACATGTGAAGGGCAACTTGGCGAACATACTCGCACCCATGTAGACGACGCGAAGCACGATGTCGATCATCGCGACGATGTCACGGTGTCAGCTGGCGCAACTCATCAGTGACGAGTAGGTAGATCATCGCTGGGCTGCCAGAGGCGAGCCACGTCGAAGCTGACGAGTTTGTTGGTGCTATCGCCCTCCGCCAAGAAGTCGTTCGACTTTCAGCACCTTGAATCAGGCCATGCTTCATATTGCCAAGAACGAGATAATGGTCGCTGAGTCGTTCGCCAAGCTTCTCGAGAGACAGGTAGTCATTTGTAACAACTTCGCTGTGCGTCTCGTCTGCTTGTTCCAGCATCTAGGGATAGTCTCGTGGGATGAGCTTCGCATCATGAGAGCTTCCCATTTAGGACTAGAGTCGCCAGTGTTATTTGATGGATTATTCCATGTCGTGGCGCAAGCTCCTGGGTCAACGGTGATCCAATTGTTGAGAGAATCCTTCTCGCGTCACGGGAATGAACTTCACGGGAATGAACTTCACGAGGACCCAGTCTTAACACTACTGCAACTTATTACCTATTCAAGTAATTCCGGCCATGGAACTTGAGAAGTACGTGCTGAAGGCAGCTTTACTGTGGCAAACAACACGTTGATATGACTTTACCCGATTCCTTCTCATGGGCTGATGTATTACCCGGGCTCATGCTTTATCGTGACATCTCCTGGCCGGTATGATAGATCTCTTGGCGATCTACAATCTGGTTACGAATCTGTTGTCAAGTCATCGCCCTTTAGTGTTCGGAAATCATCCGCACCCTCCATCGGAACAACGCGCCGCGTCTCTGGAGACGCGCGTGTAACTGTGGGCTCCGTCGACAGGAATACACCTTGCTGCAGAGTTCGCAGCCTCCTAGGGCTGAATTAGACTACCTGTACTTGATGACCTAGTGCTTCTAGAGAGTCTTCGTTCTCGTTATCGTTCTCGCCGTTCTGACGCTCGTGGGCCGTGGCTGGTGGTGGGGCGTGCTTGAAGTCTCTTCCATCGGCTTTGAATTCTCAACATGTGGATTGATCAATGCGATGATCAGGAGAGAATGACAAATTTATATTCCAAAGCAACTTGAATCATGAATTCGCGCGCCGGAATACTCAAAGTGATATTTAAGCGATATGTGCCCAACGATCTATTCATGACGCCCAAAATCGACCACAACTAGCTCGCAGTTTCCTTAGCTTCCAAGTCTGAGGGGGCGAAGTGAGTGTAAATATTCTTTATTTTCGACCAAATTCCAAATTCCATTCTGTCAAGGCGTCTTCGAGTTTGTGCGACGATTTGGTCAGTAATGCAAACGAGTAAGGTCCTCGTACGGTTTTTGTTTTTGATTGTGAGACACGCGGGCGAAAATGCCGGCATGGTGTAATTACATGCGTAGACTGGTCATGGTTGAGTTTGACCCAGTCGTTTTTCAGGGGCCTTGCGTGAATGTAGTAGAATCAGACTAAGTATTCGTAGCTTCGAAAAGGTGTATACACGAAGAATGAAGTATGTTTATGTACAAGAACGAAATGATTCATCAACGAGTTCCCAAGTTGTCGTGTTCCCGGTGTTCCCCTCACATCCCTCATAATTCGTATCTTCTCACTTGGAGAAGGTAGCCTTGATCACCTGGATTCTGTTGTTGTTGGTGAAAGACATGGTCAAAGTCTTTCCAGACTCGTCAAGGTAGGGGTGAGCAACGCCAGCGTAGACCAGGCCGTTGTCAATGGGCTGAGCCTGGAAGATCTGCACATCGGGAGTCCACGGGCCCTCAGGGCTAGGGGCTGTTCTCAAGAACACAGCGCCGCCACCAATGCCTGGTACAGAATTAGTCAATCAAAACTGAAACCCCATGTCGATGAGGATACTAACCGAGGTGAACCATGATGTAGCACTGGTAGAACTGGTTCCAGACAACCTGGCCCTGGCCAGTACCCCAAAGAACAGCAGTCTCAGACGTGAAAGTCGTCAGGCGATCCGACTTCCAGCCCTGCTGGCGGCCCCACCAGTACTGGTACTTGGTCAAATCGAAGGCGTCGCTGGCCTTGACGCGGACCATGTAGACGTAGCTCCCGTCGACCCAGCCGGTCTTGGTCGTCGGGGGACCGCCCCAGGCGTAGATGTACTCGGAGCGGGGGTCGCGAAAGGCCATGATGTCGCCGTATCGCGGGTTGCTGTTGGCCGGCCACCAGAATCCTTGATCGCCGAAGCGCTTGGTCACGGTTGGAGTGCCGTTGATGACGTCGACCTTGGCGATGCCAGCGCCCACGAGTCCGTTGGAGTTTTGGTTCTAGAAGGGATGTTATTATTTGACTTTCTTTACATGCGATCAACAAAATGGCAACTTACAACAAGATAGAACACGGCGCCGGTTTTGGTGGCAGCGTTCACCTCAACCAAACTGGTTCCGCCAAACCCGGTGTCTTGCTTCTCACCCCACGAGGCGTTGAAGGGGACGAACTGGTTCTGGCGCCCGTTGCTCCCCAGGTTCAAATCGTGCACAAGCAGCGGGTTGTTCGTGGTCGCCGACACGGCGTCGCGGACCATGCCGTGGAACCCGGCGGTGTCCTTGGCGGGGTCCGTCACGCCGGCATCGCACCAGAGCACGTCGCCCCAGACGGCGTAGTACTTACCAGCGATGGCGCCCGTGAAGCCGAGATCGCGGTGGGAGCAGCTGTTGTCGGCGGTCTGGAAGCCCAGGTAGTCGACCTTTGGGTTGGCGATGGGGTTCGTCCCGACGGGCTGGGTGTTGTCGGGCATCCTGCGAGAGACGGGGTTTGCGTTGGCGAAGTTGCTGCACGTGTCGGTGCCGGCTAGCAGCGCCGCGGCGAGGGGTAGAAGACGTGCCGTGTGGGGACGCATGGCGATCTCGATTTCTGGTCTTGTTGGGGTTGCAACCTCGGCCTGGGCGGGTATAACGTGATTGTCGATAAGGAGGGGACGAGAATGGCTTCTCGGTGTGACTCGGTGTGATGATGAATGAATGGGATGCCGGATTCAATCTGGCTGGCGAAAAGATTGTCTGTAGTTGGAATGTAAAAGAGTGAAGCTATCGCAAGAACGAATGCTGATGATGCGCGAGCGCCTGGTCGAGGTAGAAGGACATGATGAGAAGCTTGGCCCTGGCTCGATTTATGTACTCGATTGCGTAGTGCAAGGTGGCCGTGATGCCATATTGTCAATCTCCCGACTTGATGGCAGGATGTGGGCGATGGATGACAGGGCCAGATGGTGTGTGTGGCAGGCCGGGAGACCTCACGGACGGGACGGGCTGCAGATCCAGAACGCCGGACGGTACGCCACGGCGCTGTGGGGCGGGTTCGGGACCGAAGGCGGGCTGAAAGTGATTGAAGGAGCAGGGCGAGAGCTTCCTTGGGCTGGCGAAGGGCGGGTGTGGCGTCGTGATTGCGAGACACAGCTAGCATGCTGATAATTTTGGTGCCTTGTGGGAATTATGTGGCGCGCATGCAGCAGTCTGTCTCGCATTAGAAAGCATCATGAGGGTTGATCCCATAAGGAGCTGGGGGGTGAAATCGGAGTCGATGACGGAATCGCGATGCCCTGCAACAGCCAGTTAATGGAAGTTTGACGGCAGATTTACTACAAGTTGGAGAGGTCAACACTAGGTTACTTGGTGTAATGATGGAGATTTTCAACTAGAGCAATGAGAATAAACCCTTCTTAAATTGCGAATGTCTCGGACTCTTCCAAGGTACCATGTTATTACAAGGCTTTCACTTTTGATTCATGGAACATGGAAAACCCAACATCACGCGTAGTCTGAAGGTGACCATCAGATTCAGTGGCGCTGGATGAACGAACAGCTCCTCCGCGGGTTTTCATCTTATTTGCCATGGTCAAAATGATGGGATTCTACTCAGTGAACCATGATTACGCAATGATCGAATTCCTCGTACGCTGCATAAGACCATAACCAACCACCCAACCCCCAACACCGCGGGCGCCCGTCGAACGAACCATGAACCATCTCAGGCCTGGAAAGCCACATGTTCCCCCCCAAAGCGCCTATTGGCCAGCCCCTGGACATGTTTGCCAAGTCGGGAAGCTCGTCGTGCGGGGCAAAACGGCCATCGGCAGTGGGGGCCTCATCTCCAACCGGCGAGCTTCCCCTCATCGCCGTCCAGTTGGAATCCCCATCCGGAGTGCACTTCCGCCTTGAGAATCCCGGCCTGCTGTCCCACGTGTGCCAAACTGGCCCGGTTGTTTGGTACGCCCCTCCCTCCGATGCCTCCGATGCCATCCATCATCATGGTAGAAACCTCTGCGGAGCTCCCGGGTGGCCTCTTTGAGGTCTGCCGATGCAACCCTGCCAGAACATAAAAAAGCACCGTCCCAGAGCCTGAAAACTTTGCTGTTCATTCTGGTCCCCAGCTGGAGTGTCTGCCTTGCCAATTCCACGTCTAACATGGCCCCGGTGACCTCGTCCCTGGCCGTTGCGGCCGCCGCCCTCCGTAAGCTCCGATGCCCTCACCCATCCTTTCCGGCCGAAACCCTAACATCCATCAAGTCCTGCTCCCCCTGACATCCGCCGCCCCCAATGACACCTTCACCCGCAACGGCCTCACCTGGTCCCGCGGCCTCCGCATGAACCAGATCCAGGTCGTCGGCACCCACAACTCGTACCACCGCGAGTCCCCGCTGGAAGAGCGCGACACCCAGAGGACCATCCTCCCCGACACCCAGAACTACTGGTACTCCCACCCGGCCCTGGACGTCCAGGCCCAGTACCAGTCCATCCGCAACTTCGAGCTCGACATCTTTGCCGATCCCGAGGGCGGACATTATGCTTCCCACCTCATCCGCGAGCTGGCGAACCTGTCCACCACCCCGGACCCGGACCTGCAGCAGCCCGGCATCAAGGTGCTCCACGTCGCTGACGCCGACTACCACACCACCTGCAAGACCTTCGTGGGATGCTTGCAGGTCGTCAAGAAATGGAGCCACGCGCATCCCGACCACGTCCCCATCCCCTTCATGATCGAGTTCAAGACCGCCGAGGACGCCTATGCCGCCAAAGGTGGCGCCGCGCCGATCCCGTGGAACAACACCGACCTCCTGCAGGGCCTCGACGACGAGATCCGCAGCGTCTTCGCGGCCGACGAGCTCGTCACCCCCGACGACATCCGCCGCGGCAACCTGACGCTCGAGCAGTCCGTCCTGCAGCACGGCTGGCCCGATCTCGAGAGCGCCCGCGGCCGCGTCCTGTTCCTCATGGACAACGGGCCCGTCCACCCCGTCCGCGACGCCTACACCCTCGGCAAGCCCAGCCTCGAGGGCCGCGTCCTCTTCACCAACTCCGCCCCGGGCCAGTCCGACTGCGCCTTCCAAAAGGTGAGTGCTTCTTCTTCCGTGTGTGTAAGGTACGCGTGAAATTCGACATCGCTGACCCGTTTTCCAGCTCAACGACCCCACTGGAGCCGAGCAGGCGAATATCCAGGCGCAGGTCAAGGCCGGCTACTGGGTCCGCACCCGCGCCGACGTGCCCCTCGACACGCTCCTCTCCAACGACACCACCGGCATGCGCGACCAGGCCTTCACCAGCGGCGCGCAGGTTGTGTCTACCGACTTCCAGGCCTACGGCATGAGCTCCCGCTGGGGCGTCGACTACGCTGCCCGTCTGGACAACGGGCTGGCCGCGCGCTGCAACCCCGTAACCGCCGGTACAGGCTGCGAGGATGCGAAGCTTGAGCCTGCAGAGTATATCCACAACTAGACGTGACCTTGCATGAGAGTAGATTGTACATATTTTGGGATTGTGGATAGTAATGATAATATAATGAGGATAACCGACCCCTGAAACCGGCCGTATGCACTTTTCCACGTTGCTACCTGAGAAAATGACGAAGGGGATATATGTGAAGTAGATGTCCATACCATCAGCCCTTACATGGGACGTTGAGATGCCGAATGATCCTCCAACCATTGAAGTACGTAACAAGACATCTACACGTATGCCCTGGCCGGCGGTTCCTGTGATCACCTCACGGCCACGCTCCGCGATACCTGGATCCCCGTCCCAGTACGCCTTCCCAGACCGTTTTCGCAAACACAATCCCCACGGTTTACGCCGCCAGCGAACTCCAAAACGCAGCATTTACGTCTTTCGGCCGGATCCCCGGTGACCTGCCCAAGCAGACAGATCGCGAGCCGAGTTCTGCGCGACGTGTTAGTGTTTTTGTCTCCCCAGCGGGCCGACATGCGGAATCACTTACCATGTACAAGCATCCCCACGTTGATCGTGACCGTCCGCCGGTTTGAGGCCGGCGTTGGCACCTGGCCGGGTGCAGAAGAAGCACCCATACCAAACAGGTCCCCGCCGAGTGTCGGGTCCAGCATTGTCGACGGAACCCCCTGGGCGGTGGTCGTGCCCATGAATTCCAGCGTCGGCGTGCTGGTAGCCTCGAGATTCATGGGCTGGCTCGTCGATTGTAGCTGCGGATTATTATCGCCAAAGGGGGCCGCCATGTTGAAGTTACTCTCAGCCATCGTCGTTGCAATGTAGTTGTCGATGAGCGGGTTGAAGCTCCTCTCGGCGATGGCCTCGTCCGTAAAGTCGGCAGGGTTGATCTCGGCCGTGACGAAATCAGCCGCCGGCGGAATGACGACGCCCCTCTGTCGCAGCGACCATTCAACCTCGTCCGCATCGTAAAAGTCGCCGTCGAACCCCGGCACAGACATGCGCAGCTTGTGGTCGACCCTCGCGTCGCGGATCTCCTCCGTCTGCGCGTCCCACGGGCCGATGCCGTACATGGAGTGAATCTTCTGCCTCTCGGGCTCCAGCGACCCCTGGTTCCCGACAACCCGCGTCTGCTGCTGCTGCGTCGTCCGCAACGCCTTGTCGTGTCGCGGCAGGTCGCTCGCATCCATCTCATTGCGCATCTCGTCAAAGAAGGTCCCGCCGCCGCCGAGGTGCAGGAACGGGAACCTCCAGTTGAAGAGCGTCTCGCGCTGGTTCACACTGAGCCGGTTAGCCAGCCTCTCCACGATCTTCTCGCGGGGCTCGAACAGCATGCAGAAGCCGAAGACGGAGGCGATGCGGTTGGGCGGCGGGTCTTGCATGCGCATGAGGACGTACGCGCGCTCCAGCGTCGACCGCTGCAGCCGCCGCCCGAACGTCCGCTCCTGGTATGCGTACGAGCTCGGCGCGGAGAGGAGGGAGTAAGGAGACTCGGAGAAGGAGAGCGGTTGGCCCGACGGGTCCAGGAGGCCCGCCGCGTCCAGGCCGCTGCTGTCGAGGGACATACCGAATGGGAAGCTTGCATTGTCCGGCGTCGGCTCCGTCACGATCTCGTAGCCCAGCGGTGCCTGGGAGGCGAGGGTGCGGGCCTCGAGGGCTTGGCCGTTGTGCGCCCAGGAGGTTGTGTGGACGGCGGTGAGGGCGTGAGATTGATGGTGATGGGGATGATGGGCCAGGGAGGAGGAGGTGTGGTCGACCATGTATCCCCCGTAGAGGACTTGCTCAGCCTGGGGCTCTGGCGGAGCCCTGTCTGGCGAAGGCGACTTTTCGCTGGGCTTGTCGGGGTTGCTGTTTGGGCTTGACCTGTGTTCTTCAGACTCGTGGTCTGGAGCGGCAACCATGTCGACGTCTTTCCCGCCGTCTTCGCTGGTTCCCCGCGCCAACGAGTAGAACTTTTCAGTCGTTGCCTGGAGTTGCTTGCCAAACTCGGGTGCGGTGTCCAGCATGCCCTTGCCGACGGCGAAGTCGTACAGCTTCATGAAGGCCTTGCTCATCTCCTCGTGTTGCTCCTGAGCTGGTCTACCTTCTTTTCCAGGGTCTGGATTGCCGTCTCCTTGCGATTCCGATAAGCCCTTTGGGCCAGGCGGATCTGAGTGCGACGACGCTGGGTGAGGGTTAGAATCATGACATCTAAATGCAACAACAGAATGAATTCATGCATGGGAACTCATCGATCATCCAGTCAAAAAGCACATTGCGTCAAGTCAAGCAGCGGCACCATACTTACATCCTTTGCTGTTTCGTCATTGGTATCAAGTCTCGGTCTACCTCGCGACCGCTTCTTTTCCTCCTCCTCCTCCTGCTCGCAGGTGTCGACAGACTGTGTCTTGGCCCGCTTCCTCGACTTGCCGGAGTCCTCTCCGGCTACCCGAGACCTCCCAGCCGGGGGCAAACTCCGCGGTGCGTGGAACCCCGGCACGCCATCGTCGAAGGACTCGGCATTGAGTATTGACAATTCCGGGTTCTGCATGAATGATATCGGGTAGCCGCCTGGGAATTGGAGAACGCCGTTTTGGCGGTGGTGGTGGTGAGGATGATGATGATGGGGGTGAGGGTGAGGGTGAGGGTGAGGGTGAGGGTGAGGGTGAGGATGGTAGAAGTCGTCGTCGCCGGCGTGGATGAACGGAGCGGGGCCCGGCGCTGGGAAAGCAACAAAGGGCGGCGGCTGGGGCTGAGGGATGTGTGTGTGTGCAGTCACTGAGGCCTGGAGCTGGATCGGGACTAGATCGCTGGCGTTAGGGGTGAAGTCGGGGTCTGGGGGTAGGTCGAAGCTGCTTGCAGTTGCCTGGTACTGGGCCTGGAGCAGTCTAGGGTCGTGGGGATGGCGGAGGAAGGAAGATGAGTCCGAGGTCGAGGAGGCGAGCGGCGCTGACTGATGGGACTCAGGGGGCGATGTATAAGAGAAGTGTTGGTGTTGGTGGTGGTGTTGTTGTTGTTGTTGTTGTTGTTGTTGTTGTTGTTGTTGCTGTGGTGGGTTTGAGTGGGAGTGATTTTGATGCTGGGGTTGGATGTACGGCTGGGTATCGTAGAAGATTACTGTTGTCGTCGCTTCTTGTCGACCGTTGGGCTGACTGTCTTGGGGGTGATGCTGTTGCTGCTGTTGTTGCTGCCAGCGGGATTGCGGATGATGATCATGGGTGATGGGCGAGTGGTGTTGGTGGTGGTAAGGGTGATGAGAGTGAGGATTTGGAGAAGATGGATGATGAATAATAACCGCACCGCTTTCTTCTTGGATGTTATTATCAGGCGGCGGCGCTAAACCCGACAACTCTTCACAAACGGTGCTACTGCTGTCGCCAGAGTGGCCTTGTTGGTGCTGATTAATTTGCTTACGGCGCTGCGCCGACAGCTGTTGAGAATGCTGGCGACTGAGGGTGAAAGTGCCGTGTCCACGTCCAAGTCCACCTTGTCCATCAGCTGGCGGAGGCCCGTTGTTGAAATGGATCCCACGGGAGGGAGGACAAGGAGGAGGCTCGTCCAAATCATCCGCCGCCGGCTCGGTGGTCTGCGCATCCAAGGAGCTGGCACGGAGGGGATTACTCATCTCTGCCGACGGTACAGCGGTGCGCCAGCAACGGATGGGGGGGATGCGAGGGATCGATCGAACAAAGTTTTAAAAGAAAATGCCGACTAACACACCTAATCTCGGAGCTTGTCCGCTTTGCACGCGACGTCGGCGGGTGAGACAACTGATGCTGTTAAGGTCTGATAACCCCGTCATCCTGTCGCGCCCCTGGAGCAGTTAGAGACGAAGAGCTGCCCGCCAATGCATTACAGCCTAACAGGACGACGCCCTGCAGACGGTAGATGGCGATTCGTGTAGTCGCGAACGGGGTTGGCTGATACAACTTAAGGTGTGAATAGGACCACTTAAGACGGAGTAAATGTGTAATTAAGTCTCGTTCTGTGACGATTGACTGAAACTAACACACGAGAGATTGAGAGTGAGAGTTGAGGGTAGAATAGAGTCTGTGGAGCTCACTCTCTCTCTTTCTGCTGGGGCCAGGAAGGACAGGCGGCAGACGGGCTTCTTTTTCAATCCGGCCCATCAGTCCCGTCATGGATGAGACAACGCCTCAACCCTCATGACAATAACTTCTCGAGTGGGTGTCTGGGGAATGGTCGTACATGGTTTATTGATGGCGCCTCGGGGCGGGCTGGATTTGTTTTCTGTAGAATCTGACGAAATGGGCTCGTCGAAAAAGCAACAGGTATGCACAGAGTCGCACCGCGGCACACACACTGGTGTGGATGAAGATTGCCATCACTTCATCCTGGGTGGTTTTCTCACAAAGAGACAATAGGAGAAGCTATCAAGCAGGGAATAACACGGCCCAGCAGCGAGGCATTGGTTCGCGGAGCCGGGTTCTGGAGGCTGTCGCGAGCAGGTTGACGAGCCTCGTTTTCTTCGTAGACCCCGACGAGGCAAGGTTGTCGCAGGAGATCGGCAGTTTGCAGCTCTCCCCCGAGAACATGGCCAGGGTGCTGCAAGTTGGCTGCGAGTGAGTGCATCATCACCATGTTATTAGCCACCTTGCTCAGCATCCATCCTTCTTCGCCTTAAGAACCCGGTCGGCTGGTCTAGTGTGTGCGCATGCAAGTGACGAGAACCCGTACCCAGCTGCCCGAGATATTGGATCGGGGAGCAGCGGAACAGGATCAGTCCGAGATTTAAGTGCAGCCATGTCGACCTGGGAGAATGTCACCGGCCTGGCCAGCCTCACTTTTTGGGGGTCGCGGTTTTGCCTCCAGCAGCAAAGATCGCCGCCAACACACGCCAGAATCCCACGCGGAGATTTTTATTCCTTGCAAGTTTTCCAGTTCCCAAAAAGCAAGCAAGCCGAGAACCTCATGCATTCCGCTTACGCTCTTGAGACGACTCTGGAGAAGAGTGCAAAAATGACAGAAAAGACCCCTGCATGACGTTTCGGCCAGAGGCCCGCGGCGGCCGGGACGCGACGGTGTCTCCAGCCCCGGAGGATGGAGTGCTGGCAGAGAGAGAGAAACACCACTCCAGCATGCAATGGCATGGCGCGCACGCGGTGGCGACATCGGGCCTCGGGATTGATTGGACAATCTTGCATTGCGACAGCCTCATGATCTAGACCTGCTTCAGGGTCTTTGTTGGATCGTCCAAGCAATTGTCTCCAACGAACGGTCCCAGCAGCGCGGCCCCGGAAAGTGTCTTGCTCCATCAGCCATTGCCGGCTCGTCATTTTGAACACTAACACCAGTGACTGAGACGATGCAGCCGAGTGGCCGGCCCGGTGCATGTTTTCGTGAATAAATCTCAGGTTCTTGTCGCAATTGATGAAGAGCGGAATTGCACCAAGACAAAAGAGAAGACGATAATTCGCAGAACAGTCTTTCGATGATAACCCCCCCGCGTCTTGTTAGAGCTGGAGTTCGGGCCCTTGGACCCCTTTTTGGTTGTAAGCCCGGGGCAATCATCATCATGACCACCGAACCGGGGTGTCCCCGCGGGTCCGATCTGGATTCTGTCAAACGGCAGCCAGATCGTGTCACTCCTCCAGCCCCGGGTCGTACGACGAGATCCCAGCCGCCCGCCTCACCTCCCTCGGAACCCGTCGATCTTGGCCCGAATCGCACTCATCACCGCCGTCTCAGGGGCGAATTCTTGGACACGTTCTCCAGGCTCCTGCTTGAACTTCGCGACGCGTCCCAGGGCAACGGTAGCAACCGTTGGATCAGCGTGGTCTCGCTCCTTGAGAGTCGCGATTGTTCCGTGATTCTTCGAGGTTTACGGAGGTACATACGAGGTGGTCTCGTATCAAGACGGGTTGTCATAAATGATGTCAAGGGAATTGAGCCTGATGGTGATTTATCACGGTCTTCGCCATGTTTGACATTGACACAGTGAGCGATGAACTTGTTGCGCATATCATCTCGGCGATAACTGTCATGTTCTCCTGCACTCCTGCAGAGTCGGTCACATGCATGCACAGGGGCGCGTCATTTTGTCGGCGCATTGTGGCTAGATCACCAGAGCACTGCAGACTGACAGTGATCTGGCCATTGAGGACACATCTCGCGATGCTACTCAATGTTCTGGTCGCCAGTGTTCAATGAGCCCTGTTGTATGAGTCCTGTCGTATGGAGTCGTCAAGAGCTTCACCAGCAACACGAATTCAGGAACAAGCTGTCCAAAGACTCTGTGCCCATTTGCGCTTGATTTACGGCAGTAGAACCACAGTTTTGCGTATCTAAAGCAGCCTATCCCCTAATTCAGGGAGGCCAAGATGGGATGACGTCCACCGGCGAGCACTTAAATCAGCTGGAGCGCCCTGTAAGGAGAACGGCGGGGAAGATGGGGCCTGTCGCCGGGCTTATCCAGCCCCCAAAGGCCGCACAGGCGGCAGGAAAGGGGGCCACATTCGGTACGGTGCGCCGGGACTCACCACCTCAACTTCTTAGTACAACCTATGGAAGCTGACCGGGCCATCCTTGCCACCGAGCTGACACCCCTCATTCTCCCACTGCACTGCGCTCAACATTACCGACAATCGTCTTTTGACAAGGCAACTCCGATCTATACGGATAAGCATGGCAGTACGTCGATTCTAGGCACGACGGAGCTTCGGCAGACTGCTCACCGAGTCGGACGAGGTCGAGGTCCAAAGTGCAAAACCGCGGGCGCAAACATGGCCGACGGCAACCTCGAAGAGGGTTGGACCACGGTCCACAGACAGTTCCAGGGTCACCCCGAACGTCTCCCGCCCGCCCAGCGCGAGCTCCACGAGAGAACCCAGATTAAGGAATGGGAGTCATCGGACGGTCACTGGTCTGGCATGTAAGTTCAACCTCACCTGCCCCCGGCAATCCCTGGTTACCTCCCTTTCACCACCATGAGGGCTGACATGTTTGCGGGACAGAGGAAAGCACCCTGCCGACTTCACCGAATCGAAAAAGCTCCATCACAAGATCACCGTGCCTCAGGATAATAGTCTGGGCTGGGGAACCTACGGTCGCGTCGAAAAGGTCACCCATCGAACCGTCTGTCTGGCGCGGAAATGGATTCAGCCAAGGCGCGGTCGCACGATAGAGATCCTCCGCGAGGAGGCCCGCGTCATGGAAAGGCTGGACCACGACCACATTGTCAAGCTGATTGGCACCTATACGTTTAGACAGCGGGAGCTGTACCTCCTGATATGGCCGGTTGCCATCTGCAACTTGGACGAATTACTCACAGACCTCGACGATTTGAGGAGCGGCCAAGGCGATCGAGAGGATATCACCAAGAGGCTCATGGCCCTGGGCCTTACTGATTTAAGCGCTGTCCAGGGCAGCGTCCGCGATGCCGCGAACCCGGTCTCAAAGGGCAAATGTCCCCTGAAGTTCCTCCAGCGCATTATGGGCTGCATCGGCCAGGCCGTTACCTATTGCCATCATTCCAACATTCGCCATCTCGATCTCAAACCGACAAACATCCTGCTGAATCCCGAGAGGGTCTACTTGGCCGACTTTGGTATCGCTCGGGACGTGAACGACCAGGAAAAGACTACAACAATCGGCCACCAGGGGACACCAAAATGGCGGGCCCCTGAGATCTATGACTTGAAGGACTGGTCCATGAAGTCTGCCGATATCTACTCCTTGGGCCTCATCTACCTGAATATCGCCACAGCGGTGTACCATGGCAACCTGTCGGCCTTCTATACTGTGCTTGAGGACCTCGTCCCTCGCTCTCGTGCCGAAAAGCTGGGAAGTTTTCAACAACAACTGACCCTCCACGCACTGGCGACGCAGCAATTCCATGATGCCACATCCCCGACTGTCTCTCCACGACACATTCTGGGCTTGACTCAGAGAATGCTCTGTCTGGAACCAGGGAGTCGGCCCAGAGCAGACCAGGTGGATCATGAACTCGTCGACCTCGGTGGTATTGATCAGGTCTACCATAGCCCGTGCTGCAGAAAGAGCACAAGGTACATATCAAAGCGGATGGACAACAGGCTATCCGCGACGCATCGTGAGAACATCAATCTCAAAGCTGAAGTTGACCGCCTGAAGAGGGAGAACGCGGGGTTGGTAGGCATGGATGAGACTTATAACATGCGTCTGGTGAACCAAGAGAGGTCGCACGCCAAGCACATTGAAAACTTGACGAAAAGCCTGACGAAGCAGCTAGAAGACGAGAGGGAGCAACGCAAAAGACTGGAGGACAGGTTGACACAGATGGGTATGCAGACAAGAAGACACAGTCGATCAAGCTTGCCACGGGTGGAAGCTACGCAGCAGACTCGCTCAAACTTCAACGCCCCTGAAGTTGGCAGTGGTCTTGGAATCCGCAGGCCAAAGACCCATCCCATGCCTCAAGGCGCCGGTCGACCACCTCCGCGTCCAATAGCAGCAGGCTCTGCGGCTCCGTCCCTTCCTGCGATCGTACGAATCCCCTCTGAACCAGCGAAAGCCTGGCTTAGTCGGAACCCGGCCGTAATGCAAAGCATCCCAGCCACAGCCATCGCTCGCACAACCGATTCCCCTTCTCCGAACCCGCAAACATCACCATCAGCGGTGTTGCCCTCCCGCAGCTCGGCGTCTCGTCTTCCCATTCTCGCAAAGATCCCGGCGACCCCACGCACGAGCACGCCGACTCTTGCTCGAGACCCGAGCTTGACTGACAGCACGCAAGCCAGCATGACTTCTTCAATCTTTTCACGCCGTAGCTTTGACACGACGACTGAAGCAGCGCCGACCCCGCCTGCCGCCAGTCCGGTGATAAAGAAAGAAACTTTCGATATGGCCGTTCGGGAGGTTCCAACGGCGCCCGCGGATGAGGCACCGAGCCCGGTGTTGTCTATCCCGCCGACCTTCTCGTCGGTTCTATCATCTCCACGCACAGCAACGATCGATCTAGCATCTGTTGCAGGTAGTGAAATGTCGCAAGAAGGCTTGGCTGCCATCGACGTGCCTTCGCTGCAGTCGTCCAAGAGCTGGGCAGCCGTTGCTGGCCAGGCGAAGGGATTGGCCAGGATAGTTATAGGCTCACCGTCAAAGGCGACTCAGTCGGTGGCTCCGACAGCGGCTGCTTCGGCTGGGCGAGGAAGGAACAGAGACCGAACGACGCCTGGCTCTGCCACATAGTACACGAGGTTATGATTTATGAGTATATATGAAGCAAAAGCTGGTGGAGATATGTTGCAATTTGCAATATAGTATGCGCATCATTCAAACATGATGAACTCATGAAGATGATTAATAGCTTGCAACTTGACCGAGACATGACTCAAAAGCTCTTGACCTTGGTGGTATCATTGAATGAGATGGGAAGTTTACATAACCGCGTCACTTTGTCTTCTGTTTGGAGGGCTTGATCGGACCAGGCTCCAAGCCCCTTAGCTTTACGTCCCATTTACCCACCCTCGTCTCCTTAAACCTTTTCAGCCGTGTCTCCTTCCTCAGCTGTCGATGCTTCATGTACGGCCGAAGCTTCTCCAACATAGTCGGCACAATCCTCACCCTATGCCTCCTCGCCTCCTCCACTTCCTGGGCCAGCAACTCCTCCTCCCCCTTAACAGCCTCAATCAGCGCCTCCGCCCGAGCCAGTCCGTCCCGCCGTTCTCTGTCAAGCCACCCGATAATTTGGTTGTACGAAAGCTTCACCGATTGGTGGTAATCCGACGTCACCAAGCCACGCTCCACGCGGCTATGCTGCCCCGCGTCCCTCAACTGCTGGTCCATCAGCCTGTCCCACGCGTCCTCCTCCCGCGCCTCCGCGAACTCGTAATCTTTCACAAGGATAGTGTCCTCATTGACCTGGCCCTTGCGCAACGTCTTGCGGCGCAGGATGGCGCTGACCACGCGCGGCTGCGGCCGCTTGTGGCGGAGGAACGTGTGCCCATGTGCCGTGACGACGATTTGCGGGATCTTCCTCCGTCCCTCGAAGCTGTCGCGCGGCCGCGGGAACAGAGGGGAGACGTACTTGGGCTCCTCTCCGTCCGCCGAGATCCTCTGGAGGACCACTTTCTGGGGCGGGGTTGCCGGGTCGCGGGGTTTCCTTCGGGGTGGTTTGTTCGCTTCCGCGCGGGCGATGTGCTCGTTCTTTTCGCGGAGGTAGGTGACTATCTCGGCGTGCTCTTTCGACTCGGGGACTCGTGCGTTTTTGAAAAAAGTGAGAAACTGACAGCGGGGCACCGACCATTAGCTTCTTTGCGCCGCTTTCGAGGGGAGAGTTTCAGGGGATCAGAATGCGCACCTTGTATCCCGCCGACAGCGCAGCAAAGATCAGCCGCGGGCTCACGTCCGCCTTGTTGCGCTGGAAGCCCTTCTTGATGAGATCCGGCACGGGGTTCTTGCCCTTCCTGCAGACATCCTGGGGGAGAGTCACCTCGCGGCCTTCCCGAAGGAGGGCGCGGAAGAGGGCTATGACAGCAATTCGGTGCCTCGAGTTGCGGGCGGCTGTGAACCGCTGTTTGGGCATCGTCGTCCTGTCGCGTGTCGCATCTTGAAATTTTAGGCCGGTTGGAGCTTGGAGGGATCGAAGCTCCGTCGTGATCGGCGCTTGGGCCTCTTATCTTATCAGCTCGTCTTATCTTATCGGTGACCTTTCTGACGCAATGGTGGTTAGCATACCTCAAGATATTACCGTCTTCTTTTCTTTCTCTCCCAATCAACCTTACTATTCCCAAAAAAGAAAAAGGAAAAATAGACTTGCGAATTCGCAATTTTGGTGTAAGAATTACTTGTTGGATCCTCTTTCACAGTGCTACCGGGAAAGTGGCTTCGGGACTCAGTCCGAAATCTGTGTAAGACAGCTGATCGACCTCTCGCCAGTACACGCATCGGTTTGGCGGAACCATTTGGAGGCGCTCATGCTCGCAAAAGCCCATTGCAATACTGTAGATGATCCAAATTAATCTCCTGTGCGAGAATGAGCTGAAGTTTCCATAAAAGGGGGTGAAACCAGAGGGTGCTAAGAAAGCCCACATGCTCTGGCTTGGACAAATCCAAGGGATCCACGATCGGAATGTTGTCGAAACAATACCCAAGCATCCTATGGAATGTACCAAGATGATTGGTCAACAAAGGAGACACGATAAAAATATCTGCAAAAATGTTGATAATGAAGGCTGGGTATAAACATGGCAGGAGAACAATCTCCTCCACTCAAGTCTCCTGGCTTTCTCGTTGCCCTCATCGTCGCTTCTCTTGTATGTACAAGTGCCGAAGATCAATGATACAACCAGCTTCTTGAGACGCGATGAAGATCCCGAAGGCAGCCTTTGCCTTTCTCTGGACGTCAGGAAGCCTGCTCCTAGCTTCCGGGCTAACGCAATATCCCGCAGAGGCGCCCTTCAGATTCATCAGCTGCGTGGCCCTAAGCGCACCCGACCTTGCGGATATCTTTTACCTGAAGACAACCGGCATCAGCCCGTCAGCGTGCCAGCAACAATGCGCAGTAACAGACTCTCACTTTGCGGCCTTGGGAAACGGCCAGGATTGCTACTGTTCTCACGGCACCACCGGACACGAGATGTATCCGGCACTTGCTCCTGGTGCTAACGACACCTTCAATTTCTGCAACACGCCGTGCCAGAACTTCCCAGCCTATGCTTGTGGCGGCACTGATGGGACGAGGAGTATATACAACATCTTTGGTGTCTGTACTGTGGTGACACCTCCAGCACCGACGACAACAACGACAACTTCGAGTACGACAACTTCGAGTACGACAACTCCGAGCACAACAACTTCGAACACCCAAACCTCCAGCAGCACGGCCACGTCCAGTTCCTCTACGATCGATACAGCATCCAGCTCATCTTCCAACACTCTATCCAGTTCCGGTACGACTAGTATCGCTACCTCGACAACATCATCTGTAACTTCGTCTACACTATCTACAACACCGTCTACAAGTTCCTCAGCAACATCATCTATGTCATCATCTGAGTCGTCATCTTCCACTACGTCTTCCACGACATCTTCCACTACGTCTTCCACGACATCTTCCACGACATCTTCCACGACATCTTCCACGACATCTTCCACGACATCTTCCACGACATCTTCCACGACATCTTCCACGACATCTTCCACGACATCACCCACGGCATCATCCACGACACTATCCACTATATTGCCCACAGCATCATCTACATTATCATCCTCAACATCATCTTCAATATCATCCTCAACATCATCTACAATACTATCCGCAACATCGCCCACAGATTCATCTACTGTTACATCGAGTGGAGCCTCCACAGCTACAGACAGCAGTCCGACCACAACCCCTTCCGCGTCACAGACCCTAGGCACTTCCAGTTCTTCAAGTGTTTCGTCTTCTGCAGTCACCAATATCAACACTTTTCTTTCCAGTTCTCAGAGTTCCGCGATCACTACGACTTCACAGTCAGTGTCAACCTCTGCTGTTTCACCATCCGCCAGTATATCGGCTTCAATCTCGCCATCTCCAAGCCCTCTAATTTCGTCTGGCAGTCAGTCGATCGTCCCCAGCTCTTCATTGAGCCAATCAAGAAGCACAACTATAACTACAGGGTTCCCAACCATATCTCCGCCATTTTTAATGACGAATTCTTCCACTATATCTCCCACCAGCCTGAGTCCACCCTCTTCGAGTTCTTCCGCCAGCTCGAGCAGCACCACCAGCCTGAGTCCACCACCTTCGAGTTTATCCGCCAGTTCAAGCAGCACCTCCAACCCAACTTCACTCCTCGGATCTTCGTCGGGAACAACAAGTCTTGGAACAGCGAGTTCACTTGCAAGCTCAGTTATTGGCACTGCTTCAATACCTCAATTGGGCCCCTCCAGCTCGTTTTCTGGCACTTCGCAAACTCCAGCGTCAACTTCAGGATCTCAATCAATATCCTCGTCAGGAGTACCAGGGTCGTCATCTGCTGCCCTAAGTTCTTTCGCAACGTCTAGCCTTTTCCCGACAGCATCCGGAAGCTCCTCCTCCAACGTTCTGGTAGCATCGTCTGGGTCTAGTCAGCCTACACCGACTTTTACATCAGGTTCTACCGCGACGTTTGCCACGGGCTCACCTCTTGCATCCACTAGCAGCTCGCAGGTTCTGGTCAACGTTCCCATTTTACTCACCATTATTCCTCCTCCGCCAACCTCAAGCGCTGCTTGAAAGACCGCGTGACAGTGCGTTATGCCGAGTCTGTATCCACAAATCCACAGGAAACTTCTAAATTCATTGAACCTTGTTCAGAACAAATTTCTGTTCAATTTCACTTCAACCAGAGTCATTTGACAGTGTGAACCAAAATCAACGAGTACGGAAGTAGAACCGATCCATTGAAGGAGAACGTGCAATCAAACATTACCACAGCACTCCACAGCTGACGGGGTGTCGAGACCGATGTCACCCAGCGGGAACAAATAAGCTTAAAGTCCGTAGTATGACTCTAAGTGGGCACAGTCATACTTCGTGAGAACTTGGAGCATGAGTGGCTCAAGCCATAAGGTTCGTCCGGCCTCGGCCGCTGTGACCGACCGTTGAACCGGATGGTAACGGACTTGGTGTATGGGGTTGATCCGAAACGTCTTAAAATCATTGTAGCGGTCTGAATCGAAGTGAGGAAAGTATCCATTGTACGTCACTTGTTAGACTCGCAATGAAGGCCACTAATAACGGAGATACGGCTTCGGAGTTTCATTGAATTTCCTCGTCTGAAGACCGATGTCCGACGCGGACTGCGCAAACCAATGAACTGCAGCTCCTCTCATCATCAATGTCGTAACGTCTCATTCTCGTGGATTCTAACGTCAGATCCATTACTTCAATATAAAGCAATCATTAATTTCAATCCATCTCGCCTCAAGATGTTTGTCGCGAACAGCGACCACTTCTAATCGAGTCTCTCTAATATCTCCTACAAAAGGCTTGAGAAACAGCCTGTTCGTCTGATCATCTTACTATCATAAACTCTTCTTCACTAAAGGGAACTATCTGGACATCATCGACTACCCCGCCTTTCTGCACCGTCAACACAATGTCCCCCGAAGCTCACGCGAAAACGCTTGAGGCCTTGCAACCTCTCATCAAGCTCCTGAGTCCGGGCTCTGTCTTGACTCCCAAAGATGAGTCTTATGCGCATCACTCTGAGCCATTTGCCATTCAAAAGCAGCAAAATCCCGCAATCGTCCTTGTTCCGGGCTCGGTCAACGAGCTCTCGGAAATCGTCCGCTTTCTTTACGCTTCAGACCTAGATTTCGTCATCCGAGGACATGGCTTCAAGTCGCCGTCTGCTAAGCACGTGGTGATTAGCATGATGAACTTCAAGGATATCAGCTACGATCCAGTCAAGAAGATCGCCACGGTTGGCGCAACTGCTACCTGGTCAGAGGTGGTGACATACATGGATAAGGTCGACCCGGAATACTCCGGTGGGTGACTATTCATCTTCGGTGCTGTTTCGTAGAAATATTCGCTGATAGTGTAAAGTCCCTGTGGCCCGAACCCCGGCAATCGGTGTCGCCGGGGCTATCCTGAACGGTGGCATTTCTTGGATGTCCACCGAGTATGGCTGCATTTGCGACCCGGTCAACTTCCTCGACGCGGAAGTTGTCAAGTATGACGGCACGGTTGTCATGGCGTCTCAGGAGCCCGATCTGTTGTGGTCCCTGAGAGGTAGTGGCGGTGGCTTTGGGAGTGAGTCAACATGAGAAAATCCAGCCGTCTAAACAACGACTAACAAGACACACAGTCATCACCAAGGTCATGCTTCGGGCACACCAGTATCCGACAGATATCTGGTCCGGCCTGGTCATGGTGCCACGCCAGTGGTTACCACAGTTGATCGACGAGATGGTTGAATTCAATCACTCTGTGCCCCATCCCAAAATTACCTATTTCATGTACTTACTGCCCGAAAGACTCCTTCACACGATTCTGGAACAGGAAGAGCCGGACGCTGGAGATGCGGTGATTTTCCACGTGTATGACGCACTTGGGGAGAAGCATGGTCGAGCAGCGTTTAGCTGGGTGCTTGATAAACCCGGCGCGATTGACCGAACCAGGGTCACCAACATGAAGGGTGTCGTCGACATGCAGCGTAAGTTCGTGCGTGATCATACTGGAGGTTCTATGCTAAGTAAGGATTTTTCAGGAAACGCCGCCGTCCTCCGAGGCAAGATGAAGACACTGTATGCGCCGATGGCTCTCCCCGACGTGGACCGAGACACTTTGAATCGAGCAGTTGCATTCTACGACAAGCTAGGGTCTCTGGACAAATCCATTCAGGACATATCTAGTGTTGTTTTTGAGTGCCTTTTGATGGTGAGCTGAACCTTGCGAACCAAATGTTCCCGACTAACATTGTACATTGAAGCGCCCTCCAATTGGGGGCACAGCCGAAGTTGCCTGGCCTCGGGCTCCAGATCTGAATCATCTCCTACTCCTCATCGCAAGCTGCCCCGGAGATGGTACGAAAGAGCAGGAAGAGCTACTTCGAAGAATCTCCATTGATGCACCTAAAGAGGTTTTAGAAGACAAGCTTGGCCTAGCGGAGGTCAACCCAGCTGGGCTTGAACTCGATTATCACAGTGTGAAGGCAGTAAGATCAACTCCCCAGTCACCGTGTGACTTTGCCATCAACTAACATCGCGACAGGTTTATAGGGAACATTACGAGAAGCTGCTTGCGCTTAGGAAATTATATGACCCCAAGTCGCGTTTCAAGTCTTTCTTCTAGCTGAACAATCTTTGGCTGAGCTCGCTTATGATAGTCTTGATGTTGTTAGCTTGCTCCAGATATCGTCTGTTTATTCTAAGTGTCTTCTGATAGATAGTCAATGGTTTGCTGTTCAGTTGAGGGTGTGCCAGATATGATGCGATCTGATGTCATTTAAGCTGGAGGACTTGAAGAATGAAGATGTCTCGGCAACCCAGGATCACCGTCATCTACCTCTCTAAAAGGGTGTGCAGAGTCCTCCGGTCATTGTGTTTTCGCCGAGGCCGATGGCGTAATGTTACGGAACGCACGCGCACAATTATTTCGGGACCGGCGGCTTGTCTATCGACCGCAACATTTACAACCGTACTAGGGCGCGGGGCCTTGTGATTGCATCACATCGGCAATCTCACTTTAGTTGGCGTCAAACCCTCTTCTTCTGGTACCAGAAGGCTTTCAAGATGACAGAATCTTTCTGTTCCCATATTCCCTAGAAGGTGGCCAATATGACATTTGTGCAAAGTCAATAACTAATCACAAGAATTGCAGGTTGTACACGTCTGGGAAGAAAGAAGATGCATCATCGCGACGCATGTCGTCCAGCATGCACTTCTCAGATAACATGTCAGCCTCGAATCTCTGGATTCAGTGATAATCCCATTTGAGCTCCGCCGCATCGACACAGCCCGTTTCAATCATTCAGCAATATTTTCAGCAACTAATAGTTGCGACCCGTAGCAGGTCACCGGCCGTACTAGCAAGGATGGACGACGATCCGGGCCTCCGCGGCCTGCCGCGTCTCCACCATACGAGCGACTCGGGTCCGTTCGCAAGATGAGACGAACTTTAAAAATAATAATCTGGTATGGAAAACGCCTGCCTTCTCACCGAGAGACCCCTGGATTGCGGCTTCGACTTCGTCACTTGGTAAGTAGGAACTGCCGGAAGGAATCCACTCTCGCGGGTCTTGCGGCGACTCCATTGCCATATCTATCTTCGACCCCGGAGAACCTTTCGAAAGTCATGATACTTTTCGCTCACTAATCGAACCACCTCGTTGACTGGAACCATGTATGCGCGCATCTTAGTCTTTTTGTTTGCCATTCTGGCGACACAAGCGGCGGGCCTGACTCCTGATCGGGACAGGTTGCCCGTCAATCACGCAACGAAAGATCTTCATGACAGAGCAACTCAAGAGCAGGCCTACGAGGCACCCAGCTCACGGCGATCAGAACCTGTTCTCACCATCCATCGCGGACAAGAGAACGATACCACAGCCCTGATACAAAAGGGAGACTGTGTATTCAGCGCATGGGATGAGCTCTACATCGCCGACTTTCTTCAAGAACAGCTTGGATATCTGTCGACGAGCGATCACTGCTGGATCATCAAAGGTGTTCGAGGACTGCAAGAACTTTTACACCGAAACATTACCGCCAACCCGCTCAACAATGTCACCATTCCGACTTGCGTTTCCCTCAATATTACCAGCAAAGGGAACTCATTTTCGATTGACTTTTCGACCAACTCTTACGAAGTCAACGGGGTTGCAGAAGACACTTTTGTGCTTCTCACCTATGTCCACCGTGAGTTTTGTCGCCCTTTGAACAGATTTTCGACTAAACTCTTCTTATTTAGTTGTTTGTATGACTGCCGCATTTTTCCTGGCGTATCCCATCATCCTCGTTTTAGCATCAACTCCCAGCTTGTGTGTTATGATCGATCGTTCACTCGAAGAACCAACCAAAGCCAAGATTGATCGATGGCAAACAATCTTCCAGACTTTCATATTCGCGCCGCTAATGATTGCGGGGCTCGCCACTGGTATCATCGGGATGGGGACATCAGACCATGCTAGGACAGAGCACGGTGTAAGTTCCACTCCACGGATGCCTTGGACTGAGTAGACAGTAGCTGACATTCATTCGTCAGATTGTCGGCTACATCACGATAGGCCTGGCGGCCATAGTTGTTCCGCTTTACCTGTACCAACGACGGCTCAGCTCACGGCCAGATCTGACGTTTTATATGTATCGAAGGATGAAGTTCATCAACGCTCTGGACTTCATCGTATGCCAGGCGATCCTCGTGATATCTGGCTTTGCTCTTCCGGATGGTATTGACGACTTTGGTGTGATGACTTTGTGTGGTACAAACACAATTTCAACATCCTTGATATTCTCTCTGGGCATGATTGTGTCTTTTGTATGGAACTGTGCCATGGCAACCATGACGGTGCAATGGCTACTCGGCCAAAGACTTCAAGGAGGAAGTATTCGGGATAGAGCACCACCTTGGATGCTGAAGGTTCTGCGAAAGAGATCGATCTAACGTCTCTCAATGATTAATGAATTCTAGATTTACACTATATAGATAGAGATTCGCAGGCCCTGTTGGCTTGGGGCTTTGAAGCAACAGGCATTGGGGTTTGCTTGTAGATGTAGGTTTACCTACCGATCAGGCCAAGGTTTTGAGGGAGTTTTGTTTATTTGTCTACATGTAGTGTTATCCAATAGCCGCTTGACTGCCCCGGTACTCTCACGTTTAAGTGCGACCGAATCTCCTTGCCATTAATACGCGCAACATCGATATTTCATTTGAGAATGCTAACAATTCTACACTAAAGTCGACCGCATGACAAGAGTGTCGGCCTGGTCGACTTGTTCCTCGTGTAGCTGCCCCATCCCGAGGATAATAGGCCCCTGTTAATTTAAAGTAGGTCAGTGTCGTCACCGTTACTGAGTAGCACAATCAATTGATGGCTCTGGGTCTACCTGACTTGAAGAACAGGACTTTGACTCACGCGCTTAGAGACGTGGATAAGGCGTCGTTTTACGCCTGCTAAGGAAGGCATATACGGATACCGGCTTTTGATGATATACCACAATGCGCTCAACGTCGTCTCCAAACAGAACGAATCCCCATTTTTTCTACAGACAACACTCCTACGCGGGCTGTAGACTGGTTCCGTTGCTCGATGTTGACATATGGATTTTAGATGCCAATCTCGGCAGGATTGCCAAGTAAGAAACAATGGTCTAGCCATGTCATCGTTTGCCGAGCACATGTAATTTGAGGATGGCCGTTGACCGGGAACAACACACTTGGTTTGCTACTTTGAGTGATCGTACCGAAGCTGAGGCGCATGTTGAACCTGGCATATCATCTATAATCTTTTTTGCACCTCTTCAACCGGCGACCCTTGCTTGGATTTGCGGATGCTTCGTATTTCTTTCTTCGATTGGCGCGCCGGTTGGTCGGGGATTATGGGGCCGTGATAATGCGGGGTCCGGGTCTCCGCGGACGCGGCCAAGGGGCTGTCCGCGGGAAATGGTCCACGTAATCAGAATGACGATAGCAAAAGCTATGGCTTTTTGAAACGTATAAGGAGACATTTTCGTACATACTGTAAGTTTAGTGATCAAGAAATCTGTCATAGATTTCATATGCTTCCTCGGTCCACTGCCTGAGTAGGAGATCTAGCATGTTAAAAATGACTGTGTTTGTCTGAGTTGGCGCGAATCGTCCGCAGCTCCTGAATATCGGCTGATACCTGCACTATTCAGATGTGATCCTACCAAATTCTGTGTACTTAATAGCGCCTAAGGAAAAACTTGTTCTGACTCAGCCTTACGCACTTGACTGTGCCCACATCCTATCAACATCCATGGCTATACCCGGTCCTTGCCGTAAGTATCTTCGTTGAGTTAGAGTGATTAACGGTTTTCTCACCGGTTGAAGCTCTCCCTATTATCGGGAATCTTCTCAATGTCGACTTCAATTATCCATTAGGATCGCTCATTCAGAAAGGAAAGGTCTATGGTATACGGACCTCATCACAATCAACCATGTGTCTCGATAACAAATAATTCCAGGGCCTATATACACAATGACCTTTGCTGGCCAGAAATTCATCTACGTATGCAACTACGAAATTGCGAAAGAGCTTTACGATGGTGCGAGGTTCCACAAGATCGTGACTTCTGGAGTTTCAAACCTTCGTTACGCCGCTGGCAATGGTCTCTTCACGGCGCAAGTGGATAATCACGAGTGGGAAATTGCCCACCGCGTACTTCTTCCGCACTTCGGCGCCTCGAAAATCAGGAATATGTTTCAGAGTATGAGCGACATTGCAGAACAGCTGTGTCTCAAATGGTACGCCAAAGACGCCGCAAGTGGAGAAAGCCCTAACCAAGTGTAATCAGGGCGCGTTTCGGGCCAACAGCCTTGATCGACGTTTCTAGCGACTTCACGCGACTTACACTTGACACAATAGCGCTCTGTACTATGAGCTTTCGCTTCAATAGTTTCTACTTGGGTGATTGTGTCCATCCCTTTGTCGAAGCCATGACAGCTGTCCTCGCCGAGGCCGAAACACAGTCAGGGATACCGCCGTATCTGAGCTTTCTGCGTTGGAGCTCACAAGCAAAGTTCTTCAAGAACATCAACTCCATGACTCAGACTTGCAGAGAGATCATTGCTAATAGGCGAGACATGGTCACCGACACTCCAGACCTACTTGATGCCATGTTAACTGGACGAGACGCAAAGACGGGAGAGGAGATGACAGAGGAGTCCATCATCAACAACGTGATCACGTTTCTCATTGCAGGCCATGAAACCACCTCGGCTTGTTGTCCTTTGTCTTTTATTTTCTACTTGAGAGCCCCGATGCGCTAAGTAAAGCTCAGAACGAAGTTCTCTCTGTGATCGGCGACGAGCGAATCTCCGTAACTCATCTGCAGCAACTGCCTTTCATTGACGCCGTACTCAAAGAAACCCTTCGTTTAATGCCAACTGCTCCCGGTTTCTTCGTCACTCCTTTCAAGACGGAGATCCTGGGAGGCAACTACGCAATCCATCCCGGTGAGCCAATACTGGCTCTACTTCATCTCATCCAAAGGGATCCCGCTGTTTGGGGAGATGATGCCGAGGAATTCAAACCTGAACGGATGCTGAAACACAACTTTGAAAAGCTTCCAAAGAATTCTTGGAAGCCCTTTGGAAATGGCAAGAGAGCGTGCATTGGCAGAGCCTTTGCATGGCAGGAGGCGCAGCTGGCAAGTCCACCTTATGCTTGGGTCTGAGACTTCAAATACCTCTTCAACTGATGCTGACAGCAGAGCAGATCGTTTCAATGGTTCTACAGAATTTCGAAGTCAGCAAAGGGAATTTGGAGTACCAGTTGAAAGTGAAAAACGGTCTTACGATCAAGCCGGATGGTTTCACGATGCGGGCGAAGTTGAGAAAGGGCAAGCGTGCTAGTTGTCTCTTTTCCCCAACGTAAGATGCTATTTCACCATCACTTTTAGGGTGGATAATGGTTTAACTTCGTGATGATATACACACCTTTGCATAAGTTTTCATGTCCCTATTACAACGTGAACAGAGACGTGGCGGCACTGGGCGACGTAAAACATCGCTCGCATGGTTAGGGATAGTCTGCAATGGTACTCTTTAATTCTTTTTGGACTCAATCATCCTCAAAGTGTCTCTTGAAACGCTTCGCCGATAACGAGAACGTCGACGAAGAGACAAACATACCCGCTGATGAGCCGCCTTATGTTTTCGGTATGATCCAAATGTTTTGCTAGAATTCTTCGCTCGCAGAAAAATAGCATCTAGATGCCTGTGGAAAAGTAATCAGAATCAGGGATCGGAGCTCGATCTAACTTAAAATACCCAGGTTGGAGCAACTGGAAAACCTGTTGCGGGTCGTACTTCTTGGAAATGCTCTTCAACCTCGCCTTGTTCTCGGCACCGTAACTGCTGATGACGTCTTGATATTGGCTGGCGTAGTTCATGTAAATGTAGTCACTCTTAGCCCCACGAATCTTAGCCTCGGCGGTGACTTGCTCAAGGATGTCGGACATGAAGTGGTACACCGTAGCATCGTCCTCAATGTCGTCCCACATGGCGCAGAGTTGCAAAATGTAAATCGGCCCATCTTCAGGATTAAGGCCCAATGCGTTGCCGCCGTTCTTCGTCATGGCCTCCATCTGAGGGACTGTGATTCCCTGCGTCGCGAGAACAGGGATCATACCAGGGATGTCTGCGACCTTGTGCACGTTTTCATAGAAAAGGTCTCTTGCAAAAGCAAATAAATCTGGGTCCGCCTGGGTGGTAATCATGTAGTATACCTCACGCAGACCCGGAGGACTGTCATTCATAGTCTCTCGACCCCACTCATGAAGGACACGGTTCTTTGTCGTGTCTGACAATGACTCGATGGCGTTGAAGTCAGACCAAATGGTTGCATTACCACCGTCAGGCTCGGAATAGTATAGCGCAGGGATCGTAAACTTGTTGCCGCTAGAGTAAGCCCAGACAATGTACAAGCCTGCCTTCGGGTCATCGGCAGAGTTGGCGAGGATGTTTGTGAACGCTTCCGTGACCTCTGGGAATTTGTCTTCGGTGTAGGTGCGAGAGCCTCCCCACATCTCTCCACCAACAAGCGGGATAGTGAAGAGGTTGAAGCTGACCACAAGGCCGAAGTTGTTGCCACCACCGCGAAGTGCCCAGTAGAGATCCGGGAATTGGCTCGGGGTTGCTCTAATGATGGCTCCGCTAGCAATGACGACCTGTTCAATTATTTGTCAACTTGGGAAAGCTCCATTTTGTTACGTTGTGCACGTACGTCGTAACTTGCGACGTTGTCACACGCCCAGCCATAGAGATTGGAGAAGTACGAAATTCCACCTAGCATTAGTTAGTACCAAGTTATCGCGTTTTGGAGGTTTTTGTAGATAAACAAACCTACCTCCGGTTGTCAATCCTCCAACTCCAATGTTGTACAAGCGTCCGCCAACGACAGTCAAATCAGACTTCGTCAGCTCCTGATAGACGTCACCCCAGATATTGCCAGGCTGAATTGATGCAACCTTTTTGTCAACAGACAACGTAATGTCTCTCATGTTCATGAAAGAAATCGTGATACCACCCTCAATATTCGATGCGCCTGCCATCGCAGCATGTCCACCACTCTTGGCTGCGAAGGGACATTGGGTCAGACGAGACAGCAGTACTACGACCGAGACTTGGGCCGGCTTGGAAGGCTTGAAGATGCAGTAAGGAGTCACCTCGGCTTGATTTGATGACCAGTAGGAGGAGGTGAAGTTGATGAATGCCGGCTCGTTTCTGGTCTCGACAGCGTCATCGCCAAAGATAATCTTGAGGGAGCTGCACTGGGATGAATATTAGATGTCTTTGCTGTTCCCCGGGGCGTTGTATTTGTTGTGCTCACCGTAATGGAACACCCTAAATCGGATCGTTTGCTCAGATCACTTAGGCCCGGGAGCTCATTGACATCGACACCTTGCCCTAGGAGCGCTTCAGTGACATTGAAGTCGGCAGGCTCCACCACGGAGGCGACATCTGTTGGCTCCTGTGTAGAGATCGCCGCGACCAGGCTGAGGGCCAAGCCCGAAAAGAGAAGCAGTCTCGCTGAAGGCATTCGATCTAGATGAAACTGTATGCTGCGACGAGAGACACCGATAACGTGGGAAAGTGGCCCTCGAGTGGGATGAGAACGAGTATGTGAGCTTGCCTGGGCGGCAAGAGAGTGTTGGAACTGGGATGCAGGTTGATTTAATGCGACCATTTGCAGGCAATCGGTAGAGCGCTGCTGTTCATGTGAACTCTGCAGTAGTACATTACAGGTGCTGCAGGAAGTGCAGCAATGATATCAACCCTTGCTTCAAGCGCAACCAAACACCCAGGTCTACTACTTGGCGTTAGCTCAAAATATGCAAATGCGAGTGTATCCGCGGCAAGTAGTTCCGGTCTTTCGCTACAGAAAAGGCGACGAGGGACTTTGAATGAGGCAAAAGGCCCGTCTAGGCAGTTGGTTGGAACGGTCTCAGTGATCAACACAATCTAATAAGCGGGCTCCTGAGCCTCTATCCCAGTCTCCGGTGTCTTCGCCGAGTACGATCTCCGGGCTTGGGAGGGCCTTTGCGAGAGCCAAGACATGCGGGATCTCGGTTGTCTGCACAAGCAACCAACAAGTTCCAACAATGAGAAGGCTCTGCGAATCACCAATTGAGTGACAGGTGTGCTGTGGAGATGTACCCTGTATTTCTTCAGGGGTTTGCATTTTCTCTTTCCTTCTAAGTACTAGTGAGTTCTTAAAATCGTGGGCCGATTTTGTTTCGTTGCCAGTTGCCAGGGCGAGGAAAAATGGTACTTTGATCGACCAGCCCAAAGGACGCGTGTATTCCGCTTGAACAGATGAAGAGGATATCTGGCTTGGGAATGTTAAGTGCCCAATATAGCTCGGTTGCGGAACCGGCCCAGCAACCTGGTCGAATATTTAGGTAACTTGTAGGCCAACTATGCGAGCAACTCGGGTCCGTTTACATCCACGGATGTGCTCCGGATCGCCAAGTCCCATCCGCAAAGCACAAGCCACGCGACCGCTGAGAAAGAAACGAGCAGCTATTTATTCTTGAACTCAACTTACTCGTACGATAGTGTCTTCCATGCTGGTGATGCATCGTAAACTAGGTATGTGACAAGCAAACATGCGGAACTATGCAGGCGACAGATGCGCCTCAATCCAGGTTCCCGGTCAAGAGTACCAGCAGACCAATTACACTGCCATTGACATTCCCCTGTTCCGTCCAGACATGACAAAAGCTCGTTAATATGTGCCTAACTGACCATTGGACCGCCAAACGGCTGTGCTGCGGACATGCTTGGCTGGTCGAATTTGTTATGGTCAGGTTCGCGTGGCGAGACAGCCAAAAACTTGTTGTAATTTCGGTGCTTTGCAGAGGTGGCAGAGTAAAGGTAGCAAAATAGCTTGGAGGGGGATGAAAGAGCGGAAAATAAATCAAGACTACGCAAGTCGCCGTCTTGGGATTGTTCGCAATATTTCTGCAAACCACGACATCGTTTTGCATGGCTACTGAAAGGCCTGAGCCTGTCTCGACACCGGTGTCGAGGGCTTCTATTCGAAATACGGGAATCGCCTTAATCATCTTGACCACGATCATTGTCGGCACCCGCGTGGTTCTCGCGGTGATCAATCAGAGAAAGGTCCTCCCAGAAGATGGCTGGCTCGTTGCTTGTTACATATTCTTCATGGTCCTAGCTATTCTCTACCTCTTCATTGTGCCGGTCTTCTTCAGGTTGACGGACCTGGCTGCCGGACTGATCGACCCCTACGACACGGCCACGGAAGATGCTATCTTCATCCAGAAAGGCCTGTTTACGGCGTCCGCTAGCCTTTGGTTCTGCTTGTGGTCGGCCAAATTCTCGCTCTTGTGCGTTTACAAGAAGCTCTTGGATAACTTACCGTTCTACATCCAACTTTGGTGGATCTTGGTCGGATTCTGCGCCCTGGTTTGTCTTACTCTATACCCCGTTCTCGTTGAATGTCGTTTACTCACTATGTATCTTGGGAAGACACTGGTCGGTACCATCATCTCACTCTTCCTCGCTTGCTCTAGCATGGAAGCTCGGTTCTCCGTTGGGGCATGCACCACCCCCCGAGACGTAATTGCTGCCGCAGTCAGCATGTGGTTTGCGTATGGTGTAGATGTCTTGACAGACCTACTCAGTAAGTCGCTTCCACCTTTGTCGCACCAGTTGAAACTGACTCGGAGCCAAATCATAGTCATGCTGCTACCTCTACGTCTCATCGCGAAGCTGCAGATGCCTCTCTCGCGAAAGTTCAGCATCGCAACGCTGTTTTGTCTGGGTTGGGTGTGCATCGCAGCATCGACCGTCCGTGTCACACAGATTGGCAACAACGGAGCCCAGCCTACGGTTCCGTGGCTTGCTCTCTGGGGAACCATTGAATCAGCTATTGGTAAGTTGCGAAGAATCCCTGACAATCAGAACGCCGCGCTAATTCTCTGGAATCAGCCGTCATCATAGTAACCGGGCCGGGTCTGTACCGAACAGCAAAGCTGTACTCAAAGAGTCGACAGAAGTACTACCTGGACGAGCCGAACTCCAAGGGGAACTACTCGCACAGTCGGAGTAACGGAAGAACGGTCAATGGACAGGCTGTTCAGCTCAAGTCATACCCTCGAACAAATGTTGCCCGCGCTGAAACTAGTAGCAGCAGTCAGGAAGAGCTCGTATACCCAGGGAAAGTTGACGGGATCATAGTGATGAGGGGGGTTATGGTCGATAGGTCAGAAGAGTCGTCAAAATAGAGTTTGTTGATTATCTGCCCTCGTTACTGCTATTTATGCTGTTGTCTTTGCCACCTGGATGCAACCCGTCAAGGTACTTGCTGAAATATGGAACTTTGGCATTATACTTTAAGTGTAAAATATCAAACATCTCACACTCGGGAAAAAGAATACATTCTTCCTCTCACCTCAGAGGCGCTGCCACACAACGACTCAACATCACCGCCCGCACAATGCCAACCCATCCACGAAATTTTCGCCCGCAAGGACGCAGCACGCAGCGACGTCCCCAGAACTACTGGTGCTCCCTTCCTTATGAGCTTCGGATCATGATTCTGGGATACTTAGCTAACCATAACGTCCAGATGGGCGAGCGAGCATCATGGCCTAGTGTATGCGCGGAATGGCGCGACTTTTTCGAGGGCCGCGCCTTTGCGTGCCTCAAGCTCCAATCGTCCAACGATATCCTAGCCCTCTCTCGCCTTGGCCATCATCTACGAGACAAGGTCAAGAAGGTCAGATTACACGTCCCACTGAGGCGGTATGACTGCACAAGCTGCGACAAGCCCGAGAGTTGGTGGGAAGCCGGAGCGAATAACGAGGCCTTCAGCGTACGACTCCTCGCGCTCCTGAATGTCTTGGCAGGCTGGCAACCGAGAGAAGACGAAGGACTCGCACTTGAGATCAGCGCAGCGTCGCCGAGCGATACACAGCACTACTTTGTGCCATCTTTCCATACTACCAAGGAGTGGAAAGAATATGAAAGAGGCCATGGGTCTCAGAAGGGCCCGCCGGATCCGATGACCATACAAGGTGCCAGACAGAGGATGCTTGGGAGCCCACTCGACCTCCAAACGACCGTCTATCGCAGAAGAGACGTCCACTGCGGCTTAAAGTTGGACATCGACGGGCTTCGGGTGCCCGTTATCACCCAACTCATCGTCAACCGAGCGTCACGCCGGGCTCTTAGCGCAGAGGCAATTCGGCGCGTGTTTGAAAGTCTTACGGGCTTGAAGGCGGTCACTTGGGAGCCGTGGAGCGGAACAGCTGCAGAGAGCCAGCGGCCTCGTGAGCTGGCTAACCTGTCGCTGCTCGCAAATCTGCCGGCTACGGTCAAAGACCTAATCCTTTGGGAGTGTTGGCAAGAGCCGGCAGACATGGAGCACGAGAATGAAGATGCTTCACAAGACAGGCCTGCTGGCTGGCATGCATCTCTCTGGAGGTGGGAGGAAGAAAGGACATCACCGCAATTCAGCACTTCGCAACTTATGGCTGTGGTTGCGGCGGAGCCGATGACAGGGCATCGCCGTATGGCCTTGACCGCGGCGTATGCTTGCCGCAACCTGTCTTCTTTCAACGCAGCCGGCATTATTGACGCAGCAGAGTTCTTTCAAAATTTGCTGCTTCTGGCCGAAGCACAGCCGCGACTGACTTGGTGCAACCTCACAACCTTGCCTTGAAAACCCCCCAAGTTCTGAGGCCGGACGCGAGGGAGGGGTTGTTCCTTGCGGCTGGGGGTGCTGCCGCGCTTATGCCTCAGCTTCAGGTCATGGAGCTGTGGGATGTGACCGCGAATGCTGGAGCCATGTTCCGGTTCAGAGCGTTTGAACTGGAGGCAGAGCTTGTGCTGGAGACGACGATAGGGGCGGGGCTGAGCGACGAGGTTCGTGAGCTTTGGGGCAAAATGGCGCGGCAGCAGAGAGGGAAACACATGATTGTAAGAATGCGAGTTCTCGGTGAAGACGCCGTGAGGGGATCACGGAAGGGCTTCTTTCAGCGTCTCCGGCTCCTTGATCCGGTTCAAATGAGGGAGTGGAATACATATAATTTGTATGAGGGAGCATGAGAGTGAAGAAGAGTATGTGCAATACACCCCCTGAAAGATTGTTACCCTCCATACTAGCCCAAAAAGCAATAAACCCATGAAATCAAGCAGAGGAGGGTATTCAATTCGTCACCAAACCCCAGACTCTTATACACACTTACGGGGCTAAAGTACTACGCTTATAAACATCCATGGATTCAGGTGTTGTATTGTAAGAATATGAGAATATATGAGAAGGGTATGAGAGTATATGAGAAGAGCATAAGAGTATGCACGTGGCTGGGGTATTCGGCGCAGCTGCAGAGCAGCAGCTGCGTTGCAAGCCGTTACACAAGGCTCAAGCCACATAAAGGTGCGTCGATTAGCCAAAGGGTTGCGTCAAATATCCTGCGGTAATATCAGAGTCGATGAGAGTATGTAAGACACGCCCATCAACTACGATAAAACACACATCATATCGCCGCCGGCTGTTTCTCACACATTGGTACGAATCAAAGCCTGCATCGGAAACAGACCCGACAATTGTGAGCTGGACGTGGTCGACGCAGCTGGCAGAAATGGAGTAGTGACAGAATAATCTCACTAAAGCACCTGACCACGGGGCAGTCAATCCCAGTGCCTCATGAAGCGACCCGTCCGAATCGAATGGGTTGTCTCTCACATCACGCTTGCGACGGCTCCATTCGCCGGCGTGCCTCTTGGTTGAAGATCGGCACTTCAACCCAAGCTAGCAACTGCTGGTTTGCGAGTCTGCCTGGGGTTGACAGCTGCACCAAGAAACCGAGCCTCGCACCGTGTGTCAATCGAGGAATTTTGTCCCGAAGACGAAATAATGCAATATCAAGTGGACCATGTCAAGTCGTGACGTCGTCAAACCGGCAAGGCAATCGATCCTTCATCGCAACTCCATCAGAAGTGACCACCAATGGCGGAATGTGCCATCTCGTGCCCGGGCCGAAGATCAGAGAAAAGAAATAAGAGTCAGGGGCAAGAACAGACAATCTCCTCCCGCCCATCAATGCCATGGACATTGGGGCCTGAGACATGTGCGTTTAAACCGATCTCGGGACGGACCCCCAATCATTGAGATGCGATTCACCCAAAATTCCACGGGGAGAAGGCGTTGAAATTGGGTTGTTTGCGCGCTAGCACCAAGAGGTAGCGGCGCGCCGTCCGTTGGGCGAGGTGAGGCAAAGCAAGCCTCGACGTTGCGCCGTCCCGACTTACTGGCAGGTGTCAGATGCATGAAATGCAATTCAGACCGCATACGGGTGGTACAGAAGAAGCAGAGATGTGGTGCAAGCGGTTTGGTTTGGCTGAGATGACCGCCCCGCGTGATGCGCCTCAACCCAACCTCTGCACCCTCTTGGCCTCTCCGGGCCACCTTAACCAGTTGTCTGGGTGGCACACAAAGGGGGCGGTCAGGCAGGGCAGGATGGGCTGGTCATGGGGTCTTGGACGTGGCTGCACCACTGGCGGCGGGAAGAAAACTCCGATTGGAAATGCAGTTGGAACGGGAGCAATGGGGGAGAAATTTGGATGGTGATGTTAGGTCATGCTCCTCCAAGACAGTGTCTCTCGCGTAGTGATGGCGTCTTGTGGTACAGGCTTTCGGGTACGGATACTCGTACGAATGGACTTCCATGGCTGGAAAGGACAAAGTGATGATTCGGCCAAGGGGCCAGGTGACGCCATGCTGGGCCCAGATCCAGTCTGGACAGTTCACTGTGCATGGAGGCGCGGAGACTATGGGGAGCTTCCCCGCCCTCTGAGCAAATAGCCCCCGACACGCCTGAAGCTTGCTTGCCTGCTTGCTTGTGCTTGCTTCCCGAGCTTCTGATGATGGGGGCGGAGAGTTCGTAGTGGTGGTGGTCAGTGAGTGGTGCCAACGGCAATGACAAGAGAAACGAAAAAAAGGCCGAGTAGTAGATAAAGGTCGCCAAGTCTCGCAGACTTCGGGATTGTTCGAGTCCTGTCGGGTACATGGTTGTTCTATCCGTGCCTTTTTTTCGCCTTCGATTCCGTGCTCCAGGGCCAAGACAGCAGGCAGCCAGCAGCTTCCCCGGATCTTCACTGGCGGCACAGCTAGGTAGGGGGAAGGGGGAAGAGAAAGACAGGAACCAGGCAAAGCCATAAAAAACGGGGGGGACCTTTGGGAAGACAGTGGTGATCCCTGTCAACGACGCATCTGATCAGTGATCGTCGGGCGGCGGCGGTGGGTGGTTGCGGTGCCTTGCTGCCATCATCCCGCGGGCCACTCTCGATCAATCAGGTTCTGGCTTGTGCGGTGATCCGGACCCCGTTCTGGGTTGCGTGCTTCCGCGGGCTTGCGTTTGCTTGCTCGCTTCCTTGCTTGCGTTGCCTGGTTGCTCATCGCAGCTCGGCGTCAGCTTCCACGCCTCGCTGGAGTGGTTCCTGGCCGTCCCTAACCCACCTGATTCCCACCTTGGGACGGGTCCCCTGGGCTGATCTGCAGCACCCGGGCGAGGAGGTAGATTCCAGAATCCATTGCGGCAGCAGCAGCGTGGTTCCCGCTCCCGTGCCGCCGCGGTCTAGGCATCGCGGCACGCAGGACGGAGCTGCGCGAGGGTGGAAAAGACAGCAAAGCGTGCGACAGAGACGAAGACGAGCAGCGCAACGCAGGCCGGGCTTGGACGGCAGGACGGCACAGCGGCACGCTCGGGCGGTCTCTGCGGGCTTGGGATCGGACTGAAATCGTTGGGTTGAAGGTTATTTGTCGGCGGCGGCTCTGCAGCAATCATCGAGGGTGCAGGATTTCCAAGGAAACAAAAAAACGCACAAACCGACTGGGCTCGCTGGACTGTGGTGAAAGAAGCGTTGAGTGTTGGCTGGCTGGGATTAAGGGTCCGGAAAGACAGACGGTGGACAGACAACGTTTTGCAGTGGACGGTGGGAGTGTTTCTCCTCGCATCGACTTTCCGCGGCCGCGCAGGGTGAATGCCTCCATCGGGACGGGCTCCAAGGTGTGTGTTTCCGATTCTGAAGGGTGCAAGTGAGTGGTTGTGGTGTGGATGGTGAAGATGAGGTGAAGCGAGGCGAGAGTGATGGGCGAATAGGGGGTCGAGGAAGCTGAAGCTCAGTCAATGCTAACCGAGGTGGCAGCCAGTTTCACACAAGTCACGGATACCTGAGGGCGCTGCGACGTCCTGGGGGACCATCGAGTACTCGTCTCTTCTTCTTCTTCCGAGGGGTGCCCAAGGTTCTGCTGATAAGGTATCCTCCGACTCGTCTTTTAGGAGAACTCTCAGACATTTGAATCTCGTGGGAGACGGCGGACGGACGTCGGGATACCGGACAATAACAACCAACGGCGAACGGCACCGATAGCTGCCTTGCCTGAGGGGCCTACTGAGGTGGAACAGAGGAGGCTTCGTCTGAGAACAATACCTAGGCACCCAGCAACCAGTGGGCTTTGAACAACGCAGCACAGCAGCAGGACCAAGGAGTACCTTATTATTAGTTGCAATTGTTTGGTCTTCCAAGCTAGAAAGACGCACGCAAAAGGGACAGAGACCATCAAAAAGGTACGTAGGTACAATCTCTTATTACGTCAGACAGGTCTGGCCAGTCAATCCAAAGGAATCCAGTCAGGAAAAAAGGGGACCTGCGTCACCACCACCTCTACCACCACCACCAACGACAAAAAAAAAAAAAAAACACAGACTCGACTGGACGTCCTGTGGTGGTGGACTGGGGCTGGAAACGTCCCATATCCCCGGGGGGGCATGCCGCATGAGAAACGCGACACACTTTCGAACCCTCTTCGAAGGCTTCAATGCAACCCTTTCCCTTCCTTTCTCTCTCTCCCGTCGTCTCCTACATCTTTTTCTTCCCTCTCAATCTTCCCTCCCGACCCATCACCTACCTACCTCTGTAACAAGCATTGCATTGCACATGTTGTATTGCCACGCCTGCCCCGACGATATTGCTACCTTACCTACCTGCCTATTGCCATTGGATTGCCGATAATTCTATTCTCCAGTCTGAACATTGCTTAATACCCTTGGAAACCCAGGACCCCTCCAGATTGATTTGCGCCCCGATAAACGCAGCAGCTCCAACAAGATCGAGGACGGACGAGACCAAGGGACCAAGCCAAGGAAGAAAGAAAAAAAAAAGATAGGAGGGTCTAAAGGAGGGTCTAAACACCACCTGTCGAGGGAGAGACGGACACAGCACACGCACACAGCAACGGAGCTCTCAGCTAAGCTTCCATCCGCCAACCACACCTTTCTTACCTAGGAGTAAGCCCGTACCTGGGCTACCTTATCCTACCTTACGGCGGATACCTTACCTTACCTCACCTTACCTATCTCTGTACCGCTATCGCTACCTTACCTGCCGCTGCCACTACCACATCCCGCACCACCCTTTCTACCCCCGTCCACGTCCCCTTAAACGCGACCAAACCCACGAGACAAAACTCCCGACCCGACGAAACCACGACCCCTGGAATTTGGGGGAACGCTCCGCGCGACGCACACATTTTCTCCTCGAGATAAATCTCCAGTAGCCTAATTTTCCCTACTTTCCACTCGACCGACGCCAATTGGCAATTCTTCGTTTTGTCACCACCAGATTCCCCCTCGACAGCCCCCATGGCTCTCCTCGACGCAACGACGCCGCCGGCGGGGGGCCCTACGCTCTTTGGCATCACCATGAAGCAGCTCTCCCTCATCACGGTATGCGATCCCATGCGATGCGATGCGCGCCCACCTCCCTCGCATTGCGCTTTCTCTGTGTCCTTCGGGTGACCGACACTGACAATGCCTTCGTCTTGTAGCTGACCTTCCAAAACTCGGCATTGATCTTGGTATGTAACCACCCCCCCTCGCAGCCTGTCGCTCCAGACACCAACATGATGACACCAAGCTAACCGCCGCATCTCTGCCAGATCATGCACTACTCCCGCATCATGCCCCCCGTGAGCGACCACCGATACTTCACATCCACCGCCGTCTTCCTCAACGAGGTTATTAAGCTGTCCATCTGCTTGACCTGCTCCATCGCCGAGGTCTCCCGCACCCTGGCCCCCTCCACCCCCGCCACCGTCATCTTCGAGCAGATCTACAACCAAGTCTTCTCCGGCGACGGCTGGAAGCTCGCCATCCCCGCCACCCTGTACACTCTGCAAAACACCCTGCAGTATGTCGCCGTCGGTAATCTCGACGCCGTCCACTTCCAGGTGCTCTACCAGCTCAAGGTACGCCCTCGTCCGAGAAAGACAGAGAGATCCTCTGCCCCCCCGCAAACGTCATGACTCTCGCAAAGCTAACCCACCCGGCCCGCAGATCCTCACCACCGCCATTTTCTCCGTCACCATGCTCCGCCGCTCTCTCGGCATGAAGCGCTGGATCTCCCTCATCGTCCTCACCCTCGGCGTCTCCATCGTCTCCCTCCCCCAGCCCTCAGGGGGCCACGCCGGCGCCGCAGCCGGCCGCAGCATCCTCCTCCATGATACCACCGATCACTTCTTCCCGCGATCCGTCCACGAGCTCGGCCAGGCTGCAGAGGGCGCCGCCGAGGTGGCCCGCGAATTGACCAAGCGCGCCGCCGACGGTCTCGCTGGCGTCGGCGAGAACGTCGTCGGAAGCGTCATCGCGAAGCGCTCTGCCTCGTACCAGGGTATCCAGGAGGACCAGGACCTCGCCCCGCTGATGAACTACTCGATCGGTCTGTCCGCCGTCCTTGTCGCTGCCGTCGCATCAGGACTCGCGGGCGTGTACTTTGAGAAGATGCTCAAGGACTCGCCCACTCCCGCCACTGTTTGGACGCGCAACATCCAGCTGTCCTTCTACTCGCTCTTCCCCGCGCTCGCCGGTGTTGTCTTCAAGGATGGCGAGGATATCGCCCGCCACGGCTTCTTCGAGGGCTACAATTGGGTTGTCTGGACCGCGATTGTGTTCCAGGCCGTCGGCGGCGTCCTGGCGTCGCTCTGCATCAACTACGCCGACAACATCGCCAAGAACTTTGCCGCGAGCATCAGCATCGTCATCAGCTTCCTGTTCAGCGTTTGGTTCTTCAACTTCGAGGTCAACTTCTCTGTGAGTATCTCCCGTGTCTCCCTGCATCGCGTTATCCTCCAATACTGATGGCGCTAGTTCCTCGCCGGCACTGCCTTCGTTCTGGCCGCGACGTACCTCTACAGCATCCCCGACCGAAAGGGCCGCCCGCCACCAATCACCATCGCAAGCTACGAAAAGCCCATGGTCGATCCCGCCTACACGCCGCAGATCACAGACGAGGGAAAGCTGAACCTCGACCCCCTCGAGGCGGTGCGTAACATGGGTCTCTCGACATCTAGGCCATCGTCACCCATGCTGCACCATCACCGCGTCCCTTCAGCCAGGGGCAAGAACCGCGACGATTAATTTGGGGGGCCGTCTCCGACGTGTCACCGTGACTAGAACGAATATAAAGCTCTGTTTTCTTTTACGAATGGAACGTTGTGTCGGAACGGTTGGAGTCGAGGTATGGACTTCGAAGATGGGGGGAGAAGTAACAAAAATTGGGTTGGATAATAAAAGGATCGGAAAGGGGGGGCGAGAGGGTGGTTTGGTTCTGCTTCTCTTTTTCTATTTGCGATTTTCCCCGGAATATTATGGGCATCTATGGGTCCTGGAAATAGAGTCCGGCTTGCACTCGCACGCACACCACACACACACTACATCCGCCATCACCACCACCACACACTACACACCACAGTATCATCAACAGCGATACCCGGCCGAGCCGCAAGGCAGGCACAAGGTGCATTGTACATGGAACGGGCGCGGCTCCACCAAACAGGGAGCTGGAGCCGGCCATTTGTTTTGAAGTTTGTTTATATCTGCGAAAGAAGATGTTTCTTTGGAGCTGGGATTGATGTGTGGGTATACAGCGCTAGCCGCTCACAAATACAATCATGTTCTCTAGGTCGTGAGTGGTGTGTTTTGGACTGCGACAGGTGCCTCTAGGTCAGGTGTGCAGCTCGAGTACCAGGTACGGTCTGTGTCTACCATTTCGATGGTTACACCTGGATTTACACTGACTGGAGCTAGAATGAGTTGACTGGCGTATTACAGCAACTCCACATCAGACTTGAACACTGACAAGGACCCTTTTTCCCCACAGTATCATGAACTGATTCTCTCATACAGAAAATGCAGAGTCTGGAGAAAACACTAAATCGCAACATAGCAGCGAAACCCCCAAAAACAACGAGAGCAAAGAATGGAACCCCTTCAAATCTCAACAGGCTTTTCGGCCGTTACCACGGTCCCGGCAATCTCCTCACAACTCGCCCACACGAAGATGGTCTGGCCCGGCAGAGCCTCTTGCACAGGAAAAACCAGCTCCTTGGCAGACAGCAACCCTCCAGCTCGCCCCCTCCAAAAGAAAACGAGCTTGCCGTCGGTCGTCTCTGCGGCCAGGTTCACCCAAGGCACCGAACCCTTCCACGTGGGCACCTCGGCGTTCGAACAACCCAACACCGCCCTCACGATAAGGCCCTGCTTGTGGTCTCTTGGGGATATCGAGATCGAGCACCAGCCGGGGAAAGTGTCCCAGAGTCCGGACAATCTTCTGCCCAAAGGGCGGGTTCCGCGAGAGCAGCCGCTCAATGTGGAAGAACTCGAGCTTCGCAAGCTGCCGGACGGTCCTGGTGCCGTGCCCGACCAGGACCTCTACTTTTTTCGGGCCGATGTCGGGGATCTGGAGCAGCTCCGTGGGCACGCCCTCCCAGCTGCCGGCGGCGACGGCGCGCCAGAGCTCGAGGGTCCGGCGCAGCCCGGCAGCGTCCTTGCGGGCGGCGGCGCCCATGATGTCGGCACATGCGCGGAGGACGTGGCCGAGCGTCTTGACGATGCGGGGTTTCGTGGCGAGGAGGTCCTGGCGAGCGGCGAGGGGGAGACGGTCGCCGTAGTCGCGGCCGGCGGCCTCGCACTGCGACGAGGTAGACCTTGTGCCAGGGCTGGGTGAGGGTTTCGCGGACGGGCCAGCGGGTGGAGGGGTCGTTGTTGATGCGGGAGAAGGCGCCCTTTTCGAGGGGGTGGAAGGTGAAGGAGCGGAACTCGGTGGCGGAGGAGGCGCAGCGGAGGATTTCTTCGGGGGAAGGCGCGCGGGGCAGGCGGGTGAGGGCGTGGATTGTTGGTGGTGAGAGCTTGTGACGGAGCATGATGGCGTGGTGCTCTGGGGAGAGTTGGACGGGGTGCTTGGGGGCGGTTTGGCTTGACGGAGGGGGGCCTTTGCTGCGGATGCTTGAGGCCTGCGAAGGCTGTGAGGCCGTTGGGGGAGGCATCGTTGTGTTATGGTGACATGAATGAGGGCAGAAAGTGCGGCGGAAGACTGAGAGGAGATGGATAAGGTACTTGACAACGCGGTTTTGATGGGCCGAGAAGATGCTCCTTCCGTCCTTGCTTGTAACGTTGGCTCGTGCCTTTCTGATGTGAATGGCAGGTATGGCAGGTATGGCAGGTATGGCAGGTACAGACGCTGCTGCTCCTTCTTCCAAACTCATATTGCATATAGCAGGAGCGTGCCTTGCCTTGCCTTACTCCATATGAGAATTCTGATAGCAGCTCAACGATGGGTATGAGGCAGGGAGGCAGAGGTAGGTGCCTTGACGAGAAACGCAGCCTCCAAGGCGGGGTGGGAAGTCTTCACCCATTCTTCTGTCACAAGAGCGGACTTGCTGATCAGGCGCAAACTCAACATCACGAATATGTCGCACTGCGGCCAACAAAGCAAACGCTACCCATAGCCTCATGTGAGGTAAGGCACCCAAGGTAGGTGTAGAGCATGCAAGCGGATAGCGGAGTCGAGATCGACTCGTCCCAACCTTAAGCTCAAGTCAATACGACGAGACACAGATCCTCGTCTGTTGAGACGTAAACGCGGAGAAGGTTGTTTTTGCGCTTATCCACCACGATGATCTTGGGGGATGGGTCTTTTCGACTTCAGCTTGGTGTTCACGGTGTTTCGGCTGAAGGTCGTGGGCGGGGCTGTGGTCGGGACGGCTAAGGAACCGGGGCCCAGCCCAGACGGGACTGGCCGGGGCTTGTGCCGGCACTTCAGTCCACGTCACAGTATCACCCCTGTCCTGCGCGGGGCGGCGTCGGCGGCGGCGTCGGGTGACACAGCTGTTGGCCTGAACTCAGTGTCGAACCAGACCTGACGCAGAGTGGCAGTGGGGCCCGATGCTGGCGCTGAGGTGATGATCCTGGTCTTGTTCCTGACAAGAGGAGGACTGTCACTGGCTGCATGGCTCTGTTCAGGCGTCCAGGGGACGTCCCTCAAACTTGGCAAACCGGGAAGCGGCGATTTCTGCAGAGCAGCAGAGTTGACGCGGCGCCACGCTGTGCACGCGTCTCTCTCAGCGAGGCTTGCGAGATGCGAGGGCAGAGTCATGTGTGGCGCCAGGCAGGTCAGGCAGGTTACCATACCTTGGGTAGGTCAGGTAGGTCATGAAGACACTGGCCGTTGGACTTGACATGTTCCACGTGTACGACTACTTCCCGACGTCATACCAAGTGCTCCATGAGATCCAGCAGAAGCTTGAATGGGAGTAGGTAGCAACCTACCTATCAGCCAATGGTTGCTGAGAAGGAGAAAGCTGAGTGCTTATGTCTCAAATGCAGCAGGCGAAGACAGCGGATAACGAAAAAAAAATAATAAAAAATAAAAATACACCAATCAAGGAGGTAAAGGTATGCAACTGTCAGAACCTAAGTCAACCTGGAGTGAGCCTTCGCTTCATCTTGACATCGGTATCGGTATCTGTCCAGTGCTTGTGGACGGCATGTGGGTGACTTCCTCCCCTGCCCCTGCCCCTGCCCCTCTCACCGTAGCTCTTATCTCTTATCGCACATCACCTTATCTGATGCGGACATGAACAGGCAGGCACAGCCATCCAGCACACCACACACAGACAGAGACAGAAACAGAGGCAGCCAAGACATAACGAGAGAGCAGCTGCTCGTACAACCATTCAAGCCTGCTAGAGCTCAACCAACCCAAGACAGGAGCACAACATGCGCCTGCCGCCGCCCACAACTACCCTCCGAACGCCACCCAGACCGGGTGTGTGTGACATCGCTCTCTCCCAATCAAGGCCTGCGCCGCTGCCTTGAAAGGCACCTTCGCGATGGATGGCGATGATGAGGAACACCTTCTGCAGGTGACAGCCAGCCCCTCCATCCATCTACCTATCTACTTGGGTATAAAGATCTGGCATCTCCTGGGCCCTTGTCCTTTGCCGTCCTCGTCGTCCAGCATCATCACCCCTCACATCCACCATCGTCTCTTCTGTTGTCTTCCCCGTCTTCTGCCTACCTTACTCACCCACTGCTATCTTGCCTGAAGAATCACCCGTCATCACAATGTCCCACATCTGCTACGTCGTTCCCCCCTACCTCCTCCGGGGCATAGCCGACGCCCAATGCAATGAGGATCACGTCAGAGATGCTGCTCGCCGTGCTCTCGAGCTCCGCGACCAATGGACCGCCCGCCGTGCTGAGCGTATGGCGCTACTCTGCACTCCCCGCGGTGCTCGTCACGCCCATGTCCCCATGGTTCCCCAAAGCATCGTCCCAGACTTTCTTCTGAAGCACATCGCCGACAACGAGGACGTCGACGAAGAGACGCGCGCAACTGCCCGCCGTGATCTCGAGCACATCCAAGGCGTCCAGCGTCAGTACCAGACCCAACAACAACAGGGCGACCAAAAGGGCCTGTCCCAGGACGCCCAGGACCCCACCTCGTCGTCGTCCGTCTCCGCCCTCGCCGCCGTCCCCGGAAAAGACGCCCCGAATACTCCAAAGACGGAGAAGTTCTACAGAGCCATTTACGACGCCAAAAACACCGAAACGAGCAAGAGCTTCCCGGCAGCGTCGTCCGTGTCGAGGGCCAAAAGGAGACGAAGGACAAGGCCGTCAACGATGCCTACGACAACGTCGGCGAAGTCCTCAAGATGTACAAGGAGAAGTTTGACTGGGTCTCCATCGACAACAAGAACATGAATGTCATCAGCTCCGTCCACTTTGGCAAGAAATACGAGAACGCCTGGGACCCCGAGCGTCTCCAGATGGTGTTTGGCGACGGCGGTGAGTTTCTGAATAACTTCACCGGCACCATCGATGGTAAGTCTCCTCCTCCCCTGTTGCCTCCTGCCGAGGCCGTTGGACGACGACGACGACGACAAGGACGACGAAGGACGACAGGGCTAACGACAGTAGTCATCGGGCACGAATTGACCCACGCCGTGACCGAACACACCAGCCCCCTGGACTACCAGGGAATGAGCGGCGCTCTGAATGAGCACGTCTCTGACGTATTCGGTATCATGGTGAAGCAAATCGTCGAGAAGGAGACCGCCGAGGACGCCGACTGGCTCATCGGCGAAGGCTGCATCATGCCTGGCGTCAAGGGAGTCGCTCTTCGGAGCATGAAGGAGCCCGGCACCGCCTACGACGACCCTCGCTTCGTAAGTGTTCCTCGTCCCCCGTCTTCGTCCCCCGTCTTCGTCCCCGTCTTCGTCCCCCGTCTTCGTCCCCCGTCTTCGGCCCCCGTCTTCGTCCCCCGTCTTCGTCCTCCGTCTCTGTCTCTGTCTCTGTCTCTGTCTCTGTTGCGCATACTAACCGTCCGTAGGGCAAGGACCCCCAGCCGAATAACTTCAAGGACTACGTCCCGACCTTTGAGGACAATGGCGGCGTCCACATATACTCCGGAATACCCAACAAGGCCTTTTACTTGGCCGCTAAGGGGCTTGGAGGCTTCTCATATGAGAAGGCGGGCCCCATCTGGTGGAAGACTATGCAGTCGGGTCGGATCCCGGCTCGTTGCACCTTCATCCAGTTCGCCGATGTCACTGTGGAGGTCGCAGAGGAGCTCTACGGCGACGAGGCTGGAAAGATCGTTCGCAATGCCTGGAACGAAGTTGGGGTAACCAGGAAGGGCAATTAGGAGCCAAAGCCAGACCCAGGCTGCCCGCCAATGTGAGGGGATGGATGCGCTTTACCTAGGATCCTGGCCTGAGTTGGCAAGTAAACTTATTAGTTAGTATGATTTAGCCAAGAATGACCCAAGACTATGCCAAAGACTATGCCAAAGACTATGCCAAAGACTATGCCAAAGACTATGCCAAAGACGAGAGTAATAATGACAACACCCAGAGAGGACGACGCCCAGAGAGGACTGCCCCAAAGAGGACTGCCAGAGACAAGAGCAACAGTGAGAAACAGAAGTGTAAACGACCGGAAGTGGCGGCCACTGGGAGTAATAGTTACTAGTAGTGAAAATCCCATTGTCATGAGGAATGCAATAGGCAACTGAGAATATGAACTGCGAAGACCGGCGTTGATCCGTTTCGCCGTCGGCGATTGTGGAGAAGAGAAATCGCCGATACGATTCTCTCCAAAAGCTCCGACGACTGGTGAAAAGAATGCCAAGTCCTTTGGGATCCATAGATTCTAAAGGTTGCATCAATCAGCAAATGGGCTGCTGTCAGATTACCATAATAAGCACGACTTGCCAAGATGTTCATCCACTGGCTCCAAGGCAAACGTGGACACCAATGAGGCTGTATCAATCCAACGCACGACACTGCCCGCAGGCACTCCCCTACTGTAAGAACCTCATTCGGGAGCAAGGAGAATTTACGATCGAGAATCAGAATCCCAAAAACTCCGATAGGGCTTCTGGTGTCCTTGCCTTGAGCCCCGAGGCTGAGCCTTCGAGGCGGACTCGGCTGCAAGTTGCTGAGAACGCAAAGTAACTATGCATCCCGTCCCCCGTCCCGCGCGGGACATATGACTCGTCTGCGGCTTGGCAGATCGTGTTGGAAAATCATCAGCATCTTTGTAGACTCGCGTGCGTGTATGGCCTGGAAATAGCACTCTAGAGATCGCCTGGCAGCTTGGGATGTTGGCACAGGTACTCTTGGCATCATCAAGACGGAACTTGGACATTGATGCTCCATCAGCTCTTGTAGTATAATAGTATCGGCATCACTGCATGGTTCCAAAGCATGTCTTCGTTGAATCAAGTCACAAAAGCACATCTCATCTGATACTATTCACACAAACGCCCAAAAGATAGACACCACAAGACAGCGGTCACGATGACGAAGACAACGGTCAGAACGGCCAGAGTGATTCTCTTGCTCGTTCCTCCTCATCTTTGGCGGCGCCGCAACCGGTCTCACATTTGCACCATGTTATGCCACACTTTGCCCGGAAGACTTCTTTGCTTTCGAGTCGAGGATCCATATTGCGATATTCTACGGCATGCTCGGCGCCGTCAGCCTGCTCCTTCTACTGGGTTCATCATTTCGAACCGTGGAGAGATGTGGCAATCTCACTCTCATCTCTGCCCTCCCGCTCATCCACAAAAGAGTTACTCTCGGTGGAATCATAGTTGTCGTTTGGATTGCCTGCGTCACTATGGCGACAACCGCGATGTGGCTGCCTGCGCACTGGCGATACTGGGGAGAGCGTACGGACCCTCTCGACTGGATGTCGGCCAAGATCGCCCTCACCATCACGGGAGTCACTGGCCATTACGCCGACATGCTTCTCGGCCTGTCCATCGTCCCAGTCTCGAGAAACAGTCTCCTCGGCCATGCCTTTGGTGTCCATCAGAGCACACTGCTTTACGCGCACAAACTCGCCACGTACATGTGCACCCTTGCAGTCCTTGCACACGGTGTAGGCTACGGTGTAGGTCACCCATCCTTCCTAATATATCTTGCCATTACATCTCCTAACAAAAGACCAGATCTTCGCCTTGGACCCCGGCAAAGACGAAGACAAAGCAAAGAAGCAGCTGTTCAGCAACGGAAACCCGGCAATGTCCGAGATCGAGAGCCAAGAACGCAGCGCGTGGTACGGGACGGTGACGTACACGGACCTGGGCACTTTCGTCTGCATGCTCATGATCGTCGTCACCACACTGCCCAGGATCCGGCGGCTGCACTACAACACCTTCTACAACGCCCACATCGTCTGCAGCGTCGCACGTTCGTCGGCGCGAGCATCCACGCCAGCTCGGACTTTTACCTCTTGCTCCGGGGCTCTCTCTGTGGGTGGCCGACTGGGCCTGGAGGCTCTTCCGCGGGGAGGGCGGTTCGCTGCGCAAGCAAGTTGCCGTCTTGGAGAACGCCGGCAGCGGGTGGTACCGCGTCTCGCTCGGGACGAGGGCCAAGTTCGAGCCCGACTCGGCGTCGGAGGCGGAGAGCTCCGCGCCGGCGACGGGGTGGCCGCTGTCTCTGTACTATCTCAGCATACCGTCGGTCAGCAGGCTCCAGAGCCACGCGTTCACGGCCGCGGTTTCGAGCACCTCGCAGTCCGGACCGGTGTTCCTGTTCCGGCGGTCGCAGGGCAAGAAGTCGCAGAAGGCGTTGGAAAAGGAGTGGACCTGGGCGGTGGGCTCTCTGGTCAGCAGTGCCGGGCTCCAGCGGCAGCTCGATGTTCGGGTTGAGGGGCCGTATCAGCCCACGGACACGGGGTTCGAGGCGGCGTCTCACGTCATTTGCGTCGTCGGCGGAACGGGTATCACTGGAGCACACAGTCTTGCCTCTGGTGGCTGAAGGCGAGGAGCATGGCGGGAGATACCAGGTTCAGTCTCGTGTGGACGTCCGCGAGCGCGAGTCGGTCAATGTTCAAGAGTGGTTTGACCTCGTGAAGGCGGCGGAGTCTCAGACGAACATGACGGTCTCCGCGCACGTCAGCGCGGAGATGGGACGGCTTGATCCGCTGGCGTTCATCCGCCAGAGCCTTGGCCTGGACCTGGGCATGGCGACTGGCGGAGGTGAGAAGGGGGCAGTGTCTACCGGGACAGCTTGGGTGTACAGCTCTGGGCCTGGGGGTCTTCTCGAGGCCACTCAAAAGGCGTGCCAAACTACAGACAGGGATATTCGTAGATTGGTCAGAGATCAGGCTCCTGTTTCTGTGAAGGACATCAGTTGGTACATTGCCAAATGGGAGGTTTAGGCCAAAGGCGCTGGGAAAGAGTTTTGCGGCAAGAATGGCATAGACACTGGAGGGGACCATTTTCTACAAGATTTGCGACTCAAACTAGAGGCCCAAACAAGTTTAGAACGAGCATAGTTCCCAATTGACGCTTGACTGTTGTCGAGTCACACTGTAGCTTGATTTGTCTAGTCACACTGTAGCTCGATTCCATCCTCATTGACTTAAGGAGACTTCAAGGAGGGTCGCCTTCATCTCAGAATATGTATGATAAGTTCGTTATCCTATTAGTTTCCTTTGAAGACGTTTCTCGGGCCGTGGTGGGGCACTCACTCCGTGTCTTTAACATCGGCGCGCCCGTCTCTCGGCCCGAGCTGCCCAAACTGTGAGTAAGGGACCCCCCTCATCTTGCCATACCTAGTAAGTGCCAAGTGATTCAATCGGTGTGAAGCAAATGTACTCACATTATGCGCTCACAAATGCAAACACAAGCTTGGCGACATCAATATAGCTGTTGCTCGGAGGTCGTCTGCCGGCCCGAGACCTCGACTGAAGAAAGAGCGTTCGCCTTGCCTCAGAGCACAAAGTGCAACTCAGTGACTATGTTCAACTGTCCGACGAACGACCATCTTCGAACGACGTCTGCCATACGCCATGCTTTCTACCGTGAGGCGTGCTTCCGCCCCTCCACTTCGGCGCTACTTAGCTACCACCAGACACGGTAGCCGCAATGCGTCAGCATTCGCGCGAGGGATGCAACTGCCGTCGGCAAAAAACAAGAACATCATTCGAGTCATCACTGGAGGTGCTGGCGTGGGAATCATTGGGTTTTTGTTGGCGGGGCGAGGTACTTCAACGTCAACGGATGATCCTCGAGACCTGAGAGCGCTGTCTTCGGTGCCTCTGAGTAAGCTCCTCTCAGGATGGATGTAAGTCGCCAGCTTCTTTAGAGGGCTTTTATCTTTGGAGGAACGAAAACTGAATTGACCACATGGATCAGTGCGTTTGCATTTTGCTCCTGGCCAGGTTGGGTCAATGCAAGCGAGTCTCTTTACAACTTCATGTCCAAGATCCCCATCGTCTCCTCAATCACGCACAGATTCGTCATATACACATTCTTCAACCAGTTTCTCGGCGGAGAAACAGCTGAAGAGTGTATCCCAAAGATCAAGGCACTTCGGCAAGAAAACATCGGCACTCTGCTCGGCTACAACATCGAAGCCGAACTGGATGGCTCCAGCAAGGATCCCGACCTGATCCTCGCCCAGACTCAGCACGTGCTCGCCTCCATCGAGGCGCAGGGGAGACTCGCCAGGGAGTTTTGGCCGGATACCGCCGCCACAGGAGGCGACAACAGATGCTGGGTCAGGATCAAGATCACCGGCCTTTTGCCTCCTGCTGCGCTGTACAATGGTTCAAAGGCAATTCTGGCTGCAAGAAGCGCAAGAGGTTTGGATGAGAATGTCCCGTATCCAGGTCTGCCTCACGACGGCGACTGGAACGCCGCGCTGAACGGCCAAGGCGTCTCTCAAGCCGACCGCGAGCAGCTCCTCAGGCTCCGGGCCACCATGGAGGCCATCGCAGGCAAGGCACGAGATAACAACGTGCGCATTGTCATTGACGCGGAGCAGACCTGGTACCAGCCAGTCATCGACGCTCTCACGGACGAGCTGATGCAGGAATACAATGCCTTGGATGGTGGTCCAGCGACCTGCATCGCCTCGTTCCAAGCCTACCTGCGTCGCTACCCGCAACTCCTCGACCAACAGATCCAGCGCGCGGAGGAGAAGGGCTACAAGCTGCTCTTCAAGCAGGTGAGGGGGGCGTACATGGTGACCGAGGCAGAGAGATGGGAGAAGGATGGTCACAAAGGGCCGGGGCCGGTATGGTCAACCAAGGAAGAGACAGACGCAAGCTTCAACTATGGCATCGAGAGGGCGCTCTCGACTATTGCGGAGCAAGTGCGCCAGACTGGAGCTTCCAGATTAGGGGCGGTCTTTGCCACGCACAACTCCATCAGCGTCGATCTCGGGATCCGATTGCTGGAGAAGTACGGGCTGGCCAAGCGGCAGGAAGAGAGTGGAAAGCTCCTGCTTTCGAAGGAGGCTGCGGGAAGCATTGCTTTTGCTCAGTTATACGGTGAGGATCAGAGAAGCTCGAGAGTTGTCGAAGGTGCTGACTCGCTTGTTCCTAGGAATGAAGGACGACCTCACGAATAAGATCACCGGATCTATTGAGGCACCGGGTGGCTTCGCGCTGGTTGTCAAAGTGAGTCTTTATCTTTCCACCCAACATCCGCAAACTAATACCATGGTTAGTCCATGAGCTATGGCGACCTGCGCGAGTGTCTTCCCTTTCTCGCCAGGAGAGCGACGGAAAACAAGGCAGTCATTGAGGGTAGGGGAGGTGCTATGGCTGAGCGGATTCGACTCGGTCGTGAAATTCGCAGGCGACAGACTCCCCTGAATTAGGTCGGGGTTTGCCATTTATTGGCAATAGACGAGACATTCACTTCACTTTCACCTAATTGGGACAGATGATTTTGCGTTGAAACCGGCAACTATATTCACAGAACCAGGAGCTTATAAGCCCCTGATGCCTTTGAAAGTATTTACATGAATTGTGTACTTCCCAGTACTCTGCAACCGCGGGCGGCAAGAAAAAAGGCCGCCACGACGGAAGGCAGCTAAAGCGCTCTTCTCATTACCCACTGCAGGGTTTCTTCTCTTACTAGACCACTTAGAAGGTGAGGGTCTGGCCAGCGGTGCCGACGACGGCAGCCTTGACCTTGGAGGAGCCGAGGAGGGTGTAGCTGTAGTCGGGCTTGGTGAAGGTACCCTTGGGGGCGTCGTTGGTGGAGCCACCGAGGTCGACGTCGTTGACGACGGCGTAGCCGGTGCTCTTGGAGTCGAGGAAGGTGACGGCCTTCTTGGTGTCAGAGAAGACGGAGGACTCGATGAGGAGCTGGGCGCCCATGCGGGTGTTGACACCGGAGGTCTCGAGCTTCTCGGCGTAGTTGTTGAAGATGTGGACGTTACCGAAGCGGACGGAGGGGTTGCGGGAGCCGACGTTGTACCAGTGGTTGTTGGCGTAGGTGACGTAGAGCTTGCCGGTGTCCTCAGCAGAGTTGGAGTCGGAGTGGCCGACGAGGGAGCCCTTGTAGTGGTCGTGGATGTAGGTGTTGGAGACGGTCACGGCCATGGAGGCGTGGGTGATGTCGAGCAGACCGTCGTAGTAGTCCTTGCCGTTGTTCTTGTCGGAGGACAGGTCGCAGTGGTCGACCCAGACCTTGGAGGAGGCCTGGATGCCGATGGCGTCACCGTTGTCGGCGAGGACCTTGGAGATCTTCATGTTGCGGACAATGACGTTCTCCTGCTTGTTGATGTACAGACCGACACCGGTCAGGGAGGAGCCGGCGGCACCGATGATGGACTTGTTGGAGCCGACCTTGACCTTGGTGGCACCGGTGATGGCGCCCTTGACGACGATGACGGTCTTGTCGGAGGAGGTGGCGGCAGCGGTGAACTGGGCCAGGGTGGAGACGGTGGTGGTGGTACCGCCGGAGCCACCGGTGGTGCCGGCACCGTAGCCAACATCGCAAGCATCGGTGATGGCAGCACGCTTGCCGACGGTGCGGGGGTCGACGGCGGCGCCGTCACGGACGGTAGGGGTGGGGGTGGCGCTGGCAACGGAAGCCAGGAGGGCCAGGGAAGAGGCGATGCCGGAGAACTTCATCTTGACTGTTTCGAGCTTGGTGGTTTGGCTGGTTTGTGGTAGGTGGTTTTCGTAAGAAAAAAGAATGTGTTGACGGTCTACGTCGAACGAAGGTATGCAGTGAGAGTGTTTGAGGTAGGGAATGAATGCAAAGAGCGCGAGAGCTGAAAGACTGAAGAAGTGAAGCGGGATGGAGAGCAAGAGAAAGACTGTTGTGAAGTCGGATGGGACGAGGCTCTTAAGTATTTCTCGCCATCAACACGCAAGGGAGCTCTTGGCTAAGCTTCTCGTGCCAAGAGCCAAGACCTCTTCTGTAGAAGCTTGGGTACACACACCCTCACGCTGCTCTCTGTCTGCAACCAAGGGAGGGCGTCTGTTTGCGTACGCGTGCTCTCTCCTTGGCCCAGGATCATGGTGGTGCCAAGCGTAACCATACCGAGAGGAGGCTCTTTGGGGCCATTCGCGCAAATGCAACGCTGTCTTGGCACTTGCGTACGTCTTGGGCCTGGACAGGGCGGGCAAATGATGGTGATCCTTGGCGGGGAAGGGATTCGAAGGGGATGCCAAGACAGACTTGCACATCACGTTGAGATGATGGTGGTACACGACATGGCGTCACGGTGAGAGAAATGGGTTGTGCATGCACCCAGACACCATGGAAGGCGGAGTTTGTGAAGGGAAAGGATGTTGTGAATGGCACGGTGGGAACGAAGCGGTTCCCGGGCCCGATCTGGCTGAATCGCACGAATGAGGACGCGGGCTCGAGATGGAGTGGACGGGCATGTGGTACGAGGGAGTGGTGGTTCGTTTGTTTAGGGGAAACGAGGCCAGGAGGTGTTTGTCGATATAGATCAGGCAGGCTAAGCCAGTAAGAGCGAGTTGACGTTTGGAAACGGACCAGGGGGGTGATGATGGAAGTGGGTGCGAAATGAAGTCAGGGGGGGGGGGGATGAGTGATGGGACGGCACAGAGACATGGGGTTTCCTATCCCAAAGGCCGGCCGCATGGGTTCGAGATGGGCTGAGCAAGGGTATCTTTTGACGAAAAAGGTTTTTTTTTTTTTTCTGCTCACTGTCAAGCGGCAATAGGGGGCGGCTCGGGGAAAGGCCCAGCACCACGGGTGGAGGTATCATGGATTCATGGCGGCGACTGGAGCCTCACGACTCACACGGATGAAGGCGAATTCGCTACCCGAAAGGCCTCCCCGGCCCCTGGGCTGTTCTAGACGACGAGGCGTTATTAGCAGCGGGCCAATAGTGCAAAATATTGTGCGGACTGGAAGACCGAGAAAGGGAACAAAGCCATATTGCATTATTGCGTACTTGGGCCGAAAACCAACTCGATTTCACCGGGCCCGGGGGTTCTCAGGGCGACTCGCTCCCACTTACCGCGGGGTCCAGTCCAAGAACCAGACATAGGAAGTGGACAGAAATAGCTGTCGGTTACCAATATCGAGTGCTACGCCGTCGTCTAACTGGACCTGGGGCTCCAGTCTAGCAGAATCGGGAAGCTGGGTCTCCTGGTCGTGGCCGTTTGCGTTGGTGGCCGTCCCTGTTCGGAGGAGGATCCGGGCGATGGTCCGGGTTGGAACGGTCGAGGGTCGGGGGCCAGGGCACCGAACGGGAATGGAGGGTGGGGCCCATGCTCCCGGCGTATATTAAATTTAAAATCAGGTAGAGTTGCGGGGGCAAGGATCTGTCTCAGATAAGGTATTTTCTCCGTCACTGACATGGACTTGTGGCGAGTCGTGCTGCCTTTTGGTGTCCTTTCAGCGAATAGACGCTGTCCTTTGGACGCATTGAGCTGCTTTCATTGCTGTGATTTCTCTAGTCCGAGAGATGTGGGCATCGTGCTTCCTTCTCCGTGGAGATTCAGCTTCAGGTTGTCGCACCAGTATGCGCCTCGATGCGGGATTGATTGCAGATGTCACCCGCGCACCACCACCAACACCATACCATGTCAGCCAACACGCCAACACACTCGGCGGCTACGGTACACGAGTACCTACACGCGTATACCCGGGTCTGCTTCTCCTTTTGTCTGCCCAAGCTTCTGCAGCGGCCGACGACCACGACAAAATCGTGGAGGTGAGGTGGTACTCTACGGGATTTCAGGAGAATTTTCACCCATTCTCCGCCTGCGCCAACTCGGTGAAAATGGGTTCCAAAAGAAAACCCAACAACTGCCGGACCTAACGACCCTTCTTTCTGGGGGGCCACTAACGAGCATTTGGACGACAGCTGCTGTATCGGGGAGCACGGAGCCTGCCTCCGCAGTCCCGGCTCCGATACTTTTCACGCGCAGTTGAGGAGCTGTCAATTGAGTTCAGGACCTGTTCCGCATGTAAGGTACCTGGAGCTATGTATATTGTATTTGTCTCTGCTTGACTGTTTCCCAGGACGGTGCCTCTTTTCGCCCGACCGACCTCGGGCTCCTTTACCGGTGGGCTCCGTGGAAGGCAAAAGACACTGCTCATTGGCGGCGTTACACGAAATATTGGCCATGAATTTGCAGGGTCGGAAATTAGGAGGCGAATCGCATATTGTCAGGCACGACGCGACCGCCATTTGGTACCAACGACCAGTGCAGTCTCGAAACTTGATTTCACTTGGCAGGAAAAAGGTACCTACCTACTTGGCAGGCTGGCAGGTCGGGCAACATTTGGCACCACCCTCTTCCTCTTGGTTAATATGGAAGTCGGCACATTAAGGTCTTGTCCTTTGTCTTTTTCCCTGCGTCTTGTTTCTGGGGAAAGAGGAAGCATGTCATCCCATTGCCGGCGCCTACCATAGCTTAATCCCGTAGCGCTCAACCTTGATGATCTTAGGACGCCCGTTAATGTTGCATGTAACAGGAGCTAGAACGTCTCGCCTCGAGTAGAAGGTTTTTGTCTGTCGGTACGTATCCGAGAGACATGTTCCCTGACGGCGGTCCTCCTTACGACGGGAGAGCGCCCATATGATGTCCTCTCCCTCGGTCGCAGCCCACCCACACACTGCGATAACTCGCTCCACTATCCAGGGGAACATTGAACGGCCGACGTGATCTGATTATGCTCGGTTGCCTCCTTGGCTCTTCTGTTGGGGAGACGCCGGCGAACGCACACCTGACCACGACCACGTACGGATACATGTCGAGCAGATTTGCCCACCAATCCCTACTACCGACTACCGTCGGACATTTCACAGTCGCCGAGGTGTTCTCGCAGAAGAGGAAGAAGCTTGGTTTGCCAATTGCGTGTGTGATTCATGAATGATGAAACATCCAAATTGTGCATCTGGCGACTAAGCTAAGGTAATGGAACGTGCCCCTCTTAATTCTTTCATTATCATATTATGCCCCCAACCACTTCATATCCGTTTCCATGCGCCGCCCTGCACAAACGTGCTCTAGCCGCCGTGCTACACGTGAACAGCGTGTTGCCATTCGGCGGAAAAACTAACGTGCGCAATTAACCTCACGCTCCCGTCGGCTCCCACAGTGCTTTACCACTGGACCCCACATCCACGACACACCACACCATCTCTCTTTCTGAGCCCCAAAATGCAGTGTGATACCATCTCCAACTCTGGCATCCTGCAACACTGACGTTCTGCTTGCTTTTCAACGACTGTCGTTGAATGATCGAGGTGCCAAGAAAGCCTCGATGCCAAGACGGATATCTCGGTGGGCTGGGCGGTTTCGCACCACCCTGGGGTTCCCAAGGGCCAAGACACGTTCGAGCTGATCAGTTCTTGGCCCTCTTTTTGACAGCCCAGCGTGCCAATCCTGTGTGTAGATTGTGAAGGGGGACAAAGGAAAAAAAAAAAGCTGGGCCATGAGGTCCCGCCAAGCCATCCAAGCATCCTCCCGAATGGCAGGCTGCACGTTCCTGGGCGCCAAGAAACCACCAACACCAACACATCCCCAACGGGCGCCACCCTTTTGCAATAATTTTGGAATATTGGAGATTGAGATCACGAACCTCAAGGATGGCGGAGCCTGGCTGCGACACACGCGTCTCCACCAAAGGGCGGAATTCGAAATCCAGGAACGGCGGGCAGACATGGAGACGCCGGCCGTGGAGGGCGCCATGCGCATGCGATGCTCGGGTACCTACGGCCAGCGGGCAGATGGTCTCTCCGGCGATTCGTCATCGTCCACATCTCGTTTTCGCAATTGGTGATGGGTGGGAAATTTGTCGACCGCCGTTTGTTGATGCGGGCTTGCCCAACTTCCTCTCCTCACCGCTGCTCACACACACACACACATCTTGTTCTCGTGACGGCCGATCACAGCCTCAAAGAAGCAAGCTTGCCGCAGGGTTCCTATCAGAGAAACCGTGGCTGTAAGTTGTAACTCGGTGTCGAGATGCGTCCAGTATTCTCCACAGGCCGAATGAAATTACTTCGTCTAGTTCATGCATCCCTTCGCCGCCGCGGCGGCAGCAGCGTCGCTCATCTCGCCGGAATCTGTCCCTCCGGCGCACCACGCGGCATCGGCATCGGTTTCTCCGCATCGGTGTCGGTCATCGTCCATGAGGTCTCCTGCCCGCCCGCGACGCTGTCGTCGTCCCCAGCACCACCACCACCACCGGACACGTCGATGAACTGAGACTGGCGAGCCTCCTCCTCGATCTGCGCGCGCTCCTCCATCGTCAAGTCGCTCTTCGCCTGGCCGATCTGGACGAACGCGTACAGCGCGAGCGCGACGCCCGCGACGCCGACGGCCAGCCAGAAGGCCGTCTTGTAGCTCTGCTTCGTGCCGAGGTGGCTCGCCTGGCCGACGGCGACGTCGCCGATGCCGAGGAAGAAGGAGATGCCCAGGAACAGCAGGCTGTTGATGAGCGCGCCGGCCGTGCCCTGCCTGTACGCGGGCAGGTTCGTCGTGATGAAGACGTTGCTGACGGTGTAGGTGATGTCGATGCCGATGGTACCGCAGATCATGGACGGGAAGACGTAGGCCCAGTAGTTGGGGTTGTCCGGCATGATGGCGAAGAGCAGCACGCTGAGCAGGTTGCCCGTGCCCGAGATGGCGAGCAGCACGCGGCCCGGCAGGAGGTGCAGCGTGAAGCCGCCGACGGTGCCGATGACGAGGCCGCCGACGATCATGGGGATGTACCAGACGGCGGTGAGAAGCGGCGACATGTGCAGGACGGTCTCGATGTAGAAGCTGGAGTAGAAGAGGAAGAGGCCGAAGGTGCCGTACGCGAAGAAGAGGGCAAAGGCCAACGTCTTCATGGACTTGGGGGCGAACAGGTCGGCGGGCAGGAGAGGGTTGGACGCCACCTTGGCCTCGACGTACCACGCTCCGACGAGGAAGGCCACTCCCAGAACCAAGGTGACGATGATTTGAGGGCTGGCCCATCCCTGGGGCGCGTGCGAACTGTCCGTGATGGCGTACACCACCAACAGCAGGCCAGGCACGATGGTCGCAACACCCCACCAGTCCATGCTAATCTCCTGGCGCTTCTCACGCAGGTCGTTGGGGATGGTCAGAAACGACACGGCGGTGATGATGCCGAGCACGATGCTGCCGAGCCAGAAGTACGCACGCCAGTTGAGGAACTGGCCCGAGACGCCGCCGATGAGGATACCGAAGAAGAAGCCGATGGGGGCGAAGGCGCCGTACAGCGCAAAGACAAGGTTCTTGCGCGGGCCGGGACGGTAGATCTTGCCAAGGAGCATGATACCCGCCGGGAGGTACGCGGCCGAGCCGAGACCCTGGAGGGCTCGGCAGAAGATCAACATGAGGTAGTTGTTGCTGAAGGCGGCGATGAGGCACCACACAAAGAACCAGGCCAGGCCGATGTTGAAGACAAAGTACCCGCCGTACATGTCACCCAGCCTGCCGAGCGGCAGCAGGAAGGCGCCGGTGACGAGCGAGAAGACGCTCGAGGGCCATGTCTGCGAGGCGGCCGGCGAGCTCCTTGGCGAGTGGAGGCAGAATGATGTGGAAACCACTGACGAAGTACTCCTACGGCGGGAACGTCAGAATCTAGATCTAGCCCGAGCGGGCGTGATTGTCAACCACCGCGGTGGGAAGAGACTTACCGCCATCAATGGATCCCAGCAGGGAGAAGCAAAAGCCGATTTCGGACCATTGGGACTTGAAGACGGCTGGGCGCTGTCGGCCGAGGAGCTCGACGTCGAACGAGGTTGCGCTTCTGCGGTCGCCGGGGCCGGTGGCATCCCGCTCGGTATCGTCGTGCCGGGCCATCGGTGCTTTTACACCGGAAGAGGGGGGTTCGTCTGTTCGGCTATGCAGTTGCGGGTATGTATGTATGTCGTCTAATCTAGTGACGTGGTTGCAAGTGCAATTGGGGAATGATGATTAGGTTAGGTCACGTATGTATACAGTTTTCTTCACAGCATGAAAAGAGTCAAAGTCGCATCCATTACAAGAAGAGCAGAATCCATTACGGGGACAAGGCAATGGCTAAATATTGGACAGGCTGGGCGGCAGGCCATCGAGGTCCCGAGTCACTGATGCAAAGAATTTCTAATCGGTCGCCATTGATGTGGAGAACAAAGAGGATTCGCGACCAACGGGCCACGGCTTGGAACCCGCCCCAACACACGGGCCGGATGGGGACTGGGGGACGGGATCCTAGGCCACCAACAAAGCGGTCTCCGGAGACTGCGAGACTGCGCAGACTGCATAGACTGCGTAGATAGTCTCCTCTGTAGAGCCTCGCGAGGCACGACGGCGGTGGCTGCTGCTGCTTGGTGGGCATGGTTTGCGCCTTGGCTTCCGTTCTGGGCGAAGGGCGTCATCTGTCAAGTCAAGCGGGCTCTGCGAAGGTGGTGTTGGAGGCGGCACGTGTAAGAGAGTTCAGACATGTTTGCTTGGAAACACGGGCAGACGGGATAGCCCGGCGTTGTGTGCAGTCTGTGACGACGGAGTGGCAATCGAGGACACACGGGTATGCTTACGCGATGAGAGCCAGTTTATCGCATATTTTGCCTCCTTTGGGCGTCATGTTGCTGGATATTACAGCCTCGATGACACAACTAGAGGGATCCGGGGCCATCTGGCGCCTGCCGGGCTGTGACCGCCAGGGTCCTTTTTGCTGGTCCTCATGGACGTGCAGAGCGTTCGCTTTGGAAACATGCGATGGAATCATGGAGACACAGAAACTTCAGAGGATTGTGGCAGACAATGAAGAATGCGCCTCTTTGTTTGGCTGTTGGCTGGACTGGTGGGGCTGCTCAAATGCCGAACTGGGCCTAGCCCCTCTTTCTCTAGCATCTGATTCGCCAGAAAAAGGGAGTCAAGAGGAAAGAAAAACGTGACTGCAACGAATCATTGGAACCCAAGACATGGACCGTGCGTCATCTTGCTCAACCTTCGAGAAGAAAGAGTGGGGCTTGTATGCACGCTGTGCTGCTGGATTTCCACCTTGGGACTAGCGCGGCTGCCACTCGGCCGGGGCCAGCTGGACGTGCCCCGCGCTCTTTTCCGCCGGTGCGGTGTCATCGGCCGCCGAACCAAGCGTCTGCCCGCCGTCACTCTATCGATCCGCCATCCAACTGCACCGCACCGCACCGCACCTTCATCCCGTTTTCCAACGATTCCACATACCGCACAGCACCTTACGCCCTGCGAGTGACGCGAATCCCTTCTGCCCAATCTAATCAGATCAGTCGTCTCATATCTTCTGACAAACAAACGGGCAGCCACTCACTCGCTCCGGAATCTATATTCCCACACCTTGGCCTGGCTACCTAGTCTGGCCCCCCAGATTACCAATCTTGGATTTCGCCTCAAATCTGTCATGCATGTCTTGATGCTTCTTTTCTCAATCGAGGCAGTATCTGCGCCAACCACAACCACAACCCGGTCATCCCAACGTCTGCCCATAGCTTCCTTCCCTTCTCGTTGCTTCGCACTGCCTCACAGCGTCCTCGTCACTGGCCCTGCCGCCCTTGTTACGTTATCATTACCACCACAATACCAAATCTACTCACATCTTGATATCTCTCCCATAGGCTGTTGCAGGTCCAGGAAGGAACCTGCAGCTTGGGACGCCCGCACGCACGCGCGCGCGCCCAGACCCAAGACAAGAGACACACACACACAAAGGGACAAACGCGCACCTTGATAGCCCGCGCGCGCTGCAATGGCCCGCATCGACATGCTGAATGCCCCGACAAAACCATGTCACAACTGCCGCCGCCGCCGTCTCCGCTGTGACCGCTCTTACCCCCACTGCCACAAGTGCACCGCGGCCGGCCAGGAGTGTCTGGGCTACGGCAAGCTCTTCCGCTGGACAGAGGGCGTCGCGAGCCGCGGGAAGCTCGCCGGCAAGGCCACAATCACCTTCTCCTCCGCCCCGGGGCCCGAGTCTCACTCCTCATCCCTCCAACTCGCCGATCCGGCAGCTTCCTCCTCGTACTCCGGGACCCAGCATTCAGACCTCCCGCCGGCCGCATCCTCCTCGTCCGCCGAACCAGAGTCCAGCAGCGCCCTCGTCGTCTCCGCCGCCGCCGTCCGCCCCGGGACCCAGTCGGCCCCATGGACCCTCGTCGACCCTCTCTTCCAGGATGTGGAGCATCACTACCGCCACTACCTCTCATATTGTACATCTCACACCCCGTCTCCTCCTCCTCCTCCTCCTCCTCCTCCTCCTCCTCCTCCTCCTCCTCCTCCTTCGCCTCCCACCGCGGAACCAACCTCTCGGTAGGACGCGTCCGAATAGAGTAGGCAAGCTAACCACCTCGGCCTAGTCACCACCCGCGTCTGCAGGGATCTCGTCTCCTGGGACGTCCCAGACCGTAACCCCTTCCGCTCCCTCGTCCCGCTGACGAGAGCGCACCCCCTGCTGCAGCACATCATCGTCGCCGCGTCGGCCGCCCACATGTCCAACCTCTCCCGCGCCGTCTCCTCGGACCCGGTAGCCGACCTCAACGCCCGCCAGGCCCTGAACGACGCCCTCATCGCCAAGCACAAGGCCCTCCGTCTGCTGTCGTCTGCCATCCAGAGCATCGGCAGCAGCGGCGGCGTCGGCGGCGACGTCGTCCTCGCCGCCGTGCTCTTCTTCGTCAACGTCGAGTTGATCGAGAGCGGGCAGTCGGGCTGGAAGCCCCATCTCGAGGGCGCCGGCCGCATCATGGCCTTCCTGCCGCCCGTGGGCTCCGCTGATGAGGCCTTGAGGGACTACGTCATGTCTGATTGCTTCATGTGAGTTTCTCATGCCATTGATGTCGTGTGATGCTATGTGATGTGTCCGGTATTTGGTAATGAATTGTCTAAGCTAATCCTTTCAACCAAAGATATTACATCTTGGCTTCGGCTTTCAACACGTCTCCGCCTACCGCTGCCAAGTCCTACTACCAGTCTGTGCAGGCGTCTTCTATCCTAGGAAGGGCCGCCGCCAACAGCTATCTGTGTTGTCCGCCTGATATTCTGCAGATCCTCCTCGATGCCTCCCAGTTGTCAACGACAGAGGCAGATGATCTTGACTCCACTGCGCAGGCTGGCGCGCAACTACTAGAGAAAGCTTTGGCCTTCGACATTGAGAACTGGGCATACGAGCAGCGAAACATTTCCTACTTCCAGCAGATCCCAGTCGAAAGCCGCATACACGCCGGTTCCGCGCATCGCATTGCCGCCAGTCTGTACATCTTGCACAGTGTTCCGGCCATCTCAAAGCTCGTGTCAGTCAGTCGCGATGAGCTGGATTCGGAGCTCTACTACCATCTCTCCTCCATATCCGACGAAGATCCCAACTTCAAGGCGACTTGTTGGCCGACGTTCATTGCCGGCGCCGGTGCATCCAACCCCGACAGACGAGCATGGGCCCTCTATCGGCTCAAAAGCCTCATGATTGCGACGCCGTGGGGTTTCATCACGACTGCCATGGACACCTTGCAAACCATCTGGAGTTTGGAAGAGTCCCTCGACCCCAGCACGCAGACGGAAAGGAGCTGGGTACAGAAGCTCAAGTCGTCCGACCTCAACTTCCTCATCGTGTGAACAGGGCAGAGGAGAGCGCATCACAGCCGGGGGCTGGTTGCGACGGCAAATTGGCCGCCGGCATCAATGAAATTGAGCTTCTTCTCTCCTAGATGCTTACTACGGACCAGAGTTGGCGTCTTCACGGTGTCCGTCGTGGCAAGACCCGTGTTGTAGCTCGCTGAGAATCCCCAAGCATGCATTTCACCTTCTTTTGAAATGGTGTAGCAGTTATCGATGCCTGCCGCAACGAACACAGCTTTGAGGTCTGCCCGGCCGAGGTTAGTCTCGTCAATGTCGTTGGATGGGAAATACTTACCGGGAACGACAGCTGGGACGTTCAGCACCCGGGGGCGATCCCTCGAATCGAAAATGATGTGGTCTTCGGGTAGTGTCTCGAGCGGCATCCCCATCTGGCCGTCATCGGCTCGGCCCCAAACCAGCACCTCGCCTTCCTCGGTGCACGCAACAGTATGGTGCAGTCCACATCCGATGTGGCGGATCTTATATCCCTCGAGGCTCTTGATGACCGTCGGCGAGATCACAGTCGTGAACCCGGTGTCCTCCCGTGTCGAGATTCCACACTGGCCAAAGTTATTCAGTCCGAAAGCCCAAACCTTGCCGGTCGTGTCGATGGCGAAGCTGTGGTGCGACCCGGCGAAGACCTTGGCCGTCTTATTCTTGGGAAGACCGACACGCTGGGGCACGAGGGTCTCGAAGCGCCGGCGTGCCAAGATACGCCGTCCCAGCTCATTCTGCTCCCCAGATCCCCATGCGAAGACGTTTCCGTCGTTGGTGAGGGCGAGGATATGGTCTGATCCACCCACGAGCTCTTTGACATCCGTGAGCCCTGGGATCAACACCGGCAGTCGCTCCGTCGTCTTGGGTGGCTTCTCATGGAGGAAGCCAAAGTTGCCGTCTCCGCCCTGCGTATGGTTAGCATGAAGTAGTCAAAAAACGGGTGATGCAACTTACGGCAAAGCTTCCCCATCCGTACACTTTTCCTGCAGCCGTCAACGCGAACCCTGCGCTGTTTGTCGCTGCAACTTGCACAACATCAATCTCCTCTTCGAAGTGGACGGCTTCGGGAGTACTCTCGAACGGGTCCAGCATGTCCTCCTCGTCCTCTTCGGCATCTGCTTCGGACTTGGAGGGGGGCTTCACGCGTCCTAGGGCACCATCATCGTTGACGCCCCAGGTCAACACCTTGCCGTCGTGGGTAAGTGCAACACAATGCATACCGCCAACGGCAACTTGTACAACCCCCACAGAGTCGGCATCGAGCAGGCGATTGAGGCGTGGGCGGGGCGCTTGTGTATGCCGGGGGCCAAGACCCAGCTCGGAGTTTTCGCCGCTTCCGATGACGAAGATGTCGAGTTTCGTCGTAGGTCTCGATGTCGAAGATGGTCCGGGGCTCGGCTGTTTGGGTTTCGTTGGGTGTTGGTCCCGTTTGGTGCTTGCCGTTTGGGCCTATCGGTGTAAGTCGGTATCCATACCGCCAAGGCATGGAAGGACTATTGGGCGGCACTTACCTTGGTGCGAGACGGCAAAGAAGTCTCCATTCTGCTTTCTTTTCTTCCTTGAACTTTTGGAAAGAATACTAGCGACGAAAGAATTTAACAACTTGTATGTCACGTCCTCTCACTTGACGAACGTTGAGCACCGTGCCAATTTGTATGGCTGCCACAGGCGATACGGAAGGAAGCTCAGACCACAGTCCTCGGACTTGCTTACCTCACTACGATTAGTCACCAGCCCATCCCCGGCGCTGGGGCAGCTGCTGCCTGGTGGTGCCTGCACCAACTGACCAATGAGCACGACGTCTTCCCCCTTCCCGTCGCGGATGACTAATGCGTGGAAGGAAGAGATGCAGGCAAGCAGCACGTCTGACACGTTGTTCCATACAAGGCAGATTTACAGAATTGTGTTGAATCCTACAAGACAAAGCCTACCACTAAACACAACCCTGGCAACTTACTCCGCGATATGGCAAGCGCTAAGGGTGCTGCTAGAACTCTCGAAAGAGTCTTTGACAGTCCGGATGCTTGAGAACCGAAGAAGAACATTGACCGAGTTCGCCTTGTCGTTCGTCCCGCTGGATCTTGCGCCCCCAAACGGATGCGCCCCAATGACTGCCCCAGTGCACTTGTCATTGATGCAGAACATACCCACCGAGTCTCTCAGCCTCTCATTCGCAATCTTGATGGCCTCTCTGTCGCGCGAGAAGAAAGACCCCGCCAAGCCGTACTCACTCGTGGAGTCGATGAGGTCGCATACGTCCTCGAGACTGTTCGGCAGTGTATCGTCGTAAGTTAGCACAGCAAACAACGGCCCAAATAGCTCCTTCGTAAGGAGATCAGACGTGGCTGTCTTGTCGTCCTGGTTGGCCTCCAGGATAGCCGGTTGGATGAAGAGGCCTTTGCTACCGTCCCTCTTGCCTCCAAAGAGGAGCCGATGACCATCCCGCTGGGCATTCTCCAAGAACTCGCCGAATCGCTCGAAAGCTGCCTCGGAAACTATCGGCCCAAGTGGGTGGTGAAGCTGTTTGACGTCGTGGCCATGCGTCATCTTGGCCGCCTCTCTCAGCAACGCCGCCGTCAGATCACCCTGCTCCCACATCGACTTGGGGACATACAGACGCGACAGCGCGCTGCACTTTTGTCCCTGGAACTCAAAGGCTGAGCGGACTGCAGCGGAAGCAACCCAATCGACGTCTTCGCGGCACGAGTTGTGGACCAGGTGGAAGTTCTTGCCGCCGCTCTCGCCCACGATCCGCGGGAAGGTCTTGTAGACATGTGTGTTTCTCCCAATCTGCGCAAACAAGCTCTTCAGAACCGCCGAGGATCCCGTGTAATGAAGCCCAGAGAAATGTGGGCTCGCCAGCGCGGGTTCGACCACAACTGCAGGGTCGGCCGTGGGAAGAAACTGGACCACCCCCTTAGGCAGCCCGGCCTCCTCCATGACCTGGTATAGGATATAGTTGGACAGCACAGCCATGGGCGACGGCTTCCAGAGCACGACGTTCCCGAGAATGGCCGGGGTGAAGGCGATGTGTGCCCCCAGCGCGGTGAAGTTGAACGGCGAAACCGCGAGCACGAACCCCTCCAGCGGCCGGTAATCGAGGCTGTTGTACGCAGAGTCGGACTGCTTGAGCGGCTGTTGCTGGTAGAGCTGGTGGCAGTAGTAGACATGGAACTTGAGGGTGTCGATGACTTCGGCAATGCAGTCGCCTTCTGCTTGCCCGCACGTCTTGCCTTGGCCGAGCATGGTGGCTGCCATGAGCTTCCATCGGTACTTGGTCTCGACGAGCTTTGCGGCACGTTTGTAGATGGCAGCACGGTCGCTGAAGGGCATGTTGGCCCATTTGCGACGCGCGTCCAGGGCGCCGGGGATGGCGCTCTCCTTGATGGTCTGTCGATCTACTTCGTGATACTCCGCTAGCGAGGCGCCATGGTGGTTCCAGGGGTTCTTCTGCGCACTCTTCCGGCCGGTATAGAGTCGCTCACCGTTTATAATGCTGGGTATTTCAAAGGTTTTGGTTTCAGCCTCGGCCAAGGCAGCCTTTAGAAGCTTGCGCTCCTCTGAACCAGGGGCATAGGAGAACTTTCGCTCCAGCTGTCAGTGGTGTAGATGCGCTGGTGTGGTGGGTTGAAACTTACCCCGTCGGCGTTGGCCGGCTCTGGATACCGTGATAGTGACATTGTGATTCAGCAGAATGAAACTGTAGGAGGGCTTCGAACAGTCTGGAAAGTTACAGTGGCATTTCATCAAGCTTGCAATCTAATAAGACTTAATATCGTCAGCTTGTGAACCCATGCTCGGGCCGGTTGGAGGGTGGGCGAATCAGCGGGGTAGATCGGCACCCCTCAGCATCGGAGAGGCAGGACCGACGATGCAGCAGCCGGCTTCATCACTGATTTCGTTGAAGCTTGGATGGAAGTGGCTAAAACGATATCTGGGCTGTTTTGGTTTTTAACGTGTTACGGCCCGAGAGTGACATGGGTGAGGGTTTCGATAGGCAGCCCATTCACCTCGGCCGACGGGGATACAGGCTATCGCATCATACTCCAGGGAACGACCAAGCAAGCATCAGGCTATACGCCATGGCTGAAATCTGAAAACTTCGAGAGCATTGGAGCGTTCTAGCATCAATTTATATTCATGAAGATGACGGAGGCGGCGCTTGGGATCTGAACACGACGACTTTCTGATTAAACTACGTGCTAATTGATACGATGTCCTATCCCCCAGTATGGCAAGTCTGCGGGAATACTCGTAAGTCACGCCATTCAAACGCACCGCGCGCCATCAACGAGAATCTCCACGCCACTGATGATCGAGCTAGCCGGCTCCGCAAGAAACAGCCACATTGGCCACATCAGAGGGCTCTACGAGGCGCCCGATCGGGATCGCCTCACACTTGGCCTTGATAATCTCCGCCGGCACAGGGCCGTCCGCGATGCCCGCAAACTTGTTGAGGAGAGGCGTGTTGCCCGAGGTCGGGCAGATGGTGTTGAACCGCAGCTGGTCCCGGGCGAACTCCAGCGCCATGGACTTGGTCGCTGAGGATACACCGGCCTTGGTGGCATTGTACCACGTCTGCAGGGCGCCGGGCCGGATCGCGTTTTCACTGGAGATGACGATGGTCGAGCCGGGGCCGTTCTTTTTCATCTCGGGGATGAGGATCTTGGAGGCGAGGAAGATGCTCTTGTCGTTTACCTCGAAGGCGCGGTTGAACTCTTCGAGGGTCACGTCGATGCTCGATTTGTTGGGGTAGGACCAGCCAGCGTTGTGGACGACGATTGAGGGAGCCTTGCCGAAGCGTTGAACTGAAGTTTCGAGCTGGGACAAATTTCATCAACATCGACCAGACGTGGCGTGGCCGTGATAAGGGGCATCGACTTACTGCCTTTTTCCAGCTTGCTTCTTCGGCTACGCTGGCCCTGATCTGATAAGCTTGGCTCTCAGAAAATCCATCAACTGGACCGTCAGTGGCTTGCAAGTCAAGTCCCAAAACCAGCGCGCCCTCCTTGACGAAAGTCTCAAGGATCCCTCTCCCAAAGCCCTGGGTATAGCCGGAGACGAGAGCAATCTTTCCTGCCAAACGACCGGTCATATTGAAATTTGGAATTAGATTGAGAACGGTATGAAGAGATTCAGTTGAAGCCGCTTTTGCTAAGTTATCGCCATTGTTCAGGCGCAGTCGTCGTTTAGGTGGTTTTAGATAGTCTTCTTGAATGACACTCAACCCCCGGCTCGAGCTCCATGCGGGGGCGGGGGCCATCGGGGATGCGATCCCGGGGTCGGATTCGACCCCCGATTGCGCGTATGACTACTACCCCTCAGTCCCCCCGTCGGCCGGGCCGGCGCTGTCACACAACACCGTCCTCCTCGCACAGCAATTTTCCTAGATGACCAGCAAAACAAATGGCCCCATCAACCGCGACTCCGTCTGATTTACACCGCGCCCCCGTGTAAGTGCCGATGTCATCCGGCTCTAAACAGTGAAGCTAACACAATCTCAGGGCATGTCTCAAATGCCGTTCAGCCAAGGTCCGATGCCTAATATCCCGACGGCCGGACCGATGCGATCGCTGCACGTCCAACGGCAGCGACTGTGTCTTCACTCAGCCGAAAAGAGCCAGGATCAGAGCCCGGCCCTATCCCTATCCCCAGCCCCGACAGCGCGAGTCTTCTCCACAACCACGCGTATCTGTATCTCCGCAAGACGAGGCCCGAGAGGAAGTCATCCAGCCCACGCCGTCCTCGCATGCGTCACCTGCCCCTCCGACGCCGGTTAGCCACGATGCCCCTCATCATGATGTCGGTTCTCAACCATCGATTACGGCGGAGATACGCGCCAGGATCATTGCGACGTTGGCGACTCTCAAAGGAAAAAGAGGGGCACCTTTCAGCTTCATCACGTCGGGTGATAGACCCCCTTTCGGTGCAAGTAATGACTCTGGAGACTCTAGTCGGCGGAATCTCCAGGGACAAGCCAGTCAGCCATCTCAGCCGTCGTTGAAGCTTTCATGGCTCCTCACCCCGCTGAAGGTAGGTGGGCCTGGGCACACAATTATCGCCCAGGCTGGGCCTCCGGTGAAGATGCCTAGTTACTCGTCCTCCATGAGTCTCGGACAGACTATCACGGATCCAATTGATAGCGGTATCCTGAGTGAGCCAGCATCAATGGCACTGTTCGAGCATTTCATGATCGAGATGAATGCGAAATGGGAATACGTCTTGGACCCCCACTTCGACACGCACAACGATGTTAGACGAAGAAGCCATCTACTGTTTGCCACAGTCCTGTTTTGTTCCTCCAAGTTTGCCAACTACCAAGACGGGAAACTGTCCCTCAAAACTGACCCTTTTCTTCAAACTCGACTGTGCAGCCTGGCTCGGAACCTGGCTGTCCGCACATTTGCCGAAGGAGACAGGTCCGTCGAGACCATGCAGGCATTCTACCTACTTGTCTGCTGGAAAGACGAAGATGACGACATTTCATATCTTCATAGCGGCTACGCGTTCCAAATACTCCACGATGTAGATTTGGAGCAGAGCAACGGGAGTACGCAGCAAACCGCAAGGCGCAGACGTGCTTGGGTTGCCTTATTTCGACAGGACAAACAGCAAAGCATGTTTTTCATGAGGAGGGCCTCCCTAAATCTCGGAGACGAGGAAGACTCCCCTCGTCTTCTCGATCTGCAAACCTGGTTGAAGATGCCGCATTCTCTGCCGCTTGATTTCGTTGCTTGCTGCAGTGCTGATCTGCGCCGTATTCAATCCAAGATACGCGTTATGATCCCAAAGGCATCCTCAACCATGCTTCCTTGTCTCTCGGACCTCTTGGACTCTGAACTGAACAGATGGAAATCGACTTGGCCGGTTCATTTTGATGGAAAAGGCAGACTACATCAGAACGATTATCTGTCGCTCGATCAAAACCTACTTTACGCTGGACAGGGACATCTCTCTGCTCTTGTCGGAGTTTGGGAACAGAGTGTCAGGCTCAATATTTCGTCATCCATACTGAGACAGGCACTCATGGCTTCCGTGAACAAAGATTCTCGGTCATCTGAACTGCCCTCTGCACCAGCCTCAAGTCTCGGCTTCTCTGCCATGAGAGAGGGGCTTTCATCAGACACGCCCGGCCTGGCGAACAGTGTTCACGGCGCCTTGGGAACACTGCGTCAACTGCTAAAGTTCCCAACAGACGATCTTCGTCGGGCGCCAGATGCTTTGACCCTTCTTGCACCGAACGCAGCCCTCTTCTTATGTTTGCTGTTGTCCCTGCCATGCGACGGTATTCTTGGTCCATCTTTCCAAAGAACCGCAGTTGGTCTTATCAAAGACATTGCTCGGCATGTCGAGGACGTGGTACGATCGCCGCGGGATATGGTGAACCTGCACGCGACGTACTTGAAGTCACTAGCAAACCTGCTACAGCCAATGACTCCACAGCGTTCGCCGACTCTGCAAGGTCACATGGGACCGCACATCCAGCATTTGGGACTTGATGGAGATCAGATGCTCCTTGAAGAGACGGAACTCCAGGCAGCTCAAGTCTTAGCTGGAGGAATGGATGCGTTCAATCACAACGCGGATATAAGCAACGCCTTACTTGGATTTACGAGCGAGCCGGAGCAAGCATTGCACATGCAGAGCTTCGCTAATTTGATGGACACGAGTTTCTTTTGGGATGCTCCTCCGATGGCAGCCGAGAGAAGCTATGATTGAAGCGGTGACATGTAATTCATAATAAAACATGAAGATGGTCGCAGGATGGTAGCATTCCTTGACATTCCGAATCTTAAATGGAGTTATCCCCACAGGAGAAGACACCTCCGATGAGACCATCGTCGTATGACTGCTTGATGCTAAGGATTGTCGAGTAGGTGCCTCCAACAATGATGAAAACTCCGGAGAGAATCATGAACAGCCCCACAGCTACCATCACAGCATCTTTCCATTCCCCCTTCTTACATGCAGCCATGGCCTCAAAAAGCCAGTGCTGGTCCTGAGGCGCGGCACTCTGCTCGCGTCTCAACACGGCCGCTGTGTCTGTGACCTTGACCGGCTTCCGTGCAACGGAAAACAACAGCATGAATCCCAGAACAACATTCGTAAAGATTGGGTTGACCAGTGCTCCTACCAAACCCAGGAAGTCGCTGAAGAAAGGCACTACCCCAACAATTACGAACCCAAACACCACAGTCACCAACATTGATCCTATCCACACAGCCCAATGCTTGACAGTGTTGGCTTGTAGGTGTCTTGTACCCCTCAAGAACCTCACGAAGCAATACTTGGCCGCAATGTGACTATATAAAACCGCAGTCACAAGCAGCCCCGGCAGCGCGATGCCATAGGACACCTTTTTGATCAGGGGACCAGCTGATCCCAACGCTGGGCTCGCAAGATACTGCCCAACCTTGGCATAAACAATGGTAGCGATTGCAATGCAGGTCGCCACGATGAAGGTCTGGCCGCAGATGAGTGCCCGCGTGAACTTTTCCGGATGCTTCATCTCCGCCGAAATGGAGAAGAACGTCGCCGAGGCGCCCACCGCAAACAGCTGATTGGAGATCGCCGTCATCGCTTCAGGAAAGCTCGTCTTTGGAAACGCGCGGACGTCGAGGTCGATGGGACCGTTTCCTAGCCCGGCGGTCGCCGGACGACTCTGAATGAGGCAGGCTATAGCTGTCGTCCAGATGGCGATGAAGATAACCGCAACTCCGACCCAACTGATCCAGGCGACTTTCTGAAGACCTCGAAATCCAGTGCCTATCAGAAAGGCGGCAACGGACGTGACACCAACGAAGACAGTTGTCAAGCTCCGTGGTCGGAGAGGGCGTTGAACGCGACCGACGTAGTGAGCAAGCCTGCTCCGGCCGTCATGGCGAGGTAGAGGTAGTAGATGAATCCTACTACTTCCCTAGCCCCTTTTCCGAAGAGGAGCTCACTGGCATCCGCTATGCTGTGCATATATGGGTAGTATTGTCTTGCGTTGCCGCACAGGTAGCCGGCGATAGTTGAAATCATGGATAGAACAAGGAAGCAAAGAATGCCGGGAAAGAACCCGAGAACGTGGAAGGTCCTCGGGAGACTAAGAGCTCCGAGGCCGATCTGAAATTTTGCGACAAGAATAGCCGCAGCCTGCCATGATACGCCTCGAAAGTTGATCTCGCCATTATCGTTGCTAAAGACGTCTTCAAAGAGCTGTCCGTTTGCTTGCGATTCGACGGTGCTCAAGTCATGGCCCTCCTTCGTAGCGTTTCCGTTGACGTCGAGAGCTTTCATGATGACTTGATTGACTGATTTTGCGACAGACACGGCTAGTATATTGAGATTATGAACCGCTATGGCCTTCCCATTGGCATCCTTTTGTAGTTTTGAGAAGACTTATCGGAATAGTACCATGATGCCACAAAACTCGGACCGCCAGCCCCTGTTCCCGGGTCAGCAACTTTGAAGATAAGAAGGTAGATGAAACTACCAGGGCGATAGATCACAAAGAACCCGGTTTTGGTTCGCAATGGACTATTTTCCAATGAGGGACATGTGTGCTTATCTCTCCAACGGCAGCAATGGGCTACCTCTATAGACCTTGTAATCAACAACTTCCGCAGATAAGAGAGAATCACAATTTTAACTTCTGTTCCAAGTAGACTTTAACCTAACAGAAACAATAATCGGACCATTCTACACAAGCGATTCCGGGAACATTGGGGGTGAGGTCTGAAGAAGTAACATGACGGATCGTTTTCCCCGTGGGGTTTTGCATGCTTGCTCTTCTTCTGAAAAGGTCTTTGAGCGTTCATATTATCCAATTAGAATGAAGGCATACTGAAAAGCTCTTATCTAGGCCCGAGAGAGACTCATGACCCATGAAGTCAGGAGATGAACGTTGGTGTGGTCTGCTCCGGGCCGAGATGACCCACAACCAGGTCCTCGGGCCGGTGACCTAGTTATGCCAAAACCAGCAATGAAAGTAGCTTTAGAGCTGTTTCTATGTCTTCTAGAGAATTTCATTCTTTGATTTGGTCCTGGAGCGTCTTCACCACATGCAAGCTCAGCATATACCTGGCAAACCGGCACCATGGGAAACAGCACTCCACTCACGATTGCCGTCATCGGCTGCGGTCAGTTTTGCCATGTCTTGTTGCACAACTTGCCACCATTTTGTAACATGCATATCTACAGGCACTCTTGGTACCGCAATTTCAAAAGGCATACTCGATCCCTTGGACAAACAGGGCATCACCATCAATCGTGTCATTGCCACAGTCGGCACCGAAGCCTCTAAACATCGCGTCGATGAGGAGTTGTCTGATTCTTCGGCGCGACTGAAGGTAGTTCTACAAAAGGACAATGAAAGCCGCCATTCGAGACACAGATGTGGTGATCATAGCTACGAAACCCGTCAAGAGAGGCGAAGTTTTCGCAGCTCAGGGTGTCAGGGAGGCCCTTCGCGGTAAACTAGTCATTAGCATCATGGCTGGAATTTCGACCAAAGAGCTGGCCCGTTTGGCAGTCGGCGAGAGAGATTCATCCGATGACCAGATACCCTTTCAGGCTGTCCGGGTAATGCCCAACATGGCCGCCAAGATTCGTGAGGCTTTGAGCCTGTGTACGGCAGACTTCGATACGCTTACGGACGCCAACAAGGAAATCGCGACATGGATCTTTAACCAAGTCGGCCAAAGCCGCTTCATACCAGAAAGCTCATTTGATATCTCTGCAGTTCTTGTCGGATGTGCCGGGTCGCTTTTGCTTTTGGCTGTCGATGGCCTCCTAGATGCAGCTGTTGCTGAAGGGGTGAAGCGGCCGGAGGCGCAAGACATGGCCTTCACCAGCGCAATCGGGATGATGAAGTTGGTGCCTGCTGGAAACCATCCGAGCGTATTGCGGGAGAAGATCGCATCGCCCGGAGGTTGTTCAATAAGGGCACTATTGGAGTTGGAGAGGTTGGGAGTCAGGTCAGCATACACAAGCGCCATTATGGCTGCGGCGGCTCGTTCCAAGGAGATGTCCAACTCTTAGCTTTTTGAGCAATCTATTCGTCAATGTTCCTACTCTGGCATCTTATATGTTCCTTATGTACCATCATAGGTATCCTTCAAAGTTCCAGGTTGACATGTTCATCTCGTACGTTCGCATCTTCCTTCGGCTGGGGAAACTCTTCAATGACCCACGGGTCTCCAAAGACTTTGATTACGTTTGGTGCCTGGTCGTCGATATCCAAAAACAGAGAATAGAGGCCTTCGTACCACACCCGGTTTCCGAATTCATCGACTCGGACGAATTGCTCCATCTTGATGACAATATCTTTTCTCCTCGCCAGGCTTGATATCCCTAAGACGTGTGTATCCGACGAGAGTCTTCTGAGGCCATGGCTTTGGACCGGCCTCCAACCGCAGGAATATGAGCGCCACGTAATCTGAAATCACGTTTCCCTCGTTCTTGGCGGAGACCGTCATGGTGACCATAGGTCTTTCCAGACCACGCTGCCAGGAGGGAGTTCCGGAAGTGGTGTCGTCATCTGCTTCTGCTGCCACTTGAGCAATATCGATGTTATGGACGTTTGACGCTGGCTTCATATTCACGCTGAACTTTGTGTAGTGCAAACCGTATCCGTAAGGAACCGGCGTTTCTCCAGTGTACCACCTGTAGGTGCGCCCGAGACCCGAGTTGCCAGGCCCAGGTCTGAGGTTCATGTCGGTGGCTGGAACAGCATCATTGTACGATGCCGGGTACTGCGTAACAGAAAGGCGACCAGCAGGCGCCGCGCGCCCGAAGACAATATCTAGGATCGCTTTTCCGCCTGATTGGCCGGGGTACCCGCCCCAGAGAATGGCGTTCACAGAGTCGTTCGCAAGGAGCTCTGTGTCGTCAACCTGTCCGCCTCCAAATTGAAGAACAACGAGCGGCTTTCCTACTTCTGAGAGGGCACGAAGGAGCTCAAGTTGAGGCTCAGGCCATGCCAGAGTCTGTCGGTCGAGAGTCTCTTGCTCTAGGGTGTTGTCTACGCCGCCCATGAAAATGACGACATCCGCGGCTTGAGCTGCCTTGATAGCCTGTGCGAATGATGTGTCGGACTTGTTCATCCTCGATCCAAGGAAGTAAGTGAAGTCCAGGCCAAGGTCCTTCGCAGCCTTTCGTGGGGAGATGAGGTATGGGGCAGGACCGAAGTAGTTCCCTTGCATTTGGGTGGTTGCAGTAACCCACGGCCCGATGAGGGCATACTTCTTCGAAGAATCGGGGGATAGAGGGAGGATACCATCATTTTTCAGAAGAACAGCGCCCTCAACGGCTGCCCGATACGCAAGATCTTGTGCCTCTTTTGTGTTTACCTCGTCCCAGCCTAGTGACCGTAGTGGATCCTTTTTGTCCGTGTCGAACAGGCCAACCGACACAAGAGATGTATACATCCGTGTCAGGGCCTTATCCACGTCTTTCTCAGAGATGAGCGACTGGTTCCAGGCGGACTGAAGCGCCTCCGATCCGGGGAAAGCGTTGCATTCAAGATCTGTGCCTGCTTTCATCGACCATGCCGCGGCGTGTCCCAAGTCAGGGGCAAAATGGTGGTACGATACCATCAGCGCGACGCAGTTACAGTCTGTGGAGACATACTGCCCATCTCCGTTCCATCCCCAGTGCTTCCGTAAGATGTCCTCGATGAGGTAGCTGTTCGCACAAAGGGGCGTGCCGTTGATGCCGTTATAGCTGCACATGAAGGATCCGACGTTCTTCTCGACGGCACATGTCTTGAAAGGCGGAAGGTAGTATTCGGACAAGTCTTGAGTGGTGATAATGGCGTTGAAACCGGAACGGTCAACACCTTTGTAGTTCTCGAAGTCATTGGCTGCGTAATGTTTGCAGGTTGCGATGAGCTTTTTATCGGGATCATCTCCTTCAAGGCCTGAGAGCATGGCTGAGACATACTTCTGCAGGTGGAAGGTATCCTCGCCAGGAGTCTCTTGGCCGCGGCCCCAACGGGGATCTTTGAATGCGTTGATGTTGGGCGACTAGCTCCGTCAGCAATTCAGAGAGTACTGATGTTGTATTCGGCTACTTACGTAGAGATCAAGCCCAGACCTGCCAGCATTGCTGAAGGCTCTGGCCTCCTTGCTCACAACCTCCCCCACGGCCCGTACCAGCTCATCGTCAAATGCGGAGCCGAGGAGAATAGGTTGAGGAAAGGAGGTCGCGTAGCTGAAGTTCCCTTTGGAGGTAAACTTCGTCCCTGGCGATCTTGCTACGCCATGAAGTCCCTCACTCCACCACTCATAGGGTGGGACACGAAGCCTAGGAATACCGGGCGCTTCATTGACCAGGTTGTCAAGTTTCTCCAAGATGGTGAGCTCAGCGACCAGGGCCGCCGCTCTCTGTTTGTCAGAGAGCGATTCATCGCAGATGTCGTTGGAACAGAGTGGATCTCGTGTGCAATCTGGGAAGTTTCCTGGAGCTTTCTCATCGATAATGGGGTTGAGAATCTCGTAAACCTCAATCCTATTCATTGTTAGCATTGAAATACTGTTCATGGGTGGTTACTAGACTTGAGAGAACTCACATATTTTCTTCGTCGCACGGTATCAGCGATTCCGTGCAAACAGTTCCAGATGCATCGCATGTGCTTTGCGCGTCACTGATCTGGGATCCCTTGATATTGATCTCATTCCCGCAGACACACAGACCTCCCCTGTATTGGTCAGTACATCAATCAATCGCACTGATGAGCACGACGTCCATACCTGTCGTATTTGACCCCCGCCAGCGAGTACCCAGCCTGACCGCACAGCCTGGCGCATGACTCAATCGTATTGTGTCGAGTGAGCGACACGCCGTTAATGAAGGCTTTCAAGTTTGGTGTGTCGTCGAAACAGCGCCGGCTACTGATTTCCGGCGCATACTCTGGCGCAGGGAGGCAGGTCCGCGAGGTTAAGGGCTTCTGGGCATCATCGGCGTGCACTCCAGCCGCCAGGGCAATCCCCTGAATCAACAGAATGAGTTCCTCGGTGTTTCTGGGCCTCATCGCGATAATCGATCGAGGCGATGCGTTCCTCTACGAGAGGGATGAGGTGAGATTCGTGTGTCGCCTTAACCCCTGATAGCAGTGTCGTATCACTACCCCGCGTCGGCTGCGGTACGCGGCCCCGCAGCGTCCGGCCGACCTTGGCACAGGCGAAATGCCGCCCTTGTGCGACCTGAGGACTTGAATCCTTCGCTGACGACGGCACACAGATTTCTTACAAAACGTATAACTCAATACTTCACGGTATGTACGTCTGGCCCAAATGCTTTCGCTTGGCGGCTACAGTCGGGGTCGGCGCGGGCAGTTATTCCGGACCCCTGGTTACGTATAGGTACTGCGAAGCTACTGGACTGGGCACTGACCGAGGTGCTTTAGGTTTACTGCTTTTTACCTTACTGTGAAAACCCCTACTGGGTGGGCTCGAAACTTCCTCAACATAACTCAATACTTCAATGCTCAACCGACGATAAGCTCCCCTCAAGTTCAAGTAAGAGCGTACATGATATCTTCCTCGTCTATCCTTCACACGGCTCCCTCCTTTCCTCCCAAGAAGGACAGTATAAGGTCTGTCACCTGTACGAGACAGAAGTCCTTGGGTAGCTCCGTGGCTCGCGTCTATGCTGTTGGTGATTGCATGGCTGAAATGAGATTGACCTTCACGAGTTTATCAGCGCTGTTGGTTCCAAAGCCACGCTTCCACGATAGGCGGACAGGGTTGCAGATGTCAGGTTACATATACCTAGTTTCTAATATTTGAACAGCTATTGTACAACATGCACAGTATCCATTTGCGACCAACTGAAATGTGCTTACATACCCGAAGAACACTGTTGTTGATGCATTGATTATCTTTCTTCCCTTCTAACTTTTCTTCTGCAGTTTGCCGCATTGTATTCCGGAGATCTCCCCCAAATTTGGATGCCTACATCACAACGGTGCTTGCAATAACTCGTGAGACACCAATGTACATGCTCGATCTGGATTTCTCTCGTTTCGGCTTGGTGGGTGTCACTGGATCATATCTGGACTCTGAATATTGGGAACTTGAAGCATGCGACCAATGATTGACGGCTATTTTCAGCTTAGCACGATTCTACTACCAAACATCAAATTCAACCTCTTCATATCCCGCGGAAACCATATCGTGAACAGATATTTCCCAAACATAAGCTGTGCCACGAGAGCAGAATCCGCTAATCAATTCCCATCCGCCTGTATTTCGAGGTCGAAGAAGGATAGCAAAGTAGGCTTGTCTGATGTAGCATATAACATCTCCTGGTCGTGCTTCTTGAGGTACCAGTCCCAATTCCCCTGTAGAGTCTAAATAGAGAGAGTACTTATATAGCGACGAAGTTAGATATTCGGAGACCTCATCGCTTGGGTTTCCTGAAAGCCAAACTTTGCACTCGCTGCCGTAGAAACCCTGGAGGTCATTCTTTAGCAAAAAGAAACGATTCCGGCTGCAGTCCCAGTTAGTAGGACTCACGCGTAGAAGTAGCCGTAGCATACGGGAGGGATTGTATTTCTGATGTCGAAGTTCTTTGAGGAAGCATTAGCGGAACATTCAGAAAGAAACCCTGGTCAAGGCCAACGAACCTTGAAGGATTATTTCATCGGGAAGTTGGTAGGTCACTTTGTGATCACAAAGGACACTGTCGTCGATTTGTCTCAGGAGATCTCTCACTTCTTCCTCTAACAGCAAGGGATCACTGGCTGTGAATGGTGCTCCTGTGTACTCAACAACGGAAACTTTGAAACCCTGAATGTGCAGGACTGCATGTTTGCCAGTGCACCTCCCACATGGACATGTTTGAAACCGGACTCCAAAAGCATTTCTTGAGAAAAATAAGGAGTTGTAGTCCAGATCTTCAAGAAAAACACATGCTGTTTCGCTGAGATATTCATTATGGCCTATGTTTTCCCAGGAAGGGACCCATGAAGGCATAGACATCTCATGAGGATGCATTATGAGTGACAGCACTGAAAGATTCGACTCAGATCTTAACAAGAAATGTGCGACCTTGAAGAATGAGACTTCAACTCCATCCGTGTAGCTGATCAAGTCATCGAATTCCTTGTCGTTTTCTGTGATCAAACCACGAAGAGCAAAGGTTCTGTCTCGAGAGTCGGTGGCTGCACATTCCAAGGTACGAACGATAACTTTCCAGAGCCTGTTCTCCTTGATTCCCCACCCACAAGCATGGAGGGAAGACGGAATCGCCTGTTGTGTTTGCCTCGTATCGATATACCCATGTATGCAGTCGACGAGGATTCTTGCTGGTGCTGAGTCGGAGCCACAACAAAGTATGGCGTCAGGCATGGTGGCAAGCTTGGAGCTCTGCGCTTCTTGCAGTACCCATACTCTACTGAACCATGGTCTCCTGAGGAGATGATCCATGCCTTCGATGACATCTTTTCCAGGTATGGGCCGATCTCTTTCCCATCCTTGAGTTTCACCAATGGGCTTGAGTACCCAAGGGGCCTTTTCTGCTATTGCTAGCTCATCGAAGACAAGTCTGCTGGATGGTGTTTCCTCTCCGAGATAAATAAGAACTTGATGCGATGCTGCATAAACTCGACCCATGATGCGAACTTGAGCTGTTTTTTCAGAATCATCGTCTTGATTTATGCATAAGGCATCGATCCAGAGTAACCGATTCGACGCCTGTAGGCGCAGATTTCGCAGAGCCGTGTGGCAATTTCGAGTAACCATGATTTGAGAGTTATTGGACCCAAGGGTAATTGGATGCAAATCAGAAGCGTTGCCCCAAGTGTATGATATGGCTTCATATTCCGGGAATTCAGGCCTGCGAAAGACCTTTTCATGCCATTCCCTCTTGAGTGGAGTTTCGAAGGTGGCAGGACTGCCACTGTCAACGGAAAGGCTGTGGCAACGACACCGACAATTGTCGTCGTTTTCTTTATCCTCATGCCCTTCTTCGTAATGATCGTAACCGCATCCATTGCAGAGGCCGTCATCGGTCTCATCGCTATGATCATCCTCCTCCGCATCGGTATCCGTTTGATTGCCATCAGTGGAGATACCTTCATTCCCCTGGCCGTCTGGTTCGTCGTCGTGGTCATCGTTAGCCTGATGCTCGCTCTCGATGGCCAGCTCTTGCATCTCATCTGCAAGTTCATCTTCAGATTCCTCTGCAGAATCACAGGTAAATTCTCTATCAGAACCAGAAGAAGACGTTTCATGAACGGGGTCAAAGAAACAATCTCCGTCACATTCCCACGGCTCGTCGGCTCTGCATTCCCACTCTTCTATCTTCGGCACGATGGGATTTTCATCCAGAAAGCTGCACACGATGGGCGCATCTCGATTTTCGGCTGGATGTAGGACGAGGATACGGATCGATTCAGGATGCGGCAGAGGAGTGTATTGGTATGCCGGAATCGTGGTGTCGGCCATGTTCATCGTCAAGGCGTTCGGGAATCGCTCATGTAAGCTGGCTTTGACGGTGGACTGATGAAATAACGCTGCAGTCTGCGCAGAATGATTTGAAGGCAAGCAAGAATGGAAGATTGATACTCGATGCTTAATGCTCAAGATTGGGAGATGACACCGTACGGAGATATGAGGAGCAAATTTCACCTGGTCAAGCAGGCTGTGGTTGCCTGCGCCTTGCACTCGCATGGCAACTCACAACCATTACTGTCTCGTGCCATTATCGACCTATTAGATGACTCGGAGGTACACCACTTTCTGGCCGGCAATCAGGCTGTGGAAGCAAATGCAGCCACGGCATTGAGACTATCAGCCTATGGAAAGAAGCCTCAAAGTTCATGGAGAACTCCTTGGAGGCTGCTGTACATCCACTTGGACAAACGGCAACGAGACTGTCAGACGTTGAAAAAAAGTGGAATAAGCAGTCGGCACAGCAAACTTAGAACACCATAGCCTTGCTTGTTCGTCCTCACGGACATGACTGATGTACCGTGACTCCCCATCTTGTCTTGCATGCAAGACATACCCGTCATACGCTCAGACTCAGCAAGGGGGAACCAAGAAACAACAACCAAGGGAAGCCGACAAGCTTAAACCAAAGGAACCAAGGAAACCAGCCGGCTGACCGGCAGCAGGCTCGAGCCTTAGAAACAACACCCAAATCCAAGTCAGATTTCGGCACGCCGCGACTTCGGAAAGGCGAAACTTGTTCGTATGACAGTCGCTTACCTTACCCCGCGAACATTTTCTTCTCACGATATCTCTTACCCCGCCAACTGGAACACTGGTTGCGGGGACCATTCGCAACCGACGGTCAAAGTTTGCAGCAATGGGCCGCCAACCAACCCCCCCGTCTGCGGTCCAAGGGCCGCCTTCGATCTCGCACCACGCAAGCGGGCGAGCGGGGTCCTGCTTCGACTCGCCTAGCGTCCTGGAGGTTGGTTGGTGAGGCCGGGGTTCGGGAAAGCGGGCGGCGTGGTATCAGCATCGCACACGGCGAGATCTTCCGCAGCAGGTCCTGTAGTGACAGTCCGCGGGGGAGCGGTTCTCCCTGCGGCCGGCCTACCTAACCAACAAGCGCCCGCGTGCCACACGGTCTGCGGTCGCCGTGGGCTTGTGTGGCACAGCAGCAGAACCTCTTTTGTTATCGTTTCGAAGTGGCCAGCTTCGCATGAGAACCCGTCGGGCCTTTTGCCTCGACTGTGAGACGCTGTGCTCGCGTAACCAGGTTGCGTTTGGCGAAAGACCGTTGCAGAATGTCGAGCGCTCCAGCAGACGGCTCCCGCAACCGGGGACGGACGTGTAAAGACACGATTGGCAATGGGCCGCGGGACTCAGACCTTCGCGGGTGGAGTTTTCAGACGGGATATCGACCGACAGAGGAGACCGGCCAGGGGAACAGACTCGCGAAGCGGGCTGGGCTGACAGGGCATGCTCGACTTTTGTTACATCAGGCATAGGGAGACCCGTTTTGCTGCAGCAAAGGGTTTGAAGGAACTGAGAAAGGATTTTGGACGAGATGCGGTCAAGCGACTGGCGCAAGCTGTGAACCGAGCTCCGAAGGTCAACCTTGCCAGGCCAAGGTTCGGGGGCACAAGGGGGCGTTTATCTTAGCATTCGTTGCTTTTGCAACGATATGTACATGCGTCTGTTAGGAGGATCAACATTGGGGGCGCAAAATGTTACAGCAAGACGTTGGTTGTTGTGCCCATAGCATGGAAACATTGCGGCAAAGAGTGTATGATCTCCATCTGGCCAGCCAGTCGCCGTTGAGATGATGACTGTCCACTCGCAAAAGTCTGGAAGGAAAAAGCAAAGAAAGAATTCCAGAAGCACTGGCAAACTGGTCCCTGAGAGGCACAACTTTTTCCAACTGCATGCACTGCAGCCCAAGGATGCAGGATCGGCCTCAAGACCCGCAGTATCCTGCCGGAGCATCTTTTTTGAGCTCTGATCGCGAAAAGCCCGCATACTGCCGGCCGTGGTGCGGTATCCGAACAGATGGTGTAGCATCGATATTGAAAAGAAGACGAAAACAGGGTGACGAAACACCGCCGCGATGGGGCTGACGGCGAACTCGCCCACTACAGATCTTGGTTAGCGGGGCTTTGATCTGGATCACCGATTCTTCTCTTCAAGTGGTTGCAGCGCTCGGGGTTCAAGGGTGATGGCTCAGAGGTTGCAATTCATTATGGAGAGGACATCATCCGTGCTGCCATGACGGAGGGAGGAAGAGGCCAAAGCTCCGTCAAACTTTTCAGCCGTCGAGCCTTGGAAGGCAAGCCGTCTGAACCATCCATGGGCTGCACGCTTGACGGTTGTCCGAACTCTGTCCGCCGCAACTTGGGCGGAGGAGCGACGATCGCCGCCGACCGGCCGGACGAACAGACATGTCGAGATGGGCGCTTGAGTGTCGACTGCAACTTTCGCCTCCGACTCTTGTTGGCTCTGACGTTAATCCTGGTCTGCCGACGCTTGCTTTGAGCGAGGCGAGTTGATTTAGACTTTCCAACAGCAGCGTGTCGCGTACCGCCTCCAGGTCTTTGCCATGCTTGCAGCACATGAAGCGCCTTGTCTCACGGCGGAGGTCTGGCCTCGCTTTCTTCTTTTTGCCATGTCTCGGCCGAGGGGCTCTGCGCAAAGAAAGACAAATGCGTTTATGTTATGCAGTTGCCCCTGACGGCCGTCTTTCTGACCGTCTGGACCTCTCAATTGTTGGGATTGTGGTAATTCCAATTTGCGTTTTGACGCCTCGCCGCACTGACGTACAGTCACTGACAGCTCCTCCTGCGCCATGCAACCGGACGGAACGTCTCGCGAGGGAATCGTAAGCGTCAAGCACTCCTGTCCAATTCGTCCAACATCTCAAAGCCCGGCCATCGTACGGGACAGGAGGTCGCCAGGTCGGCATCCTCTGGGGCTTTGTGGGTATCACCAGGTGCTGCTATTGACAGGGCCAATTCTTAATCATGTGGCCAAAGTATCCCGGTCATGGCCTTGGCCCCTTCAGGTCGTTAATCTCACCATTGATGGACAATCGTGGGAAGCGAAATGCGGTCCATCGATTTCACAGGGACCCCGGGTCGAACCATTGGAATCTTGTCTTCCAAAAGAGAGAATATCGACGAAAGAAGAGGCAATGTTTGCCAGCGCTTGAACCACCAGTTCCCCGATGGCAGACAACTTCAGTCACGGTTCCTTTGTTCGTCGCTGCACAATTTGACAGCTGCAAACTATTGGCTTGAGGATTGATGGTGCAGCCGCACGTCCCCTGTCTCAATATGTTTGTCGGTTGAGGCGCTCTGGCTGGCGTGGCCTATGAAGCATGACACGCTCCTGGAGGAACTGTGCGTCCAATTTTGTTTTCTCGGTGACGTTGCGTTTGACACCATTTCCCTGTTTCTCCAAAGCTGAAGGCCCTCTGGCAACCCGGGATGCCCTCGGTTGCGCTGAGTGTCCAGCTCGTGATGGAGGTGTACACGGACGCCAAGTCAGCCGAATACATCATCAAGCATGGAAGGGCCATCTTGGAGGGTGGAGGTTGGCTTCGCCGCTTGCGTGCAGCCCCCGAGTGCCAACGACCATGTCGGCACAAGGTCAATCCCACTCTGCGCTTCCAAATGCTTTTGCCAAAGTGGGTGAAGCCAAGCTGTCATCACCTTGCGGTGCCCCAGTTGACGGCGATCTATCTGAGCAGGTCGCTTCCCCAGCACTATTGGAATGCGATTTGCAGGCTTTGGAGCCTTATTGATGAAAAAGCTCAATATCGAAATCTTGATCGTGGAGTCTTCAGGGCAGATATGGGACGGATCGTCACAAACTTCGTCCGACTCTTCAAGCTGCGATGACGGCAGCCAAAGAGGTCCGTGATGTCCGTGTGCGTCCAAAGACAAATGGCCTTCTGTCGATAATGGCGCTTAACCCAATGTAGCCGCCGGTTTCTCGACCAAAAAGGAGGCTTGTTCGCAAAGATCCGACGACATGGACCGCCCACATGGAAACGCTGGACGAAGCCAGTCAGCGACCATCACAAAAGCAAGTGTAAGCCCCAAGAACAAGAACGGAGTGCAATCCGTTTGCTTTTGTCGTTTCGTTGCCCCTCCCACTCAACTCCAAACAAAACACTCTTGAGGGAAGGTGACCATACGCCACGAGTCATGGGGAGCTGTACTGTTGGACTGCCTCCATCGCCAACGGCGCGCCGCCAGCACAATGGATGGTCGATCGGGAACTTGCTTTTCCGCCCCCATAATCCTTAGCACAAACTGGCAAACAGCCCTCTTGAGATGGTGGCTACGGTTAGAATTGCTTTTGGTGGGTACGGGCGAAGTCCGCTGTTTCTCGCGGTTGAGTTTCGTGGGCGATTGTAATTACTCCCAAGTCCTGAGCAAGCATCTCAGCCACGCCGTCGTCTCCCAGGCTATTTTCGCAACAGCAACAAAGTCAGTGGCTGCTCAAGTGGGCGGTGGGCACGTCAGTGATCCATTGGTCTAGCCCCCGTTCAGAGAGACATTCCAGAATACGTGGAGCAGTCGTAAGGCCCAGGTGGTCGACTGGGTTCAGGGGGCGTTCGTGACCACCTGCTGTGGATTGCCCCCCGTCTCTTTCGCAATGTTGCTGGGTTCGGAAAGGGCGGGATCGCAGTGCGAGACGGGAAAGCCATACCCAGGTAAGGCATCGAGCAACAAGCTGAGCTGGCGAGAGATGAGCAGGGCGGGTCGTCGGTCTTCGTGCGTAACGATGCCAGCAACCCTGTGGCTTTGCTGAGCAGAGCGTTTGCGTAGGCACCATACCACGCTGTGCTGCCACCAGTCCTTGGCTGCTCAGGCTCTCTCGGTTCAACATCAGCATCCTCTCTCCCAATAAGGGTGGATCTCCCGAGGTTGGCAAGTTGGCTGTCCCGCATCAGGTCGTTTCAAAAGACAGGTCGCCCACTACGTCCGATGCAGGGTCAGAACAGGCTGACAGGTCACTATTCCGCTGGGGAACTCTGAGACAGAGCCAGGACGGAAGCGGATAGCGAGACGATTCTTCGCCTCTCGGGGGCGCATTGCCCTAACGGCTAAAGCCTAGCAGAGGTCCCTGACAATTATGCCCTTAGTGATTGTTGAGGAAACAAGGCTAATAATGGTCGGGTTGTCTGTCGAGCCATGGGGCGCGGCCAGCCGACCGGCCGGTGATGAAGCTATTGCCAACAAGTGCAGGGACTATGGCACCGGCGCGGGAAAAGTCTGCAAATCCGAGCCGAAGCTGACATTGAGTGCTGAATTCATGGAGGACGAAATCCCCCCAAAGCGCTCCTTTCCAAGAACCAAGGTCGACCGACAATGGTGAATGATGGCTGTGAGCCCAGGGTTGTAGTGAATGGCGTCGCTGATCATCCCCGATGAGACGGTGGAAGACTGCCTTCTCCCATATGAGGCAAAGACTCCCCCACACTTCTTCAGGGGCCCCAGCGATTGCCTGCAGAGATCATTCATTGGAAACCTTGAAAAGCATTCACGAGCTTCAGTTGACGGCCAGGGTCAAGTTTCGTACGTTCCCCCCCTGCTGGGACGTCGCTGTCAGATTGATTAGAGAGACATATGGGCAGTGATTGCTAGTGCTGTATCTGTATCGTGGTAGCCCTCATTCTTGCACAGGCTGAAGAGAGTCAAGCTCGCATCGTCTTGAGTCGTTCGGGTTGTGGCTCCCTGGATACTTCCGTTCCGTGCCTTTGCCCGTCCGTCCCATGTGGCTTCGTTGTCCGTTCCACGGGTCAAGATTGCAACCTATGCGTCGTCGTCTTTCTGAGAAACCCAACTCATAATTCAGGGGTGTATGTGTCTGTCCGCCGACGACCCCTGCCTTAGCTCCGGGTGTCGTTGAGCGGGCGGGAGCAACTAAGAAAGATGAGTGCCAGGCCGAGGACCGACCACTGAGGGCGACGTTGGCAGGTCGGTCTTTGCAGTAAAATGGGTGTTCGCGGGCAGTCCGACCTGCTCTTTTGCATTCCCGCCGTCTCGTGTGGCTTGCAGGGATAAGGTGCGGTGGACGGCTAAGATCCATGCAGAATCTGGACGGCTTCCCACCCTAATCAGCTGCAAGTCAGGCAGTCCCCAGCCAAGGAGGGGAGGTGTGAGCAGGCCAGAGTGGATGACTTTAGAGTAGAGGGTGCGGTATGTAAGGTTCAGGTGGCCATCGCGGCCGGCACACGTCAAAGTGCTTGTAGGCCACTTTTCCAGTCGTTCCCCCCCCATATCATACTCGCTATCCCCTCCAGCGGCCAGCACATGCTCCTGGATGAAAGGACCTGCTTGCTAGCTTCTTGGATCATTCCTCTCTCTTTCACTCCAAGGTTTATGCTGATGTTCGACACGTGGAGGAGAGGATTGTACGGATAACGAACGGAGCGAGAGAGACTGTCTGGACCGGACCGAGCTGGAAATTGAGCCTGTGGGGACGCAAACGGGAGTTTGGCTGATTCTACCCCCCCTTTGGTGCTTCGTATGACGGCCGTCGCCTCATTTCATTTCGTCGCTGTCGGAGGGAGCATCTGTCGGGAGATTTTGCTCTCAGCTGTGCAACCGATATTATTTTCTTGCCAACGACGTCGTACGGGAACCGAATCGCAATCTGCAGCGCCGACACCTCTGAACTTTCACAAACGAGCAACGCAACGGATGGAGTTTTCTGGCTGGCTGGACCTAGAGAACCGCATGCATCGATAGCCGCGGTTGTCAACCTGCTTTGACAAGGTAGTTCCCTTTTGCAAAGACGGGCTCTCCCATATGAATTCCCTGGGCTACCCACGTATGAGCAGAACTTTTTCTCCATGCGCGGCGCGCTTCCTCTCATGCTTCCAAAGCTGAGCTGACCGACTGGACAGAGCTCCCCTCGTCCCATCTAGCTCGTCAAGATGGGCCGATCAAAATTCACATTTCCTGTTCCGGGGAGGAAACAGAAGCCGCCCTTCGGACCGATCGTATCAGGGCCGATGTCGAAAGCCCAAAAAATTCTAGGAACCGCCGAGATCAACATCGACGCACCGCGGCAATGGGATAACGCATCGAATTCCGGCATCAGCGTTTCCGTATCTGAGAGCACCGCAACCTATCATCCAACCGAGAGAGGTCGTCATAATGAAGAGGAGGCTTTCGGCGGGAATCATCGCAGAAACATGCAATGGGAACAGGAGTCTGAGATTGTACCGGCGTATCTGACGAATCGGTTTTCGCAATTGAACACCGATGCTGGCCCGAGAGAGTTCACCGAGACATCAAGCCTCACCCGCCGAGGATCGAGCTCGACGATTACTTCATGGTACGACAAGTCGAAAATGCCTTTGTCAATATCTCAACAAACTTCCTCGTCAGCAATGGCAAAAGGACTGCCCCAAAAAGCGAACGAGCTGCTGGACATTGAAGGACAGAACTCGGTGGCGCCACTGGCGCTGTCAAACTCGAAGCCGAAGAAGAAGCCAAGCAGATTGGATCTGGGGCCACTATTGTCCCGGCACAAACACCACAGCCTGAGCCTCAAGAGTCGTGACAGCAACCGAGGGAGTCCAGTGCTCGGGCCAGACCATGTCACCAAGTCCCCTTCTCTTGCCTCCCTCACCTGCCCTAAATCAACACCACCGCCTATCCAGCAACGGACGGAGAAGAAGCTGGTAAGACGGAGCACATACGAGCGTATGGTTGAGAACTTTTCGTCAGGTCGCCCAAGAACGGGATCAAGTAGCCGACGAGGCGCCAACGATATTAGCACACTGCCCAATCTGTATGAGCATTATGAGCAGATGTCGTTTGACCAGGTGCTCGGTCACGATGGGCCTCTCGCAAATCGGATCAGACCATGACGAGAAATGGTCCCACACAACTGAGATCACCACCCACAACAGACCAGAGGCAGAGTGCCATGAGGCCCGGAGTTCGCCCACACCAGCCTCCGCCACCACAGGTTTCTCACGTCGTTGCGCCGAGTGTCCCAAACCCGCCCATCCCGCAGATGACAATGACAGATCGCGATTGCGCATCTAGTGTTTCGAGCCGGTATACCAAGACGTCGAAAGCATCCAAACGAACCAGTCGGAGTATTGGTGGATCGGACTTGATGGAGAAGAGCGTGCTCTCGTTGTCGTCCGACTCTGAAGATGACTTCTTCCCTGACTCGGTATCGAAATCCACTGGCGAGTCTCGGAGCAGTGACGCTGGTAGTTTGGCTCCTTCGTCGCTGAAGTCGTTCCGATCACGCGACGCGCCGTCTCTTTCTCACAGCTCCAGAAAGTCTGTGAAGCACGCAAGTTTCGCCCCGACCAACACATATCTCACTATACCTGCCAAATCGCCTCCGTCCAAGGCCCCAAGCCCAAGCGCGCGAATAAGCTCTCTTCCGCCCACACGATACCAGCCGCCAGCCCCTACTAATCGCTCATCGTTGTACTCCACAAAGTCAACATCCACGACGAACTCTGGCAGCGATCGACAAGGCCCTCGATCAGTTCACAGCGCCCAAGAGTCGCGAAGCGCCCCTGTCATGCCTGTCAAACAGCCCCATGCGAAGCCTGAGAGAATGACGGAAACACCGCAGCGTATGCTGTCAACAAAATCCTCCACACATTCTGTCGACCAGCCGACTCCACCACTGAGCCCCACGTCCGTAGAGACTTTCAGCACGTCGACTGAATCTATCGATGCGCAAGGTGGATCAGATTCGAGATTTATGGCCGTCACTCGGCAGGAAGAGATGCTCCTTGCTGCTCTTCGCATGAAGCGAGCACGTATGCGCGAATCGGTTCTCGCAGAATACGAGGACGAGGCGCAATTTGGCACGCAATACCACCACCAACGTAACTCATCGCAGAACACCATCAAGGAATGCAGTGGCCCGAGCCTCCCCAGACTCTGCGCCATCAGACGTCCACTACGTCCAGCAGCACGATCAAGGCGGGCTCGCATACGCCGTCTGAAGGTCGTCCGGGATCATTGGCCAGTGGACGGAACCATAGTCGAAGTAACTCTCGACACCTCGATTTGCCGCTCTCCTCGTCACGAAACGGATCCGTGCCGTCGTCACGAGCAAGTAGCTTAAGGAGGTCCAGAGTGGCCCAGGAGATGCCAGTCAGAGGCGAAGCATGAGCGAATTCTGCTGTACCTGGATCGACCGGTCGGCAATGTCAACTCCATGGATTTTGCCGAACCGAGCCCAGACTTGAGTGACTTCATGGATTTTGACAACGGTAGTGAAGAGGAGGAGGATCCGTCAATGTTTCGCCCACGCCTTCAGGGGTTTGGCGTGCCCAACAAGGGCCGAGGACGTATGTTGAGAACGAGCGAGCGGGGACGTCACGACTCTTCCCCTTTGAGACCTCGCAACATCGCAGAAGTTCCGGGGCAGATCCACGTGGTTGAGTCTGAGAGCGACGTCGAGCCGATGGCGGGGATCCCGAGACCAGACTCTCCTGTCTCGCCCGAAGGGACGCTTTCCCTGCCCATTCATGGGCTGTCGAAGAAGAAGGCCGTTCGGCTGAGTGCTGTCGGCAACGCTGGCGCTGTCGAAGCCGGCTGGTGGGGAGACGATGGTTGATGCTGAAACGAGGGAACAGAACAGAAGCTTGCCGCACATGGTTCGGATAATCTCTTCTTGATACCCTGCACATGACTAATTTTCTTTGTCAATGATCGATCTTGTACAAATCTTGGACTGGATACAGGAGGCGTGGTGTTTCTGGTTTGGAGCGGGAAAGGGTAATCCTTATTCGGAATGAAGCGGGAGGGGATGTTTGCATGAGCCATCGTCTGTTTTTTTGCGTGCTTTTTTCTTTCCCCTTACTTGCTCAGCAAATGGAGCTGAAGGCATAACGCTTAAGTCGTTTCATTGACCTGTAATGTTATTACAAGACATGCTTGATGGCGGCATAAAGTTTTTGGATGGAATAGATGACGGACATTGAAGTCGAAGGGAACGGAGGTTAAAGAAGGCTCAGAGAGACTTTTGGGAAGGTGCCTTAGACACCCACCCTCCTTCCATATATACCTACAATCCATTACATTATGAGCACTTCCTTCCCGCAATCGCCTAATCGCCACCTGACAGTGAGTACCTAGGCGAGCATTCTCTGCTCAGTTTTGTGTCTTTCATTGTCATTTTCCCGTTGGCCTCCGGGACCCCTAGTATCACACCCCTGCAATGCCACACATTTGGCAAAGTGATCCACAAGCAAACCTGAATTCATGCTTTGCGAGAGCATTTCCCGCCCATCACTGAATTGAGTGAGATAGAGTACTAGTACATATTGTCACATCCGGTGGTTTTTCCCGTTTTGTGATCCATCAACGCCGGCTCCGTCCTCCATAATCATTTCTGTCCAGCTGCCTCATCAAAGGTATCAAGTACAGTGTCCCTCAAGTCCTTATCCTCGCTGCCCTCAGAGTCTTGCGACTCCTGGTTGACCACCTGCTTCGCCATTGTCCTGGCCTGTGCCTCGCCCACCTTGCCGTAAACACTGAGGCCGGTGGCAATCATGCCGCCAATATCACCCACGTTGCCAGGAACAACAACAGCCGCTCTCCTTGGCCAGCTTGGCAAAGGCGTCCACGTACTTCTCAGCGACGGACAAGCTGACGGCGCCCCTGGCCGCATCCTCGCCATCAGCAATGCTCTTTGCAATAGCATCGATACCAGCTGCCGTGGCCTTGGCCTTCATGAGGATGGCCTCGGCCTCACCGGACGCCCTGTTGATCTGTTCGGAGCGCATGGCCTCGGAAGCGAGAATCACACTCTGCTTCTTACCCTCGGCAATGTTGATAGCGGACTGGCGCTGACCTTCGGAGTCCAGAATCTCAGCTCGCTTCGATCGCTCGGCAGTGACCTGTCGGTGCATGGCTTCAACGACGCCAGCAGGAGCGTGGATGTCACGAATCTCGTATCGCAGACACGTGACGCCCCAAGCCTGGGCTGCCTCGTTGATGGCGGCGGTGATGTTGGTGTTGAGAGCTGCACGCTCCTTGAGGACGTGGTCGAGGGTCAGTTGACCGATCTCGGATCGCATCGTGGTCTGCGCCAGCTGGGAGATGGCGTATTCGGCATCTTCGACCCCATAACTGTCAGACGGTCAGGTCAGTAAGAGTCTCTCTGAGGAAAGAAGTCAAGATGTATGAGGAGTATCGTACCTAGCCTTGTAGGCGTCAAAGACGCGCGTGTAGAGGACACCATCCAGCTCAAGGGTGACGTTGTCAGCGGTGATGGCGCTTTGGCTGGGTATTTCGATGGCGCTTTCCTTGAGCGACTTGACGTAGGAAATGCGATCGATGAAGGGGACGAGAATAGCCAGACCGGGTTCGAGGATGCGGTTGAACTTTCCCATGCGCTCAACGATCCATGCCGTCTGCTGAGGGACGAAGCGGATGACGGTGTTTGCGGGGAGGGAAGGCTTCTGGAAGTAGGATGGAGGAATGCTGGAACCGATGCCGAAGCTGGAGGGGAGCAGACTCTTGGTGCTCGTCTGAAAGCTGCGCGACTGCGCGAACGCCCGCCGCATAGGCGGGGAGAGGACCGCCTTGGTTACCGCCGAAGCCATCTTTGTTGCTGCAGCATTGGCCCAAGGTCGAATAGGACTGCGTGGATCACAAATGGAGGTTGCAAGCTCCGGGGTGGCCAGCTCTCTCATCAGCTAAGGTAAGCACCGTGGGCCGTGGGTCGTTGGTCGGCGCTGCGGAAACAAGAGGGAGAAAAAAAAAAAAAAAAAAAAGGAAAAAAAAAAAAAAAAAAAAAAGCCACACTGCGTTCCACTGATGACGGAGGCGGCAGCTGCCTGCCGACCTTTAGCCGGCGGAAGGGGCCGAGGCCCACCAGGAGGTGGGTGTGATGCTCCCGTCCACGCAAACGCTCAGTGCGAGCGATTCAGGACTGATTCAAGGAACGGCTTCCCGGGTCGAAGTGTGCAACCTTCTGCTACGCCAATGCACAGGGAATATGCCACGACAGCACTGGAAAGATGGGCAGTTTCTTCGTCGATTATGGCAGCTTGCTCTAATGCATGGATTCACACTTGCAGCAGAATTCGCTGCCAGACATACATGCTTCGAAAAGTCTACATGGTTCCGTCACTGTCACACCGCATGTAAGGTAGCCTGCCTGGCGGATCGGGTGCGAAAGGCGTCGAGCAACCACGATAACAGAACAAGCGCCAGACGAGCGGTAAAGGACCAATGACAAACGGCGCCTTGCATCAGCGCAAGTCAGGCCATGCGAATTTCAGGGCGATTCCACTTGAGATGAAAACACAGGGTAGACATGGCAGGATGGAAAAGGCACGTGTGTCCAGTCCTCTAGCCCCTAAACTTACCTGGAATTCACCGGCACATTCGTATCAGGGCACCGTTGCTCACTGAAGAAGACGAATTCAGAGCAAGAATTGGGTCTTGAGGAAAAAGTCGTCATCATTGAGCCATACTACCCATGCCATGTGTATCGAGAACCAGCCTACCCAGCCCATCCGTGCCCTCTTTCGCACACTCCATAAATCATGACATCGGGCTACTGGTATACGGAGCCTTCGGGAGGCTGGGGGATCTTCTTGTTGGCAGGAGCAGCCATGTATCTGGGACTGTGTTAGTAAGGCCTCTCGGAGATTTTCACAGCCTGTATGCAGACGCACCTTCTCAGCTCGATCAGGATGGTCTCCATAGTGTTGTCTCTCTTCCAGCCGGCGAGGCAGGGCAGCTGCTTGGGGTCGACGACGCCATTGCGAGGGTTCACGCAAGGCAGGTTGACCTGGCTAACAAACTGTATCGTGGGAGGCTCGTCGGGGTAGTTGGGACCGCAGTGCATCTTGAGGGAGTAGATTCGGTTCTCGTGGACGCTCTGTCGAAGGCCTGTCAGATGCTGTCTTGTGTGCGACGGGGTTTCAGAAGTTTACTAACGTGAGGGGGTCCCAGAATGGTGCCGTTCCAGTCGGACATGAGAAGATCCTCGGCATCATTAAGACCGTAGGAGCAAGCCTCTGCAAATTGGGGAATCAGTCAGAATGCGCGGGGCAGCTGGGAACGATCACATGGATTGCAAGTACCTGCTCCGAGACCCTTCTCGCCCTTCTCGAGCTCCTCGAGGAGTCTAAAGTTGCGCGGGACCTTTGCGCCCATGATTGCTGGTGTACAGATGTCGTGGGGAGGGCGGTTGGTGTAGGATGAAAAAGAAAGTAGAGTGCGATGGTCTTGATGGAGGGGTTACAAAGTGGGAGGGAGACACCGGACCTGACATGTACTGGATGGAGCGAGAGGCCTTACCTTACCTAACTGTCGGGTAGGTAGACCTGCAAGCGGTGTCTGGCCGTCGCAACGTAAGGTAGGTACCTACTCACACTGGACCTAAGGCACTTAGCGGCCTCGCAGAGGGATACAGCAGCGGCTGCACCTGAAGGGCACCAATGCTGTTGGCAAACAGCGCCTGAGGTCAGCTTACCTTAGTGGCCGGACGCACGAGCCAACGCGGGGCACTGGCAAGGCGGTGAGCGTCGTGCCGTTTCTGCCAAGGCGTCCGCATGAGAAGAGTGGGTACCTTCAATGCTGGCTGGCAGCCTTAGTCATCATTCAAGGTGGACAGCTCACCTCAATCGGGAGCTCTGGATGGACACCGAACATCGCAGTGAGATAGCTCCCTTGGCCTATTCAGGAGAGGTTGCCTGTTCTCTTTCCCCAACACACCATTGAACAAGAGACAGATTGTCATTTCCAGACTCGCCCATCATCCAAGTCTCATTTGGCGCGTCCTTTCGATAATGGACTGCCCCTGGGGCCACTCGTGACAGAATGACGACCCAGCTCCTAGCTACGGAGCTAACGAATCTCATCCAAGAAAGCAAACGGAAGCACAATGACCTCCGACAAGTACATGACCCCGGACAAGACATCTTCGATGTTCCATGCTGATTTGTGTCTACAAGGCTGCTGAAAAATCACTCGATGAGTTGAAAAGTCTCAAGGGAGCCAGCGAAGCTCAAGCTGCCAACGGTACTTTTTGCTGCCCTACGCGCGGCCTCTCATTGTCCGTTGTGGCTGACCTTTGCCCACAGAACTCGCGCAGCGCCCCAACTTTGTCAACCCATTCATAATCGCATGTGGTACCAAAAATGCAAAGTTCACCGGAATCGCCATTGTCTGCCTCCAGAGGCTCATCGTCGCCCGCGCGCTTCCTAGGGGGAAGTTGAACCAGGTCCTCGAAGCCTTGAGAGAGGCCACGTCTGCCGGTCTGGATGTGCAACTCAAAATCCTGCAGGCCCTGCCTTCGCTATTGCAAAACTATGCCACGGACCTGAAGGGCGACCTCCTCATCACTGCCTTGAACATTTGCTTCATTCTACAGACCAGCAAGAATGCCATCGTCAACAACACGTCTGCTGCCACCCTCCAGCAGTTGGTTGTCTCTGTTTTTGACAAGGTGGTCACCGAGGATAAAGCTGCCACTCCAGGAAGCCCCGCTGGTGAGGCCCCAACTGGTGACGGTACGGTTGAGCTACGTGCAGCCGCATTGGATGCCTACAGGGTAGGTTGTTTGCTTTCGCTACAGCAGTTCGTCTTGCTGATCCCCCCATAGATATTCAACGATCTCTGTCTCATGACTGAAAATCAACGTCCGGAGTACTTGAGATTCTCTGGCCTGCCTCAGACATTTGGTCTAGAGCTGATAGAGTCAGTCCTAACCAACCACGCCGCAGTCTTTTCAACCCACAGAGAGCAGGCACACATCCTCCAGATCCGTGTAATGCCCTTTATTATCAGCGCTCTTAAAGGCAGGCCAAATTTTGCCACGTCTGTTCGCCTTGTTCGAATTCTTTACACATTATTGCGAAGACATATCAACATTCTCCCGGTAGCAAGTGGCGACGCCTTGGACATCTTGACGCATCTACTCGACCAGGACACCGCCGTGTGGAAGCGGGCCCTCTGCCTAGAGGTCTTCAGGGGCATTTTCGCCGAACACGCCCTGATTAGGCGGATCTTTGTTAACTACGATGCCAAGGAGGGTGAGAAGAACATTGTCAAACACTTGACAGCGACGTTTGTGAGGCTCAGCACCGAGAAGCCATCTGTTATTGGGTTGGGTCACCAGTCAACTATCCCTGTGGCGAACCCCTACGCCAGCATCGCATCATCGACCGACCAGGCCATGTTGGAAGCCAGTGGCGTCACTGGTATCATCAGCGGATCTGTTGGTTCGGATGGTTCTAATATCGGAATCAGCACGCAGTGGAGCAGTGTCAGAGTCCCGTGCATTGACCAACTGGACAAGACTGAGGCGCCGTCTATCCCAGAGTCCTACATCTACAGTCTAACGTTGTCCTGCATCTCCTCGCTTTCTGAGGGTCTCGCAAAGTTCATTCTTCCCCTCACTGTACCCGGAGAGAGCCGAAGCCGCAAGAGAGTTGGAAAGCAAGAACCAGGGCGCGACTCTCCAGCGCCACCCCAGGAGGATGCTGAAGGCCAACGCGGTGCATTGGAGCGGTCAGCTTCCTTCAAGAAGAATCCGGTCCCGATCAACCCGCTTGTCTTGGAGGATCACCCGTTACACAATGAAGTGAAGATCTGTGCAGCCATCATTGATGAATGCTGGCCAGCGATTCTTGCCACTTGCTCGACCTTCCTCTACGCTGCCATGGACTCCGAGTACTACCACAGTCTTGTCAGAGCGTTCCAAAAGTTCGCTCACGTAGCCGGACTGCTTCAGCTGTCGACACCGAGAGATGCTTTTTTGACGACGCTTGGGAAGGCCGCCGTCCCTCCAAACGTCTTCACAGCATGCCTCAATGCCGGGACAGCTCGACCAACAACACCCACGCCAACTAACGAAGCTCCTAGCAGCATTTTCAGCAACGCTCGGGGGCTTCTGAGCGTTGACAGCTTAGCTACGCAGTCCACGCCGATCACCGAAAAGGGACGGCAGCAAAGCGTCGATGGCAGCCAGATGACTCTCAACACTCGAAACCTCCTTTGCTTGAGAGCCCTCCTGAACCTCGGAATCGCCCTCGGTCCAACCCTGGGCCCATCTTGGCGTATCATACTCGAGACCTTGCAGCAAGCTGATTTCGTTCTCTTCTCCACGAGTAAGACTCCTGGACGAACGCCTCTCGCCACCAAAGGGACAGATCATCAGGCAGAGGGCGAAGCAAGCGCCCTGTTGTCGAACTTTGCCTCTGAAGTAAGAGCCGTGGAGACGGCAGCATCGAGACTGATTGAAAGTACGATCGACTTCCCCAATGATGCTTTCGGAGCGGTCGTGACGGCGATATGTAACCTCCTCGAGAGAGCAAACGAAGAGAAGCAAAAGGCTGAGATCGCAAGTCAGCCACAGTCCCCGCAGTCCGGCAGTATAAAACCCTCGGGCCAACATCGCCGAGTTCTCAGCGTTTCTACGTCCGCCGCCGCCGGACCAAACCAAGAAGACCACTTCGCCCTCGCCAAGCTTGGTGATATTGCCACCATCAACATTGACCGTCTGCTATCGTACCCACCTGATGTGTCGGGTTGGACGCCGCTGACATCCGAGCTCATCCACATTCTCAACGCGTCTGCAATGAATGCCTCCGTGAGACTACGCGCTGCAGACATTCTGGTTAGACTGGCTCTCGAGTCGGCTAATGTGGCGGCTACAATGGAACGCGACCAGTGTGGGAAAGTGCAGCTTCTCCTCCTAGAGGCACTCCGAGACGCCCTCGTGCCTTTGCAGCGGGATGACAGGGAGGTGACTGTGGCTAGCCATGGCACAGATGTCGAAATTCATAAGGTGGTGCTCGAAGGCCTGAAGAACCTGCTCGAGAATTGTGGCGAAACTCTTGTCAGCGGCTGGGAGATCGCCTTTGAAATCATCGGGTCCATTTTCATCGACAAGAAGTTCGCCGCTGGTGAACGCCGGGGTTCTCAAACGGTTGTTCTCATGACACGATCAGCGAAGCTTGTCAGATCTTCGTTCAATTCCCTTCAACTTATCTGTTCTGACTTCCTAGCGTCCCTGCCCAATTCCTGCTTTCTCATACTTGTTGATACCCTATACAAATTCTGCTCGCAAGATGACGATCTCAACATTGCCCTTACGGTAGATTTGCCCACGTACCGACCCTTTAACATTCAGCTAATAATTTGCAGACCGTAACGTTTTTCTGGGTACTCTCCGACTTCCTCTCTGGCAAGACGGAAACCCTGCCCATCACCGCCGATCTGATGCAGGGCTCGAGTATTTCGGAGCTAGCAGCGCTTGCCGCAAACTCTGAGCACACGGCATCGGATGCTGCCCTGTGGATGCTTCTGCTTCTCAGGCTCACGACCGTCACTGCCGATGAGAGACTGGAGCTTCGGAACAGCGCAATCCAGACACTGCTCAGAATCTTCGACGCGTACGGCGACAAGCTCAGCCCAGAGGCCTGGTCCATTTGCGTCAAGTCCGTGGTATTCAAACTTCTCTCTTCGATCGAAGACGAGCTCCAAGCTGCTGCCAGCGAAAACTCAGCACACCGCGACCGCAAGGAATGGCACGAGACCGCGGTGGTAGTCTTGAACGGCATATCCGAACTCCTGGCTACATATATGGAGCCCCTCTCGACCCATTCCTCCTTCAACGGGCTCTGGCAGGAACTTTTGGGCCACTTCACGACGCTGCTCGACTTCAAGGTTCTCAACATCAACACGGCAACATACAAGGCTCTTGGGAAGGCCATCAAGTTCGAGGAAGAGCCGGGCAGGCCAGTCTTTGACACGGATACGGTCAATGCCGCGTGGGAAATATGGTCCCGGGGAACACCAACCTCCCTCGACGAGGACGATGGAAAGAAGGCAGACAACCAGAACTGCTTGATAGCCTACGTCGCCGCCTTCCACGACGTCTATCAGCTAGTCCAGCAGGACCTGACCGTCGACCGAGTGCGCCAGATGCTCACTCTCTTCCGCAAGGCCCTGCAACAAGCCACCGTCGGAGCCTATGTCAACGACGTCGAGTACGTCACGCCACTGCAGAACCAGGTCCTTGAAGCCATCAAGATGGTCCGAACAGATCTCGCCGGCGTGCCCTCCGCAATGATCTCCCAGGTGGCAGAGTTCGTCCGCTTAGCATTCTCAGATGAAGCTCTCAAGTCCCACGGCTCCACGAGGAGAACCTACGTGGCAATGTCCAAGGCCAGCATGGCGATTCTGCGGACCCTTATTCTGAAGAACGCCTCCGACGCGGACATCTACTCCAGCGAAGCCTTCTCCGCCGCCCTCTCGGCCCTGTCCAAGCCCGTCATTCTGAAATACGGCTTCCCGATCGTCACAAAATCAGCACAACCATGGCGCCTGTCCACAAACACCATCCTCGCGGTCCTGGAAGCCACACTCCCGCAGATTCGTGATCTCGAAGTGCCTCGCGAGACCCTCCAGTCCATCTGGCAGATGATTGTCGAAATCGCAGATGGCATCGTCAGCGCAGACACAAACGTCGCCCCGCCGTCCGCCGACCTCGCAGACGACGAGTCCTTCGACATCACCTCCTTCCACAAACTCCGCGAGCTCATCATCCCCTCTCTCGGCGCCGAGGCAATCCCAGACAAGACCCGCAAAGCCTACGCCGAATCCCTATTCCGCACCACAATCATCCATGCCCCCTCCCCGGCGGAAGCAGCCCTCCTCTCCACAAGCGACGGCACCGGCCTGGCATCCCTCTACACGAAACGCAACGGCCGCACAATCGACCCCGCACCCACCCGCCGCCAGCGCATCGCCTACGTCTGCCTCGACGAGCTCTTCTCCCTCGTCTCCGTCTACAGCGAAGACTCCGTCCGCATCGTCGTCCAGCCGCCCACGCCGGCCTTCCCGCCGCCTCGCTCCGTGCTCTCCGAGGCGCCCCAGGCCCTGCACATCCGCATCGCCCGCACCGCAGCCCCCTTCCTCATCCTCCGCACCGCGCTCACGATCCGCGCCTACATCGCCGACCAGCCCCTCCGAGGCCGCATGCCGCAGCCCCTCTCCCAGCGCAAGGAGCTCCTCCGCGTCCTCCGGCAGCTCGTCGACCTCACCTCCGCCTCGGACGCGATCCCCGACACCCCCAACGTCGAGAGTGACGGGAGGAAACACCTGCTGCGCCTGTACCCTGCTCGTCAGCGCGGTCCAGGTGGCAGGCGGCTCAGGCGACGAGGCGGTCCTGAAGCTGTGCACCGAGGCCCTCGAGGTCGTCGGCGGCGAACTTGGGCTTTAAGGAAACATTGATTTTACGAACATTGATTTTACGTTTTGCTTTTCGTGTACATTCAAGCCTAGATGACTAGACAGACATGCAGCCGGCACCTGATTGTAGATCATTATTCTCGAGGCACATAAAATGGATTCTTTTGCTCGTTCCAACCTTGACCCAGCGCCAAGACTTCAACGTAGTGATGCTCTGTGATCAAATCATTTGACTTGGTGTAAACGCTATTACGGCTCGCCAATTCCCTTTCGCTTGCTGCTCAATATTCTGATCAAAACTTCCTCAGCCGACGTCCAAAACATCAACTCGCACAAAAAAAAAAAAAAAAAAAAAAGCAAGTCGCACGCGCCCATCTCGCACCCCTTACCACTGCATACAAACAAACTTCTCCTCCCGACTTCCGGCCAAGACAAACCGCATGCCGAGGCCATACCTGCATAAGTAATATCCGTCCTCACATCCACCAAACAAACAAAAACCACCCCCCACCGCTCAAAACCAAACATGCCGTGTCCCTCGGCTCACAGCTCACAGACAAATTCACACACCACCTCTAACCAGTTAATCAACTTCGTCATGCCTTGTTCACCATCCCCCAGCCTTACAACCGTCCTCAAACCCCCCCAACCCGTAAACACAAAACATACAAACACCACCCAGACCCCAAACCCTGGGCACAAATCACCCCATCCACCCGTCTTTCCCCCGCATCCTCCGTATGTACAAAAGGCAAGCCAACCACATGCGCCGGAATCCTGCAGCGTCTTAATTGGACAAGCCCTTTCTTCTCCGGATGCGCAAATCAGGCAGCGGAATCCCGCACGGCCAGACGGCCCGCTACACCCTTTGCCCTGCGCAGGACTCACACATCAGTTAGGGGGGTGCCAGCCACGCCGGGAAAGAAGCAAGGTCCACCAACCCGCATGCTTCCTTAATCTTACCCCCGTCCTCGTGTCCACACGAGGGATGGAGGGAGCCTGCCCTGTGCCGGCAGTAGTGCAGTGTACCCCGATACAATCCCGGGATAGGGTTTAGTGTTGTGGCCTCGGGGAGACACACTGTGGGACTCCCAAGGAAAGCTTGGGGTGTATTGGCTTTGCATGGCGTGGTGTTGGCGATTTCAGCTCAGAGGCATGGGATGGGATGAGTAACAGATCAATTGATTGAACGGCTACTTGAAACGAGAGTAAGTGGTAAGACATGCGCTTTGCGGAACCTCGTCTAACTGAAAGACGAAGCCCTCGTCGCGATGCCTCTGGTATCATGATCAACCCCCAAAAGCCCGAGCCCCCGACCGGTGTCAGGCTCTTATTACATCCACTACCAGGCTAACGAATCCAAGAGGGATTACAACTTGACACAAGAAAGAAGTTATTTTTTTGAATTTTCTGAATAGCTCGCAGCAGAAGACAGCTCAGGCAGCCGTCTTCTCGCTGTGCGCAGCGCGAAGGTTGATGTCCTCCTCGTGGTCGTTGGCGTGGATCTCCTTCTCAACCTGGTGCATGTCGACATGCGCAACAGCCGCGTCGCCGTCGAAAATCTTGGAGATCTCCTCAAGAGTGGGGCCCTTGGTCTCGACGTAGAAGAAATAGACAAAGACGAGCTCGCAGAAGTCCCAGAGGGTGTAGAACAACATAAAGTTCCAGTGGTTGGGGAGTTCGTCCCACGCGATCTTGTTGGTTTGGCTAGGACGGTGTTAGTTGGGAACGCAGAGCAGGTTTTGGGGGGGGTTTTCAACGTACTTGCCAATGGCCAGAATGGCCTGGACGGTGATGTTCATGATCATCATACCCTTGGCACGAAGGTGGAAAGGCAGAACCTCAAGGGCGTAGGCGATCAGCAGACCGGAGAAGCCAATGTCGTAGAAGATGCCAAAGACCCAGATGAAGACCAGCTGAGCATATCCGGCACCCTGGTTGTTGGAGCCAGAGTTCTCGTAGACGGCGCCGGTGATGGTCCAGCAGACGAAGGAGCCTACCATACCGCTGATGGCAGCCAGGAACAGAGGGCGACGGCCAAAGTAGTCGACAGTCAAGGCGGCACCGATGGAGCAGGAGAGATCGAGAATCGACTTGCCGGTGGAGATGGCGAGCTTCTGGTTCTGTTCCTTGATGCCGGCACCGTCGTAGATGGCGTCCATGTAGTTGGAGAAGAGAGCGTTACCAGAGTACTGTGAGATGATACCCAGAGAGATGATGATGGCCAACCTCCATCGGTTGCCCTTGGTCTTGAGGAAGTCGACATAGCTAGTCGTGCGGTCGGCGTTCCTCTCCATCAAGATGGTCTCCTTCATCTCGCGGAATTCAAACTGGACAGTCGCGTTGTTATAGTCGCCACCGGCGTGGTGCTTCGCCAAGACAGCCAGGGCTTCCTCGGAGCGGTCCTTGTTGATGAGGTAACGAGGTGACTCGGGGACGAACCAGATGCCGACGAGCTGGATGACGGATGGAACGATTTGAATGAAAGTGATCGATCTCCAGCACCTTTCACGTTGTTAGTATGTACAGAGCAATGAAGATGGTCGTGTCAAGGTGAGTCGTGGAGCTGGGGCTGGGCGAGTATGAATCCATAACATACCAATCATTGTTGACGTAGGAAGTTCCCCAGCCGATACTCGCGACGATCAGGGCGCCCAAGTTCCACAGGCAGTTGTAAATGGCAGTGACCGGACCACGGTGTTGAGGATGGCAGATCTCAGTCAGGAGTAGGGGGGATGACATCTGGGCCAGTGAGTTGCCGAAACCAAGGATAAATCGACCGCCAATATACACTAAAATCGTTCGTTAGTATCATGTTCCCCAAACATAGTATGCTTGCGAATAAACTTACTTCCCCAGCCATTGCAGAAAGCAGTGATGCAACCACCGATAATCATAAAGACACAGCCGGCGATGATGGCCACCTTACGTCCAAAGCCGTCGGCCACATAGGGGGTGATGAAGTAGGAGATGATGGAACCAATGTTGAACATGTTGATGAGGATACCGAGCTTGTTGTTGTCGGAGACGCCATCACCGAAGTAGTCCTTCCACCGCTGCATCTGCTGGGATGTGTTGACGAGCATACCATCGTAGCCGGTGGTGGCCGAGGCGACCATGAGGAAGATTGTCGAGAAGTAGAGCTTGCGAAGATGAGGCTCCTTGAGCCAGTAGACCTTCTCGAACCGCGGAGCCTCGGCTCGCGCGATCTCGATGTTGTCAGCAACTTGCTGAGAGGCGACGACCTTCTTCACCATGATGGCGGTATTCTGGGATGCGTCCCAAGGAGCAGGAAAGAACTTGAAAGATGTTAGAGAAGGATTGAAGTTGATTGACCGACTCGCGGGTGAGGAAGAAGAGCGGAACAGATCGTGAAGGAGGACAGGGTCACAAACTTATATCTCTCCTTTCTCTGATACCCTCCGCCTTGAGCACCCATGTGGGAGCAGCACTTTTTTCTTTTCATCCGCGTTGCTGACCCCGGAGCTGCCTTACTCACCCCATTGGGACAAGTGCACCCCCATGAAGGGGAAGTCTGGGGGAGGGCGGGGATGACTAGAACAGGGGTATGCGGCGGCCGGCACGAACTGGCGACATGCGGGTAAAAATGGGCAGAGCGATGGGACATATTCTTCCCCAGGAGACACCACGTTCGGAGTGATTCTAATTCTCGTGCGTGGTGGGCGGGCGTGTTGCCCCTTCTCCGTCTAGCCCTTCGGGAAAGGCCATGCAATTGGCAGATCTCTCATGAGATAGGTCCAGACATGCAGTCGGCGGATTGGTGGGTGCGGCACAGAAGCATACCCTCCAGGTCCGGAACGGACACCGACAAGGATTTGGCTTCCCTGCATCCTTAGGATGATTCGTGGGTTGAGCCTTTTCATGTTGGAAGAAAAGTGCCCAATGTACCATCTTTGCGGCACGGAAGCTGGTAGCTTGCATTTCAGCACGCACGCGAAATGGTCATTTGAGAGGTTTCGTCTCCGCTCCCCTTCTGTGTAAATGCGACCTTCTCGCACCGATTCCGATTGCGCCCTGAGACTATCTTGGTGCCGGTGCGGTGGGTGGAAGAATATCGGCAGCTCGTACTTTGGTGTAGGTATGTTTCTGATCAAACTCACGGCACCTTGGATCTGTATTCTCTAGGAACATGATCGAATGCGGCCCTCACGAAGAGCCTGGGTTGTTGGTGCCGCATCTCCGGTCCGCCGGCTCATCCTTCGAGGCTAGGCAACAACTTCGTCGTGCTGTCCAACTTTGTCCTTGTGAATTGAAAATAGAAGCCTGTCATACCTCCTGCCCTGCCCATCGCCCGGCAGACCGGTAATGACACCGCTGCAATGTAGCGTCGCGCCTTGGTAGGTCTAGCGCATCATCAGGTGCTGGCCAATGAGTGTTTAATATTGATCAAATTGGTAGAACATCATGAGATCCGTGACAACCAGTCATTGCTGAATCTCTGGCGAGTGCGATATTGACCTAGACTGAGGCGAGAAGGCTGGGGCAAACGCATGGCCATGCTGCAGGATGCCTAGAAGCCTAACATGAGTAAGCTTCTACCAAGGTGTGTGCTATTCAGGACCAAGCGGACTTGTGCATGAAAAGAATGAGGAGCTAGCGTACCAGACAATTGTTCAACAGCCCTGCCTAGCCTCTGGCAAAGTGCGGTTGAGGTGCCAAGCTGATCTGGGGAGCATGTGGCTTCACGAGTAGGTCCGTCCGGGAGAAAAGACCGGGAAAAGGCAAAGACATTTAACCATATGGACTCCATTGGCTGGAGCGTCATGGAGGGCTCGATTGTTGGAAGCGAGAGTGTGTCGAGACGGCGCGGGATAGAGTTGGGGTTCTTTGGTTCGAAACGTGGAGCCTGGGGAAGTGCTCTACATAACAGACGACTGCGTGCTGCATTATGCTCGTTGGTGGACTTCGGTTACGAGAGACCAGCTGTGGCAGTCGATCAAGCGGGTGAAAGTCGAGATGGTGGTGGGCTAAGCTTAATGACTGGATTCGCCAGGGTCTGGCCATGCGGGTGGGAGGCGCGTGGCGCTTTAGCGAGACTGCTAGGAATCCGGACCCTTGACAGACCAGTCACCTCGTTAACGGCTTCTTCCTCTTGTCAGTTTTGATGTGAGCAGCGACAGGTAAGTTGTTGATGAAGCCTTCTCGAATTAGGCCATCGAGCAATTTTCGGTACCGAACGCGAGTATGGTTGATGGTACGACCGATAGTTGGCAGGGCGCCATGAATGGAAATGAGAAGGCGAAGATGTGCTGCAACCTTCCAAGGCTTGAGGCGCGGTTGGTTTCTCAAACGCCTTTCCGTTCCGTGCGTAGGAGTCCAACTTCATTCAACTCACTTGAGTCTTCCCCTTTGCCGTCGATCCATGCCAAAATGGCTCCATGAATCATCGACCCATCTACGCGATAGTTCACGGCGGATCTTTGCACCATGTTTCTGAAACCTTTCAATAACTGTACCGCCTCCTTGGTACCACTTGGCCGGAGTCCAAATATCTTTTGACACGAAACAGAAAAGGCCGTGACAAACGCCAGACCAGTGCCGTCCAGCCACGCGGAATCATCTGAGCCAGATTTGATATGGGCCGACTGAGTTGGTCAGTAAAGCGCCTCTCCGGAACCCAGGCCCGACAATGCTATCCCGTCTGACAGACGCTCTAGCCCCGATCGAGGCTAGTCTGGCCAGGGTCATGATGTGCCTGAGACGCCTGAAAACCATCTAGTTGCTTCAGCTCTTCGTGTCGTTACCGAGATCCAGCTTGGACCCAAAAGTCCAGTTGTGTATGGCATCTTTGGCCAATGTTCTGCCCACCGGCTGCGTTGCGCCACCACGAAGGCTCATGAAGGATCCCGTGAACTTGGACGCGTTTGTTGAATGTTTAAAGCATGGTTGTCTTCACTGTAAAGTTCGTGAAGACGGAAGGGTAGTGGTGCAGACCAACCCAAGGAAGCGCGTTCTGATCTCCGTATCAGCCGTATGTTGATGGATAGCCCATAAGTGACCAACCGGGGAAGATCAAGTTCCTTCATGCTCTGTACACCAGACATGTTGATCTGGCCCAACTCAGCGTTGCTTGCATGGCCATCGTGATTGGCATTTATTGCTTGACAGACACAAGCATTCCCGGCGCTGGGGGCCAAGTCGGTGCGATCCCCATGGGGAAAATCTGGGGATCCCGCGTCGACACATCGTTCCATCGAATCATCGCCAGTGCCGGCTTGCCACCCAAAACGCGATAGCGCCCTCATGACCCACCGAGAATGGCGGTTCACAGGGCATGACCTGACGCTTCCAAATCTGGGGTAGAAGAAAACGTGGATGCGTGGGCCCGCTGAATTGAGGTGGACGGAGGCCCGGAGAGAAAGGTCTTCGTGGAATGGCCGCGTTAGTCTAGGCGCTATACATTCCAATGAACCGACAATTCCCTGAGATGAGAGGAATAGACTCATCCCGGCATCCAGGGAGGTCTTGGTGAATAGGCATACGACACGCCGCCTTCTTTTCGCTGCTCTCGATGAGCCCTGGATTCCAAATCCCCCTCGCCCTTGTGCTTAATGGCGTGTAAGTGGCCAATTAGCCGATGGAGGCATCGTTGTTACGGGCGACTGTAGCCATCCTTCCGGGTGGTCCCAGATCTGAGGGACTGGCGTGGAGCCGGGTAAAGTCAAGGTGTGGTACACCCCAAAGCCTGATGACCCCTTGAGATATGCACGAAGAAAAGGGGCGGCGCGATACAATGCCAGTGTAGAGGACTTCATCCCAAGCTGAATTCGGGGGCTGAAGTTTGCATGATGTGTCATGGTGATGGTGGATCAAAGGATGCAGTGCATCAAAGGCGGCCAGACTGACACGAGACAAGAAGCCATGACTGGAAGGAGGAGACCAAAGATCAATGAATGGACCTCTTTGCCCTGGTGGCCTGTGCAAGAAGGCCCGACCTGATGTAAAAGAGGCTGTGGCACGGTAGGCACCACGGCACGTCTTTCCTCCTCCCTCCTTAAATCCCATCGCCAAGAGCAGGCGTTGCCGAACTGCAAAGCTGCCTGGCTCAAGACGACCCGACTAACTCTCTCCCTCTCCCTCCGAATCTGTCCGTTGACTTCCTTCGTTGCAGCAAAGCTCTCTCACTTGTCCCTAGAAGGGTTAATCGTATGCCAGTCCATCTTGACACAACAGTCGGCGTCAATTCTAAGCTATCTAGCTATCTACTTGCAATTTTTGGTATCTCGGTTACAATCGAAGGATCCGGTGCCTGCTGACCAGTGAACAAAGCAAAACTGTTCCGGCGATCCGAAACACCATACGCCAACCGGGCTTTTCAGCCTCCCAAATGTTATCCACAGCCGATTTCCAGTCATCCGTCCGTGTAGACCATCTGCCATATTCACAAAGGTATCCATCCGAATCTTTCCATCTTCCTAAAAGTCCAATCCTGTCCAGAGCATTGATCCCAAAAGAAACGTGTTCCCTACTTTGGATCAGTAACACAAAGAAAAGACATATCGTCTAAGCTCCGTCAACCTCCATGTCTTCAACCACAGACTCCTCATACGACTCGTAAGGCGTATCTTGCGAAGCCGGGCCGGAGACAACTTCCAACTCGTTGTTGGTGATGCTCTGCAAAGCCTTCTTGAACTTCGCGAGCTCATCCCTCAGACGCTCCCTCTTTCTGGCGGTCGCGTCATCTTCCTCCATCAGACGCGAGAAGACGGTTCCATCATTGGCGCCTACAAGGCCGAGCTGGCCCTCTAGGAAGAAGTCAAGCTGCTGAATGATCTTAGGCATCATACGAGACGTGACCGAAAGCGAGACCGTGTCGGCGAAGCGAAGAGCAGAGAGTATGTAGTAGCCGCGAACATAAGCCGCGACCTTCAGTTCCTTATCGAAGGTATCCGCGCCCATCTTCGCGAGCTCACTGGCATGCTTCTTCTCCTCTTGGACCCGCTGGTCAGGGGTCATCTCATCCCAGTCGTGGAATTTGGTAGCCTCTCCAGAGAACGCCTGCCAGCGCATAACATGGCGATAGCGTGTAAGCACTCGGAGCTCGGAGCGCTCGTACTCCTCAAAGGCCTTCTTGTTGACCGTAAAAAGCTGGAATGTCTCCATGGCGTAAATGTCGTTGAGGAACTCCAGAGCTTCTGCGCGGCGTTCCTCGAGGAACTGGGCCATGAGGTTCTTGGACTCCTTGAAGATTAGGCGTCTTTTCAACGATCCAAAAGCCTGGTCTAGTGCGTAGTTAACGATGCTTTGCAGTCGGGTCATCGTCTCCTGTAGGAAGGTAGCCATGGGCTGATTCCAAGCCTTCACGGCCTGCTTGCACAAATCCTCGTAAACCTCGTCGGGGACAATGCTGGGTCTGCCAGCTTTGGTCTTGGCTCTGATATCCTCGCTGATCTGGCGGAGAGTACGGAAGCCAGCACCACATCTGGCATACTGCTGAAACGCGGGGGCAAGCTGGGATGGGGGAATGGGTCGTCGACGCGAGGGTGTCGATGGCGTAGAACCGCCGTCTTCAGTCTTGATGGCGGCGGAGAATGAACCGCCGCCATTGACGTTGGGGCGAGGTCTCTTGGCGCTCGCATTGCCCTGTCCGTTGGCACCGCGCTTCCTGTTGCTAGGCGTGACAGTGCTCGTTGAATCGTCCTCGTCGTCCGAGATCTCCAAGATAGGAACGTCCGATTGATCTTTCAAGATGAACTTAGGCTTCATCTGCAAAACACAGTCCCGAAAAGCCTCGGATAAGCCTCCGTAGTTGGAGGAGAATTCTCTACCACGAAGAGTCTCCTTGACAATGCTCGAAAAGTTCATCAAGCTCTTGCGGACCTCTAGCTCAACGTTGCTAGGCAGTTCGGGAAGTGTGCTGAGCTGCGCTTCGATTTCGCGCACGCGAGTCACGACCTTCTGCTTGATCGACGGGAGGCTGTGCCGTATTAGCATTGGAGTCTGAGCAGGGCAGAAAGATTGCTACTTACTTCTTGGCAAACTCCTTGCCCAACTTCTCAGAGAGGGCTGTCTTGAGTTTTTCAACACCACATCTGTCACGGAAAGAGTGGAACTCCTCGGGCCAACGTTCACTAGCGTTGTCCTGGAAGTAAGCCTCTTCCCACAGCTGCTGCTCCTCAAGCTTGCGGTCGGACGGGCGGGAAGTGATGAAGAATTCGTGACCGATTCTGTGGCGCTCTCCGCTCAACATAGAAAGCCATTGGGCATAGTTGCCCCCAGGAAGGAGGTCTGCCTTGGTCATGACGCCGATGGTGCGCTGCTGGGCCCTAAGGTCGCGGATGATTGAGAGCGTAGACGAGGTCTCAGGATCAACGTTCATGGGGACAGCCCAGATGATGAGGGCGCCTTCATGGGAGATGTACTCTCGAGCCAAGTTCTCTACGACAGAGACGAGGTACTCGTCCTCCTCCCGTGCTGAGTTGCGGAAGATGCCCGGCATGTCGTAGAAAGAAAGGTCGGGCAGGTCGGGACCCTTGATCTCGAGGGCTACCGTGTTGGGGCTGAACTTGGCAGCCGTGCTCTCCGCCTCCTCGTCCAATAGGCGTTGTTTAGTAATTGCGCCAGTGCCAGGAATGTAGAGCTCATGGTTCTGGTCATGGTTGAGGATTGCAATCTGGGCCCATCGGAGGACGGTATCAATGTCGGATTGGTCGTAAATGGTCATGAACTCCTTCACAACGCGAGGCTGCTTAACCCAGGGCGGAAAGGGATGCTGCGGGGTGACGTCGGCCTTGGTGATCTCGTAATCGCCAGGAGGGCAAAAGGCGTAGTCCTGCTGAAGAGATACACGACAAGACCACTCGGGACCGCCGCGATCTCTGGCCATGCTGCGAGAAACGCGAATGTGGATAGGGCAACGAGTGCAAACGCCATCACTGCGTGGAAGGTTAAGGCCAGCAAGTCCGGACATTAAGCTGCTCTTGCCGGCGGACTGGTCACCAACTAAGACGAGCTGGGGAAGGGCGACATCGTGAGAAACGCCGATCTGCTGAAGCTCGCCGAGAGTGTCGTTGAAGACCTTGAGCTTTGCGCCGATGTCGCGGAAGGAGCCATCGAAGAACGAGGAGTCCATCTGAGTGCCTCCCAAGGGGCTTGCCATCTCGCGGTTCCTCACTTGCATCAGGACGGGCTCGCTGTCATCGACAGTGGGGTTCGTCATGGCAGTGCGGACGGACCGGGTCGCAAGGCTCATGGGCGGTTTGTTAGAAGGTGGGGCTATGAAATATCAGTATCTGAAAATAACGGAAGACATTGTGAGGTAGGTGACCTACGCGCGTTGGATCTGGGAAACACTTGAGATGCATCCGCTGCTGATGAGTAGGTGCTCGGAGGAGCCTGGCTTCTCTGCTGCTGAACGGGAGATCCGTTCAAAGTGGCAGTCGGCGACACCGGTGGATGGCCCGGCTCTGCCTTGATACCTCTCTTTGACTTCGTCATTTTGGCTGAAGCCCAAGTAAGATGTCTGTGTCGAGAAGTGTTGGTGGTGATGGAGGTGGGTATGAGAAGAAATCAGGAGAAGGTGCGATTGAGAGGTGGGGGGTTTTTAAAAGAGTGAAGAGAAGGTGGGAGAATGTGTAGGTCTTAACAGGCAACGACGAAAAAGAAGAGAGAAGAGACGTGAGGCAAGGCAGACGGTAAGTCGGTAGGTGCAACCTGAAGCTCAAGAAGCTGGAGAAGGAGCTCGGGGAGCAGAGGTTTAAGAGCTCTTTCCTCGTCTGCGTCGGCCAGAGCAACGTGAGGTCCCACGCTCCAGCGATGCTCATTAAAGTGCTTGCCAGCGTTAGGCGTGACTTTGGAGGGGGTGTTGTTCGGTCACCACTTTCTCATCAGAAACAATTGAAAACAAACAAAAACTCCTCAAGAATTATCCTAAGATCTATGTGATCGATTGACAGAATTTTAGACAGATCTACGGCAAGTACGCTGGTCATATGTGGTGATGTGCATTGTAGTCTCTTGTACTCGGTAGCAGGACTTATTGCGGGCTGGAGTAGACGAGGTGCATCGTTGGAGTTTTATCGAGCAGGGGTTTAAAGGAGCTCAGGGATGGCTCGAGTGGCCAGCAGTGGAGCTTGGCCGTGACGATCCCCTGGAGAGACGCGATTTGGTACCTGACAGAGCTCCCCAAAGCGCACCGCAATCTGCCAAATTTTGCGGGCAAGATGTGAGGCCTCACCTGGTCAACGAGGTCACTCTGGTTGCTTCTCAGGCACCTCCGGTCGCGTCTACCACAGGCAAACACGCTCGGACGCGCTCTTGTCTCTACGCGTAAAGTGCCCGGATCTCCAAAATTGTCGACGAGGTTGGAGGAGGTTGCCTGACTTACACCAGACTACCTTAGGCTTGCTGCCTCTGCAAAGAATGCCACAACTGAGTATGTATGGATGAGATGTTCCAAGTTATGTTGCTGGGCACTTATGCATCTGGATTCATAAGCTATCTTTTTATTCTGGCCTTATCAATGATTCCATGGAAGAAAAGAATCAAAGAGAACACATATGCCCTTGATAACAGCTGCAGCTCGAGACCTCAAAAAAAAAAGAAAGAAAAAGCATAGTGTATTTCAAGGGACACGAATGAGATGCTGAGCTCATCACATGTGGTCCCTGTTCCAGTGCAACTTGTGCAGCTGCTGAGGCTTGTGCAGTGAGCAGCTACCTCTTATCGACAGCTTATCGCCAGTAAGGGACTCTGCCGCCACAACCCGGCCTTGCACGAGCCACCCAGACCCCTGCCAGACATGCATCGCCTGTAAATTATTCTTAGTCCAGACCACCAGACCAACCAGCCAGCAGTGCAGTGCAGCTCAGGTGGACGTCAAGGTCATCTTCTCAGGGGGGGCTGTTCGAAATCAATCCCACGAAGCGGTGACGTTGCAAATCGGCGATTCTGCTCTCTACTTCCCACCTTCCGACCTACCATCACCACCCTCAAACCTCCTTCGTCCAGTCGCAATCATGTCGCTGCAGGTCCCCTACCGAGGAAAGGCGTCCCAAGAGGGCGCAACCAAGGCCGTCATCCTGGTATGAGCAACTCTTTTTCGCATTCTCTCTGAAGCGGCGCAACCATCTCCAACTCCCCCGCCTCGGTCCAGGGTCGCTCCCCTCCCCTCCTCCCCTCGTGTTCCCATGCCCAAACCACCACAACAAAAGCCTTTCTGCAAACGGAACAATCGCAAGCTAACCATGCATCTTTAAAACTCCAGGTCGGCGGTCCTTCCAGAGGAACTCGATTCCGCCCCCTCTCCCTCGACGTCCCCAAGCCCCTCTTCGAAGTCGCTGGCCACCCCATCATCTGGCACTGCCTGACGGCCATCGAGCGCGTTCCCGGCAAGGAGATCACCGAGGTCCTCATCATCGGTTACTACGAGGAGTCCGTCTTCCGCGACTTCATCAAGGACGCCACCAATGAGTTCCCCAACCTCTCCATCAAGTACCTGCGCGAGTACGAGGCCTTGGGTACCGCCGGCGGTCTCTACCACTTCCGCGATGCCATCCTTAAGGGCCGCCCCGAGCGCCTCTTCGTCCTGAACGCCGACGTCTGCTGCTCCTTCCCCCTCCACGAGATGCTCCAGCTCTTCCGCGACAAGGGCGCCGAGGCCATCATTCTTGGCACCCGCGTCTCCAACGATGCCGCCACCAACTTCGGTTGCATCGTCAGCGACGCCCACACCCGCCGCGTCCTCCACTATGTCGAAAAGCCCGAGTCGCAAATCAGCAACCTCATCAACTGCGGTGTCTACCTCTTCTCCACCGACGCCATCTTCCCCTCCATCAAGACCGCCATCAAGCGCCGCACCGACCGTCCCTCCCGCCTCGTCTCCTACCCGAGCTCCGAGAACCTCGAGAACAGCTTCATCCTCAACGACGACGACGAGGAGCGCAAGAACGAGGTCATCCGCCTCGAGCAGGACATCCTCGGTGACCTCGCCGACACCAAGCACTTCTTCGTATACGAGACCAAGGACTTCTGGCGCCAGATCAAGACCGCCGGCTCTGCCGTCCCGGCCAACGCCCTGTACCTGCAGAAGGCCTGGCAGAGCGGCTCCAAGGAGCTCGCCGAGCCGAGCGCCAACATCATCGCTCCCGTCTTCATCCACCCCACTGCCCACGTCGACCCCACCGCCAAGCTGGGCCCCAACGTCTCCATCGGCCCCCGCGTCCATGTCGGCCCGGGTGCTCGCATCAAGGAGTCCATCGTCCTCGAGGACTCGGAGATTAAGCACGACGCTTGCGTTTTGTACTCCATCATCGGCTGGGGCAGCCGCGTCGGCGCCTGGGCCCGTGTCGAGGGTACCCCCACGCCCGTCGGCAGCCACACGACGAGCATCATCAAGAACGGCGTCAAGGTCCAGAGCATCACCATCCTCGGCAAGGACTGCGGTGTCGGCGATGAAGTGCGGGTGCAGAACTGTGTCTGCCTGCCGTTCAAGGAGTTGAAGAGGGTGAGTCTGCTGTTTTCCTCTTCAGTTGCGCAACGAATGCTAACAACGATAGGATGTTGCAAACGAGGTCATCATGTAAACCGGAGTTTTGGGGATGTGTTGGATGCGCTATGGGAATGGGGCGACGTAATGATGAAGAAATCTGCATCGGGGTCGGATAGAACTCCATCATTCTTCATAGATGCATGCGTCTTTGGTCACAAAAAGCAATCGAATTCAGCCATTTCAGATTCACCACCGTGCTTGTCCACTAGGATGAATGTGCCAGCGAAATCGTCGCCCATCATGAAGTTAGATTCGATACGTGAAGGTCTAGATATCTTCAGGCATTTTCATACATCTCGAGGACGTTCCAGTCTCTGGCCAAGGCTGACTTATGCAGCCGGAGACGCGTACGAAAACAACTCAACGTCTCGACGACATCTTGACTCAGAACCGTCGTATGGTCATTCATTTCTCGCCCATGCCGGTCCCGTACCATTGCCCTCCAAACCTCTAGAGCATCCTGACCGATAGTGAAGCCGTCTATCGTCGTCTCTAGCTTCAGTGCCGTGTGCATATCGCACACCTCGTAGCGTAGCAAAGTACCGATAGTCTCTCGCGCGTCCCAAAGCTCCATAAGCATCAGCTGCGGCATTTGGGCAGCCGCTCCTCCAGCTGCGAGTAGCAACTCGTTCCCCAACTGGAATTCAAGCACCCGCGGGGTCTTCAAGGCGATCGTCGTGAGAAACGGCCACGTCGTGAGGAATGGCCGTGTCAGAGGGTTGTGCGTGCCCAGAGACGTGGCGCCGAAGCCGCGGAGGAATTCTAACGCGTCGATGGGCGAAGAGGCGCTGAAGGACTGCAATTTTTTACAGGCCGCGACGGCATCGAGGGCTAGGCTGGAGTCTCTGCGGCACTGCGCCAGTATGAGATCGCGAATGGGCGGTGTTTCTGTAGATTCCTTAAGCCGATGGACGGCGTCCCAAGCGGACGTAAGACGCGGCTCATCACCGGCCACGACGCCGTCATTCAAGTATTCCGCCCTTGTTTCCTGGAGCGATATGCTGCTCACCGTCTTCGGCAGGCGTCTAAGCAGATGTCGAGACGCCCGGTTGCGCTGCTCTATGTCCTTTGTCGTTATACCGCGCCAAGGCTCGTAAACGACCTCTCGCAGTCCTGGAAGACAACTAAAGACGGTAGCTATCGCCTCTGCGGAAAGACTGCGTCGCGACTCGCGGCTGACTGTGAAATGTGTGACGGCAGGTACTTGGAGCTGGTCGAACCGCAAATCAGCACCGCGGCTTCTGGGGTCGATGCTCGTCTCGATGTCGAGAAGGTTCCCAAGAATCCGTTTCTTAGCTAAATGGAGGCCTGGGTCGTAGTATTGGCCTAGTTGACGGGTGAAAAAAACCCTACAGTCATGTTGCTGTCTTCTTTTTAGAACAGTGTCCAGCATGTGCTCCGTATCGCTGGCTGAGGCAGCACTGATCTCAAGCGTGAGCCCTCCGCCTCTGGGCCGCCATTCAGCGAGTTTGTTAAGGAGAACAAGAAGTCGCCCAGTGAAGGCTACGTTGTTGGCTTCGATATTGCGATCGTCCTCTGGGCTGTCGCAGTCTCTGCAGGTGTAGGCCTGGAGGGGAACATGCAGTCTGATGCGCTTGACTTTTTCTCGAAGGTGATCGGTGACGTAGTCGGAGAACGTGTGGATATCTGTATAAGACCGGAGCACCATACTCGAGAAGTTCCGATCCTCGAAGAAATGGCGCCAGTCCCAGCAGATGCTGGGCCACGCCCTGCGCTCGGTCTTGTCTGCTGGTGTGTTAGCCAACAGATCCAAAATTCTGAAGCGGACCTCCGTGGGCAGATCGAACCAATTGTATGGGCCCATGGTTGTTGTGGGTTTGGTTAAAGGGCTGGTTGAGCGAATGTGATGGTGTCGTAAGGGTTCTCGCAGACGGGTCGATTTTGTAGGTGCAAGAGAAGATCACAGCACCCTGGTCCCCAAATGGAGACCTTATACTTATTTTCTTCATCCTCGGTGGCGATCGTCCATAAGGGTAGGCTAAAAGTCTGACGATTTGAGTTGGGGGGCTCCAAGGGTGCGCATTTTCGCCAACCACAACCGCTCCCGATTACAGCACCTCCCAAACCCAATTGCCTGTATTATTGTCACATTTCCTCCAAAGCCACGAGGGCTGGCACATATGCTCACTTAGCATGGAAGATATTTATGCAGTCTTTGTATCAATTGTGAATTCCTAGCTGGGACGATTAGCACTTCTATCGTGGTATTGTGCTTTGTCCTCCATTTCTCGCCATCTCTCCTTTTTGCCATCTCTCCTTTTCGTCATCTCGTCTTTTCGCCATCTCTCATGTCTGCCGTACCTCCTATCCATCCTTTCTCTCTAGTATGCCTCTGTCCTATCATCACATTTCAATCAACTCAAAACCAGACTGAACCCAGGTGGCATCGTCGACGGCCAAGGGATCCTGACCAGGACCACCAGCAACAACAACCTGACGAACCCACTCGCTGGCGAGCTGAACGCTGTCGGCACCGTTGTCCATAGCCACGTATCCTCCGTACCAAACACGGATCAATCGTCCACCGGCAGCGTGGACGGCGTTCTGCACCTTCTCCTGGATGGTCTGTCGGAAGCGGAAGATTGTCATCTGGTTGGCCTTGACCAGCTGGTCATTCTTGATGTGGTCGTAACGACGAATAGGGTCGAAGAGCACGAGTTCGACATTGGTGCCGCCGATTTTGTGGATAGCAAGTCCGAAGCCCATGCGAGGACACATGCCAGACCAGAGCTGTTGCTGAGTCTGGCCAGCAGAGCCTCCGGGAAGCGAATCGATGGAGGGAACGGAGCCCCAGGGGCGGCCGAACCAAGGAGTCAGCAGGGCGACAGAGAGAGACTTTCCAATTGACAGAGTATCCATGGCGGTCTTCACGGCCATTTCGATGGTGAAGCAGAACATGGACTCTCCGCCAGTGGCCTTGTCCCAAAGACGACGATCGCTGGCGTCCTGAAACTGAACGACAGGTGTGAGGACAAGCTGCCAGGTGCTGGTGGGCTGAAAGTTTCCGAGGGCAAGAGAACAGAGAAAGCCTCGAGTTTGAAGGGGGAGGTGTTCTTCGTAGGGAGATCAGGCAGCTGGCCGGGAGTCTGGGGGGTTCTGCCATACAACAGGGATCGCAGGGTCTTGATTGAGATGATGCCGATGTCCTCGGGGATGAAGTAGGCGGGAGGCCAAACAGAGGCGAGGGCATTGGGGTCGGTGATGCTGGTAATCTGGAGCTGGGACATGAGAGCACCAAGATCCGTGGGTCGGGCCGCAAGAGAGAAGCTCTGAGGGGCGGGAAGACCAGCAAAAGCGTCTTGGACTTGGATCCAGGCGTCGACGGCGTCGGTGAGATCCGTGTCTTTAGGATGTCCTGTGTATCGGCGGCGGGCAGCAGTGTAAGTCTGCTCCAGTACTCGGACGAGGTCGCCGTTCAACTCGCCCTTGGTGGTGATCTCCGAGGCGATGGTAGAGTAGAACGCCTCGTGGCCGCGAAGGGCGCCGTAGAGGTCGGCATGGTCGACCAGGCAATGAAAGATCTGAAGCAATGCGGCGTACATCTCCTGGCGTAAGTCGTCGAACTGGTCGTCCTTGGCAGTCTGCCAGTCGCCGGGGACAACAGCATCCATGATCTGACGGACGGCGTCGCGATCGGCAATGATGGCACCAGAAGGGAAGTAGAAACCCTTCTGACCACCCAGGACTCTCTTGGCAACACTGTGTTTCGCCATCTCTTCGGCTGCGTATGGGTATTGTGTGAGCAGTAGGTTTTCTCCAAGGGTGGTGGATGTCGGGTTGGAGTTGTGATGGAAAAAGACCGGAACCGATCAGGATTTACCTCAGATCAGTAGATATTTGTTGCCGAAGAGAAGGAACTTTTGGATTGACCAGGTGAGAAAGGTGAGATGAGAGTGGAGTGGCAGTGAAGTAAAGGTCAGGTAGGTAGGCGAACCACGTGGTGAGCAGCGTTTGGAAAGGGAAAGAGCTGCTGTCCTGGAGTTGCCGTGTGAATATTTTTGAACTTCACCTGAGTGAATGAGCTTACGAACTTGACCTTGGAATACCTTGACACCACCGCTCATGTTACAGGAAAATGTTACCTTCACCATCTTGCGGCCTCACTTACATGGAGGCCATACAAATTACAAAGGCCCTCGGGCAGGTCTGAAATCACCGGGTCCATGAGAATCTTATAAAGAACATATTACTACTAGGTAGGTTTGCCTGTCGTAAGGTCTTCAGATCAGACTATACATCCGTATCCGTATGTAGTCGCAAAAGGATCGCGCAGCAGTTCATCCAAGATGTCCGCATGAAAATTCATTCCACCTGGGCACCTAAGTAGGAGCCGACCAAGCTGAGTGTTGTCCACAGACAGTCAGCCGCTCAGACGAAATAACGAAAACGAAAAAAAAAAAAAAAAAAAAGGAGTGACTGGGATGAGAGTCGAACGATGCGTATGGTGAGTAGCGGCGGAAACTTCACGCGACACACTAATCATCACACAATCACCCTCGACCACCCAGCCGAATTGTTAGAAAGTAGGACTCTTGAGTTCTTTATCAAGGGAAGCGTCACAGTGAACTGGAGTGGGGGCTACTTCTGACATTCTGTCGTGCCCGGTTCACCTTGCCGGTGGTATCAACACGTGTGAACTTCATCCCCACAAGCTTAGCCACGCCTTCTCACAGACTGTGACCCCGCTAGTCGTGCGACTTCAACGTCTGCCATCTCAACGCCGCCTTAGATATATCGTTCGTGATCCAAAGACGCACCGATCACTCAATTTTACTATTCACATCTTCACAAAGATGGTGGAGCAGGCCACATATAGACGGCTCCTCATGCGAGCAAAATGCTGGACGGACGAAGGCTCCTACACAAAAGGCGTCCCGGCATACTCATCAGTAGAATTTGCGTACATGGGTTGAAATCCATCCATCCATTCCTTCCCTTGTGCGAGGCCAAGGGTCGCCAAGTCAGACGAATTCAGTGTGGTGTAAACAAAGTAACACTGAGCAGACAGTCTTCGTTGTTTGGATGAAAGTGGGTCGCCCGTGCAGACCTGACGCGACTGAACGCTCCCAAACTACCTAGCTTACCGTACCGAGGCAAGGCAGCCTGGGTATGCGAAGCCCGCGACTAAGTCTGCCTCGTGGGCACTCAGCTAATAACTGCCGATGCCCCAAAGCAAAGGTCCCCGACCCAGGCAAAAGACAAAGTCGACGGGGGCTGCGAACTAAGAGGCTTACACTTATTGTCAAGACCCTCACTCAGGGGAGTAAAAACTGCAGATGTCCACATATAAGTGATCGAATTATTCCGAGGAAAAACTTAATACTGTTCGTCTCGGAACTGAACGCTTCATCCTTAGGATGTCGCAGGGAGAAACGCATTCAGAGGGCTTATAATCGTTAACCCGATGCAACCACTCAGTCGCTCTTTCCTTGACCGCCTTCATAAGTCTAACTTTGTGCAGGCCCTCAGATCAGTAGAGAAGGAACGGACCTCTTTATAGAAAGTTTGCAAAATTACATTACTTACCTATAAAATGAAGGCGGCTGAGAAGTAAGGTTGTTAGAGAATCTAAGGCTTTCAATAACTCGGCGCAAGGAATACAGGAGAGAAAAGAAAAAGGGCATTGAGTTTTTGAGACCAAAAAAAAAAAAGAGAAGGTCCAACAGTGGCGCTATCGAGGATCGAACGGTGCGTACGCTGAATAGCGGCGGAAACTTCACGCGTCACACTAGTCATCGCACAACCACCCCTCGACCATCTGGCCGGATACTTGTTGGTGACAGAATCAGAGACGGAGGTTGCCCATAAGGGTACCGCAGCTTCACCTTCTGTGGTGGGGCCTAAGGCAGCAACCATCTTCGAGAATAGTTGTTGCCTGCTGGGTAGCCTTATCGTCGCAATCTTGCCCGCTGATGAGGCTCCAGTAGCGCTTGACGACCATCGTCAGGGAGAGATCTTTCCGGCGGCCACTCAGTCGCATGCGACAAGACGGAAGATTATCCAACCGCGGCTTATGAGACCGCAGCTCTCGGTGCCCATCAAGTGACGGTAGCTTGTCAGACGGCTGGCCGTGCCATTCCCACCATTTTCGCCGAGTTGGAAACACCTTGAAACACGAGTGAGCATCTGAGAACTTTGACGATTGGTAAACTTACGCATATCTTTCCACGCCCAACAACCTAGCTCTCACCTACACCTTCTCGGCTTCAAAATATACTTACTGATGCAGACGCTAAATGGCTGAGAATTTACGGAAAACAAAGAGTCTGATACACGAAACTCTACAATAATATTGATAAGAATAGCTCAGTGTCGGAACAATACCTTGTGACGAACAAAGCGCCAGGCTGTTAGAAGCCGTCGAGCCACTCGAGATGTGTCAGACTGATATTTGACTGTTCCTCAAAATGGTCTTTGGCAGAAGCGATGCTACGATTGCCGTTCAGAGTTGAGATGCTGTGTGATCAAGGGAGGAATGGTCGTCGGAAGTTGGAGCGAAGACGGATGTCTCCATGCCAAGGCATCCACTCAGTGGGTCGTCTGCAGCGCCGCAGGAGCCCCTCGGGAGATTGTCGGGCAAAATGTCCGCCCGGGAAAGAGAGGCCCGAGGAAGGCCTACCTACGTGCCTACCTACCTAGCTAAGGTAGGCTGGACGGGTGGGAAGCTCTGGTTGCATCATGCTGCTGAACAAACTCAAAAGTCAAAATCAGCCGCCTCGCTGATGCATGCACGCATCTCAATTTGACATGGCAATCAAGCAAACATGCATTGCACGAACATCCGATGTTGACAAACTCTGCCGATGACCATGGTCGCCTTCACTCCATCCCCTGGACCCCTGTGTGACCTACCTGACGGATACCTACGGGCTAGGGAGAGCCCTGAGGGGAACAGCGCTTGCGATTGATGGATTGTCTTCTCTACCCGCAGATCCCTCATGCTGGAAGCCAGCCAGCAGCACAAAGACATTTGGAGCATGGAGCGGAAGCCGACAGAAACGTTCGCAGCCACGCCGCAACCACACGTGGACGCTTCTATCCCGTCTAGCGCGGGTGCTGAAGTTGAGGACGGGAGCCAAAAGACGCGAGTGTCGCACGGAATTTCCCCCCATCTCGGCACCGCGGACCCAAATCAAGCTGTCATAATTCCAGCACAATTTACTCGCTGCAGGCACGGTGCACAAGACAATCAAGACCGCAAGCCACGATTCGGCAGCAGTAACCGCCGTCAACATGTCAGTCTGTCAGTCCGCCGCTGTGTTGACTGGAGAGGCAATCGTCCCCAGATGACAGACTAGGAATACGGGAGCCGGCAGGTTCAGCTGAGCCGGCATATCGGACGCTCTATCGCCAAAGGACATTGATCTGGATCACAACAATGACCGGTGGCATCGGCTGTGTACATCGCCATTCTGGCAAATTTCTCTCTACGCACATTACTCTCGCTCGCTCGCTCGCTCGCGCACGCATTCTCGCATGTCGTTTGTATACGAGGTCAGCAGTCACACAACAACAGACGGTCAGCTAAACAGGAAAATACAGCGCCGCCTGAAGAAAGATGCTCGCAAACTTCTCCCCCCTGTCCCCTGCATATCCAATCCTAACGGACGAAGCGGACTTGTCTCTAGAAGGCAGCCTCCCGTTCGGCGGCGCCCCAATGGCAGGCTTCGAAAACAAACTAGAGCTGGCACTTGGCTGTTAGTTCTGGAATTCGTCATTCCGGAGACGGCCTCCGGTCTCTCGAAAAGCACTGTTGGAGGGCGAGGAGGAATGTCACTGGCCTGATTTGTGCGGCCCGAACGAGAGACTCTGACAAGCGCTCCCCACCTCGACTGACATCCACTCCGCTTCTCGGACCAGTGCCAGGCTAGGACAGGACCTTGGATTGGCGGCAAGATGTCCAGAGGGCTCTCTCCCATTCTCTCTTTCTCTCTCTCGGAGTGGGCGGATCGACACAGGCTCAGACACTGGCGGGCGGTGCTAATGCAGGGCGCCTGGCCTTGGCGGCCTTAGCGAGCTGCTTGACGGGTACAGCATGCAATGGCCCCTGTTAAGCACTTCTTGGCTGCGGGTGTCGTGGACCCCAAAGACGCCCCGGCCCAAACCAAACCTCGTTTTTCCTTGGCCTGGGTTCTGCTGAGCTTCCTTTTTGGTCGATTCACATGGGCGGATAACTTCTCTTCAAACCCCCTCGAGCCGACTTCCACCCCTCCGATCCACCCTCTCCGACCGGGTGACAGCACGGTAGTGAGGGGACGAGCTGCAGGTCTTAATGAATTGTGATAATCGCCGATATTCACGCGGTGGTATCGTGACGAGAAGTTGGCTGAAACGCACCACCAGCTCCCGACCGGCCAAATGACCTCGAATTCCCCGGACCCTAGGACGCCGTGTTCAAGATTCCTGTTTTCGGCTCCAGGATGCCGCACGAGAGCCTTCTCGGACAGGTCGCACGCTCCATGAGATGAATGGATCTGAACCCACGTTGTACTGCTCTGGCTGGTATGGAAGAAAGACAAAGTGTGACGGCGCACCATCTGTGAGCTGACAACATGGTCTTCTCCGTCCGAAGTACCCGAACCAGATGGGGCAGCACTGAGGTTTGTCCTGACAACGGACATCCCAGGAAGATCTCTTGCCTCTTTCACAATTAGAACTCGCAGTGACAGCGACGCCGTTCTGCACCAAGGGATACCAAAAAGCAACGGAAGAAATTGTCTTGGTCGTGCAGAAAGTCCGGGCCTCTGTCGACCACCAGCTAGAGAGGCCACAACTCTAGGGAGGGGATCAAGACATGGAAATCTCCTCCAAGCTCTCGCCAACCAATCTCAACCTGAGGAATGCTGGCCCCTTTTCCTTTTCCACGTTAGGGACCATGTTTCCTGCCCCAACGTTCCAATAGGCATCGAATTCTCCTCAGCCAAAGGGACGAATCCTAATGTCCCGTTTGCCCATCGATCGCAGATCCGCACCATTCGTCCACGTCGTCCACCAATACCGTCCTCCGCGTCGACTTGGACATCCACAGCCAGCAAAGCCGGCCAACCCCTCTCGGTAATCGATCGAAGCACAACCCTGGCTCGCCCCCTCTTCCGGCCCCTCACCAGCCCACAGCCAACGCTACGGCACGGCAAGTCAAGACAGCCTAAGGACTGGCCAAGTCCAGGAACCGCCTTCACTGCCGGCCACCCGCAGCCTCCGTTTCCCCGCCGCGCGCCCACTACCACAGCACGCCGCACCACTACTACCACCACAACCACCAACAACACCAACCACACCAGCAGACGACTGACCGCTGCTGATGCATACCCAAACAAGACTTTCTCTCGGTCTGCCTCCGCAGCCCAAGCATCTCACTAAACAAGCCCGACTGAATTCAAGTTCAACATTCCACTCGATTCGCTTCAGCCGTGGTACCTGATCGGCGGTAGCCACACCACACCGCATTCAAGACACACATCAGGGCCTTCCAGCTCTCGCCTGGTTCTTGCAGCAGCGTAGCGGTTCGCTGCACAAGCCTCTTGTCTCAACACAAGACAGGCCGGTGGTCGCATCCAATCCAGCACTCTATCCTCGGTTTCTCAATCATCAATCGCTCTACGCTGCGACGTCTGACGGGCCAAGAGCTCTCGGCGTCTTTTTTGGGGCAAATCAACATATTTGGTAGACCCGAGCACAGAATAGAGTGTTTTTCCAAAATAGCCGGCAAGCAACCCCTTCGCCTCAAGCCCCCGGTTCGTCCGAATCGCTGGCTGGCAGTATCCTCACCCCTCACCAATGACTCGACGGGGGAAACCTGTGCTCTACCTCTGACATCACAAGGCCCGGTGAAGAGTCCAGTGACTTTGACTTTGGGCCTCACAGCTGCCCTGCTGTGCCGCACTTGGATGATCCTAGTCGAGGGGTGTCCCCAGCCCAGCCCTGTTGCTGGAGGCGACCTCCCAACCACCCGAACCCTGGTCTTGCGCACAACAACCATCACTCATCCACCCACCACAACATCATACCAGCCAGCTAGATGGATAAACATGCGGGCAAAGTGGCTGTGGAGTTGACACAAGTGTGGCATAGCGAGCTGCAAGTACATGCAGTCTCGCTTTGTTGAAGGTACCGTTTGCATGCGGCCTGAATGCCTCTGTACAAGGCCAGGACCATGGGGGAAAGACACAACTCCAGCCCATACATACAAACAGGACGGCTACTTACACCACATAACAACACTACTGCAATCCTAAGTACATTTGCTCCATCATATCCACATTCTAGACGTCAAAGACGCGCAATATCCATGACTGAAGCTTATCTGCTACCCTAATCGCTGTCCTTACTCACGCGGCTCCCTCGTTCTGTATATGAACCCCCAGCCCTCCCTCCATCATCTCTCCCTCTGCTCTCTAGGATTCACCTCTTCTATCCCTGGCAATACTCTCGCTCATAGGTCCACCCTAAATCAACCTGCCTGCCACGTTTCGTTCAGTGTTCTTACTTACCACTTTTACCTTCCACCGACCCTTCGACACTCATTATCCACAACATCGCGTGGCTGGGCTAAGGCAACAGTTGAACACCACCTCCATCCGAGCTTGAAGTACCGACGGAAGAACAAGGCCATACCCGATCTCACACTCCCGTCATCTCACGCGGCAGCTGCACAGAGGAAACCACACCCAAGGAAGCACCCGCCTCTTTTGTGCTTTGTGAACGAAGTCATTGTTGGACCAAGCGGGTCAGAAACTTGCGTGGACACCATTCACCACCTCATCTCTGGAAAAAAAAGAGCTTGGCTGTGGAAGATTTTCTCTGGCTACAACAACAACTTGCTCCTCAACCAAGCAAATTCGACCTTGTTGTGACCTCGACAGATCACCATACTCTTACAAAAACCACACACCGCCTCCTCGCTATCATAATCTCAGGTATGTCAACATCACTTCTATGGCTCGCTCTTCTTCATCGTGGGATGGCCGTCGGCGCCTCCCTCGTTGTCACGTCCACTCTATCGCCACGTCTGCGCGATCCGCCTTCCGAATCTCACCAAAGTCAGGTGCCTCTGATGGTCACCAGCGAGAGACGCCGGGATTCTTCGAGATCCCGGTTGCCCGAGCCTCTACCGCTGATGACGATTCAGCCTGGTCTTTTCTGAATCTTCACACTTCCTGGCCTACAAAAAGTCACGATTCGCCTTTTTTTGGGATCTTTTTCTAACAAGCAAATTTTCAGACAAGATGAAGTACTCGGCTTCCGTTCTCGCTACCCTGGCCAGCGCTGTTCTGGCCATGCCCCAGGCCGGCAGCGCCGCCCTTGCTCCCAAGGAGGCTGCTCCCGCTGGTTGCCAGACCTCCTACAGTGGCAACTTTGGCATCACCATTGTCGGTCTCGGCAAGCGCAGCCTTGAGGTAAGCTCAATCGCCGCTAATCTTGGGTTCTCCTACTAACAAATCACCAGACTCGCAGCAACTGCGGCCAGCAGGGCGCTCTTGACCTGACCCTGAAGGACAGCGTTCTCACCGATTCCCAGGGCCGCATTGGTTCCATCGTCGCCAACTACCAGTTCCAGTTCGACGGCCCTCCCCAGTCCGGTGTCATCTACACCTCTGGCTTCTCTGTCTGCGGCAACGGCTCCCTCGCGCTCGGTGGCTCGACTACCTTCTACCAGTGCCAGTCTGGAGACTTCTCCAACCTGTACGACAGAAGCTGGGCCCCTCAGTGCTCTCCCATTCACTTGAGCGTCCTCCCCTGCGGCTCCGACGCCCCTGTCCCCTCCGGCAACGTCGTTGGAACCACCATGGTTGCCACTACTGTCGTCACCGTCATCGGCGACGGTCAGCCCCAGGTCGTCCCCACCGTCGTCCCCGTGCCCATCTGCCAGATTGGCGATGGCCAGATCCAGGGTCACACTACCCCTTGTGGCGAGCTTCCCCCCGTCACCGTCACTCCCGCTCCTCCCGCCCCGTCTGCGCCGGCTCCTTCTGCCCCCGCTGCGCCTCCCCCGGAACTCCTGTCGCTCCCCCGGCTGCGCCTCCTGTCACCACCCCGGCTGCTCCCCCCGTCCAGCCGTCTCAGCCTGCCGCTTCGCAGCCGCCCGTTGTCCCTCCTGTCATCAACACCACCACCCCCGTCCAGCCCCCGGCTACCACTGCTCCCGCCACGCCCTCGAGCACGACCCCGGCCGCTCCTCCTGTCGCCGCCGGTCAGCACATTGCTCCGGCTCCCTTCGCCGCTTTGGCTGCTGGTGTGATGGCTGTTCTGTACATGATCTAATGACAAGCGCCATGTGCCTTTTGGCTTTCGGGGGGGGGGGGGAAAGGCCTGATAAGGTCCTGGAGGAAGTAATGCGTTTTATGATTCTTCACTTGGCCTGTTTTGGGCATTTTTAATGGAATGAATACCATAACGAGATACACGGCTTTTGTCTTTGGGAATCGGAGGCTGGACAGGGTTTGCAGGCTTGCAAACAGATTAGGGACAAATATGATTCCCCGGGTAGTAATCCCAATAGATCAAAACGCGCAGTCTTTTACTGCGAAACCTTCTAGTGCCTTTTTGATGTGAACATGATTCTGATGTGTGAAATATGAGTCGGTAACACGGAGCAAGCTCCAGCCAGACCAGGGCAGGCGGGTGCGTGGGCAGCCTGCAGGGATCATCCATCGCATGAGTGCACAGACCAGTCAACCGTGCACCTCGAAATTCTAGCACGCGCCTTTCCCCAGTGACGTCTTTTGCCCATTTCTTCCACTTCCACTTTACACCAAACCAACCACCCCCAACCCTCCAAAATGTCCGAATACTGGAAATCAACGCCGAAATACTGGTGCAAGCACTGCAGCATCTTCGTCCGCGACACCAAGCTCGAGCGCCAGAACCACGAAGCCACCGGCAAGCACCAGGGCGCGCTCAAGCGCTTCCTGCGAGACCTCCACCGCGGCCATGAGCAGGAGGAGCGCGACAAGGACCGCGCGCGGCGCGAGATTGAGCGCCTGAAGGGCGTCGCCTCGGGATCTTCATCATCGTCCACGTCGTTTGCGAAGCCTGGGTCAAGCAGCAGCGCGCCGGCACCGGCGCCCGGCGGGACGGAGGCGGCGAGGAAGAGGCAGATGGAGCAGCTCGCGGAGATGGGCGTGTCGATACCTACCGAGTTCCGAGGCGATATGGCGATGGCGGGCGAGTGGACCGTCACCGCGACAAAAGTCGTCGACGAGGACGCGGTCAAGGAGAAGCCCGTGGAGGCGAAGGCTATTGGGGTCCGGAAGCGCGAGCAGACGGAGGAGGAGAAGGAAGAGGAAGACGCCGTGCGCGGGCTGTTCAAGAAGCCCAGGAAATGGGGCGGTATGAGGGCGATGCCGGAGGACGACAAGGAGCTCGACGCGCTGCTCAGCGCCGACACGCTGTTCCGGCCCAAGAAGGAGGAGTCTGCTGCTGCGGAGGACAATGTCAAGAAGGAGGAGGGCGCAGACGAGGCTGCGGCGGGGGTGACATCAGATGTGCCCGCTATCAAGGCTGAAGAGGACGAGGCTGGCGACAAGCTTTCGGCAGCGGCGTTGGAGCCAATCGCCGATGCCGAGGGGGTGAAGAAGGAGGAGGACGGCGTGGAGTCCACCGAAGCCGCGGCTCCGGCTGTGGTGTTCAAGAAGCGCAAGGCCAAGAACATTCGGCAAAAGTGATTTGCTGTGGGGAATATCTGGGGTTCAGTCAGGGGTAACAACACACTATTTGCATAGCGAAGGCGTTCTGGGGGGCTGCTCCCAAAGAGACAGACAGCACCATTTTTTCTCCCCATCTCATAGACACCGCTCGGACAAACGACCTGTCATCCTTTCTTCTTTTGGGATGATGCCATTACACGGAAAGCCTCGGTTCATCTTGACAAGCCCAGGTTGCAATTGCGCCCTCTGCAATTTCATCAGTGCCGTCGATCAGCGAATCCTCCTCACTCGGACGGCAATATAGAGGTAGCATCCGTAAGGTGCTCAGTGTTGAGCAAATCCGAGGGGCCGGGGGAGGAAATGAGCGGGGTGAAAGTCCAGCAGCAGCACGTGACTGCCACTCAACAGTACCTTAGACCGTATTCGTACGGATAGACGGGGCCTACCTGGGTCGCTCCATGTCAAACGACACACCGTTGAACATCCTTTTCCTTGGCCCGGCTGGGGGTGACTCCAATCAATCCGCAGAAACCCAAAAAAGGCAAATTTCATCTTCACCTTCACACACACATCTCAACTCACCGGCCCCGTCTTCCAATGTCCGCCTCATCTTGACTACGCCACAAGCCAGAAATCAAAAACTCTCAACAATGAGGCGTCCCGATGCAAAAGACGATGGTGTCCCCCCCAGCAGCTAGTCCGTCCTCAATATCCCCGGCCAGCAGCTCCCACCTCGGGAAGCGCACCGAACTGAGCGGCGAGGACGCGGCCGACAACGACGGCAACAACAACAATGACGGAGGCAAGCCGACCTCCCGCCCCAAACGCGCCCAGGTCTCCCGCGCCTGCGCCCGCTGCAAGAACCTCCGCCGCGCCTGCAACGAGTACCGCCCCTGCAAGCGCTGCGTCGACGCCGGCCTCGGCGACCAGTGCCTCGGCCTGCCCGGCCCCGTCTCGCTGGCCTGGGTCTCGGACGGCAGCCAGGCCTTCGGCCACGTCCCGCACGAGGCCGTCCAGCGCATGGCCGAGCTGCTGCCGGCCCGCGTCATGGACTACTGCGTCGACCGCTTCTTCGCCCGCCTGCACCCGACGATCCCGATTCTGACGCCCGAGTACGTGGCGCACCTGAAAGCCGTCGCCGGGCCCAGCGGCGAGCCCGGCATGGAGGCGCACTGCCTGCTGACGGCCGTGTGCGCGCTGGTCCTGCTGCAGGTCGAGGAGCCGGAGAGTCTCTTCGTGCGCGGGCTGATCCCGGAGAAGAACGCGCTGCACGGCCGCATGCTCTTCGAGGAGGCCCTCGCCGCGCACCGCAACTTTGCGCGCCGGAGCAACCCGAGCTTCGAGCAGTGCCTGCTGACCTTCTTCCTGTACGCGTGCCACTCGGCGCTGTTCCACCACAGCCAGGCGTTCCTCTTCCTGCGCGAGGCGACGACGCTGTTCCTGCTGCTGCGGATGAACACCGAGTCGGCGCCGCGCGCGCTGGCGGACCGGCTGTTCTGGGTGCTGTCTCGGAGCGCTCGCACGGGATCCGGTACCGGCGGCCCGTGACGCTGCAGATCACGGCGGAGAGCCCCGCGATGGACGAGGGCGACCCGCACCTGCTGTCCGGGTTCTGGAGCCTGGCGGGCCTGTTCGCGCCGCTGGACACGAGCTCATCGCGCTGCTGACCAGGAGAAGGTCGCGACGCCGCCGTCGAACGCGGCGCTGACGCTGATCGAGACGGCGGTGAACTCGGCGCTGCGCGCGAGCAGCGAGCTCAAGGACACGCAGAAGGCGAATTTGAGGGTGACGCAGCTGTGGCTGCGCATCATACTTTGGCAGCTGCGGCTGCGGTTCGGGTACTTGCAGGTGGCGGAGGAGGCGGCGCAGACGAGCATGACGTACCATTACCCGCTGGAGGTGGCCAAGGACCTAGTGCTCTCGACGCGGGACCTGCCGGTGGACAGCATCAAGGTGCACGGGGTGGGGTTGACGGAGAAGCTGTTTGACATTGCGAGCGCGGCCGTGGATGTGCTGGCGAGGGTGCCGATCACGCCGAGCAGTCCGCACAGGATGGGCGCGAGTGGGCCCGAGGATGATTTGAATTACATGCGGCGGCTGATTACGAGGCTACCTGGGGGGAACTCTATATATGATGAGCTGTTGGATAAGCATATCCAGCAGGCGGTGCCGAGTATGGTGCTTGTAGGAGGGACGCCGGGGCAGTCGGGCCATCCGACGTGAGATGTGTACATCACAGGAAGGGGGGAAAGGGGGATGGGGATGTTCATTAGGCATGATTACGCTAGGGATACTATCTAGTGGTACAAAATATCCAGGGTATTTAACAAGTTTTCTTTTTGAACCAGATTTCATTTTACATCAGAAAAAAGGGGACATTTAGTGCTCCTCGACGAGCTTCTTCTCGCTGCTGAGCTCCCGCGAGTACGGGTCGATCTTTGTCGTCGCAAACTTCCTCGCCGAGACGCCGTGCTCGAAGAGCAGGTCCAGCTCGGCGTAGGTGCGGCCCTTGGGCTCGGGGACGCGGAAGTAGACCCAGACGGAGGACAGCAGGCAGGTGCCCGCCCAGAAGAAGGCGGTGCGGGCGCCCCAGTCCCAGGCGGTGGACGAGAGCTGGTAGTTTGTCATGACGTTCACGAAGATGTTGCTGGCGTTGTAGCCGCGCGGGCCATGACGATGGTCTTGGCCTTGAGGCGGGTGGAGGACAGCTCGGAGATGAGGGAGTAGGTGACGGGCCCGACGGTGAAGTCGTACACGAACGTGAAGATGATGAGCATAGCGGCGATGGCCCAGACGGCGGCGTTGGCGTCGGAGAAGGAGAGGCAGCCGACGATGAGGAGGAGGGTGAACTGGGCGCAGAGGCCGGAGAAGTGGATGGTGCGGCGGCCGAGCTTGTGCATGAGGTACCAGGAGCCGGCGGTGCCGACCATGCCGAGGGCGTACTGGCCCATGGAGAGGGAGAAGGAGTTGTTTGCGTCCATGCCGGCCTGGACGAGGAAGTAGGAGAAGTAGCCCATGAGGTTCTGGCCGCCGAGGGTCTGGACGAGCCAGATGCCGATGACGATCTCGGTGCGGCGGAGGTCGATGCCGCGGAAGCAGTCGGCGTAGGTGACGCCCTCCTTGACGCGCTTCTCCATCTCGTTGGTGTGCTCGATCATGGCGATGGTCTCGTCCGGGTTGAAGTTGGGCTGGGCGGGAGGTGAGGCGGGAGGGACGCTCTGGCGGCGGGGTTGTTGTTGTGGCGGACGTACCACCAAGGGGATCTGGGAGGGTGAGTGTGTTAGTGGGGGAGGAGTTTGCCGGTGGGATGTAAGTGAGTCCTGGCCAGAAGATGAGATACTCACTCAGGGGCGAAGCAGACGCCGATGAGAATCGGGACAGGCCAGACCCATTGGACTGCGAAGGGGATTCGGTACGCCCACTGATTGGCGTGTTGGAAGGAGCCCTTGTTGACTGCAGCAGCAAAGAATTGACCAATGACCTGCGCTTGTTAGATAGGATACGTCTGAGAGTGGAAGGGGGAAAACTCACCCAGCACATGTTGATGAAGGTCGTGAGGTAGGGTCTTAAGACGACGGGGGCGACTTCGGAGGCGTATGCAGGCGTGACGCTCTGGAAGGCGCCCCATGGGATTCCTGCCCATCGTCAGAAAATGAGGATTTACATGGGAGCATCCTCTCAAGACTCACCACAAAGGACCTCTCCCAGCACCAAGATTTTCACGTTGGGCGCAAAGAACAGCACGAAAATGAAGGCAATCATCAACACCAGGAACCCGACGGTGGTCATCTTGTACCCGTACCGATCGGCGGTCCAACCGGCGAGAATAAGGCCGATGATTTCTCCACCGCGGGCACCGTTGGACAGACCGGATTGCCACGCGGCGGACAGGACATACTTGCCCTGGGCCTCGCTGTACGCTCCGTACTTCTGGTTAAAGTATTGCGAGGAGTACAGGTTGGAGAGCAGGGCGAGGTCGTATCCTTCCATGATGAGAGTCGACGAGAGGAGGACGGACCAGGCGATGGCCTTGGGGTAGGTCTTGATGGCCTCCACGAGGGTCATTTGGTGCTCCGAGTCGGCGGCCTGCTTTGCCTCGGCCGCAAGATCTTCGGGATGGGCGGCAGCCGGGGAAGGAGTGTCAGCGTGCTGGTGGACGCCTAGTTCCTTGTCCTCCGCCGAGGAGGCGGGCCCCTTTGAGTGGGACATTTTTGATAAGTTTGAGGTATCCTCTGAGATTCGCGGGGAATTGAGGTGTAAAAGGAGGATAGATGAGACCGCGAGGCGAAAGGAGATCGGGTTGCGCGGGAAGGAATCGCCTGGAGGACGAATTCAATCGAACAGGGAGGGCATTCGCGCCTTTATTTATCCTCGTCGAAGGACACCATGAAAGCGACAGCCAGCAGGAGGTGGTAGTCAAAGTAACATGGGGATGGAAGAAAAATTGGACAAGCACAAAAAACGCTAATTAGTAGAGAGGAACGAAAATGCCCAGGAATCTGAACCGTGCGCCTCCAATGGGGGATGGGATGGGATGGGATGGGATGGGATGGGATGGGATGGGATGCCTGATGAGTCGACCGCGGGCTGCCGGCTTGGACAGGATTGGATTGGCGTGATACTGAAGTCCCAGGTTTTTGATGAGAAGACTGTCTGTAGACTGTCGCTGCCAGTGTTCAGGAGTGCGTTGTGTGTAGGTAAGGTAGGTATTGCGTCTCTCTGTGTGCAGAGTGTGTTGATCTGGACATGGGTGCCGGAGTGGAATCGCCTGAGGAGAGCAAGAGCCGAAGCAGATGTGCATATGCACGGCCGGGGGCCCGTTGCTGGGCACGTCGACGGTCGAATGAATTGGCTTTTCCCAACTCCATGGGGGGCGAGACTGGATGCGTGGAACGCGTGTGGAATCGGCCGCCGAAAGACAAAAAAACACTGTGAGTAAGTCGAAAGGGAATATTGTGGAGAAGCGGAGGATGAGGGGGATCGGGGTTGGTCGATGGACCGAGTCTCTGTGGGGTGGCCGGCAGCACACGAGATTGGGTGGTTGAAGTCGACAATGCTGTCGACATGCGCTCCGGATCAAGAAACATCAACAGCTTCACTCGAATGGGAGCCAGCCACCGGGTTGTAGGTCTGGTGATCGCGTCCATGAATCACGCCAAGCTGCGCCCGGTATCCATTTTGGAGACGGATGCCAGCAGCACACGAGGGCGCAACAGGAGACTCCGCAAGTGACAGCTGCGGCCGTGTAAGCCCATGACGCTATTCGCATCTGACGAGGTTGAAACTAAATTGGCCCCCCGCAGACGGGGACCACCATCTGAGCGGCTGAAATCCCTTAGGCCCCTGGGGTAGGTACGTCTCGAGTTTTTCGCAAAGGATTCCCCAGATTCGGGTCAGTTACACAAACCATTTCCAGACCATGCACCTTTTTTCTCCAGACCCGGCCCCGAACCGTGGCCCGCCCATCACCGGTCTGGCCCCACTTCTAGATCCGCAGCACCTGATTGGCGGGAAGCCCTGGCGTGGGTGGTTCCCGGCAGAACAGGAGGCGCGGAGGGCGGTGCGGAGTCTAGCGGAGGTGCTCCGAACCCCAAATTCTCCCACTTTCAACCCCGACAGGGATGGCGGAGTCTCCGCGTCCTTTTTTCTTCGACAAAACGTTCCCCCAACGTGCTTTTGCGACCCGTTCACGCGTTCCAGCATCATCCGATGCCCGTCATCAGCGGGAAGGCGGAGTTTAATCGAGTTGATCCAAAGCTTCGGAAAAGAAACCTCCCCTCCCGCCTCCGCGTTCACAACAGCCTGCCGCCCACCGGCAACCACACCTCGGGAGGTCTGAAGGGGCCAATCCATGGCCCATGGGGTAGCAGGGGGGGGAAAACCGCTGCCAGTTAAACACTTCTGATCGGAATCTCCACCGAGATTGGATCAAACTTATCAACCGACTCGACGATGCACCGCGTCTCTCTCTCCCCTTCGCGGCCCTTTTGCGGAGTGATTCCCACGAGGGGTTACCTGCTTCATGCACCCAGGCTACTGACCACAGGAGCCCGCGCAGACGATTCAACCTCCCCACGCTTTCTTACTCTTCGGGTTCCTCGTTTCACTTTCGCATGCATGGGCCGTCATGTTGCCACGCCATTTGTCTGCCACTGCCGCTGATCGCGGTCGTCCACTTCCGACGACGCCAAGTCTTTCCGCGCCTGGTCAAAATGCCATTCTCTCTCCCACATTCTCCTGCCATTTCTCTCATCTTTCTCTCTTCACACCTCTTCTCACTGCTTTCCCCCCTATGGTAGCGTGGCTTGACAAAGAGTAACAGACACGCACCATGGGATCTCTCGTCTGGGACGACGAGAACCGCTGGTGGGCAAGCAGCCCTGGGAAGACGCCACTTCTACCAAGTCTACCCAGCCAGCTTCAAGGACTCGGACGGCGACGGCTGGGGCGACCTCCCCGGCCTCATCGCCGAGGTCGACTACCTCCACGACCTCGGCGTCGACGTCGTCTGGGTCTCGCCCATCTTCGAGAGCCCTCAGAAAGACATGGGCTACGACGTGTCCGACTACCAAAGGATCTACGCCCCCTACGGCACCGTCGAGGACGTCGACACCCTCCTCAAAGAGTGCCACGCCCGCGGCATGAAGGTCATCCTCGACCTCGTCGTCAACCACACGTCCGTCGAGCACGAGTGGTTCAAGCAGAGCCGCTCGTCACGCTCCAACCCCAAGCGCGACTGGTACATCTGGAAGCCCGCCCGCTACGACGCCAACGGCGTCAGACACCCGCCGCCAACTGGCGCGGCTACTTCGCCGGCCCGACGTGGACCTGGGACGAGCAGTCGCAGGAGTACTACCTGCACCTGTACGCGCCCGACCAGCCCGACCTCAACTGGGACAACGCCGCGTGCCGCGAGGCGATATACGAGGACACGATGCGCTTCTGGCTCGAGCGCGGCGTCGACGGCTTCCGCATCGACACGGTCAACAAGTACTCCAAGCGCACCGACTACGTCGACGCCCCCGTCACGGACCCACCTCGCCGCACCAGCCCGCGCCCGAGATGTGGTGCAACGGCCCGCGCATCCACGAGTTCATCCACGAGATGAACCGCAAGGTCCTCGCGCCGTATAAACGCGGTGTCGGTCGGCGAGCTGTCCCTGACGCCGCACCCGTCGCAGGTGATCCCGTACGTCGGCCGCGGCGCAGGAGCTGGACATGGTGTTTGAGTTCTCCGTCATCCGGCTCGGGAAACGGGAACGGGTTTGGAGGGAAGTACCTCTTCCAGCCGTTTCCGCTGTCGACGTTGAAGAGTTACACGGCGACGTGGCAGTCGTTCATCGAGGGGACGGACGCGTGGGCTACTGCCTTCTGCGAGAACCACGACAACGGGCGCGCTGTCTCGAGGTTTGGCGATGATTCGACGCCCGAGCTGTGGAAGGCTTCGTGTAAGACGATTGCGATCTGGCAGGCTACCATGTCGGGCACGTTGTTCTTGTACCAGGGCCAGGAGATTGGCATGACCAATATGCCGGCCAGCTGGGGCATTGAGGAGTACAAGGACATTGAGAGCGGCAACTTTTACTCCGAAGCCCTGGAATCGGGCGATAAGGAGCGGATCGCGAAGACCATGGATGGGCTGCGCATTCTGGCGAGAGACCATTCGCGGATACCCTTTCAATGGGACGATAGTCCGAACGCTGGCTTCACGACAGAGGGAGCCAAACCATGGATGCGGGTGCATGATGACTACAAGGCCATCAACGCGGCCAAGCAGCGCGGTGATCCTGATTCCATTCTCGAGTTTTACAAAAGGGTGCTTAAGATGAGGAGACAGTACCGCGATATCTTCGTGTTTGGATCACATAAACTGCTGGATCCTGAGAACGAAAAGACGTGGATCATTCTCAAGGAGAGCGCTGCGCCGATCAAGGGGCGTGAGGGTGTTAAGCGCAGGGCTCTTGTAGTGATGAACTTCTCCAAGGACGAGGAGAGCGCCGGAGATGTAGCGGCCATGCTCGGCTGTGACGCTGGCGAAGTCAAGCTGTTGGCTGGTACGAGTGAGGGTGGCGGGCTTATCAAGGGGTTTGCGCCTGCATTGAAGGGATGGGAGGCGAGGGTTTATACCAATTTCGAGATTTAGAGCGATGCTCAACGAAAGAACCAATAGAAGATAACGTTTTTGCGATTTGATCCTAAGTCAATTCTCGTGTGTATTATGTACTGTGCTGTGCATTGGGCACTCGAAGTTTCTGTCTGATGAAATGATCGAGTCGAAAGATCACACATGTTAGTGGATCAACCTAGATGCATCTCCAGGGCATGAGTTTACCATTTTCCGAGACCGATGGGCCCGACACAAGACCAATGCTTGTACGCCAACTTGTTATTCTCGACCTCGTCCACGATAGCCACGGCCATGTCCTCGTTGTAAATGCCGCCGTAGATGGCTTGATACCCCGGGCTGTCAGGCTCATCCACATACACTTCATACTTCCCAGTACGGATCCCTAGTAGGTCGAGTCAGCGCAAAAGCCCGGATGTCAGAAACCTTTCTCACTCACCTTTGTCTCTTAGTAACCACGGAGGCGAAAGAAACGACCAAGATTTCTCAGTCACGCCTTCCCACAGATGAAAAGCTACGCGAGACCCAGTGATCAGGCCCTGTGCATCTCTCGATGTCATGAATATGCGTGCGCGGGAGAGAAACAGGCGCGCAAACGGGCGGAGAATCCAGGAGAACCCTGGAGTACGTCAGCAAAGGTCAGGGGGCAGGCGCGGAGTTCTCACATCCAGGATGCTCTACATTGTTGCGCGCCCATCTGAAAGCCCGGGAGAAGACGGATAGTGTTGTGCTGCCGTGGTCTGACGCCCGAGAAATCATGTAACCGAGATGCTGGTCTGACCATTTATACCTATAAGTCGGTCAGCACCTCGAGCTGCATGCGAATTCAGCAGTGCGGAATATACCAAGCACCATAAGGGAAATCGGGTTCGTCGGCAAAAGATGAGCCATCCTTGTGGTGCAAGGAGCCGGCGCCACCTGCAAATATTTCAGTCTAGGTCAGTACACTGTTTATGAGAGGAAGTTTTGTAGAAGAAACTTACCAATAACAATAAAAGAACCACCGTGGTTCGACCGAAGCAGGGCAGACTTGATTCTCGTATGCGTCTCTACGCATTCATAGTAGATCGCCCGCAAGTTCCCCAGGGGCGGTCCATACGCACACACAATGGCGTCGTAACCGCGCGACAGGGCCGCCGAGAGATCGTTGATGGAGTTGAAGTCGACAGACTCCGCTTTGTAGTCTCCTGGTGTCTGCCACTGGCGGGGCGGGTTGCGTGAGAGGCCAACAACGGAGTGGCCGCGAGATAGGAGCTCGTCGACGACGCAGGAGCCGCATTGCCCCTTGGGACCAAGAACGGCAACTCTGAGCCTTTTAGTGGACGACATGACGAGAAAGAATTGGCAGGCTTGAGTGCTTTAAGGTTGTGATAAAGTTTGTGGTTGCGACTTTCCTGCATTGATGACAATCATTTTATAACGGGTTTCGTGAGCCAACTTGACCATCGCCCGAACATATGACGGTGTCACCCGGTTCTTCGGGGCTTGTTGAACCCCGGATTTTTCCCAATCTGCTCGCTTTTGGCATTTACTCGGACATGGATACTATGTTCGGGATTTTCTATGGAGTGTGTGTGGGAATGGTTCCGATTGAGTCTGCGCCCCTGGACCCAGTCCCGGACTCAGTCCTGGATCCATGGATGCACGCAGTGATTCATCCGGGGAAGTGTGATGGTCCCATGGATATATCAATTTTCCCCAAATGTAATATTCATTTGAAAGACACCTTGGCCACACGAGGTTGCGGTCTATGAGAATTCGATGCAATGATGTCACAAAACTTTAAGAAACGTCGCGGCAATTATTTCGGCTGCCTTCTTCCTTTCAATTTGATGTTTTTTTGGCCGTGGCCTCTCGGCGAGCGGACTCTCAGAAAACCCCGAGTTATGTTTCGCTACCGGGCTCAACTGCCATTTTTAGAAACCTTTTAACCGAGATGGATAAATACCATTGCGTGACTGCATTCAATTGTCGGCTTTGATTGTCACCCCGAGGTATTCGCATCTTTCGTGTTATTCGGGACTTAAGAAGAGAACAAGGCGATGCAGCACTTGACTGATGAGAATCTTCACTCCGACATCGCGTGTTTAAGCCATAATTATTGCTGTGTCCTCTCGCTCGATCCTCGTTTTCAATTCGACGCATTTTCGTATTCACCATGGACCAAGTTCAGTTTGAAAAGGAACTTGCTCGCTAACTTGAAATAAGAGACCAAGCGCTGCGTCTTACGCGATATAAAAATGGCATATCGATTGACAGCAAGAAGGCGAGATTTCCAGGGTTCCGCCAACAGAAGCGCAATTTCAAGGCCGGACAGCAAGTAGAGCCGGGTGCGCTTCCTCTGAGCGAGGACCTCGTGATGCATGAGAGCGTGCCCATGCAGTTGGACGACGGCACCACTCTTCACAGTGACATTTTCCTCCCGGCAAGTTTCCAAGATCTGGAGTCAAGATGCGCCAATCCGGTACCAGCGCTGGTAGCATGGTATGTTTCCGGGTGCCGTCTTATTAGCTTCGTTGTTGATCGTCATCATTAGGAGTCCCTACGGAAAGCAAAAGGGCACAACGCTGTTGGACGATTTCCCATTCCGCGCTGGCGTCCCTCAAGAGCACCTCTCCGGTTTGCAAAAGTGGGAAGGGCCGGATCCCGATTTTTGGTGCCCGCGAGGTTACGCAATCATCAACGTCGATACAAGGGGCGCGTATTCATCGGAAGGCGATCTCCTCATCATGGGTCACCAGGAGGCCCAAGACGGTGCTTCATTCATCACCTGGGTTTCTAAACAGCCCTGGTGTAACGGTAAAGTAGCTTTGACTGGGAACAGTTGGCTGGCCATAGCCCAATGGCGTATCGGAAGTATGCGTCCAACGGGACTGGCTGCACTTGCTCCTTGGTAGGCGATCTCATTGGTCCTCGACTAGCAGATTGAACTAAGACCAAACATAGGGAGGGGTTTTCCGACTTCTATCGACACCATATGTTTATCGGTGGTATTCTGTTTCCGGGTTTCCATGAATCAATCTCTAGTGAGTGCTTGTTAAGTGACATGCATGCCATTGTGAATGATCTGCTTACAGGGGCTACCTCCAGACACTCTAGCGACGCAAGGAAAGCTCGAAGACATCACCTCTTACGGTCGAGAACATCAGCTCTATGATGCGTACTGGGAGGACAAGATTGCTCACCCAGAGCGTATCAACGTGCCAGTCTATGCTGCTGCCTCATGGACGAACCCTGTACACCCTCCGGGAACCTTTGAGGCTTGGGAAGCCGTCCCAGACACCGTTCCCAAGTGGCTCAGAGTCCACAACTCCCAAGAATGGCCCGACTACTACGAGGATTGCAACCAGAAAGACCTACTCCGCTTCTTCGACCGCTACCTGAAGGATCAAAAGAACGACTGGGAGGCCACGCCCAAAGTCCGCCTCAGTGTACTTCATTTCGGCTTGGTAAATCATCCCTCTGGCAAGGACACAGTACACCAAGCTCTTCTTGCAGGGAGACAACACCCTCTCACTCGACCCGGAAGCCTCCGAATCGGCGTTGCCCTATGATTCTCAATCTGGAAAGCAGACCTTCCTCTACCAGTTCGATAAGGCCTGCGAGACGACTGGGTATTTTTGCGCACATCTTGTGATGTCATGTCCGGAGCACACGGACATGGATGTCTTCGTACAAGTTGAGAAACTGTCGGCTCTCAAGCACCCCCAGGCTGTGCAGACGATCAAGCCTCAGAATGTTGTATTGCAACGACTTTTGAAGTTCATGCACGATTGGAACATCCTACCTGGTGGTGCCGGAATGGCATTTCACCGGGGGCCCAGTGGATGTCTGCGTGGCAGCTTTGCCTTGAGCTATGATGAACAGCGCAGTAAGGCGTACAAGCCGCATTACACATTCACGGAGAAAATGAGCCTTAAGAAGGGTGAAAGACGGGCCCTCAATATCCCTATGAGCCCTTATGGCATGTTTTGGGAGGTAAGACATGGCGTGGTTGAAGCTAGACACGAGCAAATGCTAACCAGTGTCTTGAATTTCATAGAAGGCAGATTATCTTCGGCTTACGATACAAGGCAGTGCGGTCATCCCATTTGCTTTGCCAGGATTGGAGATGCACTCTACCGACAACAAGGGCTTGCATGTGGTTCACTGCGGTGGGGGTGGCGAGGAAAGCTCCCACCTGTTGATGCCAATTGTGCGATCATAGTGGTCTCAGACCATCCAAGTCGTGTTCGCAGGAGAGAAGTCGAGACAAACGTTGAGATATTAGCACACCATGGGCGAAAGTGGCGCTGAGTGTGGCAGCCAATAAAAGATGGTCGACGCCAGGTTAGCATTGAAAGAGGTTTACCGGTTCGAAAATCAAAGCCCACGCGCTGGGGAGGCAAGGTTTTCGTCATGTAGGGCGGCATGGCTGTTATAGACTCCCAACGATGATCAGTGGCAGCCACATGGCTGAGCTACCTTAGAATCGTCCGCATGTCTTTCCGTTTGCGAACAGCTGCGCGCGCTGCGATCGTCGAACAACCATCGGCATTTCGCCAAGGAGAGGGAACAAAGAGGGTGAAAAGAGGGAACGCTCTCGCAGTCGTAGGGAAAAATTGCCACATTTTAAAATCCAGTTCATATTTACCGTTAGCTGCAGCCGAGGACCAATCCTTTATCACCGGGCCCCAGGGAATTGAGCATTCACGCTCCTCGTACGGCCGGCCATCCACTCTCAAAACTTCTCATCAGCTACTATCTGTTGTTTGGTCTCAAAAACCTTCGTTCCTAGACCAGAAAACGACGGGTCAAAACCAAACAAGCCCAGACGAGAATGAGGTCCTCTCATTTATCCGGCCTCCTGGTTGGCTGCTTTGCGATCCTAGCCGATGCCAGTCCAAGTATTTCGGACTACCCACCATGCGCAGTATGCTCTTCACATTCCCCTTCTCATTTTGAACGTAAGATAACTAAAGTCTCATACACAGGTGACCTGTATTGTTGATGCGCTGCCCCAGTCGCCATGCTCTGGACTAAACCAGACTTGCCTCTGCGCCGATCCAGTTTTCAACGAGGAAGTATCAGGTTGTGTGAAGCAAGGCTGCACCGTCAGCGAAGCTCTCAGTAAGAAATTGACTCCATATGCTTATTATCCAATTCTCGCCATCAATATAGATGTTGCAAATATGACTTGGGCGGATTGCGGCTTCCCGTTGACAGATAACACGGCTCTACCCCGATACCTCACAGGATTTCTCTTCATCTTGCCCGTCACTTTTATATGCATCCGGCTACTTAACAAAGCGATCAGCCCTTCTCCCTGGGGTGCTGATGATGCTTGCGCCCTGGCTGGTTTTGTAAGTGACCCGTACTCAGTCGTCAGTGTCACTCAGAAGACTTATACCTTGCAGGCATGTGCAGCAGCAATGATTCCCATTGTATATCGACGTGAGTAGAGTGAGATACCTTTCTCGGCCATAACCACAGCTGACGATCTTGGCAGTGCTGGCCATCGGACTTGGTAGAGACATCTGAACCCTCCAACCTTACAAGATTACCGAATTTCTCAAAGTACGTTGCCCCCCGAATCATTCATGCTTTCATGCTCAACGCTAAAATTTTGCAGCTGGTTTTTACCACCCAGATATTCTATATCACCGGCTTGGCCAGTATTAAAGCCTCAATGTTGTTTTTCTATCTTCGAGTATTCCCGTCCCTTCCTTTCCGACGTCTCTTGTGGGCCACGCAAGGCTTCAACGCCTTGATCTTCTTCTTATACATCATACTCACCTTGTCTCAATGCCGTCCATTGCAGAAGTACTGGCTGGGATGGTCTGGTGATCAGCCGGGCGTTTGCATGGATTTCAACCTGCTGGTTCTGACACACGTCGGCTTCAACATTGCTTTGGACATCTGGATGCTCGTCCTGCCGCTCACGCAGCTGTACAAATTGAATCTGGGATTGAAGAAAAAGATAGGAGTAATAATGATGTTCAGCGTGGGGTTGTTGTAAGTGAGAGTAAGCACTGGAGTATTGCATCATCGCTCACCACGCCTACAGTCTCACTGCAGTCAGTGCCCTTAGGATTCAGGTTGTGGCTCACTTTGCGACTACAAACAACATCACATGTAAGAAGGACCTTTCCACTCAGTGTCGCGATTACCACTAAGGATCTTGACTGTAGCCGAAGCGCTGTGGGTGTATGTCTGGTCGCTGGCGGAACTTGATGTGGGGGTGTTTGTGGCATGTATGCCTAGCGCAAGTCAACTCTGGAGGCGCATGTGTTCGAAGACCACGAATCGTTCTAGTATGGTACAGCACGGAGAACGATCACGGTCATCAAAGAAACCACCAAACTCCGAGGACCTTTTGCTTAGATCAACAGCAAACTCGTCTGTGGTCGATCAGTCATTCAAATAGAGGGTCTTGGGAAGGTCAGGTGCGCAAACAAGACATGTGCAACAGGGATGGTAGATTCGATAGCCGGTTCTGAAGTTAGTCTGATGTGTAAACACAAATCCAATGGATGAGAATTCATAGGCTGCATTTGTGGCCCGGCTTCAATAGTCTCTATTCACTTTACACTGGACACGGCATTTCTATTAGAAAACCCAAAACTTTTGCTCATCTAGAACGTCTCTGAGTGTTTCTCGACCATTCAAGCTGTCCGTTTCTATAAATCTAGCTGTTTGCTCACTCCAGTTCCCTCTATGGAGTTTTTTTTGGCGCTCGTAGAAGGGGTCACACTTTTTGAATTGAATACACCTCGGCCTTTCCGTCGTAACAATAGGAATCGGTCGGCAGGAGTTCACAAGGAGTGAATATCAGCGATAGCATATACCAGCTTTTTATAATAAGTTCACATGCCAACTTGTCTATCGAAAATGCATTGATACGATATAAATCCTAATTTTTTCAACACAATGAGTGGAGAGCTATCACTCAACTCTCTCAAATGTCACCTGCTCGCCTTCGATGGTGGCTTCCACACTCACCGCTTTTCCTTCCTCGATAGTGAAGATGAATTCATCCTCACCATCAACAAAACCGATGTCCATCCAAGAACGCTGGTTGTCGAACAACCCGCCAGCACCGCCTTCTGATGCAGCTCGGGGCGGAAAGGGGACTTGATACAGAATCCCACGAAGCGCGGCTCTGAAGTTGCCCTCAGTGTTGTACAGAGCAGAGAGAGATCTTGAATTAGAGTACATGCCGGATGGGTAGAGACGCATTGAGCCCACAGCTAGCGACTCCAATGAGGCTGATTCGATGCTCAAGCCCGGGTGACCGTCGTCGATAGTAAGAGTGATGTTTCTTCCATCTGAAGTCTCGAATACACCAGCAATATTTTGTTTGGCATTCTCGGCGGCAGCGGCCTCGACCGCAGGGATAAACAACTCGCCGATTGTGTCGCGGATCACCCAGCGAGCGGCGCTGGAGGTAATACCAGCCACTAAGATTGAGAATCCAATGCCGTGATCGGGAGAGAGCGCAAAGATGCATCCGTAGTCGCCATTGCCGCCGGCTTTTACATACAGGTCAGAGATGCGAGTGCGATTCGAACCCGGTGTGGTAGGGATTGCGAGACGAGTGATCTCCCAGGGTGCGCCCACAAGCTCAATAAGAGTGCCGGTCCCGCTAAGAGGCTTCATCCACTGCGAGGTAGTGGCTGACGAAAGGATCTCCGAGTTAAGGATGGAGAGGCCGAGAGTGCGAAGATCGGCCGCGTTGGAGTAAATTCCACCGGACGGGTAGACTATAGGGACATCAAGGCCGTAGGACGTCACATTCGTGAAAAGCGCACGATTGATCGCGTTGACATCAGTACCTTTCGGCACGCTAGTGGTGGTGCTGTTGAGTCCCAGAGGGTTGGCCAGGATATCTCGGACAGCATCCTCGTAAGTCTGGTTGGATGTACGCGCGAGAACTTGACCGAGCAGAGCGAAGCCCGAGTCGGAGTAGACGGCATTCCGGAAGGGCGAAACCACTGGTCTTTGTTGTCTCGCATATAGGTGAAGAGGTCTACAGAAGTCAGTCAATGCGAGAGCCGTTGGCATGGAAGTTGTCGTACCTTCAGGAGTGATGGTAGCAAGCTCTTCGACCGTTGTTTTGTTCAGAAGATCTGATTCACGCGTCAGTAACAGTCGTTCTCAGAGACCCAAGAGATTGCCTACTTGATGCTCCACCAGAGCCCGCTTGCTGTGACGCCAACGCCCCGACTGTGATATCCTCCCAGCGGACATGTTTGAGAGGATCGCCCGATGAGTTGCCCAGAAGCTCAGGAAGATATTTCGTCACTGGGTGACTGAACACCTCAATTCCGGCTTTGGCAATGATGGCGTAGACGGTGAAGAGCTTGCTCACACTGCCGATACGCCCAATCGTCTGGTCGTTGAGTACCCCGGTCGTCAAGCCCTGCTTTCCCTCATCTCCAGCGTGGAAGTAGCTATAGAGAGACTTATTGGTTGCGGCCGAGAACACGTCAACGGTGAATACGAGGTCCGTCTTGTTGAGGATATCGCTCTCAAAAAGAGTATCGATTATGGCGGGGAAAGATTTTGTGGCGTTGAGGACGGACTGAGCATTCGTCGGATCAAAGTTGGAAAGAAAGGAAGGGCCGATGAGAGGAACTTCATCGGACGGAATGGTTGCTGCTGCTGCGGTTGCAGCTGAAGTCAGCAGACTGAGAAAAGAAGTGGAACGCATTTGAAGTGTAATCTTGAAGAATTGGTTCGGTCAATCTATTGAGAAGCCTATGATGAATTGAGTCGTGTTGATTGATTTATCTCCAACTATGCTCGCTCTTATATGCCGTTATGCATCTTAGTCAGACGTCACGATAACTGTTGCGCGCCCGAAGCTTACCTTGTGTTCCAATAGACCTAACTGCCTTTGGCCAATTCATGCTCTATCGCTTGCCTCGTTGGACAATTGACATGCAGGCGGTGCGTGGCTGCCAAGGAAACGGTCGTAGAAGGATCACCTTCCAAAAACGGATAATGAACGTCAGCGAGACGGCCATGTGATTGGACTATTCAAGTAAGATTGCCCAAATGGGGAATTGAATGTCGAAGGTGGCTGAGTCCAACTTCCCACTACTATTGAGGGCTGAGTGCTGTGTCGTTCTGCAGGTCTGCTAATGACTGGTTTGCCTAGCCCATATTTGTGAGGCTGAGGAGCAGCGGCTCACCCATGAACGAGATTAAGCTAATTGTTCAGCTAGCAAATCGCTGACAGCAGAGGCCTGACGTAACTATGAGGATTCTTCTGTTGCCGTGCCTCAGAATAAGGCATATTATCTGATTTAGCTTTCATGGGTCTCATCACTTGCTTTCAGCTTCAATCTTATTAGTTGTTTCACGTCAACCCGAATGATGCTGTGTTGTATGTCATCGCAAACGTGAAAGTTAATCTTATGGAACTCGGTGTGGTCTTGAACGCCGATTCTTCTGAGAGAAAGTGATGATTCGCAACGAGGTGGCTTCGCTAGGTCAAATGTTCCTCATGTAGCAGTGCTGTTGATTCTGAGTGACTATTTGAGAGTTGTAGGACGCATCGCGGAACAGACACTTCACCACACCCTAGGTAGCAAAAGTTCCGACGAGGTCGACAGACGGCAATTGCTATAGGGTGAATAGAACTTGGAAAGATGGGGGGTACCATATATATTGGATTCTAGACTAGAGACTAGACTGCCAATAGGCTTTTGTTGCGATCTCAACCCCAAAATCGACAGACCGCCACTCTCGCCCCATGACGGCCACAGTCGCGCCCGCCTCAATCCGGATACATATAGGCATCCGTCCTAGCCAGAAGTTCCTCGAGAGCAACTTTGGCAATAATGATCCTCCATGTCTATCGTGAATTGTTCGTCGGCGTCTTTGTAACCCGGGTTATATTTCTCAGGGTTGGCTCTCCCAGACAGGCAATGGATTCGGAGTGCCGTCCATCGCAGCTCCAGAGCTGTCCAGTTGGGAAGTTCTTGGGGGTCTTGGGCCCAGATTCGAATAAGCTCGCCATTCTTGGGAAGGACTGAAAAGCTTTCCAACTCTTCGTAAAGCTCCTCCCAAGATTCCTGTAGGTCTTGCGGATCAATATCCAGGGGAGGTGCCGAGTCCATCAAGCTTGATAAGGTCGTCGTTTTGAGAAGCCATCGAACACGAAGGACGATTCCGTACTCTTTCCCCGCATCAATGTCACTCTCCTGTAGCCGCCGCCCCTCGTTGAAAAGATCCGACGCCTCGCCATCATCCGCGTCTGGCGTCCTGACCTTGACAATGGCCTCTTGAGTCGATGGCATGCTTTTGGTATGCGCTGTCGTTGCAGTTGAGTCGGAGATGCTGGTCGAGGATAGCATGGAAGAAAGCCCAGAGACCTCTCCAGCACCCTTGTTTCGCCGGCAGTAACCCACGGGCTCAAAGGTAAACAGCCCCTTCTCCCAACACCGACGCATCTGCCCACTGAGGCAAATCATGTTACAACACTTGTCCACGATATTACTCTCCGCAACTCTGTTCTCCCTGTTTCTGTCCCGGGACATAAAACTGTTCCTAATATAGGCAACAGTATGAGGTCCAAATAGTGCCTGCCAGAAAATTAAAGTACTTTTCATTGTGTAGTGCCATTTGAGTGTCCAAAGTGGCACGATATGACAGGCCTCGTCAGCCGGGCTGTTCGTGGCCACACAGAGACCTTGATCACGCATGATGGCCTGAAGAGCGGTTAGCTACAGTATGTTTTCGTCTTTCGGAAGATACAGAACCTTATTCTTTTCAGCTCCGTTGCGAATAACAACGCGGCCTTGGTCCCACGGCTCGGTCGGGTCTCTTCCAACTGTAGAAATGTCAGTATACGCTTATGAGATTTCGAGAAAAGCAACATACACCAATACACAAGCTCTCCGGCATACGTCAGACAATCAATGAAGTCTGAGTACCAAAATTTCTGGTCATTTGAATGGAGACGCTCATTGAGGTGCCTGAGGTACTTCATGTCCATGACCATGAGCGTACACCAACATACCGCCTGCTCCAGCAACTTCTGGTCATCCTCGAACCGCATTCCATCAAGACCCGGATCTGATTTACAGACATTGAGGACACTTTTGATCAGTAGCTGTCGTTCTGTTAAGTCGCCGTCAATATAGTCGATCCGGGCGCATAGGATGCTCTCGCGAGGCTCGTTAGTGACGTCCATGTTGCTATGCTGCAGCTACCCTAGCTCAGGAGAACCGAAAATCTTGTCGGAGGGTTTGCGAAATTTGCAGACATTTCCCCTCTTTTACTTGGTAGGCCACTTTTACAGAATGTGAAAGCACACCGTCAAGGTTGGAATACCTAGTACGCGCACAACCTTGAAAGCAGCATCGCCGACACAGAGCACACAAGAACCTAGTACGCGATGAAAGATAACCCTCACAGGTGGCTCATATTGACTTTCCCTTTAGGTTTCAACCACCAAAGAGCCGTTTCTGTCGTCGTCGTTACTACTTTTATTGTCCGCCCGCATCGGAATATTCGCAGGTGCGCGTGGAATACCTCGTGGACAAGACCATCTCCATAAACAGCTCTTGCCTGAGGCCCTCGCTGTCGTTTTCAACTCGACGAGAGAAGTTCTCGTCGTTGTCAGTCCAGTGTGGTTGTAGATCTCAGGGTCAACATCTCCTCCCAAGCGGAGAACCCTGAGAGCAAACCACTGCAGTTGCAACGCATCCCAATCGGGTAGCTCATCCGGGTTCTTTGCCCAGATCCTGATGATACGGCCGTTGGTAACCGGACGGCCTGGAAAGGCATGGTGTTCCGACTTGAAGTTGTCGAAGGGTGCTTGTATGTCGCGTGGATTCGTGTCCAAGGGGGGGCTCTCCGCGTTAAGGCTGGTCAAGGTCGTGGCAGGCAGCCAGTGGAAGCGGAGCACGATGCCGTACTCGTATCTATCGTCAATGTCCTGCTTGAGAAGCGGGCGTCCCTTGCTGAATGTTTCGGGCGCTTTGCCCTTCTCATCTGTCCCCGGCTTCTTGGAGTCGTTGTTGAGGTCCACGTCGACTTGACTTGACTGTTTGCTGGGAGCATTGTGTGTCGTGACTGGTTCCATGTCGGAGGCAGAGGTGAATATCGACGACAGCTTTGCATCGGTTGTCTCGTCCTCCTCGCTGCTAGTGCCATCAAGATTGAGTTCACTGAGCTTCGTTTCCAGGACTTTCCATGAGTCCCCAGAGCCTTTCAGCCTTCGACAGTGGCCCACGGGCTGTAGACCAAAAAGTCCCTTCTCCCAGAACCGATGCAACTCCGGGCTGAGGCACAGCATGTTGGAACATTTGTCCACGATATTGTCCTCGCCCGGCGCCGTATCATCGTCGTTTCGGGAAGTGAAGCTCGTTTCAAGCCGGGCAGAGACATCTAAATCAAAGACAATTCTCACGTGTGACAGCAGTCCGTCGATCATCGTTGACCTATTAGACGTCCAGAAGGGCACGATGTGGCACACTTCGCAACTTTCCTGCGTGAACAAGCAGCGTCCTCCGTCACGCTTCAAGGCCTGTCACATGGTTACTTTCTTCAATCCACCAAATTCTGTCTTCGGACTTCTACGTACCTTCTGCCTTTCGGCCTCGCTGCGACCATGCTGATGTTCTTTGGGCCTCGTGGGTCTTTCTGAAACTGCGAATTCGTTAGCTAATGATCATACGTTCAAGCAAATGAATTGATGACTCACACCACCAAGCTAGCTCATGAATGTGCCTGAGCATGTTGATAAATGCACCGAAGGCGTCGCGCTTTCTGCTCGGGTCCTGAAGTTTCTCGTCGATTGCCTTCAAGAGGTCAAGGTCCGTCGCCATTAGAGTACACCATCCTCTCGCTTGGCTCAACAACTTGTCGCGCTCCGGAGTACGAGAGAAGTCCGAGTCCGAGAGACAGTTGCCTAAAATTCTCTGGACAAGCTCCTGCCGTTCAGTCAGGTCCGCTTCGTCGAGGTGACCCGATCGTACGCGCATAATGCCTTCAATCGTGTCCCTGATTATGCCCGAGTTGTGCTCGATCAAGCGCCGAAAGAAACGGAACAATCCTTGGATGTCACGGGGGGTAGGGTGAAAGACAGGGTCGACGCGATTGCAGATTTATAGTTACTTCTGATGGATGCGCTTGATGGCCATTTCAGTAGTAAGTGTAGTAGCACCTTTGTGTCTACTACCTTAGGTCATTACCAGCAGGGTTGCTTGGTTTTTCCATTCTGGTACCATGTCGAATACATAATATGCACACAGAAACCCTAGTTTTCCTTTGCTAGAGCGACTACTTTTCCTGTGTGCTCGATACTAATATCACTGTTATCATTGCTATTATCGTTATGTACCGTCGTCGTCGTCGTCGTCGTCGTCGTCGTCGTCGTCGTCGTCTATCGCTGTCGTCCCTCGTCGTCGTCCCTTATTATTATCCCTCGTCGTTATCTTCATCAACGTCACCAAGTACACAGGAAATATAGCCGCCTGAACGCAGGAAAAGTAGGTGTTCTCTGTACACAATATGGGGTCTCCGCAAACTCCGCCACAGGCAACCACCAACCGGCAGAATCAGACGTCGAAAGTCACTCAGGTCGTTCTATTGGCAGCGTCCCACGTCATATCGGCGAACTCTTGAACTAGATATTCACCATCTCCTGGTACTTGAAAGCCCCAATTCTCAGCAAAGTCGTCCCAATACGGATTATACTATACCTCTCGGGATCAGCGCCGCCCGACAAACGATTGATTCTCTGTGCGGTCCACCGCAACTGCAGAGCTCCCCAGTCAGGCAGTTTATCAGGATTCTTAGACCAGATTCTGATGATGTAGCCATTGTCGATAGGAAGGGCAGAAGTTATATGGAACTCTGGAACGAACGCGTCAGCAGGCTCGAGTATATCGCGTGGATTGGTATCAGGAGAGGGCCTTGGGTCTCTGAGATCCCTCATCGTGGTGGCGGGGAGCCAGGACAGACGAAGGATGATTCCGTATCCGTAGCTGTCGTCAATGTCCTCCTTAAGCAGCGGCTTGTCTTTGCTAAACATCTCGCCTTCTTTGGCCTTCTCCAGTTCATCAAGATCGACATCGAGTCTCTGCTTCTTGAGGTCGTCCACGGTCTCGTCATCTAAATCAAGTGCAAGCAGCTTGCCGTCTAAATCTTTCAAAGAATCTCCAGCACCTCTCTCCCTTCGACAGTGACCCATAGGCTCCAGGGCAAAGAGTCCCTTCTGCCAGGCCCGGCGTAGTTGCCGGCTGAGACAAATCATGTTGCAGCACTTATCCACAATGTCTCGATTGCCTCGCTCACCGGTTAGAAGTCTTGTGGCGAAGTTGTCCTGGAAGTCTCTGACAGCCTCGCATCCGAAGAGACTTTCCAAGTTACTGAGTAGCGCCCAAATCGAGTGTGGCCGGCACAGTGACCAGAAGGGCACGATGCGACAAACCTCGCAGTCAGGATTGCGCGTGATAATGCAGCGGCCCAGATCCCGCGCGATGGCCTGCCATGGCATTAGTTCCCACCGAGGTCGATGGGACCGAGGTCGAAGTGGAGGATCCAGAGAAGGCGTACGTTGTTGTTCTCGCTTTCACTGCTTGTATAGTTCTGACCAGGCTCCCGCGCCGTGGTCGAGACTGCAAACTGTTGGCCCAAGACACGTACATTGGATGAGCGAGAGACAGTAGCTTACACCACCATACAAGCTGTTCCACGAACCGCAGGCAGTCCGTGAAGTCTCTGAAAGCCCGAATCCTTTGCGCTGGATCCTTCAATTTCGCTTCAGAAGATCGATGATCATCAGCAAGAGCGTGCACCGAGACACAGCTCCGTTCTGCACTTCAAGCTGTAGCTGGCCACGCCGTCCTTCTAGAGATAGCTCCGAATCACAGGTCTGGAGAACACTGTCCAGAAGTTGCTGGCGCCCGGGCAAGTCCGGCTCCTCGAGGTGATCAAGCCGCTCGCGAATGATGCTCTCAATTATCTCGGTCATGCGTGCCATCCTGCGCTCGATCAAGTATCGAAGGTAGCGGAAGAGAATGACATCACGGGTGGTCGCTCGGAAGCGAGGGTCGACGCGGTTGCAGAACTTATGTATAATAGCTCGGTGCAGCTTTCGCTGGGTCCGCAAGGGTTGCAAGTTAGATGCCCATGAGCAATGCATTCACTTGCCCACAGAGAACAACAGTAGTCATCAGAACCTTGAGGGTTATGGAGTGGACTGGCACTTGGAATTTGAAAAAAGAAAATCGTTGATAGTATCGGGAATCATCCAGGCAGTATGTCCTGGCAGTCTATATACCTATCTACAGACATCAAGAAATGGGGTCTCGTCCACTCATCACTCATTAACAGCCCTTCCTTTTTTTCCCGGGGGCACCAAACTCCATTTTGTCCATCCCTGCTTTTTTGTAACCTTCGCTTACTGAAGCGCCTGAGCAAGCTTCTGCACCAACTGGCGGGTCTCGGGCTCCAACTGCTCCTCAGGGGGGCCGAGGACGGTCTGGAGCACGGGAATGATCTTGTTGGTGAGCTGCTGAACCGTGGGGTTCTGCTGGTCGTACAGCTTGTAGATGGCCTGGTAGATGGGGGCGTTCTCCTCGAAGTCCTCCTTGAGGGGCAAGACGCCGACGACGGCGGGGAGGACGCGGTCGACGAACTCGGGTTGGGGTTGGTCATGATCATGCGGCAGATGCAGCCGGAGACGTTGTCGACCATGCGAGACTCCTGGATTGACAGGAGGGGCTCGAGCTTCTGGAGATGGCGGGGTAGTGGGGGATGGTCTTGTCGGTGGCGGTGGAGTTGAAGATGAGCTGGCCGGTGGCGTAGGCAGCGTTGGACTTGGCCAGAGGGTCGGAGTCGGTGAGGCGGTGGTTGAGGATGGGGAGGAGGCCGTCGGTGAAGGGGGTGACGGCGTTGCCCATGTACTTGATGGCCTCGGCGATGACACCGACGGAGGTGGAGCGCTCGAGGTTCTCCTGGGAGCTGGCGAACTTGAGGATGGGCTTCTCGAAGACCTTCCACATCTCGGCGAAGTCGGGGCCGAGGGCGGTGGCGAGGCCGAGGATGACATCCATGGCGGTGTCAATAACAAGCCAGTCGAGCTCGGAAGAGCCCTCGGCCTCCTGCTCCTCCTCGTCGCCCATGTCCTGCTGGCAGGGGTGGGAGCGGGTGATCAGGCAGCCAAGGACAGTGACGGAGTCCTTGAGCAGGTCATCGTGGGTGAGGATGGCGGGACCGCAAGCCTTGAGGGTGGCGGCGATGTTGCGGTTAATCTCGGTGATGACATCACTATGAATTCGTTAGCGATCATTGTCATCACAGGCTTGGCTGATGAAAGTAGGAGATTGCCCATTAAATCAGACGTGATCAAACGTGTTCTCAGCACCCGCACTTTGTGCGTCTGAGTGAGCTGGGTTAACGTGTAGGACTCATCATTTTGGGGCGGGGGAAATTTGGGAACAGAGAAATGGCAGAATACATACCGCTCAGTGTCCTCAGCCCAGATGTTGTTGGTGGACTTGACGACGAGCTCGCCAAGCTTGACCAGGACGGCATCGGGCTGCTGCTTAAGAGGAATGCCGGCCTCCCACTTGGCACCGGTCTGCTCCTCGAAGAGTTGCCAGACACGGGCGTACGAGCGCCAAAGGGTAGAGATGGCAGCCTTGCGGGCACCGTCGTAGGGGTGCTCGGCAAGGGGAGCGATGCGCTCGACGGCCTTGTCAAGGTACTCCTTGATGGCGTTGGCGTCGCAAGAGTGAGTGATGACGTCGCCGAGGACCTCAAGAGCAATCTCCTGCTCAAGGGCGACAGCGGTGACGCCGGAGTAGTCTTCCATATCATCCCACTCGTCCTCATCGTCGTCCTCCATCTCATCCTCGGTGGACTTAACACGGATCTTCTTGCCGTTGGCAATGAGAAGACCCTCAGGGAGATCCTCAGGCTTGAGGCCAGGGATGTTGACATCCTCCTCATCGAGCTCGAGGCAGTCGAAGAGACCCTTGAAGACACCGGGGAGGAAGTGGGAAAACTCGTTGCCGTAGACCTTGGACAGAGAGGCCCAGAGGATGAAGCTGGTCTCCTTGAGACGGGCGTTGTCCAGGTTGAGAGCCTCCTCGCTGGCCTTCATCAGGTCCATGACGTAGGGCTGGAACTCCTGGGCACCGACGGCGTCGGCAATGCGGCCCATGGAGTCGCAGACAGAGGAGCGGAGAGCAAGAGCCTCCTCGCTGTCCTTGATGTTGACGTACTGGCCGAGAGCGCCCATGACCTCCTTGAAGTAGGGCTTGAACTCCTCGCCGCCGAGAGCAGAGGCGATGGCACCGATGGCGCCGGCAGCAGCGGACTTGACGCTGAAGTCGTCGTGGCCGAGCAGCTTGCCCATGGGGACAATCAGCTTGGGGCCGAAGGTCTTGATGAGCTGGTCGTCGAGACCCTCGCCGATGAGGGAGTCGAGAGCACCGCAGGCGGCACGGATGATGCTGATGCTCTGCTTGTCGGAGCCAGCAGAGGCAGCCTCGAGGTTGGTGAGGAGGGCGCTGATGAGAGCCTCGTGCTGAGGAGCAAGCTCCTCGGCCATCTCGTCGGCAAGGTGGATGACACCGACGAGAGCGGCGTGGCGAACAGAGCTGTCCTGGTCGTTCAGGAGCTGGATGATCTGGGGCATCAGAGGCTGGAGCTGAGTGGCAATGAAGTCGGGAGCACCCTCGGCGGCGGTACCCAGAGAGAGGATGGCAGACTTGCGCAGACCGGGCTGGGGGCTCTGAGCGAAGGTAGGGAACTGCTCAAGAGGGGAACGATGACCTGGCGAGGAGGGAGATCGCTGGCCAGCTGGTCGATGAGGCTCAGAGCGGTTCTAGCGGGAGAGCTGTCATCTTCGTCGGCGTCGTTGTCGATCTCAGCGACGATCTGCATGCTCTTGACCATGAGCAGGGCGCCCATGTCCTTCATGCCCTGGATCTTCAGGCGGCGGTACCTGGCGCTCTGAGCGAGGAAAACGAGAGCCTGGGAACGGGCATCGTCCTCAACCTCGGTGTTGACACCGAGCTCGATCATGAACTGGATGAGGTCCTTGAAGTGGTTGGCGAGGTAGGCAGAGTCGTAGGTCATGAAGTTCTGGAGGACCTCGAAGATGTCGTTGTACTGGTCATCGTTGCCCTGGTCGATGGCGTTCTTGAGGATCTCAACGGTAGGCTGGATCATGGTCTGGATGATCTCTACGCACTCAGTGTTGTCCTCCTCGACGTCGACGAGCGCCAGAAGAGCGCTGACAGCCTTGGCCGAGTTCAAGCGGACCTCAATGCTGGCAGGGTCGACAATGGTCTTGGCGATCAAGCTGAGCAGAGCCTTGACCTGCTCAACGAAGGGAAGAGGGTCGTTCTCGAGCAGGCAGACGAGGATGAAGGAACCAATCTCGCGGTGGGCGACGTTGTCGGAGGTGTTCAGGGCGAGGAGCTCGCGAACGAAGTCCTGGCCCTCGCCATCCTCGAGGTCAACGCCGACGGCACCGGCAAGGAGACGCGACTTGGAGTGGCGGGAGGTAGAGGACTGGTCGTTCAGGATGCTCTCGGTGAGGTGCTTCTTGGCAAGCTCCTTCTTGTCAGAAGGGAGCTTGGCCCAGTGCCTGGGAGTCAGGCGCAGAGCCTGCACCGAGGCGAGCTGTCGGATGCCGGCATCTTCGTGGGAGATGGTGACCTCAATCAAGAGGAGGAGGGACTCGGGCTGGGAGTAGTAGTTCTTCTGCAGCTCGGCCGTGACTGCCTTGACCTTCTCGGTGTCGGCTGTGAGGAAGAAAAGTCAGCAAGACAAATCTGGCAAAGAATTTTTTGTAGGGTGAAGAAAAAGCAAATTTTAAATAGGCGAGAGACACGAAGCGAAAGCAGGCAGGGAGGAGGAGCGGAAAAAAATGAAGAGGCTGGCTCGACTAGGTTTGGCGGCCAGGGTGGCACAGGGCGAGCGACGGGGGAGGAGAGAACAACTTACGAATCTGGCTCGCTTGGAGCAGCTGGACCAAGTTTCCTTTATCCATCTTGAAGTTGTTGATGTCTCGTCGTCTTCACGGCTTGCGCGCAAAGAACCAAAAGACAAGAGGGAAGGAGGGGCAAGGAGGAGAGAAGGGGAAGAGAAGGAGGGAAAAGGCCCGGCGCGTCGAATTTTTATCCAGAGACCAGACGTGGACGGGGTGTCGGCCAGTTGTTAAATTTTTTTTTTCTTGTTGATGCCCGAACCACCTATTACACCGCGGCCATGGGCAAAAAAAAGTACCTGCAAGGACTGGCCACACAGAAATTTTAGGGGACCAAGGTGAAAATTTCGAGATTAGCCCCGCCAGTGGTGATAAGATAACGAATCGAAGGCATCTGGAAGGGGGAAAAAAGTTGAGAAATTTCCTGCAAGGCGGGGTTCAGGTCCAGGTACCCCTCCTTACCTCATTGTCACTGTGCCGCCCGCAGGAAACCTGAGGGGTACGTCGCTTTGCTGCCTCTGCCCCTCCATTCACGTGCGTCTCAATTGTTTTTCACTGCATTGCAGCCCGGTGCCATTTCTTCATGCTAGCTGCTAGCATGAGTCTAGTATTCGATGAAGACCTGGAGACTAACGCAAGTATTAAATACATGCAAAGAATGATCGACTTTGACGCTCCTCGTCAACACCAGTCGCGTCTTTGGATGATGCTTGGGGCCTCGGCGACGCTCCCGTCTCATCTCTACCACGCACATTCCCTCTGACTGTCGGACATGAATTCTACAGGCGAGACATCCCTGGAAAACATGACTACCTACATTATGCTCAGGGCTGGCTTCTTTAGCAATGCGAAGCCCACAACATGAGAAAGGGGCTGCCCAACGCCCTCGACCAGTCCTGACCCATGAATGAGGGGAGGCCTCCACGAAGAAGCGAACTATCCTTCGTTTAGCGATGGGATCCTCTCAAAACCCTCACGATTCGGCGCATGACATGTGGGCTCGGGCGCGTTTCGAACCAAGATTATGCCGAAGCTCTTCACCGACATTCTGGGCATCCGGCCCGGGTGACCCACATGCAGCTCCGACTCGGACTCGGCCATTCGTCCCACCTCTGAAATGCAGATCGGTGCCGCTGCGGAGATGGGACGGGCCGGGACAGTGGAATCTATTTCCAACTCCCGAGTCGTGAAAGGAGAGCGGTGAATGACATGGCATTCAACTTTTGGCTCACATCAAACATCACCTTGAATTCAGTGGATCTCTCATTGGACGACGGCCAGGGACACGATACTAACCTTTGACCATTGCCAACATATCGAGCTATGTCGGACAATATGGAGCTTGTTCCTGCCTCATGACAACCTGCGCACCTGCATCAGACAACTGACAACACCATCTAATATCACACAGTTCATAACGGAAATCTGAAACAAAACAAAAAAAAGGGCAAAAAGAAAACACTTTCCTGAGTCGGTGCGGTGCCTGACCAGCCTGATACTGGCAACGTCCTATTTGCACACCATTGAACAGCTGCCGGGGTTGGTTGTCACACCAAGAGTGCTCAATTAGATCGCCGCGGTCGTCGAGTGATCGTTCAAATCAGAAGTGTTGGAAGTCGCACATGTGTCATGCTTATTGACGAGAAAACACGGCACACAATTGGGAAGGCTCCTTCACAATGAAGATGATTCCTTTCAAAAGTGTACCATGTCTCGCGAGTAAAGTATGGATAGTCTGTAGGAAGTGCCATAGCCCTAGATGGCTTCCTCGAAAAGTTGTGTTGTAACCTATAGACGATGGATTTCAAGAAGACATAACCAGAGTTGGACAATTTCACTCAGGAGGATCAATGACCAAGATTATTGAGGCCAAACAGCCATCTCTCTCATTATGATTTACTATGTTCTAAGGAATGTATCGTGATATGCATATGCCAAATGATTGAAGAGCGCCGGTTCCATGCAGATGTTTAGAGTCCCCCCTATGGGACAATCCCATTATGCTTTAAACAAGACATTAATGTTCTTTTTGAATATCGTAAGACATCGCCGAGGTCGTGTGGTGGTTTACAGACCGCAGGCGCTGAGGGCGACCTGGGTGGCCTGGGCGTCGATGCGGCCGAGCTGGTTGGCCTGGCCGTTGGTGAGGTCGTTCATGGCGCCGAGGGCGAGGTTGAAGCCGGAGCCGGCGTGGTCGATGGCGAGGACGTTGATGCTCTTGCCGTTGGGTGAGCTGCCAGCAGGTGCCGCACTGTTGTCTCGTGTTAGTGGTGGTGCTCATGTAAGAAGTGTGAAGAGGTGGGGGGGGACTCACGTTGGGGGAGTTCCAGCCGGCAACGGCGTCGGAACCACCGATGTAGGGGAAGCGGGCGATGTTGCCCTGGGTTTGCCAGTTGTACTTGGTGATCAGGCCGTTGGCGCCGTCGGAGCAGGAGACGGCAGTGAGGGAGCGGGCACCGTCATCATAGCCGGTGTCGAAGGAGACGGAGACGGCCGCGGCCGCGGCGACGGAGGAGAGGATGGTGACAAGGTTGGAGAACTGCATTTTGGCGGTTGTGGGTGGATGAGGCTTGAAAGCTTGGTAGTGAAGATGAGTTGTTTGTTGTTGAGATTGAGGAGGCTGGTGAAGAAGCTGATGAGGATGATGAGAAAAACAGGTCGGATGTCGTGAGCTCCTCGTCTCTCTTTATAGAATCTCGACGGCCTGGGAGATCCATCAGCCTCCTCGGTTTCCGTCCATCCACGGCCACATCCTTCCTCGCTTCCACAGCCCCCATGCCAGCGGAGGCTACAGCTCCATCACCAGACCGAGTGGATGTAGTGAGGAGGAGGCACCAGCCGCCTCCAGACGGCGAGGCATGACGTTGTGGTGTCTCCGGCAATAGCGTCATGTCGTGACATGGAACCGGCACAGGACCCTTGCTACGTCAAGCTTGGCAAGACTCCATGTCGCATGTCACATCGTATGGGAAGACTGCCGGAGAGGGGAAGCTAGCAACCGAACGAAGCCTTACTTCCCCAGGGTTCCTTACGTTCCGTCAATTCGTATTGAAGGTGTGATGCTACGCTAGCAGAGGCGGGCAAGGCCGGGCTAAGGTAAGGTAAGGTGAGAAAAAGCGCCGATCACAGATCTTGGATGTTGTTGGTCGTGGGGAAAGAAGCAAGACAGGGGTCCTGTGCTGCTGCTGCATGGGTGTGTGTGTGTGTGTGGTGGATGATGGAGGAAGGCCGCAGGCAAACAACATCCGGAGCCGAGGATCTTCTCTCTCTCTCACTCTCAGTGCTCAGTACTCAGTATGAATTGGGCTGTGAGGCAGGTGGGCTCACCATGAGATTCTCGTATTCACTGGCCACGCGATTGCCTGAGTGGCTACGGCGGACGGCGGCGGGATGGCTGTCATCCTGCTGTTTTTAGCAGTCGGAATTCCCCTAGGTTCGATTTAGGTTAGTGCTCAACAGTGGGCTGCTCGCCCGTTGGTTCGATGTTTTCCGTCGAGGTTCCATCAAAGTCGCGCCCCGGTTTTTGCCAGCCTCCACCATATGCCGCTTCTTTCTCGCAGTGGGACATCAACTCACATTCATGCTTCAATCTCAGCTGCACGGGAATCCTCTTCGCTCTTCGAGTCAGCGCGTCGCAGGCTGAGTCGATCTAGTGTTGGCCTCTCTTTTCTTTTTTGCCTTTCTGCCGCCCGGCTCGCCCAGCGCAGCGGAGCCTCAGTCGGCTTTTCCACTGTGACCCTAATTACTCGCCTTAACTCATCGGCGGCGCGCCCCATAGAAACTTCAGCGGGACGCAACGTCAGGTGGTCTTTGTTTCCTCGTGTTCACAATGCCAGGAACGGTCTCTTCGCCAACGCACGCACCCGCCGAATGCGACCCCTTCGGGCTCTGTTCATCTCTCAGTTTGGGGAGAAATGCTCTTTTCCTAGATGTCGTTTCTCGGAAGGATGAGGCGTAGAAATGCTCCGCGCTGCAATGTACGGCAGTGGCGGACGCTAGCCTCTGCTCTGTCAACAGACTAAAAGCGACTGAGCCTCCCGGAAAATCCTCCTGCTGCCACGAGCATGACCACAACATGGGCATGACGCCAATGAGACGCCGTCGCCGCGTAGCTCCCAGCGACGGCGAAAAGATGAACCCCCGAAGCCTCCGCTCGGTGCCCAAGACTAAGAGGCAACAGCAGCCTGTCTTTACGCTGACTATCCAGCCGAGCAACGTTACAAGCGCGCAAGCGCGGTGATCAGCGCGCCAGTCTCACTGTGTTTTTTTGTTACGGGCGGAGAACGAAGCTCGGGCTGTGCGATGCCTCACTCCGCGGTATGCCCGACGCGAGGGAACCCTTAGTTCATCGAGCTTGCAGAGGTTGCAATGATGTAGCCTTGGGAAATCCGAGAATAGATATTCGGGGACATCGGCCGCAAAGCGTTCGTGACATCTGCGAGATCGCCCGCCCCCGGTCACTTGTTTTCCATAAGCTTCTTCACGGTACACTGCCGATGGGCATTGCTTGATGGGGTATCGGTGGAGCTTTGTTGCGGTTGGCTCGGCAGAAACACGAGGTCTTGTCGCTCCTGTTTCTCCGCTTGCTTTTCGATGTTTCCGGTAGATATCGCGGAGGCGGTGAATGGGCCTATCTAGGCATCGCTGCGGGAGTCCGACGGGAGCGCGCAGTCTGGAATAATACTGACTTGGGATGCGGGCTGGGCATTGCAGCGCACCCACCCGACGCTGACAGCAAGCAATGCTTTTGGCAATGATCGGAGGCGTCAAGGTGAGTGAGTACCCGGTGGGTTGCTGGATATGTGATATCGTATCAATATGTCTGGGGTGCAAAGGTCGACAGCTGACCGAGTACGAGCCTCCCAGGGTGAGGGCAATATAAAAAGGCGGAGATGTGAGTTGGTTTGATGTCAGAACAAGGGAGATGGCAGAGCGACGTGACGTTCAGATAATGAAGCCGGTTCCATGTCGATCGCTGCTCCAGCGTGGGACCTCAGGCCATCCGATAACAAGACCTTGCAGCCCGGAAACATCGACGATCAACAAGAATGGCCGTGTTTCGTTTCTCGAGTCAACCATCAGTCGATGGTCGAGGAATGTAGGCATGAACGTCTTGCGCAGCCGAGTGTTTGTTTCTCATGTCGCATGAAGCTCATTTCGAGTTCCAAGGCCGAGGTTATACTCAACTCTGATATACCCAGCATGATGTGTCGTCGTAGCAACATATCCCTCCACTCGGGTTCTTCACGAACATTGAAAAAAGGGCAGTCAGCGTCGCATGAGGTGAAGTCAAAAGAAGCGACCTTCATTGGCAAAACACACACTCAGCATCGAGCAGCCAAACTCAAACAGACCAGGAGGACATGGCGTGATGCGGGAGCGATAAGATAGAAATGCCCCGTCTCAGCACGGGTTGGCCAATGGGTGCACGCGAAAAACACCCCGCACTCAGCGTAGGGCTTCAGTGCTTCACACCACCCCGCCAAAGGAGAGCCGCCGCCTGCGCTGCCGCATTCCTCCGTCATCGGGGCCTCTCAAATTTTTTGAGTCACGGAACGATTAGTGGCCACCAGATAGACGCGACTCACGCTCATTTCACACCCGTAGCGACATCCGTGACGGCTTCATCTCACTCGGAAGCAAAAGACACTCACACGTCAAAGTCTAACCACTGAGATCACCGTCAATTGAACCGCACCCGCCGGCCAGGCTAGATCGAACCAACATCAGGCCCTCCCCCTCACCACCACCACCAGAAACTCACCCCTCACCCTCTCAACTTACACCGCCTGCCTGCCCACCATGACCAAAGAGACGTTCGTGATCAAGACGCCGTCGTCCTCCGCCAACATCGGCCCGGGCTTCGACGTCATCGGCCTCGCCCTCTCCATCTACCTCGAGCTGCACGTCACCATCGACCGCTCCGTCCAGACCTCCGCCGAGCCCCTCAACTGCCGCATCACCTACGAGGGCCAGGGCGAAGGCACAACCGACATCAGCCTCGACCCCTCCGTCAACCTCATCACCCGCGTCGCCCTCTACGTCCTGCGCTGCCACGGCCAGCGCATGTTCCCCGTCGAGACCCATGTCCACATCAAGAACCCCATTCCCCTCGGCCGCGGCCTCGGCAGCTCCGGCTCCGCCGTCGTCGCCGGCGTCATGCTCGGCAAGGAGGTCGGCCACCTCGACCACCTCGACCTCGACAGGTTATTCGACTTTTGTTTGATGATTGGTATGTCATTCTTCATCTGATGTAAGGCTAGGTCACTCACATACATCGCAGAGAGACACCCCGACAACGTCGGCGCCTCGCTGTACGGCGGCTTCGTCGGCACCTACCTCCGCCCCCTGAAGCCCGAAGATGTCCAGCGCATCGAAATCCCCCTCAGCGAGGTCCTCCCCGCCCCGGCCGGCGGCGTCGACACCGGCGAGACCCCGCCCGAGCCTCCCCACGGCATCGGCCACCACATCAAGTTCCCCTGGGCCAAGGAGATCAAGGCCATCGCCATCATCCCCGACTTCCAGGTCCCCACCCACCTTGCCCGCGAGGTCCTCCCCCCTCACTACTCCCGTCCCGATGTTGTAAGTCCAGCCCCGGCCCGGCCATCTTTCCATAAGAACACATGTCCGCTAACACGAGACGACAGACCTTCAACATGCAAAGAATAGCCTCCTCCCCGTCGCCCTCGGCTCCTCGCCCCCGGACCCGGAACTCATCCACCTCGCCATGCAGGACAAGGTCCACCAGCCCTACCGCCAGACCCTCATCCCCGGCCTGAGCCAGATCGTCGAGAGCATGTCCCCGAGCACGCAGCCCGGCTTCCTCGGCGTCTGCCTCTCCGGCGCCGGCCCCACCATCCTCGCCCTCGCGACGAGCAACTTTGAAGAGATTGCCAACAGCATCATCAAGACCCTCAAGGAGAACAACTCCAACAAGGACGTCGGCTGCCAATGGAAGATTCTCGAGCCCGCCGAGGGCACCCAGGTCATCCGGTAAAATGGGAGTGGGTGAAGATGGGCAATGTGAACGGGAATAGGGGTAGAAACTCAGAGACGAGATTTTTCATGCATGATTACGGATTTTTACTTTTTTTTTGGGAACAGAGATATAAAAACACAAAATAGACGAGTCTTGATACCCACCTATGGATCCCATTGGAACAGCTCCTTTCGTTCAGCGTTGGCTGAGTTGTTCCTGAACTGGCAACTTACGGCGCTGGTGTCCCACGTCCTGGCCTTGGCCTGGTATGCTTCTAACCTCTTTGCAAACTCCTCGCCATTCCACAGTTCCCTCCCGTCCACAACCTCCCTTCTTGGCGGTCCCATTTGTTCAATCACAAAACTAGCCGCCACGGCACCATACGCAGACGCAAGAGCCGCATCGTCCGTCTTCTTGTACGCAACGGCAAAGGCCCCGAGGAACGCGTTGCCAGCTCCGGTTGGGTCGACGACCTTGTCTGACCCAACATCGTGATATGGAGGAAGCCAGACCGGCGCGGAGGACCGAGGAATCGTCAGACAACCGTGTTCTCCACACCGCACCACCGTGGTCCAACGTCGCTGCCGTTCCGGGTCTCTCTGGCAGCTCTCTTCGTCCGAGATGAGCGCGGCAGCGCTCTCGACCAGACTTCTGTTCCACGGTCCCTCCTCCGCTGGGGGAGTCATCATCTTGACGACCTCCTTGTCGTTGGGAGATAGAACGTTGACATGGTGCCCGGCGTCCAGGTGGTCTTTCCACGCCCCTTCACAATGGAGTGGTGAAGGTTCCCATGCAAAGAGAGGGTGTCCAGCTAGTCTTTGACCATGACCATCTCCGAACAGCGTAGCAGCTTGCCCTTCACGTCTTCTGGTGCCGCTAACGTGTATAACGGAGGCACGATGCAGATACTCCGGAAGCTCGTCAACACTCGGCCGGAGAGGCTCCGTCGTATATCGAAACGTCTTTTCTAAAAGAAACCACACCGTCAGCTTTCCACCACTCCCAAAGCAAAAGATGATCCAAGAACCTACTCCCAAAGACATCATCTTCGTAAGTCAACAGCCCCCTCGTCGACAACCTCCCCTCGACCTGCTGCACCAGCACCGTCAACCCCCACGCCTCGATCTGCTCCACCACCGACGCCGGGAAGTCGTCACCGGCCACGACGAGGCAACACACCGTCTCGGCGTCCTCCTGCGGAACAGCGAGTCGAGCTCCGAGGGTACCTGTACAAGCACGACAACATTTCACATTAGCCAAACACACACTCACTCACACGCCCCTCCCCCTGGAATATACCAAAGCCATGTATATGCCACAGATCTGCAAAGAAAAAAAGGTACAAACGTCAACGCACTGTAAAACCCGGATCCGCCGGCAACATCCCTCAAAACCCTCCCGTCCGGGAAGCGGATCTCGTCCAGCACGACCATACCGAGCGACACGAACCCCGGGGCCGGTAGCTCCCCTGCTGTCGTAGCTGCTGGTCCTGGTGCTGCTGCTGCGCCTGGTGCCACCGTCGACGTCGTCGCCGCCGGAGCTGAGCTCGGAGACCGAGCTTCCATAATGACCCTCCCCTCGGCGTTTGCGTCCTTCGACCCGTTGAACGTCGTCCGACGTCTCTGTTCCAGGTCCCTGGTTTTGAGATGGTTCTGTTAAAGATATCCACTTTCCTTCTCTCGTCTACGAAATGCTTATTTTTGAACTCTCGCGTGGGCGCGGGCCCGGCGTTGATTGGACCATTTGGCATTTGGGGGGGCGTTCGGTGACAAAGATGTCAAAAATAACGAAGGAGGGATTTGCCGGTTTAACCATGGTGTAACCAACCATCAACATCACAATGGAGAGCGACGCTGTACACACCACATACTCCGTACACGCATACACGCCCCCAGGCCCGGCCCGTCAGGATGCAAGTCAACCCCCTGAGCAAACCCCACGCGAGCAGATAAATCCAATGAAGGCGGCGGTGATGCCGATTACAGATCATGACGAGAAACATACTCCCTTTCCCCCATCCCCTGCGTGGTCAGCGAGTAGCTTGTCGCACGTCGTCGCAGCAGGTAAACAACCATAACCTGTCCTCGTTTGATATGCAGGACACTGTGAATCGAGGCCGGCCACTCATATCGAGACGAAATGAGCGGTGAGACGTGCACAAATCGACGGCCTGCCATTCGCCTCACTCACTCGCCAACCCGCGTACCCAAGCCAAGATGCCAATCGCGTGTTGCGAATCTCAAACATGGCCAGAGACATTTCTTATCTCTCTATCTCGCATGCGCATGCCTTCTTAGAGACAGGCATTGCATTCGCATACAGCATGCATGCGCATAGGGGTTAAATCATAAGACATTTATCAAGCGCGTCCTCAATGGCCAATCGCCAGCGTACCTACTTTTACGGAATCACAGAGTATGGAATGGGCTGGGCTGGACCGGACACAGGCGAGGCGTCTGCCAAAGTCAGCCACCCGAACTTCAAGTCCTCGTAGCACAGTGAATCTCGAACTCGCTCCCGGTTCGGACGGCGTCCTGCGTCTTTCCCTCGCCCAGCCCCGAAGGGCCTCACGCCAGCCGGCAGGGCTGGCGTTAGCCTTGAAGGGTGTTACGGCGTTCAGCCCAGCAGACGGGAAACCCCCCGAATCGCCGCGTGTCCTGTCGCACGGCCTCTCGCCTTGAAGCAGGTAAAGAAGAGAGAGGTGCTAAAAATACAGTTGGAGCAAGAAACGGCGTTGGAAAAAGCGAAAGTCCACGCTTGGTGGTGTTCCCTTCCCTTCAGCCTCGCACAGACTCGCTTTGGTCCAGGGAAAATTGCCCGAAGGGTTGGAAGAGAGAGCGCGCTACCATACACCCCCACGGCCACGGATGGATCTGAACTTCGGCGACAATTCTTTCCACATCTCTGTGCTGTTGTCAACGCTGATGCTGCCCCTGCGTCGCGCGGGTATCAGAAATCAAGAAAGTCTGGCAGAGAGGGCCGCCGTTCCCCGGCGGCAGCAGCTCATCATCCCTCCACTCTTCGTCATCACCGGTGCCATGGTATCCCCAACGATTTCGTAACCGCGATGATCTGATGAGGTGAGATATCGCCGAGTTTCGAGCAGACACGTCGCTCGGGAGTCGAGGACAAGACGAAGGACGAGACGCCGTCTGAAGTGTAGCTTGCATAAGCTCCTTCTCTCGGTGCGCGACGATGGATTGAGTGGATAGGCGAGTGAACAGCGAAGCAGAGGGAGTGCCATTTACTCCGAGAGTGCAACCGTCGTTTGCTGTGCTTCCCGCCGACGTAGACAAGTGCGCCGGTCGGGGTGGTGGTCTTGAGTCGTTGCAATCGGGATGGTGTTCCCGGTACGGTCTTGCGTGTCTTGACTCTCGAGTCTTGACGAAGTCGCTGCGGCGGGTGGGGCGAGTGGGGTTGGAGAAGCCCGCAGACACAGAAACAGCAACACTGTGAACCTAAGGAAAGCGCAGGACGAGCGACGTGGGATGGTGGAACGGGGGTGGTTCCCAACGATCTGGCCATGCGCCGATCGTCCAACAGCCCGGCCAATCAGGGCGGACGCATTTCGAGAATGATTCGACGAACCTGGACACCCCCGACCCCCAAGCGGTGAGGGAAAGGAGCCGCCAGCTCTGATACTGCGTGCCTGCGTAAGTCAGCCCACCCCATAACCGAACACCCCCCATAACCGAACGCGTCAAAACACCACTTTTTCCCCTCTTCACCACCACCACCACATTGCGCCAGAACGCGTTTACCCACCACAACACTCGAAATTAATTCTTTTGAAAATACCAGTGCACTCAGTATGGCTAAATATACTGAGCAAGACATCTTGAACGCTCTGCGCGATGTTCAGAATGGGATGAGCGTTCGGAAGGCTGCACGCGCCTCGAAAGTGCCCTTGTCGACCCTCCACGGCCGCATCCACGGTTCTGGGACTCGGCAGGAAGGTCGCGCCACCTTCCAGAAGCTGGCGCCTGCCCAAGAGAGTCACCTGGTTAACTGGGCTCTCGCGCAGGGTGCTCTCGGCCTTGCGCCTACCCATCGGCAGCTCAAGGATCTGGCCTAACGTGTACTGGCCTGCGCCGGCGACGACCGCCCTCTCGGCAAGAACTGGATCGACGGCTTACTACGCCGCAACCCCTCTCTGAAGACCCTACGAGGTAAGGCCATCGAATCTAAGCGCGTTACTGCCGTCACGACTAAGAAGATTCAGGCTTACTTCGACCTCTACAACCTACCTGAGATCAAGCGCATCCCACCCCAGCACCGCTACAACATAGACGAGACTAGCCTCATGGAGGGCAAGGGGATCAACAGCCTCGTCCTGGGTTCCTCCCGCATAAAGAAGATATATAACAAGACGCCAGACTCGCGTACGTGGATCACTATACTGGAGTACATCTCAGCCCTTAGTAAACAACTTCATCCGCTGGTTATATTCAATGGCAAGACCGTCCAGCAAGGCTGGTTCCCTGCAGAACTTAAGAACCACAACCACTGGCATTTTACTGCCACCGACAATAGGTGGACGACTAATAAGGTGGCTGTTAACTAGGTCAAGGAGGTATTCGATCCCCAGACAAAGCCCACAGGCAAGGACGAGGGATTATGGCGTCTTCTGGTCTTAGATAGGCATGGGAGCCATACCACAGTCGACTTTATATGGGAATGTTACAGCCAGTTAATTTACTTGGTTTTTCTACCTGCCCACTCCAGCCACATCACTCAACCCCTTGACCTATCAGTGTTCAGTCCCCTCAAGTCAGCCTACCAACAAAGAGTCAACAACTTCACAACCCTCACAGATGCCACGCCTCTGGGAAAGCATAACTTCCTCATCTGTTATGCTTTTGCCCGGGTTGACAGTTTATCTGATGTTAATACTCGGGCTGGGTGGCGCGCCGCCGGCCTCCACCCCCTCAGCCGCGCGAAGGTCCTACTCAGTCAGCAACTACTCTCGAATACAGCAAAAGAGATCGCCAAGAGCCTGCCTACCGAAAAGAGGGCTCTTGAAGATGGGTTACGTACGCCTACGAAGTCGAGAGATCTACGTGGTGTCGAGTTGACGCAGTTAATACCTCGCACCACTCCCCGATCCTTCCGACGGTATGGCAGACGATTGCTTTTTACTATGGGGAAGGGCTTGGATCTTCAACACAACGTCATTGCCGTGAAGGACCGTGAGATAGCTGAACTTCGAGCCAAATTGGAGGCCTACATGCCATATAAACGGAAGCCAGTTGAGCCTAATCCAAACAAGCAGTTTGCCGACATCCAAGCCATCAAAGATGCCCAAGTTATAGGGTCAACATTAACTTTCGAGGGCGCGAAGAAAGTGAGAGCACAAGAGATCGAATTTGAATCGTTCCAACATACTTTTTTGCTGGCTAGACAGTAATACAACCATGTTTTGCTGAACCTGCGTTGCTGGTACCTCTTCGGCTGAGCCGTTCGGTTATGGGGGGTGTTCGGTTATGGGGTGAGCTGACTTAGTACTCTGCCAGCTTCAGAGGGACGTCGAGCCCTGTTCGCTCGCCCTGCTCTCACCAGCCTGCCAATTAATTTATGCTTTTAACGGTTGGCAAACGCTGCTAATCTCTCGAAGCCGGGGGATCTTGTTTCTGGTTTTGCCTCGAGTTGCAATGATCGCCGCCGTCTCCCTGCTGGGCCCCTCGACCGCTTCCAGAACCTGCCAGTGTCAGTGTCAGGGTCAATGTCAATGTACCGTGCTCCAGGTAGGTCCAGTGCCTGCGCGACAGGTCAAGGTCCAGCGAGCCAACCAGCCAGACAGACTGATGTCGTAGTGTAGACAGCCAGAGCAGAGACAGACAGGAACGGGAACCCCATCAAGGCATGCCCAGCCGATGCGGGCGATCATGGGGTCGCAGGTACGGCGCAGGGAGCTCCAAGACTAGCGCCGAGTGATGTCTTGGATTGGGAGCAGGGGAGGTATTCGTACCTAGGGGAAAGCATCCGGTGCCCGCCAAATCAACCCATTTTCGGAGGGCTGGCTTTTGTCAAGACTCATGGGCGGTTTTCTCGCCTTTTCGAGGTTGCTTGAGGAAACCTCTGGGAAAAACTTGCCAAGTCCTTGAGAGCAGCAGAACCGATGGTGACGAAATAGAGGGGAGGGAGGAGACGGCGACGTCAAGCCGCCAATGCGCCTCTCGGTCAACAATCTTCAAGCGGCAGACCCGGCGTGCTTTAGCTCTCGCGTGTGTTCGTGGGCGAGGTGAGGCGAGGTGAGATGATTGCGCCAACGGTGCAAGATGTGTGTCACTGGTTTGTTGCGTTGCGCAGCTGTGCTCTGTTGGAGCGCACCGCACCGCACCGCACCGCACCAACTGGTGGCAGCAGCTTCGCACCACGCTGCGAGTGCTGCTAGGCGGGAAAAAAGAAAAAAGGTGTGGTGGAGACGGGAAGCAAGGCGCATGTGCCGGGGTGGACCCGCAGTGGCCCAAGCTCCTCAACGTCTCGAAGCTTTTTGGGTTTCTGGTAGGGGGGTTGACAACTTTCAGTGACAAGTGACACCCAGCGCAGGGCGGCACAGCGGTGGACTGGCAGGGCGCTTGGCTTATGGCCCTGCTCGCCTCGAGTTCCCCCCCAGCTCAAGTATTCCATTTGTACGAATAACACAGCCTCTGTTCCTACCGCTCAGCAGCTCAGCTCAACAAGCATTTCCATGAGCAAACAACCCCTGAGTCCCCCAAAAGCAGCAATAAACAACCCATAAACAAGAACCCAGAACAACAAAAGATGGTGGAAACCAGACACGTACGCCGCTCATGCGACGGGGGTCCATGACTTGACTGCGGCGGCGCCTGGCCATCACCACCACCGCCAGGGCAGGAACATGTCTCTACTTTCTGTTGAGTTGTCTAATAGTCCAGCCCGTTTCTTATCAGCATCGCCCGCGCGCTCTCGCTCCCTGCTCCTAGCCCAGTCCAGTCCAGTCAGGGAAACCCGTTGGAACGTGTCTGTCTGATGTTCGCTCTTCTCTCTCTCGCTCCTCGGAAACCGCATCCCGCCCCGTCATTCCTCTTGTCACAACATGGACATGGCAAGGTAGAGGTCCCTTCTTTGCCTCCCAATCTGACAATCTGACACCCGCGAAAGCCAGTCCGCAGATAACCAAGCCTAAATTAGACCAAGACCCATCGCATTTGTTTGGATAGCGTGGGCTATCTCCTCCAAGTTGTGGGTGGGTGTTCGGTGTTCGCTGCTGATGCTCTCTCACACACGCGCTATGGCAACGCAGACACTACATCCCGTCCGTCACCCGCCTTGGCAGGGTCACGAAGCAATCCCTCACCTCTCGACCGTGTATCTGTGTACCTGAACCCGACCCTGACCTGATCTGACCTGACTTGGCCTGTCGTGCTGACCGACCTGACCAGCGCTCACCACAGGAATCCCGAGTCTTGACCGCTACGCCCTGGAACCTCTCGCTTTCCTGTTCTCTTCTTGCCTCACTGGAGCCGTTTCCAACCCGCACACCGCAACTCAGCTCTGCAAACGGAAGCCGTTCCATCTTTTTTTTTTTTTTTTTTTGTCATTCTCCTCCAACAGAGGATGAGCAATGCACCACCCAGAGAGTGGTTTTCCCGCACGAATCCAGATCCAGATACACAGTGTGGTGTAGCGTAGCGTAGCAGCAACATCCAGCGGTCGCGGCAGAGATCGCATGCCACGCCCACCAAACCGCACCATTCCCCTCCCGTCCTCAGCTCACGCGCCCGCATCGATCGGGCGTTTCCCCTCGCCAGCTCTTCCCGGATTCCATTCTATAATAGTGCCATTTTTACAGACAACTGTTGGCACTCTGCAGAGACATCGACCGTGATGTTCGCCACACCCAGGACTACTCTACTCTGGCGCAAATGCATCCGGGAGGAGACTGGATGAAAGTTGCAACTACTGCTGCTGCTGCTGCTGCTGCTGCTGCTGCTGCTGCTGCTTATTCTCAACTCACCGCACTATCCAATGCAGCAGTTACTTAAGTGCACTGCAAGACGAACAGAAAGCATAACATGGCGTACATGCAGACACACAGAGAGAGACACACACCACGACTCATGTACATCACCGCCGACACGTACATCCCCCGCCAACCAAATAACCTCCCCTGCTGATCGTGATTGGATCCCTCCCCAACAATACAGGGCGTCTTAGCTAACAGGTACCTGAGCTGCACACCCCCCTGCCCGCCCAGCAGGTACATCTCAACACCAGGGCCACCCTCTCTGGGTCCTCCACAGTCCCAACTCCCGGCGCGCCGGCCGCCCGTCGCCGGACCTCCGGGTACATCCACTTTGCTCCCCTCAACCACCGCCAGGACATGTATCCTCCCCCGTTTCTGAAGCTCCCAAGTAACGGTACCTACACCCAAACATTTTCTTCTCTCTCTCGCCGAATTGAGCTCCTCTACCTTGACCTGACCTTACCTACGGGGGGAGGGATGGTTTGGCCGCCTCCGCCGCCGCTACTCCCCGTTCCCATCTCGTCCCATCCCCGAACCCAGCAGCTGGCCAAACTCACTCTCAACCCACCTCGTCCATCCATCCCATCCCATCCCATCCAAGTTCCAGACCAGGGGTGTGGTGTGTGAGATGAGAGACAGAGGAAGCCATGGGCGGTCCCCCCCTCCCCTCATCTGCAGCATGCGTGTGCCTATGTGTGTGTGTGTGTGTGTGTGTGTCCGTCCATCCGTGTCGAAAAGAAGTCCCAAATCCCACCCCCGTTCCCCTTCCTCCCTTCCGTGCGTATATCTGCCGTGCATCTCCCCCCTCCCTCCTCCTCCCGTCCAACTCCCAGCTCCCATCCGTCCGCCAGACTTGCATCTATCGTACATCCATATCCAACATCTCGAGTCCATCTCCTCCGGTGACAAACACCAAACATACACACAGCCAGATTCCGGAAATCAGCTCCCCGCCATAAAAATGTCACGCATCACCGCCCCCGTCGCGAAGCTCACCCGCTCCATCAACTCGGCCGCGACAGCCAGCCGCTCCTCCGGCCTCCTCGAGTCGCACTACAATGTAAACCAGGGCGCCGTCCTCATGCCCAAGTACGCAGAGCTCCTCAAGAACCGCTCCGAAGACGTAAGTTTCACCAGCTTCACTACACCACTGCCCATCACTAACACAAAAACCTCAGTCCTCTCGCTCCCTCACAACAACCCACCGCCCAACCCCGCAACCAACCCGCACATCCCCCGCCCACCGCCGCATGCAGACCTTCTCCTCTCCCGCGTCCGCTTCTCCCGCCCACGCCTCAATGGACTTCACCGTCCTCCCCGCCTCCTTCGACGCCCTCCCCGCCGCAAACGAGTTCGCAGGCATGCGCATGCCCCTCCTCCCGGACTCCTTCACCACAAAACACCAGTCCCTCTACGAGCAGACCCTCGCCGAGGACCTGCCCCTCTCCAAGCCCGAGATCTCCATCATCGCCGCCAACCCTGACAACGTCACCGCCGCCGCCCTGACCGAAGTCGAGGGTTTCGGCGTCGACGGCGTTGAGCTTAAGTGGGCGCACGAGGGCGAGTCCGCCGCCGAGGACGCGCACCAGCCCGGTCTGAGGGATCTGTGGAAGGGTCTCGTTGACGACGTCGTTGGCAGGAAAGCTGCCCTCTAGAGAGGGAGCATGTATGAGGATGTCAAAAAAGGGGGAGGGAATGAACATGTCATGATGTGAACACTACAAATGCGAAGCGGTTGGATTTATTGTAGTCATTAAAGGGTTGCTTGCTCGCTCGGAAAGCGGCTGCACCTGGGTCTTTTTTTGGTCATTCATATTGGTTTAATTAGCAAGCTGCAACTTCATTGGGAGGGAGGATTCAAGGGAGACAGACACCACACTGGGTACGAGAAGCATGATCAATTCTACGACTCAAAGTTGGATCTTACACGGATCTCACATCACACACCATCTTCGACTTGCAATGTGACGTGGTCTAATTATGAATGTTGCTTTTGATTGCCAATTTGTGGTATCGATCGCCCTGTGCCTTACACTCCTAGTCGCGAGTCCAATACCCGATTTCCATAATAATACCTGCTTCTCGCAGCACTTGATTTCTCGGCTCGTACAGTACGCAATACCCCCCGGCGTGTAAAGAATATCTCGCTTTCCCAGGCTCTAGTCTGGCTACCATCTCCCTATGTGTCTGCACTTGCACAATATGCAGGACCAAATCTCAAAACGCTCCCCCATTATCCGCCCCTAGTTCGTTCATCGCTTCTTCATAGTAGGGCGCGGCTTACACTCGTCCGCCTGTACCGGGTGCAACATGACCTTGATGGGATGCGACTGCGTGTTATGTTGGAATCCCTTGCTCCAGTCGTAGCTGATGCCGTACGCGAAAATGGAGCCGTTCTTGTTGAACGTGGTCGCCGTGATGCTGCCGCCGACGTTAGGGTATCCCTTAAGTCTATGCTTGGCATCCTTGTCCCAGAAGTGGAAAGTTCCGTCCGAGCCGGCGGTCGAGAATGTGCCGTGGACGGGGTGGAAGGAGATGTCGTTGACAGCGTATACGTTTGTGAGGTTGTTGGCCGGGGGGTCGCGATGGCACTTGAAGGAGAAGTTGGAGCTGTCCACCTGTCAGTTGGCTGTCTCTCGAAATCGCGTCTTGCACGACGTACCTAGCATCCTTGTCCTCCACGTACTGGATCGCGCAGCGGCCCTCGATACTTCCAATGGCAAAGCCGGCGGCGTCCGTAAAGCAGCTGACAACGCGAGTTTGCCACTTGAGGGGGCTCTGTAAGGTCTTGTAGAATTTGGTCGGGTTCTTGAGGTCGACAACGTTGATGTACCGGTCGGCGGTGCCGATGACGAGCAGGTCGTTGCGCACGTCGATCGAGTACACGCGCTCCTGGCAGGTCAACGTGGCGGCGGGTGTGGGCGATCGCATGTCCCAGTACTTGACCGTCTTGTCCCATGAGCCGGAGACGGCCATGGTGCCGTTGGCGGAGTCGAAAAGCGAACACACTTGACGGGCTGCTCGTGTTCGCCAATCTTGATGGTCTGCTGGCTGCCCAGGTCGCAGGCCTTGACGGCCTTGTCGGCGCCACCGGAGAGGACCTTGCTGCCGTCCTAAGGGGGATGATGTTAGTTTTTGCGGAGGACAGAGATATCGAGAAAATGTGCATTCGTACCTTGGAAAAGTCGCAGTTCAACACGGGTCCGTCGTGCTCGTACGCGTGCCTTCCCTCGCTCTGGCCATTTTGGGCAATCTCGTATCTGACCTTCTTGTCCCAAGACGCGACGGCCAGGAAGTCGCTGGTTTGGTTCTGGTTCGGGGAGAATGCGAGGTCGGAAATGCTGTCCTCGGGAGGGTTGTTGAGCGCAACGTCCTGCTTGAGGTCGCCGACAGTGTTGGACGGCGTCGATGCCGCCGCGGAGCCAAACAGGCCGGACATGGTGGCCGTCGAATAGTCGGTCTGCTTGTGTTGGAGAGAAGAGGAAAGAGCTTTTCGTCGGTCGGTAGGTCGGTCGAGAAAATCAAGCCGCACCAGTCTTGATCGAGAGCGGGTGCTTGAGTTGGGGATCCGAAAAGGGGGTCGGCCTCAGCTTCAAATAGCTGCTGGGTGAGGTCCAGGAATCTTCTAGGCAGGAGAAGCACTGGGATAGACAGTCGCGATGCGAAAAGTGAGGTCGCCCTTCGATTGGCTGCAAAGCCACAAGGCTGGGTGCCTGCTGTGCCTGCCGTACCTGGGTAGCTGCAGCGCTAAAGCCACATCGGACCCACTACAGCCACGACGCCCCACCACCCAAGCAACTTTTTTTTTTTTTCTCCCATTGGTATTTAAAACAAAATCTTGAAAGCTCTGGTTCACCTTTTGTTTTCTCTCTTCTACAACCCTCCTCGCCCGACAAATCGCCATCGAAGCTCACAAACAGAGACGCCTCAAAACGTCTCAGGCTCTTTGCAGCCCAGAAGCTTTGGGAGAAAGTCCCCGGACACACGTTACTTCTTCCTTTCGGGGTTGAAGGCAAAACGCCGCGGAAACGCGCCGCCATAGAAGCACAGCGGCTGACCTCCAAGACCTGCGTCCGGACACAATGGCTCTCCCCCTCCGCCCTGCCCCGTCGCTACATCGTCGTGGCTCTTCTACACCCTTCTCAAAGCCCCGTCCCCTTTACCCGAGACCCCATGGATGAAGATATGAGTCCGCGCTTGGGATCTGGGGGTGGTGTGCTTTGGATGGGACGAGAGGGCTCTTCGGTGACGGGGCGGCCGCGTGGGGAGGTCGCTTGCCGGGCGAATTCAAGGGTCGGTCGGAGGAGTCTTTCGTCGAGATCGATAGTTATGCGATTGCTCGTTCCTTCACAGGGGCGGGATTACTCGATGGGGCTTATTCTCGGCGCGAGGGGGGCTCAAACCTGAATTCACGGGTTCCTGTCTGGTCCGCAAAGGGTTAGACACCTACACTCTGGACTTCGTGGGAAGTCTCCCCGTCTATGATACCCTGGGCCGACAAGATCCCTATTTCAACCCATTTTTCAAGTTCAATGATGATCACCAATATAGAGTCAAGCACTGACGGTGAGAGGCCTTAGGGTCCGCCAATGTGAGCGACAAAAATATGCGTTATGGTATCTGATGAACTTTTTCTTAAGTCTCTTTTTTGTTATCAATGGTTCGGATTAGTTGGTCTTTGGATCCTCGGTCCAAGTCATAGGTATATAGATAGCAATAAACAACATCAAAATGTGGTATATCTGGAGTCCCGACGTGAAGTGCCCTGCGCCGACCTCTACCATGTCTCATAAAAAAGCCATCCCAACTCCATAAAAATGCAGGTCATATCAGACATGACTCCTTATATCGTTCCGTCACATTAGTCCGCCGAGAACCACCTTGCCAATATTGGCAACTTCCGTCTTGATGTGTGATCTGCTGCTGTCCTCGAACTCCTTGACAACACCCTGGACAATGATTTTGCGCACCTTGGCATCGGCCTTTGCGAATAGCTCAGCTACCGGCGCTGTCGTCTCTCTGGGCGTGGGCACCAGCGTCAAGACCCTCGTATAAACGTCAATGAGCACTTCGCATAGTGTCGCGAATGTCTCGAAGAAGTCCGGCTCGAACGGTAAGGATGGTGTGAGAAGATGGGTGTAGACCTCGCCCGGGAGAAGGTCGTTGTCGCTGGATGCAAAGGACATGACGCTGGCGCTCGCGCTCCCGGAAGAACCAATACCTCCATCTGCGCCGTCCCCGGAAGAGCTGAAGTCGTTGGCGCTACTTGCGCTGCGCCGTGACTTCCCACCTTGACGGCGGAACATCTGTGGCAAGCGTGCCCGTGACAACGAGCTCGTAGAGCTGCCGCCCTCTCCGTGAAGCTGTTGGAAAGACTCGAATTCTTGGAGTAGATTATTCAGGCTCCGTAGGAACTCAATGGGGGTGTTTGCGTAGAGATCGACAATGGTAGGCAGGGAGAGACCGAGGAGGAGGTAGTTCGTGGCGCGGCGGGCGAGCTTCCGCTGGTCAAAGGAGGGCATACGTTGGAGGTCGGGCTTGTCGAAGAGGATAGTGTTGAACCAGTACACACGGCCTTCGTGTCTGTCCATGAAGTATTTAGTAAGGAGGAACAGCATGGAGGGGTAGAAAGAAGCCTTACGCCTTGCGGATGTAGTCCAAGGTGGATATCCTCTTGTTTGCAATCTCCTGCATCTGCATGTGCAGCACAACAGACTCGCTCGACTGCCACATGTTGGGATGTGTCGCAGAGGCCGGCGGGGGCTGCAGACGATCGGGGGCAAGGCTCGCTGAGCCAGTATGTGTGCGGCTGAGCATCTTGGAGAAGCTGTCGGCGGAGGCGGGGCTTTGTATGTTGTCGGCGTCGCGGGTGATCTTCGCAGCGGCGGCGAGGGCAAACTCGGGAAGGGCGGGGGGTACGTTTCGGTCGGTGACTACGACATTGCCTCCTCCACCAGAGCTGGAGCTGTTCGCACGTCGCTTGGAGGACTTGGAGGGAGAGCTAAAGGAAGGCTTGCGGCCGAAGGAGCTCTTGCGGTCCTTGGTCAGGACGTTGGGACCGGCGGGATATTGTAGCGGCGGCGGGAAGAAGGGCGAGGGCTGAGGAGGGGGTTGCGACTGCGACTGCTGCGGTGGCTGCTGGTCACCTGAGGACGTGCCGGGACGGGACTTTGAGGAGGAAGAGGAAAAGAAGGAAGTCGAGAAGAAGGGTGCATTTGCAGTTGCGGGTGTTGCGCCGGATCGCTGCATGTCTTTGAATGGAATGGGGGGCCTGGAGGACCTCTGTCTGGAGGGAGGCAAGGAGGGTCGACGGAGACGGGGGTGGACGGGGTTCGACAGGGAGGGATGGAGAGCGGAGGAGCACCTCAGACCTCAGACCTCAGGGCCAGACCAGGTTCAGGAGTCCGGCGAAGGAGGGCGGACGAGGGGCCGATTCGATCGGCGGGCGGTTTTGGCGTGGGCAAGGCGAGGCGGTATTGGTCCGGCGGGTTTGATGAGGTGGTGCCGAGAGAGATGGATGTGTCGGGCCCAATGTTGTTTGCTGTGCCCGTACCGGCTGAGTGACTTTTTTTTTTGCTAAGCAATAATAGTCTGCAGTTCCTTTCCCTTTCCCGCTGCAAGGCTCGGGCAGGTGACAGGCTTTCAGCTGGTGTGTTGGTGCTTTTGCTTTCGCTTGCGGGAGCCCCTTGCTTCGCACTATGACTTGCGTTTCGGTGACCTGCTTTGCCTTTCAGAGGTGCTGCCCGTCTTCCGGTTGGTCGCCAGAAAGATTGACGCCACTTTTTTCCAGGTTTTCTGGTGGTCGAAAGTTGCTGCAAGGTGGGATCAGATGGGCGGCGGGATGAGCTCAAGTGGTGACGCCGATGAATAGCATACGGCGGATATGGGTTTGTAAGATTAGCACAAAGCCCCTTGCTGCTCGTTCTGATGCAGGCTGCGGTTCAAACAGATCGGGGGTCGAATCCTAATGAACGCCCTGCAGGTTGAGTTTAATGAAGACTGGAGACGACGACGAGTCGATGAGGAGGCAGACACGAATCCGGAGTGCGAGAAACAGCGAATATTGGCGGGTTTCCGGACCAGGCTGTGAGGCGGGCAAGTTGATGCGGGTGGATGGCAAGGTCGCAGGATCGCCAAGGGCCCGTTTCTGCGTAGGTAAGGTAGGTAATCAATCGTATTACGGCTCGGAGTGTTTTTCGCTGCTCTGGACGGCGGAGTAAGGTAGGGCAAAACGTGGGAGAGTGGACGCTTCAATGCCAACTCGGACTCAATGCTGTCGAAGGGTGGTCGTCAGACGAGGGTTTGGACGGGGGGTTGAATTCTAGGCGAGGGCCAGAATGTCGTGTGAGTGTGTGAGAGTTAATTATATTTCTTCCCTCCCCTTGTTGTTTGTGGGTTAGGTGTGTGTTGTTTTGCAGGGTCCTTTATTATGATGTCCGGGGCGAATGGAGCAAGTTGGCCACTGCAGGCTGGCTTTCTGTCTTACAGTTCCTCCAGTTTGTGGTATGGATGTCTTAGACAGACCGCCGGCGAGGTCGTTCGACTGAGCTCCAGCTGTGCGGATGGCTGTTTTGTCCGTTCGCATCAACGTTGGAGCGGCGATGAGGTGCTGCTGAAAGGCGAGTGTTGCAGGATGGCTTGAGCGACGCGGTTGGGTGCTGTGCTTCTGCGACCCTGTGGCTGGGCGGGGATCGGAGCTTTATCTGGCGACCACAGTAAAAGGTAGGTGCGGTGCGGTGTGGTCGAGGGGTGCAGGTGCAGGTGCAGGTGCAGGTCGCGAACTCGAAAGAAGAGCGAAAAGCGCCAACGCCAGTCAAAGTTGCAGATGCAAGCGCGGCGTCCCTTTTTAGGTGCGGTGCCTTGCGTTAGAGGAAAGACGGTGGAACAGAGCCAATTGGCCTCGCACCGCGCGGGAAAACAACAGAAAAACAACACGACTCTTTATTACCACCCATCTCATTTCGACAGGCTCTGGGATCCCGAAGAAAAGAGAGGATTGCATGGCCCAAACACCAAACAACATCAGCTCCCACCGCCAATCGACTCAGTCCCGACCGCACCACCATCGTCGCCCAGCTGCGTCCATCCCTGCGATCCCGCCGTGTTTCCTCGCCCGGCAATCTGGCTGATGTGTTCGCCGTGAGGCAATTCCAGCGCAGCTTGTTGTGGCCGTATTTCCCCCAGCCAGGGACATCCCATTCCGGACGTCTGAAGATCCCAAATGGGTCGCCCGATGCACCGGGAATTTGGGACGGACAATGGGGCTTGCGCCAGTCGCGTTCCAAGAGACTCGCCCGTCGCTGGGCCAGACGCCAGAACTTTGTGAGGGGGAATGGCCGCGAACGGAATCTGGGAGGCACCGCGTGGCAGTCTTCGCCCTCGTGTTCAAAGTCCATCCACAAAGAACTGCTAGTGCTCGTCATGGCTCGGGTTGATCGGCAGGCAGACAATGGAAACGCCGATGCCCGGTGGAAGGGTTCTAGGCCGCGCTGCTCATACATTCCTTCGTCTTGCTAAGCTTTCCATCGTTGCTGCATTCCCGGTGCTCCCTCGTCGAGGCGACCACGACTAATCAGTGCTGAATCTATCGTGAAACTCTCTCCCTCCCAACACCCAAAACCACCATCCGAGGGCAACCATTAAAACAGCGCCAACAGCAAGCAGCAGAATACCAATTGCCCAATAGCAGAACGTCTTTGACCATTATCATCGCTCTAAGCACAGGCATGCGCACATACTCTGGACCAGTACAGATCGCCAGACCGCACCGTCGACTCCAGTAGATGAGCTACCCTCCCTCGAAAGAGTCCGCGCAGCGCCCAAAGCGCCGAGCTACACAGAGCACATACCTCTCTTCCCCGTACGGCTGCTTGACTTCTTCCACATCGATCCTGAAACATTCCAGAAGCTCGAGTACCACGTGGAGGCTGCGACTCTCCAGCGATCCGGCTGGGAATACCACCCTTTAATGTCACCCTTCTTAAATTCCCACGCGACATATCAACGCCTCGGTGGCCTCTTGCCAGGGTGCCAATGTCGTCAAGTACCGCCACCGACTTCCACCTAGGCAACCACCAAAGAGAAATGTGCCTTCGGAGACCCCATCGTCTGTTCTTCGGGCTCGAATTTGGGATTGGAGGTTGAAGCCTCCTCTATCCACCATCCCAGGGGCTCTCATCACGTGGCGAAGCCGCTGCTTTGGACGAACCTGGCTTGCTTCACATCACTCTACGGTCTCGGCCGGCTGCTTCAGATGCCATTGGCAGCGCCTCATTCGCGTGGTGACACGCATTCGCGTGCCGTTGAGTTTGATCGTTGTCATTACATTAACACTATCAATACTATCTCGTTACTATCCTCCAAGCCTCTTACGCGTCACCTACGCCGCAGCCATGAGCGTGGCTGCCGGGAGGAGCGCCGACGTAGCCGTCGAGCATACACATCCCTGCGCGGCGTTGCTGGTGATCGGCGGGCTGGTGCAGGTCGGGTAGGGCTCGCGCGCCGCAAAAGTCGGCGCCGGCTGCGGCTCGACGACCTCGGCCTTGACGAAGACGGGGATGATCTGGCCGGTCGACAGGCGGAAGGCGCGGTGGTTGAGGGCGCGCAGCAGGCTGGTGATCTCGCCCGAGTGGCTCGTGATGCTGAGCCAGGTCTTGTCGTCGGTGCGGAAGACGTCGTCGAGGACGGCCTTGGACCGCGCGTTCTGCGCCTCGGTCGTCTCGCTCTCGTTGCGGCGCCACAGCTCGTCGTTCTCGGTGAAGCCCGCCTCGAACTGGTACGAGGGGAACATGTCGTGGATGTAGGTCTTGTTGGAGCGCCAGTTGCACGTGTGCACCGTCATGCCCTCGCGGAAGCCCTCCTTGACGGTGGGGATAAAGGGCCTGTCCTCGGGGAGCGGGATATCGCCAAAGGTGATGTTGGCGGTGATTCCGCAGCGGATCAAGGGGCTGGAGTAGTAGGACTCGAAGTAGGGCATCTTCTGCGTCTCGAACCGGTCCTTGAAGTAGGCGTTGGCCTTGTACGCCTCTGCCTCGCCCGCCGGGGTCAGAAGAGGGTCGGCCCAGCGCGCGGTGCCGTTGCCGTCTTGCTCAGCCCAGTAGCACTGTTTCGTGTTAGTTGCGATTGTATACAGGTTGAAGACATGGATGCGACTCACGTTCCAGGCGGGGGTGCCGTAGAAAGACTCAGCAGCGTTGTGCCAACCCTCACCGTGACGTCCCATGAAGAGCAGCTTGTACGAGACACTGTCGCTCTTGCGGCAGCCCGAGGCCAGGTACTGAACCCAACGCTCAAAGCGCTGCCATTGGGTCTTGGTGCCCTCGGGGTCGAAGTGCTTGTCCGTCGGGTATGTTCTGTTGATCAGGCCAAAGTTGACGGAAGCCTTCGGCACGTCAGCAAACTGCCCACACTCTGCAAGACGAGTCAACTCACGTAGTCAAAACCAGACGGGTCGGTGCTGTTGTCGTCCTGCAGAAAGTATCCAGGAACCGACGTGTACTTGATCGTCTTGCCCTCGGCCTCGGGCCACGCAGCGAGGGCCACGGGTGCGAGAGCCAGGAGGGCGGAAAGCACGAGACCCTTCATCTTGCCGGAGGTTGTTGACGGGATGCGCAAGATTCGCGAGGGATGGAGCTGGAGAGGGCGAGAGAGCTGGCTGCTGGAGAAGCTACATCACAGCGTCGCATGCGGGGAGAGCTCTGGATAAATACCACCGACGACGAGGTGCCCCCGCTCGCGATCCCCCGGTCACTTCCAAGAACCATTGACGCGCCATGCCGGGGCAATTTGCCCAGAACATTGACCGGAGCGGCTCAAAGTCGAACTGTCGTCCGAACAAGTCAGCACAACCCGGCGAGCTGGGGATTTCGAGGGATCAAGTTGGTCGTGGTGTTGAAGATGGCGAGGCTTGGCGGGCCAATGGATGCGCAGGGCGGTGCACGTGGGCTCGATTGCTTTATCGACAACTGGGTCCATTGACGGCGGATGGGACCCGACCACGTTTTTGGGTCGTCCGTTCCTGAGCGGTGCATGGAGATGCCAATCAACTTTGATGGGGCACATAAAGATGATATGTGAGGCTCATCCAGGAATAAATGGGAATATTGGCAGTCGGTCCGCATATCTTAGAGTAGAGTCCTTCCGGTGAGGTTGCCGCTTTGGAGCACTTGTTCGGTCTGGCCGCCTGATGCGCCATTTCGACACGAAACCAGCAAGAGGAGGCTTGAAGTTGAAAAGGGCAGTCAACCATCATAAGAGCCTCATTGTGCATCAGCTGACCAGCATGCGCGGCAGATGCGCGTAAAACAAGGCAAGGCACCAACAAGAGCGAGGGTGCTCAGGAACATGTGCAAATCCCTCCATCTCTCCCGTCCGTCTGATGCCGGTGTTGGTGACAGAAAACCGTTGGGACGGAACGGGGTCCAATGAACACCCGACCTGCCATCAGCTCGTCCAGCGGGTGGGCTAAGCTTAAAAACGCCCGCCAAACATGTGAAAGGCCGCTGGGCCGCTGGAAAAGCAACGCTGGAGGAGGTCCCGTGAGCGCCGTGGGGGAGTGCTCGTGTGCGCCGGCCGGCCGCTGGAAGCTCCTGTGGATCTCGGCTATCTTTGGTGGCGCTGGAACCTCGCCAATCACGCGGCGCCGCTACGGGAGCGGGACATCGCGGGGGCCACGAGCTCACCCAACTTTTGCACCTGCCCGTCAACCTCAGCTCAACCCCCAGTCAAGCAAGGTACCTCATACCTAATTACCCAAAACCTCATGTGAAATCCGCCCCCCTTTTCTACTAGTCGGTGAAACGGTTTTGGCATCTGGTCACGGAAGAAAACGGTGATACAGCTGCGCTGCTTTTATCAGAAGGCGGTTTCCCAGGAATCTCAAAAGGGTTCGACTCATTCTGAATCTTCAAGCAAGCCCTCAAACAAAAAAAACAAAAACCAAAGAGCTTGTCATCATGGTCAACTCCGATCCCCAGCACCCGCCTGGCGAGCCCGCCCCTGAGATCCTGGAGGAGCGCATCTGGATCGACGGCTGCTTCGACTTTTTCCATCACGGTGAGCGTCGCAAAACACTGCTGATGACATCGATCGCGGGTCAGTGTGCTCATGGTTGACAGGACATGCCGGCGCCATCGTCCAGGCCCGCCAGCTGGGCAGCGAGCTGTACATCGGCGTCCACTCCGATGAAGCTATCCTCGAGAACAAGGGTCCAACAGTCATGACGCTGCAAGAACGGTAAGAGAGAGAACCCCTCCAAACACCACCTACCTCTCTCATCCATCATCCCACGCAATCTCACTGACACAACTTCAAAAGTCTCGCCGCCGTCGACGCCTGCCGCTGGGTCACCCAGTCCGTCGGCCGGGCCCCCTACGTCACCCAGCTCGACTGGATCTCCCACTACGGCTGCAAGTACGTCGTGCACGGCGACGACATCACCTCGGACGGCGATGGCGAGGACTGCTACCGCTTCGTCAAGGCCGCCGGCCGCTTCAAGGTCGTCAAGCGCACCCCGAGCATCTCCACCACCGACCTCGTCGGCCGCATGCTGCTCTGCACAAAGACCCACTTCATCAAGTCGCTCGAGCGCCGCCTCGCCGGCGACGAGGGCCACGGCTCCAGCCGCGCCGAGATCGAGGCCGAGGGCGCCGCCATGGCCGAGCGCATGAAGCTCTACGCCACCGACGAGACGGGCAAGAACCCCGGCGTCGAGGTCTGGTTCTGGTCCGCCTCCGACGAGGCCCGCTCCGGTCCACCCTCGAGGAGAAGGGCGAGTTTAGGAGGTTTCTCCCTGGCAAGGGCCCGAAGCCGGGACAGCGCGTTGTGTACGTCGACGGCGGGTTCGATCTGTTCTCGAGCGGGCATATTGAGTTCCTGCGGCGCGTGGTCGAGGCCGAGGAGGAGCTGGCGCGCAAGGAGGGATGGTACAACGAGCAGGCCGTCAACGAGCGCGTCGGCAAGGGCGGCGACTACCCGCCCGCCTACGTCGTCGCGGGCATCCACGACGACGAGGTGATTAACCAGTGGAAGGGCATCAACTACCCCATCATGAACATTTACGAGCGCGGCCTCTGCGTGCTGCAGTGCAGGGTAAGCCATGTCACAAGCCCTCCCCCCGTTGTATTGACCAGATTGAATACTGACACGATATGCAGTACGTCAACGCCGTCGTCTTCGGCGCGCCCTTCTCGCCGACCAAGGCGTACCTGACGTCGCTGCCGTGGGGCACGCCGGACGCCGTGTACCACGGCCCCACAGCCTTCATGCCGCTCACCTACGACCCGTACACGGGCCCCAAGGAGATGGGCATCATGCGGCAGGTCGGCGAGCACGAGTTCGCGGGGGTCAACGCCGGGACGATTGTGCAGCGCATCATGAAGAGCAGGGACATGTACGAGGAGCGGCAGCGCAAGAAGGGCGTCAAGGCGGAGGGCGAGCAGGCGGCGCGGCAGCGGGAGATTCTGGAGGAGGAGCAGGCGCAGAGGGAGGCGGAGAGGGCTGGTTAGACTGACTGGCGACGATACCAAATGCTTCTGGATCTTGGGGAGATGACTTTCATTTTCTATCGGATGTTCTCTTTTTGAGGCGATAGCATGTTTAATTACGTATTTTTGTCACGGGGGGGATTTGGCTGGAGACGACCTGACGGCCTTCAACAGGTCCGGGACCCCGAGAATGGACGGGAAAAAACACAAACACGTGATACGTAGATCGAAACGCCAAAACATACATACCCGGATGCGTTCCTGTCAAGATATCAAGATGTTCATCTTCCGCAGTGACTTGTGTCTCTGTGTGTCTCAGATGAAGAACGGGTAGTGTTGACGTCTCATCTTTCATGGACTTGCCTGCGAGAGAAAGGTAGTGGGCGGTCAAGACTACCTGTCTGCAAAGTGGCGGAAGACGGTTCCTGCAATGATGATCTCGGTGGCAGCAGCGGCCGGTATCAAGCCACACATACCATTGACCCTCTTCCCCGCCATTTGCGTGGTCAAGTGACACAACAGCAACGCCCCTCAACGATCCGTTCCCCCCTTCCCTTTACCGCTCCCCCGGTCGGTGTGGTGCAGGGCTGATATGAGACTGCCTGTCTGTGTGTACCTGGGAGGATGGCATGGACATAGGGTATGTGTTGAGGGCTCATGAAAAGGCACTCGGGACCATGCAGAAGTGGTGTGCCATGCTTCAATTGCTGGATTGAGCCGCTTATCGCGTCATATGTACCTCAGGATTTGGTGAGATACAACCAAAGGTGAAAAAAGGAGAAAAGTGTGTGTGTGAAGGGGGCGCCGTGGAAAGAGATCCGGGCCTCCGAGCAGCCGCAGACGCAACCAACACTACCTTAGGTCGGAGAGAGAGGGAGAGGGAGAGAGCAACGAGTCTGCATGCAGGTCGCATATCTTGTTACCAATATCTTTGCTTAGCACCTGCCTCGAATGGTTACACTCGGGACCTTGGAACCATCCTGCGCCAACCGATCCAATGTTCGAGAAGGAGTTTGATGGAGGGGAGGACAGACTCTTGGTACCTTGCTCTGCTTGTCACTGCCGTGCGCATTGAAGCCATTGGGTTCCCCACGTCATCGCCTACACTCGGCTACCAGCGGGCGTAACGAGGGGCATGTTTGTTTTTTCCCCCCCTTCGTAATGGAGAGGAAAGATAGCGATAACACCTGGCCCATTCCCAATTCCGCCCTCGTCTCTTATTTTTTTTGTGGAGGAGGGGCCAGTACTCCGTGGCTCCGTCCGGGTTGTGACAGGCTGCCAGCACTCCCGTCTCACCTTGGCAGGAATCGGTCTTTCCGCACCATCACCATTGCCAGCTAGCTCCCGAAACAACAGGCCATCATGTCAATTGATTGCCATGACCCTTGCTCGCGATGTCAAGCAAAGGGCGAAAAGGGCGAAACAGGGCGTCGTTGACCTGCGATGTCGGCCTCTCTTCCTTGATCATGATGACTCCCTCAAGGTATTCGTAAGGTACCACGGAGCTGGGCTTGAGGGGCCCTTGGGTGTAACCCCCGTCGGCTTCGGACCGCGCGCACCAAAGCCGCAATGGGGCCAGCCAGAACGACGACCGACTGGAGCCGTGGCCGGCCGTCGGCTTGTGGTGGGACAAACACAGCTGCAGAACCTGGACGGAGGCGAGAGACCCCAGGTACGCAGTGCATACATTGAGCCGATGCAGACGAATGAGCGGTCGCGGCTTGACCTCTTGTTTCGTCACAGATTTCTTTTTTTCCCCTCCCAGTCATCTCTGGGGTTGCTCTCTTCAGACGGCAGCAAAACCGATGCGAGGTGGGATGGTCCCGGCTCCGGCGGGTGTCTGGGGGTGGTTCACAATTCTCGTCGGCGTTGCCATCAACGGATCACCACCATTCGGACCTTTATGGTCGGGCTGCTTGCCTTATCTCAGGTGGAGACGTGGGAAGCCAGCAGCAGCAGTGAAGAAGAAAAAAACCAGACTGGTATCAAACAGGACTTGGGAAGGATGCTTGCTGCAAAAGGACCCCGGGAGAATGCGACAAGATGAGATGAGATGTGAGAGAAAATCCGAAATCCATCCCCCAACATCGCCAATCCCAGCGCCAGGAATGATGGTCGCTTCATGATTGCTCACGCGCGCTGTGCTGTGTGTGGGAACCACCACCGCCCGGCCGCCGGGGGTGGTGCACTCTCGGGCTCGGCGTTGGCATCCCAGATCCCAGAACCGAACCCGCGATGCTCGTTGGAATTTTTGTGTCTTCATGGGCAAACTGATTTGGGGCGAGTGTCGTGTGTTGTGTTGCTGTGCCCCATTGGTGCCTTCGTTTTGCTTCTTTTCTACGGGATGGATCAATGGCCAAAAACAAGCGACGGCGCACACATTACACATACAGTACCACTGTGTACAATGTAATGTACTCCTCAATGACCATGCAGCAGCATACCTAGGCAAGGGAGGAATGCGAGTCTGGGAAGCCGTTGGCGTTCCGTCGTCGTCGTTCATATGCCGGGCTACCTTAGGTCGTCCCGATTCAACCCAGCAACGGAACGGGCCCGCCAGATTCTCTCCTCTCACCTCACCTTCGGAGGCGCCATCCACCACCACCACCACCACCACCACCACCAATTTACTGCAAGCCTGTCTCCACGCTCCGCGCCGTTGCGTCGTCGTGGTTCTGCTCCCTGTCCCTGTAATCTGAAAAATAAAACCGCCCTTTCCTGGATCGGATCCGCTGCCCCTTTGCATTGGTGCTTGAGTCACCTGCTCCATCTGTCACTAGAACCTTGACCCCAAGTGTGACACCCTTTGTACTTAAGCTTCGGCCTCATCCTTGTGCTTTGTCCCCTTCCTCTCCCTTCCCACCTTAAGCCGATATAGACCACACCTCCTGTCCCTTTTTTTTTTCTACCGTCCTTTCTACACACAAACCCTTCTCGTGTGTTCCTCACTTGTGCTACCTGTCAACTACTCTAGTCGACAACCTCCCGCTCCTCCGTCTTAGATATCCAAGACACATCTACAACCACACACGCTCACAACACACAACCTCAACACCTCATCAGCCCTCCGTCCAACATCCGCAATGGCTCCCGGCACAATCTCCCCCGGTCTGCACCATGGCAACCAGGACGTCGACCTGACCTCCTCTGCCATTGAGCACAAGCTCGACGCCCTCCCCCAAAAGGCAGCCTCCAACGGCCACGGCAACGGCACCGCCAAGCCCGCCGCCTACCAAGAACTCGACGCCTCCAAGCTCGTCTACACCCGCACCAAGAACCCCCGCGCCGTCCCCGACCTCGCCTCCGCCAATTCCGGGCCCGAGACCATCTGCACCGACCACTGATCGCCGCCACCTGGAAAGCCAGCACCGGCTGGTCCGTCCCCGAGCTCAAGCCCTACGGGCCCCTCTCCCTCATGCCCACCGCCTCCGTCCTGCACTACGCCACCGAGTGCTTCGAGGGCCTCAAGGCCTACCGCGGCTTCGACGGCGCCCTCCGCCTCTTCCGCCCCGACCGCAACTGCGAGCGCATGCTCATGTCCTCCACCCGCATCGCCCTGCCCGCCTTCCCCCCGGCCGAGCTCGAGAAGCTCCTCGTCGCCCTCATGGCCGTCGACGGCCCCAAGTGGCTGCCCCGCGACCGCCCGGGCTCCTTCCTCTACCTCCGCCCCACCATGATCGGCACCCAGTCCCAGCTCGGCGTCCAGGCCCCCTCCGAGGCCATGCTCTACATCATCTGCTCCTTCATGCCCACCATGGACAGCCCCGCCGGCGGCATGAAGCTGCACACCAGCCCCGAGGACATGGTCCGCGCCTGGGTCGGCGGCTTCGGCTACGCAAAGGTCGGCGCCAACTACGGCCCCTCGCTGCTCGCCACCGCCGAGGCCCGCAGCAGGGGCTTCGGCCAGATTCTGTGGCTGTACGGCCAGGAGCAGTACTGCACCGAGGCCGGCGCGAGCAACTTTTTCGTTGTGTGGAAGAACAAGCAGACCGGCAAGACGGAGATCATCACCGCGCCGCTCGACGACCGCCTGATCTTGGACGGCGTCACGAGGCGCAGCGTGCTGCAGCTTATCAGAGAGCGCATGGGCGAGGAGGTTGACGTCGTCGAGAGGCGGTACACTATTGACGAGGTCATTGAGGCGGACCAGGAGGGCCGCATTGTCGAGTCCTTCGCGGCCGGCACTGCTGTAAGTTTTCTGCTGAGCGTCTCGAGTGATTTTGTAAACCGTTTGCTAACGTGTTGTTTCACAGTTCTTCGTCTGCCCCATCTCCCTGATCCACCACCGCGGCAAGGACGTCCAGATCGGCATGGGCGGCGACGGCGACGGCGGCGAGTACACCCTGCGCATCAAGCAGTGGATGAAGGACATCATGTACGGCGGCGAGCAGCACGAGTGGGGCGTCGTTGTCCAGGAGGAGCAGTAGAGCGTGTTTCCTACCTCTCTAGAGACGGAAAGAGAAAGAAAAAGACGATGGAAGGGCGAGGCATTTGTTTACGACACATTGTTGTTGTTTGTCATGGCTGGGCGTTTGGACGGCATTTTCTGCGCACAAAAAGGGAGTTTTGGCATTGTTGGAAAGATGTGGTGCATTAGAGTAGCATAAGCATCTCTGAGTGGGAAAAGAAGAAGAATTTACATCATTAATGAGATGAGGTTGGGCGTCACGCGATTTATGTGCAGTTTGAGAGTGGTACTCCGCGCGGAGAAGGGGTTGGCCAATGACCGTTGTTGGCATGTGCAACTTCAGCTGAATGGCCGAATGTCCTGCGGCCTCGTCCCGATTCTAATAGGACAGAAACCAAAGCGAAGCGAAATTACTTGGTGGCATCTGTAGTCCATACAGTATTCACCTTCGGACTTATTTATTCGCTCTGGGCACCGCAATTGTTCCTCCAGTGGTCCGCGAAAACATTTAGCATCGCTGTGGTATCTCAAGAGGACCCAGTGACGAGCTGAGAAACAAATGAAGGTCAATTTTGAAGGCTCTCCTAGTGAGAGTATCTCGATGATCTGCAGGAGCTATAGAACAACATCCGAGTGGTAATACCCGAACAGACTTTTGATGATCATTCTCCAATTCTCAACAACTCTATCCATTTTAGAGACCCACGCCAGAACCACTACTCATTAAGAGGCGAGATGCCTACAGCATTAGAGACGCTCCCTGCACTTCCATGGGCGGTAATGCCTTATTCCAGACCAGTCACGTTGATGGCAAGGAAAGGCTTAGCAGTCGGGGGAGCTCCGGCTGATGCTCTCGTCCACTTGGGCACGAGATGCACGGGCACCTCCACCGACACCACGGCACGGGTGGTGTCGTACTCGAACGCCAGCTTGCTGTCCGTAACATCGTGGCCGTCTTGGTCCTTGAATTGGACGTTGACCTGGGAGGGGTTCGTGGGGGCGCCGTCCTTGACAGTCCAGATGGCGAAGTAGTACGTGTCGCCGATGGTGTGGATAGCATCGAATCCCTCCCACGGATGCGAAATGGTGATGGAGCGGCTGGTTTTGCTTTGGTAATCCTGTGGGTTGGATGGTTAGCTTTCACGCAACACGGCAGACGGCGGACGGAGGGCGGCAACAAACCTGGCTGATGTGGACGTCGCGATACTGGTTGTTGGCGCCTTCGTTGCTAGGGTGGTGGTGGGGATGGTCGCCGAACTGAGGGAGCCAGTCGGGAGCACTGTCGCGGCTGACGCCGTCATCCAGGAACATGTTGTACTCCTAGATAAGACATCAGTCAAGTGTTGTTTTTCATGTGTGGGAAAGACGATGTACCGTGTGCTTTCTTCCTGGGTAGACGTGGATGGTGACGGGGTTGTTCTCCCTTTCTTCGATGGACTGGCGAACGTCAATCTGGGGGATGATGGCACCTGTGAAAGTATGAGCCTGGCTGTTCTCTTCATGACTGTCCATTGGAGTAGACAAGTTGCATACCTTCGCGGATGTATACGGGCGTCACGAAAGCCATCTGCTCCGGATCGTGAACGGCGTCGGGAATGCCGCAGCCGAAGCTGATTGTCGAACCACCTGGCGCGGCCTTCTCCAGCTGCGCAGCATGTTTGAAGATTGGATCAAGCCCGAAGCCTTGTGCGTTCACGCGCAAGTTGGACGGGTACCAGTTGTCGGTACCGGGCAGGTAGACGTCACGGTTGTAGACCCCTGGGTTCAGGACGGGACAGACCATGATGTTGTGGCCCAGGAGGTACTGATTGTCAATGAAGTCGTCATTGTCATTGAACAGACTCATATCGTCCGGGTCGGTGATGAGCTTCATGGATGCGTTAGAATTTATGGGTGGGAAAGAAAGGGGGCGGCTTGATGGACTTACCATTGCGCGTGCGATCGGAAGCCCATGGATGAGATTTGCGAACATAGCATCGTAAAGCACCTGCATCAGAGAATACCGGAGCTGGACGTAGTACCGGCAGAGTGGCATGACCGATGCATACTGGGTTTGAAGGTTGCTAGGAATCAAGGAGCTGTATCTTGAGTCACCCAAGGCATCGCCGTACTTGAATGGTTCCTGCAGCCTGGTTAGACGTAACCCAGATCATCAACTTGGAGCAGAATGACTCACCTGGAATGCCTTGGAATCGAAATGCTGGATGTAGTGGTTGCGGTACCACGGCAGCAGGAAAGCGCCGGTATACCAACGCACAAGCAACTCAGGATCACACCAGCGCGGTGCCGGAGGCTGGTTGTGCGGGTCAGGGGTGAAGCCTCCCATGTCCACGCCCGCAATGGTGAGACCACTGTATCCCAGAGCGAGAACCTGGGATACCGAGATCCTCCAAAAGTCCCAGGAACTGCCGTTGTCGCCGGTCCACAAGCCAGCAAAACGGTGCATGCCGGTCTGGCTGCCGCGGCCGATGATGAAGTTGCGCTTGTTCTCACGGCCCTTGAGCTTGTTCAGGCCGTGGTAGGTTGCCTTGTGAAGGTTGTATGAGTAGAGAGCCCAGAGCTCGATGGCCGTCTTCTGGTCAGGCTTCTTGTCTGACTGTTGGTTGATGGTGTCTTCGGACATGAGAAGTCTGGAGGGAAACCTGTGACGCTTGTTAGCTCTGAACTTTGAAACAGAATACAACCAACCCCTTTGATTGGTGTGTAGAGACATCACACTCACCCCAACATGTCGCCATAACAGTTCCCGGCCGCTGGCGTCGTCATGTCCTGCCAAACAAATTCGAGGCCATCGTCGAAGAGTTGTTGGTATTGTTTGCCCCAGGTATCACGCGCAACAGCCCGGTTAAGGTCAGGATAGTACCCAACCTACATACTCGTTAGCCGCCGAACCCACCGAGGTAGGAGGATGATTTCTTACCGTTCCAAGCTGGCTGCCATAGCTGACGCCGCCGTGGAAAGGATATCCACTGTTGTAGTTCCCAGGCGGCTTGCCCTCCTCCATCTGCATGAAAACATAGTCGTCTCTGTAAGGGATTGCGCCGTTCGGGTCATCGGCGAAAGTGATGCGGTCATCCAACTTGTTCGGATTCAAGTACGAAGGCGTGGCATATCCTCCATCGTATTTTGTGCATCCATCGGTCGGGAAATCCGCCGGCAGGCCTGGCATGTATCTGTTGTCGCCGACAAGAAGACTGAAGATGTTTTAGTAAAAGTCCTAACCGATATCAACCATCATGCTTACTTGGTTGCGGGGTCAAGCTTTTGTTTCTGGTCCCAGAATGCTCTCAAGGCGAAGTACTGGTCTGTATCCGACTCGCGCAAAGTCAAGATGGGGGTGATGTTGGTGCAACTCTTTACGCCAAGTTGTCTGAGGTTGCTGAAAAAGCTCTTGACGTTCGGAAATCTGGCTTCACTGTGTGTGAAAGTACGGTATCGATCCTGAATGCGTTAGAGTTGCGGCATGTATATCGACAGGCTATACCCACCTGAAAGTCCACATCCAGGTGCATTCCATCGAGAGGAAATCCCAAGTCATGATACCTGTTCGCGACATCCATGACATCTTGAGTCTTTTGGTAGCCGTAGCCTGGAATGGTGAGCTATATCCACTTGGCCGGGTCCAAAAACTCTTCAACTTACATCCTTGATGGTGACCCAGAATGAAGCGCGGCTTGAGCTTGGGACGTCCCACAAGTGAGGTGTATTGCCTAAGAGCACATGTTAGAGGAAGGTTGGCCGACAATGACAAAGGACTCACCAAATCATTCTAGGCACGTCATCCGCAGTCATCACGTAGGCATCGAAGGTACCAAAGCGAGTCGCCACGCCAATGGTGCTGGCATTCTTCTTGCCAAGGTCGATCGCAACTTGCGAATAGTTGTCGACCATCAGACCGGTCACGTTTCGAAATCCCGGGGTACGGTTCATCTCCAAGTAGAATGGAGTGGAGTGGTATCTGAATGGTCAGTTTCGATCTGACACGGTTTACATGGAGAGACCATACAGGGGCTCTCTGGTGTCCAAAGGACCTTGACCATAGACTTTCTGGTAGTTGAAATTGTCGTAGCCTAGCCGTGTGAGCTACAGGTCGTTGCATTCAGCGAACGTACTCACAGAAGTAGTTCATGTAGGTGGGCTCCTTCAAGACGGTTCGTCCTCCCTGCTCACCGAATCCGAGGTACTGAGCCGGGCCAGGCTTCTCGATATTGAGGACAACATTGTTGATTGCTTCAATGCCCTGTTTGCTTCCATCTTGGTGGCAAAACGTCTCAGTCGTTGTCCGCCAAATGACGTGCTCAGTAGCGGTGGTTGTGATGCCGACATCAGTCAAGGTGGCGACGTCCGATGGGTCCAGTTTCCTAGTGGCCTACAAAACCTGAGCTTAAAGACCTTACAACAAGAGGAAATTCACATACAATGATACGGAACGGCTCCGCCAGGAAGTGAAGGCTCGTAACCTCGGTTCCTGCGGTATCCGCCTTGTTCTTGTATTCCTTGGACTACGATTTGATCAGCAGCGGCGCGCATGAGATAGTGTGCGGGTCGATTCCTTACCGTGAGAACCCAGTGGACATCAGAGATCTTCTTGAAGGTCGTATTCCAGTTCCATTCACCCCCAGCCTCGACCGCGTTCCACGCCGAGGATTCCCGGTACTCAACCTTGAGTTGGTCCACAAGATCCCTGAAACTATTCATCACAATCGTGCGGCTATAAAATGACGTGTTAGTCATACAAGAGGGACGTAAGCTAGTGCAGGCACTGACGAGTTGGCATCAGGATAATCATTGACATCCGTGAACTTGGGGTTGTATCTGATTCTCCAAATTTGGGGCGTGACGAATTGGACCAGAGCCTCGGTAGGTTTGGTGCCATCTTCGGCTGAAAGGGACACTTGAGCTGCATAGCGAAGAGGGTTTTGTTCCTTGGCCTCCGAAGTAGAAGACTGCACGTTCAAGAGCTTGCTTGACTTCTCGAAATTGGGGACGTCCTGGTTGTAAAAGACATCCGCCGGGATGAAGTTCAAAAGATCCTTTGGGGCAGCCATAACGAAGACGATGAGCCAGGTAACGAGTGAGATGATCCTTGGGAATCTCCAGACTGTAGGTGGAAGATAGCTTCGTCTTAAGTATCGTGATGGAGCTAAGTCCCTTCTCGCTCACACATCAACATGATGCACCTGGAGAAATTGAAGATGGCCGAGACTGGTCCGCCTTCGCCTTTGCCACGAGGTCGGTATGCTGCCGCATGAGAATGACCGGGACTTGCGATGACTGGAACGTGAAGGATTCAGCGATCGTCGTGTCAACTGCCGCAACAGCTGAGAATGCATGCGAATGGAACTTTGCGGGGAATTCACACAATCATCGTCGTTACCATTGTAATCTGGTTGTTGTACTCACTCCTATTGCGGCCTCCTCGGCTACTGCAGTCTTCTTTGCTATCGTCGTGTCTGCCATGAATTTCAATGTTGTCGTCGTCGGCCTCGTTTCCTAAACCGGATAACGTCAAGATGGGTTCGGCCGAGAAGCTTGGGACGGGCCGCCGCGAGCCGGAGGTGGGCCCACGTCGGCATTGGAACGGCCAATGTTGAGCCAACCTCATCGAGGGACTGTTGACATTCTCCGTTTTTGGACTGCAGCAGATGTTGGGGCAATAAGACAGTCTTCAGCCCGTGGCTAGCTGAGTGTGCAAAATAAGACAGACTTCAGGGTCGTGTCTAGCCATGAATGCCGGATCTACGGGGCTTGGCTGAGAAGAAATTCGCTTGAACTCTATTGAAATCGGTCCAGGGGACCTATCATACCAGAAGAGTAGTTTGCGTTCACTCAATCGTTCCACATACCACACCACCATGAAACACATAAATGTTGGGGGCCGGATGTTTTCAGCGTATCGGACATAAACTTAGCAAGCTAGTCTTCAGCCACTAGAGGCCGGCCTTCCAAAATGTAGCGGGTTGACGGTTGATGGCAAGACAAGGCGTTGCTTCGACACTCAGACGGGTGAAACCTGACTGCTAGTATGGGAATTTGGGGTTTGAGTCTGGCTTACTGAAACCCCATGGCATGACCATCGCCAAATTCATCATGCAAACAATGCCAAGAGGTCCAGCCGCACTCACTTGGTTGAAAATCTTTGCTAATTGAAGGCTCGGTCGAGACTGATAGAACACTGGACTGGAATGATGGGAAGGCTCTAGCGACGTGCCGGAGACGGTTGCTTCCGCCTTCTCCACCCCGGAACTCCACCCTCCACGAGAATGTTCGGGAAGCCACGCGGATTTCAAGTAGCTGGGGTGAGACAATGTCTTCATTTCAGTTATGCCGTGGATTCTGTGCGAGGGTTGATGCCGCTCTGGAGCGGGAGCGGGTTGATCGACTTGCACTCAAGGACTTATATCAATGCCTTCATACCTTGGAGAAGTGATGAAACCATCCTGCGGTTATTATCGACTCATGTTGAGTGTCGTATCTCAATTCCCACTACAAATTTCTTTTTCGATACTTTTGATACCTCCCAATCAAGTGGGAGCACTCATGATGGGGTTTTGGAAGAGGCTCATCGAGATCCTCGTCTTCTCCTCTGAGTTCAAGGGGCAAAGCAGAGTGACTTCTGATCTGCCTTCACTTGAACGCGTTGGACCGCTAAGCGACGGCTTCCCAAAGCCTGCCGGCTCGTGTAACACCCCCAACAACCGGCAGTGTTGGACCACTAATGGGAAAGGTTTCGATATCAAAACCGACTATGAGATCGAGACCCCCGAAGGGGAGATACGAGAGGTTCGAACTACTTCTGATGACTGTTTGAATGACACACGTTGACAGCAACCAGTTTGACTTGGTTGTCAGCAACGCAATAATCGCCCCTGATGGATACAAAGTAAAACGTATGCTGTTCAACGGACAGTATCCTGGGCCAACTCTGGAAGGTAACTGGGGCGACACGTTTAGTAAGTCTCTACGGAGGACCTTAATGCCATGGTATATGGTGGGCTTCCAATGAGCTGCATTCTAATTTTCAAATAGGAATCACTGTGAAGAACAACCTCACCAATTACAACGGAACTTCTATTCACTGGCACGGCATCAGACAGCTGAACACCAACTGGATGGATGGTGTTTCGGGAGTGACTGAATGTCCTATTCCTGTATGCAAATCTTTGTATGCGTGTGGGTTTACCGTGCTGATGAGAGAAGCCCGGTGAAAGCATCACATACGAGTGGAGAGCCCAGCAGTATGGCGTGTCTTGGTATCACAGTAAGTATCTCATACCTCAACCACAGAACTCTGCTAATAGATTAAGGCCACTTCAGTCTTCAATGTTGGTTCAAATCTCCCATACCCATAGGAATAATACGATATTAATTGACAGATGCTGATGGTCTGGTGGGAGCCTTGAAAATCAACGGTCCGACCAGTATGAATTACGACGAGGATCTTGGTCCTGTGTTGATCACCGACAACTTCCACAAGACTGCTTTCTCCCAGGTCCAGCTCGAATACATGGGTCAGTTTGATTGTTCATTGGATATTAATGCCTTCTGATTTCTGTTGCAGGTCGCCCGCCTTCACCAGACAGCATGTTGATGAATGGCAAGGGCAAATATCATTGCTGTTCCACGTGTCCCAGAGCCGATGAGAAGTGCGTTGGCGGGTCGGAACGCGAGTCTTTCAACTTTAAAAAGGGTAAAACCTACAAGATGAGTCTTGTTAACACAGCAACATCGACTCATACCACATTTTGGATCGACAAGCATAACTTCACGGTCGTCGCTGCGGATTTCGTTCCAATTAAGCCCTACGCCGCGTCCATTATCAACGTTGCCATTGGACAACGCTACGACATCATCATCGAAGCCAATGCTACGGACACTGATACGACGGAAACAGACTTTTGGATTCACGCACGAGACTGCTCAATTGGCGGTGCTCCCTCCAACCTCGGCATCATTCGGTACGACCCCGAATCCACCTACATCCCGCACACTCCTCCAGTCGACGACAAGCACGTCTGTTACGGTTGCCTAGACGAGTTGGCCAAGGATCTCGTGCCTATGGTCAAGAGGACGGTCGATGCTCCTGCCAACGCCAATTATCAAAACGAATCATTCAAGGTACATCTCGTTGGCTTTCCTGACGAGACTAAACAGGACTCTGAGCTTCACAAATGGGTGCTCAAGGATTCATCCTTTATCTAGACTGGTCTGAGCCCAGTCTTAGCTTAGCCAAGGTCGCCTTCGACAAGGAGTGGAAACAGCCCAAATTCCCTCCAGGATACGAGCCTGTTTATCTGAAAAATCTTGAAGGCAAGTGGGTGTACTGGCTTATTGAGGGCAAGTTCCAGGAGTCTGTCGACAACTCAACCCAAAAGATATACAAGAAACAGGCTCCGGTGGCTCATCCTATGCATATACATGGCCATGACTTCGTCATTCTCGCTCAAAGCGATAAAGAACTTAAGGGTGAGATCGATATCCCCAAAGAGAGGCTCGATAACCCCGCACGACGCGACGTGGCTTTATTGCCAGTCAACGGGTATCTTCTCATTGCGTTCCAAGGTAAGCCAAGTACCTGCGGCCATTCTAGTTCATATCACTGACCTCAGATCCAGTCAACAACCCAGGAATCTGGCTCATGCATTGCCACGTAAGTTCATCGGCACCAACCCTGTTCAACACGCGCTTACCATCACAGATCGCCTGGCACGCCAGCGGCGGACTCGCACTCCAATTTATCGAATCACCAAACAAGATTGGGCCTATGTTTAGGGACTCTGGTAGGGTGCCACAGTTCTCCGAGACTTGTACAAACTGGGCCGCACACTACACTTTGTTCAACAAGAATTATGACGCCGAACAGGATGACTCGGGTATCTAAACAAGCCCGTAGAAACCACGAATCCAATGGAAGATGATTTCTACCCGGCTAGAAAGATGGGAATCCCATGCGTCAGAGCAACCTTCCAGTGCTTAGGATAAGGAACAAAGGGGGTGGTTTATTAGATAGTCGTCAGTATCACAGCTGCAACCCATTGTTGCGAAAGAAAAAGTTAGGTGTTAGATATATGCCTTCTCACCTTCGCTCAACCCGTTCGTTCCCGCAGCAATCCTTAGCAGCGTCTCTTCCGCAAGCTCAGTGGAACTTCCCACTCCTGACAACCGCCATTGTGCTCCCGTCTGGATCTCAAAAAACACCGCCGAGTAGACCTTGAACGCCCTAACTGGCTTACCACTCGTGAAAATCCTCCCGAACAATTTCCATCCCGACGGAACGGCGCCAAGCGGCTCTAGGAGGCCATCGATGTAAGGGTTATAATCGACCGTCATTGTGTGCCTCTCAGACCTGACAAAATGCTTCTTCTGGAAAGCACGGAAAGCGCGGACATCCTTCATCATACCCTCCTCGTCTGGCAACTGTACTTTTCCGCCCAGAACAGCAGCGATATACCGGGCCTGCGCCTCGATAATTGGCTGCGCGGGTCCAGCCACCTCAACTTGCCCCATAACGAACAGGTTCCTTGATCGTGGCGGGACGATGCGCTTGTATAGGTCGACTTCCGGAGCTGGTTCCTCTTTGCTCTCGAGAACGCCTGGTGCGAGGTATGGATGGTGAGCTATGCTGTAGCCAGTGCAAAGGATAACAACATCAGCGTCAAGGGCGGTGCCGTTGTCAAGCAGGAGGCCAGTCTCTGTGAAGGAGGTTACGTCGGACCGATGCAGGCTGAAGACCCCCGTATTTAGCTTTTCGGTGAAGTCGCTTCGTACTGTTGGGTTCTGCTCCATAATGTGATGGTCCGGTTGAAGGATGTCGGGTTGTTTGCCCAGAGCGTGGGTGATAATCTTGTTGTAGGCGAATGCCTGAACGCTGAAGGGTAGCCATGTTGCGCTTGAGCGGCCTAAGGAACTGTTAGAAACCGTTGCCAGAGAGTTTCTCCTTGAAATACGAAGACTGACTGTTCCATGCCTCAACCGGCTTTCCCAGGAGGAATCGGGGCAAAACCCATGCGCCACGCTTGTTCACCACGTTGAGCTCCTTGGCAAGGGGTCCAATCTCGCACGCAACATCAACAGCCGTCGATCCGAGTCCGATAATCACGACCTTCTTCCCCTCAAATGGGGTTGGCGACCGGTAGTAATGACTGTGCAACACCTCTCCCTTGAATGTGTCCCTGCCCTTGAAGTCTGGAATCCTGGGGTTGCTGCTGAGCCCACTCCCGCAGATGAGAGCATCGAAAGTAAAAACCTCTTCCTTGGTGTCCTCAGCCCTGTCATCGCGGACCCGAACCTCCCACCCGCCCTCCTTAGTCGGCGCGCATCCCACCACTTTCGTATGGAACCGGACGTGCTTCTCCAAGTCAAAATGCGCCGCGTACTCGTTCATGTACTGCAGATGCTTCTCATGCGAATAGTAAATCGGATACCTCGCCGGATCAATCGGAAAATCACTGAACCCAGTCGAATCGCGACACGAGTTGAGAATGACGCCGTTGTAAATGGAGGAGTGAGCGTCGGGACCGGGGTTCGGGTCGTGAAGCCACTGTCCGCCGATGGCGTGTGCGCGCTCGAAGCACTGCACCGAGAATCCAGCCGCGAGACACTCCTTGATGGCGACGAGGCCGCTGGGGCCTAAATGGACCGAGTCAGTACTCATCGTCAGATGATGGATATAAGAAGCTTACCTGCGCCGACAATCGCGATGTGCTTACTCTGTGACGACATTTTTTGTTGCGAGCAGAGGGCGCGTCGGCAGCAACAGGATCGCAGGAGCAAAAATGAGAAAATTCCGACGAAGATATGGATCCTTTGAGTTTTATAGACTAGAACCCAGAGAGAAAATCCGTCAAACTTGCGCTTCCAGCAAGTACGCCTCCTTTGACCAAAGTTCCTCCTTTTTGCGCCGAAGCTTGAAGTACCATTCTTGGAAATGGTGCCTGCTGGATGGGTGTTTTAAGTGCTGACGGGCGCCACCACGTCCAATCTCAACCCCTGTACTTCGTGGGAAATGTGCGGCGCCCACTATCCGCGGGAATGAGGTGGTCAGCAAAAGGAGATCAAGCTTTTCGAGAGGGAGAATCCTTTGACAACGATGAGCCGTACGATTGGAGGTTTGCAATTGTCTGGTTTGTCAGTTCGGTCTTCCAAGTCCTTTTCGGCATGTATTTTCCGTGGCAGGATGCTTCGATCAGGTGCTCTGGGTTGAATAATGGACACTCACTGAAGTACCGAAGCCTGTAAGATCGGCACGAGTGATCACGGATTTCCAAAGTTTACCGAGAATACCGGGATGCTTTGACGTATAAACTGTCTGCTGTAGGAGGATATGGTTACTTTCGGAGCTTGACGGAAGACGGAGGCCGTAACAGGACCCACTTTCGGGCCGGTGAAACGGGGCTAGATCGGCAATGACCGGAAGTCGTCTACGGAAGCAGTTTCACTGTTTGAAGTGCTGCTTCGGGCCGGCGAGCCATCAGGTTACCCATTATAACAGCTAGTTGAGCGAGGCTCGCCTATCATGTTCTATAAGACTTCCAAAATTGACAGGAGATTTCCGACACAAGGTCAGGGCCTAGATCCAAACGATTCGTTCACTGAAACGTTTTCTTTACGCAACATCAGTAAGCTATTCATTTGCCTATGATAGAATTCTTTACCCTCGGCCTTTGATCAAAGTTTTCATGGAAGTTTCAAGGAGTAGGTGTACTTGAAGAATCCAGCTCATCATCGTCTCGGGCCAAAGTCAGACGAGACCAAGCAGGAGACCAATCTAAGAGCTCCTCGCGCATGCCCTCAAATTCAACCAGAGGAACATGGTTCAGTCATGACCGTCGTAACCGAGCCTTCCCGGAGCCCCGGAACTTCATTAGCCACATGCAAACCGCGCCCTAGACGGCCGCCGATCCCCGTGCCTCGCAGGAAGTCCCCCCGGTCGGCTCCCAGCTTCCGGGCATTTGCCCCGCCGCGCCTCCGAAGAACATCACCGGAATGTTCAGGACCGAAGCTCACGTGTGCCCATGCGATCGTTGATGTGTGGAAAACCACGCTAGCATATATCCCGAAGCAAGTGTCCAGGCCAACACGAACCATTTCCCCCCTTACCTTCTTCAAGGCCCAACCCGTCCATCAACCGTCAAAGCCACTGCCAAATAGCACCGCACTCAGCACACTAAGCAAGACCGCCTCTGAGATTTTCCCAATATGAATTTCCCTTCACCAAAACAGCCTGCCAGTAAAAGTCGCGAATGTCATTAGGGGCGTTCATCTCCTCCTCCAACCAAACAAAGGCCACAAAAACAAATACACGCGCCTGAGTCAACCAATCTGATCAAAACATCTGACACCACCATTCCTTTTTCCATGAGGCGAAGCAAAGGCTTACATGTACACGCACACATCGCAGATTATGTAGATGCAAAATACTCGCATAACACACCGGAGCTAACGCAGCTTATCTGCGTCTCAATTTGCCGTTCCTGACGCCACTGTCTAAGACAGCGAGCGCACACCCCGCACTTTCTTTTCCCTGCCGTTTTCCTCCCACTCATGTCTCTGACCCTCATTTCCAGCTCGACTTGGCTTTGCGATGTGAACGACACACTAACTTCCGTTTTGCCTCCGCGCTGTCAACCAGGCTAAGAGATAAGGTCGAACAGACTTAAAGAAAAGAAAAGCCGTTTCTTATGCAACTCAAATTTGTTTTGTTTGGCCTCCTAATTTTAGACGAACCAACGAATTAGAGATAAGACCCGGAAAGCCGAGACAAGACTAATCTAGGTCCGTCTTCACACCCCTCCAAATCGCCTGGGAAGGCCGCCGCCCGGCTACGGCTAGGGCAGTGCCGAGGAGAAAGAAGGAAATTTCGTATTGTACGGATACCCGGCGTCGCGCAGCGCAACGCAGCGCGCGGCGGCATGGGAAGCTCAAGCAGGGAGCTTTCGTTCCGTGTGGAATTTTCGCCCAAGACACATGCAAAGGTAGGAGAGAAGGAAAGTGCTGAGGCGATGCCGAACCGATGATGCGCACGACGCGCTGCGGTGTGTCTGTTGGATGACATTTGCCCCCTCGTTCGTTTCTGCGACCCTTCATTTTTTCGCAGCTGGATGTAAGGAGTGTGTGGCGGATAGCGTGCCGCGTCGTACGAATGATTTTTGGTTCGGATGGATGGGCACAGCCGCCTGGTGACACTGCAGCGAGTAGGACATTGCGAAACTTGATGGTGTGAGCCACATGGGTGAGCCCCGAGCCGTGGAGCAACGAAAGGTCAAGATAATAACTACCGCAGAGCCTGAAAAGGTCGGGGAATAATTAATCTGAATGATTTCATGCAGCGCCAAGGTGATAAACCGACGCTGAATCACATTAATCACAGCAAAGTCGGTGAGGTCGATCAATGAGAAACCAGTAAAAGGTGTGTAAATGACCATTATCGATTGAATGATTACTGCATCTTTTGAGAATATATGACAGCCAGGAAAATATGGAAGAATTTTATCCAAACAGACGGCCCTCGCGAATAAACAAGAATGAGAGATGTGCGTGGAGGGGTTGTCATCAATACAATCGCACGCACAATGCCGCCCGCGCCGGTACCTTCGTCTAACACCTTGCGTGTAACATTACAACACCTTGCTTTGTGCGCCGTGAAACGTCTTTTTTGTGCATTTATGGTTGGTTGACCTTTTGTTTTTACTTGCTTTTCTTTTAAGAGTAGTTGACGTACTCCTGAGGAGTGACGGGCCAGGCGTCAACGCCGTCCTGGATGATGGCGCTCATGCCGCCAGAAATGTGGTTCTGGATGTGGCAGTGGAGAAGCCAGGCGCCCGGGTTGTCTACCTGGTAACGGACGGCCATCCATGTAGATGTGTTCACGGCGTTGGGAGTGGCGAAGCCGTCCCTGCGGGGAGGGTCGACAAAGTTCCACGCTGAGGGCTGGGCAGCAGCAGCCTCCTCGATGGTGTTCCAGGTGAAGTTACCGCTGCCGGAGGCAAGAAGGAACATCTTGTTTCCGTGCTTGTGGATGGGGTGAGGCGGTTGCGGCGGGCTGCCGGCCTGGAAGACAAAGTCGACCCATGTGTTGTTGAGGGTGGAAACGAGGGTGGGATCGACGTCGTTGGCCTGCAGGTTGAAGAGGACGGGCTCGTCAGACTCGTAGTCGGCCGGGAGAAGGAGGGTGTTGTTCAGGGCCCAGTAGTAAGATCCGCCCTCAGTGCGCATCTCGAACTTGTGCATGGCCTGAGCCTCGCGGGGGATGGTGATAGGCGGGTAGGGCTTGGCGAGAGCCTGGCGGAAGACGCGAACGGACGAAGAGACGGGCTTGCCGTTGTCGCGGACCCAGGGGGTGGAGGGAACGATTTCCGGCTCGGGCTGGCCCTTCTCACGCCATTGGAGCTTAGCGACACCGCTGAGCATCTGGGTGGCGATGACACTGGCAGAGCGGATGGTGAAGTCGCCCTGCTGCTTGTACTTGACGAGGACAGAGTAGCGGTCGCCGTTGGTGACGGGGATAGCCTCAACTTCTTGGGGAGTGACGTAGGCGCCGTCCATGGCGTACACCCACATAGTGTGGTTGTCGATGGAGAACAGGCCAGTGTGGAGGTGGTAGGCTCCGACGAGGTCGAAAGCAACCCACTTCTCAGTGTCGCAGTTGCTCTTCTCGATCTTGAAGGTTTCGACACCACCGTCACTGGGCTCACAGCCGTCAAAGACACCAGGAGGGATCTTGCTCAGGTCACCCTGGCCACGAGCGATGACAGCCGCAGGAATGCAGCTGAAGGATGTCAGCAAAGTCAATTAGAGCTGACATGGTTAAACTTACGCCTTGTCCGTCATACGGGCACCGGCAACGTTGGCCAGGACATCGCGACGCTCCGGGGTCAGAAGAGCGTCAATCTCCTCGGCACTGCGGCAAGTGACACTGCCCTTGCCGTTGAAGAGGAAGGAGTCGTAGCAAGAGAATTGAATGTTGGCGGCAGCAGACAGATCGTGGACCTCCTCCGAGATCATGTGGCGGTGGTCAGCGAGGAGAAGAGGAACGACCTTCTTCTCGGCCTGCTCCATGGCGTGGATGGCAGCACCGTCGCTAGAGATCTGGCTGAAAGGCTTTTGGTGAGAGGCAGAAGGGTGAATGGTGATAGCGCCGTAGAGACCGTCCTCGATGAGACCCTCCCAATGTGCGTGGTACCAGTAGGCACCATACTGTGTTGCCTTCCACTGGTATTCGAAGCTCTTTCCGGGTTGAATAGCACGTTGGCTGAGGCCGGGGACACCATCAGACCAGGGGGTGCCCAACATCTCGATACCTGATCATGATCAGCCATCAATAGTAGCATACCATAACCAGACATAAACTTACCGTGGTAGTGTACGGTAGTGGGGTAGGGCAGGTTGTTGTTGACCTTGACGGTAACGTCGTCGCCCTCGTTGAGCTCCATCCTCGGCGCAGTAAACTGGCCGTTCACCAGAATCATCTTTCTTGCAAATCCATCGGGAGAGGCCGTCTCCCACGTAAGGTTCAACTCGAAACTGCGAGACTCGGCGACGGCACCCAGCGCCAACGCCAGGGTCGGAAGAATATAGCGAAAAACTGACATATTGAGCAGCTGTAAGACGAAAGGAACAGGAACGAGTGAGTGGATAGGATCTCAGGCTGAGTATCCAGGAAGAATAATGTGCTGGTGTCCTTCCAAACGCTTCTCACTGGAGCAGGCGGAGGACGATCATGATATATAGGTAGGAGAGACAGAGGCACTCGCCTCCCTCTAGTCCGGCGGCAGCACAAGCAAGGGTAAGGGTGGGCGATCTGCCGTCCATAGTGGCGCGGTGCTTCGCTTGGGGAGGAATCCGAGTAGGTCGAGGTCACCCCGGCCGCGGCGGACAGGACAAGTGCAGAGTGAGGATGGATGCCAACCCGACCGCAGATCCGACTCGACTGCAGTCTCCTCCCAAGGCTCACAGACCGAGCCGCATCGCCCAATCAGGTCAAGTCATCTCGGCCTTCTAGTCCCGGGAAGGTGTGTATTCTGGGTCAAAGCCATGAACACCTACTCGATGTTAGCCACGTTGTAATCCATCCTGTGCCATCACGATGCGGCGTGGGTTCGTTCTAGTTGCTCCTGTCTCTGCCCCCCCAATCTTCTTTGACTTTCTGGCAAGCTGACCAGCTGGCCGAAAGGTCCGTGGGTTCGTGCAGATGCAGGGCAGCAGCAAGCAGCACATCAAAGTATCGCTGAGAGACACATGGAGGAAGAGGATGCAGCGGCTGAAGTGGATGATGTCAGCACAATTAGAGAAGAACAAAACTGTGATTGGGAGCAAAAAGCAAAAACAGAGGCACAAACTATTAGACGCGGTCGCGAGCCAAACAAACCATCCGCCTCTCCGGAACCCAGGACTTCCATGGTTATCAACATCCCAGACGGCGATCATTCCGATGTTCGATCTGGCCCCAAGGCAGTAGTGCGTTTGTGAGTCCACAACGGCCACAAGCCCAATGTTCGGCCAGGTACAAAGAACCAAGCATTCGTACAAAGAACAAAAAGGCTCAGATGCCAAGCAGGGGTTTGAACACTTCCATCCGGCTCTCAAGTGTGACTGCGAACCACTGTTCGAGTATGGCGCAACGCCAATGCAGCCCGTCCGGCCGCTATGCCGGTTGCAATTTCAAAGGCCCCGGATATCACAATGGTCAGACAAGTGGCTTGAGCTGACTAGCTGTCGTTGAAATTAATCGGGCGCGCGGACCGCTCTAGTACGGCAGTCTACGGCTCGACGAGAGCAGTCTGTCAGCGAATCCGCAGCATTCTTTTGCGCCTTCGCGCCCATCAAAATAGTTCATGCCGAGAAGTTCAAGCGCCACACCATAACGCTCCTCCTGAACCTCGAGCCAGCCCTTTTCAACGTCCATGCCCTCCTCTGCATAACCTGCACCGGTGTTCCGCGTTCTCTATTTGTGTCGACAATGTCAAGCCCGGCAGCGCTGAAGATGCTTCGATTGATGTCTTCCCCAGGCGCGCACGATGCTCAATCTCTGCTGCCAAACCTACCTCTCTTACTCGGTGGCGCGCGTCGGCTAGGAGCCGTCAAGGAGCCATCCGCAGCCACACAGATGACTCGCCGACTGTTCACCGTAAAACAGGCTTGAGGCTTGTGTGGCCCAGATTCTAGGCAGTTTGAATAGAAAAGGAAGCCGTTGATGAGATACGGGTGGCGATTGAACAGCGCGCTCGTAGACGAGCTTGGCTTTGTGCCACCAAAAAGCACCATCAAGACAATTGGCTGGTCTCAACTGCAAGCGCCCTAATTGCCACAAAGTTTCCGGTACGTTTGTGTGCGCCATCCGTATGGCCTGATGTTTCCATAGATGGGAAACATCCGTTGAGTCTCCAGTCTGCCGGGAATCGGGGCCAGGGAAGAAGAACGCGTTGCCACGTGCCCGGGCCTTCAACGAGCACTTCGTGCCGCGCAGCTGCATCTGCAATGCGCTTTCCATCCAATCCCTGGAGAGAAATGCTGTGCTCCCATCTACGCACCGTACATGATGCGGTCGACCTTACGTACTACATCTAGACTCTGGACGAAGTTGGTGCCGCCCCCCCCATATCGAACGCATCGCGCTCGGCGAAGCACATGGTCTTGGTTGCACCGCCAGCATGGTACTTCCACATACTCAGGGCCCGTCCGATCGATTTGCCGCCATCTGTTTCTCGCTGTCTTGAGATGACGCGTTCAAACGAGAAGCAATGCGTTCGAGATACTGTCAATGTTTGACATCCACGAGGCGTCTCCTTTTACAACAACCTCCCAATGTAGCTGCCTAGCAACCCAATAGTGTTCGATTCACAGGCCCAAAAAATGGTCGAAGGCTTTCAATGACACTCTCTTACGGCCGTTTGTGCATACATGTGGCTGCCAAGGAGTCCCGGAGCAAGCACTGTTGCGTGTCGGCGCACAAGAATCGCCCTCGCCTGAATCAGTTTGGGCTTCCGCGATGACCTCTGATGGTTTGTCCGAATATGCCACCCAGCTTCGGACCAAGACAACCCTCAGTAAAATGGCCCTGATCCGAAGGCTGGGCGGGGCCAGACCGTCGTCGATACTCGGGGCGCTCCAGCTGAACAATGCCCCTCGAGGATTTTGCAACGACAGACAGCAAAAGAATATGCCAAGAAGAAAAACTGCCCGCTTGGTCATCAGCTACGCGCCATCATGTCCACACAGATTTGCACAGAATCGCGGGATGTGGCGCGCAAAGCATGCCTCGACGACCACGAGCAGTCAGACTTGGCAGCTGACGTTTGCCTCGAGCTCCAGGACAATGTCGTCCTTTTTGGACAGACAGCCCGAACGCGGCCACGATGCTATCTCCCCGACGAAGCTCCGTGTTCCTGGCCTAGATCTATGTGAAAAGGGCGGGCTGGAGTGGCGTTGACTCCCGCCTAGTGGCCGTGCGCGCGGAGGGAACCGTTAGGAGGCAGCGAGCACGATCTGAATGTGGGGGACGAACTGCATTTATCGTGCATTGAGTTAATAATACTCTTTGGCTTCAAGCTCATCATCTCCTCCGAGCCTTCTGGCCGCTTGCTGTAACGACATCAACGAGGAGGTGGCAATCCTCACGGTGCCCTTGAACAACAACTCCCATGCTGTCAACAAGCAGACTTAGTGAGTCATAAGCTCCTGAATCCTCCGATTCTTCAATACTCCAAGATTTGCAATTAAGAAATTGAAGGGAAAAGCGGCCTATGCCATGATCATCCGCCCGAAAGACCGCCGAAAGTTGCAGCAGAAAAGACAGAGGCTGGTTGCTGCCAAGATGAAGCGCACCGACACAATTCGACCCCTCGATGGTTAGGGCGTTAGAGTGCGAGTCCGCGCGGGCTTTGGTGCGGCACAGAGGATCTAGCGAAGCTGAAATTCCTGCAGGCCTTGAGCAGCAACGATGCCTGTGAACTCTTCGCCGTCCATGTAACCGTATGCATACGCGGGGCCGATGAGGCTGTATCCATGTGAGGATTCGCGGATAACGAAAGGAACGTGGCTGCCGGAGAATATGACAACCAAATCCTCGGGACAAACATCTCTTGGCCCGAGGCCGGGTGTTCCATCTTCGTTCTTGAGGATGAATGGGCGATGCCCCAACACCCTCCAAACCCGACGATATGGCCAAGAAGCCGATGCGACCCAGTCGTCCTGCGCATCTACGGAAGGGGGTCTCGCGATGCCGGTAAGAACTTCGTAAGCCTCTGGATATCCGTCTTCCGGCTTTGCGCGACCCACAAGACCCATATCTGTGATCGGTATTCTCCACAGGTTCTCCAAGACATTCTTTCGTCTTGGACCATCCTCAAGATTGCGGCAAATGAGATCTTCAAGCCCTAGGAGCCATTCCTTGCATTCTTTGATATACGAAGGTGAGTTGGCGAGGGACTCCAATACAGTCCCCGTATCCTTCACACGGCCAACGACGACACCCGAGAGGCTGATACAAGGGCTCTCGAAAGTGGCGTCAAATACTGTCTCCGACCACGTTGTCCCTTTGGATGCGTCGTACATCATCGACCCAGTACTAAGTCCTCCAATGGTCGCAATCATCTTGACAGTCCAGTCGACAGCCCAACTGGGGAGGCCGGGCGAGAGGGATGTCGGGCGACGGTAGGATAACACATCTGGCCCATGATCTTCGACTAATGCCTTCGTAGTGAAGAACAGCAATTTCTCCAGAGTCATGGCTTTTGAATAGTCCACAGGTATCCTCCTTCTATCCCTTTCAGCCAGCAGGCCGAGTAGTCCGTATATTCGATCCCGAGGGTCCGTTGATTGAATAGCGCCACCAGTAGCGGAGAAGAAGACGGCATTGAAGAGCGATGTCTCCTGTCTGGAGCCATCCTTGATGTTATTCATCTGGCTGAAGTGAGCAATCTTGAAGTAGACATCCCTAAGCGCGTCGTAGATGGGCTGATACTTGGGATCGGTGTCGACGTATAGTATCATCCACTCGAAAGCACTCCATGCACTGCGGACATCTTCCCAGTCCTTTGCATGGTCGCCGATGACCACATAGGCCTTTTTGGCTAGGAGTGCTTCTTGGACCACCCAAACCCGTGTCCACCACGGACGTTGGAATAGAGTCCATATGTGAGCAAAGTTGAAGCTGGTCCCCGAACACTCAAGAATGGTCTTGACGAAGGCTTGGCAGACGGAAGGCCCGTAGTCGGGACGAGCTTTGAGATCCTCAAGTGTGCTGCCTAATAGACTGAGTTGGTGGAGGCCGCTGACGCTGGCATCGTCTTCAGGCCCCAGCCAGATGAGGACCTGGCGCGCGCTGCTGTAGATCCTGCCCATCAACTGCACCTGGTGTGCCTTCTCGTCGTCATCTGCTTGATTGATGCACAATGCATCGATCCAGATTTTGGTGACCTGTGGCTTGCTGAATTTGGCAAGCCGCTCGAGAGCACAGTATAGATTTTGCGTGATGTCGACGTTCTGGCCTTCGAGGAGAATTGAGCGACGTTGGGCAGCGTCGCCCCAGACGTACGAGAGGGCCGTGAAGTCGGGATCGTCATCCAAACTGTCGTGGACAATGGAACAGCTGATGGGATCCTGACTTCCGTCGCCATGATTGATTTCGAGAAGCCGAATATCCCGACTGGTATTCTGCAAAGGTCGGTACTGGTACGCCATGATAGATGCTGTCTGAAAAGCCGTGCGCAATATGTCTTCAGAAGGATGACCGGCTTTGACATTCCTGCCAGCCGCCAGGCTGCAAAGAAACGCCGCCACGCAGCCACGCTAAGAGCCACGTCACGCCAGACTTCCTGCAGGTCGTTTCTCCAGCAGCGATTGCTCTCAGCTTCTCTTGATGCCACTCACGGCGGATAAGTCTCGCTGATGCAGACCCGTTATTGCCATGGAAATGCGACAGCCGACGCAGCGACGGTCAAGCCTCTCGAGTGCGGAGTGGAAGATCATCGGATTGGAATACCCGTCTTTGCTGCATAGCCCTCTCGGTTATCTCAGGATGTACTGCAGATGGAGTCAGCCACAATCCGCCTCTTGGCACCGGCGTCAGTGAAGTGTACTCCACGTCTCCAAGGTCGGCTCCATGCTCTCGACAGCCCCGACGCGACGGACTGTATTGCTATTTTCAAACACTGCCGAACTGCACTGCCGCCAGTCGACTATGCCCGGCTTCTTGGCGACACTCGGCGAGAAACGGTGATCGGTGAAGCAAACGCGTGGCGCCGTTGGGTAGTGGAGGAAATGAGATGTTTCCGACAAGTCTGAGGGTAGATTCCCAGGAGAGAATCGAGAAATTACACACCTGTCGCGCTTGACCCGGCAGTTGGGCAGTCCACTCGCAACCACACCCACACCGGTAGGCACGTGCGGACTCTTCCGCTACCGACTTCTCGATCGGAAAACGATGTAACTTGCTCTTTTGGGAAATGTTGAAGAAGTTTCAATGGCTGATTGGACTGTTTGGAAAGCCACATTCGAGCTCGATTCAGTCGATGTATCATCATGTTTGACGTCCTCTCGCATGGCACTCTACAGAGGCCGTCAGAAACCACGCAGTCCGCAAAGACAACAGACGATCAACTGATTAAGAAGCGTCTGATGTTATGACCATAATCGAACAAAAATTTAAACCTGTGTCTGCAGGCTAGGAGCTGGGAGGACCGAAAACACTTCCACGGTGACTATGACCGCTGGCAGCATTGATGTGCGATCATGATGGCAAGTCGTGGGAGAATCAATTTAACTACCAAATCCTACTGTGTAAAACACCATATCTATATAAGCATATTAATTGTCTTTTACAGACGAGGCTCCAGTCCTGTCGCGATGTACAAGCCAAAACACGGTAGTGTTGTTGCTGTTCATTAAGAAGGGCCAAAAGTATGACCACAAAATTTCCACCACCATATCTGGCCATTCTCATCATGCAAACTTTGATCATCATGGTGGTCAAGGTAATGAGTCCATATCTGGGTGGAACCTTGGGAGCATACCTGGAAAGAAAGTTCGTTGTGCCCTTGGCTACATCCATACATGTCAGTACCTTGAAGGGTTTAGAAAACCAACATAGATAGTTAATAATTTCTTATAATACTTGAAAGATTTGCTATATTCCCTATCAATTTCTTCCGGCTTCTTCATTCTCTCCTTCGTATCGTCGTACACAACAAGCCATGCATACCCAAACCTCTGACACCAGTACCGATACCACCACCAACATGAACGACAACACACCCAATCCCAGGCACATTGCGAAGAAAGCGCGGGACAAGAACACCGAGCCTTATCAAGTAATCGGCTTCGGCCAGTGCGGCTGGGTATACCACCGTAAAGGCACCAAGCACGTCGTCAAAATCGCCCGGAACGGCTATCAAGGCGCCCTCCAGACCGACCACAAAGCCCACCTCAAAGTATTCGCCGCCTTCGACTCCCACAAACCCCCCGTCAACATCTCCGAGCCAATCCGCTTCGCCCCTCCGACATCTCGCTGGTGGAAGAAAAACGACCCCATCCTCCTCCACGTCCCCGACGACATCTCCCGGAAAACTTGCTGCGCCCTCCTCTCCCAGCGCATTCCCCCCTTACCGAAATGCCACCGGGACGCGCTCATCAACACCTTCTGTCCCGCGCATAAGCGGCGGGAAGCAGCAGCAGACCCGAAGAACGAGGACGCGCTGGCGAGGGTGTACCTCGGACGTCGACGTGTGCCGGGGGCACCGCTCCCGCCCAACTTCTCCCTGAGGAACTACAACCTCACGCTGGACCAGCTGCTCCAGCTCAACGCGCCCGTGGAACATTACGCCCGCAAGATGGGTGAGGCGCTGTGTGTCATGCACTGGGGGGCCTGGGTTGACGGCTACGGCGTCGAATTCGTCCTCGGAGGGCAGCCAGGACGCTCGAAAATGGCGTCCTCTGTGACCACTGGCAAGCAAACAGCCGTATCGATGGAGGTTGACAGCGCGCCGCCAGAAACACAGCCGGCGCACGCAGCGGACGAGGCAGAGCTGTGGGTTCTCGACTTCGATCTCTGTAGTACGTGGGATCGTGAACGCATGTGTAGGTATCCGAACGCGATAGTCCAGCAGCTTGTCCGGGCTTTCTTCGAGAACGACCCCTATTACCCGCTGCCCTTCATGGACGGGGAAGTAGAGCAAGAGCTGTGGGAGGAGTTTAGCGAGGCGTATTTGGAACGGGCTCGTGGTATGCAGCTGGCCCACCAGTTACCTCGAAGTTTCATTCGAGCTTGTGAGAGGAGAGCGAGTGGGAACCTGGAGATTTGGGAACGTGAGGAATGAAGGGAACCCAAGTCCATGAGAATGTCTTTTCTGTTGTCCAAGATACCCACCCCGAGAGCTGTAGTAATTGCATGTTGTCGGAGACGAAGAATCATCCAACCACGTTTGTTCCTTTTGGTTGTCTAGTTGTCTGATATCAACCCTTGTTATTGACTGATCTCCTTCAAGATATAGAAAACTCAATCAAATTTACAACCAAGTGAATAATATCCACCGCCTATATATCCCTCTTCAATATAACATTTCCCATAGGGCATCTATTCACATCGCCACCTCATGGCCCGCGCCCACATCCCCAGAAACTTCGGACGACCAGACCTCGTCGTCTCAGTCCCCGGCCCCGGAACCCTTCTCACAGGCCCCGCACGCCCTCCGAGTCCCGCCCAACGTGACATCGTCCCATCCGATCACCTCGTCCGTCTGCCCCCCGCCGAACTATCCGAAGAGCCCCTCCCTTCCCCCTTCCAAACAAGGGCCAATCCAGTCCCAAAACGTCACAATGACCCTTACACTTCCAGGAGTTCAGAGCAACCAAAAAAAAGGCCTCACTCAACCACACGTTATCTTCATCCCATGCCTATATGAAACCCACCACCCGCAACCTCACCTCCCACTTACAACATACCCACAACCCTCCCCAAGATATCAGAATATCAAAGTCTCTCGTACCGTAGAAGAAACCACCCACTAAAGAAACATAATGCCTTTCCCCTCAAAAGTAGCGCTCGTCACAGGCGCCTCCTCCGGCATAGGCGCCGCCCTCACGGCCCGCCTCATCGCCAACGGCACGTTCGTGATAGCAGTCGCCCGCCGCAAAGACCGGCTCCAGACCCTCCTCGACGCCCACGGCCCGGACAAGGTCGCCGCGGAGCCCTACGACATGACGGACCTCGAAGGAATGCCCGAGTGGGTCAACAAGTTGAGTCACCGTCCCGTCTCCCACCCTTTCCGTCCCTCCCGCCGTCCCCCGCGCACCCGGCCGGTCACCACCACTGCCGTATATCCGAACAATACACGCGGCCAAAACGTCACGATCCCATCATATCAAAAAAGTCACCCGACTCCATCATAAACTAACAAAGCCATCCCAAGAATAACAACAACCTACCCGACCCTAGACACCGTCATCCTGAACGCGGGCATCCAGCGCTCAATCGACTTCACCTCCCCCTCCACCATCTCCCTCTCCGCCGTCTCTTCGGAGCTGACGACAAACTACCTCGCCCCCCTCCACCTCATCACCCACTTCCTCCCCCATCTCCAGTCCCTCAAGACGACCCAAGCCGCCGCCGCCGCCCACATCGTCCTCGTCTCCTCCGGCCTCGCCCTCGTCCCCATCCCCCGCTGCCCAAACTACTGCGCCACGAAATCAGCCCTGCACTCCCTCGCCTGGACCCTCCGCACCCAGCTCGCCGCGCACGACGCCTCATCCCACGTCCGCGTCATCGAGGTCGTCCCCCCCGCCGTGCAGACCGAGCTGCACTCCGTCCAGCCGGATCTCGTTGCCGCGGGGCAGGGCAACTTTGGTATGCCATTGGAGGAGTTTACGGAGGAGACGTGGACGGCGTTGGAGGAGGGAAAGGAGGATGAGATCATTGTTGGGCCGGCGAAGAATTTTGCGCACGTTGAGACGGATAGGAAGAAAATGTTTGACAAGATGGCTGAGTTGTTCAGGAGCGGATCAAAGATTTGAGCGTCATTCACCAACAGGCATGTCACCGGAAATAATAGATACGACAAAGCTGGCATTCAATCTGTATTGTACCAAATGCCTATGCTAACTACACTCCCTGGTCCTGTCAGCAGCCCGCCATCACCCAGACTTTCCGGCCTGGAGCGATGAAACGACTGCCTGGTGCTTGTGATTTTTTTTTCGATCTTGTAAGGACTTGCACGAAGGCTGTAAAGAGAAAACGAAAAGCAAGTGTCTCTCGTCATCCGGGCTTGACGCCTTCCATCTCAGGAATTCGGCGCATTCCCGTCGCGCAGAAACCAAAGTTCCATGTCCAGCGGAGAAAGGAACAAAACCAAGGCTGGCCAACACTTTCCATACTCCCCTTTCCCTATGGTATATCTTTCTCGGACCGTAGAAACCAAGACTGCACGGAGCCTCTAAGGTGTTGCTCGTCCAGAGCCAAGCGAGGAAAATGAATGACAGACACTCGATACCTCGATGACTTGGCTAAGAATGTAAAAGAAGTGAAAATGTGAATTTGTAGTCAACCAAGCCTCGAATGCTGGAATAAAAGAGCCGCCTGAAACCCCCGTGAATAGGAATAGAACAACATATGATTCGTGAGAAGAGCGCGCCGGACCGTCCAACCCATCATCTAATCCTGCTATCCAAAGGGTTGAGGATCAACCCGCCCCTTGTGCAGGTCGTGAAAAGGAAAGACATTGGGGGGCGCATAGTCGTCGTAACGTCCAGAAACCAACAAGTCTACGCCAAGATGCCGCTCTTTCTCTTCTCGGCACTGGTCAAGACCAGCATTGGCGCCTTGCGCTGTCCGTCCGTCACTTCAATCCCGGCGCGCTGAGCCGAGTTCTTGAATACACTGGCGAAGCTATTCTCACCGCTCTCGGCACTGCTGACGCTGTCAACGCTCTTGCGAGCCCTCTGACGAGAGCTTGGGCGGTCGGAGCCGATAGCACCCCAGCTGCCGTTGGTGGACGTCCTTGAGCTAGGGAGAGAGCAATCAACATCGCCAGCCAAGCTGCCGGATCCACTGTGACCGGAGTCAGATTCGTTGTCCGTAATAGGGGTACTGGACTCTTCCTCGGCGCTCTCGGAGACGGGGCTCATGCTACCGCTGGAGCTGCCGGTTCCCTTTCTGCGCTCACGTCCCGCGCGGACCAGGTTGTGGACAGCCGAACGACGCGTGCGGGTGGCAAAGTTCTTGCTTCCCTCGTGTTTAGCGGTAGGCTTAGCCTTCAGCTCCTCGATGGAAGGGGCCCGCGAGGCTGGCGAATAGGGTGCTCGCCGGCACGTCCCTGGCCGGGTCCATAGCCTCCAGACAAGGGAGTGAGGGGGAAAGAGGCAGTCTTGGGACCGGCGGATTTGGGGGGCTCCTGGGAAGGCGAAAGGGCAGCCTGGTTACCATTGAGTGCCAAGGACATGACCTTCTTATGGCCACGGCGGAAGGCGTTGGCTGACGGGGGGGGCAGAGGGGTGACCTCGGAGGGGGACTCGTAGCGCTTAGGGGGAGTAGCGGTGCGGAACGGGGTGGCGTGGTTCTCGGGAGGAGGCGAAACCTGAACGCGGGGGGCTTGCTGCTGCTGCTGCAGTTGCTGAAGTTGCAGTTGCTGCTGCTGCTGAAGGGCAGCGTAGACCTGCGCCAACTGAGCCTGCTGGTCATTCTGGCCTTGATCGACGTAGTAGCCCTGCTGGCGGGTGACAGGGTCGTAGTACGTGTAGACCTGAGGCTGCTGCTGGGCAGCCATGCCGCTGAGCATGGACTGCTGGAGGCTCTGGAGCTGTTGCTGTTGTTGGTACATAGCCAGCTGCTGCTGCTGAATCTGCTGCTGAGCACCCTGCAGGTTCAAGCCCTGGAACTGCTGGGCAGCCGCCTGAACACTCAGGAGCTGCTGCTGCAGGCGCTGTTGCTGCTGAGCAAGGTACATGTTGGTGGCGACAAGTTGAGCGTACAGACTGGGGTCCATCTGGTCCTGGTCATCGATAACAATCTCAGGAGGCGCGAGAACCTGCTCAGTGGTGTACTGCTGCTGGTTCGCATACGCTTGCTGCTGCTGCTGCTGTTGTTGCTGTTGCTGTTGCTGCTGCTGCTGTTGCTGTTGCTGCTGCTGTTGCTGCAAGAACTGCTGAGCCTGCAATTGCTGAGCCTGCTGCTGGGCCTGCTGCTGGTGCTGACCGTAGCGAGGGAGAGCGGTCTTGGGGCCATTGTAGGAGTTCTGAGCCTGGGCATGCATACTGTTGGCGGTCGCGTTTCTAGCAAACGACTGAGTAGTAGGCGAAGGAGCATTGTTGTTGACACCAGCAGGGAAGTTGGTGGCAGTCGAAGACTTGGGGGCGGTCCTAAGACCCGCGAGGAGGTGAGATCTGCTAGTGCGTGGAGTGGGAGCACCGTTGTCGGCATTGCTAGCGGGAGTGGCATTGGAGAGGGAGAGGGGCTTGACAGGCCCTCCACGGCGTGAGGCCAGACCTCCACCGGGCATGGCCAGGCCGTTAGCCGACGAAAAGTTGTTGGAATTCATTTGAGCGAGACCGCCTGCGTCCATTGCTCAGATGGGGTATCAATGGAGAGCGAGGAAGTGAGCTGGCGGAAGTGCCGGTGAACGAGTTGTCAAACTCGAAAGGTGTCAAAGAATGTATGGTTGCCTTGCAAACGGCTGGGGCGACCGGGTCGAATTACAAGAAGGATAGTTTGATGGGGAGATGCGCAGCGCTGGGCGTCGAGATATATTATGGTACTCGGGTGTTGCGGATGACGTTGATGACAGTGGTGTATCAGACCGATCCAAAGCGGTTTCCGGAGCTGGTCCAGGAAAGAGGCTGCACGTTGGTGTCGGCGTCGGAGTCGAGGTGAACGGAGGAGGGTGCCAAAAAGTTCAAAATCCAAAAATCGGCGGTATTTTGGATGATTGAAGGTGATGTGCGATGCGTTGTTGGGGAATTAGATGGTCGCGTATCGAGCGTCGAGGGCAGGAAAAAAGAATGATCGTTGTGGTCAAGGAATGGGCGACAATATGCTGTCGATGGGAAAGAGTAAACGGCGCTGGAGATGTCGGGTGGGAAAGAGTTGGCAACGGAACTGGTTGTGGTCGAGGAGAGCAAGGACCACAAAGAGGAGCCTTCTTTGTTGTTGAGTCCAAGGCGCAAGGGCGGGAGACTTGGTCGAGATCGACAGATCAGTCAGGTGACAACGAGGAGCAGGCAATAGCCGTCGTCGGTTGGCGCGCTGGGGCAGCAGCGTGAGGAGTGACTTGTCGAAAAAGAGGGCGTTGGCAGCAACGAGCTGGCTGTATCCTGTTGTTCCGATGGGCCCTGGTGTGAAGATTACGGGGGAGTATTTTCTGCAGTATCTGACGATGAAAAAAGGTCGGACGAAGACGAAGTAGAGTACAGTCGATTAAAAATTGTTTCTTGGATGGATTTGTTGTGACGATGATGCAGATGCAAGTTGCGACGTGTGTGGGTTTGTCCAGAGGCCTTTTGGGCGTTTGGATGTTGAGCTTGTGGCGGGATTGGTTTTTGTCGGTTTGGTGTTGCGAATGTGCGGTGCGGTCGATTTGTGGTTGGTGAGCGAAGCCTTCCAGAACCCGTGAAGAATTTTTGCTGGATTTGGTTGAAAAAACGATGCGAGACGGATCTCAAGAGAATGCGATGGTTGTGATCTTTTTTGCTTTTTTTTTTTCTTTTCCTGGAAAAATCCCTTCTAAAAAGACGACGATGACGAACAAATTCGCAGACCAGAGCGGCGGAGGGGGAAAGAGGAGGGGGGGAGAGAAAGGGTTGAAGGAGGGAGAAAAAAAAGGAAGGGCGGTGTGTGTGCTAAAGAGAGGAAAGAGCAAAAGAAGAGGCAGAAGGGGGCAAGCAGCGGAGTGGACGACAGATATGGAGATGGAGTGCAGTAGTGAGTGTGTGAATGGAAAGGCAGGAGCAGCCCAGAGCCAGTCAGGTATGGAAGGTACGATACCTAAGGTACTCTGTACCTCAGTGAGTGAACGGTGCAGGACAGGAGGACAGGGCAGGGCAGGTGGCAGCCAGCAGCAGCAGCGGGAAGGTGGCAGCAGCTGGAGCAGCCCGGTGAGTAGGTACCTACCTGAGGCAAGGTAGGAAGCCTGGAAGGAAAGAACGAACGGACCAGCACCCACCCAGGAAAGACAGGACGTGAACTGAGGTGGACTGGACTGGACTGGACTGGACAGGGCAAGAGAGCGGACGGGCGTGACGGGGATGTGCCAGGACCAGGAGAAAGCGGGCAGGCACCACCCACCATCCATCATCCACATTCAGGGGAGCGCAAAAAGGAGTGGAGATCGGACTGGCCAGAGGAGAGGGGCCAGGGCCAGACAGGGCCCAGGTCCTGCCAGGCAAGTGCATGCACCACAACGGGTTCCCTTCCTTGGGTGCCAACCCGAAGCGAGCCTGACCAGTCATTGGTGACGGTTGAGCCAGCGGCGACAAACTCGGCCAGTAGGAGCGCCAGGAGAGAAAAAAGAGAGGTGGCAGACAGGGGTCCACCGGCTGGCCCCACCGGCTGGCCCCACCAGACCGCCGTCAGATGTATCCTTGTACCTCTTCGAACCCAAGGTTCATTGCTACCTCACGTTTTCGAGCGGAAGCACTCACCTCAGGAGCCTGGAGAGAATGCAAACCTCCACAGACAGTCAGTCAGTCAGTCAGTCACAGTACCATTCGTTTTTGTGTGGTTTTGTCAAGAAAACCAATCATAGAATGCGATCCAGCGTGAGGCATGACCAGGGATGACTCTCTCTCAGGTACAGACAGTACTGCCTGCGTACCAGTTTACTACGGCGTATGGCAGTGCTGAAGATGCACTCGCACTGCTGCTCAATACAGTTAGTCAGTGTGATTGCGAGAAGCTTCATCGGCCAATCACCGCGTGGTCTCCTCTGGTCTGGAAGACGTGACTCGACAGGAAGGCAAATTCTCAGGCTTGCCGCCAATGTATCTCCCACACGATCGCATGTATTCGCACCGCCTGTAGCTCCCCTTCGTGCCCCTCCTTCACCTGTTGGTGCTTCTTGCCCCCGTCTCCTGAGGTACGCAGCACCGCACCTTCCCATGCAGTCCGCGCAGGTCGCGTGCAGGTGACGGGCGGATGGCAAGCGCGAATCTACTCCAGTCTCCTGCTCCTGCTGCTGTTGCGTTACTGTACTGGCTGTGCTGGCGCACTGCTCCTGCATCTGGTTTCGCCTCACACCACTTGCAACCTCACTTCCACATTCCTCTCCTCCACGGCCCTGGGCTCCCCGGCACTCAGACTTCAGCACTATCTCGGATACGTCCAAGTCCCAACACCCACCGTCTCCAAGGCAAGACATACAAACCGCCTTTGCATTCCGTCCCAACTCAATGGGAATCTGGCGAACAAACGAAGGGGTTCCGACAAAATTCCATCCACCTCAACTTCGCCCACTGCTTTGCGAGTCTCCGAGACGGAGACGGAGACCCAGACGTCAAGCCATGACAGGACTCCAGCAGACCCCAAACTCCATAGTCCCGCGTCGTCTCTCCTGCCCTGCCACCCACGCTGCATCCATCGACCGACCGAATGACTCCTTGTCGCGGAGCACGAGCAAGCATCAACCCCTGCGCACCCAACCACGGTCTCATCGTGACACTTTCCACCTCGCTTGCAAGACGACTGTCCCTACGGATTGGATACCTACGCCAGACACAGAGACAGACACACTGCTCATACGGCTGTCCTTACGCCGGCACTCTACCACATACTTTGGCCTGAAGTACATCATGTATGGCCGTTTCCAGGGGCCAAACTCTCGCCAGAACCCAGATCGCTGGGCTCCCACCGCTTGCCAACTACAGCGCCTATGTACTATGCGCAGTACATTGCACACCTTCTTGTCGGCCGCACCTTGCTGCCAGACTTTCGTTCTCGCTTTGACTTCACAGATACATCGAACATGCTTCCATTACTGCTTCTGGCCATCTTTACGATACCGACCACACGGCACACCTTCGCCATAGCATAACTCCCTCACCTAAGGTAAGGTTCCAGCACGTCGCGTACCTTCGACATCCACTACCCGTCCATCGGCCATACCTACGGATACTCAAACCCTTTTTTCTATTTCTGGTGGTGTTGATCAACATGGAGCGTGCCCACACGGAATCCACCTCTCGAACCACCAATCATGTCTGAGTTTGCGACTGCAAATGCGACTTGCAACCACGGACACCCGCGGGAAGAGTCCCATCGGCCCCTTCCAGACGTTCGTCCTCTTCCACGCAGCACGCTCAACAGCCACCACGCACTAGCTACACTACTGCTACGGCGGTACTCACCACGCTTGCGGCTACATTCCGCCAGGAGGTAGCCCGGCTCATCAATCAGTAACAGTATCACCGTTCAGTCAAACGCTGCCAAGGCCTCCCTTTTCCACTGCAATAGAACCGAAATCTGGGGTCCACAGGGGCTGCCGATGATGTGAGCCATGGTCAACGGCTGCGGCAGCGACTCCCGATCGGGGTCTGCACGCTATCTCCTCCCGCTCACGCCCTCCGCCCCGGCATGGGAAACGCGAGGTTGTCATGATATCCCACGGCCATTTCGTGGTGAGCATAGCCGAACATGAGCTATCACCAAGTATGTGGCTGGTCATGGCTTGCGTGGTCCTGTCCACTGGGGCACGCGGCTTGGACAACACTTGATGCCTCAAGACGATTCCAGACGAGCGCATGGAGCCGACCAACATCGGCAGAGAGGGCGCATCGCCGCACTCTGGACGACAGGTCACTTCAGCAAGCGAGCGACGAGCATGGCACCGACAACGCGGCGACGGCACCATGGCAAAGCTTTGACTTCGCTCGAGGGCTTTGGCCTCCTCCAGGGGTTCTCCCGCACGACACACACGATACTTTCCACGCATGCCGCTTTCCTATTGCCAAGGCTTCCCGACTCAACAGTGGTTCATCATTTCTTCACAGAAAGGCAATCCAGTGCAATCTGTCCTCCTGCTGCTCGCCATTTCCTGTCATGCCCTACTTTAGTACACCTTTCCCCTCTGTCTCCTGGCACCCATCCCCCGGCCATACAGAGTACTGTCCCCTCGTTTCCGTAAAACGAGGCGGCATAAAGTCGCGGATGAGGATATTTGGGGCAACCGACATCAGCTGTTTTCGCGCATTGCTCCCAGCATCTCCCTAACTTGCCCAATGCTAAGCTGTTTCCTACCTAGAAGCTTTAGAGGGCTCGTTTCACCTCGACTGATAGCGCGGTACTTGTCTTCCATCAGTCCTGCCTCTCTGCAAACTGCCAATCCTCCACTTGCCGAGGTTCCTGTTCATCACGCTACCCCCCGCCGCTCAGAATAGCTGTCGCCACTAGCAGCTTCTGGTGACACAAGTCTCTCCCACTTCCCACCTGCACTCGTCATTTCATACGTCGACGTTTTGTCGGTTCAAACAGCATGGGAAGCCGAGGCGTCCAGAGGCCTCAATCAACTGACGATCTTCTCAGGATGATGTGTCCCTGACATGCGTGCATCGCTCCCAGTCCAGCTCCCAAAGGATGGTGTGCGACCTAATCAATCACTCAATGCGGAACAGGTTTGCGCACCGAGTGAGCATTGAAGGCCGGTTTGAGCATTCAGTGGCCGCGTCCCGCCCCGACCAAGCCTTCGACGGCGGACAAAGAGACGGAGCGATGCACACATGGCCCAGGAACTGGATGGATACGAAGCTGTGTCCCCCGGCAACCCCAGGATCTTCTACGGAGACTTTCTCTCGCACCGCCTCTCGTGCCCTGACTGCTTTTGGTAATGCGTGCCAGGGGAGGCCACGCCTTGCAAGGTTCGCGGCAAGGGGCAAGGAACCTGAGACAAATCTGCAAGAGAGAGCTTCCAAGTCCCAAGATTCCAACGGCGTTATCGGCTCTGTGCGCCCGCCAGGATGTGGGCATCAAACCTCCTGAAGAGTAACACGGGGTGACATTCTCAATGGGGCTCGACGGGGTGTCTCCACTGGGAGGCTGTGATTGTCAGCGAGGAAGGTCCCGAGGAAGAGCCTGCTGTGAGGGCATTTTCGTCCCAACTGCTCGACATCAAAGTTCAGATTCTCCCACTCTGTTCGTCTGGCTTTTCGTTATGCCAGCGCCTCACAATTCGACACTGGCAGGTGGCCTTCTTCAAGGGAGATGTGGTGAGAAGAACCAACCAGGATGGACCGCGGCGCTGCAGATCCAAAAAGCAAGCCAAGTTACCTATGGGGGTCGGCAGCATCGTCCAGCCCGAAGCCCAAGTCGAAAGCGGCACGACGGCCGCCAACTTAGCACTCGCGGCTATAGCCCCTCCGTCGCGCCTCTAGTTTAATTAACTTGGAGGAATACGGGCCTCGCGACGCCGCAGACGCGTCTTGCCAGACTCAAATTGCGCACACAAAGAATTTGTGGCTACTCCCGCGCGAGTCGAAAGCCGCCACAGCCAGTCAATCCTAAACCCTCATTTAATTCGCAATTCTCATCCACGTTGTTGACAGCAGGTCGACGCGCCGGCCGCCCCGAGTTTGCGGCAAAAAGAGGAAATTTTGGGAGGTCCTTTGGACCTGACGGTTGTGGCCCTCGAGACTATTGGGCTTTGTTGGCCGCCGACGCCGCCAAATGCATTCAACAACGCGACTGGCGAAGACAAGCGATCCCTTCCATTCTCTTTTTTGTCTTCCTCGCTCGTCTCATCCTTCAGGCCCTCGGAGACTGGCTCGGAGCTTTCCTGCGCCCAACCACGCATGCACAAGTTTTCTCCCTAACACACCACTATGCTTCTGTGTTGCGTGCCAAATCTTCGCCTGGCCAATATGAATGGCATACCGGTTACCACAAATCGTACCCTCCTATTCCCGTTCGCAGCCACAATCTGTATGTCGCTCGATTCACCACACCGAGATCATTCAGCGTCTTCCACTTGCGTGCTTTGCTCAGTGGTAGCCGTGGCCCTATTGGCTCCATGTCGATCGGCTTGCGAACCGCAAGGAATCCCCTCGTGAAACGGTCTTTGCAGGGTAACGCCCACACTTGCGGGGAAGATTTTGGAGAGATGGACCGGGATCTGAACCGCTGGGCCACAGAACCTCGGCCAACTCCAACATGGGAAATCTGCATGCTGCAAGCCTCTATGTGAGCGCTTAATCTACCGCCACAACGCGACCTCTTCCACAGCTTCGTGCCTCACGGTGAGTATGAAGATCGCCAACGTGGCTCCAACCGCTCACATGGTCTGCTGCATTCGCCATTCGATCGCCCAGCCCAGCTGTCTGGAGCCTTAGCCGCTAGCGCCCTTGACGTCAACTCTGACTTGCGCTAGACAGTCCAGTCAGCACCATTCTGAATGGCGGTCTATCTCTGCAAACCAGCTTCTGCGCATCCGTCCAGGACAGGCGTCTTTGGCAGATCCTGGCCAGGACTACACAGATCGTCAGATGTGCTTCCTGATTCGCCAAGTTGAGGCGTTTCCCATTGTTGCTGCTGCCGCCGAAAAGCCAAGCACGATCAAGCACAACCTGGCTGGATCCAGTGATCACCAAGCGCGGCGGCACGGCGGCCAACAGGTGCAGCAAAGCGCATCACCTCTCAACGTTCGTCATGGCCTTCATCGCTGGATTGAAGGCCACCTGGATAGATGAGCAAACCTCGGCACGTCTGGATGACATGGCATGACTGAAATGAATGATCCGTGCCTTATTAGCGACACGCTGGCATCGGGCCTCATCCCATCATGCATCTGGGCACATCGCCAGACATATCCCGACTTCCTCGGCTGAATAATAGTATCCTTCGAGGTCACAAGCTGCGCTTTTATCGCATCAGCCTCTGCGTCGTCCTTGGAAGCAATCTGGAATGAAAAGCTTACCTGCAGTTGATGTGCATCGCCGCCTTCCACCTTTCGAAGTTGGGACAAGCGTCTCAAGTACTGCTTGGGAATTCTCTTGGTTACAAGCGATTAATCCTTTGAACTTCGGACATGACATATTGGTTTCCACGCAATGGAAGGCGAGTTGGCACTTTCGTTGCTGCTCTCAGACCTTCACACCTACGGCCATCTTCTGATGTCGTCAGATTTGATGGTCTCGTTAAATGGCCGAGCCGAGACTTTGCGGGGCCGCGAAGAACCCGTCCGTTCGCCAAACTTGAAGATGTCCTTGCTGTGGACCGTCAACTGGAAGTCATTACCGAATTGCCCATCGAAGAATTCGGCGAGTTTGAAGCAACATCGTTGAACAGACTTGCCACAAGTGAAGTTGTCGAGACCAGTACCCATCCAGAAATGGCATACAAGATGACGGTCAAACAATGGACGCAAATGTCATTTGACACAATTTTCCAGATACTGGCAGAATCGAAGTTGCAGAAGGGCAGGTTATAAACTCCTCAGGTTGTCGGCGGGCTCTATACGTATGCGAGTGTCAGCAATGGGACTTGGCAGACTCAGAAGTTCTTATCGAAGTCCCCTCGGCAAGCTGAGTGCCACAGCCTACGGGAAAACAAGTATACTCAATCAGGTCAGGCTGACTATCAATGCAGAAAAACGCTACATGTTCCCCAGCAGTGCGGCGGGCGTGTAAATCCGCGCAAATCACTGGAAGCTCGGGGTGGTCGTTTCCTACTCACCCAGTGAGGTAAGACTCTCAGGTTTTCCTTCTGCTAGATGTTGGCTATAGCCGATTCATCGATCATGAATTGGTTACCTGAGCCGCTTTCGGGAGCGTGGAGCTTATGCTTGATCAAGTCATGTTCCACGGCATTATGGCGACCTCTCGTCAAAGTCTCACGACAACATCAACCCCTCCCGCCAAGACTTTACGGAAGGATTCTCGCAAGCCTAGCTTGGCCATGTCATAGGGCTGAGAAGCTTGGGCTCAAACCATCACCTCAGCCGCTAGCTCTGCTCTGACGGATGTCATCTGTCCAATCAATCGTTGCTTCTGGAAATGATCGTATAGCAAGCCAATAGCTTGTCACAAAACTATTTGCCAAACGGATCCTGCGGCTCTGGCTGGCCTCGAAAGTCGCGCTGTCCAGGGTTCTAAATCCTCCCGCCCTCCTCTGCGGAACTATGGCTGCCACGAGTCTGCCTTCTACCTTGATTTAAGCAAAACCCAACGAGTTTGTGGTATCTCCGTCAGATTCTGACTACTCACCGCCGCATTCTCAGAAGATGACCCACACAACGACATGGACAATATCACGCAAACATCTCGCAAGGAGGAGCGAATTACCAGTAAGAGTAAGTAATCAGAGGAAGGGGGTGTGTAAGCAGCAAGGCAGCTGACATGCGTGCAGTCACGTATTCATCCATCCACCATGGCGCATCCTAAGCGTGGGGATCCATCTCCGCGCGCGGCATTGGCAGCTTGAGTCTTTCTTCTCACGATCTCACTCACCTCGTTCCCTCGTTGTCCTTATCTCACCAAATAAGAATCTGTCATGCACGACAGACGCCAGCGCGTCCGTCAATCGACAAGGGCACCGCGTCAACACCGACAAGACCGTCCACCTACACCCCTTTCATCCCCCCAACCCTTTCCCTCGTCCGTGTTCACCCACTCTCATTTGCTCTTTCTCCAGACAACCCACAGCGGGCTTGCTGATCAAGATCCTACACGCCACCACCAACCAACTAGTTCGCAGTCAACGTGATGTGCTACGGCAGCCGCTGACTTGATTGAGGTTTGGACACGAAAGGCAATGTCTTTCGACGTGAGACCCCACACGTTCTATAGCCATGACGGAGACATCATTTTATCTGCATCTTGAATACGTATCGGCAGGCAATCAAAGATATGCCCGAGACACAGAGCCGCATTTATGCGGCTCGATATTTCTCGGGCATCGTAGCGGCCTCTGTGAATCATTCATACTCTGTACGGAAAGGAAATGTGATTCCTACACCGAGTTCACCAAAGGACATCCGTCTACCGATATTATATCTCGGGACACTCAAAACCTGAGAGCACGAGAACAGAGACAAACAACCAAAGACCTTATTTTCCTTGATTCCAAGACCGTTCTAGCCCGGTGGAGGGTAGGATTTTCTGGAATGTCCCGAGTATGACGTGAGATCGTTGGGAATAGAGGGGGTGGAACGGCCACATCATTCACAAGGAGGGGGGCAAGGGTTTTAGAGTTGGAGATGATCCATCAAGTCCAGGTACAACTGCGACACTACGGCGCGGAGAAGGATCCCTCGTTCTCACCCGCTAAGTGCGGTGGAAGGCTTTGTCGGTTGCGTCCCCGCCAACGCCAACAGACTCGACGATCCCCTCCTTCACGATCCTGCCGCGGGTGGAAAGAGGCAGTCATGCAAACAATCGTCAAATGGCAGCTGGAAGCAACCTTGAGCTTCTCGGCCTCTCGGTCCCGAAGGCGTTCGTACGCCTTTCGCACAGAAGGCCCCATTCGGCATGGCTCCTTGGTGGTGCAGATGAAGGATGAGGCAAGGAGAGGGGTGAACTCATATTCTCCGATTATCTGATGGCCCGTGTCTGGTATCACGGCGGAAGGAATGGACGCTTCTATTGAGAACGTGCACCAGGCCAGCACAGCGGACTACCTCAGAGGGTCCGCAACGGAGGAGACGGACGTTCACTGCAATCGGTATCATTTCGGCCATCATGATGAGTCGTTTCCAGGTCGGACCGGTGAAGGACTTGTGGCGAGAAAGGTCGGCAACATGGCTTGTATGAAGAGGAGCCGTCTTTCGGTGATCCTCCGGCTACCCGAAGACGCCCTCCGTTTACGCCTGTTCGGTCCTAACAGCATCTCCACTTGCTCTCAACAAAAGGCTTTAGTGTTTTGAGAATGCAGGCACAACGGCAGAAGCAGTGGAAACAGCAGAGCCAGTGTGAGCAGCATTCACCGCTATCGATCACAATCTCGAATAATCCTACCTGTTTGGTCCAGAGAGCTGACGCGACACGACGACGTTTCACACCTTGGGCACCTAGAGCAGCGCGCTCATGACTTCGAGGCACACACCGCATGGCTGAATGTGATATAATTCACATGAAAAATAAGAATAAAACAACAAGGCCACCGTTAAGCGTAGTCGGGCGGTCCAACGTGAGACTCACGCCGTGGCGAAGGTGAGGAGGTTTTATGACAGCCTTCCCGCTCGTGACTCTTATCACAGCTTATCGTCAAACAAGACGAGGCTGGCTTGAATGACTGTCACGAGATGTGTCTCACGGGAACATAAGCCCGAAGCTGAACTGAAGCTATCTGTGGATTTGTTGGCGAGTTTCCTGATCCCAGCAGCTCAAGTCGGCCTCAGCTGCCTTATCTACATGAGTCGGGAATGTGACTCCTTTGTCAATGACGGCGGCAGCGTCTACTGGAATTATTCACCGAGTGGTGTTGTTTTACCTCGCGCAGACATCAACTCTCGTTTCTGTTTTTCTTATTTTCCTTTTTCCTTTTTTTCTTGGGCTTTTCCCCTTCCCTCAGTTGCCGGTCGTAGATGTCAATGCGATTGACCTATGAGAGGGGGTGGAGTCGAGGCACCCCGCCATGGAGCCAAGGCGAAGGAGTCGCAAAGCTCACTCACTCCGAGGTCATCACGTATGCTGCTGCCTTGAGAGGAAGGGGGGGAAAGGGACTTTGGTTCGGCTGCCGGGCCACTTGGGGCATATTCGCGTTACATCAGCGGCCAGGCGAGCGGGAGGCCGTGAATCTCATCCTGTTGCAGACTGTCGTCTTGTGAGTGAGCGACGACTGATCTGCGGTCAAGTACTGAGGATAGCTTGAGCCAAGGGGCCGAGGAGCATGTACTTTGCAAGATGTTCAAAAGATTTGCTTGTTCGCGCATGCGAAGGAGAAGCTTTACTTCCCCCCCATCGCATCACTCCAGGCTCTTTTCCATTTCGCATTCAACATACACACATGATTACCAACAGACTTTGCCTTCAAAACAACTCGAGAATACGTACATACACACACCTGCTTGCTCAACAGACTAGTTCCCAACTCCCAACATTGAGCGGGAACCTTGACTTATCAAACACACGAAACCAAGGAAAGGGAAAGAGAGAAAAACATGTATCATAAGCGTCATTATGCGTGAAAATTGCAAGGAAATGAGTTCAAAAAACAAACAAGGAAAAACAGTTGCCCGATGCCTTTTTTGTCCCCCCCGCATGCCCATGTTTCCACTCTCCACTGTCCGAGAAAAAGTCATTACCGGAGGAAATCACGTACAGGATATTCCAAACTCCCCGTGTGGCCGCCGTGAGGCAGATGGGTAAGTAAACAAGATAAAAAAAAGGAACAGAAGGAGAAAGGAAAAATACCATGGCATCCGGGATGCTCTAGACGAGACCCTGCCGAGTGAGATTGTGTGCCGCCCCGATTTTTGGTTTCCTACCGTGATGCCGAAGTCCTTTATCACCACTCTACGCGCCGAGGAAATGTCCGCTTTCTGCATATACACAACCCATATTAGTCCAACCTGAAGCCGAAGTTGGTGATGTGCGTGGCCCTAGTAGCGTCGCTCTTCTGGCAGTACGTTCTCGCCGTAGAAACCGCCGTGGTTACCATCGTCGCAGGATGCCGCGCATGCAAGGCAAACGCCGCCTCCATATACTCTGGTGTGGCGTTTCCAACCGGCTCCGCTGCCGTCCAGCATTGAGATGATCTCGCCTTGTACCTTGATCTCGCGAAAGGTTCCGTCTTCAAGGATCTCTCCATGAATCGGTGGCGGCCCTGGAAGCAGAGGTGATGTTGGCGGATATGACGAGGGAGAAAAGACAGCTCCGTGTCCATCAGGACCGGGAGCCGTCGTGGAAGCTGGTATCCCAATAGGTAGAGTCTTGGTGTAAGACCGCCTACGAGGCGTCGGTGACGACCTCGTAGTCTGAACGTTTTGCGTTGCCGTTGTCGTCGCCATCTCAGTCTCTGTCTCTGTCTCCGTGGACGACATGTAGTCAGGGTTGGGCTGCTCAAAGAAAGATGCATCGAGTTCCGAGGTGAAGCCGGTGAAACTCCTCCTGCGATTGTCGTACGTAAAAACGGACGGGGACAGCTCTGGGGGCGTAAGCGGAGGCGGGGGCGGCGGCCTCGACATCATCAGTCTTGTCGATGTAAGGCCTGAAAGCCTTCCCGGGCCGAACATGCTGCCAGGTGACGGCGTACGCTCGCGACCTTCGTTTTCCTTCCGCGCGCCTACGTCTTTCTCATTCCCGGTCGAGAGGCTCGCAAATGGGCCTGTTTTCCTGCTGAACCCATCCTCCGCAGTTGCGGTATTACTGCTGACTCCACGTGACTTCTCCTCCATCGGCCAGATCCTGTCGTGGAAGAAGTGATGGTGGAGACTTTGCTGATTGACCAAGTGGCTCAGATCGTCATCAACTTGTCCGTCTCGTTGAGCCTGGCTGGCATCTTCGTTTTCTGATTTTGACTTGGACATGGCATGAACCACGAGGCGGAAGATGGCAAGAAGGCCCAAAAAGGCGAGACCGGCGCATATATGAGAAGCTGAGAGGAGATGGTAAGAGCTGATAGTCGACAACGGCTGCTCAACAGCCAGCTCAGCATGCGTGACGGCAGGCATGGCTGCTTAAAGGGTCGATTATGGAAAGTGATTAGGTTTGGGTGGTGGTCGTATTGGGGGTCGCCTCTCTCCTGCTGGGCGAAGTAGAGGTAGAGGTACCTTCCTCAGCACGCTTGGAATGCGGTGTGGTGGCACGTCTGGGGTATGCCTGTGTGTCCGGCGACCAGGCCAAGACCTAACGGTGGCTTGCGAGTAATGAAAAGGCGCTGCTGGACATAAGCGACTAGGGGGTTGGGATGGTGGGCCTCGGCCGCCGCATCTGCCGTCAGTCGGGTGGAAAAGGTGCCGAGTAAAGCTCCGGTTTGGACCGATTGCTTTTGGGTATTTCAGAAGGCAGGTGACCGAGAGGTGAGTGGAAAAAGGCCGAAGAAAAGAAAGCAAGGGAGAGGGTGCCGGGTTCTATATGGCCGAAAGGTGTAAGTCTTTGATGGTGCTTAAGTGGATGCCGCGCGCTAGGGGGCGAGGCTCAGTCTGTGCCGCGAGCTCTGAAACCCATGGGTAAAGTTGAAAATGGAGGTTCCAGCGTCGCGGGAAGCGGTTGCGCCCAGTAATTGTAGCAAACGACTGACTTACCACAAGGCTCACAAAGCTGTTACCGAAGTCCCCTGGGGTTGCGTAGTGAAGTGAGTGGAAGGTCAGGTTCCGCGCGCTTGGCAAATGCAGGTCGCAGTAGGAGGAGGATGAGACAACAGGTCGTCTGTTTTGTGCGCAACGCTATCCAGATTACAAAGGCTTTGTTCGTCTGTCAGCAACGATGACAGATTCCTTTGTGCCCGGGGACAATCCAACAAATAAATGAGGATTGGGAGACGGGGCTGGCAGACGTCAAGGGAACGGGAGCTGTGGTGGGGTGGAAGGATTGCGGTCAGAATGGGAAGGATACTGTATCATATATATAGACATGGTGTCGATGCGCCATGTCGCGGGAGACGAGGCACGATGGAGACCAACTCGCAAGCAGATGGCATCGCAACTTGCAAAGATCTGGCTCGGCAGGGAAATGGCTGCCAGAGGAATGAGATAATAGACCAAAATCAAGGGGTTCGAGGCCACCACGGGAGGGTGTGCGGCGGAGGGGAGGTGTGTATGAGTTGACGGGCAGCAAGATCCTGGCTTGGCTTGTGCGGAATAAAGGTGACCCAGCCCTGAGTTCCCGTTTTCAGTGCGCCGTCTTCATCCTCAGTCAGCCTCTCTCTGTCTTTTGAAATTAGCAGCCCGGGGCAGGCCAATGGCGCTAGTCAGCGCCCATTAGGTGCCCAAGTTCAGTCATCGGTCACGATGGCGGCTACGCTGGCCTTGTTACTTTTGCTTGTTTTTGTCGCAAGGCGGCGGTTGTAGAGGTGTGCAGATAACCGCATCTTTACAGCTGGGGAAGCTTTGATTTCAAGCCGTGTTGCAGAAGCGGGCGTGAATGGGGTGGCCCATGGGCGCGTCCGCAGGAACAAGGTGGGGAAGAGACCCGGGCGAAGAAGACGCCATGATACTCTGAAGATGCGGTCATCATGTAGGTGTATGTTGGAAAGCGATTGACCTCGCTTCCTGGGTTTGGTTGAGAAACGCTGTTGGAGCCCTACGCCGCACGCTTCCCGTCTGCGCGGACGGACTGGAGAACAATTCTTGTCAGCACCAACACTCCTGGCAATGGCCATGTAATGCGCCCGAAATGCGCTTCTGATAAGGACAGGCTTCTCTGAGTGGGACGGTGAACGAGATGGCAAACGAAACCCCAACTAAGGCGGTGTAGAAATTCCATTTGTTTGACCGTAGATTTGACAGGCAGCCGCAGATTACGCCTTGGATTGGAACGGCTCGGACTCTTTTTTTTTTTTTTTTTTCTTGCTGCTGGCTATTGTTGGCAGGTTGGGACGGACAACGGACGGCGACATTTGGGGTCGATTTTTTTCTCGAAACCGCGCCAGGGGGGACAAACAAATCCCTGTCGTTCAGCCCAACAGGATGCTCCTGCGAATGACCCGTCCGTGGGCGACCGCAGCACAGGGAACCGCTTTAGACGACCATACCAGCTGGGCTGCCTTGGTCCTAGTGCCGTCGTGTAAGTCGGCGCAACGTGGAGTCTCGGTGGCCGATCCACCGTAAGAGACGCGCATCCTGCTTCGCCGGGCTCTAGTATGACGAAGCACTGCGCAAGCTGCAACGGAGAATAGCAACATGGCAAATGGTAGCCAACGCATTGGAGGCTCCCAGTGGACAGACAGAGCAAGCTGAACTCCAGCGCATGTGGACAGAACCCGAGCCCGTGTCTCGCAAGTTGAGCGCGGAGGCGCGCGCGCGTGGCAGGTGGTTCAAATGACAGGCAGCTGTAGCTGGGCAACGGGCCTGGGACATTGCTGACCTATCCACCTCGTAGGGAACACAGTCCACAATCCACAGTGGCGGCTCGGCGACTTGCTTCGTTGTCGTTGTATTCGGCTGATGGCCGTGCCGTGGGGTTAGGGTCCTTGTACGGGGGATGGGGACGCTTCGAGAGCAGATGACCCGTCCAGTCAAGCGTCGTCGCAAAAGCAAGCGAGCAGAGACATCGGGGGACCTGGGAGGTTTGTCGAAAAAAACAGTTAGCGTGGGAGAGTGGAACGGGGGGAGCTACCTGGTAACCTGGTTCAGCTGAGGTGAGCCCTACAGCCACGCCATCTGGGATCCCTGCCTTGTCTTGCTTGCTAGTGTCGCAGAGGCGGGTGCCATAACTGCGAGCTTGTTCCTCTTCTAGGCCCTTTCCATCGAACGATTGGTTCATCAGCCAGCCCTGTGGTGTCGATCGATGTACCCCCCTATTCGAGATGGTGGTGCTTGTTGGGAGCATTGGATCCGTAAGGACCCGTGGGCGATCGTGATGCAAAGATGAAAGAGGCTGCAAGAATAAGGTAGTGGCAGACATGTGTAGAAAGGCGAGATCAAGTAGGTTCTGGCCCGGAATTGTTCACCGTTGTAGCCGGAGATGGCATGTCGTCACTGGCAATGGGTTGCCGAAAATCGGCATGCCGAAGCAGGATGGGATGCGACGGACAAAGGACTCAGGACCGGTTCCGACCTGGAGTCTGCATGACATGGCGCATGAGCAAGTACCGGGAATTGGCAAATGTGCAATGCAAGTGTGTGTGAGACGGTGACGGAGCGGCTGCGAGCTTCAGCTATTGACGTCTGGTCGGGGACAAGGCGCGCTTGGAAGCCAAGAAACGAGTGGTAGGCGGATACGGAGGTGTGGTGGAAGTACGGATAGGATGGTTAAGGTGACTGCGGGATGATTGACGAATGATGAGTTCAAAGGAGTCTGTCCCAGGCTAGGCCACTGGCCAGAGACGGAGTGGTGTGCGTGTTTGATGGATCGAGAAGAAGCCAGGACTGGTTGTGGTGGAGTGGCTCGTTGGTTGGCTGGGCCAAGTTGGCGATGCATGTCAAGTCGTCTATTTTTTTCAGCTGCCTCTCGAGCGGCGACTGCCTCCCATTCGCTGTCGTAAGGCCGGCAGTGGAAACCTCAAAACGCTATGCAGCTGGGGTGCGCCTTCTCCTCGCCTTCTTCCTTGCTGCCCGTTAGGCTCCCAAGTTGTGGTCTGCTCTTTCCCCATACGAATCCATTCATTCATTCAGCAGGAGCAGGAGCAGGAGCAGGAGTAACAGGTGCACACAGTACGGGTAGTGTACCTACCTAGGTACCCAATTAGGAGGGGACACCCCAAGATGGAATGCGCTCCGTCCAATCTTGAGTGAGACTCCACCTGCCTGTCCGCGGATGAGAGTCAAAGTGAAGGAGCTGCAGACGATCACCCGCTGTAAGGTATTTTCAGCCCAGATGACCTGCATCTACGGTATCTGCTTCCTGCCTTAGACATCCGTATGGAACATGAGGAATGAGGAATGGGGAATGCTCCTGCCTGTCTCGTCTAGACCTGACCAACTGACTTGCCTTGCGTGTGTTGCCGCTGCCGCTGCCGCTGCCGCCCCCGCGGCGGCCTTCGTGCTTGCCAAAATTGGATGTGATCTGTGAATCGCAACAAGGAAGTCCCTTCCTGCTGGTCCTCCGTGGTTACAGTACCCCAGGATCAAAGCACCACCTCCATCAAGACATCCATGGATTCTTTTCCGACGACAGACACCTACCTCATCGGACTCTGGCAGCCGACAACGAACATCACCTCCATTTGCGTCAACAGAATACATTGCCCTATCCTACGGCCGACCACTCTCCATCTATCAAGCCAGTCCAGCGGCCGCAGACACCCGGCACAGCCACAAACCCCGACCCGCCGCCTCCAATCATCATTCCTTTTCTAATCCTAGGGGCCGACCTATCGCTTGCTGCTTGCTGCTTGCCACAGACAGTATGCCCCTCGCTCCCTGGGAAAACATCTATTTTTCTAGTCGCCGACCAGACGGTAACGAATCACCGACCTCAGATGACGCCAAACCGTGTCTTTCTTCTTCTGCCTGCTGCACCATCTTCGGCTCAGAGACAAGATCAGCAGTCTCCGCCGACTCCGAAGCCAACTTGCGTCGCTATGGTTGGCTTGTCCTCCAAACACTGTCCCCGCCCACGGACCGAAAGGCCTCGACACGAGCTGTTCGGCCCCCAAAGAGTACCTTCTCCGAATGAGACCGCCGAGCCACGGAGCCGACGCGGCCTCGCCCCCCGGCGGCGAACCTTCGCGGTTCCTTGCTCCTACTCCTGTTCGCTATGTTCCTGCCACTTGAGAGAGGATCACCGAGGATTTCTCGCCAACAATCCAAACAACTGGCCCTAAATGGTTTCGTCCTTCTTTTTGGGAAATTTCTCATGCCGTCATTGATTCACCTCAAACGAGACCGTACCAGTCCTTGCGCCGTCTTCTCATTGATGCGTTTACGAGACCGGCAAGGGAGTGAGAAAACCCCCAATCCTGCTTCTTTACTCGTTCCCTTACGAATCTCGCAATCGCCGCAGCTGGTCCGTCTTGTTTATTCTCCGCACTCCTCGGGAGAAACACGGCGCTCCTGACGACGTACTGTCAGTAATTCTGCTCGCGCGTTGCGGCCGAATCCGTTGAATAATCAGCCTGACTAAGTCTACTTCAGCAGGCGCATTCCAGGTGAACCGACATCGACGATGCGCCTGTTCAGCTGACTGCTTCCTCGTGCCGACCACCATTAACCCTATCCAGCAAAATACGAATTGGTCCAGGCACAAAACGGTTCTGCTTTGCGTCGATATTGCCTGCAGTGGGTACGTCTACACCAACGCTGGGCCCGATATAGACATGTCCCCTTTTGACGTGCAGGGAACACAACATGGGACTGGGGCGGCATCGAACAATACGGACGTTCCAGATTTCATTGCCACCATCCACCCATCTCGTATGCGTATCGTACACCACCACTAACCAGCTCATGCAACGCAGAGCCGGCCGCCACTACATCTTCGTCACCGCACATGCCGTTCCGCATACATCTTGATACTCCCCTGGAAGCCAAGACCCACAACAGAAGGACCGCACCGTTTGTCGGCCGAGCATGAGAATTTGGCCCAGTGCTGATCATGGCCGTTGTCGTCTCATCTTACCCTCGATTAACCTCGGGATGCAGCGGCCATCACGCACAGTACCATGCATGAAATCTGCATCTTCCAGATGCGTCACCCACAACTCCAATCCCGTCCGAGAGTCCCTGAGGCACTGTCAGCGGGTTAACTCGACGTCAGTCCTCGTGGGCGCGTTTACACTGGCCACTCACACCGCATCGCCAACGACCTCCCTGTTCGCTTTGCAACCTACCCAACACCAGCCGCACTTCGCGCCCGTTTCCAGCCCCCAACCATGCGAGGTCTTTCAGGGACCCCTCGTCGGGCCTCAGCCTTACGAAGATCCGTCCTTCGACCTGCCCTACTCGACAGCATGTTCATCGCCCACATCCACTAGTCCCTTCGAGCCCCTATGCACCCTGGTCATTAGCAATCCATTGGCTGACGCTCGAGAACACACACTCTGCCGCACCAGGACGAAAGCGTTGTCATGAGGGGTTACTACAAGGGTTGGCCAGGATTATTCGAATTGCCTCACACCTTGGTCATCCAGTCACCACTCCTTGGAACGCTGAGGAAATATCGCATGAGCCTTTCCTGACCGCTTGTTTTCTTAGCATGTCGGATGCAACTGCAACTTTCTCTCATTCGCTTCCTAGATCCTCCCATGTACTACTAGCCGACCAAGTCGTGAAGCTGGTCGTTCTAACCTGAGGAACTCGGAGCGCTCAGCTGCGTTTCTCAAACCATTCCGCTGTTGAAAACGACTAGCAAAATTTGACACTCGACTTCGCTGCCTTCGCTACTGATTCGCCGGCATCTGTATTGCATTACTCGCTTGTTCATTATCCATACCGTAACCCTCGTCACGATGATTACTAACGAGGCTCAGGCTGTCATCTTCAACTTCGTAAGTGTCGGGGCATTGTGCTCGAATCTGAGAGGTCGAAATACGAAGATCCCAGCCTTGGCTTAGCCGTGCACTTGTAGGCTTCAATCATGTGCTGCCGGCCTTGGACCAGGATTCCGAAGTTCCTTCTTCTGCGGTGCGACTTACGGCGGGTGAGTGATGCCAAGCTTACCTCACCAGTGCAACCATCACGAGATCCATCCTTAGGCAAATCGTGCCGCCGTCATCCAACTAGAAGAAGAAAAACACACGTGGGATTGGGTCTTTTCGATCGTTAAATTTGAAGTTTCGGTGAGCATAACATTTCATCCTCAGGATGAACTTCGCGTCAACGCCCAGCTTACCTGTCTAGGTTATCCTAGCCGTTGAGTCAGCCGGACCATGACCCTAGCACTCGGGGGAGACTCCTCTCGATTTCGTTTCACTCTCACCGTCATCATCCAAGATCGAAGTGATTGGGCTTCACCGCGACGTGACGACTCCATTCCGGCTTACAGTCATGATTCGAAATCAAAAGAAAACACCTCAGCAGTGTGTATTTCCGCCAGATATCCAAGGCACCGGGCGTTGTCAGATGGGGAAACGCTCCCGCAGCTTTGACATTCTTGTCAAAACACCGGCGAGATATGCTCATCATTTGCGACATTTCCCAAACTAGCGACGCCCCGACGCCCGGAAATGGTGATATCTTCCACGCACGCAAAGTCCCGAATCTCACCACGCCGCGGAGACGTGTTACGCCCCAGGGTCTAGAACGGGATGAACGGGGCCTGTCACATGGCTGACTGTGAGCAAGAAGAAGTCAGCCAGCCTTGCCGGTGGTACTTGACGAACCAGCCTGACTGCCAGACTTCGCCAGTCTTTCACCAGAGCAGTAAGTAACAAGCAATGGCCATCAGAGCTCGAGACAGCGACTTTGTGAATCATCTCGATCATGACGGAGAATTGAGGAGGACAAGCTCCCGGGTACACTTTCCGGGCGTTGTCGTCTTGCGGATCATCCGGAGAGCAAGGATAGACCATGAAACCCGGGCACACGCGCCTGCATGGGAGGAAAAGTACTGTGCTTCGCGGGGAGATACAGGTGATGCGGTACTCTACAACGCGTGGGCACGAGTCTTAGTAGACAGCGCGTCGAGTGATGCGGCGACCGAATGATGCAGTTAGCACTCGCCTTGGAACGCGGCCTCTTGCAGAACGGAGTACTCTTATTGAACCGAGTCTTCTTGTTGACCGGGTTGCCTTCAGAATGGATGCTTGAGAAGCGAGTCCGACTTCACAGTGTAATGGACAGAAAGTATGTCAAACAAGTATCATCAATCGCGGAACTTCCCTTCTCGAAGCCCGTTAGACATTAGGAAGACTACCTTCGTCTGGCAAATATCAAATCCAATGCTGCGTCCTTCCAATCCACGAACCCCACCGCGCTCTCTCATATCATCGCCTTGAAACGCCGAGAAGGAATAACGAAAAATGGCCCTGCCTTTCAAACATGAACCCCCATGAAGCCGCCCCCTCCTTGTTTTTTTTCGGCGTCGTGAATCTGGCGAGATTGGTCAAACCGTCCAAAGGTCTCGCGCGTAAAGGTCTTTGTACATGCAACATCCAGAATAACCCGAGCTGTCGGGTACTCTCATTAACCCGAAATAGCAAGACTCGCTGCGGCGGTGATGATGACAGCGTACTCCGGGCTTACAAGCCGCCAATGCCGATGCCGATGCCCATACCGACGTCCATGGGCTCAGGACCGTCAGATGGCAAATCGCGATCCTCCTCCATCACTCCAATGAGGTTATCCAGGTTGGCGTCGAGGTTCTCTGCGTCTGTTTGGTCGAGGCATTTGCGCAGCAGACGGCGATACTTGTCAATGTTCTCCCCAGTGCCGACCATGCTCAGTGCCTCGACATAGTCTGATTCTGACTGCCGCTGCTCCGAGAGCATTGCCTGGAGTTGCCGAGCCAGGGACAGCCGGTCGTCATATGTGGCCTCGTCGACGTCCCCGTTGAGCATGCTTATCTCCTGATCGACGGCTTGTTGCACATGGAGACGGTTTTGATGCGTAATAAGCGACATAACCTGGTGCTTGGCCAGAGTGGCTTCACTCATGATCTGCGCAGCCCCATCATCCGGTTCAAGTTGTGCTTCAAGCTCGGCCATTTGCTGGCGCGCGGCAGCAAGTTCTGCTTGTGTGTTTGAAAGGATGCGGCGAGCTTCCTTTTCAGCAGTGTCCTTGTCCCGTATCTCCTCGTCGTAACTGCCTGCCAAGTCCTGGAACTTCTCCATGATAAGAGGCGTGATGCGTGCTTGCACCGTATTGGCGGCTTCAGAGTTGAAAGAAGACAGAGTGAGCTTCTTGCTGCTCATTTTCTCCGGCATGGTGTCCCTGAAGGAGACATGGCGTTGGGAGTCCGGCGCAAAAGGGGAGGATGAGCGTTGAGGCCCGCGATCCTTCTTGCTTGCGTTGAGCTGTGCGATGAGGTCCTCTGCCCGCACACCCTCGTGATTGGGAATATTGGCTGACGCCTGACGACCAAGAAGTGCCCTGATGCATTTCTTGGCGTTTCGTTGCGCTGCGAGATGAAGGGCGGTGTTGCCCTCGTTATCTTGCGCGTCGATGATTTGTTGGACGTAGGCAGGTTCATGTGTTTCTTGAAGTTTGTTGAGAATGTTGTCCAGGTAGTATCTCGAGCATGAATGGCTGACTACCCTGCCGTTTTTCATCACCGCAGCATGGTGAATGACAGTGCACCCTGAATGATCTCTGGCGTCAACCGTATCGAACAACTCCTTCATCACCTGCGGAAACGTCTGCTTCTCGTAGCAGTTTGTGAAGTGTACTGAGCGCATGAAGGGCGTTTCTCCTCTCACGTTTTGCACCGAAAGACTGGCCCCGAAGCGACGGAGCTGCTTGATTACGTCCAAATCACCCATGGCCGACGCCCAGTGCAGAGCTGTGTGTTCTTCCGAGTCGATGATCCAGTTTGGTTGGAAATTTGGTGGCGGCTCTGGGCGGTATGCTGGCTTCTCGTTTCTAGAGAGAAGAAAGTAGTCCAAGAGCTCGTCTCCATATAGAGAGTGCTGCTGCTGGGTCATATCTTGGATAGCCTCCTCCCTCTTCCTCTTCCTGTGGCCAGTGGAGTGGTGTGACATGTCGAAACGGTCGTCCTCTGCCATGTAGGAGGCAGACGCAACAGTCAGGTTATCCGGGGTATCGTCTTCATTCATTAGGCCGTCAATGGACTCAAACTCCTCGGGTTGCGTAGCGGCTTGCATGGAGCTGTTGGCAGCGGGCGGTGGGGGCTGCTGTTGCTGCTGGAAGTTCGTGCTGGGCCACTTGGGCACCGCGGGTTTCTTCGGTGCTTTGGGTTTGCTGGTGTGTCGTGGAGCGGGGGGGGGACTCTGGTCGCCCGGGACGTATTCGAAAATCGGTCGTAAACGGTCGTAGATATTGTTGCGTTGAGCAAGGGCCACGCCTTTGTCGAGAGGAATCCATGTGCCCTGGTACTTTCCGTAGCCTCCTTGAATCTTCTCATGCTTTTCCTTTTGGACCTCTCGCTCGAGGATGCGTGTTCGGGCGGGCTTGTCGAACCCGGCAGCTTTCAGGATATGTGTCGCATTGATCCAGTCATCCTGCCTCCTTCGCATAACATGCTCTTTGAGGTCATCTCCAAATTGAAACTCGTAAACGGGGATCTAGGACACATTCCTGTCAGCAACTGCGATGTTGAAACTTGCGACGAAGACCACAATGATGTCAAAGAATGTCGCCCGGGATGTCGATATCAAGCGAGGCTATTCCCCCCCTGGACGCTGAATTAAGCGCCCACGCAAGCCGCCGAGCGAAGTTGCAACATCGTGACGATTTCAGGCCGGGCCATCTGACAACGAATTGAACCAAAAAAAAAAAAAAAACTTACACCACTGTATGTAGCACTGTAGATGCCGGGCTGCGCATTGCCCTTGACCATGGTCAACTTCGTGGAGCAAGGGACAGGCCCTGGCTTCTCGGGGTAAGCGGTGCAGGAGGCACTTTGGCAGTGTTGGTTCGGGCAGACGGCGAGGAAGGAAACGGTCGAAATCGAAGCGATTGAGAAGACAGTGTGGCGTTCGGTGGTCGTGTGGTTGTTGACGAGGGTTCGGTGAGGCTTGGGGTGAGGTGCTGGGCCGGTATCACGGATTTTCTTTGACCAGAGTCGGGTGGATGCTCCTGCCAGGCTTTGGGAAAGGAAGGACGCGAAAGTCGCGGGTTGACGCGCTTTCCACGCGAAGACAATTAAAAGTCGCGAGGGCCTGAGGCGCGAAGCACTCTTGTCATGGCCCGAGCGCCATTGGGGACAGTGGGACCCGGCTTGGGAGGAGTGAGGTGAAGGAACACAGCGAAAGGGTCACGTGTGTCATCATGCAGGGTGGTCCAAGCTCGCGTTCATTCCATTCCTTTAGGAGGCGCCAGCCACCAGAGGGCGACTGGCAAACGGCGGGGGAGAAGTCTGCCCCTGCGGAGGCTGAATGGCTCCTGACAGCTGAAGGTGAGACAAGACGAGAGGCCTTTCATCCAGCGTTGCAATTGCAACATCTCTTGGCGCTTGGAGAGATGGAAGACATCGGCTCCAATTATGAGGCCATTTTGATCAGTCCAAGGTGGCCATTTGCGAACCGTCACCCACCAAGTCCACTATGCGTCCTGGCCAGCCACGCAGACTAGGCAACATCGGCGTCAGCTTCAGCCAATTGCCCATACACACAGGATTTAACGGACTTATCACAAACAAAGCGAAACTATGCCCATTCCCGTCGTGCTCATTGCCAATCGCTTAGGCAGTCCTTCCTCACGTCCAAGGCCCATTGTTCGCCTGCAACTGGCTGGCGTCTGATCCCATCTTTAGCTTTTCGGCAGCCTTATTTTCTTCCGGCACTCCAGTAAGAAAAGCCGATTTCCCGTCGGATCCTCCATCTCCTCGTCCCAACCGGGCACGTCCTCCATTAGTAATGCTCCCATTCCTAGCGCCGTGACGTCGCATATCTACCCCGCCATGGTGGTGGGGTCTGAACTCTCGTAACCCACTTCGACGGCTGCCGTATGAGTCTATCTAATCACGACATCGCTTCTTCGGACCAAACCATTGTAAACTCCAGTGATCGATATCGGACCCAAAAAGCCTCATATAAAGACAACTTGTGTGTGTATCCTCCTTCTGATCTTTCTGCCCTGCGAGACCCCGTCAACCAAGGTAATCCCTCTTATCGCTCCCGGCTTATCGTACTCCTCGCAACTCAAGGATCCCCCAACTTTCACCATGCCTCTCGTCGCCTCAAACCCCAAGGATAGAATCATCCTGGGTCTCATGACCTTCGGCCCCAACGAGTCCGATGGCGCCCGAATCACCGATCTGGACACGTTCAACAAGGCCCTCGATGTCTTGCAGGCGCGCGGCTACAGCGAGGTCGACACGGCCCGTGTCTACGTCGGCAGAAAGCAGGAGGGCTTCACTCGCGAGGCCAGATGGAAGGACAGAGGATTGACTCTGGCCACGAAGGTCCAGTATCCTTCCTCGGCCGGTGATCACGCTGGCAGCAAGGTCATTGAGTCTGTCGAGACCAGTCTGAAGGAGCTCGGAACTGACTCCGTTGATGTGAGTTGACGTGAAACCGATCCTCGCAAGGACTCAGCTAACTGGTATCCAAAGATTCTGTACCTCCATGCCGCGGTATGAGTTGCTCATGGAGCTTGTGTGACTTGGCATGCAACTAACGACCGCTTACAGGATCGCGCAACGCCATTCGCCGAGACCCTCGAGGCTCTTGACAAGCTCCACAAGCAGGGCAAGTTTGTCAAGCTGGGGTTGAGCAACTTCACTGCCTTTGAGGTGGCCGAGGTCGTGCTGACGTGCAAGTACAACGGCTGGGTGCGCCCAACGGTTTACCAGGGCATGTACAATGTCATTACTCGCAGCATCGACGCCGAGCTCATCCCGGCCTGTCGCCGTTACGGACTCGACATTGTCGTGTACAACCCCATCGCCGGCGGGCTGTTCTCGGGCAAGATCAAGTCCAAGGACATCGTCCCGACGGAGGGCCGCTTCTCTGACCACCACGGCACGGGCGGAAACTACCGCAAGCGCTACTTCCGCGAGAGCACGTTCAAGGCGCTGCAGACGATCGAGGCCGCGGCGGAGAAGCACGGGCTCAGCATCATTGAGACGGCGCTGAGATGGACGGTGCACCACTCGAACCTCAAGATCAAGGATGGCAACGATGGAATCCTCATTGGCATCTCCAGCGTGGCGCAACTCGAGGACAACCTGAACCACCTCGAGAAGGGACCTCTGCCCGAGGAGGTTGTGCAGGCGCTGGATCAGGCGTGGCTCATCTCAAAGGCGGACACGACCAACTACTGGCACCTGGATCTTGAGTACAAGTACGACACCCGGGATGCCCTGTTCAGCGCGGGGGCCAAATAAGGCGAATGATGACGGGAAAGGGGCCGATGGGCGGGAAGCTTTCTGATCTGAAGGGGAAATTGCCGTAGAAATGCAGGCATCATGGCATATAGTAAATTGCAAAAAGGGACAGATGGCACTATGAGATGTCAAATCCGATGCACATGTGGATGGTCCATGATATCGCTAGATAGGTGCTGCCGCATCTACCGTGGTCTTCGGCGCGGGGTGAGAGTGGGCTGGAGGCTGTCAGCGTGTGGTGGCAGCGGGCCATGTAAGTCATGCGACTGAATGCGTGATGGCGTAAAGGTGCTTTTTGAGGCCCTCCCGACTGCTTCCCGACTGCGTGCTGTACCGCCGCAGCGGTCTGCTAGCGGTCTAGCGGTTGGCGCTAGGATTCGCGAGGGCGAGCATTTTCAGCGGATCGGAGACGCAGGTGACAGAGTTGCGGAGTTGTTCAGTTGTCACGACGGCCATGACCGCAACCTGTGACGGGCGCGAGAATTGGGGGAAGGGTGTGGTATCGGGGTACTTGATTCGTACATTCCATAGGGTCTGATAAGGCAGAGGAGACCGTGACCTGGACTGTGTGAGTGTCTGACTTTGAGATAAGGTATGCTAGTAAGGGAGGGAGGGAGGAAAGGAGGGAGCGGAGAGACACGAGCAGCATGGATTTTGCGTGTCACAGCGGAATCTTTGAGCGGCCCGGCGTGGTTTGTGAGGGTGTGCGTGAGTGCGTGCTTGGGTTCCATGGGCGAGACCCGACAGCGACCAGCGACTGAGTGAGCACCGGCGCACACTGAGGGGGGCCACTTGGGGACACTGGACTTGGTGCCCCCAGACAGGGACCCGACAGCTTTGGCAAGTGTGGGGGGAAGTTGCCTGTGCGGGCTGACACGCGGCTGCAGTCTACGGAAATGCGCAAGAAGGGAGGAACGTGTGTGTGCTGTGTGTGAGGTGTGGTGTGGTGTGGCAACCCAAGGGAAGGAGGGGAGGAACACACCAGACACCAGGCTGGACCTGTAATCTTTGGAAAGAGCACGACGTGGAAGGGGCAGCAGGAAGGGCAGCACCACCAGGAAGGGCCTTCCGCGCGAACCGCCAACGCCCCGTCCTTCCGGCCGGCGCCCAGTCGCCAAGTTAGCGGTGTCTCGGCGTCGTGGACCCGGCCTATTAGAAGCCACAGAACTGCGATGTGGAAGGTACAGACTTGCAGAGGAAGGAGGGTACTTGCTAGTCGCTACTTCCTCTCAATGCCCGTGGGTACCTGCCCATCGTCATTCAGGGTAGGTACCTGCTCGCGTACGGTATTTTCTACCTGCCGCCGTGCGTCCCCCATGCAAAACTTACGTATCGCAGGGCTGCTCTTGACCCTTTTCGTGTACTGCCACAGTCCAAGACCCCCAAAGTACTCGGCCAAGTATCCAGTATCCACGCCCGGTAGGAGGTATCCTGAGGAGCCAGGCATGTCGTACGCACGCTTGTATCCACTTCAATGCAGCAACATGTGTCCTCCAACAGGCCAAACTGTCACTGTCCCTATCAAATGTGTGCCTGTCCATACCAATCCACACCATACTTGCCTACCAAACCTCGACTCGCATACGACTCGCATATCGACTTCCAGTCTGAGCCTGTTTCCTGTCTCCCACTGACTGCCAGCTTTCCGCAGCAGCGATTCCCATTCACGTCCCTCCTTATTTTTAGCCTTTTGTTCTTATCTATACTCCCTTCTTCCCTCCTTCTCCCTTTGGTCCTTCTTTTACAATCTACCTCTTATGCCTCCCAGACTCAATATCGGGCCGGACGGATCCCTCAACCACCTCCATTCCCGACTCGATCGTTCACCACGACAATCCAACCATCCTTCGCCTGCTCTGCCGAGCGCAACCACATGCGAATCCAATATCTCCGATTACATAGGTAGCGGAACCAGTAGCCCTGGACTGAGCCCCGGGCTCGACCAGCGCCTGGCCGAATTTGATGCATTGCGCAACGCCGACGACGACTACTTCGAACACGACTACGACGACGACGACGCCATGAGTGACACTCACCGACGACCACCCCTTCTTCGGAACCATGACTCTCGCTCTGGTCAGCCTCTCCTTAAGCCAAAATCCGACGACGATGACCACCTTCACGACGACCGCCATGGCTATTCCACTCGCTCGAGGGGAGGCAGCCCCTTGCTGACCCCCAACCGACCGACCTTCTCCCGCGGCTCGACTCTCCGCGCACACTCTCCTTCAACAGCCAAAGCCAACGCGCGTAAAAAGTATATTTACGCTGCCTTCTTCCTCGTGTTGAGCTTGTTCTCCTTCGTTATCCAGACCGAATTGTCGGCGTATATTCAGCAGGAACTCGGCTGGAATAAGGCATACTGCATGCTCTACCTCACCCACGGCTCTTGGTCTATACTCTGGCCCGTCCAGTTGTTGATTTTGCGCATCCAGAAGCGCAACGTTCCCTGGCCTGCCTTCTGGCGCCGCCACCGTGAGTTGCTTCACAGCACCGCCATCATGGTCCAGAATCAGACTCTTGACTGGGCGCGACCCAACTCGCTCTCGCGCAAGTCGCCGCTGCTGTACCTCATCAGAACCACGGCCTTCGTGACCACCGCTCTGACTATCGCTGGCTTCAGCTGGTATGTCGCAGTCAACTTGACGACGCCTTCCGACCTGACGGCAATCTACAACTGTTCTGCGTTCTTCGCCTACGTATTCTCTGTGCCACTGCTCAAGGAGCCTTTGCGTCTCGACAAGTCCATGGCTGTGCTCGTTGCTATCGCTGGTGTTCTCATTGTCGCATACGGCGACACCAGTCCTGGAGACGACGACGCGGCACACCAGAAGGAAGCCGGCGAGCGCCTGACCGGCAATCTGGTCATCGGCATCGGCTCGGTGCTCTACGGTCTGTACGAGGTGCTCTACAAGCGCTTTGCTTGCCCGCCAGATGGCGTCACTCCTGGTCGCGGAATGATTTTCGCCAACACGTTCGGTTCCTGTATCGGCGCCTTCACCCTCACTGTCCTTTGGGTTCCGCTGCCTATCCTCCACTGGACTGGGATTGAGACCTTCTCCCTGCCTACGGGCTACACAGCTTGGATGCTCCTCGCCAGTGTTGTCATGAACGCCACTTTCGCAGGCAGCTTCCTGGTGTTGATCAGCCTGACAAGCCCCGTTCTGTCCAGCGTGGCGAGCTTGCTCACCATCTTCATCGTCGCCATCACGGACTGGTTCAGAACTGGAGAACCTCTCAGTTCTGCGGCCCTCCTTGGTGGCATCATGATCATGCTCGCTTTCGGAATGCTCAGCTGGAGTACGTGGCGTGAGATGACGGAAATCGAGGCAACGAAGGCTGTCGATCTCACCGACAGCGGCGATGACAGCGACAGGGATGAGCGCCAGGATTAGACTTGAGCTCGGAATTTGCATACACTGGCGTTGGGGGGCGTCGATGGTCACTCTGGTCTTTGTTTTTTCTTCTTCTCTCTGTGTTAAGTATGCGCATTTAAACGGGGGTCGAGCGGTAACTGGCATTGGATTATAACTGCAGCATTTTGATCACGACAAGCTGGAATGCTTCGTCATAGCGGACCGAAGGAGGAGGAATGAGGCATCGCGTGCCGTGGGGATGTAGCTGTTTCTTTTCATTGCATATGGGAGCCTCGTCTCGCCGATTTATCCTTTTTGCTTTCTTTCTCAAAGTTGTTTGTTTCTCCGCATAGACGTCTCTCCTCGAGAGAGATTGGTTCACTTTGTCCCTGGTTAGAACGCAGCGAGATACGAGCTGTTGACGCTGCTGGATGGTAGTTGTTGGAAACAAGAACAAAACGCAACTTGCGAATTTTTATTTTTTTTGGCTGCACCGCAGCTCAAAACCGTCAACAAAAACGTTCACTGACTTATTTTCTCTTCACGCAACCCTAACACATCGTAGCAGCTGTTCTTAGTTTTTTCCCACCCACTCGGACCTCTCATCGACCATATTCGCACATTCATACAAAGCCCACAGATCATAGAGCGAATTGGCCAACCAGATATTCAAGGTGAGCAGAGCTTGAAACCTTTCTTTGCGGCTGGGTCTTTTTTGACATGAAACAGGGGCGTCTCCAGCGATCAGCCCGAACCCGAGATGAAGAGCTCCACGTACCCGGTCCTTCCGCAGAACAGAGCAGGAGGACCCGCCACCCCGAGATTTCCGCTGCCGCAACTTGGGCCTTTTTGAATGTCTTGCTAAAATTGACCTCAACATATTCAGCCACAGTGAGTCTGCCTCACAGGATATAGACCATCTTGACAGTGTCTTCTGCCACATACGACCATACCCATTGGAAAACTCGGGATCCCGTCCGCTCTCCCTTAGATAAGCTAATGAGGGCCGGAGTAGTAGTCAGGTCGGTGACGACTGGCGAATGCCCGGTGTTGTATGTATTTTTGATGTTTTGTTTTGTTGATGGGGTTTGAGGGTATCGTGGGTGCGGACGGGTGGAGGAGGGTGGTGGGTTGGTGGTGAGTGGTGCTGTGTTGTGATTGGCTGGTGGGTCGTTTGTTTCCTCTTTAGGTAAGTGGACTTCGGATGTCATATGACGTGAGAAGCGCTGAGGGCGCTGTTGGATCACGACCATGGGAAGAGACCACTTTGACAGTTTTTGCTTGGAGTTGAGCAAGCTTTCTGTGAATCGTCATAATTTGCGAATTTGTTTTCCGAGTCCAAGTGGTGGGACCTTGAGAAAACGGCCTGTGATTTGTCACCTCAACCCGCGTCACCCCTCTCCATGTTTCTTGGTGAGCTATGTCAGCATAGGTGCGCGTAGCTTCTTCCCACATTAATAAAATAGTACATGTAGTAAGATGTACAAAGTCTTGTCCTCTTCACCGTGGGAATGCTGGTCTATCCCATCGAGTGCTGCATGACGCCAGTACTTGCTCGTGCGGAGTACGTCTAATAGGATACTGATCATGGTTTTTTAAGCGAATCAAAAAAGAAAAAAAAAGACACTCGATTTAGAGAAAGACTGGAGATATTATGGGTCTGTACTGGCGTCATGCAGCACTCGATGGGATATGGACAGTTGTATGGTAAATTTAATGAGGAGACGTCGACGTGACTGAAGCGAGTCCAATGAAGCGAGTTCAAAATGGGACCGCAGGCGAGTAGTTCCTTCTGTCTCGGAGAGCTTCCCGGAATTATTTCTGAAAAAAGCCTCTTCCTCGCTTCTGGGGTGCTTCTTCTAGCTAGGGAGGCCTCTGCTTCTCGTTCTGGCTAAAATATGCAGGGTATCCGTCAGGGGAAGCGGCTGGGGGATAATAAACCCTTAAAAAATCAGCCCTGCTGGCAAATGTGTAATTTCAGTAAAAGAAAACATGTGGCGTGTAGTTTGTCCGCTCTCAAGAGGCTAGTGTCCAGCGTAATTACTAATGGACAAATACCATCAAGTCCACTCAAGCATCTTTTGCCGTTTGCGCAGCCCTTTTCCATCACGATCTAATTGTTTCGTGCCTTCTTCCCATTGAATACCATGTTCCAGAGTGTAAACCCCACGTCCTACGTGCGTGGGTATACTTTCTTGCGTTCTTTCGATGATGAGAGGCAGCTCCATGCCGTCTGACGTTCTGGGGTCAAATTGCTGCCCACTACTACCAATTTTGTAGACCTCAAAGGCCCTACTTGCACGGTTGATGACCATCCGGACATACTTATCATCCTGGTGCGTATTCTGGCCAAGAACCACAGGATCACCACTGTCGAAGGCTGACTTGGGCAGTTGAGTAAGTACCTCAGACATCATGACGCCGTCTTCCCGAATCGTCTGTCTGACAATGGATCCAGCTCCCGCTTGCTGAAGGGATGAGAGAAACTGGGTGCCTCGGGAGTTTTCCGTGATCAAGGTGTTGTTGAGTCTTTGCACAGTTGAGTTGCTTGTCACAGCTAGCTGCTGGTCAAAGGCCCCCGTTCGCCTCTTCCGCTTAGCCCCTTGTAACCTTTTACCGCGGACTTTGCCAACAGCGTTGTTTGCATCTTGGTGTGAAGGTACCAAGATCTTTCCATGGAAAGATCTGCCGTTGTTTTGAAACTCTACCTCAGAGTGTGTTATGCCATATAGCCCTTTGTCTCCGACAGACTCAATAATGTCGTTACCTGCGGTTTACTTAGGTTCCTCCCCCCATACTCAAGACTATCGAGGAGGGAGACTTACCAGTAGGAGAAAACTTCCATAAAGCCCTGCCTCTGAAAATGTCTAGTGGTTGATCCCCATCTGGTGTTCGTTGAAAGGCTGTTCCATGCTGGTTGAAGGCGACGAGTGGGAGATAAGGGTGGAGGAGGACTCGGTCTTCAACAGATGATAGACATTCGCATGGATGAAAGGCTAGAGAGCTTAGGTACCGGTAGTTTGGTCGATTGGATACCTCCCTTGGTGAGAAGTATATGGTTGCTAGCCAGAGCTTACAGCCCCAGATGCCGGAAATATCAACCATCCCATTAGATTGATGGATGGTCATGACAAACTCGCCAGAATCAGAAAAGAACAAAGCGTAAGTATCATTGAACTGGTCAAGAGGAAACTTAAACGGTATGTTGCCTTGAGATCCTGGGGTGAGGCTGAAGTCGAGTGTCTGAATGTCTTCTAACCTGGCTGCCTCTGGAGCCTTTGGTGTTGGGTGATCTGGAATCGTGACTGCACATCCCGGTAGAACAATTCTTTTCAAATCCGGGGTGATGGCCAATGGTAGTTGCATCAGCACGCGTTGGTCGCCTCTGCGTCCTGTGGATTCCATAGAGTTTATGAAAGGACGCAGAGAAGCGGTTGAAAGTGGGATATGAATCTGAAATATTTTCTCGGTTGGATCAATGGTCCACTCCTCGTAGGTAACTACGCAGCACGGGTCTGCATTGTGCGTACTGGAGTTTGCATAAGCTTTGTACCACTTTAGTTAATACCTACGGGGAGACTCACATGGTTGCTGAGAGCCTTAGTATCCCGAGGCGTTTCCCATCATCGGCCACCTGGGACTTCAAGCAGATGGACTTCCCTGCATCTGCTCCTGTATCCTTGCACTTGGCGATTATTTTTACCCCGGGTATGGTCTCCCAGATAGATGACTTATGAAAAGCTGAAATGCTTGGCTCCCAGATTTCATAAGGAGACTCTAGCAAAACATCTTGCCAGTTCACTGCGAGTGTCTCCAGCTCAGAAGATAGCTGAAGAAGCCTGTCCGCCGTGGTGTTCAACAATTGGGTGGTCTGAGATGAGACAACTTGCGGGCAAGCCCATTGTTTGCCTTTTGAGGACTGCTGTTCCGGGAAAACACGCGGTAGCTGTCCAAGCATCCAACAAGTCTCGATCCACACCGTCACCGCTCTTTTTGCCGAGAGAAACTCAGAGACCAGCTGTATGAAATGTTCACATTCGGTGGATAGCCTTTCGGGAAGCTTCTCAAAATATTCGAGTGCATGATGGCTCCAAGCTTCTGCGGCATATTCGAGGAACGGGTACCGATTTCTTAAAACAGCCCGTTCAGCAATAACCCGTGGCTCTCCGCTCAAGGGTCCTGGTGGAATGGTGTAGAGAAGATATGAAAGACAACAAGACGCGCATGATCGTTGTGCAAGATTCTTCTCTTGGACCAGTCTTGATACCGTATCCAAGAGCTTATTTTGACGGGAATCGTCTGTCAGGTATTCCATCACCGATGTGTGGACAAACCTGGCTCGTCGCTCGTTGTCCAGCTCAATCAGAGCCCCGGACATTTGAGGCAGAGACTTCTCAAAATTTCCAATATCATCATCTTCATCCAGAGCTCTGGTAAGCGGAATCGTCACGGCGATCTTCAGTTCATCGACGTGTAGAGGCCTGCGCGCGTAAGCTACGAACTGGAAAGCTCTGACGATGTTGACGTATGCCGGCTGCCAGCTGTTCTGTTCAAGAGACTTCAGAATTTCTTGGTACATCGAATCGAGTCCCTGTAGGCGAGTCAAATTATTCAGAGCTTCACGGCGCTGCCGCTTCGTCAAGTTTGGCGAGCGTAGATAATCCACCAGAAGTCGGGCCCATAAGAACATTCCGTTGGCGCGAGTTGCAACGAGATCGACAAGATCGTCCAGAGCTTGTGTGGATTCAATGACGCCGTCTCTGCAGAGGTCTCTGATTCTTGGCTGAAGGAAGGTTTTGAGAGAGGCAAAGTTCATCGGTACCGTCAGATCGAGTTGGGAAATGTTAGGTGTAAGCGCACAAGGTATTGGTAGCGTTGGGCGACTAAACATCGCCAGAGACAAGAGGGAAGAAAATCCCCGAATCTCTTCCAGGTGATCAAAGAAGTCGCTGTAGTCATGACACTCATCGACGCCGTCGATGATCATGAAGAGCCTGGAGATACGCGCAATGAGAAGGCGCAGTGCAGCTGTGACCTTATTGACGGACGCTGTGGTCTGACCATTTGTATTCTGGTCCCACATGAGGGTGATGATGTCCAGAACATCATGGTCGTGGCGAAATCGATGCAAAAGTTGGGCCAGCATCGCCCTCAGAGCACCTGATGAAGTGGCTGTATCAGATGTCTGTTTGTCGAAAAGGAAGTAAACTATTACGGCCGAACTTCCAAAAGAGCTTAGAAACTTTCTTTGCAGGTGTTCGATGAGACTTGTACAAAGTGTGGTCTTGCCGTACCCGGGTTTTCCTTTCCAAGAATAAGTATTCGAGTACGTTTTCCTACTAGACCGTACACACTGACCTTGAACCGACAGAACAGATAGATCAGGCTCCGACTTGGGGATATGATGCTGCGACAGCCATTGGCAAACCTTCTCATGTTCCATAAACCATTCCGTTGTTTCATCTGAAATTCTCCGCTGAGAGCTTTCGAAACGACCTGCCCATGCTGGCGGATCAATCCAACGTGTGAGACACATCAGGAGCTCATCTTCAAATGTTACTTAACTTGGCCGAATGATAGCATGCAACAAGTGACTCACCGATGTCCCTCTGCCCCAGAGGCTGTCCAAAATCTTCTTCAAACTTAGAAAGTAACGCATCTATTCGGCTATTGGCCTCGAACTGATCGACTTTGGCTGAGACTGACATCTCTAGATCAATAAGGTCTCGATGCTGTCGCCACCTCTGAAGTAAGTCGTCATACTTTCTATCGAAAGGTCTCCATAAAGTCGAGTAAGCGAAGGAGCTCCTGAGCATGAGGAGTTCTAAGCACACATTGGATTAGCAATAATCGTCATCAGCACGAAAGTTTACGTTCACCCACTTTTTCGGTTCTTTGTGAACAGCTTAGACATATCGAAACAGAACTGAATCAGATCCGAGTAGATGTAGGCTAAGGCTCGGGAAATACGATCGCATCCCTTCACTTTGCGACCTTGTGTAGCCATCCGCGACCGCAGCTCCTTGAAATATTCCTCGTACGCCGGCAAAAGTGTGCTCATATTCTCAAACATGCCGCAGACCTTTTCCAGAAACTGAACATGATTCGAACCGAGCTATCCGACAACGAGTTAGCCGGGATACCTGGCGGTCCGATCAAGCCAAAGACTCACAACGAACACGAGCCTTAGAGATCCCCAGGCAACAGCAGCAAACTCCGGATGAGAAGATACCAAAAGATCAATAACTTGGAAGAAGGGAGAGAATCTGTTCGCGATACTTTCAATGCCTCGAAAGCATCGAGTGAGCATTGAACCGTGAACAGGATGCTTTGCCGCATCTTGCCTGTTGGCCTCCAGCATTGACGCTGCATCTTGAAACTCCTTGAATAGAGCTTTATCACTGTCAGTCAAAGCATTTCGGAATTCTTCGCAAGCGCTGCTGAAAATATCGCGGGCGTGTCTGATCAAACATGTGTCGTTAGATCTACAAGTTTCTCATGAAGTAGTCCTCGGATAAAAATGCTGCTCACTCTGGCTGGACGTTCATCCCGGAGGTTACCTCAAGGTTTGCAGGTTCGAAATCTGAGGCGAAGCTGATCTCCGCCAAATTCAAGACTGTCTTGAGATAGAAGACGATAGGCACTGCGCAGGACGCGCAAGAGTTGGCGAGAAGGAAGGTGAGTGCCAGACTCGGCCAATGATGCCCAACCAGGCTGTGGTCCTGGACCCCGCTTCGTGCGGCTGGCGATGAGCTGACGGCAGTGTGGCTGCCTTCTTTTGCTGCGCCTTCTGGACTAACCAACTAAAAGGGATTATTCTTGCACTTTGAGCTGTGATCTGCGGGGCTTTGATGCAGATTGGCTCGTTCCCATTCGGGAACGAGAGAAAAGCGCCCTGAGCCAATGACGGGCTTTTAGAACAGCCACGACGCGAAGTGGCCCCAGAAGGGCGTGTGAGAACTGATATGATTAATAGGAAGAGGCCGCACGATGGTGATGCCAGCTGAGTGGACTTCTGCGGCGGGTAATTGCCATGCCTGACTACAGGCTGACCGTAGGAAGCACCTCATCGCCGAGGTAGGAATCTTGAACAGCCCGCCTTAGTATCACATAGATCACATAGTCGGATTCATAATTATACGCTCTCGAGCTAGCATCGGTGGTTTGTCGTCAGTTCTTCTTCAAGGTGTCCTACATCTGCTTCGAAGGGGTATTTCCCGGTGCTGGCATGTGTATCATAATATGCTCCTATTAATTTATGCATCCAGTTCGCCCGAAATCCAGCTTTTTTGTCTTCGTTCGGAAATAAGAGATTGCTAAAAGAACTCTATGCACAACTGTCTACATGCACAGGTTTTATTCTCCTACCATGCCCGCACACCCCTTTTATCTCAACAAGGCTTCACACCAACTAGTTTAAGCAAGCGATCAGCGAGCAAAGGCTTCTCCAATGGCTCCTCGCGTTCCCCGGGGCACTGCTGACCATTGAGCATAGGTTTTCCTTGACTAAAGATGTTGCCGTGAGGCCAGTGGGTGGTAGCTTCGTACTTGTGGAACAGCTCTGACTTGAGAGCCAGATCTTCAGGTGTAGCCATAGATGCCGGGGTATAGGCGGCGTGCAGAATAGTTCGAATGGTATCGCTCTCTGGGAGCAACATGGCGAGATCAAATATGAGTTTCTTCTGAAGTAGTCGTAGGCTCAGAATTCCCACTGTGGCTAGACTTTTATCTCCTGGATGAAGATCGTTGACGCTGGAAACTACTGGAAAACTCTGAAATCTGGGCGAAGCTGACCTCCGCCAAATGAACATAAAACTTCGAGAATCTCTTGAGGAGGTAGACAACGACCATACTTTGGAACACTGACAGAGCGAGATGGGCAGAAGCGTGTGGGATACTTAATAGCCCACGCTGTCGGTATACAGCAAGATTGTGGAAATGTAAGTGGTTCAAGAGAATAGCAACCCGAGTATCACTCACTGGGGTAATCTCCGTAGAAAGGATCACACAAGAGTCTGGTCTGCGACTTGTGTAAGGTTGAAGAAGTTTTCCAAGCGTTGCACTGCACATTTAGCCGACACAGTGGCTTTCCATGCATCCTCGCGGCTCAGTGCCATGACCATTGTGTTGAGATAGGAGGCCAGGCAATGAGAAAGCTTGTGGATCCGTTGCTACCTTACGGGAACTGAAAGGAGCCATGTCTAAGTTTCCTAAGAGATATCGTATGGAAGATATACGCACCTTGCTCAATGGGGTAATGCAATATTACAGCCAAGAGCCGCCCAAGAGCCGCCTCTTCTGGGCAAAGTAACCCTATAGTCCATGAGCTGACATTGACCCCGCGTCGTTCCATGTCATGTACTTGGCGTAAATAGGCTGACAGCCTTAACTTCGATGAATGTTTGTAGAAGATGTGCGCTTTCAAATCTTTGATATGCAGTCACCGTGTGAACTCAACAGAACACTTAATGTCTGCTTTGCGTAGTGGTTTTCAGAACGGACATTCGATAAGTATTTACAGGGTTTTCCAGGCATGATGGACCCATGAAAAACATTCAATCGCATCGCGATTATTGTGTTACCAGGTCAAAATGTCTCAACTGCGTTCCCTTAAGAGTCCTCAACTGAAGAGGGTGGGAATATACCCAAGCTTCGACATTGGCGGTATGTCAGAAGAAAACGTACCAAGTGCCAACACAAGATGATATTGATAGGGACTGTCTCAAATGGGCATATACAGTTTCTTACTATACACCCCGTCTATATGCTCCTGCTGACACATTGCATATCAACTGGGTAGACTGGCATCTTTCCCCTAGGTAACGAATTAGGGATGCAGTTTGGATGCCGATGAGACGAAATATTGCCTGACGCATTGCATGCCCATTACATAGCTTAACCTCTTACTTTCAGCGAATGACGAGCGCAGTTTTGAACTTGATGATATTAACCATTACCACAGTTTACTACAATTGCGCCGTGTGTTATTGGCAGACATTGAGCAGAGCCGTTTCCAACGGAGTGGGACTCGTTCCATCGCCACACCGATTCATGATTGCTGCTGGAGTCCGAATTTAAAAATTTAAAGAGAGGCTTGGCGATGTGTATAAAAGAGGAGAGATTCCCTCGAGTATTCGAGTATTCTGGTTTCATGAAAGACTCCAACACCCAAGCCAGCAGAGCAAACAGCAAACCAGCACGCTACCAACCCCAAGACTTATCATTCCCTGCCCTTTATAATTCTACTCTTTGAACATCCCACAGTTTTCAAGATGCTCTTCACCCAGATCAACGCCATCCTCGGCTTCGCTATTGGTATCGCGTCAGCCGTAGACATCCACTACTATGTCAACGCAAACAGCTGCTCGGGTGCCCGGACTTCGTGCACCAACATTGGCAGCAACGTCTGCTGCCTCCGAAGTCTCAATGGAGGCACCCCCGCGCGCAGCATCTTGTTCACAATGGACCGCCGCATCAGCGTTCGCGGATACGGGGGTGCGGCCGGCAGTGGCTGCGCCAACCTCGTCGTCGCGCAGAACGGCAACCCCAACCATTGCATGAGCCGCGCCGACGGCGGCACCTTTACCAGCGCCCAGTGGGGCGAGCCCACGCTGCGCAAGCGTGCCCCTGAGGTCGACCAGTGCCCCGCTGGCGAGGGCAAGTGCAATGAGACGGCAAGACCTGACACGGTCATGATCGCTGACGGCACCGAATACGACGTTCAAGGTCTGGACGAGGCCAAATACGATCAATTGGTGCGTTTCAAGTTTAAATATCATCCATCTTTAGACCAGTCAGCTAACCATTATCTCCTTAGTATGGAAACTATCTTGTTTTCTCGTTCCCCTTTGCTTGTGTTTCTTCCTTTCTACACCAATCATATTATTCTCAAGTTCTTCAATGGAACTTACTACTGATGCCAATCTCCGACATCCAGCCCTTGGAACATGTCTCGCTAACATGAATTGTTACTTCCAGCGTCGAAGCCGCCCTCAGCGAGACCTTTGCTGTTGCCGAGGACGTCTCGGAGGAGTTCCAGTCTCTGCGAATCGGTGTCTAAAGCACCTGAATGTTGGGCTAAATGCCGTTGGGGACCGGGCACACAGAAGCGCGCGGTCATGCACTCTTTTTGCCTTACACTTTGTCTTCTACTCGCACCTGCGGATTGATACTCGGCGTCCAGGGACACAGTTTCAACAACTGGGCCGCAGATTAAGAGCTGATTTTATCTACAATCATTGGAACAGATACATGGCTATCTCTTAAGAAATACAACTGAACCTTGCGATTCTGAACAACAGTCTGCTTTGTTAAATCTCTTTTTTTGGGTCTTACCGAGTCAAAGCAGCGTTTCGCATCAGTAGTCGTCGATGATTCCCTCAATGATACGAGTAAACAAATCCGGAAACTCGTCGTCAACGAATTAACATTGGCCCTTAAACTAATCGATTTCCAGATTGTGTTGAGGCCTCTAAGAATTCCAGGAGAAGAATAAGGATGTGGTAAGCAGGTAGGCAGGTACCTACATAATATCAGGCACGGAAATTGCTTTGAAATTGCTTTTGCCTCGTCTGAAATTACGTTGCCGCGGTGGTTCAGCAGCTTCCATATTGCAACCTTTGGACCGATTGACGTTCTTATAGACATCAACATGATGTATCACACTATGCAGGAAATCGATGCGCCGTGCTTTTGCAGGGTCGATAAATCACCCACACGGCCGCACCAGCAACGAACAAGCCCGAAAGGTGATCGCCTAAGTATTGCATTCTATTATATAATAGAACTCATTCACATGTAGAGTCCTATTTTGTCAGGTCTTTTCAGCCCCTGCTTTTCCCAATTCTCCACTGCCTGCTCAAACAGCCCCGCCTGCTCTTCTTTAGCAGGTTTGGGATTGGGTTTTCCCCTTTTCAGTCGACTTTCCATCGTCTCAGTGAGCATAGCCTCCATGTCGGTATCCTTCATGACGTCCAGTTCGAATTCGTAGGATCGGGCCTCGCAGTTCCGCCATCCCGTTCCAGGGTTCAGCCATGATTCCTCCCAATCATCGGTGAAGTAGTGCAGGAAACCGCCGTGCGTTACGAGCGCTACTTGAGGGTCTGTATCACCTTGCTCGATCAGTTGTCGGATCTTCTGTCGGATAAAGATGCGGACGTCGCGGGCGCGGGCTGCTATAGCGCTGCTTTCTGGGCTATAGCGAGTCCCTAAAGCCTTGTCGTTCCAGCTGTCATTGACTAGGGAGAGGTCGACGGGCCACTTGTGCTCGGCTACAACTCGGCGGAGGACTGATGGATCAGTGCCGACATCGCACGGGCCATCCGAGGTTTCTTGAGCGTCGGGAATAGCGATAATCTCAGGGTGACACTTATTGCTGGCCATGAGGGCAGGCTGAAACACTAAATTGGCAGATTGAAGTGTTCGGCAAAGCGGAGAAGAGAGGATAAGAGATATCTTTGACTGATCTGAGAAGGTGGTCTTGCGCAAAAGCATGCTCTGCTCTTCACCAAAGGGAGTCAGACGAGGATCAGGAAGAGTGTAACATCCGGCACCAAAGTTGTGAAAGCCCTGTCTATGGCGGACACAATGTATCACTGGTGACATTGTAGAAGTGTAAACGATGTGTTTCGGAGTGATACACAGTACTGGACAGTGTGAACAGCGAAGCTACTAGCAAGACTGCAGCTCACGAGAGATAAATACCGGCCTGGGATTACAAATACGCCTGGATTTCCAATCCCAGCTGACAAAGGCTTCATGTTGTCACAGCATAATTCAAATCCCAGCTGGCACTTGATGTTATCACAACACAAGTTGACAAGTAAAGTGTAGCCGTTGCCCATCGCGGTTGAATCTCGAACCAATCAGTATGCTGGTACATAGATTGAGCTAGTCCCAAATAAGCAGCCAAGACGCATGTCGTGCATAAGCGTCATATCTTGACGCCTCATTTGACAAGCTTTACAGACCCCAGTGATCGGTTTCCTAATGAACATAGTGATTTTCAACTTCATTCGTCCGTAATAAGGATAGATGGTAGGTCGCTAGGAATTTTCAACCGGCCATGATTTTACCATTTGTTAGTAGGAAACTTGACAACGAGTGGGAATAACAAACAGATACAAAGCCAGTCGGCGAGACGTCTGCGCGGACTGGGTACAGGCACGTATTAGCCAGTACCTGCACAACATTTAAACCCCTTGAAAGCTGTTGGCGGTGAACTCAGGCTACTATTCAACCTCAATGATCTGAAAGTTTACATCTTCAGGAGTTCCGATTACAAATGAGATGGTGATTTACCAGACAAACATTTGGTTTAAGACGTGCTGCCTTCGTCCTTTCCTAGCCAGGCCTCTGTTCGTTATCTTACATATCTGTGCAAATTTATGACCTTATATTTACAAGAAGATGGCACAACCATCGTCACGTCCATTGCTACCTCAGCGGACTTTCAGCAACACCTCCGCAACATCGGAAATCCCGTCGGGGGAATGTAACCCCGGGGCTCTAGCTCAAGGAATCGATCCTCTACCAAGCGACAACCCTTCTCCGGATCGCCATGACATCGCGGAATCCAGGCCCGAAGTTGACGGGTCCCTCCAAGTACGAATCGAGCGTCTCGGTCGCGAGCGCCCTCCGATATTTACAACCCGCTGGAGCGAGATAATATTCGTCTTCAGCATCTCCATGTCCCAATTCTTGACAGAATACTTCGTCTCGGGCTTCACCGTCATCCTCCCAACACTGATCAGAGAGCTCGACATCCCGCAAGCAGCCAGCGTGTGGCCAGCAACCGCCTTCTCCCTTGTTATCGCCAGTACCTTACTCGTTTTTGGCCGTCTAGGCGATATGTGGGGTGGATATCCTGTCTTCGTGTGGGGGCTCGCCTGGCTTCTTGCCTGGAGCATAGTAGCCGGGTTCAGCATCAATCCGCTGATGCTTGACTTCTGCCGGGCTCTCCAAGGGCTAGGAGCTGCGGCGTTTTTACCTACTGGTGTCATGCTCGTGGGTTCCTTGTATCGTCCAGGGCCACGAAAAAATCTCGTCTTTGCAGTATACGGCACTTCGGCGGTATTAGGATTTTTCGGTGGCATTCTCGTGGCAGGAATCGTGGGGCAATTCAAGCGCTGGGGTTTTTACTTCTGGGTCGGGGCCATTCTGACGGCAATTACGCTGTTAACTTCAGTCTTGTCTATTCCGCGCCCCCATTCAAAGGACCAACCCGCGAAAGACCAACCCCCAACCAAAGCCGAAATGGACTACCCCGGCGCCATCACGATCGTCTGCGGCCTCACTCTAGTGGTGTTTTCCATCTTGCAATCAGCACACGCCCCTGCAGGTTGGAGAACGCCATATATTCCAGTCTGTCTCGTACTTGGTGTCGCGTCACTTCTTGCAGCAGTCTACATCGAAACGCGCATCTCTGCTCAGCCTTTCTTGCCAACTTCGATCTTCACTACCCCTTGCATGAGCCCTCTCCTTTTGGCCATATTTCTGCTTTACGGCACATGGGGCATATTTTCCGTATATGGCACACTCTACTTCCAGAACATCATGTCTGCCAGTCCGTTGCAGGTGGTAGCGTGGTATGTGCCTCTCGGTCTTGCAGGCCTCATTCTCAGCATCATCGAAGGCTTCATCTTGCACCTGGTTCCCGGACGTGTCCTGTTGATTATTTCCGGTCTAGGAGCAGTAGGGTCACAGCTTCTCATAGCTCTGATTCCCCTTGGAGGAAGTTATTGGGCATGGGTTTTCCCTGCAGTCATCTTCAGCACCATTGGTATTGATCTGTCCACGATCTTGATGACAGTTTTCGTAACCACAGCTTTTCCTACATCACAGCAGGGGCTGGCTGGAAGTGTTGTCAATTCTGTGCTGCAGCTAGGTGTAGCTTTCGTCCTTGCTTTGACGGGCGTCATCCAGTCAGCAACGGTAGACGAAGCAGGATTGGGGAAGAGTTACAAGAACACATTCTGGTTTGGAGTGGGTGTTGCAGCCACGAGCTTGTTGATTCTGGCGATCTGGGGAAAGGTACCTAAGGCCAGTAGTGATTTGACCGCGGACGAGAAGGCTGAACTCCTGAAAGAGGCAATGGCTGAGCACGAAAGGCAATCGGTCAACAGGGATGGTACTCCGAGAGGTGCATGATCCCACACAAGACCTCTGCTCACAAACTTTTGCTAGACCAGGTGGCGATAAACTCATGATTACTCGGCGGTTGATCTCATAATTATAGTAGTTTCCTATGTAGTCCAGGTCAGCGGGCAATGGATCTCTACCTAGGTACCAACCCTATGATAGATCATGTGGTATCGCCCTACAATCATGCAATCAACCAGTCGATGCCCATGTTCTTCAGTTTGTGGATCCAAGTCCAATTCTCTTCCTCTTCGTAGAATCGGTCATTGTTGCTCGTTACGACATTCTCGTTTCTCCTCCCATTCCATATGGTTCTTAATGCTTCGAGAGCATCTCTGGTAACCCCCCAAGGCTCCATTTCCCAGAGCTCTTGGAATCTCCTCATTACCCAAGCCCGATTTGCAGGGTTAGCCGTTTCCAGGCCAGCAATGAAAGCCGGCCAAGCTGTTGCTGTGAATAATGCATCTCCTGGGTGCATATTTGAAAGATGGGTGATGATTTCGGCGGCTAGGACTTCCAGATCATCTGGTAACCCTGTATTGGGCCACAGAGCAAGGATAATGCGAGAGAGATAGACACACACAGCCACCTTGTGTGCAGAGGCAATTATAGTCCGATGGAGGAGGTCGTCAGCAGGGGAGCGTGGCTGTAAAGTGATGGCCCAGACAGCTAGGTCGAACGACTTGGCGGCCTGCAAGAGATCAAGCGCATCTTGCTGTCCTGAATTGATCAAGCTACCCGGAAACATGGAAACGTCGTTCATCTTCAATAGTTGAGCCCCTGCCTGTATCAAAGGAAGGAGGGCTGCCGGAAACGACGAGCAATGGTTGCCTTCTGCATCTTGGAGCAGTGACAGAGTAGTCGTCGATAGCCCACCGCTGTGCGGTAGATGAGAATTCGCGAATGATGATCCAAGAAGATCATACCTACTGCATGTCAAATCAGAAGCCATCAATTACTTGAAACGATGACTTACACCAAACAGTTTGACACCAACCAGCTGCGGAGCGGGCTCAAAGCAGTCGCTGTCCCCAGATCGAATGCGATCAGCTTCTCAATGATCATTCTCGCACCATTGATGTGGAATATCCAGCGGCCCCGCCCAGAGTCAATAAGCTCGAACCCAATGAGGAGAAGTACCACCGCGAGAGTCACATCAACATTCACTGAAGCCATGTTTTCGAGAGCAGACTTCAGCAGGCAATGTGCCCGCTGCTTGGCTCTGAGTGCATCATGGAAAGTCTCCGGGCGAGATGTCGTGTACGGGCCAATCGATAGAGAGCCCGCTAAGCCTGTGCTGCTCTGAGTCGAGGCCCTCGCTGTTAAGATGCTCAAAGACCTTGATGACCGTTGATAGGCGTTTGACATGTGCAAAGCTGAACTGGCGATAATCGCCTGCAACAACATGGGCTGCTGGTACGCCATCACAATGAGGTTCCGGAATGGATTATCATTGGGGTTGTCATAAAGAACAAAGTCCCTACAAACATCGCTTGCAACTTTCCACGAAGAATGTTAGTATGAACAGCAGCTAAGCGGGTGAGGGTAGCCCACAATAGTTCAGATATTTCCTCGATCGATAATCTAGATCTTGCGCAAGCGGGGCTACGAGCGAGTGAGGAGAGTTCGGCTTCGAGCTTGCGAACGGGAGCTGGTTTGCAGACGCGATAGAAGGCCATGACGTTTGTAGAGTCGAGGTCGTATCTCCCCTCTGGATCTTGTTTATGTTGTCGGATGTAACACCAGCCATTTTCCCACGACTGGCCATGCCAGTTCCCCACCGTAGGAGAATGCCATAGCCTAGACAGCTTTGACCCTTACTGGTGCATTTCAGGCAGTGCGGAAGGGATCGGTCACACTTCAAGCGGCTGCGCCTACAGTTATGGCATGCTTTCGGCTTTGCACTCATGGCCAGGCTGCAGTATGGAGTGGATAATAAAGCGAAAAGTCGATTCGTACTTGGATAGAAAGGGGGTCGTTAGTGATGATGTGGACTGTGCTATCGAAATCAGGGCATTCTAAGGCGGTCATCCAAGGGCATTAGTCAGCCACGTCAAGCGCAAACCGCCCCCTAATACATTACGTGCGTAGGGGGTCTAGCGTGAGTCAGCGAGATGCTGTGAGATAAGATAGGGGAGTTCTATTTCCAGCAAACCGGACGCTTTAAGATCTTAACAAGCATTACCGCAAATCGTGCTTGACAGTGTAAGATGTACTTGATGATGCAAACAAAACATTCGCGAACCGTCCTGCGGCTGGTGAAGTAGTATTGCTTGAATATCTCCGGCAATTAGACACGAAATGCTGGCCATTTCATGTGTGCTTCGGTCCCGCTCCCCAGAAACCACAGTCTACACAGACGCGCCGGTCTCTTTGGCTAGGATTTGGGCCCAAAGAGAGATGAATGCACGAATCCGCCATCCGGTCTGAGCACATACTGACTTCAATTCTCTCAAAACTGTGAAGGAACATACGTACCTGGGTAGGCTAAAATGAAGTTGATCTTTCTTCCCTTCTAACTTTTCTTCTTCGCAGTTTGCCGCCTGGAGGCGTACCTTATTAACTGCCGTATAACTCTCACAGGGAAATATTCGAGGGCTAGGATAGCTTATAAAGATACCTCTATAGCTACCTATAAGGATATATAAAGTAAGCATAAATCGCTAAAAATAAGCTTCTCTCTCTTTATACTACCTTAACTAATCACTCTTTTAATATTAAGATATTATTACTATACTATATTAATACTATTAATAACTACTTTAAGAGTAGTAGTTTCCCTAAGATTATTTAGAAATACTCTAATAAAGTATATAAGTTTTTATATATATAGTAAGTTTTCTAAATAAAAAGCTTAAAGGAATATTAAATATATTAATACTTCTTCCTCGCTTACCTTAATATATTAAAATATAGTTAAATTAAAATATAATAATATTTCTAGTAAATTAAGAGAAACGTTAACTTAAATAAACTACTTAATTATCTATAAGTTAAGTATCTCTAATTACTAAAGTATATAGCTCTATTAAAGGAACTTAATAATATATACACGATTGCTATAACCTAGTTATAGTTAATAGAAGCAGTTAGATATATAGAGAGTAGTTAGAGTAATAAGGACCTGTTATATATCCCTAGTTATATAAATCTGCACTATGCAGTTCTTTATAAAATGAAAATGAAGTTAATATTACCTTGTAGGTTGTTATAGTCAGCTATTCGACAGTAGGGTCTGCTAACAGAAGCTAGAGATTGACGTCTTAGAACAGTATACTAAGGTTATTAGTTAAAAGTTGTAGACTGTATTATAGATCGGTAGTCAGAGGCTAAGGTGATTAATCTTAGACTTAATAAGTTATTCATAGTGAAAGTAAGCTGAAAGTATCCTGAGGATAAATATAAAGTTAATTACTAAAGAGCTATAGAAGTCTAACTATAAGCTAAGCTTAGGTTATATTATATATAAGTCCTAAATAGTACTTTTTATTTATTACTAATTCCTTACTAAGTACTAGTAAACGCTTAGTAGTTATTAGTAAGCGTTTAGTAACTCTAACTAAGTATTTAGTAATTTATACTACTTACTTAGTCTTATCTTATTATTATATAACTTATATTATAGTTCTTCTATCTCTAAATAAGTCTTTGTTATTCCTATAATTTTATAGTATAAATATCCTATCTTAGCTACCTAATGCCTAAGTAGGTTATTCAGCTATTATTCTTATTTATAGGTTATAATATTAGGTCTTTTCTCTAAAGGTCTTATCCTTAAGACTTAGTATAAGTAAGTTATTAGTCTTAGGTTAAAGATCTGTTAATTATACTTCTTAATTTACTTATAATACTGATATTATATTAGGTTGTATTTCTGAAAATCCTATGATTTCTACTTTTTATTATTATTATTATTCCCTTAATATTATAGAGAATAGGTTTAAAGTTATACCTTATTATTATTATTAGTCTAAAGAGTTATACTATAAAATACTACCTAGCTCTTTAGTTTATAGAGAGTATATTACTATAGGTAGTATTTATTATTTATATAACGCTTCTAATAATATAATCTGCTAATATTTGTGTAGTTTTAGGCCTATTATTTTGTTTATACTAACCTGTATATAGTAGAACGTTTAATAGTTGAATTTTAGTGTTTAGATAATAAAGAGGAAGAAACTAAGGAATTATTTTAAAAGAGAATAGAGAGACTATAAAAGGTATAGGCTGAAATAAATAAAGTACTTATAAAGCTAGATTATATTTATAAAGCTAAGTAAATAGTATTTAAAAAAAGTTATAAAAAGACCTTAGTAGTAGCTAAAGAGGAAGAGGTAGTAGAGCTTTCTCTTATTAAATCTTCTTTAGTTTTTAAAGTATAGTTAGTAAGTACTTTTAGTATAGTAAACCTAGATTCTATTTTTAGTAATTAGAATCTAAGTACTCTAAACTTTTTATTAGAGGAGTTTTAGTTAGTTTTTAGTATTTTTAGGTAAATAAATAGTTTTCTTTATTATAGTTTGTTTACTTTTATTAGTAGTTTAATATATCTATATAGGTATCTAATAAATTAGTAATTATTAGTATTTATTAGGAGTAGTGTTATTAATATTATTAGCGTTATTTCTTATTCTTAGTGTTATTACTAGTAGGTTATAAGTTTATCCTTTATATTAGTAATATTCTCAGCTAGTTCTTATATATTGTTTTTATAACTATATCTTTTCTATTTAATAAGGTATTAATATCTTTCTAGTTCTTTGAAGTAGTTAATAACTTATTTAACTTTATATTCTAGCTTATTATCTTCTATAATAATAAGGTTATTTATCTATAATCTTTATAATACTAGTTTAAGTAGTGAGATATAGAATATTAGAAAACATTTTATCGTATCAGGTAGGTTAAGTTTGTAGTTAACTAGTGAGATTTTTCAGAAGATCTTAAAAAGTCTAAGTTTTTTAAAGTCTAGTTTATTATTTAGTTATTTTATTTTGATATTTTACTGTATAAAATAAGTACTATCTCTCTCTTTTAAAGTTAGTCTTTTAATCCTTTATTTATTACTAAAGTATACTATTTATTATTATATGAATTTAAGTTCTTTATATATATTTTCTTAGATATCTTTGATTTATCTAATTATAGTAATAGCTTTTAGTGCTACTAAGCTAGGTTATAGTTCTCTATAAGTAGTTAGTTTAAATCTATAGTTAAAGTAGAAGGAGGATTCCTTAGTACTTTCTCTTATTATACTATTATAGGCGAATTAGGCTATTAGTAGTAGTACTACCTAATTATCTTAGTTATAATTAATATAGGTATAGAGGTAAGTTTTAAGGATCTAGTTAATTTATTCTATTTATCTATTAGTTTATAAGTGAAAAGTAGTAGATATTACTTATTTAATACTAAGTTATAATATAATTAACTTCTAGAACTTAGAAATAAAGATCTTATCTCTATCTAATATAATTTCTTTAGATATTCTATAGTTAGTAATAATATATTTAAGGAATATATAAATAAATTCTTTAGTATTACTTACTTCCTTATATAGGATAAAGTAGGTATATTTTATAAGTCTGTTAATAATAATAAGAATACTATTAAAATAGATTTCTATAAAAGGTTTTTATAACTTTAGTAGTTTAATAATAAAGTTAAGGGATATAGAGTACTAAGTAGTTTATAATATAAGTAAAAGTTATAATAATTTATAAGGTTAGTATTAAGTTAGTTTGCTTTTTAAGCAAACCTTATAATTCTTAATTACTATTATAATATATTCTCTAGTAACTTTTTCTCTATATTATTATTATAGTTATTTCTAGGTTTTTATAATTTCTTAGTATTTATATATAAGTTAAGTATAAAACTCTATAATTACTTTAGTATCTAGTTTACTAGTTAGGCTAGCTATAGATTATCTAGCTATTATTAAGAGTCTAGTTATTAATACTAAGTCTTTATTATCTTTTTACTTAAGAATTACCTAGGTTTCTTTAAATACTAAGATATTATAGTCTAGTTATTAACTAAAAATATTAACCCTACTATTTTCTAATCCTTTTTAGTAGATAATTTAGAAATTAAATTCTAAGAAGAATTCTAACTATCTAATTTATTATTTATTAAGTATTTTTAATATAGTGAAATATACTAAGTTTTTATAGTCTATATATATAAATACTTTATAGATAGTTCCTAAGAGTTTAAGTTACTATTCTTTAAAAGCTTTAATAATTACTATAAGTTCTTTATTATAGATTTAGTAGTTAAGTTCTAGTCTATAGAGCTTATATAAGAAAAAAACGTAGAGATATAGTTATCTTTCTAAGTCTTTCTAGGATAGTTATACTCTAAAAGTAAAGTCTAAAATATCTATCTTAAGTTTAAATTATTCTTATAAGTTTAAAATTATTAAGACTAGTTTACTAGATATATAGTTTTTAATTTTCTAAAAAGCTATACTCTAAGCTTCTTTCTACTTAAATAGTTAGTTTTTATAGCTAAAATCTAAAAGAAGTATATTAATCTTATTATAATATTTAATAAACTTTTAGTAGAAGTTAATTAGTCTAAGAAAGCTTTATATTTCTTTAAGGTTTATTAGTATTAGCTATTTTTAATAGCTTAAACTTTTTTTTCTAATATATTATGTCTAGGAATAATAGTAAATCTAAGGTATTCTACTTTTTATATATAAAATATATTTTTCTCTAGTTTAACTAAAAGCTTAGTATTTTAAAAAGCTTATAATATAAAGTATATATATTCTTTATATTACTCTATTATTATAGAGAAAATAAAGATATTATTAAAGTAGATAATTATAAAGATATCTATAAACTTCTTAAGAACTTAGTTAATTATATTCTAAAAAGTAGCTAGTATATTAGTAAGACTAAAAAGTATAATAAGTATTTAAAATATCCTTTATATATTCTAAAAGTAGTCTTTTATTCTTTTCTTTTCTTTATTTAGATAAAGTTATAAATATTTTTGAGGTTTAGTATTATAAAGTAGTTATCTCTATAAAAGAGTTATTATAACTTATTAATTAAAAGTAGTAGGTATTAGTTCTTAATTATTATTTTGTTAAGTATTTAGTAGTTAATATATTTATAGTTTGCTGTTCTTTTTAGGTATAAATAGGATTAAGCTTCTTACTAGTGATATTAATTCCCTAATATAGCTTTTCTTAAGGTTTTTATTAAAATATTATTAAAAGCTTCTATCTCTATTAAGTTAAGTCTATAAATTTTATTAAACTTAAGCTTTTTTCTCTTTTTAATAAGGATTTTATAATTAAAATTATATTTAGTAATCTAGTCTTTAATTTAACTAAAGAGTTTCTTATAAACTTTATACTTTTCTAAGATAGATAGAAGTAGATCGTTCTTTTATTTAAGATCTATTATTTTTAATAGTTATAATATAGCTTCTTTTGCTTTAAAGTAGTACATATATTATTTTACTACTTTATAGTAAGTAGATCTATTTAAAGCCTAGGTTTTATAAAGCTACTTAAAAACTAAATTATTATTATTCTAATAGAGTTAGTCTATTCTCTAATCTATTTATAGGTTATTCTTCTTAAGCTATAGTATTCTTAATATAATATTATATATACTAAGTTTAGTAATATTAAATTAGAGTTATTTGTTTTAATCTAAGTAACTTATCTTAAAAGGTATAGTCTTATTTTTAATAGTTCCTCCTTTATACTAAACTTATTCTCTTTTTATATTACTAAGTTAGTATATATATTCATTTCTTTACTATAGTAGTTATAATCTGTTTACTATTTAAAGTAATATAAAGTTTATTTTAGCTTTACTATTAATAAATATAATAGTTATAATATTATTAATAGTAACTACTAGCTATAGATATATTTTCTAGTCTAAGGATACTAGATATATAAACCTTATTATTATTACTTATTATAGTCTTTTATTAGTAAATAAGTCTAGCTTTTTAACTACTCTAATTATCTAGGGTAAGTGATCTGTTTTCTTTCTTATTAAGCTTTAGTTAGACTATTTTCTCTAATCTTAGTATAGAAGATATTAGGTCTATTTTTTAAGGTTCTTTATACTTAGGCTTTATTCTAGTAATAGATTTAGTAAGTATTTTATTTATATTTATCTTATTATATAGTGTTATTATATTAATATCTTATAAGGAATTAAGGACTTAGTTTAAAGATAGTAAGGTTATTTTTAAATAGTATTATTATCTATCTAACTATTATTAAAGTAGGATAGATTTCCTAGATAGAGTTATTATTATATCTTTTAGAGTAGAACTAATATTTATACTTATCTCCTATATATTCCTTGTATTTATTAAAGATATATTATAGCTAGAAGAAGGTTTAGTAGTATTAGTATTAAGTATAAAGAGCTAGGTAATCCTTTACATAGAGTTATAAAATATAGGTTTTATTTTATAGATCTACTAAGATACTATAGAAATATTATTACTACTTATTACTAAGTATATTAATTTCTTAGTATTAGATAAGTTATTTAGTCTTTTTTTTTTTATTAGATTCCTTTTTAAAGCTAGTATTATCTATACTAAGAGTGAACTTATAAGTAATCTCTGCTTAAATATATTAGTAAGTAATATTATAAGGTTTATCTAAGTTATAAGAGGATTTTTCTCTTTTATTAAAAGTCTAGCTATTAGTAAGGTTAAATAGTTACTACTTAGTTATAAAGTTATACTAATATTTAAGTTCTTTATTAGATTCTTTCTTAACTTATTTTTTAAGCTCCTAGTTAATCTATTTAATTCTAGTAAGGTTTCTATATACGTTCTAGTATTATTTAAGATATATTATTAGAGTGCTAATCTAGTAATACTATATAATATTATTTAACTCTTTTTAAGCTTATTATAGTTAAAGTATCTAGGCTACTTTAAGCTATAGAATATTTTATTTATTATTAGTTTCTAGCTCTTATTCTTAAGTAGAGTAATTCAAGGTATTATAGAGGACTTATCCTTATATATTAATGATTTATAATAATAGTATACTGATAGGTTTAAGTTATTATATTTAAAGTATTTTATTAAGTTATCTAGTAGTCTTTCTAACTATTTTATTATTTACTTATAAGGCTATTATAAAGGTTTTTATTTTAACTTCTAGGATAGTTATATTATAACTTGTTTTTCTATAGTCTATATTACTAAGCTAGTGCTTTATAGCTTCTTTATTACTATAATAGGTGAAGTATTTATTATTATAGTATCTAGTCTATAATAAAGATATATAGAGTATTTTAGTTACTATACTAGCTTATTTAGTTTGTTTAAATATAAGTTTCTAGCTAAGTTTCTTAGGTTATCTATAGTCTTTAGTAATATATCCTATCTTTTTATAGTTATAATATTTTAGGTTCTATAGTTTTTTGTTATTATTCTTAGTAGTAATACTGAGGTCTATAAGTCTACTATATTATCTATAAGAAGTACTCTATTAAGTATTATTCTAGTTATTATAAGGTCTGTTATTATTCTACTAGTTATTAAACTTCTGCTAAGGTTACTACTAATATTTATAGCCTGAGTTTAAGTTTTAGTATTTATCACCTCGTTCTTTTTATTATTTAAAGAGTTAGTTATTAATCTTAATAGTAAGTTTAGTATATTAGAGGAAGTTATTAGGTTAATTAACCTTAATAATTTTATCTTTAACTTTATCCTTAAGTCTTTAGTAGAATATGAAGATCTTAGTTTCTTTAGTAAAGTTGAGTTAAATACTAAGTTATCTAAAGTTAGTAGAATAGTTCTTAGTAGACTTAGTCTATTAAAGCTATAAAAAGTTTTACTTAGTTTATTATTTCTTATCTAAGTTTTAGAAAAGTAAACGAAATATATCCTTAAATCCCTAGAAACTAGTATAGATATTATAAGTCTCTATAATATATTTATTAAAGGTTTTATATTTAAGATACTCTTCTTAGATTAATTTAAACTATTAGAAAGCTTTTCTTTAAAAATAAATAGCTATATATACTACTTTCTTAGTCTTATTAGTAAAATCTCTATAGTAGAAATTCTAGTAGTTTTTAACTTAGATTAAAAATCTTTTAAAAGTTCTAAAGGTTTTATTATAAATAATAGATATACTAAGCTTAAGTTTCTATTATCCTCTATAGAAAAGTATAGTAATAATATTAATAGTAGCCTAGAAAGTATTATTCTATTCTCCTAGCTAGAGAACTTTATTTTTAAGATCTAGGATATATTAAAGTCTATTACTAAGTTCTTAGATTATTCTTTTAAGTTTTTAGAGTTTAGTAGTAATATTATTATATATTTCCTAGATTTTAGTAATATCTTTATCTCTTTTTTTAACTTAGTTCTAGAGTTTATTATAGGTTTCTTTTTTAAAAATAACCTTATTATCTAAGTTAACTATTATTAAAGCTCTTTTAAGTTCTTTAGCTAAGTTCTTAACTAGTTACTTAGAAGAAGTAGAGCTTCCTAAAGTAAGTAATTTAGTAGAAATATAAGAAGATATTCTATACTATTAGTAAGTATTAATAGTTAACTTACTAAATAGGAGTAATTAAAGTATTATAGTTAGCTATTTAATAATAAGGTCTACTAATAGAAGCTAGAGATTAATATCTTAAAATAGTATACTAAGGTTATTAGTTATAAGTTATAAGCTATATTATAGATTAGTAGTTAGAAGCTAAAATAATTAATCTTAGACTTAATAAGTTATTTATAGTAAAAATAAGCTAAAAGTATCCTAAGAATAAATATAAAGTTAATTACTAAAAAGCTATAAAAGTCTAACTATAAGCTAGGCTTAGGTTATACTATATATAAGTCCTAAATAGTACTTTTTATTTATTACTAATTCTTTACCAAGTATTAGTAAATACTTAGTAGTTATTAGTAAGCGTTTAGTAACTCTAACTAAACGCTTAGTAATCTATACTACTTACTTAGTCTTATCTTATTATTATATAACTTATACTATAGTTCTTCTATCTCCGAGTGAGTCCCTGTTATTCCTATGATCCTGTAATATAAATATCCTGTCCTAGCCGCCTGACGCCCGAGTGGGTTGTTCAGCTGTTATCCTTGTTTACGGGTTGTAATATAGGTCTCCAATGTCTGTGGTCTGCTCTGAAGTAATCTACCATATCTACTCGAGAACACCCTCAATCATGACCTTGAAAACATCTGGCCTCCCAGCCTTGACCAGCTCGAACGCCTCCTCAGCCTGCTCAAACTTGTATCTATGCGTAACGAGTCTCTTGACATCAATCTTGCCAGCCGAAAGAAGCTCGATCGCCGCCGGATAGCTACCAGCCTTGTACCTTATGGAGCCCTTGACGCACAAAGCCTTCGTGCACACTGCAGTGATTGGGAAAGCAACTACGTCTTTGCCCATACCGGCCTGCACAAACGTTCCGCCCTTCTTCGCCGCAAACACCCCGAGCTGTATACAAGCCTCCGCACCGGAGCACTCAAGCACTACATCGGCGCCATATCCCAGACCCAATTCCTCGTTCATCTTCGCAGCGATAGTCTCTGCATGAACTATGGGGTCAACGCCCTCTCCAGCGCGAGGAGGGGTGTAGGTCGCGTCGGTGCCGTAGCTCCTGGCGCCTTCGAGCCTCTTCTCTACGACATCAACCCCAACAACCTTACCTGCGCCCCAAAGCTTCGCCACAGCTTGACACAGGACTCCAATAGGGCCACATCCCAGCACAAGCACAGTCTGATGCGGTCTCAGATCAGCTGTCTCGCAAATTGCACAAGCCACCGAAAGTGGCTCCACCATTGCGGCCTCTTCCATGGATACGGTATCAGGAACCTTGTAACAGAAGTCCGAGGCGTTGATGTAGTACTTGGCCAATGTACCGTCGATGGGAGGCGTTGCGGCGAAGATCATGTTCGGGCAGATGAAGTAGCTGCCGTTGCGGCAATAGCTACACCGACGACATGGAACGCCGGGCTCCATGGCGACTCTGTCGCCGGGCTTGAGATGCGTGACGTGTTCGCCAACTTCGACCACGACGCCTGAGGATTCGTGGCCGAGAACCATGGGGCTTTTGACGACGTACTCGCCAATCCGGCCCCTTTGCCAGCTGAACAAACATGACTGTTAGGTATAGATTCACTGGGAAAAGGATGGGAACTTGGCTTACTAGTGTACGTCGCTACCGCAGATCCCGGTCTGTGAGACGTGAACGAGGACATCATGGCCGTCTTTGAGTTGAGGCTTGGGCCTGTCTTCGAAGACGACCTTTTTGATGTCTTTAAGAACGAATGAAGGATTCTGCGAGATATTTAGATGGTAATTGGAGAATTGATGTATACAAGACATACCTGCATGTTGATAGATCTCATAGTCTGCGCCTGGTTAAATGTGTTTTGACCCATTTCAATGTCAACGGCCCCTTTATGTCAGAACTGTCCGGGTTTATGGGGCACGGCATATTGTATCCATTCCTCAAAATATCAGTCATTTCTCAAAACGTGATACTAGAGGAACCACTCGCATCGTCAATGCTGTCGCACCCGTGACGGCGATCAACGTCCTTGTGGGTAGAATGGCGCATGAATTTCCCAAAATGGAAATATTGACGACGAGGCGATTATCGTCACATCGACTGCCATGAAACCCCACCATGAAGCTTGCGGCAAGTCGTAGATTCCAATCCAACCGGAAACCCCCCGATTTTCCGAAAATGAGAAATCTTTGGTTGCTGGGTGAGATCGTTCTTCATTCCCCTGAAAGCCCTTTCCCCCATCAATTGATGTCTTGCTGCGTCATTATAGGTTTCTTGAATCTTGATAGACGGTGAGTATTAATATTTGTCTTTTGTGATCGCCCCACGAAAGCTGATTTAATATTCTACCCTAATCCCTATCTTGCCAGGGCAAGAGATTCTCGTCCAACACCCCACTCCTGAAGCAAGGCCTGAACTCGGTACCCTGTGACAATTCCAAGATCATCTTCGATGTCCCGGAGCATGCCAACCAACCTATTCCTATCCTCGGCCTGGTTGCAGCACCTTCCTGCAACATACAGGGGCTGAATGGCACGAAGTCTGACTGCATCACAAGGAGTCCCACGCACAATAGAGATGACCTCGGACGCGTGGCCTTGTAGTTTATTTTGCACGTCACGAAACTCCCGCAATAAATCAAACGAGGTGCGTCCCCCAACAGCAGCGTCTCCCGGAAGCAGCTCTGATGGACGATGAATCAGCAAAAGCATGCATGCCATGTGATAGTACATCATCGTCGTAGCACAAAGGTCGTTGCTGAACCAAAGTTCACGACCGAACAGATCTGGTGTGGCCTCGCTTGAAGCTCTCTCCGTGAAGAACGTGCCATCCGCAAGGAAAGACGGAGATATCGTCTGAAACCAGGCTTGGAAATGGTCTTCAAGTGACATGAAAGCCAGTCTTGGTTGAATCAGCATTGTCTCGAGATGTGATGACGGTGCTAGATAGTTGATCAGTTTGCACAAGTAGCGTATCAGAGTGTAGGATAAAGCCTTATCCCTCGCGTGTTCCGCTGTGTTTGCGAGGCTGTTTGGGCTAGCGCCTGTAGTCAGGCTCCCATTATCTTCAATCAGAAGACCCATGTTACGCCAGAGAGCGAGATTTTCCGTGTCGATACGCGTTCTTCTATGTGATACGACTAGACAATGGGTTAAGGAGGGCCCGGAAACAAACCAGTGTTTGCTTAACTTACAGGATTCCTCCAGGTCGTTCACCACAAAGTTCCAAAATCCGGCTTTGACTTGCATGATGTCTTTGGTGAACGGATAGACTGCCTCAAACATGGGGTCGGGATGGAGTAGCCGTCCATCGTCGATGAGATCGAGCAGCTTGGAGAAACCGAACAAGTGGCCAGACCACGCGTCTCTGTTCGCACTAATTTGCTCATACTGGATGAGGATGCAAGTCCCGAGGAGTCTTACGATGGGGTCTTCTCCATCTGCTCGTACCATGAGATTCCCCTGTGACAGTGACGTTGGCGGTGAGGCATAATTCTGGGCAGGGTGTTCTGAAGTGATTGACTTCACTAGCGTTTGTATCGCCTTCTCATAATACTTCGCCCCATACCACATCAGTCCCAATGGACCGCGCTGGAGTTTGGCGGCAATTCCCTGTTGAGTCTTGCCAGTGATAATTGTCGACAAGGGACTTCGCATCTGGCCAAGTTGTTTGGCGGCAACTGCGCAGGCTGCGTAGCGGAGTATTGGGTGGTCTCGGGCTAAGGTCAAAACCTCTCGGCTAAAGACTTCATAACGATAGAGCAGGTCCATCCTATCTTTACTTTTCAGCAGCTCGTCACAAAAGCCCCATTTCCTATCGGACAACGTACCATGGGGCTATGCACTCTGAGTAGTGTCTAAGGGGGGATAGTTCCTCTTGGGTATTTCTGAGAGGATCAACCGCAGAAGCTTCAAGCTGTGCAGGTGAGTCTTCGAGATGTGCCTCGAAGCCCAAACCCAGATTATCCTGGTCGAGGAGTGGATCATCGGTAACGAACGCGGGTTGTCCCTCGCCGGCCACGTCAACAGTCGCTGGCTCATTGTCATTGCGGGTGTCGTCTGCATCAATTGTTTCTTCTACGTAGACGCTAGTATTGACTCGTGAGCCAGATGAAGGTAGATTCACTCTGCTCGCTTCTTGGCCTGTCAGCAAGAGGAAGCCGTAAATAAAGGGTCCAGTTGTTTACCGACGTCTTCATTCTCAAGTGGGGCATTTGACGCCGTCTCGGAAGTGGCAATGGCGTTGTCGGCATCTTCTTGGTCACCTTGGACTGAATCATTGAAACGAATTGATAGTTCATGTTGCCTGAATATCGAATCTTGCAGTCGACAGTTGCGATTGGCCTTCCGACATTGACCACACTGGGGTTGCTGCTCGTCACACTTGATCTTGCGTCTGCGGCACTCTGGGCTGCATGTTAATCAGCAGATGCCATGCGTTGTCCATCGAATCACGCATACACTTACCAGCCTTTCCGTGATCGCTTCTTTCCCCGCATTCGTTCTGGGTGCCTGGGCCCGCTGATTGTTTGTGGCATTGCCTGGTGTCTACAACGTTCGAAGGCGACGTTGTCTAATCGCACAAATTTCTGGATTTGGTAGTTTAGGGTTGAAGTTGGTCAAAAAGCCGAGCAAGCAAAGAACCTGTAGCCTCCTCACCAGTCAAGTCAATCTCGCGAAGGAAAACAACGCATAATATTCCTAAAACCGTTAGTACGTTTCTCCGAAGTTGGCTCCCCTCCCCCTGAACACATTATGGATGCATGGTGTGCCCGGCATCTGACCACTGACGTAAGGCCGACCCCACGGGGAAGACATCGGGCCATTTTGCTTTATCCCGGTCAGCCTTTATTACCCCGGATTTGTGCCGCAAGAGTATCTTTATATATTCGAACAGGAACCTACTGAGGCAAATAATGGTGCGTCACGCTGGAGTCTCCCGCTGAGCAGCAACTATCCCAAATTTGAAATCTAGACCCCTCGAAGGCAACAACTATGGCCGCCTCAACAAGGAAGCAGCCATATTTTGGGCTTACTGGAAGATGGCTCACTTACTGGATCACCTTTGCATGCTCAACGGATATGCTTCTCTTTGGCTATGATCAGGCGTCAGTCGTGACCCCCCACCAGGGTATATCCCAAGTAAAGCATTTTTGACAACGAAGAAACAGGTCCTTTAGCGGTGTCATTGTGACCGACGACTTCCTCGAGGTGCATGATCTAGTAGGCCCGGAGAAGACCCAAATGCTCTCGACCGTCACTGCAATTTACGACATTGGATGCTTTCTAGGAGCTATTGTCGCCTTCACTGTCGGCGAGCGACTGGGCAGAACCAAATCCATCATGGTTGGCACGGCAATTATGAGTGTAGGGGCCATTTTGAAATGCTCATCGTATAGTCTGGCACAGATGTTCGTTGGTCGCATCATTCTGGGGTAAGTACTGAGGGATGAAGTTGCTCTTCCACCATTTTTTCAATCACAAATGCTAATCACTTCGTCAATTGCAGAGTTGGAAATGGTATCAATACAGCCACCGCCCCAATCTGGCAAACCGAGACAGCACCTGCACATTGGCGAGGCAAGTTGGTCATGTTCGAGATGATGATGAATATTGCGGGCTTCTCCTTATGCAACTGGATCAATTACGGCCTCTCCTTCGCCGGCGGTGCTGTTGCCTGGAGATTTCCGCTCGCCTTCCAGTTTGTCTTCATCATTGCGCTATTTGCAACGGTGCCTTGGCTTCCTGAATCTCCCAGATGGTTGATGTCACATGGGCGGGAGGCAGAGGCAACTGAAATCTTGGCCTGCCTCGAGGCAAAGCCTCAGGATGACGTCTATGTGGTTTCGCAGAGGGAAGAGATCCTTTTCAGCATAAAGTACGAGCGAGAGCACCAAATCAGATGGCGAGATCTTTTGCGGCCACAACCTGAAGCGACGAAACCACTCCGACGACTCATTCTGGGAGCTGGAACCCAATTCATTCAGCAGTTCGAGGGTAAGTAATACTCTGCAGCTGCTTCACAGGTACTGATAGTGTCAAGGAATCAACATCATGTCTTATTACCTCCCTACCGTGTTGATCACCGCTGTAGGACTGCCGACCGAGCTAGCTCGACTGCTGACCGCGGTGAACTCTGTGACCTACCTCATCTTCTCATGCATCTCAATTACGCTTGTTGAGAGGTGGGGTCGCAGAGGTCTGATGCTGATCTCAACTGCAGGACAGGGTTTGGCTTTCCTAGTCATCACCATTCTCCTTAGATTCGGGGAGGCGGGAGGCAACAGGAAAGCAGCAGAAGGGTCTATTGTATTCTTCTTTTTGTACTACATTGCCTTTGGGGTGGGCATGCTGGGAATTCCTTGGCTTTACCCCACCGAGATCAACTCCATCGCCATGCGTACAAAGGGTGCTGCTGTAGCAACTGCGACAAATTGGTAAGACAACTGCCATGGCTAGGAAGGATCACAGATAAGCTGACAGCAATTTCAGGATCACGAACTATGTGATTGTTCAGATCACACCGATTGGCATCCAAAACCTGGGATGGAAGTTCTGGATCGTCTTCACTGTCTTGAATACTGCGTTCCTACCCGTCATCTATCTATTCTACCCAGAGACAGGTATGTTTTGATCACCGAAGTAACGGTGGGAGCGTCATCTAACATGGCGTTTCCAGCAAACCGGACGCTCGAAGATCTTGACGAGTATTATCGTAACAATCCCCCACTCATTGTCACCGGGGATAAGGATGCTATTGGAACCAAAAGACCTCAGAAGTATGTCGACCATGAGGAAGCTCAAGTGGAACGTGTCGCCCACGAAGACGGCATCATTGAGGCTGCAGACAAGAAGACATCACGGACCGAGGCGCGTCACGTGGAGTAAGCGCTGAATGGATATTTGAAGTGTTCTACCATATGCGTTGAAGCATATCCAGGGGTTATGGGAATGAAGGAGGTGTATATCCGGTGATTTATTTGCTGTCAACCGGCTTTAAGAAAACAAGGTATATCCTTTCCAATGAAGGGAGACCGCTCTTAAGTAAATCAGGCGCAAAGTCTGCTTGGTGTTTCTTGAAAATGAAATTCAGAAAGGTAACAAACAATCCTACTCATGAAATTCTAGACTTCAGCCCACTACACCGGCTGGCCGAAACGAAGTTATAGAAGCTGACGCGAATGATCTATGTTTAAGTAGGTACCTAGTCGTATAGTATCTGGTTGATTCCTGCAACGATATATATGCGCGATACAATAGCTAATGCTGAGGCACATCATGTACTTTGTTTGTCTCTAAGGTATGTTCTCTATCAATCCCCCAGCAAAACCGAAGACAACGGCGAATTCGCAAATTGCGCAGGCCGTGGGGATAATACTACCCATGCACTTTGGGTATATAGGCACGTAACCCTGGTGACTGGAGGAGATCCTCGCCTTTATGTTAAAGTATATCCTCCATCGACGATGATATCCGCCCCCGTCATGTAGCAGCACGCATCACTGGCCAAGAACACATAAATCTCCAGCAACATGTTAGCAAAGAATACTACTGCGCGAGATGTGGGAATGGCTCACGCCTTTGAGTTCCGATGTCTCGGCCATTCGTTTGCCGGGAATCATCTCCATCCATTTGTCAAAACGCTCCTTCGGTTGTGCGTACAACACTATCACACGTCAGAGTCTTGTAGACCATCTTTGAGGATGATAACTCACTGTCAGTCTCGATGAATCCAGGCGATACGCAGTTGACTCGGGCGAAGTCCACCCATTCGACAGCCAAGCTCTTTGCCAGATGCACAGCTGCCGCCTTGGAAGAATTATATGCAGCCTGCCTCTGAGGGATATTGACGAGAGTTGCGCTGACTGATGTCGTGATGATGAAGTTTCCGCGCCCCTGCTGCTTGAAAATCTTTCCAGCAGCTTGAGCGGTCCACATGACGCCATCGAGACTGACGCTGTTGTTGTCTTTCCACGTCTCTTCGGTATACTCCAGACTGGGGATATCAGCGCAGACGCCAGAATTGGCGACCATGACATCCAATCGTCCAAACTCAGCAACGATCTGGTCAACAGTTACAGCTATAGAGGGACGGGATCGCACGTCGCTCTGGTAAGCCACGACTTTGGCTCCGGTATCCTTAGCGATTTGGCTCGCCGTCTCTTCGGCCTGTTTGTTGGTTGCGTAGATAAGAGCAACATCAGCGCCGGCCTCTGCTAAACCTCTAACGATTTCCAGACCGATGCCTCTGGCGCCACCAGTAACTGCAGCAACCTTGCCTTTCAAAGAGAACTGCGAAAGCACAGGTGCACCGGGGTTGGGTGGTTTGTACAGGGGCATAATGGGCAAAGTTTCTCGGTTGGTTGTGGATGTCAAGTAAATCTTTCGGTGGTTGAGCCGAGCAGTGGTGAGATGGAGAAATAAGTACCTAGTTGAATGTCGTTACACCGGCCTGCTTGCAGAGATAGGTGTCAGGAAGTGAGGAAGAAAGCGTGACAGGTTGAGAGGCGGTCGGGGGTTCCCCTACAGAGTACCGCCAATATTGCCGGATTAGGCATTTTTTGCGGCCTGCATGTGCGGGGACCATCACGATCGCAACCCCTCCACTGAGCTTTCAACGGCCAAGCAAGAAATGTTCGCGTGACATCGATTGGTGGGGCTCTTAGTGCTTCAAATATCCGTTCATGAATGTTGAGCTCTGTGGATTGGACAGTCTTACGATCACCTTCCCATCTTTGCTTTCCAGTCTTTATGACATTTCACATTACATTGGTTGCTGTAGTCTGTCCTTGAAATATCTACCCGAAATGTCTTCCAATGAATCATTCATCCCGGCTCTGACGCTCCCTAACATCGGAATTCACATTGACCCAGACCACAATCTTTGGCTGGACAAAGCCGCACCCAGTTTAGATGACGTCAAATCTAGAGCAACCTTGGAAGTCGGGGAAGTAACAGTTGCTGTGAAAACTACTGGCATATGCGGGTAAGTACATCTGACAGTCAACGAACTCGAATGCAGCATATCGAGACAAGCTACGTTACATGTCGAAGTCAGCAGACCATCACGTCTGTCAATCGGGTCTAACCAAAGTTCATTGAGCTAACCTTTAAGTCGCCAGATCTGACGTCCATTTCTGGAAGCACGGTGGCATAGGGCCGTGGCAAGTCAAAGGTCCGCATATCCTTGGTCACGAATCAGCTGGCGTGGTTGTCGCGGTACACCCTACGGTCACTCGTCTGCAGCCAGGCGATCGAGTTGCCATCGAGCCTCATATCATCTGCAACTCATGCGAGCCTTGCCTAACAGGACGGTACAATGGCTGCAAGAATCTACTCTTTCGATCAAGTCCACCATCTCATGGCCTCTTGCGACGATACGTCAACCACCCTGAAGTCTGGTGCCACAAGATCGGCAATCTGTCGTTCGATGAGGGTGCTCTCCTTGAACCTCTAAGCGTCGCACTGACTGGGGTGACTCGATCTGGGGTCAAGATCGGTGACCCGGTCCTCATATGCGGCGCTGGCCCTATCGGCTTGATCACGCTCGATGTCTGCCGAGCAGCAGGCGCATATCCAATTGTCATCACAGACATCGATTCTTCTAGGCTGGACTTCGCCAAGACGATCATGCCTGAGGTTATTGTCCACAGAGTACAGAAAGAAGAGACCCCGGAAGACTTCGAAAAGGCTGTCAAAGAATCGCTAGGAGAGGAGGTTGAAATTGCCGTCGCATTGGAATGTACAGGTGTGCAGAGTTCAGTCTGTAACGCGATACAGACCGTCAAATTTGGGGGTAAAGTCTTCATTATCGGTGTAGGGAAGGAGAAGATGGAGATCCCCTTTATGCGATGTAGTGCGAATGAGGTGGATATCCAATTCCAGCAACGGTATGTCAATATGTGGCCAAGAGCGATACGAGTAATGGCGAGTGGAATGGTGGACTTGAAGCGGCTTGTGACGCACACGTTCACTTTGGAGAATGGGATTGAGGCATTCACGACTGCATCTGATCCCCACAGTGGATCGATCAAAGTGTTGATCCAGTCTTAAAGTACCAAGGGCGAATTGAATTCATTTGATTTTGCGCCCTTCGTATTCATCATCAGAAGATGTGTGTCGCTCTAGACCATTGAAACTCCGTTCAGCATCCATAGTCAGATCATCGGCTCATTTGCCGACGATTTGTTGAACGAGTTGCAGGAGGTTTTGGCAGCGGGAGTCAACCTCAGGGCGCGCCCTGCGGGTCTGCAGAAAGGGCGCAATATGTATCAACTTGCATGCGCTAGTACATGTATGCTTGGTATCCATCCATCTCAGGTATTCCACCAGATTAAGATTTCATAGCTCGGCCATGGCAATAAGTACTTTTTGGCCGGTTATATTTGAACGACCTCCAGCAGTTATCTACGATCTCAACATTTACATTTGACTCTGGTCCAAAATCACATCTACACCTCGCTTTGCTTTGCTTCTATTTCCGTCATTGGTTGACATTATGGTTAAACTCGAATGCTTCGCTGTGGACCATGTAAGTCTGACGATGCATTCCAGGGATACGCAACGACACTCACAGTTCGCATTAGTGGCTTGCCGAGCGATCAAAGTCTGCCCCTCACAACCTAGCTCATACCTCAGCGCATCCAGTATCCATCTCAGAGCTTGAATCGATTGCTAGCGGGGAGAACGACGACAACTTCCTCCCTTCTCTTCTATCTCAGCCTCTCGACTACCCTGCAGACTTTGCTGGACTGCCCTCCCTTCGAAAGAAGATTGCGAAGCTCTATTCAGATGACTTGCCATTTGAAAATGTGTTGACAGCCGCCAGCGGATCTCTTGCCAATTTCATTGTTTTCTATGCTTTGATTGGCCACGGGGATCACGTCATTGTCACTTCTCCTGGTTATCCCCAGCTTCAAGCTGTGCCTGGCTCGTTAGGTCCAGAGGTGAGCTATTGGAAGGCCAAGGCCCATGACAAGTGGAGCTTCGACCCTGAGGAGCTAGAAGGACTTATCAAGGCGAACACCAAAATGATCGTCATCAAGTGAGTTTGGCTTATTGGTAAAATCCTTAACTTGAACTAATCATGGAAATTGGAATGAAGCAATCCTCTCAATCCTCTGGGAACTGTCCTCTCTGACGCAGAATTGCGTAAGATCATCGAGATCGCTTCTGAACATTCCATCATCGTGTTTTCCGACGAGATTTACCGGCCGATTTTTCACTCCTCAGCGGGCGACAAAAGTGATATTCCGCCCTCTATTATCTCATTAGGCTACCAAAACACCATAGCCACATGTGGTCTATCAAAGAGCTATTTCCTTGCGGGAATCCGCATCGGTTGGCTCGCGTCCCATAGCCGAACCCTCATTGAACTTTGCGAAAATGCTCGGGCTTATTGCCTCATTACCACGAGCCAGTTGGACGAACACGTTGCCGATTTCGCACTACATTCAGAACGTTCCGCTACCATAATTCAGCGGAATATTCTGCAGGCAGATAGTAACAAGTTTATCGTGCAAGCCTTTATTGACAAATATCCCGATATTTGCAGCTGGATTGCACCTGCAGGAGCAGCCATGGGATTCATCAAATTCACGCGAGAAGGAAAACTGGTGGATGATATGACTTTGTGTAAAACGCTTCATGAGGAGGAAGGAGTCCTTCTGGTCCCAGGAACCTGCTTTAGGAAGGAATTCACAGGTTGGGTTCGCATTGGGCTTGGCATGCCATCCCAGAGGCTTAGAGAGGGCTTGGAAATGGTCTGCAAGTTTATCACAGATCGCTATGAGGGGGTAGCCCTGGCTTCTCCTCAGTGAAGTGGAAGGACGTGGTGCGGACTTTGACACAGAATAAATGCTGATGCACTGTATCCACGTTGACTGTAACACGATCGGTCTTAAAGTACACACCGTTGAGGCCATGTGGGAGTCCGACAGAATGCTTCAGCTTGAATATTCATCCAAACAAGTTTGCACTCACACACATGACAGACGTTGGAAAGTATGTCGAATAAATGATTGGAGACGATCGAACAACAGACATGTTCTGGCATATACCGAGATTCTGAGTACGAACAGTATATGAGGCACGAGGACAGGAATCGGCGGGGGAAAGCCCCCAAAAAGACTATGTAGGCTCCCTGCGCAACATGGTAATTGACCTTGCAATTTCTGACAGTAATTTTGGCAGGTTTCGGAAGCCGAGGTCCACCAAATCATTGAGATCTTTGACGGAAGGCTCAAGGAGAGCTTTAAGATGGAGCGCAACACATCCAAGCAACATCATTGATGTTGCCCAATACAGTGTGGGACAATGCAGCCTTTTTTTTTGGGGGGGGGGGGGGGGGGGGCGTTAGAGGGTACAATGCACCCGATTGTCTGAGGTAATTGGACTTTTGAAAGTTCTTCCCGAACTTTGGAACGGTAAGTACTCTTGAACAATTATTCGAGACGTTATCAACGGAGAGTCACTGGGATGACATGGCACAAGAGAAATGAGATACTCGTAAACTAACTGTGCGTTCGAGCTGTCAATCTAAACTGGAGACTCCAGGGCTCAATCACACCCGGTGCGACGTTTTAGTTTCATTCTTTAGTGAAAGGCTTTCGTCCAACCACAACATGGCTGGCAGGAACTGTTAGCAACGATTTTGAGCTTTAAAAAAGGCACACTTACATATCGAACAAAGCATGGAAAGCATTTGTTTTCAACTCATTCCGAACACCTGCAAGGAGCGCCTGTACCTCCTCATTTGACTTCCCGAGGACTCCGCAGAACAGTTTCAGGGAGAATCCTTCTAGACCTTCCAAAACTTGCGCCAGGTTCAGGAGCCCTAAGTCCTTGTAATGCTGCTTCTTTGCCCAAGGTCCGATAGGGACCTTAAATTTCCGATGGGCTACGTGATTGAATCCTCCATGTCCCCTCACCCAACGTTCGAGCTGAGGACCTGGGGCTGGGTCTCGCCCAATATTCTTCAGAGTCTGGACGAAGGTTTGGTTCCATTGGTATGTGAAATGTTCAGGCTTGTATGAAGCGTCGTCGGAATAGTATTCGACGCTCATGTCCTGGAACTCGGCCCAGCCTCCGGGATTGAGGTTTCTAGCATCCTGTTAGACCTCTTTCAAGAATCAAAAGACCATCCGTACAATATAAGGTACATACTCATAAATGTTTCTGACTAAACTTGGCCAGTCGCCAATTGAAGCCGCCATGTATCTGCACATGATGTAGTCGTACTTTGGGCCGACCCAAAGGCTCTCAACATCATCTATCTCGAACTTGACATTTGGCGGGACCCTTTTGCCTCAGCTCCTATATTAGACCGCGTTATTCTCATGAGTAGGGCTACTTACCACAAAGGTTGGATCGCACTCAGATCGTTGCCAATGATCTATCAGTTTTACAAGGTTAAGTCTTCGTAGAGTCTTGTTTGAAACGGTGTTGTTTACCTCTGCGTTCGGAAAAAAGTCGCTTGCTTCGATCGCCCCTGCTTTTGCTTAGTAAAATAATCATCCTCATCAGGTAGGCATCAACTCGTACAAATTCCTGTTCCAGTGCCGATATCAAGGATGCGATGAATCTTGGGCGTCTCTACAGGCGCCAGGTAGAGCTTATTGCCAATCACTCTTGTCATGAGCGTATGTGCCATATCAAGCCGGTCTGACTCCGTCTCATCGTTTGGGAGAACGTAAGCTAGGTCACCTGAAGTCAGTGATCAATCTACGTCAAAAAGATGATTCACTCCGAGATGCCAATGCAAGAGCGGGGACAGGAAACAAAACCACTCACATCCTGACCTGAACGCATGATATCGCCGTCCATATTCCATTGGATAGTCGACTACACTTGATGTCAAGGAAGAGGTGTAGCTTGAGCTACAGTTCGAGTTCTGTTAGCGTGGGACACACCATTATGACATGCGGATGTCATTCACATACATGCGGTCGTCAATTGATGTTGCATCATTGCCCTTCCGAGTGTCAATTGACCATACCTGGATCATTAAGAAGACAACATACCGATTCCCCCTCGTCGGCCTCGAGGGGTTCATCCCGCACCCCAACTACTGAAATAGATGCTGCGTCCACAGAGCCAAGGATTGCTTGAGTTGTTGACGTCTCAACCGGGTTGGATTTCGGGGGGGACCCGATGTCCTTCTCCGAAGTTTCGGCCATTTCGTTGATCGTTGAAAGGGGGCCTCTTGCTTTGACAGAGAAGGTAAATTGCGTCCACTGACGTAAATTATTCGAAGACGGGGTAGAGTCAATAGATGTAGGCTGGGTGAGGAGATGGGTTTTGTAGTACGACGCATTCAACAATGGCGTTGTGGGAGTTTTACCATTGGCCAACTCGGCTAGGTTGAGCTGCATTCGGACATGCAAAAGCAAATTGCAACTGAACCATCACTCTTGCGGTCAGAACGTCCTTGGCCCTGTTGGTAGATCTTAGGGGGCCCCCAACCCAATCAAACTAAGACAAAGGCTGCTGCAGGGCGATCAGCTGGTACGCCACCGGTACCACAAAGTTACAAGCGCCATGGATATTAGCGGGACTACATGTGATGCCAATCTTGATCAACACTTACTCAGTGAGTTAATCGCCAATTGTCTTGGAGAGAAAGCCAAGAAAAGCTATTGTCAACTACTGCTGCTGTGATGAATGGCGGAGTAGTAATTAAAGAGGATTTTGGATTCAACCCCATACTGAAAGCATCTATTCTTGCTTTCCTGCCTGTCTCACTGCGCTCTGTGTATCAACTGGAGATGCATCGGTATCATCTGATTTACTTTTCTGGGAAAGAAGCATAAACCTGACCAGAAGGGGCCGTGATGCTAGGAACCGCAATTTAAGGACAAAACCCGCCCGCAGAAGTTGGTTTGATGATCCCAGAGTCAATAAATCCTTCGTAATTCCAATAGTCGGTCTGGGTCCCTTGCCCATCGACAAGAGCGTCGCCTGAAAACTTTGCCGTCCAGTAGGTGCTGCCCTGCGTGTATTTGGACCAGGCGTACAATCCGTTGTTAAGATTCCTAGCCCTACTAGCAAAGGTGTTGTTGCTCACCGCTTGAATTGACCATTCACCGATGAACACCGGAAACTTGCCGTCTCCAACAGAGCTTTTTGCGTCTTCACAGATGAAGCTTGGTAGATTCTCCGAGGTAGTCGGTCTACCAGCAAAGTAGTAATGATGTTCGTCAAAAACGAGATTTTCGCCAGCGTCGAAGTACGGTGACCAGAAAGACTCGGACCGAAAGCTGCCTTGAAACATAACAGGAATATGAGGGTTCGCGACCCGAACCCGGGCGAGGACTCCGTTGATGTATTTCGCCACCCACGCAGCGCCATTCTCACTGAGCGCTTCAGTTGTACCGAATTTGGAGAAATCGCGGTTGTCGACTGGCTCATTGATAGGTGCAAGGGTGTAGGATTGCGGAGATCCCGAGTCTTGAATATGTCGTATCACGGCTTCGACAGCCTGATAAGAGTAGTCCAGAGCAGTTTGATTGTTAAACCAGCCGTAGTTCCCATCTTTCTCCCCGATGCCGAGACCGTTGATTCCGCCAGGAAGGGAGTGAATATCAATAACAATGTGCATGTTGTATTTGGTAATGGCGTAGGTCGCAATTGTCCTCAAAAATTCGACTTGGTTCCCGCTGTACAACTGAGACCCGGGAACCTTGATCCAAGCGGCGTAGTTGGTTGGGATGCGCAAGATTTCGACGCCAGCTTTGGCCAGTTTGTCAATATCGGATGGTTGAAAGAATGTTGCATATCTCCTCTCCAGTACCGGACCGCACTGCGAGCTGAGCCGAACGCATAAATCCCACTCATCGGTAGTGTTCCCGCCGTACGAATCCCAAAACCCAGCATCGAGGACAGCCTCCTGAACCAGCCAGCCACCAAGGTTCACTCCCGTGGCTTTAAAAGTCTTCCAATTAACATATGAAGCAGAGGGGATGGCTTCAGCTACAACTGAAAAGGCCGTGACAGCCAACAAAAGTCTGTTGACCCTCATGACGGCTGGAATGACCGCAAAAGGAGAATGGGCGTGATGCTGAACTAATTGGCAGAGTATTTAGGAAGTGTGTCTGACAGTAAAGAAGATGAGGCTGTCTCTCCGACCTAAAAGATTCCTTGAACACATTGAAGGCTGGCAATCTTTATAGTAATGAGTTTTAAGCAGAGATTGTCAGCCAGTGTGCAAAAAAAAAAAAACAAAAAAAAAAGAACCTCATCACGGGTTACTCACAGTCCTACCGTGAGGAGCACTTGCTTGAACGGCTTTCTGCGGCACTGACAGTCCGGCGCAATAAGGCCCGAGCCTAGAGCCATGAGGGCTGTCACATTGTCTATCACAAAAGCTGTCTAATGTATTGCCCAATAGAGGTTCCAATGTTACCCCCCGGAACCCCAGAACGCGGGGCCCCGGATGGGGTAGCTCCAGTATCCCGGAAATGTGACTATCCACCTCTCCAAGAAATTGAGGAGTATTTTATGCCGATTGGTATGGGCCTATGAGATAGAAATTTCCAAATGAGACTGAGCGAATACCAATCTTGTGATTAATTGTCAATGAATGCCGATGCGTTGTGGTGACATATAATAGAACTACACAAGAGATCAATCTATGTCGGTTTGTTGAGAAGTCTTACATCATACTACCAGACTTTTCGGCGGCAGCATGCACTATGCTGTCGACCAAGTCTTGGTAGGGAGATTACGGGCCAGCAATCCAAACTCAGGTATTTGGAGGGTCCCTCTAACCAAGAATGGAGATAGATTTAGGATCATCTACAAACACTGATAGCTAGCTATCATAGGCTGTCCTATTTCATAGCTTGCCACACCCGGTAAGTGGGGTTGCTGATGGGGGGAGGAAGCGTCGATGACAGCTGCATATTCAGTCATCTCCATCCACTTTCCGCCGAAGCGGGACGGACATGTCTAGGCCGCCACCGGAAGACGACCATAACGCTCGGCAGTTACTTGCGACGTGATTATAGGTCAAATTTGAGACTTCGTATGCAACCAATTTCCAATAGGAATTACAACATCCCATCCACACGTTTGCATTTTCCTGTTTCTCTAAGGCAAGCTCTTCCGACTAAAGGAAGCCTCGGGGTAATAGGAGACGAATGCGGAAGCCGAGGACTGCGGATCATTGAGAATAGTAATCCACCGAAAATATCCACAGAGAACAAACAGTAAGCGAAGCACAAGTCTGTTGAATAAGCTTTACGACTAGGTACTGGTATTATTCTAGATAGAGCGGGCGGGATCGTATAGAAGCACCGATGTCTTTTAGATTTCTTCTGAGGAGCTTGAGACTGGACGGTTATAAGAATCGTCCGACACGCAATTTAAATCGGCGATCGCTCCCTCGTAAATCAATGTCAGTGTTGACACATAGCAGTCCAAAGCTGCTTGTTGACCCTTACTATCGCGTTTCTTCTGGCGTTGTGTGCCCGGTTTCCCTAGACCGCGACAAGCCTTCCGCTCATTATCAAGGTTATTACTGCCTTGAACACCCACCGCAACTCTAGTCAAATGTTGCGGGTCATATGTCGGTGAAACGTCCGGTATTGCATGTGGCAAGCTAGATTTTGCTGCCGGATTCTGACTTATTGGGCCTGTGGGCCCGGCATGCCCACGACAAGAAGGAAGAGATAGCGAGCGATTGTGTAAGGGCGAATGCAGGTCATTTTGTGGTTGAGTGCGGTGTTTCAATATGTCTTTTGTTGTGTCTGAGGCCGAAGAGTGGAAAATATGGAGGTTTGCTTCAGCAGACCCCAGGAAACTTTCGTCGCAAAGAATGTTCCGCAGTGACATGGCCGACTTCGTCTTGGAGTAAGATGTCGACATGGAGGAATCTCGGAAAGTTTCGCCGGACACCGAGACACTGCTTGATGTTTTGTATGATTCATTTTGCCTCCATTCATTTCCACTGTATGGGATTTCCGTATCGAGGCTATCGGCATTCGCATCTCGCCCCTTGCAAGCCATTGTTTGCTGCAGGTCCTGCCGTTCCGTCAGCATTTTGACCTTGAAATAAATGAACGTACCCCATTTGAATGTGCTTACTAAATATGAGGTGTATGGGGCGTCATTTGATCCTGGCATGTTTACTGGCTCTCTCCAGATACACAGATTAATGGTAACTTCAGCAAGAGCTCTTCGAAATGTTGGCCACGCAAGAGAAGTAAATGAGCCATGAACGAAGCGACTGGAAAGCTTGGTTGAAGATTCAGCAGTGAAATATTCGGTTGAGTAATCTAAAGTAGAGCCGAAGGACACTGGAAGATTCTGTTGTTGGTATCCATGTCTGTCAACCCCCTGCAACCTGCAGCTCAGCAACGTGGATTGAAATCAATGACAAGTGGAGCCAAGCACCTGACGAATCTCAATAACCCTGCGTATAAAACATTAATACCCAAGGCTCAGCCATCGCGGCTCACAATCCCAGCCAGTAGATAGACTGTGCAAAGAATCACTGGTCATCTGTCTTGCTGGGTTTCATAAAAATTTGAGGGCGTGGATTAGTCCAAGCAACTTTTAGAGATGACGTGACGAACCACGATTTGAAGATCGAACCAAGATTTGACCCCTGAATCGAACCCTGGCGCTCAGGCCCTTCGAGGAGGTCTCCAGATAAGCTCCACTATGCCAAGCGGGAACATGGCAATCTCGCGCTACATTCTTAAAGGGGACTTCAAGGTAACTGCGGCACGGGCAGTGGCCATAAATAAAGCCTCCACTTCAGCTTAGGTTCGTATTGACTTACCACGGGTCGGTTGTCAGCAAAGGCGCTCAGATAATCGCCAACACCACCGTCGTCGGAAAGAAATGGCCCCGAGAAATGATACTGTGTTGATAGACGCAATCCACGTAAGTCTGCGTTATCTCCGGAAAGGGTCCAGAGAAGTAATTGGTAAGAACGGCTTTTTTGTTTGAGATCAAGCACATTCGGCTTGCAGACCGAACGCAAAATTGAGCAGAGGCGTGACGTCTGCAGCGTTCATGAAGGAATTAAAACACATGCAGCTGGCTGTGTCCGGCCAGAGCCGTATCAACACCAGGTCTGCCCCTACTCCCAATGTTGATCTCAACAACGGTTCGGTGCAAGTACACAGCGCCTACTTGTGTAATCCGACCTTGTGTCATTGAAAGAGAAAAGGCTACACGAGAGAACTTGGGACCATGGATCTGTTTTGATGAGCTATTTGCCGTAAACCACAACAGCTCTGACCTCAAAGCTTTCCCGTGGAGGCATATGGTCTTGAGCCATGTCCGTAAATGCAGCGTGAAGTACTCTACGGGCGACCTCTTTATCATTACTAGAGTCAAAGCATTTGAAGATCAGGACCTCATCTGGCTTCTGAGCGAACTTGAAGTACCATCGATGAGCAGGATTGGGCTCTGCAGCCCAACTTTCGTTTGTGTAATCTCCGGCGATGACAGGGAGCGCAACCAAATCGGAATCGGGTATTGATCGAGCGTCGGCTACTGCGAATGGGTCCTTATAGATTGGTTCCAAAGGGCGCCAGATCTGAGCGTAACTTCGTCAACATTCTAACACGGTACCGCCAGTGGATGAAACGCACGTTCATGATTTGGAATCTCCGACTTTCCACAATTTCCTCGGCCAATGCTTTGTCTGGTAGCCGCGACATGATGACTCGCCTTGCGCCTTCGTAGGATTGATCGCAGTGGACTGACTTGACTGGCCTGTTAATAGTTGGGTCACTCTCGTCGCGATTCAATGGACCCCTTGCTGCATAATCGAAAAAGTGAACAAATGAAGCCCCGGTCCTGTATCTGTTAGCTGAGGGTTCACATTTACTGTTTCACAGCCGTAGATGAGTCAAAACCGACTTACACGTCTTTAATCAGTTTCTCAATCTCCGGATAATAACTAGCCTTAATCATTGCTTCATCGAGAAAGATCTCTTTGCTGCACTTGGTCGTGTGATTGACGTACTGGAAACCGTGACAATCGAGTGTGTAGTGCCGCATATTGTTACCGACGTCGGTCACAACAGCTGGTTGAGCAATGAGAACCTTTCTGTTCCCTGGTAGTTCAAGTAAATTCTCTCTGGCACCAGGTTAGCATTATGAAATTCGCTTATCTCACAACCAAGTGCTGAAACATGATCGGGCAAAGAAACTTACCGTTCCTTGGGGTCTTTCGGAAACGTTATAGGATCATTGAAACCAGGCGATGAAGTATCGAGATACAAGAAATTGGTGTAAATATCATGGTGTTCATCATTACGAGAAGATAGCGAGTGACACAACAAGTTGCCAGTCGATTGTCTTACCCCGGCCGTCATGGCGATTTATTGGGACCTGTGGTGGAGATCGCTTCGTAGTAGAGAGTGAGCGGGCCTGTCGCCGAGAGCAACTTATGAGCCATGAAAGTATCGTCACGGGCATATCAAATGCCTAAGCATCATTCCATTTGCCGGCGGAGCGAAGTCTCCGAAGCCGACACGGCAACCTTAATTCCATTAAAGGTTTGACATGGCGGGGCCACTCTCAATAGCCGTCACGACAAACTAGAGATACCTGACATAGCCAGCTTTTTAGAACGGATCGATTTTTACTGTGGTATTAAGTGAGGTTTAAACCCTAGACAATCATCTATTTCAACGGGACAGTCGCCTCTGCTTTGTTTGCGGACATTATGTGTAGCTTCAGCAGCCCTCAGAGCGTCGCAACGCCGACGACATTGCGTGCGACCCAAGCGTCACTCGCAGACCTTCTCTCTGGCGGAAGAGAAGAACCATTTCCTTCTATGCTGATGAACGTAAGTTCAATATTTCAGCAGCAAGCCCGCGCAGTAGACCATAGGCAGAGGTTTTGTGCGGCTTACCTAAACATGCACACCTAAGGAGCCGCGCGATCCGCGGCAAAGGTCGCGAGCATCTGTCAAATAATTCGCGAAGAAAGCACGATTTCAAATCTTATCAATTATTAATTGTAAACCGTTGTCTACTCATATTCTTTCAGGCAGTAACCCCCGGTTGAATGACGTAGACCGTCGGCGCATTGGCTGAAGACTCATAGCCAAGAAAGCGAAATTATACCCACCCACGTGTCTCATGACATTAGTTCCCTTGTTTTGAACACGAAACGTCAAAACAATTTGACTCTTCTCGTATTATATATGTGACCTGGCCATGGCAATGTGTTATGGGGTTTCGACGACATCGGCCTAGACAGGGGGAGAGCAAGCACTGCATTTGATCGCGATGCCCTGAAATAATGTCAGTAGCTGCTGTACGAAAGCGTAAAGCGCTAACACTCAAGAAATGACACTCACCAGATCCTTCCCTATATTATCAGTGCAGTTCATAGGGAGTGGAAAGTACTGCTGGATCGCCCAAAGAGATGTGACGGGAGAGTAGTTGAAAAGAATTCGTTCCCTAGGGGTCTCGTCGCGGTAAAGTTGGATGATGTCTGCATCAACATCACGTTAGAATATCTCCATAGATAGCTTTGTAAGTTCTTAGGTACCCATGAATCGGCGCGTGATGTTTGGTGATGGGCTTCCTCGAATGCCGAATCCAACGCCGACTGCTGTCCAGTCAACGCCCTTCAACTGTGACGAGAGAAAGTCTAGGCTATCCTCAGGTCCAAAAAGAACAGCTAAACGAGTAGAATTAGCATAATGACAACCGATATTCACTAAAAGCTCCTACCCTTGATGTTGTAGCCAGCCTTCACGATTGCTGCCATGTCATGCCGGATACCAGCCTCAACCTGTTGTGGGGTAAACCCGCTAGCTGCTATGGCAGGGTGGTTCCATGGCAAACCCGCGAACACGAAGTTGTACTTGCCGCAAGCTGGCGAGCAATTTCCCTTGACAGGGGCACCGCGTGGTTCGGATCGGAAGTGGTTTTCAGGGGTAGCATCTGGAGCCACCGGTGAAGACGCGGCAATAGCTGCGAGTCCAAGCATGACAAAGCTCAAAAGCCTAACCATTTTGCTTGACTTGGAGAAAGATTATACGAAGTGACAGTCGAGATAGCGTGTGAAGAGATCCAATACAAGCAAGCATGGAAATAGGATCAAGTCAGATTTAGAGGTCTGCAGTTCGCCGTCTAAAAGGGTGGTCAAGGTCTTTTAGCTTTCGCAGCTGAAGCCTCACTTTCAAACTCTTTCCAGGGAGAAAGGCAGCCAGGCTCAGTATAATGTCCAAGCCCCGCCAGCCGCGGCAAGCAGCTGAGTTCAGTTGACTTAGAACCCCGCACTAGAGTCCATCCACACTTCAAAGCAAATTTACTGTTTCCATTTATGGAAGCGACTTCGCAGATGCCTCCGCTGGAGAACGGAAATATGAGAATGAAAATGTGTGAGCTTGGGTAGGGTAGGGAATAGCACAGATGCTGCCTTGCGCCCAGACCTGTGACAGAATGCTGGGAATCATGTAAGTCAGCTACTTGCGGAATGTCTGTGATCTTCATCAAAGGTGATAATAGTTCCGAGGGAATTCCACAGAGAACCAGAGAGCCGGTTCAGAAAAGCAACATCAGTGCACAGAAGCCCAGGTATGTTCAGACGCCACCAAGGGATGCCAATTTCAACTCGTCGTTCTCAAAGAGGAAATGGCTTGTACTGTGGGACATCCAAAATGGTCTGTGTGACATCTAACCCGCGTCGAAAAGATCGCTCATCTAAGATCTTACTGCTGACGACGGTCCGAGCGGCCAAAAAGCTTCTCGAACTTAAGATTTTTCCACGAGTGAATATAGCGCATTGTGTAGATCAGAAAGGAGCCTGCTTTCAGTGTAAAGGATGAAACAGTTGGGAGGAGAAGGTGCTCAGATCACAGCTTCTTGGCCTCGACGAACAACCTGAATCGGATCGAAGGGGTGTGAGATCTAGCTTGCGGCTGAAAACGCCACCATTACTGGAGTGTTCAGTTTATATGGGTTTGTGTCACTGGAGGTGAACGCCCTACAAAATACTCGATGACAGTCTATTGTGCCGTGGGTGCGTGGCTACCATCATATGCGCGTCAATTCACCAGATCCACCATGTCTCACGCCCGAGCAATGCACTGAAAGACTTAGCCGTCTCTTGGCGCGACTCGGGCTTATGTATTTCTTTTTGCCAGAATATAGAGCCGAAGCCATCATTCCGCAGAGCAGCGCCAGGCCGATCTAAAACCTGACGTTAGCGAACGCATTGGATGTGTGGCCTGGCCTGGAGCACAGCGCATGGAGCCCTCACAATAGACCAATCTCATAACCCACGATCCCCTACCTCCCCTTTTTGCTTTGTTCGAAGAACTGACTGATGGCGTGCGATACGTCTTGAGGGACATTTGGGAAGGCCAGAACACTCTGGTTCTGAAGCCGAACCAGCGACCGCACGTCTTTGAAGGAAATCACCCAGTGTATCTGAAGCAGGTATAAATTCACACACATATCTTTGGCATTGAAGTAATTTTCTATGCCCTGTATGGCCATATGCAACTATAGACTGAGCGTACTTATGTACTATCGGCTTAGACCTCTTGACTCGACTGGATGTGATGTTGATTTGACGAGCAGTTTGTTCAGACCCTGTGTACGGAATCGCCGGTGTGTTCGACCTGGGCGTCACTACCACGCTTAGACTCATTCTTGACTGAAGCGCTTTCTATGTCAACGCGCTTGTTTTGAATATCCTCTTGGAAGCCGAAAAGGTGGTTCATGGCCTCCAAAGAGAGACCCTTGGTCTCGGGGATGAAGAACCATACGAAAACCGTCATGACGAGACACCAGCCGCAGAAGAAAATGTAGGTGCCGAACCCACCAGTGCCCATGGTTTCCAGCATCAGGGGAACAGCACGGGAGACGACAAAGTTGAAGAGCCATTGTGTCGCTGCGGCAAAGGAGACGTTTGTGGCACGGAGGCGAGTGGTCGCAATCTCGGAGACATAAATCCAGCAGCAAGGGCCCCAGCCAAACTGAAACATGCATGCGAACAGGAAAACACATACAAGAGCGACATATCCAGCAGATGAAACCTGGCCTCCCTCCTGCTCCTGTGGCTTCGCCACAGCGACGAAGACACCGACGTATAGCATGGTGAGTGCTTGCCCGATGCCCGTCCAAAGAAGAGACTTGCGACGTCCAAGTGAGTCGGCGACGAATATGAGGAAAACCAGCACTGCAATCAACTTTACAAGGCCGTAGATGCCGGTTGCAAAGAGTTCATTCTCAGTACCCTCAACTCCTACAGTCGCAAATATTTGCGGAGCATCTGTTTTTAGGCGTTAGCAAAGCCAATTGAGCGAAATACACAGCCATTGAGGTAGACTGACAGTAATTTATGGCATTTGTCCCTTAGTTCAATAGCCGTTAGTATAACAGTTCTGAATAGGTTTGTGTGGGTGACAAACCTGTCATCTGTTGAAAGAACATGAGAAGAATAGAAATAATGGCGCGCTTCCTGTTCGCAGGAACCAACCACATTTCCTTTTCCAGATTCATAAAGCTCATACCATCAAGGATGGCATTTTCAGCCTCAATTGAAGCTTTGATGTCGGCGAACTCTGCTGCCACGTACGGGTGATCTGGAGGCAGAGCACGGATCCTGGATAGCACATTCATGGCTTCTTCCCATTTATCCTGCTTGGCCAAGTGACGCGGTGACTCGTTGCACAAAGACATCGAAATCATGAGCAAGACCGGCGGAACCCCTTGGATGACAAGAGGAACCATGTATCTAGCAGTCCCGGTAACATGCTGAACGCAACCGTAACTAGAGACACTGTCAATTAGGTTTCTCGTCGTATACGCACATTATTCACTTGATCCAATAAGCCAGGAAGATACCAAAAACGATGAAGAGCTGATAGATGCCAGTCAAACCACCTCGAATAGCGCGAGGTGCATTCTCGGCAACATAAAGAGGATTGACCATTGAAGCAAATCCAGTACCAAATCCAGACACAAATTTGTTCATAATATTCAGTGCACTGTCTTGACGGATGGAAGGGGTCTTCCTACCTTCCCACGTACATGGCCGCGAGATGACCTGAAGCAGCAGCTTGGAGAATGACGCCTATTACGGATATCCCACCGGCCGCCCAGATAAGAACGGGCCGACGACCGAACCTACCAGCGGCTTGAGCGGCGAGGAGGGCGCCAACAAAACAGCCTGCCTGGAGGGTAGAGACAATATTCGCGCTTAGATTTGACCGTTCAAGTTCTGTCTTTTCGACAAGATCATAGAGTCTGATTGTTCATTGAAAGTGAAAGATTAGCAGATGCAACTACAGGCGCCCGATGTTGCTTACTCGCGAAATTGTTCCATACGAAGAACGCCACCAATGACACCAGTGTCAATCCCGAATATGAGACCGCCAAAACAAGCCGAACATGCGAGAGCATAGACCCGCCATCCGTAAATCTCAGGGGGGTCTTACTTCATCGCCTCATTCTTGACGATCTTCTGAATTAAAAATTTGCCCATCTTGGCAATAAAGTAAGATGTCGCGCGCGGTTCCTGAACCCGATTGCAAGGAAATGGTTCTGGCCATGAACACTCACATCGCGCTCCAAACTTGACGGGTCGAGACTTTATATCATTCATTCCAGAGCCCATCCAGTCGAATGAGGAGCTGAAAGCTGGACATCCCGTCACATGAGTCTCTCTGTCTGACATACTGAACTTGCGGTTGAGGAGAAGGATGCAAGTGCGGAGACGGGTGCTCGGCGTTTCTGAGCAAGTCTGGGCAATTGGAGTTTTGGCGGAAATCAGACGTGGGAGGTGGTAGACTTGGACGGGCCCAGCGTTGGCATTTATTGGCTGTAGTACTTGGCTAGTTGACTGCCAAAAAGCGCGGAGATTTTGTAGATGCGACAACAGTGGCCAAGCCCAACCAAGACTTGCGGCGGCCACATCAATGGTGGAAGAGACCCACGCGACCGCTAAACAACTTGAACTTGTCAGCCAAGATGGAGGAATATGAGCCCACAAATCAAAATGCATTTTCTTTTTGAGGGGAGGTCAGTATGTGACCGTGAAGGATTATGGAGGCTAGTCCGCCTAGATCGTTCTTGCACAGGTTCGGAGTAGAGTTGCGTACACAGAGCTTGGCGAGAGACTACGCCTCATGCCGGATCAGCGCAAGTCTGCATTCATGGGAGACAAGTAAGCCGAGTGGTACAGTCAAGGTTCCTATGCCTTCTACAAGAGAACAGATGATATAATCAGGTATTCCGCCATGAAATACCGGATGCAATGCCACCCGCGACACAGTGAAAGGTGCCAGCCCGTGCCTAGTCGCGTCTGGGTCATTTTAGCTGCGCAGTCATTCGAAACCATGCAACAGTCGTGCATGATACACGCATGTCAATGTGCTTCATTTAGATCGTACTTTATTATCTAATAAGTGATAAGCTACCACCAGACCTATTATGAATGCGAACAATGGTGTTTCGATTGGAGCAATCGCCAGGCACAAACGTGCTACGAAGCAGCTCTGGTCGGTACTCAGAATGTACAGATGGCCCGGCCTAACCTGCCTTCAATTGAACGCACTCGATGCAGTGGACAAACCTCGTGAATGTTCTAGGCCAACAGTCCCCTCGGATTTACTGCAGTGATTTCTTGTCCGTCATGTCAAGACCATCCGTGGGAAAGGGCCAGGTGAAAAAAAGTCTTTGTCAATTGCTCTTCCTGTGTCTTACTTACAAATGATAACTCGGAATCAATTTGATACCAGCCGTTAATCCTTTTGTAAGCGACCAAAATTAGTGACCCTGGAAGATAGGCATCGGGGTTTTAAACGGGAGGCCGTCCGTGGTTCCACATTCCAAACCTTAGAGCCATGCGTTACCATGGAACTGGCTCGGCAGGGTGCCGACTGCCTAGGGATCTTCAACAGGGTATCCCTTATTGTCAGGCCCGAATCCTGCGTTCCTGCGCCAAACGCCACAGATTAAGTTGCGGAAGCATCTCCAGATTGGCAACTAGTCGAGTGGTTGCGCTCCTCAATGCAACTCAGGTGTGAATCAACCGAACAAAATAGGCAGGACAATTATGAAGACGAGTACTGCAAGCCAAGGAACAATTCTAGGCGAAGCCCTCGCTACAACTCCTGACTCACGAGCAGAAAAGGTCACAGTTATTGCTGGCGATATCATATCAGACTAGGATCCACTAGAATAGACTTCCTTAGCATTGCAGCACGTGGCGCAGTTAGGATGAACTGCCGTCAATTATTCTCTTCTAAAGGTCTTGGTCAGCGCTGGTTCATCTATTTGAAGTTCGGCATTTGGTGCGCCTGGTCTCCGTCTCAGAGTATAAGTAACTCTGATTCCTCAATTGCTTCAGCTGGCGATCACCAATTCACCATCCACCTCTCACCCTGGCTTCATCATAAGGTTTAATCCGCCACACTCGTTGAAATATCGAGAGAAAACATGCGCGCCTCTTCAATACTCGCTCTAGGCGTCACCGCCCTCGCCTGGGCCACCGACGCTGCTGGCCTACACCGTCGCCAGGGATCGGCTCCTTATTGCCCGCCTCGCTCAGCAACACCAGAGGAACAACGAGTCATTTTGGGAGAATTTATTCAGGCTTTCTACGTGGACAGAAACGCCACCAAGGCCCTGCTCAACCACGTTTCGGAGGACTACATTCAACACAACCCAGGCGCCCTCTCAGGCCGACAGAATACTCTCAATGTCCTTGGGCCTTTCGTATCCCCGAACACCGTCAACAACACGATTATGAACAAGGGCTTCGAGAACAACATTGCGTTTATTCACTACCGAATGGATGTCGTGGGAGGCGGACAGCCGTTTGCTGTCGTCGATGTCTTCAGATTCGACGGCACCTGCATTATGGAGCATTGGGACGTGGCACAGCAACGACCTGCCAACGCGACCAACCCTCTAGCGATGTTCTGAGCGACATGAAGAATGGTGTATATCATAGCGTTTGAATTCATTATATTCAGATATCGGTTTCCGACGTGATTCTTGCGATGACTCTCTCTTCGTCGCCCTGTCTGGATCTAACCGGGATGCATGACAGCTTACCCAAAGCCTTCAGGTGTAGCAGATGTCCCCGACGAAGGTAGACGAAGAGGGTGTATGCGGCACTGGCAGTTGCAACCGCTGCAACGGAAATAAGAGACGGCCATCGAAACTGTTCAGGTCGGAAGAAAGCGATGGTCGAGGCATACGACAGCAGCTCGAAGGCGTTCTGCCAAGCTGCTTCCACCGAAGAAAAAGCACCACGATTCTCAGCCTCGACGTCCTGCATTATACCTGTCAGCTTCCGAACGATGGGGACTATGTCACGCTTTGGCAGCACTCACTTCTTGGACGATTATCTGGGTGCAAAGGTCGAAACCTCTCAGTCCAACACGGCTGAGAATAGTTCCTCCAACCAGGCCTGTCGCCGAGATCCAAGGCTTGTCTTGGTACGTCCAGAAGATTGCGGTTCCTGCAGCCAACATGGAAACTTGACAACTGCTTAGCCACAGGCCCGCCCTGACAGGACCGATCAGCTCCATCAGCCATGGCGCAATCCAGGTGGCGAGGACCTCAAAAGCTACGCTTAGAGTTCGCGCAATGCCAATTTCGGTGGCTGAGTATCCAGTGGAAAGCAAGTAGGTGACCATTTGACCGCCGAAGCTCAATACTGTCAGGTAGAGCAAAGCACCAGCGAAAGAGGGAAGGAACGCGCGATGACGAACGTAGAGTCTCATGTCATCTACGGACTTCTTCGCGATCAACGTCAAGCGTTGGCCCAAGCCGTTTAGTCGGCTAGTTGAAGCCCGAAGTTCTATGGCGGTCAAATCGGGTGAGTGGCTGTCGCACTTATTAACCTGTAGTGCTGGAACCTCGTAGTAGACACGTGCGATGGCGTGGTACTCGATCATTACAGAGGAAATGTTCATGGCGAAGTTGAAGATGATAGCAGTTTCGGTCGATATGCCGTCGATCAGGGCGATGGAAAGAGGCCCGAGGATCTTGCAGAGCAGGTCGATGCGCCGCATTTGTGCATTCATTGTTCGAAGCGAAGACGTATGGCTGTCGGCCACAACAACAACCTGGATGATGGTCAATCGTACTTCATTCTGGCATGAGCCCAGACAATGTGTGGATCAACATACCCAGTCTTTCTCAACCGAAACTTGGTTCATGATGGAGCACAGCTTTTCTATGCAAGCAAAGAATGAAGTGAGAATCAGGAACCCAATATCCACACTTTGACCCGACAGAAGCTTGATCTTCATCAAATAGAATACGACACACGAAGCCGCTACAACCAGACGTTGAAAAACTGCGCGGTGTCAACAGACTCAGCCCGTCTAATGCAAAGGGTGCAGACATACCAATCGACACTCGGACGACATTGAGACGGTTACCAGTATCGATGTACTGCCCAATGGCTGAAGCCAAGAAAATCGCGGACAGTCCACGCGTGAGTGCATACACTGACATGGGCATCAATGTCCCTGGAAAGATCTTTGCCAGGTAAAGCACAGCCCCGAATTCGAAGACGCGAGAGTTCCACGTGGACAGGAAGTGCGACAAGTATAGGCGGCGAGTGATGCGAGGAGGGACCCCATCCTTCGTGCTGTTGTGTGTGGGAGATGAGTCGAGAAGAGGTGTCCGCTCATGAGAGCCAACGCCCTCTTCGCTGCTGGCAACTTGTGGTCTTGCCATGGTCCGAGTTGAAGACGGGCTTGTGGTGGACAGGAGATTGGACAAATTGGATGGCGATATCTCCATGAATGGTTCTTCAATGGTACCAACTCATGTAGAATAAATCGGAGTTGGGTTAGCTGCAGATCGGCAAATCCAGCATAACAGGATTGACCACAACCAGCTCACCGATATTTTCCGAGGGAAGTGCTCAACATTTCTAGTACCCATGGGACCGATTGCGTGGTAACGAGGAGTGTGCCGGGATTGAAAATGATCTCTCCTGTTTTTGATGGCCGGGTCCATTTCTAGTGACCAAAGTCAGGCCAGTTGCAGACAGACCGTTGATTCAACTCGTCAAAACTTGCCTCGATCGTGATCAGTCTTTCCCCACACCCATGCAGGCCGATCCACTAATGTGACGAAGGTCTCCAAAACGATGGGTGATGGAGAACCAGGAGCCATATTTTCTTTGTAATCGGCGTCCGGAGCCTCCGATTATGTAAGGATTTTGTCCCAGGTTGGTGTTGATGGTGCATGGGTTGGACCCGTCGGAGCCTGCTAGCCTCCGCTTCCATTCCTAACGTGACATCCACAATTATGGGTATCGGAAACCGATGTCCATGCAGACGAGGTCGGCCGAGCAGTCTATACCGGGTCTATCTTAGGTCTGTCGAGACAATATGATGATCAAATTGGCATAAAAACAGTCAGTTGACAAAATGACAAAATGACCACACTATGGCCCGAGCTTCCAGAGGATTGCCTTCTTTGTCTGCTCTTGTCGCATTGACTCGATCGTGCTGTTGATAGTATCATCAAAGGAACTACGCGTTGGAGGTTATCACCTTAGCCAGTGTTAACCAGCAGACATACGCCGGTGGGCGCTGCTCATGTTCTTCAAAGATTCAGCGGAGCAGATCACTGCTCTTACGGATGGGATACCATTAAGGAGACGTTACCAGGGCCATTTCGTCCAGTTGTCGAGGTGATCGAAAATTAAAAATGCAGTCATCAAGTAGTCACCAATGATTATCCAAGATACAATCTTGGCGAAATGCGTAAGTCAGTGATTGGGCGCCAAATCGATGATTGCATGCTCGCTTTGGTGAGACCGAACACTTCTGAATGCCAAAATGATGTCATCTGTCAGCTGGCTATGTATTATGGCATCATTCAAAGTACAGACAATTATGTTGAGGCTCTGCCCATCCCCGCAAAAGTTTTGTGGTGTTTAAACCATGGCTTCTCGGAATGATAAAGTCCTCATCACATCCGGCCCAAACATACAAAGTCACTGTTTCTTCACGTGAGACGTGAATATTAATTATAAAGCTTTACAAGGTAGACCATGTCCTCCTAGAGTACAAATGATGTTTGGAATTTAAGTTAACTTCAGGTTCACTAGTCGCTGGTGCCGTTGTAGACTTCACATACGGACTACCAACTGGCAGCTGCGAGCTTTCTCACCGACAACCATGCCATCCTTGCGCAACATCAATAAGAGAGAAGAGACTTCGAAGCCAGACACCGGTAAATACGGATTGAGACCATTTATGGAAGCTTCAGGGTACGCAGGCGTAGTCTGCTGTCCCATATACACCATCGTTGGGATTGTATGGGGCATTGTGCATCAAATTAAGAAACAAAAGCACAAAAAGGAAGACGAGAGAGCATCTACTGAGGCGAGTTCTACAGTGGATCATCCCGATGGAATAGCCGATGTCAAAATCAGAAAGGAACAAAGAAGGGAGAGAGATAGGACGAAGCAGAGGAACAGGGGAGACCTAAGCCCGCCCAGGGTGACTCATGGATTCAAGGGCGACCCGAAGAATCCTCGAGTGTGCAGTCCAGAATGCCCTGACTACGGAAAGGACTACTGCGTCGCTCATCACCAATCCGAACCAGATCGGCCAGCAAGCCCTGGAATGTTAGCAGTCTGACTAGTTCTCAAGGATTCGGGTAGGCTTCGAATTACCCATACTATAGATACCTACAGGTAGCTATATAAATAGGTTAGGTTATAGGTAGACCTAGGCTATAAGTAGATAGGTTTACTAGGTATATAAGTAGATATAAATATAGGTATAAGTAGAATCTCTATTTATACCTATAAAGTTATAAATAACTTCTATATTTCTTAAAATTACTATATATTATAATAACTATTATAATAATTTTATATAAAATTTTATTTTAGTTTTTAAAATATATAATAAGTTTACTATTTAGTTTTATATTCTTATTATTAAATTCTTTAAATTTTTAATTTAAGTAAATTATTTGAATTTTATAGTTTTAAAACTACTATTTCCTATTTATATTATTTAATTTTATTTAAAAATTCTTAGCTTTAAATCTATATTTTCTAACTATTTATCTAATAGCTTCTTATATTTATTACTATTCTTCTATATTATTTTAAAAGAATTTTCTTATTTAATACTAAAAATACTACTACTATTTCTTTTAATAGAAAGTTTTTTAACTATAAAACTATTTTCTATATTTCTACTATTTATATTATTACTACTAAAGATTTCCTATAAATTATAATTTCTACTAAAAATACTTAAATTTTATTACAGAAGTTAATATTCTTTTTATTTCTATTATTTAGTTTTTTATTCTCTTAATTTTTATTACTTAGTTTTTTATTATTTTAAGTTTTATTCTTTTAATTTTTATTATATTAAGCTTTATTTCCCTATGTTTTATTCTTTTAAGCTTTATGTTTTTAAGTTTTATTATTCTCTTAGCTTTAGTTCTTTCTAAAATATTAATATTACTTTTAGTTTAGAAAGAGATATTTCTATTTATAGCTATTTTAGAGGGAAGAATAGTATTAATATTATTAGAGCTATTCTAAATATCCTAGTAAGTATTAAAAAATAGTAATTAAAACTAGCTAAAATACTTTAATATAGTAGTTTTAGATATATTATCTAATTTATTATTACTTAAAATAAAAATAATATCTTTTTAGTTAACTTTAGCTCTCTTTTTCACTTTAAGTATACTTTCTCTTATAAAATCCTTTTATTTTATAGAAATCTTCTTAATAGTAATATTTTTCTTAGTTTTAGAAATAGCTTTAGTACTCTTAAATTTATATTAAATAGTTAATTTTAGTTTTAAATTTCAATATAAATAGTTCTAAACTAAGTATAACTAGTTTTCTATTATTAATTAATATATATAATATATAAAATAATATAAATAAATAAAATAATAAAATAGAAATAAATAAAATACCTATTTATATATTACTTAACTATAATATTCCTATTTAGAAATTATATAAATTTTTTTAACTAAAATAAAATCTTTACTATTAATAGTAACCTAATAATTATAAATAGCTACTTATATATATATTAAAAAATGTTAATAAAAGATTTTAAAAAAGAAATAAAATATATTATTAAATATAAAAATAAGAAAGGTTTTAGAACTTTCTTATAATACTTTAAGAATAGAAACTTAAATATAAATAAGTATAATAAAATAAAGCTAAATATTTTCTAGTATAATCTTTTTAATAAAATTCTTAAAAGATATCTTTAGAATTAAAAGCTTATATAAAGCTTAAATAATAGATTTCCTAAAATATATAATCTTTAAAATATTAGTATTATAATAATCTTTAAGAATTATAATAATTTAACTTATATCTAAGTTTATATTAGTAAGCTAATACTTATTATCTAACTATATAAGCTAGCTTCTTTATAGTAGTTTTATAAATAGTTTTAAGAGATAGCCTCTAGCTAGCTACTATGATTTTTACCTAGAACCTGTACTATAATAACCTCTAACTTACCCCTTCAGCTAACAGCCTACTAGTTATATAATCTCAGCTTTAGCCCTATCCCCCGTACGCATTAATATACGCTATCATAATCTCATTACTTATAACGTTACTTTAATAATAACTTCACGACTTTAACTAAGTTTAATTACTATAGAAGTAGACTTTCTTCCACTTTTTAACCTATCTTCTAACCCTTACTTACACCTTCTATTAACTTAGCTATCTTCTCTGCTACCTACCTAGAAACGCCTTCTAACGCTAACGTCTAGTATAATATCTTTAGAAGCTATTATACCGTCGCTATCTAAGCCTTCTATCGATTAAGCTAATATCCTTACAATTCTATAGTCGTTAGTAACGCCTACTATTTCAGCTGGGTCAGCTTACTAGCTACGCCACCCTACTAAGGACGTCATCAAAGTAAGTATAATAGCTAGGATTAGCAGTAAACATAGCTATATCGCTTAGCTAAAATATATAGATGCCTCTTATAGCCTTACTATTAATATTAGCCTTTAAAACTATAAAGCATAACCTAGCTATAGCTAACTAGTCCTCAAAGCTCTATAAGTTAAAAAGTATTATCTTACTAATTATAGTAAGCTTAGCCCTATAGTTAGTATTAATCTTAGTATCTTAAAGTATACTTTAAGCAAAGCCCTATAGTATAAAGCTCTATAGATTAAATAGGATAGAATATATTATAAAGGAATCTAGGTAGTTTTCTTTAGTTAACTTAAGATTAAAGATAAGGAATAAGCTCGAGGCTTAGTATAAGTAATATCTTAAGTACGCAGCTAAGATAAGCTTTTCTATAGCTAAAGACTTTATAAAGTTATCTCTAGTATATATCTCGCTCGTAGCGTAAGTTATATAAATAAGGCTATCAACTTTACTAGTAATAAAGCTATTATTAATAAAGCTAATAGCTATAATAAGTAGCTATAGTTAAGGTTAGTATAAGTAGTTATTCTAGACCTCTAGGTATATATATTATGAAGCTACTAGACTAGGTACTAATTAAGGTGCTTTTACTGCTTTTTACCTTACTATGAAAACTTCTTTAATATAAATAGTTTTAAGAGTAATCTTACTAATAGTTTTATTAGTAGTTTTAAAAGTAGTTTTATAAGTAATCTTATAAATAGTCTACTTAAGTATATTTCTAGTAATAACTATATTATTACTATTTTAGTAAATAAGTATTATAAGTTTATATTTATAAATAATTAACTTTTAAGAAAAAATAAAAATATTAAAATAAAGATATTTATATAGATAGAAAAATAAACTATAAAATTATAGTAGTAATATATTTATAGAAAGAAAAGAATAATAATTCTAATTAGTTAGTAGATTTAAAAAGAGAGGTTATATATACTAACTATATTATATTTAGAATTTAAGAGTATAATATACTTTAGTTATTATAATAATAATAACTCTTATTTTAAAATAATTATATAACCTATAAGTAGTTTATATAGCTATATTATAGAAATTTTAAATCTACTCTAATAGAATTAATTTTATTTCTTATAACTAATAAAATAAAACTATTATAAATATAATTTTTAATATCTTAAATTATTTATACTAAATCTCTCTAATCTATCTACTAAGGTATATTTATAGTATATCCTTACTACTATATATTTATAGTTTATACTTATAAAATTAGTATAATAATTTATAGCGTTATTATAATAATTATTTCTATAAGTTATTTTATTAGCTTTAGTATAAGAAAGAAATAGAAAGTTATAGAGGATTATTTTATTAATCTTTATACTATAAAGGTATAGAAGTATATTAATAATATAATTAATATTAAAGCTAAGTTTTACTAACTAAAGTAGTAGCTAAATACTAGAATAATATATATAAAGAAAGTTATAATCTAAAAGTATCTAGATTAGAATTCTCTAAATAAAGTATAGTAAAAATTATAATTAAAGAAATAAAAATATAAATATTAGAATATATAAGTTATATTTTAAAGAGTTTAGAAATTTATTAATAAGAATTTAGAATAGATACTTATCTTAATTTAATCTTTATTTTATTTTATTTATTCTAATTATATTATTACTACTTATATATTTAGCTCCTAATATAATAAAAATATACTAAAAAAGTATAAATAACTTACTTTAAAACTTAGATTTATAATATAGCTATCTTTAAATAATCCTTAGTAAATATTATAAAAGCTTAATTATTACTCTTTTAATTCTTTAATTAGCTTATTTATATCTAATATTCAAATATAAAAAACCTACTATATTATATTTAAACTTAAGATATTTTTAAAATAATTATAATTTAAATTAAGAAAATATTCTTCTATATAAACTAACTAAATTTAATTAAAATCTCTTAATTAAAATTATAATTAATTTAAACTTTAAAAATAAAAATAAATATGAATAAAAAATAAAAAGTAAATAACTTTAAAATAAAATAAAAGTTATTTCTAAAGTTATTAAGTATATAAGGTTTTCTAAATATTATTAAGAAGTTCTTATTAATTCTTTTATAATAAACTACTCTTATTAATATTAATAATTCTATATAATATAGTTTATAATTTTAAATTTATTTTAACTAAAGCTATTATATTTTTATTAATTTTTTAAAAGAATAGAAAAGATGTTTAGGGAAACTAATATTATAAAAATAAAAAAGAATTCTTTTAAACTTAAAACTTCTTTATATTTAAAGAAATATTCTTTATATTAGTTCTTTAGAAGTTCTTTTCTCTAAAATTTATAAAAGAGAAAAAGAGAGTTTTTTAGAAAGTAAGTAGTATATAGAAATAGAAATAATAAATAATATTAAAGAGACTTTTTATAAGTAAATCTAATAAAATTATTTAAATTAGTAGAACTTAAGAATAAAATATATTTAAGTTCTTAAAAATTATCTCTTAATAAACTATATATATAGCTACTAATTCTCTTTTTATAAACTAATAAAAAAATAAGTCTAAAATATTATTAGTAATATTATAATAAGTATTAATAAGAACTAAATTAAACTTCTAGGTTCTATTAGAATATAAAAAAATATAATCAAGATATTAATAACTAATATAGAAGTTATTAATATAGCTTAGTATATTTATAAGTTAAAATTAACCCTAATTTTTATTTAGTTTAAAATATTAAATTAAATAAAATTATACCTAAGAGAATAGTAATAGTTTAATAATAAAATAATATTTTATATCTTTTAGTTTAAATTCCTATTATAAAAATAGAATAAGAAGTATAAAAAGATATCTATTTAGAGAAATAAGAAATAATAAATATAAATTTAATAATATTATTATATTCTATAAAAATAGAATAAGAAATATAAAAAGATATCTATTTAGAGAAATAAGAAGTAATAAATATAAGTTTAATAATATTATTATATTTTAGTTTTAATTTCTTAAGCTAAAATTAAATAAAAGTCTAAGAGAATATATATTTACTTTTATTATTATATTAAGGAAGTTTCAAGCCTACTTAGTAGAGGTTTTTATAGTAAAATAAAAAGCAGTAAAAGCACCTTAGTTAGTGCCTAGTCTAGTAGCTTCGTAGTATATATATCTAGAGGTCTAGAATAACTACTTATACTAACCCTAACTATAGCTACCTATTATAGCTATTAGCCTTCTTAATAATAGCTTTATTACTAGTAAAGTTAATAGCTTTACTTATGTAACTTACGCTATAAGCGAGATATATACTAGAAATAGCTTTATAAAGTCTTTTGCTATAGAAAAGCTTATCTTAGCTATATACTTAAGATACTACTTATACTAAGCCTCGAGCTTATTCTTTATCTTTAATCTTAAGTTAACTAAAGAAAACTATCTAGATTCCTTTATAATATATTCTATCCTACTTAATCTATAAAGCTTTATACTATAAGGCTTTGCTTAAAGTATATCTTAAGACACTAAGATTAATATTAACTATAAGGCTAAGCTTACTATAATTAATAAAATAACGCCTTTTAACCTATAAAGCTTTAAAGACTAGTTAGCTATAGCTAGGTTATACTTTATAGTTCTAAAAGCTAATATTAGTAGTAAAGCTATAAGAAGCGCCTATATACATTAGCTAAGCAATATAGCTATATTTACTGCTAATCCTAGCTATTACGCTTACTTTAATAATATCTTTAGTAGGGTAGTATAGCTAGTAAGCTGACCTAGCTAAACTGATAATAAGCGTTGCTAATAACTATAGAACTATAAAGATATTAGCTTAATTAATAGAACGCTTAGACTGTAGCAACAGCATAACAGCCTCTGAAGATATTATACTAGATATTAGTATTAGAGGGCGTCTATAATTCTAGGTAGGCAGCAGAGAAGATAGCTGAGTTAATAGAAAGTATAAGTGAAGGTTAGAAGATAGGTTAAAAAGTAGAAGAAAGTCTATAGTAATTAAACCTAGTTAAAGTTATAAAGTTATTATTAAAGTAATATTATAAGTAATAAGATTGTCTAATAGATAGTATATGTTAATATGCACGGGGGAGGGATAGGGCTAAAGCTAAGATTATATAACTAGTAAGCTGTTAGCTGAAGAGGTAAGTCGGAGGTTATTATAATATAGATTCCAGGTAAAAATCATAGTAGCTAGCTAGAGGCCTTACTCTTATTATTATAAAGTAATTATTATAAAGTAATTATTAATATAATTATTATAAAGTAATTATTATAATATAATACTGAGAGCTAGCAGTTAGAAGAGACTTAAAGAGTTTATAAAAAGGTGTGTATTGCTTAAGAGGAAGTTACCCTCCTAAGCATCCTTAAATCGTAAGCTTATAAGGCCTATACTGATTATATAACCTGCTCCCTAGTGAGTGCTTACTAAGAAGCTGCGCAAGGTAGGTATATTGTAAAATAGATTACTATATACCTCCTTAGCTATAAGAATAGCTAAAAGTATTTCATACGTATAGAAAAAAAGTATATAAACTAAAAATATTATATAAAGATGTAGATTCTATAAGAAAAACTAATATATACTTCTGAGAAAAACTTATTTAGAAGCTTACTCTCTATATTACTACTAAAAGAACCTTTAAAAGTATCTTTAACTTATAATATATTTAGTTAGCTTTATAAATACCTAAACTATACTAGCTTATAAGTAAGATATACTTATAAGTAAGAAGTAGTTAGTTCTAAGTAACTAGATATAAATAAAAGTTAAAAATTTCCTAAGCTTATATATAAAATCTTTTTCTTCTTTATATATCTTAATATAACCTTTTAAGAAGTTATTTTTATAAGTTTTCTATCTCTCTATCTATTACTTCTTATAAGTTTATATAACTTATTCTATTTCCTCTTATATATTATTATATTTGCTTCTTTATAAGCTTTCCTCTATTTATAAATTATATCTATTACTTATATATATCCTTACTAACTATATTTTATAAGACTACTTATACTTACTATCTCTATATATAAGCAGAGTAGAATACTCTAATAAGAGAGTAAGATAATTATATAGACTTATTATATAAGTTTTCTAACTTTCTTAGTATATTCTTTATAAGATTTATCTCTTATTATTATTAATAAGTTTATTATAGTATCTAATCTTATTAGCCCTACTTATAAGTTTAATATAGCTTCTAAGTATATATATTTATTCTTATAAATATTAGCCTAGAAATATCTTTAAAGAGGATATTAAGAATAATATTACTGCTCCTAAGCAGCTGATTATTAATTTAGCTATTTATAAGAGTACTCTTTTTAAGTCTATTATTTAGTAGTCTATTTAGGCTTAGTAAGATACTGCATATAATTAGAAGTATTATATTTTTACTCTTTATTCTTAAGAGCTTAGTATTAATTTTATTAATATATCTTTTGAAGATTTTAATATTATTATAATTATAAGTACTTATAAGTATATAAATATTAAGGTTCTACTTTCTGATAAGTATAAGTATATTATTTTTTACTTTCTAACTAGTTATAATAAGTTAGTTCTTACTTATAAGGAGACTACTACTTAAGAGACTTCCTATAAAGTTAAAAGTATATTACTTATTTTTTCTTTAAGAGATTACTTATTAACTTTATTATAGAGCTTACTCTATATATTCTTTCTAAGCTAGATACTACTTATAAAAGTAGTAGTAATATCTCTCTTTCTACTATTAAATAAAAAAATATATCTTAAAAATATATTATATTATTATATTATAAGCTAACCTTCTTTAGAAGTTAAGCTTACTAAGCCTAGTAAAGCTAATTATAATATTAATATAAGTAAGCTTTATAAAGTAAAATACTTTTATTATATAGTAAGTAATAGCTATAGAGAAGCTCTCTACTACTACTTCTATTCTATTAATCTTAGTTATTATAATTTCTATATTATATCTACTTATAGAGAGTATATTATTATATCTTCTAAGCTTAAAGCTAAAGCTAAAGAGCTAAATATTTCTATTAAGAAATATAATATTACTTATATAGCTTCTAAGGTAGCTATTACTAAGCCTATAAGTTCCTTTCCTTTATAAGTTTATTCTAATACTAATAAGATATAATAACTTAAATATATTTATAAGAACTAATAACTTACTTAGAACTTATATTATAAGCTTCTTATAGCTTCTTAATATTATAAAATATAAAAGGTATATAATTAGCTTACTAATCAGACTTATAAACGTAAAGCTAAATCCAAAAAGAAATCTTATAAAATATCTAGTACTTTAACTATCCTTTCTCTTATTAAAATTAAAACTAAACTTATAAGCTCCCTTACTTTCTCTATCTTAATAGCTCCTTACTATATAACTCTACTCCTAATAAGCTTTCCCTCTTTAACTCTATTTTATAAATATTATAGCTTTTAGCTCTCTACTATTATTACTATTAATAATAACTCTAATAAAGAGAATAAAGCTTAAAAGTCTCTATCTATTTTATATACTAGATATACTACTTAGAACTTAAATAAGCTCTTAAGTATAGCTTTTACTTCGTAAACTTCTACCTAAGTTTCTACCTCTATTTAGCTAACTCCTTTAGTTAAGTATACTTTTAAAATAAAGCTTTCTCTTAAAAATAACTATAAAAAAGTTTATACTAGTAATATTACTCTTTATAAAAATATAGCTCCTTAAGAGTAGATTATTCCTAAGTATACCTCTATCTCTTCTATTACTAACTTAGCTTCTCCTAATATTTACTATATAACTCCTACTTTAAAAGCTAGAAGTTTACTTTTTATTTTAGAAAGTAAGTCTTTTTTTACTTTAAAAGCTCTAAATATATCTTCTTTTTATATATATACTAGTAGTATTACTTACTATTATACTTTATATACTATTTAGTCTTTATTCTCTATATATAATCTTTCTAAGTAGGATTTCTTAGATATCTATAATAAGCTTAATAACTTTATAAAATATAATAACCTTACTTCTTAGGAGTAATCTTCTTATATTAGAAATATTAAGAGCTTTTTTAATATTTATAACTTTTTTAATAAAGATCTAGCTTATATACTCTATAAGCTTAACACTTTATATTAAGCTTATAAAATTTAGTATTTTTATAAGTTTTTAAGATATTTAGAGTTCTAATAAATAGCTTTCTTTAGCTTTAGATTCTATATAGTCTTAGGTTTTATAAGAGATAATTTAGGTTTTTAAGTAGTTTAAAGTTTTATATAAATAAAAGAAACCTTAGTTTTTACTTTTATAATCTTATAAATATAATATAACTATATACTTTATATCTATAAAGTTTAAAAATAAGTAGAAATATTTAAACTTTACTCTTAAGAGATTCTTTATAAGCCTATTTATTAATATCTTATTAATAAGTATATAGATAACTTAGAAGCTTTCTTTCTAATATTCCTATTTTAACTATATATTATAAATATTAATATACTTTAAATAGATATTTATTCTCTCTCTTTTACTTATAATAAGTCTAATTATTTACTAGTTATTATAATAGATATTCTATATATTACTAAGTTTAAGTTTAATATCTTTTAATAACTTCTAGAAAGCTATTATTTTTTTTATAGTTTCTATTAGACTTAAAAGCTCTGTTTTAATTATTAAGGTTATACTTATTACTTATTAAGTTACTTTCTACTAGATTAGTCCTCTAAATAGTATTATAAAATATCTTTATAAAGATCTATATATAGCCTTATTATCTCTAAAAGAAATATCTATTACTATAAAAAGAATTTAAGTACTTATAAGCTTACCTCCTAAAATACTAAAGCAAATTACAAAGTATTAAATCCTATATAAATACTAAATAGTATATCTTATAGCTACTAAATACTTCTAAAATAAGTTTATAAGGAATTAGAATAGAAATACTACTATAAAAGTAATATCTACCCTAATAAAGATAGCTATATAAAGTATTAAACTAACTATCTCCTAGTAGATTTTAACCTCTTAAACTATAGCTTACTCTAAATTCTTTCTAAGTTCTATCTAAAAAAGTAATATTAATAAGTAAGTAATATCTTATAAGTTAAACTTCTAAGTAACCTTCTTAATATATAAGTTATAAACTAGAAAGATCTTTTAAGCTTTCTAATCTCTCACTACTCTTACTCCTAAGTACTATTTAATATCTCTCTAATCTTTAACCTTATACTCTTTCTTAATCCTATTAATAATTTCATAAGCTTTTAACTTATTATCTTTATAAGAAAGGATAAAAAAGTTATTAATATAGAAAATAACTATAACCTTTTAGTTAGAGTTTTAGAAGAAATAGAAGTTTTCTTTTAAGCTTTATAAACTAAGTTTCTTAAGAATTAAGCTGAATTCCTTATACTAGAGGAGTAGAATATTATAAAGGCTATAAAAAGCTCTGTTAAGCTTAATAATATATCTTATAGGAGATTTTAAATACTTTATAAGTTTCTTAATACCTTAAGTATTTTATAAGTAACTAGATCTCTATCTTTTAGTATTTTTATATTTAGAAATATATTAATAATATTATACTAATAAATCTTATAATTAAATTATATAGTAATTACTATTACTACTTAGAAAGTTTATACTATAAAAGTTATAATATAAGTATTTTCTAGATCTCTTAGTTAAAAACCCTCTCTTATAATAATCTATGCTTTTATCTTAATAAAGTACTTATCTATATCTAGCTTATAAATAAAGATCTATTTTAAAAAGAGAGGTTTTAAGTATACTTTTAAGTAGTTTAATACTTTCTAAATCCTAAAGTTTATAATCTTCTTAAGTTCCTTATAGCTTATAATAATAAAAAGTTTCTAGAGCTATTTAAGAAGCTTCTTAATATCTTTCTAAAATTTTAGTAGTAGTAATAGTTATAAATAGTAGATTTTTATAGATTATAAGAGAAGCTTAAGAAGTAGATTTAAGATTAGTCTTTTAAACTTATAATCTTAATAGAAATTCTTAGAATTAATCTTTATTATCTTATAAAAAGTTTCATACTATCTTTTACTTTTCTCTATAGCTTTCTTTTATTTAAGTATAAAAGTAGTAAAAAAGTAATTCTAATCTTTTTTATTAGATATTATAACTTCTTCTATAAAATTATTATAATTATCTATATAAGTAGTAAAAATACTTTTTAAATTACTCTAGAAACTACTTCTCTTATAAATATAAATCTAAGTATAAGTCTTCTTATATATAAATACTTTTACTTTAGCTTAGAAAGTCTTTCTTATATATCTCTAAAGTTAAGCTAATCTTTAAAAAGAAGTATATTCTTATAAAAGCTATCTATTTCTATTAGTCTAGAGTTTTCTATATCTTTTAATAAAGACTCTATTCTATTAGTATATTCTAGCTCTTCTTAAGATTCTAAAGTAATAATAGTAATATTACTTCTAAGATTTCTATTACTTAAAAGCTCTAGAGTTTATCTAGAAAAGTTATTCCTAAGCTATTATTCTATAGGTTCTAGAGACTACTTAAAAGTAAGAAGTTTATACTAAGTTCTCTTAAGAAGCTAAGTTTTCTTAAGTATAATCTTTCTATTTTCTATACTTTATAGTAACTATTATACTATAATTCTCTTATTAAAAATAAAGTTATTCTTATCTAAAATACTAAAACTTATAAGTATAATAGAAACTAAGAGAAGTTCCTTAATTTCTTTTACTACTATTCTTATAATTATAAGTTTAATACCTTCTTTAGTATTTTTTTTTAAATAGAACTTATTTTTATTAAATATAATATTTTATAAAATAATAACTCTTTTAAGTATTAGAATCTAGATCTTATAGAAGTTATATATATTAAGTATATACTTTATAAAGTATCTAATATAGCTATATAGGACTATTTTAAACTCTCTTCTCTCTATCTTTCTTTCTCTTTCTCTCTTAAAGATATATACTTTATAACTATAAATATATACCTCTCCTTAGTAAAGTTAGATTTCTAGGTTTTTAGGGATACTATAAGCTAATACCTATATATTAAGATATCTTTTAAACTATTCTTCTTTAACCTTATTAGAAAACTTCTAATTTATTAATACTTATAAACTTATATTAAATAAAAAAGATTCTTATAAGTACTAATTTATTTTATAGCTTAAGTAAAAATCCTACTAAGTTAAGTATTTATATACTTTATATAATTACCTCTTTTTCTACTCTCTCTCTACTTCTAACTAGTTCTTTTATATAAAGAGAGAGAAGTTTAATATTAATACTATTCTTTTAAGCTTATTATTAGTATTTAGTTTTTCGTCAGATTATAATAATAGATCTCTCTATATCCTATCTAATCTTATATATAAGAAGCTCTTTCTACCTGAAAACCTAATTCTTAAAAGTTTAAAATACTTAGAAAACTTTATAATAAGTTTTATTTATAAAGTAAAACCTAAAAAGCTTTCCTATATACTTATCCTTAATAATAAGAAGCTATAAAGCTTTTAAACAAGCTTCTAAGTAATTAAATAGATCTTAAGAGATATACTAATATAGTTATCTACTCTTAGATTTAAATAGTCTTTATAAAATTACTTATTATATATAAGTAGTAAAGTAATCTTTATACTTTAAATATATTAGTCCTTTAATCTTTACTTTCTAAGCATTTTAAACTAAATACTTAAAAGCTTTCTAGCTAAAATACCTAGCTTATAAATACTAGAGATATATATTATCTTTATATATAAACTTAGAATTATAAAAGAAATACTCTTAAAAGGTTATAGCTACTAGTTAAATAATATTTATAACTCCTAAATAGTTTATATTAATATAGATTTATAATAAAAGTAAAATAGAGTAATCAGAAATAGACTTATATTTAAAAAATAGAATATTATTAATATATATAAGCTGTCTAAGTAGAGTATTAGACTTTTTATAGTATATCTTATTAGTTTTCCTATTAAACTAAATACTTACTCTTTTAAGTAAAAACTCAGAAATAATATTAGTCTTAAAACTTTTAATATAGTAGATATTCTTAAAAGTAAAGTCTTCTATATACTTCCTTTCTAGTCTATAGAAAGCTTTTAGAAAGATCTTAGTATCTACTCTATAAACTATAAAAATTTAGTTTCCTATAGTAACCCTCTTAGAACTTTTAAGTTATTAATAATCTTATAAATATAAAGGATTATTAACTATATAGTTTAAAGCTATAGTATTATAGATAGTATAGTACTAAAGAGAGCTTTTATCTTTATTAGTAACACTAAAAATTAACTTAAAAATAGTACTTAGTTCCTTAGGAATAGATATAATAAAGTATAGTAGCTTAAAAATAATAGTAGTAAGCTTATTAAAGTATAATTCACTCTCTACTATATATCTTTTTACTCCTATAATATCTTCTAGCTTAGTCTATTCCTTACTAATAAGGTTTTAATAAATTATCTTCTACTTCTTTAAAAATATCTTAGTCTTAATATTATTAAAGACTTTAGTAGTTACTTATAAAGCTAGCTAATAAAAAGTCTTATTAATTAGAATAAGTTCTATTTTTATATAATCCTTTAGAAGCTAAGAATATTATAAGAACTATTTATCTCTAATAAACTCTTAGTAAGGATATTTTTTAGCTTCTTTTAGAGCTTTTCTAAGCTTTTAAAGCTTCTTATTCTTATTAAACTTTAATCTTATAAAGTTTAATCTTCTTAAGTTAGAGTTAAAGCCTCCTAAGTTAGAGCTTTATAACTATAAGTTATCTAGCTATCTACTAATTATAGTAAATATAACTTTTATCTTCTTCTAATAAGTATTTATATAAAAGATTCTAAAGAAAACCTTAGTATATTCCTTAATACTAGGAATTAGATACTCTTAATTATTTTCCTTATAACTAATAAGTTCCTAAAGCTATTAGTAAGCCTACTTAGAAGTAATTTATATCTTAATAGCTTAGAGAAAGGTTCTAGCTATAAAGTTTCCTTAGACTTTAGAAATCTTATAAATTAATACTTAATAGTAATAATTAAGCTATTATTTATAGAAGTTAAAAAGGTTTATAATTAAATAAGCTATCTTATAAAAATAGTAATATAGTTCTCTCTAATAATAAACTATATAGCTAACTTATTTCTTATAATATAGCTTTTAAGAAATCTTACTAGTACTTAGAGTAAGAATAAGTTCTAATATAAGATATTTAAAATAGAGAAGTTAAAAAGTCTTCATAAGAGTGAAAACCTTAGAAGTTAATTTATACTTTTATCTAACTCAGAAATATCTAAAGTATTTAAGTTAGGACTTAAGAAAGCTTTATAAGAGAAAGCTTTAGCTAGTATAGAATAAACTTTTTCTAGCTTATTTATAACTTATAGCTTAACTATAATTAAAAGCTTAATATCTATATTTATAAAGACCTAGTCTAAAACTTATCTTAAAAGTAACTTATAAAGCTTCTATTTATCTCTAGCTTCTATAGTAATATAGCCTTACTATTTAATAAATATTTTATATCTAACTTAGAAGAAAAGATCTTTAATTTTAGTAAGTACTAGCTTAATAGGTTTAGTAAGATCTTAATCCTAAGTTTAACTTTAAGCTAGTATAGGAGTAATAGGTATAGAAGTATTAGAAACTTAATTAACTTTATTCTTATTAGCAAGCTACTCAGCAATATTAGATTTAATAAGTAGTTACTGTTAATATATAACGTCTTAATATAATATATAATATATAAGAATAATCTACTTACTTAAATATTCTATATAAAATAAACAAATAGACTTTTATATATACCTTATATAAAAGTGTTTAGTTTATTATAACCTATAACTATATAAATGCTTACGTAATCCCTTATATTATGTAATCCTACTTATGTAATTAAGAGCTTTACAGCTTATGTTTCAGGTTATCTTTCCCCTCCTTTTTCCCTACCTTAGGATGTAACCTGCCAACAACATCAACCAGAATCATCACAATACATTCCTTCTCTATCAATTATCTATACAAATAAATGCCTATAAATACTGAGGATTATCACTTTTTATCATAACATATCTCTATCTATCACCCTATACTATATAGGCGCATATACTACACCCCTGAATACCTTTATACCTGTGCTAACAGTTACTAGTAAAAAGGTATCTACTACTAAAAGTTAGTAACTTTATCCCCTAAGTCTATGATACCTTACTTATTTACTTACTCTATAATTTATTTATTATAGTTATCTCTCTTCTAAGTATTAAAAGCTTTAAAGTAATCTTTAAGAAAAGATATATTAAAGCTATTATTACTCTTAAAGTTAGAAATATCTAGGCTATCTAGATTAATAGAGTCCTAGATATTATAAGTAATATAGATAACCTTAAATAATTATACTAAACTAGCTAGTCTTTATAAGTCTTTAAAAAAATCTTTTTAGCCCTAAAATAAGTATTAATCTCTAAAGCTTTTATAGATAAGAAAGATATCTTATAAAGAGTAAAAAATAGTTATATATAAGTATAGAAGTATAAGAAAAAGAAGAGAGAGACCTGCTTACTTCATAAGATATTCTAGTAATAATAAAGAGGTAAGATTAAAGTTCTAATAAGCTAGGCTTATAACTACTAAAAGCTAGTAGTTAGAAGAGACCTAAAGAGTTTATAAAAAGGTATATATTACTTAGGAGGAAGTTACTTTCCTAAGCGTCCTTAAATTATAAGCTTATAAGGCTTATACTAATTATATAACCTGCTCCTCAGTGAGTGCTCACTGAGAGGCTGAGTAAGGCAGGCATATCGCAAGATAGATCGCTATATATAATTATAATATAATTATTATAATATAATTATTATAATATAATTATTATAATATAATTATTATAGTATAATTATTATAATATAATTATTATAATATAATTATTATAATATAATTATTATAATATAGCTATTATAATATAGCTATTATAATATAACTATTATAATATAGCTATTTATATATCTTTTATCTATATATCTTAAAAATATATAGCTTTATAAATATATCTACTTCTTATACTTTTTTAATACTAGTTCTCTAAATATTACTTTATATAGAATTTCTTTATAACTATTTTCTTTATATTAGTTTTAGTTACTTAAAATATCTTAGTTTAAAATTTCTTTATTTCTAATTTTTCTATTTAAAATTTCTTTATTTTAAATTTCTCTATTTAAAACTTCTTAAAAAGCAATTCTTTTATTTATATTCTTTTTATATATATCTTATATTTATATTTCTTCTATTTAAACTTTCTATATTTATAATTTCTTTCTAGTATTTCTTATTTATATTTCTTTTATTTATATTTTCTTTATTTATAATCTTTGTATTTCTATTTTCTTTATTTATATTTCCTTTACTTATATTCTTTTTATTTATATTTCTTTTATTTATCTTTCTTTTATTTATATTTCTTTATTTATATTTTCTTTATTTATATTTTCTTTATTTATATTTTCTTTATTTATATTTCTCTTATTTATATTCTTTTTTTATATTCTTTCTTTTATATTTCTTTTATTTATATTTCTTTTATTTATATTCTTTTCTTTTATATTTGTTTTATTTATATTTCTCTAGCTTATATTGTTTATGAATATATTTCTTATAGATATATTCTCTATAAATATATATTATTATTTTTATCCTCTATATATATATTTACTTTATTAATATATATTAAGATTTATTTTTTTTTAATTTATTTAAACTTTTTATATATCTCTATTAGCTTTTTTTTCTTCATTTTGTTTTTATTTGTTTTTATACTTTTTTTTTTTTCTATAAATTTCTTTTTACTATTAATATAGTTTTTTTATTTTTTATATATCTTAAGTTATTTCTTTAAAAGTTATTTATTTTCTCTTTTTATTACTATAGTTATTCTTAGGAATATTAATAATATAATATTACTAATATAATAAAATTTAATAATAAAAGAAATAAATAAAATAATAAAAGAAATAAATAAAATAATAAAAGAAATAAATATAAAATAGAATAAAAGTTAACTTCTAATAGATCTAATTAAGCTATAATATATTTATATTTAAAGATATCTTTATAATTTCTTTAAAGAATTTAATATTTTTATTTTTAATTATAATATATCTTATATAAATAGCTATAAGCTAGGTTACTAAAAACTATATTAGAAAGAACTTTAAAAAGAATAAGAAATATATTTTAGAATAGAATAGTAAAATAGTTTTCTATAGATTCTTAAAATACTTTTATTATAATAAGTTAGAAATAAACTAAATAAATATTAAATTTATATTTTATATTTTTAATAATTTTATAGACTAGCTATTAGAAAGAAAGTTTTAGGAGGAGTAGTTTATATAATTTCTAAAATATTCTAATTTCTTTTAAAGCTTTAGCTAAAAGATATTAGTATTATAATAATTATTAAGAATTATAATAACCTAACTTACTATTTAGCTTATACTAATAAGTATATAGCTTTTATCTAGCTTTATAAGATAATACTTTTTAAGTAGTTTTATATTTAGTCTTATTAGTAATCTTATTAGCAGTCTTAGTAGTAGTCTTATTAGTAGTCTTAATAGCTAGTTTTATTAGTAATTATTTAGTTTATTAGTAGTATAATATTTCTTAGTAAAATATAAATATAATAATTAGAAAAGTTTATTTATAGTTATTAGAAAAAGAGAATATAAATATAAAATTATAATAAAGAATATTGTATATAAAGATTATATATAAAAGATATTTAGAAAGAGAAGTTTAAAAATAATTTACTTAGTTTTAAATTCTTTATTATTAGGATTATCTCTTAGTTATACTTTTCTTTAGTATATTAAATTATATTCTTTCTTTTATATTATTATCTTACTTTTTATTACTTTTACTTCTTTTATTTATACTTTCTTTAGTATTATACTTATTAAAAATATTTAAATTATATACTATTTATATAAACCTTTTCTTCTTTATAATAATAATAATAAGTATAATAGCTAACTTTTTATAAATAATAATATAACTAACTATTATTACTTTATCTTTTATTAGATATTACTTATTATAAATTCCTAACTTATTACTCCTTCTACTCTATCTATTTTAAGTTTATACTTTTTATATTATTATAAAAATTTAGTATTATTATAATAATTATTTCTATAGGTTACTTTATTAGCTCTAGTACTAGTTAGAAATAGAAAGCTACTAAAAGCTATTCCTAAAATCTTTATATTATTAAAGCTTAGTATTATATTAATAATATAACTAAAGCTTAAGCTATATTATACTAAAAGAATTAAGTATTTTAAATAGCTTTAAGTTATAAATAAAAGAAGATATTAATAAAAATCTTAAAATAAAGTTTAATAACTAAAAATAAATAAAAAGAAGCTTTTAAGCTTTTTAAAGTTCTTATTTATAAAAAATAGTAAAAATACTTTATATCTATTTATAAAATATTTCTAATTAGAATTTAAAATAGATAAAAATATATACTTATTCTAATTTAATATAGAGATATATAAACTCTATCTATTAATACTAATATCTATATTTCTTATACCTATAACTTTAATATAAAAAGCTTAAAGCTTTATTATTTTTATTTTAAATTCTAAGATATAAGTTATTTTAAGTAAACCTAGCTAGCTATCTACTTATCTTTTACTAAAATTATCTTTATTTTTAGTACTTTTTATTATTTTCTACTTACTACTAACTAATCCTATATATTTTAATATACTAGCTCTAACTTCTACTCTTTTAAATATTAGTATTAGTTAGTTAGATATTAGAATATATAATATTAATATTACTATTAACAGCTAAGTAATAAGTAAAATAACTATTAAAATAATCTTTTTTAGTAAGTTTAAAATAAACGAAATTACTAAGTTAATAGAAATATTAAACTTTAATATATATAAACTATATATATTCTTTTTAATTTGTTTACTTAACTAATTTCTTATTAATTATATATAGAGTAATTTAATATATAGCTTTTTAGTATTCTATTTTAACTAAGTTAATATTTTTAAAGTATTATATTTAAAGCTCTCTATAGCTTATAAATTCCTAGAGAGTATTCTTAAGATATTCTCTTAAGTAAGTATTACTAAGAAAGATATAAAATTCCTATAAGCTTAGAACTTCCTTATATTTAAAGAAGTTCTTTTTATTTATATCTTTTAAAAGTATTAGAATACTAATATTAAAATAGCTATACTATAGAACTTTAAAAGTTTATATTCTATTTATAAGATAATTTAATAAGATCTTTTTCACTCTATTATAAATAATAACTAATAGAAAAACAGATTTATAATATTACTTATTATATAACTAAAATACTTTTAGAATATACTATCTTAAATATAACTTATACTTATAGATATCTTTTTAGTATTTTAGTTTAAAAAATAATATAAGATATTATTAATATAGTTAATAATAATTAAGATAGTATCTAGATAGATTTCTCTAGTTTAACTAAAATCTAGTCTAATATTAATAAAGTCTATCTAAAAGAATTTAAGATACTAAATATTATCTAGTGTTATTATAAAAAGAATCTAGCTTAGATTTCTATCTAGCTTAAAATACCTCCTATTTAAGATTTTTACTCTATAGTATAAAAGTAGTTTAATATTAATATACTAGATAAGTTTACTACTTTTACTTTTCTTCTTAATTATAGAATAGATATAAAGTTTACTAGAGAGAATAAAGAGAATAAAGAGAATAAAAATAAAGAGAGTAAGTATTTAAACTGAGAGAATATATAGATATCTAGATAAATAACAGTATATATTAGTATAGATCTAGCTTATAATATTAAAAACCTCAGCTTCTTAGAATTTTAAATATAATTAGAATAGTAATAAGTTTATTCTATATAATAATAATATACTATAATATTATAATATAATAAGCTATTATAATAAGCTATTATAATAAGCTATTATAATAACCTATTATAATAACCTGTTATAATAACTTTCTATAGTAAATTAGAATAGAATTTACTTATCCTTATTTCTATATTTATATCTCCTATAAACCTATATATTTAGCTAGCTATTTAACTAGGTTTATATCTTTCTTCTAAAGTATAATTCTCTTTATATAGATAGTATAGAGGTTTATACCTATTTAATATATAAGTAGGAGTACTTTTAACTAATAATAATTATATACTTTTAAATATAGTAATTAGATATAATTTAATAACTATTTATAAAGCTTTTATAGCTTCTAACTAGAAGTATAAATCTAGATATATAAATTATAATATTTCTCTTATAAACTAGAAAAATAGCTACTTTTAAATTATATTATCTATTATTCTCTACTACTTCTTTATTTCTTAAAATACTTATACTATAAAAGTTAACTTTAAAGCTAATTTAAAATATATTTAAACTTATTTCCTAGTTAGTAGTAATATAAACGTTTTTTCTTAATAATAATATCTTTTTATAATATTTTCTATACTTTCTATTTTCTTAGTAAATTTAATATACTACTTATAAACTTCTTCTTTATATTCTTCTTTAGTAATTATAATAGTAAACTATTCCTAGTTTTTATAGTAGTCTTTATTATTATAAATAATTAAGTTTGTAATTATAACGCAGCCCTCCTGCAAAAAGACTACGGCAAAATTCACTCTATTTGCAGGCATAATTCTGGAAACACTATATAAATAATAGAAAGTTAAGTTTACTAATAATATTTTCTATTATATTAAGACTAAGTGATTATTATTATAGCTCTACTTATAGATATATAGAGGTTTTAAAAATCTTATTATTTTTTAAATACTAACTAAATATAACTAGTATTAATAGGATACTCTTAAATAATTAAAATAGTATTATTATTTTAAAGACTTATTATAAGAGAATTAAAAAATATATTCTCTATAATTACTATAAACCTATTACTAAATAATATAATACTCTATACTTATTATATTTATAATAATCTATTATAATAATTTATTTTATTCTAACTTCTCTTTATATTTATTATTATATTTATATTAGTAATATATATTACTTAATTATATATAATAGATAACCTTTTTAAAGAGATCTTTTCTCTAGTCTTATTTCTCTCTAAATATAAGCTAATACTTAGTAGCTTTACTATTTTTTTTACTATAGATACTTCTTTTATTAAATAGTAGTAAAAAACTTATTACTATAAGTAGAAAGTAGAAAATAGTATTAGAAGCTTCTAGGAATCTCTAACCTCTAATATATACCTAAAAAGAGTAGCTAAAATCTTTAGTAAATCTTATAAATAAGTAGATATCTAAGCTAATTTTTATAAAAAAGTAAAAGTCTATAAAAGAACCTCCTATTTTATTTATAATATATATAATTCTATTTTTATCTATTCTAATATTACTAGCTTAGAAACTAACTTAATAAATAATTATTTTTATAAACTAGCTTGTTTTAAAGCTTAATATAATACTCTAGTATTTTCTAGAATATAATATAATAAAGAAATAATTTATCTCTAAACTATAAAACTTATTTAAGTTATTTATAATAATTATTATAATAACTTCTTTCTACTTTCTAGCTTATTAGTAAAAGAAATAAATATATTTATATAAATAAAATATTACTATATTACTTTATTAATAGTAATATATTTTTTAACTTTATTTTAAAGTTAACTTTTAAGTTCTTTACTAGCTTTATAAACCTAGAGTAAATACTACTATTATAATAATTACTAAGAATCTTAAAATTAAAGCTTTAGCTATTTAAGCTAAAATTTTAAATAAATCGTTCTAAGTTTAAAAATATCTCTAATAATTAATATCTAAATAATACTAAATTAGAAATATACTATACTTAGTATTATAGCTTACTTTATAAATAAGAACTAGAGCTATTATTATATTCTTTTTAGTACCCTTAGTATTATAAGAAAATATATTATAGAGATTATTATAAATATAATTACTAAAACTCTTAATAAACTTCTAAACTCTAAACTTAAATTTAACTATATTTCTATAGATAACACTTCTAACTTTATATTAAATATCCTAGCTAAGTTCTATATAAAGATATTTATTATACTATAACCTATAATTACTTATATTTAATACCTTATCTATATTATTAACCTTATAGTTTAGGAACTATATAATTAATTTAAAGTTATCTATATATTTATTATAAGTAACCTTATATAATATATATTAAATATAAATCATAAAGAAGTTATTAAAACTATTATACTACTATAAAGAAAAGCTATTTCTACTTTACAGAGTATAAATTAAAAAGTTTATTTAAATAATAAAACCTCTACTAATTATAATTTAAATAGGATTTTACTATTAAAAAATTAAATTAATAGATATAATACTTTAATACTTAGAGTAGTAATTACTAAAATAAAATATTTTATTCCTAATCCTTTATATCTATTATTATTCATATTTCTTTAAGTTTAATACTTTATACTAAAGATTAAATTTAGTTTAATATACTCTTTAAAGTTTCTAGTATTTTAGAAAAGTAATTAAAATAAAAACCTTATAAAATACTTTAAATATCTAATTATTAATATAAAAACTTACTAGAACTTAACTATATTAATATTAGTTTATACTTTTAAACTTTAAACTCTAATTAATACTTAGTTTAAAAACTATAGTAATAATATCTCTTTTAAGCTAGAAGCTAATAAATAGTACTAAATTAAAGTTATTTTAATATTTCTAAATATTTCTTTACTATTATATATATTTTAAGCTAAAACTAAGCTATTAATATTACTTATATAATTACTTTTATAAAGATTTATTATAACTATTTAATAAAATATTAAGAAGCTATTAAAAAACTTAATACTAATAAGAATAAATATTAAGTTCTATCTCTTTAAAAAGTAATATAAATAATAGTAAATAAACTTAAGAAGTATTAGTTACTATAAGAAAAAGATTGGTTTCTTTATATATCTTTACTATTTCTATCTCTTTTATTTATACTAGATATAGTAAATAATAATCTAAGATTTTATAGTATTTATAAAGCTTATTCTAGCTTATTAGTTAATACTACTTAGAAAGATTTTATTAAAATCTATATTAGAAATTACTATAAAGATAGCTTAGAGAACTTAAAATCTATTCTAGATAAGGTTTATAGATCTATTTATAGTCTAATAGCTTTAATACTCTAAAGTTCTAAGAAATAGATATATTATAATATTTCTTTTATTTTTATAATAACTCTATTATAATAATTTTATAAAAATCTTATTATAATAGTTTTATTAAAATAATATTATAATAATCTTATTATAATAATCTTATTATAATATTATTTTAATTACTTAGCTTATATACTTCTTTAGAACTAAAAATAAATATCTCTCTTAAATAGATTTAATATTATTTATAATTTCCTTAAGAAGTATAAATACTATAATTCCCTTTTTTATAGAAATAATACTAAATTAGTATTAAACTATTATACTAAGTAATTAATCTAAAACTTCTAGAGAAACCTAGAAAAAAATCTAAAATATTATAGCTTCTATAGAATAGCTTATAACTATTTTTATATTTTCTTAAGTTCTATCCTTTTTAAATAAATATTTAGTTTTAGTAGATATATCTATTACTATTTATATTTTAATATAAAACTTAAATAATTTTCTATTAACTCTTTTTTACTATTTATAATAAGTAATAAAAATAGTTTTTATTCTCTAATCTAGAACTTTTTATTTTAAAAAACAATATATTTAAAATACTTAATAAAGATTATATTATATTAATTTACTAAATATTTTAATATAAAGTTTTTAATATTAAAAGCTTTTATATTATTTCTTATAAGCTTATTATTAAATATACTTAAGATATTATTAATATCTTAAGTAATAATAATAATAATAATACTTAAGATATTTAAAACTTAATATAACTAAAGTTTTTAGATATAAAACTTATTAAAACTAATAACTAAATCTTAAGCTTTATAAATAAACTAAACTAAATTCTTAGATATTACTCTTAAGCTTAAATATATTATAATAAAGTTTATAAACTTATAAATATTTTCTTTTATTATTAAGTTAGAGAATAAAAAAGTAATTAAGTAGCTAAAAAACTATAAAAGAAATAGATTATAATAATTTTCTCTTATTAGAAATTAGTAATATAGTAGAATAGTTTAATTTATCTCTTATATAGTTTAGATACTTTAATTTAAGCTTTAATTTTTTTCTAAACTTATTTTAGTATATTATACTTATTAAATAGACCTTTATTTAGAACTTAAATTATAATCCTTATTATACTTATATACTTAATACTTAAATATTAAAATCTTACTTATTACTTATACTTACTTAGTACTTACCTAAATACCCCTCTATAATCTATAGACTATATAGGGATATATCTATATAGGTATCTATAGATAGTTTAAAGCCTAGATTTAGGAGGTTATAAGTGGATTTCCTTAGTGATTTAGTGAGCGGATGGCACCGACCGAATTCAATTAACGTCCTCAGGTGGTTTCTCTAGCGCGTAGCTCCAGTTCTCGCTTTGTTATCAGGCACACAGAACCACAGGCCATATGACGCTCTGACTGATGCCCTCATCACCTACACATTGGCCAACCTCATCCAAAGAACTGTCTGACGCATATTTTCTCTCTCTTGTGTTTCACTCAGTGGGACCGAGCTTTCGTTTTGTCGAGACGTTCGAGTCTTGTTCGGATCAAGGTCATGTCGACTTTTCCATGTAAATAAATGTCAACAGAATGAAAGGAGGACGATCCGTGTATGGGTTTCAAACTTACCAGAGCGGGCACGTGGAAGACTTGGTGATTAGCCATGGATCAACGCATGCTGAGTGAAAATCATGCCCGCAGGGAAGTACGCGCACATCGTCGTGGGCGGAAAAGTCTTCCGTGCAAATACTGCAGCTCTTCGTCTCGCCCTCTGTCCTGGTCGGAGTTGTAGCCGCAGTCTTTTGTAGCTCAAAATCGGAAGTTGAGTGTTCTACGACTCCAAATTTGATCACCGGGATCGTGTCCAATATCGCTCGAGTAATTCCGTGTATCCGAGTTTGAGCCGTCTGGCCCTCGGAACCGTCTCGCGGGCCATATCTCTCGGGATGACGATACGCCTTGATAGCGCCAACGCAAACAAATATGATGAAGAAGCCGACTATTGCGCCCCAGATGCTGCAAAGAACAGTGATGACGAGAGTGTTTTGCTTATCTTTCTCTCTCAAGTGCCTTTTGATTGAGGCCCGCAAACGATTCGCAGTCCCCGTTCCATCACTCGAGATGGTGAAGACGTTGAGGGCATCTGAGGCGTGGAAAGCCATAAATACACTTCGATAATGGAACAATATCGCCAAAAGCTGGCTTGAACCTCGGCAAGACTCTCCTTATAATGTTTTTAGATGATGGCTTTTGGCTTGAGGCTCAGAAGTGAGGTGAAGATGGCGCGTGAAGTGCGGTCCCTTATCACACACTAACACGAGCACAATCTCAGCATTATCTACTTTTATACGTGCTAACAAGTTTAACGGTACTTGACACGCCACCTACGACAGATATAGGCGGTTGCATGCCGTTGTCGTGTGCGTGTTGCATCCTGATTACGCACCCTGCTTAGGCTCACTCTCAACAATTTAGCAGTGGGACTTGTGGACGGTAGGCTCCGAATTCACAGCACCAAGGCCTTGGTAATAATCCTCCACTTGATGGTTCGATCCAGCTTTTGTGGTTGCCGAGGGCATGCGTCAATTATTCTAGCTGTGTCAACAGGGTACGGAGCCTCCGTCTCTCCGTGTAGGGGCCAGGGTCCGGCTAAAATTGCCCACACCAATCGCCTCGTTCCAATCCCTGTCCCTCAGTAGCCACGTCCAGGACGAGCGACAGCTCGACTCAATATAAACTCACGTTCTTTGGCGTATTCAACAAGGCCGTTTGGTGAAAGATCTTTCCAACCCAAACTTCAGAGAAATTCGGAAAGACACGATGACGAAACTATCTGCCCTCTGGACTCGTATTGCCTCTGGTGATCGCCTTCGCCGGTCTTCTCAGGCGGTGTCGGTTCTCGACGGCCGAGCTTACGTCTTTGGAGGCGAGCTTGTTCCCAGAGAGCCGGTCGACAACCAGGTTGACGTCGTTGAGCTGAAAGATGCGCAAGGTAGCAACTCAGACCTCCGCCTTCTCTCTTTTGCTGTTGATCATGTCTGACTAGAAGTCCTGTGTAACATGTAGGGTCAGCAGATATTCGTACGATTCCGGTTCCTGCTACAGCCCCTTCTCCGCGCGTCGGATCTCCAAGCACCGTCTTGAATAATGCGCTATACATATTCTCCGGCCGTGGTGGTCTCGCAATGGAAACTATCGAAGAGAACGGCTGCGTGTGGCGTTACACCCCATCCAAAAACACATGGGACTTGATCGAGCCCGCCGGAGACAAGTCTGCTTCCTTTCCTGCCGGTCGCAGCTACCACTCCATTGCGTCTGATGGTGTTGATAATGTTTATGTCCATGCTGGCTGCCCGGAAAAGGGACGCCTGGCTGATCTCTGGCGTTTCAATTTGACGTCTAAGAGCTGGACTCAACTTCCTGGCGCACCGCCTCCAGCGCGTGGAGGACCCTCGATCACGTACCACGACGGCAAGCTCTATCGGATGAACGGGTTTGATGGAAACACCGAGCAGGGCGGGTCCGTAGACATCTTTGACTGTGTTTCTCAGTCTTGGAGTACGGTTGCCTTCGCTCCGGACGGTGTCTGTGGTCCTGAATCCCGTAGTGTCTCGGCCTTGGTCACCGTAAGGGTCCAAGAGAAGACCCACATTGTCACTATGTTCGGAGAGCGGGACCCAAGCTCCCTTGGCCACGCCGGAGCCGGGAAGATGTTGGCTGATGTTTGGGCATTTGATGTGGAAGAACAGACGTGGGCAAAGGTCGAAACGCAAGGTGATCATCCTGATCCCAGAGGATGGTTCGATGCCGACGTTGCGCAAAACTTCGTCATCGTTCATGGTGGGCTTGCGGAGGATAACTCGAGACTTGGCGATCTGTGGGAGCTCAAGTTTGTCTAGGTCGGAGTCACAATTATGTTGCAGGCCAACCCTTCGTCCAACTCGCTTAGCAAAGGAATAGTAGATACTGAGTATACCTCCTTCATGCTCTCTCGCCCTTGACGTCAAAAATGACCTCTTCTTCTCCCCAGATTCCCCAGATGATCCCCAGACCACCCCCACAGGTTAAACCAGCCCCCCACATCGCTTATTGCCCGATAAAAGCCAAACAGAGACAAGCAACCCTTGACTGGGGACCCTTCGTGGGATTTAAAAGGGCAGCTGGACTGTTTGCATGACGACCGTATGACATCCATGAAACGATATCGCCCAAATGGGCAAATCAAGAACAGCTTTTCGGAGCATGTGTTCGTCCAGTCTTGTTGCCGAGGATGTTGAAGGGCGGTATATTGCAAAGATATGTATGCACCAACACGGATCTAATGACATATACGAAACATCCTATGACTGGAATAACTCAAATTGAAGGGGAGATCAAATTTAGACTCTCGGAAGCTGAGCGGTGGGCCAGACCTTGCGGGGTAAGGGCGCGATGTTGAATTCAGCGTCTGTGTGGTTGCATCTCTTTGTCTTCCTTTCATCTGATTGTTCTGCAAAGCCACTCTGGGCAGAGCCACCAAGCCGTGTGGCGACAGTAGCACTCTACCTAATCTCAGGCACAGTCGCCACGGCAATTAGTAACGATCCAGAAAGTATCCGCTTAACCTTTTTCTTCAAGGTGCATAGACTCGCTGTCCAGTCAGGACAGCTGTTTCGGTTATCATAGCGCCATGGTCTGTGTTGATTCTAGATTGGGTGTAGTAGCACCAAGGTCCTCGAAGCCATTTAACTTTTCTGATGCAAATTTCCCCCGATAAATTCATCTGGCCTCCCCTCCCTCAACTCTTCATTCCAAAGACATTGCAATACACAACACCAAAACAATGGATTCACAAAGAAATCAAAGAATGTCACCACCCGCCGCGACTCACGATCCACGACTATCTAACGGCTCCAGCCTTTTCGAACCATCCTGGGCTCGTGATGCCGACAAGAATGACAAAAATGATCAGCAGCACTTTCAGACCGACAGGTTCCGGAAACACAACAGTTCATCGACTGAAATTCAGAAATTGAAGCAGGTCGAGACTTCACGATCCACGTTTGACTTTGATGAGCAGGCACAGGCCAGAGATGCGGCTCTCTACAAGAATGGTCAACTCATTCTACAACCAGCACCGACGAAAGATCCTCGAGATCCTCTCAATCTCCCACTTTCTCGAAAGCTCCTGGGAACCTTTTGCCTATGCTGTTTCGGCGCGTTGGCTGCCGCCGCTGAGTTGATTCTGGGTGCTATGCTCCCTGTGTTTGCCGTCGAATACGCTGGTCTCGATCCGAAGATTCTCAAAGACCTGACATCCAATGGAGGTCTCCCCGCTGGTACTGTCCTTTGAAGATTCTCTCCAGCTTCCCAGGAGCACCACCAATCTTTCACGTCTATCTCTTGGCGTCCCTTCCTGTCTTGGTCATCGGTCTTTCCAACCTCTTCCTGGTACCACTGGCCATCTCAGTTGGCCGTCGCCCGGTGGTTCTCATCACCGGTGTCCTCGCCATCATCGGTGCTCTTTGGGCTGGAGCTAGTCGATCTCTGCCATCGCACTTGCTGGCTCGTTGCCTGCAGGCTCTGGGTGCTGGTACCGTCGAAAGTCTGATCCCATTCATCATCCAGGACATGGTCTTCGTCCATCAACGCAACGCTTGGATCTCTGGAATTTTCGCGGCCCAGGGCCTGATCATCATCGTTCTCGGAATCGCGGCTCCGTACATGATCATCAACCTCAGCTGGCGTTGGATGTACTTCATCACCGCAATGGGCGCTGCTGTTTTCCTCGTTGGTGTCTACTTCTTCATGCCCGAGACGAGATGGGACCGCACACGTGCCGAAATGAGTAAGTCGAAAATTCATCGCGAACTAAATTAGTAACGTCAATGCTGACTCTATTTCAGATGGCGTTCCCCGGGATGAGACTGGGCACTTGCGTGAGCCTAGAACGTTTCGGTACAATATCGCTATGTTCCACGGCAAGATGGAGTGGCGCAAGGGCTTCAACGCCTTCGTCGACACGCTTCGCACGTTCTTCTACCCTCAGATCTTCTTCATTACTATGCTTAACAGCGTAATGATTGCATGCGCCTTCGCCGCCGGATATACTGTTGCTCCCGCTTTGCTAACGGCACCGTGGTCGTAAGTCACTAAACATACCCTTTCTATTGATGTCACAACTAACGAGTTTTCTAGATGGGACTTCATGAACCTCGGACTCTGTCTCCTTCCTATCCTTGTTGCAGCTGTCGCAGTGGCATTGGTGACTGGCAAAGCTGCCGACTGGATGGCTAATCGCCTCGCAATGAAGCGCGGTGTGAGAGAGCCCGAGAATCAGCTCATCAATCTCATCATCCCAACCATTTCTGGCATTATCGGAGCCGTCATCTTCGGTCTAGCTGGCTCGAATCAGGCGAACTACTCCTGGGTTACGTTCCTCACAGGCTTGGGCTTGATGGCTTTCGGCTTCTTGGGTGCGAACTCGATCGGCGCAGTTTACGTGTTGGAATGTTACCCCCATCTTGCAGGCCCTGCGTTGGTGAATATTGCCTCTTTCAGAGCTTTGTTGGCCTTCGCACTGTCATTCAAGATCTCTGATTGGGTTGTCGAGATGGGCTACTTCCATTCGATGATGATCTACACCGGACTGATCGCCGCATTCGCTGTGTTCATTCCCGTGGTCTACTTCTTCGGCCCAGCGTGGCGGAGGCGATGGCCGGCGACTCACTTCGGCGATAAATAGTGGCACAGGCTTGGAATTCATGACGTATGATCACGACTAAAATTCTTCTTTTTGTTCACATATTTTAGTGTAGTAGTGCAAGCAAACATTCAATAGTTAATTGATTCAGTTTCGTTCAGGACTTGTCCCTCTTCCTGGAGTGCTTCTGAGTGAAGAACGTGGCCGATCGTGTTGACCGAGTGGGCGCATCATCGCCGGCGTTGGGTTTGATGTCATCACATGAATTAATCACCTACAACCTAACCTGAAAGACCGAGGCTCAAGTCTGATGAAACCATCCCGTCGGGGTATTGACGTGGGTAACACCCCAGACTGTTCGCCGTATTCCCCAAACCTTTTCCTAAAGCTTTTAATTGGCTCGCAAGACTAACAAGGAATTCAACTCGGTTGCATTGCTGCACCCCGCAAAGGGGTGTGCGACGTCATGCACCACCCAACGGAATGCTTGGGTGTCAATCCTTCTTTGTGGCTGTCATCTGCATTCAGCCCATCCATGACCCATCCATCAAGATGATCTCTGACCCCCAACAAGACTATAGCTCAAAATGAGACAGGACTAGTTTTGTAAGATCGTCGGCCTGCTGCTTCCGGGACCTGAATAGCTCCAAATAAGGCTTTTCTGGTCCAACTGAACCGACCAGCACATCATCGCAGCCAGTGACAAGTTGCGAGTACGTTTTCTCGGTGAACTCTTGGACAGGCATTCCCATGGATCGGCCTCGGTCTTGGCCCATGTAGTCGTGCAACTCAGCTGCCAAAGTTAGTCGCGGGTGGAGGTAAGGAACCCTTGGCTTGCACTCACTTTGAACAACGGGTGGCCAAATCTCAATAATCTTAGTGCTGGAGCCTCTGGATTGCTCTCGAAGACAATAGACGTAAGAGTGAAGCGCAGCTTTAGACGCCGAGTATGCCGGTAGGGTGGCAGCGGGAATGATAGCGAGGTGAGTTCCGGTGAAAATCAATCCTGTGGGAAATTTCTTCTCTTGGAGTTTTGGGAGGAACTTGATGGAAATGTCGACAACACTGAGGAAGTTGGTATTGACCTCGTTGCGAAATGCGTCCAGGTCCACATTGCTGGGTTGGGAAAGCTTGATCTGGCTCTGTATGCCTGAGTTGATGAACACGCAATCAAGATCAGGGAACTTTCGACAGACTCTGACTTTCTATTAGTTCGGCTACCTAACCCGCTACAGTAATGTTAGAGAACTTACTCGTTCACGAAGTCATCCAACCTGGTTCGGTCTGTTATATCGAAGGAGATCGAGTCTGCCCTGGATGGCCCATGCTTCTGGACAAATGCATCAAGTCTTTCTTGGCGACGACCGACTGCAATGACTTTGATCCCCTCTTGAACAAGTTTGTCCGCCATAGCCGCGCCAATCCCAGAAGTGGCACCCACCAGGAGAACTTGCTTGTAAGGGAACGACATACTGCAGGGATATGATTTAGCTTGACGAATATGGTTGTAGTATTGTGCGGATGCCAAGAGGATTCTTGATTCTGGAAGGGAAGCGTTGTCATTCAATAAATAATATTGGTTATTTCGCTTTTGCCTCCCGCGACGGCCCAAATGCGACCCTCTGCAACAGATAAGTCCGGGTTGCGAGCCGCTTTACACTTGCGCCGCTTCGGAGTTGGGCCGGGGAGAGTAAGCGAGAGTCGGGCTTACATCTGCTGCGGTGCATAAAGCCGAGTGGCGTTTTCCCAACATGCAAGGGCTTGGAATTGATACCATTTTCACCTACGATCAGTCCGATACCAGTCACGTTGCATTGAAGGATCACTTCGCTTCCATAAGTGAGAAACGTCCTAGCATTCCTTTCGGACATCATTCTTCCCCTCTAAGTTTTTTTTCACAAGGTACTTTCGTATAGCAGGTTACCACCCGCGGGCGCACCTTTTTGACTGCGCTATGACTCTGACAGTCAAATATGTGAGGGTCAGGATGGCCGAGGCTAGAGGCTGCTACCTTGAACTGGGAGCTACTTTGAGCTGGGTGTTGCCTGATGGCAGGTGATAGGTGGTGTGGCTTCGTTCGAAAGGGTCGAAGGACACCCCGACGCCGCGCTCTTTCCCGGTAAATGCTGATGATCGAAAACTGGGGCCGACGGCTGAAAAGGTTAGCAGGCGCAGGGACTGAGGACAGTCGATTGTACACAACTCGAAGCCTATGGCATCGTAAGATGAAGTCTGCCCCAATATCTCAAGTGGCTTTGTACATGTGGCTGAAATCAACATCCAGCCCATGTCGGCCAAATATACATGTCGATTAAGTCTTTATCCTTAAGTCGAACCGAAACCACGTGTATAAAGATGAAACCTGTGTGATGTTCGCACATTCGAATCAACCAACTGTCACTCCATGCTTTTCAAGCACATTTCTCAGCAATCCCAAACACGTCGGGTGATAAAAGTCGCGATGTCTGTCGAACAATTCCACAGCCAACTTTTCGCTGACCGACAACAACCCCTCAAACCTGGTGCATAGCAAATTAGCTACCATGCAAGAAACTTCATTGTAATAAGAAAACTTACAGTGGCTTGACGAATTTCATTCGGCCGGTCTGGCTTAGAACTTCCTCGGTCTGCTTCAAAACACTTTCGTCGCCTGCTCGCAGTGCGACACGGAGGTAACGGCTAACTACCTCTAAATTCCCAGAGGATCGTAGACCATAATACGAACCCAGGGCGTCGCTGAACTCTTTGGGGATAGGACTAGACTTTTCGATCAGAAGGTCTAGAAAGACTAATAATTGCCCCACGGTCCAGCCTTCAACATCCTTAGACGAGGGCGTAAAGGCGCTGTCGTTCGAGAGCATCTTCCACTTGTCGCTTAGTTCAATGCAATCTCTGTAGAGGCTGGAGTCGAAGACAGGCTTTGGCGGTGCACCGGGCTTGTGGTACCAGGTTTCCCAGTCAACTGCGTGAAGGGCAGCTGCGGCGTCGACGTCCTGAGAGAAGAATTCCAGAACGCAACTCTTGAATTGCTCAGAGTTGACGCTCTTTCCAAAGAAAGTCTTGAAGTACTAAAATGATCATTAGTATCTCGCACAAGTGCAGAGCCAGGAATCACTTACGTGGGGAACAAATTTGTTCCACTTCTCTCTCCCCACCTGCTGCTCCAGAAAACATAAAAAGGTGTACCCCTTCTCGTAGGATATCTTCGACATGATGTCGTCAGGCCTCTTGCCTTGAAACTCGAGAACGAGACTTGTGAACACGCTATCGTTGCCACCAAAAGCTTCAATGTTGTAGAGCAGATCTTGCCACCCTACGATGGCTTCAAGCTGGACTGCCTCTTCCCCGCGAAGGTCTCGAAGGATGCAACGCTCAATATAGACGGTCCATCCCTCGTTCAACCAGAAGTGCTCCCAGGCGTCGTTAGTGACAAGGTTTCCGCTGTAGCTGTGAGCGAACTCGTGGGCCACGACTCCAATGTTCTCGCGGTCACCCGAGACAACGGTGGCGCTGTAAAAGTTGAAAACTGGGTTCTCCATCCCTCCCAAGTGGAAAGATTTCGACAGGACAACCAGATTGTACAGCGGCCATGGGTACTCAAAGATGAGATTCTGTAGCAAGAAGAAACAAATTTCAGTGGTCTCGTCAATAATCGACAAGACAGCCAACTTACCTCCGCAGACTTAATGATGGCTTGCAAGTCGGGTTTGAACTCCGCCTTGCAGGCCTCGAGATCGCCAGGCGCACAATAAACATAGCTCTTGGGACCAATCTTCTCTCCCGCGAGGTTCCTAAGAGATGCCTATCAGCTATATTGCATAGCCTCGTAGAATATCACACGTACCCGCTAGCTACTGCGAACAAATAATTGGAGATCGGGATCTCTTGTTTGAAATTGTAGGTTTTGAGCTCCAGGGGCTCCTGGACAGGTGGGAAGATAAGCTCGTTTGCAGGAATACCACTTGCGACCACAGGTAAGATGGACCGGATAGTCATGTCGAAAGTCGTCTTGATTGATGGAGTGTCCTGGCATGGGAACATGGACCGTGCATGTACTGGCTCTCCCTGGGAAACTTCACGAAGTTAGCGGCGTATGATGTGGTGTTAAATGCCCCAAATCGTCTGTTCTGGGGACTCACACATGAATGGATACTTCTTATCATCTGTTTGCGAAGCCTTGAACCACTGAAGTCCAGTCGTTTCCGTTGTTGTTTCGAAGCCAATCTAAGAGGGTGTACTCAGCAACGAGTCCACATTAGTTCGTGAGCCAGAGCTTACGGCAAGCTTGAAAGTCTCCCCAGTTTTGTAGGCCCGGTCAAGCTGGATATGCATGGGATTGCCATTGGCATCTTTTGGAGCTTTCAGATCCCAAGGAACTCCGGTGCCATTGATGCTAGCTTCTTTCACGGTTAAGTAGCTGGTATCAAGAATAACTTTGGTCAAACTCGCCAGTCTTGACTCGAGCGTGATGGTTGTTGACCCGACGAGCACGGTTCGCTCAAAGTCGATCGTTACTTCAATTTCGGTATGCTTTGTGACGACATCCTTGAAATTGGAGTTGGTGTTCACATCTACGACCGCGGATGACTGGTGTCGACACATGGTGAATGTGTGCGCCGTTTCTGGCCGACTGAACCTGGCAAGGAAGGGGGTAAGGTCAAGTGAAGGCTGATGACTCTGAGGTGTGATCAGAAATTCAAAAAAAAGATTTTTAGGTCGATGGAAAACAAGATCGAGAAAATGTGCCTACATATGGGAGTGTTCGGACTCTTCTCTAGGACTCTTTGCGAGCTTGTCTCGTATCTCAAAAATGTGCCCCGCACAATTGATGCCCCTCACTTGCGTCGTTCAGAACTTCCTATTTAGGCAATTTTGGCATCCGCCACGAACCTTGCTCTAGCGCGTTCAGGAGCCAGGTATGGCTCGGCGATTGAGACTGGTTGGGGGTTGAAAGAGCGCACTCCGATATGATCACGAGTCACGACCAGAAGAAAGTGGAGGTTTCATTTCGGATCAGGTGTTCTTGATTTCTGTGCTGTAACCGGATTCACGTTGTGATTGTCCCTAGGTGGTACAGGCTGCGACTGCTTTGGTAACCCAAGTAGGCTCCACTTGGAGTACGGTTTGCGAATATTATCTGATGAACTATGCTGTTGTCTTGCTCTGACGCCACAACTTCTGCGCCTCCTGGAGATATGATCCATACAACTTGATAGCGTTGATACTGTTAAGTCCGTTAGCGAGGCGAAACGAACTGTGTCAATCGACAGGGGTACTCACTAGTTGTTCTTGTCCAGCTTCTCTGCATTCCACCGAAAATGATTAGCAAATCTTGAACCCTGGAAAAATGACAAAACGCACCGTTGATAGTGTGAGCTCCGTCCGTAGGTCGTCCAACAGGAAGCAAAAGCACGTTCTTCTGAAGAATTTGCTTGAAGTCCAATGCAATGGGAATGCTGGTCCAGAATTAGCTTGCGGTAAATGACGTTGCATGATGCCGCCTTACCTTCCGCCTTCGCATGTGAGAACAGGATCAACACCCCAGACATTCTGGGTTGCCTGGATCGCGGCTTGGTAGTTCCAGTGGTCGGAGCTCTCGTAGAACCAATCACTCTGGTCGGCGCAGTTGATATCCAACTCGTTCTTGCTCCCAAGACTCTCAAACTTCTCTCGAATGTGCTTTTGAACAAGCTTGTCGATATCCTGTGATTTCATGTTGGGGACAGTCCTGATGCTAAACTTGCCCACAAGCTTCGCAGGAATTGAAGTCACAGCTCCTGCGCCAGGCGTCGCGTTTTCGATCCTGTGGAGACTGAGTGATGGTTTCTTCCATCTAGTCGCCTGTCAGTTCTACATCAAAAATTAGGCCCGAAGGATGACAAGTACCTCGCGATCAAAGCGTCCGCCTGGGTCTTGTGAAGGCTCCTGGCGCCCGTTCCTCCAAGCAAGGAATCGTCTGAGATGTTCAGCTTGTTGTAACTTTCATACTCTTCTTTCGTCACGGATTGCACCGTGTCGTAAATCCCCGGCACAAGAATCTTGCCGTTCGAATCCACAAGCGAGGACATGATGTTGACCATCGGTCATTGGCTCTGAGATCTGCCCACCAAAGCCGCCACTATGAGCATCTCGTTTGGCGCCGGTGATGGTCAGGAGGTAGAAAATGATTCCTCTCAAGCCCCGAGGGATGCTCAGCTGCTCGTCACTAACCCACACGACGTCAGTGATGCAGACTACGTCAATGTCTTTGAAGAAGTTTTGCGCTTCTTCCTCCAAGGCTTTACGCAGGCCAAAGGACCCATTCTCTTCCATGCCCTCGAAACAGAAGACTAGGTTCGCCGGAACTTCGACTCCCGCCTTTTGAAAGGACTCAATCATGTTAAGCCATCCTATCAGCGGGCCCTTGTCATCGGAAGTTCCTCGGCCACACAACCGACCATTCTCTTCAATCGTAAGAACCCAGGGGTCATATTTCCAACCATCTTCAAGAGCAGCAGGCTGAACATCGTAGTGGGAGTAGACGAGGACTGTCGGCTTTTCAATATCATGACCATACCGACCCAAGACGAGAGGGGGCAACTCGAGGTCAGGCTTGTCTTGCTGTTTCCCTAAAGGCTTCAATGTGACCTCCACTCCTAGCTCTCTCATCTTTGAGGCAATCCATTCGCTCATCTACATCATTGTCAGTTTGATTTAGCTCGAGAGACAGATGTGCTACCCACTCTGAAGACATCTTCTCTTCGTTCCGCGTAAGCAGATACAGAAGGGATCTTGACTGCTTCTTCCAGTCCTTTGAATCGTCGGTGAGTTGGTGTGAACTTCGAATCCTTGGAATTTGCAGACAACGAAAATCACTTACTTTCAATGAAAGAAGTCTCCAACTCGTCAACCCTACAGTCCGTCAGTTCCGCGACTCCAAGATCCCCCCAAACTTCCCAGGAAAACCCACTTCGAGTAAAAGCCAGTAAGGCCATCGCCTGCAGCATTAGCCCTTGAAGCCATGATCAAGCTCGGTGTTTGCGGCAAGTCGATAGGGTATTGAACCGATGTTGGTGTCAGAGCAGCCTCGAAAATCTCCTCGACCGCGATCCGTCACGACGCCAATTTTGACGCGAAAGGAGGGGTTGATGACGGATTCCAAGCTGCTCATCTCATGCGACCCCACGCTAAGCGAGATCGGATAAGATCCATCGCAGGGGTGCATTTCTCTTATCAGATCGGACCCCACTGAAAAAGATCTACCCGAATAGGCAGTCTTTTACGAAGAACCAGCTACGAAGAGCATTGCAGGACGCAAGACATTAAATGGAAAGAGAACAAGTTTTTGCTTTCGTTGATCGGCTGCATGTATGTAAGTTAACCAAAACTCATTTTTCTATTTCCACCAGGTAATTCGCTTTGTTCTCAACTTCGAATCCCTTCCCATGGCGTCACACCCAAAGGTTCTTGTCATTGGCTCGCCCGAAGGGGTCGTTCCTGACACTGTTTGGGAAGACTTCTGCACACGATACACCGTTTACCAATACAACTTTCCCACTACGAAAGACTTTCATGAGTCTCTGAAGAACGGTGCTTGCCATGACATAGCGGGAATCATGAGAATTGGCCTCAACGTCCCCGCCGATATCGAGAGAATTGGCAACGGCTGGACCAGACGCGCACTGCAATACTTCCCCAGATCTCTGAAGTTGATTGTCAATTTTGGTCATAAATTTGAGGAAGAAGACGTTCCCGGGCTCAATTCTCGAGGCATCGAGTTCTTCAACACGACAGGCGGTAGCGAAGCAACTGCTGTCGTCGCAACCTACCTCATTATCTCCGTCTTTCGTCAGCTCAACCGATACGAGCGTATGCTTCGGGACGATCAGTTTCTCCCGGTACTGAGGCACTCTGCACAAACAGCTGTAGATCCTTACGGCAGAAAGCTGGGCATCATCGGCATGGGCTCGATCGGACAGACCGTTGCACGCCAGGCTGCAGCAATAGGTATGGGGATCCACTGTATCGACAGGCCGAATCTGAGAAAGCTTCTTGAGACTGTTCAACACGAACATGGATACATAAGGGGGCTGATGCCGTCTGTTACCCTTCACAAGGATCTGCAAGCGCTGGTTGCCGCTGTTGACTGCTTGGTCTTGACATGCTCTTACTCTGCGGCAACCCACCACCTGCTTTCGCGAGGAGTCTTTTCAGATATGAAGAAAGGCATGAGGATTGTGAACGTGGCAAGGGGGAAGTGTATCGATGAGGATGCTATGTGTGACACCATCGATAGCGGGGTCATATCCAGCGTTGGACTTGACGTTCATTACAATGAGTAAGTCTCCTTCTCTTGTTGCCATATATACCTGGTGCTGATGCTCAGAACGAAAAGGCCCAATGTCAGTCCAAGGTTACTCAAGTATGATTGCGTCACTTTGCTACCTCACTTGGGATGACTGACACATGATTCTATGAAGGTTGGTGAGTTTCCCCTCTGACGGCTTATTGCACAGCTAATGTGAGTGGCAACGCTTAGAACCATGCTTTGATTGCGATGAAAAGAGTAGACGAATTCTTCTCGGCCAACTCGTCGTCGCGATGGAATTAGAGAGTGTTTTAAATGAGGTTTTCTTGTTCGGCGTCATCATAGATCGAGTTTCAGCTTTAGATCAGAAGACATTCTCCATGACAAAACGTCGGAGTTTTATGCCAAATATTTGTCAAAGTAAACAGAGTTTAATGCATTTTTGGCAAATGTTCGCTTGTGTACGTATGCGGCTAGGGGAAATACATGTACATAGACCCATCTCCTTTAGCTTCTCATACCATACCCGAGTTCAGTCGTCATTGAGCTAGCGTAAGAAAGCCATCCATGTACAAAGACTCCATAACTTCAACAGTTCTAGTGTATCATTACTTTCCATTGCTTATATTACGTCGAAACTCCATCCAACACGTTTCTAAGCTGGATGCAGAAGCCCATCAATGTAGTATATAGTTCTCTCTCATCCAAGTCTTAGCTAATTACTGCTCCTCAACGACATATCCCCACTCGTGATCGACCCGTCCGTAAATAATGTCTTCCAGCCAAGACTTGATAGCAGACGAGTAGTTCGCATGGGGAGTTTTATGACCATCATCAGTAACAGTCATCGGGAGGCTGATGTCTCGGTCATCGTAGTGAATCAGCGACACTGGGGTGACGAACATCTAAATCAAGACCAGTTAGCAAAACATCTACGTCACCAATCCGTGCCACCAACAGACAAAGGGCGAACTTACCGCGGTACCGGTGACGAAGGCCTCAACAAGTCTTCCCTCAGCATGTGCTTCAGCAATCTCGTCCATGCTGAATGGCCTCTCGACGACCTCCAAGGGATCCAGGCTCGTGTATTTCCCTGAAGCTTCCTTCGTCAGGCGCTCTCTTGCTATTTCCAGCGCACTCCTCCTGGTGATGCCGTCCAGAATCACTCCGGTGTCAAGTGAACTGGTCACAAGCTCGATACCTTGACCATCCTTCTTCTTCCAGACGACAAAGAAGTTGCTTGCGCCAGCCTCCGTGACCAGCCTGTCCTCCCCAAAAAGCCACAGCGTCTGCGAGCACCCCTTCGCCTTCGCGGCGGCGTGCAATACCATCGACGGTCCATAGCTCGCGCCCACCTTTGCAGATCCGAAGCCACCAGGCCACGCACGGATATGCTCCGGGCTGCTCGCGAGTAGCTTGATTCCCGGGTGCGGCAGGCCCGATGCTTGCGGGAACAGAACTGCAAAGAGGAAGAACAGGGCTTCGGGCGGCTGGTTAATGCCAAGAGCGGAACCGCTGCCGATCATGGCGGGGCGGAGGTAGATATTTGAGCCCTGGTCGGGGAGCCAGCGGCGGCATTCGATGGAGATGTATGCGGTGATGATATCGAGGAGGCCCTGGGGATCGAAGGAGGGGAGACCGACGCGTGCGTTGGACTTGACCATGCGGGCACAGTTGAGTTGCGGTCGGAAGAGGCGGAGTTTGTTGTCGTAGCCGCGGTAGGCTTTCATGCCCTCCTGAACCCTCAATTATTAGTGTTTGAAGTCTTCGCAAACCATGCTGCAAGTTCCAGTCACAAGATTGACTTACGAAAGACTCCGTCGCGTAATGCAATACACTGGCTGTTGGCTCTAGCGCGATCTTGCCATATGGGCTCATGGCTGGCGTCCCCCAACCCGTTTCCATCGACCAAGGCACTTGAACCATATGCGCTGCTGTGCAGTTCTGCCCGATGCGGACGGGATCGTCGACAGCAGGGACAGGACGTTGATCCGCCTCGGGAACGAGAGTCTTCACCATTGCTGAGGCGTCGAGTTCTCCCCAATGTTGCTCCTGGGCAACTTCGCTCGCTGCCGGCACGGCTGCGCCGGGAGTTTTGGTCGTCGCGCTGGGGCTCATGGTGAGTGATGCCAAAGATTCAGGAAGATTGACTGTGAGAACTTGGCGCAACGGTGGGCATAGGTGACGTTAAAGACGTGCTGGCGATGATGATAAAGCAATCTTCAGCAACGCAAGGTTAGCCGCCTCGGAAGTGAGTCCGAAAGTAGAAAGCCCATCAGAGGCGGAACATTCGCAATTGCAAGTCCAAATTCATGATTGGCAACCAGTGCGTGATGCCGAGGCCATCGTGGGCTGCCCGCCGGGATGAATTTACCCAAACGGGCAAAGGAGAACGAGGGCACTAACAAAATCCACAACGAATGGGCCGTCACCGGACGTAGCGCGACAAGTGGAAATGGTGGAGTCTGCCTCGGCCGGCGCCGGGTCTTTTCGGTGTCGAATTTTGTGAAAAATCGGACATCGACGGGGTTGCCGAGCGAATTTGACCCATCTCTTCATCTCATTACGCTATCGTAAGCTATGAGCGAACCCACTCCGCCAAAGTGTGTCAAAATTGCCTCTTATGGTATTTCTACAAAGTCGATGCTCCACCCCCGCTTACACCTCGAATACACCTCGACCGAGAACCGATCAGGGTCCCTTTCCTCGTCGTCTTGAGGAGTGGCGTCATCCTCCAAGTCGACCATGCGCACTTTGATGATCTCCCAGTTGTGTCGTGAGCCGCGGCGAGTGTACTCCTCATCCACGTAGCCCAGCACCCTGTGGGCGTGGCGGACGTTCCAGATGCCCTCCCGTTCCCTCGGAAACCCGGCGATCCAGTCCTTGATCCATCTCTTCAAATCTACGTCTTCGGACATGTAGTATGCGTTCATCATTGCCAGAAGCATGCCGTGCCCGTATGCGTTGACAGCGGCGCAGGATGCGTAAGGGACACCGGCTGCTAGCCTGCATACGAGGAGGATGATTTTCTTCGCGTTGGGTGGCAACTCTCGTCTTGCGCCGGGAAGGTATCGTGTCTCTAGTCGTAGTAGAGAGATTAAGTAGTGCATGAAGGTTGTCGCTGCTTTGACAGGCTCTCGTGCGTGAGGGATACTGAGAGGTCGAATTGCGATCCCAGGGCCTTCGGCGGTCTCATCGAAGGGGTTTGCTGTGTGCTCGTGCAAGGCCGGCACATCGCAGTCGTTCAAGTCATTCCTCCAAGCCTTCAACTCTCGGATTAAATCTTCAGCCTGACCACGCCAATGTAAGTCATGCTATGGGTTACTCCTCCATTCTTCCTCAAGTTTGATGACTCGGGGCAAGATGGACAATAATCTGTCGGCGGACTGGGGCGAGTTGACAAGCGACGTGGTTAGTGAGTCTGAGACGTCTGGCGATGCAATGCTGTATCTGACGGAGTAGGCTCGGTCAAAAATATCTAGAAGGGCGGCGATGCGGGAGAAGGAGCGGATGAGAGATTCTCCAACGGGTGATTCTCGTATTCGGTTGAGATGTTGCGAAAGGAATGTGACTGCAGCTCTGCTGTGGATGTACCAGAGCTTCATCTGCCCCCGTTGCAACTCGAAGTTAGCGAGCAACAGAACAGTGGCTAACCATGATATGGCATTATCTTGGTTTGATGGACATCCTGTGGCGACACCTTCGTCATCCAGCTGCGCCATGCGCACGGTGCCGAGAGCAGCAACGAAGTGATCCAGTGCTTGCAACGCAGCTTTGCTAGCAAGAGTCTCTGAAGGTCTGGACAGGGAAATATCGAGGGCCGACAAGGCCAACGCAGCATGAAAGAAGGCGCTGTCCAGTTGGTCTTCTCGTAGAATATCGCTGAGGGACAGAATTGACAAGATGCCATAAGGTGAGCTGACTCTGAGGTGGTGGTAGTAGATCATGTCTTCCGGAAACTTGCTGCTTTCGATGATTCCAGATAATATGGTTGGCACTGAAGTCAGCTGCTGATTTGACTCGTCCAGATGCGGGCCCCAGACTCTGGGGGAGTCCTGAGGCTGATATATCGGAGTGCAACTTGGAAGATGCTCATTTCCATGAAACACTGGTGATGTCTCGTTGCCAGCGGCATATATTGGAGAGTTGACGTTGACTGATGCCGTGGACACTGAGTGGACAACATGGTGGGACGACAGCGAGCTGTCGCTGATCTCCACACCGTCGTGACCACCACTCTCACGCGGGATTCCCTCCGAGATCAATGCCAACGATGTGGCGGCCTCGTAGAGCGATTGCTCCTGTGAGCCTGCGAGAAAGTCTTGGGTGTCGTCAACAGAGAAGAAGGTATCATCTTCAACATCGTCGAGATTGATGACGGGCTGTGATGATCGTGATGCCGGTGCTGGCGGCGGCTCACTCCGCGACGGCACAGGTGAAGAGGGGCTCTGGTGACTGGCACTCGCGGCCTTCTTTGCCTCGCGTTTCTTCCTCTGCTTCCGCTCCCACAGATCTGTTTGATCCTTGAACTTGATCGGGGTGACATAACCACCGCACTCAAGGTTTAGACGCGTACACTGCAGTCAAACATTCCATCAGCGAACGTGCTAGTATGGCGGCGAGCAGTGAAGGGCGTACATTATTACAGCTTGGCTTCTTCTCGTCGCACTTTAACCTGCGGGCGCGACAGGTAACACAGCCGGTGCGGTCTCTTGAAGTAACATTACGTCTGCGTATGACACGTTCAGACATAGCAACACGAAATGTCTTTCGCGTCCGGTCGCAGCCTAAGTCTGGTCGGCGGTGAACTTGGGAATCGTTGCGATAAGGTGAGTTGGAAATTGTTGAAACAGGAGAAATCGAACGAGGAGGATAGGCACCGCTAAATGTTGCCTGTTTTAGCGTGCTCCATCCCTGCAGTGGGGTCAATCCGGGTGTCTCCCCGCTGAATCCCAACGTCGTGTGCCCCCTGCGATGAGAACTAGGCCCGGCCGGCTGTCGGCTGGCTCGTCTCGGCGATAGTTGACGACACTAGCATCTCAATTTATGCAGGCCATGGAACGCAACAACAATCTCAAACATTGAAAGCCCAAACATTCAACATGGAGATCAGATACTTTGTCGTATCAAATCTCAAGAAGATTGGTTGGTGCAGCTTACCTTCCACTTTGATCACGGTTACTATCTCGCAACAACCACCAGGTGCTTTTTGCCAAGGGAACGAAAGGCCGGCCTTTTTTTTGGCAAAAGCTTGAGCATCAATGCTAAAAGTTGAAATATTCTTGGTGACTTTTAACTATATACAAGAAAATGAAAGGGTAACAGCCAGCCCATGGCCATGAAAGGAACGGTGGGAACCCCCAGAGTATCAAACTCACTCACTCACATGACAGCCACGCTGCCAGATCATCCTCAGTAGTTCTCGGTGGCCTTGGTAACCTTTCCAGATGCAAGAGCCACATCCTTGACGATAACCTCATCGCCGTTGATGCTAGTGACACGGACCCAGGCTGTAGCACTAGGGAGAGTGCCAGTCAGCTCCCACATGTTGGGGTCGTGAAGAGTAGCAGTCTTCCAAGTCGCGCCCTCGTCGCTGCTGACCTCGACCTTCTTGGTTCGGAGGGTAGCGTTCTCGATCGTGGCCGCGAACCAGTACTGAGAGGCGCCCTTGTGCATGTGAACCTGGAGGGGAGAAGACTCGGGGAGAGGGCAGGCGATCCACTCCCACTCGATGCCGTCAACGCCGCCGCCAGAGTATCCGTTGGTCAACTTGGACCAGGTATCGGGGGTCATGTCAAGGTGGGTCGCGTTACCGCCGGTTCGGTTGGTGACTGTCGTAGCTACTCAGCCACTTGTGGCTTTATGGCTTTGTGTGGCATATACGTATTTAATACGCTTTCGCCTCGTATCCCTGTTTCCGAGAGATTAACTTATTTTTACTTATTTCTATAACCCCTACTACGCGATAGTTATAAGCCTAGCTCTTAATGTAATACTTTATACCTCCTAATATACTACGAAATAAACTATAGCTTAATATAGTTTATATTTTATTTTATAATATCTTTTTTAATAGTTTAAGTAGCTAACTAGTATACTCTTTATAAAGTAATATAACTAGTTTATATAGTTTATATAACTATATTTCTATATACTTTAGAATAGTATATAGGAATATATTAACCTTTATAGTAAAGAAGTATTTAATTTAATATAGTAAGTATTATACTTTTCTATACTTAATAAACTATATATAAAGTAATAAAAAGAAGCTTAATATAAATATATCTAACTGTATATAAATTAAGCTACTTATTACTATACTTACTAGCTAAACTTTACTAATATTAAGCTACTACTGTCACGGGCTAGAGCCCGGCCGAGATCTCCGGCTTTGCCGGAGCAGCTACCGAGATCCGGCTCCGCCGGATCCACTATTCTGCTGTAGCACACCGCCTAGCCCCGGTCTGCATCACTGCTGCTAGGCGCCTATCCCTGTAAAGTCCTTTCCTCCTTCTTCAGCTTAGAATAGTCAATCGACGGCACCTCTACGTTGAACAAGCCTAGGGGCCAGCCCCTTACAACTACTACTATTTATATTTATAGTTAAAGATATTTAAGAAGAGTATATAAAGTATGCTATAGATTATAGGATTTAAGTTATAAAATAAAAAGAGCTTATTATAAGCTACTACTTTATTTAGAACTAGATTTATATTATAGTTAATTATAAGATATTATCTATAATATAGAGTAACTTTATTTTTATTAGGAATACTTTAATTTAAGTTTTTATTTATATACTTAAGAATTACTTTATATTAATAGTTCTCTCTATAGTTACTACTATATAAAATAACTACTTTACTTTATTATAGAAAGCTATAGTAATAATAAATCTAGAAGTATAATACTAAGAGTAGTACTATATATATTAATATATATAAATATATAAAATCCCTAAGATCTAAAAAGTTCTTACTTTATATACTTTTTTAGAAGCTATTACTAAACACTTTATACTATTTTAAGCTAAATAAAGTTTTATTAAACTTATTATAGTAGAAGAGACTAGTAAACTTATATAAAGTATTATTAAGTATAAAGTAATTTTTACTACTGTTATTACTTAGTATATAAGTTAAAAAACCTAGTATAATATCTATACTATATTTAGAAACTACTTAGAGCTTCTTTTTTTTACTACTTTAGAAAACTCTATATAAAGTAACTCTACTTTAAATAGAAGCTATAGAGATAGTAATTTCTAAAAATACTTATATAATAGAGAGTATTATTAGTTAGTTATAAAATATAGCTACTTAGAGATAATATTATAAAGTGAATAGGCTAAGTATAGGACTTATTTTATAACTAGTAATAAAGAATAGATTTTAGAAACTTTTTTAGAGCTAAAATAAAGCTAACTTTAGGACTATCTCTAAAATAAAGGATAGATTATAGAAATATCTAAAATACTATATTTATTATAAGTATTACTATAGTTACTTTTAGATATAGTTATATAAAGTAATATTAATTTATAGAGATTACTCTTAGTAAAGATTATAATAAAATAGTATTTTAGAGAATAGGGCTTAAGTAATATTAATCTATAGAGACTACTTTTAATAGAGATTATAGTAAAGTAATATTAACTTAATAGAAAATAGAAGTAGAAGTAAAGCTAATCTATAGAAATTACTCTTAGTAAAGACTATAGTAAAGTAATATTAATATACTATCTATTAAAAATTAAAGTAAATAAGCTTCTTTTTATTTATATATAGCTTTATTTTATAGTTTTACGTTTTAGATATAAAGCTAGGAAGGTATATTATAGCTACTTAGCTACTTATATATTACAGTCAGCTATCTAACAGTAAGGTCTGCTAACAGAAGTTAGGGATTAATATATAGTAACAGTATACTAAGGTTATAGTCTGGGTTATTAGTTATAGGCTGTATTATAGATCAGTAGTTAGAGGCTAAGGTAATTAATCTTAGACTTAATAAGTATTTACAGTGAAAGTAAGCTGAAAGTATTCTGAGGATAAATATAAAGTTAATTGCTAAAGAGCTATAGAAGTTAGACTATAAGCTAGGCTTAGGTTATACTATATATAAGTCTAATTCTAAATATATTCCTTTATACTTTAAGTTAAGCTGGATTATTCTAACCTAAAATAATCGCTTAGCCTCTAAGTTATATTAGATTATTCTAATCCCTAATAATTATTATCTTATTATTATATAACTTATACTATAGTTCTTCTATCTCTAAATAAGTCCTTGTTATTCCTATGATCCTTCAGTATAAATGTCCTGTTCTAGCCGTCTAACGCCTAAGTGGGTCGTTCAGCTGTTATCCTTGTTTACAGGTCGTAACATTATAGTTTTATAGCTTTATATAGTATATATATATTTAATACGCTTTCGCTTTGTATCCCTGTTTCCAAGAGATTAACCTGTTTTTATCTATTTCTATGACCTCTACTGCGCAACAGTGACCTTGTCGTGTCAGTTAATAAGTGGAAACTTTGCGTGGGGGGATGTTTCGTTTCGATTACACTTACCATGATCTTGAGGGTCTTGCCCTTGTAAGTCACGGCGATGCAGCCACCGCAGTTTTCACCGTTGCCGAAGATGGCATCCGACACACAGGTTGATCCGTCGAGACTAGCGGGCAGTTCGTAGTCCACGAAGCTGCAGGCGCCATTCTGCCAGCAGTTTTCCTCCGTGCAGCCATCAGAGAGGCCGTAACGGGTGCCCAGACCAATGAAAGTCTCAGACGAAGCGGTCTGAACAGCAGGCGCGGCAGTAGAAGCGGTCGTAGAAACGGCCGCGGAATTCGCTTCTTGGGCGGTGATGGGATTGCCCGGAGAGGTCGCGGCGTCGGCCTCGGCAGCCTTTACCTGAGAAGACTGGATGGTGGGCTGGACGAGGGTGGCCAGGGTTGTGGTGGGAAGGACAGTGGAAGTCTTGGGAGGCAAGCTGACACCAACGGCGGTCGAGTTGTGTGCATGCTTGGTATGGTGGTGGTGAGTCTTGACGCTGTGGTGTGCCTTGCAGGCCTTGGCCTCCTTGCCCTCCGCAACAGCAGAGAGAGTTGCAAGAAGCGCAACGGCGAAGTGGGAGATATGGCCGGGAATCATGATGAAAGTGGATTTTGAGGTTGGGAATCTCGCTTAAACTGGTGACAGGATGAATGCAGTGGCGCAACGGTGAAAGAGCGAATGAGTGAATGAGTGAAAGCTCAGGCCAAAAGAATGAACGCAACCAGATCTCTACCAGCTGGGTGTACTGCTGCCAAGAAAGATGTCTAGAACTTGGGGCAATGAAGCTCTTTTATCCGATTAATCCCTCCCCTAATCATTATAATTCCACTTCGTACATGTCACTCCACGTCTTCCGACTTAACCGTTCGAATTTCACTTGAAATGATGCACCCTTCAAAGATTCCACCAACAGCAGCAGCAACATCAGAAACATCCCACGCGTCGTTGCCTGGATTTAAGGAGGTGGCTCCATATGGTGGTCCTTTCAATCTGTCGAAGAGAGGCTAGAACATTTTGTTCGCCGATCATCCGGCGGTCCATACTAAATAGCGAGGTTTGCGAAGCGCTCGCAACAGCCACGAACACGATGCTCATGATAATGTCAGCAGATTAGACGCTAATCAGCGCGTACGGATCTTCAGCCTCAAAGATTGTAATAAGCTTGTAAATTGAAATGAAACACACGAGTAAGTCCCGGTCAAGTCTCGAGCGGGAGTGTACTCATAGCTCACCCCCTAAACACGTCAAGCTTCATCCTCCCCGTCATCAAAGTCCACGTCCAAAGCGCATCGACAATCAGAATGTCAACAAAGCTGAACACGAGACTTCCACCAAAGACAAGACTATGATAAGTCCAAGCCCGGTCAGCCGAGAGGTTCGCCGTCTGACACACAATCGCCCAGGGTAACACATATAGGAAGTTGCTAGCCAGACTCTGCCAGAGGTACCATCGCGGACGCGTCGCGAGCAAGACCGTCGCCAACATCGTAGACATAGCATAGAAAATGTAGCACCAGTCTATCGTCCGCCACATCATTGCTGTCACGTCCGCAACCTCGTCTGAGCCGCTGAGGTATCTGGCGAAGGGGCGGGCTCCGAAGTATGTCAGGAAGAGGCACATTGGCACCTCAATTATAACTGCAATGATGAGGGATAGAAGAGCTGGACGGGTGATGGCGAGAATGTTCGTCTTCTCTGCCTTTGGTTGGAGGGTTTCGACGCCTATGTTGCGTCTCCAAGCGCCCCATGCATGGCCGACAAAGGCTAAAGAGGTTTGCTCGAGTGCTTGGACAGGAACCATGATGAGGCCCCATCTGATAGTATTGAAGACGCCCCAGGCCGTGGCGTACGTGCTTCCCATTGACACGATGTTGCTGACAAGCCAAAGGTATAACGCGTTTCTGATTGCTGATTCAACGAAGGGCGGGATACCAGGACGCAAAAGAATCTTAAGTGCCTTGACACTTGGTCGCGTAGTCTCCAATCCGTTTAGCTCTTGTGTCCTGTCTCTGTGCAGAGGTATGGTGTTCCTCCAGAGAAAGTATGCGAGACCGATCAACGCTGACGCGAGATTACACGCCAACTGAATACCGGCTTGCATGTTCACCGTAGGCTGATGGGATCCAACATGGACCTTTGAGATAATCAAAAGATCCAGGATAATGTTGACCGCAAACTTGACCGAGCTTATGATGAGTGGCACATCAGGTCGGTCGAGCGCTCTCGTGGCTGACGAGACTGCAGTCTCGATCGCGCTGCTAAAGGCACTGAAAGCCCCAATGCGAACGTACGTGATGCTGACGTCGCGGACCTCGACAGGTACGAAGCCCTTTGCAAAGGTGCTGGCACCTGCCACAAAGGCGACGCTCATGACGAGGCCCAGGATGGACTGGAAGATGATGAGTGTGTGCGTGAGCTGTAGTCTTTTCGCGAGGCTCCGAGACGCTTTATCGCCTATGATGACCCAAGCAGCACGCGGCAGTCCCTCGTTGAGAACCTCGGCCACGACGCCAATGTAGGTGTACGCGTCCGTGGTGACTACAAGCGAAGAGTCGATATTGGCGACCCATAGCTTGGAGAGGGTGGCGTAAAGGGCTGGGAGAATGAAGGAGGCGAGGTTGAAGAGCAGGGCGCCGGTATAAGCAGCACGATGAAAGCTCTTCGGGGAGGGCTCATCTGAAGCTGTCCCCCGTCCACCATGTTCCTGGGCAAGAGGAGATGCTGGACGTGCGGTCTCTTCGATATCGAATTTCGGAAGCATGATGTAGCCTGCTCGTAAATTCGTGACGATAGAAGATGATAAAAGCGCGTTGGCTGCACGGTTAAGAGCTGGAAGCTTCATTTTCATGATTATCTTCCTTTGCGGTTGGGGGTCTTGCGGTTAATTATCTTATCGACAGCATTTGCGGGGCTGGGTCAGATGTGCATTCTTGCAGCTGAAGGGAACTACTGCAGGAGGCCGGCGACCCTAAGTACTGGTAAGTGTTAGTCTGGGTCAGTTGATCTGCACCAGCCAGGCGGTAGTCCTGATAAACTTTCTGATTAGGATTGGGGTAGTCGTCCATAATCGTGTGAGGGGTTTGGTAAGGCGCATGAACGGCTGAAGTCATACCTACCTAACACCAGTTAAAGACGAAGACTAGCAATTCTGTATTTAGGCTTGCAACAGTGGCTTGTAGTAAATACAACATCAAAAATTGCAATCCGCTTTTGTAACAATCCCATGCGGTGCGAGTGGACTGCAGTACAAGGACGTGCAGGCCAGCATCTAAAGCCAACAGGAGACGGCATTTGGCTGTGATGACAGAATAGACCGTTCCAAACCTAGGTGTCGTCGAAACTTCTCAAGCTTTATGCAGACTGCGAGGACTCGTGTAAGGAAGACATTGGCATAGCAAGGACTACCAGCAGCCGGATTTGGATACGCACACGCTATGCTTGAGATTTGGAAGATGCAAGATTCAAAGGTTTCAAATCCCATGAACTGCGTATACATGATCTGTACGCAGGTCAAACTTGGGTAAAAGCACTTACAGATTCTGGGTCTGCGCACAGTGGCTCGAACTTTAGACACCTTCACAGATCCAAAAACGGGTCAATTCCAGAGATGTAAGTTGATCACCAGAACCAGAAAAAGAAGTTCATCAACTTAAACACACTCCTTCACCTCCGTTAGTGACCCTTACAAAGTCGCTGCTTGGTCACTATTCTCTACAATAAATCCCGGGGTTTCCGCGTCCACATTAAATCTGACCACAGTGTTGTCCGCCAAAGATCGCAATTCAGACAGCTGCAAAAGGGGGACCGACTCGTCATGCTCTTTCTCCATCATTGATGTCGTAGAACAGCAGTGGTAGAACTGCCGATTTCCAGACTGGCCGACGGCTTCTGTCTTGATAGCTTTGTACCCACGCAGATACAAGGAGGACTGTGGTGATTACAAGCAGACCCCCTGGGTAGGCCAGCCACGCCCAATTCGCCCGAACACATATCGCTGTCTGTCTCTCTGAACCGGTGACGAAAGTCTGGGATGGTACATCGCTATACTCTCCAGAGTATCGCAAGCCTTTCGTACGCATGTAGTTGGTCATCGCTGTGGCCATACCGTTAAAAGCGGTCGAGATTGTGCCAAAAGTCGCATTTCCTCGTTTGAACAGGGAATCAACCCACTACTTGTCTCCGCGGAACATTGCAGCTAACCTCAAATTGGGTGGCAATGGTTCTCCTTTAGGCCGTAGGGTATTGCGGGTTGTGTCATTGAAGTCTCCAGCGGCTGTGTTCGCCAGAAACTCTCCGATAGCACCGACCATTTGTGGCGTGACAATGTTCAGGCATTCCGTGGGATATTCGATGATACCATCATTTGCACCTCGAGTTCCCGCTTTTATGGCGCGCATTCCTACAACATCGTGCTTTCTACATTGGAAAAGACTGTTAGTGGCCAGGTCGTTTGTGAAAAAACATTCAGCTAGGTGAGACAACGGCTGCCTAGTGATAGAATACCACTAGGTATGATGTGATTTGATGGTTGGTAGCCTGATTGACATCGTTTCTCTGAATCGGGCAAGTTCTCAGCAGCCAAGCTGATGGTAAGACAAACTACGACCAGATCAGCGAGACATTGGTTGCCTCACTGAAACCAATGGTCAAATAACAGTCGCCTTCCGTCCCATATAAAGCAGCCATCTTCCGAAAACTAAGCCCACCCCTTCTCAAAGCTTCAGAGCTGTTGTCTTGCGAGCATCGAACGTAAGGCAACGTCGCACATCCTGCTCTGCTACCGTTTTTTAACAATCTGCCTTCAAAAGAATCTCAGTATTTCCAAAATACTTTCAGCGGTCATGATGGAAAGCGCTGCACAACTAGCGGCTTGGAATGCAGGACGACAACGGCGCAAATTATACTATGAACAACAAGCAAGACTGGAGCAGGAAGATAGCCATAGGTACATTGGACGAGATGCGCTCACAGAAATTATTTCACAATCCAATCTGACTACTCTCGATAGGTCTCAATACCCTCCAAAACTGCATATCAGGGATACTTTCCACGCTGAGGGGAGACGCTCTGCATCGGAACTTGTTCAAAAGGCGCCCCAAAATGGTCACGATCCTAACACGCTTTGGAACTTTGAGGATTTCATCAACCCAAATCCAGCATCTGCGTCTAATAAGTATGCAAACACTTGGCAACAGTGGAACACACCTCTTCACCTCACGCTCCTTTGCTTTATATCATAAACTAACTGTAACATATATATAGCATCTATGTGAATAAAGCAGCTTATATTCCTATAAATAACAGTCTAACGTAAAAGGTCTTTTATAGATCAGAGCTTAATACGCTAGAATATCGTTAGCTTAGAAAAGTAAGTTAGAGAGTAGGTTATATTATACCTTCCTCTAAGTATAAAGCTACCTTAGATACTTAAAGGTATTATAATATACCCTTCTAGGCTTAAAAGAGCTTATAAACCCTAATCCTATATAACTAATACTATATTATTTTATATATAAGCTTAAGTTATATAAATAGATATAAAAAGAAGTAATTAATAAAAAAAACTAATAAAAAAGATTACTTTATAGTTTTATTATTAAATTATAAAAAAACTTCTCTTTATATACTTTCTATTATAATTAAAATTATAAATACTAAAGTAGTAACTAATACTACTATTTTACTTAGTATAAATAAAGGTCTCTTATTAGCCTAGAGTAAAAAGTTAAAGTAGTTATTAAAGTAAAATAGTAGTAATAATAATATCTCTTATACTACCTCTACTTCTTAATTTTCCTTCTCTATCTATAATATTATAAATATATATATTACCTACTTTATACTTATATATATATATAGTTATATAGTAATTATAATACTTAGTCTTTACTTATAATAGTGTTTTTAATACTAACTATATTATTTTTAGATAGCTAAAGGAATTAAAGCTAAGTATATAGCTATAATAGCTAAAGTAAAAGCTATTTTTACTAAGAAGAAGTAGAAAGAGAAAGAAAGAGAGAAAAAAGAAAGTAGTAGTATTCCTCTAGCTCTTCTAGAGCTTAAAAGCTTTATACTTAAGAGTAAATCACTTTATTTCTACTCTATTATTTTAAAGTTCTCTTATTATTATAAACTCTTCGCTTTACTTTACTATTTTTATAGTTAAGTTATTAACTTAAGTTATTTTATAGAAACTAAAACTATTAAGCCTAATAAAAATAAGAAGCTTATAGAAAATAGAAAAGCTAAAGAAAGGTCTAATTTAGAATCTATTATTCTTATATCTCTATCCTCTTATAAGCTATAATAAAGCTATAAATAGTATATATCTTAGAACTTTATTACCTATTAAATCTTTATATTATTTACTAACTTCTAAGTAGAAGTAGAAGCTTTAAAAGCTTAAAGCTAAGAAGAAGAGTAGCTACTACTACTAGATAATACTATTTACCTGCTATACTTATATAGTACTATCTTAAGTATATCGCTTAGTATATATATATCTAGTTTAATATACAGAAGTAAATATACTTCTTATAAAGAGAAGAAAAAGCTATATATCCTCATGCTAGTCTCTATATCTAGACTAAAGCTTTAATTCCTAAAGAGTATATAAAAGAATCTTACTAAGAATATATATTTACTATATAACCTTTATCTTATTAGTTATTTACTAACCTATAGGCTATAAGTCTTCACTTATTAGAGAACTATACTCTATAAAGCTTTTAATATCTATAATAAAGCTTAGAAGAAAGCTAAAATTAAGAGTAAAAGTAATAAAGAAATAGCTATAAAGCTTATAGCTCCTCTTCCTATACTAGCTTTAGCCTTATAAGTTGAAATTACTATAGAAGAAGTACTAATCTCTAGTAGTTTATATACTAATCTATCCTCTAAAGCAAATCCTTCTATTACTAAAGTAGCTAGTATTTATACTGCTATTAACAGCCTCTTTAGTAGTATTATTCTCAAAATATTACTACCTATATATTATATCTTAATAGATAACTATATAACTGCTCTCTAGAGATATAAATAGAAAGCGTAATATTATATTACTAAATATCTTATAGAGTATAGATATTTCAAGCTCTTAAGAAAGCTATATACTTCCTAGCTATTAAGCTATTTTTAATTAAAAATACCTAGCTTATAGGCTTTATTTACTACTTAACCTTTCCTCTTTAATTTATACTACTATTTATAATATATCTTAGAAGTTTAAAAATATTCTAAACTATTCAAACTTTACTTAAGAAAAGGGTTTTATAAGGCTATTAGCTAGCATTTTATTAGTAAGAAGATATATAACTTAGAACGATTATTTAGTATATTCCTAATAGAGCTATATATTCTAGATATCTATATAGTAAAATTAAGTTAAAATATACTTCTTTTTACTTATTATAAGTTAAATTATTTACTAATTATTATAATAGATCTTCTATATATCTCTAAAGCTAAGTTTAAAGTTAGTAAAAAGTTATTTAAAAGCTATTATCTCTTTTACTATATATTCTAAGCTAAGAAGCTTAGCTTCTATTATTAATATAGTTACTATACTTTAATATATAGCTTTCTATTAAATTAGACCTCTAAAAAGAGATATTATAAAGTCTTAAAATAACCTTTATATTTCTTTATTATTAGTAAAAGATATATTACTTATAATTAATAATACCTATATAATCCTACGTCTTAAAATACTAAAGTATATTATAAAATATTATATATACTATAAATATTAAATAACTTAGTTTACAGCTTAATAATACTTTAGAGATAGGTTTATTAGAAACTATAATAATAAAATGCAAGTAAACGCTATATCTAGTTATATTATAATTATAGTATAGAAGATTAAGCTAATCTTCTCTTAATATGAAAAGACTTCTTAAAAAGATACTTCTCTATTAGACTTCTTAAGTAAAATAAAGAGTAAAAGCATTATTAATACTCTAAAGTTAATAAGGTTAAATTTCTTTATAACTTACTTAATATACTAATTATAAGAAAAATAAATCTTTTATATTACTTAGTTATAAATAATCTTAATTCCTAAGTACTATTTAGCTAGTCTTTAATCTTTTAGTTTATACTTCACTTTAATACTATTTATAACTATTTCTATATCCTTTATATAGTTTTTATAATATAAAATAAAGATATTATTAATATAGAATAGTATAAATACTTTCTTATTATAGAATTAAAAGAGGTATAAGTCTTTACTTATTAGATAGAGTCTAAAGTAAAGAAAAATATTTAAGAACTCTTTATACTAAAATAAAAGCATATTATAAAGGCTATATAGTATGTATTAAAGTTCTATAACTTTTCTTTCTTTTTTAAAACTATCTAGTAAGTAATAAATAATAAAGAAATTATTTAGTCTATATATAGTATTTAGAAATATATTAATAATATTAAATTAGTAGATTTTAAGGTTAAATTATACTATAAAAGCTATTATAACTCTGAAAGTTTTTATAGTAAAGATTATAGTATATATCTATTCTAAAAGATATTTCTCTTAGAAGTTACTTTATATATATATCTTAGCTTTATAGTAGTTAAAATATCTATATTAATTAAACTTATAAGTAAATACCTACTTAAGAAAGATAAACTTATTCTTTACTTTTATTTAGTTTATAACTTCTTAAATATCTATTTCCTTAAGTTTATTAATCTTAATATTATATACTTTAATAAAGTAAGAGTAAAGTAGTTCTAATATATATTAGATATCTCTCTAAGTTTTAAAAAGCTTAATAAGCTAATTAATATAGATCTTTCTACTTAATACTATAAATATATATTCTAGCTTTACTTAGTAAATAGAAGTAAAAATAAAGTAGTAGAATAAATAATAACTCTAGTCTACTTCTTTAAGTACTTTTTACTACTTTAATATATATATCTTAAAAAAAATATCCTAGTTTTATTCTATTTAGAAGAATATAAAATATATTCTAAAATAAGAAGATTATCTTAGTTTTATATTTTTAGGTTAGCTTAAGTTAGTATAGTTATATACTTACTCTAATTCTTCTTTAATAATACTCTTTTCTCTAGATTTTAATATAACTATATTAGCTAAATAAAAGAAATACTTTATAAAAGTAGTTATATATTATTCTCCTCTATATTTAGATCTTATAGAAGAAATATTAGAATATATAGATCTTATCTAAGATTATCTTTAATAAAGTAGCTAGTATTTTAAGTCTTTTCTATTACTTTAAACTTAAATAAAGTTAATAGTAATATTATATTTAAATCTTATATTTCAGTAAAATCTATTTAACTTAAAAATAAGTATCTATATCCTTTAACTATTTTAACTAGTTATAATTCTCTTAATAAAAAATATAATAATAATACTTTATTATTAATTATTAATATAATATTAGCTTTATTTTATACTTCTAGAAATTATAGTTTAAGAAGTATAAAAAAAGCAATTCTTATCTTTTAGTAACTAAGTAAGCTTCTTTACTTTAAATTACTATCTTTATATTATTCTTTAAATAAAATATCTTTTTATTAAACATTATATTTTATATAATAATAACTTCTTAAAGTAAAGATACCTAGATCCTATAGAGATTATATAAGTTCGCTATATATCTTATAAGATATCTAATATACCTTTATATTATAACTTTAAAGTTATATCTATTCTTATTTACTTTATATTCTTTTTTAAGAAAGTATACTTTATAGCTATATATATATACTTTTCTCTATTAAAAGTATAAGTTAACTAAGAGATTTACTTTATAAGTAGGTTTATAATACTTAATAAAGTCTTTTAGCTAATCCTCTTTAACTTAGATTAATAAAAGCTAGCTATAGTATTAATAAAAGCTTATATTATAAAGAAATATAGTAGCTTATACTACTTTAACCTAAAGTATAAATAGAAGTTTAGTAGCTTAAAATATTATAATAGCCTTTATAATTAGCTTCTAACTTACTCTCTCTATACTTCTATTTAGTTCCTTTATATATAAAAAAGCCTATTTAATCTTAATCCTTAAATCTAAAGCTTAGATCTAGAACTCTAAGAGCTTATTTATTATAATTATAGTATACTTACTATCTTACTTTATTTTATATAAAGTAAAGCTATACTATCTCTATACTTAGTATTTAAATATTTAGATTACTATAAAAACTAAATATTAAGACTTATCTATATATAAAAAGATAAAAAGTTAATCTATATACTTATTTTTAATAATAAATATCTACTTATTTATATTAAAACTTACTAAGTAGTTAAATAGATCCTATAAAATCCTATAGAAAGAGCAAATTACTCTTTATTCTAAGGTTTATTATAATATAACTTACTTTATATATATTATTATATAATATTAGTAGTTAAAGTAAGTAATTTCTTAGATTTTTACTTCTTAAGTATTAAAAATAAGTTTCTTAAGAGCTTTTAGTTCTATATCTAGAGTAAAAATATTATATTTCTATATTATTAGAGCAAGTTAGTAAGTATTCTTAAGAATATTACTTTATATAAGTTATTATAAAAGTAAGTAGGTTTAGTATTAAAATATTACTAGAGAGAATATATTTAGAATAGAAATAAGAGAGATAAAGTTAGTAATCTATAAAAGTAATATTACTCTTTTTTAAGAGTTTCTTTACTTCTATACTATCCTTATAATCTCTAATATAAAAAGTACTATTAAAACCTAAATACTAAATACCTATCTTTTATAGTAAGTATTCTAAAATAATATTAATATAGAAGTTATCTATAAGTATAACGTTTTATAGTATAATATTCTAAAGCCTATTTACTCTATTAAAAATATTATAAAAGATCCTTATACTTTATACTATAATAAGGTATAAAGTAGTATTTACTTTAACTTATCTTTTTACTTTATAGATAATTAAGCTTTCTTTAAAGAGAGAGATATTATTAATAAAATAGATAGCATTATAGTTATCTAATATTATATTACTAGAGAGAATTCCTAAGCCTTAAGTATAAGTTATATAGATACTATTAGGTTTAGGTTCTAGTATAAAGGTCTTTATTTCCTTTATAGTAATTAAAGCAATAATATCTTTAATAATTATATAAGCTATTATATTAGCTAGAAAGTTTATCTTAGAGATAGAGAAGTTAATTAACCTCTTTACTCTATTAGAGTTATTTTTAAGAAGCCCCTTCTTATTCTAAGTATTACTATTACTAAAGTAGAGAAAACTAAAGTTCTTTATAATAAGCTACTTTTTATATACTACTTTAGCGTAAAGCTTAGAATAATCTAGTTTATTAATTCTAAAGTAAACTTATTTTACTTTATCTAGGTATAAATAAACCTCTTTATTTATAAGTATAAATTTAAGTTAATTATAAATAGAAAAAGTCTATTTATATTCTCTTCTATATATATAATAAGTTACTAACTTACTTTATAAAGGCTTTTCTAAAGTAGAGTTTCTAGAGATTATATTATCTAATTACCTAGCTAGTATTATAAAAACTCTATTTATATAACCTTTTAATTAAGTTCTTATTATATTTTTATAGAGAAGGTCTTCAAATATATTAGTATACTAACTTATACTTAGGATTTTAGTATCTAAATACTCTTATTTAATAATATTAATAAGCTTTAAGTTAGCCTAAGATAAGGTAAAGTAATATTAAATTGCTTAAAAGAAGGTTTTTAATATAAAAGTTCTTTAAATCTCTAGTAATTTATACTAGGAAGCCCTAAGAAATATGCTTTAAAAGTCTCTAATCTAAGTATTTAAGTTAATAATAGAAGATATCTAATCTAGAACTAAAGTATATTCTTTATAAATTATAATAAGATTACTTAACTTACTTAAAGTATAGTATTACTTCAGAATATAGATTAAAATATAAAAGATATAATCTCTTTTCTTAAAAAGCTTTACTTAAGCTAGAGTAAAGATTTCTTTAGAAACTATATCTTTAACTTACTTATTAAAAGCTTTATATATTTACTCCTTCTAAGTATACTTTACTTTATATATAGTATATATAGTAAGATATAAAGTATAAAACTTAAAGACTTCTATAGATCTCTTAGTAAGAAAAGTAAAAGTAACTAGTATAAGTAGTAATAGGTTATTAGTAGCTTTCTTAAGCTTTTCTTCTCTAAAGTCTTTATTATAAGCTTCCTATTTTACTTTATAGTATTTATATTACTTCTTATTCTCCTTCTAAATCTAGTTATTAAGTAAAAGTATATCTTTAACTTTATTTAGATTAGAAGAAGTACTAGAAGTATTATTTAAGTTAATATATTTCTAGATATCTTTTACTTTTATTTCTATTTAAAAAGTAATATACTAAATAGAGAAGTTATAATAAAGAATAAATTTATATAAAATACTTAAATCAGTAGTTATTATTATATTAGAAATAAACTATAAATTAAGGTTAATTTTAAGAAATATAACTAAAAATTAAAATAGAATATAGTAGATATAGAATAAATTAAATAAAGTTATAATTTATTTTATAAATAGTAGTTTAGAAGTATAGTATTATTACAGTCAGCTATCTAACAGTAGGGTCTGCTAACAGAAGCTAGGGATTAATACGTAGTAACAGTACACTAAGGTTATAGTCTAAGTCGTAGGTTATAGGCTTATATCGTAGATTAGTAGTTAGAGGCTAAAGTAATTAGTCTTAGACTTAATAAGTATTCGCAGTGAAGGTAAGCTGAGAGTATCTTAAAGATATTCATAAGTTAATTACTAAAGAGCTATAGAAGTCTAACTATAAGCTAGGCTCTAGTTATATTATATATAAGTTCGAATAGTACTCTTTATCTTTATTACTATTCCTAATCCTAATAAGGTCTATCTCTTATTTATATAAGACCTATATATACTAAGGACAGCCTCTATATTCTTAGTATATAGATCTAATCTCTTATCTTATTATTATATAACTTATATTATAGTTCTTCTGTTTCTAAGTAAGTCCCTGTTATTCCTATAGTTCTATAGTACAAATGCCTTGCTATAGCCAGCTGACGCCTAAGTAGGTTGTCTAGCTGTTATCCTTGTTTACAGATTGTAATAAGTATAAACTAAGCTTATAACTATTATAAACTAATTATAATATATATAGTATCTATATAAATAAAATAGCTTATATTTCTATAAATCAGAGTCTAATATAAAGGGTTTTTTATAGATTAGAGCCTAATATACTAGAATATCATTAGCCTAGAAAAGTAGGTCGGAGAGTAGGTTACGTCGTACCTTCCTCTAGGTGTAAGGCTGCCTCGGATGCTTGAAGGCATCACGACACTTTGATTATGAGTCAGCTAGAGTCATCCTGCATCACAGTGGAGATCCCAATATCTACAACGGGGAAGGACGCACTGCAATCCATGAGGCTATTAAGCGTCAGAACCTAGAGGGCGTTCGTTTCCTTATTCGCCATGGTGCAGACCCTGACAGAGCCTCGCAAGATGGCTTGGTGCCTCTTCGTGCAGCTCTTTACGAGGGAGACGAAGAAATGTTTTTCGTCCTGCTCGAGGAAGGTGCCACTTTGGAGGCTGCCGCGTATTACGAATGGTCAATCACAGACCTGGCTTTGCTGGCCTCGGAAAAGTCCATACTGGAGAGGCTTATGTCAGATGAGTACAGACAACTACCTACGCCGTTGATGCAATCCGTCGGAGCATCTTTACGTCCAATGTCTCAGGATATGGCCATCTTGGCTAAGAGAATTGTTGCTGTCGCTTCAAGCAATCAAGTCCTTCCGGAAAAGGCCTTGTACGAGACGTATCACCACCTATCTTCTAGATTGAACATTCCTCGAAATCGGAGGTGGGAAGCGGACACCGTCAATGACCTCGTCGACAACATAATGGACAGTCTTCATAGCGTCTCCCAAATCCCACGATTGGCTCTTGGCGAGAGCTTCTGCCCGGAATGCTTGGAAATTCAGAAATTCATCGGAAGATTCTCCCGGGGTAGAGCCGCTGCGAAGTATGAGGCTTATGACAGAGTGGCCGGTTTCCATACGAACAGGCAGGAGCTGGACAATTGTGCGCTTTCTGGATGTCCCGTTTCTGACTATTTCTGAAAGTTCCGCGAGCTTGAGGAGAAGGGCGAAAGTGGCCAAAATCATGAGCTTTCACCCATTGCTCTGCATCTCCTGCCACAGCCTGAATACATGATTGAGGAGGCACTCAATCCACGTCGAATAAATTCGTTCATCGCAAAGGTTGGGGATTCAAAACCTTTACAGGCGAAGTTCAACTTGCGACCCTACGACACAGGGTTCGAGACTCACCAGGAATATCCTCTCAGCCACTGCGACGATACGAGCACCGGCTCGCCAAAAGCATTGAGCGTTGCAAAGCAATGGCTCCAGATATGCAAAACCTCACCAAAGCATTCTTTCTGCCGAGACACATACGGTCCATCTGGAACATGCAGCACTTTACCGACCAGAGTATTATGTGTGGGTTCTGAAGACAGAGAACCATTCCTATTCGAAGGTAATGGCCTCAAGGAGCCTTACTGTATCCTTTCATATTGTTGGGGTCTCGCGGGGAACACCGTAACCACCAAAGAAAATTTCTCACAACGCACCCAAAACATCCCTCTGGCAACGCTCCCGACGGTAATTCGTCAGGCTGTAATAGCTACGAGAACCTTGGGGTACAAGTACATTTGGATCGACGCACTTTGTATCATACAAGATGATCCGGATGACTGGGCCCGTGAGGCGGCAGTAATGCACGACCGTTACTCCCAGGCCGACTTGACAATTACGAGTCTTGTTGCAGCAGATTCCATGGACAGCTTGTTCGAGCCACGTCCAAGGAGAACTGCTAGGCCTATACCACTGAACCTCATTCTTCCGAAAAAGTATCGACATCCCTTCAACGAGAGGATATTCGAGTTTGCGGCTTATCCCGACTACCATAAGTATCCGGAGTGCGTGATCAAAGGTCCAGTGCATCAACGGGCTTGGACATTACAAGAACACCTCATGAGCACACGAGTGGTCTATTTTGGCCCCGGTATCTTACACTGGGAGTGTCTTTGTTCGTATCGCCTCGAACCGGATCCCGATGCATTGTGTGTCGAGTTCGCTCACAGGGAGCTGGACGAAAGGCGGAGACTGAAAACAGCTGTCAAGACCCTTCAGCGACAAGAATTGTCTCATCAGACCAATGCACCCCCCATCGAAGTGTGGCAATTACAAGTTGAGGAATTCACTCGGAGAAAGTTGACGAAGCGTTCTGACAGGATTCCAGCGTTCCTGGCAATCTCTAAGGTGCTTTGCAAAGCGGGCGGGGACAAATTCATTGGTGGTCTATGGACTGGGAAACAGTTGATTCCCAGCATGTGCTGGAAACTTCACCAGGCTGATGATACGGACATTAGGGGGTCGTCCTGGACTTGGGGATCTCGTTCTGGCGAGATATCCTACGAATTGCTCAAACATCCGGGGAAGATGATGCCAAAGTCATCCATCATTTCAGTCGACATCAGCAGTGACACATCTCAAAGCAGTGTCTCGGGTTCTATTACGCTCAGAGGCTTTCTTGGTGTGTGCAAACCTGATAGCTACGGTCATATCTTTGGCTTTAGACCTCCAGATCTATCGGGTATATCAAAATGGTTTGACGATGCTTCGGAATCTCGAGATCACGTCTATATCTTCGACATGGTGGAATCTGGGACAACGCCCCCACGTCCTGCATCCAGGTCTACAGGCAATCAGCCATCTTACGGGGATCCCAAGAAGCATACTGTTAGCCTTTTGCTAAAGCCTGTCGATGTTGGCAAAAGCTTTCGAACCGCTACAGTCTTTCGTCGTGTTGGCATTGCCAAAATAGCCGAGTTCGAGGAATGCAGTGTATCAGAGAAAGATGAATATGATAGGATCGCCATGTGCCGAGATGTCACGGAATTCGAGACGGGCCGAGTGGTGGTCATTGTTTGAGAAGTATATTTGGCGATCCTGTCACATTGAAGTCATTTCCACGTAATGTTGTACAACTGAAATTTGATCGTGAATCGTGAATCCCGAAGGCTTCAATAATCTCTCTTTGAGCTAAGCGCAAGCGCCCGTCTAGGATCCTTGTCTCTCTATTTAACCCAGGCGATGTTCTTAATAAAATGATACGACTCGTGACGGCGCAACGAAACTTTCCTTCGTGTGGAGCTTGATGCAAGACCTGTCTACCTTGTTGAAGCTAAGGTTCGAACTAAGATAGCTTTCTGACTGTCTCAACACTTTGGAGTGCCGCATTTGAGTCGTCGACAGACGGGTGATCCCAGGAGGGATTCACGGCCGCATACTCAAGAGTGCCCGGAGTTTGTAGGATTGTCGGCATATGCACTTAAGCAGGCGTGCCTTTTCTCAGACGTTACTTAATGACAACTTAGTCCTGGCATAGTAGTTATATGCAACACCGACTGGGAATAACATCAATGAAGCGGAGTCGACCGCGGGAAACGGGACTGAAAAATAACTCCGGAGGATGGGTGACGTCGTGCGCGGCATCGGGGCCACCAGGCCCCTATCTCGCGGCGCGGGAGCATCCGCTGCGTCGGGGCGCGACTCCGCGAGTCGGGACGAACGGCATCCAAAAGCTTATCAGACCGCGATACAGTGGGTATGGTCCTTAGTGATCCAAAAATGTCGTCAATCCCGCCGAGTTTTCTCCCAGTCCCGTCGAATGAAACAGGGCCAAGCTGATTGGGCAATTGGGGCGGCTAGCGTTTGCATGCGACCCCGAACACTCCGGCGGCGATTCCGTCACGACGGAACAACGACGTCATAGCGTGCTCAAGCACAGCGACTAGGGGTCCACCACGCACCAGAGCACCACACTACCCTGCCAAGGCAAGTTCCCTTCTCTTCTACATGACGGGAGAGACCTTGTAATACTCTCGGCCAGCCGCTTTCTTTTTGATACCCTCTCCTCGTACATACCATTCCTCTGATTTCCAGAAGCAGAAACATCTCCACTCTCCAACAACATGGCATCAAAAACAACACCACAAGCAGAGGTCCCGACCTTCTCACCCCTCGACTATGCCAAGTTCTTCGGCGCCGGCGCGCTCGCCGCGACGCTCACCCACGGCGCCGCCACGCCCATCGACGTCGTCAAGACGCGCATCCAGGTCGACGACGCCATGAAGGGCCTCAACATGGTCAGCGCGGGGCGCACCATCGTCGCCAAGGAGGGCGCCTCGGCGCTGCTCACCGGCTTCGGCCCCACGGCCGTCGGCTACCTCGTCCAGGGCGGCGGCAAGTTCGCCGGCTACGAGTTCTTCAAGAAGCAGTTCATCACCCTCGCCGGCGGGCCCGACAAGGCCGTCGACAAGCGCACCGCCATCTACCTCGGCGCCAGCGCCACGGCCGAGTTCTTTGCGGATATTCTGCTGTGCCCGCTCGAGGCGACGCGCATCCGTCTCGTGTCGCAGCGCGGGTTCGCGGATGGTCTGACGTCGGGATTCATGCGCCTGGCGCGCGAGGGGGTTCAAGGGTTTTATTCCGGCTTCGTGCCGCTGCTGTTTAAGCAGGTGCCGTACGCCGTGGGCCAGTTCTCGGTACACGAGGCGGCGGTGGAGGTTATCTACCGCACCATGGGCCCCGAGAGGAAGGCGAAGATGACGCAGCTGCAGTCGACGGGCGTGGAGCTGGCGTCGGGCGTGGTTGCGGGTGTCGCGGCGGCGGTGCTCTCGCACCCGGCGGACACGCTGCTGTCGGCCATCAACAAGGGCGCGGGCGACCCGAAGCAGGGGGCCACGAGCCGGATGTTCCAGCTCGCGAGGGAGTTTGGGCCCAAGAGGCTGCTGTTGACGGGGCTGGGCCCGCGTATTGTCATGACGTGCGGTCTGGTCGCTGGGCAGTTTGTGATTTATGCGCAGTGCAAGACGTTGGTTGGGGCCCCGGCTGGCATTGAGATTCACAAGGAGGAGTCGCTGTGATTGGGATGGGGGTTATTGGCTAGAGGGGATAGATGGAGTCACGGGGGTTTCGCAGGCGTTATGGGCGTTTTTAGGGCGGTAGAGCGGGTAGACGGAGCGACGCGCAATGGACCTTATTCTACGACAACGGTCTAATTCAAAAGTATTTGCATGAAGCATCAATGAAGTGCGCGATATGTGAGCGATGCTGGGTACGTGGTGTTGACCCTCTGGCCTGCAGGAGATCCCGAAAACGAGCTCCGGGCTATCCGTGTTCCACTTTGCAGATGCACACCGCTGGATCATTGAGTCGCGAGAGATGCCATTATCTAAAATGGGAATAATACGCGGACTGAGAACGTTGCAGATGTCTTGGGCCGTTTCATTCTAAGCGTGGCCGATGTCTCTGCGGGGGATGACTACTTCAGGACGGACGTTGACCACGAGAAACTCATTTCTTATTTTGCCGAGTGCATGGCGACACCAAACCGTTCGAGGCCTTCCCGTGTTGTACGGCTTAAATTACGTCTTATGAATCCAACCAGCCGGCTCAGCATTGACAAGTTGACTTGCACACCGTCTAGGAGTACTCGCAGGATGTTGAAGTCAGCACAGATGGCAACGATGGATCGTGACGGAAGCCGGTTTCGCATTCGTTCGTGAAGCCGGTTTCAACTTTAGTGAAGACTATCCGAACGGAAAGGTTTCACGTCCTGGCTCAGCCGAGAGTGCTTCCTTCCCAGAGACAACCTGTCCGAGACTTCCTCCCGGATGCTACGAGACCATCCTCATCCAACACATCATTGATCCCAGATTCGATGGTGAAGGAAGGGGCAGGAGGCTCCTCGCGGAAGGGCCGATGATTTCATCTCTTGCTGGTCTTTCGTCCTTGGATTCGTAGATTCATCGCCCCTTCCTCTGTGCACCTCGCTATGTTAGTGCAACCTCTCTAGACGGGAAGGCGCACCCTTGTGTCTCCTTCATCAAAGCTTCCCGATATTTAACCATATGGATGGCTCACCAGGCCAAAACACCATCACCATCCATCACCGACTCAAACCCACATCCCTCCGCTCACGCAACCCATTCCACCACCCCATCTCCACTCCAAACTCGCCGGAAGCCAACCAAAATGGGCCTCGAATCCGCCATAGTCTCTCTCATCCTCCTCCTCAGCTGCATCACCACCCTCGCAGCAGCCGAGTCATACACCCTAACGGCCTACTCCCCCGCAACCCGCGCGATCCACGGCAAACCCATCAACGCCAGTGGCCGCCGCTTCATTATCGGCCTCGATGCCCCGATGACCTACTGCCCCGACGTCGTGCCGCGTGACTCCTGCCCGCCCGGAAACATCACCACCGTCAACGGTGACCTCACGGTGATGAAGGTGCGTTCTCTTATCACCACACCCTCCGGGGGAGCACCGAGACCTCAATCTACTTCCCGTCTCCCAACTCGAACCAGCTAACTGACTATTCACACCGCAGACCATGGTACCAGGCGGACAGTTCATCTACATCGATCCCGAAGGATTCGTCGGCTTTACCCAGGCACACTCGAGCTACCCCTTCAACATCACCACGAAAGGCTTCCACCGGACCACCGCCAAGCCCTCGTCGCCGTGCGATCCTGAGCCGACGGTCCTCGACTTCTGCGACCCGAAGGACACCACGAGCAAAGGTTTGTACGCCTGTCCTTACCCCGATCTCGCGGGGACGTGGGTGCTCGTCGCGGGCAGTGCCCGAGCGAGGGCGCGGCGGGGTGATTGTGAACAGCTCGAGGGGCTGGAGATGCACGATAGCGAGGTCGAGCTTGGGGCGTGGCAGTATACGTGATGAAGCTTCCATTCAAGCCTTTATGGTGTCGGTTTCAGTGTTCTGAGGATGAGTTCGGACTACGGCACACTCTCATCACAATTTTGGTAATTTTGGTCTGGCCACACGGGGCCAACATTGGTCGAACAGTACACACTTTTCTCAATTTGATGTTTAGCACCATCGGGCCTTTTTCAGTTACAATACAATACACTTTCTTCTCTCAACACACTTAATCCAACACGAGCTCGACGTCAAACTCTTTGGCGTGGAGCTCGTACGCGGGCAGCGTCGCCGGGCCGCAAGAACCCGTGCCCAGACCGTGGTGCTTCCAGTCCAGCCTGACGACCGTGTCCTCCCTCTTGCGCTTGTACAGCTCGTACGGATGCTCGCACTCGTCCAGGTCCTTGGTGGTGTAATGCATCGCAGAGAACGACGCGCCGTCGAGGTCGCCGAACCGCGCGCGCAGCAGCTTTTCGCGCGGCGCGTTCTGGTCCACGACGCCGTTCTCGTCCGGCAGACGCCCGCGGAGCTCAACCCAGCGCACGTCGGTCCTGTTGCCGCCGTCCTGGGGGTACTCGTAATCAACAAATAGATCGTCGACCGTTTCCTCCCAGTTGCCGAACGCCTGCGCGCGCTTCTTGTCCGAGTAGCTCTCGCCCGGCCCGCGGCCCCACCACGCGACGGTCTCGACGCCCTTGACACCGCCCGTGAGGCCGATGCGGGCGAAGGTGTCCGGGAGGAGGGGGCCGTTGGGCTTGCCCTTGATCTTGATGTAGACGGCCTCGCCGTGGAAGGTGAAGGTGGTCCAGGTGTCGACGGCCCAGGCGAGGACGGGCGGCGCGATCCGGGAGTGGACGTTGACGACGAGGCCGTGCTTCTCCTTGCGCCACTCGACGCGCTTGACGTGGTGGCGCGTCTGGTGCAGGCGGCGGTCCTCCCAGTTCTGAAGCGGCCGCCGCGGTCGTTGTCGGTGAGCGCACGGTAGAAGTCCATGACAAAGGGCTCGGTGAGGAGGTCGAGGTGCGGGCGGGCGGCCTTCTTCCAGCTTGTGAGGGTGCCGAGGGTGAGGTCGAGGCCCCAGGTGGACTGGCCCGTGGAGGAGGTGATGCTGAGCGTGGACGGGTCGGTTTGCTGGATGGTTGGGACGGGGTCGACGAAGGGTTGGAAGAGGGTGGAGAGGATGCGGGCCATGGAGGGGGGTTTGGAGAGCGGGAGCTGGCCGAAGGCGACGCGGTGGCCGGCCTTGGCCCAGTTGGTGTCCTCGGTGAGGATGAAGTCGATGTGGAGGTATGCCTCGGCGGTGAGGTCCTTGGGGAGGCCCTTGATCTTGAGGTGCGCCTTGGTGTGAGGCTTCACGCCCTTGGGGATCTCGACCTCCTGGTCGCTGCCGATGACGAGGCCGTCGCCGACGATGTGCCAGGTCGCGGTGAGGTGGTCGAGGTCGATAAAGTCGTAGCGGTTGACAATGGTGACCTCGTTGCCCTTGATGCTGAGGGTCTGGACGGGCTCGATGGCCTTGCCGTACTCGCGCAGGCCGGGGGTCGGGGTGTGGTTGGCGAAGCAGAGGCCGTCAAAGACGAAGTTCTTGTCGTTGGGGTCGTCGCCGAAGTCGCCTCCGTAGCCCATGTACTCTTCACCGTCCGCGTTCTTGGTGCGAAGGCCCTGTGAATGTTAGCATGTGGATATGTGAGTGAGCTGTGAAGACTTACATGGTTGGCCCATTCCCACACGAAACCTCCCATCAGACGAGGGTGCTCGTAGAAGGCGTCGATGTACTCCTTGACGCCGCCGGGTCCGTTGCCCATGGCGTGGATGTACTCGCACAAGACTAGCGGCTTCCTCCAGTCCTTCTCAGACGCCTGGTAGACGATGTCGTCGACTGAAGCGTACATCCGGCTGTAGATGTCTGCGGTTTGGGCGCCGCCGTCACCCTCGTAGTGGACGAGACGAGACTGGTCGATGCTCTTGATGACGTCGTACATGTGCTGGTGGTTTTGTCCGTAGAAGGACTCGTTGCCCAGAGACCACAGGACGACGGAGGCGTGGTTCTTGTCACGCATGACCATCTGCCTGGCCCTGTCCTCGTAGGCCTCTCTCCACTCTGGGTTGTCGGAGGCGAACTTGTGGCCGTCGATGCCCACGACACCGAAGCCATGGCATTCGAGATCAGCCTCATCAAGAATCCAAATGCCAAGCTCGTCAGCGAGGTCGTAGAGCCTGGGATCGTTGATGTAGTGAGAAGTGCGAATACCATTGACATTAAAATGCTTCATAATAAGCAGGTCACGCTTGAGGAAATCATAAGGCACGCAGCGGCCGGAATCAGGATGGTGCTCGTGGCGGTTGACGCCGCGGAACTTGACGGGCTCTCCGTTGATGCAGAAGACGCCCTTGATGAGCTCGGTCTGGCGGAAACCAACCCGCTGGACCAGGCTGCACTTTTGGAAGTTGAGAACAAGTGTGTACAGGTATGGCGTCTCGGCGGTCCACTTGTGAGGGTTCTTGACGCGCACCTCGAAGCGGTTGGTGCGGTCAAAGATTTCCATGCCCTTGGCGATGAGCTTGCCGTCGGCGTCGAGGAGCTTCATGTCAACGTAGGCGCCCCGGTTCATGGTGATGTCCACGCGGAGGGTGGCATCCTTGTAGTCCTTGTCGAGGAACGTGTGAACGTAGTAGTCCTCCGGGTGGAATTTAGGAAAGGCGTGGAGGTAGACGTCGCGGAAGATGCCACTCAGCCACCACTGGTCTTGGTCCTCGAGGTAGGTGCCGTCACAGCGCTGGTAGACCTCGACGGCGAGCGTGTTCTCGGCGTCGACGTTGATGAAATCCGTGACATCCCACTCGCTCGGGTTTCTGGCTCCCTGAGAGTAGCCAACCTCATGGCCGTTGACCCAGACGGTGAAGCCCGAGTCAACGCCCTCGAAGCGCAGCCTGAGCTGGTTGTCCTCGGCAAAGTCCTTGTCGACGTGGAATGTGGTCACGTGGCGGCCGCACTCGTTGTCATCGTACGGGATGTTGGGGGCGTCCACGGGCCAGGGGAAGTTGAGGTTGGTGTACTGCGGGCCCTTTCCGTAGCCCTGGCACTGCCACATGCCGGGTACGACGATGTCGCCCCATTCCGAGGTGTCAAAGTCGGGCTTGTAGAAATCCCGGGGCCCAGCAAAGGGCGAGGTTGTCAGGTGGAACTTCCACTTTCCGGAGAGCAGCTTGGACTTGGACTTGGTGATATCCCTGGTGAGAGCGTCCTCCTCATTGTTGTACAGAAAGAAGTAGCTCCGTGGGGGCAGGGTGTTGCGATGGAGGACCTTGAGGTTGCTCCAGTCTGGAGTATGCTCGGGATAGACATGAGTGGGCGGGCCACTGACCACCGTGGTGGTCACCGTGGTGGTGGTGTTATGTTGTTTGCTCGGACGGGCCGCCGTTGGATGAGCCCTCACTTGAGGAGCTTCCCAGACGGCGGCGGTGGGCTAGCTTTTCCATGTAGACACTCAGATGGAGGTCGGTGGTAGGCGAGATGTTGACATAGTCATCGGAGATGTCGGACATGGTTGAGGCAAAGGTGGCCGATGTGCCGAGGCGGAGACGGAGACCGGAGGGCTAGCAGGAGTGGGATTGTGGGTTCAATGTTCGGCGAGGGACGGGACAGGAAGAACGGGGCGGTGGAGAAGCAATTAACGGAGATGGTTTATTGACGGACATGCAGTTGGCGCAACGTACGGGGATCTCACGATGATGGGAGGGGGGTGGTGGGCTCTGGTGTGATGGTGTTTGGTGGATAGATCACGACAGCACCTTGCAGTGGTGGATGGATAGATAGGAGGAACGTGGAAGTTGGAGATGGAATTTGGAGCTGGAGCTGGCAGTCGAACGGTTCGATTTGGAGCTCGAACGGGCTGGTGCCAGGAATCAGGAACGTCACCTGAGACGGCGCAGCGTCAGGGAGTGCGGGGGAATCGCAATCACGAGGTACCGCCCTTACTGCAGAACGTCCCTTGGGTGCGCCGACGGAAGGCGCAGGGGCCTGGTTTGGGGGAAGCGGGGTAGCTGATGATTGGCCGAGGGAGGTCGGGGGTGCTTAGCTAATGCTTCAGAGTTGGAGCTTAAGCAATGGGCCTGAGGCACGAGGTACGTACCTTTGATACCTGCACCAGCAGCAGCTGCTCACAGAGGAAACAAGAACAGAAACAAACAGGAAAACACCACCAACCACCGGTCAGTGCCGAGTGTCAGACTGGGAAATACTTGCAGGACTCAGCATGCTCGGGCGTTCGTTTGACGTGAGCTCGGATACTGTCGGCCATCCATCGTCCATTCTGTGCAGTGTTCTGGAAGCTGTGCCACCAGGACAGGACGTCTCTCCCCTCGCGTCGTTCGTGTTCAAACGCAGCTAGACAGCATGGGCAGCACGCCTCTCTTTTGAATCCTCTGGGGCCACTTTCTACGAGTACTTCTCCTGCTCCCTCCTCCACAGAACCCCGAAAAACCCCAACCCTTCCTTCGCTCCCACCCACCTCCCACACGAACCGCGCGCATCAGTTCTAGACCAGATCCCGAGTCAGTTCGGCCACCGTCCGAGAATTTCTCCATTCCACGGCCCAATCACCTGCTCTCCCAGTCTCCTCCTCGTGGCGGTACGTATCCCCTGGGGGAACCCCAGGAACCACAATTCCCCAGACAAGTCTAGCGTCTAGACCACACCTCGGCTTTCGCCCCCGTCTGGGGATCGGGACTCTCCGCACCGGACCTCATTCCTCCCATTTTTTCAAAGGATTTTTTTTTTTTTTTTTTTTTTTTTTCACATCGTGTGATATTGCATGGGTTGGCATGTGGCTCCGAATCGCCTCGGTAATTGCTCCTGACAGACAGGCACTGCTCACCGCCAAGGCACATGATGTTTACGACAAGACTTACCCCCATTGACGAACTTGCTACGCCGCACGCACAAAGGCTCGCTTCCCATCTGCAAAGCGTGATTCCCAAACTAAGAATCTGACGCCGCTGCGGGCGTCGCCGGCCATCGTCCCGGGCTCCAGATCGGCACGCCAACGCCTCTGTTGGCATGATCCGAAGCTTGGCTGATGCCACCCGGCCGTCAAAACCGGCAACCGGCTCGGGCTCCAACCTGCCAGCCATCCTCATCCTCCCAAAACAGCTTCGCCTGATTCTTCCCTCGTTGACACTAGTGTATCGTGAGGCAACCCCGCCGGCCCTTTTGTGCATCTGATCTGAAATGTCCACTACCCTCGCGAATCACAGCCCGAGCCGATGCTTCTTGATGCTGGGGTCTGGATAGCACCCCATGCTTTTTTTGGGGTAAACATTGAGGAGGCAAAAGACCAAGGACGGGCGTGTGCGGAGATCCGTCAGGTTCATCGCGAGTGTGCCGTATCCGTACTGCTCGCTAGGTTTCGAGTCTGTCTGTCTGTCTCTTTGCAAAGTTCAGGCCACTAGTCGGGACCAACACGACTGACGGCTCATCGTGCCACTCTAGTCTCATCGTGTTCCCCATAATACTAGCAATTTCACTGCGAAAACCTCCACGTGCTGCGGCTCCGTCTCCCCCGTGAGAACCAGCCCATTGCCTGAATCCTCCGAGCGTGTGGGGTTGCCAGTGGAATCCCCATATCCTGGGGACCGGGGTGTGGTGCAGGCAAGCAAGCAGACAAGCAAGCAGGATGGAGATGCCATGTAACGGTAGTCGCGCAGTCCCGACCCGGTGGTTGGGCCGTTGTTCACCGGGCGGCCCTTCGCTCATCTGCCCATTCGATCGGCATTGAGGTCGCGTTGGCTTGCCGGCCGGGTGGGCTCTTTTGCAGTCGCTTTAAAGAGGCCATCTTCCCCTGCGCTTGCGACGCGCGTTGGCTGCTTCCCTTTGACTCCATCGCCAATTTCCCAAGTTTTGCGCCGCAGTCCGCATACTAGTTTCCAGTCACAATGGCGCCTCTCGAAGAAACGAAATCTCGCACCGAGGTCGAGCACGACAATGCGCCAATGGACGAGAAGGCCGCCAACGCGGTCGGCGACGTCAAGGAGGTGAACGCCGCCTCCGTCGCCTTGGCTGCGGCCATGGCCGAGGCGAAGCCTAACATCTGGTCGCCCAACATGCTCCGTCTGTACTTCATCATGGCCGTCGGATACCTCGTCTCGACGATGAACGGTTTCGGTGAGTTGCCCAAGGCCCAACATCAACCTGCGCGTGAGAATGAGCTAACACCGCCCCCACAGACAGTTCCTTGATGGGCGCCATCAACGCCATGCCGTACTACCAGCAGACCTTTGGCCTCTCCGGCGCCGGATCGACCACGGGCATCGTCTTCATGATCTACAACGTCGGCCAGATTTGCAGTTTCCCCTTCTGCGGTTGGCTCGCTGACGGCTACGGCCGCCGCGTCTGCATCGCCGTCGGCTGCTTCATCGTCCTCATCGGCACCGCCATCCAGACGCCCGCCAACAGCCTCGGCCAGTTCGTTGCTGGCCGTTTCGTGCTCGGCTTTGGCGCTTCTCGTGAGTTGCTCTCATGCTGTTTCAATCTCGGGTTGTGAAGGGAAGCTAAACAGTGAAATTGCAGTCGCCTCCGCCGCTGGCCCCGCCTACACCGTCGAGCTTGCTCACCCCGCGTACCGAGGCTTCATGGCCGGCATGTACAGTGAGTAGAATTCCGTTCTGCGCGACCTCGAATCAACACATTCTGCCTCATTCCGGGCTCACGCGACAGCTGCTAACGTACAACTCTCACAGACAACTTCTGGTGGCTCGGCAACATTCTCGCAGGTAAGAACAGCCGTCTCGACCTACCTCAGATACGACGTATACTGACTTGTTCTCAGGATGGACTACCTACGGATCCAACCTCCACGTTCAGTCCTCATGGGCGTGGCGAATCCCCACTCTCGTTCAGTGCGGCATGCCTGGCGTCGCCATGCTCTTCATCATTCTTCCCCGAGTCGCCGCGTTGGCTCATCTCCCACGACCGCGCCGAGGAGGCCCTCGCCATCTTGGCCAAGTACCACGGCGACGGCGACGTCAACTCGCCCATCGTCCAGCTGCAGTACCACGAAATCATGGAGGACAACCCGCCTGACCAAGGACGAGAACCCCTGGTGGGACATGCGTGAGCTTGGAAACACCCGCGCTGCCCGTTACCGTCTGTTCATGGTCGTCGCCATGTAAGTCGCAACATTTTCAGCCCCACCCTTTGTTGCTACCACGAGCTAATCACTGTTACAGGGCTTTCATTGGCCAATGGAGCGGTAACAATGTCGTTTCTTACTTCATGGTAGGTACCTCATGCTTAATGATCTATCCAGATATCTGTGTACACTTTACTGACAACACGGACAGCCCGAGATGTTCAAGCAAGCCGGCATCACCGACGACAAGACCCAGCTCCTCCTCAACGCCATCAACCCCATCTTCTCCATGATCGGCGCCATCTACGGCGCCAGCCTGCTCGACCGCCTCGGCCGCCGCTTCATGATGATCGCCGGCCTCCTCGGCTCCCTGGCCGCCTACGTCATGCTCACCGGCTTCACCGCCGGCTCCGAGACCAACAAGAACCTGTCCTACGGCGTCATCGTCTCCATCTACGTCTTCGGCATCTGCTTCGCCTGGGGCTTCACGCCCCTGCAGACGCTGTACTCGGTCGAGTGTCTCGAGAACCGCACCCGCGCCAAGGGCTCCGCCGCGTCCTTCATGTTCCTCAACGTCGCCATCATGATCAACACGTACGGAATCTCCGTCGCCATGGAGAGGATCGGCTGGAAGCTGTACCTTGTGTACATTGGCTGGATTGTAAGCTTGAACCCAAACGCACTTGACCTCTGGTACTCGCACCGGATATGCTAACTGGTGGAACTAGTGCATCGAACTCGCCATCATCTACTTCTTCTTCGTCGAGACGGCGGGCAAGACCCTCGAGGAGCTCAAGTCCATCTTCGAGGCCCCCAACCCCAGGAAAGAGTCGACGAAGAAGACCAAGGTTTCCGTTGACGAGGCAGGAAACGTCATCAACGTCGGCGAGACCACCTCGGGCATCTAAATAATGCGTGAGCCTGGATTTATATGCCTACTGTCAAGTGTGGCGTGTGAACTTGGCTACAAACGAATAATTATATATGATTAATACGAATTTGATTCCCTCACACCATGTGCCATCCTCCGCAATTTGAAAGATGTTTGTCAAAGCCGAATGCCACGCGGATGACCTTGGCATTAATGTCACACCGGACGATACGACCCCCGCCAAAAGGCAATCCTGACAGGGTCCGCCAATCGAAGCATCTCATTCCCGCCCGCCTTGTCCCGATTCATGTGTTCCCCCATTCAGCCATCTACCGCAGTCCCCATTTCAGCCTGGCTTAGGGGTCCCGTGGGCAAAACTGCCCGTGGGGAAAAGCTGACCCTGCCAGGATCCGATCTCTGGGGCGGCATCGCCTACGCCCGTCCTTGCAGAGCCGTCCTCGCCGCTTGGTGCTGGCACAGCTGCCGATTCGCGTCGGCTGAAGAACCCCATACCCACGGGAATGCGGGAAGCTCGTGCCAGATGTTCTCGCGTTGAAGGAGGGAAAGCTGACAGCCCAGGCCCAGGGAAGCAGGTCCCTTGCATCACGCCACCTAACCGATGACACCCGTTTCTTGGCCTGCTCTTGGGGCTGGCTGGTAGCGTCATGTGATGACCCCGGATGTAGGTCTTCGCTTTCCCCTTTAGGAAATCACGATCTTGGAGACGGTGGATGAGGGGGGAGCACTCGGATGGCGGAACGGTTCCTGGGACCTGCGTGGTGCAATTTGATGAATAAAGTGCCCCCCTCTCTAGGCGGAAGCTTTGCTTCCACCACCGGAAAACGGGAGTAGTGCGTCCGGCCCGTCGGGATCTTGGGTGCGCAACCTCATCCGACTCGACGGCGCAGGCTTGTGGTTGATTGATGGAAATTTGGGAATGGTAGGTCTTGACTCGACTCATTTCCGGAGGGCGGAGCCATGAAGCTACCACGACATCCTCTGGCATCTCCACACCAAGACACCCGAACATCCGCCTCACCCTCCCTTTCTATTGCCATGTAGTAATGCCCTGCGGAACCACAAGGCAGAGAACCAAAGACGGGCACGGCGCGGGCCTTTATATTGCTCGCATGGAAACCAACACCCGTCGATCTCATTCCCTTTCTTTCCCACCCCGCATGGTCCTATATCAGCTTCCAGATATAGACCCTCCAGGCTGCTTTATACCACCGTCCATCCCCGTCTTGACATTTCCTCCTCTGTGAGACGTCAGGGATCTCACGGGTAGCAAAGATGAAGTACGCCAACGCCCTCTTCGCGGCCCTCGTGGCCCCGATCCAGGCTGCATTCACCTGGAAGAACGTCCGCATCGGCGGCGGCGGCGGGTTCGTCCCCTCCATCGTCTTCCACCCCAAGACCAGCGGCGTCGCGTACGCGAGGACCGACATTGGCGGTCTTTACCGCTTGAACGCCGACGACTCGTGGACCGCGGTCACGGATGCCAACAACTTTGCGGATGACTCGCACTGGAACCGGTGGGGTGTTGATGCTCTGGCATTGGACCCTCAGGACCCTAACAAGGTGTACATTGCCGTGGGCATGTACACCAACAGCTGGTAAGACCAAGAAAGTGAGGCGAATATCGAGGAAGTAGTTGCTCACATGATGTAGGGATCCGAACAATGGCCAGATTGCTCGCAGTTCTGACAAGGGCGCCACTTGGACCTTCACTAACCTTTCATTCAAGGTGAGAATGAGCAGTTTGGAGATGTGAACGTCGTGCTCATGCTCCATTAGGTTGGTGGCAACATGCCCACAAGAGGCACCGGAGAGCGCCTTGCCGTCGACCCCAAGAACTCCAACATTCTCTACTTTGGCGCCCGCAGCGGCAACGGACTGTGGAAGAGTACCGACGGAGGTAATGACAGCCGATATTCCCAAGCGTATGGATTCCCTTCCTAACTATCGACAGGTGCCAGCTTCTCCAAGGTCTCGTCCTTCACTGCCGTTGGTACCTACCGTCCCGGCCCTTCCACCGACGAGTACAATGGTGACATTCAGGTACGTATGCTATCATCATGTACACTTGAGCCTTCAAGCTGACTCGGCGTAGGGACTTACCTTCGTCACCTTTGACGAGACATCTTCGACCTTGAACGGCGCTACTTCTCGAATCTTCGTCGGAACTGCCGACAACACGACTGCGTCCGTCTATGTTTCCAACGATGCCGGCGCTACCTGGAGTGCCGTCACTGGCCAACCGGGCCGATACTTCCCACACAAGGGCAGAATCCAACCCACCGAGAAGGTCAGCCATCAACATCGGATATAAAGCTTGACTTCCTAATGCTATAATAGGCTCTCTACATCAGCTACTCTGACGGCACTGGTCCTTACGACGGTACTTCTGGCTCTGTCTGGCGCTACGATATCACCGCTGGTACATGGAAGGACATCACTCCTGTCCCTGTGGGCTCTGACCTGTACTTCGGCTTTGGTAAGTACAATCAACCGGTGTCGCCTAGTTCCTCATGGCGCGCTTTGTTTTCTTTGCGGTGCTGACATTTTACCCAGGTGGGTTGAGCGTCGACATGAAGAAACCCGGCACACTGATCGTCGCCACGCTCAACAGCTGGTGGCCGGATGCCCAGCTCTTCAGGTCTACTGATTCCGGCACCACTTGGAAGAAGATCTGGGAGTGGGCAAACTACCCTGACATGACACTTGGTTACACCCAGAGCACCCCGAAGGTAGATCCCTAGTTCTGAGGAATCGTGATCAGACACTCCGCGAACTTAGACCCCTACACAGTCGCTGACATGGTTTAGGCCCCATGGATCAAGACCAACTTCCTGGATACCGATACCAAAGACCTCGGGTGGATGATCGAGTCCCTGGAAATCGACCCCACGGACTCTAAACACTGGCTATACGGAACAGGACTCACCATTTTCGGGGGACATGATCTCACTAACTGGGACACTGGCGCCAAGGTCACCATTCAATCCCTCGCAGACGGCATCGAAGAGATGGCCATCCAAGAGCTTGCCAGCGCTCCCGGCGGCTCCGAGCTTCTCGTCGCCGCCTACGACAACAACGGCTTTACCTTCAAGACCAAGAGCGTCCTCGACACATCCCCTCAAACAACGTGGGCGAACCCGATGTGGGCATCGAGCGTTGGAGTCGACTACGCCGGCAACAAGGTAGCTAACGTCGTCCGCGTAGGAAACACCGCAGGCACTCAACAACTGGCCGTCAGCTCTGACGGCGGCGCAACCTGGAACATCAACTACGCCGCCGGCACGACCCAGTACGGCGGTTCCGTCGCCTACTCCGCCGATGCCGACACCATCATCTGGTCCACCGCCACCCTCGGCGTCCAGCGCTCCCAGAACCAAGGCTCGCTGACAACCATCTCCAGCATCCCCGCCGGCGCCATCATCGCCAGCGACAAGCGCAACAACACCGTCTTCTACGGCGCCTCGGGCTCCAGCTTCTACCGCTCCACCGACACCGGCGCCACCTTCTCCACCTCCGGCACTCTCTCCGGCGCCACCGAGATCCGGCACGTCGAGGCCCACCCAGCCAAGGCCGGCGACGTCTGGGTCTCCACCAACGCCGGTATCTTCCACAGCACCGACTACGGCTCCCACCTTCTCCCTCGTCTCGAGCACCCTCACCAACACGAACCAGGTCGCCCTCGGCAAGGGCTCCGGCAGCAACTGGAACCTCTACGCCTTCGGCACCGGCCCCTCCGGCCGCCGCCTCTACGGCAGCGCGGACCTCGGCGCCTCCTGGGTCGATCTCCAAGGCACGCAGAGCTTCGGGGCCGTCGACGGCGCCAAGCTCGCCGGCTCCGCCAACGAGGAGAACCTCGTCTACGTCGGCACCAATGGCCGCGGCGTCTTCTACGCGTCCGGCGCGATCGCTTCCTCCGGTGGTGGGTCGACCTCCGCAGCTTCGACATCGACTAACAGGGCGACAAGCAGCAGCTCGACGGTCCGCGTGACCTCTTCGACATCTTCCGTGAGGGCGACGACGACATCGACCCTGGCGACTTCCACGAGGACCAGCTCCGCGCCCGCGGCTACGGCGACGAATGTGGCGAAGCAGTACGAGCAGTGCGGCGGGCAGGGGTGGACGGGCCCGACGCAGTGTGTGTCGCCGTATGTGTGCACGAAGGCGAACGATTGGTACTCGCAGTGTTTGTAAGAGGGCTCTAGGGAGTTTGTGTGTTGCTCTTGAAGAGGGCGTAATGAGACTGAACCGAGGACTCAAGGTCGTTTAGGTCTGGAAGATATGAACTTCAGTAGCTTAAATGTACTTTCAGGCCTACCTTACGTATTGATCAGAACCGGTTCGCCGAGTCATTGTTGAACTTTTTGTCGCAGACGCTTGAAGAAGCCCCTGTATTGCCGCGTGTGCCCCTGATTGCAACCCTCAACTCTCGATATAGATCGGATATCTTGCGTCGACGAAGGGAGAAGGTATAATGCTCATGTCTGGTGTTGTGTTCTCAACACTTCGCCGCTGGTCGAGGTTCCACGTGTACGGTGTGTCAGATGGACATCCTCCTGGAATAGATCGAAATGACTTTCCGCGGGATCCGGACAGTATTGAGCGAGGACGAGCAGCCTTATCATTAATCACGTCAAGTGCCGGCATGAGTTGCGCTGCGTTGCGGATGGCATGTCCTGCTGATGTAGAGCAGAGATAAGGGCGTGAAACTCCTCGTAGATTAATCAACTTTTTGTGTTAGCTAGCGTCACGTAAGCATGAAAAATAACAAAAAAATCAATTTCAGAGGGATACTATACCTCTTTTAGTATAAGTTTAGCGTTATATAAGAAATACCTACTCTAGCTAGAATTATATATAGTTACCCTCTTTACTTATAAAGTATTCTAATTAATAGGAGCTTAAAATAGAAGTAGTTAATATAAAATTTAACTAAAAAAGCCTTTTTAGCGTAATTATTAAGAAATAGCTAGTAACTTTATATTAACTTTTAGCTAATATAAGCTAAAAAACTATAGATTTTAATATTAACTTAGATACTTTTATAGCTACTACTATAGTTAGTATAATTAATAATAACTTCTATACTAATAATAAGAAGGTTAATAGATATACTTTACTTAGAATAGTATAATAGTAATAGCGTTAATATAACTCTAAAAAAGCTACTACTAAGGCTAGAGAGTATTTTAACTATAATAATATTAAGTTTAGAGAAATCTTCTACTTAACTAAGGTAGAGTTTATTTCTCTTATAAACTAGTTATAAAAGAGAGACTTTCTCTATAATACTAAATACTAAATAGTAGAGTAAAAAGTCCTGATTTTTCTATATATTATTAAGTAGTTAGTAACTTAGTATAATATAGTATTAGTATTTAGTATATTATAGATCTCTATATTAAAGGTTTTTACTACTATACTTAAGGCTATATATATTATTTATAAGTATTTTATTAAGCTATCTAACTAAGTATATATCTCTAAAGAAGTTAAACTTAATAAGGATATAGTATAGTTTAATAGCTATATTAGAGCTATTAATAGTATATATATCCTAGTATAAGTTACTATTAATAACTAGAAGAAGTTCTATAATAAGAAAGGTTAGTTAGCTTAAAATATACTTATAATAGTAAAATTTAACTATACTTTTATATATATACTTACTAGCGCTAAGAGATTAATAAATAATGCTACTCTACTTAACTAAGTATTAATATAGTCTTTTTTAATACTTAATAGTAAGTACTACTTTACTAACTTAGGATTTACTTAAGATTATAGGAGTATTATAATACTATTTAATAATAAGAAATACTATTTAAAAGATTTTAGTAAGAGGTATAAATTAATAACCTAGAAAGAGCTATATAATTTATAGTATATATATTTATAGATAAAGGTTAAGAAGGTATTTAAAGTCTTAAAGAAGGTTTTTATAATTCTAAGAAGAAGTTCTCTAGAATATAACTTCTAAATATAGATTAAAGTTATATATATAGTAATAAGCTTATATAACTTTATTAAAATTAAAGAGAGGGATTAATAAGAAGTAGAGGACTAATTTATAGTACTTAAGAAAGCAGAAATTCTAGCTATAGTAGTAGTAAAAGTAGATAAGCTTATAAGTAGTAAAAAAGGCTAGAGATTTATTAGTAGTTATTAATTTAGTATTAATAGTAGTAATAAGAGGTATAGTTAGTAAGTTAGAAGTTAATATAGTTAGTAAAAAGTAGTAATATCTAGCTACTTTTTTTAATATAATATTTAATATAATATTTAGCTCTTTTTTAACCTCTCTACTCTACTAAAAACCTAATAAGAAACTTTTATTACTCTTATTAGTATTATTAGTAGACTTTTTTAATACTAAAAAGAGATTTTATAGGTCTAGAAGTTAAATCTAGGCTTTTTTATTAGCTATATAAAAAATAAGGTTTTTTAGTTTAAAATACTACTCTAACTACTTTTTTAGCTACTTTCTACACTAACTTCTAAAAATTTATTAATTTTACTACTACTTCTAACTACTTTATTACTACTACTACCTCTACCCTCCTCTATTTTATTAACTTTGCTAGCCTTTATATTACTACTTAGTAGGTTAAATCTCTCTAAGAATAATAACTTTAATACCTCTAGTAATATATTAAATATAGAGGTGTAAAGAGGGTTATTTTTAAAGTATAAGCTAATATTTAGAATACTATTAAACCTAAGCTAATACTAAAAAATAATATTATAAGTTTTAATACTATAAGTAATTATTACCTTACTCTTAAGTACTACTAAATTATCTAAGCTACTATATATTATTTATACTACCTTATTCCTAACGCTCTGCTATATTTACGCTACTACTATCTTCTTATTAATAATTAGGTTATTTTAATAGACTATAAAGATCTTATTAGCTAGGCTAAGGTTTAAGTTAGTATTATTAGGATCTTAATTAGCAGTATATTATCTCTACGCTAGCCTAGCTAGCGTTAAATTAATAGCTACTACCTCCTCTATATCATGATTATCTTCTTAATAACACCTCTGCTTACTTATTTTAATAATAATATTATTAGTTAGCTTAATACTAATCTATAAGTTATTATATAAAGTATATATATATAGTATACTAGTATAATATATTATTATACTTTGGATTTTTTCTAACCTAGTTATCCTATATAAAGTTAGTAACTTTAATTCTACCTATATTATTATTATAGCTAGCCTCTAACTTATTAACTAGCTAGAGAACCTATTAATACTTCTAGTATATATTAGTAAACTTAGTAGTAAAATTAATAACTATAAACTAACTAATTACAGCAGGGAAGGCTAAGTTTATCAGTTCGACTTTCTTAATAACATTACAGTCAGCTATCTAACAGTAGGGTCTGCTAACAGAAGCTGGGAATTAATACGTAGTAACAGTACACTAGGTTATAGCCTGGGTTATAGGTTATAAACTATGTTATAGATCGGTAGTCAGAGGCTAAAGTGATCAGTCTTAGACTTAACAAGTATTCGCAGTGAAGGTAAGCTGAAAGTATCTAAAGATAAATACAAAATTAATTACTGAAGAGCTATAGAAGTCTGACTATAAGCTAGGCTTAGGTTATACTATATATAAGTCCACACAGTACCTTTTATCTAGTTATAAGTAATTACTTAGGTATATAAAGTAATTATAATTAGTTAGTATTAGTAACTGATTACTAAGTGCTTCTTAATATACCCTACTGATTATTCTTTATCTTATCGCTATATAACTTATATTATAGTTCTTCTATCTCTAAGTAAGTCTCTGTTATTCTTATGATCCTATAGTATAAATATCCTGTTATAGCTACCTGATATCTAAGTAGGTTATTCAGCTGTTATCCTTATTTATAGGTTATAATATCAGGTCTCTCTCTAAAGGTTTTATCCTTAAGACCTAATATAAATAGGTTATTAATCCTAGGTTAGAGATCTTTTAATTATACTTCATATTATACCTATAATATTAATATTATATCAGGTTATATTTAAAAATTAAAACTAAATTCTATATCTACTCTTTATTATTACAACTATATGCTTTATATTACTGAATTTGGTTTTATTATTAATATATCTTATTTATATTATTATTTATTAGGAAAATATTATAAGCTGCTTCTAAGAGGTAAAGTTTATAGTAAGTATACTTATTTAGAGCAACCTTATAATATAGCTAAGGATACTATATATATTTATAGGTTTTCTTACTTAGTTAGTATCTAGGTTTAGCTGACTATATATAGTAGATTATTTATTAGATAAAGTAGCTTATCTTAAAGATACTAAGGTAGCTAAGGAAGAGGTATTAAAGAAAAAAGCTACTACTTTATATACTATATAGGCTAAGTTAGATAAGTCTATAGTATAGTTAGATTATTTAAGGAAATAGAAAAGGATAGTATTTTATAAAGGTTATAAAGTTATTAAAGAAAAGCTAGTAGTATCTCCTATATTAGAGGTTTAGTTTATAAGTAGTTTTAGTATAATAGACTTAGATATTATTCTAAGTAGTTAGAACCTTAGTACTCTAAACTTCTTTTTAGGGGAGTTTTAGTTAGTTTCTAGTATTCCTAGGTAAATAAATAGTTTTCTTTATTATAGTCTATCTACTTCTATTAATAGTCTAATATATCTATATAAATATCTAATATATAGATAACTAGTAGTATTTATTAAGAGAGGTATTACTAGTACTATAGATATTATTTCTTATTCTTAGTGTTATTACTAGTAAGTTATAAGTTTATCCTTTATATTAGTAATATTCTTAGCTAGTTCCTATATATTATCTTTATAACTATATCCTTTCTACTTAATAAAGTATTAGTATCTTTCTAGTTCTTTAAAGTAGTTAATAATTTGTTTAACTTTATACTCTAGTTTATTATCTTCTATAATAATAAGGTTATTTATAATCTTTATAATACTAGTTTAAGTAGTAAGATATAGAATGATAGAAAAATTTTATTATATTAGATAAGTTAAGTTATAGTTAACTAGTAAGGTCTTTCAGAAGATTTTAAAGGTCTAAGTTTTTTAAAGTCTAGTTTATTATTAGTTATTTATTTTAATATTTTACTATATAAAATAGGTACTATCTCCCTCTTTTAAAGTTAGTCCTTTAATCCTTTATCTATTAGCAAATTTTATTATATTATATATAATTTAAGTTCTTTATATACGTTTTCTTAGATATCCTTAATTTCTGATTATAGTAATAGCTTTTAATGCTTTTAAGCTAGCTTATAGTTCTCTATACGTAGTTAGTTTAAATCTATAGTTAAAATAGAAAGAGGATTTCTTAGTACTTTCTCTAATTATACTATTATAAGCAAATTAGGCTATTAGTAGTAGTATTACCTAATTATTCTAGTTATAGTTAATATAAGTATAGAGATAAATTTTAAAGGTCTAGTTAATTCTTTTTATTTATTTATTAGTCTATAAGTGAAATATAGTAGATATTACTTACTTAATACTAAGTTATAATATAATTAACTTCTAGAACTTAGAAGTAAAGATCTTATCTCTATCTAATATAATTTCTTTAGGTATTCTATAATTAATAATAATATACTTAAAGAATATATAAGCAAATTCTTTAGTATTACTTACTCTTTTATATAGAATAAAGTAAGTATATTTTATAAGTCTGTTAATAATAATAATACTATTAAAATAGACTTTATAAGAAGTCTTTAAGACTTTAGTAGCTTAATAATAAAGTTAAGTAATATAAAGTACTAAGTAGTTTATAGTATAAGTAAAAGTTATAATCTATAAGGTTAGTATTAGGCTAGTTTACTTTTTAAGCAAACCTTATAATTTTTAATTACTATTATAATATATTTTCTAGTAATCTTTTCTCTATATTATTATTATAGTTATTTCTAAGCTTTTATAATTCCTTAGTAACTATATACCAGTAAGCTATAAAACTTCTTAATAGCTTTATTATCTAGTTTACTAAGTATACTAGCTATAGATCGTCTGGTTATTATTAGGGCTTTTATAGTAGGTATAAGGTCTCTGTTATTATTATGTTTGAGAATTACTTAGGTTTCTTTTAGTCCTAGGATATTATAGTCTAGTTATTAGCTAAAAGTATTAGCTCTACTGTTCTCTAATCCTTTTTAATAGATAATTTAGAAATTAAATTCTAAGAGGAATTCTAACTATCTAATTTATTATTTATTAAGTTCCTTCGAAGTAGTGAAATATACTAAGTTCTTATAGTTAGTATATAAGTATTTAGTGAATAGTTCTTAAGAATAAAGGTCTCTATTTAAAAGCTTTAATAATAATTATAAGTTCTTATTATATATTTAGTAGTTAAGTTCTAGTTTATAGAGTTTAAAAAAAGAAGAAAGTATAGAAGTATAGATATCTTTCTAAATCTCTCTAGGATAACTATACTCTAAAAGTGAAATCTAAAATATCTATTTTAACTTTAAATTATTCTTCTAAGTTAGAGATTATTAAGACTAGTTTATTTATAATATAGTTTTTAATTATCTAGAAAGCTATATTTTAAGCTTTTTTATTTAAATAGTTAATCTTTATAACTAAGGTCTATAAAAAGTATATTAATTTTTTTATAAAATTTAATAAAGTTTTAATAGAAGTTAATAAATTTAAGGAATCTTTAAACTTCTTTAAAGTTTATTAGTATAAGCTATTCTTATATAGTTTAGACTTTTTCCCTTAGTATACTAATATCTAGGAGTGATTATAAATCTAAGGTATTCTACTTCTTAGGTGTAGAATATACTTTTCTCTGGTTTAACTAAGAGTTTAGTATCTTAGAAAGCTGAATATAAGGTGTATATTCTTTATATTATTCTATTATAGTAGAGAAAATAAGAATATTATTAAAGTAGATAATTATAAAGATATCTATAAATTTCCTAAGAACCTAGTTAATTATATTCTAGAAAGTAGCTAGTATATTAGTAAGACTGAAAGGTATAATAAGGTATTTGAAATATCCTTTATATATTCTAAAAGCAGTCTTCTATTCTTCTCCTTTCTTTATTTAGATAAAGTTATAAATACTTTTAAGGTTTAGTATTATAAAGTAGTTAGCTCTATAGAGTAGTTATTAGAGTTTATTAATTAAAAGTAGTAGATATTAATTTTTAATTATTATTTTATTAAGTATTTAGTAGTTAATATATAGTTATAATTTACTGTTCTTTTTAAGTATAAATAAGATTAAGCTTCTTATTAGTAATATTAACTCTCTAATATAGCTTTTCTTAAGGTTTTTATTAAAGTATTTATTAAAAGCTTCTATTTCTATTAGGTTAAGTCTATAGACTTTATTAAATTTAAGCTTCTTCTCCTCTTTAATAGGGATTTTATAATTAAAACTTATATATAAGAATAGTCTAGTTTCTAGTTTAGCTATAAAAAGTTTCTTATAAACTTTATATTTTTCTAGAATAGATAGAAATAGATTATTCTTTTATTTAAGATCTATTATCTTTAGTAGTTATAATATAGCTTTTTTTGCCTTAAGGTAGTAGATATATTATATTACTACTTTATATTTTATAAATCTATTTAAAGCTTAGGTTTTATAAGGCTACTTAGGAACTAGATTATTATTATTCTAATAGAGTTAGCTTATTCTCTAATCTATTTATAAGTTATTCTTCTTAAGCTATAGTATTCTTAATATAATATTGTAGTTACTAAGTTTAGTAATATTAAATTAGAGTTATTTATTTTAATCTAAGTAATTTATCTTAAAGAGTGTAGTTTTATTTCTAATAGTTCCTCTTTTATACTAAACTTATTCTCTTTCTATATTACTAAGTTAGTATATATATTTCTTTTTTTACTATAATAGTTATAATTAGTTTACTACTTATAGTAATATAAAATTTATTTTAGCTCTACTATTAATTATAATAATAGTAGTATTATTATTAATTATTACTATAAGTTATAGATATATCTTCTAGTCTAAGGATACTAGATATATAAACCTTATTATTATTACTTATTATAGTCTTTTATTAGTAAGTAAGTCTAGTTTTTTAACTGCTCTAATTATCTAGAATAAGTTATCTGTTTTCCTTCTTATTATACCTTTATAAAACAGTTCTCTTAAAGTTAGAATTTCAGTAAATTTAGTCTTTATTAAAGAAGTTAGAAAGCTCTAGCTTTCTAGGTTATATATATAAAACATTTATCTTTTTAGTATTCTTCCTACTTCATTATTTCTTTATATTAATATCTTATAAAATATTAAGAACTAAAGCTAAAGACTGCTATATTATTATTAAATATAATTATTATTTAACTAATTATAGTATAGTTTATATAGATATTCTAGATTAAGTTAGTATTATATATTCTAAAGTAGAACTAATATTTATATTTATCTCTGAGGTATTCTTTGCATTTATTAAAGAAGTACTGAAGCTAAAAGAAGTTCTAGTAATCATAATAGTTACCTAAATATAGAATAGTTTTTAATATAAAGTTAAGAAGTATAGTTCTTATCTCACAGGCTTACTAAAATACTATAGAAATATTATTATTACTTATTACTAAGTATATTAATTTCCTAATACTAGATAAGTTATTTAGTTTTTCCTTTATTATTAGATTCCTCTTTAGAGCTAATATTATCTATACTAGAAGTAAACCTATAAGCAATTTCTACCTAAGTATATTAATAAGCAATATTATAAAGTTTATCTAAGTTATAGAGGAATTCTTCTCTTTTACTAAAAGTCTAGCTATTAGTGAGGTTAAACAGCTATTATTTAATTATAAAATTATACTAATATTTAAGTTCTTTATTAGATCTTTTCTTAACCTATTCTTTAAGTTCTTAGTTAATCTACTTAATTCTAATAGAGTTTCCACATACATTCTAGTATTATTCGAAATATACTACTAAAGCGCTAATCTAGTAATATTATATAATATTATTTAGCTCTTCTTAGACTTATTATAGTTATAATATCTATACTACTTTAAAGCATAAGATATTTTATTTATTATTAGTCTCTAATTCCTACTCTTAAATAGAATAGTTCAAAATATTATAGAGAACTTATCCTTATATATTAGTAATTTATAATAATAGCATACTAATAAGTTTAAATTATTATACTTAAAGCATCTTATTAAGCTATTTAGTAGTCTTTCTAACTATCTTACTAGAAGATTATAAAGCTATTACAAAGGTTTTAATTTTAACTTTAAGAATAGTTATATTATAACTTATTCTTCTGTAGTTAAAGATATTAAGTTAGTATCCTAAAGCCTCCTTATTACTATAATATATAAAGTATTTATTATTATAATATTCTATCTATAAGAAGGATATATAGAAGGTCTTAGTTATTATACTAATCTACTTAGTTTGCTTAAGTATTAGTTTCTAGTTAAGCTTCTTAGGTTATTTACAGTTTCTAGTAATATATCCTATTTTTTTATAGTTATAGTATTTAAAGTTCTAAAGCTTCTTACTATTATCTTTAATAGCTAAGCTAAGATCTATAAGTCTGCTATATTATCTATAAATAGTACTTTATTAGTTATTATTCTAGTTATTATAAGGTTTATTATTATTCTACTAGTTATTAAACTTTTACTAAGATTACTACTAATACTTATATCCTAAATTTAAGTTTTACTTCTTATTACCTTATTCTTTTTATTGCTCGAAGAGTTAGTTATTAATCTTAATAATAAGTTCAGTATATTAGAAAAGGTTATCTAGTTAGTTAACCTTAATAATTTCATCTTTAACTTTATTCTTAAGTCCTTAGTAGAATATAAAAATCTTAGTTTCTTTAGTAAAATTAAGTTAGATACTAAGTTATCTAAAATTAGCAGAGTAGTTTTTAGTAGACTTAGTTTATTAAAGTTATAAGAAGTTTTACTCAGCTTATTATTTTTTATTAAAATCCTAGAAGAGTAACTAAAATATATCTTTAAACCCTTAAAAGCTAGTATAGATATTATAAATCTCTATAATATATTTATTAAAGGTTTTATGTTTAAAATACTCTTCCTAGATAGGTTTAAACTATTTAAAAGCTTTTCCTTAGAGATAGGTTACTATATATACCACTTTCTTAGTTTTATTAGTAAAGTCTCTATAATAAAAGTTCTAATAGTTCTTAACCTAGATTAAGAATCTTTTAAAAGTTCTAGAAGTATTATTATAAGTAATAGAAGTATTAAGTTTAAGTTTCTATTATCTTCTAATAGAAGTTATAATAATATTAGTAGCTACCTAGAAAATATTAAGTTTATTCTAAAGTTCTTAGACCTTTTTAAGGTTAGCATTACTTTTAATATCTTTTTCTAGTTTTTTATAAACTTATTTAGTATTCTAAAGTTATTTATTAAAGGTTATTATAGCTTATTAGCTCTTATTAATAAAGGTCTATATATCCTTACTTTTAGCTTCCTATTTCTAGATAATACGTTAGAGTTTCTTATAAATTTCTTTAATAAAAAAACTTTTTCTATTAGAGTTATACTTAAGGTCTAGTATATTATAATCCTTAGTATTAGTAAGTTCTTATACTAGGTTCTACAGCTAGTTATATAAGGATAATAAATATCTTAAAGTAGAGGATTTAGTAGAAATATAAGAAGATATCTTATTTATACTATTTAGTAGGTATTAATAGTTAACTTACTAAATAGGAGTAATTAAAGTATTATAGTTAGCTATCTAATAGTAAGGTCTGCTAATAGAAGCTAGAGATTAATATCTTAAAACAGTATATTTAAGTTATAAGTTATAAGTTATAAGCTATATTATAGATTAATAGTTAGAAGCTAAAGTGATTAATTTTAGACTTAATAAGTTATTTATAGTAAAAATAAGCTAAAAATATCCTAAAAATAAATATAAAGTTAATTACTAAAAAGCTATAGAAATCTAACTATAAACTAAGCTTAAGTTATACTATATATAAGTCCTAAATAGTACCTTTTATCTAATTTAAGGATAATTACTTAGGTATATAAAGTAATTATAATTAGTTAGTAAAACTAACTAATTACTAAGTATTTCTTACTATACTCTACTAATTATTCTTATCTTATTATTATATGACTTATACTATAGTTTTTCTGTTTCTAAGTAAGTCCTTATTATTCCTATAATCCTATAGTATAAATATCCTGTCCTAGCTACCTAATACCTGAGTGGGTTGTTCAGCTGTTATCCTTGTTTACGGGTTATAACAACCGACTATTTGCTGCGCGACGATTGATTGTCAAGCATTCTGTAGGACGTTCAGGGATATCACCTTGACGTCCAATGATCTGGTTTTTTCTTCCTGGTTTACCTCCACGGCTTCTTTGCGCATGACTGATGTTTGAAGCGGCCTAACGCTTCAATTCAAAGCACTCGGCTCTACATAGTCGCCGTGCCATTCATCGGTGTTTCCACAACTCGGCTTTCGCTGTGCGCTCTCATGTGTTCACCGTCATGGACTCTTCAGAGACTAGCCTATCGTTGAGGACATTGCTGGTGATTTTAGCGTTGGAATAGCACCACAATATTCTATCTAATTGCTTTTGCCCGCCAGGCTCACCTAAAGTGGCGCAGTTCAACCAGAGTAACCGCGGGCGAGCCCGATAAGCGCCAAATAGAATGAAACTACTGACAAAAGGGCCAGAAACGATTTACAACCCCACGTGAACCAGAGCACTGATGAAATAACGGGAAAGACCTGGTTTTATGAGAAGGCAGCGATGGATCGGAAAGAGTAAGGCCAAACAGTTGAGTGTACATCGTTTGTCCAGATGAAATGTTAGTTGTCCATCTATAAGAGAATGGAAGTCTACGATCGTTTTGTTTCCCTCAGAATTAAATCTCCGGAAAGTAGGTGCTCCAGCTGCTGTAATCTCCTCGATAACGAGCTAGATTACCTTAACAGCATCTGACTCTGCCAGATACACAATCACCAACGAAATCAAGTAAGTCCGTCTTTTATCAACGCTGGATATTGGCCAGATCATCCCTTCCGCTTTCGCTACACGCCAGCTTTTCTGATCTCGATGAACCATGGAACCAGCTGCGAAATATCAATCTCCTTCCCCTGAACGGGTCAATTGACGCGCTAATTCTTTCTTTCTTCCCACATGTCACACTCTGGTCCAGCCCGATCGGGGAGAGGCGGTCAAGAAATGGAAACATACAATCGTATTGTGAATACAGTTCCAAGCGGCACAGGTTCTTAGTATCTTTCACCCCTACCTTTATGCTGCTACATAGTCCTCCATCTAGAACTACTTTGAAATCATCTGGTCTTCTTGTTATGCTAGATTTTATGTGATGGATAGGATAAAGGGGAGGTGCTCGCAACAGTATATAACATAGGTATTGTCATAAGTCTATAAGTCTAAAAACCCCTCTTAGTCATTCCTCAGCTAGGATAAGCAGACTCCGGTTGCACAACAATACCAGTAAAAACATTCATATTGTATGGGAGTCCAGTAATCTTTGCGTCGCGACTTAGCTCGGTGCACCGAGTCCTTCGAAATGCAGAAAATACCGGCGTGAATAGCGTATGATGCCTAGTCTTGACATGCATCGTGGAGTGTATGAAGATGCTTACCGGTTTCAGCTTTCCTTTGTCATTCTTTTCGTAGCATGACAATCTGAATGCGAGGTCGCCATTAATTCTCTTGCTGATCGTTTGGCGAACGCATATGTATGCCACAATCCCTGGCAGGATACCGAGAAGTGTGCCAACCCCCACCCCGCCGTAATACGCACCGGAGATCCCGCTGGTTAGGAAGTGCATGACGAAAGGCCCTTCAACGCCCCGACCTGTCTTCGCAAACCTCCGTGTCTCCGACTTCTTAACGATTAAGTTGCCGGAATTCTTAAACCAGTTTGGCGAAGGCGCGAGGAGACCCCAGTCGCCTGGCGTCCAGCTTTCTACCTCGCCGTTGTAGTCGTTCCCGGCATTTTCATGAGGCATCTTCCAAGCGAAGATTGATTCGTCCATTCTCTCGCTGGTCAAAAGAATCTCTTGCAGGCGCAAGAAAGCACGGTAGCCCTCGCCGTACTGAATTGTCATGGTTAGGCCGAAGAGGCCCCCATGCTGTACGCAATGTCTTCTTCCTTGGCCGTGTTTCGCCCCGCCATCCAGCTCATTTTTGCGGCGATGGGTGCTTTTCTGAAATCCTCGGGGCCGGTAAGGTATCGTTCAGGTATGCCAGTGATTCTCTCCAGCGCATTTTTCAAATCCGTCTTCGTACCGAAGTAAGCCCAGTTCGTGTCGTAAAACTCCATGTCACTCGGTGCTAGCGTCTCCTGTAACGTCCATCCTCGATAGAACCACTCAGAAGGTTTATCTTCGCCGATTTGGTTGAAGATCTTGCAGTCCGTAATTGGGATGTTGTCATCTTTCTTCACGTCTTGAAGATAGACAATACACAACTTGGCGTTGCAATACCACTTGAACATGGAGTTGATTGATTCGGCCTCCTCGACCGAACTCGACTTGTCGATGCAGCATGAGTCGATCCACATCGACTTGAAGCCTTTCTCCCGTGCAGTGACACAGGCGCCGCGTATTTTCTCTAGTGGTGGCCTGAGAGCGGGGCGCCATTTTTGAGCTCTTCGTCATGGTTCTCGATCTCTTTGAAGGTGATCTCCGAGGCTCCCCAGCGATGTGACAGAATCGCGTAGCCTTCCTCACGGAACTTGGCCTCGTCGCCGGAGTGAAGCTTGAAAGAAGTGGTGTCGAGAACTCTCATTATTCAAGAATAGCGGAATGAGTTATCCAAATCTGGTGAAAGATGTCAAATCTGATGGATGCCTTGCGTTAAAGTGGGCTTCGGGCGCTCTGCCGACTTTATCATCTTAGTTGGCTTACTGCGACGTACGGCTGCGTACGTGTATTCGTCCGCAGCCCCTTGTATCGTGACTCACAGGACCGGAGTGCAGCAACACCCCCATGATCGACAGGGGTCACAGCGCTTAGCCACCTCAGCATAGCTGACGGTCGTAGCCACTAGAACAGCAATTTCAACCAACTTCGGTTTCAACTCCCTGCGATTGCATCAGCGAGTGACAAGGTCCGAGGTACGCCTGCCTGTCTGCCTTCGCGACAGCCTTAGGCACCAAACTACGGACAATACTGGTGGAAGCAGAATGGAAGTATGATGCCAAGAATGGCCAAGCTTAAGAACGGCTAACAGTCCAGGAAACTGATCAAGAGGCGTCAAATAAGAAGTCAGAATAGGCGCTTACCACAAAAGCTGCCTGCACAGTTGCCCACTGATGTAGCCCCCTGCAGGAATTTACTGAGGTAACGCTCATGTCACCTTCGTGAGTTGATCTTTGCATCCAAAGTCTTCAAATACGTCTTAGTGAGCCAAGCGCAAGCTCTCTCTTGGGAACTAAGGCTGTTCATAACCCGGTTGATGTTCTTGATTTTAAGCAACGAGAGAATATTACAAAACGCCAGGGGATTTCTTTTTGCTGAACCCAATGCAGGACACGACGTCTAGGCTTTGTTTGCGTCAATCGGAGCCGACCGCAGCAAGCGCAAAAGGAGACAAGAATGAATCCCGTGGGATCCAGTGCCCAACGAACAAGCACAAGAGAAACACAGATGGGATGATCCTAAGGACGTGCAACCACTTGGCGTTGTGCACGGAGATAGAACGGTATATGCTTTTACACCCAGTACAATGGGAAATAAACATTAAAAACAGACTTGCACTCAATGAAAATGACCCCCAAGGGTCAATGTAAATGGAAATCCTCAACTTGATGATAAACATGACATGAATCCACACAAACCGTCCCGTTAATCTGTTCGTAGCACAGTATGACTACGATAGAAGAACGGAGTACTGAGGCTTCGTTCCAATTTTCAATGCCAATTGAGGGGGCCTCTTTCGAGATCAGAGTGTTAAGAAATGGTAACTTTATTCCAAGATTTTCCTATCCGGGCGGATGCTTCTGGCAATCCAGGAGGATCACTACCTTACTTAGATGAGGCCTAGTACTCTATCTTATTTAGATCATTTTACTATTACTATCATCTCTATCATCCCTATTGCCCATATTATCTCTATCCTGATCTCTCTCCCTATCTCTATTATCGTCGTTATCCATATCGTCGTCTATGCTCACTACTCGCCCGGATAGCTAGAAGTATCCGCCTGGATGGCAGAACTCTGTTTCAATCGTACACCATGGGCTGTATCAAGGCGAAAATGAGGAAAATGAATGTGCAGGCAGATCGCTTTGAATTGATATGTAGAAATACAAAAACATTTCATTTATTGAAACATTGAACTCATATCTCCCAGAGCTAAGCCACATTCAGTCGTCAGCTCTTCTCACCCAATCACTGATCTAGAAGTATCCCATCTTCGTAGTGATCATGATCGCGTTCTCGCCCTTGGGGAAGGAAACAGAGTTGCAGGTCTCGCCGATCTTGACCTTGTATGAGTAGATCACGGCCTTGCTCTCGTTGTCTGTGATGATGAACTCGGCGTTCTGGTCGGCCTTGTTGCTGCAGTCGACCTGGACGTTTGTCAAGTCCAACGACTTGATGGTGAGCTTGGCGCCCGTGTAGAACTCGATATCCATAGGCGTGGCGGTCGCGGGCCAGGAGTAGATGCTGCTTCTGGCCATCGGGGTCGCTCTGGAGTCGAGGGCGGCAGCCCCGGAAGAGGCACCCTCGGGAGTGGCCGGCAGGGCGGCGGCCAGGGAGAAGAGTCCGAATGCAGCAGCGAAACGCATTTTGAAGATTTTAAAAGAGAGTAGTTGGTATTGAAAGAAAGTTGAGTTGATTTGAAGAAACGCCGAGTGAATGAATGATGCGGGATGAGGGGCAAAAGGAATGGGAGAAGAGAAGCGACGGATTGTTGGCTTTAATACAAATGTCGTCTTCACCCAAGAAGAGACAGCAACTATAATTTAGAGTTCTCGCAATACTTCTCAGCCTTATTGCGCAGCGTTGTCACAGAGGTTTACTAACGTGCGATAATATAATTAATGTTTCAGACGTTAAGGTAGGGCTGTGTAGAATAGGGGATAATGACTACACGTTCGGCGTTACCGAAACTCTTGCTTTTTGGGTTTTGATACAATTGGGCCCTAAACCGCTCGCATTCGCAACAGACGGGAGGCCTGGATATCGAAGTAGAGTGCACGCAGCGCCCAGGCAGTTGGCTTTCACTTGGCTCTCAGTTGAGACCACTGTCATGTCCGCAATCTAGCTCGACACCGACGTCGTTTACGTTACTGAAATACGGGCGTACCGGTCGTACCGGCGATAAAGCGATATTACAACCATCACTGTAATGAGAACGGAGACTTTTGGGGAAAGGCTCCGGTTCCCCAGGAGGATCCACATGGAGGCTTTATAGAACAATAAAGATCAAACCTTTGACAGCAATGATAGTTGTATCTTCAGCCCTTTTTGTGTTCTTATTATGATCGACCCGGTGGCTTGGTTTATACTTTCTCTCGACTCAAGGCCAATCAATCCAAACGGCGCCAAGTAAGGTGGCTCGCGGACTACTCCATAAATGGGGCAATTCACGTTACCCCTGAATAATGATCTATATATACACCTAACTCTAAATGTGCGTGGTGGAAAGTTCAAGTGCCGTTCATCTCAAGCGCATCTGTTGTCGCAAATAAAAAGAACGCGATCTCATAATCAATCATGCACCATTATTCCGACCTTTAGGGCGTGAAACTCCTTGTAGATTAATCAACTTTTTATGTTAAAAGGGTGACTTAGGCTACTCTAAGTAGGTGGATCTATAGTATAGGTTAGCGTTAAAGTACTATATATATATAAAATAAGGTATTTACTAAGGTAGTAGTAGCTAATAGAGCTTACTAAGACGTATTACCCCTTATAGAGACTACTAGTATTAATTTTACCTTCTTACTAGCTTTTTTTTAAGTAGTACTAATACTTTAATCCTAATAGAGGGGTTAGTAAGCTAATAGATAGCTATAAGTAGCCTACTTATAAATACTAAATTAAGTAACTTTAAGGTTTAATCTAATAATAATAATACTATAAAAAGCTAAATAGGTAATCCTAGCTTTAATATATAGCTAAGTAATATATAACTTAATAAAACCTAGCCTAATAACCTTTTTAAGGATATTTAGCTTAAAAGCTAAGTTATTACTAATATTAATAATATCTAAGCTGATAAAAGTACTAAGGAGGTTAGTAGTATTTAAACTAGTAAGTTAAAGCCTAAGAAGTTAACCTAGCATCCTTACTATATTAAGAAGTTCTTTAAGATCTACTTAACGCTTTAGTAGTAAAGTAAGCTCTTTACTATAAGTAATAAAAAGACAGTATATAAGTTAGCCTTTATTTGTTACAACCTGTAAACAAGGATAACAGCTGAACAACCTACTTAGGCGTCGGGCGGCTATAACAGGATATTTATACTGTAGGATCACAGGAATAACAGGGACTCACTTAGAGATAGAAGAACTATAGTATAAGTCACGTAGCAATAAGATAAAGAACGATTAGTAGGGTATATCAGGAAGCGCTTAGTAATCAGTTAGTAATACTAACTAATCATAATTACTTTATATATCTAGGTAATTACCTATAACTAGACAAAGGGTACTATATAGACTTATATATAGTATAACCTAAGCCTAGCTTATAGTCAGACTTCTATAGCTCTTCAGTAATTAACTTTGTATTTATCTTTAGATACTTTTAGCTTGCCTTTACTATAAATACTTATTAAGTCTAAGACTAATTACTTTAGCCTCTGACTACTAATCTATAACATAGCTTATAACCTATAACCTAGCCTAAGAACTTAGAAACTATAAAATAAAAGAAGACTTAGAAGAAGATAATAATAATAAAGAACTTAAATAATAGCTAGTAAAAGCTAATAGTAATATTAAGTAAATATAAAGTATATTTAATAAAAACGTCTAAGCTATTAATAAGCTCTAGAAAGCTTTCTAGTAAGTTACTTAATAAGTATCTAAGCTTAAAAACAAAAACTAGACTTTTTAAACTACTACTAATATTATTACTACGCCTCTCTATAGAAGATAATAAAAGCTTAAGCTTAATACTTTAGTTACTTATAATAGAACTTCTAGAACTCTTAAAAGATTTCTAATCTAGGTTAAGAACTACTAGAACTTCTACTATAGAGACTTTACTAATAAAACTGAAAAAGTAGTATATATAGCTACTTACCTTAGAAAGAAAGCCTTTAAATAGTTCGAATTAATCTAGGAAAAATACCTTAAGTATAAGACTTTTAATAAGTACTCTATAGAAACCTATAATATCTACACTAACTTCTAAAGATTTAAAGATATATTTAGGTCACTTTTCTAGAACCCTAAGAAAGATAATAAGCTAAGCATAACCTTACTTAGCTTAGATAGACTAAGTCTACTAAAAACTACTCTACTAACTTTAGATAACTTAGTATCTAACTTAACCTTACTAAAGAAACTAAGATCTTTATATTCTACTAAAAACTTAAGGATAAAGTTAAAGATAAAATTATTAAGGTTAATTAACCTAATAACTTCCTCTAATATACTAAACTTATTATTAAAATTAATAACTAACTTTATAAGTAATAAAAATAAGGAGATAAATAATAAAACCTAAACTCAGGATATAAGTACTAGTAGCACCCCTAAAACAAGTTTAATAACTAGTAGAATAATAATATACCCTGTAATAACTAGAATAACACTTAATAAAGCACTTCCTATAGATAATATAGTAGACCTATAGACCTCAGGGCTATAACTAGAAGTAATAATAAAAAACTATAGAACCTGAAATGCTATAACTATGAAAAAATAGGATATATCACTAGAGACTATAGATAACCTAAGAAACTTAGCTAGAAACCTATACCTAAACAAACTAAGTAGGTTAGTATAGTAACTAAAACACTTTATATATCTCTATTATAAACTAGATATTATAATAATAAATGCTTTGCTTACTATAGTAATAAGGAGGCTATAGAATACTAGCCTAGTAACCTAGACTGTAGAAAGACAGGTTATAATATAACTGTTAACATATAACGTCTTATTATAATAATAATAATAATATAATAATATTCTACTTACTTAAATATTCTATATAAAATAAACAAATAGACTTTTATATATATAACCTTATATAAAAATGTTTAGTTTATTATAACCTATAACTTTATAAATGCTTACGTAATCCCTTATATTATGTAATCCTACTTATGTAATTAAGAGCTTTACAGCTTATGTTTCAGGTTATCTTTCCCCTGTTTTTTCCCTACTTTAGGATGTAACCTGCTAACTATATCAACTAGAATCAACACAATATATTCCTTCTCTATCAATTATCTATAAAAATAAATGCCTATAAATACTGAGGATTATCACTTTTTATTATAATATATCTCTATCTATAACCTTATACTATATAGGCGCATATACTACACCTCTGAATATCTTTATACCTGTGCTAACAATAACTATCCTAGAAGTTAAGATAAAGACCTTTATAATAGCCTTATAAGTAAATAGTAAAATAGTTTAAAAGACTACTAAATAACTAGATAAAATGCTCTAAGTATAGTAATTCAAACCTATTAATATATAAGAATAAGCTACTAATAATAACTTTATAAGTTATAATAAGAAAACTTAACAAATAATCTAAGAATCAGAAGCCTAAGTTTAATAGGAAACAAACTGAATTTATTAGTATAAAACAAAACAGTAGATTATAAGTAATAATAAATAGTAGATCCTATACTTCAAAATAGTATAAACGCTTTAACTATAATAAGCTTAAGAGGAACTAAATAATATTATATAGTATTACTAAATTAGTACCTTTATAGCTTACCTTAAATAATATAGATATATATATAGAAACCTTACTAGAATTAAGTAAATTAACTAAGAACTTAAAGAATAGGTTAAGGAAGAATCTAATAAAGAACCTAAATACTAATATAACCTCTTAATAGAATAATAGATCCTTAGTCTTACTAGTAATTAGACTTTTAGAGAAAGAGAAAGTTCTTTTTATAACTTAGATAAACCTTATAATATTACCTACTAATATACTTAGGCAGAAATTGCTTATAGGTTTACTTCTAGTATAAATAATACTAGCTCTAAAGAGGAATTTAATAATAAAGAAGAAACCTAACAGCTTTTCTAGTACTAAATAATTAATATAAATTATAATAACTAGTAGTAATACTTCTATAGTATCTTAGTAAACTAGAGAGATAAAAACTATACTCTAAAGCTTTATATAGAAAATCACCCTATACTTAAATATAATTACTATAACTACTAAAACCTCTTCTAGCTATAATACTTCTTTAATAAATATAAGGAATACTTTAGAGATAAGTATAAATACTAACTCTACTCTAGAAGATATAATAAAAACCTTATCTAAAATATATATACTATATCTACTATAATTAGATAGACTATAACTATATTTAATAATAACTTAATAGCCTTCAGCTTAAACCTATAATACTCTATAAGATATTAATATAATAATACTATAAAATAAGAAAAATACTAAAAAGATAAATACTTCCTATATATAGTTCAGAAGGCTAAAGCTTATAGACTTTTATAAGAAGGACTAAGCCTTCTAAAGCTCTAATTCTAAGAGAATTATCTTATAAAAGTATAATAAAAAAGAAAACAAATCACTTACTCTAGATAGCTAGAATACTTAAAAAACTAGACTTATTTACTAATAAAAGACTAAGATAAGTAATAATAATAAGGTCTATATATCTAGTATCTCTAGACTAGAAGATATACCTATAACTTATAGTTACTATTAATAACATTATAACTATTATACTTATTAACAGCAAAGCTAAAATAAACTTTATATTACCTTAAATAGTAAATAAATTATAACTACTATAGTAAAGAAAGGAATATATATACTAGCTTAGTAATATAGAAAGAGAATAAGTCTAGTATAAAAAAGGAACTATTAAAATAAAACTACACTTTTTAAGATAAATTACTTAGATTAAAACAAATAACTCTAATTTAATATTACTAAACTTAGTATATATAATATTATATTAAGAATACTATAGCTTAAGAAAAATAACCTATAAATAGATTAGAGAATAGGCTAACTCTATTAAGATAATAATAATCTAGTCTCTAAATAACTCTATAAAACCTAGGCCTTAAGTAGATCTACTTACTAAGGAACAGTAAAATAATATATCTACTACTTTAAGGTAAAAGAAGCTATATTATAACTATTAAAGATAATAGATCTTAAATAGAAAAATAATCTACTTCTATCTATCTTAGAAAAATACAGAGTTTATAAGAAACTCTTTATAGCTAAACTAGAGACTAAACTACCTAAATATATAAATTTTAACTATAAAATCCTTATTAAAGAGAGGAAAGAGCTTAAATTTAACAAAATTTATAGACTTAACCTAATAGAGATAGAAGCCTTTAATAAATATCTTAATAAAAACCTTAAGAAAGGTTATATTAAGGAATTAATATTACAAGTAAGAAGCCTAATGCTGTTTATACTAAAGAAAAATAGTAAACTATAACTATATATTAACTACTAAATACTTAATAAAATAATAATTAAAAATTAATATCTACTACTTTTAATTAATAAACTCTAATAACTACTCTATAGAGCTAACTACTTTATAATACTAAACCTTAAAAGTATTTATAACTTTATCTAAATAAAGAAAGGAGAAGAATAGAAGACTGCTTTTAGAATATATAAAGGATATTTCAAATACCTTATTATACCCTTCAGTCTTATTAATATACTAGCTACTTTCTAGAATATAATTAATTAGGTTCTTAGAAAATTTATAGATATCTTTATAATTATCTACTTTAATAATATTCTTATTTTCTCTACTACTATAGAATAATATAAAGAATATATACACCTTATATTATCAGCTTTCTAAAATACTAAACTCTTAGTTAAACTAAAGAAAAGTATATTCTATACCTAAGAAGTAGAATACCTTAGATTTATAATCACTCCTAGATATATTAGTATACTAAGGGAAAAAGTCTAAACTATATAAGAATAGCTTATACTAATAAACTTTAAAGAAGTCTAAAGATTCCTTAGATTTATTAACTTCTACTAAAAGGTTATTAGACTTTATAGAAAAATTAATATACTTTTTATAGACTTTAGTTATAAAGATTAACTATTTAAATAGAAAAAAGCTTAAAATATAGCTTTCTAGATAATTAAAAACTATATTATAAATAAACTAGTCTTTATAATCTCTAACTTAGAAGAATAATTTAAAGTTAAAATAGATATTTTAGATTTTACTTTTAAAGTATAGTTATCCTAGAGAGATTTAGAAAGATATCTATACTTCTATACTTTCTTCTTTTATAAACTCTATAAACTAGAACTTAACTACTAAATATATAATAAAGAACTTATAATTATTATTAAAGCTTTTAAATAATAGAGACCTTTATTCTTAAGAACTATTCACTAAATACTTATATATACTAACTATAAGAACTTAGTATATTTCACTATTTCGAAGGAACTTAATAAATAATAAATTAGATAGTTAGAATTCCTCTTAGAATTCAATTTCTAAATCATCTATTAAAAAGGATTAGAGAACAGTAGAGCTAATACTTTTAGCTAATAACTAGACTATAATACCCTAGGACTAAAAGAAACCTAAGTAATTCTCAAACATAATAATAACAGAGACCTTATACCTACTATAAAAGCCCTAATAATAACCAGACGATCTATAGCTAGTATACTTAGTAAACTAGATAATAAAGCTATTAAGAGTTTTATAGCTTACTAGTATATAGTTACTAAGGAATTATAAAAACCTAGAAATAACTATAATAATAATATAGAGAAAAGGTTACTAGAGAATATATTATAATAGTAATTAAAAATTATAAGGTTTGCTTAAAAAGTAAACTAGCCTAATACTAACCTTATAGATTATTATAACTTTTACTTATACTATAAACTACTTAGTACTTTATATTACTTAACTTTATTATTAAGCTACTAAAGTCTTAAAGACTTCTTATAAAAGTCTATTTTAATAGTATTCTTATTATTATTAACAGACTTATAAAATATACTTACTTTATCCTATATAAAGAAGTAAGTAATACTAAAGAATTTGCTTATATATTCCTTAAGTATATTATTACTAATTATAGAATACCTAAAGAAATTATATTAGATAGAGATAAGATCTTTACTTCTAAGTTCTAGAAGTTAATTATATTATAACTTAGTATTAAGTAAGTAATATCTACTATATTTCACTTATAGACTAATAAATAAAAAGAATTAACTAGATCTTTAAAACTTACCTCTATACTTATATTAACTATAACTAGAATAATTAGGTAATACTACTACTAATAGCCTAATTTGCTTATAATAGTATAATTAGAGAAAGTACTAAGAAATCCTCTTTCTATTTTAACTATAGATTTAAACTAACTACTTATAGAGAACTATAAGCTAGCTTAAAAGCATTAAAAGCTATTACTATAATCAGATAAATTAAGGATATCTAAGAAAACGTATATAAAGAACTTAAATTTATATAATAATAAATAATAAAATTTGCTAATAGATAAAGGATTAAAGGACTAACTTTAAAAGAGGGAGATAGTACCTATTTTATATAGTAAAATATTAAAATAAAATAACTAAATAATAAACTAGACTTTAAAAAACTTAGACCTTTTAAAATCTTCTGAAAGACCTTACTAGTTAACTATAAACTTAACTTATCTAATATAATAAAATATTTTCTATCATTCTATATCTTACTACTTAAGCTAGTATTATAAAGATTATAAATAAATAATCTTATTATTATAGAAGATAATAAACTAGAGTATAAAGTTAAACGAATTATTAACTATCTTAAAGAACTAGAAAGATACTAATACTTTATTAAGTAGAAAGGATATAGCTATAAAGATAATATATAGGAACTAGCTAAGAATATTACTAATATAAAGGATAAACTTATAACTTATTAGTAATAATACTAAGAATAAGAAATAATATCTATAGTGCTAGTAATACTATTTCTAATAAATATTACTAGTTATTTATATATTAGATATTTATATAGACCTATTAGACTACTAGTAGAGATAGATAGATTATAATAAAGGAAACTATTTATTTACTTAGGAATACTAAAAACTAACTAGAACTCTTTTAATAAAAGGTTTAGAGTACTTAGATTCTAATCACTAAAAATAGTATCTAAATCTATTATACTAAAGCTATTTATTAACTAAACCTCTAATACTAGAAATATTACTAGCTTTTCTTTAGTGATCTCTTAACCTTTTTAAAATATTATTCTCTTCTGCTTATATAAATAATCTAACTATACTATAGACTTATCTAGCTTAGCCTACGTAGCATACAAAGCAGTAGCCTTCTTTCTCAAAACCTCCTCTTTAGCTACCTCTATATCTTCTAGATAAGTAGCCTTATTAAATAAATAGTTAACTATAATAAACTTAGTAAGTTACACTAGTATAGATATAAGGAAACCTATAGGTATAAATAGTATCTGCTGCTATATTATAAAACTACTCTAAATAAGTATACTTACTATAAATTTCACTTCTAGGAAGTAACTTATAATACTTCTCTAAAGAATAGTAATATAAATAAAGTATATTAATAATAAACCTAAACTTAGCAATATATAACATATAATTATAATAATAAAGAGTGGACGTAGAATTTAATTTTAATTTTTAAATATAACCTGATATAGTATTAGTATTATAAGTAAATTAGGAAGTATAATTATTAGATCTCTAACTTAAGACTAATAACTTACTTATATTAGGCCTTAAAGATAAGACTTTTAGAGAGAGAACCTAATATTATAACCTATAAATAAAGATAATAGCTGAACAATCTATTTAGGTATTAAGTAGCTAAGACAGGATATTTATACTATAGGATTATAGGAATAATAAGGACTTACTTAGAAATAGAAGAACTATAATATAAGTTATATAATAATAAGATAAGAGTAATTAGTAGAATATAGTAAAGAATACTTAGTAATTAGTTAGTTTTACTAACTAATTATAATTATTTTATATACCTAAGTAATTACCTAAAATTAAATAAAAAGTACTATTTAGAACTTATATATAGTATAACCTAAGCCTAGTTTATAGTTAGACTTCTATAGCTTTTTAGTAATTAGCTTTATATTTATCTTTAGGATACTTTTAGCTTACTTTCACTGTAAATAACTTATTAAGTCTAAGATTAATTACTTTAGCTTCTAACTATTAATCTATAATATAGCCTATAACTTATAACTTATAACCTAAGTATACTGTTTTAAGATGTTAATCCCTAGCTTCTGTTAGTAGACCCTACTATCGGATAGCTGACTGTAACATCGGTGTTATCAGAGAGTTTCTCGCGAAACCGACTAGATCTGGATCACCTGGGGTTTATTGCAGAGAAGGCTAAGCAAAACACAACTCATTGACGGAGGTAAAAGAGATGAACCTCTTTTTTGACGTTGGTTGTCAACTTATGTTTCCACTCTTGAATCGGTTCATTTTAAGGTCCTTGAGGGCATCGCACGATTTTAATCAGACTATTATGCGCAGGCTATAAACATATAAATAACTTTACTAGACCTGCATACAGACGAAGTAAGCGCACTGTTATAAACTAACTATAACATATATATAGTATCTGTGTGAATAAAACGGCTTATATTACTCTAAATTAGAGTCTAATATAAAAGGTTTTTTATAGATTAGAAACTAATATACTAGAATATTATTAGTTTAGAAAAATAAATTAGAGAGTAAGTTATATTATACTTTCTTCTAAATATAAAGTTATTTTAGATATTTAAAAGTATTATAATATATTTTTCTAAACTTAAAAAAGCTTATAAACCCTAATTTTATATAACTAATACTACATTATTTTATATATAAACTTAAGTTATATAAATATAAAGAGAAGTAATTAATAAAAGAAACTAATAAAAAAGATTACTTCATAGTTTTATTATTAAATTATAAAAGAAATAGATATTTCTTTTTATATACTTTCTATTATAATTAAGATTATAAATACTAAAATAGTAATTAATATTACTATTTTATTTAGTATAAATAAAAGTTTCTTATTAATTTAAAATAAAAAGTTAAAATAGTTATTAAAGTAGTAAAGTAGTAGTAATAATAATATTTTTTATATTACTTTTACTTCTTAATTTTTTTCTCTATCTATAATACTATAAATATATATATTACTTACTTTATATTTATATATATATATATAGTTATATAGTAATTATAATATTTAGTTTTTATTTATAATAGTATTTTTAATACTAATTATATTATTTTTAAATAGTTAAAAGCTAAAACTAAATATATAGCTATAATAGTTAAAATAAAAGCTATTTTTACTAAGAAGAAGTAGAAAGAGAAAAAAAGAAAAAAAAAGAAAGTAGTAGTACTTTTCTAACTTTTCTAGAACTTAAAAGCTTTATACTTAAGAGTAAGTTATTTTATCTTTACTTTATTATTTTAAAATTCTCATATTATTATAAACTTTTTACTTTATTTTATTATTTTTATAGTTAAGTTACTAATTTAAGTTATTTTATAAAGATTAAAATTATTAAGCTTAATAAAAATAAAAAACTTATAAAAAATAAAGAAACTAAAAAGAAATATAATTTAGAGTTTATTACTTTTATACCTCTATCTTTTTATAAATTATAATAAGTTATAAATAATATATATTTTAGAACCTTATTACTTATTAAATCTTTATATTATTTATTAACTTCTAAATAGAAATAGAACTTTAAAAGCTTAAAACTAAGAAAAAAGTAGTTACTACTACTAAATAATACTATATATTTATTATACTTATATAATACTATCTTAGGTATATTACTTAGTATATATATATTTAGTTTAGTATAGGAAAGTAAATATACTCTTTATAAAGAGAAAAAAAAGCTATATATCTTTATACTAGTATTTATATCTAAACTAAAGCTTTAATTCCTAAGGAGTATATAAGAGAATCTTACTAAGAATATATATTTACTATATAACCTTTATCTTATTAGTTATTTACTAATTTATAAACTATAAGTTTTTATTTATTAGAGAACTATACTTTATAAAGCTTTTAATATTTATAATAAAGCTTAAAAAAAAGCTAAAATTAAAAGTAAGAGTAATAAAAAAATAGCTATAAAGTTTATAGTTCTTCTTTTTATATTAGTTTTAGCTTTATAAATTAAGATTATTATAGAAGAAATATTAGTTTCTAGTAGTTTATATACTAGTCTATTCTTTAAAATAAATCCTTCTATTACTAAAGTAGCTAGTATTTATACTACTATTAATAACCTTTTTAGTAGTATTATTTCTAAGATATTACTACTTATATATTATATTCTAATAGATAACTATATAGCTACTCTCTAAGAATATAAGTAGAAAGTATAGTATTATATTACTAAGTACTTTATAAAGTATAAGTATTTTAAGCTTTTAAGAAAGCTATATACTTCCTAGCTATTAAGCTATTTTTAATTAAAAATACCTAGCTTATAAGCTTTACTTACTATTTAACTTTTCTTCTTTAATTTATATTACTATTTATAATATATCTTAGAGGTTTAGAAATACTTTAAACTATTTAAACTTTACTTAAGAGAGGGGTTTTATAAAGCTATTAGCTAGTATCTTATTAGTAGAGAGATATATAACTTAGAATAATTATTTAGTATATTCCTAGTAAAGCTATATATTCTAGATATTTATATAATAAATATAAGTTAAAATATACTCTTTTTTGCTTATTATGAGTTAAATTATTTATTAATTATTATAATAGATCTTCTATATATGTCTAAAGCTAAGTTTAAAATTAGTAAAAATTTATTTAAAAGCTATTATCTCTTTTACTTTATATTTTAAGTTAAGTAGTTTAGCTTCTACTATTAATATAGTTATTATATTTTAATATATAGCTTTCTATTAAATTAGACCTCTAAAGAGAAATATTATAAAACCTTAAGATAATTTTTATATCTCTTTATTATTAGTAAAAAATATATTACTTATAATTAATAATATTTATACTATTCTACTCTTTAAGATACTAAAGTAAATTATAAAGTATTATATATAATATAGGTATTAAATAACTTAATTTATAGCTTAATAGTATTTTAGAAATAAGTTTATTAGGAATTATAATAATAAAGTATAAATAAAAGTTATATCTAGTTATATTATAATTATAATATAGAAGATTAATTTAATCTTCTCTTAATATAAAAAGATTTCTTAGGGGGATATTTCTCTATTAAACTTCTTAAGTAAAATAAAAAATAGAAGTATTATTAATACTCTAAAGTCTATAAAGTTAAATTTATTTATAATTTATTTAATATACTAATTATAAGAAAAGTAAATCTTTTATATTATTTAGTTATAAATAATTTTAATCTCTAAGTACTATTTAACTAATTTTTAGTTTTTTAGTTTATATTTTACTTTAATACTATTTATAACTATTTCTATATCTTTTATATAGTCTTTATAATATAAAATAAAATATTATTAATATAGAAAAGTATAAATACTTTCTTATTATAAGATTAAAAAAAATATAGGTTTTTATTTATTAGATAGAGTTTAGAATAAAGAAAAATATTTAAGAACTCTTATACTAGAATAAAAGTATATTATAAAAGCTATATAATATATATTAGAGTTTTATAACTTTCTTTTCTTTTTTAAAGCTATCTAGTAAGTAATAAGTAATAAAGAGGTTATTTAGTCTATATATAGTATTTAGAAATATATTAATAATATTAAATTAGTAGATTTTAAAGTTAAATTATACTATAAAAGCTATTATAACTTTAAAAGTTTTTATAGTAAAAGTTATAGTATATATCTATTCTAAGATATTTCTCTTAGAAGTTACTTTATATATATCTTAGCTTTATAGTAGTTAAAATATCTATATTAATTAAGTTTATAAATAAATATCTACTTAAAGAGAATAAGCTTATTCTTTACTTTTATCTAGTTTATAACTTTCTTAGATATCTATTTCTTTAAGTTTATTAATTTTAATATTATATACTTTAATAAAATAAGAGTAAAGTAGTTCTAGTATATATTAGATATCTCTTTAGGTTTTAAAAAGCTTAATAAGCTAATTAATATAGATTTTTCTATTTAGTACTATAGATATATATTCTAGCTTTATTTAGTAAATAGAAGTAAAAATAAATAATAAAATAAATAATAACTTTAATCTACTTCTTTAAATACTTTTTACTACTTTAGTATATATATCTTAAAAAAAGTATTTTAGTTTTATTCTATTTAAAAGAATATAAAGTATATTCTAAAATAAAAAAATTATCTTAGTTTTATATTTTCAAGTTAGCTTAAGTTAGTATAGTGATATACTTACTCTAACTTTTTTTTAATAATACTCTCTTTCTTAGGTCTTAAATATAGCTATACTAGCTAAATAAAAAAAATACTTTATAAAAGTAGTTATATATTATTCTCTTCTATATTTAGATCTTATAGAAGAAGTATTAGTTTAAATATAAATCTTATCTAAGATTATATCTTTAATAGAACTTATAATATAATTAATATCTTAAGTTTTTTTATTATTTTATTAACTTAAATAAAAGTTAATAGTAGTATTATATTTAGAATTCTATATATTTTAGTAAGGTTTATATTTAACTTAGAAATAAGTATTTATATTTTTAACTATTTTTAACTAGTTATAATTCTCTTAATAGAGAAAAGTATAATAGTAGTATTTTATTATTAGTTATTAATATAATATTAGTTTTATTTTATATTTCTAGAAGTTATAGTTTAAAAAGTATAAAAGAAGTAAGTTTTTATATCTCTTTAGTAACTAAATAAGTTTTTTTACTTTAAATTACTATTTTTATATTATTCTTTAAATAGAATATCTTTTTATTAAATATTATATTTTATATAATAATAACTTCTTAAAGTAAAAATATTTAGATTTTATAGAGATTATATAAGTTTACTATATACTTTATAAAATATCTAATATATTTTTATATTATAACTTTAAAGTTATATTTATTTTTATTTACTTTATATTCTTTTTTAAGAAAGTATATTTTATAGCTATATATATATATTTCTCTCTATTAAAAGTATAAGTTAACTAAGAGATTTACTTTATAAATAGGTTTATAATACTTAATAAAGTTTTTTAGCTAATCTTTTTTAATTTAAATTAGTAAGAGCTAGCTATAATATTAATAAAAGCTTATATTATAAAGAAATATAGTAACTTATACTATTTTAACTTAAAATATAAGTAGAAGTCTAGTAACTTAAAATATTATAATAGTTTTTATAATTAGCTTTTAATTTACTCTCTCTATATTTCTATTTAGTTCTTTTATATATAAAGAAATTTATTTAATTTTAACTTTTAAATCTAAAACTTAGATTTAAAACTTTAAACTTATTTATTATAATTATAGTATATTTACTATTTTACTTTATTTTATATAAAATAAAGCTATACTATCTCTATACTTAGTATTTAAATATTTAAATTACTATAAAAACTAAATATTAAAACTTATCTATATATAGAAAGATAAAAAGTTAACTTATATACTTATCTTTAATAATAAATATCTATTTATTTATATTAAAACTTACTAAGTAGTTAAATAGATCTTATAAGATTCTATAAAAGAATAAATTACTTTTCTTTCTAATATATATTATAAAATAACTTACTTTATATATATTATTATATAGTATTAGTAATTAAAGTATATAATACTAGATCTTTACTTTCTAAATATTAAGAATAAGTTTCTCTAATATTCTTAGTTTTAAATATCTAGAATAAAAATACTATATTTCTATAATATTAGTATAAGTTAGTAAGTATTTTTAAAAGTATTACTTTATATAAGTTATTATAAAAATAAATAGGTTTAATATTAAAATATTACTAGAAGGAATATATTTAGAATAGAAATAAGAGAGATAAAATTAGTAATCTATAAAAATAATATTACTCTTTTTTAAAAGCTTCTTTATTTTTATACTATTTTTATAATCTCTTATATAAAGAGTACTATTAAAACCTAAATATTAAATACCTATCTTTTATAGTAAATATTCTAAAATAATATTAATATAGAAGTTATTTATAAGTATAATATTTTATAGTATAATATCCTAAAAGCTATTTATTTTATTAAAGATATTATAAAAGATCTTTATACTTTATACTATAATAAAGTATAAAGTTATATTTATTTTAACTTATCTCTTTATTTTATAGATAATTAAGCTTTCTTTAAAGAGAGAGATATTATTAATAAAGTAGAGAGTGTTATAGTTATCTAATACTATACTACTAGAGAGAACTTCTAAGCTTTAAGTATAAGTTATATAGATACTATTAAGTTTAAGTTCTAATATAAAGGTTTCTACTTCCTTAGTAGTAATTAAGTTAATAATATCTTTAGTAATTATATAAGCTACTATATTAGCTAGAAAGTTTATTTTAAAAGTAGAAATATTAGTTAACCTCTTTACTTTATTAGAGTTATTCTTAAGAAGTTTCTTTTTAATCTAAATATTATTATTACTAAAGTAAAAAAAACTAGAGTTCTTTAAAATAAACTATTTCTTATATACTATTTTAATATAAAGTTTAGAATAATCTAGTTTATTAATTCTAGAATAGACTTATTTTATTTTATTTAAGTATATATAAAACCTTTTATTTATAAATATAAACTTAAGTTAGTTATAAATAGAAAGTATTTATTTATAGTTTTTTCTATATATATAGTAAGTAGCTAACTTATTTTATAAAAGCTTTTCTAAAATAAAATCTCTAGAGATTATATTATTTAATTATCTAGCTAGTATTATAAAGACTCTATTTATATAACCTTTTAATTAAGTTCTTATTAAGTTTTTATAAAAAAGATCTTTAAATATATTAGTATACTAATTTATATTTAAGATCTTAGTATTTAAGTACTTTTACTTAATAATATTAATAAGCTTAAGTTAGCTTAGAATAGAGTAAAATAATATTATATTATTTAGAAGAAAGTTTTTAATATAAAGTTTTTTGATCTCTAGTAATTTATACTAAAAAGCTTTAAAAAATATACTTTAGAAATCTTTAATCTAAGTATTTAAGTTAATAATAGAAGATACTTAATTTAGAACTAAAATATACTTTTTATAAATTATAATAAGATTATTTAACTTATTTAGAATATATTACTTTAGAATATAAATTAAAGTATAAAAAGTATAGTTTTTCTTTTTAAAAGCTCTACTTAAACTAAAATAAAGATTTCTTTAGAAACTATATCTTTTACTTACTTATTAAAAGCTTTATATATTTACTCTTTCTATATATATTTTACTTTATATATAGTATATATAGTAAAATATAAAGTATAAAACTTAAAAACTTTTATAGATCTCTTAATAAAAAGAGTAAATATAATTAATATAAATAGTAATAAGTTATTAATAGCTTTTTTAAACTCCTTTTCTCTAAAATCTTTACTTTTAGCTTCTTTATTTCTTATAAGTTCTTCTTATATATTTATTATAGTAAGAATATATAAAGTAATTACTTTATTATAAGCTTCTTACTCTATTTTATAGTATTTATATTACTTCTTATTCTCTTTTTAAATCTAGTTATTAAATAAAAATATATCTTTAACTTTATTTAAATTAGAAGAAGTACTAGAAATATTATTTAAGTTAATATATTTCTAAATATCTTTTACTATTTAAAAAGTAATATACTAAATAGAGAAATTATAATAAAAATAAGCTTATATAAAATACTTAAATTAGTAGTTATTATTATATTAGAAATAAATTATAAATTAAAGTTAATTTTAAAAAATATAACTAAAAATTAAAATAGAATATAATAAATATAAAATAAATTAAATAAAGTTATAATTTATTTTATAAATAGTAGTTTAGAAATATAATATAAATTAAATTTATAACTATTATAAACTAACTATAATATATATATAGTATCTATATAAATAAAATAGTTTATATTACTCTAAATTAGAGTTTAATATAAAAGGTTTTTTATAGATTAGAGACCGACGTACTAGAATATTATTAGTCTAGAAAAGTGGGTCGGAGAGTGGGTCGCGTCGCACCTTCCTCTGGATGCGAGGCTACCTCGGATGCTTGAGGGCATCACGACATGCACTCAATGGCAGTTGCAATCTTCAACTTTCGCATCTTATAAATCTCACGCATAACACCGGAGAGTATGTCTGAATCCAGTTGTCGGCAGTCGTTGCCATCCATGTAGTCCTTCTTTATCAATTTCCGATCTGAACGGTGAATCTACCACTTCGTAACTGTATCCCCCATTTAGAAGCAAAGATTACCAAGAACTTCCTCCTCTGATCAACTATCCGTGAGACAAGTCATTATAGTCTTTGTGTGAGCAGTTGTAAATGGCACCGGAGTTTGAAAAGGTCTATTCCGTCATCACAACCAGATGCCTTCTCCTGTTGTTTTTAGAATCAGGACCACTTTTCAAGATGTGATCCGTGTTCTTTAGCGATGTGGGTCGTTCTATTTCTGTATTGTTGAACTGGTAGAATAGTCCGTTGATCGAGCTATTGCTAGGCTGTGGCTGAAAGCGGGTTGGGTTTCCTTAGATGCAGAGAGGTTGGTAGAGGTTAAAAATGACATACAGCGAAATCCAAAGGCTGGGAGCAGGCAAACTGGAGACGGACTTGTCGGGTCCGATAGGTTCGTCTTTTGTGGCTGTGGTGCCGAAATATCGGGCTCGGGCCTTTAAGAACGACTCTCCGACCATGGTGTGCTCTCGGTGCCCGCGCCCTCCGAACGGCATCCCGCCCAGCCAACACTCCACTCCGGCGACCGAGCCGACTTGGGACGATGGCCCACAGCATCAAAATGAGCAGACCAGCCCCTTATTCTAGTCTATGACTCTATGGTTTGGGCCAAGAGTGGCGCAAGAGCTCTAGCAGCTCCCCTGCGCCACGGATGAGATCAAATTCTGTTCAGTGCACCGAAGCCCGATCTATGTGTCTTTTTATAGCATAAGGCTGAAAGGGGGTAGGATACGAGACTCAGCCCGAACGTTGCAACAGCCCTACGAGCCTCAAACAATATGCTCGCCGAGCCTTCCCTTAGGGTATCATCACTTCTGTTAAAGGGAGATCGAAACATCTGCAACTGTTGAAGCCATCCAACACACTTGCAATCAAAGCAAGCATATCACATTTGTTCAACCTCTCCAGTCTTTCTTTCAGTCTCACAATAAAAAGTTTCTCCAAATGTCCCCGCTCAAAGAGACCGGTTCTCCGGAGCTGACGGAACTGGACCCCCGCGGCGACGTTGTCTTCGTCGTAGGATCGGCGGCGGCTGAAGACACCCCTGCCCGCAGCTTCCGCGCCTGCTCCCGGACAATGGCCCGCGTATCCCCCGTCTTCGACCGCATGCTCAACGGCAAGTTTACCGAGGCCAAGCCGGCGGCATCCGGCTCCGGCGATCCCGCAGCCGATTGGGTGGTGCAGCTCCGCGACGACAAGCCCGATGCGTTCGCTCTCTTCGCCAGCATCGCCCACGCACAGTACCGCTGCGTGCCAAGGAGCCTGACGATCGACAAGTTCTACGACCTGACGGTGCTGACGCACTACTATGACGCCACACCCATGTTGACGCCGTGGTTGCAGGGCTGGATCTCTGGGATCGGAGAGGTTCCCGACGTCGGCTCTGAGGGGTTGCTCATGCCCAAATTGCTGTGGATCTCATGGGAGCTGGGGCATAAGCAGCTGTTTGAGAGTACCGCAAGGAGGATGGTTATGGAGTGCCAGGGGAGCATGATTGGGGAAGATGCTGGCCTGGAGGAGCTGAGCATGCCGCCAGACATTATCGGTTCGTTTCCATTGCCCGCCAACATGGCACTTTCACTAACTCTTGGCCATTAGAACGAATTAACGCCATCCGCAGCCAGACAATACAGTCCATCATGGATGTCTTCCGCGATTTGTACGAGAAGCTCGTCACCGTCGACGAAGGGCCGCGGTGGTGCCTGCATGCGTCTTACATGGGCCCGCACCGGTGCGAGAGCATGATTCTGGGCAGCATGACGTTCTGCCTAACCAGGGCTGGCCTTTGGCCGATCCCTGAAACTTCAGATGTTGATGATAGCGTGGTGATGCTGTACTCGACGTTGATGAACTTGGTAATCCATGATATTGGACGGCCGGGAGAGAAGGGGGGCGTTGATCACGCCGAGTGCAACCCCCGCGCATTCCTCATGGGACAGATTAAGGACATTTTGGCGGAGGTCCCGAGTCCGGTAACTGATGCGCACAAGAAGCATTTGGATAGACAAATACAGAAGCTTCTGGTTTGAGGATAGAAAAAAATAAAATGGAGTAAAGATGATGGACGCTGGAAAGTATTTATACGTCAATAGTCATCAATTTGGTAAACGCGTCGTGGTGAACGCCCGGGAAAGAAACTACCCGGGGGTCCAAGCGGCACGGGCTAACGCTAGACCCCCTACTCACGTAGGGGGCGAAAAAACAGGGTTTCTACCTAAAAAAGGGGGTTTCTACTTATATCACTAAAAGTAGCATTTTTCTATATTATCCTACCAAATTACTAACTTTTTATGATATAATTTTCAGCCTTAACTATATTATATAAAAATAAAATTAGTATTATTATATTACTCTTAAATAGAGCTATCTAGCTATATATATAATATCTATATATCTTTTATAAATATTAATAAGCTATAGAAGATTACTATATTATTACTTTCTATATTATTAATAATATGTTTATATTTCTTAGTTATTTATATTAATAGAGGGATAAGTAGAAGGTTACCCTCTATAGTATTATAAATATAGAAGTGATCTAAGTCTTTCTTTAAGCTAACCTATAGTACTTACTATACTACTAGCGCTAATATAGCTAGCCTAGCTAGCCTTAGTAATAGTAGTAACTTAGGCTTATTAGTATTAATAATATTATTACTATTACTAAAGTTATAAACTAAATTAATACTTAATATAATACTATTACTATTTTCTTTAATAGGGTTATTAATATTATTAAAAACTTCTGAGTTATTATTATTAAAGTAGTACCTTCTTAAGGCTAGTAACTTTTTAATATTAAAGTAGCTAAGAAGCTTTCTAGAGTACTTAATAGTATTAAGTACCTCTTTTAGTAGTAGTATAGAGTTAAGATTAATCTACTACTTAGAAGGCTTAAGTAGCTTAACTTATTATAAGTCTTTTTTATTAAAAAGAATAAAGTTATTAAACTTATTAGTATAGTATAACTATAGTATAAAGTTTAACTTCTTTATATATCTGTTAATTAGTTAATATTTATTAGTATTATACTCTACTTTTAACTCCTTTTCTTGCTACTAGGCTTCTTTTTTTATAGTAATATATTACTACTTAAGTTCCTTTTATAAGACTTCTTCTACTTACTTCTTATAGTACTCTTTAATCTCTATAAATATTAAGCTTATAATAAATAAGTAGGCTAGTTTAATGCTTTACTAGGTCTACTACTTATATTACTATATCTCTATATACTTATTTTAGTTAATAATATACTCCTAGCTTCTCTTATAGTATAGATTACTCTTACTAATTATAGCTTTAACTACTTTATAACCTCTCTAAGTAAGAAAGCTCTATTTAGTAGTATAATATTACTTAATTATATCTACTTATAATATAGCCTTCTTAAATCTATTTTTATCTAGTAAATAGTAAAAGAAGTAGCTAAGTATATTAACTTAAGCTAACTATATATATTTAACTAATTAAGAGAGGATTATATTATCTCTAATTAGCTAGATACCTAACTTTTTAAACCTTACTATAATATTAGTCTAAGTAAATATTATATCTATTATTTACTAAAGCTTGCTAATAAAGTCTCTATATATAAAATCAAGGTTACTACTTTATATAGACTTTTATAATACTATCTAGTAAACTTTCTTAAATAGCTAGAAGACTTTTATATTTATAGATTAAAATATATACGTAGTATAAGAAGGAAAAAACCTAATAATAATATTAAAGTTAATATAGTATTCTATAAGATCTATATTAATATACCTAGAGAAGCTATCTAGAAAGAGTAAATAATATAGCTTTATACTAGATTCTACTTAGAGGATATTTCTATATAACTTAGTATAAACCTGTAGTATAATACTATATATCCTAGGTTAATTAGAGCAGCCTCTATAGATATTAATATTAAACTATAACTTTATAGTATACCTAAGTTACTAGAACTTTACTAAGTACTTAAATAAATATATATTGAAGTACTTAATATAATCTATTATAATTTTTTAGTTAGACAAAGTAGTAGGAGACTATATAAAGTAGATATTTTTATTAATATTATGATTAGCCTAAATAGTAATTAGCTATGTTTTAAAGATAAAATAAACTAAGATAGTATTTCTAACAGTATTACTAATACTAATAAGAGTATATAACTCTCTATTAACTAGATTAATAACTTCTTATAGTCTACTCTACTTCTATTATTCTTAGAGTAAAATAATATATATATAGTTACTAAAGTAGCTAATATAGTAGTTAGACTTATTAGTATTCTATATCTTAGAAAGTTTAAGATTATATTCTTAGGCTATAGTATTATACTAATTAAAGAACTTCTAAATTAGTACTAAGTTAAACTTAGTATCTTTCTAGTAAACCTTAATAAGTTTAATCCTTAATCTTTTCTAGAACTCTAAGTAGTTAGCTATCTAGGATACTATAAAGTAGTCTAAAATAAAGCTTATACCTTAGGTAGTTTAGAGTAAGTTAGCTATTTTTTAAGGATTATTAAAGTTATTAGGAAGCTAGTAGCGTTAAGCTATATTATAAATACTATTAAAGCTAAGTTTTTAGTTTCTATTACTACTCTTAGCTAGTTACCTTCTTAGAGTAGTATAGAGAAGTTATAACTAGCTTCTAGAGCTTTTAAATACTTTCTTACTACTATATAGGATACTTTATAGTCTCTAGTAATAGCCTAAATTAATAGTATTATAAATAGAGGCTTACTAGAATAACTAAAGTAGAAGGCTTAATATTATATAGTATATAACGCTTATATAGCCTATTTAGTAGGTATTAAGTTAGTATTACTTTAGCGAGGTATCCTAGTAGGTAGGATTAAAAGAAGTAATTAAAAAAAGCGTAGTTTTAGGTTATAGTATAGTCTATAAAAAGTTGTTTTTTAGTAGTAAAACGATAAAAATATGACTTTTACGCGACTAGGTAGAAACCCCCTTTTTTGGGTGGAAACCCTGTTTTTTCGCCCCCTACGTGAGTAGGGGGAGTTTTGCGCTTGACGTGGCTGACTAACGCCCCCGGGTAGAATCGCATTGGACCTTTGGTTAGAAAAAGAGTTTCTGGGGGTCTATATTTTGATGTAGATTTTGTTGTTTTGTTTTATGTTATTCGGTGATAGAAAGGTTATGTCTCTCCTTCATTATTTCTCTCTCATCTGTAAATGCCTGACCTGTGTCGTTGATCTTCGGGTTCATGAATTGAAGTAACTTGAACAATCAGTAATCACGCCTGTAAAACTCCGAGACGCAGGGCCCTCAGGTGTACCTCAGTTGATTACTCCCTGAAAGCCGCAATATGCCAGGCCCGCAACCCCCTCCGGATGTCTTACTAAGCAGTCCCCGCGGCCGCTAAAGCCTGATTTGCCGCTATCGCTGAAATCTCCAGGTTCGTAATCAAAACAACACAAACTGAATTGCTACAGGACCACAGGATTCTAGCCAGTTCATCAAGTCAAGCAACGCCTCAACCCCCGATGGAAGCTAATCAACTACAATATATTTCCATACTCCACTCCGGCAGTTCATTTTGTTCATCGATGGCCTGTATTTCAGCTTCCTGTAAACATGTCGCGTTCCCGGAGCGGATGTTTGACGTGCAAACGACGCCATCGTAAGTGCGACGAGACCAGACCAGACTGTCTGCAATGTCTCGGCCAAGGAATTGAATGCGAGGGCTACAATGTCGTCTTACGTTGGGACACCGGCATCGCTTCACGCGGGCGGCTCACGGGAGCGCCAACCCCTGCGGACGCGCCGCCGGCCAAACGCCGAAGGACGATCCCGTCGCCGAGGAGCTCATCGGGAGACTCCCCAAAGGGAAATCCTCCAGAGGCCAACTCCGTAACTCTCTCAGAACGAGAACCAAGTCGAAGCAAAGATAAATTTCACCGGCCGATTCCATCGGCTCTCCCGCCAAATCCCGAGCCGTCCGGTAGACCTCCGAAGGTCTCGCAGCCGTCTCCGCAGCACTCCGAACCTTCTCCAGCCGGGTCCCCTTGGCCCGGTCAGACGGACCAGGACCGGAATCTTTACGAACAATGTGCGTGCTTACCATTAAATGTTCCGGAATCGAAAGATGAGTTTTACATGTCAGAAGGATCGTGGACTAACCGATACCAGTCGACAATTCTACCATCTTTCTGCTGTATTCCACCCACCGCGATGACCTCTTCCGCCGAGACCTTTGCCAACTCGCAAATAGGTCGGAGGCCCTCTGCTCCATTCTTATAGCCACTCACCTATACGTTTCAAGTCCAGCCAACCCCTCGTCGCTGTTTGAGGAATACTATCTCCGCGGGCTTCATCTGTTCCGCAAGCAGCTAGAGTCCTACGATGGCACCGTCAACGTGGGGGTGATGTACGCGGGCCTTTTTATTTGCACCCTTAATGTGAGTGAACCCCGGTAGCCTTAAATATCTTCTCGCTTTGCCGCTGATAGTCTCAACCCATTAATGCAGCTTTTTCAAAGCGCGCCGTGGTCCGTTCATCTGGAGCTTATGACCACTGTCTACGGCCTGGGAGGTAGTCTGCACGGTTCTGCTATCCTGGACAACCCAGACGCCTGTTTTCCCTTGGAACTTATGGCAGTGATGGACATGCCGACCTTCGTCCGAGGACGTTCCACCATGACATTAGGCATCTGGCATAGATTACGCCAGGCCCAAGAGTCTCGTCACGAGAAGGTCGAGGGTGGAATAGAAGTAATCACCAGTCTACCACGGTCACTCCTCGACATTTTTTCTTCCATCCAAGACGAGTCTTCAGAGGATGCACTTCTCTCGTGGCCAGGGGAGCTCGGAGAGATACCGCAGATACATTTATGGGAGGCGTATCGCTTCGCTGGGGTTCTCACTGGTCGGCGGTTGAGAAGGAGTCGGGGTCTCCCATCATCAGCTCCATCAACGGAACTCCTGGTTAGTCGTCTCGTGGCAGCCATCGATGCCCTCTGCGACACGCGAACGCGACCCGAATACAGTCACCTGCTCACGACAAACTCGCTGCTCTATCCGTATGTTGCGGCACGGTTAGAGGTTGCCACCTTGCAACGGCGGCCTTCTTGGATGGATGTGTTGCGCCGTGCTGTCGATGTTTGCCAACCTTACGGCAGAAGCGCGAATGCGTGCAACATTGCAGAGATGTTGGATGAGGCGTGGAAGGCTGGCGATGATGACTACGACATCGACGAGCATGCCAGAAGGAAGAACGTGGAGATTGCTCTCTTTTAAGCGATCGTCTCCGGAGCTAGGGCCTAGACGGGGGCTCGAGTTGTCCAACGATGTGCAATGAAACTGTGCCGAGTCAGAATATTCCAGCCCATCACCCTATCGACGTCACTATTCACAAACACGTAAATCAAGATGAAGAGATACCACTCGTCCAGTCTTAGCGATATCTTGACAATAACAGTTTGAGGCTTCACAGGGGTCGCCGGATCAGCCAAACCACATTAGGCAGGTCCAAGAGCCAATCATCTCTCTGCTCCTAATCGCCCCAGGTGTGCTGCACTCCTGGCTGTTACCCCAGATTCAAGTTTGAGTGGAGTTTGTGCTTATCAGGTGTGAGCCATTGCTGGGCTACAATGTCAAAGGCAAGGACAACAGTACTATGGCCCAAATCTCATAAGAATGTGCGATACCAGCATCTAGGCACCGGAGATCCTCTCAATCAAGAAGCTCTTTGTCTTTTAGTTGCCCACACTAAATTCATCGTCAGCACTTTTTCCAGTGCTTAGAGGTGCCACGACACATATGACCATGGACGTACTTGAGGAAGACACTTACCTACCCCCTGGCAGTGCCAGACTTTTGTCCGGTAGTACTGCCGTGAAAGTTTCCTAAACGTTCGACACTGACCTTGGCTGTTGCAGCAGAAGAATCCGTCTTGGTCTTGACTCCCGAGCCAACAGCAGACCCTAATGACCCCTTGGTGAGCCTTCCCCGTCGGCCTCTTGAAAGTCTTCATATTCTTTGGCTGACAATTGCGTCTCTTTTTAGAACTGGACCTTGACTCATAAATATGTTAACACTCTCTTCGTCCTTGCTGTCACTGTGGCAGTCTTCGCAGCGTGCGCACCCCTCCAATCCCAGCATCTCGACTTTGACGGCTCAGAAACTCGAGTGACTGACTCCCCGTTCCCAGCATGACCATGCAGATGGTCTTTTGGCAGCAAATGACGGTCGAGCTGGACATGACCTACGACGAACTCAACGCCGGCGTCTCTTTCAACGTCGTTGGGCTTGCTCTGGGATGCCTTTGTTTCATTCCCTTCACGAAGAAGTACGGTCGACGATCCACCTACATATTTTCGACCGCTGTCATGGCTGCAACTTCCTGGTGGAGCAGTCGCATGCATACGGTTCCCGAGATGTATATCACGAATTTGCTCTTTGGCTTGGCCGGATCAACGAACGAGACCATAGCTGAGATGACCGTACGTTCCAAATGTCACACTTCTCAGTCGTTCGTTTGAGAACAAGATCGCTAACAGCGTTGGTCCTGGTAGATTGCGGACCTCTTCTTCGTCCACCAGCGCGGCCTCGCGAACGGCTTCTACATCACCAGCGTCATGATCGGGAACTTCCTGGCCCCCACTCTCGCGGGTGTACAAGCAGCCTCTATGGGCTGGCGGTGGGCATACTACACCGTCGGTATCATCCTCACAATGTTATTTCTCTCGTTTCTTTTATTCTTCGAGGAGACGAAGTACGTGCCCGTGTCTGTTGGGGTTTCGAACGTCGGAAACCCTGACATGCAGGAAACGCAGAACAAGCTGCGAGAGACGAAGGACAACGCCACGGCATCATACCCATCCAACGACACACCACTCCCTGAAAAGCACGACAATCAGGATGTAGAGCAGGCCGGACACATGATTCCGATGCCCAACAGGTACCGACAACTTACTGTCAACGGATGCGTTTCTCCACGCCCACGGACGAATCGTTGCTCTCTAGCTACATCGCGCCTTTTAAAATGGCTGTTTTTCCGCACGTTGTCTTCTCAGCAATACAATGCGCCAACGCCATGGCCTTCTTGGTGCTCTTGACGAGCATTAACTCCATCGCCTTTGCTGCCCCGCCGTACAACTTTAACACAGCGGGAGTCGGTCTTATGCTCATCGGTCCTTTCATTGGCAACATGATTGGCAGCGTTTATGGTGGGATCTTTGGGGACTGGATCGTCGGTAGACTTGCGCGCAAGAATCGGGGCATCTTCGAGCCGGAGATGAGACTATATGTTCTCTTTCTACCGGCACTCCTCATGGGATTCGGTGTTGTTATCTTTGGTATCACAGTAGACAGGGTAAGTTCATCGTTTTACATGTGGTGACATCTGAAGTCGCATGGCTAATGAACATGCCTCAGGGATGCACTGGGTGTACCCAAGCATTGGAGGCGCCTTGTTCGCATTCGGTCTGAGCTCCATGATGGATGTCAGTTTTACAATTGTAATTGACACATACAAAGCCGTAAGCGGCCCTTCAAAGCAAACATGTCCTACCAGTACTGACTCAATTCCCTTCCGTTATAGGCCACAGCAGAGTCCTTCGTGTTCATCACATTCATCCGCAACGCAGCAACTATTGGGGTCCCATTTGCAGTAGTCCCCTGGCTCAACTCCATGAGCCTCACAAACATTTCAATCATTTGCGGATGTGTGACCTCCTCTATCTGCTTCTCATTCGTTCCATTGCTAATCTGGGGCCGTGGCATTCGAGTCGCGTTGCATGCCAGATACGACAAACTCATGGCGGAAACCGGGAACATTGGGGGATCCTAGAGGGCTTGATAAATCGGCACTATGTTGCCGGTGTACTTACATACGTACCACGTTGAATCCATCAAGTCTCCTGAAAATGGCCTGAACATCGTTATTTCCTCCCAGTCACTTGTGATCCAGTTTCAAGTCCATACTCGATTGGGCGCCGGAATTGGACTTTTCGCCTTTCGCCTTTGAGAAAGATCGTTCGCTGCACCATTGTTTGTGAAGTAGTGGTACACAATTCACATGTATCCACATCTACGTCCTCACTTCAAAACACATGTTAGGACAGTCACGAAAGATTCCCAATATTCTCAAAGAAACCGATAACGAGCCCACTTCTTCATAAATCTTAAATGTACACATCTTCCAAGTGTATCGGCTCTTATCACTCGGGAGCGAGAGCGTTTCCAAGGATTTGCTGTTGCATTTGAAGCCCCTTGTTCAGCGCACACCTCTCCGCTCAAGAGGGTCCTCCTGCCAGTCGGGGACACCAATCCGAAGATGGCAAGTCTAAGAGCCAATCAGAACGCCACCCAGACGCCGATCGGATTGTGCGTCCTATTGTGTTGTCCTGGTTCATGCTGCAGTGCCCTGAGACACAGGTATTTAAAAGGCCAATTTGGTAACCTCACAATGTAATTCCGTCTTCACATGCGCATCTTCCCCTCACTTCAAGCGCCAAGATCATCAGCCGCACTGCCATCTCGAGGATGCCTGTTGCCAATGTCGACGTGAAGCCTGCGCGTGAGCAGAAACAACAACACGACGCGCCATGGCAGGAACTTGTCGATGAAAAGAAGCAAAGGCTTGCTGGTGCCATCCCAGCAGAGTGGAAGCTTGATGCGTTCCTAGTCAAAGAATTGACAGAGACGAGTGGAGGCCGACTTCTTGCACTTGATCCTGCGAGAAGATCTGGACTTCTGAATGATGTTGAGCTCGACATTACTGAGAGCTACTCTGCTGTAGAGCTGATCGAAAAAATGGCACTTGGCCTTCTGACGGCAACTCAAGTGGTAACGGCCTTCTGCAAAAGAGCCGCTATCGCTCAGCAGCTTGTGAGTCTTTCCAACTCCTAGGCCGAGACACAATCGCAACTGATTCAAGTCACAGACCTCTTGTCTCACAGAGTCATTCTATGACAAGGCCATCGTGAGAGCCAAATTTCTGGATAATCATTACCGCAAGAGCGGGAAAACTGTCGGTCCACTTCACGGCCTTCCGATCAGTCTGAAAGTATGCCTTCCCTATGAGGAGTTCGGAACCCTTGGCACCTTCAGCTGACAATTCAACTAGGACACCTTCAAAGTAGTGGGCTTCGACGCGACGGCGGGCTATGTCAACGGCCTCAAGTTGGGACCCGCAACTACGAACTCGTGTCTGGTCAGCGTCTTGCTAGACGCAGGTGCAGTTCTTTACGTCAAGACAAACGTACCGCAGACTCTTATGGTTAGGCATCCCTAAACTACATCCGCCCTTCTGCTAACTCGTTTTATAGACTGCAGACTCGGAGAACCACATCTACGGCCCTACACTGAACCCTCACAATCTCAATCTCAATGCTGGCGGGTCGAGCGGAGGCGAGGGAGCTTTGGTAGCGTTTAGGGGTTCCCCGATCGGAGTTGGCACCAACATCGCCGGTTCCATTAGAATTCCGGCCATGTGCTGTGGACATTACGGATTCAAACCGACGAACCATCGAGTGCCCTATGGAAACCAGTCCGAAGGGGTGATCTTGAGTCTCCCTGGTCCCTTCCCGTCTGCTGGTCCAATTGCTAGCACCATGGAAGATCTCCAACTATTCATGAGTGCGGTCATCAACCAGCGCCCGGGAGCATACGATGCCACCGCTCTTGATCTGCCTTGGCGAAAGCCAGTAGTCGGACAGCGTCTGCGACTCGGTATATTGGAAGAAGATCCCGCCTGGCCACTCCATCCGCCGGTTCGCCGAGCCTTCGAAGATGCCATCAACGCATTGTTCGTAGCTGGTCACGAGGTCGTGCGGCTTTCGTATGACTACGAGCGTAGTGTTGATCTTGGCATCAGGCTCTCGTATCAGTTCTTCGAACTGTCGCATCCGCCTGAGGAAGACTTTGCAGCCGTCCTTGGTGAGCCATTGGTCAAGGCTGCTGCAACGAGAATGCACCCATTCACAGCCAAGCCACGGTCTGTCAACGTCCCTAAGGACTTGGCAGAGCCATGGCATCATCTGGATGACCTGGATGCCGCGCGCGCCAAGTTCGCCGAGACGTGGCACCGCACGTGGTTCGATCACAAGCTGGATGCAATTGTGGCACCAGGGGCTGACAAGACAGCCGTGACCCATGACACGTACGGCCTGATGCCGTATACGGTGGTGTTCAATCTCCTTGACGTAAGTTGCGCCAGTCTCTCACAATGAGTTCTGTGAACTGATGAATTCGACAAGTACCCATCCTGTCTGATACCCACTGGCCACGCATCAAAGACTCTAGATCCGGAACCTGTCAAGGCGCAGGACCCCTTCTTGCCAGACTGTAAGAGGCAGATCCTTTCTGATATCCGTTAGAGACAAGCTGACATTTAGGGCACTGTTAGATGATCCTAGTGCAGTTGACGGAGCTCCCTGCGGCATTCAAGTTGTCACTTTGAAGCTTAGAGATGAAGAATGTCTTGCCGCAGCAGCTGTCGTTGACAAGGTCGTCAATGCAAGCCGGCGGAAGTGAACCCCAATGATTAATATCGCGTGTCATGTAGAAATGTACAGAAAATTTAGCTTCTAAAATTGTTGAATTGTGAACGAAGTTTTCAATCCGGTGTCCAGATTGTAAAAGGCAAGACAGAGGCTCATTACAAGTAGATACACAACCTCTGGTTACAATGAGCAAAAAGATGCGCCGAGGGGGAATCGAACCCCCGGCTCCCCGACGCTGCTTGATGGCAACGGAGAATTTTACCACTAAACCATCGGCGCTGATTGAATCATGATGATTTGATGCTCAGGGCGGTGTGTTTGGAGCTCATGTTGTGTGATTGTGGATGTGGATCATTGCGGAACATTAGGGCTGGCTAAAATTGCAACATGATGTTGATGACATGGGTCACGATACCTTCATTTTAACGCTAAATCATGGCGGACGGTGGTGGGGGGGTGGAGTGGAGTCTGCTGAAAAAACATGGCCAAATTTGAAATGCAACTGGATATCATACTAAGTATACGTGCTCACCATCCGGAAACATGCTCATAGCCAACGGCCCTCAGTCCTTACTCGTGTGTGAATAAACGCTGGGCTTCCTCTGAAGCGTGCGGTGGTCCCTCATTTGATGCTTACCTTGCACAATCATGAGACTGGCATTGGATATGCTTCTCTTCTTAATCTCTGAGATGACTTCGCTGGCAGTGGATCCCAGGGTTTTGCGTGGGTCAATAACACTTGATGAACCGTCCAACTCAATATACGTGGATTGTGAGACGGAGGCGTCGCGACCAATTATGAACGTTGTTGCTCTCTCGTCCCCGCTCTGCAAGGCCAGGAACTCGGAAACAATGGTCGGGGTGGTCGCATCTTTGGTTATGTCAATCTGGCGATACGTGATTCGATCGGCAATGGCACTGTAGACGTTGGCTTTGATGCGCGCGTATTTCATGTTGACGGAAGCATCAGGGTCGGCAGCCTCAACGATGGTAACTTCAAGATTTTCGTTCTGGGCCAGCTGGATGCCGAGCCGAACAGCAAAGAGGTCGTCTTCAGCCCCAGTGTACAACACGCGGACTGTCTTCTTGCCGCGCCGCTCGGCAGAGAAGAACCTCACCGCGGAGGGATCTTGAAGCTCAGACAAGCTGACGCCGGAGACATGTCGTTGAAGCTGTCTAGGCTTTCTGACGCCGGGCTCTGACTTGTCGAACAGTGTCGAGTCGATAAATGTCGCGACAGCTGAAACGTGTCGGGCTTCATTAAAGATGCTGGACATGAGGTTGGGAAAGTCGCCGCTGGTGATCGGATCACCTCGGGTAGTGGCGCTGTAGAACGAAGGCAGCTCGGAAATTGTGCCCGTCTCGCTCCACGGGACGAGAATGAGGTCACTGCTCAGTTTGTTTGCCTGGGTAGCAAGGGTATCTGCGAAAGAATCCTCAGGAACAACCGCAATCTGGCCGGAGATGACGACGTCTCTCGTGGTGTTGTTAGCAGAGGTACCGAAGGCTTTGATGATGGGGTCATGTCCGGCATAGTCCTCAATCTCTGAGACTTTCATGACCGACGAATTGCGTTCGCTAAGGCCGACTAGGCGGCAGCCATGAATACGAAGCAACTCTTGATGAGGTGTATCTTCTCCGGAAGCGAGCGCTGCGTGGTCAACAAGCCCCTTTTCACCAGAGCGATGCCCGTGAATATCAGCAGAGGAACTCTTTGAGCTGGCGCTAGACTGGCCACTGGTAAACATAGAGATCGTGGACAGGAGGCTGGAGAGTCCGTCAGTCCGTAGGTAGACCAGAAGCTTGCTCGCGACCTCCTTTTGATCATCTTCTTCCTCGCCATCGGCACCATGATGCGCGATCGGCGTGCCATCCCAGTTGATCTTTCCTCTCTTCCATAAGTCAAGCTTCTGCTGGTAAGATGGAGGATACAACCACATGACTAGAGGGGATGTGGCGAAGGTTGTGACGAGAGCCATGACGACGAACATGGTAAAGGTCCTTGTGCTGAGGATCTTGGCCTGAAGGCCGATGTTGAGGACGATAAGTTCAACTAGTCCCTTACACGACATAAGAGTGCCGATGGTAAATGATTCGCGCCACACAAGACCATTCATACGGGCGCCAGCGGTGCCTCCGGTGACCTTACTGAAGAAAGCGACGAAGATGATGGCAACCACGTAACCCCAGGTTCGACCACTGTCTAGCAGACCGAGATTGGTGTTGATTCCGGATAGGGCGAAGAACAGCGGAACGAAGAGAGTTGAGATCAAGTCCTCAATCTTTTCAGTCAGCTTAATGGCGAAACCTCCTTCGTGGGGGCACATCAGGCCGACCATGAAGGCACCAAAGATGGAATGGACGCCAATGATGCTGGTAAAAAACGCAGAAGCCAAGACAAGAAGAAGCGTCAGGGCGACGACTCCTTGAGTTGGGCCGTTTTCTAGACTCTTCGTCCGGCGAAGCACCCACATGAAAGCTGGTCGAACGGCAAATCCAAGGAACAGGGCGAATCCTATGGAGACTAGCAGAATGTACACCGCAGTAACACCAGCTCCGGAATTAACGAGGGTGACGCATAGAGCGAGAAGAACCCAACCGACGACGTCGTTGGCGATGCCGGACGTAAGGACGATCACACCAACAGTAGTGTTGAGCAGTTTCAAGGATGTCAAAATGCGACACAGGACCGGAAACGCGGTGATTGCCATTGCGACACCAATAAAGAGCGCAAACACTCCGAACGAGATGGGAGCGATTCCCGGCTCGTTGTGGAAATCGTTGTACAGTCCCCACGCGACTGCGACACCCAGACCAAAGGGGATGGCCATATCCAGAGTCGCGACACTAATAGCGGTTCGCCAATTGCTGAGGAGATACGACAGGTTGATCTCGAGGCCGACAAGAAACAGGAAGAGAACAAGGCCGATGTTGGCTGCTAGTCGGAAGGGCGGCATGGAGTTCGGAGGAAATATGGCTGCGGTGAAGCCGGGGATGCGACCGAGAACTGAGGGACCGAGAAGGATGCCCTGTGTTCTCGTGTTAGTCCTCGTGAAGTCACGGCAAGGCCCAACGCGACTAGACTCACAGCGATGACTTCAGCAATGACTCTTGGCTCGCGGATCTTGGACAGCGGCCAGTAGAGCAACCTGGTCAACGTGATGACAATAGTTGCTTGGATGATGAACATGACAATCGGGTCGGCGGGGTTGTAGACCGACGGATTCATGCCCTCGAAGATGCCGCCTTGTGAAGGAGCTCTGTCGCCCGTAGGCGTGGGCGTAGGCGCGACCGAAGTCGTCGCCGCTGTCATTGTCGACATGGCGATGGTCGCGATGGGCAGGACCGGGCTATTGGCGGCTTCGGGTTGAGGTCTATAGGTCTCGAGATTCTGGATGCTGGAGGTTTCAATCAACCGTGCTGGTATCACAGTCGTGAGGCGGGTCGAACGAGAATCTCATCGTTCAAGTCGTGGGCTGTCTACATGGCGTGATGATCAGATTTAAGACAACCCCGCGGTTATCCTCCCCAGAAAGTAAAGTTACCCAAGACATCTTGGCCTCTGGGCTGCAGACATGTTCGGTGAGCAATTGCTGCATGTTGTCATATCAGGATCCAGGCCATTTCCGCCTTCAGAGGATACCGTGGTGGCTGGACACCTCAAGACGAGATAGACAAGCGGCTTGGCGATTGACTAGCGGATTGCACCCGAAAGTGAGGATTGCATTGCAGGCCGTCTTTGGGTTGGCGCCAGGGGGCTTGGGAGGGAGGGATCGGGGACCTTGGCGTGCTCAGGCCAAGAGTTCAGCGAGAATCTTATGAGAATGTAGTGGACTGGGTTGGAAAGCCAAAGTATTCGGGGGCATCTCGTGCTACCATGTATTAGCCCTTTACTGACTTACTTGGCAATGGCAGTGCGGCCGTCGTGTGATGGCAGCTTCTGATGACCCTGGCAAACCATGTGCTGTAAGCTGGCGGCGTAGGAAACACAGGCATCCCAGCCAGCCAAGATGTCCGGGAATCCTTTCGAATCAGTTGCTTGCTTGCCAGCGGTGGCCACGCAATCTGGGGGGCATCGGGGGTCATTCTGCTTTCAGGTGGCTTTGGCCAAGGCTCTTGACCGCTGTGTGAGGACTGGCATGGACTGGACTCTGCCATGCCTACTGTCTACATGCTGCTCGAGCATGTGAACTAATTAGACAGATGATGAAGAAGTCTATCCAGAGTATTTGTCGCGCTATTTTGACATAGCGACTGGGTGAGAGTTCCAATTGAACGGTTGATAGGATGCCCAGGCTATGGCTCGAATCCCCCCCCATCGCTACATTCTCCTGTGAAGTTTAGCCACGTCTCCCCGCATTCCCCTCAATTTGCATGATTTACAGGGCGCGTCGGTGGAGAATTAGTGGTATTGGCACATCATCACCTGTCAGGCAATGTGCTGAAAGCAACAACTGGCGTGTATCTCCCACGGCGCGCTCCCAAATGGCCAAGGACTATCGTGCGGTACGAATACTGCATGGATAGGATCTTAATCCAGATCGTTTCTTGCCATATTAACACCTGATGGTTGAGTGTGAAGGCTGTTCTGGACCGCTCTGTTAGGAGCTGTACCACCTCTCCAGACCGATTTTTAGTACCTTCGGCAGCGGTCAGTGGCGTCAACGCTCAGCGGCTGCACTGGAGATTCTCAGCACGAACCAGGCTGCTGTTAATGGCCGCACTCTTGAACACGACTCCTTCGATGCGTCATGACAGACGTCTAAACGCATCTTTCATTATCTTGTCTTCACCTCAAGCATGAGCTCGGAAATTGTTTCTGCGTTCACAACCGAGCCCAGATCTGAGTCTGAGTAACTGCGTGCTGTTCAGCAGCACCAGAATCAACACTGAAAACGGAACTGTCTCTACTCCGACAGATGGCGATCGACTGACTTAGAGTCTGTTGTAAACCTAACTGTTTCCCTTAGCAACCTGATTCAAGCACAGCAAACGACCATAAACACAATGCGATTGCCGTTTTGTACGATTAGTTCACCAAGACCAACGCTAATGCGAGCAATGGAAAGCTGCTTCACCACAGTTCACTGAACAGCGCTCGGTTGGAAGGGGACGTGGGGCGGCTGTGGGGATCTTAGTCAGACTAGTCTCTGCCCCATTCATCAATCACATCCTCGATAGTCTAGTGGGATATCGGCTTGTCATTCACACGATTCGCCGGGGACCGGGGTTCAATTCCCCGTCGAGGAGTTTACCTTTTGATTTTTGCGCCTTCGATCTGTCACTGCAAAACGAGTCTCATATACTTTTTTTTTCTTTAATGATCGCTTATAGGTTAAGTGTTTTCTGCTGCTCTTACAGCTAACATTCGCTCTTCCCCTTTCAGAGGAGCGCGCTGGTTCTTTTCAGTTGACGCACAGATGCTCGCTAATCTGGACCGTTCTGCATCCTTCCTTTAATTATTAACTTCTATGTTGCTGAATGGCATTCCTTAGTTGAAGCTGCCTGTAGGAAGAGCTGTAGCTGGTCACATAACTTGATGATAACTCTGTGGGTGGCACTCAAAATTGTGTGTGGATGGCATTCAGAAGAGGTCTGCATTTATACTTCTGTTCTGCTCGATCAACGCGTAGTCGGGTTTTCTGACCAGAGCAATATTCTTCGACAGTGCCGAATTATAAACTGCCCGGATTTTTATGTATATGATGTTACAACGACGGGTAAAATTGCTACTGATATGAAAATGAACCGGGCTGTTCGTTTGCTTGAGTGGTCTCTAGGATCAATATCGAGCATATTTGATTTGTATGTTGCCAACGAAGAGAGTGGGCATAGCTGAAGAGCATGTGTATGATTAGAGCAAAATGGATGGACTAGACCTCGCGTCATGGTATTGATTTGGCCAACAGAGCTGTTGCGGTATACTATAATTTGTTTAACACAACAAGGAATCTCAGTGAACAGAGTCGATCGATGTGTTTCATAGTTTAGAACCTATCAGAGTAAGATAAAATCACACGCTCGCTTTCGGGTAGGGTGAACTGCTTCGTCCACTACCTGACACAATTCGACGATGCTGTCTGGTGTAGTTTTGCTGCTGGTATCTGTGCGCGCATGTTAGTGTTTTGGGGTCGGAATCGCTCTCGGAATCAACCCCAGTTCCGAGCATTTCCTCCTCAGGACACAATGCTACTTCTCATTCGTTTCTAACATCCACGTTTATTTAGTGCGATATGTCATAGAATCAAGAATTCGACCACAATGAAACCTCGTAGGGCCTAGATCTACATCGCTTTCAGCCCTGTCAGTGCGATTTCAGTTTTGTCATACACTGTACGAGAACCTCGTTCTTCATCTAAATTAACCGCCAAAGTTGCGAACCGGCACCGTGCTATTTTCCAGCTAAAACGGCCAGTGGTATCATCCTTGTTGTCTCCTACCCCGACGTGGGCCCAGCTCCCGTCACAAAAGGAGACGAGAATGACTCGTTTTATAATGCTATTAGCGGGGATCTCGTTACTGCCTGCAGGCCTCAGCCCCAGGTAACTGCGTTATATAAGCTGCGTTATTCAAAAAAGAGACTTTTCGAGACTAATTAACAGGGTACTCATAGACAGTAGCTACCTACTTACCTTACTATAAATCCTCTTACGCTTAATACTACTAAATCTTAGCTAATAAAGCTATCTACTATATTATAGTTTCTAGTATATTTAACTATACTAAATCTAATACTTTATATAGAATACTATTATTAATAGTAGTTAGTATAGCTTTAAAGTCTTACTAAGTTTAATAGATTACTTTTTAATATTATATAATATTAAGTAGAGCTATATAGGTACTTAAGAGATATATTATTACAGTCAGCTATCTAACAGTAGGGTCTGCTAACAGAAGCTGGGGATTAATATATTATAACAGTATACTAGGTTATAGTCTGAGTTATAGGTTATAAGCTATAGTAGATTAAGTCTTTAGAGGCTAAAGTGATTAGTCTTAGGCTTAATAAATAATTCGCAATAAAAGTAAGCTAAGAATATCTATAAAGATAAATATTAAGTTAATTATTAAAGAGCTATAGAAGTCTGACTATAAGCTAGGCTTAGGGTTATACTATATATAAGTTCTAAATAGTTCTTCTTATTTTACTACTAATTTCTAACTAAGTACTAGTAAGTACTTAGTAATTATAAGTAAACGCTTAGTAATTATAGGTAAGTATTTAGTGATCTATACTATCTACTTAGTTTTATCTTATTATTATATAACTTATATTATAGTTCTTCTATTCTAAGTAAGTCTCTATTATTCTTATGATCTTACAGAGTATAAATATCCTACTCTAGCTGCCTAATGCCTAAGTAGGTTAGTTAACTGTTATCTATGTATAACAGGTTATAATATCAGGTTCTCTCTCTAAAGATTTTTCTCTTAAGACCTAATATAAATAGGTTATTAGTTCTAGGTTAAGGATCTATTAATTATGTTTCCTGATTTACTTATAATACTAACACTATATTAGATTATATTATTAATAATCTTGCAATCTCTACGCTTTATTATTATTATTATTCTCTTAATATTACTAAGAACAGATTTGAAGTTATATTTTATTATTATTATTGTTCTAAGGGATTATATTATAAAATATTACTAGGCTTCCTAGTATGCAGAAAGTGTGTTACTATTAGTAGTACTTATTATTCTTATGATGCTTCTAATTATATATATTTAATATAGGTCTGTTTTTTATATATTTCTTTCTGTTTTTATTAATTTATTATAATAGAATAATTAATAGAATCTTATTATTTAGATAATAAAGAAGAAGAAACTGAAGAGTTGTTTCAGAAGAGGATAGAGGTATTATAAAAGGTGCAGGCTGAAGTGAATAAAGCTCTTACTAAATTAGATTACGTTTATAAGGCGAAGTAGATAGTTTTTAAGAAAGGTTATAAGGAGATATTAGTAGTAGTAGAGGAAGATAAGTCTTCTAAGGCTTCTTTTTTAGGGTTTTCTGTGGTTTAAGAGGTGTAGTTAATAGGTGGTTTTGGTGTGGTTAACCTGGATACTGTTCTAGGCGACTAGAATTCTAGTACTCCAAACTTTTTATTAGGGGAGTTTTAGTCTATTTCTAGTGTTTTTAGGTAAATAAATAGTTTTCTTTATTATAGTTAATCTACTTTAGTAGGTAGTTTAGTAAAGTAATATAGATATTTAATTTACTTATATCTAGTATTCTTCTGGACTAGTATAATAGATACTAGTATAACTTCTTATTCTTAGTATTATTACTAGTAGATTATAAGTTCTTCTACTACGTTAGTAATATTTTTAGCTAGTTCCTATATATTATTTTTATATCTATATCCTTTCTATTTAATAAGATATTAATACCTTTCTAGTTCTTTAAAGTAGTCTATAATTCATTTTATTTTATATTCTAGTTTATTATCTTCTATAATAATAAGGTTATCTATTTATAAACCTTATAAGGCTAGTTTAAGTAGTGAAATATAGAATACTAGGTAGTATTTTATAGTTTCTAAGAGTTTAAGTTTATAGTTAACTAGTGAAATTACTTATAATATTTTAAAAGGTCTAAGTTTTTTAAAGTTAAGTTTATTATTTAGTTATTTTATTTTGATATTTTATTATATAAAGTAGATATTATCTCTCTTTTTTAAGGTTAGTCCTTTAATCCTTTATTAGTTACTAAACTATACTATTTATTATTATATAAATTTAAGTTTTTTATATATATTATTTTAGATATCTTTGATTTATTATATAGAAGTAACAGCTTTAACTATAGCTAGGCCTGCTTAGGGTTCTCTATAAGTAGTAGGTTTAAACTTATAATTAAGATAGAAAGAAGATTTCTTAGTATTTTCTCTTATTATACTATTATAAGTAAATTAGGCTATTAGTAGCAATATAACCTAATTATCTTAGTTATAGTTAATATAGGTATAGAGGTAAGTTTTAAAGATCTAGTTAACTTATTCTATTTATTTATCAGTCTATAGGTGAAATGTAATAGATATTAATTATTTAATACTAAGGTGTAATATAATTAACTTTTAAAAGTTAGAGGTAAAGATCTTATCTCTATTTAATATAATTTCTTTAGGTGTTCTATAGTTAGCAGTGATATATTTAAGGAATATATATATATATTCTTCAGTATTACTTACTTCTTTATATAGGATAAAGTAGGCGTACTTTATAAGTTAGTCTATAATAATAAGAATACTATTATAATATACTTTTATAAGAGGTTTTTAAGACTTTAGTAGCTTAATAATAAAGTTAAGAGATATAGATTACTAAGCAGTTTATAGTATAAGCAAAGGTTATAGTATACTATAAGGTTGATATTAAGCAGGTTTACTTTTGAGGCAAACTTTATAATTCTTAATTGCTTTTACTATATATTCTCTAGTAACTTTTTCTCTATATTATTATTATAGTTATTTCTAGGTTTTTATGATTTCTTAGTGACTATATATAGAGCGAGTATAAAACTTCCTAATAGCTTTATTATCTAGTTTATTAGTTAGACTAGTTCTAAGTTATCTAGCTATTATTAAGAGTTTAGTAGCTAGTACTAGGTCTTTATTATTATTTCCTTTAAGAATTACTTAGATTTCTTCAAGTATTAGGATATTATAGTCTAGTTATTAGCTAAAAGTATTAGCTCTACTGTTTTCTATTTTTTTATAATAGATAATTTAGAAGTTAAACTCTGAAAGGAATTCTAACTATTATACTTATTATCTATTTAATACTTTTAAGGTTATAAAGTATAAAAAGTTCTTATAGTTAGAGTATATAAGTATTTTATAGATTATTCCTAAAAGTTTTAGTCTCTATTTTTTAAAGGCTTTAATAATTACTATAAGCTTTTTATTATAAATTAAGTAGTTAAGTTTAGGTCTATAGAGTTTGCAAGAGAAAAAGGCGTAAAGGTATAACTACCTTTCTGAATCTTATTAGGATAGTTAGGCTCTAATTATATAGTTAGATATATCTAGTTCTATTTTGAACTATTTTATTGGATCTAGAATAATTAAGACAGGCTTACTAGTAATAAGGTTTTTGATCTTCTGGAATACTATTTATTATAGTTCTTCTTATATAAAGGGTATAGTTTTACAGCTAAGGCTTATAAGAGCTGTGTTAATCTTACTATAATCTTTAATAAATTTGTAGTAGAAGTTAATAAAACCTAGAAATCCTTAGACCTCTTTAAGGTTATTAGGTACTAGCTATTTTTTAATAGCTTTAATTTTATTTTCTAATATATAGATTTTGCTAGAAGTAATAGTGAATCTAAGGTATTTTATTTTTTATATATAAAATTTGCTTTTCTCAGGTTTAACTAATAGCTTAGCTTCTTAGAAGGCTTATAAGATATAGTATACATCTTCTTTATATTTTTCAAGTGTTAGCAAGAAGATAAAAATATTATTAAGATAGATTATTATATAAATATTAATATATTTATATAAGATATAGTTAATTATATTTTGAAATATTATAGGAGTGTTAGTAAGACTGAAGGGTATAATAAGATATTTGAAATATCTTTTTTAAGTTCTAAAAGCAGTTTTTTATTCTTCTCTTTATTTTATTCTGATTAAGTTATAAGCTTCTTTAAGGTTAAAAGCTATAAACTAATTAGCTTTATAGAGAAGTTGTCTTATTTTATTAATAAGTAGTAGGGAGTAATAATTCTTAATTATTATTTTATTAAGTATATAATAATTAATATAGCTGTAGTTTTCTGTTTTCCTTAGGTATAAATAGGATTAGGCTTTCTACTAGTAAGGTAGAAGGTTTAATATAACTTTTCTTAAGGTTTCTTTTAAGGTATTTATCTAGGGCTTCTATTTCAGTCTAGTTAAGTTTGTAGATCTTATTGAATTATAGTTCTTTTCTTTCTTTGAGAGGTATTTTATAATTAAAACTAGTATGTTTAGGTAGTCTAGTTTCTAGTTTAGCTATAAAGAGTTTCTTATAAACTCTGTATTTTTCTAGGATAAATAGAAGTAGATTATCTTTTTATTTAAGATCTGTTATTATTAATAGTTATAATATAGCTTCTTTTACTTTAAAGTAGTAGATATATTATTTTACTGTTTCTTATTATATTAGCTTATTTAAGGCCTGATTTTAATAGGGCTGCTTAGAAACTAAGTTATTATAGTTCTAATAGAGTTAGCCTTTATTTTAATCTATTTATAGATTACTTATTTATAGCTAGAGTAATCCTAGCATTATATTATATATTCCTAGGTTAGTAATATTAAACTAGATTCTTTCTTTCTAATCTAGGTAGCTTATCTTAAGAAGTATAGTCTTATTATAGAGAGTACTTCCTTTATACTTAAATTTTTTTCTTTCTATTATATATAACTAATATAGTTATTCTTTTTCTCCTTATTATATTTCTAGCTTATTAATAGCTTAGGAGGCGATATAGTTAGCTTTAGCTTTATTATTAATTAGTATAAATATTATTTATTAGTTAATAGTAACTTTAAGTTTAATATTACTTTTATATCCTTATAATATATAGTAGATAAACCTTTTCTTTATTACTTGTTATAGTTTATTATTAGTAGGTAAGTCTAGTTTTTTAACTACTCTGAGTATCCTAGGTAAGTAATTTGCTTTCCTTCTTATTATACCTTTATAAAGCTATTTTTATAGATCTTAATTTATAGAGGTCTTAGTCTATTCTTTATAACTCTCTATATATATACTTTCTCTTAGTAGTATACTTAGTACTTATCTTATTAGTATTTATCCTACTTTATATTATTATTATATTAATATTTTATAGGAAACTGAGGGCTAGGTCTAAAAACTGCAAAGTTATTTTTAAATAGTACTATAGTCTATTTAATTATAGCAGATATTAAGTAAATCTTATAGATAGGCTTATTATTATATTTTTTAGAGTAGAATTAGTAGTTATACTTTTCTTTTATATATTCTTTGTATTTATTATAGAAATATTAGAGCTAGAAAAGGGTTTAGTAAAGTTAGTAGTTATTTCTCAGTATAGGGTAGTCTTCTATATATAGCTAAGAAGTATAATCCTAATCTTATTAATTTACTGAGGTACTATAAAAGTAGTGTTATTACTTATTTTAAAGCATATTGATTTCCTAGTACTTCAGGAGTTACTTAATTCTGTTTTTCTAGTTATTAAGTTCCTCTTCAGAGCTAGAGTTATCTATACTAAGGGTAAACCTATAAATAATCTCTATCTAAGTATATTATTAGGTAATATTATAAGGTTTATCTAAGTTATAAAGTAAACTTTCGCCTTTTCTAAAAATCTAGTTACTAGTTATACTAAGGAGTTATTATTCTATCAGGAGATTATACTAATATTCTAGTTCTTTTTCTAATTCTTATTAGTATAGATATAATTATTAGGTGTTTTCCTGCTAAATTAGTTCTATTTCTTCCTGGATTTATTGTTCTTTATAGTAGAAGTGTTAGTTAATTATATATAAGGTGATTAGTTCTAGTTATTAAATTTATAGTATTTTATTTAGTTATTCTCTAGGTTTTCTTACGATCTTACTATTACTAGTATATATTATTATTAGTATTCTAGAGTAAGTATCTAGGATATTTATATTATACCTAGATCGTTTAAAGTTACTATCTCTTAGGTAGCATCTTAATATTTCTTTATCTTTAAAGTGAATTTAGTAGTTATTATTATAGTATCTAGTCTAAGACTAGGATATATATAGGACTTTTATAATTATATTAACTTATCAGAGTTATTTAGCTACTAGCTTTTAGAGAAGCTTCTTAGGCTATCTATAATCTTTAGTAATATAGCTTTATTTATTATAGTTATAGTATTTAGGGTTCTAAGGCTTCTTATTATTAAGTTTAGTTATTATACTAAGATTTATAGGTCTGCTATATTATCTATAAGTAGTACTCTGTTAAGTATTATTCTAGTTATTATAAGGTTTATTATTATTCTACTAGTGATTAAATTTCTACTAAGGCTACTATTAGTATTTATATATAAAGTTTAGTCCTTATTATTTTTTGCTTTTTTTTCTTATAGTATTTGAAAAGTTAATTATTAATCTTAATAGTAAGGTTAGTATACTAAAAGAAGTCTTTAAAGTAGTTAATCTTAATAATCTTATTTTTAACTTTATCTTTAAGTCTTTAATAGAATATAAAGATCTTAGTTTCTTTAGTAAAGTTAAGTTAGATGCTAAGTTATTAGAATATAGCAGTATATTCCTTAGTAGACTTAGTTTATTATAGTTATACTAGTTCTCTTTCTACTTATTATTTCTTATTAAAGTTTTAGAAAATAGAGCGTAAAATATCTTTAAATCTTTAGAAACTACTATAGATATTATAGGTCTTAGTAAAGTACTTATCTAGTATTTTACACTTAAGAAATTCTTCTTAAATAGGTTTAAACTACTTAAGAGCTTTTCTATAAAGATAGGTAGCTATATAAACTACTTTCTTAGTTTAACTAGTGAAATTACTATAGTGAAAGTTCTAGTAGTTCTTAACTTAGATTAGGAATAACTTAAGTTATCTTAGGATACTATTATAAATAATTAGAATACTAAGCTTAAGTTTCTATTATCCTCTAATAAGGGTAGTAATAATATTAGCAGTAGCTTAGAAAGTATTAAGTTCTTCCTAGAGCTCTTAAACCTTCTTAAAGTTAATATCTCTTCTAATATCTTTCTTAAGTTTCGTATAAGCTTATCTAGCGTTTTAGAGTTATTTATTAAGGCTATTTATAGCTTACTTACTTTTATTAATAAAGGTTTATATCTCCTTAGATTTAGCGTTTTATTTCTAGATAATACGCTAGAGTTTTTCATAACTTTCTTTAGTAAAAGAAACTTCTCTATTAGAGTTATACTTAAGGTCTAGTATATTATAGTCTTCTATACTAGTAAGTCCCTATACTAGACTCTAAAGCTAGTTATACGAAGAAGATAAAGATCCTAGAGTAGGAGACTTAGCTAAGGTGTGAAAAGATATACTTATCGTTTTACTATTAGTAAGTATTAATAGTTAACTTGCTAAACAGAAGTAATTAAAGTATTATAGTTAGCTATCTAATAGTAAAGTCTGCTAATAGAAGCTAGGGATTAATATATTATAATAATATACTAAGTTATAGTCTAAGTTATAGGTTATAGGCTATAGTAGATTAAGTCTTTAGAAGCTAAGGTAATTAGTCTTAGGCTTAATAAATAATTTATAGTGAAAGTAAGCTAAGAGTATTTATAAGGATAAATATTAAGTTAATTACTAAAGAGCTATAGAAGTCTAACTATAAGCTAGGCTTAAGGTTATACTATATATAAGTTCTAAATAGTTCTTCTTATCTTACTACTAATTCCTAACTAAGTACTAGTAAGTACTTAGTAATTATAAGTAAGTATTTAGTGATTATAGGTAAGCGCTTAGTAATCTACACTACTTACTTAGTCTTATCTTATTATTATATAACTTATACTATAGTTCTTCTATTTTAAGTAAGTCCCTGTTATTCCTATAATCCTATAGAGTATAAATATCCTACTCTAGCTGTCTAACACTTAAGTAGGTTAGTTAACTATTATCTATGCATAATAGGTTATAATATATATCTAGATATTCTAATAGTTAGTTAAGTTATTTACTGTTAAGATATTAATACTTCTCTTAAGGTTAAGGTAGTAGTTAAAGAAGTCTAGCTAGAAGCTAGTATTATAATAGAAATCTAAAGTGTAATTAAGCTTATTAGTAATATTATTATATATATTAGTAGTATTATACTAGTTAAAACTAGGGCTTGTTAATATCTTAGTTATACTAAAAGTAGTGTATATAATAGGGATAAAATCCTAGTGCTATAATTCTTGCTTAGCTAGTTATAGCTATGCTAATCCTTTCCCTCAGGGTTCTCTGTAACCTTAGGAGATGAGGCTAAATGCAGGCAGGATATCTATCACGCCTTGAAGCTTATTAGTAAAAAGAAAATCTCTTTCTAGAACACTAAAAAAAAAAAAAAAACTGTGTAACAAAACCAAAGGGGATCTCGTTACACCCCCACCTGCCCCGTGAAAGCGAAAGAGGAAATCCATATAACTATGACTAAGGCCGCTCTCCGTAATCCACCGACCCGGAAGCCCGGCCTGCATCTCATGACTTTTTCCCAATCTGGCCAAGATACAATTATTGCTCTCCTTGGCCACAATCAGATCTGAACCAACATTGTCTCATCCCACTGGGGCCATACCAAGTCTTCTAAGACTATGTTATTTTAAGCCGCAACGCACGACTCTCGGCACACCGCAGCTAGCAGATAGCTCCATGCCTACTCAGTTCTATCGCCGTTCTAGAAACGGTGAGTCTTATGTGTGACACGATGCGCTTTGCGAGGGCCTCGCTAACCTTATTCGCATAGGGTGTGTGACTTGCAGAGCCGCGCGCATCAAATGCGACGAGGCGCACCCGCTCTGTAAGCAGTGTGAACGTCGTGGCGTAGCATGCGGCGGTTACAAAGTCAAGCTGAAGTGGGTTGAGGCCAGCGATGTCAGCCCCGATAGCCAGGCCTCGGGCAAGACTGTTGTCAAGCCGAGGAGCTCACTGGCAATATGCCCATCATCCAAGACGGCAAAGGCCATTCAATGCAAGAAGATCGCGAATAGCTCGACCGCCTTAGTCCGAAATCCAACAACAGGACCTCGTCTCCATTCTTCGTCGGATGTATTCATCTTCACACATTGGTCAAAGTCGTTACCCGATTTGGTGTATCCGAATCCAGAGGAATATGTAAGTGTGCGAGAGCCATATCTTGCTTTCGTTTGGCAGCAAGATTCCATCCTTCTACCTGCAGTTCTTGCTGCCGGCGCGTCACATCTATTCGCTCTCGGGGTTGTTACACAAGAAGAGGTTCTAGAGAGAAAACAACGAGCGCTGGGCCAAATGGTGGCTTGTGTACAGCAACAGAAAAGATTGCCGCCAACCGAGACTCAGCACAAACTGCCATTGTATGTAAGCGAGGAAGCCATCGCTGCGTCTCTAGCATTGATCGGCTTGGAGATCATGCAAGGGTCAGACACCTGCATCATTCGTCCTCTGATCAGGGGCACAAGGGCCCAGCTTGAAGAACGAATGCTCTTATTACAAGCGATGAGCGATGGTTCTCAACTTGAGAAGCCCACCCCCATGATGTCTGTTAACATCAAAATGCTGGCTTATATGGACGCAGTGTGCTGCGTTCCTTGCGCAAGGAAGCCTGTGTTTGATCGTCAATTTTGGCAAAGCATGGTTCAACCTCATTGCAATGTATCTGCGAAAAGGTACCCAGACATCGTATTCGGGTACACAACCGACATACTGCCGCTAATGGGAGACTCTGGCGCCTTGGTCGAGGATTTCTTCAGCGGGGCAATAACACCGGAGGCCTTCGTACTATCTCGGTACTGCTTATTGCAAGAGCTGAACACTTGCTGCAGAGAGTTACCTGCAGCAGTACAACAGCCCTTTTGCGAAGGAGCCAGTTCCGACACACCAGAGAGTCATAGGATAAGGACCGGAAACGCCTGTATCGCAGCGGCTCTCTCATTTGGGCTTGCAACGCAGATCTTCCTACTTCGCGCCGACGATGGCGACCCGAGTACAACTTGGACAGAGCAGCCGTTGAAGCAGTCGCTAGCTCTGGTTGAGCAATTATCTGAGGCAGTACTAGGGGTTCCTATCGACACCTTTGCGTCCACGATGATGATCTGGCCATTGCTTGTACTTGGTTGTGAGACTATGCCAGTTAGCTCACGGCGACACCAAGTCGAACTACGATTTGAAAAAATGCTTGAAAAGAATGGGCTTCTCAACATTTCAGTTGCTCTCGAATTGCTCAGGAACAGGATATGGAAAATTGACGGCGTTCAACCAGGGTTCAGATCGGACGAGAAATCCCCACCGACGAAAGGGACTCGTTCATACTTGCAGAGTGACTGGGTCAGGTATTGCTGGGCGGAAAAGTTAGAGTTATGTGCGGCGTAGTCTCAGGTTGTGATATCGGTGGTTTTGATGAAAAGGGCTTGATGGGACAGGTTGCACAGGAAGCGTCAAGGAGTATAAGTTATTGATATCAATATTGCTATTTTGATTCTAATTATCTACATGTACACGCTTTGAATAAGTTTGGACAGGGAAAATGTGACTGGCACACATAAATATAGACAGGAAGGAAAGGGGTATCTCGCCGGTTTCCGTTTAGTACAAATGATTCACTTTGCAACCTTTTTCGCCTGCTCCTCCAGTGTCCGAATAAGCTTGCTCTTTTGCCGAATTCTCTTGCCCCACTTGAGAAATATGAAAGGGATGGGCATGAGAACCACTTCGGCGACTCCAATAGTGATACCCGCGATGCGCGGGGTGAGCGCGTGATACATGCTCTTGCCCACGATGACGAGGACAGCGCCCAAGATTGATCTGAAAACGAGATTGCCTGCAGAGGCGGAGGTGGCATACATGCCGAACACATTTGAGATGTAGCCGGTGCCGTAAATGAAAACAAGGCCGAAGCCGTATCCAAAGGGAACGCCTGACAGAATGCTCCAGTAAAAGGGAATTTCGATGGGAAGGGATGTGAGTGCGAACGCCAGCTGGCCGACAGGCTCGAGAACAGCGCCGATACAGATGAGAAGAACGGTGGCCTCCGGCTCAGGCTTGCCTGTCTCCGGGTTTTTGGGTTGGCGCTGAACGAGTTTTCGTAGCAAGGGCTCGGTAGCAAGGACAAGAGCAATGCCGACGAAGACTCCGAGGAAAGCGAGTCCCGAGATTGATGTGGACCAGCCTCGTTCGTCTTGGAAGATGATGGGGAAAGCGACGTATGCCAGCTGCACAATGGCATAGATGACTGAGATGTAGATGTTCCAGAACATCAAGACAGGCTCAGTGAAGGACAAAATGAAAGGTCGGGAGATGGAGGTGCGGATTCTGCGGAAGATGGGGACGGTGTCGTCAAAGTCGGACCAGTAACGATGGTCGCCTTCCTCCACCCTCCTCGTCATCGCCTTCTTTCTTAGCAGCGTTGGGTGGTATGTTTCAGGGACGGTCATGATGAAAAAGGCGCCCACGGCTGTTGAGATGAGCGACATCCAGTTCAGGGACCTCCAGCCCCAGGCTTCAACCATGAAACCGCCCTAAGGATATGTCAGTTCATTGTTGAGACCAAGGTGAGATGTTGTGTGTACTTACGATGAGAGGTCCAAGCACTGGGCCGTTGAGAGGACCAAAGGAATAGACTGAGATGGCGAGAGGGAGATACTTAGGGTCGGTGATGTCCATGATCGATCCAGCAACGTTGGAAAGCATGACACTTCCGGCGACAGCACTGATGTGACGTCAGTATCTTGTCGCGAACAGTGGGGGCTTGGGATCACATACCCTAAGAACCGGGCGACGATAACCATGGTGAAGTTCGTCGCGAGAGCGGCCATGGGGATCAAAGCCAGGAAGACACTGAGGCCACCGATGTACATAGGTCTTCGACCGAATGTCTCACTCAGCGGCGCCATGATGAGAGCACCCAACGCCAGGCCGACGAGGTAAAGTGAGATGCCAAGCAATGGCAGTGACTGGTTGGTGACGCCGAGCTCAGGGACCATTGAGTTGATGCCACTAGAGTAGGCAGTGGAATAGATACCGGTGGCTAGGGTGGTGAAGGCGAACATGCCGATGACGAGGATTCGGTAGGCTACGGACCAGCACTTTGGGTCGTCAGGATCACCAGGATAGAAGTCGACACGGAATGCCTTGAGGGCCTTGGGGACGTCATCGTCCTCACCCTTTTCTTGTTGTTGCTGCTGCTGCTGTTCGTACTTCTCGAAATCCTTCACGTCAAAGTCGAAGTCGGGGACGTAGAACGACCACCGAGGGGGGAGGTTCGTCTTCTCGTTGAACACTCCATCGATGTACTCGTTGGCGACGGGGAAGTATGACAGTCTGCTGAGGCGTGGTAGCCGTTCGTAGGTCTCTGCAACGGGGAAGCGTTGGCTTCTCCTCATCCACGAGCTTCGAGCATTGATGAATGAATGCCGCGCTGGAGGCGGTCTAGGCGGCAGAGGCGCGAATCTGGTCTGCTTTGCCTGGTTCGGTGCGAAGGTGTTCAGCCTGTCCGGGTCAGGCACTTGCAGCGACATGATTGTTGGCTCCTGGGGTGAGAGAAGGAGGAGAGCCCAGTCAACGATGGGCCTCAATGAGTGATAACTGCAGACACTAGGGACGGGAACCCGCCAAAGGCCCGGTCTCACCCTATCAGGAAGAGACGGCCGGTCCCCAAGGGGGCGAGAAGCGCCCATTTCGGCTCGTTGCTTGTGCAATGCATGTCTTGGACAATCCAACGATGGCGGCTAATACGCAGTCCTCCCCACATGGGGGTACGTCAAATGTCGTCAATGTAGCCGCGAACTCGGCGTGGCTGATGAGCACTCTCCTTGGGGACCCCGGCTCCGAGGATCAACGGGGGCCTCCTTTGTGCGGATCGACACCATCGCAGCGGTCCCCCGGGCATGATTAATTTCTCTGAGAGCTCCTGAATCAACTAGACCTCGGGGCTCCACCAGCAGTCGTCCGCAGCTCAGCCTATCCCTGGGACTACGCGTCAAGCCCGACAACCCCACGTGCCGTGACAGCTGGCGTTATAACATGTTTTAAGGACTGTGATCGGATATGCCGTGGGTCCCGTTGATCGAATCAATGCGACTCAGGGCAGGTTTCTCGAAGTGCACTAGGAACCCCCTGTCGGTCGATGGTCCGCGCCCCCTAAATTTTCCTGGTTCTGCACGGGCGATCCTCCTGCAGGGGTAACGGTGGCAGGATATGCAGCATTGTTCACAGTTGCCGCTGCTGATAGGGAACGAAAACAAGCAAACAGCATCCCAGGTGCCGTGTTTGGAGCCTGTTGGAGAGAGATTGCAGTGAGTTCATATCAATGTGGGGACCATCTTGGGCTGCTGCAGGCAAGCCAAAACATACTCACGGAGAGCTTGTGAGACGCTGGTGAGTTATCAGCCAGATCTGTTGCACAGAAGCAAGCGCTTCACGCTTCACCCACCAATCTGTGGCAATCTGTGGCAAGCTCCGCAAAAGAAACTCTTCGTTTGGGGCTTCTGGGGTTGAATGCATGTTTTGACCGGTATCACGGCACGTCATCGTGCTTCACGTTGGCTAACCGGCACGCAAACGCGGCATGTTCTAGAGCGAACTCGGACGTGTTGATTTTATTGTCAATGTCATCAATGATGACAAGATGAAGGCATGTCGTTAAAGAAGAAGTGATGAGACGCAAGGGAATTTGGCGAATGTTAATACGAAGGTTTGCCAAGATCATTGTCTGCATGTCGGTAGTCGGCTGAACGAGTTTGGGGGTCTGAGTCGAACTCAAATAAATTGACTTCCGATTTGGAAACTTTTGCCGAGATCGAAACAACGACATCTTCGTACCGAGTACGGTTGATCAAAAAATACGCCAAAATTGAAGCACAATTAACAGCGAGAAATGGGTTTCAGAGTCATGATTCACTTTATTGTTCGCATCACAAATTAGCAAAGATTGGCGAAATTATTTTTGAAGAAACTTGCGATCATCGAATTTTGTGGTATCCAAATATCTGAAGAAAAGTCTATGAACATCCAGTAGGCCATCAAATTTGAACAAATGAACCCATCGAAAGATGTAATGTAAATGTACAAGAATGTGGACATCATGAGAGCCTTTATGTAACTCTGTCCGCTGCGAGAAGAAAACCCTTTACCCTAAAACGCCCCGCCTATCAAGAATAATTTGCACAAATCTCAAAAACCAACCCAAGTCGCTCATTTTGTCTTGAAGGCCTGGCCGATGGCGCCGCCGGGGTGGTTCTTCGCAAACACATTTGACACCGAGGAGTACATCTCCTTGGAGGCGACTATGCGAGAGCGTCACCGACAGCGATGGCCATGGTGGTGGAGGTGGTGGGAGCAGAGACGCCGAAGGTCTCCTTCTCAGACTCCGGGATGGGGGCGGGGAGGAGAATGAGATCTGGTCGTGCCTTGGCGATCTCGCAGGTCTCCATACGTGTGGGCGAGGTGAGGAGGATGAGAGGGCAGTTCTTGTTGAGATGCGGGAGGAGGAGCATAAGCTCGGGGGTCTTGCCGGAGAAGGTGATCATGATGAGGGTGTCATAGTCGCCGATGATGCCAAGGTCGCCGTGAAGGGCCTCGGTGGGGTGGAGGAAGACAGCTGGAAGGCCCAAGCTGCTGAAGGTGGCGGTAAGCTTCTTGGCGATCCAGCCAGACTTGCCAACACCGATGAAGACGACCTTGCCGCGGTGATCGCGGTGACGAGTGAGGACCTCGATGGAGCGGAAGAACCATCACGGCAGACGCGCTCTGATGAGTAGAGCTGCGTCAGGGCCTGAAGGGCGTTGGCTTCAGTGCGGAGAACGTGGATGGCACCTTCGAGGCGATCTTCGTACGAAGAGCGGCTAGTGCGATCTTCGACGGTGGTGTCCCTGAGGGGAGATCTGGGCATGGGTGACTTGGGGCCACGGATCTCGTAAGATTTGGCGACGTTGACGTTCAACTCAACGGGGCCGCGGCTGCGCATGCCCATAGCAGATCCAGAGCGAGGAGGGACCATTTTGATGAAAAGTGTGAGTGAAGAAGGCAAGAAGAAACGAGTCGCTGGTGTTATTGTTTTTTGCGAAATTTGAAGTAGACAAGAGAGTCCCGCTCAAGCTGTTGAATCAACCCTGTTGATGTTGGAAAAAAAGAGGAAAATGGTTGGCAAGTGGATTGCTTGAAGATCTCAAAGTCGATGATGATGATGGACTCGATGGTGGTGAGAGGAGATCCGCTCTTTAATACTGATCAAAAGGGAGCTCGCTTTACTAGTCCTGCCATATTGATATCTCCAGTTCTGGTAAGAGGAGTTGGTCGTTAGGCGTAAAGCGGATACTCATGTCCATGCACAGGGAGGTACCCGGCTTGGGCCTATCATGGGCGATCTGCCGTCAAGTTCATGACAGTGGCGGTCGTCTTCGGATGAAAGCAACGGTGTGGCCCAGGTGAACCCATGCTCACCGTCGGGGAGCAAACGAGAGCCTTCATTTACTCAGGACATGCACGTTTGGCCCGGCAAGAGGAGCTGACGAAGTTGCGTCTCGAAATAGTCCACAATAAACAACGGACCAAGACTGCAGCCATTTATCCAATGGCAACCTGACGCGAGGGCTTGTGCGCCCGATTGACAGGCATATGCCTGGCCCAGCATAATCGCAGCCACCTCACTTCCGCGATTGTGAACTTGTTATCAGGTTCCACCACGGGCGTATATCTCGATTTGTCCGAGGTAGACGTCAAGCCACACCGACGAGGGGGGTAGATCCCATTCTGGGCCAACGTCTTGCTGCGTCCCTGCATGCGCGGCCAAGGGGATGACAGGCGGCGCGTACAGGCTTGGCCATCTTCCCCAAACTGTACTCATCTCCGTCCGACAAGGAGCTACTCTAGATCTCTATCAGGTTTGCAGTCTCTACTCCTCACCTAGACTGAACTTTAATGGTTATCAATCCGCGCTAAATGCATACTTCCGTAAGTTGCTTTTTGCTGTTTCTAAACGCTCGCCTCGTCCTGTCATTCGACGACGCCATGGTCGCGCCAAGATAGCCGCCCGTTGGACATAGAAACCAACTCTTGGCTGTGGCTGTCTGGAACTCTGGGGAGTCTGCACGTTGTCCACGAGTAGCTGTCATGAGCAGCAACTTTGCCCTGTTACAGTCCCCTGACTCTGGCTATGCACTGCAGCTCGTCCGATTTCTTTCAGATGACGGTGTCTGTTCGACATTTTCCTTTTACCTTCTTCTAGAAGAAAAAATGTCGGCCGTCTGAGACCGTTCCTGTCTCAATCTCCAGAGCTAACGGGCGTCGCAACAGGTCTCAGCCGCACTAACGGTAGACGACGCAAGACGGATGGGGTCACGTCATCCGCCCACCGGCCACTAGACGATTATCGATGGAAACGGCACCTTCCAGCAAGTGGTCCTGGGCGCGCGCTAATTGCGTGTGCCGTTCGCCCCGGGCGGGCATATGTTGTTGAAAAGGAGCCGCAATATTGAATTTGGGCCTTCTTAATTGTACGGGAAGTGGATGACGGAAAGTTTAACGGTGGAGGCAACTAAGAGGGACAACAATATGCTTTGGCGTCCGGCGTAGCAACGCTAGGAAGAATTTTCGCAGCTGGGCAGCTTTAACCGATAGATGGCGCCCAGAAGGCCTAGAAAACCGTCAAAGGCTGAGCCACAACATGACATCTGCAAGATCCATGTCCTCCAGCCACACCGAGGATGGAGGAAGAAGGAAGGCGAACAAGAGTCAGTTTCATATCCTGGTCTAGTGCTTGGTCAGGCCCATCCTTACCGCCATGGGTTCAGGGGTAAGCAGGGTGTGGCTGGACCCGACCCTCTGGTCGGGAGGGGCCGTCTGTGCAGCAAGATCCAAGGGTAGGACATCCCTGATTCCCTCGAGAAGCACAGAGATTGCACAACTCTGCCTCTGCCAAGAGGTTGTGCCGAGGAATACTCCATGAGAGCTGCAACCCTCGAGTAAACAGCAAATATTGTGCTGCGTGAAGCTGGGTAGCTTGGCAGCTTGGCTGGGGCATCAACAAAATTGTGCGCTGTTTTTAGTTGCTTGGGGGGCCGTTTATCTGAAGTTCTCGATTTCTTGGGCTTGGCATAGATTTCCATGCTCTTCGTCCGGTCTTTCAGTCGCAGATCAGCAACATAGTTGGTAAATCATCGCAGTTTTGACGCTGTACGAGGCGATCGGATTTTCTAACTCACCCAAAATAATTACCTGTCAAATTACACCTGGATATTTTTATGCATCTTATTTGAATCGGTGTTCCCGCCCGATCTTTAGCAGGCCCTGAGTATCAATATCTGAGCCGCACTTTTGGAAAGTGCCGTCCCAAACCGTCGTCGCAGCTCTCGTAACACGCGAGGAGAAAGAGATGACACTGACACTGACATGGTGATGCGGTTCGGACGGGCTCCGTGGGGTGTCCGTCTCTAACATGCTGCTGGTGATACTGCGTGCTTGCCGACGACTAGAGCGTCTCAAACGGCGGGCAGGATGAAGTCGGCCTCCGAGTCCGTCTGTTTGCTGCCTGTTCGAATGAGTCCACCGAGGAGATAAGCCTTCAAACGGATTCAGAAAATTGGAGAAATGAGCAAACCCCCTTTGTTAGACCCAAGCATGTGCAACGGCCATTGGGCACAGCAGATGGATACGCGCCCTCGTCGCCAGATGGACCCGGCCCCCCACCATTGAAGCTGCAACGCTCCACCAACGTCAGCATTTCCAACAAGGCTACCTCGCCGCACCATGGTAACGGCCCATTGCTTTTTCTTCCCTGATCTTTCCCACGTTGGGATTGACCGTTCTTCAACTGCCGACTTGGGTGGGTGGACCGAGTCCATTGTCTCTTAATTCCGGGGCGACGGGTCGGTTCCGTCCACGACTCCAAGGTGTCTCTCCCAGACGACGGCTCCGTCCCTCGTATTGACCGGATTCTGGGGCACAGGCTTTACTGCCTAGTTCGACGGAGCTGTCAGAGCTTCTTGCCAACCCTGATGAGTTTAATTGCGAATGCCTGTGATTGAAAGACGTGCTTTCCGGCCGGTGGGCGCCCAATGTGACATTGGCGGTAGCCCCTTTTCGGCATAAGAAAATTGGGCAAAAGGAAAAGAAAAAAAAAGAATATCGCGAAGTCATCCTCAACAACCACGTCAAGGTCCGCCACTGGCTGCGGCAATTGACGTATGTGGTTCATCTGACGTGGCTATCATATTCGAAAGCTTATTTTCCACTGTATTGACGCGGCTCGATGCTACGCTGGCAGACTTTTTCTGGCTGCATTTCGCCTCGGCCAAACCTGTGAAACGGGATGTGGGGGTCTACCGATGGGAAATCCTTCCACCGCGCACCAATGCATAAACGGGAGAGGCGGCTCAACTGCCAGTTTCATTCTCTAGGGCCCACAAGATGGCGCCAACAGCGTCCTCTTTAGCATGGAAAACGGGTTGTGAATTCCCACTTGTCGGACCCGTCAGGCCATCGCGGGCTGGCGCAGGCTTGAGCTTGCCGCGCGCTGTGCAGGGCAACGGGATGGGCGCCGCCGCCGTCGCCGCGGCGCCGCGTATCAACCCGATCAATCGGGTGGCTTGCTATTGTCCAGGTAGAATCGTAATATCGCCAAAGCCTCCCTGAGGCGCACGTCAACGACAGCGGATAACCCGTTGGGCCCGTTTGGACGGGACAAACAAGGCTATGCGACATGCCCTTGGTTATCGCTAAACGAGGCCCTCGCTCGACAAACTCGACTTCGGCAGCCACCTGCCGGATCATCATGCAAACCTTTGCAAATAGACTTTATCGCACTTGTTATGTTAGTTGAGATTCACCAGGAGGTCGATATCGATATCTTGATCGATCTCACTTGCCGACCAGTTCATGCAGTGGGAAAGTGTAAAAATAGCCTCACTGCTCGTCTGATGTGAGAAACTGCCGCAGACATCTGTGCATCAGTCTGTTGCAGACCGTCCACACTAGTCAGGCTGATGGTGTCCTCGGTCAAAAGTCGAGATGACATACTGCATTCTCTCTGACAGCCCTACGGAAGCAGACAGTTTCTATACTGGTGGATTCTTGACTAACAATTCATCCCAACATCACTAGTGACTGCGATACCATGCAAATCAGGGCTGAGCACGACATGGCGGGACAACATACGACCAGCATTGCACTCTGTGAAGATCAAGTTTCGAGAATGCCGTCCAGCCGCCGGGCTGCATACTCTGAAGGGTTCGACGTCTTCGCTTACTGACGTGCGTACAGGTCCAGAATTCCCAACTTTGTTTTCGAGACCGAGAGGATTAAAAAGTGGTCATCAGAACAGCAGAGAACGGTCTAGAGTGCTGGATAACCCATGCAAGATTAAAGGGCGGCGATCCGACGATCTAACTAGGGTGTGGGGGGCCCCTACATAGTACTAGAGCTGCAGGTGCGTGCAACGCAAAACGTCTTTATCTCCTAGTCTGTGAGATTTCGCCTCAACCCTTGTAAAGGGGCACCGCAAAAACACCGAGGCCAAGTCCATAATCAGGAAAGTCGACTTCCCGAACGAGAAGCAAGTTGCAGACCCCCAGATATCAATCTAGTTGACAAAGTGCCAAGTGAAGATCATGAATGATGAAAAAGACGGGTCGTCGTGCTCTTGTTGTTGGCAGCTAGATTTGGTAACATGCATGTGCTCAGGGGCATATTGGAGCTTGCCTGGGAGGGAAACCTCTCTTCATGGGAACTGGCATGTGAAGCACGGATGAAGACCCGGAAAGAGGAAGTTGTTCAAGTTTGTTCAATTTCACCGCTTTTCATGACAAACATGCAAGTGCTATCTATCGAATCTATGTCTAGACCGCCCTTGTGCTCAAATGGCGCACCGCATTCGGAAGGTACAGCATTATCATGTTCACATCCCTAGCTTAGAGCTTCTCCTTCTCGGCTTGTGGGCGGAGACCGTACACCGTGACGCCCTTACCGGCATCATGCCTCGTCCTCTCGACCTCCTCGAATTCCAAGGGAGCCGAGTTGGGAGCAAGGACGTGTTGACGGTGCCACGGCCCAACAAACAAACCATCGGGGTCGGCCTCGTCACGGACCCGTCGCCACTGGACCAGGTCGTCTCCGTACCACTCCTCGAGCTCCGTGGTTTTGACGGTGAAGTTCTTGGCCCAGTGAGGCTTGCCACCCAGATCGCGCATGAGCCATTCGAAACCCTGGAACCAGCGCTTCAGGCCGGGAGGATCCAGGTCGTAGGGACGGTACATGGTGGCGTTGAGGTTGAGCGTCGGGCCATCCTTGATGGTGCTGTCGAGCCACGGGCGGTTGCGCTGCTCGGCACTGGTGTGCACGGTGGCGTCGCACACGCGGACCTCGACGGGAGAGTGGATGTAGAGACCCTCCGCGGAGTACGGGATGCCGTGGTCGACGTAGTAGGGGTCACCCGGCTGCAGCCTGTTGATCCAGGATCCGAGACGCATGAGCGCCTCCGGGCCTCTGTGGAGCGGGATGGCCCACTCGTTCACGTACTGGCTGTACAGGCAGTTCATCCACAGAGCTTTGTCCATGGGCTGGACAGCTCCGGTGGTGTAACCGTTCTTGAAGCCATATTGCATGCCAAAGACGAACCTTGGAAAGCCGTCAGAATCCGCGTACTCGCTACTAGTCATTGGCCGTGGGGGGGGGGGGGGGGGGGGGGGGCTGGGTTGGACTTACCACTCGATCCATGGAGTAATCTTGGGGATGTAACGCGACAGGTAGAGGAGATTGTGGTAGATGTGATAACCGAGCGCTCCATCGTAGTAACCGACGGGAGGGTCACGGTTCTTCTCTCTGCCGGACTCGAGGTCCTCCTTGGTGACGATGTCGGCCTTCCATACGACCGCCCTCCTGGTATAAGGCAGCCACCACACCCGCACAAAGTCCGACGAAGTCCACAATTTGTTGTTTTGCTTCCAAGCATCCAACATGGTGGTATCAGCCTGGATGGTCTGGTTCCACCTCAGACTGAAAGCAGGGACAGCTCGGAAGCTGACCTCTGTGATGATACCCAACGCCCCGAGGGACAGGCAGGCGCCGCGGAACAGATCCGGGTTCTCATCCGGCGAGCACGTTACCGTCTCGCCGCTGGCCAGGGTAATCTTCAGGGAGGAGATGGCCTCCGACAGCAGTCCGTATTTCAGGGTGCTGCCACGGGTGCCGGTGCTGATAACACCAGCGATGCTCTGCTCGTTCACACTTCCCAAGACAGGGAATGACAGACCGTGCTTGTTCAGCTCCTCGGTCAATTGCCAAAGCCGGATTCCGGCCTGCATGACGACCAATCCCGTCTCCTCTGCTCAAGGTTAGCGCCGGAGCTGGGTTTTGGACTGCGAAACAGATAGATATTGCTTACTGTCGACAGACAACACCTTCCTGAAGTCATCCAGGTTCACCAGCCAGTTACTCGTGCACGTCAGGTCTGACGGCGAGTGGCCGCAGCCGACTGTGGTGATGCGCCGCCTGCACTTGCGAGCAAGCTTGATCGCCTTCTCGACTTCCTCTTGCGACTGCGGCTGGATGTACAGCTCGGGCAGCGAGGCGAAAGTCCGCGCCCATGTCGTATGAAAGTGGGCTGCGCGGGCCCGGAAGGGCACACCGTCGGCGGCCGCATCCTCGATGATGCCCTGGATGTGCGGCTCGAGAGACGCAATTGCAGCCATCTTGCTTGACAAATGATTAAAGATGCAAGACAAGAGAGGAAGATCACGACAATTGGAGAAGAAACAGCTCCTCAAAACCAAAGATGGAGGCTGTTTGTATGGCTCCTTGTCGGTGAAGGATGTGAGGGAAAAAACTGGTGCGTTGTTCGAAATTGAGGCTAACGACGGGTTATATTACAATCCTAGTTTAGCGTCCGTTATGGAGAAGGAATGGATTCTGGTTCGATTCGCAGGGATCGGATCCGGTGTGGATGACGAGTCAAGGGCCGTGGCTTGAGGTGGCTCGTCTCAGATGAACATGGATATATCATGTTCCCCGACCGCCACTTATGCCGGCCGGCGAGGGCCGGTAGGAGGCAGATTGAAAGGCCGCACAGAGCAATGGTCACGTTTTTTTTTTCTTTTTCTCTCATTAGGGGTCCAGGACACCCATGTCTATCGGTTTTTGTGGCAGGTTGAGACGAGCTGACACGTGCAATCTGGCGACGAAAGTCGACGATTCTTGGCTCACAAGAGCTCTGCATGAACTCCACCGCCACCGGCTTCGTAAGAATTGACGAGACTCCCAAGTTTTGAACCGGGCAAAACGTATACTTCGTACGCGGCTTGGCCTGGGCAAACCGGGCGGACGGGTTCTGGGTACGCTAGAACTACCGGCGCACCGGCAAGCCCAAAAAAGAAGCCCACACAGCGATTATGGTTAATAACATATTGTTCCTAGCTCAGGAGCTTGGAAGACCCAGTCAATCTTTCTAGACCAGACTCGCTCACCGACCCTGTCGTGACCCTCTCATATCAACCCGCAAACACCTCGACCTCTGCCGCCGTCCGACTTAAGTCTAGACGCCGCCTGAGCAAGACCCCATCCAACCTCTTCGTGCCATCTCACCTCTATCATCGAACCATCTCTCCCCGTTTCTCGTCTCATTCACCATCATCCACATCAAATCATGGCTACTTCCACTACAAGCCTCAACCCGGCTACTAGGCCTAGCGTTGCTTCTATTCTTCCTCCTCTCTTCCTGGGTACCGCGACCTTCAACACACAACATGTCAAGGACCCTCTTCAGATGCCCTACAGACAAATCGTCTCAAGAGCATTGGAGCTTGGTGTGAACGGTTTCGACACATCACCATACTACGGTCCTTCAGAAGTCCTGCTCGGTGACGCGCTGGCCGCTCACACCGCAGCCACCAACATCCCCAGAGAATCCTATGTCCTCGTCACTAAGGCCGGCCGCATCGCCGGCGACGAGTTCGATTACTCGCCCGCATACGTGCGCTACTCAGTCCTCCGTTCTCTCAACCGTCTGAACACCAACTACCTCGATCTCGTGTACATGCACGATGTCGAATTCGTTTCCCCCTCAGAAGTCCTCGCCGCTGTTCAGACATTAAGACAGCTCCGCGATGAGGGCAAGATCCGCTTCGTCGGAATCAGCGGTTTCCCCGTCCACGTCCTCTGCAGTCTAGCCGAGATGATCCTCGCTGAGACCGGCGAGCCTTTGGATGCCATCCTCAGCTACGGCCACTTCACCATCCAAAACCCCACTCTCGGCTTCGATGAAGTCGTCGCCGGCCCTGATCACACCAACGACCAGAGCCCTCTGAGAAGATTCCGCAACGCCGGCGTGCAAGTCGTTCTCAACGCAAGCATGCTCGGCATGGGTCTGCTCACGCACACCGGCATCCCCACCAACTCAGAGCAATCAGAGGGCAAGGCCGGTGTCATTGCGAAATGGCACCCCGCCCCCGACGATTTGCGCACAGCCTGCAAAAAGCTCTCGACGTTTGCCAATGAGGCCGGGGAGCGGTTGGAGACGATCGCTCTTCATTGGTCGATGGAGGAGTACGCCCGCGTTGGCGCCTTGGCCGGGCTTGGCGTCCAGCTCCCTGGCCAGGGGGATCTGCGCGTGGGTGGCAGTGTCATGGGTGTGACCAACGTTTCTGAGCTCGAGCAAACAGTCGACGCCTGGAAGAAGGTGCTCGAGGGAATGGGAGCCAGCACCGAGACTGGCTCGGCGGACAAGTATGAGAAGTTGAAGGCGTTGGTGGAGCAGAAGATGTGGCCTGCGCTGGGTGAGTGGAAGGGTTACAGCTGGGCCAGCCCCGATGAGGGCTTCCAGAACGAGAGGAGTGTGGAGAAGATGGGCACGATACCCGCGGAGGATGAGCTCATGAAGATTGTCACTAGAATTTCTAGCAACTTGTAAGCGGTGTGTTTTATGAAGCTTCTACGAATTTCAATCCTACTTTTGAGCGTCTGTAATAAAGAACGATGGTGTCTGTCTTCTTATTATTGGTCAACAAGTGCATGTAAAAATGGGCCTGGCGTTACATGCATCTGCCTGTGGCACAGCCTGCTGTGCCTTGATCAGGCAGACTCGTAGGCTGATTGGCCGTAAACTTTAACCGTCTTCAATTCCACGAAACCCCTCATCTGAGTTCTTGTCTTCCCTCAACGCGTCCCAGCACGTTCATGCTCGCGTCTACCTTTTCTTCACAGGACGAGTCCCGATGGCGGAGGCATTTGGTCTCGTGGCAAGCATTTTTGCTACTGTGCAAATCGCAGATCGAGTCATCTCTCTATGTAAACGCTACATAGAAAGCATACGAGACGCACCAAGTGATCTACAGACCATTCTGGTGGAAGTTTCGGCGATGAAAGCAGTTTTGGAGAGCATCAAATTCCTCGTCATATGCGACAATGAGCAACCCACAATATCCAACAGCTTGCGTGGCACATCTGGCCCTGTCGAAGGATGCCTCGAGGCTATGAAAAGTCTTGAGACATTATTTCGTACGGAGACTGCTCCCACACAGGGGCATGGCAGGTCCAGGAAGCTGAAGAACCAAGCACTTGTCACGCTTGCCACTTTGGCATGGCCATTGAAAGAAAGCAAGGCCAGGAAGCTCATGCAAGACTTAGCCACCTACAAGAGCACGATCGGCTTAGCCTTGGCCGCCGATACTGCGTAAGTGCTCATGCAAAAGAAAAAAGAGTGTGCGGGCAGTCGTCACTAACGTGTATCTCAAGGCATTTGGTGCGAGACACGGCGCGAAAAACAACTCAGATTCAGGAGGCTCTGTCAGAGTCTCAACGACACGAAGTGTTCAAATGGCTGGAAGACATTGATCCCTCTTCGCTGCATCACCGAGCACAAGACAACTATGAACCTGGTACATGTGATTGGGCAACACGTCTTCCCGAGTGGCTTGAGTTTCTCAGCGGCAAAGAGCATTGCCTTTGGATACACGGCATTCCAGGTGCCGGAAAAACAATTCTCGCTTCACAGCTGATTGAGAAGATTGAGCAACATTGCGAGGCTTCAGCTTCTGAAACATGTTTGAGCATTTACTACTATTGCTACTTTGGACACAATCAGGATGAGTCCAGTTCTTTGCTTAAATGGGTCTTGAGCCGTCTTTGCCGCAAAGCAAATGCGATCTCAGATTATCTCTGGGAACTTTTCAAGCACGGCAGTACACCATCTATAGCAAGCCTTCTGGCTGCTATCGAGCGTGCTCTCGAGAATTTTGATGCAGTTTATATCACAGTCGATGCTGTTGACGAAAGCAAACCTCGCGAAGACTTGCTCAAAGTCATACGAGACTTGGCGACTGACCCAAGATTCAATAAGATTCGGTTGCTACTCACAAGTCGGGAGTATGTCGACATTGAGACAGTGATGATCGAGTTTTCCACGTCGATATCCATGAAAAACGAGTTTCTAGACGCCGACATCCGTCTGTATACAGAGTCACGGGTTAAGACAGAGAAGCGCATCAAAAGCTGGCCAGCAGAGCTTCGACAAGAGACCGTGGAGGCATTGTCACATGGTGCGCAGGGGATGTAAGTGAATTTTCCCACACACACTGGTATTGATCGGGTTGCTGATGGACAAAAGGTTTCGATGGGTCGTTTGCCAAATTGATGCGCTACGGCGTATCAGGAGGAGGGAAGCCATCAGCGAAGCTTTGTCTAGACTGCCCAAGACTCTGGATGAGGCATACGACAGAATATTTGAGCAGATCGAAGATGAAGATATTCCTTATGTTAACTCCGCCATGAAGTGGCTGTGCTTTGAGGCCAAGTTGAATGATGGCTTTGACACAAGTGTCGACATACAAATGCTCGCTCAAGCCGTCGACGAAGACATCTTGGGAGACAATCTTGAAGATGAGAAACTGCCATGCGACATAGAAAGCCTCCGTGAGATTTGCGGATGTCTTGTCACTGTCACACCAACAACTTTCAAAAACGGACAGTCGAGACGTTGCGTCTCTTATGCTCACTACACTGTTCTGGAGTACTTGGCTTCCAACAACAGGCGCAACCCCGACCCATTCTTCACGTTGGAAAGGGACGGCCTGGTCCTTGATAAAGCCGAACGGATATTTGCCAGAGCCCTTTGCGTCAGCGATGACGAATTCGAAGAGTACAAGGCTGTGACGGCGCCTGAAGACAAGGACGAAATCAGCATTCTTCTTAACTTTGGAAGCTATTGCGCCTACACCTGTATCGACATAATAATTCATTTCGATGCCCTTTTATCGAAGAACAGCGCCCTTCTCTGTCGAATACTTGACGTACTGGATGTAGAGAAACATCATTATTTGCCCCTTTTCTATATTTGGCGCCCCAAGGCCTGTACCTCCGCAAATACTGGAGGAGGGCACTACGAACTCTTTAGCAACCTCGAAAACATCGAATGGCAGAACACGCCAGATCTGGAAATCCGGGTTCTTGTAAGGCTTCTCGTCTTTGGATGCTTGCACATTCCTATGGTGTTACTGGAAAGAATGAAGCCACAGAAACCTTTTCAGGCCCATCTTGACTTCCTATACAAAGTCTGCTACGTCAGAGAAGGATCATATGAAACCGATTGGCATTTTCAAGGGACTCTTACCGACTGTTTTGCGGCATTGTTCCCTGCCACGTTCATTTCCAGCTCGGCTGACGAGGTCAAAGTATTGAAACTCTTGATTGAGGCTGGCGCCGGGGATTTCGACCCACAGGGTGCTCTAGTCCCTTTTGTTTCTTTGCATCAACACCGGTTCCACTGCGGCGATTGGTGTGTTTTAGAGAAGCTCTTCAGTCTCGGGGCAAATCCTGACGCGAGCGCATGCTATGTTACCCCATTGCAAATCGCTGTCGCAAATTTCGATGTTGAAGGCGTCCTGGCTCTTCTGCGAGCAGGGGCAAATCCCAACGCTGAGGGGTGCGCTGCTGCGTCAGCGTGGCCCGAAGACACATTGCTATCCACATTCAACCTGCTTAACGGATGGCGGCCTTTGCAAATTTGTAGATGCATTAGGAACCATGAAAGGTTCGCCGACTTACGGACTTGGTCAATGGGGAATAAAGGTAAAAGGACGGAACAATCATCGATTGAAGCAATCTTGCTTCAGTATGGTGCGGGGGATTGATTTCAATTTTTGCTTCCTAGCTTCCATGTTGCTTCTGATCTGTCTTTGTGTTGGCCATGGTTGCTGGCAACCATGACCTGCTGCACATGCAGGAAACCTCAAGTACCTTACACATAGGCCGCAAACTTCTGGTCCGTGGTCATAGCGCGTAATGTCTTATCTACTGCGTCGCAGAAGTTGTTGCCAGGTCAATCGTCGTTGCTACTGGTTGTTGGTGTTTTAATAGAGTTACGCAGGGTTCATGACGAATGTGAGAACATAACAATCCTGGTTTGATAGATGAACCCGCTGTCAAGGCTTAAGAGATGCTCGTCGAACGGGGCTAATTGTGAGCCGAGGAGCTCGTGCCGGGCAGGAAGCCCGTGCATTCTCACTGGCTACATCTCTCTATTCATTCAGTAAACACCAGGAAGAATCCTCCACTTGACAGTCTTCTTGTACTTCTCCCAATCCTCTCCGTATTTCTCAGAGCAAGCCACGTCATCGCGTCCCTCACGATGGATGAGAAGGATAGCAAAGTACAGAACGTAAAAGTAAGTGAAGAGCATACCCCAGCCACGAGCCGCCCCCTGAACAATCTCGCGTCCATCCAGCATGGTGATCGCACCAGACACAGCACTGCCAGCGGGAAGAATGATGTATCCAGCGATAGCTGTGGGCGCGCTGAACGGTGAGGCTTGAAGCCAGTCACCAAAGTAGTTGATGTGACGCGACATACCCCACCAGCCTCCAGTAAGCAGCTTTGTGCCACGCTTGGTCTGGATGAAGGGCATACCCTTGACGCTGGGGTGGTCAGGCTGCGTGCGGAAGAGCTTCTTCTGGGTGTTGGAAGAGCGGAAGATGTATAAGCCAGTGGCGAACACGGCAAAGACGGACGCGATACCAGTCCAGCCCAGGTGAATAGGGTAGATAGAAAGGTAACGGGTCTGGGTGGAGTAAAGGAAGGGAACCCAGGCAATGTCACCGAAAGATAACATGAAGCCCATGCCGTCGGTGATGATGTCCATCATAGTAAGGACACCGACCTCATAGTACTGGCCTTCGAGAACGTAGTAAGCCTGCACAGCGGTCGTGAAGATGATGCTGTCAGACAGGTATCCGTAGTTGCGGTACTGCTTGGCGCAGAAGGCGAGGTTGAGAATGATCCAGCCGGTCAGACCAGGGCGAAACTCGAACCAGGTCTTGATGTCGATCTCGCCGAACAGGGGCAGGGTGACGCGGGGGTTCAGCTCACGACCGATGTAGAAGTCGTAGATGAGGCTGCCGGTGTTGCCGCCGACGGCGAGCTCACGGTTTTCGGTGTTACCGGGCTTCACGCTGAAGCTGCAGACGTAGCAGTAGACAGACAGCAGGTAGCCGATGATGATGTTGGCGGTCAGGAGTTGAAGGTAGTTGTCCGAGATGTAAGTCCAGACAACGAAGTCGGCACCCTTCAGGTAAGTTCCGACGGCAAGCGCTGCCAGCTGCAAGACAGTGGAGCTGAAAGCTGCGTGCGAACTTAGTAATTGACTGTCTCAAATGCAGCATTAGAGACTTACCATTGAAGCGGTACTTCAGAGGGCGGCCGGACTCTCTCAACTTAGTGCCGAGAACCTCCTGGGCGGGAAGGACAACGTGAAGGACCAAGCTCAGGAAGTAGTAGGCCAGGGTCCAGCCAAAGACTTCCCAGCTGCAGAATCCCCAGATGCCATCGGCAGGCCAGGGAATCTCAGCCTTCAACTTCTCCAAGCTCAGCGTGCGAGGGCTGAGGGTTGAAGGAGCAGGACATCCAGACTTGTCATTGCAGACAAAAAAGAACGTCCACAGAAGAACGGGGAGTCCGAAGACAATACCGAAGGCTCCCGGACTGAGTGAGAAAGATTGACGTTAGCGGTGAGAACGCGTCGTATGGGTGGACGTGACTTACGGGCCTCCAAACTCGTACTTGTGCTTCTTGACAGCCATGTTTCGATCCAAAGTCCCGTTGATTGAGACGAAAGAACGACTTTGACACTTTTTCGAATCAAGTGCTTGTCGAAACGACCGTATATCAACTCGGCGCGATCGGTTGAGAACGCGACAAAGCTACCTCACGGGTCCGGGTTGACCCCTTAATCCGTTGGGGCAGACAGGAAGATTTTGCGGGATTGGCCCGTGCATCCTGCCAATTTCCCGTTGCTGGGTCGCTAACCGACAGCTGAGTGGCTCGCGGCGCCCGGCGGAAGCGGTTCCTCGGTGCCGGCCCCACTCTTCCGTCGTATTCGGGTTGCTGCCGCCCCGTTCATTATCACGCGGTCCGGAAGCTGCTGGCCCGGCGCAGCGGTCGCTGAAAGAACCAATCAAGGTCATCAAATATGTACGCCGAGAAATCCCCAAGACTGAATGATCTCATCCTGAGCACTTGATGGCGGTTCTTTCACTGTTAAAAGCCGTAGGCTGCAGCTAGTCGATGTATTCTAGGCATTCTAACCATTGCGGGAGGCATCGGATCAAGTTTGGCCAGCAGATCATCAACACATCTTCTTCATTACTCGTCAAGCTATTCACTCATTTTGACTATTATATACCATCCTCGTCAATTGATGTCATCAACAACGCCTAAGCTCATTCTCCCTAGTACACCTTCTTCTCGTCGTGGTGAGAGCACATCTTGCCGTGGCTAGCCGTCTCAGCCATCAACTTCCAGCGGCGGAACTGCTGGAGAATACCGGCGCGTCCGCGAAGGACAGGCGTAGTATCAGCACGAGGCGGGACACCCTCAAGAGAAAGGGCGAGGGTGGCCATCGCGCGCCCGGCTGCCTTTGTGTTCACGGTGATAGCGTCCCAGTTGATATTGTCCAGAGTATCGCAAGCCAGATGGTAGCAGGGATCGTTCACACCCTCTCCCGTAAAGATGGAGGCTGTTGGAATTCCCAGGGGATTAATGAAGCCCGCGTAATCCGAACGGTCGTCGAACTCAGACCACGTCACAGTTTTGCCGTTGGCCTCCAGGTAGTCTGCCAGAAGCTGGGGGCCGATGCCGCTGTTGTTGTAGCTGGACAGCTCGTAGATCGGGTTCGGAGAAGCGATCATGTCATAGTTGAAATAGTACTTGATCTTGTCCGCCTCCTCTGAGCTGAGGTTCTCGGTGTAGTAGTAGGAGCCGACCAAGCCGGCCTCTTCGGCAGCCCACCAAGCGAAACGGATCTTGTTAGGGAAACCAGTGTACTTCTTGACGGATCCCATCAGCTGGAGCAGGGCAGCAGTTCCGCTTCCATCATCATTGATACCAGGGCCCTCAAGAACACTGTCGAGATGGGCGCCGAGCATGATAACGCTGTTCGGGTCGCCTTCCTTGGTCTCTGAAATGACGTTCCAGGTCTCACGCTCCTCGAAGATGGAGTCAACGAGGAGGGTAACGATGACCTCCTCGCCAGCAGCGAGGGAAGCCGACCAAGCCTCACCAGTCTCCTCGGTAATGATTCCGAGAGGAACGAGGAGGCCAATGTTCTCAGCACCGAGAGTTGGCTTGATGATGTCGTCGCCAGGGACGTTGTTGTACAAGATCACGCCCAAAGCGCCCGCCGCCTTCGCGTTCTTGATCTTGTCGGAAATAGCACACACGCCACGCTTAATGAGAGCAAGTTTGCCGGTGGCGTCAATGCCCTCGAACGCCTCGGGGAGACATCCGGATCCGTTCTCGTCGTCGACTGGGGTGTCGATGAGAGGGGCAGTGATGCCGTCTGGGAGAGGGGTCGCGGTGTTGTACTCGGCGCTGAGGACGATGACGTCCACACCATCGGGGCCAGTCACGGAAATAGCGTTGGTCTGCTCAAAGGTGTGGTTGAAGGGCTGCAGCCAGGTATCCATCTCCTTGGCGAAGCGGGTTTGGGCGCGCTCCAGGACGAAGTCAACCGAGGCCTTGTAACCCGGGGTGCCGAAGGCGCGGGTGCCACCATTGTCGCGGCCGATCTTGTTCAGGTTCCAGAGAACGCGCTCCAGTCTAAGATGCGTTACATGGTCAGTCAATTGAAGCTTTCCATGCATCACAAGGTGTCAATACTCACTCCTCGGTCTTGACGTCGGCTTCGACCTTGTCGGCCGTGAGAGGATCGGTGGCCAGGCAGCTGGAAACCAGAGCCAGAGCGGCGGCGGAGAGGTAAGTGGTCTTCATCGTGACAGACGACTTGGCAAGCTCAGCGAAACCGGAGAAGAGACCGCGAGATGAGCTGGGCCGGTTGCGCTCTCATAAACACCACGCGATCTCTGGGGAGCTGGTTCCTTCTTATACTGATCGCCCGCCGAGCCCAGCCCGCATGCTGCGTTTCTTTTGTCATCTCAAAAGTGTCATGCTTTCTCACTCTGAATGCGACGCCGAGCGGCGAACAGCGGAAGCTCATCCCAAGCTCGAGCTCGGGTTAAGCTTGGCATGCAGCATAAGTTCACAATACCCCTGACCAAAAGCATGGGTTGGGAGCGGGGAACCGTAAGACATCGCGAATCAGAGGACTCAATCCCTGATAAGCATATGCCCAGAAGTGCTGCCGCAACGCCTGGTCAAGGTCACCTCATGCACCGACGGGGCCAGTTTCCACATCAAGTCGAGGAGACGTGAGGGGAAAGACAGGAACAGACCGCACTTTTGCTGCGGGTTTGTTTGTGTGGTCGCGGCGAAAGCGCGGCTCGCAACATCTTGGCTCAAATATTCGCACGCCACGATGTAACCTCAAAGGGCAGGTGCCAAGACATTTCATATCGCGGGGCGATGTGTTTGGACCAACAGCTGTGCGGCGTAGCATCAATTTGCAAAGGACCTGCCCATCTGGCTCGTCTGCCGTGCTGGGGTACCTCGTGAAGTCATGCCGCCATTGGCACTTCCAGCCGTTCTTCTTACGAACTCCATTTTTGCAACAGCCGCATCTACTCTTGGCTGCCGACTTCCAGAATATTGCAGGGAGGACTGATGGCTGACAAACGGCAGTGTGCAGCACGAATAGATGCTGGTTAAGCCGGGCCATGTGCCAAGATGTCACGTTTGGTAGCGACCCAGCTTGCCGGGTGCCCTGCCTTGATTCTGGGAGTAGCGAGGTTCATGTGCTTACTTTCGTCATCAGATTCACTCAGATACGTATTGGGTGATTGTGTAGCACCCGCGCAAAGTGAAATAGATTAGAGTCACGTTTATATGTTATTTGACGGTGGTTGACACTTGGAAACATCCATGCAGTCTTAGGGCCAAGAACTTGGAAAAAGAAAACAGGCGGTGTGTTGAGCTATTGTTGAGCTATTTGTCTGCGTCAAATTTTGTCGGTCCTTGGCCTAAGATAGGTTAAAGAGACGTTTCTTGTCCTGTGGACTTTCTTTTGGGTGGCAGCGGAGCTGACCAATTCCTTGGCCACGTTAGTCACATGACAGAGAAAAGAGAAATGGTAAGTAAGGTACGACGAGACATGGCATCAGCAAGTCATTGAACTAGAATTGTCTAAATGACTCTTTTTCGTTTCATGTTGTGGTATATGCCAACTTACTCACCTCCTTCATTTCACAAAAGCCCTGATAGCCTGTGAAGATGGACGTTGACGCAGTCACCGCGGTGTCTTAATTGATTCAGCAATGCGTATCATATCACCACTTATAGCTTGATCGGATAGCTGCTGGATTGTATTATAATGTCTGTATCCAAGATTGACTAAGTATGTCAACTTTGACCTTGGGTTTCTAGCTGTTCTTCGGCGGAAATTCCAAAGTTCTGCTCGTGGTTGTTTTCTCATTATGTATTATACAAGCCTTTCCGTAAGATTTGCTCTTGCTTCTTCAGACAATTAAGTGCCTTGGATCCTCGAGTGACAAGGAGACAAGTTAATTGGCTTTCAGCATGCTGAAATTAACGATTCGCGATCAAAAAGAAGGCAACACAAAACATGATTATGGAAGGACTGCGAGACTTTGTTGAATGAAACGGGAAAGCTTTAGTATTTGATGAAAGTAGATAATGTCCGCTGATCTTATACTCGTGGCCCCCAGAAAGTGACATGTCTTTCTGAATCAATGGATGTTGTCACCCGTACAACTAATCACGCCATGATTTGTCCCAAAGTCCCGAACGCGCAGACGTGGTGGCTTGGACTCCGCAATACCCTGTTAGACGGATTGTTTATGCCGGGAATAGTCGAGGTTGAATCAGGCAGCAACGTCAAGACGCGACCAATGAATACTGACGAACCGGCACGTGGTTTGTAAGGTATGTTACAACACAGTCACACTAGAGATTCAGAAATCTTTGGTTTCTAAACACGTCTCAAATCAAACTTTCTGTAAAGAATCCCCAGAAGAACTCAAGCATGGCATGGCTTTTTGAGTTCCTCAGCAGCCTAACGGTGCTTTCACAAATATGTCCTTAACATGCAGTCTGTAGGAGCCATATGGCTTCTCCGTGATGCAGTTGGTATTGCTATTCATGATGTTCGATTAGAATTAATCCCGAGACTACCTACGAGACGTAATGTGGGGGCGGTGCGAATCAATTAGAATCTTGACAGAATTCTTCTGCCTGTCTCAACCGAGGCGGTATCCCCTGGAAAGCAAGGGCACCGATGATGATCGGCATTTACATTCCACCTTTATGACATAGATTCTGTCAGCCGTAAGAACCAAAACCAGACACCGCTGGACAGTACGCGCGGCAGCATCACATCGCTCGCATCGTTCATTTGAAGTCACAAACTGGTTCATTCCGAGAGACCGCAGAATCAGCCGACTGAAGAATGTGGCATGATGTCTGTCAAGTAGGCCACATTCAAGGGACAGCCGACCGCTGTGTTGCCGGTCGTCTTAATAGCAGTCAACTCCACCGACGAGGGTAGGTCCAGAATTCCGTACCAAAGGTCCAAATAAGGTGGGAAACCAGCATTTACAGTTACACGATAGTTCAACATGTGTTCAGGCAACAACTTTTGGTCTTCCTAGCATTTGCATCCTTTGCAAATCGAAGCGCGAGTGCTCGTTCTAACTCACCGCATGCTTGGTACTTTTGAGGATTAACGATACCAAAAGTCCAAGTTCTGTGGAGATGTAGTGTTGAATGGCGACGAATACAGTTCCTTGATCTGACTGATTTGGATAGATGTTCGACTGTTAGCTATACCTGCAGAATTATTTATAAGTAGACACAGAAACCGACTCGATGATCTGGTTCTCATCGACAAACCACCCTCTCAACCAGTTCACCATCCATTGTCCGCAATCTTCACTTGTCTGCATCAAGTCAAACCACTCCATCAACATCTTCCAAAGCAAAAATGCGCTTCACTGCTGTCATCGTTGCCACCCTCGCCACCATGGCCATGGCCTCGCCTGTCGCCGACCTCGACGAGAGAGCTCCCGTCAATGTTCTCTGCTCCTGCGCCGCTACCCAGTCTTGCGGCTGCAACTCCGTGATTGCGGGCTCCTGGTGTGTTTGCAACGGCGACACGAAGGGCACTTGGAACGCCGCTCCTTGCCAGGACAGCACCTCTTGCGGATGTTCCGGCTTGGGCAAGTGGGGTGTTTGCGAGGTGAGTTGAATCCAGAGTACACCCCGTACTTCGAATGGTTGCTGACTCAGAAACAGAAAGTCTAAGCTGTAAGATTTAGGCCTAGGCCAGGAGAAGCGCTATCAGATTTACCGGCAGTGTTGGTTTGGGTCAAGGAGAAATGTCAAACGAATCCTACAAACTAGCAGATGCGTATTTTCCATATCAAAAGACCAGTCTCAAAGCATTTGCATGGTTTGTTTTCTCTTCTTCGTGCTGAGACATCAGCAATGTATCTAGTTTATACAATTATGTCTAGTGCTCCATATGCTATTGACATAGAAATATTCTTTTGAAGACCATCACTTGTCAGGACTCAGTATCGAAATGTCAACAGAATGAAGCACAAATCTGTACAATGTGTCTTGTTGTACTCATTATGCCGTGAAGTCTAGTTGCCTTTACCGGAGAGTACTATTACTTCGTGCCCAGCCACATCCGTCTTTTAGACCAGAAGCAGTTCAGTGTGATTAAACACAAGCATACTTATTACGTACCGCTGATGGATATTAAAACGCCTCATTCATTGGCACGATTGCTCTATAATACTTGAGTCAGATGGCAGGCATGAACGCATTTGATGTTTTGCCGTTCGTATAAATACTGGATTCTCCAGATCCCTGAAAAACGCATTTCATGATATTGCTCTGCATTCTAATTTGCTGAAGACTCATTGATCTCATTTTTTAAGTATCAGTTTCTGCGCTTGGTAGAACTCGGGTCTGATAGCCATGCCGCACCACAGCGCCAATGTGAGAATTATCCAGTGCCGCCGATTTACTCATTTGCTATGTGCCTACCTATAGCCATGCTTAAGGGCTACACTGTCAATCAACTCCTACAGCTGTCAGAACAACTTCGGCGAATTCGTGTTCCCTCGTACAACCCGAGGTTCAAATGGAGCATCATCCACGTACTAGCGGAGAAATCCTGCAGTCAGCTTACCTTTCCAAGGTTGGCCAAGAAATGGGGTCGATTGATTGGGTGCTGTTTCGATCAAAGTTGCCTGACAAAGATGGGGCATGCAAGTCTTCTGAGTACGCAGGCAGCAGCAGCTTCGGATCCTCGTTAGTGCTAGGGCTAAACCGCATCCTCCTGTGCAGACAAAACTAGCCTTGCTAGTTTAAGTCGTGATACTACGCTGAATGCATTGCGCGATGGTTACACGATTGGTGATCAGTGGGACGAATTACAAATAGGCTATTGCGATTTGTTCAGTCGGATTCATAGGCCAGGGACCGACCGCACTGAGGGGTCCTGTGGCAGGGGTTGGGCGACCAGGGGGCTCCTCCAGCAGTGGTATTTAAGAAAGAATGGCAAAACGAACGGCATCGATACCGAATTTGCGATCGGGTTCCCTCTTTTCGCCGTCACTCGTAGCGATGGGCACTTTATTTCTTCAACTTGGCCTCGGTGCGGCCTTGATCGCAGTGTACGTGATCAACAAACTTCTAAGTGCATCCAAAAATGCAGGCCGACCTCCTCTGCCTCCCGGTCCCAAAGGCCTCCCAGTAGTGGGAAATGTCAACGACTTGCCGAAGCCTGGAGATTTTGAAGCTCATCACTGGGTTAAGCACAAAGATCTTTATGGTTCGTTCTCCAATATTACAGATTCAGTTTTTATTCATCAATGCGACAAAACCCATTAACTCAAATTCCAACGCAAGGCCCTCTCAGCTCTGTCACCGTACTGGGCCAGACCTTGGTTATTGTCAACGACCTGCAGCTAGCCCTCGAGATGCTGGAGAAAAGATCCGTGAAGTACTCTTCAAGACCAAGGCAAATCTTTGCCGGCGAAATGTTTGTCTCCAGTCTCCTTCAGTTACCTGGTTGCAGCATCTGTGTTTTCTAGCTGTTGCTTACAAAACACCCAGGATTGGCTGGGAGAATACGCTCGCAATGCAGGACCACAACGACAGATTTCGCAACTACCGCAAGAACATCAGTCGCATCATCGGTTCAAAGACGGCAGCGGCGCAATATGATGAGCTTCAGGAAGCAGAAGTCGGCCATTTCTTGTTGCATGTTCTTGACCATCCCGAGAAACTCAGAGATCATATTAGACGGTGAGCTTGACTTGAATGACACGAGAAGTAGATCAACATTGGGAAGAAAGTCTCTAACATATCCTTGATGTTTGCAGGGAGGCCGGTTCGGTTATTCTAAGAGTTGCCTACGGCTACAACCCAGAACCATTCAAGGACGATTATCTTATTGATCTAGCTGGAGAAGCCATGGACCAGTTCGCTCAAGCCGCTGTTCCCGGTGCCTTCTTGGTTGATATCTTCCCTCTCTGTAAGTTTCCTGAAAGCACTTAAAGATCTAGATCTAATCAATAGAAGTACGTCACATTCCAGACTGGTTTCCGGGGGCTAAGTTCAAGCAAACCGCAAAGGAGTGGCATTCCACTCTGAGTGGCGTAGCAGAAAAACCTTACGCCTTTGTCAAGCATCAAATGGCTCAAGGAAAGGATACATCATCTTTCGTCTCACATCTTATCAGAGACGGTGGCCTAACGCCCGAGGAGGATTTCGTCACCAAGTGGTCAGCAGCGTCCTTGTACACCGGTGGAGCCGACACGGTACGATGCATCCCGTTATCGCTTTGATAAACACGAATTCGATCGGTGTACTAACAGACCGTAGACCGTCTCTTCGATTGATTGCTTCTTCCTGGCCATGACTCTCTTTCCCGAACCTCAGCAAAAAGCGCAAGAGGAGATTGACATAGTCATCGGCACAGGTCGTCTCCCCCTTGCTTCTGACCGGTCAAATCTGCCCTACACAGACGCTCTTGTGAAAGAGCTGCTTCGATGGCAACCCATCGCTCCTATGGGTCTGCCTCATGCAAGTTCTGACGACGATATAGTCGAGGGATACTTTATTCCGAAGGGCGCACTGCTTTTGCCGAATATTTGGTAGGTGCACCCCGATGATATGAGGTGATTTGTTGGACAAAGCTGACTCAAATGCAGGCACTTCACTCATGATCCGGAAGTGTGGGACCATCCGGACGAGTTCAGACCCGAACGCTTTCTTTCTGGCCAAGATCAGGAATCTGCACTTGATCCTCACAAAATTGTCTTCGGGTTCGGTCGGCGGATTTGCCCAGGACGCATCCTCGCTGACAATGCACTTTTCATCAATGTTGCTCAATCTCTTGCAGTCTTTAACATCAGAAAACCTGTTATTGATGGAAAGGAAGTTGAGCCTACGGTCAAAATGACGCCGGGAATCGTGAGCCACCCGGAGCCCTTTGATACGTCAATCAAGCCTAGGTCTGCACATCACGAGAAGTTGATCCGTTCGCTGGAGGAAACCTACCCTTGGGAGGAAAGTGACGGAAAGATCTTGGCAAACATGGAGCTTTAGCTGGCAAGGAAATCTATGCTCGATTGATTGATAGAGTTTACGGGCACCCACACAAGTTCGCGAACCGGCTTTGCGCGAATGACGAGAGACCTGAATAATTACAGTGAGCACGCTTCCATGTCTATGATCAGATGTTATAAATTATCAGAATTCTGCTTAGAATGACAGCCTTGTGACATGTTCCCACTTCCTGTCTGAAGCTGCCAGCGCCTCAGAGGCTGCTGCGGCATGTTGAATTGTGTCCGGTCCCAGTAGTAAACGTAACGGTGGCTCCTCAACCGCAGCAATGTGCATGATAGCCTTGGAAATGCTTGACGGTTCAGACCAGTCATCGAAAGCTCGTTCCCTTGCTTCTTTCATGAATCCGACCGTCTTCTCATAGGCTTCGCTGATATGTCCATGGCCCATCGAAGAGCCCGCCCAATCCGTCTTGATTCCACCGGGCTCGAGAATTGTGACTTTGATGCCGAGTGGGGCGACCTCCTTCGATAAGACTGTTGAGAACCCTCCAACGGCCCATTTGGCGCTTTGGTAAGCCCCGAGCCCAGGCGACCCAAGTCTTCCCCCTACTGAAGATACTTGGAGGATGTGACCAAAACCTTGCCCTCGTAGAAGAGGTAGCACGGCTTTTGTGACGTTGACAACTCCAAAGAAGTTCGTTTCCATCTGCGCTCGGAATGATTCTAGGCTCATGTCTTCGATGGAAGCGCTGTCCGCGTAACCGGCGTTATTGACGACAACGTCGATTCGGCCGAATTTGTCGTAAGCCTGCTGTGCAACCTGGACAGCATTGCCTGAACTTGTCACATCCAAAGCTGCCAACAAAACTCGTGCCTCGTCGTACGTTTCCTCGAAATGACTGAGTTCTTGAGGGTTTCTTGCCGTTGCGACAACGGAGTCGCCATTTTTAAGTATGGCCTCAACAAGAGAACGGCCCAAACCGCGAGAAGCTCCAGTGACTAACCATACCTTCATGTTGAATACGGGTTTTATGGAAAGATTTGTGTGTGCAGAGAGAAATTTAAGAGTGCTGTGGCCTTGGCATCGCGGTTTTCCTAAGTTGCCACTGCCTCCATAACTTATACATGGAAAGCTGTTTCCGCTAACTCCGACACAAAATTGTTGAACGCTTTCTCTTCGAGCTTTCCAAACCTATAAATTTGATGTTGGCGTGTAAATGCGGTGGCACGACGCTTCGTTAACTCCGTCTTTGTCCGGCACATATGCATTACCTAAACCCACTGACGCAGTTCGAAATGCGATTAGTGTGTCCTCGGACTTACTACGAGCTTACACTACGTTATCTCCCCTAGCTGCAGATCGGCTAGTATATGCTCCGACTCACTAGATGAAGTAGGTCATTTAAACGCATCCCTTCAACTAAAGTTTATGGTTTCAGCCAAGATAACTCCAGATGCTCCAGTCTATGCTATTCAAAAATTACACCGTTTAAGCATGACCGCCCCAAAAATGTGCGTTGATTTCTTCCTCAAACGATTGACATATGGCTGAATCACCATAAGTATGCAGTAAGAGGATTGGAGGCAACCTTAAGTGTGTCCGACTCTTCAGCCAACCGATGGTTTTGTCTCTGGGGTAGCGAGTCACTAGCTGCGAATTAGACATCCAGTGCAATACTGACTATTGCAGAATTCCACGAATGCGCTGCGAGACGGAGGAAGGTGCTGCGGCATGATATGGCAAATTGCAGGGCTTGCCCACTCAACGTAAGCATTCTTCGACGTATTCTGCTCAGCCAAGAGAGTCTATACTTAAACCTTAAGTCGAGGGACATTTTCCACGTCGTGCACATGTATCCAACCAGTTTGTTCGTTTCTTTGGTCAAAATAGTGAGCTTCTCCTGACTTGACATTCCACATCCTCGATGCATAATTGACCTTTTCTCAGATCTGCCCCGTCCTTCATGATGGCTCATGCCAGCCTAAAGCACCCCGCGTTCGGTACTTCTGGCATTTGCCTCACTGCGGCAGGCATGGTGACACTGCAGATCCCCCACAATCTTGCGAGTCCAGAACCACGGCACACGGCATCCCACTGGAAGGCCTCCAAATCATGCCACGCTCTGCTCTGGGGTGGCATTTTTCTTATTCTCGTCGGCATCCTTTTAATCTAAATTTCTTGTGGCGTATCCAGTCACAGTCATGATGGAACCCAGCATGTCCTTTTCATTGGTGGAATCCCTGCTAGACTTGTGTTTCGACGAGGGGCAATTGCCAATGAAAGCCGGGATAAGCCGCCCTCGATAGTATCGCAGCCGTGGCATTCGCATTTCTGGTTCCGATGTTTCCTTTTACGCTTAAACTGTGGTTCCCGTGATGGGATACCGTGGGCTGTAAGGGAGCAACGTAGCTGTGCCAAGCAAGTAGTTTGCCATCTCGGGGTCTGGGGTTGAGGGTGTTCAGTGTGATAGTAATTGTAACAATGGATCCTTTGGAAAGAAAAGGAATATGTGTTAGTGATAAATATCATCTGGTTCTCCGAGTCTGAGCAAGTTCTTTCTTCTAACTTGCTCAACCGCCGGTGGTGTTCCAGACATCTCTCCCGTAAGCCGCGATCTTCAGTGATCTGATCTACAGTATCCTCGCATCGTAGTCGCATTTTGGGAAGTCTTCGGCAAGATGAAGATCGCTTCCTGCATTCTCGGTCTTGGTGCGGCTTTGGTTGCCGGCCACGGATATGTTGACAACGCGACCATCGGGGGAACATACTATCAGGTTCGCTTGCTACCTTATGATCTTATCAACTCTATTCTCGATCACGTTCGTGTACTAACAGCCGCAAAGTTCTACCAGGTAGACAGAACCCTTATTCATTCTTGGTTAATAACGTAGCTCACACAACTTCAGCCGTACTCTGACCCTTACTACTCTACTCCTGTAAGTCTCAGACTATGCACGTCGAAGTCGGAGGACAGCAGCTAACTCAACCTGTGTAGCCTCAGAGAATTTCCCGTGCGATCCCGGGCAACGGACCTGTCGAAGACGTGACCTCGATCGACATCCAATGCAACGGATACACTGCTGGCGGAGTCAGCGGCTCTAAGCCCGCGCCCCTGCACGCCACAGCCGCTGCCGGCTCGTCTGTCACCCTGAAATGGACACTTTGGCCTGACTCTCATGTCGGTCCCGTCATCACCTACATGGCACGATGCCCCGATACTGGCTGCACCAGCTGGCTCCCCGGCACTTCGTAAGAACATCATCAGTTGCAACTCGAGAGCTGCAGACTAACAGAATGCCACCAGTGCTGTGTGGTTCAAGGTTAAGGAGGGCGGCCGCGATGGAACGTCCAACACATGGGCTGACGTGAGTTGAACCTCTTTAAGAAAGACCTTCAGTAAATGTTGCAACACTTGACTGACGATGATATTACACAGACTCCTCTTATGGTCGCCAACTCGGGCTACCAATACACCATCCCGTCCTGCCTGAAGCCCGGATACTACCTCGTCCGCCACGAGATCATCGCCCTGCACGCGGCTTACTCTTACCCCGGCGCCCAGTTCTACCCGGGATGCCACCAACTGCAGGTCACTGGCTCAGGGACCAAGACTCCCACTTCACTGGTCGCATTCCCCGGTGCATACAAGTCGACCGACCCTGGCATCACCTACGACGCCTACAAGGGTATGTCAACCAGATCTCGTGTCATGTTTTCAACTGTCTAACTCCTTTGTAGCTCAGACTTACACCATTCCTGGTCCTGCTGTGTTCACTTGCTAGACAAATTGACCACCACTGATCGACGACGAAGCTGCCGTTCTGATGCTTGGGTGTGGAATTTTTACCTTCTTGTAAATAGTCAATGCTGCTAAGTATATACACATAACAACTCGTTGGATTGATTCCATCTTTACTGGGCCCAATCCAGTGTGGTATGCATGTCAGAAGTCAATGTGTCCCTTCCTGTATTAGGAAACTTTGTCCGTGTCTATGTCGTGAGGCTGTTCTGCACGACACACACATGGTGGAGAAGACCAAATGCAACACTAAGAAAGAGTTTTGCTATCCGGGCGGATATATCTAACTAACCGGGCGGATAACTATATATTAGGCCTAATATTTTGTTTTATCTTAATACTTCTATTCTTTCTATCGTCCCTATCGTCCTCGTCGTCCCTGTTATCCCCATCGTCCTCGCCGTCCCCGTCGTCCTCGCCGTCCCCGTCGTCCTCGTCGTCCCCGTCGTCTTTATCGTCCCTATCGTCCCTATTATCCCTATTATCCCTACTCCCATCTTTATACTTATATCTATTTTTATATCTATCCTTATCCCTATCTATATCTCTATCCTTATCGTCGTCGTCGTCGTCGTTACCGCTATTCCTATTATCGTTTGGGTATATCTACTACCCGCCTGGATAGCTAGGAATATCCGCCCGGATAGCAAAACTCCTAAGAAAACAGAAGTAGGATCGCCTGTGAGTGAATTCTAGTCTATTTTTCAAAAGCAAGCGACAAGTCATTACGGTAGGTCAGGGTAGTGAGACTTTGTTGTTGTGCAGAGAGCGGCATTGTGGCCCCCGAGGTTGGTGCGTTGTGTGCCTACGCTTCTTAGTATCCACTTTCCAGGTGCCTTCCATCGATCACATGATCTCAATCCTCGATAGTCTAGTGGTGAGGATATCGGCTTGTCATTCATACGATTCGCCGGGGACCGGGGTTCAATTCCCCGTCGAGGAGATTTCCTTTTGCTCTTTCCAGCATTTTTTGCGGTCCCCGAACAATAACGCCTTTCCGTGATTGTGTGCCGGTTCCGCCTCGGGAAATTGTATGCAAGGCCCCTGTTTGAAGTCAGGGATACCGCTGCAACTACCCTGTCGCTGCAGTGGAGCTTGGGCGTCGTTTATCTCTGGCATGTCTTAGCCATGTGGATGCACTGGGTCTCTTAGCGAAACAAGTCACTAATGAATCAAGCAGGAGAACGACCGAGATTGCATCCAAAAGGGAAAATTGGATTGACTATGTACTGCCCCGAAGACATCTCAATGGGCAGAAGAAAGAAGAATTATGTACACGAACAATTTGCGCAGCTTGACCGAACCCAGACAGATGCCCGGACCAAAAGCCCCAAATAATTACAAGAAAAGTTCCGGCTGAATACCGCAGCGAGCGCCGGAGACTAGCCCCGACCGTCGCCGACCCATCCCGCAGCCAGAGCATCCCGCATCAACGGGATCCGACTCTTGTGTGGCGGAGGAGGAGGAGGCATTTAGCAAGCAGCGCCGCTGCCGCTGGGGATACCCTTGCACTTGGTGGAGGACTTGCCGCCGGTGACAGAGATGCCAGACCACTTCCAGCTGCTGCAAGAAGCGCAGAGGATGTAGACGTCAGTGCCGGAGGAGGCGACGGAGCCCTTGACGTTGCTGAGGGTGAGGCCGGTGATGGGGACGCCAGAGGTGGGGGTGCCGGTGGGGGAGCCGTTCTCGTAGTCCTGCTCAATGACGATACCGTACTTGGCGATGTTGGAGAGGGTAATGCCGGAGTAAGTGACACCAGAGACGGAGCCGGTGGCGCCGGAGACGGTCTTGATACGGACACCGTTGTCGGAGTTGACAATCTTGGAGTTGGAGATGGTGACGGTCTTGACGGTGTTGTCGGAACGGCCACCAACGGAGCCGATAGAGAGACCGTGGCCACCAGAGCAGGTACCGCCGGTGAAGGTGATGTTGGTGCCGGAGTTAATGGCCAGGCAGTCGTCCTGGTTCTTGACGTTGGCGCCAGAGATGTAGACACCAGTGGAGGAGCCGACATCGAAAGCATCGGTGTTGTGGCCTCCAGCAGAGTCACCGGCAGAGTTGTCGAGGGTGATGTCGTAGACGCCCAGGTTGGTGGCGCCGTTGATGGAGAAAGCCTGGACGGGGGTGTTCAGGACGTTCAGGCCCTTGATGTTGGAGCTCTTGAGGCTGTGGGCGTAGAAGAACTTGGGCTTGGTCTTGCCGCCGTTGCTGCCCTTGCTGTCCCACCAGCGGGAGCCCTGGCAGTCAATGGAGTGTCCGGAGGCACCGTTGATCTGGATGTTGCTGCCGGAGAAGGAGATGAGAGGTCCCGCCCACTCCTTGTAGCCGAAGGTGGTCTTGCCCTGGAAGGTGACCTGTTTCGGAGGTGGTCAGCAAAAGGTCTCGGGAAGCGGCTCCGTTGCGGCCGGCTTTTTTTTCGGAGAACTTACGGTGGTGCCGGACTTGAGGCCGGTCATGTCGAGGGTGGTACCGGCGGGGACGGCAATGCCGTTCAGGACGATGCTGGTGCAGCTGGCCTTGCCCTTGATGGCGGAGGCAGCATCGGTGAAGGTGCAGCTGGCGCGGGCCTGAACCTCGGGAACAGGGGAGGCGATGGCGGCGGACGCCAGGGCGCCGAGAAGGAGAAGCGAGGAAACCATTTTGGCAGAGTAGTTGTTTTTGGTGGTTGTTCAGAGAGCGACTTGATACACAGTATCAGAATAGGCAAGTAGTAAGCAAAGAATGGATCAAGTTAATGAAAGAAGGATGAGCCAAGACTCGAGAATGGTAAGAATGTTAAGAGATCTGCTGGTTTGATGTCTTGGAAATCTCTTGGCACTCTGGGGGAGGACGGCCAGGCGGTTTATATCCAAGTCTCTGGATCTCTTGGTCTTCTTGGCAAGGCTGGAGAGGATGGGATGCCAAGGCCTGTCATCGGTCGGCTCATGTTTACCGCGACCAAATTGTCTGCCCGCGAGCAGGGAAACACTGGTCGAGTCAGTTAGATGGACGATGGAGCTCGGAGCTGGGTGGATGGACCATTCCAGAGCACCCAAAGAGCCGGGGATGGCCCTTGCATCTGGCCGCTACCACCCCCACACCAGCTCCTGGAATTAATGGAATCACACTACTTCTTCACCAGCATCTGCCAGGCGGTGCCAACTCCGCGATTGACATAAACGAGCAGTGGTGCTTTGCCGTAGGCTAAGGCCTGTTGAGCATGCCCCTCCGGGACTTGTCCCGATCGAAACTAGTGGTTCTGGCCTATCTAATCCTTACCTCGAGTTGCCGAGTTCCGTGCCGCCTTTCCAGCCTCAACCAGGCACCGCATTGAGAAGCGCTGAACCGCAACTAGAAAACAGGCACATTCAGGATAGGGGTCACGTTGGCCACCCAGACGCGTAACGGCCATCTTATTACCCAGGGATGCCTTTCCCATCCGCAGCAGGCCCCATGGTTGGTGGAAGTTTATGGTCAGACAATTTGAGCTTTAAATTGATCAGAGTTCACCTGATATTAGTTGCCGCCGGTTAGCTTGGTGGTCAAGGCCCCGAACACGTATAGCCCAGGGACTTATGAGAGTGGGGAGCGTAGCAGCAGCTGACGGTTCTGGTTGGCAACATAATTGACTTTCGGGAGAGCAAGGCAGGCACTTTCGATTCAGACGGCCACCCATGGCGAAAGTGTTTCCCGCCAATGATTGTCAAGGGAAACATGCCCAACCAACCTGCAGCGTTTCTGAATCGTTGCCCTCGTGAGATACACTTTCTCTCTAACCCCGCGACGTCTTAGAGTTCATCGGCTTGCGTGCTAAGACTGCCGATCCGCCATAAACTTGACATCACGCATTCCCGCTTCCCGACACACGAACCCTTCCGGTCAACTCTATCTGACGCAGCAGATTTTCTCCTCTCGAGGTCCTGAGTCCTAACTGCCAAATTAGAGTTTCTGCACCTCATGTTCACGCGGCTGAAACAGCATGGTCATCAACTCAGTACTAACCCTATTTTGCACCAGTCAAATTCTGTTTATCCAATTTCAACGTCGTATCATCCCATGTTTCTCCATCCCTCACTGTTGGTGACTTTGAATGTTACACAAAATCTTGACAGATCCCAACTCGATTCTGTTGCAATGGTACGATTTCTTCAGCTTTACCCTTTTCCAACTAGACGAGGTGGCACAGCGAAAAACGTCCGTCCACTCGTGGGACTGTCTCCATGGCAATAACTACACCAGTACGCGTCCCATCAACATGGAATCAGGTACCCGCACATTAATATGGAAAACGGCACACGGCTGCTAGATGCTACCAACCGACACAGAACCAGAGATCAGCAAAGTGCGAATAAATAGGGCGGCCCGACAGGATCAAACTTGAAGAACACTATTCCCGAGTTAATGCGAGGCACGCGTCGTTTCTTCCTTTAATGCGAAGGAATCCACCATAAAAATCGGGTCGCTGACAGACTCCTTTTTTTTTCTTCTTTTTCTTTTGATACTCGAGAAATTCTGCCCGTTCTGCAACAAACTCGCAGAAACCTGGAGATTACGGCACTTCGAAAATAGCATCGGAAATCGAAGAAGCGGCCGAAGAAGAATTAAGGGGTCTAGACCTCTGGACTGCTTGCGGAGCAAAATTGAAATGGGACCATGATGCCACACGTGCCCCATGGGTAGCTGGCGACTTGTGTCCGATCCAGCTAGACCGGCCCCGTTTCTCAATCTCTTAGCATCGCGGTTCCGTAGAGGACCCCCTGTTCAAGATCTCTATGCAGACTAGCTTTGCTAGAGGCCATGCACGTTCTAACTTGCGCATTCAACTGCCTGGGCTAATCCTCGGTCACCGCTCATGTCCGGAGAAAAGAAAGCCGTTGGCATTAGTCTAGAAGCAGTAAAGAAAGCGCAGCCCAGCTCGGTCATTTCTCACATTCGCGGCGTAGTTTGGTGTTGGCAGGAAGAAATGAAATGCCGCTTTGTTGGGGACTTGGCGATGCGGAGGACCGAAAGAAGAGCCGCAGGTCGTCGTCAGTCGCCCACTGCAAAAGGCTTGAATTGTGGTTCAGGTGGGCAGCAACTTGGCGATCTCAACATCAGCAAACGAGAACGAGAAATCATCAAGCAGGGGTCTGTTGGATGTCGAGCTGCCCACAGACATTGACCGCCGCGTCCCGCGCGCGGAAGGGTATGGCTTCGGAATGAACCCGACTGACGAGGACACTCCGTTGCAGGGTTCTTCCCCCCCCTTTACAAGTTCAGAGTGCCACTATCGACAGACTTGATTCGCGGAATCAATGGGTATTCTATTTCTTTCCGTACTATCCGTATCCTGGCTCAGTCGCCAAAGTTCCCATACCAGATCTCGTCGTCGGGCCGGACTCCTTTCTCGACGCCAGGTAGACCGCACAACCCCCTTTCCTCATCGCTCACCTTCCATTCCCTCGCCGTCTCTACTCTAGCTGCAATCACCATCATCATGCCCGACTCAGCATGCCATGCATTATGGCAGTGGAATGCCCACATGCCTGGGTTATCCAGGACGACTCTAATGACAGCCCATCCGTATTCCTGGACGGTGACTGTGTCTCTTCTCAACGGATTTGCCAGTACTCCAGAGGCGGTCAGCTCTTCCTCTAGCTCGGTGATATTCTCGGGGGGATATCCCGTGGGTGATTGCTTCAACACGAAGAACTTGTGCCCGTGAAGGTGGAACGGGTGAGCGCCGTCGTCGAAATTGCTGATGACTATGTCCACAGTCTCGATCCCCGCTGTCTGGTACACGAACTCCTTCTCGGCATCGAAAGCGACCTCGTTTACTCCCGTCATCTGAGGCAGGGCAGTTTCATTCTCTGCCTGCGCCGTCTCCATAATGCGGTACAGCGTTGGCGACGTGACGTTCCCATGCCACGTCGACTTGTTGAAAAAGCCACGAGACAAACGCCAGGCGCCGATTTCGAAGTTGGCACGCAGGTACATGGACGCTGTCGTCGCTGGTGCTGCTATGACTTGGACGGGTTGGAGGGTGCTGGTATCCATGTCGCGGCAATCGACATCATGCGCTTCATCCCAACCTTTCGTCTGGGGCTCTCGAGAAGCCGTTGAATCTGTCGGCGTCTTTCTGTACCTGATGATGCCTCTGACCTCGGGATCGAGCCACTGGTTTTCCTTGGCAAAGCAGTGCGTGACCATTCTGGCACGCATCCAGAACGAGTCTGCAGTTGTCACGTTGGTGTCGATGACAACGCTGTAGCGTTGAGCAGGGAGAATGTTCAGGCGGTGAAAGGATGCCGATTCAACTTGAGTGCCGTCGACCTCGGTAACGTGGAATGTGTGCTCGTCAATCTCAACTTGGAACTCTGCAAATGCGCCGGTGTTGATGAAACGGAGGCGATGCTTTTGACCTGGAGTGAGGTCGAATGAGACCAAAGACTCTAGCTGAGAAACTCTGTTCTCGCATTGCCAACCGTCAAAGTCAGCACAGTTACGGTAGTTCTGTCCGTTGATGAGACCGCTGGAAGGCACAGGCTCGTCGTTCTCTTGGTCCGGTTGAAGATAGTCCATGAGCAGCTCGGCCGAAGTATTGTGATAATGATCCTGGATCATGACCAGACGATCGCTCGCGTACGTGTCTGCTTCCTTCCTGTCATTCCGAGAATGCACGACCATCGGACCGACCAATCCATCCGACGACTGGGCGCTATGGTGCGCATGATACCAATAGGTCCCCGACTGTCCGTCAACGGTAAACTGGTAGGTGAATGTTGCGTTGGGGGCGATCGGGCATTGTGTGACGCCGACAGTGCCATCCATTGAGTTTGTGCCATTTTGGAACATGCCGTGGAAGTGAATGGCTGTCGCATTCGTCGCCTCATTGTGGACATGAATGACAATAGTGTCTCCCTCGTTGCACTCGACAAGAGGTCCAGGGAATTGATTGTTGATCAAAATCATTGGTCGGAAGATGCCATCTGGGTTGAAGATTGCGTCTCGAATCGTCCAGTGATACTCTCTAACGCTCTTTGCCGAGGCAAAGTCCCATGATGAGCTGAGAACATACTCTGATGAGTCTCTGAGACGTGGAGTTGGAGGAATCTGTTCATCGATCGTGTGTGTTGGTGTCGCTGCATCAAGACGAGGAGCACCCGGCAAAAAGCGGTCGAAGACGAAGAAGACCAGAAAGAAAGCAAAGACGCCGAAAAGGCTTGCTGCAGCGGATACTGTGGTTTTCCATGACGAGCCTTGCCGATATCGTCTGCGATCTCCTATGCCGTTATCGCCGTCCTCGTGGGTGAGGAAAGGCGACTTCTCCGTGCCATCTCCCGTCGCTGAGCTCGAAGGCGATACATCTCGGCGGTAGCCATCGTCGCTCTCCGAAGACAAGGAGCTCGGACTCCACGGCCTGTCTTGCCCACTCTGTCGCTCAACGTCCATGGCGTGCATCACATCCCATCGTCGTGGACGTCGTCAAAATGGGGTTGTAGGGAAGACGTTAGAAGTAGCCGGACGACGGCCACATGCTGACTTGCCTTCAGAGGAAGGTAGCATCAGATGGCAGCTGGAGAGGCGAATCGCATGCATGTTACCCTGTGCGGATGAATCGGCATCTTAGCGCCAACACGTGCCCAAAACAGAAGTGACTTATGGCTCGATCCTCGCTGGACCTTGATGAATGCACCTATTATTGGACGCTGTCAAAGATAAAGAGGGGCGGCGATTCCGCAAACGCATGGTTGGGTTAAATACAGAGTTACAAGGTGGCAGGACCCTTTAATTGCACATGTTGGGGTAAACACGCTCGTAACATGAATGTAAAGGAAGAGTGACGAACTTGGGCTGCATTCTTGACAGACCGTAATGCATTTCTAGAAAGTTGAGATTGAGGATGATGGGCACGGCAGTATAATAGAAAAAATAACTTGAAGAGACAATTACAGTAGCCTTCATGGTCAAGATCAAAGCAATTGACCTAGTTTGAAGTACTAGACTTGGAAGTGCTGCAACCACGCTGCGTACATCAAACATGTCATTCGCATTTTTGGGGGAAACGTTTTCGACGCGATGAGAGACCGATTTCGGTGCACTGTTCCTGGCTCCGAGTCCAAGACACTCCGGCCGGTCGAGTCGGTACACCTCTGCGGCCCCGCTTGGGCCGACGCCACGAACATGCCGTCAAGGTATCTGTGAAAGTTTCAATGATTGAATGACGGCTGTATGGTCATGTAACCCTTCGTGGAAAATTTCGAGAGCTCATTTCCTCCCCCAGATATTTGCCGCAGAGACTGAAATTGGCGCACCGCTGTCGACAACTCCTCATGACTTCTTCACAGCTCCCGTTGAGCGACAAAGAAAAGTCTGCTCTCGAAGACGAGTCTTCCTTTCAGACCCAATCGATCTCGACAGTCTTCAAAGGCATACTGAAACTTCTCAGCTTCAGCCGCAGCATTGTCGCAGAATGGATCGTCTATGCCTTGGTCTACAGCTCAATGGGCGCCATCGTCACGTTCTTTCTGCTTCTACCTATTGAGTTTACACACACACTCATGAATGGCGATTATGAGCGGGCCCGTTTCTTTCGCTTCCCCGTCCTTTTCTTCTGCTTTCCTACCGAAAACTTCAGAGTGGAAGCATTCCCACTCGGCACCTGGACTCTTCTTGTAGGATTATGGACACTTACAGTGCGCCCTTCGTTGGCTCTTGCTGGATGGATTGTCAAAAAGCGTCTTCCGGCATACACTCTGCCTGCGGAGAAGTACCCTCCAATTCGTTGGGGCTTCGAGTACATCTGTTGCGTCGCCAATCAGCATCATCTCTTTGTCCCGGACCCAGAATTCTACGCTCGCCAAGCCATACGTCTCGTCAGCAGACGAGTCTCACCGGAATCTTATCAACTAGGCACTATATCACCAGATGAGCACGGCGAACTACGAACCTTCGCACACATCTACCCTACCGTCATGGAGCAGTACTTGACAGGAGATTGGCCAAAGCCTATCCCCGCGATTAGGACGGGGGAACTAGCGCACTTCCTATGTGCAGAAAGAATTTTGAGCCAGGTAAAAGAAGGGACCCCTCCATCAAGATCACGGAGGATGCAAATAAGATGGGAAACTTTTTTTTTCTGGAGAATGTATGTTTTTGTTCTGGGCTACTGGATGTTCAGAGTTCTGGGGGAAATCAGTGCAATGATTCAGCCTTATTGTGAGGATGGGACCTCCTGCGTGGAGGAGTGGTATGAGAAATATGCGGTGCTGGCCCCGCCGGTATGAGCTTCTTGGGAGGATATATAGTTGGCTGATAAGTAGAATATTCTAATCAGATACAAAACACCTACTTTTACTATCCCAAAACCACTACGTCTTTCAAGTTTCTAACTTTTGCTATTCGGGCGGATTGTGATAATAGGGCAATAGTACTAGGTGGTAATATGTACGAAGACAGCGAAGATGACGACGACAATGACGACGACAACAAGAGTCAGAACAATAATAAGAGAGAGATTAACAATAGTCTCGTGGATAATGACAAAAAGAGCGATTTCTCAATGTAGGTGGTGGCTAGCTCTATTGGTTTGAGGTGTCCGCCCCGGAAGCAAGACTTAAATTCTTTTTTACTTTTTCATGCTATGTTAATCGTTGAGTTGTCCTACTGTTGTTACCACTGATAGTTGTCTTTGTATTCCTCCCATCGTTTTCAGCATTGCCTTTTTCGACTGTAAAAGCTCTAAGTATATCATTTTCCCTTCTAAGTTTTCCTTCATACTTTTCTATAACCGCCTGCCGGCGCACCTTGTTGATCGCTGTATGACTCTGGCTTGAAGTTATTCTGGTGAATTAGACATAAAGAGAAAAGGCGTTTTCTTTCACGCTATTGACTCTGCCACCATTGGTGTTGTTATCCAGGCACATCTTCTAGATTCCTACTAGGCTTATTCTATTTTGTTTCTCAATAGTCAAATCATGATTGTTGACTTACGAAATCCAGCGTAGAGTTGCTGGCTTACCGTGTCCGACACAGTGCGTCAGCCGGATACGCGGCTAATTAACCCACAAAACCACCAAAGCGAAATGCGTCCTAAACACCACGTGGGTGGGCGTCGATACCAATTGGCCCAGCCTCAACACAAAGAACGCGAAGACTGCGCATCCAGCGAGCGAATGAGAAACAAGACAATTCCGCATGTCAAATCCTTCTGTACATGCTGCACAGGTACCTCATCTACTGCACAGTCGTTTCCCCCACTCGCGCCCCGCCCCGCCAACTCCGAGCGACGCTACCCCCGAACGGCAGCTGAAGGGACCCCCTGCGCCTGGACCTGGACCTGGATGGCAGCATGTCACTCTTCAAAGACGGTGGCTCATTGTTGGAGGGACACCTGCCGGGTTCCCGAGAGCGGCAATGTCCGCCGTCCGACCAACATTGATTTAATATCTAGCGTCGCAGCCCGTGAATCTTTCTCGATCTCGACATGTCGCTCGCCCGCCACGCCCTGCTCTCAAGCCTCTCGCTCGTTTGAAGGCTCCTTCCTCCAATCCTGACATCCTGCGCGATCGATCTTCAAGATGCGTTGCACCTCCGTTTCGGCCGTGCTCTTCGCGGCTGGTGCCTCTGCCGCCGCTGTCAAGGCAAAGGCCGCATCCAGCACCGTCGGTTGGGAGACGGCCTACACCGCGACCGGCACCGCTGCGGTCTACGCCGCGGCCGCGACAGCCAAGACGAGCAGCCCGACCAGCAAGGTCAAGGGCAAGGCCTTTGATCGCTTCGTCGTGATCTGGAACGAGAACACCGACTATGAGAAGGCCGCTGGTGATCGTGAGTTATCTCCCGTTCTCGGATATTCGATGACCCAGTTTCTAACATGTCGCAGCCAACCTGGCGTGGCTCGCCTCCAAGGGCATCCTCCTGGAGAACAACTTCGCCGTCACGCACCCCTCGGAGCCCAACTACTTCGCCTCCGTCTGCGGCGACTACCTGGGCATGCAAAACGACGATTTTAACCGTGCCGACCGCAACGTCTCGACGGTCTTCGACCTGCTCGACACCAAGGGCATCTCCTGGGCGTCGTACCAGGAGGACATGCCCTTCTCCGGCTTCGAGGGGATGGCGTGGGTGAACCGCCAGAACGGCGCCAACGACTACGTCCGCAAGCACAACCCGCCCATCTTCTTCGACAGCGTCACCCGCTCCGAGCAGCGCCTGTCGCAGATCAAGAACATCTCCATGACCAACACCGCCGCCTCCATGTTCCACCGCGACCTCAAGGACAACAAGCTGCCGCAGTGGATGTTCATCACGCCCAACATGACGTCCGACGGCCACGACACCTCCGTCACCGTCGCCGGCAAGTGGACGCGCAGCTTCCTCGAGCCGCTGCTCAACGACAAGAACTTCATGAGCAACACCCTCGTCCTCGTCACGTTCGACGAGAACGAGACGTACACGCACCAGAACCGCATCATGGGCATCCTGCTCGGCGACGCGGTGCCCAAGGACAAGGTCGGCACCAAGGACGCAAACTTCTACAACCACTACTCGGAGCTCGCGACCGTGCAGGCCAACTGGGACCTGCCCACGCTCGGCCGCTGGGACGTCGGCGCCAACGTGTTCCAGGTCGTCGCCGACAAGACAAAGAGCGTCATCCGCCAGTGGAGCGACGCGTCCAAGACGCCCGACCGCTTCTGGAACCAGTCCTACGCCGGCTTCTTCAACACCAAGGCGCCGAAGCGGTACCCCAAGCCCAACCTCGCCCTGGACAAGAACGCTGCGGGGCGCAAGATCCTCGACATCGTGAAGAAGACGTGGGAGAAGAGCTGCGCGCCCACGTACTACGAGGACACCATCCACGTGCCCGACGGCCTCAACCCCCCCGCCGGATACGCGGCCTAATAGCATAATGTCTTTTTGGCTTCGGTCATTGTAAATATCGTAATCGTCAATAATGCATAGACAGTAAACTTTCTGGTCGCAAACACCACCGCGTCCCCCTCATTTGCCCCCCTCAGTTGACATGCGCACCAAGACGGGCAAACATGCAAGCTCGCAGCAAGTGACCCCGGTGATCGGCCTCATCCCGGCCTCGCACAACAACACAGCCAGCCAACCAGCCGCTCGCACGAGTCGTTTCCTCCGAGGGTGTGCCAACTGAAATGTCGTGTGATGTCGTCGACCTGCCCCACGAGGGAAGGCACCTTCATGCCCGGCGAAAAGCAAGGGATCAATCCAAGTGGAGAGGGCTGTTGTGATCTTCCCCTCCCTGCCCCCCATCCATGCATCATCCCGGTCGCCAGATTACCCTGCTAGGAAGGTGGGAAATCAGAAATGCTTGATTGGACGAATGACAGGGGACATTTTCCCCCGAAGCCCACCCACGTGGGTGGTTCTTGGCATCGCTGCTGGGCGAAAAAGCTTGGCCGCGGCTTTCCCATATTGAACCCATGAATGTGTTTCCCTTCTCCGCAGAAACATCTCTGGTAGAGAAACTAGCGATTTTCTGTCGATCCACCGCAAAGAAACTTTTGCTTCGCCTCGCGGCATCGCATACCCGGATTGCTGATGTCGGTGTCTGCCGTTTCCTCCCCGATCGCTCACCGAGGAGCCACTAGGAGGGCTAAATTTAGGGTGAAAGAGATACCTGCGGTGTTGGTAGTCGTCTAGTGGTGAGGGGTAAGCAAATACCTTGGTCCAGAACAGTGAAGGCGGCAGACCTGTGTCTTCGGCGTCTCCATCCGATCGCCAAGCTTCAGTCCCTCTTTCCAAATCACCCATTGTCGAGACCCCGTCTTCCCGCATTCTTTGACAGCTCCTTGGCATTCTGGGCATTTTCACGACTGCCACCGGGCTCGTCCACCCTCCATCGTCTTCGTCGAAACAACACCACAACCATGTCCCATGATCCATGAACAGGTCAACCTCTCGTCTAATCCCTTCCTACCATTGAACCCCCAACCAGACTCTCAAAACCTCGCAAGACACACAATGGCATCCCAAAACCTCGCCCGCTTCCTCTCAGACTTCACCCTCGGCTTCTCAGACGGCCTCACCGTCCCCTTCGCCCTGACGGCCGGCCTCAGCTCCCTCGGCCGCAGCGAGACGGTCATCTACGCCGGGCTCGCGGAGCTGTGCGCGGGATGCATCAGCATGGGCATCGGCGGGTACCTGGCCGCCCGCGACGCCTCGCGCGAAACGCGGCAGTCGGGTTCTTCGCCGGAGGAGGAGGAGGGGGAGCAGGGCATGCTGCTCGCGGAGCGCCGTAGCGAGGAAGACCTCGACAGAAACGAAGAAAAGGGCGGCCCGAGGAGGGTGGTGGAGGCTGAGGACGACGTGCGGAGGTACCTTCAACCTCTCAACCTACCGGACTCGACCATAGCGACGGTGCTTGAGGCGGTCAACTCGCAACCGGAAGGCTCAACATGGGCATCCAAGAGGATACGGAGCTCGCAGTCTTCTCTCGCCAGCGGTACACCTGCCACCGAACAAAGTTCTTCGCCGGTGTCGCCCGTGTTCTCGGGCATGTCCATCTCGCTGGGCTACCTGTGCGGCGGCCTGATGCCTCTGCTGCCCTACTTCATCGCGCCGAACGTCGGGCTGGGTCTGAGGTGGAGCATCGCCGTCTGCCTCGTCGCGCTGTCGGCCTTTGGCGCGGGCAAGAGCTGGGCTCTGGGGACGAGGGACGGGTCGTGGAGGCGGTGTCTGTGGGAGGGTGTGCAGATGGCCTTCTTCGGCTCCTGCGCGGCTGGAGCGGCTGTTTTATGCGTGATGCTGGTGAATGAGCGGGTGAGTTGAGGAGCCACGGACGATACCTAATAAATGATACCATGTCTTCTTCCAAAACCTGCGGCGTCTTGTGATTACTCATTGCCCATCGGCATACACAGTTTCAGACACTCATCGTGATTAGATGTCGTCGCCGCCTCGACTCGGTACCGATTGATGAGTAATGACATCACTCCTACGTGCACCTTGAAGGGCGTTTCTTTTCCCACATCTTGCCCGTTGAAGAATTACTTCAGCTATTCCAGAATGTAGGTCGAGCGTTGGAGTCGCGCTAGGGGTGGATTAGGTCTGGTCTTGGCGATTAGTGAACACAGATTGCCGCCTCGGGCCCACGAGTGATCAGTAAACTGTCTGTCCTGATTAAGCGGGTCGACAAAAGACGACTTTACGAATCTTACAAATCAATTGGGAAAGAAGAATGCAGCGGTATTCAAGAGAAAAATGTCGACAGGTGGTGAAGTTCGTCTTGACTCTTGAGTGCATGACTGGTGGTGTGGTTGGTTCGTTCGAAGGTTGTAGGTTTGAGTACAACGTTTGAAGTGACTTGCAGCCACGGCCACATGCTCTGTGAAGAAGATGGGTATGCAGGGGGTGCTTAGCGCAGAGCTTGTGGACTACAGTCTATGCCACAACCCGAAACTTCGTATATCCATGGATCATTATGTACGGGTTTGTTCATCTTTTCACACATGTCACCATTGCCCAAGGATGAACAAGTCAATTTTCATTCAGCTGTATCAAGGAAATCGTGGTAGACTAGCGCTGCTGACTTCTGAGTTTCGTTGTTCAAGGCAAGAAATCTTGGTCCTTCCCAAAGTCCATCAATCCGGGATTGACGTGACGTTCACACAGAGCAAACCCATATGGCCAGGTTCCGGAATCACCACAAGCCCGAAGTTCTCATGTCCTCTTGGCGAGTAGCACCATGTATGTCAACTGAGAGGCAAATCGACCTGGAAGCGAGTGCGGTGAATACGCGGAGTTCAGCCCATGTACGTCTGGTCGTTGGTCTTGGCCGCGTTCCTATTGATTAATGATCACCAACTCTCCTCCTCAGCTGCCCGCGCCTTGGTTCAAACTCCGCCTAGACCCGCTCCGAGACAAGTGTTGATGGCATTGCGCCAGATTATCAATCTTCTCCGCTGTCGTCTTCGGCGCCGAGAGAAGTGCGCCATGTCGTCTTGCATGGCGGAAGACGTCTCGTGTAAGTGTGGAAGCTTCCATGATGGATGCCTTCAATTGCAAATACCAAGGCATCTTTACCAACTTCAAGATGTATATAAGATTCCCAACTTGACACCATTTCAGACGAACAATAATCCCATCATCACACAAAGTTCATCTCAACCTCAGCCTATCCATCACCAAGCATCCCACCAACAACCAAACAACACCCACCACCCGCTATGTCCGCCAACCAAACCTACCTCATCACCGGCGCCAACCGCGGCATCGGCAAGGGCTTCGTCACCGCCCTCCTCGCGCGCCCCTCCACCACCGTCATCGCCGGCGTCCGCGACCCCTCCGCGTCCTCCTCCAAAGCCCTAGCCTCCCTCCCCAAAGACCCCTCCTCCACCCTCATCCTCGTCAAGATCGACTCCTCCGTCGACGCCGACCCCGCCGCCGCCATCGCCCTCCTCCAGAAAGAGCACGCCATCACCGCCATCGACACCGTCATCGCCAACGCCGGCATCTCGCACACCTCCGGCCCCGTGCGCGAGCTCGCGTCCGCGCCGGCGCTGGACCACTTCCGCGTCAACGCCGTCGCGCCGGTGCTCCTCTTCGGCGCCGCCGCCCCGCTGCTGCGCAAGAGCGCCAACCCCGTCTTCGTGGCCGTATCTTCCGCGATTGGGAGCGTCGGCATGCAGGAGAGCCTGGCGAAGCTGTTCCCGCCGGGCGTGGGGCTGAGTCCGTACGGCGCGAGCAAGGCGACGCTGAACTGGCTGGTGAAGCGGCTGAGCGTGGAGGAGGACTGGGTGACGGCGTTTGTGTTCCACCCGGGCTTGGTGGAGACGGACATGTCGGCGGCGCTGGCGGAGAAGAATGGCGTGGCGGATGCGAAGAGTCTGGGGGCGATTACGGTCGAGACGAGCGTGGGCGGGATGGTGAAGGTGATTGATGGGGCAACGAGGGAGGTTAGTGGCAAGTTTAAGAATTATGATGGGACTGATTTGCCGTGGTAGAGGGTGCTCTGGGTGCCTGAGTGAAGGGCGGGGGGGTTCTTTGGCTGGTGGAGGATGTGGTTGACGAAGTATGGTAGCATCGAGATGTAGACATGAGAAAGGGTTTAGCTTGTTTAGGTGTGTACACAGTGAATCCTCATTGCGCAATTCAAGTGTTGAGCTTCTCACCCAGTCCCATTATGTGAGCCTAATTATGTACATAAAATATCTAGCTCGTTTATATCCAACTTTTCGCGGCTAGGCTGCGCTGGGTGGTTGGCCGCTTAAAAGGCACGCCTGGTCTTGTTCTTGCCGGTGTAAAACTCCTCGGTCCACGTCTTCAGCTGCTCAATCTCGGAAGTGATGACAGCCTTCATGTCGGCATTGACGTCGCCGTTCCTCATGAGCAGATCGTTGCAGTGGCGGGAGCCGGGGATGAGATGGACCGGCGCGCCAGGGCGGGACTGGAGCGGGCCGCCGGGACGCAGCTCGCTGGATACGGAGGCTGAGCGCCAGGGGTCGAATTCACTGTGAGGGGGGTTAGTCGGAATCAGGCCGGACAGAAGGGGCTCGGCTTACCCGTTCGACCACACCAGGCGGGTGGTGTTGGTGTAGAACCAGCCGTCAGTCGCCTTATTCAGGTCGGCGGCGGTCTTGCCGCGGTTCGAAGCGTAGGTGAAGTCTCCTTGCGGGGGGAAGAAGAGGTCGCACTGGCGCTGGTAGTACTCGGGGGTGACGTAGCGGGAGACGATGGAGGGACGGTCCTCAGGGGCACCACTGAATTCGGGTCAGTAACGAAAGAGACCTTGGAGCAGGGACGTATTGCAAGTACTTACGTCTGCCAGAAGAAGAAGGGCTCGTTGCAGGTCATCCAGTACCAGGTGCGGCCGAAAGCGTTGTCGGCAGACCAGTCCGTGTAGATGGGGCTGGTGGCGTTGTACGAGTCGAAGCATGCGACGTTCATGGGGTCGGACCACTCATCGACGCCATATGATGCGCAAGCTGTAATTCGGTTAGACGGGCTCGCCAACTGGTGCTTGTGATGTACTTACTGCCTGGGAGGTACTCAGAGCTCCACCACTTGGCATAGTTGTCGAGCGCCTTGGTGAGGCCGACGCCATCCGCGCTGGGTGCTGAGAAGTTGCCGGTGGCGCCCTCGACCGCATCGCACATGGCGTAGAAGGTGGAGTAGCCAGAGTACAGCTGGATGGACTGCCAGTATCCAAGAGGACCGACGAGAGCACTGTGGGATATCAGCTTTCGACCTTCTCCGGAAGGTTGAAGTGCCATCGTACCTCGCGAAGTCGTCCTTGTGAGCGAGGTCTTGGAGGCCAAACTTCTCCTTGAGCGAGTAGATCTCGTCCTCGGTTCCGGAGGTCAAGACGGTGTCAATGTGGTCGACCATGAGGTTGAAGTCGCGACTGCAGTTCTGGGGCATGCCGTTCTGGATCGGGAGGAAGTAGCTCCAGTAGTCGTACGTCGCCTCGACGGGCCCGCTGCTGGCGTGGTAGGCCCAGATGGTGCCCGGGGCGTACTTGGAGATGGCGGCGGCGAGGATGCCGGAGTACGATCCACCGGTGTAGATCCAAGGCTAGAGCCGCATGTCAGTACACGATCATCTCGGACTGAGTGATAGACTTACAGCTTGGGGAGCATTGCTGCTGTGGTTGGTATCGAAGGGCAGGTCGACGGTGCGGGCCAGGTTGGTGAGGTCGAAGACGGCGTTCGTCATGGTGTGCTGCTGGAGGTTCTTGGTGTCTTGGAGGGCGTACGGCAGAGAAGTGCCCCAGTTACGGTCTGTTCTGTGTCAGTCTGGTTCACCCCGAAGTCGGTGTTGAGGGCTGAGGGAGGCTCACGCTCGACCATCACGACGGCACCGCCTACAGCCTTGGCAATGTTGCCCGTGAGTGCGCGGTCTGTCAGGTATCCACTGTAAGCCTCAGCAGCAACTTCGCCAGGCGTGAAGATGATGATCTACACATTGTCAGCTAATGTGCTTCTTCGCGTGCTCATGAGCAGCCCTTACCGGCGAGCCAGGACCCTTCCAGTAGGTGCTGTTGACCCAGTACCGCTGCTGGAAGGTTCCCAATTCAGGAGCATCATGGTCAATGAGCTGCTCAAAGTACAGAGCGTCACGCTTGACGAGTCCGCCCTCGTCATCCTCGGCCCTGAACGGCGGCTGGATGGGCTGGAAGGCAAAATGGGCCTGAGCCGCCGTGAGGCAGCTCAACAAGGCGAGGGAGATCTTCATGGTGACAGAAACACTACTACGGTGGCCAAGAACGAGTACACACCACGGCACGCCTATTTTGCGACTCGATCAACACAAGGGACGAGGCATCGCGGGAGCAGCGGCGGGGGAGCTGCCATCTTTTAAGAGTCGCACAGCATCTGGGCAAGCAGCAGACCCATCCAACATCCCGGCGAAATTGAGCCCCGATATGCAAGAACCATGCATCCAGTCGCCAAACATCGCAGCGCACGCGTCCCGTATTGCGACCCTCGGCAGGAACAAGCTTTCCAAGCTCTCTGGGCCCCCGTTGGCGGGAAGAGGGGACGACCAGCCCGATGCGATCCCGGCCGTCGCCATCGCGCACGCACGGATTGTCGTGATTGTAACGTTGAGGACAGAGGCCGGGGGTTGGACATGGGTTCCTGATAGGCATTTGAGAATGGATGGCACCGTTGGACTCTGGAGAGATTTGGCGTGGGATTTTGCGTGGGCCGATAGGTTAGCTCGAAGCGGAAGGTGAGCATTCGACGCTGCGGTGTGGCCCCAGGTCGGGTGGACACGCGCCGGCAGTCCGGCAGGGTTTTCTGTCTCCGGTCTGTGATCCGACCTGCGCCAACGGGAAGGTGGTTCGGATCGGCCATGTTGCGGGGAGGTTTTGGTGAGAGTGTGAGGGAGTTTGGGTTGGAACTTTTGTTCTGGACCGTGAGCCCGAAGGAGTTGGTTGAAAGAGTCGAGACGCAACAGCGTGTTCAAATAACGTAATTGCCCAAGTGGTTGAATGTAGTAGTTTGACTGCGGGATACGAGAACCATTTGCAAATCTACCAGGTGGGCGGGCTTATCTGAAGCTTGCAGTGGTGTTCAGAATGGCTCCAAGTTCCAAGCCAACGGCTGTACGGGAGTAAGTTGAGAGAAGAAAAAGGTGATCTTGCACCAGGTTGGAGAATGGGACATTGGATACACTTGTATTCGCAAGAGCGTCATGAGGAAAGCGTTAAAGAGCCTTGGTGTAGCGGTGTCTTCCATGGCCACACTTGTCTGGCCGGTCTGAGTGCTGTGTGCTTATTTCCGGGGCACATCTTCTGGACGCGGGGAATGCCCAACCGGCGATGCGTCTAGTGAGCAGCAGTCAACCGCCAGAACCCTTCAAGGTGAAGCAGCAACTCTAGATCAACAGAGGGCTCAATTGAGCTTTAGTACGCGTATTTCATAAATTTACTTGACTTAGCCTTCGAAGTTGAATAGAGTAACGGGAGGCTGAACTTTATGGACGGCCAGGCCTGTGCACTGAAAGTCCAGCGAAGGCACCCCGGAACGGCCAAATTGGCCAATCACGATGCCCAAAACGTAAGCAGTCGCAGGGCAGCCTGACAATTGAGGCCGAAAGGGAACCGTCACGGGCAGCTCCACAATCCAATCCAAAGCTCCGACGACAATTCAAGACCGATTGACCAACGACGACCGAACCATTCGCCCATCACAGAACCCCCAATTGCCGTCACAATGGCCGGAGACTTCGAACCCAGGGGTCCGTTCCTCCGCCATCATGCTACACACCGCGCAAAAATGCTGACCCTTCTCTGCAGAGACGCCCCGCGAGGAGATGCGGGACGCCAAACTCCCCCTCGCCTACCGCGACAGCTGCGCTCACCTCCTCATCCCCCTCAACCGCTGCCGCACCGACACCTTCTACCTGCCGTGGAAGTGCAATGTTCGTCTACCCCCGAGACGCCGCCGTCGTACCCGGCGCTGCCCGGTTCTGGTCTCTCGAGGCTGCCCGATGGACCGAACCCTCTGCTAACCTGTGATCCCCCACGGCTAGGACGAGCGCCACAGCTACGAGAAGTGCCAGTACGTCGAGTTCAAGAAGCGTGTCGCCAAGATGAACGAGCTCCGCGCGGAGAAGGGTACGAGAAGCAACTGAGGGGTCCGACAAAGACAGCCCGGGGCGGCCGCGTCTGTGTATATAACCTGTGACATTGGAGGGCCACGGCAAAAAGGTCGAAAATGGGGACTTGGACTTGCCGCGAGGGTCATAGAACGAGGCCGAATTCACGTTATTGCGAATGACAACTACGTTTTTTTCGACTTGGACAGACTGCGACGAATAAAGACCTGGCATGGGTACTACGATCGGCATTGTGGACAGAGGCGGGAAGAACTGAAGTTTGGCCCTTGGTGGCAATACTTGATGAACTTTGGAAGACCTCGTGGGTTAAGTATGGGCTACAGAGGAGACGGACTTGATCCGCTGTGTTCCGTTGGGGCCCAGGAAAAGACCCAGGAAAGCCTTCATGTTACCGTTCCACACCCAGCTGAGTCCTGGCCGAAGACTAGCGACAAGACATTACATTTCATTGACGTTAAGTTGACAATGCTAAGTAGGTTCTATGCGTACAGCCAATATGACAATGCTCCTCCTCAATTATGCGCCTTTGTACGATGCAAATAGCCAAGCAACCGCTTCTTCAGCACAACACCCACCACGTTCGCTGTCTCTGGTTCAAGAATAACCAGGTAACTCAGCCCGAGCTTCCCAAACAATTCAAGGACATGCTCCATCGGCGCCTCGGCGCTCACTGTCAACGGTGTCCGGTCAACCAAGTCTACCATTATCCCCGACCGCAGATCAATCTCCTCGGCCTCCCCGCGGACTTGGAGAACAGCCTCCAGCTCCGCCTGAGGCAGGTACCCAAATAGCAGTCCCGCCTCATTCACGAGTACAAGACCCGCATCCATCAGTCCCCTCGCCAGCAGCTTCTGCAGCTTGTCGGCCAGCACGTCTCGACGCACGCGGTACTCCCTGCCCGTGCACAGAGTGATCTCTTCCATCGTCTCAGGGGAAGGGATCAGCTCGCGCGCGGTGGCTTCCCGGTGCTTGATAACCTCGTACGCCTGCTCGGCCTCGAGGAACGGGTGGCCCAACAGGTGCTGCGACAGCTCATACACCGACTCGGCAGAAATGGCGTCCGCAACCCACTTGGCGGTGAGGATGGCGCACATCGAGGCCGGGATGAACGTCACCTCGCCCGTCAGCTCGAACATGATGACGGCCAGACTCACCGTCATTCTGCACACGCCGGCGAGGAACGCGCCGGCACCGACCATGGCGAATATGCCCGGTGATATACCCCCGACGAACTGCCCGACCAACCGGCCAAACAGCGCGCCGGCATTCAGCGCCGGGATGATGATTCCAGACGGCACTTTACACCCGGAGGTGACGGTCGTCAGCGCCAGCTTGACCAGTGTCCCGCTCGCGAGCCAAAGTATGTACCCCGCCCTGTCAGGCCTCTGCTCCTGCTCGCACACCCACTTGCCCTCGGGGTCTTCACAGTTGACCAGCAATTTCGAGAGAGCGACGTCGCCGGTGTCCCGGGTGAGAGCGTTTGGGAACTGCAGCAGTGCGGTAACCAGCACGACGCCGCAGAGCTCCAGCACAGGGTGGTTCTTCACGATGTCGCATCTCCGGAAGGTCTTGGACCAGAAGTAGTTTGCTCTACAAAACACACCGCCGAAAATGCCGCCACACACGCCCAGGAAGACGAAGACGAGATAGTGCACGGGTTCGTGGTCGACACCGAAATTCGTCTCGAACAGCACCAGCTTCCCGCCGCCCGTCGGGTTCAGCGCCTTGAGCGCGATGGCCGCGACCAGCGAACACAGAAACGCCCTCCACATCACACGACGAGGGAAGTACGTGCTGATTTCCTAGTCGCCCAAAGTCAACATCACTGCGCCCCAATACTGCAACCAGCACCACAAGCAACTACACAAACGTACCTCGTAACTGAACAGCACACCGCCAATCGGCGCGCCGAACGCGACGGACATGCCCGCCGAGCACGCCACGCTGAGCATCTCGCGCAGCTTGCGCGGGCTGTCCCGGTACTTGGGGAACCAGTTGGCCACGAGCCACCCGACGCACGTCGAGATGTGCACGAATGGGCCCTCCTTGCCCAGGCACATGCCCGTCGACACCGCGAACGTCGCCCCGACAGCCTTGACGAGCAACACCCGCAGGCTCAGGAAGCGCGGGATCGCGAAGCCCGAGACGATGCTCTTGATCTCGGGGATCCCGCTGCCCGCGGCCATGTACATCGTCTTGGTCGCGCCCTCCCCCTCCTCCGTGGTTGGGAGGGACGCTTTCGTCGTCATCGTCACGTTGCCCGCGATGGCGCCGAATAGCAGCGCGACGAGGACGTAGACGGCGTACGCGGCGGGAGACACGCCCTCGCCACTGCCACCACCACTGCCCGCGACCCAGGGCCTCCACGCCTCGCACGCCCCCGGCCTGGGCGTGCCTCTACAGCACCGCCCGCGGTCGAGGAACACGTTGCCGCGGCAGTACCCCTCCTTCCAGTCGGCCGTCGTCGCCATGGACACGTCGACGACGTACGCCACCAGGGCGGTCAGGACCCCGATCAGCGCCGCGGCGATCCAGCCCTCGGCTCGGTCGATGCAGCGGCGGAGGCGGCCCCGGAGGCCCGGCAGGCGGTCGAGGCGGCGCGCGCGCGAGGAGGATTCCGTGAGGCCGCGCAGCCAGTCGATTGTCGCGTAGTTGCTGTAGGGAAGGCGGTCGCCTTGGGAAGGTGATTGGCCCAGGGCGTAGTCCGCCTTGGAGACGAGCGACTGCGTTGAGGGCGAGGAGAGCGGCGGCGGTGCTGGTGGCCGGGTAGAGATTCTGCTTTGGGATGTTGTCGAGCGGAGGAGGGGGCTTGATTCGTCGGGCTCCGGGTCGTCTGAGGTCATTTCTAGAGGGTTCATGGTTGCAGTTGCATTTGTAAAAGGGGGGGATTTATCACACAGCAATCTGTCCTTGGATCTTGGCACGCATCTTTTCAGAAACGAGGTTTGAATATGGTCAATATAAAGGATGATCTATTGGGGAGTAGAATCTAAGAGCCCCACGCACTAAGAAGATAAACGATAACTCGCCTCCCGCTCCCTCCGAATTGAGTCCAGATTAGCAGTACCCGCGGAGACATGATACACGGAATGACGCGCGTGGGTGTGGTGCCGGGGCCAGGTTAAGGGAGGGCGGGAGGACCAAGATTAAAGTATCGGTCGGATCTCGTGGGCCACTCGGTCTGAGGACCGGCCGTTGGGTTGTGCGAAATGAAGCCCGGGCGTCCCCCGCGTGCCTCCGAGGTTGTTGCTGGTGGTGTGCTCTAGAAGTGGCGGTATCATGCGCTTGTTTTTTCTCGATGGTGTCCCGAGCCGTCTGGTGGTCCGGCGCCGCGACTGATCCCCCCCCCAAGCGTGGTAAGCTTAGCGGTCAGCGGTGGCCCTTTCACCTCCGCTCTTCCCTTTATATGGCCCTTTTCTCGTTGTGCTCCGCGGAGTCGAAAAAATCACGGGTTGATTTGGTTAGTTGATGAAGGGGTCAGATAGTTGGGACGAAGAAGTTCGGAACACGGGGGAAGGCGGTGAAGGGCGAAGGGGGAGATCGCCAGAAACCACCACCACCTATAGGCGAGTCATTATCATCATCATGGGATTTTGAGAAATACGATTTGAGTTGCGATCAGCTGTTTGGAACTTCTCTTTTGATGTTTTTGATTTTTGGGGGGTTAAGTGTTTTTGCTGGTGGGTATTCCAGCCGGGTAAGGTAGGGGGGTATCTACACTAGATGTACAGAAGAAAAATATGCGATGCTATCCCGGGGAAGACGTGACGCCAATCTTTGGGGGGTTGAATGAGTGTGTGTTTGCGTGTGTTCTTTGCAGTTGGAAATCTTTCGTCGTTTTGCCAAAAAACAGTGTTCTGGACGCCGCCGCTCCAAAGAATAAAACGCCAGATATTATGAGAGAAACGCCGTCAGGTTGTGCCAGCACTGACTAGACATGCTGTCAACTCTTTGTGAACCGGTTATTGTTACAAAATTTCCCGCGCTTTCTTCCCAGTCTATACATTAAATGAGTGACAATGTTGATGTTTTTTTTTAGTTGGGTCGGGTTTTTTTTTTTTTTGGTATGATCAGCAGGTGACCTTGACCATCGGCTCCCACGGCCGGGCGGTGTTCCAGAGGTAGGTGTCCGGGGGCAGCCCGTCGTCGGAGGCGAACATGTACTTGACAAAGACGGGGGCCACCTCGGAGGGCAGGGGCGGGAGGTAATCCCGCCTGTCGTCGACGTCCATCTCGTAGTCGTAGCCGATGAACCCGTCGTCCTCGTACCCGCCCACACCGCTCGCGCGGCCGAAGCTGAGGTCGTCAAAGCTGAAGTCGATGCCGAAATCGCGAAAGTCGAGGTCGAAGCTGAGCTCCTCGCGGGCGCTGATCTCGTCCAGCGTCAGGGTGGCGAGGCGGTCCATGAAGGCGTCGACGTTGCGCTCGTAGGCGTCCGGGTCGCTGAGCGGGCTAACGTCGTTGACGACGAGCTGCAGGCGGACGGTCTGGATGTCGATGACGAGGCGGTCGACCATGGAGGGGAAGCCGTAGGAGGTGCCGGCGGAGAGGAGCCAGGACTCGCGGGCGCGGTCGCCGTTGGAGGAGGCGTCGTACCAGACGGCGGTGCCCGTGGCGGAGGTGTCGCGGAGGATGAGGCGGCGCTCGGCGTCGAAGGTGAGGACGCAGTGGCGTGGGGCGATGCCTGGGAGGGACGGGAGGAGGATGTCGGCGGCGGGGTCGGTGCCGAGGACGAAGCCGGTGTGGTTTTTGGGCGGGTTGGTGAAGGAGAGCTCGAGGGCCGGACGGGGTTTGGGGGTGGCGGCGGGCGAGGTGGCCTTGTTGAGGAGCAGGGGGTTGATTGTGGTGTTGTCTGGGTTGGGTGTCGGTAGGGGCTCGAAGGAGGAGGGGATGGCGGCGATGCGGCGGTTGGTGTTTTGGGGCAGGCGGATGGCCTCGAGGGCGGGCTGGTTTGTTGATGTGGGCAGGAGCCAGGCGATTACGTTGTTGTGATCCATTGTGGGTGGTGGTGGTGGTGGTGTGGTGTGATGTGTGGTGATGGTGTTTGAAGAACGGTGAACCGAAGTCGGAGCCGGTTGAAGTGAAAGTACAGGACGAAGTGAACAACGAAAGTGTGTGTAAGACGATATTAATGAGTGCAGATGAGAGCGAGGTGGTATGTTGTATAGTATCGTATGTGGTTGTCTATCGTCGCTTCGAATAGACCTTTCCAGGAATCCTTTTCTTAGGTCCTTTGAATGAACGTTTGATTAAGTATTGTTGTTGTATGAGGTTGCTAGCTTCTTACTAGTCGAGATTGGAAAACGGAGGGGAAGAAGGTTGTGAGACGGAGGGAAGTCACTTGATCTTCTTATACACACCAGTAAGAGACTGGGGGCTGGACAGTTGGCGATGTTTTTGTGCGCCAGGTGCGTCTTGCAAGGGAGGGAGTCAAAGCCTCCACTGGACGAAGGCAGCGTGTGCTGTTGTTGGCCACTCGAGCCGGAAAACAAGAAATCGACAACCACTCGGTTGACGGCTGCATGGTGGGACCTGAACCACCAAGGAGAATTTTTTCTCTCTCTTTCGGTCTGTCTGTCTTGTGTCTGCAATTGCGAAAAAGTGTAAACAAAGACGGTGCCTGATGATCTCCATACCGCCGGATGGGCATGAAACGGCAAGCGCAGTAAGTGGTTGCAGGGCACCAAGAGCTGGTTGGTCTGGGTTGCCACGATGGCGTAGCGGCGCGGGAGCGCGTTAGCCAATGGATTGCGCGCCACTTGCGCGGGCTGTTGGCATGGCATCTTCGCAGACAGGCGCGGTGTGGTTGGCTTTGCAAGGGAAACGAAACGCGGGTTGGTGGTTGCATGGGGGTGGTGCTGTGGTCCTTTTTTTTTTTTCCCTTCCCTCTTTGTGTGAGGTTGTGTGTGAGTCACTCAGTGACAGCGCATAGACGCGACGATGCGGGTTGACGGGTTGCAGTATGCCTTTGGTTGGGCCGCGGCCGAACAGTGGTTGTCATGGATGCGAGGGCCGGGGTGGGATCCATCATTGCATCGGGTGCTTGGCGGGCCTCAAGTTTTCTCTGGACAGATATGCATACCGTGTCAGCAACTTGTAGACATTCTCAACACCTTGGTGCAGTGGTGGTTTGTGTGGTCGGGAGAGGACGAAATAATGTTTCGGGAGGCCGGGATGGGGCGGCCAATTCGGGATGCAGGAACCCGCAGGAGAGGGGGGATCGGACGGGGCGGCATCTCCATGGACGTTTCCGAATGGGCTTTCCTGAGGACAGAAAGAGGGTGCGACATGTTTTGCGCATGAAGATGTGTTTGGTGGTGGCCGTTCATTTTGCTATGCTGCTGCGGCTGCGGCTGGGAACAGGAGTCGATGCTCGTGATGGTGTTGTGGATGGGGAGACGGGCCGTTGGCTGTGGATGACTTGGGAAGAGGCGAGCCGAACGTGGAGAATCTTGAAAGGCGCGGCCAATGAGAGATGAGGTCTGTCGAGGAGGTCTAGGATTCCTCCGTCAGCATTAAAAATCAAGCGCGCGGTGTATTTGCCATGTTTGATAAAGGCTTCCTTGAGATCAACGAAATGAAAATGGATATGGATGGATTTAAGCCGTAACCTGAGTAAAGCCTTCATCAACTCGACGGATTATCATGTTCTCGAATGCCTAGGCATGCTGGCGTGCATCACCACAAAGGAATGGCCACGCTCTGATGTGGACCTTACCGAAGGCCAAAATGCTCGCCGCTCAGCGTACATAAATACCACTTTCAAATTCAATACATATCAAACTCATTTTTCATAATACTGCCAAATGACCGACAATCGCAGGAAGCAGGCCCAACTTTTCGTGATTAGCCGATTCCAGGATGAGATGATGTAATCACCGAACCCCACCCGAGCGGCCGGCGTTCGCTCGCACAAAAAGTCAGCGAAGGGGACAGCCGACCCCGCTGAAGATACCCTGGAATCCGAGCTCGAGACACTGGGAAAGTCCGCCCCGCGCGCGCGGCGCTCTGCCTGGAACCTCGGCGAAAGACGGCCCCTCCACCAGGCGTCCCTGCCATTCAGAAGGAACATTGCCTGGAACGGGCACTTGGCCAAAAGTGTAAAGCCGCCGGCACACAGCGCTGTCATCATCTGGCTGCATGACTAATTGAACCGCACTTCACCACCTCGTCCTTCGGAGCGGAACCGGTCGCCGCGATTAAATGTGCATTACCCGACACTCCCAAGTCCAGTGTCGCCTCCCGCGTTACGTTGTCCGTCTCTTGCAATATTTTGCTTTGGCCATATCGTATCTTTTCAATTGGAAATTGTTTATTTTGCGCATGAATACCCATTGGCATTGAATTAGCCATCAATCACCAACATAACCCCCCATCTCCCCCGCCATGCCCGACTTTGAAGCGAAGCCAGCGGCCGGCGATGCGCCCAAGGACTGGCGCGAGGAAACCAACCAGCTCCCGTCCTTCTACTCTCCTCGAACCAAGGCTGCCGACAGCGCATCGGCAGCTGCGTCCTCCAGCCACGAGGTAGCCGACGACCTGAACCTGTCCGACCCCGCCGCCCCCGCGCGAGCCGAAGGCGATGCCGCCTCAACGACAGCCAACACCGCCCCGCCACCGCCCTCCCTCCTCTCGCCCGCCTTCACGCCGCCCGCGACACCCGGCACAGCGACGCCTCTCACCGGTGCCGAGGCTCCCCGCGGCGTGCCCGTCGACAGCTCGATCCCCTCGGGCGGCGCAGGGACCAAACGGCCCCGCCTCCTCGAGACCCTGCCCGAGGTGCAGTGCATCGTACGAGCGCGCATCCCCACCGTCACCGGCACCGAGATGTTTCTGCACCTGTACACGAACAACGTAGACAACAAGGAGCACCTGGCCATCGTCTTCGGCCCGCACATCCGCAGCAAGTCGCTCGACGAGCCCCGCCCCGGCGAGACCGAGATGGACCGCATGGTGCGCGGCGCCTACACCGGTCGTCTGTTCCCCGGCCGGACGACCAGCGGCATGGCCGGCGGCGTGGCCACCCCCGTCGGCGAGCAGCCTTCGCCATTCGATGCGGCACAGCAGCAGCGCGGCCCGGCGCTGGTGCGCATTCACTCCGAGTGCTACACCGGCGAGACGGCGTGGTCCGCGCGGTGCGACTGCGGCGAGCAGCTCGACGAGGCGGCGCGGCTGATGAGCTTGCCCAGCAACACGAACGGCGGCATCATCATCTACCTGCGCCAGGAGGGCCGCGGCATCGGCCTCGGCGAGAAACTGAAGGCATACAACCTGCAGGACCTGGGCTCCGACACAGTCGAGGCGAACCTGCTCCTGCGCCACCCGGCCGACGCGCGGAGCTACGGGCTCGCGACGGCGATGCTGCTGGATCTGGGGCAGCACGAGGTGCGCCTGCTGACGAACAACCCGGACAAGATCCGCGCGGTGGAGGGCCCGAACCGCGAGGTCAGGGTGACGGAGCGCGTGGCGATGGTGCCGCTGTCGTGGAAGGGGCGGGGAGGGTTCAGGAGCCAGGAGGTCGAGGGGTACCTCAAGACGAAGGTGAGCTTGGCCGTTGGCTATCGGGCAACTTGGTCGCTAACAGAGATGCAGATTGAGAAGATGGGACATATGCTCGATATGGGCGGCATGCCTTCATAGGTTACACGGCCGGGAAGTGGCTTCAAAGTGGGAGAGACGTCGTAGGACAAAGTGAGAGTGGGTCAGGGAGGGTTTTGGTTATAAGCATAGACGGCGTTCGGATTGACACGAATACCTGGGAATGGCGCATTGGCATATTTGTCTCCGGGAATCTCTGACACACCTGTCATTGTTCATAGTATCTACTGACGGTCCCTGGACTCATGTTGGATGGCAATTTCATGGAAAATTACTGAGATGGCTGTCGGCGGTGGTTGCACAAAATGCAGGCAGCATTGGCGGCATGCAAGGACAAAGGATTGTGATGCTGGGTGAAAGACGTCGAAAACGGTTTGTGGCTCATGAGGCCAAAAATATATCAGTCATTTTGCTGTTTGTACTCGCACGTCGAGTTCGGGGACTAAGGTAGGAAGCAAGATGCAGACATTATTGCAAATCAAGCATTTTTTTTTAAAAAAGGTTTTCTAGAAAAAGGGGGCATGGGATCTCTAATGATTTAGATCTCCTGTGATTCACCAGACAATTTACTGACATCGTTCGTAGCTTGAGCTCTCCAGGTCCTCAAGGTACAAGCTAACGACGGGAAGTAAGGTAGCGGTCCCTGGGGATAGATAAATCGGCCCCACTTTCCAGATTTTGCGTCAGTCGCGCTTGGAGCTTTCACCTTCCCCACGCGCGTCTCGCTCCCTTGCCTCAAGCACTTTATCCGCCGTCTCTCCTGTTCTGCTTTCCCCGGTCAAACAGTTGTTACTCTGCGAAACCCACTCGTCTCCAGCGATTTTTTTTGTTTTCTTTTGACCCAAAAAAGCCCCGACGACTACATGTATTAACCACGCCAACCAACACCACATCGATCTCGGCAGAGATGGAGAAAGACTTGCGGCTGCGCCTCGTGGTACGGCGCCACGGCGTGCCTGACGTCAAGCTCCTCTGGAATGCGACCGCCAATGAGGACCTGACCATCTCGAAACTTGTCGCGGATGTCAACGAGGTGATTCCCCTCGAAAGCGGCGAATGGGGCCTCGAGGACTACGCCGTGGAGCTTAAGGATGCCTCCGGCGACGGCTTCGAGTGCGTCCACTACCACCTTGTCTCCAAAGTTCTCAAGGAAGATGACCAAGTCCTGTAAGCCAACCCATTCCCGACCAGCGCGTATCTTTGAGGGCAAGGCTAACTCGGTTCTAGCATCCGACCTCTCCTTACCGACGATCTCAAGAGGCGAAAGCTTAGCGGCAGGCACCAGATATCATCCGATGGCAGGCACTTGGTTGACGGCCTCGCCTACGGACGCTCATGGCTCAGGGCCCCACGCGATCGACCTAACGTGGCCCTCCCGCCTAGGAAGAAGGCTCGCATCACCTACAGCAGCGACGATGAAAACGATTCCCCGTCGGAAACCAGCAACGATACAGAGCTTCCCATGATCGAGTACGAGTCGACGAGAGCCCAGCAAGACCCTTCGAGCGTCAAACTTCGCGCCCGCTTCTACGACGCCGAATCAGACGGAGATGAAGAAGGGGATGACGAATTCGATCCGGGCGCAGATGGCGACGATGACGAGGATATGGGCAGCGAGGACGACGATATTCGAGAGGAGCTGCGTCTCATCAGCGAAGACAACGCCGCCGTTAGAGAAGGGGACCTTCTCGAGGAGTTGCGCAGTATTCGTGGCAAGAGGGCATCGAGCGGATCACGGGACACCTTACATTCGACGCCGCCCCGCCGCGCATCCCCTGTGGCATCGGCCAACAACGCTTTGGTCAGGTCTGCGACCAGAATCTCCACAGGCATGGACTTTATCGACAAGATCATAGCTTTGAGAGCTGCGTTCCCCACTGCACCCGTCTCCATCGTCGAGCCGACGTTGCTCAGGTGCGATTCAGACCCGGAAAGAGCATACCGCAAGCTTTCGAAGAAGTTCAGCGCCCAGCTTGGTATTCGCCAGATGCTGGAACGACAGGAGAGAAGCCTGTCCAGTAGCCCCATTCGGCACAGCGATCGTAACGAGGGACGGGAGCTGGTACTGAGGGAAACGAGTTCCTCTGAGGAAGACTCTGATAACGCAGCAAACGAGCTCGAGGAACACTTGAGCAACGAGCTGGACGAAGACAGCGATGAGGCGTCTGAGACACTCAATCACGATGCTCATCCTGATCCAAAGGACGGACAGGAAGAGCTGTCCTCTGAGTCTGGCTCTGACTCAAGCTCTGAATCGAGTGCAGTAGCATCAGACTCTGATTCCGATCAAGAGATGGATGACCTTGACAAGAGCTCAGAAGAAAAATCCGATAGAAGCTCAGAAGATTCTTCCTCCGATGACTCTAGTGATTCTGGAGACGAAGCACCCGTGCCGGACGACGACTCAGAGGCTCCCAACCAGAACATATCCGACGAAGAATCTGGCTCAGACTCCAACAGTGATGGCTCAAGGGCTGTCGCAGGCAGGCGATCCTCTGAAGATGCACCTGCCGACGCAGACGTGGACTCATCATCGGGCTCGTCATCTGACTCTTCGTCAGACTCGCCGTCCGATTCTTCGGAATCTGACGAGGAAAGCAGCAGCGACGACTCCAGCTCAGACTCGGACTCGGACTCGGACTCTGGACCCGAAGAGATACCTGCTACAACTTTGAGCAAGCAATACCAGGCTTTGCAGCCCATGGTGTCTCCAGAACCAGCCAAGGCTACTGCGGCAGCCCCAGCTGTCCACACGCCAACTGTTCCCCCTGGCCAAGGCCTGAGTAAAACTCAGAAGAGAAATGCGAGGCGCAAACTTGCCAAGCAGTCCGCAGCACAGGCTAGTTCAGCATCAGGACAGATCAGTAGGGAGCCCTCCCAGATGACAGTGCCTGAGTCTCCAGACGATATCGCAGCCCTTCTGGCAAGGAAGAAGGCGTTGCTCGAGGCTTTCGTATCAGATGCGCCTGAGGAGTCTCAGAGCCAAGAGAAATCACCCGAAATCCCAGATTCCGCTCCGCAAGACTCTGTGCAAGGCGAACCCGCCGAGCTTTCTCAAAGCCCCTCTACTCAAGAGGAATCTGCCCAGCGTCGCATGAAGCCCAATGTTGGCGCTGCGAGACGCATGCTGATGGGTTCATTGGGTCTCAAGAACCCAAAGACCAAGGCGGATGAGGACAAGATCAGACAAGACCTGATGAAAGGCGTGCGGCCGCACGCCAACGCACGTCTGACGGAAGCATCGCAGTCTGGCGAATCAGCCCAGACTCAAGAATCGGTAGAGGAAGATCCCGAAGCCTGGCGCGAGAAAATCGCTTACCGAGCCGTAGAATGCTGCCACGAGGGAGTCGAGCTCTCGGAACCGCCATTTCCTTTTGTCCAGCGGTGGGACCCCCAACAGCAAGTGGAGGAATGGTTTGGTTCGAAGAATAAGCGCGGGGGCAAGCGTAAGCGCGTACAGCGCAATCAAGCTCAATTTTACGACGACGGGGACTCTCAATCGTCGAAGAAGCGTCGGGTAAATGGCGATGATAGCATCATGACCTTCTCGGAAGGTGTTGAGGAAGGAGACACAACCCTCAACTATGACGACCCGGTCGAGGAACCGGCAGCGCCAAAGGCCCGACCTGAGGAGAGCCAGATGACGGATGTCGAGGATCTGCCCTCATTGCCGGACGACCTAACCACACTTCCGGAACTTCGGCCAGGTGCGGCCAGGGCTGGCATGGTCATCACATGGAAGCAATGGGTTTTGTCGACTCAAACCAACTGGCAACCCGAAGTCATCAACGTCACTGGTATCTTGGTCAGAGTTTTTGATGAGGATGCCACCGACTTTGAGTTCTTACTGGCCCGACGTGACCGCGATCATGATCGAAAAGAGAAGGTCTACGATGAAAGCACCGGACAGCGGGTGTATGACCGTTTTGAGGCCCCAGACGACGATGAGGACGATGACGAGTCTGGGTTCGATGACGGATACCGCAAGATTACATTTGCGGAGCTGATTGAGCCCAAGATTCTTCAAGACCCTCTGGACGACAAGCAGATGCCGGTCGTCAACGAAGAGTCGAGTGGCCCCGCTGACAGCGTGATTCACGAAACCGTTTACGACGACCAGAGTCAGCCCTCTCAGTTCCCCGGAAAGAACGCCAGCCCGCCCGAGGCGGATGAAGATGGAAGTCAGTCACAAATCGATGCAGAGGATGCTCAAGCCAAGGCTAATACGGATGATGGACAGTCTCAGGTCGTTGCTGAGCATGACGAGATGGTCGTCGACGCTTCGGAACAAGATCAATCGACATCAAAGCCCGAGCCACCGGTTGACAGTGCACAGCCAGCAAATGCGATTGAAGACGAAACTGATGAAGACGACGTGGCGACCCCCAAAGCGAGTGCACAAGCGAAAGTCAAGAACGTCATTGTCGAAACGGAGGAATCTCAGGAGTCGGGAACCAGCCAAGCCCCCACTGCATTCTCAATCTCTTCGGATCGCCGCCATGAAATCAGTCTAATGATCGAGGAAGCTGGTTTTCGCAAAGACCTGTCGCCATCTGTCCTGCAACGCAAAACGAGCAGTCCTACTCGCCAACTTCTGGAGATGTCGGAGGCAGCCAACAGTCGCTCGTCCGAAGCTCCTGTACCCGAGGCGAGTGCCGTGAAGGATACTACGCCGGTTCCTCAAAGTGACGACATCCCACCACCCTCCTCTGCGACTAGCGTCCGCAGCGGGCGACAACCAGACGACGATTTCAGTTTCCATACAGGTGGCGACGACGTTCCAATGAACGATACTGGTGATGGTTCACCAATCTTGGGAGCCTCGACACCCAAGATGAATATCCAGACGCCCCCTCGGCAGAACAAGTCGCCTGTTGAGCCAGGCACAACAGATTCCTTCCCGTCATTGGAAGATATCTTTCTCGAGGCCACGCAACCAAGCACACAGAACACGGAAAGTCCCTCCAAGTCACAAGTCTCCTCGGACATCAAATCCCGCAAGTCAATCGTGAAGCGCGACACAGATTACGAGGCTGCCATGCGACGCATTGACGAAGAGGGCGAGGATGATGAAGAGGACGAGGACGATGAAGAGGACGAGGACGACGAAGAAGAAGAGGACGACGAAGAAGAAGAGGACGACGAGTCGCCGCAGGCCTTTAGGGGCACCCGCAAGCAGCTCTTTCCCAACTCAAGTCAGCCAGCTCCGTCCAAATCGCCCGAATTACCCGACATGAGACCGATGCCCAAGACAGCGCCATCATCTTTCAGCGAGTCTCAGGATGTTAAGCCTGTCATTCGAACTAAGAAGCCTTTCATTCGAATTATGAAGCGCAAGAGCTCTCCGTTTGTCATTCCGGATGGTTCCCAGGTTATCGCGCTGTCATCTTCGCCCGAACCGCCCGTAGAAGAGGATTATGCGGAAGACGAGATTGATGACGACTACCAGGAGAAAAGCAGCAGTCTACCACATGGATCTGGCTGGGTGAAGAAGAACAAGCCGTCCCGGGCAAAGAGCATGCCGCCGGCGAGAACAACAGCCAATGCGGCAGCTGGAAGGAGGTCTATTCCGTCCAGCTCCATGCCAGCTAGATCGAGTACCAAGTCTCGAGGGCAACGCAAGTCTCTGACGAGGTTCTAGAAGAAATTGAGGATGGCTCGTGGCGGTTGAGACTGAGTCTGGGTTAGGCGTTACTGGATAGTCTGATTGTATTAATACTTTGCATTTGCTCCACAGATGATGAGAGCATCAATACCCATACCCGACGAGGTACTTTGTTAGTAGCAATGGAACGAAAGTTGTCAAAATTCTAAGGCTGCTGCCAATAATTGTGTGATTGAGCACTGGCTAAGAACGACAGGCGATTCGGTGCCGGGATTGCATGAAGAAGGCGCAGATGCCGTCATATCGCCAAGTGCCCCCTCGGGCGCGGCTGTCACCACAAAAAGACTCATGGTAAACGACGTCGCTCACCGTGATTCAATCCGCACCACTTCTCTCTCCGCATTCTCCCCGCTTCGTACCCACGGAGAGCACAGCATCACCTTCCCGGTGCGGTAAATAGCTGTTCGCCAAGAGGTTACAATGCCATGCGTGCCACGGCTCGACCATTGACGCTATGGCGGGGACGCCTTGCATCATCATCCTACTCGAGCGATAGGATGCCGATTCTTAACTCTGTGAAGTCCAAACACCCGGGAATTTCGGGAGATTGCGTGAGAATTACAGCTCCGCCGATTGCAGTTGTCACGAGAGGGCTCGGTGCATAAATGGACACCGCACCAGGATAGACGATTTAGAAGTCGAGACCATTGTCTTTCACCAGGATCGGGACGGAGGCCAAGCTGTCATTGAGCTTTGTTTTCTGTTTCGCGAGATGCGTATCTTTAAAAGTGTGGCCGTGGGGCTGCTCCAAGCAAGCCTCACATCAGCGCAGACGAAGTATGCAGATAATCAAGTTCCAGTCTCCAAAGACAGCGACCTTGTCTCCAGGCTCTTTCCCGATGTAGAGGGTGTCGAGCTGCTCTCACCTGCTTTTGCGAATGGAGATAGCGTCCCGGATGGATGGACCAACGGAACTTCTGGTCCTACAACGCAGGACACACTGGGTCGGTAACCTCATGACAGCAATTGAAGCGCTAGGGCAAAGCGTTTGCTAACACATCATCCAGAATCTTTCCTGAAAGGTATCGCAGACCAACACCAATGGGCGACTTACCATGTCCCCTTCACCTCCGAAGACGATCGCTCAATCCCCTACCTGAATCTCTCGTCTGGCTCCTCGACATCCAAGCTGCGCATCTGGCTCCAGGGAGGCGTCCACGGCAACGAACCGGCCGGCGACCAAGCCATCCTCGCCCTCCTCGCCAAGCTCGCCTCCAACGAGACGTGGACGACCTCCGTCCTCGAAAAGGCCGACTTACTCGTCCTGCCGCGGTACAACCCCGACGGCGCAGCCTACTTCCAGCGCGAGCTCGCCTCAAACCACGACCCGAACCGCGACCACGCCCTCCTCCAGCGCCAGCAGACCCGCGACGTCAAGACCCTCCTCTCCGCGTTCGACCCGCACATCTTCCTCGACGCGCACGAGTACACCGCCAGCCAGCGGCTCGGCGCCCAGGGCCAGTGGCTCAAGGCGCAGGACGTGCAAGTCTCGCACGTCAAGAACCCGAATATCCACCCGGCCATCCGCGCTCTTGGGGAGGGCCTCTTTTTGAGCACGATCCAGGGGAAGGTGAGGGGGTATGGGCTGCGGACTAGCGCGTACTACACTGCCGGAGGAGGGACTGATCTCCCCGTCCTTACGGAGCCGAGCTCTGTCTCCCGCGCGGGGCATAACTCCGCTGGGCTCCTGCAAGCGGTGTCTTTCCTCACGGAGACAAGGGGGATCAGGCTTGCGGACCAGCATTTTCAACGGCGCGTTGCCGCGGGGCTGCTTGCGGTTGAGGCTTTGCTCCAGACAGCCGTCGATAACGCCGAAAAAGTCTACACCACCATCGAAAACGCACGGCAAGAGTTCACCACCGGGACAGATCCCATCATCGTCGTCGACCACGCGCGCACAACAAACACAACATGGCCCTTCATCGACGCCCGCAACGGCACCCTCGTCCACGTCCCCGTGCAGTTCCGCAACAGCACCCCGACCGAGGCAGACCTCGTCCGCGCCCGCCCCGCAGCGTACGTCTTCCCCCGCGCGTGGGCCCCCGTCGCGGACAAGCTGCGCACCCTGGGCGTGGAGGTGGCGGTGCTCGACGCGGACTTTGTCGGGGAGGCGGAGGTCCTCACCGCAGAGAGTGTCACCCTTGCAAGCTCGAAAAACGAGGGCGTCGTCGAGAGCACCATCACCACGTCAACCAGCCGCAGGACGGTGAGGGTGCCCCGCGGCGGGTTCCGCGTGAGCACGAGGCAGAAGAACGCCGCGTTCGCGTTTGTGCTGCTCGAGCCGGAGAATAACGCGAGCTTGGCGCGGTATAATGTGATTAACCTGGAGGAGGGCGATGAGTATCCCGTGTTTCGGGTCCTCAGCCCGCAATAGGATCAGGTGGCCGGGGGTTCTACGCATCCGAGCACGGATCGGAGGCCGCCGGTCTTTCGGTGGTGGGGCCGGGTCGGCGGCGATGGGTTGGTGGCACAGTCCGGGTATTAACCAACCCGCGGCACTCCGGATAATAATAATTAGGTACCATCTCAATCTTACTGCATTAGCTCCCCCGTACCCGTCTCTGAACCCGAAGTCTTGTCCAAAATCCTCAAAATCCCGTGGGTTTTTCTCTACAACAGAGTAGCAGCACTAACAAATCCGCCCCTCCACCATGAACGCCCACCGCAAGCTGCCATCCAATCATCCCGACCCCCTCACAACCTCTCCAAACGTCCCCCTCTCCAAACAACACCAATCGCCAAAAAAAGTGCCCGCCAGAACCTCAGACATTTGCCCACGTTGGATTCTGCAAAGACACCAACATCCATGCAGTCACCAAACAATTGAAAAGAAACCAAACAGGAGAATCTCTAGAAACAGGACAAATCTGTGCAAACATTGTCTATGTCACGCCCGCGTCTTGGAACGCGACGATGATGGGGGGAAGGATGTGACTCCTGCATGCCTACACGGCGGTTGATCGGCTTGCACGTCACGCTTTCTCTGATTCCCCCCTATTTGCGCCGTTTCCATTGATCAGTGACAATTTGAGTCAAAATCATAAAGGAACACAATGCCCCCCCTTGTCCTTTCCCATTCTCTTCATTCTTCCTTGTCGCCGTGCCTGATTGTTCGCGAACTTCGATTCTCTTCCACATCTTCATCTTCTGTCTCTGCGAGATATCTTCACTTCTTATAAGCCGAGCCGGACTCATATTCATCCCCCAACTCAAACCTTCAAACTCTCCAAATCACACAAACCAAATAAAATCCGAAACAAGAATCTCGGCCCCAAAATGCATCCCCTCTCTTTCCTCCTGATCCTCTTCGCATCCTCAACCGGCGCCCTCCCCGCGACGCCCGCATCGCCAACGCCCTGCACAATGTCCCTCCCCACAGACGCCTCCCTCACCCGTCCCCCGCCGCGCCCCTTCCATCCCACCGACGCTCCCTCCGCGCTCCCCGGCTCCCCCTCAGACGAGGCCACAGACCCGACCCCGTCACCAATCTACACCCTCCTCCCCGTCCCCTCCAACTCCTCCTCCGCCGCCGCCTCAAACACAACCGCCCCCTGCTCCCGACGCCCCCTCCGCCTCGGCCCCGCGCGCCTGCACAAGAAACCCTCCCCGTCATCCGCATCCGAAGCCCCAGCCGCAGTCGCAATCGCCGCCGCCGCCGCAGAGACGCCCACCTCCGACGGTCCCCGCGACTACGCCTACCCCATCCCCCCCGCGCCCGGCGTCACCCCGCGCCCGGAGCCGAACCTCGCCGAGATGGGATACTACCAAACCACCTACTGGTCCTGCGCGACGCGCGGCACGTCGACCTCCTGCGGCTGGCACAGGCCCATCATGGTCGCCCCCGCCAACGCCGCCGTCAACGCCGCGCCGGCTACGGGTGGTCTCGGCGCAGCAGCGGCGGCGGTGGCCGGTCTCGTGGGAATCCTCATCGCCGGATGAACCTTCACTCTTCCCTCGCCGCCCCCTGACTGAACCAACACAGAAAAGTCTGAGCGGCTGGCCCCGTCACCGTCAGCCACCCAGTCCGCGCGCGCGCCGAGCGATAGAAACAAAAAAACCTCGGCAGGACCCGTGATGGGGGTCCGATTCACCGTTGGCAGCAAACGACTTTTCCTCCCACGAGGGAATCCGCCGCGGCGCGACCGATGGCGGCGTCCTGTATCGTCAAAGCGTCGACGCTACCGTTCGTTCGGCCCTTCTCCTATTTCTGTTTTTTTGTAAGATTCGCGAATCGGCCCTCCCTCGTTAAAGAGTCGGCCCGCCTCCCTGGTGAAAGGGGGCAACACAGATTCGCGCCTGCACAGCCCAGCCGGCTGGGCTACGATGTCATGACCATATACCGAAAGCACACACGTTGCATGCATGTCGCGACCGGACCCCTTCCCCATCCTCCCACGGCAACACAGGGACGAAGGAAAAAGGAAGGGCGGTGTTTCCAGACAATTTCTTGTACATCATTTCAATACAACTATAGAAAGGGGGAAGAATGAATACTACCCGTTTGGCCCTCGTCTCCCCCGAAAACAATAAAAAAAGTGACAGTTAATAAAAAAAGGTAAAAAGAGGACCACGTTCTTTTCTCGCCTTCTAAAAAGCTCGGGTATTTCAGAATACACATGGAATAGTAAGAAGTTTGTTAAAAAAAGAAGAACACAAGAGCAACCCCCAAGAACAAGCGCATGATGGTGAATGTCCGCCCCTTTTCCCCGTGCTTTCTTCCCTCTCCCGTCTCCCTTGGATAGTTAAAAGCGTTACGTGAAGAGTGTTTTTGGTTTAAAAAAGGTCCATTGCGGGACTGGTGTTGGTTGGCAGTGGTGATGGGATGATCCGCCGCTGCCGAGCATAGGATGCGTAAGCCCCCGAGCCCGCCTGTGTCTCTCAGCGGGGTGGACTCGGTCAGCTGCGCGCTACTCGCTGAGGGCATCTTTTCCTGCGTCCGTTGCCCGAGCCACGAAGGAAGGAGGCGAATGAGGATATATGGCACGGTTTCCACCCTCGACGGGGCTTGGGCCAGGGACGGTCGATGCCTCGATATGCGTTCTGAAGTGGCGTGCGGAATCGGAAATGTCGAGGAGATGGAGGACAGGTTTTGTTTGGTCGGGGTTGGTGGCGGAGTAGTAGGCGATGGCAAGTTTCGTTCGTCAAATAGGAGGAATGGGATGGCGGATTGGATGAGGTGGTTCGGGTCGTGACTCGTCGTTTACTTCTTGGCCGGGGCGGGGGCGCCTTGACGTTGTTAGACAGCCAGGCGAGACCCTCGAGGAGACCCTCCCCGGTCGTCGCGCAGCTGGGCACGACGTACCAGACCTTGTCTTTTAACTTGGACAGCTGGAGGGCCTCGGTGACTTCTTGCGGCTTCATGGCTGTTTGGCGATGTGGTCAGTCGGCGCGTTCTCGATGCTCAGTGGGGACGTGCGTTTCTGAACTCACCTCCATTGATATCCTGCTTGTTCGCGAACACCAGCAGCAAGCTGTCCTTCATTTCGCGGTCGTTGATGATTCTATGCAGCTCGGACTTGGCCTCCTCGATTCTCGCGCGGTCGGAGGAGTCAATGACGAAGATGAGACCCTGGGTTCCTGTATGATAGGGGTCGTTAGCGCAGTCCGCGAAAGATGGACGGGCAACGCAGGCAGGCAGGAAGGCAGGAAGGCAAGAGGGGTGCTGGTGCTCACCGCTAAAGTAATGTCTCCAGAGGGGACGGATCTTGTCCTGACCACCGACGTCCCAGACGTTGAACTTGACGTTCTTGTAGGTAACGGTCTCGACGTTGAAGCCGACGGTGGGGATGGTGGTGACGTCCTGGCCGAGCTTGAGCTTGTAGAGGATGGTGGTCTTTCCGGCGGCATCGAGACCCAGCATGAGCAGGCGCATCTCCTTGGATCCGAAGATCTTGCCCATCATCTTTGAGAGTTGGCCACCCATTGTGACTGTCGGTTGTGCGTGTGCCGTGGAATCGGAGATGGTCAGACGGTCGGAAGGCTGGAGGGAGTCGGCGGTTGTCGAACTGGCGTGATGTGGGTTGGTTGAGGCTCGAGTGGTGTTGGGAAAGGGGACGGACGTCGCAACGTATGACGGATTGCTCCGATGTTTTTTAAGGCAAGGTCGGGACGGGCAATTGATCGCCTGGGGTTTCGTCGTCGCGCGCGCACTCGGATTGTGCGGTCGTCGGTGTTTGAGGGGGATAAAGAAGGAGTGGAAGGGTTGAGGCGGTATGTGTAACGGAGAGAAGCTATCGCGGCTGCAAAGAAAAAAAAAAAGCAACCTTAGTTTGCGATGTGTTGGTAGGTGTTTGCCGAGTCGGGGACGGGGATCGGAGGTTGGGGTCGAAATGGAGCAGCAGGACCGCCCGTCGTCGCCGCACTTTCCCAGTGTCACACTCCTACTCACACTCACGCTCACACCCACGCGTCCACACTTTCACACGTCAGGTCCAATCCAATTCGCTGTACTTACCTATCCGTACCTGGCCGGCTCTACCTTACTCTGTTGGGCTGTCGCTCGGGCGTCTTGGTAGCAGTGCAGTCCCTCCCTACCTACCTGACCTTACGGATACCTAAAGGCTTGTGACCTCTGCCAGGGGGTGCCGGTGCAGGTGCAGGTGCAAAGCCAAGGCGCACGTATCATGAACGGGCCAATTGGCAGCTATATTTGGGCCCAAATTAATGCTCCCGTCTTCCGAAACGAAGCTGAGCAGAGAAAGAGGTGTGCAGCCGAGCGTTGTTTGCCTGTGGCCCGTCTAGAGATAGATAGATGCCTTTGGTTGGATTGATCGACTTTGGGGGTCATCCATGCGTTTCATTCATTCAACCACTGTGACACTGTCTGTCTCTTGCGAAGACTGCATACAGCTCGACCGTTGAACTTTGAGGCTGACTGTCTTTTTTTTTTTTTTTTTTTCCCTGTTTTCTTTTTTTCTCTCTTTCTCTTTCTATGCTATCCGCATGTAGGTTGAGATGGTTCAGGGGCATTTCCAGTTCCAGTAAGGGTCGCAGAGCTGGATCCTCTTCTTCAGGGCGCAACACGACCTCGCTCATTACGACTGATCACCACGCGAGGGAGGGCATTGGGCAACGGACATCACCATCTGGCCGTCCATCAACCAACCTCTCTCCCCTCATCTCGTTCATCGGCAGCCTCGCCATTATCGCATCTGCGCTTGTGGGGGCCCCTCTGCCCATCTCCTCTGGAACTACCCACCAGTCCACCACCGTCCGCGGACAATCCACATCTGCCCCGGGGGAGAATCGATATTGATCTCGTCTAGGCCTCTTTTGGAACAACATCTCTAGCCACCGCCACACCTTCGCATACCCAAGGTAAGGTAGCCCCCCTCCCCCCAACACATGCATGACATGACAGGTATCAACTCAAAAGAAGCTCTACGGGAAAAGACATCAGTGGTGTGGCGCGTGACGGTGGGATGCGCACCAGATCGGGTCTAGCCGGAATGAATATCGACTGGAATATTGCTCCTCAGGCCGGAGATTTCACTCAGGTACGAAATACGCGGTGCCCGCTGGATAGGCACCGCTGCCGCTCCAGCCCAAACGGAGAAGTTGCAAATTACAACGTACCAATGAACGCCCTCAGGTACCTGATCTCTCTTCCACGGTGGAACCCAAACAAACAGGGGGCCCCTGACCCCTCGTTCTTCCTTGGGCCTAGCGCCATCTGCACCTCCCCGACGCTCGCTCCGGGCTCCCTCCTCCCTCCGAGTCGCTGAGAACCGTCTCCGAGCCGTCCTTCACGGCTGACATCTTGGCGTGGCATGTTGGGCGTGCTTGATGACAACGAGTCTTGTCACTTGTGGCGTCGTGGGTTTAGGGGAGACCCGCTAACGGTCGAGCACAACTGAAAGCCCGCTTCGTTTCACCGTCGTCCAGTTTCAATCTGTGGCATCATGTGATTCATGTCGGACGAACAGGCGTGCTAAGCAGAGCCGCAAATCTGCCAGGCAACCCTGAAGGTCAATGAAGCAACGACCGGTAATGGTTCTAGAACATTGCGTCGAATTCCTCAGCCCAAGAATTCTCCGTCTACCTCTTAGGGAGGACCTTGCATGTTGCACCGGGGGCCGCAAGGGGGCAGACGATGTACCAATGACTGTTCGAGGTCCACGGCAATTGTGTCGTCACCACCACATGTGTGGAATGCGATTCTTCAACTTTCACCGTCATTGATTCCAATGGGACTGGTTTTCAGCAATTCCATCTGCCACGAACATCGATAGGTTTCTGGAGGTGACGTCTGATAAGCACGGTGTGATGTCTCGCCTAGATTTTGTGATGCATACTTGTAGTTGAGCTGTGCTCGAGGGTGATATCAGGGAGGCTGCGCAGCAGATATTGCAAATTCATAGCTTGAATATTTGGTAGCAAAATGCCAGGTATGTGGTCTTTTTGCCTCTTCCCTGTGGCTGAAAGCTATCACAATGGGGACGCAAAAACGTGTTTATACTTGGCGAACGAAGCGCAACAGAACATGGCGCTTGTGGTCGTGATAGGAGCAAGTTGATTACCTACCTGGAAGCCCAAATATTCAAACGTCTTCCCGTCCTCTCCCATTGAGGCTGCTGGCTGAATGTTACCTACGGAGCTATATTTGCCACAAACACGAGCTTAGCAGATACAATAACCGATTTTTTTCATGGCATTTGCAACAGCTTTTTAATAGCCCCTTCCGGCTCACTATCAGGTGCGCTCCAAGATGACAAACCCTCTCGCTATGATTATGTTCCTGTAACAAGCTCTAGGATAAGAACCTACCTAGTCCTTAATAATGTGAGCATGGGTTAGGATATAAGATAGGGGATAAAGGGCGAGACAGGAAGAAGAAGGACGAGTGAGGTAGGCCATTAAAAGACGGGTTCGAAGGCCTAAAATAACGAGACACCGATGTAGAAGGCAGGAAGTCGCCAACTATTGAATGGCGTTGACATGGAGGTAGATCATTAAACAGCTACTCCTCTCAGATCGGTTGCTGGTCGCTTCCATTCCAACTCAACAACCAGGCTCTCAAACAAGTGACCAACTGAGAACTTGTGTTTGAAAGACCCAGTGGTAACCAGCAGTTGGTAGAACGACTTGGTATAGACTCTGCGCAGATCGGCAGCCAAGTGCCCTCGCCTTATGGTTTTCGTTTACCATTCTGTATTTGAAAGCGAACTCATGTATTGTTGAGCCAGCCGTCAGTCATAGAGAAGCGCGATCTCCAGTTCAAGCACCGTCAATTACTCGGCATACCAGAGCTTTCAGCTAGCTGGAAGGTCGAGGAAGCTCTTTCCGGCCGAGAGACAGTCCTGTTCGGCCGAAGCCCGCTGTAGTTCCGGTGAACGATGCGCTTTTGCAAGACGCGGGGAGTATCTCGGCTTTCGTGACCGGGCGTCTCCAGGAGAACCTATTTTGTTCTCATGTATTGGTGTACCAAGTCGTCCAATCACCTAGGTGGCATCTTCAAAGGGGGTGAAGTTGAGCTGATCCATGGGACGGTTGGCCCAAAAAAACGTGAATGCTTGCAAACTAGGTCAAGTGTTGAAGTAGCGAACGAAACTTAGAAGTAGACCAGTGAAAACTTAAAAGCAAAGGGAGTGAAGCGGGGGGGCCGCTCCCTTTTCGTCTGAGTAATTCCTTGAGAACCATAAGAACTTGGACTAGCGAAAGTCAAGAACGCAAATGCTAAGGCGGGGGGGGGGGGGGTCACTTCCTTTTCGTTCAATCAGTTCCTTCGAGCTCGTGCTCGCGAGCTAACACGGAGACCGAGCTCTCCGTCTGTCGCGAGCATCGTGCCCCACTGACGGGAACCGTGACACATATCGGGCTGCCTAGACGGGGCGACGAGACCCGGCTGCTGTACCCATCGCCCCCGGCTTTCCCCGCTCGTACATCTTCGAAGGGTGTTTGGAATCATTCTTCTCGATCTAGGTTCTCGGTAGGGTGTTCCCGGAGTCTGTTCCCACGTACTTGGTCAGATTTGCCGGCCTTGTCCCTGTGTGAGAGGAGCCACTGCGGAGGAACCACGACAAGGTCCTTGGTTCGACTAGTCTTGAGGATCAGGACATGAGGTGAACTCCACGAATTGCTGCAATCGGTGCTCGCCTAGGAGTCAAATCTTCGTTCACATCTCGTAACATCACGCCCTGTTTGAATTTCGGCATCACATGGTAAAGACGAGGAAAAGATCCCCGAATATTTTCAGCAGTATGACTAGGGCAAATCCACGTACTAAGAATCCATCTGCCGCAATTTTGGACTTATTTTTTGGGAACTGTACAGTGTGGTCTGCATGACATCACACGTTGAGTAACGACGTCGGCTGTGACGCTACGAGTAATTGCAAACCTTTCCTTTAGGTCTTTATTGATTGGCCAATGCTTGGAACTGCGGGGAAGAAATACACTGGATACAACTGTACAGACTAGCCATGACTCCTGTTCCTTGATGAACCCTGACACCGCTTGTATTCAGTTATCGGATTGTTCTACGGGACAACACGGTGTTGCATGCATTCTGAGCTTATGGCAGTTCGTTTAGCAACCGGGGTGATCAGACACCATTAATGCCATACACTTATGTCAAATCCTCGCTCGGTCCAATGACACTTGTCTCATCTTCTAAGCGGTTCATCCAATCCCGAGTAGATGCCAACCCCTCCTCGGACTAAACCCACCAAATAAATGGCCTGCGGAAGCATTTGGCAAGTTTAATGGCCCGCCTACTGCACACCTATGTGTCAACAGGTATTATATTCGGTCTCTTCCATGAGCCCACGATCACAGGTGAACCTTGCAGATCCTGTTTACCAGGAGGAAAACGCCGAAAAGCTCGGCAACAGATTCCAGAAATGGAAAGGGCCCTCAGGCTTGGCCAGGCTTTGCGGCCCCTGTTTTGAAGGCATGGCAAACTCGAGCCTTACATCGAGACGGCCTCGCGATACTCCGTAGTGACCGAGTGCAGGCGATTCGGTGCCAAGATGAATCCGATCAATGGACAATAATAACGTCTGAGTTGGTCGTTCTACTGTGATATGATCCTTTCCAAGTCTGGGTGCTCTCTATGCCACATACCACGCTGCTTCTATGTGGCATTGCTTCTTAGAAACCTCTCAGTCTTTCATTCTGAAAAAGTCTTTTCTCACTTTCCATTGCCAGAGACCGTAACCCGCACGTCAAAACTCACGGAAAATCATGGGCTTCAAGGTGATCATCGTTGGCGGCAGCGTTGCCGGCCTCACTTTGGCGAACATTTTGGAGAGGCTCGGTGTCGACTTCACTCTGCTTGAGGCGTACCCCGAAATCGCGCCCCAAGTGGGAGCGAGCATTGGTCTGTTGCCAAACGGGTTCCGTATCCTCGACCAGATACAGTGCTATGAGCCCATCCGAGAGATTGCAGGTGACTTTTACCTGCAGGCGAGCTACCGTGACGCGAACGGCAAGGCCACTACTACGCCTAGCAGCGGCGTAACTCATCATCTGGAGGCACGGTACGTCGCCCATGCCAGCACGCATTTCCGGAGGGAGTGCCTACCTTGGCCATTTTTGCTCACAACAGTTAAGGACTGGGTATCCCTCCATCTTCATCGACAGGCAGATGCTCCTCCAAGTGCTGTATGACAACCTCAAGCAAAAGGACAAAGTGAACCCATCCAAGAGGGTCAACAAGATCAACGTATCTGAAAATGGCGTCAGTGTCCATACTACTGACGGCTCAATCTACGAGGGCGACATCGTTGTCGGTGCAGATGGCATACACAGCACTGTCAGGAGCGAGATGTGGCGTATCGGCATCAAAGAACTTCCTGGATATTTCCCGCACGACGAACAGTCCAGTAAGTCCATGGTTGCCTAACGCACCGAGCCAAGATCATAACACCCTCCGAGGACATGATCTTTTCGCGATGTGGGCGCAACGCTAACGAGCCCCTTCTGCTTCTTTTCAGGAGTGCCCGTTGATACGAGATGTATTTTCGGCATATCCAAACGACCGGCAAACCTCCCTGCAGGCCGTCAAATTACGGCTTACAACGACGGCTGGAGCTACCTCATCGTGGACGCGCCAGGTAATCGCACGTACTGGTTCCTCTTCGAAGGTGTCGGCGAAACCAAGCGCGGCAAAGACATACCCAGGTATTCCAAGCAGGACACAGAGAAGCTGGCTCTGGCACATATGTCGGATCGGCTGTACGACGAGGTGACATTCGGCGATATTTACAAGAACAAGATCATGGCTACATTAGTGCCTCTCGAGGAGTATGTGTTTGAGAAATGGCACTACAAGCGCATCGTATGCATTGGAGACGCGAGTCACAAGGTTAGTCTCAGACCTCGGAGCCAACCTTACGGCGTAGAGAAACTAACAACCTTGGTTCTAGATCGACCCGGTCTCCGGCCAGGGAGGCAACAGCGCCATAGAAGCGGCCGCGCTTCTTGGAAATGCCATTGCCGAGTTGCTCGAGAAGTATCCGGAAGCCGAAAAACGTTCCACTGATTTGGTGGAGGGTGCCATCGCCCAGGTTCACGCAATCCGTTACCACCGCGCGAAGTAGCTGGTCTCCGAAGGCCACAGCCTCCAGCAGATCTTGACGGGCAGATCGCCCTTCTCCAAAATCGTAACTCAGTATCTGGTTCCTATCCTGAAAGAGGACGGGTTTCTCAATGTTGCGCTTCCCATCTTCAAAGCCGGTCCCCGAGTCGAGAAACTTGCGCTGCCCAAGCGAGCTCGGCTTGTTCCCTTCGACGACGAACTCCCCGCGAGGCCCATAACCTCGAAGGCCGCGTTGAGAGTGGCAACAATCCTCTCCGCAGGGTCCTTTGCGGCACTGCTTTACCACTCTGGTGGATTGGCCTACTTTTCCGCCTTCAGGGGTGCTATGCAAACGCAGACTAAGCTGTTCTTGGCTGCTGTTACCGCCGGTTCGTCTACGAGACTCTCGCCCTACGTCGCCTCGAGCCGAAGCCCATTCCATGACCTCCACCTTGGGGCTGGTGGTCTGTTCTCCACTCTCACCTTGTCACTCGTCGAAGGCCACCGCGTGGGCAACAGGCTTTCTGTTCTCCTCTGGTACGTAAAGTGACTCAACGTCCTGGAACCCTGTCTGACATCCTCTATAGGCCGACGGTAGGTGGTCTCGCGTACACAGCATTCGGTCCGGACGCCGTGGCTCCTTTATTAGGCTTAGGCATGGTTCTTCAAGGGTCCAGCACTCTCTACGGAAGACATGTTCCCCCAAGATATGCTAAGTCAATTCTGCCCGCGGTTGTCACAGGCTTCCTAGCGCCTGCCGTCACTGCAGCTCTGCCGTTCCAGAACGCTCATATTCGACAAGCAGCTGAAGCACTTGTAGCGTTCTCGCCTATTGTGTGTTCGCTTCTCACAGAATGCATGTCTGTAGTTTTTCAAAAGATTGCAGGCAAGGCAGAACCTGCAGATGACGTGAAGGAGCCCTCGTACGATCAAACGGAAAATTTCGTGGCGATGTACCGGCAGCAGGACGTACCTGCGCTGAAGTTTACGTACGCTTGTGCCGCAGGATTATGCGGTGCGGTCCGCGTTGCTGGCATGGCTTTGTCAAGATTGGATGATGCGGGTTCTTTGGGCGATTCCAAGGGACCTTTGGCAAGACCTTTTGGTCTCTTCGGCTTAGCCTCTGTAGCCCTGTCTTGGTATAACATCTGGACGATGAGATCTGAGGGGTTCATTACAACGAAGAAGGCGGTGCTTGCTGCGTTGGGTTCAGCCACTGGCTCTATTTTCTTGGGACCGGGAGCGGGACTGGCCGCCACGTCCTACTGGCGCGAGACAGTCATGGCGAGCCTAAGCGAAGGAGAATTTTGACAGATTGTATAGCTTGGTAGACGCATCCCCTCTCGCAATATGTACTTCTAAGGACCTGTAGGAAAGCCTTCTTGGGGCGGTTAGAATTATACCGACCGTATGGAAACATGTCTACGTTTCGCGGTTAGAGTAGTGCACATGGAGGCACCCTCGTACTTTGGCTTTGTAACTGACTCTTGGCCAGGTAGTGTACAACACCCACCTACAGTGATCTGTCGAAGACTACATGTATGTACAGTGAACTTTCTTGGCACACAAACCCACGTGCAAAACTGCGTCATGCTTTCTTTCGTCTCTGATGTTGTTGGCGAGACGGGATGTAGCGTTTGTTGTGCTTTTAGATCGGATACGCCCCATGTTACATCAACCATGGAGACATGCGTTGGCAAGTGGTAGGCATCTCTAAACTGTACCGTCTGATTTGACCCATTCGGACATTCGAACCAGTCTCGCTTATGTCGCTGCCTGTGTAAATGACGAGATCGAACGTGCAACAGGTCGGCCCATAAGGGAGTTTGTTCCTCAGCCTAACTAACATTCTCTCTGACAGGGATGTAAGAGACGGACATTGAGACCGCCCGTCAGATCCTAGTTTCCCATCAGTCTCAGCCATCGCATTCTGTCAAGCGAAGAAGAATTCTCGGGCTGTCTGCTGCACACATATGAATCCTTGTTTTTTAACCCCCACTTAGACGCCCCGGCATTTGCATAGCTCACTACGGAGAGACTAATGTCGCCTCCCGCCTCGGGCAAAACCCACGCACTGTACGGGCGGGATGATGGTCAATGTTCAAAAGTCTGCTGACTTGCACAGAAAGGCTAGGGAGACGGACATCGGCTTTGCCGGCCTTCGCCGGCCTTCACCGGAAGTCAGTGACTCCAAAAAGGGGCCGAGCGAGAAAATCCCCGCCGACTCATAGACCGGTGTTAAAGTCAAATAATCAAGCATTGCAACTGCAATTGCAAAGCACAATGATCACTTCACAGTTCTCGCCGTGTTATTCCTCCTCCGTACCATGGCGTACACTCTCGTAGAGACTACGGGTGCCTTGACTGCTGCCGTCGTAGGCGTTGTCTCTTTACTCTTTTTCATTTATCGATGGGCTCTGCCAAAGCCATTGCCGGGCATACCGTTCAACAAGGACGCAGCAAAATCCATACTTGGTGACGCGGCAGAATTGCAAAGGTTACAGGAGCAGGGCAAGAGACCGCGCGCCTGGTTTCTCCAGCAGAACACGAAACATAAAAGCCTTCTCGTTCAAGCTTTCGTAGCTCCGCTTTCACAGCCGATGCTTCTACTGTCAGACTTTCGCGAGGCTCAAGACATACTTCTTCGAAGAAACAAGGAATTCGACCATGGCGAGCGGAACCTCGCCGCGTTTCGTGGGGTTCTCGGAAACCACCACATTGGGATGAGAACTCGAGATCCTCAGTTCAAAGCCAATCGGGAGTTGGTGAAGGATCTCATGACCCCTAATTTTCTCAATACCGTAAGTAAGGTCTGGGAGAAATAGTTGACCTTTCCCAAGGCTAACTATGTATTTTAAAGGTATCTGCCCCAGCAATACACTCCAACACTTTGAGGCTTGTCGAGTTATGGAAGTTGAAAGCAAAGAAGGCCGGCGGCCTGCCGTTTCAAGCTGATAAAGACATCAACATGGCCACTTTCGATATCATCAAAGAAGTTGCCCTCGGCGAGGGAGACTCCGAGAACACAACCGAGGCTTACATCAAAATCATCCACGAAATTGGCGCTGGCAAACCAAACGCAAGCGGGGGAGTCGAATTCCCCGAGCAACCCCCTGACGAAGACCTCGTTTCGCACCATGCTCACCAGGAGGCTGTCGGGGCGTCTTTGACGGCACCCTCTCCTTGGCTTTACCATGTAATCAACAACCGTCGACACCACATGAAGGAGGCATACGCCATCAGACACCGGATGTTGGAAAACCAGGTCTCTCTGGCTGTTAAACGGCTTGACGGAGGCCAGCCGGTCCGGTCTGCTCTGGACTACATGATCCAGCGCGAAATGAATGCGGCCAAGAAGGCCGGCCGATTACCCACTTTTGACTCTTCTCAGATCCGTGACGAGCTGTACGGCTACATTGGTGCAGGCCACGAGACGACCTCAACCTCTTTCCAATGGGCAATCAAGCACCTTACAGCTCACCAAGATGTTCAGCAGAAGCTTCGGCGAGCTCTGCAACTGGCCTTTGCCGAGCCTGCTGCCCAATCAAGACAGCCTTCGGTTTCCGAAATTACAAAAGTCGATGTACCGTACCTGGAGGCAGTCATGGAAGAGTCTCTGCGATTGTCCGGGCCGATCATGGGTGTTGTGCGACAGGCACAAGTAGACGCCACGATCTTGGGTCATCGGGTACCTAAAGGAACCGAGGTTTTTATGCCGTTGTGTGGTCCCGGCATCACCCAAGCACCCATTGAAGTTGACGAATCACTGCGAAGCGAAACCTCTAGATCTCGGCCGAATATTCATGGTTCGTGGGAGGTCAGCCCGGAATTGTTCATGCCTGAGCGATGGCTGAAGCCGGGGCCGAATGGCGACGAATTTGACCCCCAGGCTGGACCTTTCATGAGCTTTAGCAATGGCGTGCGGGGATGCTTTGGGCGACGGTTGGCGTATATTGAGTTTAGAATCCTTGTGGTCCTAACGATATGGAACCTGGAGCTCTGCCAAATCCCCGAGAGTCTGCAAACGTTTGACGCTGTGGACAGTCTCATGACCAAACCAGCCAAATGCTACGTAAATGTTTCGGAGGCGAAAAACTAAAGCCCTACCTACCTACACCCATGCGGCAATTGTAAAACTAGAGCTTTGAGAAGCTATGTATTCATATCCTACCGTAGATTAGTTGATTTCGGCTGTTTTGTTGCTTACACCTGCAATTGAGACTCAACTCCTTTCTATGAGATGATCGTCATGACTGTGACTGACGTCGAAGGACAAGGGTCGATCAAGTTATGATCTAGTTGATAGCTGCAAACATGAATTAGCTGGTTACCAACCATCCAATACGCCTAGAGGTTGCCTGCGCCAGCACATGCTTATGAGTATTTCAACACTACCTAGTCCACACTTAAACAAGATATCATACTATCCTTGGGCCACGGGCGAGCGCTGGGCCTGTAGAATGATCCCAGTAGGTCGACACAATCATGGGCCATTTTTACCCACGGACCCGCAGTAATGGCCGCCACGAGGCCATCGAACATCACTCGAGTGACAAATTGAACAGTATTGCCTGTTAGACCTCAGAAAATGCTGACCAAATGAATTAGGCCAGTGAATCCCTAGGCAAAATCTACAGTCGTCGGAGACGTTGTTCTCTCATATTGCTTCAATCCCCATGAAATTATGTCTTCCCAGGGACATAGAACATCTCTTGCGATCGAATGGCCCATTTGAGCGTTAACACCATATGACTTACAACTTGGGTCACTCAAGTGAAACCATCGTGACGGATCCTTAGCAACATTACTTGGCAAGTTGCAAACCATGCATGGAAACCCCACAAGTCCGGCATTTCAATGATTCATTTGGATGCGAATCAACGGCCTCGGTATTTTCGGAGAATAGGCCGCTGGTGATGGCCGACTCCCCGTTCGCGTTGACAGAAGCGCGAGGAGCGAGTTCAAGAAGAACCTCGTCCAGAAACTGCGGATGCAATAGGATCATGTTTACTCTCGCCTATGAGAGCAATGACATATAAGCCTTCGCAGGTTGAACGTTCAATGCACAGAATCTGGCTAGACATCTCATCCTCCTTCACCTGACCAAACCTTTCCCCCATCTCGACTCTGCAAACCCTAACATCGACAAACTCCTTTCCCTCCACCATGTCTGGAAAGTACCTCATCACAGGCGGCCACCTGGTCACTCTAGACGACTCCCTCGGCGACTTTGACAACGGTGCTGTCCTGGTCGAAGACGGCATCATCACAGCCGTCGGCCGGGCGCAAGACATATCCGCGCCAGCAGACGCCGAGATCATCGACGCCTCCGAGGGCGTCGTCATCCCCGGCATGGTCGACACCCACCGCCACGTGTCCATGAGCCTGACGCGCGGTATCGGCGTGGACCAGCACCTCTGGCACTTCCTGTCCAACACCTACACCCGCTGGCTGCCGGCCACCGGGGTCGACGAGATGTACACGTCGGCCTTAGTCGGCTGCCTCGAGGCGATCGAGAGCGGCGTGACGACCATCATGGACACCTGCGAATCGTTCCACTCTGCCGAGCACGCGGAGGCGGAGCTGCGCGGGCTGGAGGACTCTGGGATCCGAGCATTCTTCTGCTATGGCATGAGCGGAGACCAGTATGGCAAAACTCCGGCGGGACGGAACGGTTGGAGCGCGCGTTTGGCCCACGTCAAGGAGATGGCGCAGAGAGGCGCGAACGATGGGCTTGTCCGCGTAGCGCTGCAGCTGAGCCAGTCGGGGACGACTCCGTTCTCCTGGATGGGCGATGAACTGAAGCTCGCCCAGGAGCTGGGGCTTCTCTGCTGCTCACACTCCAGCGCCGTCCCTGCTTCCAACCTCACGAGTGACTTGGAAGTCCGCGCGGACATGGGATACATGCTGCCTGGCCATGTGTACATTCACTGCACGAATCTGACGGACCACGAGATGAGCCTCGTCGCAAAAACGGGAGGTAAAATCGCCCTTGCCACCGAGACCGACATTCAGATGGGAATGGGGTTCCCCCCGTTGAGAATGGCCTTGGCTCACGGTCTGAAGCCGTCTCTCAGCATCGACACGTCGAGCGCCGCGGCGCCAGATCTGCTCTCCCAGATGCGGCTTCAGCTGCAGCTACAGCGCAGTCTGGATCATCATGCAGCTCACCTCGAACAACGCGTTTCCATGCAGATGGATTTCGGCGTTCGGGACGCCCTGATATGGGGAACGCGGAACGGCGCTGAGGCCGTTGGTCTCGGCGACCAGATTGGCACCCTCACCCCGGGGAAACGAGCCGATATCGTCGTCATCACGAGCAAACGAGCACTCAGTGGCTCGGCTTTCCCGCTGGGTACGGCTGTTTTGCACTCGAGCCCTGCAGATGTTGATCTCGTCATGGTGGACGGACGGATTCTCAAACGAGATGGTGCCTTGGTGGGAGTCGATGTCGACGCCATCCGCGCGAAAGCGAGAGAGGGAATGCGACGCATCCAGGACAATTTGAAGAATCTCAGGCCGGAAATGGGCCCCGAGGAAGTTCGAGAGTTCTTTCTTCAAGGAGAAAAGGCGCACCGCGTGAATGTTGCAAACGCATACGCTCAAGGAGGCGAAGTTTCGGATACCTCAGGCCATAGCTGCACAACATTTGGATCCAATCGTGCGGGTGCCACGGCGGAATTGAGGGCCCTCTGAGAATTCTTTAGACTCGCTTCATTATATCGTGTGGTTGGTTATTGCCAGCTACGTACTTAATGCCAATCCTGTCTTGAACACTAGGTAGTCTTTAAACTCCGTTCGGATCCGCCGCGTCATGAGTCTCCAGTGTGTGTTTAATGAGCCATCACTTGGATGAACAGCGCCCCGGTCCATTTGATCTCGTTTGATCTCGGCAATCCCAATGCGCCCATCTCAATAAAACCCAGCGCCCCCATACGGCTTTCGCTACACTATCCATAATGTCTTGTATTTCTTGATTCCCACCTTCGCTTGTTATTCGCCGCTAATTTGGTACCTGCTGCTCTTCATATCTTCAATTGGTTATCATGGCCGGTACTCAAGCACGTAGCGCCTCTCCACCTGATGCGTAGTCGATGAATCGTTTTCGCCATGAAACTTGAGGTTGACCGTCTTTCCGTCGGCCTCTGTACCAACGACATCTGCTGCGTAAAATGCTGTTGTCTGTGGATACAGGCCGAGGACCATTTTGCCCGCTTCCAGCTTGGCGAGGTTGTGCGTCTGGTTCTCCGGCGGGATCGGAATCATACCCGATGCAAACGTCTTGTACTCCTTCGGCTTGACGTTGTCCTCCGGCTCCACATCCAAGCACTTGTAACGTCTGCTTTTGCCCTCGCCGATGATGCCGACAACCTCGCCCAGTATCCAGTCATACGGCGCCTCGCCCTGTTGAGGCTCGTCCTTCTTGCGCTTGAACGCTACCTTGTCTCCTTTCGAGAACGAGATTTTGCTTCTAGCCGCCGCAGCACTTGATCCGAGGGCCCCCGAAGACGAGCCCGCCGTGTTGCTGCCGGTCGATCCTTGTGGTTCGACGCTATCTGCCTTGGGTGGCATACTGTCGCGGTTGCTACCCCGATCACCAAACTTGCGTGAGTTGCCACCAATGGGGCTAGGTACTGGCGAGTCTCCAGCACCGTCAAAGTCGTAGAGCGCCGCAGCCGCGGCATCTCTGTTCCGTGTTGAGCTGCCTGTCCGAGATGACGACGTAGTCGTTGCTGGTGCATCGGCAAGCTCCTTGGCCTGCTGCACAGCCTTCAGAATCTTGAGCTGCTCGATCAGGGTCTTGATGTTGTTTGAGTTGTTTTCCGAGAGCTTGACTCCGGACCGACAAAATTGCTCCATCTTGTTAAGATCATTGCCCGAGGGCTTTCCGCCGTCCTTGCTCGCACTGGCCGCCTTCTTATCCAGCTTGATTAGCTCGGCTAGGTTGTCATTCTCCGTGTTGACACCGGTAACAATCTCTTGAAACTTGTCCTTGGCATCGTTCCACAGCTGAATTTCTTCGCCGTGGCCACTGCCATTGTTACGGTTCGAGCCACGGCCACTACGGTTTCTTTGTGACATCTTGGCCTGAAGGGAAGAGGCCGGGCCAGGTCGCTTATCCTTGGAGATACCCTGCTTCTAATCGGGTTTCTGAGGAAAGACCTCGCCCTTGGGTACTTTGGTCTTGTCCTTTGTTGTTTTCGCCTTGGACTGTGTTGTTTTCGCCTCGACTTTGGATGGTTCGGCGTCGGCAGTAGGGGGGTCCGTCTTCCCGGTGCTCAGGCTCGACGGGCGCGCACCTGGAAGCGGCTTTCGCGGTGGGTTTTCTTCAAACTTCTTCGGCATCTTGACGTTAGTCTCGGGATATAATGTTGGACAATAGATCTATGGGTGCGGGTGATGAAAGGGTGTAGTTCAACGTCAAATGAGAGACGAAGCCGGACGGATGAGGTTGGACTACATCTACAAAGCTTGAGAGGAGCAAGACAAGCCGCCTCAACTTACAAGGAAGGAGCTGCTTTAGCTCAGGTAAGGCAGGAAGGAGGGGCAACTCGGGCGGCGCAAGTCGGGTCGCGTCAAACAGGCAGGTCCACGGGTAGGCAGGAGCTGGAGCCTTCCTTCACGGATGGCAGCAGGTAGGGTATCTCAGTGCAACAAGATGCTATACAAGAAAAAGAAATGCACACAAAAATGTCAGCCCATGTGAAGCCCTATATATGGCGAGGAATTAAGCTTTTGGCCCAGCCAGGTGTTTGGAGACCTTGGTGGACGGAGGTGATGTCGATGGCAGAATTGCCAGGCGGTATCGGGCAATGCGCTCAGCTTGAGCTTCATTGGTCGCCCGACGCGACAGCTGCTGGCCGCGAATTGCCGAAGTGGGCCCGACAGCTCCTGCTGTATGTCATACCTTAGGTGCCGCTTAGGTAATCCGTGGATACCTTAATGGCCCAATCAGGCCTCAGAAAGTCACTGAGCACTGTGCGGCCCGATCACTGCCCCGGGGCCCGTGCTCACCTTATGCTGATCATCCCTTGGGGAGAGGGAGGCCTGGCCTGTCCACGCGTTGTTCAGATCGTTGCGGGGTCCCCTCCAGGCTCTCCCTGACGTCAAATCCATGGTGGGGTGAGCAAAGGGACTCGCAACCTTAATAACACCACATCGCCGTCGCGTCTTCTCCTCTGCCCTCTGAGCTTTGCCCGTTTCTGTTCGTTTCCGAGCTTGTCATAGCTCTGTTTTCATAATGGTCTTGCAAGTCCCCTTGTTCAAGCTCCAATGCGGGGTCAACTCCTACGAATGGGGCAAGAAGGGCGAGGACTCAGCAGCCGCGCGTTTTGCGGCCACGACACCGGCTGAAGGCTTCGCTGTCCAAGCCGACAAGCCATACGCAGAGGTAAGACAACGAATTCCTCACCTTTCCCCCACAGCTATGCTGACACCTCCAGCTCTGGATGGGCACTCACCCTTCAAACCCCTCAAAAGACCTCCAGTCCGGGCGCACACTCCTCGACCTGGTTCAAGAAAACCAACAACTGCTTTCCGCCCCTGTATCCTCCAAATACGGCTCCAAGCTGCCCTTCCTCTTCAAGGTCCTCTCCATCAACAAGGCGCTATCCATCCAGGCCCACCCCAACAAGAAACTCGCCGAGCAACTACACGCCCGCGACCCCAAGAACTACCCCGATGACAACCACAAGCCCGAGATGGCCATTGCCATCACCCCCTTTGAGGGTCTCTGTGGCTTCCGCCCGCTCGCCGAGATCTCCCACTTCCTCAACACCATCCCCCCGCTGAAGGCCCTCGTGAAGGAGGACAAGGCCGACGAGTTCATCAACACCGTCAAGGGCGAGGAGGAAACCGAGTCCCCCGAGACGAAGGAGAAGAACAAGACCGCCCTCCAGCACGTCTTCGCCTCCCTCCTCTCCGCCACTACTGAGGAAATTCAGAAGCAGACCGAGAGCCTAGTGTCACTCGCCAAGTCAGAAGGCAGCAGCTTCGCCGGTGGCGGCGCAGGCGCAAGTGACGGCGAGACCCTTTCGGAGCTCATCACTCGCAGCCATGGCGAGTTTGGCGCAGACATTGGCCTCTTCGTCCTCTTCTTCCTCAACTACGTCAAGATGGAGCCAGGAGAGGCCATGTTCCTCGTCGCCGACGACATCCACGCCTACCTCTCCGGCGACATCATCGAGTGCATGGCCGCCTCCGACAACGTCGTCCGCGCCGGCTTCACCCCCAAGTTCAAAGACGTGCCCACCCTCGTCGACATGCTGACCTACAACTACGCGCCCATTGACGAGCAAAAGATGTCGCCATCCGAATACCCCTACGCCACCCTCAACCGGACCGCTTACAGCTCCGGCTCCGCCGTCATCCTCTACGATCCACCCATCGACGAGTTCAGCGTTGTCCGCTCGCTGCTCATTGGCGACGGCTCCAAGGCCACCTTCGACCCCCTCGAGGGCCCCAGCATCATCATCTGCACGTCAGGCAAGGGCACCATCGCCGTTGGACCCAAGGTAGAGAAGATCAGCGAGGGCAATGTATTCTTTGTGGGGTCAACAGCGGAGGTGGTGCTGCAGTCTGAAGGTGATGCTGACGACGAGTTCATCACATTCAAGGCGTTTTGCGAGATTGACGAGAGGGCGGAGGAAAAGTTGTAGAGAGCGACGCATGCGATTAACGCATACACGGACGACGGAGAAGTAACATCATACCCAGTATTATTTAGGCGAGCAACAAAAAACCACAAACAGGCACATTCCGAGAGATGATTGTCATTAGTTCAATTCCTGCCCTCAATGCAAGGCAACGCCCGGTCCGGGCAAGTCTATCTGATGCTTTCATCCCCCTGCTCTCTTCCAAGCAGGAACTAGTGTTTTGTTTTTTTCCCTTTCTCTGTTGACACCAGACAGCCCACCAGAAAACCCCCTGAGAGCCATATTAAGGTTCCGACAAGGCCCATGGCCTCAGGATACATGAAGAGGGGAGGGTATGAAAAAAAGATGCGCGAACAGGGCAAGACGGTTCTTTTCTGCCCGGAAGAAACGAAAGGACACCGCCGTGCTGTTGTTCTCTGTGTGTATGGTTTGATAAGAGATGCTTACCCCTACCCCCTTTTCGCGGTGCGGGGGGAGGGAACGAAAAGACAATTTGTCAAGTGAGGCCAAGAACGCCAGAGTACAATGAGAAAACAAAGACCCAAACGAGAAGAGAAATCCCCCAAAAAGAAGATGCCCCGGGAATCATCATAATACCCAAATCCCTTCGCTCCCATGCCCCCCCGCCTAGCACCTTCCCATATCCCTTCCCATATCCCTTCCCCCCTTTCCAAGGGTTGTGCCGTGATTGATAATGCCCACATAAGTCATGCCAATTTTTCTTTTCTGTATCACCGATTCCCGTGATTTCCGTATTCCCCTTCCCTCCAATTTGTTGTTAGCTCATAGGGGTAAAACAGATGATGCTTTCCCTCGTGATCCCCCCCTTTCCCGAATACAACCAGCAAGGTATTACACATTGCCCCAAAAAGGAAGAAGAAGAAGAAGAAAAGCAACCCAATTCCAAGGCAGAGATGCAGACTCCTGACAGAAACGCAACCGACGTGGTAAAAGGCAGACGCAGACGCAGACGCAGACGCAGACTTGGTAAAAACAAGCGAGGTGTAAGCCAATCAAAACCAGAAGAGCAGAAAAACCAAGACAGCAGAGAAGTGCAGCAGCAACTCCCCCCCGGATCTCACCCAGTGATAATAAGACTCGGTACGATGGTGTGATTTCCTTTCCCAGATGTCGGACATCCCATCGCGGTAAGAATAGACGCAGTTTGGTGATGGCGAATGAAGGATGGCGAGCCAAGAACGACCACGATTGGCAGCCCCTAAAAGAAACGTCCACTGCCAAGATTCCAAAACATAGAGACACCATGCGAAAAAGGAGTGATGGGTGAGTTGGAATTGAATCGCCCAGACAATAGACTCCTCTGCATTCGCTGCGTGGTCCTGGGCTTTCGAGCAGAGCAGCCATGTCGAAGAAAAAGACACACAAGAGGGTGCTCAGGATTTTCCTTGGGGGAACACGAAAAGAGGGGGGGGGAACTCCAACAACACCGCCCCGCGGCGCACATTGTCGGCCGTCCCTTGCCTGGGGCCAGAAGAGGGACGGGATGGAGGGCGGGAACGGAACGGTACTGGGCGGGGAGGCCTTTTGTCAAGGACCGCGGGCGAGCCGGGTCGGGTAGCCGCATGGGAGTAGTCGAGCAGAGTAAGCCCGGCTTGCATGCTGTGTGTTGGACGGCGTTGCAGTTCGTCGGCGCCAAACCCCTTGTCTCAAACGGTTGCCGGCCCCCAGGGCCCCTTGCATGTTCCATCCCGGCCCCGGAGCGTTGGGTTGGAGGTAAGTAACCCCCCCCCCCTCCACAGCCTCACGACCTTCTTGGGCTTTGGAGATGCCCACTCGACAATGTACGAGAGACAGGTACGCCACAAAGGAGGACATGGGCGAGCGAGTCCTTGGGGTGGTGAATGTGTGTGTGTGTGTCGTCATCCGGAACGTTACGTTTCTTGTAGATGAATTGGCGCAGGAAAGGAGGCTTGCAGCGAGGCGCCGCCACTTCTTTCTCTGCTGCGTCTCCCTCTCTCTCTTCAACAGCATCGGAACCAACCCAGTTGCGACTGTTGCTAAAGTCCGAGGATGCAGAAGGAAGCTGCATGCATGGCTGACAACCGTAACGTTTCGGTAGACAAGGGTTGGTCGAGACAGGGAGAGGGAGAGAAACAAGTGCATCTTTCAAATCAACGCCACAGGAAACCCGTATTCTCGGCTGGAGGGTCGGATAGGCCTTTGACCGGTCCCAAATTCGGAGGACGCAAATGCACCAGCCGCTGATGCCGGTGACGGCGATGGTGATAGGGCTCTGGCCGGTGGGCGTAGGTATGTGGGCGAAAGAACAAAAAAAAGACCAAACAAAAAAATGCAGAAAAAATAGCTGGATTCAATAAACAGAGCAATGCAAGAATATACGGGTTGGCGGCGCAGAGGCAGGGAGGAGGGCCCTCCCCCCTGCCTTTACTGGTTTGCGCGGAATACGCCATCTCGAGTCCCAGACAGGCTCCGGCCGAAGCGGGTGGACTCTCAGGAGGCAGACAGGCTGCCGGCGGACCGGCGTCCCGAGGGATGCTGCTGCTGATGCTGGTGGTGGTGCTCGCGGTGTCCGTAGTGCGGGTGCTGCTGCTGCTGCTGCTGCTGCTGATCGACGTCATCCGAGAGGAGAGCGTAGGCGCCGACGTGGTGACGTGAGTGTCCCATGGAGGCGGCGTACATCGCGGAGCCCGGCGTCGGGACGGTGTAAGTATGCCCGTTGGCGAGCGAGCCACTGCCGCCGCCGCTGCCCGTGGAGCCGAGGAGGCGGACGTCTCGCCGCTGCCGCGGCGGCCGGAGGAGCCTGTGGAGGAGGCGTCGGAGTACTTGTAGCTCAGCTCGGAGGCGGAGCCGTGGGTGCGCAGGGAGGTTTCCGATGGGGTGAAGATGGAGTCGGCGCTGCTTGTGGAGGACGGGTACCCGGCCATGTCGGCGTTCGCGTTGGAGACGGTGCTGTTGCTGGTGGTGTGGTGGTGGATGTGCGTCATGGACGGGAGGGTGTGCGGCGCGGGCGGGTAGGCGGAGACCGGGGAGGCGTCGTAGCTTGTGGTGACCTCGGAGACGGCGCTGGTTGGGGGGGGTTGTTGGAGGAGCCGCTGCCGGTGGACTTTGTCGAGGTCGCGTAGGAGGAGGAGGCCGCGGAGCCGTCGGTGCGGTAGGCGAGGACGTTGGCTGTGGGCAGACGCGAGGGGTTCGGGAGCAGACGGTCGCCGCCGCTGGTGGTGTGAGGGAGGGAGGCGGCGACGTTGGAGAGGGAGAAGTTGGGCGCGTCGGCCGGGGAGACGCCTCCTGCTGCGGCGGGGCGGTGGACGAGGGCCGCGCCGGAGGAGCTGTAGCCGTAGCCCGTGCCGTCCGTGTTGACGTAGAGGTCCGCGTTTGAGGGCGCTTTGGCGGCGGTCATGCGGTAGAGGTAGGAGGCGTCCTGGCTGTGGTACGGGTAGGACGGGTATCCCATGGCGCTGTAGTCGACGCCGGTGCCGTCGTCGGCGGGGTAGGCGGCCGGGCTCGTCCAGCTGGCGGGCATGGAGGAGTAGTACTTGCCCGTGGTGCCGTAGGAGGAGTAGCCCGCGGTGCTCGGGGGTAGCCGCCGTGCTGCGGAGCGCGGGGGAGGCCGTCGTGCATCTCGGAGGCGTAGTGCGTCGGGGAGGCGGCGAGGGCGTGGCCTCCGACGGCCTGGTACGCTCGCGCGGCCTTGAGTTCGTAGGAGAAGCCCGGGTCTGAAGGCTGGACCCAGGGTGCTTCTTGAGAGGCGACCTTGGAGAAAGGGTCAGTCGTGATGGAGGGGTTTGGTGACCGGACGGAGAGAAGACTTACACGGAGGAAGTGGCAGGCGTCGATGCCCGCGGCCTTGCAATTCTGGCAGGGCATTCCGTTGCCGGCGTCTCCGCTGCAGCGAATCTTGCGCTTCCGGCACCGGCCGCACTGTAGATCTGTCAGATCTTTCTTTTTCCCCATCCGGTGCGATGAAATATGCAAGCTCCCTTCTTTCTGTGTCTCCCAGCTCTAAGAGAGAAACCCAACCTCGGGATGCTTGCTTTTTGGGAAAGAAAGGGGAGAGGGGAATCTTGGTCGAGTACATCAAACAGGAGCGCAGACAACAAAAGCCCAAAACGACAACCCAAAAAGACAACTGAAAGAATCTCTTTCCCAAAGCCCAAAAGAATCGAACCAAGACTTACAGCAACGGCAATGCGCTTGCGGGGCGGGGTGTCGGTCTCGGGCTCTCGCTCAGTCATGGTCGATGTTCGCGCTTCGGAGGTGCTCGAGTATCGATGCTGACGGTCAGAGTAGACGTAAGGTGGCTCCAGGCGGCTATATCGTCTTCCGTCGGAGTAGCAACTCGGGCTGACCATGGTGTCTTGAGGGGGGGGGGGGGGGGGGCAGGTGAGATTCGGCAAGGCCTGCTCTATGGAAAGCGGCGGCTGTGGCAGAATCGAGGAGCGTGTGGTTTGGATGAGGAAGGACAGGAGGTGGCCTGTTACAGGAAGCGAGAGGGATCTGGAGGCGGTGTTGCTGTTCGCCTTTTTGCCTTATTCCCACTTGTCGAAGACTGGACTGTGTGTGTGTTGGATGTATGTCGTCGATGATGACGGGAGGAAAAGTAGACGAATGGACGACAACCCCTCCTCGAAATGTTGTGAAAGCGTCTCGTTTCAGTAAAATGGGGGTGCTCGATGTTGTTCACACACACACGCTTCCCACTTCTGCGTCGAGGCTGAACCTGAGGGGGAGGGGGAAGGGCCAAGGAAGAAGAAACAAGTTTCTGGGGGTGGGTGATGTTGAGGTTTCTTCAACACGCCTCCTTGTCAGACGTGGATGTTTTAAAGAAAGAGAGAAGGCGGTGGTTCGGTGTCAGCCCTCTTTTTGTTATTCTTCAGTAGTTGGTGAAGAACTTTTGCTGATCTTATGTTTCACACGAAGGAGGCGTAAAGCAAAAAGGTAGATATGTTTGGGGGGGAATAAGATCAAGGAAAGTAAAAAGGGAAGAGAGGGAACTCGGGAAGGAGAAATCAAGAAGCAGCTGCAGCCGCGTTCGATGTTATACCTATCCCCGCCGCCGCACCCAGGGTGGTCACGGACTCTCCAGCGTTCTTCCTTTGATTTTCTTTTGGTACTGCTGGGGGTGAGTGAGTTGAGTGTTGGCTGGTGTTTGCATCTTCTCTCTCCGCACCCTCCTTCATCACATCAAATCTATGGCCCTATCTCGATACTCTCTCTCCGCTGTGAGAGTGAATATGACAAGACAGAGCACCCTTGCGAAATTGCGACAAGTCACTGCGGCCTTTACACTCGCGCACCCCCCTCCCCTCTTTCGCCCTCGTTCGTTCGACGGTCGTTGGGTGACCCCCCGTCTCCCGTATCCTCCCTCTGGCGCGCCCCCATATGGCGGTACCCAGGAGCAACAATCCACGACAGGTGTCATTGGGCGGGTTCAAGGTGCAAGCCTGGGTACGGCATTTGGGGGTGGTGTTGCCCCATGTAGACGCTGAGCTGCTGCGCACACACACAACAACGAGCCGGACGGACGTAGTGTAGAATAGAATTTTTTTTTCTTCTTGTGTATGCTTCTTACAGCGAAACGTTGATAAGGTGGTACACGACCCGGCAAGGTGCAGATTTGAGCAAGGCATCAAGGGGAAAGGGAAGGACCACCACGCACACACCCCCCCCCCCCCAAGACCGCGGCTGTTAACGGACGCCAAACAAGCATATGAGGAGAAGCAGGGCCAAGGTGAGCTTCTCGCTAACCCCCTCGTCATTGCAGACCTCTCAGCGTTGACTTACGTACGGTGACCCCTGCCCGGGGGCCTGTAGAAAGAGACAAGAGCAAACGGGAACATGGAGGGAAGGGTGGAGAGGGGAGGGGAGGTCCGGGGCGGGCAGGATTTGGGAGAGGAGAGGCGAGCAGGGATCAGGGGTAGATCTGCAGCTGTAGGGCCAGCAGCGGGCGATCTGTACCGTATCTTGGATTGAAGGGTCTGGGGGTTCTGGGCCAATCTGGAACCTAGGAATCTTGCGTTGCGGCTATGTGTGTACTTGGGCGCCCAGAGCAAGACGAAAGTGGTCTAAGACCTTTTTGAGACTTGTTATTTCTCAGCCGTACTTGGACTTGGGACGGCATCCAATGAGACGCTCCTCGATATTCGTGAGTCCTAGGGAGGAGAGACAGACCAGGCGGAGAGACCTCGTCGTTTATCGCCACCATCGTCAGGGAAATCCAATGGGCTTGCCGCTGGGAGCGAGACAACGGGCTGGCGAGGGAAGAGAGAGAGGGGGAAAAGAGAGGCCCATGGTTTGATTGTCCCCCACACGCGTCCACGGCTCGCTGAAGAACTGCCGAGTTTGGTTGTAATAACAAACCGAACGGCGACATTGAACGCTCGGTGCAAGTCGTCCGACGGCGAGCTGGAGATGTATTGGCTCGAGAGGAAGCTTCCACAATGAGGAGAAGAGCGTACATGTATCATGGCGCCAGCCTGGCTGCTGCTGGTTACTTCTGCTACTGTCCCCTTCCCCCCAAACCACTTGATGTCACTGGCTCAACAATCGTCAGCAGAAAAGGATCACGAAATTGACGAAACACAAGGTCAATGTCTGCTTTGAGAAAGAGCAACACCTGAAATGGGAAAAGCGCCCTTCCCAAATGACACCAGAGAAGGTGTGTTTCGATGGACTGGCAAACAAGAAACAACAACTCGCGCGTCTCCCCCCCAAAAGTCGTTCGGGCAAAACGGCGGTCTCGGTCCCACCTGGGGCAAACCTCTGATTGTCCAACCCTCTCACGATGCGTCACTGAGGGCAAGCCGGCGTCCCCCATCAACGCGGCCATGTATCTGTGCGGAGATGGGGGGCAGCAAGGCGAAGTGACACTCTGGATGTGATGCGATGCACGCCAGCCCAGGTGCTTCTGCTGCCGCTGCGCAGCGGACAGAGATAGAAGCCGCTGCTGTTGCTGCTTCTGCAAGAGCTGAAGGTTACGTGACGCAAGCCGTCGTCAATGGAATACGCTTGTGGTGGGTGTCGCTGTGTGGTGGTCCCTGTGTGACCGACCCTGCGAGAGCAACAGCGGCAGATTCGCTTTTGCTTGCATTGTGGACAGGAAGAGCCGAGAGGAGTGCGAAATCAAACCGACCGCTCTCTCTCTCTGTCTCCAAAGAGAAAGCAAGACAAGAGCAAAAAGCATGGAGCATCAAGAGGTGTTAGCTTGGCTTTGCTTGCTTTGCCCCTGCCACCCAGCTTTTGAAGTCACACCGCCAACCAATTGCTGAAGAAATTGAAAATCCATTTGCTGCTGCTGCTTGGGGGTTGGATGATGTGCAGATATTTTTGCTTTTTCCTTGCTCCGTTCGTTCGCGCCGTTCGCCAAACATTCGGCGCCAACGCACGTACATATGTATGATGAAAAGATGCCCGGTCAAATTTTGGCAGGAAAAAAAAAATTGACACCGAGAAAGTACCATGCTGGAACGGTCATCATCTGCATTGGCATCGACAAATGGGGGAAATGCACCTCTTCAATAGCTCTGCCAGCCGGCTGCTTCCGCGAGAGATCCCCCTCAGGCAAACTTGCAACAGCAGGCAGGAATATGTGAGGGAATCTCACTGCCGGACAAGACCATGGTATGGCCATGGGCACATCAAAAATCCAGTCGCATTTAGAATGGCCAAGTTGGTATGGTGTTGGTCGTTAGGCGATTGGACTGCATGAATGTGGCCGCCGCGAGGGCCGCTTAACCCTCATCTCATCAGAGGCCGCGGACACGGCCACTTGGCCCCAGGGGAAAGCTGCCAAACAGGTCCATCTCTGTCGCACCGTCATTCTCGAAGCAGGCTGTGGTTGTGGTAGCGCAGCGTCTTTTTGGCTGCCGCCTTGCTGCCCCCCCCCCCCCCCCCCCTCAGTCTGTATGCCCCCATTGATGTCGTTGCTGCAACTCCAAATTCGGGCCCTGCACTCTGATGATCCAGCTTGGCACAACCGTTGGGCCTCCACGGACGTTGGACTTCCGGACTGTTGTAGCGCGCAGCCTTGGGACGAACGAACAAAGCAGCGAAACGAGAACCCTGGGGCGGGAGCAGCTCGATGCACACACGACACGCGCGGGCGCGGGGGTTGAGCAACGGCAGGGGACCAAGAATAGCAGCAAACGGGCAGCGGGCGGGCGGCTGAGGCACGTAGAGAAGATGGTGTGTGTGGGTGGCTCCCGCTTCTGCGTTGCCGTTGAGGCGCGGCTAGGTCCACGTACATCCGTTGACAGCTTTTGCAAGGCTTCTTTTCCACAGTGTGTGTGTGTGTGTGTGTATGCATCTGCCGCCTGCTTCTGCTGCGTCCGCGAAGGAGGGACCCCACCCCCAGGGCGGTCAGTATCTCGGCGTGGAAGAACGGCGGCCACGGTGATGGCGGAGGGAGGGAGGAGGATGCAATGCTACCTCGTCCGATATCTCATGCATTTGAATCAGGGGTAGACAAATGGTCCTGCAGGAGCTTTAAGTGAGTTGAGCCTTTCCACAGTGGCGTCGCGAAGGATTCACTTCCTTCTCTCAGGCTGAAGAACCAGGAGAAGACTTGGGATGGCATGTCCATGCTCGAAGCCGACGGACCATGTTCATCCTCAGGGGGAAACCCTAACGTCCGTAATGACAGCGCGCGTTGCTCAGGGGTGCTACGTACGGTCCGTGTAGAAGCTTCTCCGCCATATCATTGACGAGGCCAGACCGGAGCCGTCGCAGCACAGGCGCCCGAGATGGTCCGTCGTCCAACGGAGTGCAAGGACGAAGGCGAGGTTGCAGGTCCTCTCTCGACCGAGACTCGTGGCTCCGCATGAGCTTATTGCTAGATTGCCCCAGCAGCGCGCGCGCGCGGCAGATGAGACAGCGTCCTCACCTCGCTTCCATCATTATATTTGAACCAGTAGGTCTTACTGATAAACCCGGTCCTCATAAGAGTCTGCGCCGCAGCCCCAAGACACACCGAAGCAAGACGCTCTCGCTGAGAAATGTGGCTCATGGAGGGCAGTTCGTATCGAAAGTCGACTGAGGAGTCTGCTGGCGGTGTGGTACAGCGTCAGGACTGATATCATGCACAATGGTGGCCCAGCAAGGTGAGAACGTCCTGACGACGATCAGGCTGTTGCAAGTGCAGATCCATTTCGCCTTGCTCGCCGCGGGTCCCCCCTCCCTTTCCCCCTCTGCTTGAACCCCCCCCCTGCCCGGATATTTCCTTGCGTTGTGCCTGGCTTCATGACGGGAAGGCAACTGGCAGTAACCCACATGGCTTCGACGGCCGGCTCTGTCAACGGAAAATTTTGCCAGCCATCCTCGGGGTGCTGCATGGGGTGTCAATCGCAGCCAGAGCCGGCCCCGGTCTCTTCATGCAGGTATCCGTTGCAACGGCGCACAAGTCCCGTAAGCGATTGGGCCAGCTCCCAGGAACACAATGTCATCTGACAGCCCATAACGAGAGCGGCCATGCCCGGGGCAGATGGAAATAAGGCCGGTTCGGCGTGGGAGGAAGCAAAGGGGGAAAAAGCCACCAGGCCAGGCACCAAAGAGGCGCAGAGTACGAGCCGATCCGGCTGCCTCCACTATCCGTTGGGCGATATGGAGCATAAGGTAAGGTCCAGGATCCAGGCCTTTGCATGTGTGCTCATATGCTTGGCCTTGATATGCTGCCAATGCTGCCAACGAACACATCACTTTGTGGTTTCGTCCGCCAGACCGCCAGACTGGAAAGGAAATCGATCGGCCTTCTCCGCCTGGCTGGAGCTTATCATCGCCCGACAAGTGAAGACCGCAAAGTAACACAGCTGACGAGCTTTGCCTCATGTCTCTTGCTGAGGAAAGCTCCCGTTACACAGGCTCGTCGATGCCTGGCTGCCGGCCGGCCTGGGAAGAATTGCAGGTGTTCTGCAGAGAGACTCGACATGCTGTCACTTCCATCATCCTGTGCAACATTAGTGACTGGATGTTACGGGCTGCCTTGGTGGGGGGAGGCAGGGCTGCGAGACCTACTCGAGAGACCGCCATGTTGGCCACTTGCCGTCTTTGCCACGGGGTTGCAGTCGGCATTAAAGATAGATTCCCTCCACGATAAAAGGATCAGTCGTTGTCGGATGTAAGTGACGAAGGCCCTCGAGCTCAAGATATCAATCATCGTCTCCCGAACAAACCTGGTCGTAAGAACTCCCGAAATGTCCCCCCTCCATGTGGCCAGCTGAACTACGAGGCAGTCGGAGACTCTTCTGACAGGTCGAAGCCGTTGTTACACGCATGCCCGGCCCTGCATGCGAGTTCCAGAGATGGGCTGTCCGTGGCCCATCGTCCGTCTAGATGCCGCCAAGGGGGACACACAAGAAGCACCTTGAAGATATGACAACTGACAGATGACAGCTACCACCAAACGGCAGGCGGGCTAATGTAGCCTCCCTCCGCGGGCCACTCTGATGTGCACCGATCCCCACTTCCGCGGTTGACTTCCGAGCCGCTTACTTGCAGCTCATGCGAGTCGAAATGGGCTTCCCCCCCGGGGAGATATGTTTGTTAGTTTGCAACGGCGAAATACTGAGACATTACCTGTCCTGCTTCGAGCAGGTCATTCGCCATGTGCGACGTGAGAGAAAAACGCCCCACGGTCCTGATGGTGATGATTTCCTCTCTATCCCCAACTCCTAAAACCCCCATCCCCCACACATCCGGACTCCTGGCCAACAAGAGATGTAACGAGATGCTTGCGTGCAGGTTGCCGTGGCCGCATCTCGACAGGTCAACGAGATTTTTCATGAAACACGAGCCTTACGCGGGCGGCAGTGGCAACGTCGGCGTCCATTCAAGTACTTTTCTTTTTGGAGGGGTGTCTACATCTGGTGGTCGACCGTGCTTGCTGTGAGCTGGACAACGGAGACTGGGTATTCTGCTCTGCTCTTCTGCTGCTGCTGATGTTGTTGTCGTGGACGAAAAGGAAGGGGAGGATGCGAGAACCATGTCCGCAGTGCTGCTATCTTCGTCTGTCTCCGCCTCGATCCCTGCCTCGATTCCGGTTATCATAATCTCTGCGGTCTCTGTGGTCTCTGCGACCCGAGTCCCGATCGTCGCGTCTCCGGTCGTGATCATCGTACCGTCGTCCGGCGTTCCGATCGTCGGATCGGTATCGATCACCATCTCCCCTCCTGTCCCTGTCCCTGTCTCTAGGTCGTCCGGGGCTCCGACTTCTCCTGCGTTCCCTGTCCGACCTGGCGCGATCTTTGCCCTGCTGCTCCTGTTGTCCCTTGGGCTCAGGCCGGCGGTTGCTGTCACGCTCGGCACGGCCCTTCATCTCCTCATCTCCATACACGAGATCGTAGTTGTCGCCGTCCCTCTCGTACACGTCGCGGTATTGCCTGCGCTTCTCGAGCTCGTCGACTCCTCCCCATCCACCCCTGGAGGCGTTCTTCTTGCGCTTGCTGTTCGTGTCGTCTCTCCAGACCTGGCTCAGCTTGCTCACACTCTGTGAGAAGTCCACGTGGATGCGGCGGTCGTCAATCAGCACGTCCTGCATCTTGAAGTACGCAGCCTCGCAGGAGGCCTTGTCGGCATACTCGATGAAGGCGTACTGAAGACTGTCGCCCGTCTTGGCATCGCGGATGACCTCGCAGCTGAGGATCTTGCCAAACCGACCAAAGATGAGCTCCAGATCGGCATCCGTGGTGACCGGGTTGAGCTTGCAAACGAACAGGACGTTCTCGGGAGGGGCGACCTCGGCAAACGGCAAATCACCCATCATTTCCAGAGTGAGCGCTTGGGCCCGTGCCTCCCTCTCCCTCCGCCGTTTTTCAACGGCCTCCTCGTCCATGTCGTCGTCCTCGTGCAGGGCAGCCTCGTCCGCGATGCGGACAGTGTCGAGCTGAGCCTTGCTCGGTGGCGGCGATCCGCTGGGCTCCCGCAGCTCCGGCGGGTCGGGGTAGGGGTCGTCGAGAACGATGGTGTGCTTGATGCGGATGTCGATGAGCGGGTGTCCCTTCTCATCCACGATGGCCTCGTTGATCTTCTCCAGCACGTCGAACCCCTCGACGACCTTGCCAAAGATGGCAGCCTTGCCGTCCAGGTAGTCCGTCTCGTCGCCCAGCGTGACGATGAACTGCGACGCAGCGACGCGCGTATCCGGGTCCGACTCGAGGGGCGCGGTGGCCATGCTCACGGTGCCGCGCTCGAGGTGCTTGAGCTTCGGGTGGAATAAGGCGGGGAACATCTTCTTCTTGCTGTCGCCGGACAGCAGGCCCCATATGGAGGTGCCGCCATCGGACTCCTTCGACAGCGGGCCCAGGGGGTCGCCGGTCTGGAAGGAGAAGTTCTTCTGGACCGAGTGGATGGGCGAGAAGTTGTAGTACTTGACTTTGCAGAGCTTCAGGAAACTGTCGCGCTTTGTGGTTAGCTGAGCAAGAGCTTGGTAGCGGCACACAAGGGCAGTAGCTATGGTGTCAACTTACTTTTCGCACAGCTTCGGCGCGTAGTCGACCAGCAGGTCAATGACAATGTCACCGGAACTGGTCTCCAAGAGGACCGACATTGCGGCGGTCGGTCTGGTGCGCTGCCTCAGAAGCCTAGGCTGATGTCGCAATCGTGTCTCTCGTCGCTTTTTCCCTCTTCGTTATCGGTGCTATCGTCGCGATGACAGCCGTTGACGGTTGCCTTGTCGTCGTCGTCGTCGAAGTCGTCGTGGTGGACGGAGCTTCCCGAAACCTTTTTTTTCCTCTTTGCGCCGCGATGATCAACAGCGACCCCAACCAGATCAAAAGTTCCGCTTTGTCGAAAAAAAAAAAACACACGAGATTCCAAACTTCGAAGCTTTCGCCGATCTGGACGCAGCTACGTAAGCAGAGCGCAAGTGGCGTTTAGGGCGCGGGGGCGTGCGTGCGTGGTATCGTGTGTAGTCGATTGTTTGCAGCCAGAGGTGGGAGGCCAAATCCACGAGGCAACGGGCCCACGAAGGTCGAGCTGCGAAACAGTGTCTCGTCACATAGTGCCACTTGTGCTATGCATACGGCCTGTGCACACTGTACATCAAAGTTGCGTGATCGGCGAATCGAATCACACACCAAAAAAACATAAAAATAAAAAAAGGGGGCTCCATTTATTTGAATTTCGGAGCTTGGAGCTTGACCGATTGGATCCGGCCGAAGAGTCCCAAGTCTGGCAGATCGCATTTCGCCAAATTTTGGACCTTTGATTTGCTTTTCTTGGTCCTGGGCAGAAAACATGGCTCGCCTGTCTGTGATTGATTTCTGAGAAACTGGGGGTGGCAACGGCACGCACACACAGACTTTGGAGAGTTGCAGCCTGCAGCAGCAGGTAAGCAAGCTCCGAACTATGCCCGCATGCATCGCGAAGATCTCCCGTCATGCTCGAACCACATCCACATGTTTATCACACAAAGAAGCAATTCTTTCGGACTTTGGACACCGCAGAAGCAAGATTGAATAAGGTAAGGGAGTAAGTAATAAGGTGGTTGGTATGTAAATTTGGTGTCGTGTCGGTCATTACAAGCTCTATGTCTGTTTGGTATCCTACAACCGCCAAATAAAGATACGCAGAAGAAAAAGAAAAAGTGAGGATGCCAGGCTGTGCTGATCAAGTCCTCGCCGTTGTGTGTGAACATTTGAAAAAAAGATTTCCCTCGGGCGAATGCTGAAAAAATGAAGCAGCAAGTGCTATTCGCCCGTATGCATCCAACTTTTTGTTGTCCCGTGGTGCATACCATGCCATGCCACTGCACTGCCGTGCCTTTCTCGGCAGGTCTGTAGAGATTCCCGCCGCCTTTCAACGCCATTTCCCAAAGGTAGATCGTACCTTATTCTGTCCCAGATCCCAAATTGCCGAAAAGAAAAAAAAAAAAAAGTCCAAGCCCGGCAAATTAGCTGTAGTAGTTGATGGTCGACATCTGTCGATCAAAGAGGAACCAGGAAGAGCTCAAGGGGAGCTCTTACGTCGTCGCTCAGAGCGCAGCTCCTTTTCCGTGTCCATGAGACGGCACTGAACCCACATGCGGAACGAGCTGTCGCTCCGCACCTGCTCGCAGTTGAGCAGCTCCATCAGGGCCCGCTTCATGCCCTCGTTGACGTCGAACAGGCGCTGCTCCTCCTCCGCGACCGCCCAGATCGTCGTCTCGTCCGCGATCGGAGCGAGGGAGCTGCTGCGGCGCGTCTTGGGGGAGGAGAGCGACGAGCGCCGGCTGCGGCTGTGGTGTCTGCGACCGCCGCCGCCGGTGGGGTACTGTCCGAAGGGCGAGCAGGTGCTGCGAGTGGGGGATACTGAGGGTGAGGAGGCGAGGGAGGTGTTGCAGGTGGTGGTGATGGGCCTGATCTGGTCGAGGTGTTGGCGGAGCTCCTCGTGTTGGGAGTGCAGGAGGAGATATTGTTGCAGGGCGAAGTTGGAGGTTTGCTCCTGTGAGAGGGGGAGGGTGCTTTGGGCGGCCATTTTTGATGGTGTTGTTAATGGATGTGATAGTTGTAATGTGCAGGTAAGATGTCTGTGGGCTATTGACGAGCCCATCGGAAACCAGTATGGGAGAGGAACAAAGGGTAATTGAGATTGGTTTGGCTGTGGGCTGATGAGTGTGTAGGTAGGTTAGACGAAGACAAAGTTCGGAGTGTCGTCGGCAAGTGTGTGCAGCAGCGTGCACTGGCGAGATGTGGTCGTGTAATGACGAGTGGGTAGCGAGACGATGTCGTCAATGTGATGCTGTTCGGCAGTGGAGGTAGATCGGTCACCGCAATGGTTCTCAGGTAGCTGGATATATATCCGAGTCGTCGTCGGTGGTGGTAAGTGGTGAATTTTGTTTTTGTTTGTTTGTTCTCCAACAACGGTAAAAGAGGCGTCAAGCGGCTGATAAGAGCGCAGGAAAGGGCCTCGACGGTGAATGGCTGGGATGGGAGTGTGAGAGGGGGGGAAGACGGAGGAGGGCAATTGACTCGTGGTCTGGCTTGGTCCGATGGTTCGAGGAGGAGGAGGAGAATGGCAGCGTGCGTCGAGTACTAATACCGAGTACCTTCGCTAGCTCTCCCGCCCTGTCGATGGCGTCGATCACAGGTGGAGCCGTCGTCCTTTGTCTCCTTTCAAATGGACCCCCGTTGGCGTGCAAGAGAAGGAGATGCGGACTGGGGCGCGGGCGTTGGACCTTGTCCAACTGGTCCGACTTTTTGCGTGGGTTTGGCGGGGGTCGCGCAGCAGAGGTTCCCCTCAGATGTCGGTAATAAATGTGAAAAAGAGGAGAAGGGATGCAGCGACTGATCGGGGCGTGCCCGCTGGCGAGCAGATGTTTGGTCAGATATTGAGGAGGTGAGGAGGTGAGGAGGTGAGAGCTCTCGTCCCGGTCCGGGGAAAGAGAGGCGATCAAGTAATATGTAGCTAAGGTGTGCGTCGTGCCTCTTTTGCAGTTTGCGGTGTGCACGTCCGATGCAGCTGGATAAGGGTCGCTTGGGTCGGTCGGTACCGGTAAGTGTAAGCCAGGCCCAGTATGTAAGAAACTCCTCAACTGGGTTCCGTGGTTCCTCAACTGAAAGCCCCCCCGGTAAATGGTGGTCCTGTCGGGCGTGGCAGGTTTTCCGGTTCTTGTTTTTATTAATAGGTAGGTGACGGTGGGATGTCGCCCGGAAGGGAATAAGCGGAGAGTTGACGAGATAAGGTAATGCGCGATGGAAGGGAACCAGAGACTTGTCAGAAACTGGGCGAGATGAGAATGAGAGACAGGCCAGGCACAGGAACCAGCCAGCCAGCACGTTGATTATCGTGGTGCTGTACCAATAATCAAAGCTTGGACGTCCCTCGTGGAAATCACCCCCCGTTCGAAGTGGCGCTAAATAGAACCAGCAGAAGAAGCCACACGGCGTTTAGCACACCATACAATGCAAAGGGACCGGGATGTTTTTGGGCCCTCGGGGCTGGACTTCGACGTGGGTTTCTGGGTGTGCTTGCTGCGGTGCGTACGCCGTATGGTGTTTACGGGCCAAGACTCGGGTGCGGTGGTGGTGTCCCACTACTAATAAATACCAACAAACGGCGAACCCGTTGTTGCAAAACCGACAGAACTGGGTAAGGCGCCCGGTAGTCAGGAGAAGGGATGCGCAAGCAGGGTGCAGAAAAGGGAATAGGGAACGCGCCGGCCGACAGCCGGGAGGTGGTCTGGAAGCTTTTTTGGGACCAAGTGATGCTTTTGATGGAGCGGTTCAGGTCTACCGTCGCAGGAGTCAAAGCCCAAAGAGACTAAAACTTTGGCTAGCTCTGGTGTGATGGCGTGCGTTTCCGTTGTCCGTGACGGCAGAGGGGATGGACGGGAGGGGGAGGGATGAGACTTTTGTGTAGGGATGCAATTTAGGGAAGGGGACCTAGACTCAGGCAAGTTGGAACCAAATTCCCCAAAAACTTGTGATTGTGGTAGATGATACGGTCTGAAATCTCACTGAGCGGTGGTGTCCGGTGGTGGTGATGGTGACGATGAGGGGATGCCAACTACCTAATATTGGCGGCCGATAGCGTAAGACGGGACGGACGGGGATATGGATGTCTGGGAGATGGTGTGTGGAGGGAGCACTCTCGACGACCCCTGGTCCAATTAATAGACCCGGTCCAGCCCGGATGGGAGGTGGATGGCAATACGAAGACAACTGACAAGCGCGCTGTCGTTTTTCAATGCGTGTAGGCGCTGCCCGCAGTGTTTTGCCCACTCGAATGGCAGGTCGGAGTTGGCAGAGGGGTCGACTGTGGATGCGGTTCGCTGCCGGTGGTGCAATAAACTGGTTCGATGTTGCGCTATCCAACCGGTAAAAGAAGGGCACAGCAATGGAGCATGCAACTAATACCTAGCAACATGCAGCCCACGCGCTCCGACGAGAGGTCCAGTTGGTCCACGTTGGGGCTAGGCCTTGCTTGCTCTGCCCTTTTGCTGATGGTGGTGGTGGTGGTGTTGTTGGTGTACCGTGTATGTAAGGTAGCCAGCCCACGGATATGATGGCGCTATCTCCTGAGTTCTTTCGTGTAGGTGGTTTTGGGGGGACCTTTGGCCAAGTTGAGCGCCCTGATACGGGTCTACTTCCCAAATTGGTGGTGCGCAGGGTCGTGTCGGCGTGGCGCTGTTAGTGCAGCCGGCGACAAGATTGTGATACCGACGATGCGGTTGGCGAAGGCGATAACGAAGTTCGATGATAAGGTGCGAGGGCCCCTGGAGGCGAAATCGACCTCAGCTGGCTGCTAGCCTAGCGTCTGCGCCTGTGTGGTGCTCGTTGCCGGCGCCGTGGTGACGACGATGCTGATGCGATGCCAGAAAGACGTTTCTGGCGAATGGGGACTGGAGGAGGTGCACGAAGCTGAGGTGATCGTGGTGTTGTTGCTTCTGCTGGGGCGTAGTATTACCGGTATGGCTGTGCGGGCTCGTGTCTGCGGGGCCGCGCTGCTGTTTCTGCAGTTCTCGTGATTCCTGTTGATGATGCCGGTGCTTGTTTTGTTGTTGATGTCCGTGTTCAGGTTTATGCTGGATTTCCGGAGGTTCGGGGGTGATCCAGGTTATATCACAATGATACATAGCAATACGGAGAAATATGCTGGTGACAATATCGACGGGCTTGTCCTGGGTTTGGTCTAGACTAAGGTACTTGGAGGAGGAGGGAAATGGTTGCTTGAGACTGAACAACTGTCTCGGGGCTTGACGCCTTTGAGGCTGGTGGCATTTTGTACTTCCCAACTCGAGGCCGCTACAGGGCCATTCGAACACACAAGTGACGTACGTGCCTCAGAAGACCATGTGGCTTGCCAGCGCTTGGGGTCTCACGTATCGCGATCCCACGTTTGGTTCTCCTTTGCTTGCTTTGCCATTTCTCCCTGCTTTTTTAGCCCTCGATGAGGTATTCGCCTGGTAATAATGGGGACACAAGGGGGCCACTCTTTGGCCACGGCCCGCTAATAACGCTCATGCTTTATGTTTTTTTTTTTGGCTCCGATGTGCTTTGAATAGAAGCTGTCCCCGGCACGACTTCCGAGAAAGACAGGACAAGCAGTTGGAGCTGGAGGGGTTCTGGTAAGGGGACATCCTGTTTTCAGACAAATTCGCATGCTCGTGTTGCGGGAGATCCCTCTGGGCGGATCAGCCAACGCCTCTGATCTCAAGCGCAGCCTGCCCTCGAGACGGCTTGTAGACAATCATGCCCAGCAGGCAATGATGGTGAGCGGTGAAGGGTGTACACACCGCGCGCTCAGCGGGTGTCGAGATACCTTTTGGTTCAGTTTGGCAGCTTGAGAAAAGAACCTTCATGCTGCTGTGGGTTGCATGGATGTCACTCCGACACCACCTTCACAGAGGGCTTGCAAGCGGACATTCGTCCGGGCGAGACGACTTCACCTCTCGCTTCAGGCTGGCGGCGCGGCGACGCCAGCGCCTGCACCTCTACCGAAGGCCCAGGAGCTCCCATCATCAAATGATCGGAGGGGATCAGAATTCCCTGACAGTCCAGCCTCTGGGATCGTCGCCCCCGGTGTACGCAACCGCAGCCACGAGACCACCAAGAGGCGGTTCGTACCTTGCAGAGAAGCTCACCTTTGGCCCCCAATAGACGGAAGGGCGGCGGGCGATCCCAAGTCCTCTTTTTTTTGACAAGTCGCGAACCACACCAGACAACACACGCACACCACGCAGAATTCGATCCGAACCAAACACATGATGGGACTGATGGGAAAGACGACAGGCCGGCCCATGATCTGAGCCTTTTCTGATCCTCATCCTTGTGGCGCGTGCGATGACTTCATAGCCTCGTTTCAACGGCTCGACCCTGCCCTGTTTCGTTCCCGCCTTTTTTTTTCCCCTCCCCCTAACCCCCTTCTCCTGATCCCGATCCCGCCCCCGGCCATGTCGCTCCCATGCCGTCAAAGGAAGGTCCAGAAGGAAAGATAGAGCTCCCCCAGCTCCAAAAAGCTCTGAGCTTCCACAAATGATGGCCAGACCACCAGAACCGGTGGATTGGCAATGTGTTGGTGCTCCCGGAGAATGCCAGCCCGCCCAATCAGTGAGCTCCCTACGTCTCTTTTCTCCTAATCGATGTTGCAAGGGTCCGTTCCTTCGTGCGAGCCACAAGACCTTTGCACGTCACCCAGGCCCAGCTTGCGTGGTGTTTCGCCATAATTTCCATTCCTCCCCCCCAGCAAATTTCAGCCACACCTTGAACTGTGAACAATATGACGTTCATCCGCTGTCAGGCTCATCTTTTCATCTTTTCACACGTCGTCGACCGGAGCGTAGTCTCCGTATGGTATTTTGCCAACACAGCCTTACGTAAATTCCATTCTCACTGGGTCAAGCTTTTCCGTCTGTATTGAATTGACTTTCTGGGGTTCCCAACCGACAACCGAAGAGGAGGGGAGAAGGCAACGGGCGAAGGTTAGAGGAGAAGAAAAGGTTGACCCCTCATCCTGAACGTTTGCGGTGCTCTCGAACTCTCTCCACGCCCTGAGACTGCCGGAGCATCAGGCCACATGCCCTGGCGCCCCCAGGAATGCGGGGAAAGCTGGGGATGCATGAAGTTGACAGGCAATAACCTGATAATCGACTGGTTCGAGGAGGTCCCAGTGAATCTTGTTGGAGATGGCATGATGGGCTCGGGAAAAAGCTTGGGGTGCATGCTCGAGCTTGCGAACGATGTTACTCGCCATGAACTGACTTTCAGCCCCGACTTTATATCGTCGTAGGTACGACACCAGCTTGCCATTCGCTGCCGCAAGACGCCATTCACTCTTGGAGTCACCAGATTTCCCTCTCCCTCCCTGACAGAAGAGCCTGGAGGCTTCTCGGGTTTCGGGAGATCTCCCATTTTACCAGAGACGCACCAGTTTCCATGCTCAGACTGGACCCTGCGTTTTGGATTTGCACGCATGCCATCGTTGATCCTTGTCAACCTTGTGAGCTCTCCTCGTGCTGATGTAGGTTTTGCAGCGTCAGGCCATGAACTGCTGTTGCTGATTCATCGTCTCTTGTCAAGTTTATCGCGCTTCACATGTCGTGATATTGCAGCTAGCTGGCCTGGCGGAAACTCTTTTTCTTGAGCCAGCAGTCACTGCGCTGTCTAGGCTACGGGAGTCCAGACGACGATATCTTGAGAGCTTCCTTGGAAGGCGCGCCAGCGGTCTAGAACTCTCTGTGCTCGAGAGATGCATTGCCTCGGCGGCGTTGCGTCCCGCAAGTTGCATATGCACGATGCCGAACATTCGGCGCGGTGGCTCGGACAGCTGCATTGCGGTAGCATCAACCTTCTTGCCGCGTAGGCTCAACCGCGGCTTATCAAGGCGTCACGGTCGCTTTGGTGACGATCTCACCACATCACGCTTGTGCTCGTACTTGAGGGCGCAGACACTCGGCATATCCGGATAGGAACACTGTCGCTGTAGAAGGGGCCCTTTTGCAGCGCTCTGGCGGGAATCGGGAAGTCGACGTAGTCCAAGCCCATGCCACGTTCGCGGCAGCGGCTGCAAAACGCCTCGAAGGTAACCTCGTTGCGCTGAGTTGCAGATATCAAGACCTCCACCTTGGGGTAGAGTGTGAACAGCTCCTCGACCGTCGCGATAAGCGCTGGGATGATGCTCTGATCGTACGTGATGTCGGCGCCAATGACGACGTCGACGCCATCGCCATTGTTCCACTTCTGGTCTTCTGTTCCGATGAGGGCGTGTCCCCATCTCAGCTCCATGGGCCTGACGAGCTCGCTGTCTTGAAGATCGTTCAGGAAAAAGCTCTCTGGGAGGTTGTTGATAACATCATCGGACCCGTCTGAGGCAACAACGTGAGCGGCACCAAGGTGCTTGGCGCAGAGGATGGCGAGATATCCGGTTCCTGCACCGAGTTCCAAGACCCTTTTTCCGTTGATGATCTGATGGTTGGCGCACAGGTACTGCCCAAGGTGCAAGGCGGCTTCCCATGTTCGGAGTCCCGTGGTGCCAGACGCAGAGATCAGCGAGCGGGCCTCAAGCAGGGTGATGTCAGGCGTAGATAACGACTGATCTGGGGATGGATTCTCCAGTCCGCTAAGGTGATATGTGACGTAGGACTTTTGCTGGACGGAAGACGCCTCGGAGGGTATTGGATTCGCGAGAGACTCTGACAAGGCTGTCATGAGATCTTCCGAAACCTCCTAAGCGTAGTCAGACGCTTCCGCCCAGGGACGTGTTGTGCTTGGGTGTTACAGATTGAGGGGCACTTACATGCTGGTCCCAGTCCTCAATGCTCGACTCTATTCTCGCGACGAGCTCTTTAAGTACACGAAGTCTATATCGACCTGGGGGCGCGTAACGTGGGCCTTCGTCTGAAAACAGCTTCTTGTAGATTGCATTCTGGGCCTCTGGTTCTCGAATAACTTGAGCGGGTGGGTAATCTACCGTTGGCTCGAGCTGGAGATATTGGGAGCAGAACCGATTGACGGAGTCGTCTGGTGTTGAAAGATGGTCCATCTTGGCAATGAATCTGGTACGTTGTGCCTGGTGCCTGGTGCCTGGTGCCTGGTGCCTGGTGCCTGGTGTAGTTGACCAGGGTTTCAAGTGAAGTTGTCGTGTTGCCCGATTGGGCTGTGAGATGAAAAATTGGCAGTGTGAGAAGCACCAAACTGGGAGCTTCTGCAGAGAAAATTAAAACACACCAGGCTCGAATCAATCAAGCCTTCACTTCTTGGGGGGGGAACTGTAGGTCCAAGGCAGAGGTCGAAAGCAAAAGAATGATCTGGTATCAATATCTTCTCAAGGCAGGTCCCTTAATGGTAGTGAAATTCGACATGTCAATATGAGCAGGGTCGAGGGGCACCGAGATATTGCTGAGTCAGAATCGCAAAGTTGAGCCGTACAAACACAGTGCAGCATCGGACCCCTCCACAAGCTGCTCCAGCGTTGTCGATTTCCAGAGTTGCATCCCAAAAATTCTAATTCGCTGGGGGAAGGTGCCAGTCACATGACATTTGGTGCGCTCCTGCCAGACACGAAAGGAAAAAAAAAAGGGAAAGATCCAGTCGCCCCACGTGACCCTGACACTTAGCGCCACTCTCCTCGCTGGCAGGCAGCGCTGTGCGCCGTCCTGAGGCACGGACGCTTTCTAGGGCTTCCGCCCAATTAAGCGAACCAGTCCCCTCGCGGAAATTTCACCTCTGGTACCCCATCACAATTCTCAGGACTTTGACGATATCACACCTCTCCGACTTTCTGTCTCAGCGTCAACCCTCTCGACAGACAGATCAGCCCAACCGCGAAGATGGCGGACGTCGACACCCCCGTCACCCTGCGAACTCGCAAGTTCATCCGTAACCCCCTGCTTGGCCGTAAGCAGATGGTCGTGTGAGTTTGCCCCCTCAAGATTTCCGTCTTTGTCTGCCCCAAGAAGCCCCCCGGATCGAAGGAGAGGAGGAAACCACCCGCAACGAGAGCAGCATCCAACCGCGACAATCCATCACCGCCGGCATCGAAGACCGACAGAGAGCGACAACTGCGACAGTTTTATCGGCCACAAAATTCGACGAGACGCGAGCGCGTGGAGGAGACATGGGCAACCGGGGCGAAGGGCGGGAAAAAGTTCGAAGCAAGAGACTTGTGTGTGCTGACTTTGCCCGCGCAACAGTGACATCCTCCACCCCGGCCGTGCCAACATCTCCAAGGATGAGCTCCGTGAGAAGCTCGGCTCCTTGTACAAGGCCACCAAGGACCAGATCAACGTCTTCGGTCTCCGCACCCAGTTCGGTGGTGGCAAGACCACCGGCTTCGCTCTCGTCTACGACTCCCCCGAGGCCATGAAGAAGTTCGAGCCCCACTACAGACTGGTCCGCGTTGGCTTCGCCAACAAGATCGAGAAGGCCAGCAGACAGCAGCGTACGTCGACACCGGTCCGTCACCCGGGGAGGATATCAGAAGGTCCTGCAGAAGCGGTCGGGCATCTCCCCGAATGCCGTCCCTCTGCCGGGCCATCTGATATCTCCCGCGCGGTGGCGAACAACACACCCCACCCCCAAGAAGCAAACGCTGACATTCCTCGCGCTCCACAGGCAAGCAGCGCAAGAACCGCCAGAAGACTCTGCGCGGAACGGCGAAGGTCAAGGGTGCCAAGAAGAAGAAGGAGTAAGCGGTTTACCTTGCCTAGGGTCAAGGCGCATGAGGGATTCCCCGGATCATCCGCACCGTGGGCGGCGTTGGTGGAACATGAAAATGAAAAATGTCGTCAACTTGGGCTCGTGTGTTCCTTGGGGGTTCCCTTGTCTCATGGGGTTATCCAACCGGCTGCGGCTTTGTGCATCATTCGACGAAGAAACACTGCGGCTTTTGCATCGTCCCTTGTTGTGTCTTCGGCTGGGTTGGTCGGAGCACATAAAATTCTAGAGTCTACGCGGCGTGAAAGGGGGAATGGGTTCATGATTCTCTCAAATATGAAATGCATCAAAACAAACCGTATGCCCTGGTTCCCCAAACACTTGACCCTGATGTTTCGTGTGAGTGTTGGCTAGTGGCAATGCTTGACTGGTTCAGGATGGGAACTGGTGTCCACCTGTGGAACATGGAGACAACCTATTACACAGGGTTTGGCGGAGTATTTTTGGAAGCCGGCAGCTGCGTTTCCATCGTATCTGACGAGAAGGAAACCACAATCCTCAATGACCACATATTTAGCAGTAAGACTATCTGCTGTTCATTCGATTTGTCCTCGAATGTGTAGAATTTGCTTGGCTGTGCAGTCTTCTCTTGTTGTTTTCGTCGAAAAGTCCTTGCTGCGGTTCTGGGAGGTTGATGCAGACAAACGCCTCGCCTGTGAGTGGATGCTATTCGCACGAATAAGAAGACGACGATCCACGTCGACAGTGTCGCCAGCCAAAATATCAAAACTCGAATTGAATTTCCATTTGGTCACTACCTTATTTTTCATCAAGCTGATTCAGAACAAATCCCTTGGTATTTAGCTGCATCCGTTGCATGGACGGGGGTAGAAATATCAAGCTATTCTCGTCTGCCGTTCGAAAGAAATGGATGGCACGGTGCTGGGCATTTATGTTCAAGACATGAGAGCCCATGGCAGCTCTCCCTTGTCTCTACGTGCTCTCATACATGCCATTCAACTCTGGACTTATCTCGGCTGCTCACCTTCGATCTGAATATAGATCTCGTGATCCGGTGTGGAACGCAGCACTGCTGCACGTCAAACTGTCGGCGCGAGTTGACCAGCGTTCCGTCACACAGACAGCCATATCTATTTAAGACATTATCTATCTTCTTCTTCTTCATCAAAACGGAGGCAACAGATTCATCGGGACTGTCGTGTTCTTCGAGGAGAAGACGCCATCCATATGCGTCAAATGCTGCGATACCTTAGAGATGGCTGGCGAGGAGCGTCGTCAAGCACGCACTGGCCGTTGCCAGTCAAAGTATACAAAGAACCGGATAATCATACGGCGAGGAACATCGAGAGAGCTGCAGAACAACACGTGTGGAATCCGAAAAGTTTGACTTCAGGTGAGGTTTTCTTCCGGGTTTTCTCGAAAGCCATGCTGGCCTGGATTAACCCGACAGACAACCAGATCGAAGTTGTACCCGTCATTCGTAAAGATTCTGAGAGGTTTAGATCTTTCCAGGATTATATAAGATTAGGCGTGTAATCGTCGAAGCGTCAATCATTGGTTAGATTATCGACATTTTGATGATGTTTCGGAGAAAATGGGTATAAATCGTGTCCAAGAAGCTTTCAACCTGAACAACAACCGCACTTTCCTCCAATGAGTTGACTGGAATGCGACTTCTTTCTTTTCTTATGGCCAGCTCTGTGAGATGTATTTAACATCGCCTGGACATGCATATGGTTGCAACTCTTGGGACACAATGGCCTTCAACTTGGCTCTGGCGAAGCAATAGCCATGCCGGTTCGTAGGAGTTCAAATTTGTCCAGGCAAACGGGATGCACAAGCGCCGCCGGTCGTCGTCGTGCCGCTCAATTTGAGAAAACGAAGTCAGCCTTTGAGATGGCGATTCACATACGCAGCTTCCGTTGCCGATGTATGGGGCAAATTAAGCAGGAAGAGTGGAAGAATGACAGAGACAGGATGCTGTATGGCGAAAGTCAGTGTGTCTGATTAGCCATGCTATAACTCTGATTTCTGACTTCGGGCGTGGTTTATGAATGACTGTCTCTTTTCATCCTGTCCGACAACGTTCGCACTCGATTGTGCAGAGATTTCAAGAACGACCACCCACCAGGCGATATTTATGTAAAGCAGCCCCAGACTAGAAGTACTATGAGCTCAGTAGCCCTTAATACTTGTAATACTAGAGGCAATGGAGAGGGGCCTGAATTATTTGTCACATAGTCTGGTTGCTTGGCCGGGCTTGTATTTGAATTTCTGGTATGTATTTAAAAGAACTCTTTCTATCGAGATTTCAACCCTAACCAAAAGCAATAATGGCTTTTCCCACCTGACTCCTCCGAGACTCTATCACATCGGTCACTGTTTCCCGGCACCAATTGAAAACATCTAGCTTGTAGAGCTATCTAATTGTGTTGAATTCGCCAAACGGCGTCAAGTACATCTGAATAAACCACAGCTGATGCCGGACGCCACCAGGCTCGAGGGAAAGAGAAACAAATCGTACAACCGAGGGACGCAAAACCATCAACAAGGACCAACTTGATGGTATGGACGAAGTGTTTTGTCAAATCTAACAAATCTATATGCAAGCGAAAATGCCCAAACGCGCATTGTTCGGCGTTGAAAAATCACCACACCAGGTGATTGGCAGAAGCTTTATACTCGTCCTCCTTGGGGGCACAGCGCAGAGATCTCCAGTCGATCTCACGCCCAAAAGCCCCCGTTTCTGAGAACTTGCCTCTAGAACCCAAGTTGACACCAGCGCCGGCAGCAACTGCCTAGGAACATGAACCACACCCACTGAGTCTGATGCTCGTCTGAATCACTCGCCGACCATTTCGAAGATACTTTCAGAGGAGGCCTTCTTTCCATATAAGAACAGTATCTTTCTACCCTTTTGGGACCTCCCTTCAGCAAGAGACGCACAATGAAACATTCCGTTCTTCAGTTCTAAATCGATCGTTTCTGTCTCTGTGCATGCTTCTCAACGACACTGCAGTCTCAAATATGGAAAAGATACATGTGGCTATCCGATATTCATGCCCATAATCTAATATTATGTCGCAACCATGCATGAATAAACCACTAAAGATGAACAGGGAAGGAAGACAGCGTCGACGAGTAAGAGAAAGCAGGTCGACTTTTGTGCGTGTGCTCTTGTCGACCAATTCCCATCTCACAGTGAAGCCACCTCGGCTTCAAAAACACCACAATGCGAACTCCAACAGACCGGGAAGACCGTAAGATTGTTACCCAAACAGTGTCATGTGGCCGAGGCCACGCTTTATATGCATCCCAAAGTATACGCTATGCGGTGTGATTCAGCAACTTTCCCAATTTGAGTTCTTGATAGGTGTGTATAAAAGCCTCAAAATATTTTCCCAAAATGCTTTTAGATGTTTTATCCCCAGAGAGGTGTGTGCAAACTAGTCTGTCTATCTGAGTAAGTAGGTGGGAACACTACACGCGAAGTACCAAGTTTGTTGGGCAACCATTCTCAAGATTGACGCTAAACAACAGCAGGCTGTGCCTTCGCGACATCGTCTTCTCTCACGATTGCTTCTGCCACCGTATTCATACCAGTATCCTCACAAGACACATCCGCCACTACTCACATCACTAATCAAACGACGTCGAGCACCGCCCAGCGTGGACCTTCATCACCTTCATGGCCGATACATTGTATCGCACAATTCTCTTGGTGTACACCAGAGGCGAGAAAAACAAGCCAATAGATTTTGGTCAGACGCATGAAAAGCAAGCTCAATAGCACTATTTATGCCACCGACGCCCGGCCAGTACCCAGCTGTGTCTCCCATTGAGATACTATCTCTATAGCCCTATTCAGCCACTCATATGGGCCGCTCCGAACGCTCCTTTCAAAGCAATCAAGACACAAGTGCAACGTCTTTTATAAAAGGACAACGAAGTCAAAGCAGTGTTTTATCAACCGGAAATGAGTTGATAGTCATGACCAGACAATGTCGAAGAGCTCACAGTACAACTCGAACATGGTCCGAGCCCAAGGTCGTTCCAACGCCTGCCGCGCCATTGTCTCGTTCAGTCCCGCTTGAAGTGTTCGAGGACCATGCCTCGTCTGCGTATGAGCCTCACATCTTATCAATACTCCCACAAAAGAGACCAGAAAGAATGAGAATTAATCAGAAAAGCTTGTTTAAAGCTCGCAAAGCACCAGACGTCGCTACTGGAAGATCCGCTGGGGATGCGTCTTCCCAGGGAACTCATTTTCAAGCTCGAGAGATGGAACGAAAACTCGATCAAGAACCAAGTTTGAAGGTGTTTATTGGCCGTCTGGTCTGTTTCCAAGTCCAGCATTAATGCTTTATATAGTCCAGAACCCGTACAGCCATCAGGTGCTACAATAAGGATATCCGGCACACCCCCAATACCATCGAGCAAACCCGCTCCAAGAAGGACGACAAGACACTACGACTCCTGTCTAACGGCCAACTCCGGCAACATCGTCTTTCTCCTATATAAGGGATCACGGACATCATGTTTGATATCGAAACAGCAAATCAAGAAATCTGCTAGATACTTTCGCCCATGTCCGCCTCTAACGTGTCGGGGTTGTCAATAAATCTGCTTGTCGTTGCGCGATCCCAGTGAGCTTCCACTTCTTCCCGTCCTCCGTCATCTCTTCCAGTATATTCACCTCGCCTCCTTATGCATTCACTCGCACTCTCACCCTGAACACGGCATGCTTCATCAAGAGGACCTCGTCCCCATCTTCCATTCCATCTAATTTAACTCATATGGTATCAACGCCCCAAACGCCACACATCATCTAATGCCCCCACCCACTCCATCCCAAAAACTCCGCTTAAAAAAAAAGCAAGCAACCACACGCCGCCGCATCTCACATGTCCCCTGCGAGAAAAACCACCACCACCACACCCCTACATCTCCTTCATCCTCTTCACCGGCCTCGCCAACGAATCATCCGGCAGCCCGCTCCTCTTCGTGCCGGGCAAACTACTCGTCCGGATATCGTTGTCGTCCTGGCTGACCCTCCTGTGCGGGTACTCGTTCTTCAGCCCCTCGAAGCAGTGCGCGTTTAATCGATCCCCCGTCGAGAAGAACGGGTGCTGCAGCGCCTTCGCCGCCGTCAGGCGCTCCACGGGGTCGTACTCGAGCAGGCTCGCCAGCAGCTTGTACCCCTCCGCGCCGAGGCTCGCCAGCGGCGCGTTCTGCGCGTTCGGCGCCGACGTCGCGCTGCTCGACTGGCCCTGCGAGATGGTGCTGTAGTACCACTTCTCGAGGTTCGACCCGTTCGCGGGCGGCGGCGGCTGCTGCTGGTGGCCGTGGTGGCCGTGGTGGCCACGGTGGTGCCCGTGGTGGTGCGGCGTCATCGGCGGCTGCAGCGTGCCGAGCTGCGTGTACTCGGGCATGGCGGTCAGCAGCGGCCAGCGCTCCTTGGTGGGCAGGCCCATGATGTCGACAATCTTCTGCATCTGGTTGCGCTGGAACGGCACCGTTTTCTTGCTGTCCATCTTGGCCTCCTCGCCCTTGAAGATGGGACGCAGCGAGAGGAGCTCCCGCGAAGATGCAGCCGATGGCCCACATGTCGATGGCGGGCGTGTAGTGCCGCGAGCCGAGGATGAGCTCGGGCGCGCGGTACCAGATCGTCACGACGACCTTATCGCCGCTGAAGAGGGAGTGCAGCGGCTTGTCGAAGCGCCGCGCGAGGCCCAGGTCGCCGATCTTGACCTCGCCCGCGGAGGTGACCATGATGTTGGCCGGCTTGAGGTCGCGGTGCAGGACCCAGTTGGCGTGGAGGTACTGGCACCCGTTGAGCAGCTGGAACATGATGCTCTTGACGGTCTGCGGCGGGATGGGGTGGCGCGGGTTCTGCGTGTGGTGGTGGATGATCTGCAGCAGGTCGTGCTCCGCGTACTCGAAGACCATGAAGATGCACTTGTCCTCGAGGATGATCTCGACCAGCTTGATGACGTTGGCGTGCTTCAGCTCGCTGCACAGGGACATCTCGCGGATGGCGGACTGGGAGATGCCCGTGTAAGAGATCTGCTCGCCCTCCTTGTCGGGCTTGAACTTCTTGATGGCGAACTCGCCGGGCTGGCCCTGGCGGCCGAGGGCCTTGTAGACGCGGCCATAGGTTCCCGAGCTGATGAAGCCGACGACCTTGTACCGCTCGATGACGCGGACCTTGGGCTGGTAGTTGATGTGGCCTACGCCGCGGTCTGCTGGGTCTGTGGAAAAAGTGAGGTCAGTATGGCTTGAGGTGATTTTCGAGGTGTGGAGAATCTTGAATTCAAGATGTAATCGGAAGGGGGGGGGATGCTAAATACAAGAGCTGTGACTGTGCAGGCCGCCGTAGCCGATACCCCTCCACATATTTAGGGACGTATGCGGGAGGATGGAAGGAGGGGTGGTATAAGAGACCGGGCGAGAGAGAGAGGAGGGAGAAGAGAGTGAAGGTTTTTAATGATATGCACTCGCTTCACACACGACACATGTCTCCTTGGTTGCGTCTGTCTTTGTACAAGCGGAGGATGAGATGAGGTGAGACCTCTCACAGCGACACAGGGCTGATTATGAGAGAGACAATCACACGATTGATGAGAGCACAAGACGACTGAGATGAGGGGGCCAAGCAGGGCAAGGTAAGGCAAGGCAAGCTCAGGCAAGAAAGCTCACCGCCGATCTAGGTCCAGGCCTCGGAAGGGACTGACTGGGGGCTGAATTGAGGCAATGGGCTGGAGTTCGCGGGGTTCGGGCGCCTCCTAAGCTTTAAGCAGGCCAGCCAGAGCACGGCGGAAGAATGCAGCCTGCCACCCGCCGAAGGCCCGAAACACACAGCTGGAAAACCTGGGTGGTGCCGGCGCCCTTCCGCTCTCCGCCTGGGCGTTCGTGTGAGATGCAAAGGGAAAGGGAAAAAAATTGGAAAAGGGTAAAGGGTGTGGTGGAGACAGGGGAGACGAAAATAAGATCGAACAGAGGGAATGAGGAGAAGAGACGAGACGCGAACGCAACGTGAGTGCAAGGCCTCCCGACAGAGATATGTATGCAAGAGGCAGGTTTGGTCGTAGGCGGGATTCCCGGCAGGATGGGATAGGAGGGGTGGAGGATGGGATTGGGATGCGATAGGATGTGAACTGGGGTCGTGATGAATGGGTGTGTAAGGCGACGTGATGTGAGCTAGTGTCGGGCAGTTGGATAATCAAAAAGGATGAGGTAGATTGGGGGGGTTTAGGGGGCCAGAGTGAGAAACGACGACGCAGTTGCCGCCTGAGAGGCAAGCGAGGAGCTGTGCCGCGGCGAAGTACAATGAACCCGATTCCCGAGGAAGAGCTCTCACTGATCAGTCGTTTCTCCAACCCAGGCTCTTAGTAGCTATGCAGAGCGCAGCCAAAGAGCAGCAACAACCAGAGACAGAGGTGTGTGTGAGTGCGAGTGTGTGCAGTGCAGTGTGCAGGATTAGGAGTGGGAGGGGTGCATACGGCGGGATACGATTCGATACACCAGGACGGATGGGACGCCGGCCGGGGTTGGGGACTGTCGATCGACAAGAGGAGAAAATGTGGATAAAACAAAATTGTAAAAGCAACGAAGGCGAAAGGGGAAAATCCACGGCGGAGAAGGCGGCGTTGGCGGCCGACGGCGGAATTGGGGTCAGATGGATGGTTCCGAAGATGTAAGTATTTCATCTCACGCTTTCCCCATCCTCTCTGTCTTCGTAAACTCCCGTGGGAGCTTCTCTCTTCCCTGCCGCCAATACTCTCGCTCAACTTTTTTTCTTTTTATGTTGCACGTCGCTTGACTTTTGGGTTTGTCCGCCGCCGCCGCCGCCGCCTCAAACGACACATTGACAGCAGTTCGAGTCAGGTAGATGGGCAAAATTGGGGATATCAGAGTAAGCCAACTCGAGGCAGGGGGCGACCACAGACGGAAAGGCCGTTTGTGAAAAAAAGGCAAGGTAAGGCAAGGGACGGCGGGTACGATGAATGAAGCACAAGCAAACACCAAAACTCACCTTCAAACGCGGCCTGGACGCTTCTCTTGAGCGTGCCCGTCCGCACCGAGCTGGGGCCAGAGGCGACGGATGGCGGGTTGGTCAGGCTCATCATCCGACGGTAACGAACGTCTCGCTCGGTAAGCTCTGGGAGTGATGTGGTGGTCCGTAAGAGGCTCCCTGTAATGTGGGAATTTGATACTGCGTGGCAGACTCCTTCCCAGCCGGTCCAGTTATCCGAAAGATCCAAAACACCTAAACGCCGTTATCCGCGTGGCCCTTTTCTTTTGCCCTCAGCAGCAGGGCCTGAGGTTGTCACTGCTGGGTTTCGAGCCTCGCAGCCCGAGTCCAATGGCGTAATGCCACAACCGTCAATGTGGTGGTTTGTCGGTGCCCCGGTCTAGAGGCTAAAACTGAATGGAACTGCGTGTGTCCCGGGAACCTGGTCTGTCGCTTTCGCACCTACCCTCGGAAAGAGAGAGGCAGGCGGGCGGAAACGTGGCGAAATGGAGACTCAATTACTTTCCCTGTGGATATCGTTCGGCCCAAACCTGGATCCGGGATAGAGGCAGTGTCAAGACGGGGTAGGATAACCCAAGATCCGTGTCGCCGCCAAAAGGGCCAAGGCTTCAAGGTATAACAAGACGGCGCCGGCCGAAATTCAATCAAAGTCAGGACCAGGTACGTCTCCGTCCGGCGTCAGTCAGCGTTCAGCGTTAGCGTTCAGCGTTCAGCTTTCAGCGTCAGGCCAGGCCGGGCGTGGGACCAGCCTCGTGCGCGTGCGCGGTTGGGATGCGAAAGTGGAGGATGGCGCAATATCCCGTCGGCCAGAGGGGCCGGGCGAGTGCTTGTGCTTCTTGTGCTTGCTTTGGTAGATTCTTTTCTGTTTTGAGGGGTGCTTCTTGTTTCTCTGCTCACGGTGGTCCTGTGCTGCAGGAGAGGCAGAAGTTATGCCCGAAAGCCCAACGGCTGCTGCGCGTTGGAGACACGAACAAAAAGGAAAGGTGGTGTCGCCCGATGCCTGTACAGGCCAAATCTGGCGGCGACGGGACGGGCTGGTGATAGGGCGAATTCGCGCGGGGGTCGCCAGCAGCAGCAGCAGCAGCAGCAGCAGCAGCAGCAGAATCTCAGTGAGATTCGGAGATCGGAGGATATGCGCGCGTGCCACCACCACGCGTGCGTGAGCTTGTAGTAGGTAGGCACTTCGGCCGGGATCTCCGGGGGCGCGGGCGGGTATCTGGGTTGTAAGTTGCCGGAAGGGGGCTTGATGCGGGCAGTATATCTGATGCGTGTGAGGGTCTCCCCCAACTGCGCGGGTAATAAAAGAAAGATGGCTGCTGCGTATGTAGTGTAGTGTAGGCAACCTGTAGGTTCCAGTAATGTATGCGCGATGATCGGCGTCGCGCGTCCCGCACGAGTCGAGAAATGTTTCGGTGTTTACTGTGTGCGATCACGGCCGAATGACGGTATCAAGTGCGGAGAAGGTGGACGGAGAGTCGCATTGGGATGGAGAACCTGGCAGAGAAGTGACTCGGGCCGGCAATTCGAGAGACAGCAGCGAGACGTGTCGGCGCAGGACCATTGACGCAGAAGCGAGCGAGAGAGCACCGGCGGTCGTGATGAGTGAAAGAGTGAGGAAAGTGACGTTTCACCGACAGCAACAGAAAGCGAGGCGGCGCGGCTGCCATTCATAAGTGTCCCGGCTGCCCTGCGTGTCTTGGGTGGCGGAAGACGCTTGCCTTCTGTCTACAGTGCCATTTCTGCCATCAAAGACACGGTGTTGGAGCAAGGGCATCAATCAGACTTCCCCTTCCATCCCAACACCTCACAGCTCCTTGCTTTAGGTTGCCTTACCTAATGCTTTCCCTCTCCCCTGACAGCTTCACATGAGACAGGGACGGGGACACAATGCTACGTCAGTAACGGACGTAAAAAAGACTTCATCAACTTTTTCGTTAGAAAACAAAAAAAGAGGCTCTAGAAACCTGTCGCATGCATGCCACTCTACCAACAAGAAGACCAAGATCAGCCACAGCACACCCCCGGGGATGATTACACCGCGGCCGTCTATCGCGGGCCAAGCTTCTCCAGCACCCGCGGGCCCTGCTCATCCCACTCCTGCTTGGTAACCCACATGCCCTCCTTGTCCGCCATGATGTTGGCCAGCACCGCTCCTCCGGGAACACCATGTGTCTCCGGCGGGGTGGGTCCTCTATCCGGACCTTGAACTTGTTTAATCTCTCCGGGTTGCCGCCGAGCACCCGTGTAAGCCACAGCTGCTTGAGCTCCTTCTCCAGACGCGAGGGCAGACCGGGGTACATGCTGCTACCACCCGACAGGACGATGGCCTTGAACAGTGACGATCTGACGTCGACATCGGCCGCCTGAATCGTGTTTGAACAGGAACTCAGCGATACCCGGCTGTTCGCAGTCGACGAGGTGAGGCTGGAACAAGCACTCGGGCGCCTCGAAACGTTCGCTTCCCACACGGATGACACGGCCGTCGGGTAACGTGTAGCTCTCCACCAACACCGTCGTGTCCTCGCTGAGGCGCTTGTCCAGCTCCAGGTCGTACGAGACGTAGCAGAGCTTCTCCTTGATCTGGCGGACCGTCTCGAAGTCGGCCGTTCTGTTGAGCGCGTATCCGCGGCGCAGCAGAAGCGCAATGAGGTTGCGCGTGACGTCGCGGCCGGCAACGTCGAGTCTGCGCGTGAGGTGGTTGGACCACGGACTCGTACACGGGGACGATGTGGGTCACGCCGTCTCCCGAGTCGACGACGACACCGGAGCTGAGACCTGGAAGCAGCCAAGTTAGCCCCATTGTGTACGCAATTGCTCATCGACGGTAACGGTGGTTTCGAGAGCGTATCTTACCTTGGGCGTAGAGTGCCAACACGGCCTGGATCGCAACGTAGACACCGCCAAATCCGTACCGGTCGAACATGACCTCGCACATCTGCTCACGGTTCCGCAGCGGGTTCATCGGAGGCTCGGTCAACAGGATCTTGCGTCCTTGCGTTTCGACCTTCATCTTCTCGTTGAAGGTGTAGTCCCAGAGGTGCTGCATGTCCTCCCACTTCTTGACGATGCCGTTCTCCATGGGGTAGCTGATCTGGAGCATGGTACGGGCGGCGGCGGCCTCGTCACCGCACATGATGTCCTTGATAACGAGGTCATTGGTGTCTCCTTGCTCTTCGGTTCTCAGGATCGGTCGGCCGACGATGGAAGGGTATTGGAATTCGGGGAAGTTCTGCGCTGCGTAGCCGACCTTGAGGAAACCGGTTCCTCCGTCGAGGACTGTAGTGGATCTTGCGTCAGCCACCTCCCCATCATCATCAATCAATCAGCCAAGCAGCGGTGATGACCGGTAGCTGTCCGGGAGCCAGCCGCTGCATGGCGGTATCAGGAGAATTGCGTCTTACCGATGGGGGCCTCGGCTGCCATTGTGAAAGCAGAAGCTGCAGGGCTGAAAGATTGAGCTTCTGTCTTGGGAGGGAGGGAGAGGTGTGGTTGGGTTGGGGAGAGCACCCGGGAAGCTGTTACGTCTGTGTCGTCGATAGTGGGGTTGGTTGGGTTCGCTGCCTCCAGCTGTCCAGTGCTGCAACTGGATCGTCACACAGCACAGCGGTGGCTGAGCAGGCGCTGTCACGTGATACCCCGCAGCACGGGCAGCCTGCACCACCACACCTTCTTCCTTCGACACCTGTGCTCGTCTGAGCGGTGCACCTGCTGAGTGTGTGATGTCGCTCTCAGCGTAACCGGGCCGGCAACCCCCCACAGTTGTCGGCACTGTCTCCACTGGCCGGCGGCATGAACGCAGCTTTTAGCCTGTCGAGGTGACTGGTTTTCTCTTCCTATGACTGTTTCCTACCTTAAGGTATCGTGAACATATTGCAGACTTCTCATCAAGTACTGCACCAGACAGCAACCATGACGACCCAACTTCTCCGTCGAAACATCAAGATCCTCGTGATCAACCCCAACTCCTCTCTCGACATGACGAGGGGCATGGAGAAGGCCATCCAGGGAATGCCCCTGCACGATGTAAGCTGGGGGGGTTGAAGCTGTCAACATGCCATCCGTGATGATCAGAAAAACAAGGGCATGACAGGCTGATCTCTAACGTCAGTCCCTCGAAATACACACTTACATGGCGCCGTCCGACAGCCCCGCCAGCATCAACGACGACGCAGACATCCAGCGCAGCACCGAGGCCGTGCTCAGCAACCTCACCAGCGAGCAGATTGAGCAGTACGACGGCTTGCTCGTCGCCTGCTACAGTGTCCACACGCTCGTCGAGAAACTCTCTCAGAAGTACCACCACAAGCTAGCCGTCACTGGCATCTTCGAGGCAAGTGTCCTCACTGCAATCTCACTCCTTCCTCACACCTCGCCCGCCGCCACCTCCTCAAAATGGGGTGTGGTAACCACTGGCGACTTTTGGGAGAAGCATCTCAGCCATGGAGTCAAGTGCTATCTTGGGCAAGCTGAGGAAGCAGAAAACGCCAAGTTTGGCGGAGTCATGACGACTGGATTGACTGCCGGAGACTTCCATCACGTTAGCCCTGAAGAGGTCAAGGAAAAGCTCGTCAAGGCAACCAAGAAGCTGCTCAATAGCGGCGACGTTGGCTGTGTGGTCATGGGGTGTGCTGGCATGGCGGGCCTGGAGGAGATCATTCGAAATTCGGCGATAGAGGTCTACGGTAAGGAGAAGGGTAGCCAGATCTACGTTGTTGATGGCGTCAAAGCTGGCATTTTGCAACTGGAACAGACCATTAGGAGCAGGAGGCTGTTTCAAAGCTGAGAAATATCAATATACCCTATGGAAGTCTGTAAACGCCTTTTATTCCCACCCAATTACCTTGATAATGATTGAATCGCCTCAATTCTAGACGCAAGCTTTAATCCAGACGGCGGGTCCGACCCCAGACTTCATCAGCATCCTTCTTTCCGAGCGTTTCCGGCACCTTGACTGAGACGAAAAGCGCGAACAACAGCGCAAATCCGGCAAACAGGAAGTACACCCAGCCTGCGCCACCCAGCAATTGGTTAAGGAAGTTGTTGACGATAGGAAAGAATTGAGCAACCAGGAACGTTGCTACGTAGTTCGCACCCAGAGACCATGACTGAATGGCGCCAACAGCCTCCTGTCCGACCAGCTCCGACGCAAGAATGAAGGGCACTGGCCCAAGACCAACAGCGAAGAAGGCGACAAACGACACGACGGAAACTGCCGACAGAATCTTGACGCCAAACTTGATCGAGAGAGCGAGGATCAGGGAGCTGGTGCCCTGGCCAATGATGGAAATCAGGATGCACCTCTTTCGGCCAAGCTTGTCGGGCAACGGAGAGCAAGCAGCCGTGGTAATCAGGTTGACAACGGAGATCAAAATGGTGAGCAGGGCGGAGCTGATGGGGAGAAGGTCCGTAAGAAGGGACACAGAGTACATGATGATCGAGTTGATACCGCACAGCTGCTGCGCAAACATGATGCCGACAACAGCAGCGATGGCGGGCCTGTAGAGCGGTTCCTTGACAACGTCGAAGAAGCCGAGGTGGACGGGTGAGGTCTTCTTGGGAAGTCCCGGGGAGGTAGGAGGCGTGGCCTCGCTCTGGGCCAAGAGACCCTCCGCTTCAGCAACGGCATTGTCGGCGTCCCAGGCCTCGACCTCCTCCTTGATGTCAAAGTCCTTGCCGCGGATCCGCTGGAGGGTGCGGCGAGCCTTTGGGGCGTCTCCGTTGGCAGCAAGCCAAGCCGGGCTCTCGGGAACAAGGAGCAGGCCCGAGGCTTGGGCCAAAGAAACAATCACACCAGCGGCCAGGATCCAACGCCATTGCTTTCCGTAGCTCAAAAAGTATCCCAGAGTCTGGACTCCCAGAATGCCGACATTGATGGAGACCTGTGTCATGGCGCCGAATAGACCGCGTTCCTTGGGCGGTGCAATCTCGCTGATGTACAACGGCACAATGACAGTCGAGGCTCCGGCCGCAGCACCAGTGAAGAAGCGGCCGATCGCCAGGACTGGCGCATTGCCGGCAAGCGTCTCGATAATGGCACCAATGATGTAGAAGACGGCGGTCAGGCGCATCGCAGGGAGGCGGCCGCGCCTAGAGGAGAAGGGGCCGGCGCAGAGGGCACCGACCAGGCCGCCGACGGTGAAAATCGAGGAAACAGTCGCAAAGACGGCATCGGTCATGGGAATACAGTCGGGGAGCCAGCTCTCGGTATCGGGTGACTTGGCGTGCACCCATTTCAGCATGGTGGTCTTGGCCTGGATCGACTTCTTCCGGCAAGTGAGGACATCTTGGGGCGCGTTGAGCTCGGCCTAGACAGGAATCACCGTCGTTAGTTGTCGTGTTGGGTGCGAGGGACGGAAGCCGGAGGCGGGCGAAGGTATGATGCAATACGTACCAGATGGAAGCCGAACTGCAGGGGGCCCAGAGTCGAGACACAGATCAGTAGCAGCAGGTAAGGGCTGACATCGTGCATGCACTGGCGAAGACCAGAGGGAGCCATGTTGGACGTGTCTCTCGCGATGTTTTCCAATTGTGTCGTCAAAGTGTGGTGTGAGGGGAAGAAAGAAGCTTTGTACGAAGTGAAGGGTCCGGACCTGAGGGGAAGGGAAGTCGGGACGAGGAAGCGAGCAATGGAACCGGTTTCTGGGGAAAGACGCCGGCGGACGGCATCCCATGACAGCGCCCACATGCCACAGCTGCCACACGGTGCACCTCACGTCGCGCAGCTGGGACTTGGAAGGCACCTCACCTCAGTTAGCTCAGGTCCCTGAGCGCCCCCATTCCAGGTTCCGCAAGCGGGGGCCTGCCGGCGATCAGCGCTTACGGCACCTACGGCATTAAGCTTAGGTGTCTACGCGGCCCGTATTAGCGCACAATGGACCGCTGAGCTGGATGCAGGTGGTTCTATGTCACGGGGCACCTTTCTCTCAGCTCGTATGCTAGGAGAGCGTGGGCACGTAAATTATGTTCATGCGAATCAGCTCATGGAATGATTATGCAGATCTTTGACAGGTTTTTGTTTTTGTTATTCAAAAGAACTCTGTCGGAATACCCGGGCATCGATCGTAGCACCCTGCAGGGACTCAAGCTGCGGATGCTCGGTCTTCTGTTGATGAGAAAACATGGCGTTCCGTGTTTGATGAGCCTGTTACTCACGTTTACACGTCGGACGGGCGGGATAACCAGGCCAAGAATGGGCTGACAATCTATTTGACTCTTTTACAACAGTGACTCGGTCTTTCCCAAGGCCCGTCCAACAGCCACCTCCAAAGTCTCAACATCGTTGGGCCCAACGCCAATGCTCTCGTTGTCCGTCTTCTCGTACAGTGTGCCGCCCTCGGCCCAGATGCGGCGCAGGGTGAAGATGGTCGCGTACGGCTTTCCATCGGCCCACGCCTTCTCCTCGGTCTCTTCGAGCTTCTTCAGCGGCACATAGGAGGTTTCCCACTTTGCGCCCGTCTGCTTCTCGAACTCGGCCAGAATCTGCTTCGGTGTCGCGACGAACGACTGCACCTTCAGCGCCTTGTTGAACGACGCGTCAGGGTGTCCGAGCGAGGCGACTAGAGTTTTGCCGACGCTGTGGAGGGGTTAGCAACATTCAAGTGAGCGCCAGCAAAATATGAGACTCACTCCTTCATGGTGATCAAGCCGACCTTGCCCTCGCCATCTTCCACCAAGACAGCCTTCTTGGTCTTGACATCATATCCACCGGCCTCCGGTGCTACCGGGGCGAGAGACAAGAACATATCGACATACGGACCCGTCACCAGGTACGTGTACTTGAGCCGCTTGACGTTCTCGCGGATATACTTGCGCACCTTGAGCTTGGCCTGGTGAGGCTTCTCGTTGGGGCTCTTGGGGCCGTACTCGATGTCCGTGCCGTACTCTGAGGGGAAGAACCACTTCACGGAGTCGGTCTCCTCGGCCAGCTTGATGAGGTCGATCTGCTTCTCAATCACGTTCCTTCCCAGAGCCGAGACGACGGTGTCGTGCTCCTTGTAGGCAGCCTTGACCTCGTCATTGTTGTCGACGTTGCCGCTGATGATCTTGGCGCCCTTCTTCTTCCACCCGTCAAGCAGCGCCGCCTTGTTCTCTACGGTAGATGGTGATGTGAAGATGGTGATCTGACCGAATGCCGGGCTGGCGTCCAACAGGGCTTCGGTGATGAACAGGCCAATGTTGCCCGTGGCGCCGAAGACGAGAATCTTGGAAGGGGTGAAAGACATGTTGACTTGTGGTGTTGCGAGTGATGGATTAATTACAGATTATGGGAGCTGTCAAAGCGGGGTAGAACCGGCAGCTTGCTTCTCAGGGTGAGGCTGTAGGTAAGTATGTACTGCAATTTGGCTGGATGGTTGGTTCTTCTTATAGCTTCACTTGATCGGAGCGATAACGGCTCGTTCAAGTCACCCCGCTGAAACTTGCATTTGTAAGTAGAGCTCCGACCCCCTCGGGAATTGACGCCATCCCGAGACGTGCTGGGCAAGTGGAGGAGCAACAAGAGGGGAACCTGGATGCGAGAGCTCTCACAGCTACCGTTGGTCCCCGCTGTACATCTGATGTTTCGCGCCCTTCAAAAAACAAATCCCCAGCCCGCCTTCACTAGCAGCCCAAAATAACCCCATAAAATTATAGATAGCTCCAGACCACAAGCTCCATTCAATTGATCTATCCCAGTACTTTCTCGACTTGCCTCGCAGAAATACGCCCTTTCGCGCCCTTTCATGAAAACACGTCCAGATGAAGCAGGCGGTCAAGGCAGCCTCCCCCCGACTGGCACCATATCAGGTACGTACCGCTGCACCAACCAATGGACCCCTGCCCGGACGGTGTTGTCTGAGAGGCTGACGGGCCCAGCGCGGGAGAACGGGCGACCCCACCACCGATCGGTGAACTCTTGCCTCGAAATTTTTTTTGGCCGACCGTACCTACGCTGGAACTTTTTTTTGCCCAAAAGAAAAAAAGATCAAGGGAACCAGCGTCCTCCGCGACCCGCCCAACTCAAACACACAGCTCTCCAGCCGCAGCCATGGCGGCAATTGATTCCCCAGCCACGAACGGGCACAAGTCCGACAAGAAGAGCAAAAAGGACAAGAAGGAGAAGAAGCGCTCGCGCGAGGAGGATGCCGTCGAGGGCGAGAGCGCAAGCACAAGCGCTCCAAGAGCGTGGTGCCAAAGGACGACGACAACAACAGCGACGATGATACCCCGGCCGCATCGCAGGACCTCTCCGTAGCCGCCTCCACGACCAACGGCGAGCCGTCGTCCGAGAAGAAGCGCAAACACAAGAAGGACAAGCACAGGAAGTCGACAGACGAGGCCGAAGCCGACGAGGACGCATCCGAGGCCGAGCGCAAGGAGAAGAAGGACAAGAAGAAGAAGCGCAAGTCACAAGGCGGTGAGGAGCCTTCGGTCGAGACCCCGGCGAGCGAGAAGAAGGAGAAGAAGAGCAAAAAGTCCAAGGCGGCCGCCGTCGCCGAGCCAGAAGCAGCCGACGCCGACGACGACGAGAACGCGATGGACGTCGACGCCCCCGCGGAAACGAAATCGACATCCCGAGCCCACCAGCCCCCCGACGCACCCTCCAAGCCGCAGTTCCCCTTCTACACCCAGACCGTCTCGCTATACCTCCCCATCTACCCCATAGGCTGGGACACGCCCTGCACCGCCGCCGCGACGCAGCACCTCGAGCCCCTCGTGAACCGCTACGTCCCCGACTTCAAGGGCGTCCTCCTCGCCTTCCGCAACGTCGCCGTCTCGGAGCAGCCCGGCCGTCGCGGCGCCGCGACCTCGGACAGCCAGCGCTGCGACCTCGTCTCCGTCGACGAGTTCGCCGTCGGCTTCGGCTACGTCACCGTCGACGTCGACCTCTTCGTCCCCCGCCGTGGCGCGTGGATGGAGGGCGTCATCAACCTCGAGAACGAGGGCCACATCGGCGTCGTGTGCTGGAGCAAGTTCAACGCCAGCATCGAATCCGCGCGCCTGCCTGCCGAGTGGCGCTGGGTGCACGCCGACTCCGCCGAGGCCGCGCAGTACGTCGCCGACCCCTTCGCCGAGGAGGACGACGCCGCCGAGGCGCAGGCGGCTGAGGACGAGCACGGCGCCGTGCGCCAGATCCACACCACGGGCTTCTGGGTCGATGGCGCCGGCGAGAAGGTCAAGGGCCGCGTCAGGTTCCGCATCAAGGCCTTCGATGTCGGCGTCAGCGGCGACCACGGCTACCTCAGCCTCGAGGGCACGATGCTCGACGCCGCGGGCGAGATGGCGGCCGTGAAGCGCGACGCTGAGCAGGAGCGCCGGCGCAGGGTGGGCAAGAGCGGCGGCATCCTGAGCAAGGAGCGGCGCCGCATGCCCGAGTTCAGTGTCACCAAGTTTGGCGTGGTCGAGGACGAGGAGGAGAAGGCGCTGAAGCAGGATGTGTGGAATACGACGACACCCGTGACGGATGACGAGGGCGCGGGCAAGGACAAGGAGGCGTTTGCTGGCATTGCGGAGGAATAGTTTTGCAATGCTTTTCCACGATTCCCCTGTGGGATGGCTCGTTCGGGCGTTTTGAGGTTAGGGAAAAACTGATAATGATAACACTGTACATCATTCATAAAGACTGCTTGGACTTCTTCCCTGTTATTTTGGACATGACCTGGTAGCTGGGTACCCTGGAAAAGTAAACCTGTCTTGGCTTTGCCGTTGATGAACGCGTCTGACCCGACCGTACTCCTCGATCCCGTCGAAATGGCCGCCGCCGTTGCTAGCTGAATTCAACGAGCCTTGCTCCGCCAATACCGCCAAGTCCTTTGAATTTCGTCTTCTCGTTCCATCACAAGATGCCGACCCAGCAAGCAACGAAGAACAGGAAGACTCCGAACCGAATGCCCGCGACGATCTCCTCCTCGGGGAAGTAAATATCCAACAGCCAGGCAGGCGAGCCTGTCCAGATTAAAGTCAACACAGCTCCTAGGCGCGGAAACCGCAAACGATTCCAGAGATAAATAACATACCATAGATCGGGCCTTGGCCCTCACGGTAGCCCACGATCAGCAGGATCAGCCAAACCAGAAACTTGGCGAAGTGCACCATGAAATACATGGTGAGGTACAGGACGAAGATCCAGAAGTAGGTCTCGACTAGGCCCTTGATCCATCTCTTGAGGGTTGATAGGATTGTTGAGACCATCCTGAAGTTGTGGGCAAGTTGGTTACTGGTGTGAGTTGTTTTGGTGAAAATATTGTGTTTGGAGAGGGATGGTGGGAAGGAGCAAAGGAGGTCTCGGCCTTTAGCAAATCTAGAAAGTACAATATGGGCGAGGTAGGGCGAGGCAGGGCAGCGGCCAATAACCCGTTCACAGCGATTCACCCAAGTCTTGACAGAATACTCGTCGACTTTAGAAGCTGGTACGTGGACTTGATTCAGCTATGGAGAAGACATCTTGCGACCCACGATCTTGGCATGCGGACGATTTCACCCACTCTGGCTGTACCATTACACCCCTGAATCTCTAATCGCCACCCATGCGCCTTAGAAAAAGAGACCGCCCATGAAGAATCGCCAAATCGTGCTGGAGAGGGAGTTGGTAGGGATGAGTCCACCGATCCGGTCGAAGAACCAAACACCAAGCATGTCTAAGCTTCTGCGTCAGTCTCTACAGCCGGCATCATAGCAAGGGCTTGTCATGGCTCATGTTCTTACCTGCAAAGGGACCTAGGATGCTGATGATCACGCCCAGGCGCTGAAGCAAGGCGAAGAGACGAACGAAACCGCCGTATGAAGACTGCCACCAAGTGGTGATGGAGCCTTAAACACCCATCAGCTCATATTTTTTTCAATTTTGCAAGCATTTAAGAGGGAAACTTACCAGTGATGTGACCAAGAGGAATGGCAATGAGAATCGATCCACAGAAGATGCTGGATATCCATCCCTGGACCCAGTTGGCAGCAAGTTCGTGAATTCGCTGGATCATTTTGTGCTGAGAAAGAGGTGTTGGTTTTGTTGTGAAAGAATCTTTTCGTTGTGTTTTTCCTTGTGGTTGCAAGGTGAGTATTTGTGAAGAAGGAAAGTTGACTGAGTTGGTTCGCTGGGGAGGCAGCTTTTTGTGTGGGTGACTGCTGTCGAGCTCTAGTATCCCGAAACCAAAGACCACCTTCCTCCTACTCGGGCACCACGTCCAATTGCAAGTCAAAACGTTTGTTGCACATGCGTCGTTTTCGTTGGCTGTCAAAGTAAAGCGAGAGGAGATCGGCGTAAATCAGCATGTAGAAGGTAACTGGGAGGTCTATTGGTAAGAATTGCATGTCGGGGTTTCGTTCTGATATCTCAGCACATACTCAAAGTATTCATCGTAATAATAAAAGACTTACCAGTCTTCAAGCACAAAGTGTATAAGCCCTGCGAGATTGTCTTACAAAGGGGCAAGTCAGCCTGTTGGCGCGCCATGATGGTCACCACCACTGCGACCGCCAATTCTTGTAGAGAGACCATATCCAAAGTCTCTTCTTGATCGTGTGATGAGAAAAGATTGGCTAATGGTGCGGAAGAATGATTAAAGATGGTTGATCACCCATGGGCGCAGCCGAGTGAGCTTGGGAGAAACCTCGTATTTATAAACAATGTTGCAGGCGTATTCTAAAGGCCACCTCAAGTTTCTAGGACCATCTGGATGTCATTTAGGGTACCTGCAGTCTGGATCTCCACCATCTCATTCCTCAAAAGCTTTAGTTGGTCGTTTAGAGAAAGAAGAGGACATGTTGCGCTGGTGTCTCTAATGCAAACGATTTCCTTTCGGCTGTCGGAGACATACATTTCGTCTATCCTCAACCTCAGACCCGCCCTGACAAAGAACATCGCCACAGTTTCCCCTGCCTTACTATCACACAACCTCTAGAGTTTCGGGGACAGGCAGTTAAACGACGCACCATGCGGCCCACCCACATGGCGTCCAGGACTTATCCCAGAATCAGGTCATGGCCCATGCCTGCAAGAAGGCGAAGACCCCCCCGGCAGGTACAGCAGCGCCATAAAGAACGGCTTGGGCCATGGCGGCAGCGGAGCCTGGAGAAGGAATGTCAGGTCTTTCTGTTCAAGAATGGACATTACTGCGCGGGCATCACTCACCAGCGATGGGCCCAAGGGGTCCGAATCCCACGGCATTGAGAATCGGGGCAGCGACGAACTCGAACAACATAGCGTCTGAATATTGAGGTATTGAGCGATAAGCTTCAGTTGAGTGATCTTAAATACTGAGAGTCGAGATGAGTATGATACAGAGAGCTAGATTTAGGTTGAAAGGAGATGGGATGGAGAGGGGGGATATATACACGTAGGTACCTTATAATCATAGGTTAGGGACCCCACAGGCTGGAGGCCAATTCCTCGACTCCAAAGTTCAGATTCTAGGTATGAGAGAAATGTAAAAAGTCTCTCTTATCAAATAGTAATGGATCTGGTCCGGTGGTGGGTGCGGGCCACATTGCGGGCCAACCGGGAATGCAGGAGTGAGGTGATGGGCACGGAGGCGGCCAAACAAGGCAGCATCTATGCAGGAGGCCGACCAGATCAAGCTCCCAACCCCAACCAAACGCACAAGTAGAACTCAGTCGAAAGGCATGGATAATTCTGTTTGCTCAAGGTGCGCTTCTGATCGCTGGAACGTATCACGGCATTCTGAGATCACTGGTGCCCTCCCGTGGACTCCCCAGACCTGCTTAGATGCTCACATTTCGTGACAGTGGAAGCATTGCTAGACGCTCTCGATTTCTTGCCACCAATGCAGAAAGCAAACGGCTCTCTCTTTGATTGCTAGGCGGTTGAGATTCTGTGGTAATTGAACATGCTCGGCTGAATTATCCCTACTGAATATCCATGATAACGTGACTGAGGGATAGGTCGCGACTAAATCTGCGAAGGCTCAAATAAAAAGAGCAAGCATAGCAGCCTGTTCGCACATGTCAGAATAGGCGAGGCGACTCCTCTTGATCCGAGATCTGACACCTACCAAAAAGCCGGAAAATGCGAATGCCAGAGTGATCCCGGCAACTATGGCCTCGAGAATAGGTAGGAATCGAATCATGACGGCGGAAAGGGCGACTTGTATCTAAAGTAGTTTACGAAATCTAGTATTGAAGTTGGTTTACAAAACTTCCTCTGCCATCTGGGAATAGCAGGACATATATAGGTCATGGGGCTGCTGTACTAAAAGGCGTGCCATAGCCGGCTCGGTGATCAAGCCTGAGAGACCTTCACGTGCGACGTGTAATGCCGCACTTCACGGAGTCAAGACTAAACAGCAACAATTTGAACGCATGCAGTCGGAGGCCGACCGGCCAAACTTTCAACAGTGTGGGTTCGCGAGATACAGTCCAATGATATCAAGGAGTCCTAGACACCAAGCTTCAGTCTGATACTCTGCGTGAGTTCATACATCGCTCATCAGAGTCTGAAACGCCTTCCGCAGATCCTCCCTTCCGGCCGTCACAATCTGGCCCTCATCCGCACCATATTCCATGCTGAAGCCAGGAGTCAACTCCAGGTCATGCCGAGGCGTTGAAAGAAAGAAAAAAGAGAGCCCTTGGGGACGTATCCGGCATAGCGAGCCTGCCACCAGGAGGCAAAGGTGTCTATCACAATTCAGCTTCATTTCCCACCAGACTTGAACAAGCGATCTTACCGGCTATTGGACCAAGTTCACCAAAACCCAACGCCTCAATCACCCAAGGGGCTATGACGACCAATATGCCAATAGCAATGACGGTGACTAGGACAGGATGCTCCTCCACAAAGTTGAAGACCTCTTGCGCCAGCTCCGTCGACTTGTCCATCGCTTCCTTCACAACCTGGCCGAAAGTATCACGGTGGCGGACAAGGCCTTCGACACCGCTGAGTATGTACTTGGCGAGACTCTCAGTCCAAGAGCTCGTCGTCACGATGTTTCGGAGCCGTCGCTCCAGGTCCTTGCCTCCCTTCTCGGCCGTGCGGAGGATGTCGATGAATTCGGATGCGGCTTCCTCGCTTGATCTTATGGGCTGCTTCGAGACGACCCCGGAAACTTTCTGATCAATTGAAGGCTGCGCATCTTTAGCGATCAGAGCTCGACCGAGGAGACACTCGAGAAAGTTGTTGCAATCCATTCTGTCGCTAGATGATGTAAGTATCTTCTTCAGATTTGTAGGAATTGTGCTGCAATGTTCAATGGAATCTGGAATTCAGCTCGAAAAGGCACGCCAGTGTTAAGCGCAGCGGAACATGAGGACAAGCCGAGGTTTTGAACGGGTTTCTGGAAGGGTGGACAGTCATGTTGAGCTCGTCGGCCTCCAGCATAAAGTCTGCCTTGTTGGACCAGTAGCCGTTGCTGCTTTGCCTACCTGTCTCACCATCTGCAGTCCTTGTTGGCCCAAAATATGACCGCCAACTTTCACCAACCAACCCAAAGCCTGAATTTGCTGGTCGGACGATCAGTGTCCCAACCAACACAATACCACCTCCGTCCCTCTTCTCACGTTAGATTGCGCATGCCCTGAGGAAGAGGCCTCAGATACCCGCCTGCAAAGCTGTGGTTGCTGCTGCCTTAATGCACAGCCTCTAGTAGCCAGGCTGGCCGGCCGGCCGCACCAACAGCCATCCGCAGACGTGCCAAAACTCAGCCCGGGCCGTCAATGAGGCCATCACAACAAGACAGAAGCCATTTCGGGCAAAAAGCAAAAGAATTGGGCCCTAACCAGGGATCGAACCTGGGACCTCTCCCAGATTAAATCGTCAAATGACAACCCTAAGGGAGAATCATACCGCTAGACCATCAGGGCTAATATCTCAAGCTTGTTGCTTGATGGTCAGAACGGCGATTTTGCCGAATATGAATCTTGTGGGCGCTAGCCGACGGTACGCGACCCACACGGGACGGAGTCCACTCCACCAAGCACCAAATTCTTCAGCGCCACACAATTTTCTTGTCATTGATTTCCAGCTGATTGTACGTGTCGCGCAATGTTTTCCGACAATGCGGTGCCGTGTAACAGTGCCTGTTTCTTACAGACTTCCACCATCAGAGACGGTACAACTTGAGCGTCCGCATCTTGATACACCCCAGAAGCCCAACAAAGCAATACGAGCTCCGGTAAGAACGTCCGTGGTGGAGACGACTCCAACCCGCAACATCGGCCGCAATCTGCAGGCTCAGGTTTCTCAGCTGCTGTTGGAAGAGCACCACGGGATCTGAATCCTTCAAGAATGTGTGGGCTAAAACATATGCAACTTCACCGATTCTTCACGGTCGGGGACGGGAATTTCATCCTCTTCTCATTTCCGGACACTCGCCGCAGCACTACATGCGGAAGCTGTCGATACTTACACACAATCACAGCGAACTTTGAGTCATCCCAAGAGGGAACCGGAAGCGATTGTACACAGTTTGGCGCTTTTTCAAAGTGGAAATCGAACGTCTCCGAAGCCTTGCTCAATTAAGCCTGCCAGACTGCTGCTCTGCCTGGGAAACGGACATCACATCCGTTAGCTCCGCTGCGGCTCGATCAATGCGGGTAGGAAGCGTCCGCTGATCCACCTGGCACTGAGCATGGTGGAGAACGGCCTATATGCTCCTCTTAACAAATCAACGAATATTTGAACATAGTCCAAGGAAAGATTCCTTCCACAGATGCGGGGATACTCTCAGTAAGAAAACCCAATCTCGAGCTATAGCAAAATTAAAGTCCTTTGCTTTCGTTTGGCACGGGTCAAGACCCAGGAAAATGCGTAGTGCCAGCTTACTTCACCACGGGTGATTCACAATCGGACTTGGCTCCGAGCCATCATCCACTGGGACCCTCACCGCCCAGCGGGCCGAGAGTATTTCTGTATATGCCCACTCCATGGATACCTTTTCCTTCTCTAGATTGAGATGTCCCGGGCTTTACAAGTGACTGTTCGTGGGATTCCCATGGCTCTAGGCACCTACATTGGCCATCCCTGTCAACTTGTTCCCTATGAGGCGACGGATTTGATATCCTACCCACAAGATGATGGGCTCCCTTCGACTTATGACAACTCTAGTCACATATCCTCTATCTCAGCACCTTATCGTATTTGAGAACCCGCCGACACAACCGGAAGGAAGCTCCATGTCGTGTTCGGTGGATTGCGATCCTTCTAAACCGGGATCAAAACTCTAAAGCACACTGGCATCTATTGATATCCCTCAAAGGACGTGGCTTCATTCTAATCCTTCGTCAGCATCTAGACGATCGGAACAAGTCTTGTACCTTCAACTAGATCCACTGAAATCCGCGAAGGTCTGAAAATGGCTTTACGAGTGGATCACCATATCTGCTTCTGGCAAAGGCCGTGAGAAAGCAGCCGCAGAGCCACCGCAGCCGGGGCCAAGCTGCCGCTGCCATAGCCTTGAACGTTCGTTGGCGGCTTCTTCGTGAAGTTGTTAGCCTAAGTTCTGAAATCATGGGCATTGTATATAAGAAGCTCTTCATCTCAACTCTCCTCATTACAACTCTGCATCACCCAACTCAGCCTTCACATCTCAAGACTTTACTCATCAAAATCAGGAAATATGCGTGTCTCTTCATTCATCGCTCTTGTTTCCGCGACTTTCGCCGCCGCTGCTCCCAGCCCCGCTCCCTCCGGCGATGCTAAGTCTTACGTCCTCGCCGGCCCCCTCCCCTATGAGGAGCTCAAGGCCGAGGTCGCCAAGCTCAAGTCTGACGGCGAGTCCAACGTCGCCCGTAGCTTGAATAAGCGTATTTGCGAGGGCGTATACATGTGTGACCTCGACAACTTCGGCGGCGAATGTTACTACGGCTGCTACCCTATTAGCGTCGCTATATACCCCGACTCTTACTGGGTTTCTCGTATCAGTTCGGTTGGACCGGACTCGGGTGGCTGGTGCGATTTCTATAGGTATGTTTCTTGCTGTATCTCTATAAAAAAGGCTTTGTTTGGTTGTTTAAGTTCTAATTTGTCATGATACAGCGGCAACGCATGTGATGCAACTCGTTTCTCTCACCAGATCTTCAGAAACCCTGGTGGCAACTTAGCCGCTGGCATCAGCAACAACATGGGATGCTTCTACTGAAACCCCAACTAAATGATGGACGTGGAAAGACAGGGCCGGAAGCTCATGTTCTCTGGCCTTGCTGTGTTGTGACCTCTGAGGCTTCATGTTCACTGTACATATTGTATTTCTTACAGAAACACCCTACCCCGATACACCGTGTCTAGCAGTGCTTGGGTTTGTGTGAACTGGCCATTTGGTGTTTGCGGACTAGCATTCATTTTATCTTGTAGGAGAGTTGCTGGCAGATGTTATTTCACAGGATAAAAAGTGTCGAACAATCAGCAGATTCTTGAACGCTTAGCTTATTCAAAGTTGGTTCATCGGTGCTAACAAAAGCATGTCAAACTGTGAGTTGCTAGCTGATTACAGCGCTGACTCTCTGTCCTTGATCCCTGTGCGCAGCAGCCAATGACGTCCAAATCTCCATCCAGAAGAAGAAATCGGCTTCTGAGGCGCAACCCTCGTGTTACGTCAAAGTTCGGATAACTTTGGGACTTTGGCGAGGTTATTCAGATCTCGAATAACGCAACCGATCCTAGGGCTCAGGCGCTGAACATGGGGGGTTCTATGGTCCGGCAGAGGCCTGGCAGTTGCTGTCTCCGAACCCTGTCCGTGCCGCGTGTCATTCGCCCAGAGAGCCTGCTGCGAGCGTGGCAATCTGAGGCCCTGCAGAACACACACTACACATGTGCCGTGAAGGTGTATTCCTCTGCAACCCTTACCTGTTGAGGTTCTCATTCGCACGTCAGGTTCGCAGTCTCCACCCCAATTCTTCACGGTGAGAGCGCGCATGCATGTTGGGTGTGCGCAGGGTACCATTGGGCCGAGAGCAGGGGTCTTACTTGGACCGCTGCATGGTCTGATCGAAAAGCCGTCACAAAAGCCGTGATTGCCCCGCGTCCTTATTCTGACAGGTTTCCGGGAACCGGGTTTCTTCTCCTCCCTCCTCTTCATCATCTTTGTCATATCCATTGTCAAGCGTCGGTCGAAGTAACCAGCGCGCGCAAGTTCTGAGCGATGTCTGCAGCACCACCCAGCAATCCAGGTTCGCCTGACTCGCCAATCCGCGAACCTGTGGCAGCAGCAGCCGCCGCTGGCGACCAGCCTGAAAACAACCCTGAAAATGTGCTCACCGCCGACGATAACGAGGAGGAGGAGGAGGAGGAGGGCCAGTCGATAGACGGAGGGGTATGCTTCACCTCAAATCTTTGAGAGTCACTCGTCCCGAGCCTCTTGGCGCCGAAGACGACTTTCGCCCAGGTCACTAACAAATAGTCTTGTAGAGTCTTGCTCCATCAACCGAGAGTCTCCGCGCATCCTTGTTTGATTACCGCCAGGAGAATGGCAGGACCTACCATCGGTACAAAGATGGAAGTACGTTTAAATGGAAATAGCTGATATAGCTTGCACTGACACGGCTTTTAGAGTACATTTTCCCCAACGACGAGCGGGAGAGTGACAGATTGGGTGAGATAAGTTGAATGACCATCCGACGTTGTGCTAACGTGGATGTCAGACATGGAGTTTCAAATCTGGATGATTTCGCTTGACGATAGACTTGGAGTCGCTCCACCTTGCCTAGGGAGCTCTAAACCCACCCGAGTTCTCGATATCGGGACTGGCACAGGTATCTGGGCCATGCACTTCGGAGACGAGCATCCTGAGGCCGAGGTGTGTTAACTCCCAGCTCCATCCTCTGTATTCACCAAATAGGGTGTAAACTGAACGGCTTCTCAGGTCATTGGTACCGATCTGTCCCCAATTCAACCAGGCTTGTACGTGCTGCGCCGGAACCGCTCCCATCGCTGAGCCAAAGCTGACGATGTCCAGTGTGCCTCCAAACGTCAAGTTCGAGATTGACGATCTCGAAGATGAGTGGACTTATTCTCTGCCGTTTGACTACATTCACAGCCGAGTCATGACTTCGAGCATCGGAGATTGGTCGGTGTATCTGCGTAAATGCTACGAGTGAGTCTAGTGCCCCCTAAACACTTGGCCTGCGCCTATGATTGACAAAAGATAAAAAGCAACCTGAAGCCTGGTGGTTTCGTCGAACTGCAAGAGATTGACCTCTTCGCCACATCCGACGACGGAACCCTCAAGCCAGAGAGCGCCTTGATGAGATGGTGCAACTTGCTCATGGAGGCGTCGGAGAAGTTCGGCCGCCCCTTCGTCCGAGGCCCCACGCTCAAGGACATCATGTCAGCCGCGGGCTTCGTTGATGTCAGCATCACGGTGCTGAAGTGGCCTACCAACTCCTGGCCAAAGGATCCCAAGTACAAGGAGATCGGCATCTGGGAGAATGCGAACATGTTGGAGGGGCTGGAGGGATTCTCAATGGCGGCGCTGACCCGTGGCCATAACTGGAGTAGGATCGAGGTTGAAGTCTTTCTTGCGGAAGTCCGCAAGGACTTTAACAACAAGAGTATCCATGCATACTGGCCCGCGTAAGTCTACCCTACTTGAACTCTTCAGAGGATGTCGTATCTAATAACTTCAGGTACTGCATTGTTGGCCGCAAGCCCGAAACTGTTTGAGAGGTCCGCCATAGCGCTGGATTATGATTCCACGACAAGAGAAAAAGCTTGTGTTAATTTTTATACCACTCAGTATCAAACTCGTTGCAGATTCTTTACCACAGGCGTCATGAAACAGTGCAACGTATTTTTCTTCAATCACCGCTCAATTATCACTCTAAAATGAAGCGCTAGCATTACAGCGTCGTTCCAACATAGTAAGCTCACTGAGATGCAGACAAATCCTCCAGAACCTTCCTCCCCCTCAACACATCGACCTCATGAGAAGGTTCCCTCGCCGTCTCCGCGATACCGTCTTCAATCCACTGCTTGACCGCCGGATGCTCCAACAACCTCTCCACATACGCCTTCGCCTCGGGATCCTGCAGCGGAAGCCCAAACGTCTGGATCCTCGTCGCAACGGGCGCGAAGAAGGCATCAGCCGCAGAGAACTCCTTGCCCGCCACCCACGGGCCGCCAAACTTCTTCAGACCCTCCGTCCACACCTGCTCCAGACGGTCGAGGTTGCGCTGCACGTCGGCATCGGGCGGGCCGCTCTCGATGCGCAGCGCGACGTTCATGGAGTACTGGTCGCGCAGGGCCTCGAAGCCGGTGTGCATCTCCGCGGCGGCGCAGCGCGCGTATGCGCGGGCGGCCTTGGACTCTTGCGGCCAGACGCCGGGGTGGGATTCGGCGACGTATTCGGCGATTGCGAGGGAGTCCCACACGGTAATATCGCCGTCGACGAGGGTGGGTACCTTGCCGGAGGGTGAGAAGGAGAGGAAAGCGGGTTGGCGGTAGCCGGGGCTGAACAGTTGCAGACGTTCTTCAAAGGGGATGTCGAGGGCCTTCAGGAGGACCCAGGGTCTCATGGACCAGCTGGAATAGCGCTTGTTGGCGATGTAGAGTTCGAGAACCATTTTGTTGATTCCTTGTGTGTTCAATTGGATGTGAGTGAAAGGATTACTATTGGAAAAACTGATGATGATTTTACTGAAGAGTCTAGAACTGGTCAATCATCAGGTTCATATATGCAGCCCGCGCTTGCGAATTGACTCATCGACGATGCCTCGTTTGTGAGCGTTAGTTACGCCCTACCGTTGCGAGTTTCATGCGGGCGGGCCTTCCCGACATTAGCAGGCATGAACACTAGCTCACAAAGATGACCAATCCAGCCTCAATCTGATCGTATTTGGGATGGCGGCAGCATCAGCTGAAAGTTGTATTGATACTTGAGAAGAAGAATATCTGCACACCGACTTGGCACACAGGCAGATGTGGGGAGCGGGTTATCGCAAAGAGGTCATGTCATCAAAGGGCGCTGCGCTAACAGCTTCGACTGGGGCTTCTGTGCTTCAGCGCCAAGAGCCTAAGATGCAGTGACGGAAAACGGGCCAGAAACGAGCAAGCTTCGCTAATGGGCCACACAGCATCCACAGCGTACGAACCGAGGCGATGAGCCAACCCGCTATCTTCGGGCTCGTCAGTTCCCTTGGGCCGACATCAAGACCAAAGGGGACGTCGATATGGCTGATATAAAAGGGTGCTGCGAGCTTCGCTGAAGAAAAGATAACGCAAATTGGAGGTAAGGATATGATGATGAAGTCAGGCGATAAAGAACACTCAGCAGTTGAAGTTGAGGTGTGAATAAAAGTGATGGATAGGTGATATCTGACACTGTGATTGCCTTTGACGGCTGCTCTTGACTCTCGTGTGAAGTACAGTGGCGTTTCAGACGGCACTGGGTCACATCATGAAATAATGAAGGCTAGAACACTTTGAAAGCGGCATTGAAGTCCTTTTGGGCAGGCATGTCATTTTCCCCGTGGGGAAGAAGCATGTCTGTCCAACTCGGGACGACTGGCTATTGACATGCGAAGATTTTCGCGCAAAAAATAAGGGTCTTATAAATAACTCTAGAGCACACCGTAGATGCAGAAAATGAAAATAAAAAGATCACTCACAGCAAGAAGCGTTGTAATTGAGGTGAATCAATATCGAGACGACGGTAGACACTCTGAAAGTGCTTATTACATAAGCCACACCGGCGCCAATTGGACCCCTCGCAACGGTCAGCGCCAAACTTTTGGACCTGCCCGAGCTTCTGTAGATCAGCTTAAACAATTTCAGTGGCCTCATCCAACATATTTTCCCTAGTCTCCCAATTCCCACGTCTTTCACCAAACCCGGCGCAACGAGTATGCTCGCGGCACCATGGGTCTGCCGCCGGTGTCTGGGCTCGTTCCTGAAACCCAGGACGACCCAATTCATCCGCCGTGCTAGCACAGGCAAGCAAAATAGCTCCCTCCAATGACCCCTCCATCACCAAACTAACACACACCCCCTCCAGAAACCCAGACAGCCCTCCCCCCAGCCCTCCTCCAACGCGCGCGCACCCTCGCAAAAGAACACGCCGACCTCTCCGCGACCCTCGAGAACGACTACGACTCCAAGACCGCCCGCCGCATCGGCGAGCTCTCGAGCGTCGTCACCGCCCTGCGCGAATGGGAAACCGCCCAGGCCTCCATCGCCGAGCTCACCGGCATGCTCCTCCAAGGACAGCGAGCTGCGCGACATGGCCCGGGACGAGATCACCACCACCACCGGCCACCTCGCCGCCCTCTCGCGCAAGCTCTCCGCCTCCCTCACCCCGCGCGACTCCTTCGCCCACATGCCCTGCCTGCTGGAAATGCGGCCGGGCCCCGGCGGCCTCGAGGGCCGCTTCTTCGCCGACACCCTCTTCAAGATGTACCGCCAGTTCTGCGCGCGTAAAGGCTACCGCGTGCAGGTGATCAAGTACGAGATGGCCGACGCGGCGGGCGACACCTCCAGCGCGGCGGCGAGCAGCCCCTGCAGGAGGCCATCATCGAGGTCCAGGACCCCGGCGCGTACGACGTCTTCCGCGGCGAGGCCGGCATGCACCGCGTGCAGCGCGTCCCGGCCACGGAGAGCAAGGGCCGCACGCACACGAGCGCCGTCGCCGTCTGGGTGCTGCCCTCCTTCCCGGAGAACGGCAGCGCGGAGGAGGACTTCAACAATCCCGAATCAGACTTCTACATCGACCCGCAAGAAGTCAAGATCGAGACGATGCGCGCGCGCGGCGCGGGCGGGCAGCACGTGAACAAGACGGAGTCGGCGATCCGGATGACGCACACGCCGAGCGGGACGGTGGTGAGCATGCAGGACTCGCGGTCGCAGCAGCGCAACCGCGAGGACGCGTGGAAGCTGCTGCGGTCGCGCGTTGCGCTGCAGCGGCGCGAGGCGCGCGAGGAGGCGGCGGCGCAGCTGCGCAACTCGGTGCTGGCGAAGAACAGGATCACGCGCGGCGACAAGATCCGGACGTACAACTACCAGCAGGACCGGGTGACGGACCACCGCGCGGGCATCGACGTGCACGACCTGCCGGACGTTGTGGCCGGCGGGGAGATGCTGGATAAGGTGTTTGACAGCGTGAAAGAGTGGATGGTGTCGCAGGACATCGAGGCCATGATGGCGGAGGAGGAGGCTGCCGCTCTGGTGGCGGATAAGAAGGCGCAGAAGTGATGCAGGCGCCTGTTGTATAGACTTGTATTATACTGTAGAGACGATCTAGACATGACCCCCCCAAAAGCGAAGACCACTGAGAATATTCACACAAGAATCTACGATTCGACAAATGTTCCTGGCTGCTGGTTGCTCGCAGCGGAGTGAGTTCACAAGCCTCAGTCGCGGGGCAGACAATCATGGGACATCCCAGCGGCAAATTTCTCTGCTGCGTTGTCACCCGCACAAAATTCATCCAAACCCCAAACGTGCTTTTCTGCAGATCGCCAAGGCCTGGGACAGTATGCTTAAAGGGACCATGGCTGTGCGGCTGCGACGGCGAAACATGCCTGATTGCTGTCTCGTCAGGGCCCGGAGATGTCAAGTCTGGAATCGGTCGTGTCTGTCGCAGACCCCACAAGTCAACGTGCCGTGTCGGACAGCCGATGGAGGGTCGTCTAAGAAAGTGTTCGATGCGATTTAAGCGTGGGGATGAGACATGGCGCTTTCCGGGGGTACACCAAAATTACGATGAGACCACTGTCGAACGATGTTCAGGCCAGTTTGTGAAGATTGAAAATTTTACATTTTTTGACTATATCAGAGTCAGATACAAGAGAGGGGATGTCATGCAGCGTTCGGCATGACAGAGGAGCCCAAAATTTCGTTGTTGTCCGTCGTGATCCTTTTTTGCCTGAGAGATCCTCTCTCCAACCGCCAAATCAGCCATGAAGACGCCGCGCTATGGTCATAGAATAATGTACAACAAGGGGGGGTGGTACAGGAACGAGGAGCGGACTCGCAGACTGCCCAGCCGTGAAAAACGTAGGCTTAGGCCATGGTGTGTACAATGTGTGCTCTCTCCCGCAGTCCGGGTCACACGCTCCAAGTCCGTGAGATGAGAATCCTCAAGCCAATTGGCGTTCTCGTCTCATCATCTCCAGCACGCCGACGACGCCGTTCTTCCTAAGCCTCTCAAGAACGACACGCATGCCCTCACGGCTCTTGCCCATCTGGTCCTGCGTCTTGCTGGAAGCAATGTTCTCGATGCTGCGCTGAATACCCCGCGCACCGATGCCGCTCATCCAGCCAGGCATCCAACGACCCTCCTTCTGCTCCGGTTGCTCCGACATGGCATTGGCCTGGGGCATGTCCTTCTTACCCCCACGTAGCCTCTCGCCGAGACGAGATCTGTAGACAACAGTGGTCGTGACATCGGTCGCCGCATCAGCGGGGGCATCCGCGGGCAGGCGGAAGTCCTGCTTCTCAATGACAGAAAGGACGTTCATGAAGTTGAGGTTGCGACTCTCGGTATGCATCCAGCCCTCACGGACGTCGACGACGGATGTCTCGAGGACATAGCTCGCTTTTTCAGCAGAGCCGCCGCCAGTGATGGAAGCCGGGAGGAGTTTGAAGACGGGCGCGGGCATGCGCGACTTCTTCAGGTGGATGCGGGTCGTATGCAGCCTGCCCGTGGCCGGATCGAGGCGGCTGTCGATGGTGTCGGTGCTGAGAACATGGGTGGAGAAGGGATTGAGCTTGGGGGACGAGTATCGGAGGAAGTAGGCGAGCGTGACGGTCGGGAAGGGGTGGGGAGTGTGGTTCGTCGAGTGGGTGAGGACCATCTTGTCTGCGGCGGGTATTCGGGGTACGGTTCTTTTTGTGTTGTTGGCGTCGATGGGCGGGTGCGTGCTTGATTGAAATCTTCGATCTTTTGGCGTGCGAGAAAGCGCTCACGGTTGTCGGGACGCGAGGGGCGTTGACATCGAGGGCCTTGCGCGGGCGACCAATGCAAACTTTGGAGGTGTCTCAAGAGTGCTAAAAATGAAGCTATATCCGCCGCGGAAGCTCGGCCACCGAGTCGTCGGTATTTGTCGTTTTCGGTGTTTGCTCGATGCAAGTTGCGCTCGCAGTTGAGGGGCGGGGAAGACGACGGAGGAGAAGAGAGGGAGAGAAGAGGATGACGGCCGCACTCGACGAGATGAGGGGGTGGGAGCGTGTTAATGATGAGGAGAAGGCGGAAGATGAGGAGATGGGCGGAGGGGAGGAGTGCGGCGCTGGAATGATGTACTTCGTAGAGTGCAACGACACCCGTGCGTACATCGAACGATAGGTCGATTGATTTTGGGGAAGAAGCTTCCGTGCCGTGCCTGCGACTTTCTTTTTGGTCAGCGCCTGCCCGCCAATTGGCGCAGGGACCCCAACTCCAGCGAGCAGCCCAGGGCGGCCACACACGGTCCAGAGTGTCGCCGGCTTTTTCCAGCCAGTGGGAACAGGCGGCAATTGGCTTTGTCCGCAGCGACGGCACCATCCCATTGGCTTGATGATCCCACTGCGCCCGCTTTTCGTCACACGAGCTTGGGCCTCCTGGGTGGCGAAAATCACATGATGCGGAGTACACCGAAGCTCACCGAGAGCTGGGTGAGCTGTCACTGTTGCTTTTGAGCCTCACCTTCGCCCCACCTTGGAACAACACCTCATTCATTCCCAGTCTTCCATGCTTGTCCTCTCACGACGTGTGGTCTGTTTGAGTTTCTGGATGAAACACTCCGCGGCAACGGCGGCTGCTTCGTGAGCTGCTTTCCAATCGAGGGAGGTTGCCTGCAAACCCCGGACTGTCGGTTCTTCTGGTGACAAAGGGAGCACGGCTGCTGCCGGGGTAAGTGCTGCAGCTTTCCCCAATGCTCGAATCCCGAGTCCTGATTGGCTCGCGCTCGGCGTTCGAAGAACAGCGATGAAGTTTCGATGAAGCTAAGCCATCCAACTAACTTCAATCAACATGACTAAGGTTACGCGGGGAAGGAGGAACCCAAAATGCATGAATCGATCCGTTACCTTGGTGGTGGATCTCGATGTAGCTCAACAACATCATCGCTTGAGTGGACGATGCAGCGAGTCTTGGGCCATGATGCCGACATATGTCTAATTTTGATGAGGCTTTTCACACAAAGATTCTGACAGCCTATTGACTTATCGCTAGATCAACAGACAAGGCTTTTCTGATATGATTATCATATCGGAGAGGTTAAGAAGTTCCACCTACACCTGCGCAACACACCCATGAACCGCCAAGCTAACGATACGTACTTAAACTTAACATGGAGTTGAATTGTAGTCTCTTGCTCGGGAGTGAGTGGGCTGAAGCTTTTCAACTGAGCTCGAATCGATCGGTGACCTCGCACTGCTGGCCAGCGTGGCTTGTGACTACTTTCACGGGATTATGACCTGGAGAACTTTTTGACCCGTTACCGCCATGCAACTTCTACGCCCCGAACGACAGATTCGCACCCCATCCTTAGAATCCGTGATTCGTGTTATCGTAGAGCCCCTGGCATATTCTAACTTCGATATTGCGAAGTAAGCGAAGTTTCCATCTCTTACATGCTGACATGAAGCCCTGCCGACCAGGCTCTCACAACACTTACCCAGGCCCTCTTCACGTTGTTGGATTCCCGACTTATTTGGATAGAACATCATGCGAGCTGCTTTTGCGTACATACCCTCAATAGATGTGGAGGGGCCTTTCACTCACGAAGACCCTCACGTACTTCAAACCAACAAATATTTCTAGGTTACAACCTATCGAGAGATCTTGATTCGATACCTTGTCCCATATGGATTTTGTCTTAGGTTCCAGTAACGCCCCTGCCTGAAATAAAGTAACACCCCCGGAAACATTGTAGACCAAGTCATCGTCGACTCGGTGGCCTCACAGACTCCGATCCCAGCTCAACAGGGTGCCCCTCCCCCGGCATCTCGACCGGAGGATAATAATTCGGAGCCTCCACCACGGTGGGATACTTCGCTTCCTGGCTCACAGCAAGATAATTTTGCGTCACTTCTGCCGTATCTCCGCCCGCTCCCGTGTTCCTCTTCCTCCTCTTGTACCAAAAGAACCACGCCGCAAGGGCAAGAACCACTGCGCCAAAACCCCCACCAACAGCACCTCCAATGACACCAGCTTGATTATTCGAGGGCGCTGGGCTGTCAGCGCCAGCCGAGGATGAGGATGATGTAGGTATGGAGGAAGACGTCGATGTCGTCGTCGAACCAGACGCAGTAGCCGAAGATGTCGTGACAACCTGCCCATCCACAATCTTCACACCCTGACCCGCAGTACAGCAGTCCGTAGCATTCTTGTTGTTACCGCAGCAGTAACTCCCATCGGCGCACTTCGTGACCACGATATCCGTCCCCGTCGCGCCCACGCCTTCGGTTTCTACAAGACCTATCATTAACACACCCAACTTCATCAACCCATCAACACGGCCAGGCCATGCCCGAAACCATCAACGGGGAAAACTTACGATAATCATCCGAGATACACAACTTCACACACTTGGGCGACTGCCACGTCGGATCCGTACAGCTCTCCCGCCACGTCAACCTCCCGCCCTCGTTCCAACACAGTCCGTCCGCCTGGCACTTGTCGCCGCTGACGACGTTGCAGCACATGCTGTGCCCGTTGCCCTCGCAGGGCTCGTACCGGTTGTTTCCGATGTTGGCCAGGGCCTGTCTGTCCGTGCCGTTGGGGACGAAACACGTTCCCTGGACCGCGCTGATGCCCGCTGCCGCGGCAGCTAGAAAGAGGAACGGAGCGCGACGCATCGTCGATTCTCGGCCTCAGGAGTCGCTCCGTGAAATGAGGTGTAGAATCAGGAAACATTCGAGGGAAAAGTCAGGCTGGGATAGAAGTTCTGCGTGAGACACCAGTTACACTGTTAGACGCCATGGCGGCTCCTAGCTGAACCACGCGGTGCGGCTGTGGAGAGAACGTCGGTACTTTCGTGCAACTAAGGATTTCGCCCTTGTCAATAGTTGGGAAGGGTCTGCACACCAGGCAGAAGGATTTCGTCCGTCCCAAATTAGCGTCAGTCAGAGTCTCACTGCGTTGCGCAGGCTGAGATGTGTTGTTCACCACCATCATTGGCTTGTTTGGATAGAACGTCGGCGAATAAGCCTTGGCGCATTCAGCCTCAGCGCCAAGCTGGTCTGCCGACAGCCTGTAATCCATCCCAATGATTTTCATAGGGCTTCCATGAAGAGAATTACATTCGCTGTTGTGTGATAATCGTACCTATACAATCGGGTACACTACCCACACAGTCAAAAACGTGGTCGCGCCTGCGAATGGAAACCTGCGACATGCTGCATTAAGCATACCTACGGCCCGCCGTTTCCCATGTAAAGCATCGCGCTGGACACAGGCAGTGTAGCAACCCCATTGAAAGCCCACCGTATAAGCTGACCCGGCAGTCTTTGTGGACATAGATTAGCATCCCGGAGATTAAATCATGATGATTCCGGCACCACTGACTGAGACATCCCGAGGATCGGCCCGCTCTCGTTCCCCTCCCGAACGAAGACGCCCTCGCTTTCAACCTTCCATCCCTGCACACCACTGAACTGGACGAACTGCACCGCCATCTCCCACGCTTCCCGGTCCGCCGCATCGCCGCTCTCGAACGTCTTGAGCTCGAGCCAAGGACTATCTGGATCGGGGTCGAAGAGCTCGCGGAAGAGCATGGAGTAAGACGTGTTGCGCTCCATCCAGAGATCGGCGATGTCGATGTTGCGCATCTCGTCGGCGTCCTGGAGGATGTCGTTTCGAGGTACGAGCTGGACGAAGAGACGGTCGAGGCGGGGGACATGCTGGACGAGGGTGTTGAAGTGGCTGGACAGCGGGAAGATGCCAACGTAGGAGAGGTCACGGATGGATGGTGCAATCAACGGCTCATCGTTCGGAAACTCTTCCGCCCCAAGAAGGGCGCCAAGCATCGAAGGTGGACGCTTGAGGTAGTATTCGTATGTCTTGTAGACGCGAGTTGATGAGCCTTCGTTGAGAAGCAGACTTTGCCAAGGACGGATGGTGAAGAGGTCGCATGGAACTCGTTTCTGGTGCGGGTTCTCGGGGGACGGTGCCTCACTTGATGAGGACGCAGTCGCTTTTGACTTGTACTTGGTCGTGACTACCTTCTTGCTCTTCCGCGAGAGAGACAGGATATGCTGTGGCATGTCGAAGTTCCAAGCATCCCCCAAGAAAAGCATGCGCGAGAGCAATTGCGCCAGAACCCTTGGCGAGGCGATTATGCTTAGCCGTACGGGGTCTACGTGCTCGAACAGCGTCCTCCACAACCAGTTGTAATCCTCACTATACGATGCCTTGTTCGCGTGGCCGCTCTCCATGAGCTCGACGCTGCTGGCGAGATGCGATGTCGCCACACCTCCCAACGCATCCTCGACAAACATGGTTAGTGTGGTGACATAGTTCGTCAGATTGTTGTCTCGAAGGAAATGGAGGAAGTCGATTGTTGCGGCCCGGTCGTGCGTTTCTTCTATGAGCGGGAGCTCAAAGCGATCGATCGTCCAGACGACATGGCGGAAGAGTAGAGGTAGCACAGCGGCCCTCCACAGCTTGGTGACGACTGACACGTTCTTCAGATCCCTATCGAAGAAGGGGTTTTGGAGCATCAGCGAGCTTGGCTGGTCGTGGAGCTTCGAATCAGAGGGCGCAGGGCGATCGAGGTAGGTGAAGATTTGGGCCAAGATCTCGTTCGGGAGATCGTCGATAGTGACGGCCATGGTCGGCTAATATTTCGCTGGTGATTTCTGCCGAGATTTGATTAGATGCAATGAGTAAAAGTTGATGAAGTTGTGCGGTTGAGGTTCTGTGATGCAGATCGCGGAACTCTGTTTCACGGGAAGGTTTCGGCCGACGCGAGTTTCAAGATCAGACGGAGAAATTGAGGCGGTCAACAACGGTTCGGATTAGACTGGATAAGTGATTCAAGACGACTCAGATATTTTCGAGACAATTGAAGCTCTCTGCTGAAGACGCGTCACTGGAACTTCGAGTCGGCGAGTTGAGCTTGAAGGAGGTAGACGGGAAATGCGGCATGTCATCGCGGGGTTTCGGTCCAACCACAAGAACCCCTAAATCGCCACAGACCCCCACTGTAGCTTCCCGATAAGGCCGATAACGATAAGAGCTCCGGAGCTCCCTTCCGGTCTGCGCTCTGCTTCCCTGCAGTTCATGAAGCTTCAGCTTAGAAGTTGCCATGGACAACCATCTCTTGACTGCAATAATGCCAAAGTCCCAAAATTAATCGAACGGTCAAATTCAGTCAGCAATTACACAGTCTTGGCTTCCCTCAGCCGAAGCAACCCTCGTGCAAGTGCTTGCTTATTCCTCAATCAGTAACCGCATCGTTCCCCACCACGGTGCCGCTGCGGCGCATGCAGTGCTCCCTTCCGAAAAGAAACATCTTAAAACTCCCACCCTTGCCAGAACACCAACAGACCGCTAAGTAAAGAACTGCCACATCGAAGAAGACAGGATCGTGATTAAGCGGCCGCTACCGGACTTTGCCATTTGCCGTCTCCAAGAGCACTGGCCCCCTCGTCAGCTATGACAAAGGGCGGGGAAAGCGGGGGTCCAGGTGGGCGCGAAGCTTGGGAATGTGTGGTGAAGATGGAACGGCATGACATCGTTGAGACGAGGGGTGGCGGCTGAAGGGCGGGAAGTATGGCGGGTTTTGCCCACTTGCTTCTAAAATCCCCGGTCGAATGGCCCCATTCATATGAGGTAGCTTTCTGGGCTTGTTTAGATTTCGTATTGCCGAAGGGTATCATTCCGCTCGGAAACAAGGTAGCCCCAACTTCGATTCTATTTAAATCATCAAGTCCCAAGCCCCCGACCAGCTCGGGTCTTCTCTTTGAAGGATGCAATTCCTAAGTCCAGCTGTTGAAAAGTCCATCATGGCTGCCAAGAACCAACAGAGACCACCCTTCCGCGCGGAGCACATGGGCTCGCTGTTGAGACCCAAGGCTCTCACAGACAAGCGCGTTGCTTTGGATGAGAAGAAGGCCGTTGAGATTGCCGCGGATGAAGAGCTGAACCGTCTGGAGGAGGAGGGTGTTCGTGAGATTGTGAAGACGCAACTTGACCTTGGCTTCCACGCCATCAATGATGGAGAGTATCGACGTCATCAGTTCTGGGGCAACTTCTTCCCTGGTCTCGAAGGTTTTGAGGAGGTTCCTGCGCCTAGTTGGGATATCTTCCGCATGTATGTGCCAGACATTGCAGCTTTCAGTAAGTTATTGAAATTCCATATTATACTAGAATTCGTGGTTGACCATTCTCCCAGTTGAGAGCGATCACAAGCCAGGAGAATCCATCCTCTGCACTGGCAAGATCAAGCACAAAGGCAGCACCTATATGAGGGAATGGGAGTACCTCAAGACCCTAATCCCTCCTGAGAAGGTCAAGGACGCGAAGCTCACCCTGCCCGCTCCTGAGTGGTACCACCTGAGATACAAGAAGGGCCACGCATACCCCAATGATGTCTATGCCAACGACGAAGAGTACTTCGCCGATATTGCCAAGGCGTACCGAACGGAGCTGGAGGCTTTATACGACCACGGCGTCCGTAACGTCACTATTGACGACCCCAATCTGGCGTGTAAGTTTCCACCCTCTGTTGGTTTCATGGGGTCGATAGGCTGACAACCATCCAGACTTCTGCTCAGAGAAGATGCTCCAAGGATTCAAAGACGCAGGCGAAGACTCCGACGCCCTGCTGCAATCCTATATCAAGCTCTACAACGACAGCATCAGCTCCCGCCCCGCCGACATGCACCTCGGCATTCACCTCTGCCGCGGCAACTTCGCCTACTCCCGCCACTTCTCCGAGGGCGGCTACGATCGCATCGCTTCCCGCCTCTTCAAGGAGATCAATGCCGACACTTATTTCCTTGAGTACGACACCGACCGCGCCGGGGGCTTCGAGCCCCTGAAGGAGCTGCCCGCGCACAAGAACGTCATCCTGGGCGTCATCACGTCCAAGTTCCCGGAGCTCGAGGACCTCAACCAGATGCGCGAGCGGGTCTTCCAGGCGGCTGACTTTGTGGCGCAGGGTGCTGGGCAGACCCGCGAGCAGGCGTTGAAGAGGATTGGCGTGAGCCCGCAGTGTGGGTTTGCTAGCCACCACCTTGGCAACTCGATTACGCACCAGGATATGGTGAAGAAGTTGGACTTGGTGAGGAAGCTTGCCGACTCAATCTGGCCTGGTGAGCCCTGAAGGATGCGAGCGTTCTGAGCATTGGACGGCGTAGAGGAGTGGTGTGTAGGGGGTGACGACAGATTTGTCCGTGACGGTGTTTGTTGTCTGTACATATGCGGCAGGAGACTTGCGCGAGAAACAGCCTATGAAGTATTGTTGCTGGTTTTTTAGCAACGCCAGAAATCTGGTGTTGAAGTTGAAACGATGGAATCTTGATGTTTTGCATACTCTCGACGCCAGTGGCGAGGTCGCCGCAACTCATAGACGTGGTAAACTCCGCAAAAGATAGATGGATGTGATGATATTGAGCTACTGCTCGAAATTGGGTATCTCACGGGCTCTATGCCCAATAAATTCGCCAAACGCCGTTTCATACGCCTCGTTGGCAAGAACCTTCCACCACTGCTCTCGAGATGCCGGACGCGAATGCCTCTGACCAGGGAAAGCTTCGATATCGAGGTTGGTTTGTTTTGTCCAGACCCTTCACCTGGCCACACGGGCCTGGTTCTGTCCGCATCCACCTCTTGGCCATAAATATCCGGACAATTGCCTCTCTACTGACGCGGATTAATCACATGGGCAAGGGCTGAGGGTTGTTTCCGACGGTCTTGTAGAGCTCGCGCAGCTCAAACTCCTCGTGCCCGCCCTCTGGCACCTCCCCCACTACGCGGGCAGGCTGCCCCGCCACAACGCTGAAGCTTGGTATCACCATATTGGGCGGCACGACGGTACCTTCGAGTATGCGAACGTAGTCCTTGACGATGGCGAACTCGCCGATGGCGCAGTCGCGACCGATGTGCACGTGGGTTCCGATCGAAGCGGCTTGGATGACCGTGTGCTGGCCGACGAAGACGTGGTCGCCTATTCGGAGGGGCATGTAGGTGAAGGCACTGCACAAATGGTAGACGGTCAATCGAGAGTTACTCGGTCGGACTGGTGTAGCCCAGACAAGAAGGGAAGCTCCTCACCCCTTGTACATTCGCCCCGGCGGTCGGAGGACAGCTCCCCTCGAGAGGAAGCAGTATCGGCCGATCGCGACGGCGGTATTGTTCGCAGGAGCACCGCCGGAGGGCTGTATCGATCGTGCGAGATCGCCGCGGATCATGACTTCGGGCTGGATGACGGTCTTGCCGCCTAGCATGATGTTTTGGGTGCCGACGAGTGTTGCCTTGCGGGCGACTTTGTTGCCCGTGTCCTGTGGTGAGCGGTCAGTCTTCTATGAACCGGTTGCGAACGCGGTAGCTGGAAGCTTACGGTCTCAATGTAATCTCCTTTCGCCGGTCTTCGCGACATCGTGGGTATTGGTTCTCGACGAAGGGAATGGTGTCCAGGAAGTTAGGCAAGTCGCTGACGACAATCGTCAAGCAGGCGCGTTGGGACATGTGCTCTGACGTGTTAGCTGGCCCGGGCGGCGTGGGGCGGAATTATAGCGCACCTCACTCAGTCTTTCAATTGACTTCCCGATCCCGAGGCCGCTCCGGGCCCCCAAACCGTCCCAACTTCAATCTAGAATTACAAAGACGGGGATGAATGAAGGACACACAAATGCATACACGTTCGTTCGTTCCTTTATTTCAATGGTTGCGTATCAATGTACAAAGTATCATTCAATACCGAACGAGGCAGTCAGTCAGTCAGTACCTTTGAATGTCCCGCACAGCCTATCTATCTATCTATCAATCTATGCCAATGATAGAAAGACACATAGATAGAGAAGAGAGGACGGCAGGGTAGGTAGGCATTCAGTCAGGCCACAGAAAGTTAGTTAATTGCCATGTTTCTCAACGTAAAAATATTTGGCCCAGCAATCGTGAACGGCAAAAATCGAAGTTGCGGCCAGTGTGGATTGAACACACGACCTTCAGATTGATTGAATGAAGTTTTCCAGGTACGAAGACCCGCTTCAGTCTGACGCTCTCCCAACTGAGCTATGTCCGCCGCTCATCTTCGGAGCACCACCCCAGCTCCACACGATCATGAACCACACACAGCGTTGCGTTCGGCTTCACAACTTGACACTGGTGGTGTAACTCTCTGCTAGAGATATTTTGATTTCAATTGGGTTTTGCGAAGGGCGATCTTGCTCGCGGCGGGCCTTGCGGACACCTCGGAATGTAGCCTGAGTGCGCATATTGATCTGTTGGACTGGTGCAAGACATGGTGAAGATCGGTTTCTTGCCTCGGCGAACGAATTACGACCCGTTGAATCCAAAGCATGAAGAATATGGGAGCTGAGGGGCTCAGTCCAATCAGCTGGCGGTGCGAACCGCCAGGCCTGCAGGCGACGCTTTTGGGTGTTGGCGGGTCCAGCCTGCTGGTCACAGCCTGATTGATGATGAACCAGAAAGTTCCCCTCTTCATCCTCTTCTGTGGCCGTTTTTCCATCGCAAAGATGCGCGAGACTGGCGCTTCGACGCCCCGCAGTCGCACTGGACTTAGGTTCAGGGAGAGGTTCAGCAAGCTTGTTCAAAGACCATCATCTGGCTCTGGCAAGTCTCACCTCAACGTTCCCGAGCTACCGACCCGAGACTCCTCTTCAGTACTCAGCATCAAGAGCAGCAGATCAGATGGCGTCAATACCGCTCCAGAAATCTCCGTTGAAAACAAAGCTACCTCGTCTCTTACAGAGGCCTCGAATGCCGTGTTGCCACCGCTCGATGCATCGACAGGAGACGTATCTAGCCCGACCACCTCCATGAACAGCCATGTCACGCAGATGTGGCACAGAGCTCTAGAGGCGGTTATGAGGGACGAAGAAGTGAAAGAAGCAGCCATTCTGTTTGAAAACCTTCTCAAGGAATACATGAAGCAAGGTTTGCACTCTAATGTCTCTTATCCGTCCAGCTGCTTTTCGTGGTACTAATTTGAAGAACTAGAACAAGCCGTCTCGACACAACCAAAGATTTCTTTGGAGCACGAGCCGAAGAATGTGGAGGATGCTCTTGGCCTAGTCGATCGCACATTGCAGGACGCAACGAAAGCTCAACGAGCATTGGATACAACCTTGGGCGTGTTCGCCGTGGTGAAAGGACTCAGTTCGTTTGTGGGTTCTATGCTATCAGAATGCCCACCCGCAGCTCTAGCTTGGGCGGGAGTGTGTGCCTGTATTCCAGTGAGTGGCTCGGTTCCGTTAACAGGCATTACAATAGTTAACATGGCATCCGATAGATAATTGCGGCGCCTATAGAACAACACCAGAGTATGATCAAGGGCCTGAGACACATCTATGCTCGGGCACCCATCTATTTCGACCTGACCGGCAACCTTTTCCAGGATGGAGCCCACAGCTCTGACTTGGGCAATTCAATCCGCACCAACATCCAACCACTATACGAAGGCATTCTGAAGTACATAATGCTGAGCATCTGTGCAACTCATCGCGGAAAATTCAGTCGTTTCTGGGAAGCCATCTCTGGCCAGGCCCAATGGGAAAGCCTTCTCACCAATATCGAAAAAGCCGAGGAGAGTTCACTGCGAAACATCCAAACCATTCACGGTTCCAAACTTCTGGCCGTCACCGCCCATTTCAGCGAGAGATACACGAAGGCTGCTGACCGAGAAGAAAATCGGCGCAAAAAGGAATATCTCCACAGACTGAAGGGAATGGATTATCAAACCCGTCTAAACACCACTCGACGTCGACTTGATGGAACCTGCCAATGGTTCCGCCAACACCCCGGGTTCAGAGACTGGCTGAACAGCGATGGTGACCTACTTCTGGTCTCAGCCAGTGCCGGCTGTGGCAAGTCTGTCCTCGCAAAGTACCTCATCGAGGAATTGCTTCATGAGGAAGACGATAGTGCGACTATCTGCTATTTCTTTTTCAAAGATAGCGATCCACAAGCGAGAAGCAGTCTGAATGCTTCTAAAGCAATCCTTCATGGTTTTCTGAAGTCAAATCCTGAAATGGTGGATCCCTGCATGGAGGAGCTACCCATAAGTACTGACAACATCTCCAACACGGACGTGTGGTCTGCATTCGACAAATTGTCAAGAGCTCAAGGCGCGGGAAGAATTGTCTGCGTCTTGGACGCACTTGATGAGTGTGATCCAAGCGAACGGGATGGCTTGATCAATAGTCTCAGAGACTACGTTATCAAGAACCACGGAGCAATAGGCGCTAAGTTTATTGTTACAACGCGTGGATATCCACAAATTGTCAATTTGTTCGCCGACTTCTCCTCCAACAAGATCCATTTAGACGGCGACAGTGACGAAGAAAAGCGCCAAATTCAGAAGGAAATCAGCATTGTGATGGACCATCGATTGAACAAGCTGGAAACGACAATGCCGGACATTGGCCCTGCTACGTTGGAGATCATACGCTCAGGACTGATCGAAAATGGCACAGAACAGAGGACATATCTGTGGATGCATCTCATGTTTGACTACATCCGCAAGAACAGATTCTGTACCAGGGAGGAGTGGCGAGAAATCTTTCGGAACCCTCCGGACACTGTCGATCGAACTTACGAGGGGCTCTTGCAAAGTGTTACGCCACAAGCAAAGGAGAGAGTGCGCACTCTCTTGGCTCTCATACTGGCTGCGAAGCGACCGCTTACGGTTGCGGAGCTCAGTACTGCCGTCAATTGTCGAATCAATACACTCGAGTCACGAAACTTTGATCTCGATGATATTCCAGACGAGCAGGAGTTTGGATCTTGGGTACGATGGGAATGTGGCTCTTTCGTCACTATCTACGAAGGGAAAGCCTTCTTGATTCATCAGACAGCCAAGGAATTCCTCTTGGAAACGACGGAGGCCGACCACGGATGGTGGCAAGGCTCAATGACGGAACACGTCACACATCAGTATATGGCCGAGTCATGCATATCCTTTCTCTCCCTCGGGAAGTTTCAACAACAAGAATACGCCGATCACGTGCAAATCAAAATATCGAAAGCGGATACTAGAGATCCTTGGGGTTTTGCCGATGACCTTCCCCATCTGGAGTCTCCCAATCTGGATAATCCCTATCTTGACGCTCCCTCTATTGAAGCTATCTTTCTTGAAGCTGCCCATCTTGAACCTTTTGTGATTTATTCAGCTTTGAACTGGATGTATCACTTTCGGCGATGCCAGCAATCTGGTCTCTCTGACTGCCAGGTCACAGACGTTGGCAAGGAGTTCTTCGACCTCTACCTCGGCCTTTTCACGAAGAAACACGCGGAAAGCTACATACCATGTGGCGAATGGAGGCAGCGAGCATGGTACTTCATACTGATGGCTTCGAGACCTCCTGGAGTATCTTCACAAATGGAAATCACGCAGAATGGATACTGTTTGTTGTCGCCTGGGACTCTCACAGTCTCGAGTTTTGCTTGTATCTTCGATCATAGGCGTCTTCTAGTTTTCGCCTTGGATGTGTTGGGAGAAGAAACCAACCATACAGCCAACGACCTTACCACTGACTTCATCACCACCAGGCCCGGTCTCTCGCTTCCCCATTTTGCGGCTTGCGGAAACTCGTCGTGGTGCCTGAGTCATCTTCGATCCCGAGGACACAACTTAGACCTCCAAGATTTCGTTGGTCAAACACCACTTCATAAAGCCATGATGATGGGCAATGAACAAGTGCTTGAAGCTTTACTGAAGTTCGGCGCTTCGAAAACTAGCTTGGACTGCTCTAACATGACACCACTCACCTGGGCCATGATATCCATACCCGGTTGGATCAAAGAATATATTGCATCTAGTGAAAGCGCTGAGTCTGAGCTGCGTTCACTTCTATACTTTTCCGCCATAGCAGAACTCCCAAGCTATGGAGACAAGATGAGACAAAGCTGGACGGAAACCCTTCAGAGTGTGCGTAACAAGACATACCAACACATACCACCTTCTCGGATGGATCGCATCTCCAAATTATCTCCGCTATACATATGGAGAGAGAACCCTGGCATGTTTGCTGGTCACCTCGCAAACCTATATAACAACTCTTGTAATGCCCTGCATCTCAGTGTCCAAAGCGAGAAGAGATTCCACAACACGTTGGAATTGTGCGAACATAACGAGATGGTTTATGCAGCCGATGACTTCGGAAACACGCCATTACATGCAGCGACGTTGGTAAACAATGTTCTTGCCATGCCAATACTACTTTACAGTTGGCGCATTTCAGAAGATGATAAGAATCGCAAGGGAGAAAGGGGCGATACTCCATTACATATGGCATGCAGGATGGGTCATCGGGAGGCGGCCGAGTTTCTGATGAACGCGCTTGTTGATCTTGAGATTCGAAATGATGATGGCCTAACCGCTTTAGAGCTCGACCGGCCGCCACGGCTTGGTGTCGGACTCGCAGAGATGATCCGAAAACGGAAAACTTACGGTACGTGAACTTTGGTGTGATGATAGTCCGTACCTATGTTGGACATTAGGAGATCCACTTCTCGAGGGTATTTTCACTCGTTGCGATCGTTAGGTATCAGAGGAGAATATTCCTTCACATTACGCAATGTGGTTCTTCCCCTCCTTGCTTTCTCCCCTACTTTGTTCCTTTCCTTCTTTTTCTTATACAAAAACCAAATCTCTTTTTTCTTGCAATCGAAGCGATAGGTCGAATCATTTACAACTGAAGACTGGACGCCTTTATCAGCAAGGTATGAACAACCAGTATCAAGTACAAAAGCGATTTTCATGTCCCACAAGTCCAAAACTCATCGCCCCAGACATAGAAGCGCTATTCGCAAAGCCTCAGAGCTACAATAAGAAAAATATACTAGCCGCATACCCCTACATTTACATTACCTGTGATTCAAAATCGAATATTGGACCCTGAAGCTGCCGCTCTTTCTGTTTTTGAAATGCCCTAGTCTCGGGTTGTTCATTTCCACTGCAGACTAATTTACTACTACAATCTGTGATATTGTAATGCAAGTAGCAGGAAAGCTCTCACAGTGATGTCTGTCGTCAACTATATTTATTCATTATCATAGATTTAGCATACTCTGTATTGTCATAGAAGTTTGCAGTTCTTCACGTAAGTGTTAATCTGGTATTAAGTAATCAGGTCAGTACAAATGGCAAGCTGATGTGAAAATCACTATAACATGGATCTATTGTATGTCCTCAATAACGACATAAGATAGTGCCACATCTGGCTTGAGCCCGACACATGGCGTCCACTTTTCAAATCCTAATCCCGCAAGATGCAATGTGGCATTGGAAAAGGCAGCAACTTCAGCAGAGAGTATCATCTGCAAAGAAGAGTCCATTCATAGGAGTGCGTGTGTCATTGGATCTAACAAATTGTGCCCAACAGATCCAGTGATCGATCACTCGATAAAGATGAACTGACAATGTGCCGTCCAAACCAGAGTATACAACCAATAAAGCGAGCAAACCGGACCAACAATGCATTCAAAATAGGTCATACATATCTGGGATGAAGGAACAAGCGAGAAAACGCCACGAAGCACACATCGCCCACAATACCCAACTTCCACCAACTCCCAACATCACGTCTCTAGCGCCAACACACCGCACCTCCAACCGCATAAGCGCGTTCACCACCATCACCCATCCTGCCCCAACCAAAAGGCCGAAGGAACATCCGCCCTCACCACCACCAGCCCATCAACCAATCCTCCATTGCCCAGCTTCCTCCGCGGAAGCCACACCCACACTCCACCGCACCAACCGCGGCTGACCACCCTCCCGCCTCACATCAAGCCCCCAGTTCAAAATAAACTCACCACATCTCTGCCAACAGAGCCACAAGCCCAATATCCGACCGGCAAACAAGCCACTCTCTCAATCCTCCTCTTAGCCCGCATGTGGCATGCGCAATAAGCGCCTTGGTGGTTGCCTTCCTGCACCCGCTGATTGGCCCACGGACGCGGTGGGGTGTCCGCGCTCACCACAGCCGCGACCACTCACCCATCGACTGCAAAAACAACTGCATTCTTTTGATTATGTGCAGACGAACTAAGGTACAGTCTGCCTTAGTTCAGCATTTTGCAGTGCAGTAAACCTCGCAAAATCGGATGATGTGCGCCGAACCCCCTCACTTGAGCAGCCTGCCTTGTTGGTGAAGATGCTGTGTCACGGGCCTCTTCCGAACCTCTCCCACCCCATGAATTGGTCATTAAAAATCAAAAAGATGTCAGTCGCTGGAGCAGACTACACAACTTTTGCGACACCACCTGTTGCCCGCGCCGCAGGAGGGCATACGTTGGAGAAAAGCTTGGCTTACGGCCCAAGCTCGCCATAATCTATATCCTGGTCCCAACAGAGCAACCCAACCTGGAAATCGGTAAAATGCCCCGACGCAGGATCCGGGGGGTGGTCGACTACCAACGGCCGACGGCCAGGCCAACAGGCCGCATGTTGGTCCTCTTTCCCAGGCAGACGGAAAATAATGAAAGAATGCGCCTCGCGGCCATGTGGTCGCCGGACTACGCCTCTGTCAATAGCAAGGAATGCTTGGGGTCGATCGGACGGTTGACAGAGGCCGAGTGCCGTACAGTCGGTTCTGGGCGCATCGTTCAAACGGATTCTGGGATATTCGTTGCTATGCCTAACCCCCTGAGTGCACACTGTTTCCAGACTTCTGGCAGCTAGGCAAATAGAGACTTCCGTTTCGAAGGAATCCGTAACCCCAAGACCCCGTGTTTGTCCACTTCCACCATTAAAATGGCATCTTGATATACTCAGGGGCTGCGAGATGTCACTGCCAGGTCGCATCGCACCTCTCTGACAAACGGAGTAAAGTTTGTTCAAGTAATCTTACGGCCAGGATTGGCATCTCCCGTTTGATCATCCGCACATCAGCAAAATGTCAGGACGAACGACCTTGCAGGCTCTCCAGGGAAGGTGATCCTCCATAATTGTGGTCTTCCCCTTGACAATAACTTCGTGTTGGTTGGGAGTCGTTTTTGGGGTAGAAGGGAGATCATCGCAATTGGGGAGAATAGTACAAGACTTGGTCAGTGCGTTTAGCATCTGAAACGTGGGCTAAGGAGTTAGTGGCCGTTTGAAACGAAAGCTTCCCCTCGGTTGGAGAACGGTTAGGTCGATTAGAGGTGGGAATGACTTGGGAAATATCGTCGTGAATTGCAACGCAAACTGCACGTTGATGAATTGAGTTTTTCGAGGTTTCGAAGTGTGCGATTGCCTAGTTTGTGAAGGTGCGGGCGGCGCGGTTGGTGTCTGAGACGCGATTTACACGAGGTTTCTGTCGTCCCATGTCGCGGGTCTGCGATCGGCTCATGGGGGGTTAAGATTGCGGGCAAGGATGGTGAGGGTTTGTTGGTGCTTGTCCTTGTTCTTGGCGGGGATTCTTCTCGGCTTCGCGACCCGCTGGCTGGTTCTGACAGCACGGTGGCAGACGGACATGATGGAAGATACCGATCATCCGGAAAATAAGCATGTCATGGATAGCCACGATGATGACCGCGCCTCACTCACGATGATTTGAGATGTCTGCGACGAGAACCGACAGCGACCAAGCCTCGCGGCGCTGACGACACTTGCGACACCGTGATTCAGGAACAGAAAGGCTATTTCTTCCCGACGGCGACTCCGCGAGCGAGGTTCACCCGGCCGCATCGCATATAAAGTTTGCCATTCTGAGGTGAAGCAGATGCACAGGGCTCATTGTGCCCCGCCGCCGGTTCCAAGGTAGGATTCTGCCGACTCGTGCACCAGGAACCGTTGCCATTTTACCGGCGAATTCTCCTTTTGGTTGTGGACAAGGCGCGGGAGAAGCTCGCCGCCGCGACCGAAATCCCCTGACATCCCGCGGAATCTCAAACGTGGCAGGGCAAGAGATGGCTCGTATCCTGGGGAAAGAAAAAAATGTCCGTACCGACGGGACGGTGTGGTATTGCAGATCTCCAAACGGTAACGGTGACGTGACTGCGTCGAGTTTCAGGTCCGCGATGGTTGAATCGTGATGGCTGACGGGCTGGATAAGAAACGAGATTGTGGCAGAGAACATGGCTGTTTCTTCGCAGAAAAGGTTCAATACGGGGTAGGTTGTCAGGAGACGGGAGGTTCCAGTCGCGTCTGAATTAAAGTGCGGTTGTGATGTGATGGGTTCTGAGGATCAGTGGAGCGTTGCGGCGAACAGACATTGTTCCCACGGTGAACAGTGCGTCGCCTTAGCAAGGAAACGAAACGTTCTGGACGCAGGGGACAAGACGCCGAGAAAGTTGGGTGTCGGAACGGCGGCCGGGCTTATCGGAGTGCCGTTGATCGTAAGCAACGAAGAAGAAAACGGTGCAGTCGGCCGGTCGGCGACATTCCGGGCGTGCAAGATGCCCAGATGCTTGGATCTTGTTATTGTCATGGCCAGCCACCCGGAAAGAGGCACTTCCGCCGTGATGTCTTTGCAGTGAGGGTATTTGGGGAAACAATGTCATGTCATGTGTCTTGCCAATGCTTCCCCAAATAAACAACCCCTCAGTAATTCTCTCACTGTGACTGCTCACCCTAGGTAGTGTACGACCTACTGCACCTGCTGCCGTCAATTTTAGAAGCAATGCCGCTTATTGAGCCCAGTCAGCGCGGGGATGGTGGGCTCTTCCAACGGCTTCGGTCCCACGAGTAGCCGTGCTATATTTTGTGAGAGTGCTTAGCGGAAGCGTGGCAGCCGACAGTTGAGTGCATCCTTGGGGGACCTTGGCCACCGTCAGCCCGTCATTGCGGTATGAATGCGGATTAGCGGCGAGCGGGCGAGAGGCGCACAAGGATGGAGACTGTGAGGGGTTCGAGGTGGCCGGTTAGCCGCGCCCACCCGCGATGGAGACTCGACCGTATCGAGAAAAACGGTATGGTGAGGTGACATTCTGGAGGAAGGCCATGGCACAAGCGAGCGCCACATTGGACGGGCTGCAGATGGGAAATGAGGAAGGTACTTTGACGTCCGCGGAGGAGTGTCGTTTTCCAGTCTGTCAGGTCGCAGCCGCTCTCCAGCCAGGGTCGACTTTTGACAGAACATTGCCGAGACGGTGGCATCGACGAGGAGGAGGAGAGACAGAGTTGGCACCATGTCGGCTATCTCAGACGGCGTGGTTGTCTAACAAGCGGATGTTGGATGGTGTATCCGAAAGCCAAGATGGCCAAGCCTCTTGGCTTCAGAGATCCGCGCGCTTTCCCACAAACCCAAGACATTCCAAGCGAAAACCCAGATTCGTTGTCATCGACTCGTAGGTAGTAGGTATCCGTAGGCGCACAGCGGACGCAAAAGCTTGCAGCCATCGTTGCTGACATGCTCCGTCATAATTTGTTTCTTTATCGAGGGAGGGGGCTCATGGCCCCGGTCGAGTGTCAGCGTTTGGAATCGGGAGATTAGGCAGCCCCAAAGACCGGCGTGTTGGGACGGTGGCTCGCGTGGCTGTTTGAAGGATTGATTGACAGCGTTTTCCCAACGCCATGTTTTGAGGATGGATGCAGTCAGACGGGTAAGATGTTAGCCATGTTTCTGGGCCACGAGGTCGGTCGATGTATTCATCAGAAGTGCTCATTAGAGGTTCCAACAGGCTGACTGCGTTATGGTTGGTGCAAGTCGTGAACGATGGGAAGAAACGGTTTCTGCCAACTGAATGCAACACTGCCTGCAAAGACCGGCAAACGGGCCCCTCCCAGCCACTGGCAACCCTACAGACAGGCGACGGCTGCCGTCTTGGTCAATGGTCGCTTCCAGGTTACGGCGTGGTTGGTGGCTGCCTTCCGACTAGACGCGCATTGCGCCAGGCATCCCCGCAGGGCGTTGCAAGGAAGGGGAAGGGTCCATCGTGGTGGTGTGGGGCCACTGCCTTCCTCCCCCGGGACACTAAGGTACCTAAGGTAAGAGTGTGAAGTACGTACCTTTTTACGGTTGCCCGTTTGCTCTCACGCTGCACCTTCCACTTGCACACTCGAACCCCCTTCGTCTCATCTCTCTCCAGGAATACCTCGTAGGGAAGGCGAAGGGGAAGGCTTGAACATGGCACTCGGCAACCTTCTTTGACCTCAATCTCCACCCACTGCCACGAGCTACCCATACCGGACATGGGTCGACGGGCGTTCTTTCTGCCCTCGAGAAAGAAACTCTCCAAGGGCACGGACGAGATGCTTGCATGAGCTCGCATCCCATCCTACCTCCCTACTCAACAGTCAACCCCTTCCACCATCCATCCTCCCATGCATCTCCCTCCAGCAGTTCCAACGTCAAGGGACACACACACACGAGAAGAACATGGAGGTGGGCCAAGAATGACTCCGTGTTCCCAATTGCCTCAATTCTCCTTCTCCTTCCGTACCTCTCTCTGCCCAGAGCGTGCCCACCATGAACCCCTTCCGGATGCCATCACGGCCTGCCTCCAAGAGACCCCCTGCACCGCCTTGCATTCTGAGAAGGAAGCCTACCTTGTCAGACCCGAACTAAGTGCGCCTCGTTCGGGTGTGGATGGTGCTGGTGCGGTGCGGCCAGCCCATCATCCCAGCTCCCAGTTCAACAGACCTCGAACACTTCTTCAATATAAAGTCTACTTGCTTCCGTCCCGTCTTCCGTCGTTCCAGCTCCAGACCAGTCTCATCGCATCAAACTCAATCATCTCATAAGTTTCCTTGTTTCCTCTCTCAACTTCTCCTTCTCTGTCAACCCGCTCTTCTCTTCAATCAAACCCATTATTCATCGAGTTGCTTTTCTCGTCTTCGCTTGACCGGCATTAGTCCTGTCTCGGCCCAAGACCGTTCCCCATTCGACCTGCACGATTTTAAGCGCCGTACCTAAATTCGTCTCTGCGAGATTGCCCCATACCACCACAACGTTCTTCGGCCCGCCGCATCACTCATTCATTTTTTTCTTACTCACCTGCCTACTGCGTGCATCCAATCCACATTGATCTAAGAAAAGATCTCCGGCCACCGGTATTACTTTGTTATATATCTCTGCATCCGGATCTCCCACCAAACCACTCCCAATCTCGTCCTCCAGCCTGTCGATCACCAACAGTCAACACCCCCAAAAGACCGACAAAATGCTCGCCAAGACCTTTGTCCTGCTAGCCACCCTGGCCCTCGCCTCCGCCGGCCCAGTCCCCAGACCAGGCGGCTGCGCGACCTCTCCCGCCAAGCCCACTCTACCCACCAACGGCAACGGTACGTACCCCCACTTACACACTCTTTCTCTTGAAGCCATCACCATAACTAACACTCTCTCAAAAGGCGTCGAACTCCCCGCGCCCGCAGAGGACCTCGTCCTGAAGCACATCGCCCTCGGCCACGGCATCCAGAACTACACCTGCACCGGCACGAACGCGACCGCCATCAGCGCGACCGCGACTGGCGCCCTCGCCGCCCTCTACGACGCCATGCCCCTCTACCCGAACCAGGGCCCCCAGGCCCTCTCCATCGACGCCTTCAACAGCCTGACCACCAACGCCGTCTGGGGCGCCAAGCTGCCTCTCACCTCCGACGGCGTCTCCAAGTTCGGCGCCGCCTCCGTCCCCGTTCCCCACCCCCGGTGCCGACCTCGAGATGCCTGGCCTCAAGGCCCTCCCCTTCATCGGCGTCCACTTCTTCGATGCTACCGGCGTCCCCACCTTCAAGGTCGGCGAGGACATCTTCGCCGGCGGCAAGCTCAACGGCACAAAGGCCCCGGCCGCTGCTGACGTCGGCCCCGAGAAGACCGGCGCCGTCGACTGGCTCCGCCTCGGCGACAAGGGCGCGAGCAAGGGCATCACCTCGATCTACCGCGTCGTCACCGCCGGCGGCGTCGCCCACGCCTGCACCACCCCCGGCGCGTCCGACAGCGTCCCCTACGCGGCGTACTACTGGATGTACGGCCCTAAGGCATAAGCTCTCTGGCGCAGAGGCAACTTCAATCTTTTCATTCGGCGTTTAAAACCATACATAGGTTGACGGGGATCTCGGGCGGTCGTCTCATTTTCTACGGTTCTTACAAAAACTCTCACGGGTTTCTTTTTTCGGTTCTATACGTTCTCTCGACAGACAAAAACTTACTTGGATATACCCCCGGCGCGGACGCTACTGGAGAAGATAATGGGGCTTTTCTTTTACGATGTGGTTGGGTTGGACTGGGTTTCACAGGGCATGAGGAGGATGGCTCGCTCTCGGGCAATCATCGATCTTCATGGCCCTTGGTTTTCAACTGTATTTAGTAGGCGTTACACGGTACATACTCTCAAATCATCGACTCTGTAGTCGTTTTGGCTCTGAACAATCTGCTTTCACTTGCTTCACAGTGACTTTTGTAGAATGGGGTCTACGAAGTATGGATGCTTCGAGGACCTCACAGATATTTCCTCTTGGCAAAAACGCTCTCAAATTCTGAATTGTGAAATGACCTCCCCTGGAACTCTCACATCGAGGAGCCTCTGTTTGAGGGCAACAGGAAGCATGCTCAGTGAGATGATGCGTGGGTCTGAGAATCTTCTTGGTCGGTGGACTGGGCCTTCCTTAGATAGCGGGTTGCAGGCCATATAAACGCTCAAAGAATCTACCCGATAACAATCCAATATTGCTCGAGTTTCGGTGTAGTTCTACCGGCGCGGAGAATGGGGGGAAGAGTTCTTGACGCTGTTAACATGTCTCATCAGTTGCGCCGAGCAAGCAGCTTACACGTTTGCCATACTTCGCTTTACTCTCCCGAGTATTCTATGATAATACACCAAAAGCAATGATACGCGACAGTGAAAGGCTTATAATTACGTCGCAATAGTTCGCAAGAATCTTGGGGTAATGATGCCTCAGGAATAACACATCGCCCAGCTGTTTATGAATTTCCTTTCTTCCTGTCCAGCGATTAATCAGATCCAACAGCAATACCGGTCAGCAGGTCTTAATATAGGTCCGAGATCCTCCACGCAGAGTCGAGATCGTTGGCAGTATAAAACGTCCAAAGAGCCTTTCTGGGAGTGCCCCAGAATGTGCCAGCACCCCCTTCGTGCTTGTTCTGAAGTCACCGCTGCCGAGTCCCTGAACTTACTATGGTCATTGACCTGCCTATTCCGTGACTTCACTTGGACGCGTGCGCGTGACGTCTCCATCACCTGAATACCGACAGATGATTTTGCAGGTATACACCATAAGCAGTAACGTACGACAGCCAGACACTCTCTGTAAAGGACTTGACGTCCACGATGGTCCGGGAACAACAGGCCGTCCAGCTGGCTTGACAAGCGACTTCCCCCATTGGGATAGACCGTGAAAAACTTGCAACAGTTCCATTGGCGTTGAGTTGCTTGAAACTGCTCCAGACAACATTCCCTCTTTCATAGCAGACGGAATGCGCAAAAAAAAAACAAAAAAAAAACCAAGCTTCTCACTCAGGCACTCAGAGGCGAGGTCGTTAGCAGTGTAAAAACGCTCGAAGAACTTTTCTGGGGGTGCTCAGAAATGGACCGAAGAGAGGACGGCAGTGAAGTTGACGCTGAGAGCGGTCCTGAGCTCATTGCTGTCTTAACCCATCCATTTTACTGCGCATTGCCTGCAAGCGTTCGCGACGATCTCCTCCTACAAACATCTCCCACGCATTCTAGGTCAATACATTGAAGACAGCGATCGGTGACAGTGAGATACACGTCTTATCTTTAAACTTGCCAGCATTATTGCGCCGACGGTCGCACGGGGACAACAGCTCGTCCAACTGCTTGCCATCAACGCACCGCCATGAACGAGATGCGGATTGGTCCGAACTACAATGTCTAGACAACATCCCTCTTTTATAGAAGACGAGAACTCACACAATTAAGTCTCCGATTGCTGCGTAGCTGACATTAACAGTCAAATACCCGTGGGCAGAAAGCGGGAAAGAGTCTAGGCCGTCGTCCATCACCGCCATCCTGTTCATATACCCATGGGGGATGACCGGCGGCGTCAATTTGCGAACCGTCGTGTCGACTCGACACCTACATCCCTTACGCCAACGCTGGCGACGACGAGTCCAAGTGCGAGGTTGATCTACCTAGGATGCCGACAAATGCGGCAAAAGGAGACACCTTCCAAGCCCATTCCATATTCGCAAGACCCTAATTTGGCCCATCCTCCGCGGAGACATCTACACTGGATGATGACGCGCCAGCCAAGCCCGTCAGTCGGCCTCAACTGAAACCTGCATGCTCGCAATGAAACCTCTGGCCCACGCAATTAGCCAGCGAAACTCATTCAATAATTGGTTGCGCATGTCCAGCTGAGAGACATCTTTAAGCGCCGGTCAGAAACAAAACATCTCAGATATATGAAAAGTCAAACTGCCAGGGACGTAGGGAATTAGGTAAATTTGGGACTTGTTCCTCCTTATTCTTTGTCGTGTGTCCATTCAGCCCCTCGGGTGATCCAGTCCCCCACGTCTTTCTCCGTCAACATCTCCTCTACCAAAAAAACTGCCATTCAAGACAATGCCTATGCCTACGTCGTCGACCGCTAGTCCAAGTTTCAGGTCTCCGAATATATGAGCGCGAAATGACATCCCATCCAAAACGTCGAAAATCGACCGCCGGTCTCTGCAATCCCAACACCGATTTTGCATGCTGCATGCCGTTCGGGCCGCACAGAATCTTTTCGTAACCGTTTACCTTCTGCCATCAAGGCCGCCGGCGAGATCGGCCTCCAGACCGTTGCCCTGGCCGTGACCAAGGTACTCCTGGGGTCGGGGGTCGGAGGACGTCCAGCCGGCCTGACCAGAAGGAATGGGCACTTGGCCAGCGGCGGCCTGCTGAGCTGCCTGGGAGCCAGCCTGGGTAGCTCCAGGGACAGTACGGACGAGCTGGCGGAAGCGGTAGACCTCGTCGAGAATCATCTTGCGCATCTCACCTACATCCTCGACAACCTCGAAGTCGAAGTTGAAGGTAGTGGGGCAGTCGGGCTCGTCCGAAGCGTCGTGCCAGATGTGGAGGTAGGGGTGCTCGAGAGCCTGCTCGACACTGATACGGCTTGAGGGGTCGAAGGCAAGCATGCGGTCGAGGAGGTCGAGGGCGTCGGGGTTGGCCTGAGGGAACAGGCTGGGGAAAGGCTTCTTGGGCATGAACGGCAGGTTGCGGACGTACTCCTGGGCACGAGGCGAACCGATGCGGGAGAGCGTCTCCTCGTTGGGAGTTCCGAGGATGTGGAGAATCTGGTTCAGCTGGTCGACGTAGTCACGGCCCTTGAAGAAGGGGCGGCCGCCGAGAAGCTCAGCCAAAATGCATCCCACCGACCAAACATCAACTGTTGATTTGTCAGAAGCTGCACAAGGGAGACACGTGCTGAAATGTGCGCCTGGAGAAACAACATACTAGCTTTGGTGTAGCTCTGGAAGCTCAACATAATCTCGGGAGCACGGTACCATCTGGTGGCAACGTACTCCGTCATGTATCCAGCATTCTCCTCGGGGTCGACGGAGAAACCACGCGCAAGGCCGAAGTCGCAAATCTTGAGCTCGCAGTCGGCGTTGACCAGCAGGTTACCAGGCTTCAGGTCGCGGTGGAGGACGTTAGCGGAGTGAATGTACTTGAGGCCGCAGAGGATCTGGTAGATGAAGGACTGGAAGTGGGCGTCGGTGAGAGGCTGGCCGGATCGGATGATAGCCGCGAGATCGCATTCCATCAACTCTGGAGCACCGCGAGAGTTAGCATATTACCGCATTCGGACGGGCGGATGCGTTCGGTAGAAAGCGTACCCTCGTACAGATAGGTCTCGTTGAAGTTATCGGGTCGGGGAATGTCCATATCGTAAAGGCAGGTGATCTGTAGAAGCAGGCTGTCAGGATTTTGTCTGAGGCGTCTCGTCGTGCAGCAGCTGAGGGGTGGTGGCGCGCGGGGCTATTGGGAACAGCTCTGAGGTGCTCAAAAGACTCACGTTGCGGTGTCCCCTGAAGTGCTGGAGCAGCTTGATCTCGCGCAATGCGCGCTTGGCGAGAATCTTCTTGCTAAAGACATTTGTGACCTTCTTGATGGCGACGCCTTCTTGAGTCTGGTTGTTGACGGCGGCGCTGCATCGGGAGAGGAGTCGTCAGCATTTCTGGGCGAAATGGCGGGGCAGCAGCAGCAGGCGGCCAGCAGCACGCCGCAGCAGCAGCAGCAGAATGAGGGGAAGAGAGAAGGAGTCGCACGCACCAAACAATGCCGTAAGCTCCCTGGCCGAGCTCCTTGGTGACGGTGTATCGCTCGTCGACGATGAAGTCCTGGTTGAAGACCTTGAAAACCTTGCGTCCTTGCAGGTCACCCATGATTGCGGCTTTTTGGATCGGTTGGTGAAGCTGTGTTGGTTTTTCTGCGGTTGGAGATGTTGCTTGGTCGAATGGTGTCGAGAATCGAGGGTATCTTTTGCGAGTCAATCGAGGCAAAGGTGGGGAAGCGAGCAAGGAATGCGATGCGATGCGACAGTTGCGGAACAGACAGGGTAGCGAGAGCTGCGAAGAGAAAAATGGCCCGTCAGACAGAGCCGAGTCCACGAGGGAAGTGGGCGGCGGCGATCAGGCGGGAGGTATTATATAATGATCTGCTGGACACAGCAGGTTCCTGTGGTATCGACAATGCAGTGCCAGGACGCGGGAGGCGGGTTGTTCTCGTCTTTGTCTCCCCTTTTGTTTCCGGGAAGGTTGCAAGGTAGGTTGCGTGCGGGCGGGCGTCGGGAGAGGTGAGGTGGATGGTAAGATAGGTAGGGAGAAGATGGAAAGCGAGGGGAGAAGCAGGTAGATATTGAGCAGTAGGATAGGATACCTTATGAGAGAGCTGATGTACGTAGCAAGTAGGTAGGTAAATAGGCGCGGGAGGTAAGGTACTTGGAGGCTGGTGGAGGATACCTTAGGACAGATACCTAAGGTAGGACTAGGAGCTAGGACAGAGCGGAATGGGATGGGTAGGATGGGATGGGATGACCAGGTAAGGTAAGGTAGGCAGACAGAGACACAGGTAGGTAGGTACCTTAAGGTATGGATGGCTTACGGGATGGAGCACGACACACACAAGAGGCAGGAAAAGGCGATAAAAGAGCTGGGTGTCAAAGGCACGAGCCGAGGAGGAGCAGCAAGAGGAGGAGACAATTTGGAGGGGACACCACACTCAGCATTGGCTTCACCGAATAGCTGCATGTACCTGTCTGCCTGGCAGGTTCAAGGAGGGGCTCGTTGTACATACGAAGGAGCCACCTTATCCCACCGCAAACGGGAAAGCGAAGGGGGCATACGGAGTTGATATCTGCATTGTCGCACTAGCATTGGATACTGTGATCCCCGCCCGCCCTACGAGGTCATTTACACTCGACAAAAAGCGCCAAAACTTGCCCAGCCCAGGCCTCAACAGCGCCCTCTCCTCTGGCTGGACCTCTCTAACTTTTTGTTCCATGGGAATTGGGGGCTGCAATATGGCCCAGATCTCGTCGCGTCGGGTGCAAGGTAATGTGCAAGGTGCAAGGTGCAAGGTACAACGAGGTACCACTTTGAGACTTGGCGAGAGAGACTCCACTCCTCACCCCCGGGCCCGCACTTGATTTGCTGCCATCAGCTATTGGCAGCTTCTCATTGGTTCGCCTCGAATGAGCTCCAGCTGCCTCGGGCCAGTAACCGCTGAGGATCGTGACTGGAGGTGCAGCTCTGCAACCGCGCGACAACCACTGAAATTTCCAGGAGAGAGGAATTGAATATGGATCCCAAGGAGTCGCCTTCCATTCAGAAACAGCTCTGAATCAAGGCCGTTGATGGAGAACAAGGTTTGGGATTTGAAGAGCCCAATTTCATTTTTTTCTCCTTCACCGCCGGCGTCTCGTTTACTTCGTACCGAGCGTCAGGTACGATGGATGTAGCCGGGCATCTATCGGCGAAATGAAAGCTGGACTCACGTCAACTGCCGGCCTGGGTAAGACTTCGGAATTCCAGCCCTGGAACTTTGGTGCATTACAGATACAGGACACTGAGGTTCACGAGTAGCCCATCTTGGCTTTGAAGACCCGGGCCTTAGTCAGAGCACCATTCCCATAAGCGAAGGTGTCAGCTTGCAGCCCGAAGCCTGTCCATTCGCACTCGTCCGGTGCAAAAAGACCTGCCGTCAGCAAAGTTGCCTTTCACCGGCGAATCCTCCACATGTTCGTCCATGCTCCTCGCCAAAGTGACATCTCAGCTCGACGTCAAGCCTGTCAGCCGCCAGCCGCTACCACCACACTAGGCCGGGGCGCGGCCACGACAAGGCCCTAAACCCCCATGTGTCTGTAGGGCTGAAGAACCTGAAGAATCTTGGGGGCGTCAGACTGCCAGATGGCCAGATTGCTTGCCCTCGTCGCAATCAGCTTCCGTCAAGCGCCCATCACCATTATGCAGACTCGTCCTCTATCCCGTGATAGGCGCCGCTGCAGAACGGACGCTAAGTAGCCGTCCTCCCGATCCCATCTCGCTTAGGCACCTGTCCTTCTTCGCATGTCTACAACGGGCTGTTGACCTTCACACGTCTCCATCTTCATCTTACGTCTGTCTGCTGCATCGGCCGTTGGTTGGTATGTGGAAATGTAATCTTTCTATATGCATGTTGCTGTGGAATCAAACCAAGACACGCTCTCAAATGCCCCATGCTTTGCCTGTATGTAAAATCTGCAGTGCAGCGATGCTCATTTCATCATGCGGCCAACCCTGGCTATGGTATGGTATCCTGTTGGCCCGCCCAATTGGCCCCTGTCCAGTCGCGTTGCAGGACTTCGCGCTGCAGCCGTCGACAATTCGTCCACCAGCGTCAAACTTTTTTTTGCTTCTTGCTGCGACGAAGAAACGTGTCGCAGCCTGCCGCGGCTATTGTGACGCATTCCCGAGGCATCCCGTGAGTTCCGCCGAGATCCTCTCTCATTGCCCCTTGACAACCTCCTCCTAAGAAGCGGCAGGCGCTCCTTATGCCTTCGGGTCGATGTCGGGAAAGAGGTGCTTGAGGAAGTTGCCTGAAAATCGCGTGCATTGCTCGTAGGCTTTTGTAAATCCCTCGTCGCCACCGTAGTATGGGTCTGACACAGTCTCTGGCCTCTGCTTTCCGGAGAACTCTCCAAACAGCATCACCTTCGCCCTGGAGTCCGAGTGGGCACGCTGCTGTAGCCTCTGGAGATCCTGAAGGTTTGATCTGTCCATGGCGAAGATGTAATCGAACTTGTCAAAGTCGGCGGGCGAGACCTATTGGTAATCATGGGGCAATCAGCGGCTGTGTGGTTTTCGCAAGCGCTATCGCATAGCAAAACGGGCGTACCTTGCGACTGGAGTGACGGTAGTCCATGATTCCATTGTCTTCAAGTGTCATCATCGTGCGCTCGTCTGGGGGATCGCCAACGTGGTACGCCGCTGTTCATTTCGTTCGTTCTTGTCAGCGGTGCTGTCCGGCAGTCGGATTGTTTTTGTCATGACGTATGGCGCGTACCTGTACCACAAGAATCCACCTTTGAGACGAGTCCCTTGTACGGCGGCTTCTGGGTGATGTGGCGGAAGATGCCCTCAGCCATTGTTGAGCGGCAGATATTGCCGAGGCAGACGAAGAGAACGGAGACCGGTTGTTCCGGCATTATTGCGATGTGAGGCTGGTCTCGTTTTGTTGCGGTGTGTAGTTGTCGCGTTGTGGAAGAAGGCTGACGGTTTGGCGTGTTGAGCCCGGACGGCTGCCCCGCGACGGCCGCTGCTAGGTCATTTGCAATGGAGGGGCATCTTTCTGCACCGTGAGCACCGTGGAAGATGAACGATCGCCGCACGGACTGACACTGTGGGGGGTCCTTCCCTGCACGTGAGCTGTCAAGGTGCCTCTTCTCTCTGTTTCCACCAACCGCGCCAACCTCACTACAACAAGCCTGGGAACTGGCATTCCAACCAACGAACTGGGCTCTTGGATCGTGAGCGGTTCAATTGTGTCAATTTCCCACTGAAGGCAACTTCGGTCAAGCCTTCATCATACCCAGACTCGAAATAGCTTCGCTCGCGCCTCCGGCCGGCGCCTTTCGACCCTCCAACTGACTACTGCCAACGTCAAGACTGACAACTGGCACTTTTGGCTCCATCGATGGCCCCTCTACCAACGTGGATCACCTCGAAGGCCTTGGCCGGACTTGGGTCTGACAACGAAGCGGAATGAATGTCAGAGAAAGCCTTCAAGAGTGCCACATTTATGACGATGGGGAACCGCGGTCCTGGATTTCGGCGGCGGCTTCTACACTAAAAATCGCGATCTCAACGGGAGGTCTGGGCCACGTATCGACGACAATTAAAGAGGCGCATTGTCGTTACTTCCAATTGATCAAATTACGGCCGCATGCAGTATTAGACGACAAGAGAGTCTAGCAGATGTGGTCCCGTTGGCGTCCTTCCACCATGCTGACACTCGCTCGAGATGAGGGCCGGAGCATTTCGCACTTCAGTACGGACAGGGCCCCGTCGACTACGATGTGCCTGCCGGTTGATGTTTTCCGTCGCTAGCATGTTATTGGCAACAACCTGTCTAACAGAGATATTCACGATTTGGTATCCAACAGACGGAGCGAGATCGTGCCTGAGACAAGCTCACCGAAGCGAAGCGAGGCCAATCGAGAAGCGGCCGGGCCCTTAAGACTAGTGGCGGCAGCTCGGGTTCGGATCAAACCACGTGATAACGAATGTCTCGTGTTGGCTGATCTCATTCGTCCACCTCGCCTTAGCATTCCGTTTGCGTTCATTGAGGGCATTCAGTGGAATTAGACTTGCACTGCACCCGAAGCGGGTTGCCCTAAACGTCCCGCCCCGACAGGCTGGTTAAGGTGCCTCCCGTTGGCATGAGATTTCTACAAAACTATCGTCAAAGCAGCGGTATCCTTGGGCTTGGGGTTCTACCCCATTCCTATCAGGGGCCTTCTCGTTTCGTTGACGGGCAGTTCTAGTGCCTTGCCATCACGTTTCGAGGTGGCCAACATGCCACGCCTCGTGCAGTGTTCGGTGCCGTCTGGGCCAGACGCCCGAGGTAAACTGGCATGCGTACCACAGCGTGACACGACCATCCGCCTGCCGCGGAGACGCATACGCTGGCAAAATACCACTGATGCAACTCATCCACAATAGTGTACGTTCTAGGCGCGTTGACGGATGGTGGCAGAGCGCTTGAGTCCACAAAACTGACCAAGAGGTTGAGGAAGCCAATCTTCTAGGTCAGTAGACCAAGATGGCTTGGTCCTGGTTGTGGCGGCAAGCTATTGGCGCTGCTCTACTCGATGGATCCAGACCAAGCATCCAACTCGACACGAGACGTCAACATCGCCTCTCGACCATTATGACCTTGAACTATGAGACGGGATAGAGCTGGAAGTTGGATATCAGCGGTCGTCCGGAGTCGAACTATGCGACACAACTGCCAGAGGTCTCAATCTGCCTCATGTAGGGACGATTTAGGATATTCACTGGGATTTTTCATCTGGTCTTCAGCATTATGGACGGCACGACGGGAAGAACACAGACCACACACCACGTCGAGCGACAGACAAGCTAATGCAGGAGCTCGCTCTGCGTTCCGTGCGCCAGAAGACGGGGTTTTCTAATTGGTTAGAGGCCAAGTCTCCACCCATTGTGTCCTGCAGATGGCCAGGGGCGGATGAGCTTAATCGATGTGCCCTGGGCTTGCATTCCTTCATGTTGCACCCAGTCACGACCCTGAATCATCGACGTCAACATCCATGTTTACGCATTGAAGACGGTTCCAATGTCAGGAAGACAGGCCGTCGCGTTAACAGATCAACAGAAAAATCTGATCAGGTTCCGGAGAAAAGGGGCGTTTCTGCAGAAATCCTGTTGAGTTGCCAGGATCTCCCCTTCAGGCCAGCGCCCTGACGCTTTCGGAGGATTCTCACCAGTTCGGGGATTCAGAATGGATGCTCCCGACTCACCTAGAGGCCCCTCTAGTGCGTCTTTGTTCGAATCAGACCACGACTCTGACGGTTAGCCTCAGCGCCACTACGACGAGCCAAACAACTACGGCGAACCAGTCCAAGCGGCCTATTTCGCCAAAATGACAGACGCTTCGTGCCAAGCGTGCCGTAGTGGCCGATCATAGCTGGGACTCGCCGCGAGTGGCAGCTAGAGACAGCATGTCATGCAACTTGACAAACATGGGAGCTCTTCATTCGCCTGAGCGGAAGCTGCCTATCACTATCCCATCCGTCGAAGCGGCTCGTGGCCTAATCCGGGGTGCGACACAATGGCGCAGGGGAACTAGCCAGGTATCCGGCCGTGCGATGGATGCTCTCAATGGGCCGCTTCTCTAGACCTATCCTGTTTCCATGATCAAATGGCTGGCTGTGTCTGCAGCCTTGGCGAAATCCGTCCACGCCTTTAATAAAGCCCCCTCGTTCCCAACTCTGTCTCGACTGGCGGAATACATCAAGCAACACCTACGCATCTTCATCACTTGTCTCTACGCTCGCTCAACCAACCACACAGCCATCCATCAGCTCTAGCGAACGATTCGAACCCGATTCACGGCACGTCTATCATCCATTCATAACACGGTCGTCAACATGAAGTACACCATCATCACCGCCTTTCTTGCTGCCTTCGCGGCCGCAGCGACCGTCGACGAGCTCGTTGCAGAAATTCCTACCTGCGCCGTCACATGTATCCGTGACGCTGCCACGTCCGTCAACTGCGATATCTCAGACTTTGCCTGCTCCTGCGCCAAGCAGGACCAGCTGACGCCCGTCGTCGTCAACTGTCTGTCCAAGTCAAGCTGCAGTGCGGATGATCAGACCAGTATGTTCCCATCGACGCATCGAAACAGAGGTTTGGGAACGTAGACTGACAACAGAAAACAGAGGTCCTTTTGACGGCCCAGCAGATCTGCTCTCAGGTCTCCTCGGGCGTCTCAGCAACTGGCTCCGTCGCCGCTCTTGCATCCGGAGCCTCCTCCACCGGCACCGGCACCGGCACCGCAACCTCCACCGGAGCCGCGGCCGCCAGCACTTCATCCCCCGCCGCCGCCGCCACCATGCATGTCGCTGGCTGGGCCGGAGCTCTCGCTGCCGCCGCCGCTCTGGCCCTTTGAGAAGTTTCTTTGAGATGTTGCATGGATACCTTGGCCTTTGGGTCGTTCTACTTCAAGCTTGTGTAGGGGGTGAAATGGATACTCAGGGGGTTTTGTTCGTGGAGTTGGGCGGGAAAACAAATCTAGTCATTTAAGCAATCAATCCAGTGTGTAACTGTACACTTGAATCTATCTAGCTCTATTATGAGATCTATGATGAAATCTAAGGGCGTCTTTCCGTTCTGCACCTTTCGAGATGGGACCTGTTCTCTGTCGTATTCTCCAGGTCTCCCCGCCCAGTCTATTCTATCGGGTATCATCACTTTCCCACCTCTAACCAAGTCCAAACACACCCAACGCGCTTCCATCACCACCGTCAGCGCCGTCAAGCCAGCCATGCAAATCGTCCATGTTGGCAAACTGCTGCGCGTAAACCATACCCTCGCGCCTCCTCTTCTCAACCATCTTCCAGTCCCACGTATTATCATTCTGCACCTCGCTCAAGTCGACGCTCTCGTCCCCAACGCCGTTGTCCCCGCCCTGCCAGCCCCGGGCCTCTGCGGCAACAGCTCGCTCGCCTCCAGCGCGACGGCCGGGTGCACCGTCAGGCGCCCCAGTTTGAAGACGTACTTGCTCACGCCCGTCGCGTAGATCTTCTTCTCCAACTCCTTGCTGTCCGTGTTGCTCCCAGGCCCGCGGCGCACGCGCGCGCCGCCGAACTTGGGGTCGAGCCACTCGGTCGGGCGGGCGGTGCCCTTGGGCACGAAGTGCGTGACGATGTACAGCCACTTGCGGTCCCAGGCGAGGACGCGCGACCACATCTCGTAGGGCGCGTAGGCGGTGATCTCGCGGCGGAAGGAGCAGTGCACGGCGCCGAGCATGATGCCCAGGCCGCCCTTGGCGGGCCTGCCGGAGCGCGGGTCGAGGACGAGGTTCGTGGTCGCGTTGTGGGTGAGCTGGCGGAAGCCGGGGCGGAGGAGGTAGGTGCAGAGGTGGGTGCGGGAGACGTCGAGGTCGGAGAAGTAGGTCGAGTTGGACTTGTGGACGTTGTAGTCGATCTCCATGATGGGCGCGTGGGACCGGGAGATCATGGGGCGGAAGAGGGAGCGCGGGCCGAGGCGGGGGGATTTGCGGATGAAGAGGTGGTAGAGGATTGCGTGCCATACGCGGTACTGTCGTTGGGGGGGATCATTGTTAGCAATTGGTGTCTCCTAGAGCCGTTGACGGGAGGGGGGAGAACGTACAGTCCAGACGAAGGGCATGTTCTTGAGATTCAGCAGCGCAAAGATGAGCATGAGGATCCGGCTGATCTTCCCCGGGCCGGTGAAGAAGCTCGCCAGCAGCATACGCCAGTGAATCCTGTACGCGGCGTAGGCGAGACCGCCGGCCGTCGCGAGGCGGATGAAGCGGACCACGCGAACCGGGACGCGGTCCATGTCCGCCTCGGTGCGGGTTGCTTTGGCGATTGCAGACGCCATTTTCGAGTTTTTTCGTGATTTCTCCTGGCTCAGGGAGTCTTGCGGTGCGTCTGCGGTGAGTGCGGCGGTCGTTTCTTATCGTCGGACTTGGTGCTCGGGAACACGAGCTGGCGGGCTGCGCCAAGGAGGAGGACGACGAGGACGACGGTCCAGAGGGGTAGAGAGCGGATGATGCACCAGAGAGTGCTAGAGCATTGAGCGAGGAGGGAAGGGGGAGGCATCTGGGGGTGGTGGGTGGGCTACTGCTTTTTTTAATCTGGTAAATTATCTTTGCTGGGTGGTCCTGCTGCGATACGCTAAAGATAGTGTTACCCAGGCCTTTGGTGCCGATATTGAAAGGTCCACTTTGCGTGTGCTGTCCGACTTCTCCTTGAGCCCCCAACGGGGTTGCGGTTGTGTGTTTGCGTTGGGACGGGATGAGGTGACGATACCGGGACAGGGATGAGGAAAGGCACCTTCCCAGGGCGTGGGGGCCCACCTAGGTACGGACGGCGTTCGGCGTTTAATCGCTGCGTGCCTGCCCAAGCCAATTCCAGGTTGGCTTTTTTTCGTGAGCAAGCTGTGCTGGACCTCGGCTCAGGTTTAGCCTTTTGAAAATTTGGCGCGACGCGATTTACTTTTCTGGCGCGACGGGATGGCAAAACACTGTGTAGTGGTCTTGGCTAGATTGGCGGGTTCGGATCTGTGCCAACGGAGGGACGGAGGGATTATTGATGTTTCCCCCTTGCGGATGCCTCGGTTGCATGGTGCTGGTGTGCCTGTTGGGGGATGCTGGGTGGCATGGTTTGGTCGTATTGAGATTGACGGACGCGTTTTGCTCGATCGTGTGGTTCGCACTGACGGCGCGGTCTTAATGAAACAGGACCTGCTAACTATTCGACATGTCAAATATCAAGAGCATTCGATGCTTCATTGATATGGAGACTTCAAATATCTCCGTTTCGTACAAAGCCGCCAACAAGGACTGAATCGGGTCTGGATCGCATCGACCGAGTTTGCTACGGAGCCTGTGTGGGTCGTCCGGGGCCATCCGCGGAACCCGGTCGGACCCTGGCCCGGAAGAGGTCCCGTCTCACCTGCATTTCCCGGCCTGGCGCCGAGCGAAAGAAATCTCAGTACGACCACACCCATAGCGAGTTGATACGTGTTTTTATGGCACCTTTAACTAAGGCTCAATCAGATTTGAGTTATCAACACTGGCTCTAGGCCGAACAAAACAATATTGCAGGGGCGAGATTGATTGAGGCAGGGTTGATTAACATCAAAACAAACAGCTCAGCTTGACCTTCGAGGGTCGAATCTATGAAATCCTGAGGATTTTCCAGATAAACTCATCTAGTACAGCACTAGGTTAAGCGGTCTTATTCACAAGAAGAAAAAAAAGTAGAAGACGGCGATTGAATCTGAAGGGTTGCTGCAGCGTGCCTGGCTTGAGAAAAGAAGTGCAGGTACGACTTCAAATGATGCTGAAACGGAAGTAAGGAACAGCATCACAATCTGAAAATTCAATCTGACAAATGATTCTGACGGCCTTTCATAAGATACAATTGTTAGGGCATAGCAGCCAGGTTGAAAGCGTCTCAGACAGTCAGACTGTAGCCGACGCAGCCTAGGTACAAGCTCTACGAACCGACTAGAGAAACGCATTGATAAAACCGCTCATGCAGAGTACGAGGCCCAAGAGATTGCCCTTTTTCTAGCATCTCTATAATTTCGTACCTGTGATACAAAAATCTAATTCATGTGAAATTTGATTTGAGATCTTCGTACTGTCACCCAAAACAAAGACTCGTTATTTTGCCGTTGCGGGCTTGTCAAGTATTTCTCTAACCATTTGAAATCAGATTGAGCCCAGTCTGAATCGTGTGATTCAACCAAAGGATCAAATGAGTCTTCTAGATAAAAAGTGATATGTTTAGATTTGGCAAGTATAAAGCTGTTGTTTCCGTGGCCATGTGTGCCAAATCTAGTCCAGTTCATGCATTCCATAAATTCCATCAGTCCATCACAAACCCTTTCACTCATATATCATGTCAATTTGGACGCTTACAACTCAAATGAACCATCCGTTGTTTTTCGCTACTCTTGCACTGATCCTTGTATCAATGGCCAGCGCCGTTACATGCAGCGCCCGCTGCCCACGGTCATTGCGAGATTGCATAAAGGGCTGTGTCTACAATGGAGAAAGTTACATCTTCTGCAACTCAAGATGTCACAATATAATGGTAAGCTCCCGTCCTGTGAGCAAAAGGTTATATTGAGCTAACATCATCATGCTAATGAGGTTGATTGCATTCATAAATGTGAGGAAACCCGTTGAGGACCGGTATCCAATAAAAACACATCACCTTTAAGGACCGATGATTCGCGAGTGCCAATTTGTAGTAGAAGATGGTAGCAGGTGAATTTCAAAGCCTTGATCTCGGGCGAAGAGTTCAAAGGTTGAAGGATCACGTGTTGCAGTCGAAAGCAACAGTTAAAAGAGTTGACTTCGAAAGGAATATAGACGCAAAGAAATATTACATTATGATTAGACTGCAGTTGAATCTAAGAGCGATGTAGCAGGCTTGATAGCCGAACTTGAACGAGTGACTTTTTTCCACCAAACTTTTTCCAATCCTTTCCAGACCATTACCTTCCTTCCACCTCACAAAAAGAAAAAGTTTTCAGTTCACCCCACCGGATCAAGCGGCTGGAGCCAGCGGCTTGATCTCAGAGAGAGGCGCGCAGGGCCACGAGGGGTTCTGCTCGGGCTTGCCGTGCACAACGTTGCCGACAATGGTGTAGATGTTCTGGCACAAGGTCATGTTGACGAAGCCAGGGCTGCGGTTGCCCTGGCCTGACCACAGCTTGGCCTGGGCCTGGGGAGACACGTCGGTGTAGTTGGGCTGGAAGACGTTTTCTTGTAGCCGCCCTCGACCCAGCCACCGTAGGCGGCAGCGACGATGTCCTCCTTCGTGACGCCGCCGTAGCGGGTGCCGTCCATGGTTTCGGTGCCGAAGAGCGCCGTCAGGGGCCAGTGCTTGCTCTTGAAAATGTTGGGGCGGATGGAGGGGTACTCGGTGGTCAATTTGACGCCCTCGCTTCTGATGTCGACGAGGTAGAAGAGTCTGTCCTCGTAGCAAGCGGCGGCTCTGGCGTGGTCGCTGTCAGGCAGGAAGGGCCAAAGGGAAGAGTCTCTCTCGCCGGTGGCCATCTTGCAAGGCAGGTTTGTCTTCCTGTAGAAATGTGTAAGGTGGGACAAAAGGGGTTGTTTGGTGTATGTGTGACTTACAGGACGAAGGGTCTCTTGGACCACTTGCGAGTCTGCCAGATGGACACCATGAATCGGGGGTAGAACAACTTCTGAATCATCCTGGACATGTCGTAGGCGTTGAGATCATCCGGGGTGGCACCCATGAGGCCGTTGTCCAAAGCCGCGATGAGGAAGTTCTCCGTCTCGGTGTTGTTGGGAGAGAAGATGTTATCGACGTAGGCAGTCTGGGTAGCCTTCCAGCTGTCGAAAACGTCACCCATCATGGCACCGAGAGATCCGTACTGAACCTTCGGGTCCTTGCCTCTGTTTGTCGAGTCTGGTCAGCAACGTATACTAGAAAGCTGTAAAGAAAGGCCATCACTTACGGAAGCATGAAGTCCTTTCCGATAGCCCAACCAGTGAAGATACTGTAACTGAGAGTGGACGTCAACTGCGAACGCCAGACCTGGGAGATCATCTGTCCAGCGGCTTGCTCGACAGGCTTTGCAAAGATGACTGCGCACTCAAGTCAGACACATAGTTCCTCAATCACGGGGCTGCAAACTTACAAAAGTTATTCATGTAGGCCTGTGAAATACCGATTAGACCGTAAGCAACGTTGAGGAGAATTCTCTTAGTCTGGTCCTTGGACTCGTCTCTGGGAGGCGGCACGGAGAAAGCCTCGGCAAAAAGGTCCATTTCGGACTGAATGTCCTGCTGAGCCAAACTGAGAGCCTCAAAGTAGCGGTGATGGAACTGTCAATACGTTTGTTAGCAAGAGATGAGAAATAGAAAAGTCAAAGAATACGGTGAAGGAAGGAGAGTGTAAGAAGGAATTGTGTAACTAACCCGGTGAAGCTTGGAGAACGAGTTGAGGATGAGATGTCCAGCGGGGAACTTGGTATCCTCACAGACGAGAGTGGTCGAGCAAGGCACGTCGAAGATCTCCTTGCAGTGCCATTCCTCCGGGCCACCAAAGTACCAAGAGACGAACTCGCTGAACTGGAACTTGACTTCGTCAGGTCCAGTGGTGTAGTTGCGCCAGGCAGCGAAGACCTCGTGGAGGGCATCCGATGCACCAGCCGCCTCCCATCGCTTGTCGGGCAAAGCCTTGGCGTCGACGATGACACCGCTGCAGTTGACTGCTCTCCAGTCAACCTTGCCGATGGGCGCAGGAGGAGCGGCAGGGACGAGAGCCTGGGCTGTTGCCGCTGTGGCAGAGGCCAGCAAAAGAGTGAAACTGGAGAAGAACATCGTGCCAGGTGACAAAGGAATAGGCCGAAAAAGACAGTGCGGCTATCGAAATCTTGACTTGTGTGCCGATGAAGAAAAAAAGAAGCCATTATTGTGAAGTCATCGTGTATTACTTATAATCGTTGCTTCAGTATTACCGCCGACATGCCAAAAGCCAGCTTCGGCGATGTTGACTTTCATCCGAGCCTCACGGCGGTAAGTACCGTAGTATCGACGAAAATAATATCGAGCCGCCGGATACAATTCTCACGATGCGGAGCCAGCCGAAAAACCTTAGTTGAGCAAATATAGTTGGTCTCACGGAGCACCCGAAAAGTTTCGTCGATCAGATAACATTACAGTGTGGGTCACCCGAAAACTTTAGATGATCAGATAACTACTTTTCCGGAAAGGCCTCTATTCCGGATTTCGTAAGGCTTTAAACCGGAAAGGTCACTTATTTCTCTTTCCACAGAAAGAAAAACGTTGGTCAACCTGAATTGAGACGAGTTGCGCTGAGTTGAGCTGAGTTGAGAGATGAAGCCGTCTGCCCCCGCTGCAGGGGAGCCCTCACTCAAATGCGCGTCATGTCTTTATGCGCGACATCAGTTTCTGCGGAGCCGCATCCCAAAAGAGACATACTGCACGTGCAGCCTCTGACAACTTACTATATTAGGGCAGACTTTTCGTTGCGGATCTACCTGCCGAGTCTGATTCAGAAAGTGAGGTTTGCCGACACTGCACCAACTTGACTAAGTATATACCCGCTTCCCTGTAACCTTGAATGCTCTTCCCACTTTTGTTGGTCGCCGTCAATTGTCGGCTGCTTGACAGTTGTTTGTACGAAAGTCTAATGAATGAAACAATGACACACTTATTTACATCTCAGCTGTTGTGGGATCCATACTTAGGTGGCATTGCAGCGGGAACAAGACACGGCGATGATGTCAAGCTTAGCCCGAGCTTCGGGTTTTTCTCATGTTTTGCCGCATTGTTTCAGTATGAAGAGAAGGGTTCTGCATGTAAACTTTGAGCAAGTTTATTAGGACTTGGGCCTTTTGAGGCTCTTGTATGTGGGGCTCTTAATATGTAAAGATCTGGTTCTCGACCCTCAAGGTGGTCAGCTGGCCATCAAGGTGGTTTATGATGAGGCTCCTCCCGAGGCCGGCCCAAGTGATCTGATCGTCGCGTAGTGGGGTAAGCATGCTTCTTTAACCAGGTATAGCATTGGCTTCTTCCTGAATAGGGCTGTCATAACCTTCGAGAAGTAGCCTTCGGTAATTTCCTGTCGTAGCCACTTTCTAGTTAGCGATGTCGCATTCAGCCGTTGGAAACATTATCCCGCGGAGGACAACGCGCTGAAACACTCTGTTGATCCTTCGTGTAAAACTTTTTCTTCACGTCTGAATGATCTTTTGCAATAAACCATCATAAACGATAGTCGTATGCGTGTGTCAGACTGGTCCCACGCCTTGATGAAGGCGAAAATGGCGCGGTTAGTTTCGGCCAACAGAGTTTCTGAGACCATCGTCTCTTGAAAGACCATGAGTTAAATACTCTCGAAAAGACGGCATCTTGTTGCAAGTTTCAAGCCAGCATCCCAGAATCTCATCGCCATCAACCGTCAGACCACCAGAGCACATCAACGCCTTCGCCATCCCTAGAAAGCTCAGCAAGATGTTATTTTCCAAGTTGTGAGTTGCATTCCAAAGCTTTGAAGCACCCCTTCCCCCCAAATTCATGTTGTCTAATGGAATACAGGCGAGTCTTGTCCTACCTGGCGCTCGCCCAGCTCTGCGCGTCTGCCGCCATCGACACTGCTCAGGAAATCGCTCCGCGTGGAGCCTTCCGCGACAACTACGGCAGCAACATGTGTCTCCAGGTCAAGTGCGACACGACCGTCTGCGCTGAGAACCCCGACGACGCCCTCGCCGTGGCGTCTGGCGGAGTCAGTCTGATCGTGGGCCCTGACTGCGCCGGATGGGACGAGGGAAGTCTTCTCGAGCTCCCCAACGGCACCAAAGGCAAGACTTGCCCCGATGGCCGTAAGCTCTACCAGGGCACTCTGATGGTATGGAGAGCCTGGAACAACGTCAGCGCGAAGAAGGATTACCACGCCGAATTTCTTGAGTGGGACAACTTCAAGGGCGCTCAGTGCTGGGGCAAGAAGGACGTCCAGTGCCAGAAGGATGGAGTCAAGATGGCTCCTGACCCGAACACTGGCCTTTGTGTGCCCTGGGGTCTGTGAAGGGATGGAGGGTGTAGATGGGTGGAGTCTATAAAAGGATGGAAAAGTACATGCATTTAGGCCTATTGGCCGTGGAACTATTTAATAGTAATGATCTCCTACTCTTAGTAATAGTCTTCTCAAAGTGATAATCTCTCGCTCATCAAAACACGCACATGAACACAGTGATATGAGATTGGCATTTCTGTGGTGCAATTGGCCACATTAAGCGATCTGGATGCGTGCTTTTCCATTTATCCGATTGGGGTTTCTTGAAAAAATGCGGTGGAGCTGTGTGCAGCAATTAAGGGAGGTGGATTTTCCTTCGAATTTAATCCACCAAGAAACACCCAGGATGTGCTGTGAAAGCTTTATTCTCATCTCATGGAATCTAAGAATAGCTTTTGACGAAGAAGAGAAAACCAAGAGGGGGAAAGGACTGGGGCGAAGCCATGTAACTCCAACCCTGACAACAAGGTTCAGCTCCATCAATATGTAGCACATATCATGACCATGAACTTAGAAGTCATGTGTAACGATAGTAAAATTCCTTTTTATTCAAAGTGAATGAATTTCAAACGGCTGACGGATTTGTTGCGCCTTTCACGGAGTTTACCCCTACTGTACGACGGCAACGGTAAACGTTTCCGGGTGCTCCGAATTTCCGCCGCGTTTGTTCTGTAATGAGTTTAACGGGGAGCCCCTGCATGCCCTTGGATCTCAGTAAGAATTGAATTGAATGTACCAACTTGCCAAGCTGAGGAGAACACTTCATGCTCTTTCAGCACCACAGTTGATATCCCACCTGAACGCAATTCCTGTTGTACGAAAAGTCGAGAAACTAGCGTACGATGTCAAATAAAGAAACGCTAACAGATGCTCACATGCAGTATAAAACACGAAGCATCTCTTCTTCTCAATTTCCAGCATGGTCAAGAATGAAAAGTATTTTCTTATGGAGCTATCTTCGTCGATTTTGTTGATCTCTGTTTATGGCTGACCTCGTGGCTGATCTCCACAAGTGGCCCCCATCAACACCAGGAATCATGACAACTCCCTACGGTGGATTCATCTTGTCCGGATTTGACACTTTCTATCCGGCCTCGTTTGTATTTCCGGATGGTATCCCAAAATCGCCATTTAGCGACGCATCGACTTTCGGCAAGCCAATCCCAGAGACCATGGTCACTGTCGGCCTCGGCGACGGCAGGAAACTCAGTCTCGCGGATGGCAACTTTCCTTCAGTCGCTTTGTGGAACGAAGAAGGACAACGAATGGGGCAGTATCAAGGCCATTTCGCAGGCCATGTGAAGCAAGGGGGCGAAAAGACGGTGGTGATCCGACAAACCATGAACGGCAGGAAAGACGAAGATCCAGGATATATTATGCTAAGCGCAGACAACGACGCTATCTGCATTGCAATGATTCAAGTTTCGAACAGTAGACACACCTCGGCCTTTTTCGGAGATACCGGCTACGCCTGCGGGCAGAGCTGGTACTTCAGTGACCGCAAGATGACTCATGACCTCGTCAACCGCCTGACGTCGAGATGCGTCTGGCTGGATGCCGACCACAGCGGCTCGACAAATGCGCGGGCGATGAGCTACCATCTCAAAGACATGTTGCCCACGAAAGACAAGATCGATTTGTACAATCGGGATGGACACAAATACCTCTGCACGACTCGGCGATTTGCCTGGTGGAGAAACTTGAAGCCGAATGGCTGGATTCCGTTCTACAAGCCCCCGCTGGATTACTACCCCGACAGCGAGGACAAGAAAAAGGAAGGGGCCGATATCCATCCAGACTTGATCCTTGACGACAAGGTGTACGATAAGGACATATACTTGGAGCAGGGAGAGTCGAGGAAAGTGAGGGAATATCACAAAAACAACCCATTCGCGCGAGCAAAGAAGCGGCGGGACAAGAGATCTTTGAGGAAAAGGCAAGGGGCAAATATGGACCTGGAGCGGATCGTGGTGACTGAAATTCCGGGACAGACGGCGACGGAGATCTGCGAGCACCCGAATTCAGTAGGGTATGACATCGCGTCTTATGTCGACATGAAGTACTGCGACATTTCGGAGAAGAAGCTGTATGATCTTTGCAGTGGTACTATCAGCACCAACTGTTTCGATAGCAACAGCACGACCTTCGTGGGGGTCATAAACGCACGTGGCGAGAATGCTGCACCGGTCAAGTCCTACAAGACCAAGAGTAATTGGAAATGATGTTGTGCGGGACTTGATTGCTGGGTTCCAATTTCTTGTGTAATAGTTTGACACTCATAGCTTAACGGCCTTTTAATGACGTACATTGCATCAGTAAATCCGAGTGGTTGAGTATGAGTCTTGGGCACAATACTCACTTATCAGGCAGGTAAAGAAGTTGTAGTGTACGATGAAACTTTTAGTACCTTATGTTGAAGATAATTAGAGTATAAGTGGAGGTTTAGAACGGAACAGACTTATTGTGTCCTTTTTGAAAGAGCATAGTACGTCCATTGTCAATTCCCCGAGCCTCCAGTGCTTGTTATATGAAGGCCAGCTCTTCATGCTCTAGCAGACTCCCACTCTCCAAACGCTTTGACAGCCTCAGTAACAACGTCATGACCGAGAAGCTCCTTCTGATATTCCGGATCAATCCACCGCCAGCCCGTGGGTGACAGCCCGTCATCCAACTTGGCACCTGCCATCTCGGCATCTCGCGCTTCCTGCTCAGGCCCGTCCGGTATTTGATACCACTTCTGGTTCGACCTTGCGCCTTGAACATTCACGGTTGTCCGTGATTTGCGCAGTGTCTCATATAGCTGGAGCACCTCCGGAATTAACTCCGACGGTGTTCTTCCATTCGAAGAGGCGTTGAGCAAGCCCAAGAGCTTGCCAAGGACTGCACCGTCTTCGACAGCCATGGCTGCCCCTTGTGCCTGATATGGAAGACTCGGATGACAGGAGTCTCCCAGCAGAGCGACACACCCCTAGGCATATTAGCATGGTGTTTCAATGGATGTCGTGATGGCACACCTTTGTCCATGTTTTCAGTTCAGGATGCGTGCAGAGCTTCCATTTCTGAACTCTTGATATGCAAGATATCAGCTTGGTCAACCTGTAAAAGAAGATGGTTAGCAAATGACCTCATTGATTTACCGACACATTGGGCCAGTGACATGTTTCAATCACCGATAGCGCCGAAAAGCTGCTCGAGCGGAAGATCAAAGGGTCCAACTTACGTCTCATCCCAACCCTCATAGCTCTGCCTCATCTCACCAATATCCCCCTCAATGTGCCTTTGTCCGGGAGCCATGTTGTCGGGCCTGATCAAGACCAAATTGAATTCTTTCCCGCCTCTGACAGGGTAGAATACCGTATGTTTTTGGGGTCCCACCCACACCGTCACCTGCTTTCGAGAACACAGCTCGTCAACGGCTTCGTCGTTGAGCGTCTTAAGCTGCTCGGCAGGAAACGACGCTCGGTACGCAAGATCCCCCGTCTCAACTGCTGGCGATGGCGTTCCAAGCAGCTGATTGCGGCATATTGAGTATAGACCTGCTCAATATTAGCAAACCGATGGTCCCTCATGTCCGCGCCATACCCACCATCGGCGCCAACAATCACGTCCCCAGAAATGTCATCTCCATCCTCGAGCCACACCGTGTTGGTATCGAAATCAATCTTCTCAACGTCCATGTCCAGACAAAGATCCACCCCAAGACTCACACACGTCTCCCACAACGCCGCATGACAATCAGCGCGGTGACAAACCATCCACAGGTCTCCGTACTGTTCTATACACTCTTTCGCAGAGAGCGAGAACAGATGCTTCCCGTTCGCATACCGTCTCAGCTCCATCTTGTCAATGAGTACCCCCCTCTCTAGCAACTTGCCCAGATATCCCAGCTGCCGCGCAATCCTTGTCCCATTGGGCGGTACCTGGATCCCAGCGCCAATCTAAAAAGAAGAGGCAAAGTGAAGGTCAGCAGACGCCTCCGGAAGGAGCCGAAAACCAGGCTCGATCGCGTGATTAAACTTACGGGCACGATGCGGTTCGCCCTCTCAAGCACCACGACTTCCAGGCCTTCCCGCTTGCATGCAATCGCACAGGCGAGTCCGCCTAACCCCGCTCCGATGACAAGGACCTTCATCCTTCCACTCTGGTGATGTTTTCTCTTACAGTGGCGTAGATGTTCCTCGGATGACGTGGAACAGGACTAAATGAAAAATACCGCGGAAAGAAAATCTGTCCCGTTTGTTGTTGACAAAGGAATAACGCCTGCGGGACAGCGGCGTGGCGGTCACTGCCCCGCGCGGCCCGAAACCCACATCGGTAGCGTAACCGCCTGCAATGCTGATCGGGAACTTTAAACGGAGCTCTCCATCCTATCTCTCCGCCTCTTCGCCCCCACCTCCACGCCGGGGGGACTTACCATCAAGATGGTGCTGATCAAGATGCGAGCTGCGTTGATTGTTTCTTGATTTCCCATTTTGTCTTGATATCCCATTCTCTAGCTACGAGCTCGGCCGACTCGGATTGCTTCACCGGTCCGAGGTGTCATTTCTTAAAGCCTAATCCCGAAAACTGTCGACGCAAGGGCTGCTGCCACGGATTCTTCTTCTTTGCGTGCTGCACGGTAAGACTGTTCGGCGCCTCTGCAAGTTCTTGGGCGCAGCGGATGGCTATTTCGGCTGATATTGGATGGCTCTGCAAATATGATGAGGAATGGGGAATAAACATAAAAAGACTATGATGCAGCACACATGCTTTGCATCAACATTGCATTCAAGAGCATGCAGAGGACTTTTGTTGCAGAACAAACCGTGAGTGAGAGTAGAGCATCTAAAAATACATACGTGCATGCCGCATGCTATTGAGAGATGATTTGTAATGATGGTGGTTGACTGAGTGAAAATGGAGATGCATGAGATTTTGAAATGGCCTTCTATATCACACGAATAAAGTGACGCCTCGTCGAGAATGTGTAAACATAGAGCCGAAAAAGTAGTGAATCTGTATTTACCCCCAGAATGTGAGACAGTCTGTTTATAATCGCTGCGACAGAGCTTCTCGAACAGACCGAAGCGACATCATCCGCGGCCCGCCTTATTCCAGGGCCACCAGTCTGTCCCACTCATAGACGTTCCGGGACATCTAGATTGCCTATATTAGTTCCAACTTTCTTTCAAACGGTCAGATCATTGGCAGGTACCGTTCCATAGCAATATACTCATATGCACGCGTTGTTTCAGTCCGTGGAACCGTGTACCCGCGTACCCGCAAGTAGCTTGGAGGCTTGGCATACTTCCAAACTGACTGTCTTCCGTCACCTGGTACCCATGATCAGATTTCCCAGACTTCACGGCTATCGTCCAGGGGTCTGGCATTAACCCGAGATTAAGGATTTGTCAACCAGATAGGTGACTTAAGATGGATCTCGGTACCAGCATCCGAGTGACGTCTTGTAGGGCTAGCTGACAGGATGTGACAGCCGCTCAACCCTTTCCCCGTGCCCCTTCTTGGCAAACGAGATCCAATGGAGAATGAGCCCCGTAGTTTGTGAAGCATCCATCATGAATGGTATTCTGGTAGGTTCATGTGGAGGATCAACATGGTCGCAACGATATTACGTGCATGTGCACCAACCTTAGCACAACACCATCCGCGATTCTTAGACGGGCGTGTCGATCACCCTCAAGTAGCGGCGCTTGTCTCTGTAGTCAGGAATTATGATAACTGGAAGCGCTGTGCGCGATTGCAATTATCTGATGTGAAAGTGTTTGCGTCGGTAGCATCAAAAACACCGAATGGCCGATGGGATCTCTCTACTTTGGTCACCGGTGTTACCTGTGCGTCATGGAACTGGGCAGGTGATCAACAACTTCCCCGGCCTCGCACTTATGATTACTGAAGATATTCATACAATGCCTCACACTGCTCTGTGGGCGCCCGGGTCATGCCACGCCGCGCGTGTAAGTGACCGAGGATCCCGCGACAACGAACCCGGCGCCCTCGGCTCTCCGGTTAATCCTTGCTAAGCGCCCGCCCAGCTTCTTATAGACATTGATGCGATAACATATCCTACAATGCAACATGAATATTGTTGAGATCAAAGACGATTAAGTATTTAAACATGAAATCGGGCTCCTCGGCGTTTTGCGTTTTGCGTTTTACCCCTCGACTTTTGACATCCTGTCATCCTGGCACGTTATCCGATCTTGCCGGAGGTCCTTGCTCCCCCCCTCCCTCTCCGACGTCACCACTCAAACGTTGCGGGAAGTGGAGGAGTTGGGGCTCGCCAACTTTGTAAGTCCCCGATTACCTGATCAGGGAATTCGTTTCGGACGAACGTCGCCGATGCGCGGGGCGTGCGGCCAGGGCGGATCGCAGCCCGTCTGAATTGTCCGTCCGCGGGCTCCTGTTCCCACGATGCCGAACACTATACCATTCCGCAGTTTGTTAATGTTTCGTTATTTTTCCTTTTTAGCCCGGGGCACCCGACGGCACAACCGGGTGTGCGTGGCGTTACCGTGTTCCATGCAAGGCACAAAGTGAAAAGATAATACTACACTCTGAAGAAGAGAGTGGCGTCTTATCTTATTACTATTCGGCCTTGGACTTTTTCCAACGTCTCTTAAAATTGAGCTCGTTCTCGTTACTCCCCGAGATTGGCCCTAATGCCTTTCATTGTTGAAAAGAAAGTGGCGCTTTCCCGGATGGCTTTCCAAGCCCTTGTAAGATACGATCACGATGGACAAGTCTTTTACGGCAATCTGGTGCGAAAAAGCAGAAGCGGTTATGTTGTGGAGAGATTGGGCGGGAATATTGATGAGGGGTTCGTCAATACCAATGTGAGGGACACGGTAACGAAGGTGAGAAATCGGCGATGGCCTGACTCGGTTTTGAGATTCGTTGTCGGAGAAAGTGTCCACTGACGCAATATTTCGCCAGTTGCTGTGTCCCTTAGAGCGAACACCAAGCATCGTATGTCTTGGCCTCAATTTTCTCAGATATGCAGAACAAGCAAATGTAAGAGTAGTACCGAAAATGCGCCTCAAAAGCATCACTAACAAGCACTCAGCTCCCAATCGCGGCCTACCCAATAGTTTTCACCAAGCCGCCAGATGCTTTGGCAGGGCCGAACGATCCAGTATTTGTTCACCCTGACGCGCAAAGTCACTTGGACTACGAGGGCGAGCTGTGCGTCATCATCGGAAGAGACGCGAAGAACGTGTCAGAAGACGACGCGCTTGACTACGTTCTCGGTTATTCTGCAGGCAACGACCTGACCGCACGGAATTTTCAGATCCCTGACGCTTCAGGAGGCCAATACTCCTACTGTAAGTCTTTTGATGGGTTTGCGCCGATAGGACCGGCGATCTGGTCGCCTACAGTAGTTCCAGATCCGCACGCACTGCGGTACCGCACGATGGTCAATGGCAAAGTCGTCCAAGAGACCGAAACCTCCGACATGATTTGGAGCGTGGCGCAGGTGATTGTTCACCTTTCACGGGGAACGACATTGAGGAAAGGGACCGTCATTATGATGGGCACACCAGCTGGTGTTGGCTACTTTCAGGGGAAGTTCTTGAAAGATGGTGACGTGGTGGCGGTGGAAATTGACGGACTGGGGAAGATCGAAAACAAGATTGTTTTTGAGAGAGAGAATATCGATGAGATGGAGGAGTAGACCTTTTATGGTTGGGGGGCAAACCTGCACGACAGGGTGATATTTGCGAGGATGACTTTCATGAGATACGATGACGTCCAATGGTCTACGGCTCCGAGCTCAGTACACGCGCTCACGATTCGGCCTTGTATTTCGGCGTCTCTGTTTTAACATTGGATGGCTGGATATGGATTTATACAGGTGGCGTTGCTTTCTTTTGTGTGGCTCTGGGTGTAGAACCTTCTGCTTTCAACTCTATAGTTATAGCTAGTATTTAACGGAATCCTCTGTCTCCCGTAGTCCGTCTCTAGCGTTTCAATGAACTATCGGTATACTACCAAAGTCATGCGACAGCTAGGCCTATGCAAGCCCAACATCCTTCTTAAACTTCAGCAGCCACTCCTCAACGTCGGCAGGTGTTTGGTTCCAGGGATCATCGCTGTGGTGTCCTCGTCAGCATATCGGCTACCACAAAAGGTGATGTTGTACTAGGACTACTCACTCATCATATAAAACCCACCTCGCCTGGTGTCGAATCTCCTCATCGGTGGGAATATGACTGTTGGGATTGTTGGGCGACATCGTGCTGGCAACAAACCTGGAAAGCTCCTTTGCAAGACGTCGATATCTGTTGTTATCGTTCAGGAAAAATGGCATTCCACTACCCCCGGGCCGTTCATTACCCTGTAATGAACCCTGGAGCGACAGCCCCGACCCTTTGAAGATTGTCTTGGCTGCTTGTATCCTCATATAGAAGTCTTGTGTGGATTCGGCTGTGTTTTCCAGCCCGAATCCGACAGAATCTTGAAAACCATCCGTATTAGTAGTGTGTGAAAGCCAAGAGGAGTCGGCTACGGTTGCCATATTTTCAACGCCCTGATAATGGCCCAATTCTGTCACGTTTCTTAGGGTTGTGCTCGGATCTGTCTCGTCCCAAGCTCCCTGGGGTCTCGGAATGGGCTGTGTTGACAACCCATCTTGAGAGTGCTGCTTCCCACGTTGTCGCAGAGGAGCAATCCAATCTTTTGATTCCCAAATGAGTCTCACCAAGAAACCGGCAAACCTCCTCGAAGGGTTGGTAGACGATGCTTCAACGCGAGCCAAAATTGCGCAAGCCTCTCCCTGGATTTCGTGGTCTGAAAGAGCCAGACCAAGTGTAACGTGCATCCCAATGTAATGGCGTAGCTCTGACTCAAGCTGGCACTCTTCAAAGATGTCCATTTTCCCATTGATACGGAGCTGGCTCAGGCGTAGCTTGGCCAGCTGCTGCATAGGGCGGAAACGAGCTTTTGTGGCTATCTCAGTCGAGCACATGAAGATGTCCCTCAGCCACGAAGGTGGTGATGAGCCAAGAGCCGACGAAAAGAATTCCGCGCCAAAGATGATGCTGCATCCCTCGTACTTGAGCTCATCATCAGATGGTGAACTGTCCTTGCCCTCAAAGTAGTTTCGTATGTAGTACTCTATCTCCAGTTTGAGAAGTTCGTAGGCACTTGGTGCAGTATCGGCTGGTCCCACACTAGCGGTGAATGGAAGTGCTGAGAAAGACTCGAATCGAATGAGATCTATGCATCATTAATCGTGCACCAAGGGGCTCCAATATTGCTTTACAGCACTTACATGGTGGCATGGCATTGTCCAACATTTCCATCACAGCGGGCTCAAATCCCCAATCTCCCTGCCAGTCTGTCATGGTGCTTCCATTCTTGAAGTGGTCTGCAAGATGATCTCCCCTTTCTGCCCATGTCTCAAGCTTGACGCCGCAAAACCCACACGCTGAGCGAATATTATTCTTTACGACTTTCCACTTATCCATAAGTCGCGTCATCTGATTCGACCCGTGTACAAGCTTCAAGTGCTGCCGCAGATGATCTTTGCGGTAGAAAGTGCGATCTTCAACAGGCTTCTCTGAGCAAGCACTCTGATGATGCTCATCAAGGTGACTTTTACTGGGGCTGGGCTCTTCGCAATAAGCGCAAACCTCCCCCTTTTCAGGATGATTTTCCGTAGACCCGTATGGTGAACACACCCATTCTTCTAGTGAAAGATGAAGGGACTTTTCATGTCTCTGCCAATCGTATTTCGTCTTGAATGTTTCCGTACAAAAGGTACACTGGTACGTATTGCGAGCCTGCACCAACTTGATACGCTCTCCTTTTTGCATCTTGGTGATCGCGCGACGCCTCCGCCTGCCTGAGAATTTGTTGGAACCTTGCGATCCAGCCGACCGTCTGGATCCATGGGAATAGGCAGAAGTGTCGGAACCCCTGCTGGACCGAGACGTCGCGGCACTGCTGAGGGATGATGCGTTTTCCGAGGACCTGCCAGGCGATCGCGCACGGCTCGGAAAACTCGATTGCCCGGTCGATGCCGCGACAGCCCGAGTAATATCGGAAGCGAGCGCGGGCTCGTGTTCTGGTGGCGAGTGCTCCCATCTCTGCATCGGATTCATCATCTCGAACGGCATTGGCGTCGGCCGTCGAGTTGGAATTTCAATAGGGCCAGTGGTCGTCTCAGTCCATGATGGAACTTGCGCAGGCGGTGTGCCGTGCGACCGGAACTTCTTGCGACGGCGCGTGTTGGCAAACCAGTTGGTGATCTGCTGCCGCTCAAGTCCTGTTTGGTTTTGCAGTCTGTCGACATCTTTTGGCGTCGGGTAGGGGTGCTTTTCGTGCCTCTCGAACCATGTCCTCAGAACTTTGATGGCGCCAGATGTGAAGCGGCTGCCAATTTTAGATGGCACAGTAGCTTCAGGCTCGCCGCCGGCCTCAGCCAGGCCTGCGGGGATGGCCGCATCGTCCTCAATTTCAGCGGACAGAGGCACGCCGCCCGAAATGCTTGACGATGGCGACGCCATGCCGCTGTCGATCTGTTGCTGGAGATCAACTGCCGAGTTGCTTTGACCGGATATGATATCGGAAAACATGCCCAGTTGATCAAAGTCTAAACCGATTGCTTGGTATTGGTCTTGCGTGCTGGGCATCGCGCCTAGGTTTCCGTTTTGGCTATCCATGACTCGGGCCGGGCACTTGGTTTCAGGACGTGGGAGCTGGGTGCAAAGCAATGTGGGATGCCATTTCCAGCAAGATTTAGTAATTCTGGACAGGAAACGCGGAAAACACCATGCAATTCTCTCCCATAAGAAATGATGATCAGATGAAAAGGATCGGTGGTGCGATTGCGGACAGGCGGGGCAATAAGATTGGAAGCTTTGTGGACATTGATGGAGCTTGTCAACAAAGGGCGGAACCGCTTACCTATGCAAGGACGTTCCGCCCTTCAGTGACACGCTAACAGCTCTGCCTGCCGAGTCATTAAATGATGACAACCAGCTTGAGGCTGCAATTATTACATGCCTCTACAGAAAAATATAGAATGCCATGGATAGACTGACATACTCTTATGCCTAATAGTTCACAGTGTCCTGTCATTGAGTAAAACGGTGTTAATGTGGTAGGCTGGCTCTGAGTAACGATAGCAGCACTAATAAGCCTGCAATTGATTGAGTTCAACTTTAGGGAACATCGTCGCCCCGTGGCTTTGGACTTTGAATTCTGCAGTTATCGAGCAGGGGACTTTTTTAGTATTAACTATAATATTGAACAACGCGATAATCGATCACCTGGTCGTGCGCGCACCATCTTCCTCCGTCAATGTCCCCGAAAATGGGGCCGGGAGGGGCCGTTGTGGATCGTTCTTGAGTCGGGATTTCCGCGTGAAATTGTAAGACACCTCCCCTGGCATATCGATCTCAGGACAGACTTGCTTCACTTCTTTATGCTTTGAGGATGTCCCGGGGAGTTTCTCCTCCAGTCCGCGATAACGCCGATCCAGGTGGCAGGAGCCCGCTCCGGGATTATTTAATCTCAAGCAACGGCCCCTCATCGTTGAGAAAGTTTACCGGCAGATTGGCATAAAGCAAGTGGCACATAGTCTCCTGCTTTTCAAGTCGGATTATGATGTGCTCCGTCTAGTCCGCCTCGGCGGAGCGCCGACATGACATCAGACGACACGGTAGAGAAATTACTATTTGTGATCCCCGAACCCCTCAATCATCCCAACACTCCGCCCATCTCAGGCACTTCACAATGCCAGATCCGAGAGGCTAAAGCCGATACCGAACCCGTCTGTCCATGAAAGTATCCGGGCACCTGGGTGCGATGAACGCCAGCCTGTTGCTCGCCATCGGGCACAGACCCTCTTTTGGCAAGACGAAGAAGCTTAAGAGTTTGATCGCAAGATCATTATCATGGCTATATTTGTCTCGGTTTCGGTAGCAGTGGTTATTCGATTCGCCGATTAGGCATGCTACGGTACTCGGATGAACCACCTCGATCTACGAGCGATGAGAGAGGTGGTTTTTGCAACCACTATTCTCGGCATGACGAGATCCGAGGATGCGGCGACGACATTTCTTCGAAGGGGATGGACAGGCAATAGGTAGAACAGGAAATGGGCTTTGGCCGATTCCCCATTTGCGAGACGCCGTCACCTACGCCAAAGAAGTAGCACACAGGCTGGATTAGGATATCCTTCTATTGATGCGATATATCCCTCTAGACACACTCGAATTCCAATTCAATTTGAAGAAACTCCAGCCATCAATGCACCATGCCCTGAGTTGAGTCATTAAACAGTAAACAATTCCAAAACTTTTTGTGCGTTGAGCTTTTCCGTTCCCATGCTGTGCCTGCATGTGCTGTGACGATTGTTTACGACCGTTACCCCGTCATTTCATTAATGCTTTAGATATCTCTGGTGAACTCAGACTTCTGACGCCAAACGTGGCCGTATCTCATCAGGGCGATTGGGATGGGAGCCAAGAAGATGCTGCCGACGCCCAAAACAGTGAAAGCCCACCCGTAGCCGAAAGACTCGATCAAGGGGCCGGTGGTGAGTGGTAGGAAAGTGCCAGCCAGCATCTGGTGACAATCACTCCGGTCATGGCGGATGCGCTGTAGGCCCGCCGCATCGACGACGTAGGCGGACAGGGGCAGCGAGCACATCAGCAGGAAGAAGCCCAGCACCGCGACTGAGACGAGAAGCCAGATCACGGGAAGCTTGAACTGAGCGATCCATCCGTATGCGATGATGGTCAGGGGAAGGCCGAAGGCGCCGACAACGACCAATGGGAGTCGGTACTCGGGGCGTCCTGTCGGGTCGTTGCCACGGAGCTTGATGTAGATTCTATCTAGGCTGAAGTTACTGACGACGACGCTGATGAACGAGCCGATACCTGGATGCGGTTAGATGATATCTAGAAAACTTCCTTCTCACACCGAATCACTTACTGAATGCAATGAAGGAGAGGCCGGTCAGCGTGGGAGAGAATCCGTAAACCTCCTGCAGGATGTTGGGCAGAGTGATGGACATGACGTAGAAGTATGCAAAGGTGATGCAGCCGAAGAACGACAACGCAAGCAAAACGCTGGACTTGAACAACACAGTGCCGGGCCGCTTGATGGACTCCCACAACTTCAACATGCTCTTATGGTCATCAACGCCGGCCGGGTGAAGCGGAGCTCCGGATTCATGCTGCACCTTGGCAGCGCGCCGTCTCAGGATGGTCATCTTGTACGTCTCCGTGAAGAAGAACAGGAACAGCACCTCGCACGTGGCGGCCAAGCCCGCGCTCATCCACAGGACACGTCTCCAGCCCAGAGTCTGGGCAATGGCGCCGCTAATCATGGGGCCGACGGCACCACCGATCAAGGGTGCGAGTGAGACCATGCTCATGGCAGAGCCGCGCTGGTCAGCCTCGAACATGTCGCCGATGATGGCTGGGCTGAGAACATTGGTGGCGACAGCGAGGCCGGTGAGGGCGCGGGCACCGATGAGAAGCGGTGTGCTGGTGCTCAATGCGGCGAGTATGGTGGCCGTCACGAAGAGGATGTTGGCGGCGTTCAGGACCGGTTGACGGCCGTAAATCTCGGAAAGGGGCGCGATAAGAAGAGGGCCGGCAGCCTCGCCCAATTCCCAGATGGTGACGAGCAGAGCGCTCGCTGGTGAGTTTGTGCCGTCGTCATGATCGAGGTCACCAATGATGTGCGCAGCGACAGGGACGACTGAGATGCAGGTGAAGGTTCTGCAAGCAGGTTAGCGGACGAAGGCAAGGAATGGACTGCTGGTTGAAAGTTGAACCGCAGTGTGTGGTGTCTCATACACAGTGAAGGCCATACAGGCCAGCAGACCGACTATGGTCCACTTGAAAGCCGTAGGCCACTCCCTCGGGTTTTCAGGGTCGCCATTGGGGTCAAAGTCGAGCAAGTGCTTTGAGACATGTTCCTCGCAGAGAGGGTCCTCGAGAAGGGGCTGACTTTCGGCCATGCTTCGACGTGTTTTGGAGGGCGGTGATGAGGACCTTGAAGTGAAGTCGATGATCGCTCACTGGGCGGCTGGTAAGGAAACAGCGGCGCGGAGGCAGCAGATGCGGTGGGCAGCAGCTGCACCTTGAAAGGATTGAAGATCCGCTTCAACGCCTTTGCGTGCTTGCCCCACGGTGCTTGGTCATTGCCAGACAAAAATTTGATGGCCGGGGTCGGGAAGGTGGGTGGCAATTGATTGCAATAGCGGGGCGCCGGCGCCGCCCGAGGGGCTGGGCCGTCAGTGCCACCTGATACACGTGACATCCGCTTTGTGCCATTGTGAGAGGAAGCAGCATGTTGGCGTGAAATGCTCGCTCTAATCTGGCGGTGGATCTCATGCAAGAATTGTTGGTTGCCTGGAGTTCGTTGTTCAAGAAGAAAACGCCTCTAAATAACCGAAGATCACAAACCTTATCAAGGACCCTGGAATTCCAGTAAAAAACTGTTGATGGCTCTGGAATCTGTTTCGCCAATCTCGGCGATTGGTCGTACAATATTTCCTTTTTCGGACAAGTGCGGGGTCCGTCTCCGATGTCGTCTCCACTAATTGGAGCTTCCCCGGCCGGCTGACGGCGGCTGAAAGATCCCCCGCGGGTCTCACGCCCGAATCTGACGCCAAATCCCACCTTCAACTGCGCCTTTTGAGAAGTATGACTCCACCAAAGGGCGCGATATATGAATCAGTTCTTTCCAGAGAAGCGCCTGTTAGGAAAGTCTGGATTCGGGGTCGAGTTCGAAGTCTACGCACCAGTACTCAACTTGATTGGCCAGTTCGACATCCCAGCCATTACGCCATCCTAACGCCGGATTGTCTGAGCGACAACCCCTGAACTGCAATCATGAGCATCCCTCAGCTTCGTGCGCCATCCGTGGATGAACTGCGGAAGTTTTATGTGGGGAAGAAGATCGACGACGTTCCAAAACCTGCAGTAGTCCTCGATGTCGCCAAGGCAAAGAGACACTGTCAGTCTATGCTTGATGCCGCCAAGGCTCTCGGGGTGGGCTTCAGAGCTCATGTAAAGACTCATAAGGTGAGTTTAACCCGAAAAGCTGCACCCAGACTGTTGTGAATTATCTCGGTCTATGATTCTAACTGAGATTGCAGACTACTCAACTTGCAAGGCTCCAAGCAGGCGAAGACTCGCCCGAGGTGAAGCTCGTCGTCTCCACTATTCCCGAATTAGAGCATCTGCTTCCCCTACTCAAGGAATTCAAGGACAATGGCCGGCAGGTCAACGTTCTCTATGGCATTCCTCTCCCGCCGTCACAAGCGACCAGAGCCGCGGAATTGGCGCGCGAGCTCGGTCCCGGTACCATCACCTTCATGATCGACCACCCGACCCAGCTCGATGCTGTCATACAATTCTCGCAAAAGGCCGGATTCGCGGCTGGAATCTATCTCAAGGTCGACACTGGCTACCACCGCGCAGGTCTGCCGCCGTCAAGTCTCAATAAGAATGACTTGATTTCGAAGGTCATGCAACTCGAAGCTGAAGGCAAAGCTACTCTGACCGGATTGTACTCTCACAGCAGTCTCAGCTATGCCGACAGTACCGCTAAGGATGCTATGGACAATCTGGCAGGGGAGATTAAGGGCTGCGTCGATGCACTCCAAAGGAATGCTCAGCACTTCCACAAAGACAAGAAACTGACCATCAGCGTCGGTGCTTCGCCACAAGTGACTGCGGTCCAGAACTTCGCTGGAGCCAATGCGACGCAAAACCCTGACAGTGAGTCCCTCCGGAGCACGATTCAGGAAGTCACCAAGGGCGAACTGCTTGGATTCAAGGTGGACCTCGAGCTTCATGCCGGTGTTTATACTGTCCTTGACAATCAACAACTCTCGACCCATGCTAGAACATTCCTCGGAGATGTCGAGGACGAAGTTGCCATCTTCGTTGCGGCTGAAGTCTGCAGCGTCTACAACGATGGTGAACGTCAACAGCCGGAAGCACTCGCTGCAGTGGGTGTGCTTGGTCTTGGCCGAGAGCCGTGTCCTTCCTACAAGGGTTGGGGCGTTGTCGGTCGTAAGTCGTATGCTAAGGATGTCGATACCCATCTTCGACTTGTTGTGGGAAGGGTCAGTCAAGAGCACTCTATCCTCACGTGGGATACTGGAGCAGAAAGCAGCAGTAAGGAGCAATTGCCCCCTGTGCCCCTCGAAATTGGACAGAGCGTCTGTATCTACCCCAACCATGCATGTGTAGCAGGGGCTATGTATGGCTGGTATCTCGTTGTAGACTCCAGCAAGGGGGACGAGTCTATGATTATGGATGTTTGGGTGCGCGCGTCCGGGTGGTAGCGGTCTAACTGATAGATTGGTCGTAGAAGTTTGATGCCGGTTTATAACAATTTGCCATGTGATGTTTGAAAGAGACTGGCGATGCTTCATTTCTGCTCTGTAAATGGTTTCGGTCGGGCGACCTGGCCAATGACAGCAGCCATTATTCCATTTACAGCGGGAGGCTGCACATGCCATTCGGCATTGAACCATCCTATTCTTATTGGCCAGGTTTCATGCGTTCTGACGCTAGGCTGACATGTTGTGTTCCCTTTTACCCCTCACTTATCTTACATCGTGACAATCGTTCATTGTCTTCCCGTTCTGAATATTTGCAGATCTATATTGAAACGAAGCCCATCTGGGGACGAGGAGCTTGTCGTTGCGCAGCAAGATAACAGTGAGTTCGTGGAAACAATCCTCTATTCTCAAGGCGTCTGCCCGTCAGAGATCCAAGACTAAAAGTATCAGCAGCTAGCTTCAGATTGTTTCGTTTTTTTTAGGGAAGCGAAACGGAATCATGGGCCCCCTCTGCCATCCATGCCAAGCCATGTTGGGCTTGAACGATGCAGAAAATGTCGACCGCGATTATGGGCAAGGCAGGGCGTTCCTAAATTTTAAAGATTGGTCAGGCAATGCCGTCTCTGACTCTTGTCACCTCTGCACGTTGCTGTTCTATGCGGCAGCTGGTCCGGATCACCAAAACTTCATCGACAGCTACACAGCGCCTACTTATGAGCTCTGGGACTTTTCTTTACGTGGAGGGAGAAGAGGGTTGTTCTTTGATCCTAACGAAAAAGGGGTCAAGTTCCTGGGATTGATTGAAAAGTTGAAGTCGAACTCAGAGAAAGGTATGCGAGTTCTCACATGTGAAAGAAATTTCTAGCTATCTACCTTGGCAACGTAACTAATCAATCGAAACTGCAGTTCAGCGATGTAAGCAGCTTGAGGAAAGCATCAGGGCTTCCACAATGACACAAGAAACGATTCAACAGGTCATTCACTGGATGGACCTGTGCTCAAAGCGACATGACAATTGCCAACAATATCAAACAAGCACTGGAGCTGGTACTGGGCTGCCCTTGCGTTTGATCGATGTTGATCCAAATGGGCAATATCTCAATGGCAACGAACGGCAGAAACTCCCATTTGATCTTCTTTCATGCGAAAATGCCACAAATGTATGCGTTAAGCTCTCTAACGAAGCAATTGCGAGAAGCCCCAACGGCATCAAGTACCTCACTCTCAGTCATCGATGGGGTGACACATCACCCACTGAATTGAACTGGGATAATATGGCCGAGCTTTCGGCGCAGATTCCGATCTCGAGTCTTTCGAAAACATTCAAAGATGCCGTTCACATAACCCGTTGCCTCGGATTTCAGTACATCTGGATTGATTCCATTTGTATCAACCAGGCCGATGATTCTGAGAAAGCAAGCGAGATAAGTCGTATGCAAAACATATACAAACACTCACAGCTGAACTTATCGGCAACATCCGGACAGTCTGGTCTCATCTTCCCGAGGAACCCTAAATCGGTTCTGCCGGTATTGCAGAAAAGTCCCAAGTCAGACGTCCGTACTACCGAAACTGATGAAGACTGTCTCATGGTTTCTGCAGGTCCTTGGGAGACATATGTTGATCTAGGACCACTTAATGAGCGCGCCTGGGTAGTTCAGGAACGACTACTTGCGCCAAGGGTCCTACACTGCTGCTACAATATGGTATACTGGGAGTGCCCTTGCCTACGTTCATCCGAGGTTGATCCTCTTGGGGAGATGGACCACCGTCGGGTGACCAATAGGGTGGATTTTCAGGCGAACATCAAGAGCGAATTTGCGACAGCTTCAGTGGCCCGTGACGCAGCGCAAACACATGACACATCCTCGCAAATGAGCCGATTCAACCCCTTTCACCTCATTGTCAGGTCCTACTTTTTCCCCAACCAGTTGACATATCCGAATGATCGACTTCCAGCGATATCAGGCGTTGCGAAATGGTTTATGACACTTCTAAACCTTCGTCCCGAAAGCTATCTAGCCGGTCTGTGGCAAGAGACGTTACCAGAGTGTTTACTTTGGCATTTCTTCAAACCTGCTAAAGGCGGGGCGGTGCGAGACCCACAAGGCGGACCTTCGTGGTCTTGGGCGAGTGTACTTGCCAACGACGCAATTATCCTGGGAGTAATCGAGTTCAACTTGAATAATCCTCGCCCTCTCTTCCAGAACTTCCAAGCAACTATTGTCCCTCGAAACGGCGACCGCTTCGGACAACTGAAAATCGCAATTTTGCGACTACAAGTGAGCATCATACCGGTTGAGCGTGAATGGAGAAATGATGCTCCACACATGGCTTTTCCTGGAGCAAATAAGTGGTACCCAGAATCACAAGACCCCTGGTCAGCTAAACCCATAACGAGAAGAGAGAAGATCAGAGGGATGCTTCTAGAAGTCATCGAATATCTCGGTTCTCGCTTGAGTAACAAAAATTTGGAGGATTTGGCCGCGTCCTTTGAAAAGAATACCACCACGTCGTACATCCAGGTTAGGTGGGATACGACGGATATGATCTGGACAGAGAAGGCATCATATCGCCGACGCCAGCTGTACATGATCCCTATCGCTTGGGATTGTGACGAAGAGTCCATAAAAAAGGCAGGTCCTTGGACATCAGTACTCAGGGGCCTCATACTTCGTAGGCTCTCGGGCCAGGGCCAGTACGAGAGGGTCGGGATGTTCATGACAGCGGGCTACTTTAAAGGTCAAAACCCAGAGCTTTCCAAAGACATTTTGAGGCGTATGCCTGAACAGGCGCTAGCCAGTTTCTCAATTAAGTCTTTCAAGGAATCACCAAGCTTGTGGCAGAGAGTTTTTCAAGCAGTCTTTGACCTTTTCCGGCCATACGTTGGGGAGCAGGGTTCAGACACGACGCAGAGTCGCGTACATCAGGATGATCACTTAGGGATCAGTGATAACGGACTACATAATATTGAGATCCTTTGAGATTTTATGGAGTAGAGTACAACGATTCAGCCAGATCGTCAAGCCTCAACTCCCTCCGAAGGTTGCGAAAGTTGGCAAGCGGCGTTTGCCGGAAGACTGGTCCAGTACAGGGATCCCTCGAAGAAAAGAAAAAGAAAGGAAACTGAAAACCCATTGAAATTTTATCAATTGGAAATGTATGCTCAACGGATGTTGAGAGGTCTTCTTCTTAGATGTAAATGGGCTTAAGAGCTGGAAGAGAAAGGTCTCAGAAGTCCCGCTGTCTCCTGCCAGTAATCAGATGTTCTCGATGTATTTATGATGCTACTCTCTTTTTTCAATCTCTTTGGCGTTTTAGACCGCGCAGTTCATGATCAAGGGCGTACGTAGGTAATGTGAAATTGACTTGAGGAAGGATTTCAAGACTTTGGTTGGTATGCAGAAAAAGCGGTATTGCGTTAGCCCCTGGCGCACTAGCGGAAAGTAGAGTGATGTTGGCTTACCTGAGTCCAATATATTGCTAGGGTCTCAGTCTTGGTTGCGTCGGCAGAAGATTTATTGTCCGTTCTTGATTTGCACATTCATACAGATACATAGGCTTTCTTTCAAATACGTTCATAATGTTCTTTGCGCTTGTCTCCCTGCATCCTAAGAAGATGTGTTTACTAAGAATAAATTAAGGAAATGCGGATGGGGCTCTTGAAACTTGCGAGGTAGTGTAATCCTCCATACCAGATTTCGGGGGCCGACGATTCCCGTATCTACCGGGCTCGGTTCCGTACTCGTATTCTTCGTCCGCCGTCTCGGAGGAGGACGCCGACTTTACCATGATCATTTTCGCTTCGCAAACAAATTTGTCAGCTTCTAAACTTAAGTCATAATATCCACATTGCAGGTCTTATGTCAAGATGCAATCTGTTGCATGAGAACCTCGCACATATAAGTATTATGGCACATCCAACCCCAATCACGTTCCTGCAACATCCTCTGAACCGACATAATGAGTGCAACGAAAACACAACAAACTTTACCACCAGCTCTTCAGGCACTAGTTGACAAGGAAGAAATTCGTTCAGTCATCTATCGTTTCGCCCGGGGCTCAGACCGCGGCATCCGCGACCTCGTTCAATCGGTCTTCCATCCCGATGCGACAGACAACCATGGATTCTACAACGGCTCAGCTAAGGACATGTACGATGCGCTGAATGCAGGGCCCTCCCCAGATGCAGCCCATCACCACATTGGGCAGTCTCTGATTGAGCTCGGAGACGATGGGTTCACGGCTGTTGCAGAGACGTACTGCATTGCGACGACGATCAATGATATCGACGGAAAGAATGAGTGGGTCACGTTTCTCGTGAGATATATCGACAGCTTTGAGAAGCGGGAGGGAGAATGGAAGATCAAAGACCGGGTTTTGGCATTTGATGGGGTTTCTGATGGCAATGTGTTCAAGAGCTTACCGAAAGAGAGCCGTGGGCGGAAGGATGAAAACGATTACTCGCGGAAGATTTTCAAGAACTGAGTTCAGAAACTAGCGAACTTTGATAGATTGGTCAATTGTATTACACCCATTCATGAAGCCTATGGACTTCAACGGGACAATCACGCACGTGGACAAAATCGATAAGGGCTCATGGTCAAATAATCGTTTCATTTGATGGGGGACTAGCCACTAGAAAGTAGAAATCAAAGGTAAAGAGTAACTTGCTCAATTGATTAACGTCTAAGCTACTCCTAAAAAAAGCGCTAAAAGGCAGATAGGCCGTAATGCTAGGTTGCTGCCGGAGGGCATCCTGACCTCTGATGGGGAGCACAAATGGCAACTCATCATCCTCCGACATCCCTAAAACCGCGAGATACCATTCCCACTACCAAACACCGCCGCAAAGGTTCGCACACTAAGCAAACGCTTAGTTGAGGAGGCCGCAGATGAGGCCACCGAGGTTGAGCTGGTCGAGGACACCGCCGACAATGCCGAGGACGGTGGGGAGGAGGCCGCTGAGGACCTCGAGGAGCAGGTTGATGACACCGCCGAGGAGGCCGAAGACAGTCTGGAGGAGACCGTCGACGATGACGTTGAGGGTGGTGAGGAGGTGGACGATGACGCTGAGAAGGAGGAAGACAAGGGGACCGAGGAGCTCGAAGATGCTGATGGTGAGGACCTTGAGGACGTTCTGGAGAGTGTAGATGATCTCAAAGACGAGCTCGAGAACAAGGCTAATGATCTGCTGCTTCTCCTCCTCGACGATCTCGACGGTGTTCTCGAGGAGCTCGACGACCTCAGAGACGAGGGTGCTGATGAGGCTGACGATGACGGTGACCTCGCTCTTGACGGTCGTGATGATGGTCTGCTTCTTGGAGGCGATGCAAGGACCGCAGACGCCGGAGACGGTGGAGTTGATGGCGGTGGTGTGCTTCTTGACCTCGACGATGGTGGTCTGCATCTTGGTGATGATGACCTGCTCGGCGCGGGCGTCGATGATGCTGCCGACAGGGACCTTGGACTCGACGGTGCTCAGAGCAGAGCCGACGGGAACCTTGGACTCAACATTGTTGAGGGCTCCGGCAACGGGGACCTTGGACTCAACGTCAGAGACGGAGGTCTCGATCTCGTTGTTGATGGCGGGAGCCGCCAGGGCGGTGGCGAAGATAGAGCCGATGGCGAGGATGTTGGAGAATCTCATGTTGGCGGTTTTGGATTATGAATAAGAATTAAGGAACGAATGTGATTGTAAGTTGTTGGTAAAGAATGACGAGCTTGCGCTGGAAACCAGAAAGGAGTGACTGGGTGAGGATGCTGATGATGGAGAAGAATGGAGTGTCTGGAGAGATCGAGTTGTCTCCTTAAGTACACGATGGACGACTCTATGTTGGCCCAAGAATCATCCTCTACCAAGAGGCTTAAGGGGCATGGCAGTCAAGGGATCGTACCCCAGCTTTTGCCTATGCCGAACGCAATTATCAGTTGACTGGGTTTATGACTCTCAACAACTTCCCGAAGACGAGGATCGCACTCCATACTTCCTCTTTGGGTTGCACATCATGATCAATTCGGGTTGACAGGGCAGTTGGCTTTGGAGACCCCTTGCATTGGGCTGGGTCCCACGAACCGGGGGTCTGTTCCGGGTTTGCCGTTTAGGAACTGGCTTTGCACGTCAAAATGGAAATCCTTCGCAACTCCCGCAAACAAGGTTTATGTTTCAAAGGTTATCCGCTAGCGAGCTGTCAGAATACGCCACCAAGATCCGATACCAAACCGATACCTCGAGAATCTTCGAATCTTCGCTCGCAGCTGAGAGAAGCTGAACACTCAGCTTTGAGGCTCCCGCATCGACTCTATTGAATCGGCGCGCCGATCTAAGCTTACTCGAAATTTTACTAAATCAAATGGTTCGCAAAAAGACGTGACAAAGTGCTGGTGCTCTGACGCTCGGAGAATTCTGATCTGCGGGTCCGCAATAGTTGACCGGGGTCGCAGAAGATCGTCATTAAAGCCACGAACTAACACGGAATTGGATGGGGGCCAACGAGCAAACATCGCGTTAAAAAGCGGCAGTCACGGGAGCGGTGAAAGCCCACCGATAGATCATCGTTTTGGGCATGCTCATTGTTCAAACTCCATGTCAGTGCAGTTTCGAGATGTCGTATCATCATCTCAGCTGGCTGTTTTTCTGATGTCATCCACACCCATCGTGAGCGAGATTCTCGTTTTCTCAGGGTGGCACCCGAGTGGGTGATGTCACATTCCAGAGGATTAATGGGCCCGAGACTCTGGAATAAGCTTGACACCGGAAGAGACGCCTCCCACGCGGATGTAAGGATTATTTCCTCTCTTTGTGTTGGACGGAATCTGCCATGAGCCATGCCTTATTTGTGGGGGCCGTTGGAGGCTCACGATGTTTCTCGGTCCCACCGAGACCCCTGACAACCCACCCTCATCCCTTTAACTACCAGGGCTGTAAGATTTTAACTCGCCCAACGCGTGGACATTCTCATGTTTCGAGGGCACGATGGCATCACCAGGGAGGCCTCAGCATTGCGACTCGATGTTCAGGGGCCCAACTGCATTTCTCCCGCCTTTTGCTCACACACCGCTCAAAACATGGACCAAGCACTGATTACAAGCGGTGAACAGCGATAACCTCTGATTCGAAGGGTATATTGATATTAATATTAATGATAATGAAACAAGGTGTGCGCCTTTAGATGTCTATCCTGCTGCTGTATAATGACGCCCTTCCGGTCTCTCTCACCTCAAGTGCCCGTACTGACCACTCGCTCACTGCAGTTTTGGTTTTGATCAAGATATAATCTCAAAGAGAAACCTTGAAGAACTTGGCCACGCAAGGTGTTCCGGCCTCGTTCATGGCAAACATCATGTAGTATCCGGGAATGACAACTCCGTAGTCGCTGGGCATGTTGACAGAGAAAGACTTGCCATCACCGCCATCTTGGCCGTCAAGGGGAATGCGGCGCTGGTCGGTGTTGACAGTGTGGGTGGTGGCACTGACACGGATCATGCTGAAGGTGTACTTGCCCTCGTCCTGCATGTTGATGGTGAGAGGTGCGCCGGCCTTGACGGCCTCGTCAGACAGACTCTCGATGACAGGTCGCTTGGCAGGAGTCTTTCCATCAGCCTCAAACAGGTACGGCGGCGACCAGAACTGTCCGTCAAACTTGTTGGCAGCGCAGCCGGCACCGCAGAGACCGCCACCGCCGGACCAGATCGTGCCGTCGGCCATCAGGAGCGCGGTGGAGTGGTAGTTGCGAGGAACGGTGTGAGCCGCCGTGGGGGTGAACTTGCCCGTCGCGGGGTCGAAGAGCTCAGGGGTGAGCTGAGGAGTGGCATCTGAGAAAAGGGCCATCTGCTTCATGCCACCGACAACCCAGATCTTGCCATCAGGCATGACAACGGCGTTCGCAAAACCGCGGTTGTACTGACCGTTCTGAAGCTTCTGCACCTGAACCTGTTGACCGGGCTCGCCAAGGGTGAGAATGTGAGCGTTGCTGGAGGACTGGTAACCAGTGTAGCCCTTGCCGCCGCCATAGCTAGTAGAATGGTCAGAGCTGTTGTCTTAAACTGGCTGTGAGACGTTGCTGTGTATTACTTACGTGAAGATCTTCCCAGCTACCGCGTCGTACATGACGGAGACACCGCACATCGAGTCCTGGTCGGCACCACGCAGACCGGCAGGTGTGTTGGCGCCGATGCCCTTGGTGTCGTACCAGTTCATCTGCTTGGCCGGGCCGGCCTGGAGGACGGATCCATTCTTCCATGACCACAACCACGCGTGGCTGTCGGGGAACATGCCGAGCTGCATGACCAAAGGCTTGACCGGGCATCCGGCCAGCTTCGTCCACTTGTTGGTCGCGGTGTCGTAGATCTCTCCGTTACGGGTGCCCGCTCCAGAGAAAGAGCCTCCGATAACAAAGATCTTGCCCTCGGAACTAGTTGAGAGGTTCATAAGCATGTGCCTGGGACATGGCGAAGGTGGCTTCTACTCACGTAGTGCAGCTGGACTGATAGCCTCTGGAAATCTGCATGTTGGACAGCGCCGTCCATGAGGAGGACTCGCCATTCTTGAAATCAAGGACACTGGTCTTGGCGGCGCTAGAGCCTCCGGTAACGATGATGCGTCCCTCGGCATCCAAGGAAGTGCCCGGGCAGAACATGTCGTGCTGAGTGTTCTGTGGTCAAGGGTCAGTCAAGTATGCAAATAGAGGGAGTTGTAGACAAGACATGGTTTACCTGGATGATAGCGTCGCTCACATTGCCAGTCTGGACATTGTAGAGTGACGTGTAAGTCTTGCCGTTGCCAGCGGTTGTCCATCGGTTGCTGTGTAGTATTTGCATTAGCATGTTTCCTATTAACCTGTTTTCGATAAAGTTAGAGACAACTTACGGCCAGCCGCTAGACCATACAAGCAGGTTGCCCGACTCGGGAAGGAGTGCAACGGAGACGGGAACCACAGGAAACTTGATGAGAGGGCTCCATTGTCCGAGACCTTGAGCCTCGCAGAGAGCGGCAAGCGCAAGAAGCGCAACTGGCAAGCTGCCAATAGGAGAGTAAAGAGTGACCATCTTGAAGGAATCGATAAGAGCGATTATGAAAAGAACGAATGTTGATGATTTAGAGAGTAGAGACTGTAGCGAGTGGCGATGAATGCTCGGAAGTGGGCCTGAAGCCAGTAGATATACTCACATTCCAACGTTCTCGAGTGAGGTGAAGAAAGTGGCATATTCTCACGATACTCGCTTGAGTACCTGTCATTGTGATCCAGACGCGCCTAGCTTCTACCGCCGAGTGCAAGCGCCCATGTTTCAGGCGACTGCGGTAGCGGCATGGCTTCTCTTGGCAATCTTGCAAGATCGTCCGAAGAAACAAACATGATCGGGACGTCAAGTGCAGACAATTCGAGAAGGTTACCGCCGTCATGTCTTTGGCGCGGAGCGGAGCTAGATCCAGGTTGCGGGGAGTTGTCTATCGCAGCTAACTTCGATGTTCCCCTGAGCTAGATCATTGATGCTTTGATGACTGGCAATTTGGCAATGCTGTCTTTCAGTGAGCGAACGGTTGGTGGCGCTTCGCGCCTTTCCCGCCTAGTTAGAGTTTAGGTTAAGCTAATTCACCGATTGAGGCCAACAACGACCAGAATAGCTTGCGACTAGACTAAGAAGAGTTGCTGTTCCTGAACGATCGTCCATTGCGGGTAAAGCTTCCAGAGCCACCGGCGCTAAGAAGTAAGCGCACAGTACGGCAAGCACCGTCAAGATCAAGTAAGGTTGTAAACTTCCCGTGTTCAGGTAAGCCGTCTTCGTCTTGTCAAATGTGAACTTGAAGTTGATGGAACGGTTCATTTAGCCCTCTTTAACCAGCGCTTTGGCTCACCGTTCTAGAAAGACCAACGTGGTTGGCGTGCCCGAGCACGCGCACGTCGACGCGCCTGAAGTTTGATGGAGTTGACTGGAGCCGGAGGAATGTTCGGCGGAGGAACAATGTAAGATAGTTTAAGAGAGCTGTCTAGTACGTCTGTCATTATGAGCCGTAATGCATCGGCTTTCATTCGTTCAGCTTCTGCCTTCTTCAGCCTTCGTCATCGATGCAATTTCATAGACCTTTCACCTCAACTGTACTTTCACCTTAATCCCTGACACGCAACATAATGCCTTCATTGCGCAACTTCACATCACTCCTTCCGATTCTCCTATCGGTTATTACAACCTCCCATGCTCACGTATGCCCGCCAGTATGGACGAAAGTTGCTGCAGATCTGAAAGCTACCTTCGCTGGGTGCTCACCCGAAGCTAGACAAGCCATTAGAGCTTCGTTCCATGACTGCTTCCCAGGTGCATGTGATGGCTCACTGATCCTGGCCAATGAGTACTTGGACAGGGAGGAGAACATCCAGATACAGCCTATCTGCGATACGCTTGGCCAGAAGGCAGTCGAGTATAGCGTTGGCACCGCTGACATGATTCAAGCGGCAGCATGTAAGAGCCAAGAGTACATCAGACATTGGTTTCACGAAATCACTAACGAGTACTACAGCACTTGCCGTGGCAGCATGCGGTGGTCCCAAGACATACCTCTGGGTTGGCCGTAAAGATTCCAGTGTGCCCAACCCCGAGGGCGTATTGCCCACACAGGACTCCGATGCGGCGACTCAAATCAACGCCTTCAAGAAGAAGGGCTTCACGGCAACCGATCTTGTGGCTCTTCTTGGTGCACACAGCGCAGGAACCAGCCTCCAGGAGCTGGCTTTCGACTCGACCCCCGACAAGCTGGACAGCACGACCTTCTACCCGGAGACTGTGAAAGAAACATCACCTACATCCCTCGGTAGCGACGTTGCCGTCAGCAACGCCACCGAGACGAAAAATATCTGGAAAGGCTTCGGCACGAGCCAGGCGCGTTGGAACACCGCTTTCAAGCTTGCGTGAGTGGTTCATTGATAGCCTTGTCTTGAGAATTCGACTGACCTTTTGCGCAGGATGGCGAAAATGAGCATCTTAGGAAACGATTTGGGCAAGCTTGCTGACTGCTCCAAATTGGTGTCATAATTGTGACATTATTCATCAACTGCCGGCTGTGTGAGATGCACGCGCGAGCAAATTGATGTTGTCTTAATCCAGCTTGATAAATACCCTAATAGACTTTAACCGACATGAGTCCAAAATGTGTCCTTTTTCCTCCTCCCATAACGTTGGTCATCGATTTGCTGGCCCCTCTCTCTTCGACATCAGGCGGACCTTGCCAAAAGTACTATTCGCTAGATTCTGAATGAACCCTGCTCCAGTGGCTGATGCGGTCTTCTCGCGGGTGTCACGACACACAAGAACCACTTTAACGGAAAGCCGCAGCCGTCAAACCGTTGTGCTCTCGACTAGGAGCTGGCAGCCGAGTAAGGGACTATTTCAGGCGATTATGCTTACCGGACTGGGGCTCAAGAGAATAGCATCTGTGATAGGTTGATGCGGGATCACGCAGCCATAATGAGACATTACAACTTCGATTACCATCATGCTAGAATTGAAGTAAAAATTCTAAACTGCAAATCATTGACAAGCTGAATCTTTGGAAGAGAGAGATAGCAGGCCAAGAAAGAAGAATGACACGTCATGGCAAGTCCCATGCCGTGTTACAAGGCCCGCGAGACTACAACTTTTGCTTTGAGTACCACCGCGACTCCATTGGGACACCGAACGAAGAAGGGGTACGCTGAGTTCTAAGTTCCAAATCGATGACCTTCACTTTGCTCCATCATGGAACGGAACAGGAGGCACAGCATTCTTCGCCGAGAAAGGCGACGTCCAGTTGCCGAGAACAACCTTGAAATCATGGTTCCAGATATCCCAATGCTCGGAACGCTCAGGGTCACCGAAAGGAAGCAGGGCAGCGACGCGCATCCTATCGTTTTACCGTCAACATCGGGCAGAGCTTAGACTCGGGGAGTAGAGAAGGACTCACGTGTAGTTACCAGGCCTGATCTTGTACCCGTTTGTGAATCGTCCAAGCCACCAGAACCGATACACCGAGTAGCCGTAGGCGTCACGAGATAGCTCTGTCAGCGGGCCTCTGACAATGTCGAGGTCGTTGTCGGTCTCGGGATCGAAGACGGACACATAGTTCTCGTTGTTCTCCGCCAATGTTAACACGAGATGATCTTAAAGATGTGTGAGAGCCTCTTACCCAGGGAGCAGCCATGCCAATAAAACCATTATAGCCGGCAACAGGCGGATAAGTCCAGTTCTTCTCCGTCCATCCCCTCTCGAAGATGTCCCACCGGACGAGCGGAGCACCCCAGCGCGTTGTGATGTATAGCCTGGGAAAGTCTTGCTGTGCAATGCTCAGATCAAAGGAAAATCTAAGTAGCCGTTAGCGCACCGCAATTGAAGGTCAGCACATGATCGCAAACTCACGTGGAATCGTCTTCAATGCGGGTCATGTTCTGGGTCGATAGGATGTACGGGAATCTGTCGCTAAACATCTGTCTGAAGGTCTTCTGAACGTCGGCCGCAACGCCCATGTAAGGGACGGACAGCTGTTCGTCGTTAGAGCCGGTAATGAGAATCTTGCCGCTGTACACCGGCAACGCCGTCGCATTGAGACCCTTGGGAGGGTTGAAATGAAATCTGGGTCACTGGGTCAGTCAATCAGGATTCGGATCTCTCAGGATTAAAGGATTAGACCTACGCTGCTTCCTTAGTTTGGCCAGGCTCGACGGTGAACTCGCCTTCAGGAAAGGTGACATTGACGGGTACTTCAATGGGAGCAAAGTCCATCTCCAAGCCCGGTCCTGATGCAAACTCAAGTCGACTATTTAATGCCTCGAAAGCCCCGGCGGCTTGGTTAGAGAACTTGTAGGTAATCGGGATAGTGCAGTTGTTGGTGATGTTTACGCGCTGACACGGCTGAAAGTGAGCCGTGTCATTAAGCGCGAACTTGGCCCAAGATAGCTCTGTCTGGTAATCTAAGACCTTGGTGGCATTCACCAAGCCAGTGCCAAGCTGGAAAATGGGGGCGTATGCGCCGTAATCTGTCACGTTGGTGCCGTCCGACCAGTCAAGGGAATCACCGCTGGACATGATCCGAGCTGCGAGCTTCTTGGCGAAATCGGGGCCGTGAACCCATCTCCCGCCATACTTGCCGATGTAGAGCGCTGCAATGCCCGCGACGTAGGGTGTCGCCATCGAAGTGCCCGACTTGATGCCGTATCGATCATGCGGCAAGGTGGAAAAGATGTTGCTACCAGGCGCTGCGATATCAGGCTTGATGCTCAAGTCGTAGAGACCACCCAGAGATGTGAAATACGAGGCGATAATTGCGGGGTTCTTCATGTTGAGAAGGGGCATCTTGGTCTCGTCGAAGAATCTGGCGTGGACGGTGACACCGTCGGCCAAAGCCTTGGTGAGAGCGATCCCCTCTTCTTGACCAATGATGCCGTCAGCACCTCGAGTGTCCCAATTGTCGGGCAAGGGAAATATCTTCTCGTCGTTAAAGAAGAGCACATGCTCAGCACCGGCGGCAAAGAGAACGTAGCGCTTCGTAGCGGCACTGCAGCCTCCGCGGGGGACTACCACCAGAGCATGGGACAAGTCGACGTCCTCGGGGAACTTGGTGCATCCTACGGTAACGTTCTTCGGATCTGTTGTCAAGGCGATGACCTGCAGTGTTCCGTTGAGCGGGAAGTTGTGCGTGAGAGTTCCAGAGAAGAAGGCCCATGTATCTGTGCTCTTGTGCTCCCCGTCGTTGAACGTAACTTCGAATGGCAAGCCGGGGACATTGTCTGGCTCAGTTGAAGCGACTGCCAGAACGTTCTTGCCAGACATGCCATTGTCAGGGAAGAAGAGGCCACTCTCTCCATCGTTGCCAGCCGAAATGGTGACTATCACGCCTTGGTCAACCATACGAGAGGCAACCTCTGCCCACGCATTGTTGGCGAAGCCACCGCGACCGCCAATTGATGATGTGATGATGTCTGCCTGGGACAAAGTTAGTGAAAGGTGACGGGATATGGGATTCTGACTTACTCCGTCAGCGAGCGCTCGCAGGAACGCGTCGATGAGCGTTTCTTCATCTGTCTGACCACTCTGTTCATCAAAATTAGTGGATGTATCGGATTACGTGCGTTAGAGAACTCACATCGTTATCGCCAAAGACCTTGTAGGATAGGATATTGGCTTCAGGGGCAACACCCTGCCAACTATGCGGGAGTCAGTCAGATGTTGAAGCAGTAGACATCGCTACACCAGTCCATACCTGTCAGAATTTCCAGCAACTATGCCAGAAACGTGGGTCCCATGGCCATTGCTACTCCCTTCCATAGGATCATCATCCGGATTCTTGTCAAAGCCTTGGTCAGGCCAGTCTTTCACAGATGTTAGCGATGCCGGGTGAGTCGTGAATAAAGATCTCCTCACATGTAGAACCAATCAGATCGTAACCGCCGATGACCTTGAATTCAGGACCAATTCCGCCGCCAAGCTACGTTTCCGAATCAGTGTCTGAGGGCTAATACGAAAGGGGAAAGCTTACCGCAGGATGATTGTAGTCAACGCCAGCATCCACGACAGCGACCTTGACGCCCTTTCCCAGGATGCCAGCCTCATGAAGTTTGTTGACACCAGTCATGTTGTGGATGGAGTAGTTCGCTGCGGAAACAGCACTACTGAACTCCCTGCCATTCTCAACGGTGGCCATCTCGATCCGTCTCGACGGCCACACATTGCCGACGTTCTGCAGGATTCGAAGAGTCTCTTCATTCTCAAAGGTAGTCTCGATGCTGACGCCTGTAAAGATTTCGCTCTCAAAGGTCTTGTAGAGCTTCGTGCCTTCTCGGGTTGCGAGCTCCGAGGTCAGTCTCTCCAAGTCCGAGTCCTGCGCGGTCACACGTCAGCATCTCTTGATGTCATGCAATATGCGAATCTTCTATGAGGACTACTCACCTTTGACAGCTCGAGAATGAATCTTTTCGTGCCTCCGACGAGGGGAACCTTCTTTTGAGATTCTCCTGTGACTCCGAAAGCGGCAGAGCTAACGCCCGCGAGGGACAGAACCGCCAGAACAGCTGTCAGATGCATGTCCGCTGAAGTGAGCGCTCGATGATCTTGATCTGTGACTTGAACTGGCAAGATTAAGAATCAAGTCCGGCTATCGCGTCTAGATATGTGAAGAGGGATCCCCGACTTCTGGCCCAGGCGGGTGTACGGCCTCAGGTGCTCGTGTGCGATTCCGGGGTCGAGGGAACCTGCATTTTCGCATCGTTCAAACAGACCCATGCAGAGAAACAAACAGCAATCTCCAGGGTGATTACGAGCAGACGGACTGGGGCCATTGAGTTGTTTATTACTTGTCAGAAGTGCCTGTGAAGACGCCAGGCAGCTTGAGACAGAAGCATCCCATATTGCACTAGCATTTGAGAGCATCCTGTCAGCTCTCACAGCTCGAAAAGAGGCTAGAATTACATCCCCATCGCCACAAAACCCCAAGCAGATTGGGAGAGTACCTTGAGCCTCGTACCTGATCTCAACACTGCGCATCATCTAAGCTATGCGAGGAAAAGGGGATCAGGTCGTTTCCCGCATCTGTACCCGATTTTCGTAGCATGCGTAGCACATCCGTCGGTCGACATCTCCATCAAGTCCGGCAACACTTGCCCGACAAACTAAACAAAAAGCAAATAACGATCCACAGAAACGGGGAAAGATGCGTCGATGTGATGAAGAAGGACCATAGCGGTAGGACGAGGCGATTGCTGGATGCAGGTCGTCGAGTAGGCCCGATGGTAGGACAGATCTCGCTCCGCATTTTGTTCTCAAAAAGTCGAACGAGGGACGTCGACGTGTGTTGTACAAATGCACCTGAGGCACGCCGTGTAACATGGCTCTCGTCGGCGTGGGGTCTCTATCCGCGTCTCCGCAAAGAAGAGGGCGGGAACGGATGCAGGTTGAACCTCATGTGAGCTGTAGACTGTGTGTAGAAAAGACGATACCCGAGACATAACGTGGTGCCTGAGACGCAACGGACCGTTTCCGTGCTCATCCCTATGGATTCAAATTAAATTTCCGGTGTACTAGGACGAATCGCTGACATGATTAGTCCAGCTTAACACTTGGAATGGCAACGAGCAGGTTGTTGAGCCTAGATATACGGCTGCGTAGGAAGTGAGGGTACTAATGAACGCAAAATCTTGTTTTTCTTCATTTCTTTCCCGAAAATCTCCCCTTGAGCTTGCCCAGAAGCCTTCCTAACTTGGCTTTGAGTACCGGTCTCGGGCCTTCATCGGCGCCGACAAGTCTCCGGACTAAGATATTATACATGCCGCCGAAAGCGAGGGCGATCGTCGTCGACGTGAAAATGATGACATTGTAGGGCATGCTGAAATCCGGTGTCGGGAGGTTCAGCAGCAAGGTCGTTGTCCGCGTGCTTTGTGTGCGCGGGCTGAGCGTGGTAATGACGGCAGCGGCAATGTCGAAACCGCGGTTTGCGTCAGGAGGATACTCAGTGTATCGCAGAATGGACTTCTCAAAGTCATAAGTAAGGAAGACCGTGGAGGCGGGAGGGATGCGGATGCGCAGCTCGAGTTGTGTGCCCCTGGCGCGATCCACGGCTGGACGGTAGTAGATGTCCTCGATGATGGATGGCTGGGAGCCCGATGAGCCCTCGATCCTAGCGTTGAGGGTATGCAGGTAGACTCTCATAAACCAAGGCAGAGATTCCATGTATATGAACTCCACCTCGGTGTCCTTGCTGGGATTTGTAAGGATAGCTTGCATGCCACCATGTTCCTGGCCATGGCCGGTGAAACTTCGCTCGGCGTAGATCAGAGGGGTTGCCGGCTCAACAAGCTCGTCCGCAGCCTCCTGGCCTTCCTTATTCTCAAGAGGCAAAACAATCTCCAGCTCCGATTCATGACCGAATTTGAAGCACCTTGATACTCCGCTAGGATTGAGGATCTCTGTAGCACCACCTGATGTGAAGACCCCTCTCGAATGGGGGACTTCAATGCACACTGGGGGCACGTCCTCGTCACTTAGAGGGCAGACCCCCTTGACAGTCTTCCCGAACAACTGAGACAAAGTCCAGTCTTGGCCGAGGCTGTGGCTGATGGGGTAGCAAGTATCATCGGAATGGTAAGGCTTCGACGTGTCGCACTTGAGCTCGTGACCGGGAGGGGGGCGGGGAATCGGGTTGTCCCTGGGGCGCTTGGAGCGGTCAATGTCGAGGACCATGTCGATCGTTTGCTCGATCTGTAGCACGCACTCCTGCCCCTCGGGACACACAGGCTTGATGTCGATGGCCATGCTCTGGAAGGAGGAGTCGAACAACTTGTGGCCGTCGAGTAAGCTTGAGATGCCCGCCTTGCCCTTGCAAGGAAGCAGCTTCAGGAAAGGCGTGAGGTTCTCCGTGCAGACAACCTCCTTCGGGAGGACGCCGTGCAGGAGCTGCATGTTCGGTATGGAGGCTTCGGGGTGGTCGCCCTCAGGCTGGAATGACATGACCGGTCGCGTGGTTCGTGTTCCGTCGACGAAGTTCAGAGATGCGCAGAAGAGACCCGAGAGGGCATTGGTGAGGGTCAACCACTTTTGATCGGCCCTGAGCAAAGTTAGCATGATTCGGACCTAAAGCGCCAGCAAGCAACGTACTCCTCATCCGTCTCTGCCTCCAGCCAAGCCCACAACTCCACGCCTGTTCCGCCCTCCCGCTGACCATCCCAAGGCCGACCTCCCCAGCTTTCAGCGTCCCATCGTCCCAAGCTAAACCTCAAGTGCAGTTCGCGAGTGCCAGCATATTGCAGGATCTGTCCGAGAGAACGGGGGAAGTAGCGGAAGTTTTGCGACTCGAAGTCAGCCAGCGACGTGTTGGACCGGAAGTTGAAGCTCGCCAGCAGGGCAGAAAGGGGCAGTGGCCGGAGGTTCAGCTGCTCATGGTAATCGGCAGCAGTGCCGAAAGCAGCGAGGCACAAGAAGAGAAGGGCCGCCAGTAACTGGCGCATTTTGAAAGAGTTTCGCGCAAGAGAGTGACGTCTGCTGGCTTTCGCTCTCCCCTGCTCGGCCAGCGCATGGATGGCCCAGGAGGTCCCTTAGAGTCGCGAAGGGTGCTGGTGGTGTAGGTGGCTACCTGGAGGGACGTAGGAAGGCGGTAGGCACCGGCAGAATTGTTTACGTAACCTTAGCTTCCATTCACGCTTGAATTTCCATGCACCAAGCTCTCCACATTCCGCCCCAAGTTTCCATCCCGCGCGTCACGCTCTTAGACATTTCTTCCCATAATCTCGCGACTGTTGCTCTTATTCATAGTATCAGCTACCCTGACGAAAGCTCGACGACGCCAATTGATACGACACCATGGCCGCTGAACAAAGGAAGCTGCTCGAGCAGCTCATGGGCGGCTCGGCCACCACGCGATCGGCCTCGCTGTCCATGACTGACCCCAAAGTCTGCAGATCTTTCCTCGTCGGCACATGTCCTCACGACCTCTTCACAAATACCAAGCAAGATTTGGGTTCCTGCCCGAAGCAGCACTCGGAGGCGCTGAAGGCTGAGTACGAGGGCCTGCCTGATAAGGACAAGCAAAAATATGGTTTCGAGTACGACTACATGCGCGACCTGCAAAAGTACATCGACGACTGCAACAGGAGGATAGACGCCGCCCAGCGCCGGCTCGAGAAGACACCGGACGAAATTAAACAGACTAATGCTTTGGTGTGTTCCCATCTGAGATGTTCTTATTGCGCAAAGACGCATGCTAATTATGCCCGCAGTTGAGAAGCATTGCCGACCTGTCCTCCACGATCCAGAACGGTACCCTCGAAGTCGAAATCCTTGGCGAGATGGGCGAAGTATCCCGCTCAATCGACGAATTCTATCGCGTGCGACAGGCACAACAGACGAAGCTTGACCGCGAGAAGGAGTTGAAGGCACTGTCCGACACTTCAGGTCCGTCTGGCCACCAGAAGCTACAGGTCTGCGACGTCTGTGGCGCCTACCTGAGCAGGCTTGACAACGACCGTCGCTTGGCCGACCACTTTTACGGAAAGATGCATCTTGGCTACGCCCAGATGCGCAAGACATATGAGGCCTTCCCCAAGGAAATGCGCCACCGAAGGGCGCCCGTAGAGGACGACGGCATGGGCCATGGTGGCCCGAGAGGTCCTCGAAGTGGTGGCGGCTACCGTGGGCGCGGTGGCAGGGGGTACCGTGGAGGGTGGTAGAACCCAGATCACTCGGTACCATCCTTAGATGTCTCACTACCATACTCAGATCCCTCGCAACCACCGCCAGATCCCCCGGTACCATCCTCTCCTATCACGGATACCCAACACAGAGGACACATTAGGGGACAAAACAGAGGACAACGCAGAGGACAACGCAGAGGACAACGCAGAGGACAACGCAGAGGACAACGCAGAGGACAACGCAGAGGATGAAAGACAGACGTCGTGAGTCTTAATTATGGCGAGAACGACTGAGAGGAACAGCTACCATCTTCGCAAAGCTGGCCTCCATTTGCCACGGTCAGCTCAAACCGTTTGACGACCCATGGCACCATCCCGTTGGCTTGCCAGCAAAGCTCAAAGTCAAAAATGGGTACCAGAAGGCCTTTTACCAGTACCTATCGTCGACTGATGACTAGGAAGCTCAACCAAAAAGGGCCGCAACATGGTTTTCGATATTGCTTTTATCAGAATGCACATTCACGTGGGTGACGAACCACTGGAGTTCATTGTTGTCCATACTAAGTCTTTTAGGCCTCGAATACGGCATCGGAGCACGGCGCAAGTCAGAACAGCTGTTTTGAACACATGAGGTCTGTCAGCCAGGCACATGTAGACTTCGGTTTGGCCAGGGGCTTGGATTCATGGGCAATTATGTATTTACGCTAATAACGGGCTTCTACATTTTCAAATGCCCATAGTCGCCACCCGCAAAGGGGGCAAATGCTACAAAGCGCCTCCATAATTTTACCCTCCCGCTGCTACTCCTGCTGTGTGGCGATGTTCAATATGCCATCATTGTTTGTTTTCGTGATCCGCTCATTGCGTACTTCAAGGCGCAAAACTCGCTGTGCTCTTACATGTTTGCCCCTGGAGATGATCCGAGACGAGTCCTCGCTATCGGCAGTGGGTATCTCAAGCATCTCGGGCTTCGTGAGCCGTGTCGTCCTTCCTCTTGACATTGAACCCGTACGCTTCGGCAAGGGTGTAGAATTCCTCGGCGCTAAGAGGATTCATCTCAGATGTGTCGGCTTCGGTGCGTCTGAATGCCTCCTAGGCTTGAGCATCGCTCTTCATCTTCGCATCAAAAGCCTCCATCTCATCGTCCCATCTGCCGAGAGGTGACAACACAGGTGGCGAAGCCTCTCCGGTCCTGCCCTTGCCAGGGAGAGCAGGAAACTCCTCCGTGTTGATAGCGGGCGCCTTCGCCGCCGGCGCAGGAGGCTTCGCGTCACGAGTACCGTTCGACGCAGGTTCCCTGTGGTCTCTGGGGACAAAGTCATCGCCGTAGCCCCCACGACCACCTCGTCCACCGCGGCCGCGACCCCTGCCGCCGCCACGGCCACGACCACCCCTGCGGTCGTCACGGTCGCCGTACCTGTCCTGCCTCTCGCCCTCATCGCCGTCATTAGCGAACCTGCTGCCAGAGAGGCCAGCAGACCTAGCCCCTCTAATCCCTCCGTTCGCTCCACGGAAGCCTCTCCTCTCCTCCTCTGCATTAAGCGCCTCCTTGCCCTCGTCCCAGCCGCCCTCCTTCATGCTCATAGCCTTGAGCTTCCTCTCGCGGTTCTTAGCCCTCTCGTCGTCCATCCTCTTGCGCTCCTCCTCCCCGCGCTTCCGCTTCTCCTCCTCGACCTTCTTGCGCTTCCGCGCCTCCTCCATGCCCCGGGCGTAGGCCTCCGCGTGGTTGCGCTCGTCCTGCTCCGCCTGCTCGAATTTGCGCGTCTTCTCCGCGTTCAGAATGCGCATCTGCTCCATCTTGGCCGCCAGCTCCGTCTCCGTGAGCTTGGTGCGCGGGTTCGCGCCGGACTGCAGGCGCGCCTCGGCGTTGAGGGCGGTGTTGCCTCCGGGACCGGCGGGCGCGTGTTGCGACTTGTCGCGGGGCGGCGCGGGCGAGGCGGATTTGTTCGCGGGCGCGGTGGGAGGCGCTGCTGCTGCTTGTTGCTGCTGTTGTTGGGTCTGCGCGGCTGGGCCGGTCGGGGCCTGGGGAGGAGGCGCGGCAGCGGCGGCTGGGTGGTGGTTGACGTGGTGGTGGGTGCTGCTGCTGCGGCGGGAGCTGGGGCAGGAGCGGGCGCGGGGGCCTGTTGGCGGGGGGGACGCGGGGCAGGTGCGGGCTTGTTTGTGTTGAATCGCGAGTTTGCGAGGCCCCGTGGCGCGTCGGCGCTTTGGCGGGAGGCGGGGGAGGCTTCTCAGCCGTGGCGGGTTTCGTGGGAGCAGGTTCGGGTTTGGGTGGCTCGACGGGCGGTGTCGCGACTGCGGCGGGAGGGGAAGGAGGGGCGACTGTCTCGACGGCTCTCTCGACGGGTTGCGAGTCTGCTACGGGCTCGAAGTCGTCGAAGAAGAGGTCATCGTCGGTGCGGCCGCCAAACTGATCGTCCATGGTGAAAGAATTGGTACGGGTATCAATGCTTTTGTTTTGTTTCGAACGAAAGAAAGTAGTGGAAAAAAAATTAAGAATTGGAGCAAACACACAAGATTGGCGATGTTGACTCGAAGCTCTTGGGTTGGATTGGAGGATTGCGAACCATGTCGGATTGGGTAAGTGGGGGGTCCCATGTGCGGCACGGATAGGTTGGCAGTGGCAGCCGGGACCATGTCGGGCCGGCGCTCCTTTTGGGGGACAGTGCCGACACAGTATCTCACACCTCGATACTTACCTAGAGTCATTTGCCTGGGTAAGTCAGCTGGAGCTGGCTCACCGGCGTTGCATTCGTTATTAGTAGATGCTACTCTTCTGCTGGATTTCTCCTAATCTTGCTTCGTCTTAGTTCCCTAGCCTCCGAATTAACTCATCGCGCAGGTCTTCATAGCTCTCAAGCAATGGAATACCGAACGTGGCGCACACCACCTGGACATTGCCCCTCTTCTTGTAGCCCTCAGGACAAGCGACGATGGCCTTCCCCGACCGCGCGCACAACCCCAACTCGAGTAAGCTGATGTGAGCTTCTGTCCCAGGCTCAAAGTAGACAATGACGATGTTTGCGCGCTCCTGCATCTCCAGTTCCCATTCAACCTGCTCCTTGAACCTCGTGTCGGATATGTCTTCCCTCCATGTGCTGTCCCAGTCGGGCCGGAAGGGGTTGAAGATGGTGATGGGGAGGTGAGCGATAGACTCAATCAGGTCTTTGCGCCAATCCCTCTTGCTGGTTGTTCCGGCGAGAAACACGGATTTACCCGCAGGTTCGGTTGTAGGCGGTTTGCTTAGAGGCAAGATGACCCTGCTCTGGCTTGACGAGATGTCTTGCATCATGCCTCTTTGTGTGAATACCACTAAGCGTAAAAAGTTTCGAGCGATGTGCAAAGCAATATCAACAACCTTACAGAGAGAATTTAGATGTTGTGGACGGCTAGTTGAGTCCTGAAAGCGTTTGACGCCAGCCAGCCTTAAGTTAGCTGGCGGTCATCAACAAGCTCCTCCATTAGCCGTAGTTTCCTGTGGGTGCGGGTGCCATAGTAAGTGGCCGAAGGTAACGCACTCGTGCAGCCAGCAGATGATCCACCATGGATTGATTCTTAAAGACCGGCATCTATCGCTTGCTGCATCTTGAAGTCAGCTGAGCCAACATTGCCAGCGACACTTGGCAATATCTTGCCGGCAACACTAATAGGGAGCAATCCTACGTATCGGCAAGAAAACGGAAGGCCGCCTCAGCTACGACACCCCCTGCGCGGCTCGGATCCCCCAGTTGAACAGCCTGTCCAGTATTCTGTTTGCATCCCCGGGAGCACGCGTGTTTTCCTCCAATAGGGCAGACGCCGGGGGGTTCGCTCGGAAGATCATCATACGCACCCTGTATTGGGGCGCACCGCAGCCTGACCGACCACTGTTTATCTTGCGGTGAGCCGGCCCAGACACGCGGGTCTCTGAGGCCCTCCAGCCGGAATTTCTTCTCTTGTCGGCGAGCGTCCCGGATCTGTCTCAGCCGGCGTGTGTCACTTGGCCCTGAGCCAGGAGGCTAGGATTTCCACTGGCTAAGATGGGCCACGAAGGAGAAGACAGCTTCAGGTCGGCCCCTTGGCGCCCAACGATCCAATGCGGGCGTCCAGATATTTAATACGGGCTGTGAAATCACGCAACCGATCTCGGCCCTCCGGATGTCCCTTAAGTGCTCCCCGGCCGTCGTCTTCCTAATCTCGTTTCTAGACAGAATCATACCTGAACACTGGCCTTTCGTTTCTATTCGAGTCTTATCGTTTGATTGACCTGACTCCCCGAGCGTATGATACCATCCCCTCCAATGTTGCGTCATGAAGCGGTGAGAGCGACAAAGCGTCCAGAGCTGCCGTACAAATAGAGAGCTCCCCACCGAGTTGGACGAGAATAGCCAGGAGCCACACATCGATCCAGCTTGGCCCGTTCTCGATTAAGCAGAGGACAGAAAGGAGCCGTCACACAGAGCAGATGGCTGTGGTTTTTGAGTCGGGAGGAGTACACACTCCGGGGGACGACTGCGAGGGGTGCCGCAAGATCCAGGACGAGCTGGTTGAGCTGTCTCCCGAGTCAGAAGAGTCCTCGGAATATGAAGATGGTGAGTTCTGTTCGCGTATGCTCCAACTTTCATGACCACCATCCATCGTGGAAGCCCCGTTTGCGACAGAAGACGAGTGTCTGGAGAGAGAGCTGTAGACTGTCACGAGACGCCTTTCGCATCTCGCCGACCAGCGTCACGCTGGTTCCTGGGAATCCCCTGAAAATACAGCAGTGGACCCGGCAGCAGCGGGAGCTAGAGCCCCAAGAACTGCAGCAGCGATCCACCCAATCCAGAAGTCTGGAGTCTTGCACTCCGGGGGATCCACGCTAGGGGTGCGCCTGGATAGGCGAGAACTTCAGAGTGCAGCGTTTCCCAGGTCCCCTCTAGCGCATTTCGTCATTCGCCATTTTCGTTGCGATACCGCAGCGTTGGCATTTTAGGGGACCCTCCCAAAAGATATGCGTCACACCATCACCCGACGCCAGCCCAATTTCATCTCCTTGTCTCAATTTCCTCAACGGGCTGCCACATTGGCAAAGAAAAGACGAAAAAACGCACATTCGTCTCGTTCCATTCTTGTCCAAAGTCTGCCCTCGGGTACCTGTCTTCAAGAGACACGCACATTGCTGACGCACGCTTTGCTCCCGCGCCCCAGAAGACACGATGCCCTCCGCCATCGCGGCCTCCGACCTCTCGACGAATCTGAGCGACACGGATGACTGCGGCACGGTCGCCCCCGAACTCTTCCACAACCTCAAGCACGACAGCTCCGTCCTCTGCCTCGCTGTCAGCGCCGAGCAGGAGCGGATATACGCCGGCACACAGGATGGCGAGATCGTCGTGTGGTCGCTGGCCACCTTCCACCAGGAGCGCATCGTCCAGGCGCACAAGCGCAGCGTCCTGAGCCTGTACCTGACACCCGACGGCTCCATGCTGTTCTCGAGCGCCGGCGACCCGCTGATCAATGTGTGGTGCCCGAAGACGATGAAGCGCGTGTACGAGATCTATAGCACCTACGACGTCGGTGACATTTTCTCCGTCACCTACAGCGCGCAACACGAGACGGTCTACGTTGGTGCGCAGAACACCTCCATACAATGGGTCAGCTTGTCCGACCCGAACAACAGGGTGCCTCACGATTCGGCACAGCACCCCGACCGAAGGAATCACAGGTTTTTCGACTCGAGGGCTGCAGGAGGGTCAACGACGCCGCGTCGTACCGATGAGCGGTGGACCCAGATCCCCAGGTCAGAGAAGGTCGTCGAGATTCACCCGGGAGCGCTGCAGATGTTTGCGCACTACGGCTACGTATATTCGATGTTGATGGCAAAAGGCCCGACGGTCCTGGTGGAGCCTGATGAGGAGGTTCTCATCTCTGGAGGTGGCGACGGAACGATCAAGCTGTGGAAGCTCGGCGCTGAGGGAGACAAGCAAGCTGAGGAGAGCGACCGGGAGCCAGGTCTCCAGGAGCTGATGTCCCTTGGGTCTGATGATGCTGAGTCGGTCATGTCTTTGGCCATCGACGGGTCGTTTCTCTACGCAGGCAAACTACAGGGCATTATTGAGCTGTGGGACCTCGACACCAAGTCCAAGCTGAGGGTGATCAAGAGCCACAAGGGCGACATCATGACCCTGCAAATGAACTGGGGATATCTCTTCAGTGCTTCAAGATCAGGATCCGCAAGTGTATGTTCACAATTTTCCGGTCAAGGTTCGCAACTAACTTTTGCAGAAACACTCTACCGTTCACTACGGCAAATACAAAGACACCCAGACCGCGAACATTAGCCAAAAGTACCAGTGCATAGCTCGCTGGAAGGCGCATGAGGGAAAGGTCCTCGCATCTGCAGTCACAACATACAACAACAGGCAATACTATATTACAGGCGCCAATGACAACGACGTAGCTGTCTGGAACATCGACTGTTCCTCATACGAGGAGCAGCAAGACGTGGATGAAGCAGACGATGTCATGGTCAAATCTCTCGGCGAATTTGTGTCGTATCGCACCGTCTCCTCGCGGCCGGAATTCGCAGAAGACTGCCGAAAAGGAGCGACTTTCCTTGGCTCCCTGTTCAAGCGGCTAGGTGGTCAGGTCGAGATGCTCAGCACAGAAAGCAGTCCCCACAACCCAGTCGTCCTCGCTAAATTCAACGGCAAGCTCGAGCCAGCTGAGAAGCGGAAGAGGATTCTGTTCTACGGTCATTACGATGTCGTGCCGGCAGACAACAAGAAGGGCAAGTGGGAAACGGATCCATTCCAAATGAAGGGTATCAACGGCTACCTTCACGGCAGAGGTGTCAGTGACAACAAGGGTCCTATTATGGCCGCCCTCTACGCCGTCACAGATCTTCTCCAAGCAAAGAAGCTCGCCAACGACATTATCTTCCTCATTGAGGGCGAAGAAGAGTCCGCCTCTCGCGGCTTCAGAGAGATCGTTCGCAAGAACAAGGACCTCATCGGCGACGTCGACTACATCCTACTAGCCAACAGTTACTGGCTCGACGACGAGGTTCCCTGCCTCACATACGGCCTACGTGGTGTTCTTCACGCCACAGTCTGCGTCGACTCTCACCTACCTGATCTCCACTCCGGCGTTGACGGTTCGTACATGAACAACGAACCCCTTTCCGACCTTACGTCCACACTGTCCAAACTCAAGGGCCCTGGAAACAAGGTCCTCATCCCCGGCTTCTACGACAGCATCTTACCAGTAACTGCCGAAGAAGAAACCCGCTACGACGAGATCGCGTCAACTCTTATGCGCCAGAACCCTGAAAAGGGTCCAGAAGACAAGCTGAAAACGGCGCTGATGGCCCGCTGGAGAGAACCCAACCTGACTATCCACCGATACAAGGTATCTGGCCCGGACGGCAGTCTAGTCAGTAGCCACGCAAGCGCAAATATCAGCTTGCGTCTCGTGCCTGGTCAAGAAGTCAACGATGTCATTGCCTCCTTGAACGCCTATCTCGAGTCTGAATTCGAGCTGCTCGAGTCCAAGAACTCGCTATCCATCAAGATCGACAACAAGGCCGAGCCCTGGCTCGGCGACCCCAGCAACGAGATCTTCAAGGCACTCGAGGAAGCCATCGTCAAGGCCTGGGGTGATGTTTTCGACATCGGCGATGCCAACAACGGAGAAGGAAGCTCGCAAGAGAAGAAGAAGACACAGAGGCCAAAGAAGCCTCTGTACATTCGCGAGGGTGGCTCCATTCCCGCCATTCGCTTCCTCGAGAAGGAATTTGGCGCACCGGCTGCTCATCTGCCCTGCGGCCAGTCCAGCGACGGCGGTCACTTGGACAATGAGCGCCTTAGGGTGATCAACTTGCTGAAGAGCAGGGAAATCATTGGTTCTGTTTTTGCGCGTTTGTAGCACACCAGGTTTATCAAAAAGAGGGCGTTCAGGGGTGATTAAGCATAGGATTCAGGATTGTAAAACATAGAAAGGATACCCAAAAATCAAAGAGCATTCCTAGAAACACACACCGCTTTATCTGTACTGCGATATGCCTGACTCGCACCGTTGCTCCAAATTGTCGCCTCCAACCTCCCCATTGACGTGATCCGAACTTCGGCCTCCCGGTGCCGATTCCCACCGGCGAGCTTCCCGGATTGGGCTTTCCGGCTTATCTTATCTTATCAACTACACCCGGACAACACCCCCGACGTCGTCTCAAGCTGGCATCTCTCACACAACGTTTCCCCAATCTCATAAAGAGCTCATCCGGATGTATTGAATGTTTTCTGGGATCTCATCGCATCTCACAGATTTGAATATGGAATACAAACGCCAGTCCCCGACGGCCGTCAAGGTCAAGCCGCGCCTCATCATCCACGGCGGCGCGGGCAACATCAAGCCCGCCAACCTCGCGCCGCCGCAGTACGCCGAGTACCGCGCCGCCCTCTTGACAATTGTGCGCCATCCCCTCCTTCCTCGCCGTCGAATCCAGACTGACAGAAGGAATTACAGATCAGCAAGACAAACGCCTACATGACAACCCCCGCCTCCACCTCCACCGCAGCGCTGCCCAGCGCCCTGGAAACAGCCGTCCACGCCGTCACCCTCCTCGAGAACAACCCGCTCTTCAACCGGCCACGGCGCCGTCTTCACCCGCGACGGGATCAACGAGCTCGAGGCCTCGGTGATGGTTACCCGCGGCTTCGCCAAGCGCGGCGTCGGCGTCACGGGCCTGCGGCACGTCAAGAACCCGATCCTGCTCGCCAAGGCGATGCTCGAGCACGGCGAGGCGGACCTCGGCGGCGGGAGCGACTCGCACCCCTCCCTTTCGTCAGAAGCAAGGGGGATCGACGCGCCGTCCGCGCAGGGCCACACGCTGCTGCACGGCCCGACGGCGGAGTTGCTCGCGGAGCGGTACGGGCTGGAGCTCGTGGAGCCGGGGTACTTCTTCACGCAGCGGCGGTGGGACGAGCATATCCGCGCGCTGGAGCGGGAGCGCACCGGGCAGGAGGGGAATGCGACGTGGAGCAAGAGCGAGTTTCTGCCGCAGGGGACTGTGGGCGCGGTGGCGCTGGACGAGGAGGGGGTGGTGTGCGCGGCGACTTCGACGGGCGGACTGACGAATAAGTTGACGGGCAGGATTGGGGATACGCCGAGTGTGGGCGCTGGGTTTTGGGCGGAGGAGTGGGTTGAGGAGGGGGATCCGACGGGGGCGTTTGGGAAGGGCGGTCCTGGGTTGTGTTGTCGGAGAGCTTGAGGGGGTTGATGGCGGATTGTCTGCCTTCCTTGAGTGTCTACACGCCGGTGTTTGGGAAGGCGGTGAAGACTACAAGAGCGATTGCGGCGTCGGGGACGGGGAATGGAGACTCGTTTTGGAGGGTTGCGGCGGGCAGGACGGTTGGGGCTGTGGCGAGGTTCAAGCCTTTGTCCGGCAAGGAGGCTGTTTCGTTTGTTGCTGGGCTGGAGGGGAGTTGCAGAGGAGTGCTGGGGACCGGTGGCGGGTTAGGGTGAGGGCGAGGGCGGGATCATTGGAATCGAGATTGCGGTTACGAGGGACGAGGAGGGCGGTGTCGTCGGCGTGAGGTCGGAGATTCTGCAGGATTTCAACTGCAATGGGATGTACCGGGCGTGGATCGACGACGAGGGCCTGGCGCATGCGAAGATTTACCACGACGAAGTCGAGGAGGGCGTGGATGCTCGGCTGTACGCTGAGAAGTGGTGATCTGACGCGGCACAGATAGACAGACCTAGTAGACGATGAGCAGCGCGAGATGTAGAACGCAAAAAGTAGAAAGATGGCGAGTTGAATATCAGTACAATTCCTATTCACACAGATTCCATACTCGTGTCAAAGGGGAGAAATCCGCCGTATCCCTTCTATCTCGGATCATGACCCAGGCCGTTTCCAAACGTCAGATAGCCCGTTTCGATCTGTCCCAAGATTGCCATCCCCAATTTTCGTCCGGTTCAGGAAATCCACAAAGAGATTCCCCCCAGAGTCTCCAGTCCCGGTTGACTGGAGCAGTGTCTATACTACATGGAACGCCTCCCCCTGCCGCATAGCGTGATTTTGATCGATTAAAAAACAGAAGTCGTCGGTCGTGGTAAAGACAGACTTCAACATTCCCCACGGAAAAGAAGGTTGAACTGCAAGAGTAGAGAGTGGTCGGTTGCGTCGTCGTTTCTTTGGCGGGCTGGGAACACCGCCTTGTTTCGTTGACAGATTCAGAGGTCCCACGGAGAGCTTTAGACCATGGCGCCGTCTGACGGAGGAGGCTGGGGCATCTTTGAGGTCGTGAGGTCAGTACATTCTGGGCCCATTGATGATGCTTGGCTTGCGCAGAAACTCACCTCCAACTTGGTAGAGCCCGCAAACATCTTCTGGAATCCGATACCGACACCCTCAATGACAGCCAAGAGAACTGCGCATCCTGTGCACCATTTTGTCAGCAAGAAAACTTTTGGCAGCATTTCTGTTTGTACTGACCGATGGCACCATTCCTGGCAGCCTGTTCTCGTTGTGTTAGATATGTCATTTTTTGCGGAAGGTTGTCTTAAACGACACCCATCGCGCGCATCCCCGAGCGACTTTGATGTTAAGATCTGCCAGTACCTGGCTACACTTCTCCTAGGCCCCAAGGGCTGCGACATACGCATGGAAGACCAGCAGCCCGCCAGAGACAGTACTGAAGAGAGCGCTGACTCAAAGTGTACCGGCCATTGTGACAGAGAATGCCAACAAGTGGTAAACCTCTGCAATATGCCTGGGTTTGCGGGCGAGGGCGGTTTACGATGTTCCTTGCGGGGGGACTGACCTTGTATCCGCCTCGAATGGCTAAGCTGCCTCCTGTGAAGAATCCGGCAATAATCGCGTCTAGAGGTTCCAATGTTAGTAGTTATTCTGACATTTTTCTTTGGAATACTAAGGGACGACTCAAGCCACACTCAACAGGCCACTAAGTGCCAGCTTCACGTCTCTCCTGCACATTCTCTGGCCCGGGCCCTCTCTAGCTGAGGTATAACCTTTACATGAATCAGGCCCTCTGCCTACCTGAAGTCCTCTAGAGGGATCGGGTCAACCAGAGATCATACCTCAGCCTGAATACTGGTCAGGGCATATCTCAGCTAGAGCCAGAGTTTACTAGAGAGACGTAAAGCCAGCAGCTGATAACGGTTCCCAGCCTGCGAGATGTGGTTGGACGGGGGTGAGGAGTTTCACACTCACTCCAAGGATCTTCACGCCTTCTAATTCCTTTAACGGCGCAGTCGAAAGTCCTGGACCTCAAAATCAGCATCAAAATTTCGAAAAATTTCGAAAAGGTTCGAAAAATTGGAGAGATTTTTGACGGACGAGAATAAGCCTCCCCAAACCCCGAAGTTGCCGCCCAGAACAGGAGCGCGCATCTTAATCGCCGAGATGGCACCAATGCGACGTTCTCCGTATGGTGAGTTGCGGAAGCCCTTGATACCTGCAGAGACGGGATTAAAAACGCTGCAGAGGCAGAACCAAGCCTGGAGACATACCATGCCAGAGCGTTCCACCAATCGCTTTCGAATGTGTCAGTATGTATTATCAAATCGTCCCGAGACCTTGTAGGAGTATGCAAGCGACAGAGCTGATCGAGCAACTTTCGAACCCGGCTCGTGGAAGCTCTCGCAGCTGTCGCAAAGCTTCGGAGGGAAAGGCTCGGGGGCTAGAAGGCGGAAGACTAACCTCCCATGGCGAAAGCTCCACCAAAATCTGTGTTGGCTGTTAGCATCACGACATTTGGGTCATGGTGTTGAGGAGGGGCGAACCGTTCAGGATAACCCAAGGGCAGGGGTCGCGCGTGTGATCCATGGCGAATGTGTTTTAACGTTACGTCGTCGGTCGGGAAGGGTTCGTTCGAAACGGTCGAATCGTCGATCGAGGAGAGGCAAGCGGTTCGTTGGGTGATCGTGGAGATTTTGGCGATGCAATGAGCTTGACGCGGTGCCGAATGCGATGGAATGACGAACACGGACCAAGCTCGGAGTGACAATTTTTTGGGCGCGCGGCAAATCCGCGGTTCAATCTCTTTCCTTATCTTATCGCGGAAATGGACCCGCCTTTCCCAGGGGTCCACCTACCTTTGGGGCCATCTCCATCTCGTCATCGGACGAAAAAAGGCAACCTCACTGGACTGCTTCAGTGACAAAGTGCTGTAAGGCGCATGAGGTTTTGGGTTTTTCCAACTTCTGGGTATCCTGGCAAGGCACTCGTCTGACCATTTTTTGACTTTTGCAGCGCATCGCCCTTCCAATGAGTCGTCCGTAAAACCCAAAATGCCACTCCATTTCGAGGCGAAGGTTATGGGCACAGCGGGGGTTTCACATGCAGAAGGCTCAGTGACCGTCTATAAACAGTTCCGACAACCCTATTGAAATGACATTGCTGGACATGGTTCATTCATTCCATCCGTGCTTAGAAGTCCCCCTTCATCCTCATCATCGACCTCACATTGCTGATCCACGATGGCCCGTATAACGGACTTACCAACTGAGATCATAGAATCCATCCTATGGAGTATTGACCACGTTCGCTCACTGAATGCGGCTTTACGCAGCTGTCGTCGTTTCCATTCATTTGTCCAGCAGAGCGAAGATATGGCGACAGAAATTTTGAGACGGAAAATCAGTCCAGCCATCTGGCCCTACGTGGCGGCCTTGGAAGCCTCCTTCCTCTGCCACGACATCCCCGATGTATTTCTTACACTCATCGAACCCTGTCCTGACGAGCTAAATGCGCGTCTTGGCGAGCCCGACGAATCACACTCAGAATCCGAATTACATCCTGATGATTTCGAGGAGCCTCTCGACGACCCTGAGGAATATCGTGACGACGCCGAAGAAGATTCTGACGATTTGGACTCAAAAAGTTCTGAAACCCGCCGATACCAACGCCCCTTCGAGGACGAACGCTTCCGCGCAACCCGCAAGCTTCTCGAGATGCTCTATGATAGACCATCCGTCCTCGCCGATGATGTCTTATCATCAGTCACGGTCTTTGACCTGCATGTCATGGAGCGCAGATACGACAAGTTCAATCTCATAGCCACTGAGTTCGCTGAGTATGCTTGGTCTCATTTACGTGAGAACGATAACAGTCTTCCCCGGGAAATAACTTTGTCATCTGCTGAGCGCGACCGTTTTCTCCGGGCCATCTATCGGCTTGAAATATTCTACATTATTTTCGGTGTCCGCCAAACCCGCTGGCTTTCAGTGAACCACGATTTTTTTCTGAGGCATTCGCCTTGGGAGAACGAGCAGATGTGCTGCATATATGATTTCTTGAGATGAAATTCGCAAGTGGTAAGCCACACTCTTATTTTCCGCTATCAGACTGAGATTCTCACACCTTTCCTTAGCAGCCAATGATGTGTTCGCACACGACGTAGCTTTCGGTAAAAGTAAGGTCGACTACCTCACATTTGGGGCGAAAAATCATTCTAGGCAGCCTTGGGTGTGTCTTGTCATTCTACACTCTATCCCGCCATGCCCTGACTCTATCTTCTAGCTCTCTCAAGGAATCGAATACATTTGTGACGTGATGACGCAGGACAATTACGAATCTAGAAAGCGCGTGCTCGAGACGACGAATGGCATACATGGCGCAAACTTCAACGAAGTTCTAGTTGGTCTCGAGGAACAGATGTTCTCCGTGGATATTTGGCAAGGCATGGTGATATTGAACTTACCGGACGGTGACACCTTCATAAGTACGAAGGAAGGGGTACTCTCACGGGTACTTTGCGAGGAAGATAAGGACTATGATCTGGGTCCTCGTGAATCTTGGATTGCCGCTAATTTGGGTATGTCCAAGTCATGCCCAAATTTCGTAAGTCTGTTGTGGGATGGCAATGACTGGCTTCGAGGTCGTGCCTACTTATTTTGGGACTGGGACCGGGTCCAGAGGCATCAATTTCTCGATTTGTGGCAAAACGCCCCGGTGATGATACAAGACACATCATGTCCTGAAGGCATTAAGGAGATGGAGGAGTCGTTTGCTGTGCGCTCAAAGATCTGGCATAAGGGAGGCAGGGGCTATTGGAGCAGAGGCGATACCAGCCGCATCGTTTGGCCAGAACGCGATGAGGCGGAGGAACAAAACTCGATTTCGTAGCTGGAGCGAGAACGTCACCAATGACAGGGACTAAATTCTAAGAAGAAACTGGCGATTGATGTGGTGTGCCGCTGCGGGATGCCGACGGCTGCCAGGCAAGGGCGGCTTGGAAAGCTTGGGAGGTAAATCTGCCACGACTGCATGCACACTCATGATTACCGACTGGAAACTTCAAGACACGATGTCTGTGTCCTCGTTAGCTCAGCCAGCTGCAGACCGCCCAGTATGAGGCCTGAACAAAATACCTGAAGCTCTCGCCTGAAACCGAAATTGGCGTTCATTGGGTGAAGTGCCTGCAGGAGGCCGACCACTGGCGTTTAATCAGAGCCCGCCCGGCCCACATACGGCATGGGTGCCAAAATATTAGTAGACGTTGGCTACAAATGATCCCAATTTTGTCTTTCCCAAATCCATATGAAGTCCACAAACCGACCCCGATATCCTCCAACGTGATTTCCGGAGCCGTTCTCCTAAGTTTCCACATACATCATCACCTTACATAGCAAGCTTCGTTGGACTACTTGCCGTTCTGGGTCCCATATTGCTCCTGGCCCTCGTTACATTAGCCTGCACAATGTCTTCGTCTGACGATTTCTCCATGACATCCACAATCCTTACCCCTCCAACCGAATGTAAAACCACAGGCAACCTCTGGAGCGAACGCGGTGCGATTCCGTGGCCCGGGAACACCTTCCACATTGTCGAAAAGCACACGAATCGAATGATTACTCTCGTCAACGACCTTATCGTCGTCAAAGATGCTGAAGATGCTAAAAACGAAACGGCGACTCACTGGCTCTGCGTCGAGAAAAACGGATACTTCGGGTTCCAAAATCCGCAGTCGGGAAGGTATATCGGACATGACGGAGGCGACTATGTATACGCCAAAGCAATGGGCCTCGACGGGTGGGAGTATCTCACGCCCAGGGAGCATCCGGAAGGCGGCTACCAGCTTCTCTCGCCATTTTACTGGCATACTTTGAAGTTGCTCTGCGTCGACGAGGATAAGAAGACGGTTGTGAGGAGAAATCATGGAACAACCCTGTGGGAGTTTGTCAGAATTTAGGCAGAAGCTCATTAAACAAATTTTTGGAAGCTATTAGCCCCAGAATCCCGTCTTTACTTACAATTCAAGAAAGACTTCTACCTGCATCACACTACGTCATTACTAGCAAACGTTATCAAAAGGCGGACGGTCGTCAATTCCCATGATGAATGACTTGCCGAGCTCTTGTGTACTTGGTATGTCTAGTTAAATAATCATTGACCCTAGGACTGTCTCGCCGCCGACTTCTCTGGCCACGATATGCCGCTTGTGTCACCTTTGCTCCAATACCCAGAGCCCCCTTTTTGCCAAATCAATGATCTCTCATGAAAAGACTCGTTCATTTCATCATACTCTTTCTCATCAAGAGACGGTCTCGAATCTGAAAGCTTCTCAAAAGCCTTGAGCAGGTGGTATTCCTCCACCCGATCCCAGTCCCAGAGGACATACGCACAATCCCGGAGCAACTCATGCTCGTGGAGCATCAGGCCAGCGTACAATGGCACACCTTCATGAGCAGCGTACCATGAATTGAAGGGACCCTCGTCAGGGTCCTCGTCGGTCACTCTGCTGACATTTTCGTAGAGTAACTCTTCTTCGGGCCCTACGAAGGCGTTGGCGCCTTGATATGCCTGGAGTACGTTGGATAAAGCTCCAGGAAAGTTTGCCACGCCGATGTCCGGGTGCTCCGTGAGCATGTCTCTCTTGCCATAGTAGGACTCTTCATTACTCAGTTGATAGATGAATTCAATCCCCTGAGAAAGCTTCATGTTCAGTTGCTTGTCAGCACAGTACTCCAACAGCGAAGCCGGTTGCGTGTAAGACATGTACTGACCCACATCTGCCTGTAAATGTTCTCTTCGCCTGCCGTCAGATAGTCAACTGAGAACTCGCCAAAGTTGACGTCGTGTGCAAGTACATCTATGGATGCTGAGTTTGATTGTCAGTAACTCTCGATACACATCTGATAACTCTCGCCATCTCCTTGGGTCTCACCTTTGGCAAGTCTTGCTTCGAGGAAATCGTGGATGCAGCCTAACTGCTCGTTTTCCCACAATGGATGTTTCGAAAAGAACCAACTTTTGACGTTTTCTTCAAATATCGTGTTTGGGTTGGAAGATTTGCCGGTGAAGAGCCCGTAAAATATTTGGATGCGATAGAAAGCCCTATGAAAGCGAAATTGCTCCGTAGTTGATAACGAAACGGTTTCAGGCAAGCTATCATCGGCCTGTCGGAGACGGCTCCATGCATCATTCGCAAAGTCCTTCGTCAAAGCGAGGATCATATTATGTGTACGACTTATTCCCATCAACGTAGTCATCGGTAACGACGTCACCCGATCAGCCAGGCTCAATGGTTCTTCATAGAGGGCGTCGAGCAAGCCTTGGATCGTGTCGCCATCGCGTGGCCGAGGCAGACTGTAGGCTTCCGAAGCAGCAACTGCATATGGAAGGAGAGCTGGCGTAACCTGCTGGCGTAGGATTGCCGCTGCTATGTTCGGGCTCTGCTTGTATGAGGAGTATATGTGGCGGCAGCTGAGTAGAGCTGGGGTGAGCGAGCGCAGGTCGTCCAGGCTCCTCAGTATTGAAGCGATTAACTCGCATGGAATGTCGGTAATGAGAGTCATTGTGAGAATGCGGAAGTCTATGCCTTGTTGGAAGAAAGTTACAAGAAGCTATGGAGTAGATAAGGGAGAAATAAATGCGTAGACAACCTGTGGTGAACGAGAAAGGACCCCGCATGGTCCTGTCTCCACTTTTGCCGCTGCGCCCATGCCCTGGATGACTGTCACGGCGCTTACAGAAATAGCATGCCCGATCATAGTTCCTGCTGTTGGTGATGCGGCCTTGCCAATAAAGGCCATTCTGATTGGTATGCAATCGCTCTATACCAAGAGAAGGCGAAAATTGACAAGCAAGACTTAAGGATTGCTGCGGCCATCTTGGCCAACGTTGCCGCTGAAGAACAGCGTTAACGACCAACAAGAACTGGACTTTCCAACAACCGACAATTTCAACACCCTAGTTCATGAGAGACCAGCATGAGAAACCTCCCCAACATAACCGCTGCCCCCCAGCAATGTCCCTGGCTGACACGTTTCTTGAAGCGCTCAATATTCTCGGCACGGCCATGCTGCTCTCAATGTCGCAGTTGAAGCAATCAATTCCAGCGCTAACAGTCCAACGCCATTTCCAAGGCCCAGATACTGGAAGGTGGAAACCTTCACATATTTCTGAGAATTCCCGTGATATATAATGGTGCACCATATCATAAATGACATCCTCTCGGTGAGCTCTCAATTCAGTCGCTGAACTGTCACTCCCAATCCTTATATGCCCATTCTTTTCATTTGTCCATACTCGCGCTGGGACTCAGAACATCTGTCTTTCTCAGACTTCTGCATCTCATTTTCATAACACTTAGTGCTGGTCACGTGTTCGAATTAGTATTGAGCCATGTTCAAGAGTCGCAAGGCAGATCCTAACAAGGACTTCAAGCCCGATCCCAAACAAGTACCGAGCTGCAGAAAAAGTACACTGGCCTCGAGGACGACCTCTCCTTCCGCCAAGGCCATACCATCGGCAATAAATACGAAGCATACAAGAAGGCTGGAGGCCAGGCCGCAAGATCGACGACGACTTATAGAGCGACAGCCAAACCATTGGAGAAAAAGACAAAGCCTTACGACCCGATTGATACAGCCTTTGGTCCCGTCATGAACAAGTTCTATACCAGGACCAGTCATCAGATCCTGGAACCTTTGGCGGGTGCCGCCGCTACAGACACAGCATTGTAAGCGATGTTGAGCTCTCTCCCGAAGAAACCCATCTAATGCCTGTGTGATAGCCATGCAGATCGACGTGAGTCGTTCAACAACCGGTACCAAGACGTCTTAGTAGCCAAAAAGCCAGTGGGAGGGCCACGTCGAACAGGCCGCGAATGCTCGCACGAGTGCACAGAAATGGGCCCCAATTCATGGACTCCATCACATGTATTCAAAAGCCCCATAAACTTTCCAAACTCACACTTTGGGAAGCAAAGTCTTCACGTCAACGGAAATGCTGTCGTCAGGTGGCTTATTCAACCCTTGTTTCACAGACATTGAACTCGTAGTTCTCGATTTGGGATTTCTGACGCGGATAGTCGTGGTCCACAAAATCGGTCTTGAATTTTGATAATGTAGACGCTTTTGACATATTTTGCCAATGGCTGCGCGAGGGCGGTTGCGGGTGCTCGTAGTTGACAAGATTCCTTTCGCATTTAGAAAATGTCTCTCGAACGTGACGTCGAAGTGCTTGACATGGAAAATCCTGAAGCAAGAAAGAACTATAACAACATGTCATCTCAGAATTGTATCATAAGAGCATTCTCAATTCGGGTCGGAAAGCGGTCACATGGGATGCTTCGGGGCTGTGGGTCAAGTCCCCGCCAGCACCTCCGTGATCGCGGCCCCGATTGTGCGGGTCTTCCGGTGCCAAGCAAAGCGCCGGTCGGATATTTCACAATCGTGCTGACTCGAAATCGGCATCCATGAACCCCTTGCCTTTTCCCGCGGCTTCACAAGCTGGTGGCGCTAATTCCTGTCTCACATCGGGTCTTTCATCCTGGGTTGGAAAGCAGCGCGGGGTTAGGTGTAACCTCAACTGAAGTTGCCTCTCTGCTCACCTCATGCTTTAGTCATGGTCGGGCTGAACGGATAGCCCACGACAGGCGAAAAACTCTAGCAACCCGAGGGAAACTCTCGTCCTTGAAACGGTTGAGTTCATCTCACATGCATTCCCCGCGAGCCAACGGTGATGAACACACAGCACCAGCAGTCTGGTTATTCTCGAACCACCCCCGCGGAGGAGAAAAAGCTTGGCCGCGCAGGGCGCTCCTTGGCAAAAGCTTGCCCAATTAGCTCGTAAGAATCAACCCTGGACAGACTACCGAAGACCGTTCGACGTCCGTTAGAGACTCGCGGCCGGACTTTTCGTGCGGACGGTCGGCGCGCGAGGACTGCCGAACGGTATATAGCGAACGCTTCGCATTTTCGTATCCATAGTCATGGTTTGCGGGGTGGACTTGGTTAAATCGCTCGTTTTCGGTGGTATTTGTACGACGTCGATTGTTACTTTCGAGATTGCGTTCAGGAGCTGTGCAACCTCGCCTACTGGAGCTGCTTGAGGGCCTTCGAGGTCCACATGTGTGTTGTTCCTGTGTCATTCATCGCTTTTTCCTCATGACGTGTCGACTCTCTCCGTGTACGTTCATCTAGAAGACTACACTTTCAAGACTATTTTCAACCTCTGCAATGGTGAACATTAGAGAAGCAGCCCGCGCCGCCATCACAGCCTACGGCCTTGCCACTGAAAAGGGCGGAAACGCCTCCGTTCCCCTGCAAGATGTCGCTGCCTCGTTAGCAGCTTTCTACCTCACGAATTTCACCAGCTTCACTCTCGGGGAGGTCACCGTCTTGCCGGCTGACCCCGTTCCAGGCGTCTTCAAACAGCTTCGACTGCTCAACCAGAGTGGCATCGGCACGGACATCAGACCCCGCGGCGGAAGAGTCGAGGTCGTCTCCGCAGAGAGCGCAATCTGCTTCGTCACATTCGAGATCTACCCTAAGACGCGAAAGATTGAAAAGTGGTCATGGACAAACGTATACGGCTTCCGCTTGGAACCGGGGCGGAGCAACGGGCTGGCCGGCGGATGGGAGTTCACGAACGCCGACCAGGAGTACGAATCACTACTGCAGCGGGTCCCGAACTTCTACGCAGGCGGGCAGGTGGGGTAAGAATGGTAAATGGGTCTTTTTGTATTATCCGATTACGATGTCTATGAACAAGGACCGAGACCTGTACTTCGCGAGAAATCGCGGAGGTCTCATAATACAACCACCTTTTTTCAAGCTAGCCATTTACAGCAACGCAGCCGCACCGAGGGCAACGCCGGCCATGAGACCGAACATGTTGGACACACCGGCGGCGGCGCCGTTGGGGACGCTGGTAGGCGAGCCGGAGGCGCCGGAGCCGGTGCCAGTGGTCCTGCTTCCAGACCTTGAGGTTGTGGCGATGGTGCCGTTGCCGGGTGCCGCGGTGGTGGCCGCCATGGAGCTGGTGACGGTCAAGAGGGTGTCGGTCTGGACCTGGACGTCGTCCGACTTGCTGCCGCTCATGGAGCTGCTGTCGGCAGCGGCGGTGACGGAGGCGGAGCCAGAGGCAGAGGCAGAGGCAGTCGAGTCACCCTTGGGCGTCATTGTCGTGACGGTGGCCTGGGTAGACTGGGCGGCGACGGCGGAGGTGGTCTTGAGGGGCAGGAAGGACGGGGAGTAGGTCTCGGTGCCCTCGTACGAAGGGCATCCCGGGACGGTCGTCTTGGGAGGGGCGCGGCCGCCGCCACAGTCGAGGGCGGCGCAGATCTCGCCGGTGTCGGGGACGTAGTAGACGCGGGTTGCGTAGGGGGTGCCGCCGCCGGAAGGCGTGACGACGGAGTCGGAGGATGTGCAGCCAGTGAGGTCGGTCTTGGCCAGAGCGGTGGAGGCCAGGATGGCCATGGTAGCGAGGTATCTGAAAGACATCTTGAAGGTTGGTTGACTTGGGTGTGTCGAATTATTGGTATTAACGAAAGTGATTATGCTTGATTTGGATGTAAACGAGTGTACTGATCCGGTGATGGAGGCTTAAGGTATTAGATGCCAGGCTGTTGAGGATGGATAAAGAGGAGGGGAGAGATGGCTTCGCCGTCGTTCCAGAGTTCCATTTATCAAGAATTTCGACACCAGATCAACACCTGCCTTATGGCTTAGCTCGAGGCCCAGCGGCGCCCCTAGATGGTGCTAAGCGGGTCGCGCGACGGGATTCGCGCGCCACCTCATCTCGGAAATCGTCCTAGCGGTGATTTAGAGCATCCTTTCACGGGCATCTCAACGGTTTTCGTGACGATGTGGCTGAGATGATCTGTCTCAGAAGTTTGCCGACGGATCCCGTATTCATGTATTTTTGGCGCTGATTCATCCGTCTGCTGAATAAAGCAACTCTCGTGTGACGGGCCTGCAAACGAGGCTAGTCTGTAGTCACGTACTTTGTTAGGTATGCTTGAATAATACGAATTTGGTGGAGGCCCAAAAGGGGACTGTGCCTCCCCCCTGACGGGATTCCGCCGCGAGACTGGTCCAGAACGGGCGAATGAGGCGGGTTTCCGTACCCGTACTGGGATCTCGATCCTTGCATGACGGTATTTGCTAGCTTGAATACTTTGGAATTACACTGGCTTTTGTTTGTGTTGGCGAGGCCAATGGATAGAAAATCCCATTGAAAAAGCAAGGAGGAAACCAGGCATTTGGGCAGTGCTGCCTGGTTTTGCCCCTGAATGAAGCGCTCGCTCTTCTCGGTCCCGAGATTCGAGAACGCGACCTGCCGTGTAGCCCAATCAGCTCGAATCTCATGTTTTCGTCATAGCCAAAGACATCAGAACACAATTGACGAGGATGAAGTAATCTGCGTTTGTTCGCATGGAAACAAAATGAAAGCCTCACGTCCTGTGTGTACAGTTGCTCAGGGCGCCATCATTTTCTTTCACGCGCCACCTCTCGGTAAGGGGCTGGAACGACGTGAAGGTCAAAGATGCCTGTGGGGACCTTCAAGGACGCGGAAAACTTGAATCGGTGAGCCTCACTTGACTCGAGATGGCAGCGAAGTCATGTGAGATGGATGAAGACGTCGTGGCAGAGGTGGGCTATCTCGGCCGGATCAGCCGACCGAACATCGGCGGTGAGTTCGGAGTTTCACGATGAAGGTTTCCCCAGATGGTCCGTGATAAGCACCACGAGCAGAATTACAGGGGGTCCGCTGCTGCCAGAAATGCTTCGCTTCAGCACACCTTCCCTCTACGGTCGCTATCGGCCCCACCTATTTCCTCTCCCGCCCCTGTCCCAGACACCGGCATCCCTCCCGGCACCGATAAGCCACCCCGCGACGCCCACAGTTTCCTGTCCCGCCTCCGTGTCTTGTCTTTAACCTCTCCTCCCCCGCATCTGTCATCGTCATTGCCGGATCCAACGTCTTGGTACTCAACCTCTGCTCTTGGATTTCGATCTGTCACCCAATCTCAATCAACCATGGCGACTCATGTTTTGCCGGTGCGCCTGAACCCATTCAGCCAATCTGACGGCGACTGGGTTGACCTCAACGATGGACAACATGCCCCGACTGTGGCCGCTACGACCGAGTCGGAGTCAATGACGGAGCGCATCCAGCGGGTCAGCTTTGATGAGAAGAACCTATTCAAATTCTACAACATCAAGTTCTCACCAACCCGGTACCATCGGTTAAAGAAGTACTACTCTGAAGAACTCGACAATTTGTTCAAGGCGCCCTTTGATACGTATAATCAAGAGGATAAGGTGGACTTTTTACTCCTTCGAAACTATCTCAGGCGCAACCTACGTGTACTGGAACTAGACCGCCAGCGAGATGAGCAAGTTCGCCCGGTCTTGCCCTTCACCCAGACGATCATCGACATGGTCGAGGACCGTCAGCGTCTCATCCCCGTCGACAGTAAGCAGACCGCCATGATCCTGAACAATACCACCAAAAAGGTCCAGGAAACAACCAAAGCCATCCTATCAAACGATATCAAGGCAAATGAGTCGACCTTTGCCAGGGCCATGAGCACAATTGACCAGCTTCGTGGCCACGTCGACGAGCTGTATGGCTTTTACTCTCCATACGACCCACTCTTTCCCTGGTGGAATGAGGCACCAAAGAAGAGCTTCGATGAAGCCCTCACGGGAACAAAGGCGGCACTGGAGGCCAAGTTGAACGAGAAAACCGGGCCCGGGTCTATCCGCGCTGCAGTCGAACCGATTGGGCGGGACGGCCTGCTCAACGAGCTCGAAGCGGAAATGATCCCCTACACGCCAAAGGAGCTCCTTAAATTGGCGAAAGAACAGTACGATTGGTGCGAAATGGAAATGAAGAAGGCTTCAAGGAGCATCAAGCGCGACCAAGTGGGCTCCATCGGACCGGATGCCACCGTATCGGCGTAGGTACCACCGAGATGATTTCCAGAATAGGAACTGACGTCTCTTTTCATAGTGATCAAGTTGATGGCTCCTCACCAGGGTTCGGTGACGACTGGAAGGCTGCGCTCGAGTACGTCAAGAACAAGTATGTTGAGCCCGGTCAACAACCGGAGCTTGTTCGACAACTGGCTCGCGAGGGCGAGGATTTCGTTACCAAACATGACCTCGTGACCGTTCCCAGCGTCGCTGCTGAGACGTGGCGCATGTTCATGATCTCAGCGGAACGCCAGAAGGAGTCTCCATTCTTTCTCGGCGGGCCCTCGATTCTTGTATCTATCCCACCGCAGAGATGGATCACGACTTGAAGATGATGGTGATGCGCGGGAACAACCCTCACTTCTCTAGGGCGACAGCGTTCCACGAGCTCATCCCGGGACACCGACTTCAGCTATTCATGGCGAAGCGCCACCACCCGTACAGAAAGCTCTTTGAGACGCCGTTCTTTGTAGAGGGCTGGGCCATGTACTGGGAGTTCGTCTTCTGGAACAGAGGCGACTTCTTCGTCTCCCCCGAGGACAAGATCGGTACCCTCTTCTGGCGCATGCACCGATGCGCCCGAATCATCTTCTCACTGAAGTATCACTTGGGCGAGATGACACCTCAAGAGTGTGTTGACTTACTGGTCGAATGGGTCGGACACGAGCGTTCCAACGCTGAAGGCGAGGTCATGAGATCATTTGGAGGCGAATACTCGCCGCTTTACCAGGCAGGATACATGCTGGGAGCGTTGCAGATGTATGGCCTGAGGGAAGAGGCGCTGATGAAGGGGTTGATGGGCGAGAAGGAGCTCCACGACAAGATCCTGAGGGAAAACACGATGCCGATCGAGCTTTTACGAGCGCTCGTGCTAAACAAGCCGCTGACCCCAGATTATACGGCCAAGTGGAGGTTCTACGACTCGGTGTAAGACTAACTTGCAATATATAATCCATGTGGCACCCGCCTCAATCTTGTACGTTACCTGTGTCGATATATCTCTCTCAAAAACCAAAAACAATTCGAGCACCAATTCCTGGACATTTTAATCCCTTCTCTCCGCTTCCCCGGACTATCACCCCACAGAGCCGGCGACCCATGCCGCTGGAAATGCGGGGAGCGTTGCGGGGCGCCTCGGCCTTTCGGGCCATCTCGAGCGGCAGACGGGCAATCTGACATGGAACCATAACTACACCAGCCTCCGCCCTACATCACGCGGGCCCAACTACCAGAAACCCGCAACCTGTGGTTCTAGTTAGTCGGTTCGTCTCGTCCAATGTCTGATCATGGATAACGGCGCAGAGCTCGGCCACCAGGGCGAAGCCACCGACGCGGCCCATGATGACTCCGGCGGCGCCTCGGAGGCCGCGGCGGCCCTTGCGTGCAACTGCTGCCGGCGCCGCAAGCTGCGATGCTCCCGGGAGGTGCCGAATTGTCAGCAATGCCGCAAAACTGGTGAGTCTCATAGGATGTTGGGCTTCCCCTTTGGCTTTGGGTAACTGACTCGTTTTAGGGAGTGAATGCGTGTATGAGTCCAAGAGATCCAAGCCCGGAATGAAGGCCGGGGCCATTGAGAATCTCCATCGCAGACTGGGTTAGTCTTGTGATCTCGGCCGTGGTCGCACGATTCAATGATTGACGTGCTGTTTCAGATGCCTTGGAGAGAACGGTCCACCAGCAGAGGGCGAATCCCCCGGACCGAACACAGTCTGGGTCGGATACCTCTCCCAATCGAGACATCCCTGGCAGCACTACCGAACTCGAGAAGAACGCTTACAGCATCATGTCGTTCTTCGCCAAAGAGCTGCAAAGGTTCAATGCAAAATCCTCCGGCCCAACCAGCGGGGCACATCTACAAGGGCCGGATGACCAGCATCCTAGGACAAAGCGTCGTCGTCTCGAGAACCATGATGAAGATACTTCACATGGTAGCAATATGCTAGCACTGCCGGATGAAGATATCCTCCAGGTGGTCTTTCAAGCCTACTTCTCACACGTTCATCCGTGGATCCCAATCTTGCATGAAGCTACATTCCGTCGACGAGTTGCTGAGCCTCAGGATTTTGAAGCTTTAAGAGTGGTGTTACACGCGATGGTCTTATCCGCTTCCAGGTACATTGCTGATGAGAATACCGCCACGGCCGCCTTTGGAACCCCGCAACAACGAGTGATGGCAAGAGACTGGGTTGTGTCCCAAGCAATGAAACATCTCACCGTCGAGAGCCTACAGGCTCTAATCATAGTCTCCTTCAACGATGTGAGATTTCTCTGCTCACTGCTGTTCACAGGAGCTGACTGGCCCTTGTAGATTGGAAGTGGTGAGGCTGCTCAGGCCTGGTCTCTCGTAGGCTCACTTACGCGGACCGTCGAGTACCTCCAACTCACAATTGAGCATGACGATGCAGAGAGACCATCCCTATCCCAACCTTTTGTCTCACTACCGCCGCCGGACAACTGGACCGAAGCCGAGGAGCGGAGACGGGTCTTTTGGAACGTATTCAAACTCGACCGCCTCATGTCCGTCACCATGGGTTGGAACACCAGCCTCACCTCCGACGACGTCCACTGCCGCCTCCCATGCGACGGCGTCCTCTGGAGAAAAGAAGACCGGTGGTCACCCCGTACTTCGGCATATGGGACAAAGCCGCCGGGCGGATCGGGAACCCGATCGCCTTCATCCCATCGCACTATGCCCAAACATCCCAAATCACCGCCGAGGAAGAAACCCAAACGCCCTCCGAGGCTGGCACCTCTCCCGGGGCCCAGATCCCCAGCGTCGACATGCCCACCGTCGGCGCCTTCGCCTACTGCATCGAAGCGACGGAGTCTCTCAGCCGAGTCACGAGCTACTTCCTCCAGCAAAAGGTCAACATGCGCGACCAGCGGGACATCAGCAGCTGGCTCACCCGGTTCAAGGAGCTCGACCTGCGCCTGGTGCACTGGAAGATGCTGCTCCCGCAGAAGTGGAAGGCCAACATGGCCCGCCAGTCGACGCGCATGGACCCGAACCTCACGCTGGCACACGTCACGCACAACACGTCCATGATCCTGCTCCACCAGCTCATCGCGTTCCCGCCGCGGGAGTGGGCTTTCCGGGCGCGGCTGCCGAGCATCTTGAGCATCGACACGTGCCAAGCTGCAGCCGTCGAGATCGCCATCATCGCGGAGAACTACCTGAAGCACGCCCCGCCGACGATGCCGGTGTCTAGCCAGTTCGCGTTCTGCATGTACGTGGCTGCCAGGGTGTTGCTACTTCGATGGAGGTACGACCTTGGCGGGGAGCTGGTGCCCGAGTTTTGGTCTCTGGTTCAGATCCTCGACGAGATGGCTGGGCGGTGGGCTGGTCCTCATAGTCTCGAGCCGGCAAGGGACAACTTGGCTGGGAAGTATTCTCGGAAGCTCACCGAGATGCATTCTCGATGTCGAGAGGATGCATCGTACAATATCAACGTGTTGGGGTATACCACCGAGATTGACCACACCGGCTCCAAGGATCCGCCGATATTCCTGCAACCAGCTTGGAACAGCGTCGTAAACCAAACGGCGTCGAATCCAAGACCAAATACCGCAAGAGTTGATCCTGACTTGTTACCGGCGGCAGAGCCACGACAGGGCATGGCTCCCAACACCGACAGTACAGTGGTGGCCCAGCAATTCGCGCCCACAGTCGTGAACCTTCACCCAGCAATAGAGATGAACGGCGGAGAGACAATTACTCAGTCCAACGTCTTTCACAGAAGCAGCGTAGGGAGCGGCGAACTCAGCAGCATATCCCAAATGCTCCTCGACCAGCAATTTGTCGACATGGACCGGATCATCAGCTTCGACGACGGAATCTTCGGCACCGAATACGAAGGCGGCGGGTGGTAAACTTGTAATGATCTCTATTTCTGCCTACTTGTACATCAACAGCAGTGTCTATACCATACTCATGTTCAAAAGCCTGTTTCCAAACTCCACGAGGTAGTAGTCCCCGTACACAAGGCCGTGGTTGGCGTACCTGCGCCTCGCGTTCTCGTTGTTGTTTGCAGTGCCGTGTTTAAGGATGCCGTCAAAGTACCTTCCGGTTGCAGAGTCCTCTATCATGATCCCTCTATGGACGTCGCCTCTAACGAACCGAGCCTTCTCGGTGGCGAGTGAGTGTTCGACTGTATCCGTGACAATTTCAATGGCTGCGTCGAAGAATCTGCGGCTTAGGGAGTGCTGTTGAACGCTACTCAGGGCCTGGGAAAGCAGCAGCATGCCATTTGCGGCGATCACTCCGGCGGAGGAGTCTCTGAGGGGGTCCGACAGGTTTTGGATAGGGGCGTCGAAGTCCCAAAGGGGTACTCTACGACCCTTGGTACGCCTTTCTGCGCCGTCAACTAGGATTTTATCGCGACTCAAGGCTGAAATATCCACGCAAGCTGGCGCGGTGTCGAGTCTGTACAAGAAGTACTCCGCCACCCCACACGCCGCCTCTAGGAATACCCTGTCCTTAGTCCATAAGTATGTTTGAGCATACCCCAAGATGGCCCATGCCTGCCCACGACTCCAGGTTGAATCGTTGGAGTATCCTTGTGCCGTCCATCGCCACTTCAGATCACCGGTGGCTGGGTCGATGTTGGCTACATGGCATGTCGAGTAAAGCTGGCCTTTGTACCCGTCCTTGGCTAAGGTCCTGGCTGATTCTGGCCGGAAGTGTGTGCGGAGAAGTGTGCGGGCGTGAGTGGTCGCGATATCTGCCAGAGACGTGTCTCCTGTGTGAGCAGATGCGTAGTAGAGAATATCCAGGTTACAGAGACTATCGATAATGCCGAGGAGGTTGGTGTTCATGTCGGTGACTGTGATATCCTTCTTGAGGAGGCAGTCCCAACTACGAATCGCGCCCGCAGAGGGGATGTATCGAGTTGCAAGACTATGAGCAGCCCGAACAATTGAATCCAGACTCCTCTGATTACCGGTAAGCTCCCAGTCCCGCTGCAGAGCGGGCATGATGATGAACCCAATGTCGTGGGTATCCGTCCTGTTAGCCATGCCGTGCAGGGGATCAGCCCAGATGCTGCATAAGTTATGCAGATGCGCGCGCAGGCTTGCAACATCGAGCTGCGACCCTGCGTCCTGAAGATGCATCGATTGCGGGTATTTAATGGTGCGCTCCAATAGGGCGTAGAGTGTTCCCGGGAAGAAGCCGCAGGTCCAGAAGTCCGGGTCGCGGAACTCGTACTGGCCGGCGTGGGGACCTTCTTGTGGGACGATCTCAGGGAAGGCTATCGGGGTCTTGCGCACTTCGTTCGAGTTGTAGAGAAGCTTTTCTTCGAGCGATTTAGTTGCGGTACGGCAGATCTTGGCGGTGATGTTTTCTTCGAAGAGCTCACGAAGGCGGCTTGCAAGCGTGGAATTTGGTTGTAAGAAGCCCAGACCCTCAGGCTCGGCAGCCTCGGACCATGAAGTCTCACTGGTTTGGTCCATAGTGAGGTCCTCTTGCGTGGGTGATGTTGGTGGTTCAGAAGACAGGCTGTCGTGTCGACGCGTGTCCAAGTCTCTTGGGATCGTTTGTGGGTTCTCGTGGACACATGCGCCCCTCGTTTCAGTAGGTTCAAACATGTTGGAAAAATGCGAAGATGACGTGTAATTGGTAAAGGTTTGTCTCGCAGGTCATGTGTACGTGAAGTTGTTCAATCGCAGAGCCATCGTTGTACTTTAGTACTTAACCCTTCAACATCACGCCACTGGTAAATCGCAGCTTGAGACGAGTACGATGTACGGCCCGTCGGAAGCGAAGGTTCACATTCCTCTCGTCGGATCACGGCCGATCTCTCGGTTCAATCAGTTCGCGATGTATGTTTTGTCGATCGTCTGACTTATATGCAGACGTCGGGGTAAACATAGTCCATACCCCCGAAGACATTCCTCCGAAGAATGGTCTTGTAACCCCCGATTGTAGCTCGCGACTTGCTTCCCCGTTTCTCCACACCCCGCATGTAGGCCATTCTCTGCTTCAGGGAGGATTTGAGGGGGAATTAGGGGGACACACAACATCTGCATGCAGCACGAGATGACTTGTCTGTTGGTTGACTAGCCTGAACAAGCTCGCGGACTGCTCCATTGCGACCCTGTCGATGCAAGGCTGGTGTGATGGCTGGGGATGCTTCAATTGATATAAAGGACGGCGTTGCATCATCAAAATGTCACTCAACCTTGAATTCACCAAGACTCACAAGCCTCCTCCCGACCCCGACCTCCCTGGGTCTTGAAGCCGAAGATAACTTGACCGAAACACAACAACGGCCACCTCACAGCTCCCAACATGGGGGATAGAGTCAGTCTCGACAGGACCGCGGGGGCTGCCGATCCGATCCCCATCACGGAACCGTTAGGCGACAATGAGCCCGTAGTGAGCTCTTCCACGGGCAAGCCGCAAACACGATCTCTCTGGGTGGCCTGGCTGTACATCTTCGACTGGTATCCTAGCCACTACTCCAAAGAAGAGAAGCGGTTACTCCGCAAGGTAGGCTGCTGGTTTCTGTGGCAGCTTCGAGTTTTCTAACATTTGGCAGCTGGACAGCGTTCTGCTCAGTCTCTGTTGCTTGATGTGTAAGTTCTCTTGCAATCTTCATGCATCGATGGTGGAACTGACACCTCAAAGTCTTTTTGAAGTGGCTTGACTCCGCCAATATCAACCATGCATATGTTTCCGGCATGAAAGAAGAACTTGGCTTGAAGGGAAATCAGTAAGCCTTGAATGAAAAATCTCTCGTGTAGGGGACTGACATGTGCCAAAGATATTCCCTCTTCGGCACCTTCTACAACATCGGCTATCTAGTCTTCGAGATCCCCTCAATGATGATCATCTCCCGACCGCACATCGCACGCTACTACCTCCCAACCATGGAATGCCTCTGGTCAATCGTCACTTTCGTCCAGTGTCGACTGCGCAATGAGTATGACATCTACGGCATCCGCTTCCTCCTCGGCGTCCTCGAGACCCCCGCTGCCACCGGCGCAATATACCTCCTCACCTCTTGGTATCGAGGCGACGAGCTTTTCAAGCGTGCCGGGGTCTGGTACGTGAGCTCAAACGTTGGTGCCATGTTCGGAGGATACCTTCAAGCGGCCGCATACAACAACCTGAGCGGCGTCCACGGCATGTCTGGCTGGAGATGGCTGTTCATCATCGACGGTGTCATCAGTCTGCCGATCTCGATTGCGGGGTACTTTCTCTTCCCTGGTTTGCCTACGAGTCCCAAGGTCTGGTGGCTTACGGAGGCCGAGCAGAAGCTTGCGCAAGCACGGATGAGAGACGATGGTGTGAAGGAGAGCAAGAAAATCGGGAAGAGGATGCTCAAGCGGGTTTTCACCCACTGGCACTTCTATGTTGCCGTACTCACCTACATCTTGTGAGTCACCGGTGCCTCACGTTGTTCAAGTTGACGTTGCTAACACGCCATAGCTTCCAATGTACTTCCTACGTCTCAGGTCAGATGGCCCTTTGGTTGAAGCACGAAGCGGACCTGAACGGCACCTGGACCGTCGCTCAGATCAACACGATCCCCACAGGTGTACAGGCCATCGCAATCGTTGCGGGAGTTCTTGCGACTTCGCTGTGCATGATCTATCCAATTTGGTGCGTCATGTGCGTCGTGGCTGCAGTTCTCTTCTTTGCAAACCTTTGCTTGTTGATCTGGGACATTCCCCTCGGATTGCACTGTAAGTCTCAACCTCTCATCCACCAAATCACGAAGCTGCGAACTGACTTCAAATTCCCCCTCTTAGTTGCCGTATACTATATGCTCGGACTCACAAGCTGTGTTACACCGATTCTATTCCCATGGGTCAACATGGTCATGAAGGACGATAATGAGGCCAGAGCATTTACCACAGGCGCCATGGTGAGTATTTCTTGAAACATGTCACATTGACCATCCTGACAATTGTACTTAGATGACCTGCGGCTGGATCTTCTTCAGCTTCTACCCCATTACAGTCTTCCCTGTTGTCGAAGGTAGGTCTTCACTGAGCACAGCACCGGAAAATCCATGAAGGCTCTGTTGCTAACAGTCTCCACAGCTCCAAAGTGGCGCAAGGGCTTCATCGTCAACACGACGTTCGTGGCAACGTGGTGGGCGCTGTTCATGCTCGGCCAATACCTCTGGCGACGCGACATTAGGCTGGGCAAGTATAAGACGACGACTGAGACGAGCAGTGTTCAAGATGTCAAGGGAGACGATATGATGCATGTTGAGGTGTCCAGCGAGAAGGAAACAAAGGTCTAGCGGGATGAGGCTGTTTTCTCTCCGTGATAATTGATAGGACAGTGACCGATTGGCAGTACCCATAGAGGTATGATACTTGACCGCATACAAACTTCTCTGGGAATTTGACTCAATTGCTACTATATTAAACTTTCAATCCTTTTTGGTACTCTATGCAGTAGTGGATGCATGCATCGGACTCTGACTTTGCAACTTGGTGACCAGTTCCCGGACTGACCTCTAGTATTGAGTTTTGCCATCCAAGCGGATACATCTAGCTAACCTTTGAGACTGTTAACAATCAGAGGCTCTTATTTACGTCGTAGCTATATAATTACTTTTTACTATTGTTTACATCGTCTAAGTTAGTAGTATCGTCTTCATCGGCGGTATTTACTTCGTCGTCGTCGTTGTTATCATCGTTGTATCTTTATCTTCAAAATTACCCTTCGTATTATCCTGCTATACTACCCGCCCACGCCCGCATAGCAAAAGTCTGAGCATTAGTGCTGTCTATCAAAGCAGTAGAGCATCCACCACAAAGATATTTCACTCCCATCGACGAAGTTTGACACGAAGGGCTCGTCCCTAAAACTTCAGCTACATTTTATCTTTGAATCTGATGCTGTAAGGGCCTTTTTTTGACGACTCATCGTCAAAATACATTGTGGCAGCCTCTTCGTGGCAATTATCTGTTTCCTTCCCGCCACTGTCAGCGTGAGTAAATACGCACTAGCTCTCATTTGGCTTGAAAAATTTGCTTTAAGACTAGAATCACGGTTGTGTAGATTGTATCGGCAGCAATCAATGGCTCCTGGGCCTGCCCCAGTACCCATCCACCAGTACCTGCGTGGTCAACCGCTCATGCACCGAAGTCCAAACGGTGTGTATTTTTCATGACCCAGAGAAAATGGCAACACTCTTGCTGAGACTGTGAGAGGTTTTCATGAAATCCAAAGCCAAGGCAATATCGTGATTGGTAGGACAGTCTAAGTAGCGAAACTTAAACCTTCCGATCAATTCTTCGTCGGTCTGCCGCCTAATGCGATAGCCAAAATTTCGTGTTAGTTTGTGTCTTGTCAACCTTTTTGGCATCTTTGCCAAAGCCAGGGTCACGATGGGGTGACCATGTACCGAGTGAAGGACAACCTTTCAAGGTATCACCAGCTCACAACTTCATGAGCACCTTGACAATACCAAACCAGCCGCACAGGATTACCGTCAAGGTATGAGCCGCACAGGAGCTATCTCCGACCGTATCTTTTTCAAACTAGAAATTATATTAAAACCGCCCGAGACTTCCCAAAACCAGCTGCACACATAATTACATCAACAGTCCATTTTTTCCCTTGCACAAGTCGATTTATACGGCGAATACCATGAAAATGCGGTCCGAAACTCGACGCAGGAGAGCGAAAGCCTCTCAGTCGAATCCCAGGTCTTCAAAACTTCCACCTGAGATCCTACTTATGATCATGGAAGAGCTGGAGAAGCAAGTTTCGCCTACTAGAAAGCGTTTAGTAGGCAACTGGGCTGGCGTGTCGAAACATTGGCACACATTTTTCGAACCCCTCCTCTGGCATACTTTGAGTATTCGGCCATTTGACTTCAGATCAAATTTTGATGGGTTCGATGAGTTCGTCAGCGGTCACCGAAGAATGATGGTGCACAAGATCTTGCTTCATGTGGACTTGGAGGAATACGACCCCAGTGACCGCGATGTGAAGGAAAGCAGAGACACCAGGGCGGGGAACAACATGATGCTGTCTGAAGATCTCTATACGCTCTTTCGTCATCTTTCTACTTGGGCCGTCGAGTCTGCAAGGCCTGTGATCACGCTTGAACTGAGCGCCAGCTCAACGAGCGATGAACTATATCAAACACCTCCGACATACCATGGGCGTCTTCGCAGGCGTCAATCGCATGGATACTCACCTCATGGCGCCAAAAGGCGCCTCTTTGGTAACCTCCTTGATACCTGCTGGGGATTTCTCTACGATGATCCAGATTTCGAACTCCCCAAAGCTCACGTGATCACCGAGTTTTTCGTAACCCAGAGGCTCTATCGAAGCCTCTCTAGACAAGCTTTGTCAGATATTCTGACGGCGCTACCGTGTCTCAGCCATATCGACTATGAGCCGTGGCTTGCCATTGAAAAACGGTTCCAAGACGAGCGAGAGATGGCAAATACAAGCTTGTTCCGAAATCTTGGCACAAACGTACGAGTGGTGGCCTTATGGGAAGCTCAGTCCCGTAAGCTACATGAAGACTTATGTTACACCAAGCCGGTAGGGTCCTTAACAAACAACGAACTCGCCACCCAGGCAGCGCGAGCCAGCTTCAAACTCGAGCGGTTGGCAATTTCATTTGCAACAGATGCCACAAAGTTCTTCGAATCATTTGCGGAGGAAGCTTTGCAGGCTCAATCGATACCTATTCTTCAACATCTCGCTCTTACTTATCGCATACAAGACCAAAATGTCGATCTGACACAGATGTACAATATGCTGTTGGATGCGGCTCATGCAGCTTCTTACATGCGTAAGCTGAATATTCTGGAGATTTGGAGCACAGGCATATTCCAAGGCTTCTTTTTCAGATGTGAAGTTGAAAAGCGCACAGTTAAGATTACGGTGGCGGCCACGTTTCCAATCTATGAGATTGAGGAAGTCTTAGAAGCATGGCAACGTGTCTTCCATTGGTATACACATCGCAAGATTCAGTATGTACAGGAGACTATTGATCCAAAGGGTTTGACTGAGCCGGAAAGTATCTGCAAATATCTGAAATTGTACAAGTCGCTCCGGGAGTGGTGAGGGGAAAGGGTCTTATCAACTTCGGAGATTATGAGCTGACGACGAGAGTTAAATTGAAGGACTGGTAGGAATAAAAAGCCCTGGTGGTGGCCTACACAAGTACATATCACACATCGTTTCTCTTGATTTACAGAACTCAACTCCAATTTGCATCCATGGATCTCTGATTAACCATGCACAGTTTCAGCATCACAAGCTTTTACACGAAGGAAGATACAGGAGGTGATGTCAAGGATAACAGCACTTGGGACTGTGACAGGACACCGGCAGACTTGATGCGAGAAAAAGCAGCACCGATATTTGAAGATGCTGGCATGAGCTAGATCTTGGGCCTTGGCTCAGGGTGTTATGGCACAAACTGCGTCCATCAACTCACCATGACGTTCTATAGCCTTATGATAGGGTTTAATAAATAAGCAACTTGTCAGGCATTCTGAAAGGCTTGACACGTCTTTGTCGTCCATGGCTACCTTATCAAAATAAACTGTACGTGTTCACCTTTTACCAAGGAACCCAAACTAAACTAGAAGGGGCAAAAGCAAGCGTATTCTGTAATCAGGGCATACCTTAAACACGAGAGGTGACCAACCACGGAATCATCTCCTCGATCGCGACACCTCAGTTTGTCCGTCTACAGCGCGAACTTCGGTCGAGGAAAATTTAACGACGCACGCACACACCATTGCAAGGTTCAGGACAAGGAAGCCTAGTCTCGTCCTGATGATGACACTCCTGATTCAAGGTTGGGACGAGAACAACGTGTCGCACCAACAGGACCAGGGAATGGCCCATAGCATACCAGGTCATTTGGTTGATCTATTTAATGATTGGTTGGTTCCATCCTCCCCGATATTGATGACTCTAGTTACGAAGTATACCCGGATAGCCAAATAACCGATGGTCTCCGGCTATTGTTGATCTTGACGTTCTTCAAACCGGGTTGTCGGCAAGGCTATTCAAACTGCCATCGCCAACCACCGCTCGCCCACGACGTACTCAACAGATATCAGTCATACCACTAAGTTTGACCTGATGACTAGCTTTCATTTGGATCATTCTTTCTCAGGTTTTATGCTGTCCCGGGATTTCCAACGTTGGCCACTGCGGCACGCGGACGGCACAGCCGGCACGACCGAGTCACGCTGATCAACTCAGACGCCTCGACGCCCCATTTCATTTGTCAATAGTTCCACGCATAGTCCATTACCTTGGCGGCTCATATGGTCTGAATGATGTTTCGCTCGAATATGTCCAATCGGCGAATTGGATTCGCGAATAAGGACATGTAACTCGGCGGAGTCACACTACGTTTTCACTACCGAGCTTTCGTTTTATCCACAAGTCAGGCGCTAACATCGCCCTTTTGCAGCTTCTATGCCGCCGTGATTGTCGTAGGGCTAAGCGAAAAGCTATGCTTTGCTTTTCGAGTGTCATCTTAACTCTAATTTCTAGCCGATAGGCCTCGCAACATGTAAGTGCAAGAAATTGATTGCTCCCGTCGGCAAACTCAGTCTATTGATAGATTTCTCCCGTCGGCAACCCACTATACTGATTCATGCGGTAGACTTGATGGCAAGACTGTGAGTTTGCTTCGATACAAAATCAATAAAGTCCTCTTTGCTCACTTCATCCAATGTCCTAACATATCTCGTCGGATCTAAGATCGGATTTACCTTGAACGATAATCAGCCACAAAGCAGCCTAAAATGCGCTTCTTCTTCGTCATCGCCCTTTCTGCCATTTCCATTGGCCAAGCATCAGCGCAGGCCCCTGCACAGGAGACGGTTACTACTTCATGCAAGACCGTGCCTGAATGTGGCCAAAATAACATTGGCACTGCTTGCATCATGACCTGCCAAGACAACGTATGTGCCATCCGTACTCATAGATAACGAGACGTTCATCTGCTGACTATGATCTCGAATAAAGCCTGGAGGCGAGCGTAAGGTCATCGGCACATGCAAGGCTGGCATGGCACATTTGGAGTCAACTGCTTGTCCTAAAGGTTTTGTGCGCGAAGTTTCGGAAACTTCCATAGGCCAGACGGCTTGGAATGGAGGGACAGCAGGTTTTAAAGTCGTATCAATCAACTTTTCGTTCACATGCATGGTCCTTTGGTCCTTGATTACTTGGCAATATAAAAGAAATGTTTGCCTCCCCTTCTACAGCTATAAACATATGTGATTTTCCTTCGACGCACTTCTCATCAACAAGAGAAGCCTCTTAATCTTCAGTTGCTTCTGAATTGGTGCACACATACCTTCGCGAATCATTGCCCTACATGGCCCAATTGGAAGTCAATAACGACCGCCCCCGCTACCCGGCTGGTGTGCCCGGCAAATTCAGTTCCGACGGGACCCTTCAGCATTGGGCGGGAAACACAATTATCTGTCACATCCCGCCTTCGAGCCCTGTGTATCACTCGATAGAGTCCGTCATCGAAGAATTGTCGACATGCAAATCCTCGTCTATCATTGCCCCTCTTCCAGCCACCAGCTTGCATATGACAATATTCGAGGGCGTCAGTGATCAGGTCCGTATACCGGGTTACTGGCCTTCCGACCTCGCCCTTGATGCCACTCAGAAAGCATGTGACGATCATTTCGAGAAAAAACTTAGAATGTTCAGTCTAGGGCGTGCGGCGGCGACACCATACAGAATGTCGTTGAAAGGAATTGATATACTTGATGTTGGGGTTGCGGTGCGACTTGATGGTGTTACACTATCAGAGGTGGAACGATTGAGGGCTCTGAGGGATCGTCTTGCCGACGAGCTTAAGATTCGGCATTCAATCCATGACGAATATGGTTTCCATATTAGCATATTGTATTTCCTTCGACATCCGGACGACGAGCAGAAACGAGATATTGCATCCATTCTTGAGCGCCACTTCGGAAAGATGTTAAAAGAGGTTGAGCTTGGACCGCCAGAGTTCTGTCTATTTACCAACATGCATGCGTTCAATCCGGTCTTTTGTCTTGAATAAAAACTGAGATTTGACACCTAGATAAAAAAGTATCCTGATTTGGCACGCAATCTGTAACTTCATTTTAAGCATAACATCAAGTTTCACTTGGGACGGTCGACGATCACTTCCCCGAACGTTATATCTACCCCGCCATTTCTAGCATTGCTGGAGGGGTTCGTCCTTCGCCACCAATTACCAATCGCTAAATTGCTAGGGTCGGGCAGAATCCGAGAGCTATCTGCCGCTTACATGGTCTAAATGCCGTCAAATCCGACCAACCGCTGAACCTCGCATTACCCCCGCTACCACTCGGCGCCGACGTCGGTTAAACGTCAGTGAAAACGTCAGTGAAGATGGAAGGATCGAGTGTTGATAAAAACAAGCGTTCTCACGTCAAGGATGGGGATGGCGCATCGTCTCAAGAGCATTCGAAAATGGCCACTCTCCAGCTCGCGACGTGGGCGACGAACCTGACTTACGCCAACCTCACAACCGGCGTGGTTGACGCCGCTGTCAAGAGTCTTTACAACTGGGCCGGATGTGCTATCGGAGGTTACATCCAAGGCGCACCCCAGATTGCGCAGAACACCACCCTCGCTGCTTTCAGCGGTCCCCCAACGTCCAGCATCCTTGGCGCCAATGATTCCATCAGCGCAGGGTACGCGGATGCGCAGACAGCGGCCTTGATCAACGGCATCGCTTCACATGTTGACGATTATGACGACACTCACTTGGAGACAATCATCCATCCCGCTGGCCCAGTTGCCAGTGCGCTGTTTGCTGTTGCTGAATGGAAAGCCCCAGTCTCCGGCCAAGACTTCATCACTGCATTCGTAGCCGGCGTTGAAGCGGAGTGCAAGCTGGGTCTGTCAGTCTACCCCGAACACTACAACGTTGGATGGCACATCACAAGCACAACTGGCTCCATAGGCGCCGCAGTGGCAGTCAGCAGAGTTCTTGGATCTGACACTACCACTATGCAAAACGCCATCGGCATAGCAGCAACACAGGTTGTTGGCATGCAAGAGTATTTTGGCTCGGACACGAAGTCATTCCACGTCGGCCGGGCCGCACAAAGCGGGATGCTTGCTGCCCTACTTGCCAAGAATAACTACACCAGCTCATTGCAGGGCCTCGAGGCCAAGTTTGGCTGGCTCCACGTCGTCAGCACGCGTGAGAACGCCACGGCCTACTTCGATCAACTTGGCAAGATATGGGAAGTTGAAAAGAACACATTCAAGCCTTTCCCTTGTGGCATCGTTATGCACCCATCCATCGATGGCGCAATCCAGCTCCACAATCAGACCTTACAAGAAGGCAAAGCCGTTTCAGACATTGAATCTGTTCAGCTCCGCGTCAACCCGCAAGTCCTGATCCTCACGGGCAAGACGGATCCGCAAACCGGCTTGGAGGGGAAGTTCAGCATCTACCACGCCACAGCTGTGGGTTTGATCTATGGAGAGGCGACACCCAATGAATTCACCGATGCTGTGGTCAAGAATCAGACGGTGGCCGATCTGCGGAAGAAGGTCAACGTGACGACGGATGCAAGCGTGGATAACGCGCAAGGATACATCACAGTGAACTTCAACGATGGGACAAAGTTGGACAAGCACATTGTGAACGCGATCGGTAGTCAGGAGAACCCACTTACTGTTGAGGATTTGAAGAAGAAGTTCATGGACCAAGTCACCATCGCTATTGGCGAGGACAGGGCGTTTAGAGCGTACGATGCATTCACTAACATTGGGAACTTGACTGATGTTGGGAAACTGAGGGGAATGTTCTAACTTTGAATCTTTATTCTGTTGTTATGCCGAACCTTTTCACATGTTCTCTGTGTTCATGAATGAATCCGAAAGGGGGATTGCAAGGGCAAACGCACTCACTAACCTGAAAGCCGAACTTCGATGGAAAAACATCTCGCGGTGTTTAGGTCTCCGCGCCTCCGCTCGACGCGTGGTTGTTGGATCTACTGATCTTTTCGGTCATCTCCCTAACTTGCCGACATTGAATCGGGAAGATGGTTCACGTCGCCGAAAGTGACTAGGTGGGGCTTCGGGGTAGATGGCGGAGACGGACAATTCCCGCTGACGATGCGGATCGTGTCAGTTGGCCGCGGGGCTTGTCCGTTCTCCTTGAGGCTAGGGTGCAATTTTGATCAACGAGTTCTGCTGAAGGCGGCTTTTCTGAAATTTCAATTATCTTCCATAGAAGTCAATTCGCTCATTCTCTCTGCAGTCGCTTTTCATCCGGAGGACCAAGCTTGCTGTTTCCGCACTCAGACCTTTCAACATGACTGTCGTTCACATTGGTGAGGCTTTGATTCAAATGTACTCTAGCCATTTTTACATGCTAATGCTCATCTTCATCAGTTCTATTCAAGTTTCGTCCTGATGTGACAGACGAACACAAAACAACGTTCGTGAAAGAGCTCAAGGCTCTCAAGACACTTCCCTGTGTGAAAGCACAACGTCTTGTTGTCGGTGGTCCCTCCATCACGGATCCCATAGAGCGAAGCAAGGGCTATCACTTCGCACTTCTGAGCTTTCACGAGGACCGCAAAGCACTTGAAGAGTACCAGGCTAGTGCTGAACATCACAGGTAATTATCCACGGCTGTTCCTCGAATAATTGCTGACTAGCTCCGCAGAGTGACCAGCACCTACCTTTGGCCCTTCAAAGAGGACGTCACAAGATTTGATTTCGAAGTTGAGGAGGAAGATGAACATATGTGGGACTTTGTGGCGAAGGGAATCGTGAATGGCGCTGTGTAGTGCAAAACCAATATACCCAGACTTGACACTGGTGAATTAAGCGTTGCCAGGTTATGCGACAAATATACTAGAGATGCTCGAATTGGAAAATGACGATTTCTAGAGAATACACTGTGTTGATTGGCTGATCGTTTCACAGTCGCCTGTGCCACATACATGCAGGATAAATTGACAAGAGCTGTGGGTTGGCGGATCATTCGAGAGCGGGGTCAAGGACTCAAGAACCGAACCTCTCATCACGATCATAATTGTTGCCTTCCTTTTCAAATACCTCGAAAGCTCAAGTATCTCAGATAAATCTACTACACTTAACGAAATCGCACCAAGAAAGCGGATTTAAGATCTACATCGCAATGTCTCGGCCAAATAGCTGGCTATGTTCTATCTGCATTCAAGTTATCCAGACCAGCAGTGGGCAGACCGGCCGTGACGTTACATGCACGCCGCCAGGCCAGAGTTTGGAACGTTTCCGGAAGGCGGCCGCTGATGATTGCTTTATATGTGCTAAAGTATGGAATCTCTCTGACCAGCATCAGCGAGCGTGGGGTTGTCTGCCACCGGATTGTTGGAGTCCATTCTGCTACCTCATCCAAAAAGAAGAGTATCGTAAGGACACGCTGCATCAAATCAAAGTCTGGATCCTCTACAATGACCCGACGCAAGAACAAACAGAGCAAGCCACCGATGTTCGTTTCAGATTGATTCCTTCAATTGGTATGCAAGTTCTAGCTGCGAACTGTTTCTGCTCGCTTTCAGAGCTCATAACCATGCGGCTACTGACAATAAAATAAAATACAGGCAGTGAACACGAAAACTTATTCGTGTTTCCGGAAATCGAAGACAATACGGGATCTTCAAAAACTCTTGACCTGGCTTATTCCTGGTTTGGCGAGTGCACCTCTCACCATAAAGAAAAGTGCAAGGCTCCTCCTGGACAGACAGCAGGCTGGCTTCCGTCACGTCTTATAGACATTGGATCACACGTGGACACGCACTGGAAGCTTTTGATTACAAAGGAAGATATGATGAGTTCATCGTCTCTTCTCTATCTGACTCTAAGCTACCGATGGGGAGAAAACATCCAACACGACCTCTTGAAGTCGTCTACCATGAAACAATTTCGGCAAGGAGTAGAGATTTCTAGCCTCCCGAAGACGTTTCAAGATGCAGTTCTGGTAGCACGACGGCTTGGAATCCGATACCTATGGATAGACTGCTTATGCATCATTCAAGACTCCCGAGATGATTGGGAGGTCGAAGCACCTGAAATGAGGCACGTATACGCAAACGCGGCTTGTAACATCGCTGCATCTGCATCAGACCATGCTGATGGCGGACTTTTTCGGTCTCGCAATGCACGAGAAATTCAGCCTGGTGTGATCACCTCAACTCTGGCATCAGGTCGGCCTGAAACATTTTATGTCTTTGATAAAAGTTATTGGGATCGCCACCTTCTCGGAGGTCCACTTCACCGTAGGGGCTGGGTCTTTCAAGAACGATTCCTGGGGCCGCGTCAGCTCTACTTTACACGACACCAGGTTATGTGGGAGTGTCTTGAAGGACACAAATGCGAGGGCTTTCCTCGAGGAATCCCGCTTCACGATTCATTCAAGGATGATGTATGGCTTCTCAACCCAGTTGATGAAGGGACACAGTCGGGCGAAATACAAACGCAAGGACCTGACGACCACTTCATGCCTTTCGATACGCTGGAATTATGGTGCAATCTTATAACGGCATATTCCCAATGCCACTTCACGAAGCCAGAGGACAAGCTATACGCCTTTTCAGGCATCGCAAAACTCTTCCAGGAGGTTAGCGGTGACCGTTATCTCGCGGGGATATGGCGTTCACGAGTCTTGTATTTGCTGAATTGGTCCGTTTTCACCCCAAAACCAAAGCTATCAGCTCAATACAGAGCGCCTTCCTGGTCTTGGGCATCGGTTGACGGGCCTTTTAAGATGCATAATATCTTCGGCTACAACTTTCAGGTCACTGTTCTAGAAGTGGAAGTAACGACCAGAAACGGGAGGCAAGATGTCGTCGACGTTACCGGAGGTTTCATCAAGTTGAGAGGTCCCTTGATCACTGGATACTACAGCCAGCTGCAGCAACAGTCGACGGGCAGTGACGGACGGATATCGATTAAGCTGAAAGACGGAGATACTAATTCGTGGACTGTTTTGCCCTTCCCAGACACTACAGAAATCCAATTCGAAGGCCGTGGCATGATCAATCTTCTGGTTCTCAGCGCCAAAGAGTCCAAACTCTGGAGCCGGGATGAATCCACGTCCAAAGTGGAAATCGAGATCTTTTGTATCATCCTGGCTCCGATAAACGAGCTAGACCGCGTTTACAAGAGAATAGGATGGTTTCACGACAGACACCGGAAGTCTCACTCGCAAGTAGAACTATTTTCAGCCTTCCGGGAAAACGTGGAGGACATAATTATAATTTAGGCACACATAGAAACGTCCCCTGGTACTCTAGCTATGAATTATCGAGAAGGCTCCATAGCGGTCACTTATACAATTCCATTTGTGTCTGATGATAAGTGCGTCTGAAATCTGGTAAGGGGGCACAAAACGCTGGCTCAACCGGTCACAATCTACACCTTATGCCCTCCCTGTAGAAGAAGTAATCCCCCCATCAACCACAATCTTCTGCCCCGTGATATACCTCGCCTCATCAGATACCAAAAATGCCGCCGTATTCGCAACATCCCACGCATCCCCCATCCTCCCCATAGGCACCTGATCATCCCTCATCTTCTTGAACGCCTCATACCCGCCCTCCATCGGAAACCTCGACGCCAAGCTCTTGGTATACGGCGTCTCCATCAACCCTGGAACAACAGTATTCAGCCGCACCTTTTTGGGGGCATAGATGACAGCTGTCGCCTTGATGAACTGCATGATCGCCGCCTTGGTCGTGTTGTAGGCGACCTGCGGCTTCCCGATGTACCTCAATCCCGCTATGCTCGATATGCACACAACGCTCCCGCCCGTCTCCTGCTTCTCCATGACAGGCAAGACGTGATGACATGCGAGGTACACTGTTTTGAGGTTGACCTCGATCTGAGAGTCCCACGTCTCCTCAGACATGGCTGCAGGGCAGCCGGGTTGAGATTGCCCCACGTTTGCTAGGAGGATGTCGATGCGGCCGTGCTTTGCCAGACACGCGTCCACGAGAGCCTTTACAGACTCGGAAGAGGTGGCGTCGGTCGCAACAACATCGCAGACGCCTCCGATTTCTTCGATGGCCTGCTTTGTCTTGGCGGTGGACTCGATGGTGCGGTTCCCGCCAAAGAGGACGGCGCCCTGCTTTGCAAAAGTGACGGCGCAGGCGGCGCCGATGCCCCAGCCCTCTGAGCCGGTTTGGCCAAGGCCTATGACGAGGGCGACTTTTCCTTTGAGGTCGATCATGAGGGTGGTGTAAGTGACGACGGAAAAGGGGCGGAAAAGATGGGGCTTCGACGTTGATAAACGGGATGTTGTAGTTAAGTCAAGATGGGTCCAATTGCTTCATTCGCTTCAACAGCTCATCTTATACTAGAAATGGCCACATAAGAAATACGTATGTGAATGCTCCCCGAATGCCACGGTCATCAAACAGGCTTCTCGATGAAAGTTTGCTGTAAGTCACATACAAACGGAGAAAGTCCGCCAACCACGGACAAGACTCCGAGTCCTTCGGCCGTCCTATTACCGTCGGGATCACGACATGCGGAGTCCCCGCACCTCAACCGGGCCCGCGGATAAGGTCATCTAGCCAACCATAAAAGCAGGAATACTAATACTGCTCATGACGTGACCGTCCCTTATAATCGCAAGCCAACTAACACCAAAAAAGTTCAATATCAAAACCCAAATTGAGAAAAACAAAAACGGGTTACGTCAAAATGACAGAACAAAAGAAGCCGGTAACAGGCGACTACGACCTCTCAACCCCAATCGACCCCAACTCGACCGGCCTCCGCCAGGGCCTGACGTCCTACGGCGACGCGCACTTCTCCCTCTTCCTCCGCAAGGTCTTCATCAAGGCCCTCGGCTACAGCGAGGATGCGCTCTCGCGCCCCATCATCGGCATCGTCAACACGTACTCGAGCTTCAACCCGTGCCACGCAAACGTGCCGCAGCTGATCGAGGCCGTGAAGCGCGGGGTGCAGCTCAACGGCGGGCTCGCGATTGACTTCCCGACGATCAGCATCGCGGAGAGCTTCGCGTCGCCGACGAGCATGTATCTGAGGAATCTGATGAGTATGGACACCGAGGAGATGATCAAGGCGCAGCCATGTGATGCCGTGGTGTTGATTGGAGGTAAGATGTCGTATGGTCTGAGACGGACGGTCCTGGGGCTGACAGATGGGTAGGATGTGATAAGACGACACCGGCTCAGTTGATGGGTGGTATCTCTGCGAATAAACCCATCTTGCATCTGGTAACGGGCCCAATGATGCCGGGCAGCCACAAGGGCGTTCGCATCGGCGCATGTACAGATTGCCGAAACAACTGGGCAGCATACAGAGCCGGGAAGATTGATATCGAAGACATCTCCGCCATCAATGACGAGCTTGCACCAACGGTGAGTGCAAACCACAACACTTCCATAGCACCACTTTACTCATCAATTATTACAGGGAGGAACATGCGGCGTCATGGGCACCGCATCCACCATGGCCTGCATCCTCGTCGGCCTCGGCATGATGCCCTTCGCCGGCGCCACCGCGCCCGCCGTATCCTCCGCCCGCCTCCGCATCGCCGAGCAAACAGGCGGCCTCGCCGTCGCCCTGCACACCAAGCGCCTCAAGCCCCAGGACCTCCTCACGCGCGAGTCCTTCCTCAACGCCATCACCGTCCTCCAGGCCATCGGCGGGTCCACCAACGCCGTCGTTCACCTCATGGCCATCATCGGCCGCCACCCGGCCGTCGCCGGCACCATCACGCTCGACACCTTCGACGAGATCGGCCGCAAGACGCCGCTTATCGTCGACCTGAAGCCCAGCGGCGACAACTACATGACCGACTTCCACAACAGCGGCGGCATGCTCGCGCTCATGCACGAAATCAAGCACCTGTTGCATCTGGACGCAATGACGGTCACGGGCAGAACGCTGGGCGAGGAGCTCGCGAGCACGCCATTCATCCCCGTGCCGAGGGACAGCTTGGTCAACTGCCTGCAGCCGTTCAACGAGCCGCTGTACCCGGCGTCTGCGCTCGCTGTGCTCCGGGGTAACATCGCCCCCGGCGGCGCGGTGATCAAGCAGAGCGCGTCAAAGTACCGGCATCTGCTGAAGCACTCCGGCCCCGCGGTCGTGTTCGCTGGGTCCGCGGACATGGCGCTGCGGATTGACGATCCGGACTTGGACGTCACGCCCGACAGTGTGCTTGTGCTGCAGAACATCGGTCCGGTCGGAAACCCGGGTATGCCGGAAGCAGGCCTGATCCCGATTCCTCGGAAACTCGCCGCGCAGGGCGTGCAGGATATGCTGCGTCTGTCGGACGGCAGGATGAGCGGTACCGCTGGCGGGACCATCGTCCTGCACATCTCTCCAGAGGCAGCTGATCCTCAGTCGGTGTTGGGGATTGTCAGGGACGGCGACATCATCACTTTTGACGCGGAGCAGCGTGTGATCAGGGTTGAAATCTCAGATGAGGAGATCAAGAAGAGGATAGCCGAGAAGCTTCAAGTCCTTGAACAGGAGGAGGCGAACGGTGGGAGCAGCGCGCCCTGGATCGCGAAGAAGCGGATTAGGGGGTACCGCGGATTGTACTTGCGCGAGGTTAATCAGGCAGAGGGCGGCGGAGACTTTGACTTCCTTACGGCTCGCGGTCCATCACGAGACTTATGACTTGCGAATTGTTAGATATTTATAATGCGTCATATGAAGAACACTATTTTGTACAAGATTATTGTAAATAGCCACAATCAGCTTAAGTGAAGCTGGGATATGTCGGTATGAAGTCGTCAAAAAGACCACGCATGATACTATCCAAGTTCGATCCCTCTCCCATCTGCAATTGGTCTCCGAATGCTGTGTTAGACAGGAAGGACTCGAAGGGGTCTTGGGGCAGAAACCCCTCTGGACCGTTTGAGGTCATTGATGCCATAGTAATCGGATGAGACAGGCTCTCAGAGAAGCCAATTCTGCCCGCTGAAGCGCCATTGAGATTGGGATCGTACGGGTTAAGCGGCAGTGCTTGTGTAGATTCCAGGCGCGAGGACCTACGATGTTGCGGCACTTCTAACGTGGCAGGCTGGCTCAACATGTCCTTGATCCAACGAACAGTGGCGCGAATCATGTCGTCGAGAATATCTCGGCACCGCTTCGCTCCAGACCAATGCTCTCCTGTGGCGGCCAGGACCCCCAGTCCGGCGCTGAAGTCAGACATGAGGGAGTCCAATGCTGTTTGACGAGCAATCTCAGGCACCACTTTGATGCAATACAGCATGGTGATAATACTCAAAACGATTGAGTGAGGCGTGTTCCAGGCATGCATCAACATGTTTTGCTTGTATAGCTGATCTAGGAGACGGACACCCTGGCACGCGGCGTCGAAACACTTGCGTAAGGAGTCCGATGAAGGGTTGGGTATCGCGGGACTGGGCCGTAGGAGTAGCATCCGAAGCCCATGATACCTAATCTGGCAGACAATCTGGACATACTCCATCCCAGGGTGTTGAGGAATTGTGCTGTGCCATTCATCCAACTGCTGTAGCATGCCATTTTGCCATTCGTTGATGTCGATCACTGCAGGGTAGGCATATCGAGGGGTATCGCGGACAATGCTGTTGGCCACATATTTGAACTCTGAGTTGAGTTTGGCTAGTCGGAACAGGTGGATGGAGAAAGCCATGCGGCCCACTGGTGTAGACCCATCTGGTTGACCGAAATTGTGCAGTGCGAAGTCGTCGATGTTTTGGGGCAGCTGTCAGCCAAAGTTAGCCACGTTATTATTATTAGAGAGTATGAACTACTCACTCGAAGATCACAGGCTTCGTCTCGTAACCCAATTGGTCGGCCCATCATCGTGGCAATCATCCTGTCCAGGGTGAGGACAACCCAGAATATCCTCGTCCGCATCTCTTGCTCAAGTAGAGAAATTCCTGCATTGGTGTTGATGTCGCGCTGGAGACCCAAGTCCAGAACAGCGGCTATGCATTGGTAGTTGAGATACCACACATCCAAACGCATACACGCGCTGTGCATGGTGAATATCGCCAGCAGCAGCAGACACTGCAGCCCGCGAATGGAGTTCTCAACGTTGATGCGATCGAAATACTGCAGGGCTGACAAGCAGTACGATTCCCCAGAAAGCCTGGCCCTCGTCCGACGGGACAGAACCGTGGCTCCGAGCGCCAGCACCATGAAGACTTGGAAAGCACCCGTCGGGCCATGCTCTGCCTCCAGGCCATTTTCATACACCTGATCCAGCAGCATCATGAACGTCGGCTGGTGAAGGATGGGGTACTGCACGTTGATGACATCGAAGTACATCTCGGCGAGCTGGCGGGCTTGTTCCTTGCCCGGCAACGGAAGCGGGCCTTGCATCGCCTCGACGAGTGCCGTCGGGAAAGGGCTATTTTGAGCCGGTGTCCTGGGGGGCCATGCTGCCTGGTCTTCTTGGCGCGTGGAGTTCAGCATCAATCGGGCCAGGAAGTATCCACTGGAGGGTCCGATGTACTTGGGGTCCTGGTTGCTGCCCAGAGAAACCATGCCGATTTCGTGTGAAAGGGCGTTGCTTGCTGAAGGATCAATCACGCGAGCGTCAGGGCGGGCTTGGGAGATGGGCGCAGTTTCAGCCGCCACAGCCACAGGTTGAAGTCCAGGTCCATTGGAATCAGGTGCGCTCATGTGGTCTTCTGGTTGCACACTACCATCGTCAACCGTTGTTTCGGCGACAAAAGTGTCATCACCATCAACATCCATGTCCAGATCACCGGATGGACCTTGAGCCAAGTCCACATCAGGACATCGGTCTCGGATTATGCTCTCAAGCCATCTGATGCGGTCTTTCAGATTGGATATTTGCCTTCGCCATCATTAGATTCAGAGTCCCAAGAGCACGGGCAGCAAACACACTCACGCCCTCGGCAAGTCCTTCAAACGCACACTCTCTCCATCGATACAGGCAACCGAAGCCTTCTTGCAGTTATTGCAAGCCGGAAGCTGGCCGTCGCACTGCGCCCAATCAGCAAACTCCACTCCGTAACACCGGCCGAGAATCATGATCCACCCTGGGCCTGGACGCGCACTTACACGGATCTTCCGCCTCTGGCAACGGGCGCACGCCAGACGCAGCCGGGCCGTCCTCCGCGGTTGGCGGCTTGGCGGCGGCCGAGAGGTGTTTGAATCGGGCATGTTCCGGGCTTGCAGAAGACGGCGAAAGCAGTCCGAACATGCGGGTTTCGAGGACACGGTCGAGACGGTATTGTGAAGCAGGAGGATGAAGATGTTCGGGAAATGTCCGATGTGGGCACGCAGAGGTGAGGTTGAAAAAAGACGGAGGTGAGGACGGCGCGGGGAAACCCCGCAGCACAGACTTTGTTGGGTCGGGCTAATGCCGCACAGTTGGCGGCCACTCAACGCAACTGTACGTTCAGACATCTTGATCACGAGACTCATGTCAAGTCTTGTGAGGTAAAACACCATCTGGGATTCTCATAATACTCATTAACTCTCATTGAATTTTATCACAGAAATATCCATTTACTAGCATTGCTCTTTATAATCCCTGGTGTTCCAAAGGCCAACTTCTGCTCGCCCTCGTCGCACAGTATCACCCAAACAAAGGAAAAGCAAACACCACAAAATGGCAGACGCAACAGAACCCAAAATCCACATCTCAGCAGCCGAAGCACGCCGCCTCGTCGAGGACATCCTCAAAGGCAACGGCGTGCCGGCCCCCAACGCCGCCACCGTCGCCCGCTGCCTCGTCGCCGCCGACCTCCGCGGCGTCGACACCCACGGCATGAACCGCATCCCCTCCTACATGGAGCGCGTCCGCCAGGGCGTCCTCAACGCCGCCGCCGAGCCCGAGCTCACCCAGATCACCCCCGCCGTCGCCCAGGTCGACGGCCGCAACGGCTTCGGCTTCGTCGCCGCTAGCATGGGCATGGCCGCCGCCATCGAGTCCGCAAAGGTCTTCGGCATCGGCATGGCCAGCATCAAGCACTCGAACCACTTCGGCATGAGCGCCTGGGTAGTGCAGCAGGCCATCGATGCCGACATGATGAGCCTCGTCTTCACGAACTCCAGCCCCGCGCTGCCGGTGTGGGGCGGCAAGAGCAAGTTGATGGGCGTCTCGCCGATCGCGTGCGGCGCGCCGGGCAAGGACAAGCCATTTATTCTCGACATGGCGCCGTCGGTGGCGGCCAGGGGCAAGATTTACAAGGCCAAGAGGCGGGGCGAGAAGATTCCTCTGGACTGGGCCTTGGATGCGGAGGGGCGCCCGACGGATGATCCGGAGGCTGCATTGGGAGGTGTCATGCTTCCCATGGGCGGGCCGAAGGGCTCGGCGCTGTCCATCATGATGGACGTTTTTTCCGGTGTACTGTCGGGGTCTGCTTTCGCGGGACATGTAACAAATCCATATGACCCCTCGAAGCCGGCAGACGTGGGCCACTTCTTGGTCGCCATCAAACCGGACCTGTTCATGAGCTTGGATGACTTTAGGGAGAGGATGGATTACCTGTACCAGCGTGTTGTTGGTTCAGACAAGGCAGCTGGCGTGGAACGCATCTACTTTCCAGGTGAGATTGAGCAACTGAATCAGCAGGAGAGAGAGCAGACTGGCATCCCGCTGGTACAGGCTGAGGTGGATGCTCTCAACGAGGAGGCGAAGAGAGTGGGTGCTCAGCCATTGACCCCCATGACGATAGTCCAGTCATGATGGAGATTGATAGCAGCGAGTAACTAGATAATGAAACTAATTCTTCAAATCGAACGGAAAATCACAATCCTCGGACGTCAGGTAGGGAATCATGTTCGATACAGAATTTCTTGTATTCATGCGTGTATCAATACTCTATCCACCAGGTCATGTCGTCATTGGCTCCTATGGGAACTGACATCTCCCCAGCCCCCTCAGACCTTGTATTCCTTTAATGTTCTTGGTTGTGCAGAAGGCCTGTTGGAGTCATGCCAGGTTATTTGGGGCAAGTATCAGGCGTTTTCGGATCCAGTGCCAGGTTAATCGTGTGACAACCATCAGTTGGAAACTTTGCAATGTTGACGAGGTAGAAGAGTGATTTCTTCGCATCTAGTGGGCAGATACCGAAAGAATCAACTTTATCAAGAGTGAGTAAGAGGATTTCGCTCCCATCAGACAGCTTTGTCTTGGCGGTGCCGAATGTCGGTGGTCCCATGCCAGAGCAGCTGAAAATTCCGTCGTGGCGAGGGCTGAAGTCGCAGAAATTGCCTATGCTGTCGTGTATCCCAAAAGTTAGGTCGCCGACAAAACAGAAGGATCCGTGTGGATATGCGTTGATATCGAATCCGACAAAGATTTGGCCGGTTTTGGATGCCCTGACATAGCCCCAATCCTGTACTTTTCCGTTCCCCGAATCTTGCTTGACCGTCAGAGCGAAGCAGCATTTTTTGTCTGAAGTCGCGGTATCGCAGCTGTCGGAGATATCTGAAGCCGCATGGGCTGCATTGGGTGGAGCTGCACTGGCGAGTGTGGCTGCGAAGCCGACGACCAGCGAGGTGACAGTCGTGAAGAGCATGGTGCTGTGGATGAGAAATGGCACGTGGACAATGCGATGTTGAACTGAACAGCAATAAGTCTGAGCGATACTGACAAGGCTGAGTATGGTGAGCAAGTAATGATGCGTCGTCGATGGTAGCAGAGACCGAGGAGACCTGGGGATTGATGTTGTTGTGATGGGGGGAGAAAATTGGCAAAGGACAGACGTTGAGAAGCAAAGATTATATAGTGCACCTGTCAACAATCGACATGCAGGTACCCTCAGAGAGTTCCTTCTTTAGTCGTGCGACGGTAGTTTGCAAATGGCAGGCTCGGTCTGACCTCGGTGCGGAAGGGCCAGGGAGCAGTTTCCTTCTCGTGAGGAACGTGGCGATCCAAGCAGGAGCTTGCTTGCCCTCAAGGGAACGGCCACGAGGAAAGAGGGCCGTCTTCGGGCCGTACTGTATGGCTGAGTGCTGCAGGGGATTGTGACAACGGCAAGAGCAAACACTCGGACAACGGAGACGCTGTTTCTATCATACTTTGTACATGGATGACATTATGCTTGCAGATTCCTCCCGTCTTCGACCACTCGGCGAAAGTGGAGGCTCGCCGCTCCTCTTGTCAATGATTTCCCGGGCAGCCAGCAGTTGGACAAAGAACCATCTTCCGCATTCAAAGTTGTCGCTAAGGAACATTCTTTACTTGGTAAAGGTTCCAAAGATGTGTGGTACGAGTTGGTACCGTGGCTCGATTGGTGGTCGCGCGACATCAATTTTCTCCCAGGGTCCTACAGACTCCAGCGTCTTGCGGGTATTTCGGCACAGCTCGCAGCCATTCAAGGCGCGAGGCCACACGAGGTTGATGAAACCTGCATGCAAACACGATCAGCTTCTCGTTTTCTTGCAGGTGTTGGGCCCGACTTACGTTGGTAAAGCCGAAGGGGCTCGTTGACCGATACCTCGACGTGCTCATACAAGTACCACCTCCCGCCCTTCTTGAGGTACGAGTACAGCTCGGCAATGTTCTTCTCCGGCTCGGGGATACCACACAAGCAAAGGATAGACACGATGCTATCGACGCTTCCCTTCTCAATCTTGCCTCCCCACACGGTCGGGTCGTTCAACGACTCTATACCCGTGGGAACAATCTCGTACGTACCCTCCAGACCGGCCTCTTTCACATTTCTTCTCAGAGCTGGGTGCAGCTCGGTATTGGGCTCAACGCCGTACACCTTCTTTACGCCTTCGGCGACTCTGCGTCTCACGCCACCGGCAGCCATGGTGGCAGGCTTGTCTTTGGCGAAGAGGCTCACCCACAGCCCGGAGCCAGGACCGATTTCCAAGACGACGCCGTTCACAGGAGGGTGGACGGGGTCTTTGACTACATCGGCGCCAGTCACACGGCCTTCGAGGAGGGCAACCATGCGGTCACTATTGCCGGCACGGATGTTTGGCCCAGCCCAGCCCCAGAAAGCATAAAACCAGGCATCTCGGAGACGAGACAACGAGAGGAGTCGGCCAAAATCACCCGCGCGAATCAGACGGATGATGGTGCCAGGGAGGTAGTAGAAAGAATACGAAAGGAAAATCCAGGGACCTATGAGGCCCCTGGCGAGCTGGGCAAGTTCAATCAGAGAAGGCATGGCGGGCGCTCAGGGGGCTAAAGAGGGGTGAGAATGGGTGGGCGATGATGGCAATCGTGTGGTCGAAGCGAAGAGAATCGGGGGATTTCTGGTCGCCGCGAGTATTCTCCCAAAGTCCCAAAGTGAGTTCAGGTGTAAACATAAGAGGAAGAAGACGCGGCACCAGGGGGCAGTCGTTTATAAGTCGGAAAAGACGGATGACCTTCCGAAGTGAGAAGGGAAGCATTTCGCGGGGCATCTATGCCTGTACCGGGTGTCTCAGCAGCCCTAATGCCATTATCGTACACAAGCTATCTCAGCAGGCCCCACTCCCCGGCCTCTAATCTATTCCCCACCAGACCAACTGCCAATCGTACAACACGGGCTTCCTTCGACATCCATGCATGCCCGTTTTCTCCCTCCTGCATGCCGTCATTGCTGGTGACAATTCGCAGTCCTTGTCCCATTCGCCTATCACGTTCGCCAATTCACCAACGCCCCGGATCTTTTAACATGACCAACAACTAACAAATTGCACACGCTTTGTATCCGGTGAAGACCCCACTACCACACACCACCAAGTGGTTCGCCATGGCAGGGTCGCATTTGATCTTACACGCGGTCAGGCGCCAGGCGCCCCTCGCGCTGGCCGTCCACTTCAAGTCGATTGGCCCGCTTGGCTCCATTGTGTGTTCCAGGCAGCGAGACTTTGCCGGGTCTGGCTGTGCCTGGAGGTTGAGATGTGGTGGTTCGAAGGCGCGGTGGCCGCGATACGGAGCAGCTCGTCTGATAGCTGCGGGGGAGCTGTGAGATAAGACCCCAGCATCGGCGCTGAGGACCTGCTCCAGGCTCTGTGGATCTCCGTCAGCACGCGTGCATACCAGCCATACCCGCGAAGCACTTACTGGCCACTTGATGTGGTGCTCGGAGAGGGAGCGGATCTTTGAGACATGTTGAAGACGGTAGGTTAGGGCTTTAGAGATCCGAATGGCTGACTGCTTCCAGGGCAAGCTTTTTTACTGGTTTTCACTGAATAAAGCTGGAATGACGAAGTTGACGATGCTATTCAGATGTTCGTCCTGAGGACTCCGCTGCTGATATATGTGCAAACCAGATGCCCCGTCCTTGGCTACCTTACTCGAGTTGTCTGTCGTCTTCTGTTGAGGTTTGCTCAATTGAGAGAAGTCCAAGGGCACGCGCGCGCCCTTCGAAGCCATCGTCATCCTCACTCGCACCCTGTTCGAAACGTCAGGGCTGGCGACGCAATCCTTTGCGCGATGTCGCATAAACCTGCGGAAGGCGTTTTCCATGTCGCGGAGGGAGATGCTGATGGTGGGCGCTGCTGCCACCATTGGCTAGATCATCATTCCGCCCTGTCAGGCAAATGACCTTAGCAAGAGCAGTCCCCCTGCGCAAGCGGCGCAGCCTGCATGAAGAGAAGAGCGCAGCTGCGCCCTTGAGCATAATAGAAGCAAGGCGCGCCTTCTTTTCATCGCATCTTATTTCTGCCATTTCTCGCGCTGCGCAAGTGCGAGATTCTCACTCACCTAGGCTTTCTTCCACCATGGGCTTGCAAGACATCGAAGCGCGGGCTACCAGGGCCGTCGGTGTGGTTGATGATGACACCAAGGGAGATCGAAAGCCATCACACGACCCTTTTGTACGTACAGACGAAGAGGCCTCCTTCGACCTGGCAGCCAAGTTCCTCCGGATGGACCGCGCGACCCGCCGTGCAATCGCTTTGCAATATCAGCCAGACGAGGCTTTCATGGATACGTCTCCAGACAGACTTTCGCCCGTCACGATTGATGAAGGGAGGGGTACATGTTCGACCAAGCGGGAGGTTCATCCAACCCTACCATTCCGCGGTAAGGAGTCAGACTCCAGTCTGGAATCAAGGAAACACTGCCGGACTAGTTCCTCCATCGACAGCCTCGGAAGCCACTCCGAATCGACCAAGGAGACTGCTTGCGAACGCATCTCGGGCGACTCTGGCTACGGCTCAGATTACCGTCGAAGGCGTATCCAGTCTGAGTACCTCCGTGGTGCCGATGGAAGCATCCAGAGACGAGAGGCAGCGACCGGAGCTGGCTTGCAAGAGACCGCGGCCAATCGACAACTACAGAAAGGCCGTCAGCATCACATTCCTGCCCGGGTTGATTACGATGATTCCGATATCGAAGAATCGTTTCCTGAGTCTCGCTATTCTACGGCCTCGCACCGCAGAGACACCCTGTCCGCTAACTCCGCTGGCGAGAAGAGTACTAATGCGTACGGCCAAGCTACTCGGAGACGCCCACGGCCATGCGAGCATCCCCGTCAAGTAAAGGGCCTACGAAGAGTCAGGGGCAGCACGGCTCTGAGACCAGAAACCCCAGAAAATCCACCCCATTCGTCGCCAACTCATGGATCCAACAATCAGATTTCAGGCCGCCATTCTCTCGAAACACTGGACAACGCCAGTTCAGTGGAAACGGGTGATCAACCCGTGCCCGGAACTAACACCGCAGGCGTCCAGAATACCCTCCTATCGATGTCAAGGATGATGTCTCAACCAAGATGCGAAGTTACACCGCTGTCTATTCCTTGGTCAGTAGCTTCATCGCGCCCACGCTCCGAATGTTTCTTTGCATCACAGAATGCTCGGAATCCACTGGTGATAGCGACGGAAACTCCTCTATCGAGTCCAGCGTCTTCTCTATTCCGGAGTCGCCCATCGAAGAGCACCACATCCGCCCGGACGACCCCTTTCACAACCATCTGGATGCCGCAATCACCGCCGTCGTTCAGAATTACCAGGACTGGCAAGTTCAGCAAAGAGGTGGCTCAGTCGGCGAGAAGGGCACCAAGCGAGCGAATGTTTCAACCCCGGACTCTTCTCATCACGCAAGAAAGCGTCCCCACACTGGCAAGCAAGATCGAATGCGTTTGGACGAAGATGATGATGCAGGCCTAGGCTCTAAACGTGCCAAGTTCCCAACTTCATCCTCTGCTTCAGGGAGACAGCTTGCCTGCCCTTTTTGGAAGAAAGATCCGGAGAATCATCGCCAATGCCACAAGAAAGTCCTCAGCAAAATCAAATATGTCAAGCAGCATCTCTATCGATTCCATGAGGCGCCCATAACGTCAGCCTGCTGCGGTGCCGTATTCGAGACCGAAGACGCGCACGATCAACATGTCCGCGCGCGGCAATGCCAGATCATCCCGGGAGGTGTACAAAGGCAGGGACTGACCCGCGCTCAAATTCAGGAGATTCATCGTCGTGCGGATCCAAGAAAGACCGAGGAGGAAAAGTGGTTTGCCATATGGGATATTTGCTTCCCTGGCCACCCTCACCCGACATCAGCATACATCGACAACGATCTCTCCGAAGATCTCCGCAGCTTCCGTGAGTTCTTCACGAGCCAAGGCGCCAACATCATATCGGACTTTCTTCACGACAGCCCGTCCGACAGGCGCATCGAAAACGAACAGGCTGTGCTATCTTCGGCACTGGAAAGGATTTATGATGACTGGGCTGCGGCAAGGGGGCTGCGAGCCATTCCGAGTTTGCTGACTCCGCCAAACACGGAGCCTTCCAATCCCACAGACTCGGACGGTGGAAGTCATGTCTCTCTACCAGTAAGAGAGGCGGTGCATGAAGTTTTGCATCGTGAGAATCTTGCAGATGGACTTTCGCAAGAATATGTACAGACTGCATATATGGTCGATCCAGTTATATCCGTTCCGACGAGCGGCCTACAGCTTCAGGATCTTGGGTTTGATGGCACGGAGTTCCTGCAGCAACACCCCCTTTATAACGACCTTTCAGGTCTCGAGGGGGCTGACAATACATACGCAGATGCTCGTGACTGGGATCAACGGTGGCATAGTCATGGACCGCCATTTGCGAGGTAAGTGGTATGTAGATTGGTCTATGAGCGAGTACGTCGAGCACAACAACCAAATCTCAAAACATGTTCTTGAATGCCACCATCTCAGCTTTTATTCTTCTCCTCCCCGTCTCCCACAGCTAAGACCAAGGTTCCCTTTCACCCAGTGCCGAGCACCGCGGTTGTGCTTGGCGAACTTAGCAAGGGGCGTTGCTGACGCAAGCTCTTTCGCCGGGGCACTGCTTCGGGCACGACCATCTGCTGACGCTGTCGACGCAGTCCGTACCGTCACAGTAGCCAGCCTGGGACACAAATGTCAGTATTGCTTTGAGCTTATAGTATGAGGTCAACTCACAATTGCAACGGCGGGGAAGAGCATGGCAGCAGCCGCGACGAAGAGGTTGGCGAAACGCATGGTGAATTGTGTGTGGATAGATCGTGAGTCTTGGTTGCTTTTGGTAGATGACGAGTTGAAGTGAGTTGTGAGTGATTCAAACAAACTAGGTGTCAACTACGACGAACCTCACCGTCTTTAAGTACTAAAGACATCGCTCACAAGTCTGTAAACTGTAAAGGTCGAGTCCCGGAGAGATGCTTGAAGTCCGCTTGCTCCGCTAGAATTACAGCCGAGTCAGGGGAAGAACTCAAAATAGATTAAATCCCCCTAAGTTGTGGTGATTAGTATTCGTACTCCACAGAGACTAAACGTGCTCTTCTACACGACAACAACTCTTTTGTACGGGGACATGTTGGTCTTATTGTGGCAGTACAGCTGTACAACACTCGCTCATCATACCTTACACTCTTCTCATTTGGTTACTAATCACCAGCCGACACAAATGGCGCTCCGAGGCTTAGTGCCAAAACAAGCATCGGGTTCCTTGCAAGTTTGGGTTGACTGAACCTATTTCCCTTCACTTCGAATTCAACCTTCAGATATACTACTTTTGGCTGTTGCTTTGGGACGCCCATGAAGTGATCCAATAATCCGGACCGCCTTCCGTCGCCGGTTCCGCCGCTGCCCCTCCTGAACCTGAGAGCGAAAAGGACCCAGCCCCTATGGGGGCGAGCCCTGGCCCTTTTCGGACTTGGCCCGCAACGCCAGACCGCATGAATTCACCGTGTGTTGTTCCCCAGGGGGTTGCTCGACCGCGCGCCCTTGCAGATCTATGTACTTGTGTAAAAGCGTCTCTCCTCGTCCCCTATCTCGAGGGTATCGTCGCCAATTCGAGGTTGACTCGCGTAGATATGGGGGCAAAGTCATATCTCGCCGGTGCAGCATGCCGTCTCATGATAATTGCGCGGGTTGAGGGACAACGGACAACTCACAAGTCCAACTACGGCTGTTGAACGTGTCAGATCTTCGAGCAAAGTGTAGGTTGATAAAGTTGCAATCGAATCGTCGATGTTGCAATCGGTAGCCCGCACCCCCGTCAACTCGGTTCATCCCATCGTCAGGGACACGCTCTCATTAGGCGATGGCTTCAGCGCAAGTCATGGACAACTATACTACAAAGTATATAAGCAAGAACAGCATGCTTGTGGCTGAATACACGGCTAGATTCTGTGCAGTACCCCGAACCTCAGATGACATGAGCTTTGGCCAAGGCTTGGTCTAAGTGGCGTAACCAGGGGAGACGTACGCAAAGCTCCGCCGGCGCGAGCGAACCGGCGGTGAATCTTTTACGGTATACAGGGACCGGGGAAACTGTAGGGCTGAGAGTACGGGTACTGCTTATCCTCCAGGTATCTTGCCCCTCAGATTTAGGCTGAGTAACTCAGAGTTCCCCGCCCGGGCTCGCGGTATGATACCCTTTACTCGGGATTTCCTTATATTCGCTTCTTTAGCGTACGCATGATTAGTATGTAGAGACGCGGAGCCATTCATGATTTTGGTCCATCGCTAGGTTAATTGCTCCGGGTGCCTCCGTCGGAGACTCCGCCTTGCTCGCCCGAGGCTGTCCGTGCCGGCTTACAGACCAAGGAGCAGGAAATCCCCGAATTCGGCCGAAAATCGGCCTCAAGTTGTCGTCACAACATAGCCATGAAGAGTCGTTCGCTGACCTGCATACCCTGACAACAGTTATCGGCCAGCATCGCCGGCACGAATATGTGGGCCGCAAAGAAGGAGTAGTAATCAACATCTCAACGTTGTGCCGTGTATTCATCTAAACAAATGGGTATCTTGTCCGTCCCAGAACGCCTAAAGTTCATCATCGTCCGAGTCATAAATCCAAATGGGTGTTTTCGAAGGAACAATTCCGACGCCTCCCTCGACGGGCTCGGTCTTGACTTCCTTCTTCTTCACCGCCTCCTCCGCTTGGTCACTCTCATAATCGGTCTCGGCATCCAGGTCAGCGTCATATCTGTTCTTCTCAGCTTTCACCTCGGTCTTGACCTCCTCCTCCGCCTTGACAGTCTCCTCGGCCAACAGCTTGCCCTCGCGGATGCGATAAAACGCCTCCAGGCAATTCCGCCTCTGCGTCTGCGTCCAGCTGCCCACGACGAGCGCAAACTCCGTCGCGCTCCGAAACCCAAACTCCTTGGCCATCGAGCAAAACTGCCGCCGCATCACGTCCTCGGGCGGGTTGTACACGTACGAGAACCCCTTGAGCTTCTGTGCCTGCGAGTCAAACACCTGGCTGTCGGCGAACAGAGCGCCGTCGCCCTCCGGGTCCACGTCGGAGCTCGCGGCCATCTCGGCCTTGCGCGAGAGCTGCTCCTCAATCTTGGAGGTGCCGATGACCTCCGAGTTCTCGTGGGTGTACTCGACGCCTGCGGCGGACAGGATGGCTTGCACGGCGTCGGACTTGGGCTGTTGGGATTTGACGGTGTCGAGGTAGTCTTTCTGGTTCTTGGCGGCGAGCACAGCGGCGAGCTGGGACATGCCGGCGTCTTCCGCGTCTGCGGGCTCCTGTTTGACGGCACCGCCAAGGTCTTCCTCCTTGACGAGGTTCTCCATGTCGACGGTGGTCATTGCGATGTCGTTTCCGACTCTGGCTTCTGCGATGTTGGTCTTGTTGACGATGTCGCGGATGACGAGCTGGTTCTCGCGGTAGGTGAAGAGATTTTCGAGGCCGAAGATTTCGCCTTTCCGGTCGGTATCTTGCTGTACGCCCTTGAAGTAGCGGCGCTCGGAGGAGGCCGTGTAGCCGATGTTTGCCTGCTGCTGTTTGTAGATCTGTCTGGCATAGACGATCTCCTCAATGGTGCCGGAGGAGACCAGACGGAAGACGTCGACATCACGCACTTGACCAATACGGTAGGCTCTGTCTTGGGCCTGGAGGTCGTAGGACGGATTCCAATGGGGGTCGACGATGACGACCTTGTTTGCCGAGGTGATGTTGAGGCCAACGCCGCCAGCCTTGGTCGAGATGAGGAAGACGAACTGAGTCGGGTCGGAGTTGAAATTGTCAACGGCCTTCTGCCGGTCTTCATAACTTATGCCACCATCGAGGTAAGTGACACTGTAGCTGGTGTTGTGGAAGAGGTGTTGGAGAATTCTCAGGAGGCGCACGCTGTGTGAGAAGACGAGGACTTTGTCGCCGGCCTCATGCCAGAACCTGAGAAGTTTCTTGAGGACCTTCCACTTGCCACAGAACTCTGGGTTTGCTAGGTACATGATCGCGTCTCGATTTTCGTACAAAGATTTCCAGGTGTTCGGGCAGCAGTCGCGCAGCGTGCGCATCTCGCGCTTATGCTTGTCCTCGGAGTCTGTGCCTTGAGGTACCAGTAGAGTGAGGTGGTTCACCAGCTTCTGAGAGGTGACGACACAAGGAAAGATGATGGAGTGCCACGGCGTCCCGTCCTCAATCGTCTTCTTGCAACACCAACCCTGGCCCTTGCCTGATCCACACGCACAAGGGTTTGAAAGCGTACGAAGGAGCTCGACATCAGGCCTACTGAGAAAGTTCTTGTACGCTTCCTGCTGGGATTCCGTGAGCGGGCAGAAGACGACTCGGTCTGTCTTCTTGGGAAGTTGGTGGGCAATGAGTGTCTTCATCCTTCGAAGGAAGAAGCCCGGCAACAGATTATTGACCAGCTTCCGCGCGGTAAGACGGGCATTCTTCAATTGGATGAGCGTCGCGTCATGTGACTGGCCTGTCTTCAAAGGTTTGGTGATGGTGTTATTCCACTCTGATAGACTACCAAAGTGACCCGGGTTCGTCCAGTTGAGAAGTGTCCATAGTTCCTCGTACTTGTTTTGAATTGCTGTACCTGTCAAGCCGATACGGCAAAGGGCGTTGACATCATTCATGGCCTTGGTGATCTCCGAGCTCTTTTCTTTGATTTGGTGACACTCGTCAGCTACCACGGCATCCCACTTGACCGTGTTGACATAGCTCTCGTGGTTCTTGTAGGTTGTATACGTGGTAATCATTATCTCGATCCGGCCAGACCGGGCCGAAGCCAGGATATCCTCCTTTTCAGGGCCATGGAAGACGCCAACCTTCCACCAGCCCCAACGGTTCAGCTCGATCTTCCAGTTCTCGATGATGGAGCCCGGGCAGATGATCAGCGCTCTTGGATACCACCGCCCCGCTTCATCGCGCATCTTGCGCAGTCGTTTCCAATCGCGCTCGTCGGCCGTCTTTCCAAACGCTGCCGTGAGGAAACTGGCAACCTGCACCGTCTTGCCAAGGCCCATGTCATCTCCAAGGATGCCACCTCTTTGGTACACAAACAGGCGGTGCAGGAACTTGACGCCGACGATCTGGTAGTCGCGGAGATATTGCGCGATGGATGCTGGGATGACGCCCGCCGAGTACTCCAGCTCGATGTCTTTGTATGGTCGACATGGCTTGATCTTGGAGCTCTCCTCAAACTTTGGTCGCCGGTCCAAAGGTAGTCCTCGTTCGTCCTCGGAGAACTTAAAGTCGTGGTATTCTGGAGGCAGGAGAAGCCCGGCGTCTCGTAGCTTCTCGCGCTTGTCGTCGAACTTCTTCCTCCGCTCTTTGAGGTACACGGGTACCTGTGCGATGTCGAATTCGTCTTCATCGGTATCGTCGGGCTGCTTGCCACTCGCAGTGGCCTTCTTCCCTCCCTTCGCCTTGGGTTTCGCCTTTCCCTTGCCCTTGCGGCCTGATGCGAGCTGCGCCTTGCGCTTCTTGAGTTTGGGCAGGTCGTCGTCGGAGTCTTCATCCCACACCTCCTTCACCTCGAAGTCCACAAGGTCATTCTTGCGCTTGCCAAGGGCTTTCTCGCTGGGTCGCTTGGGCTCGCTGATGTCGGTTGCGGTATCTTCGTCGGATATGACTATCGCGGTTTCCTTCTGGGCGGCCATCGTGGAGGAAGTCGCATGGTTCGCTGTTTGGTCTGGGTAGATGACGCAGTGAAGTGGATGATGGCGGGGTGGGAAGACGCGACGACGCGACTTTAGTGCAGGGGGAGCACTAAAATGTGCTGAAGAACCCTGGCGGGCTGCCGAGGCGGGTGCCTAATGCGGGGCAATTCTGAACCTTGCTAAGGCTTCCAAGGTAATGGTGAACACCCTGACTTGGCTATCACATTTCAGATCATTCACCTTTCAACACTTCAAATGCCTATAATGTAATTCTGCCTTATTTTACTCGAATGTGATGGGGCCTTCGTGCAGAAGGAAGGGGCGCAGGCGACGAAATACGGTACAGCAACAAAAGACACTCGTCTCTGCTTTTTAATTTGATCGCCTTGATGGGATTCATTTTACGCCATATCCACCAAGAAGCTGCCTTCCATCCCGAATAACTCCAGACTTTTCTCTAACCCTCATACCTTGTAGGCAAGGGTTCAGGTAGGTACCCGAACGCCTTGGTCCATCGTGTTGACGGCGAGGGTGTAGAGAGGCATCATAGTGCCCCATTCCGCTCCGAACGACGTAAGAATCGCCTGCATGTCAGATCCGCTGGGCTGGGTACCGGCACCGACCCTCTGTCGAACCTTCTCCTGAATCCCCTTGATCTGCTGGATCTTCGTCTTCTCGTCTTCCGTCGCCGGACGGGAGTTCTCGCAGGCGCGCCCTCGTCCAACCACTTGTTCATCGCATAGCTCGGAGAGCCGCGAGGCGGGTCCAGGAGGATTTCCATTCTGCTGTCCTGGTGCTCCTTTCCCATTCCCGCCCGCCAATTTGGTCCGTAGAAGAGCTCCATGTTCTCAGGCGTGTCCTTTCCTGCGAGGATGAGGCGGCGCACTGGTTTGCTGCGGTCCGTTAGCTATTGCTTTCCCGTGTCCTTTGGAAAGGAGCTTACGCTATCCCCTCGGGAGGGGCTCCGGAGCCTGGAACTCCAAGGCCAAGCTCCCTCATCAGAGCCTGTGCTTCAGGCTTGGCGCGCGCAGTCTTGTTGTAATACTTGTATGCCTCCTCGCCGGCATCATCATCGCTCATGGGTATGGATGGGCTCATGAACGACCCGCCCATGGCCTCCATAGGCGAGCTGGCCGTGCCGTTTCTTGAGGCCTTACTCGGGCGGTTGGCGAGGCAGGTAGGCTTGTGCTGCTTCCAGTGCTTCTTCTGGCAGTCCTGCGAATGGTACCAAGCCTGGCTGCATGCCGAGCACTTCTTCAGCGGCTGCGAGAGGCTGGCGCTATCCGCTCCACAGCCGTGACACTTGGAGCGGTCGCCCGGGCTGACGGCAGACTGCGCAGGCACATTTGCGCTCAGGAACTTCATCATGTTGTCCAGGACACGAAGCCACGAGTCTTTCAGAATCTCTTTTTCTTCGGCGGTGCTGTTTCCAAGCTTACAAAGCTCCTCCTTGACACCATGCTTCTTAAGACCGGCCTCGATGGCAGCGGCTAGTCGGGTATCATCAATAGCCCAGGTCCAGGGAGCGAAGGGCATGGGATCGTCTGGTTGTCTGCCGCCGGGAGATTCGCTGCCCTTGATGAACGTGCTGAGAAGGAGTGGGATGGCGGCTTCGGCTTTCTCGTCGACGGTGGACAGAGACAGTACCTGGCCCGGTCCAGATTGCAGAACAAATCTGCTCTGTGGGTGAACGGCGAAGACGACATCGCCAGGTGGTTCCAGCGGCACGTGGTTCACGCGAAAGACCCAGTGGTTAGGAAGGCCGGTGGGAGTGGTGCGCGGCCGATGAAGGGCGTTGAACGAACGCACGAGGTCCTCCATGGTGACGGTGACCGTTGTGTTGTTCTCACTTGGAAGTCAACTTGTAAGCTAGCAGGTCGGGGAAGGTGTGTGAAGTTGTAGAATCTCTCATAGAAGCTAGCCATGAGCTTGGGTCGGCGGGGTTATCGCGGGTCGTGGAGTCGCGGGGTCCAATCCAGATCGAATTGGCCAATCATGAGCTTCGTTGAGACACAGGGCCCTCTGAAGCTTTCTTTTTCCTCGTGGACGGTGACTAACCTCAAACTCAACATCATCGCAGTACAGCAGCAAGGAGATACGCAGCGCAGGCAAGGTGCCGACAGACTAGCAAACGCTGTCGACGAATCCATGTAGTGCATTTGGCGCTCTGATCATACAGCAACAAGCCAATCGCCCAGCTTATTCCCCCTTGGTTAACTGCTATACGAATATTCGAGTCATGTCCAGCGGCCGTCTCGCTTTAGTTTGGATGAAATTCGAAAGCGAATGGACTCATCCCAACAACGTCCCATTCGTGCTTTCGGTTTGCGTCCTTGCCGACTGCACGGGGCGCCGGACCAACGCCGGTCTTGTGAAAAGTCCGTTGCTTGTTCAAACATGTGCGCAGCGAGAGGTATGTACGTACGCCTGCCGACCACTTTCATAGTTCACGCCCCGCCCACCTGGAATGGCGAAGCAGGCTGGTCATCAGGAGGTAAACGCGATAGATGTACCATCAGCTCTTTCCCAATTCCCTGTGTTCTTCTTCTCAAGGCCGTTTATGCGTATGATATCGTAAATTACATTCCCGTGTACCAAAGACGTGCGTGAGGGTATGCTGTCCTGTTGCTCCGCTGCCAAAGTGCTCATAATTTCCCCTCCCCTTAATTTTGGTGTATCAGCCAGTATATCTGCTGGTTCGATGCCCGTGATGCTTTTTGCGCTCGTCCCGCCGCTCGTCGTCTCCAACTCGTAAGTCTCGGTGCTGCTTGTCCTGGCCGACCCCGCCCTCTGCGCGTATTCTTGGTACCCGGCGTCTTCCAGCGCCTTGGCCGAATCAGGTTCGCGGAAGACTGCCCCTTCCTCCTCGTCAATGTACCGCAGGACCATCGTTCCCATCCAGTTGCTGAACCTCGCGTTGTTGACTGGCGATCTCGGGTTTCGCAGTCGGTCGTAGTAATCGCGGATATACCGCCCGCGCCGCCAAAAGGGCCTAGTGAAGAGGGGGCTCAGCACGGGAAGCGTCACGGTGATGAGCCCGACGCCGAGTTCGCGGAAGCCCCATCTGTTGATATTGATCACGGACGGCGCCCCGGTGAGCGTAGACACCGCTCGTATGATCGCTGTGGATATGACGAAGAGGCCTGATGATAGGAGGATCGCGACTCCAACCTTGCGGCGTAGGGTAACTCGGAGATGCCACAGGATCGGTATTGGGATCGAGAGGAGAGCGGCGTCGGTGAAGATGTTCAACCATAGGAGCATCCAGAAATTCTGCGGTCGGAATGTGCACTCGGGACCGGGCAGTGGTCGGATTCGCCAGTTGTCGGAATATCTAGCACCTCGTGTCAATGACGTTTCCGCTCGATATCTTCTGCAGGACGTACGGTTGACAACTTAGCGTGACGGTTAGGCACAAAGCAATGTATGACAGCCCGCATAACCAAAACAACGCGATGAGTGTCTTTCGTCGTAGGATTCCCAGAGTCAGGCGCTTATAGAAGAACAGTACCGTGAATTTCAACACCCCTATTCAATGTTCAATGTCATTAGAGCGCGCCTCGCGCCTATACTCTGCGTCAGACTTACATATACAGCCTGGGTATGAATACCAAGAGATAAACTCCAACTTGGAGCCAAGCTCAAGAATCCGAACGTCGTCTTCAGAAAGCGACTTGACTGCATCTGCGGTAACGTCGATATTCCCGCCCGTGTGATACGTAACCTGGACGATGTATATATTCAACGAGTACAAGGCGAGGACTGGGGACTGTTAGACATGAAATTCTTCATCGCAAGAGCCGCTGGATAACACACAGGCAGAGCAAGCCAGTCATCGCCCCGAAACCCGCGAAACCCAACAGTTCGAAATCGCACCGCGTATCGCAAGAGTATCACGAACACTCCGATTGCGTACCACGTCTGGATGAATTGTCAATATCATTCCCACCAGTCAGAACGGAGGGCCAGAGACGCGCGACTCACCCAGACCTCAGGTAAATAAGAGTCGTCCTGTTCCAAGTGCACATTTGAACTTGGCCCCCGCATGATTCCTTCTCGACAGGGTCGGGCATCCGCATCGTCGATGGCACAGATATCATCAGCGAAGTAAGCTGAAGTTGGGAGATGTCATTCGGTGGGGGTGGGGACAGGTTGACGATCCGTTCCCATGGGACGAGTGATTCGTGCCGACGGGAGAAGCTTGTATTTTTCAAAAAGATACAGGGACGGCGACGGGACAAGAAACGCCCGGTGGAAGCTTCCCCTCGAATCGCGTCCTAAGGCGCCTTTGCATTGCATACTGCTGCCCTTTGGCAGTCGAGAAGGGGACAACGGGCGCGCGGGGGAAGAACCGACTGCCAGCGAACAAAGAGGCACAACCTCGGCGAGCATCATCCCGGTCAAAACGGTCAAAGGAAGCAAGCAGCACGTCTAAACGCCGCCGGACTGAAACTTTATTTAGTCCCAAAGTAACCCAATTGCTACTGATCAAACAGATTCTCCTTTGGCAATTGGAGCTAGGGCTGCACTCGGACCTCCTTGTCACTCGCGAATCGGGGGCTCGAAATCGACCAAAAGTACGGGTGGTGGGGGATCATCGCGATAAATATCCCAGACTCGCCGCCCGCGCACGTACATAGCTGCGCTGTCCTAATCGGCAAGCCTTTCTGGTTTTGGGCCCGTCGTCTGGAATTGCAAAACCAGCGATCTTTTGGAGGTGCGTCCTTTGTTGATCGGTCCCGTGTCGATCGTGGGAGGGAGCTGTGCATTGCGTGGGCACGTTGTCAGACTTCACGGGAGCATCGGGACGCCACGTGGGAGATCAGAGAAATTGGAATTCCACGGGAGAAACATCGCTCTTGCCTCGCAGCACACACACACACACACGCACCCTGAAATTATACACGCGCCATTGAGAACCTGTCATTACCATCAATCACAACTTTGACAGCGCCGGCGACACATCTGAACCCCCTCCAGCCCGTCCGTACACAATGGCATGGTTCCTCGCGAGTCTCTCCTTGCTGCCCTGCGGCTCGTCCGAAGCCTTAGCCGCTCTGCCGACAGAGGTCTCACCTCTGTAGCGAGAGAGTATATCGAAAGCCGGTTGACTGCCATCCCTGCTCGCGTCGGCATGCAGCAGCACCGCCGTGAGAGCATCAGCTACAGTCCACAGGATAGACCGCGCATCTCCGACAAGGTCCTCCTGCGAACCCCGTGTTATCTCCGTCTTGACTGATTGCCATGAGTCGGACGGTGTCCATGCGGAGGAACTCGCCTCGGCAGCCTGAGACCAGCTGTTCGAGTTGCCGAGGACGGCGTCCAGGGCATCGATGGATTCCTGGCCACCCTTTGGATGTTTCAGCGCCCGCAAGAAATCTGTAGCTAGAACATCGGTCGTTCCTTCCCAGATTGAGAGGACGCAGCAGTCGCGGTAGATGCGTGAGATGTTGAGGTACTCCGTTTCCTCGTTCACCAAGTAGCCGACGCCGCCTAGAGCCTCCATACAGCTGTACAGCAGCGGGATCGACTTCCTGCAGACGTACGCCTTGCAGAGAGGCGTCAAGACTCGCAGCAGGGGCGCGATGTGCTTTTGGTCTGGGGTTATAGTGGCAAGCGCTGGAGGCAGCCCTGACTTGCTCGTTTGAGGGTGCTCGTCTAGGCCCAGGAGATAGGATGTGAAGAACGTGAGCAGCATGAGGCCGTGGTACTCTCCGGTCATATCCGCCAGTGTTTGCATGTGCAAGGGGCTTTCTGCGAGCAGCATCCTCTTGCCTCGCCCAGCGCCGACTTGCCTGGCCTTGGCGTATGCCCTCGCGATGGCTAAACCACGGCCAACGTAACTCACAGCACCAACGGCGGAGTGTATCCGTGTAAGCGTGAGAATCGTGCTGATCTCGTTGACGCCGCGGCCCTCCTTCCCAAGCAACCAGCCTCTCATGCCTTCCAGCTCTAGTTCAGCGGTGGGCAGTGACTGCGTGCCGAACTTATTCTTGAGTCGTTGGATCCGAACCCCATTCAGCTCCACTCCAGCAGCCCCTTTGGACTTTCCAACCATGGTCGTTGCTGACGGATCATGACGCCTCATTGGGGTGTAGAATGCGCTGATCCCGTTCTGAGTTCTTGCCAGAAGGACGCTCATCGCCGAGTCCGTGGCACTGGAGAACCACTTGAAGCCGGATATGGACCACGGGCCGAGGGGGACGTTCTCCTCGGCGTTCGCCAGGCCCGGTTGCGCTGACGGGTCGTACGTCGCGACCGTCTCCGTAAGCGACACATCGCTCCCACCGATGCGTTCAGTCATCCACTGTCCACTAGTCCACGCCTTTGAGGGGTCTCTGGACAGGAGGTGCTGCAAGGCATTGTCGAGAACTTTGCGCTGAGTCGGACCCAGATCGCGGTTCTGTAGGTGCAACTGCAGCAGTCTCGCCGCGCCGTCTTGCATGGCCGAAGGGCAGGTCACGTTCGACGCGGAGGGGCTCCATAGATGTATCCTCAGGAACTGGATCACGCGAGCGGATGACCCGAGAGAAGTGTCGTACCCGGTGGCGACGATGCCCTTTGCGATGCCAAAGTTTTGCAAGCCGCGCCACCCTTCGCCGACGACGAGTTCGGTCTTTGGTCTCCCGAAAGAATCGCGGCCGTTGCCCTTCAGATACGGCTTGTTGTGCTCGGATTCTGTGACCCATTCGAAGACCTGGTCGGACAGAACGTCCTCGCCGAGTTGGGCGATTTCGACCTCAACGCGGCTAACGACATCTTTTGGGACGAAAACTATCTACCGTCAGCAAAAGAACCCAACCACGAGTTCACTTTTTTTTTCTTACGTCTCAATGCTCTCTGAAAACTGGCATCGTCAAAAAATTGATTCGGCAGGACCGGGAGTTCCTGAAAGAAGCCCGTATTGGAGCTAGAAGGCTTCATCTCGAATGGCCTCTAATGATTCGAAATACTGCACGTGACACGTCAGGCCAGTGTCGCAAAACAAAATCCAAGCTCTAAAGCTCTCGAAAACTATCTTATATCTGTCAGATTCATGCTGAAAGGATGAATCCAGACTCCCGGGACGATGTGAGACACGCGGGGTCGGCAATTTGTGGGGCTCCACCGAGAAGTCTGGGGTAAACGCCGACAGACAGACCCACAAAGAGCCGACAACCCTCCGGACCGAGGTCAAATATTCCGCTATTTCCCCACAAGTGCGGACTTATTCCGCGCAGCGCATCTCGCTGCATCCTTCTTTAACCTTGAATCGACGCCAAGTTCTCTACTGTCGGATGAACAGTATTTCCCTTCGCGCACCAGACTAAGTAACGATGGGAAAGACGGCACGGCGGCTTCCATTTGAAGTCTTGGACAACATCATCCTCTCCAAATCTAACGCGTGGCCCGTGGCCCACTCACCGACCACATCGGAAACCCATCTCGAAATCGACCACCTAGAGCAGCCTGGGTGACCAAGTCCGGCGCGCGAAAACCAGATGAAGAGAACAATGCGCTTGGCCCTACGTAACGATCCGAGCCGACATCAGCCCCGGCGGCGCACCAGCGCTCAAGTACCGACATGAAGGGGGCGTTCTAGTCTCGCGATGCACTGCGCTGCAGTGTTGTAGGAAAAGGCGCTACGACAACACGATGCAACCAAAGCGGACGCCGTTTGATGAGCCCGGGAGGTCAGCCACTTCATTCTTTGGTCATCAAACGTGCATAAGAAATTGGTCTCATTTGCTGCCACAACAAGCCCCCCCCCCTCGGGGGAGGGGGATGAGGGGAGGCTTGAGAATCGTGTGGCTGAAGCTGGTTGGACCGATGGCCCTGCCACAACAACACCACACCCCAAAGCGAAATGAAGAAATGACGTCACTTTCACCTTTCCTCCCGCCTGCGACGCGCGCAGCCCTGATTTCTGCGCGTCTTGGGCGACGACATGCCCGAAAAAGAACTTTTCCTGAGTCACCAGGCATGGCACTAGCCACACAGATCACCCCATTCAGGTCCTGTGATGCGCCCATCGCTGCCCGTTTCGCCGATCGGGAGCATTCTGGGCCCCTTCGAAAGCCACAGCGATCGCCACAGGTTTCGCAACGTCGGCGCCTCGTTCTTGGTGATGAGGCGCGACGTGAATGTTCCTGCCGGGCTTCCGTGACTGTATTACTCAGTTCAGGGTCTGTTTTTTTTTTTTCTTCCAGGATCGTAGAGGCAGGATTACGACGCTGTAACCCTCAGGCGACAAATATCGTGATGAGGTCATACCACAGCAAGCCCGGCTTGCCCAAACTCCAAAGTCATGATGGTCTAACTAGATGCTTTCTTTCTTCTTGGCTCGAAATGTCTCGGCTCTTTGGCGCTGAACTTACTTCTGCCGCCCAGACGACCGCTCGCATTGGCTGACAACATGAAGATATCACAATTGTAATGACTCCGGTCCAAGTAGGCAGGCTAGCAACAGAGCCAGCAAAAAGGATAGGCCGTCAGCCTCCAGGGTCGCAACATCCCATCGCGGCCCCCCGCAAAGGCTTGTTTCAAACCTCACGACCCGGGCTGCCTCCACGCGCCGCCCTATCAGAGCCCAACTCCCAGCCCTAGCCCACCCGTCCTTCCCGTCTGCCCATTTCCTCCCCTAGCCAGATGACCTCATTTGGATAGCACATATGCAGGGTACCAAGCGCCGCCGTCCATTTCTCGCTGGTTCGGCCTGGCCTAGCAAAGCTCACAAACTCTCGAGAGCGTGCCACGAAGCCCGCTGCGCGATGCCAGTCCCAGTGACGTTAGCCAACATCCCCCTTGTTCCCTCCATCCCTCCCTCCTCTACGATGCCGGCAATACGCGAGCGATCTTGGCAGGGTTTAGCATTTCCCCCCCTCCCCTCTGTCCTGCAGGAGAAAAGAAGGTCTCGGGACTTTGTTGTTACACTGCTATTACTCACTCGTTTGCTTTGGCGCGGCGTTCTGCCCATGTAGTGGCACGCACACATACAAGCTAAAAGCCGAGCCGTGAAGAAAAGGCCCCGTTGGCGTATCTCGGCGCGGTGACGAGATGACGGTGTGAGTTTGTCAAGGGAGGTGGCCGCCCATTCTCGCGTCTCCTCCAAACCTGCTTCTGGCCGTGGGCGTCATCCTGATGTGACTCCTGTTGGTCCGATCCAGACCTTTCTCTCACACCCGTGAGTCTTGTCTGTTCTTGGCTCATCCTGGGTGTTCATAAATAGTACTTTCCATCTCAGTTCCCCCTCACATCCCTTCTTGTTCCTCAAACCAGACAAACCACTAGCAGATCAACAAACACTTCGTCGTGCGACGGACACACAAACACCTCGGCCAACCAACTACTACCCCCTTTCCGTAAGCAAGAAAAGCTACAATCATCAAAATGGCGATCGACCGCATCGTACAAATGATCTTCCGCGCCGCGGAGCTGGCCTTCGCCGCCATCGTGACCGGTATCACCGGCGCCTACCTCCACGCCCACGACAACGCCTCCTCGTGGGACAATGGCCGCTTCATCTACACCATCGTGGTGTCCAGCATCTCGATGGTGTTCGCGCTCGTCTGGCTGCTGCCCTTCTCGGGCAGCTTCGTCCACTGGCCCATGGACATTTTCATCAGCATCCTCTGGTTCGTCTCGTTCGGTCTGCTCGTCAACGTAAGTTTTTACCTCTCTCTCTCCCCCCCCCCGCTCCCCTGCCACAAGAAGCAATACTGACAGAAGCCCTTTCAGCTTATTGGTGATGGCTGCGGCCCCGTCTTCGACTGGAGCAACGTCAGCCCCCGCGGCGACGACTGCGGACGCCACAAGGCTAACATCGCCTTCACCTTCCTCTCCGCCATCGTCTGGCTCGCGTCCGCCCTCATCGGTCTCTTCTGGGTCCGCCGTCGCACTGCTGTTGCCGACAACCGCCCTGCCGTCCACCGCCGCCGCTGGTACAACTCCCGCGTCTAAAGCGGTTGCCAGGCGAAGTTTCACGTATATGCTACGGAGTTGTAACCCCTCAAGGCATCGGACACCTCTTATGATACGCACAGTTCTTGATGGACTGTGACATAAGGAGAGATTTCGTCTTGGTTGTCTTTTTCCCGTATTCATGAAGTGTATGAGAAGGAAGATTGAAGGCTTCGATTTGGAAGACTTGATACCCCGAATAATACCCCACGACTTTGTACAATTTTACCTACTTTACTATAATGTCATACCACAATACCACAACACCACAATGCACTGAATTTAATGTTCATTCGGTGAGATTTAATCATGTTGAATACTACATCGCGTGGAGTGTTTTTGGAGCCTATTTCTCAACGTGTGAAATCTACCCATTTCTCACGATTCGTCTCATCATCCTACAGGTAGTTTTCTAAGTCCTAATGAAGGTTTGGATGCATGGCATGGACAAGATGAGATAAGCCGGCAAGCGTTCCCGCCAGACGCATCGGCTTCGGCTTAGTTCGGGTGAGTCGATGCCGGTAAACGGGCGACCCACCCGCGGGAGCGGGTAGGGCGTTGCGGCGGCTGACGTCTTGGCGATCCGGGGAAACGGTTCCACTTCCGGGGGCTTGGCTTCAACGGCCCCGCCACAACGGCGCTCTCTGCGGCCGCTTCATCGAGAGATCCACGATCAGTATCTACACGTGTTCGCTTCAGCGAATCAAGAGGTATTGCTTTGAGCTTTATGAGGCACACGGTGACTTCGCAAAGTTGGCTATGCCTGGATCGGATCGACTACAGTACAGTATACATCCATCTACGATGTTGAGTAAATTAGCTGCCCACCATCTCCCGTCGGCGGTGAGAACAAGATAACACCAAAAGCCATGAGACTTTTCTCTGATGGAAGCTTAGAATTCTTCAGCCGGCCTTGGAAGCGCCAGCCCATTGACATTAGTCGTATGGTACTGGAAGATCACCCTTGGGTAATCGAACTAATGCGTTGCCTGGCATTCCCTCATTCACTGTCATATGATGGTGCTACTTTTTGGACCGACCATGAAGAAACCACGCAAATCACCAGTTGATCCGGAATTGTCGATCTTGCGTTGTCTAGCTCTCGAGCAGTTCGCATCGAGACCGTCCTCACGCCAATGGGTAATTCGGCACCCGACGTGCTAAAATACATATGGCGCCGAACCTGTGAAACATTGCATCCGCAAAACCGTACCTCAGCAACCGCAACTCTTCCACCAGACCAAGAAAATGACGTATGCGTCAACGTTCAAAACGAAGCTTGACGGGGGGAGAGAGTTTTTGGAAAGGCAAAAACAGAAATCCCCGACAATCTCTCGGAGCGGCAGCAAGCGAGATGAAGAGGATCTATCTCCCGTACAACCGCGCAAATTAGCCAGCTCGAACTACCATACACATACCACTGCCGGCCAAGGCCTGTACCTGCACGAGAAAATCCCCTCAAGCGGGAAGGGAGGAACAACATGCCTCGGCTGCATGCCTTTTTTCCCTCACTGACCGCCTCGTATCGGCAGCCGCCATGCCGTTCCGAAAACAGCCCCCGTCTCCGCGACCGAAAGGCCAGACTTACTGATTGTTGCAAAGCCCAGATCTCTGATCATCAATCGCTCTCGTGACTGGCTTTTGCCCATGGCTGCGGAAATTTGGACCGCTCCAGAACGCTTGCCTCGACGCTTGTCTCGCTGTCAAACAGGTTTCCCCATATTCTTGCCTGTGCCCCCCTCCGAGACGACTAGCCCGCTTCGAGGTTAAGCGGTCAAGCGGGCCTTAGCCATTCGCAGTGTTGTGCCATTTGCAATCGAAATTACGTATCCCATCCCTCGAAAACTACACGCAGGCCTCGGAAGCCGAGAAGCCTCCCCTTGTGTGTGTACAGGGCCCTCTCTAGTAGAGTTGAGATCTGTACAGAATTCTACGATCCGCGGTCCTTGGGTTCTGTAGAAGCGCCTGGTCCTGCGGCTGCTAGAGGCCCCCTCAGGGGTGCCAGACCGCTTCGAGCTTACTGTCCTTTCGTTAGCTCTTCCTTGAGCTCGGACTAGATGCTAGGAGCAAGGAAAGGCAGGTTTTTCTTGTGAGACCGCTTCTTGTGGAAAACGTGCGACGACATGCGGAAAACGGCGGCTGGCTTGCATTATTTTAGCTTGGCGGCAAAGGGGGAAGGGGGCCGGCTCTAGAAACTGGTCACGCAGCAACGCCTTTTTTTGGGAGGGAGAAAGAAGGCGGGGTATGTATTGCACGAGGGAAACGAGAGGGGTACTGAGACACGAAGTTGATGTAAGGCACGGCGGGCAGTGTAAAGTAACAGCGAGGGAGGGGATGGGAATTGCGCAAAATTGCGTTCACAATGGCCCAATTCTGGGCGATCGAATGTGGCTATTTCCGGGAATCAGAGAGGAGGGATGAACGTAAGGGTTCGCCTTCCGGGATGTTCACTTCAGTCAACTGGAGTTCGGTCCGGAGCGACAAACAAAGATGAACAGAGGGGGGAGGCAGGTAGGTATCTTGGCTGACGAGATGGGTGGGAGGATACCTTGGCGGCGGAAACAGGATGGGACGGAGTTTGTTGTCTGATGAGAGCCGCATGGCGTAATGCCCCGCAGAACCGCGTTGCTGAGGGGAGCTGGCGCCACGATATGCACAGCTGAGAAGTCGATGACCGCATCGTGTGGGGTAGGTGACGCCACAGTCGAGCCTCGATTGGGGGCCAAGAGACATGCACTAGCCACATCACAATTTCCCGTCAGTGGCGCCAAGGTGTCACTAGCCACTCAAGCCCCACTAGTGTGGACAAGGGGGGAGCTTACGCCACAGGAGGGGCGGATCAGCCGTGCGTCCGCGCTGCGTCATTGGCGGGGATGACCTTGAGAGAGCTCTGTCTTTCCACCTGCCTTGGTTCTCACCTTCTCGGGAACGTCAAACCTCAGCCCCAGCACCACCGAAGCACGTCTTTTCTTTGCCTGCTCGTACAACCGCGCCCCGTGAATTGCGTTTGATCCGCATTTACCCAGCGACCCCGATGTCTTGCAGCTCGTACCCTTTCTAGCCCGTGCTAGACCGGTGAGACACGACGCGCGGCGACGGTACGCTGTTTGTTCTCTGGAGGGCAGCTCTGGAGCTTGCTTTCTGACGGGAACTGCCTTGTGTCTTTCGAACATGCCACCAGCAAGTAGTCTGTCAACCAACTCAAGCCCTGGGCCGAAGGAAACGTACCGAAGCTGAAGTACCTAGCTCAGAGCTGGCCCTTCCCCTCCCCCCTCCACGTGTGGGTAGCGTACCTGATCGGAGGCAAGGTGTCCAGGTCTACTATGTAGCAACGCTGCATGGGTATCAGTAGCTATGGACTTTGCCATCCGTCTTCACTCCTTCCACAGCCCTAAACGTCACTAGCCACAGATCTTCGCTCCTCTTCAACCACCGTGACCCCGCTGTTGCTCCCACTTATGACGAAAATCCCTTGGTTTCTTACGTGTTTGTAGCGTCTCTGAGCCAGATCGAGAACTCTGAATGCCACGCCTGTTCGCCCCCAAGCCCTTGCAAGCCCCGACGAGGCAGTACTATGCTACTATGTAGCCCCATCACATCGACGAGGCTTGACGGAAACAAGCGCCAGTGTCACGCAAGCAAGCCAAATCCCAAAGGTGCCTCTCTCCCCCCGGTCGTCATCCAGCCGTGGCAGGCTGGGCCTAGGCCATGCCGCCCCCCAATTGGCCAGGGGCCCCGGTCTCTGCCGGAGGAGACGCACCGGCGTATCAGCTCCCTGTCCCGAGTGGTTGACAGATGAAGCTTGTATCCCGATGAGACAGCTGCGCCCAAGACCTATGACGATGTATGAAGTAAGAGCGCAAGCGTGTCTTCCTTCTCCAACAAGCATTCGGCCGCCTGTCGGTATTGGTTGGCGCTGCCACTGGCAATGGCGTTGGCGTTTGAGCAGGCAAGCACACAGGCACCGTGATGCACCTTCCTTGGTCGTTGCAAGTCACAGCGTGAGGCGTGATGTAAGGTGGGCAGCAACATCCTCCTTCCTGCCCTCCGCTGAATGCCGCAGCCACCTCATACGGCAAGCCTGGATCGCGATCGACCCTTCCTGTCCTGATCTCCCACGGGGGGAGGCAGGAGGCAGGAGGTAGATGGCGCCTTCTCAACATGGCCCTCCAATTCTATATAACCTCCTCAACCTCCCACCCTCAGTCGGTTTTCTCTTCTCTCATCATCACAAATCAAGATACCCAAAACACAACCACCTCCACAACAACCAACCACAAGAACCTTTTTCCTATTTAACCAACTTAGAAGTCTTTTCTTGATACCCCAATCGCGAAACCATCCACCATGTCTTCCATCGTCAACAAGGTCAAGGAGGCTCTCCACTCCGACAAGTCCCACGAGCAGCCTGAGGGCACCTCCGGACCCCACAGCTCCAAGGCTGCCAACGCCGCCGACCCCAGAGTCGATTCCGACCGTGACCACCGCGCCAACCCTGCCGGCTACACCGGCGGTGCCGCCAACGCTCACACTGCCGGTACCACCGGTGGCCTGACTGGCACCCACGGCACCACCGGCACTCACACCGGCACCACCGGCACTCACACCGGCACCACCGGCACTCACACCGGCACCTCGGGCCTCACCGGCTCCCACAACACCACCGGCACCCACACCGGTACCCACACCGGCACCTCGGGCCTGACCGGTACTCACAACACCACCACCGGTTACGATGACCCCTCCGGAACCCACGGTCCTCACGGCAGCCGTGTTGGCAACCAGGTTGACCCCCGCGTCGACTCTGACCGTGACCACCGCGGCGCCCCTGGCTCCGGCCTGACTGGCACCCACGGCACCACCGGCACTCACACCGGCACCTCTGGCCTGACTGGCACCCACGGCACGACTGGTACCCACGGCTCTTCCGGTCTGACCGGTTCTCACGGCACCACTGGTACCCACGGCACTTCGGGCCTGACAGGCTCCCACAACACCACCACCGGCTACGATGACCCTGCCGGCCCCCACGGCCCCCACGGCAGCCGTGTTGGCAACCAGGTTGACCCCCGCGTCGACTCTGACCGCGACCACCGTGGTGCTCCCGGCTCCGGCTTGACCGGTACCCACGGTACCACTGGCACTCACGGCTCTTCCGGTCTCACCGGCAGCCACAACACCCACGGCACCTCCACCACCCACTCCGCTGTCGGCCACATCGGCGCCGCTGTTGGTGGAGTTCACGGCACCGGCCCCGCACCCAACACTGCCGGCCCCCACAAGTCTGATGCCCTGAACAAGGCCGACCCCCGTGTCGACTCTGACCTCGACGGCAGCAAGACCGTCGGCGGCAACAAGACCTACGCCCAGTCGTAAGCGATACCCGTCCGAAAGCGATTAAACGCCACCATGTGCGACCACCAAAACAGAAGACTAACTTGCGACACCAGAAACACTACTGGTGCTGCAAAGGACCCCACGGATGCCGCCCAGGTCCCTCCCTCTGTTTTGGCGAAGCATATTGGAGAGCCTCAGATCGCACACGACGACCACGGCCACAACCGCGCAAGACGCAACAGCAAGGTGTCCGCTCAGGACTTGCACCGTGGCCTGTGAATTCGGTTTTCCTCCTTAATGCGCATGGATGATGGATTTGATACCAGCAAGACTTGTACTCTAGCCTAAACGACCTAATGACTATTAGCATTACCATACTTTGATCTTCTTCGACGACCTATCTTCAATCTGACATGTGACGATGACTAGATGTGTTCTTCTAGGAAACTGCTCTTACTAGATGCAAATTGAAAGGTAAACAATAGTTCAGTATTTGAAAAACCCTATAGTTAGCACGCTAATGCTCATCGAGGGGTTTATACTAGCTCTGATACTCAAATTTGGTTTAGTTCTTCCCGTCTCTGTCAAAATTGCATACCCTCGCCTACCGTCGTATTTTGACGCTTATCTTTCAATCAACACGCATATCAACACCTCAAGAAGCAAAACATAGCACCCATACCATGACAAATACAAGACTTCTTCACATATCAGGCCTCGGGCCCGATATACAATTCAAAGCCCAGGCCAATCCCGCTCATGAAAGTAAATCGAGTGGCAGAAATCAATAAAAGACATACCGCCCTCGCAGCCCGTTCCATCTGCACATCACCAGGGGGCGGCGGCGGGAAAACGGGAATCAATGGTTGGCAGGGCTTCAGTTCACCTGCGACACGGTACACTAAATACGACTACCACCAACCCACCACCACTACACCTACACGTTACAAACGACAAAATGTCCGCCTTGCCGAGTTGAAAAAAGCAGGGCCATGAGTCGAACGATTATTTCCTCAGCTGGTGTGCTTGTCAAAAACGTCAAAAAACCACAAGCAGGTTTTTAGTTCAGGGGAAGGTAACAGGAACCGGGGGTTTAAGTAGTAGTGGTGTGGTGGTGTCAGGCCGTCTTTTTTTTTTCACCTTTGACGTTGCCGAGTCCGTCCCATCCCCCCCCCCCCCAGAAAATGAATGTGATCGATGGTGGGAGAGGACTTGGCGGGATGGGAATCGCGCCGCCCGCGATCCCGCAATCCCGCTCGGCGGGCCGGAAGGAGGGGGGCCACGGCATGGCATGGCGAGCTTCCATGCTGCTTTACCGCTCATCGCCCGCGGAAAGCCTTGCCCTGGATGTCCGAGACGGCGGCCAGCCCTCTCAACAAATCCTCTCCAGGCCGAGTCGGTTGGATGTAAAGCTGCCCCTCCCCCAATGGTATGAAGTACGAAGTACAGATCTAGGGTGGTGCAAACGCAGTTGCTGGCCCCGCTTCGCACCCTCCACACACACGCTACAGTAAGTACACACGTCAAAAGTTGTCTTCCCGAGGTTGTGTTTGCGCGCCCTGTATATGCCGCCGTTCTGGAGCGGCGTGATGTGCCGTAGGTAGGTATGTAGGTAGGTAGGTCCCCCGCGTGGGTGACGGCCAGGGGGTGGGTAGGGTAGCGCTTGGGCTGTCTGTCAAAGTTTGGCGAGCGAGCATGGTCGACGTGCGCCGCCGCTGTAATTATTCCAGCGAGTGGTTTAGCTATCTACGCAGCTAGCTTTCCGTGACAGGATCCCTACGCTTGGTAGTAGTTGTTGCCAGGCAGCAAAAGCTGATAGGGATAGGAATAGGAATAATCTGGGTTGGGTTGGATTGGCTGAGACATGCCGAACTAACTACCTACTTACCTACCTAGCCAACTAGGTTAAGCTAGGTCTGACTCTGCTCGCAAGCAAGCAACCAGCGGCAGGCAAGGAAGAATCCAGACACGTGCGGCAGGCACGCAGACGCAGGCGGAGCTGGCTCAGCAGCAGCTATTCTACTGTGCGGTAAGCAAGGCACAGGTGGCTTACCTTGCCCAGGTAGGTAGCTAGCCCAGCATGCGGCGCTGGTCTTTCTGGGCCCTTTTTAGGTCCCGCGTGGGTGGGTGATGCGAGTGTGCTTTTCTCACAGCTGGAAAGGAAACCTTCCAGCTAGACCCCCCCAAAACAGATTGCCAAAGGCAGTAGCGGAAGGCAGGGCGTTGTGGCGTTTCGAAAAACCACACACACAGCCAGGACCCGGGACGGAAGAGGAAGATCCTTTTGTTCTGGGGCCCTGCTGGCCGGCTGAAGGGGGAACGGCGGCGACCCGGTGCCATGGGATTGTTCTTAAGCCCGTCTCTCTCTCTCCCTCCCTCTCCCTTCCTCTCCCGCCCGCGGCACCCCTGCCGCCGGGATTGTGTGGACGGGTAGGCGGTAGCGGGATAGCGATGGCGTTTTCCTGGGGGGGGGGGTAGTGGGTGGTGGCTTGCCTGTCTGCCAGGTTGATGCCCTGCTAGGTAAGTTAGATACCTAGGCAGGTTACCTGAGCACACACACCCCCAGGAGGAGGCCCAGGCGTCTTGATGATATAGGGGACCCTTCTTCTGTAAAGTGTGATTCTGACTGGGGGTTGGGGACTGGGGACAGGGACGGGATGGGGGTTGAAGTGCTGGGGGAAAGCTTCTGGGACGCAGGGCGCGGGAAGGACGGTGTCATGGTTGTTGGCTGTGCTGGAAAGCCTAGACCAGATTGAGGACCGAAGGGACTTTGACGGGTAGGGTAGGGGAGGGACGGCCCCTGGAGACGAAGGTGTGCCTGGCGGTCAATGGTTTGGATTCAGGGCCAGGATGGGGAAATTTTTGACGGGGTTTTCGCGATTTTCAGGTTTCCTGCGTTTTGCGGCCATCGTGGGACGGGCATGGCATATTGGGAGGTGATGGATTGTGATGGGAAAGTGATCAGAAAGCGTGTGAAGTAGCAGGGGTGGTTTTCTTCGCCATCACCATCACCATCACCATCACGAGGGCGTGTGTGCAGGACGGGAGCTTCGTTGACAGGGGGGTGGGGAATTTGTTCTTCTTTTTAAGAGAAATAAAAACGAAAACGATAGCAGCAGCATTTTATTATAATTTTTATTATTTTCGTCCAGTAAATCGGCCCTGGGCATGATGCATGCATGCATGCAATGGCCGCCCCCAGACGGACGGGGGGTTGCGAACCAGAACAAGCAGCTTTTTGGGGGCAGAACAGTAAAGTCGCACAAGGTTGCGGGCAAGTCACTCGACTTGAGAGGTACTTTGGGGGGGACGGGAAAGCAAGGAGAGGACGGAACGCAGGCAAGGCAAGCGCAAGGAAGCACCTGAAAAAAAAAAGGTGAGTTGAGTGAGAGCGTTGCAGCGCGTGCTGCGGTGCTGCTGTAGGTGCTTGCGCAGGCCATCTCGTTTGAGTGATTCTGTCGAGTGTGAGAAGTGACAAGAGGGAGGGTGTGTGTGGTGTGTGTGTGTGCGTATGTATGTGTGAGGAATGGGATGGGTGAGCAGGACAGACGGACGGCACGCACTGCAGAGACTGGGGGAGGCGTGATGATGATGACTGATGATGAGGAGGCAGAGGACCTGACATGCCAGATATATCCACCATCAGCAGCAGCAGCAGCAGCGGTAGTGGTGTACCATTTGCTGTACAGGAAAAAGCAAAGAGGTTCTTACACGTCGCGACCGAGTCTCCATCTTTTGACCCTCGAGCGAAGAGTCGTGCCCGTCGTGCGTTACATGGTACACTACACTGGAGGGCGGGCGACAGGGGTTCAATCTGAGGAAAATCTGATAGCGCGCCCCCCGATTGCCGATTACTCAACTGCGCTAAGACGGTCGAGAGGCATCGATATGGCATTCTCCTCGCGGGACAGAAATGTGAGATGAGAGACGTCTGTTTTTTTTTTCTGTCGTCTTTGATCGTTTTTTTTTTTGAGCCTCCCCCATCCCCATCCCCATCCCCATCCCTCCCCCTTCTCGGTTGCTGCGTGGGCTTGTTGCAGGTTCAGGCGATTGAGAGAGGAGAGGGGGAGAAAGGGAATTTGATGCCCACTCCTCAGACCACACAACCAGGCGAGGCCAGGCGCGGCATGGCCGTACATCGCTTGACCGCCGAGATGGTAAGATGGGGATGTGAGATACTGCAGTCGAGTCTCGTTTTGCTCTTCCTGGCTGTCCGGCCGCCGCCTGTGCTCTGCACAGCGGGCTGCATCTTTGGTCGAATCTGTAAAGTACATCAACACCCACACACATACACATACACACGCCCCAAAGGGCGGTCCGGCTCCTCATCCTCGTGCTTGAGCTCTTTGCGTGGTTGGATCGGTTCGGCATAGAGTGGAGAGACAGAGAAGCAGACAGCTCGTCTAAGGCGTCCATCCCGCCCCCATACTGATGGGACAATCATGTATCGACGGGAACGGCGCATATGGGGGAGGAGGAAGGAGGGATAGATGGGGGGGGGTGGTGGTGACCTCCGAATCCAAGACTGGGGAAAGCAAAAAGGCGGACAGGAAAAAGAAAGCGGGAAAAACGTACACGCGCGCGAGGAAAAAGCAAATATAGCAGAGCTGTTCGTGTCTCAGTAGCCTCCGGGAAAAAAGACGAAGCGAAGGTTTTTTTTTTTTTTTTTTTTTTTTTGGGTCTAACAATCTCACCAAAGCATGGCGGAGATTGTTCGTGCTTGAGAGGTGTTGGTTGGCTGAGTCTCGGCTTGGGGAGGGTGTGTGTCTGGCGTTTCTCGTGTAACCAACTACTGAGGGTTGTCTCGGAGGAGCCCACGGCGTGGGTGCACGCGCGGGCTGTATTCTTGCTTTTTTTTCCATTTTTTTTTTCTTTTTCTTATATCCCTCCTGCTTTTGCTTCCATGTCTCTCGCGCAAAAGCTGCGGTGTACCCTCTTGGCCGTCCTCTCTCGCGTTGCATCGGCAGAGGGGATTATTGTGCGTGTGTGTGTGTGCTGTATGCGTTGTGCGACGTGAGAAGCCTGCGGGTGTGCGTGCGTCGGCGTGGTTGTATGTGTGTGTTAGTGCTGCGCAAGTCAGTGTGTGTTAGTGTGTGTGATGTTTGCCCGGGATATTTGTGGGCAAGACGATGACCACCGGTGCCCACTCCCGCAGAGCAACGATTGCGGACAAATAAGATGTGCCAGACGTCTCTCTCTCACTCTCCCACCGTGACGACGAACGGGGCCGCATGTCAGCCTGGTTGGATGATTCGAACCTAGGTATGGTGGTTGGCAGGCAAAGCGAAGCGACGGGAAGGGAGGGGGGGGGTAAGGAGGAAGTGATCGGCCGGGTCATGTGCGTCTCCATGGCCACGACATCTATCTTCGCTCGCACTTTGGCATGCGTGATGCGGGAAGCGGTAAATGCGTGTGTGTTTCCCACCACCCCTTGATACGGGGACCAGAACGATGGCACACCGCGAGAAGCGATTTGCGGTTCTCGCCCGCCTCATCTACATCCTGCCTGATCTCCTTGTATTTTTTTTTTCTCCCCGAGGGGGGGCCGATCCGCGGGCCGCCGATTAGGGGGAGGGGAGGGGAGGGGTGGTGTTGACAGTTGAAGGGGTCGCCGGCGGCGGCATTGTTGAAGATGGAACCATTCATTCTCTGCCATCATTTTTTTTCCCTTTCTTACCCATATTCGATGCGATGCGAGATGCAATGCGCGGGTGTGTACGATGAGAAAGAAGGACGGAGATACCGTTTTGGAGCGTGTACCTAATAAATCTCGGGCGGGCTGGCAAGGCAGAGACGTCTGCGATGCAACTGACCGGGGGCGGGGGGGGGGGGCGTGGCCTCGAACATGGCGCCGTGATTACGCCGTGATGATTATGTTAGTGATGATGATGATGATGCTTAGATGTGGCCGTGGAAGTTGAGATGCCCACGTACCTTAGATAGAGAGACAGAGAGACAGAGAGTCAAGCAGAGAGTCATGGATGGAGGTGTCTCATTCTGTGTCTGGCCAGTCCAGCCAAGCAAGGAAGTTGAGTTAGCAGGCAAAGTGGAAGCCAACGTTGCAAAGCTAGACTTCAGCTCTGTTCACTAAACCCAAGGATGCGATACGATTCCAAGGCCAGAGGTGTGATGGCAGAATCCTCCCGCTCCTCAAATCACCAAAGAACGCTCAGGCCCTTTTATTAGGTTGGAGCTGAGGGCCGACGGGAAGCGAACCTAAGGTACCTCAAGCTGAAGCTGAAGCTCAGGCATGGAAGCTCCAGGGAGCTCTAGGCAGCTGGAGCTCCAAGCTTGGGGGTGAGGAGGAGGTGGTGTGCCGTGCCCGCGGTACCTACCTTCCATACCTACTGCCTGGAGTCCTGGACGCACCCCTTAGGCGGCAATATAGGGAAGGGGAGGGATAGCCCGGGTAACTGTAAAAGGAAAGACGGCTTACATAAGGTGTCATCCATCGCTGAGGTGCACCTTGCTGAGTGTACCTAGGTAGGTAGGTTTGCTGTAGTGTTCGGATGGCGGGGCTTGTTTCGGCCGCAAAAGAGACCGCCCCACCTCCGCGTCCGCACCGAGACCTCAGCCTTACCCCGGCGCAACCGTACTCCGCAACCACACGTCCGACCTCCTTGAGCCTCAAGTCTCCTCCGGCCTTGCTCGCCGTCTCCGCCGACTCCCAGACAGGTCCGTCGTGTGACAGACAGCCCTGTCTCGCCTCTCGTCAACCCTCGACGACGACGACAACGACCACGACCACGACCACGACCACGACCACGACCACGACCACGACCACGACCACGACCACGATGACTCCGTGACTGCTCGCTCGCTCACACCAAGTCCGTCTCTCATCTCAACCTCACCTCATTCACATCATCAAAAACCAAACATCACACCCGCCCACATCCAACGACCGACCGACCGACCGACCACAACCCACCATGGACTCCATCACCCAGACCCTCTGGAACGCCAAAATCCCCCTCCACATAACCCACCCCTCTCACCCAAACACCCCGCTGATAACCTCCCTCCCGCGCTTCTCCTACCTGGCCCTACTCGTCCCCCGCTGCTCCGCCTTCTTCCGCGCCCAGGTCTCCGCCTTCCACCACGAGGACCTCCTGCTCCGCAACCTGCCCCTCGGCCTGCTCGTCGACCTCTACCAGCCATCTCTGCCGTGGCGCCTCACCGTCAGCGACGGCGATAGCTGGGACATTGGCGACACCTTCCTGAACTGCGTCAAAGAGGTGAGTAGTCAACCCTTCCACCTTTTTCCATGTCTCTCTTCCAGTGTCTCTCTTCCCCAACCTCGCTTACTTCCCCTCGCCACCTCTTGTCTCTCTCTCTCTCTCCATCTCTCTCCCTCCCAAATCCAGAAACTCATGTCTCAAACCACAATGTCTCAAAGCCCAGACCAGACACCAAAGCCTCGGCCCCAAGCATCGCAGTAAAGAACTAACACACACACACAAAGGCCGACTTCGTCCGCTACGGCAACGCAAAACGCATAATGTCCCTCTCAAAAGCAGACACCTCAACCCTCTGGAACGCAGTCCAAGACAACGACTACGCCTCCTTCCAAAAGATCAACGCAATCCTCCTCAACGCCCCAACCCCCCTCCGCCACATCCCCCTGCGCGTCTACATCCCCTCCTCCCCCCCGCCTGGGCCATCCTCCTCCTCCTCATCTCCATCCCCCGCCGGCGCCTCACCCCAACCACCACCACCACCACCAGCAGCGGCGCACCAAGCAGAACAAACAGCAGGCGTCTTCAAGGTCCTCCAAACCCTCGTCTCCCCCACCGTCCCCGGCACCGCCCGCGGCACCGCCCGCCAGACCCTCGGCCAGGCCCTCCGCGCCCACCTCCCGACCCTGTTCCCCTCGAGCCGCGACCCCGTGCTCGCTAACGTCGTGCTGCACGGCAGCCCCGTGCCCTTCTCCGCGCCGCTCGAGGATCTTATGAGGGAGGCGGCGTACCCGGACGGCTGGCTCTGTGTCACGGTTGTCTTGTGGTAAGGGAAAGGGAAGGGGAACGGGATAGAGGAGGACCGTTATCATCATCATCATCATCATCATCATCATCACGGCGTTTAGGTATTCTGGTTTTGTCGTTTACATGGCGTATGGAAGGGGGATGGGATGGATGGGTGTTTATTCATCGGGTTGGTCGCTTGTATTCACCGGCATAGGCACAATCCTCATTCTAGACATGGAAAGATAGCGAATCACAGCAGACATTAACCATCCTTCCCTACACAACACGAGACTTTTCAAAGAACTTCTTTATATATGTGTGTATATATATGTATATACCGCACTCAAAACATCTCACATACAACGGCAGCAGCCCGAAGCCGCATACAAAAAAAGTCCAACTATTCCCGCCCGCGCGCAACGCTGACGACATATTCCACCCGGCCCATGTAAACAAACCGCCGTCGTCTGTCTGGTCTCAGACCTCAACTCACTGCTCATCTTATTCCCCTTCCCCCCCCTTGTCTCCCCCCGATGCACACACACACGCTACTCTCTCTTCTTGGCCCCGCCGCATTTACATCCACCACCGGCCCCTTCAACTGCAAGATGAACCAAGAACGACAGCAACAAACAACAAACAACAACTACTACTACTTAAAGAAAAAGAAACATGACGAAAATAAAAAGAGGAAAAAAAGGAGGCTCTGCCGCCTCAATGGTATCTCCTCCGCTACACCCCAGAATATGAGATATGAGTTTGATGGTATGATGATGATAAAAAATGATATGATGATGATGAGTTTCCCCCGCCCGGATGAAGCCAAAAGAATAAACCTAGCAAAAGGTGTCATATCAAAGTCGACCCAACACGGATGGACATGTGATTTTGAGAGAGAGAGGGAGCGCGCGAGAAACATTCAGAAAAAAGACACGCGCGTAGCCCAGTTTCTCCCCAAATGCAGTGCATGATGCGGCTTAGTTACCAGAAAAGTGCAAAGATTTTCGAAACAGATGATTGCCCGTCATGTTTTGTGTCGAAGAGAGGAGGTTCGAGGGTTCCATCACGACAAGAAAACGGGGGGAAGGCAAAAGAAACGGCAAAAAAACAGTTTGCGAAAACGGAGAAAGAAAAAAATCCAGAACAAGAAAAGGGAGGGGCGCGAACCCGACTCGTGAGCCGTCTTTATGCATCCTTCGTCCTCCGGTCCCGTCCGTCCCCCTTTTCCTTTTCCAAACCGGGAGCCCGCAGATCTCCAAGAGTGTAGTGCCGTCTAGTAACGACGATGCGGAGCTTTTGCCATCCCCTCAAAATCCCCCGTTCCCCAAATGCTTCCCAATCCTCCTCTTGAGTTGACCTCCTTCTCTTTTGTTGTTACTGGTGTGCTGTCCTGGGATGTAGTCACTGTTGTATATCCCCTGGTGGTTTGGACGACGATTTTCGCATGATCGTGTACGAGCGAAAGCCGGACCCTCGAGGTCGCGGCCTGCGAGGCAGGAGGCTCCAGCAGGGCTCCCACTCCGTCGTCTCGTAACGATCCCGGGCGGTAAAGTAGGTACGAGAAATGAATCGAATTCGCAAAACGCCGGTTTCATGGATGATGATGATGATCCCCTCTTCGCTTTCCAGTCTCGAAAGGTCACACCGCGCTGGGTAACAAGATCCAAACCGGCTCCGCGCATGTCGTCTTCGTGTCTGTCGCATTACATTGGCGCCGGCTGTGGCTGGTAGCCGTGATTCGGTGCGCGACTGTCCAGAACGCGATATGCCTGGTTAGGGGAGTTATGCACGCTGCGGCTGGGTCCCATTGCATATGCCATGGACATGGGGCCCTGGTGATTCGTCTCCGGGTGGCTAGTAGGTGGCGGGACGGACGGGCCCGTCATGCTCGCCGCGCTTGAGAAGCTGGTGGTCATTCTCGGGTCCTCCACGTCGTGGCGGAAGAGATCCCTCTCGATGCTCTCAAGGATGTTCTTGTCCGTCAACAACGTGCTGTTCACGTGAGCATGCATACCCAGCATCTTCGTCGTTCGCTTGAACAAAGCTTGCAGGTGCCCGCGGTTGATGTATTTGCCAAGGATAGGGTCCCGGTAGGCCGCAGCCAAGACCAAGAGGTTTCCCCATTGTCTAAAACATTGGTTAGTTCCGTTCAACCAACAGCTAGTGCTTGAACTTACGCATGAGCGGTGCCGAAGATGTTGGTTACGTGAAGCCGATCATGATCCACGTTGTGGAAAGCTTCAGTACTCTTGATGAGAGCATTGATGCCTTGTTCGGCAAAGTTAATCACATCGTCGTTAACGTCCTTGTAGTTGTCGATGCCGCCTTGTCCGATGTACGCAGCGGCGTCGCCCTGGGTGAAAACGCCCAAGCCGCTAGTAGTATCGGAGTTAGGTGTTGCCCCGTCGGTTCGCTGCTGCATCTTCCACGAGAGATCAAGCACCAGCTTGATGAATGGCTGGAAGATGACGACCTGGGCTCCCCAATACTTGGCGTGTAGCCTAGCCTCCATCAGTGTGCCTGCCGGGGGTTGGTCTTCGGTGAACCGAAGGCCCTCCTGGATCCATCCCATCGCTCGCAACTCGCTCAATATTTCCAATGCAGAGTGCATCTTGTCCATGGCTGTGTCGATTCCCTCAAATAGTAGTTTATGCAGCGCGTTGAGTCGCTTGCGCAGGTACAACTGTGCCATGTAGTTTGACAAAACCGCTTCCGGGAATTCGGTGTCGCTAAATTGATGCATCAAGGGCCAGGGCACAGCGTATTCGAAGCGAGTGAGATTTGACGGGTAAACCGGCATTTCGGCAATGATATCACTGGCAAACACAGTCAGTCCCATGAGATGCAAGCTGGAAGAGCTCAATCTTGACATACCTTTGCAGCTGGAGACAAGTCCAAAAGTTGATGACAATCATGTTTTCACGCCTGGTCAATGGCGCGTGTCCAAGGGGATTTTCCGCGGCGAGCCTCAAGCGCTCTTGGTCACTACATCATTTGTTAGTCGAGTAATTCTCGTTTCCAGTCTGTCCGCTACTTACCGGCGCATGATTGTGTGCAGGGCAACGTCGGCATCGATGTAGAATCGGTAGCTCTCCAACGTCCTTCCGAGTTGACCGTAGTAGAGGCCAGCCAATAGGAAAGTCTGGCAGTGCTTCAGTGTGTAGCCGGAGCGGTGCTGACCCAGAATGTCGCTTGCGACAGCAAAATATTCCAGACCCGGAATAACATCGTAGTTCCGCTTGAACGATTGGCTCATAGGCTTTGCGCCATTACCTTGCACGGATGGCCGCCGGCTCGGGAGGCCGTTGTTTTGCTCTTTTGGCGATGGCAATCCTGAGGACTGAGAGTGAATAGAATGTGCCGGAGGTGAGCCATGGCCGCCCGGTCCAGGGGAAGACGGATGACCATTCCTGTTCATCGGGGAGTTATGTGAATTACTAGACGAATCTGGGATGGGATCCGGGATCTTCTCAGTCCACTGAGCGACCTTTCCCAGAGCCAGGACGACCAAGACCATAGCGGCGTCGATGGTCCTGTGAGGCCTACCCAGCTTTCGGGGTTGCTGAACTGGTTCAGGCTCTTCGCCACTGGGGGAGCGTTTTCGCTTGTTGGTCGGTTCATGTGTCACCGCGAACTTGGCGGTTCCTGGGTGTGGTGGCTTTCCTCTCTTTTCGCCTTGGGCCACGTTCTCCAAAAATCGTCTGACGATGGGCCTAAGGTCGCTTGGCATAATGACCGGGTGCATGGATAGGATCTTGTCCTCAAAGGATTTTACATAACCCCAGACCTTGGCCTCAGTGTAGTCAGGGTGACCCTCTGGAGTGAGCGTGCTGCTAGTGTATGTCAAGTTTGGCGGGCTGAGACTGCCGACTTGACCCCAAGCTTCGCCTGGAGAAGGCGCGGCAACTGCTTCTCCCAAGTAGTCGTCGGCGGTGTCGGTGTACGCATCGTGCTCGGATCTAGGGTTTGCGCTGCTCGATCCAAAAATGTTACCGTTGCCCTCGCCGCGCCCGAAAAGGCGAAGCAAACCACGCTTCTCTTCCCGAACCCAAGGATATTCCTCAATGAACTTGACGCCATTTTCTTTCAGAGCCTTGCGGGTCATTTCCTTAATCATAGGCCACTGCAGCAAGTGTCCTTTCGTCGTGGTATGGTTCATGGGAATCGACGGTGCTTCAGGTGCCACAGCAGGGCCCGGAGGCAACTCCTCCTCCTGCTCATCGGCTTCCATGCGGTCTTCTTGCTCGTGGTACGCAATGTCCGTATCTCCCACAGCCATGGGCATGGCTTCGTCATGGGCCAGCTCCTGCCCAGTTTGCTGGTGGCTTCGGGGCGATAGGTGAGATTTCCTCGGGGGAGACGGTGTTGTCGCCGAGGCATCGGCTTCAAGCTTGACCTGCTTGTACGGGGGCGCATGCTCCAGGCGTGCAATTCTTTGCTCGAACGAATCAAATAGTGTTTCGATCTTTTTCTCGAGAGAGCCCTTCATATCTACGATTGCCTCCAGAATGTCGGTCTGCGACTTGTCGATCCTGCGGTGATGATCAGCAAAGAAACAGGAACATGCGCAAACCAGATACTAACGCTTTTGGCACGGGATCACGGTATTTGCATTCAACTCCCTTTTCCTACAACTCTTGCAGGGCTTGGTTTCGTCGCATTTCGCCTTCAACTGCCGACAGCTGTCGCAAGCCTGGGTTGTGTGTTAGCGCAAACTGTCCCGACAGAAGTGAGGCCTGTGGCATCGTCGCACCTGAGACGCGCGTGTCGCCTTCCGCTTCTGTGTGGAGGCATATGATGAAATATAGAGGCTCTCGGGAGCAGGCTGTTGAGGAGGATACTGAGGCTGCTCGTAATGCTGAGGAGGCTGTGGAGGAATCGGAGGAGGGTAGCTGCTCCTGTAGCCCCCCGGCGTGGGGGGCTGCATCTGCGGCGGCGCGTTATCGTAGCTCATGTGCGGTGGTCGTCGTGGATCGTCGTTGTATGGAGGTACCGGGGGCGGGGCAGAGTGAGGCGGCGGATGAGGGCCCGGCGGTGGCAGGCCTTCGGACGGCGCGCCTCCTGTCGAATGTGGCCGTCGAGGATGGGAGAGGTTCTCGTCGTGGGGTTCTCTCTTCACGCCACCTGGGTCTCGCGGAGGGAAAGGGTTGTAGGACGGATGCGCAGGTGAGGGCGAGGCCGGGTGTCGATAGTGTTCCTGCATCGGCGTGTACGGAGGCTCTTGCTCATGGTGTCGTCGCTCGTCGGGATGTTGCTGGGCCGGGTGAGGAGGGTGATGAGGTTCGGCTGAGCGAGGAGGATATGGGGGCGGCTGCTGCTGCTGTTGATGGTACGGCGGGACAGGAGGCGGCGGTGCCGAGTGATGAGGCGGGTGAGCCTGGTGAGGCGTCGGAGGTAGCGACGGCGGATGCAGAGGGGGTAGATGATTGTGCGGTGCGCCAGTCGGTGACCACGGGTGGTTGGCGGTCGAGAGACGGGGGCGCTTGTTGTCAGGCTGCCCCGGATCCATGCTTGATATATATGTACATACGTACAATGCTTTATGAAAAAACAAGAGACGAAGCGAAAAAAGGGTCAAGCCAGGTCCAAGGAGGAGAAGGTGGCGGCCATGGAAAAGCTTTGGGCAACGAAGAGTAAGGTGCGAGGCCGGACACCACTGGTAAGGACTATGGAATCCGTAGAGTCAACAGTCCACAGTTCGAATGCTATGCTATGCTTGGTTGTGGGTGACGGCGCTACGCAACGCGACGGGAGCAGCGGCCGGGGATGGAGAGGAGAAGGAGGAGGAGGAGTGAAGGGACAAGCAAGCGAAGAGACCAAGCAAGCAAGCAATCAATCAAGCAGGCAGCCTGTGAGAAGCCGGACGGGGAGCGGAGGTCTGGGAACAGGAACAGCAATTGGACCTTCAGTGTTTGGATGAAAGCATGGGGCGGTGGTCCCTATGGCGTGGCTGCAACGTATGTATCTGTAGGTAGGTACGGGATACGTCGAAGAAGGGCAAGTCGGTGTGAATGTCGGACAGGACGGTGTGTCGGGATGTGTGTCGTTGGGTAGAGGTAGAGAGGTAGAGGTATCCGTGTCTGTATCCAGTATCCGGTATCCGTACAGAGGAAGTATGCGTATGTGCGCGTGTGCGTGTGCGTGTGCGTGTGCGTGTGCGTACCGCAGTATGCTATGCGTATCCGTAGGTAAGGTATATTGGCGTAGAGGGGACTGGGCTCGAAGGAGGCGAAGACGGAACGGACAGGCGGAGGCGACAGACGGCGACGGCGGCGCGCGCGATGGGCGAGCTTGCTTTCGAGGCTGGTGCTGCTGGTTTGAGAGGTGTTCCCGGCTGTGTGGTTCTTGAAACTTGCGAGATGGGATTTTCCACTCTGCGAATGCGCCGGATGCCCAAAGGGTTTGGCTCAGGCGGAAGGGGGTAGGATCAGCGCGTTGGGCAGAGATGGAGCTTCCCTATTTTTGCTCTCTGGTGTCTCTCTTGGTCTTTTGGTGTTGACCTTGACTTTTTTGACGTGACGGGGGTGAGGTGGGAGCAAGGTGGGGGAGGCCTTGGAATTGGAGGAAAAGGTCGAGAAACGTCAAGACCAAGCGGCAGAGGGTGGTGATGTCCAGGTCGCCATATACCTTGCCGCACAGAGCAAGAGCGAGCGGTACAACGTCCCTGATGGAGGTGTCGGGATAAGGTACTAAGGCAAGAACTAAGGCAAGGTGGGATAGGTATGGGTACAGGTCTGGGAGAATTGGGTATGATGTGGGAAGTGGCATGGGTGTGGTGGTCAGGGTAGGGATATGGTACGCAGCATGTACAGTACGCCGCAGAGTACGTGCAGATGGTGGTGGTGGCAGAACGGGCACTTGAAGGCGGTCTGACTCTTGGTTTGAACCTCTTCTGAAAGGAGCCTCGAATGTCTACCAGGGATCCCAAAGTATGTATGTCCACAGGCGAGACAGCAGACGCCCAGATTCAAGAGACAGTCAGAACCCAGAGCTAGCTGCTGGGGAGACTCAGAGGAATCGACCCAAGCGAGCGGAGAGAGGCCGCGCCGCAGAATCAGACGCAGAATCAGACGCAGACACTGACAGAGCAGAAGCGCGCCCCAGAGACTCGACAGGAAGAAGAGACAGAGGTGTTTCTACCCTAGGAATCCAATCGACCCTGCCAAGTCAAAAAGTCTCAGAAAGCTAGCAAGGCCAGGGGTCTCGTAAACAGACAAGGATGCGGCTGCTCTGCTCTGTGCGGCGCGGCGTGGTGGTAATGGTGGTGGGAATAGACGAGGAAGAAAGAAGAAAAAATGCAGAGGCGATAATTGGGATTGTGACTAGGACGAGGATCTTCGTGGCCGAACGAGGGGGGGGGGGAGGGAGTGGTCGTCGAGTTTTGCGCTGAAAAAATAGGGGGGGCGTGTTGCTAAAACAAGTAGTACGTAGCGCCGCTTCGCCGTTTCTCTCACCACGCGCCGTCCTGGCTGGACACGCACAAAAAGGACCACAGCAAGTGAAGTGGCTTGCGAGGTTGGACCGTGTGTCTGTCTTGTCTTGCGTGTTGCTGCTGCCGCCGCCTCTCTCTCTGCTTGCCGGGCGGCCCACGGTACGGCAAGACTCCCCCCCATGTACAAGCGCATGTAGAGAGCAAGGCACGGTACCTTGAGAGTCTATGTACGTACAAGGGACGAGACCGCCAGTACGGTACGGCTCGGCTTCTCTGATATCGAGTGCCGTATTCCAGATAGAAGATGATGAGAGATGAGCATCTCCAGCATCCATGTGTTGAGCGACGGATGCCCACCCAACTCACGACCGCCGCAGGCAACACCAAGCAGCGCCGATGTATCCAACAGATTGATGCAAATCAAGGATGGGCGGTGACGGACAAACATACCGACTCAGGCATCCCCCCCTCTCGCAACACCGCTCTCGCGGCTGATGGCTGATCTCTGATTAATGCGCTTCTGCCACCACTGCCAGTGCCACCATCAGCTCTCGTCGGCGTCTCGAGGCGATGCCTGCTGCTTCTTCTGCTGCCAGCAGGACGGGACGCGCCGCCCGGAGCAGCAGTCGGAAGAGGGGGAGAACCTTGGATGGGCGAACCTGATGGGCGGGATTCTGGGTCATGCTCCGTGCCAGACAACTGGGGATGGCGGTCACGGGATTCGAGAAGGAAATTTGCTTTCAAGCAAGCCCGAGCAAAGGAATGGACGAGGTTCCGCTTTTCTGGGACTCTTTTCCCCTCTCTTGTCTTGCCTTCAGTAATTACGTCGTGTCTGTGGCCTTTGCTCTCTCCTACTTAGCACGAGTGCTGTTACTGTACGGTACTCGTACCGCCAAGCCCAGTGGGAAAGAACATTGCTTGCCCGTTGCGGTGAGGAGCGCGATACGTAGGGACCCGGCTAGGTTGGGAAACAGTCTGAAGTAGGTTTCTCTCGTTTGGACACCCGCGCGGTGCGATGCGATGCGATGCAGTGGGCGGAAAGCAAACGAGCGGAATACTTAAACAAGTATGCACCCTTGTACGGTTTGCGTCCTCGACTCAGTGCCCGGCTGACCGCCGCTGCGGCCAGAGAATCTCCGTCCGCCGAACACTCAACATACGGGTTGCGGCGCTTCGGTTGTGCCTGGCCTGCAAACGCGCCGTGGGGAGCGGACGGCACAAGAGACAAGCCCAGATGTTATCTCTGGTCAACTTTTCGGCCGTGGTTGGCTGTACACGCCGCGCAGAGGACTCCATCCTCATGGACCCGATGGCGTGAGGAGCAGGAAACTGCACAGTGACAAATCTAGGGTTGAGCTAGTTTGGTAATTAAAGCTCGACAGCCCTGATGAACTTGGAAAACACCTAGAATGCTTGGACGAAAAGGCCCGTTCGGAATGATTGCGTGACGGAACGCGCCGGGACAAGTGTCATGGACCGGAGCTGTACTCCGTTGCTTTGTGGTTGCTGTGCATTATGGCTATCGACTCAGGCGGGCGCAGATTCGGTCGCTGTGCTGTCGGATGGAGGGTCTGCGACTCGGCAAGGCAGAGGCAAAGCCAAGACAAGCTCTGCATGGAAAACGGAAACTCGGTAAAGGGCTGGAATGCTGTTGTTGGCCTTCCGTATCCATACATGAGCAGCAGCGATTCAGCAGGTGATGGACAAACTGAAGGAAGCAGATGCGCGCCGCTCCAATGGACCGGTACCTGGGAAGTATTGCTGGAAGGACTCGGCGCTCCGAGGACTTCGCTGAATGACTGGGGTCTCTCAGACGGTCTGAGGGATTGACTGCGGTCTGGGCGACTGCAATGTGGGATGAGATGGGATGGGAGGGGTAGGGGAGGGGTGCGAGCTGTACGAGGGGCAAAAGGGGCGTGCAGACAGAAAGATGACAGCAGCCTCGTTTGAAGAGATGGTGCTGGGTGGGTGGTGGCTTGTGTTGGAGGGTAGCCACGGTTTTGCTGAAAGTCGATGGAAGTGAGCGAACGAGAGCTGCCTGCTAACGCCGCGTGCAAGAAGCAAGGGAGCAAGGATAATTGCTGCCCATCAATCGTAGTTAGTTGCCGAAGTGGTGGTGAGGGGCACCGCATCCGAGACGGAAGATAGAGAGCAAAGCCAGGGCAAGAGTATGGTGGTGAAGGTGGTGGTGACAGCCCAAGTGCCCACCCGTATCTCGAATGTCGAGTTACCGGAAAGTGAGTGCCAAACGGAGGCTGGCCCAAGAGACGTCAAGGTTGGGGAAGAAATGTCCAAGCGAGCGGCGTGTTCTGGTCGTCGGTGTATCAAAATGAGGCTTTTACTTCCCAAGCTTCTCTGTCACCCCAGCATGGGTGATCTCCTTCTAGGGCGCCATGTTTGTTCTTGGTCTGCTGACCCGGCTGTTTGAGTCTGAGTCTGAGTCTTGCGCATTATGGTCTCGTCGGCAGCTCCAAGCCTCTTCTGGTAACGACTTGTGAGGCGGGTGAGGGGGAGCTTTTGGAGCTCTGCCATTCCGGGTCGCAGCGGAGAGACCGCCTCTGTTGGTCGGTCGGTCAGTCACCTGGACTGTTGCCGTCCCTCAATCTGACTGGACGCGTGGGTGCGCGTCAGATGTACCCAATGTAGCGTGGCCGGCGGCAGCGCAGCAGATGAGGCGGGAGAAATACGCGAGGTACTCGGCGAGTACCGCTAACGCCAGCCCCTCTCATTTTGATGTGCGCAGAGATAGTCGACGTTGATCCCGCGTATCCAGTACTTGCCGACAGACATTAGCGCAGCGCGAATCGTACGCCTTTGGCAACCTTCTGTGTCGTACACGATACCTTGACCGCCGACTGAACATGTCCTCTGGCCGGAAAACATACTCTCTCGAGTCTGGCACCGGACGTCTTCCTGCCTCTCTCCCACCGACCCAGCCCAGTAAATCTTGGGATGGCCGCCGTCAGTCACTCGGCGCAAAGGATTTCATCACGGTGGGCCCTCGCGGGTGGATTTTGCCCAGGACGGTTTGAAAATTTCCTTTCTTTTCCCCATCACCCTCCTCACACCTTTGCGAATGGCTGCCATCAGCTTTCAAAAAGCAGAAGGAGGGTTGTCTCGAAGTCTCGAGTGGTGGCCACAAGCTGGGGACGGCACGACGGTTAACATTGTCCCAGATCAAAGCAGGCCACTGCTGTGCTCCCCGTGGCATCGCGTCCTTCACCGTCGATCCCAAAGATGCAAGATCTAGGGGATTGGTGCGCCGCAATGCGCAGCCGTCATTGAAGATCCAACTGCATACCTAGAAGCCAGCCATATTCATCCCCGATTCGGAGTTGGGAGCGCCGGCGTCCTCGCGGCACGTGGGGTTGAAGTTGATACGGCCGTTTGGTGCAGCAGTACCTTACCGTAGCACCGCCTGTCCTGCACATATGAACGAATAGTCGTGCTACTGAAAGTCTGTTCGTCTCGGGAAAATCGCGTCTGATTTGGTGTCATGGAAAACAAGGTTTCGTGGGGCGACGTTGGCTGAGCGTTGTGGTGCTGCCATGTCGCCCATCTCAGGTACTACGCCTCATCTCCGGTCACTGCGTAACGCGTGCCACAGCGAATTGAACCCTCGTCAGTGCTCAAATAGTGCGTCACTTCGACATATCTTGCCCCGAGCTCAAACGCGCGGTGACAAACAACCTACCAGCGCAAGTCGTCCCAGCCGTACGCAAGTCATACCAGTGCCCAGAGGTCGAGAGAATTGATAGCTCATCGGACCCTTTTCTGCAAGAGAAGGGTAACGCGAGATACCTGCGCGCGACAGATGCGAGTGCCGATGAGTGATACGGCAGACGGCCCGCAATGGTCATCCAATCGACGCTGGCTCTTGTGCAACCCGGCCCAATTCTCAATGTACCGACACGTATCACTTGTTAGTCAGAAGCTCGTCACTTGAGCAGGGGAGGTGAGGAGAAACCCAAGGTCTCAAACCCTTCCTGAACTTCGAAAACGGGTCAAAGGCTGCCGAGTCCGCCCGAGCGCACCTAGGAGGGGTTCTGCTGACGGAGGTCCTTGCTCTTGTCCAGTCGTTGGAGTTTGCTGAGGTCAACGTGACCGCGCAATACCGCCTCCAAGCACGCACCTGCAGCTGTGATGGCTTGCTGACAAGGCTGTAGGTTGAGGGTTGTGCTGACCGATCGCATCACGGGATGGAATGGCATGCAAGCAGAGCGTCTATCCGGCAAACTCGGACAGCATGCTGCTGAACGTCATCTTAGGGATACAATGACACGCCTTGATATTCATCGGCGGTCAACCTTTTTGTTGGTCAAAGCACCATTTATCGTCATTTCCATGCCAGTCATACACCTCAGACTCGGGCGACAACGTCCTTCCCAAGCTGCTTCCCTGAAGAAACAATCGACATCTCCAGGGGCGTGTCGGAGGTCATTTAGACAAGCGTGGCAATCAAGCAATCATGGTAAATGTCCGACCGCAGTTTCTAAGCAATTGCGACTCTTTTCCGGGATTGCTGCTCATAAGAACGACGGGCGGTAGTTGGCTAGTCGATGAGTAAACTGCGAAGAAGTGTGCGAGGAAGCCTGCGATTGGAGGCCTTTTGGCCTTCGCGTGGCCACGGTTACCCTGTAGCCAGTAATAACACTTTGTTGCCCGAAATAGACTTCAGGTGATTCCTGTGCCCGCAGTGGGAATGATTTCCGCAGGCTTGTTAATCTCTTGCAGGATCAACTGGCGATGCTTCGTGTGCAGTTCAGCGCCGGCATTTTCAATGCCTGTCAGTGATGTTGTGCGTCGCATCTGAAAAGAGACCCCGCGGTTGAGCGGGTAAAACACCGGAGCTCGTTCCGCCTGCGTGGCCCAGAATGTCTGAGGGTTCATGGAGCTGTCCGAAACTCGGCTCACTCAGGCCAAGCATCGCAACAGTAGCTGGGCAGAATCCCAGAATTGCCTTAGTTTTCCACTCAGGGAGGACTTCGCATGACATCTGTGCGCATTCCGCGCGCCCACAAACGGGATGGTTTGGCCTATGCGGTGTATGTTTGCGAGCCAGCATCGGGAGTCGTACACCGACTTCAGAATTGACGAGGTGAAGGACTCTTACAAGTTTTTGCGTCATGAGGGGCCGAATGGCGTCCCACCCCGCTCCTCTCAATCGGCCATCACGACGTGTACTAGTCGGTGCACTGCCATTGGCCTTGAGTCAAAAGTCACCGCCTTTTGCTGTTCGTTAGGGTGAAGTAAATTTGGTCGAGTTGGGAAGGGGGGTTCATCAGTGGGGTTAGTCTGTTGCAGGCCGGACGTCAACAACCTGTGTCTCAACTTTGATGTTGATTGTAAACGACATCCGCTGAACATGCTTCCCCGCCTTATCAGCAATACTGGACTCGTATCCGCCTTTCAAGTGAACCGTGGCCTCCGAGGTGACACAAACCAGAGGGAACTCGCCCTTGAGAAAACCCTCCTAGTGGTGATTGCTCTAGAGTTCTGGGGCGCAGCGTAGCCAACTCTCCGTCGGCCAACAGACGTATCGGCAATCCTGAACTCAGCTCTGGAATATCCGTTTCAATCACGATGACCTTCGTATCCTTCAGCCTTAACCGCCCCAGGCAGGCGCTGTAGAACGCCCTGCTGTGATATTCCCAAGTGAGGAAGAAGTCTGTCAATGCCGCAATGGCGTGACTTTGACTTGAAGGCTGCATGTACTGGGCCATTCCCTGCAACAGCAGCCCGTCAACTGTTTCCAGCCTGTGTCTTCAGCTGCAGGGCGACGTGTAGCCTAGCGAACCATCAACTTGATAAGCCGCTGATCAGGTATGAGATTTGTGCCAAAGGCCCATAGGGTCCTTCATGGGCATCCGAGCGCCCAGCGAGAAAATTGATGCCCTCCACCCTTAGTGGACATGGCATACTCGGGCCAGCACCGTGACAAGTGCAACCTCTAGCACCCGTCGACGGTGGCATAGACTTCCGCGACGGTGTCCTTGTCGGGGCAGCACGTCGGCGTGCTCGGGAAGGTTAGAATTCGCTCCTCTTGTTCGTCTCGTGTCGAGCGCAGGGAAACTGCGTTCCCAAGTGTCACGCCAGCTTCCGGGCGGGACTAGAGCCCATATCCGCGACGAAATTAAGTGCCTTCCGTCGAACGCGGAGTGCGGGGAACAAATCTAGTCCTGAGATCGACAGGGTTCGGCTTCAATAGTTGCATTGACGACCGAAGTTTGTCCATCGCAGTGACTGGCGGCGTGCCTGTTGTCCCGAAACGAGCCTGCCTCGTGTGCAACCATCTCTGCCACCTCACACAGGCAACTGAGCCCGCGGGATTGTTGCATTGAGGTGAGAGATGCCGGAAATCTACCCTTAGACCTTGGTAACTGGTGGACAGTGCTGAAGATTCCGATCAGGACCCGAAGATGCGACCTGTGAAGACTGAGGGCGCCTGGCCCAGCTCCCCTGCTTATGATTGATCATTTTTGCTCCAGAAGAAGCAACCCGAGGAGGAGATGGAGATCCGGAAATTGGCGCAGCACTGACTGGGGACGAAGGTTTACCAGGGCCGCCGGGGTCTCTGGGAGGACTGGGCAGTGATACTGTCAAGTGCAAAGTTCAACGCTGGCCTGGCGCCGCAGATAAGCCCAATCCTAGCCGATCATTAGGTGGTGTTCGTCGTCAACCGCGGTTTTGTGAGTGAGGACGGATTGTTGTTCTATGGGATGCGACCGTTACGCCCCCGGTAAATCGAAATGGCATCTGAACAATGGCGATGGATTGACAACCGTGCCGATTACGGCTTAGGTTGCAATGGCCGGAGTGACTAGCAGAGGCGTGCTAAGTGCCGTTAAGTCGCAATGCTATCATAAGAGTCCCACAGTAAGTTTCGCCAGTTTCTGCAACTTCATTTTGAGGCCCGCAGCATGGCCGTCGATCCATCGCAGGACCTCGTAAGCTTCTTCTCGCCCAATGTGAGCCGCAAGAACCTGGGTTACTGGTGCTGCGTTCTACGCATCACTTGAAGATCCGGCAGCACCAAAGTACCCAAGATGTGTTTCTGACAGGCTACATGGCCCTTCTGGGGATGCTCAGAGTCGTGTCCAATGACAAGTAAAGGCTGGTTCCGATACCACGGTGCCAGACCGTCCAGAGTAAAGTGCAGGCCCGCATATCATACCACGCCGCTGTCAGTTCTCAGAATCTATGAGTTGAGTGCAGAGGTTTTGTTCTGGAACCTTGAGACGGCGGTCTTTGAAGAACTCCACAAACTCTGGATCCTCTGGTCAGTCAAGAATGTTCAGGGCTGTCCCGGCTTGCCTTGGAAGAATCGGGGTCTCGGTTGGCGGTGTGTGAGCTCGGTCATCATCCAAGCTTGATCCCTCTGCTGGGTCTCCGCATTTTGATCAGGCCATTACCGTCACACCGAGCCCTAAAGATTCACTTAGGTCGTCATGACCGGTCAAGACGGCAAACAATTTCCTAGATTGTCAGTAGCGCCTGGCGTACGCTTCCAGGATGTGGTCGGGAGTGCCACTGCACTTGTGCGGCACTGAGGCTTCGTCGTTGGAACTGGCTTTGCAACGTCGGTATTCTGGCAGCTTGCCTTGCGTCGATCATCCCGAGGTGCATTTGGGGTTTGCATGGCGTCTAAATTTCGGAGAGAGACCGCCACTCGCGGAAAGGTCACCGCCGCAGCGGGAGCGGAGCGTCTCGTACCTCAGAATAGTACCTCGATATTCGGCTGGTCCTTGACGATGTCCGCAATCAAATGAAAGAAAAAGCCTTCAGTCAGGAACCGTACGGTCCGTACCAAGCCGCGCAGCCACGTGGAGCTTGCACATCCTTTTGAAAAGTTTTTGCTCCGAGGCTAAAAAGCCGGCATCCGGACACCTCCGCAAGGAACTCCATGTTTTCATCACATTTCAGCTTCCGCTCATGCGTGCATCAGAGCGTCCAATGGAATCATTCGTTGAACCTAGGTAGACGCGGAGAAAGGATGCTCGGATTCGGCGCCGAATGCTGTAGAAGGTTGGAACGCCGTTCGATCCCCAGAGGACTAGGGCCAAGTCGTCGCTAAGTAAGAAGATGAAACTGGCGGTCGTCATAATGAGATGGCTTCTAGAAGCCAGCCACTTTAAGCCTCTGTGGTGGGAAGTGGCTGCCCGCAAGGATTGGCGAACCACCATCCAGTCGATGTACCTGAAGCTGTACTCTGTACAACAATAAATTCGCGTGCTGGAAAATCAGCCAGTTGTGCTGCATCCATAGATATTTGGCTGCTGCCATAACTCCCTCCAACATCGCTCCTACAGAGACTGACAGTGCGCTGCGATCTCATCCCTCTGCTGGCGATTTAATGGTACGTGGTGACTGTGATGAATGTGACGCCTCATATTTGCGACTAGAGCCGTGCAATTCCAGAGCGATTGGCTGTCACGATTCGTGATGCTTTCCTGACGGTAATTGCACACGACTGAAACCCGCTCGTTGCCCTAGACCAAGGGCACCTGGAGCTGTCTTGGCATATCGCAGAATTTCCCGTTGAGCAGAAGAAATGGCTGGACTCGTAACGCGAGATGGCTTGAAGATTCGGCGACTCGCCGATAATCAGCTCGCTAGTTCGGCGACGAGCCATGACTCTGGTAAGCTACCGGCCCCCTCGCCAGGGAAGAGAAAGCCCCTTTCTCAGCAATTGCCGTGCTTCCAAATCCAGCCATGACTCCGCGAGGCGCAAGGCGCCGACATCGTGGGCAACAGTGTGAATGTACCGTTGCATTGTTAGTCACGTGATGAAAACGACACCGAAACTGTGTAACCGGCCCATGCAAATCGCGTGGCCCCCAAGGATGAATCAAACCTGAGAGCAGGCCTAATGCCTGAATCGCGAACGAGGGTGGACAACGCCCTCAACGGCCAAGGGGGTTTGTGTGCGCGAGGACTGTCGAGCGGTCAATGCGAGTTACACATGGTTAGACAAACTTTCGTCGCAAGGTCGTCGAATGTTGATCTCGATGCCCAACTACGACGGCGTCCCCGATTTCTGTGTCGGGCGACGGCACAATGCCTTGTTCTGATGGTGAACCCCTAGATTTTCTCCGCCGTTGTTAGTGTCGCCGCCAAACGCAAATTTTTGTCTTTTGGCACACACCACCGGGCGCCTTATCGAGCAAAAGGGGCTTCGCTGCATCATCTGGCGGTACACTGTGGCGCAATCTATGTTGAGAAGTGTAGTGCACGACGTCAAATGTTGCCCGAGTGAGTTTCTCTTGTTCCCCTCCCTTGGCACAGAACTTGGGGTCTGGTGCATCGCCCAGCCCTTCTGAAGATTGAACCAGGGGCTCTTCCGATAGTGCCAGATCTTCGAGTCCTACGCTGAGTCGCCGTGCCGTAGAATCGTTGTTCCGAGCTGGAATCGATGTTGCCGTTATCAATAGACCCGGTCAAATCCGTCATTGAATGGCGGTTGCAAGCCAGAACATCTGATTTGTTTTTTGTTAGCTGCGAATGATCGTGGAGTACACGCATGATCAAAGGCTTTTCCTCAGAAAACAAAATGTGACAAGGCGACTGAATGGTTATGCCGCCAGTGATTGAAACGACCGGGCCGTGTACCGAATGAAACCCCAACCACGGCCGCCGGACTTCTATATCCACCTTCCGGGCCGGATGGCTGTAACCCAACAACGACCGGACGAAGATGGAAACGCCCAGGCACAGCACTGCCAGGTCTCTAACGTTTGCCCTCATGGAACAGTAAAGTTCGATCAACTTTGGTGAGACCACCGGCAGGTCATGTTGTGGAAACTGTGCATGGACAAGAGTTAACGAATGCAACAAACAGCAGGTTCGAGTGGCTGTGACTTGCATGGAAGGCTCCAACTATCCCAGGTTCGAAATGAAGACGGTCACCCCTCCTTGGGCCGTATTGGCAAGAGGCTTCATGAATGGTTTGACGAAAAATCAGCGTCTCCGCTAATGTCGGAGGCGGACTTCGTCGCCGAAATGACATCTTCAGAAGTGGAAGCGAACGTGCGATTTACAAAGAATTTGCCTTTCTAATTGTTTTATTACTGAAAACCTGCTCGCCGGAAATAAGGTGCCACAGCTATGGGTCGTGAATATCCGACCTCGTGGTTCGGTTGGGTTGCCTAACACAGACGTCAGCGAGTCGGTCACCATCGAAGCCTGCCGGACTTTGGAAAGAAGAGCTCCTCGAACTCTCCCGAAGTTCACAAGTGTGCACTCAAGAGAGCTTCAAAAAGAAAACCGATAACGAAGGCTGTGTAATTGATGTTTATTTTTGTTCCAGCGCGTGTATCCGATGTCACCTGTCTCAAACCATTATTTCTCGACGACATGATGTCATCTTTCTCTGAGCGATGTATTCAACTCACGAGAGATGGCTCTATCCATCCGTGTTCGCCTACTTGCTCTGATGACTGGACGAAATTATTTGGGAACGGCTAGCGGCAGATCAATCCCTCTTTGGCTAATAAGTAAACGAGGTGGGGATGAGACCGTTGGTTGGAATCGATTGCAAACGAGATCCCCGATCAGACTCGAGTCTCCGCGTCGTTTGTGCGACAGGAACCCCTCAAGATAGTCTGTGAGCGGGAAACCGTCTGCAGGGGACCTGACGGGGCCTGGCTCCATTTGTTTATCATGCCGGTGTCTCTTTCAATGCGGCGGTGAGGTGCTGCTAAGCAACTTCACGGGCTGGCAAAAGAACGCAGAATCTTCCATCTCCAGACGGGAAACCATTGCTCAAGCCAGTGTGGGGTCTTGACCTGCTCGTGGTTGGACGGGACTGGTCAGGCACTTCTGAGAACCTTGTATGCCGGGCTCCATTGGCTGATATGGGTTGTTTGCTTTCCGCATTAGCCAACAGCAAACATGGCCCTGGTTCGTGGGCATGGTGTTGCGGTACTAATTAGTACGTGATGACAGAGCATCTGTAACCGAGCCTTGCTCTTTGCACCTCCATTGCTTAGCTCATCCTTTCTCCTGGTCATTGGCATTTGTTTAGCAGGTGTTCAGGACCTGCCATAATGAACGAATGCATTGGTGAGTGGCGTGATATGTTGGAGTCAACGGTTCGGTTAAGCCGAGATGCGGCGGAACTTCAGGCGTCTTCGAGATCAGTCATTTTGCGCCGCTTTTGGGGTCTTTTCCAGGACCCAAGGTCGGTGAATCCAACTGATACGGGTGGACGAACTGAGCTGCCGCTCACAGAATGGGCCAGGTCATTGACAGCCACAGGGCGTGTTTCTGATGCTGGCTCGGCGTCTGAGGAAATGTCAAGGCCTTCAGTGAACACCATGTCTCCCTTATTTCCCAGAATCTCTCTGCCAGCCTCCTCGAGCAGTATGCCAAAAGCAAGCAAGGCAGATTCATCCATGCTTCGCTCATCAATGTTTCGTGCCCCAACCTGAAAGTCTGCGCTGCGCTTCTGGTCGAAATAGAAATGGCTGGCGTAGGAGTGCACGGCTTTGACAAGATCACTGTCCGGCAAGGACTCGCGGCCACAATCGGGAAGATTTCGCTCATGGGCCATGTAGACGTCAAACTCAGCAAATCGCTCGGGTGCAGATTTGCGGCGGAACAGGACCTCTTCCGGGGCTAGGGTGGTGGAGCGGACGGAATGTATGTTGGATCTGCTGGGCCTGGCCGGCCTGGGTGCCATTGATGATGTCTTCTCAATGCTGACAGCGGAGCTCAAGTTTGTCTCATAGCTGATTCTTCCTGGAAAGGGGTTAGTACACTTTGAAAAGATGGGAAAGCCGGAGCCGAATGCTCACCTGCAACTGCATCGTAGACGTTAGCGTGTCGCTTGGTCTCGTTTGATTGAGGATTTGTTGGTTCTAGTTTGCTTGAACTGTGCCTGCCCGGAATGGCCTGGTCGTTGTTCAGCCGCTCCATCTCGATTCTGGGGATGAGACAGGGCAAGGTGGGAACGGTCTTGGTAGATCAGACGCCGCTCGGAGGCGGTCGATAGAAGGTGTGTGAAGGTTGCAACGATGCTTGGCAGCAGCTTGAAGGTCGCCGGATGCTTGGGCTACGACGTTATGATGAGTGACGGGTTCTGGCAAATGACGAGCTGGCTCAAAGGCGGCCGGTGTTGTCAGAGTTGAGTCGAGGTTGCTGGTCTGGTCTGATCTAATCTGGTATGCCCAAGGTGGTAAGAAGGAAGGTACCTATCCAGGGTGAAAGTGCGGTCAATGTCAGTCAGTTCCTTCCTGTCATTGTCTGTAGAAGGAACGGACTGGCAGCCCGTTGGAAAGACTTTGGCAGGTGGGGCCACTTGAGTCTGAGCCAATTATATCCACGGACCTGCCTGTTGTTGGCAGCTTCCAGCTGTGCGATAGCACTTTTACAGGGAGCTACTGCGCTGAGAACCATTGACCTCAGTCGCAGCTGACATCATCCTGGTTCTCGGGCCAAGCAGGCATCCGCCTAACCTCGGACAGTGCGGCGGCATATCGTCGCTTTTCATCAACACCATCGTCGAACACCCATTTCGCCCGACCGCTCGACCACATCTCCCTGCTTTTCATTGATCCCTGATGAATGCAGGCCCGTCTGTTTGCTCGCTCCACGGGCGAGCTCAGCCCTGAGGCCTTCGCGCAGGCGACCACTGCAGGCCTCGTCCGAACCTTTGCAGCTGCTCCCCAACACCGATTCGATGGCGGAGGTGCTGAGCCCGAAGTCGAAGGCAGACAATCTGCCTTGTGGGCTCATCGGATCGGCGTCAATGCTCTGGCCCTCGATAAGTTCGATGGTCGGCTGTGAGACACACATACAGACACCTTATGTTACTTCTCGAGCACTAACACACGCTATAGACTGATCTCTGGAGGCGCTGATGGCTCCGTGAAGCTTTGGGACTTGGAACATGCTCCTAATCCAAACTCTGCCTACACCTTCGAGCCCATTGCCAATGCTTCTCGCTCCATCGGCGACAATGGTATTGCTCACAAGAACGGCGTTACCCACCTCGACTTCTTCCCTTTCGACTCTGACGCCTTCCTTTCTAGCTCTTTTGACCGCACACTGAAGCTATGGTCTACTGAAAGGATGTTAGTTTCTGCCAACTTCGATCTGAACGCCGACATCTACACTCATGCTACCAGTCCTATTGCCGATCATCTCCTCGTCGCCTGTGCCACGCAGCATTCATCCGTCCGCCTTGTCGACCTCAAGTCCGGGTCCTCGGTCCAGTCCCTCGTCTCCCAGGGCGGTGCTGTGCTCTCCGTAGCCTGGAGTCCTCGCCATGATCATGTCGTTGCCACAGGTCATTTCGACGGAAAGGTCCGCCTGTGGGATATCAGGCGCGCCTCTGGTCTCATTGGCCAGCTCGACAAGGAGGACCACCTGGGGGTCGTCCACCGCTTCAACCACGCCAAGGCCTGCGACATGGATTGGAACCAGATGCCGCACTTTCGCAACGCAGCCCAGGCTCACAACGAAGGTGTCAACGCACTTACGTGGTCCGACGATGGTAAGTACATCATCTCTGCTGGCCTTGACCGTCGCATACGCGTCTGGGATGCTGCCACAGGGGCGAACACGCTCGCGGCCTTCGGGTCCATGATTCAGAACCGTCAACCAAAGACGGTCAGCATGTTTGTCACTCCGGCCAGACTCACATCTACCCGTCGGGATCTTCTGTTCTGGCCGAACGAGAACGAGATCCTGGTCATGGATCTGCATGAGGGCACTTTGGTATCTCGCCTACGCGTTCCAGGGCCATCCACAGCAGCAGGCGCCCAAGGCATAGGAGGTATCAACGTCCAAAACCGCACCATGGATATTGTATGGCGCGGACACGCAGGATACAGACTTCCAAAGGGGTCAATCATGGGCGGAGGAAGCTCATGCGGTGCAGTGTACACTGCTCACTTGGACGGCCAGATTCGAGCATGGATGCCGCGGCTGCCAGGGCCAGAAAAAGACGACGATACCTCGGATCCTATCGACAAGGATGAAGAAGAGAAAGGCCGTAAACGAAAGGCTCTCGACGATGCTTTTAGGAGCTTGGTGGGGAAGCAAATCACGTTCAGATGACGCGTTAATTTGCCCACTCAAATCTCATACAAATACTGAGGAAACATCCCTGGGCGTTTGGCGTGCCATTTCCATAATTAGCTGTATCGACTTGGTGCTAATCTGTGCCTCTAATGTGACTACACTTCTGCACATTCATGCCAAGTTCAGCTACGTAACATTGCAAAGATCGGACGCCTCACGATGCTCACAAGCTTGCCCCTGCATGTCAATATCTGCTCTGCTTCATCGACACAGTAAAACTAAGGGCCATGCCTTACAGAGATCTCCAATGTGGACATCCGAGCAAAAGACATTCCCGGCGGAAAAGCATAGCGCGCGTATCCCAAAGGTCGCATTCTGAATCTAGCATTGCAGCTCAGCTTTGGCATATCAAATCAAATGGGCCTGTCCCTGAGGCAAAATCCGTCACGGGCACGTCCAAGAACACCATTACCACGACCAGTAATCGCCGACCTCCAACATGCCGAATTCACCGGCAATCCCACCACTCGCGTTGCCGGTCGGCGCCATTAGCCAATCCCTCTCCGATCATCACCGCTCAGACACTTGCACATCGAACATTGATAACCCACATGTGCTTCTCCATGTCGGCGCTGTTACATCGGCCCTCTGCCGAATCCCCTCGAGGGCAGGGCTAGAACGGGGTCTCTGCATCCCATTTCTGCTCGGCCCAATGTGCTACTCGATGTTCGCCCGGCTTCAGTAAGTCCCGGGGTTGGCAGGGTTTGGTCCGCGTCCCGCCCCTGTTGCCGTCCTCCACCCCCACCACCGGGCACGCCGGAACCGCTTCCCCGCCGACCTTTTCTGAACTCCTGCATTAGCTCCCGCGCCGTCCCAGCATCATGGGCCTTGTACAGACTGAGGGCCTCTTCACGAAGGAGGGTACGACGCACGCCTCACGCCAATCAGCCCTGTAATCAAGCTCCCTCCCTCGTTCATTGACTGATGCGCCCATGTGCATCGAGATGGGCAAATTAGCTAGGAAAGCAGGGGGGGGGCGGACGCGGAACCGGCGGTAGATCGAGAGCACACCACCTTGGTCGGATCGGACCTGGGGTTGGAAAATACGGGGTTGCTATCGACCAAGATCAGACGTCACAAAATAGGAAACCCGATGAAATCCCAACAAAAGAAGCCCGTGTGTCTTCCCCAAGTCACGGCTTGCAAAACGACGTCGAGATGACAACAGAGATTGGCTAGTTCGCACCACGAACTGTGGATATCCTGCCATGAACGCTCAGACGTCCTCACACCGTCGAAAATGGGATGGAAAACCAGGGCTGACGCGCGCTGCGCGTTCCCCCCCATCTTTTCGACCGGTCGCAAAGCTTAGCACATAGTCTCTCCCCTTCGTTATCGTTCTGGCCTCCTCCTCAACGAACATGTAAGTGAGACTAGCTGTCGAGGACCTTGTCGAATGAAAAACCATCCCGCCGGCAATGGTGCCGCGACGTTCCTGACCGGACTTACTTGCGTCTCACACGTTTTCCGTCCTGATTCCTCAGCGGCACGGACCTAAGACATGCCCGGTGGGGGGCTAAAGCAATGATGAATATCTTCAACCCACGCCCCCATATCGCCAGCCCTGCGCTGCAAGCCTTCCCACTCCCACACGCGTGGCAACATCGTGCCGTCCGCCGCCTCTCGCGCGCCACCACGGAACCGCGGCTAACCGGTTCGTCCGGGCGACGGACGATGATGCAGGGGTAGCCCAAAGCAGACGAGGGACGGGCGCATGAGCTCTTCATCACGGGGGCACCAGGGGGAACGGAGGAAAGGCTGAACGCGCGATGTTCCCACGCCAAAGGAGGATGATCGTCGACGGCGCCGAACATCATTTTTTTTTTGGTCCGGGCGGCGCCACGCCCACTTCCCTTGGCAATGACACGCCAGACACCTTACAGGTTTAGAGCGCGTTGGAGAATGAGTTACTAGGTCTGCCGTCTGGTTCTAGACTCCAAGCACCTGTCGTCATTCCTCCTTTGGATCTACTCTACGGCTCGTCAGGGGTTGAAGAGGGGGAGGCGCGTCGTCGTCGTCGTGGTTCGGAAGTGACCCGTGGTTGCATCCATCCAGAGGCGGGAAGAAGTTTATGTGTCCCCAAGTCTAGGCTGAAGTGTTGGATAATCCGTCTCGCGGACTGCGGATTGACAAAAGCGGAAAACGCTCTTGATGTCGTGATTTGGCTTGGCTTGCGAGATTGCGCGCGCGGGCTGGGAGACTATTGACGACGATGCCTTCAGCGTTAATGCACTGATATGGGGGTTAGGAGGTAGCGAGGCGGGCAGATTATGTTGGGTTTTTTGGAATTACCGTGGGTTAGCCGCGGTTGCCGTTGTTGGGCAGTTGTCGATCGATTTGGGGCCAGAGGCCCCCGAGAGACGGAGGTTGGCCGGGCTCGGCGCCGGGTTGCAGGGACCGATGAATCCACTTCTTCCGGAGTCTCGGCGCCGAAGTTGATGTGCTACCTACCGTTCCCGTCTCCGGCGTTGAGACCGGAAGCGACATATCCTGCTGTTGTTTTCAGGGAAAAGTCGCAACAGGCTGATATAACGCCCATGTGCCGTTTCGGATTGGATTGTCGTATTGCATTGCAGACTAAGCAAGGGCGTGTACCTCTAAGAGGTGCGAAATAGCCTCGAGCGACATCGCCAGCTCGACGTGAGTTGTCGTTCGGCAGGAGCCAGCCAGCTGATTCAAGTTTGGGATAACATATTATGATTACTTGTCACACATGCAGACGCAAGGCAAACTAATATAACGCACAAGCAGAATAGGCACTGCATTTCTCTAGTCTTACTTTGCTAAAGGGGTCATCAAGTTCCAGTTCGTGAGACACATGGCCGGTCTTGCAGTCGTAGAAACTTGCCACTTCACAATCTATTTCTGTATTGAGTATCACCATTCCAGTCTTTTTACGTATCCCAGTCATTCCTCAACTTTTCAGTCGACTACGCCTTTCTGATGGCAAGACATTTAAATGGTAGCGTTGTAATGAATCCGGGCTTTACTATATTTCAACCATCTACGGCATGGCATTGTGAAGGCTAATGAAGCTCAGTTTCCGTGGCTCTCAGACTCGACCATACTCGGGTTCTCTCATTTGATTTCATGAAATGTGTTCTCGTGTCCCTTGTTGTGTGAGTGGACTTCAGTGCAAGGATCGGAGAAAAACTCTGGTTTTTCTTCCAAATCTGGTCGGCAACAAGCCTCATTATTCGTTGAAATAAGGGCCACAGAAGCCCCAGGGTGATCAAAATCAGGCTGTGCTCTTTGCTATCATATCTAGGCTAGGCGAGCATGCATCTGGCCAATTACCCCGCGCTGACAAACATCGTAAGCCTCCTCGAACCTCCAACTTCCAACGTGAACTTGCGCAAGGCCAGCAACTACCATGGAAGTAGCTCCAAACTCTTCTTCTGCTACATCGCAGGTCACACCTACAAAAGGCCTACATGAGGCGGTCAGCGAGTTCCGAAAGACTTTGAATGATAATCAGCGTTCAGACCTCGACAAACTCAAAGGTATCCCTGATGCTGACGCTGCGCTCGTTTTCACAGCCCAGCTAGACTGGTCCGCTACTCAGCGGAACTCTCCCAGCAAGGGCACCCGACTTATATCAGCCCTGCAATATGTCCGCGACTCTTCTGTTGTCATAGACACCTTTGTCTCCTCGCACCCGGAGATTGCTGCCCTAGTCTGGGGAAGCGTCAAACTGACGATGCAGGTACAGCAAGATCTTTACTACTACGTACTAGAGACAATCTAACGTTGGTTAGGTGGTGATAAACTTCGCTTCGTACTATGAAAGAGTCTCAGACCTCTTTATGCAATTTTCCAGAGATTGCCCCCGTTTTGCTGAGTACCAAGCCTTGTTTCCGAACTCGCCTGGGTTGCAGAAGGCTGTTTGCGATTTCAATGCATCAATCATCTATTGCTGCAAGCATGTGGTCGAAGCAATACAACGACCTTGTAAGTAGACGTCAATAGTTTCTAGTACGTTGACTGATTATCGCTATCCCGATACAGGGCAAACACATCTGCGAAACGCGTTCTTGCAGTCGTTTCAGCAGGAGTTCAACCCCGACCTAGAAATGATTCGAAGGTGTGGGCTTGAGGCAAAGCAAGAAATAAAACTTGCAAAGGCGAAGGCCGACCACCAAGACCAAAGACTCCAGCAAATGGAGAGAAAAGCGGCATCCAAGGAGAGGTATAAGGTCAGGCAATTATTTTCACTAGTAGGGAGCGACCTCGACACAATTAAGAAGGACCAGATTCAGCAAGACATCCGTCGAGCGGGTAAGTCGTTATTCGTAGCTGCGAATCACACTGAAGAATATGCTGACAGACTTGTAGCACAAAGCCGTCGTCAGCTTCTCGACTCATTATCGTCTTATGACTACCTTACACACTTCAAGAAAGCCTGTAAACTGAGGCACCCTAAAACTGCAAAATGGCTTTTCCGATCGCCTGCTTTTACTCGGTGGGAGGAAGGAATCTCCTCGCCATGGCTGTGGTGTTCAGGCAAAAGTATGTCAAATAAGCGTTACTTCAACCATACTAATTCAAAGTAGTTGGGTCTGGCAAGACAATCCTCACGTAAGTAGGCTGGTATTAGAAGGCCCTCTAACTATGGCAGCTACTGACCCTACTCTAAGTGCAAGTGCCGTCGAACATATATATGCGCACGAGCGTAGGGCCAGAGAAAATGTCACATTCTTCTTCCCTCATTTCGCCGATCAGACACCGCTATCCGCAGAAACTACACTTCGGTCAATTATCCGACAGTCACTCGACCCAGTGAGACTATCTAGCGACTGGGAAGCGCGTCTGATAGAGCTGGATCGGAAACCCTCCTCAGAGCTAGGCGAATTAACATCACTTCTTCGACAGGCAATCGACCAGTCTGACACATTCTATGTCTTCATCGACGCACTAGATGAGTTTGAACCGGTAGAACGACGAGCCCTCCTTGATTCTCTGGTCTCAGTTGCCTCCGGTTCGCGCTTAAGAGTATTCATTTCGAGCCGTGAAAGCTTATCAGGCGAACTTAGGGACAAGATTCCAACCATTGAGACAGTTTTGATGGCATCTCCCGAGGCCAAGATCGACATTGCTACTTTTGTTGAAGAGACACTTCAAAGAAGACAGCAAAACGGCCATCTTATGGTTCAAGACCAATCTATTATTGATAATATCAGGCAGGCTCTTATCAATCGCGCGGACGGAATGTAAGTTGATAATGACTGCACTCCATGCTACTTACTGACGGATAAGGTTTCTCTGGGTTACTTTCCTATTAGATGAAATTTGCGCCCAAACCTGCGACGAAGATATTAAAGACGCCGTGGAACGTCTTCCAAAGACCTTGACTGAAACGCTGAGCAAAGCCCTTCAGCGCATCATTAAGCAGGGCAAATCTACAATCGCAAACAAAGCCTTCCAATGGATTGCTATAGCGAAACGCCCTTTGACACTAGATGAACTGCGTGAAGTCATCTATACAAAAGTCGGCCAAATATCCTCCAATGCCGGACAACTAGTCAATGGTATAGACCGTCTGCCTACCTGGTGCGAAAATCTCGTCCGTGTCGACGAAGAATCGAGAACTGCAGAGTTTGCCCACAAGGCAGTTCACAAGTTCATCGTCGAAGGATCATCAGGACCTGACTACGCTCAGTTTCATTTCAAGTCAGAGGACGCCGATCACCATGCTGGTGAAATTTGCGTCACCTACCTGAACTTCAGCGACTTTGTGACAACTATCACGCGACGGTCGCAACCAGTCAAAATCGACCCAACTAGTATGGCCCATTCAGCATTGAAGAACTCATGGAACCTGCCCAAGTCAATCAGTAGCGCCGTTATCACAATGCGCAAGAATGGCCAAGCTGAGACTGACCCGGCTGGAATACTGGCTACATACAACAGGTCGCACGATGAAGAAGCTATAAACACGCTACAAGTCCATTATCCGTTTCTCAAGTACGCGTCAGTGCACTGGATTTCCCACACCACTCGATTCAGGCGTCGTACGTCCTCGACATGGGGTATTTGGCAACATATTATCACTCATAATCATGGTCTGGCAAAAATACCTTGGTTGAACCAAGAAGAGCCGGGAAGTTTAGATTCCAATATCTTGCCTTGGAGTTTCGCAAACCGTCATTTTGCTCTCATTGGATACCTTGGACGTCTCGGCAAGATAGATGACGCAGAGATCCAGGGGGCCTTAAATAGCGCTGCGACTGATGGTGATGTAGACTTGGCGAGCGCTTTACTTGAGAGTAATCATGCGGTTTGGATCGCCTCGTCATGTCTACGAGCAGCTTCAGGTGGTGGCCACATCGAAGTCGTGGAGTTATTGCTTTCTGCGGGAGCCAACGTCAACGCAGCTCCTGCTAAACTTAGGCAGACTGCTCTGCAAGCAGCTTCAGGAGGTGGTCACATCAATGTCGTGGAGTTATTGCTTTCCGCGGGAGCCAACGTTAATGCACCACCTGACCATGTGCGTGGGTGGACTGCTTTACAAGCAGCTTCAAATGGCGGCCACATCGAAGTTGTAGAGCGATTACTTTCTGTGGGGGCCAACGTTAATGCAGCTCCCGCTCAACTTGGGCGGACTGCTCTGCAAGCAGCATCAGGAGGTGGTCACATCAATGTCGTGGAGTTATTGCTTTCCGCGGGAGCCAACGTTAACGCCCGCCCTTCTGAATATGGACAGAATGCTTTACAAGCAGCTTCAAAGGGTGGTTATATTGATGTTGTAGAGCGGTTACTTTCTGTAGGGGCCGACGTCAATGCATCTCCCGCTAATCTTGGGCAGACTGCTGTGCGAGCAGCTTCAGAGGCGGGCCACATCGAGGTTGTCGAGCGACTGAAAGCTGCAGGAGCTTACTATTAGTTGTTCTTATTTGTTCAACGACGCGCATTTCGTTCGTTCTAAGAGTTGCAGAGGTTGGCAGTATATTCAAATCAGCCATGGCGGCCATAGATACAACGTGTACTACAAGTCAGAACACTGGATTCAAGTGTTCAACAGAATTGAGTCTCTGCTGCTTACCACCGAATCTCCCGTAGATCGTCACGAGAGTTCCCAGTCTAGTCTTACACAGATCGAAACGGGAATCGTGAGATGGACCACGGGCAATAACGCGACCCGTTGATACTGAGAACAGATTTCAGGTCTAGCAATCTGTTGCTCACCTGTAGCGCGGCCGTCCCGAAGCCGAGGAATACTCGCCGGCCGGCAGCGATGCGCAGAGAGAGGCGAGCTGAGCCCCTCGATGAGACTCATACTGCTAATCTTGAGAGACACGGTGCTTCCGTTCTTCGACAACGATCACTGAAAACCCAGCAACGTATGTATAGTTCGTTCATGGAATGGATGCACAATCCCCCTCGATTGTGGACCTGGCAGAACCAGGAGACTGAACCCTTATCTATCTTAAATATTCCCATTGCACTTTGAGTTATCTATTGTTGGCATATGAGTCTCTGCGCAAGTTCAGGCGCGGTTAGAACTACTGAAAGAATGTTTGCATGACGTTTACTATCAGGTAAAAGGCCTTTGCAACTTCTGAGTGGTTGGCACTTGGGCTGATACGCATGGCTTCAGACTGCCGAGTTGGAATTGAGTCGTGAAGCATAAATAGCTTAATCACCAGGTCGACGGACTCTCCAAGCAGCAAATGTGAAATGCGTTCACTGTCACGGAGATATGTACCGCATCCAAGGAACCAAGAGCATCGCAAAGAACGGAGGGATAGGCGTATAAGACTATGCAAATTTGACGTGGAACTAAATATATCGTGTAATAATCGTTCAACAGAGGTGAAGGACGACGATGTGTCAGTGACTGGGTGGTGTAGTCTACTTACCCAAAGACCATGTCAACTGCCCAAGGTTGTTCGCAACACACTAGCTAGCTTCCGCACCGCCTAAGGCAGCCACCCACGTTCGCAATAAAGCAAGTGAATGCGAGATCATTGTTTGTATCGTTAAAAACAAACTGTTCGATTCACAATTTTGGGCTTGAAGAGAGTAGAAACCCCAGCTGGCTAGTCCTTGAGCACTTACTGTTGCCGTAGCCCTCTCGCAGACTCATAACGTATATAGTGTTTGTCGGGGCCCTTGTTTCCATTCTTCAAACAAATGTATTCACGAACACGGCGTGGTTGATCTCTCTTCCACACCGGAGAGCTCTGCTCGACACCGGCATATGCGTCTATGTCTTCTGCACAACCATGACGAGAAGGTGATCAAGTAGCATGCGAGTATTCCAGAATTAACACGAAATAGAACAGGCGGACAATAGAATTCTCAGGCGTTGCAATGAAAATGAAGGATGTACGCCATGTTGTCGATATCTCTACTCCCATTCGCCATCTAGACACACAATGCCATACAGCACATGTCAACCAAGATGATTCTCCTGACAGAAACCATAGCAACATATAGGCACAGGGAAGACAGCTACATCTTTCAGTCCAATAACGCAAAAACATCTTTTTTTCTTGCAGCATGATTAATACCTGGGTATTATCTCAAATAGTCCACGAGGACACCGTCTCAACACATCCCTTATGCCGTCTAAACCATCTTCCCAATGTGTTCCTTTCCCCATTACTTTCTCTTCCATCTCATCAAAGAACCAGCCAATCATTACTAAAAACATGTCAACCCCCTTTAAAACCCGTCATTAACCCCAATAGCCCTCTCCGACGCCTTCCGGTCATTGTTGAAGTCGACCCACCACCGATGACTCTCCTCCTTCCCGGTCCAGTTGCCCTCAGCATCCACCTCGTCCCACGGCTTCGGCGCCAGAATATAATGAATGTTCTTCACCTCCGCGTCCCGCCAGATGTCGTCGTGCACGCCCTCCCACCGCAGCGTCTTGAGCGCGTTGTACACGTACGGCAGCGGCACCCACCGGCCGCGGTACAGCTCCGACAGCAGGCTCTGGTCCGCGAAGTCCATGTCCATCGCCCCCTGCTCCATGTGCTGCACGATCTGCCGGAAGAGCCGCTTGGACGGGTTGACGACCTGCAGCCCGCCGTTCATGAACCCCAGGGGGCTCGCCGTCACGGGGTCCGGGCCGACGCGCTGCGCCTCCTCGGGCGAGGCGTGCTGCGTCGTGAAGGCGCAGTTCTCGGGCGTCCAGTCCTTGGGGTAGTGCGGCTTCTTGAGCGGGTTGCAGACGCACGCGTGGCCCGCGGCGAAGACGCGCACGCTGGGGTTGCTCTTGTTGGGTGGAGGAAGCGGCGGCGGCGGCGGCGAGCTCGCTGCCGTTGCCGTCCCGCCGGAGCCGTAGCCGCTCTCGGCGTCGACGCGCTTCGAGGCGCCGATGAGCTCGGCGGGGGTGTTTTCGGCGGCGAAGTCGCCGTCGTCGAGCTCGAGGTCCATGAGCTCGTCCATGTTGCGCAGCACGAGCATGTCGCTGTCGAGCTGGACGACGCGGGCGTACTGGTCGAGGCTGAAGGGGGTGAGCTTGCTCCAGCAGTCGTAGAAGCGCGGGTCGTTGGAGTAGTCGCGCCCGGCGGTCGGGAGGAGGTACTCGATGCGCTGGGCGGGGATGCCGCGGCGCTCGAGGGCGGCGAGCCCCTCGGCCGGGAAGGTGTCTGTGTAGAGCGCGACGAGGGGGTACGCGGAGCCGGACTTGAGGAGGGAGTGGTGGAGGGTGAGGAGGCCGGAGAGGTAGTCTAGGTTGGTGATGAGGGTCGTCCAGACTGGGAATGCTTATTAGCTTTTGGAGGGGATCGATCGTGAGAGAGAGAGAGAGAGGATGTTCTCTGTGTTTTGCGGATAGCTTCTTTTGGGGATGGGGGTTGTTCATTGTGTGAATTTGGTTGTGTGAGGGATGAGAGTGAGAGTGAGAGACGAACCCTTGTCCGAGTTGACGGCGCGCTTTCCGTCCGACATGTTTGCGGTCGTGGTGATGGTCAGGAGGAGCACGTCGTGAAGATGGGATCTTGGCCTCGGAGCTTGAGCTTCAGCTTCAGAGCTCGGTTTGCGACAGCTTGCGACTCTGCGATGCGCGCGCGCGACACACGGCGGGGCAGGTTCCGATGGTGGAGGCGGGGTTACCAAAAGAGCAGGTAATGACGAGATGGGGGAAAAATAAAGAGGACGATAAGAACGGAACCGTCTGCGCACGCCGGGAGATAGTAACACACACACACACAAGACCACTTTTCCTTCTCACGAGATTCGGCCTGATGAACAAGAATGTGAAAAGATGCAAGATGGAAGGAAGTCAAGGCCAAGGGGGGGAGGAACGGAGGGACGACGAAGGGTAGGTAAGGTAAGGTAAGGTAAGAAACCGCCAGATCCGGAAAACTTAAAGGCCGGGGAATGGGGAAATCAGCATTCAACGAAAATGGGGATTATACAGCAAAGCAGCACATGAGAAAGATGAGAAATGCGACACGAGTCGTAGCGTCAACTAAACCCCATCCGATCCCAAAAGTAACTTAGGTCCCTCCCCTCCCTCCCACTCTGTGAAGAGACCCTCAAAGGGCGCGGCTACGGGAATTTTTGCTCCCTCTAGCTAGGTCCGCGCGGGTTGCGCGTAGCTTTGGGGCTGTCTTGTCTTCAGGTCAGAAGAAAAAGGCTGATAGCCAGCGAGAGATTCCGATCGGCCGGAACGCCGATGACGCCATCATATTTGCTACATCGGACTTTTGGGAGGGGGAGCACAGGAGCTGTGGCCAGCCAGCGGCGCTGCAAATGGAGAAAATGCGAAAGCAGCAAAGGCACATTTGCAACACAGCGGGCCAGCGGGGAGGGACAGCGGACAGGAACGGGGACGATGGGTAGGGGTGGCTGGGGGGTTCAACCTAGGTACAAGTAAGTATCCGTAAAGTCAGTGTATCCATCTCCCCGCCGACGGGATATCTCTCTCTTTCTTCGTATCGGGACGGATAAGGACTCAAGACACTTGTGGAATGAGAGATTGCCAGAGTTGCCATTTGTCAAAAAGCCCGCCTAACCTATGTCCCGTTAACTTCCTTCTCTACATGGCATGGAGAGCGTTTACCAAGATGGAACCACCCACCAGGGCAAAGAGTCATAGGAACGGAACCCCGAGCTGACACCGTGACGGTCGCGACGGTCGTGATAGGCGGAGACGAAGCGGACAACTATATCAGAGTTCCACTAATACGCCGAGAATGGCAACGGTTGTCGCCGGCTCTAGGTCCCCTGGATAACTTTCACGACTCAGGAAACGACAACCCTTCTTCCCGCCCGTACATCGTAATGGTCAATCGAACCATCCGGATGTCCTGGTGAAATACACACCAAATAGACACAGGTGGATGATCACTCAGCTGCAGCCCTGTCTCTCGCGTCTTCGCGCTGAACCTTACGGATAGAACAATCACAGAACATAAAAAAGCCTCTTTTTTGTCGAAATCATCCGGCGGGGTGCTCCCCCCCTGCAACATCTTAGATCGGACGACGGGGGCCCTGCCTGCCAGCAGCCAGCTAAGACAGCTGCAGGCTGCACTGCACAGCAGCTCGAACCAATCACAGCCACCAGCAGAGCTGCACAACGTGCAGCTTGTCATTGACGTGATCAACAACCCGGCATCCATGGGAAATCGCGCGCGCGCGCGTGAAGCATGAAGCCCCGAGGTAATTACATGCAGCAAGGCATAGCCGAAAAAGGGAACTAAGCAACACGAATAATAGCCACCCAAGAGGTTGATTCAGTGTCACTATCATCATTAGCTACGAACACGACAGTTCTTCATGGAAGAGACAACTGTCGGGTCGCAGTCCAGGTTGACAAGGGCGAAGAAGCGACAGAGACGGGCCAAGAGTGGTTGTGGGGCACTCATTAATCGGTTTCCGAGATCCCGGCGCCTAGAAACACCCGAGTCCGCTTTGCCAATCATAGCATCATCACTCCGTCCTTACCAACCACCCTTTGCTTGATAAGCCGTTTTTTGTTCGCAAACACGGATGCGGCGTACTTTTTTGTGGTGCATGCAATACTGTTTGAAATGAACTATGGTTTGAAACGCCTAAAATGCCTTTTTCGAGGCATACAAAGTCCGACGACTCCGCCCTTTGTACTGTATTCGAACAACATTGAAACAAAATCAAAGAAGAAAAAGAAGGAACCTAGTGCCTCTCCTGCTGGTATCCATCCATCCGTCCACCCATCCCCCACCTCCGTCGAGGCCAGCGTTTCGGTTTGTGAACATGTCCATTCGAAGAGAAGTGTTGTTGTGTATAATTCATGATTACGCTTCTTTTCTGCGACCTGTGTTGCGTTGCATTCTGTGATATCCATAGCCCATTGTAAAAGTCGAGAATATAAATCGAGAAACCTCCTTCGCCAGTCTATGATGCAGTCTCATGCAGTCGTATTGGGTGGGCGAGTCCTGAACCCTTTGAACAAAGTAAAACCACCGTGATGGTATCTGGTGTATCGTGTGTGCGCGTGCTTGTAAGCATTGGAATCTAGTGCCGCTTGTATTTCTGGGCAAAAGTTAGCATCGATCTTGGAACCGGTTCCCAGAGTACTCACCTCCTCGGCCCTGCGCCTGTTCTGCGGATCTAGGCTGTTCGTCGCGCCCATCAGGGTCTGGCCAATAGCCTTCGTAGCCCCAATGGCAGGCCGGAAAATGATAGTTGGAGCTCGCTTCAAGACTGCCTTTGCGAGGCCCTGCGCGCTGGAGCTGTCCATAACCTCGCCGGGCACCGCAATGATGGCATCGCGTGCCATATTCAAGTCCCTCGTAAGACTGGAGTATCCACCGCGGAGACCTTGGATCACGCCAGTAGGCTGATCTGCGTACAGGGAGATCTGCTTCTTCTCCTCTGGATCGAGATCAGCGTCCTCCCACGTGTTGTCGGTCTGCGGCTTGTTGAGCAAGCCCTCGGCACCCTGGAGGGCGTACTGCGTTCCAATGGCCAGCTTGGCACCGAACTTGATCACTTCAGTTCCGGTCGTGCGCGCGAAGGCCGCGGCGCCCTTGCCGATGCTACGAACAATGCGTCCGTCTTTCTTGTACTCCTTGATCGGGACCTCAATCAGCTCCTTGAACCCGCTGCCGATGTTAACAATGCCCCTGACGGGTGCCAGACCAGCGAGAACGCCGGCAAGTTGAGTACCCTTGACGTCCGGCATCCAGATGTCGTTGAGGATCTTGCCCATCCGGTCGAAGCCAGAGACGCCGTAGATGATGGTGTGACGCAAAGTCAAGCGAGCTTCGTCCAGAATAATAAAGTTCATAAACTCGGTGGTTCGACCCGACTTGAGTCCGGCATAGTCGACGCGCTTAGGCTTGAAATCCAACTTGACGGGAATGTCGCGCACCTCGACTCGCTGAAGGAATGGGATATCGCTGGGTGAGCTGTGCACGGGAGCGTTATCGTCCTTGAATTCGAAGAATCTGGTGATGAAGTCCAGGGCGTCTTGATCGACGTGTAGCCTCAGGGGCAGAAGCGTCACTCGCAATACCATCTCAGACGCCGCGAGATCCGGTTGGGGCTTGACTGTCAGAAGCTCCAAGTGAGCCATGCTGGTACCCATCTCCCGTTCGCCAGCATCCTGATCGTATGTCATGAACTTCTTCCACGTCGAGGTCGGGACGTGGTCAAAGACGTCCAGATTTTGCACGCGCACATCGATGGAGCTCTGGGTCTCCCCCGAGTCGGGAGAGAAAGCAATCAGGTCAACGTTGACGCCTTGAAGCTCGAATGTGATTGTGGTGCTTGCTCCTGTTAAGTCTCAACCTCTTCTTGGGTCTGTGTGCACCGCCAGCCCGACCTGTTGCTGTTGTGAAGGCCGTCGTAGCAAGGGATTCTGTCTCGGTCGCATTGTCGTTCAACTCCTGGTTGACCATCTGCGCCAGCTCCCGGGGGTCTTGCTTCGTCGAGATGCCGATGTAAATCGAGTTGAAAAGGAAATCGCCGATTACTGTCTCGTCTTCTTCTGCGTCTTCCTCGAACGCAATGCGTTCCGAGCGTCGGCGACGTTCAAAAGCCTTCTCTTCGACATCTTGCACGGCCTTGCTAATAACATTCCGCGTGCGTTCCCAATCGTATCCGTCAAAGAGGTTCCAAATAACGTGGACATCACGAATCGACATTCGGAGAGGAGCCTTCCTGATGAGTTCCTTCGGGGCTCGGTCGTAGGTGTTCTTTGACGAGTTCCAGATTTGGGCTCTGCCGTCGATATCCGGTCCCTTGTCGAAAAAGTTGTCCTCGATGACAAGGTCACTACCGTCGTCTGACACGTGAGTGGACGCGCTGGCATTGAAGCTGGTAAGTAGCACTCCGTCGTGGGTATCTTGAGTTGTGGTTCCTATTGATGTGACCGAGCCCTCTGCGTCAAACAGTGTGTCCGAAGGACCCGCGTCCCCGTAATACTGCGAATCGATGTGTAGTGGGCTTTCATCACTTGCCACGTCGAATTCTTCCTCACCACCAAGCTCCTGGGCGAGCTCAAAATCCTTGTCAAAGTCATAATCGCCCTCGGCTTTTCCGAACGCCTCTGCCGAAATCGAGGCCAAGAGATCCTGGACTGGAACAACCTTGGTCCTGTATTTATTCTCTTTGCTTGGCGGTGTTGGTGGCTTCAATGCGTTTGCGAGAGTGATGAGGGTCTGAGTAGAATCGGCACACGTTTCCAAAACGAGGAGGTCGTCACGTAGGTCGACATCAACATGCTTTTCACCATCCTCCTCACTTTCTGTAACCTTCACAGTGACCTTCGCCGAAGAGATGTAGCAAATGCTGACGAAGCCTTGAGCAGCGAGTCGCGAGACTTGTTGCGACGACATGTCCGCCGACTGGCGACGGTTCACATTGGAAGCGGTCGCGCCTATGTTAGCCACGTCGTCAATGAGGAGAATGGAAGCCTTGTTGAGATCCAGCGTTGCCGTCGTATCCACATCCTTGGGCAGAACCACTTGCAGCCGGGCATCTGTCAAAGCAATGAGGAGCTTGGAGGGAAGTCCCAAGGGGTTAAGACCAATCAAACAGTCGCGGAAAACCAAGTCGACCGTCATAGGCTTACTATTGGGTCGAGCAGGGTCTGAAGGTCGAGCAGGTTGAGGCTTCTTGCCGGCCAGGGCTTTGTGAGCTTGTTCACCGAGGTTGGCCACTGAGGCCGCGAGGCTGGCTTCAAAATCCTGAGGAGTGGCATCCTCGCCGATTCCGAGAACATCCATGATGGTTGGCACCCGGTAGTCCACTACAACATCGCGCATCTTGATTTTTATCACTGGCTCCATCTCATCCCCTATCATGCGAACCATGAGAACCGGGCCTTGGGTGAGTGTGCCTGGAGGAAGCGTTGTTGATGAACTCACGAGGTCCTCTCGATGGTTGCGATTCACAGAAATGGCGTGTACGCCGAATGCCACCAGCGAGGGTACCGTAATCTGGGCGACTTCAAATCCTTTGAGGTTGGCATTAATGATGCCAATCTTGCCACCGATGTCGACAGTCGCGGCAAGATCCTTGATTTCCGCCAGGAGAAGCACACCGGGACGGTCGTCTTCTGGGAGGTATTTCGCCACCGTCGCCAGTCGTGCGACTTCTTCACCCAGGGCGGGGAGGCAGTTGAGCTGATGCATGCGCTCGGCTCTGACGTTGAACTGGTCGAACGTCACGCGAAGGACAGCGCCTTTGCGCCTTTGCCTGAGAAGGGTGTCCACCATAATCTCGTCGTCGCCCTGGTCGAACTTGACCTTGGAAGGAATAATAAGCTCCAGAAGGCGCTCGAGGTCCTTGTCCTTTGGCGTTGCGAGGTACTCGAACCTGACGCCGCTTATCTCGGCCGAGATGGGTGGCTCTCCTCTGGACCTTCTGATGTACGGGCCCGCTAGGCGCACTTTGCTGATGGCGAATCCGATACCAAGCTCTCGACTCACCATCTTGACAGCACTTGTTTCAAGGCCGACACTGCACTCCTTGCCCTTCAACTCCAGGTTGAAACCACCGATTCTCATATCGATCTTGTTCTCGGAGGCGGCCGACTTGTCGTCCGGATTAATGGGGGCATCAAATCGAACACCTCGGGGTTTAGGTGCTGGCTGGACTGGCGTTTTGACAGAGGGAGAAGCGCTGGACGTCATTGAGGAACTCATGTTAAGGAAACTGCTCAATCCGCCAAACCAACTGAACGTCTCGTCCAGCCTCTGAAGATCGAGCTGTATCAAGAGTGGCAATGTTGTAATCTCCGTCCGAGTCGAGTCGGGCGATTTAATCACCTTGACTGATATGTCGGAGCCGGCTGAGGGAAACTTGTCCATAACAGACGCTCGCATCTGCAAACTTTGATCAAAGCAGATGATGTCGTCCTTTGCATAGCCAAACCGAAACTTTTCCAGGTCAATTGTTGTTTCGAGAGAGCTCTTCACAGCACTGAGAGATAGGCTGAGATTTTCAAGCTCTGTGCGGAGAAGGATCTCCGGTTGCATCTGCAATCCACGGGAGCCAAATATTCGTTCGGCGGTGTCAGCAACACCACCAAGTTGGTGGAGGAAATGCAATGAAATCTTTTCGAACACAACTTTGATGTCGGGCATCGATGACTCCTGCGATGACTTCGCCGTAGTAGTGGTTGTCTTCGGGGCAGGAGTAGTAGGGGTGGTGCCCTTCAGGGCATCCATCAGCTTTCCAACGACGACTGCGAGTAAGTATGCCAAAGAAGCGTCGAAGCGGACTTCCAATGGTGATAAGTGAACCTCCACGTCGCCATCGCTCTGTGGCTCCGTGAAGACTATACCGGGCGACCTGGGCGCGACACTCGACCTCATGCCCGGCGACGTGGAGTACACGGAAAAGGCCCCAGGAACCTGAGGTGCCACAGATCTCGCCAAGCCTGGCGATCCTGGAGCTTGGCTCAAGACAGATGCTTGTGCATCCGCAGGAACATGTACGTGCTGGTGTAACGATGGAACGTATAATGATATGCTGTTCAAAGACAGGATTTCCTTCACAAGTCTCGTTGGACCTCTCGGCGTCGCCACATCATCGGCGGGGGCAGGGGCGTCGGCAACACCTTCGTCCTCAGAATTTCTTCTCGATGAGCGTTGGGCTTCATGTCTATTAAATCCCGATTCAATATCGCCAACCGTGGAGGAAGCCGTTGGGTGGGGCGGTGCGGGTGCGTCTGTGAATTCAGGGCTGGGCGGCTGCTTCACAACTTCATCTCTGAGTGGGGGCGGCGATGGCTGGCGCAAGACTGGGCTTGCCTTCTTGAACACGGGGGAAGTCTCGGGGCTGGGTTCGTCCCATCCTCCCGGCATACGGGATCCAGCACTTTGGGCCTCTGTCTGAGAGAACGCGCTCATGTACATGCTTTCGGCCTCTTCGTGGGTGAAAACGTGCGACTGCGCAAGATCCTCATCCTCAGCGGGACCAGAGCTATGACTGGTGGTGCTCGAATGCTGCGACAACTCCAAGTTTCTTGGCTCGGCGAATGCGATGGGGGGCATACCCTCAGTCGATTGCGACGGCTCTGACCTCGCCTCTCGCTGGAAACTAGCCCACGGGGCAGCTCGATCATCATCGCCCAGGATTGTAGATTGGGATACAGGCACGTGCCCGCGCGGAGAGAAGTCTTGATATATCGAAGCGCGCGGTGTGTTCGTCTCTTCCTCCTCCACCGGCTCTTCGGGTTGGCTCGAGAAGTCATAGGGGATGTTGAAGGCCTCCTCGCTATCTTGCAATAAAGCATCGTCCACCTCAGAGAGCTCGTCCGAGTTGGAAGACAGAAAGCTATCTTGCATGCTGGGTCGGAAGGAACTGTGTCTCGACGCAGCATCCCGCTCGCTGAATGATGGCGACTGAGAAACGGCAGGCGACGAAATCGATGGTGAGCGCGCAAACTGCGAAAAGACGTTCGCTTCTGATATCAAGTACGCTCGAACCCTAGACAAGGCGACTTGACGTTTTCCTTCCTTGGGCGCAATAACCGGGGCGCCCTCCTCGTTCTGTGTCTCGGCGGTGACGCCCTCCACATCAATGCGGTCCAGGGCAAGCTCAAAAGTGACTAGCTCCGGCGCAGTCGCGTTCGGCTCGATCGGGACCTCGACGTCCATTTGGAACGTGACACCTCTAATGCGGACCTGGATACGATCAACAATTCCCTGGAGGAAGCCGGCCAGAAAGCCCGGCAAGGACAGCGGCTGGCCCGTTCCAAACTGACTCCCGTCGTCGCTCATGGAACTCTCGCTCATGGCCATGGAGCCGCCGAGGTCCTGCGTCTCGGCGGCGAGGGCATCCTCCAACCTCCGCTTCTCGTCGGCCAGCGAGGCATCTTTCAGAGCCACGTCCTCGTTGAGGAAGGACTCGGCGAGGTTCACGGTGTTTGGCAGTCTAGAGTCGTCGGTCGAGGGCGTGGCGGCCTTTGCCTTAGTATCGTCGCCACTGGTAGAAACCTTCAACCGGACATCGACGCCGTCGATCTCGATAATGATGGGGCTCGTGTAAAAGTCGACGGGAATTGTGACGCTGAGCTTTAGGACTTTTGCTTTTTGGATCTGGAACGAGGCGGGAAGCTGCAGTAGGCGCTCGAGTTTCTGCCGGTTGAGCACTTCGTGTTAGCCTACCGGTATCGCTCCTGGAAACCCGCACGGGTGGCGTATCAACGTACCTTAAGGCGCACTCCGACATCTTTGAATTCTGCCGTCGTTGTCCTGCCCAGCGCGAACTGGAGGTTTTCCATGTCCAGGGTCTCCTCGTCGAGCAGCTCGAGACGCCGCAGGGCGTATATGAGCAAGCGCTTCGACAGAGTCGAGCTCCGGAAGCTCTGGAATATGGTAGCCATGTTGGGCTGGTCGTGGTCGTTCCGCGACCGCGGGGCGGATGCTCTCGACGGGTGAGTTGGGTTCGGGTTCGAGATGGGCGTACAATCCGAGGAGGTTTCGGAGGAAGATGGGTATTTCGAGTGGTGTACGGCGGCTGTTGCCGTACAGTAGACAGCCTACTGGCGGTTGGAAAGGCGAGATAGACCTCGGAAGGCAGGTGTGATGCTGCAGCTGGGGGCTACAGCAACCAGGGCAGTCGGGTATCGTGGGGCGGTTCACCGGGTTGGGGGGCTGGAGGCTGCAGTCGCCGTGTTATCAGAAGACACCCGGCCCAAGGCGGGGACACAGTTCATGGTGCGTTCGTCATTCAAAGATAGGGTTTCGCTATGGGGGGCCTTGGGAGAGAAGTATCGGGAAGTCGTTGGGCGTCGTCGCTGGGCGAGAGAGGGCGATGCCGGATAAGATGGGCTTGATAGTAGGTAAGTAACACAGAACCAGGCACAGGTCGGACTGTATGATGCACCTCCTCAGGTTGTGTAGTTTCAACAACAAGCTGGAAGGCAGCAACGGCGGCAAAGAAAGGCAAAGCAGGGTACCTTACAGGAAGTGCACGGCAAAGGTCGGGACGATAGGCATAAGCCAGGAAAAAAGCCAGCCTAAGGCAGATGGAGTGGCTTGGACAGTAGGAAGTGCAGTGTTTGGTGATGAGTGACAGACGGGTGGCAGAATGGGGACCGATTGCCTCACAGGACTTGGGGTTTTGGGGGAGGGGGGGCAAAGGCGGTCATGGAGCCAAACAGGTGCACTAAAGATTGTCTCTTCCCCCCACACCTCAGGCTCTAACAGCGCGTGACTCTCTGGCCGCCTTCACGTCACCGACAGGGTGCGCAGGGGTCTTCGTCAGTTGACTTTCTGTCTGGGGTGTGCCTGTCTTTCCGGGGGGCTTGCCGCTTGAGTTGCTTATCGATAAGGACTCATTGCCTTCCAATTATCTGCTGGCAGTCGTTGCTTGGCTTTTGATTTGGGGGCAGCCAGGCTTGTGACTGTACCTCCTGGGGCGGCGAGAGGTCACTGTGGAATGGCGATCCAGGCGCTATGCTGGCTGGTACAGTGCACCGTGCACCCGTTCCACCTGAGCGATGCAGCACGATAGAGCCCTCCACTTGGCACTCCGCGCCACGCCTTTCCGCGGTACGTATCCTCCCTCTGTCCTTCCAGACTCCTCCGGCATATCCACTCATGCTCTCTCTTTCTCTCTCTGGCTGCCAGCTGTCTTAAGTCGTCATTCCTGCGTAAAGTGCTGGACGCATTGCGTGCCAGGTAGCCCTGTTTCTGGCTGTACGCCTGGCAACAATCGGCCTCCCCTCTGACTGAGTTTCTGATTTGACGAAACCTGAGCATGATAAACACGCCTTGTTGATGTTTGGCTAAATCTCAGCAGTACCAGGCACACGCCAGGTTGGTTGGTCTGCTTGTCCGTATATGATACTGCTTTGTTGCGCCCTATCAGTTCTCCCCTCTCATCCAATAAGGTAGTCGGAATGACGCATCCAGAGACATCCAATCCTCTTCTATGCATCAACTAACCTCTTTGTCCAAGGCCGAACAGACATAAACCTCTGCGCCTCTTTGCCAACAGTTAGCCACCATAAAACAAGACTTCTCCAAGCCCGTTTGACGCCGCATGGAACGGAGGCTGTGTGTTTCAGTTTCCGTGCTTACATACACATGAAGGGAAAGAAAAAGTAAAAGGTCACATCAAGACGTTCAACCTCCGAGGACGGCTCCGGCCCACCCATCTCTTTCTATCAAGGGTCTCTCTTGTCTCTCTTCCGGGTCCTTCTAGCGTTTCCTACTCTTGATCCGTGCTGCTACTAGCCCTCCCGTAGGCTTCAGCCACCCTCCGACCGACACTCTCACCGCTCCAGTACGCACCCGTCGCCGTGCCCAATGCGACGAACGGCGCCGTGTGCTCGCCGGCCAGCCACAACCCGCCCTCCGGCACGCCCTCGCACATCGCCTCGACATCCTTATCGCCCTCCTCCAGTCCGACCTGGAAGTTGCTGTAGCTACCGTTGCCCGCGAGGTCGTCGCGCAGCCAGTCCGTCGCCAAGCATCCCGTGGGCCTGCAGTCGGGCGACCTCTCGTCGTAGCCCGGCATCCGGGAGTAGTACGGCCTGAAGAAATCGTAAAGGAAATAGTTTCTCTCGGGTATCGTCTTCAGCTTCGCCACTTCCTCCGTAATGTACTTGGACTCGTCTCCAAAAATGTAGAATAGCAGTGTCGGGTGCGAGTCCGGGCCCAGCGACGCGAGCTCGACAATCTCCTGGTTCCACCGCTTCGGGTTCAATTTGGCAGAGTAAGTAGGGGCCAGCCACTGGCAGAAGCCCTGCACCCTTGGGCCGTCGGCGTCGTCGAGACCGAGCCAGAACGCCTTGGGGAAAGTAATGTAAACCTTTTCGAGACATCCGTACCCGATGGCCTTGATGCCGCGCTCAACCCGCTCAGGTAGGGGCGGGTCGAATGCCTGCAGGTTCTTCTTCAACCACCCAAGAGGGGCAGTCATGACAACTTCGTCAAACTCGATCACGTGGCCGGTATCGGTGTGAACCCTTGGTTTCAGGCGGTCCGGCGTTTTGAGCTCTATCTTGGTGACGCGGGCATCGTACATGATGTCCGCGTTGTGTCTTACCGGCTCCGCGACCCGCTCGAGAATCTTCTCGTAGGTGCCGGCACAAAAGAGATTTTCTCGAATAAAGTCAACCCTGGCTCTGAGGATACTATCCACCCTTGCGGGACTTCTGCCAGGGAGAGTCACTTACCGCCGTCTATGCACTCTTCCAACCAAAAGAACTTGAGACTTTGAGTCTGAACCGGGGTCCCAATGAACGCGCCCCAAGATTCAGCAACTTGAAGAACAATGGAGCGTTTCTTGGCGTAGTCCTCTTCCGTATCGGGTATCTTCTCAACTAGCCTTTCCTGGAAAAAGTCCCAGAGGCTCTCGTCGGGGTGAATGCTGGCAGTATTCTTGTTTGAGTGTTGAAAAGCGTCCTGGATAATGCCCCACATGATGCTGGAGTAGTGTTCGCTATCCTCAGGGTCAAGTAAGACTCCATCCTCGTCGACCATGTATGTCCGGTGATCCCAGCTACCGACGGCGGTACCTGTCTCTTTGGCCAGGTCAAGTATGGGGTTGTCGTCAGTGCCATGTATCCAGTTCGGACCCAGATCAACGGTATATCCATTGGGAAGTTTATCCTGGACCACGCGCCCGCCGAGGCGCGTCCGGCCTTCGATGATGGTTACCAGCAAGCCATGTTGGATGAGAATATCGGCACAGCGCAAACCAGCGAGGCCGGCGCCGACAATCGCAATGTGTGGTCTGGGGCCTGACTCGGATTGTTTGCGCTGTAATGTGTCATGAGCAGGGTGCGTTGGCAAGAAACAAGCAAGCAAGCGGCCATCGTATTGTACGCTGATGTGTGACAGGTACGGACAGGGGAGTCAAGACGGGTTTGTCCATCAAGGAAGACATTGGGCGGTGCCGGCCCGAGCGTCCCACTAGTGACGTTAGGCACGTGGTTGACGAGAAGCAGACTTACCCGCGCAAATGAGTCCATGGTCAATGATCTGAGTAGGAGTTTTTCTTGGCCGGTTCCAAGGAGAGTCTGGAGTCGACAGGATTCAAGGTCCTGGTAAATGCGGGATGTGCTGCGGTTTGAAGGGCTGTGATACGAAACTGAGTAAGCGTCCATTGTTGCAGATGCGAGAGAAGCGATTGGTGAGTGAGGAAGGTATGTGATGAAGCAAGTCCGGAGGATCTGGAGAGTTGGAGGGACGCCAAACTAAGCCAGATACTGCCACTGGGGCACTAGTCCGTGAGAAGACCGAATAAAGTCACAAGAGATCGGATAGATCGAGGCGAAAGCAAGAGCAGCTGAGACAAGAGAAGAAGTGTAAGGGGAGTTTGGGGTTGGGAAGAGGTCAGGTTGGATGTGGGGATGACGAGCAACGTGGTGGAATGTCTTGCTCCCAGCGGCTAGCATTTGACTGAGGGGGAGAGGGGATCATGGGTCTTTGACTGATATGTACAATGAGCCCGGCTGTTTGGGTCGCGGACATGCGCCGCCATGAGGGATAAGCGCAAGAAGTCCAGATAAGGTAAAGGTCGAGGGCGGGAAGCGAAGCCGTGGTAAAGCAGGCGTAGTAGCTTATGATAGCTCACAAGCCACCTAAAGCATGGAAGCTATGCCGGCACGCACCCATGAGAAGAGGCGAGCACATCCAGACAAGCCCATTTATACGCCATCAGAATGCCGTTCAAGGTGCCTTAGCTAACCGAAACGTTGATAAGAAGCGAGGGGCGGAGAGATCAGTGGAACAGGACTGTCCAGTAGGTAGAAGGCAGAGGGGTGGAAGTCGGTCCGGGCTGAGTAGCATGATAGAGTCTCTTACTCTGTCACTGCAGCGACAACCAACCAACCAACCAACCAAACCCTCCCTCTGTCTCTCCGCCTGTCGAGTTGTCGCATAGAAGCGGTTGACCCAGCCAGCCAGCCAATGATTCGCAAGAGAACGGAGTGTGCTCCTCCTAAATGCGAGTACACCTGGCCCTTGGCTCGTTCAAGAGACGACAGCCGAGTTATCATTGAGTGCGGCCTCGCCTTTTTCGGGCTTTGCGAGCGCCGGTGGACGTGATGTATGGGCACTGAGCAGGGAGCATTGGTGAAGGGGGGTTGAATTGGACCAGGGAAGCGATCGAGGAGAAAACAACGACAGAGGCGGCAGGAGAAACCGAAAGACGGACTTACTATCTTATTAGGAGCGATCGGGCGGGGGAATTGGTGAGCGCGCTAAGCCTCGATATCATCCGGGATACCGTCAGGAAGGCCTCGACGAACGAAGGACAGGATGCCGATGGCCAGGAAAGGGGAGAAAGAGGGACAGAGAACCCGGGTGAAGGAGGACGAGGACGACGAAGAAGCAGTCGGCCGGTGTGTGTTGTTTGCTGGGAATTCGGGAAACGAGCCCGCGAGTCAAACGATGGACGGAACAGTGAGATGACGGCGGCGGCAGCAGCAGCAGCAGCAGCAGATGAGGAACGACCGACCGTCGCGGCCAGAGGAGGCAATGAAAGTTGTGCTGTGTCTTGCGGTGCGGTGGACCTGACCTGACGACAAGAAACCACAAACCAACGGGGGACGGTGGAGGGGCAATCCAATGGATGAAGGAAATGGTGCAGTGGAGGGCAACAACACCACACACACACACAGCAAAGCTGCTCCTACAATAGACCTCCAGTCACCTTAGGAACCTAGGCAATAGCGGGTGGAGGGGTCCCCGAATCGCTGCTTCGCTGCAACGGTGGAGGGGCTCTGGTGACACTTCACTGCTATTGCTCCACCGTAGCGTCATCCCTCCACTAAAATCTCCATTCCCGCCTGTCCGCTCTTTCTCCTTCATGCGCTTTCCCTGAGTCTCCTGGCTTGGTCTTCCCTTCCTGCTTCCCTTGCCTCCCCGTCCCATTCCTTCTCTCTGTCTCTAGTGTCTGGTTTTTTTTTCCCTTCCCTCTCTGTCTGTTCGTCTGCTCCCCTCTCTTTGCTGCGTCAAGTTTCGCCGAGCATCTACCTTGCCCCTCGAGAGGCGGGAACAAAAAAAGACCTGACACCATCGCCGTCATGTGTTGCCCCAGACACCCTGTCACCGACACCCAATGACTCGATGGCCGCCCAGAAGTGACGAACAACAAAGGGCACACATGAGGAGGAGCCGACGATACCCTCAGACGTCGCTCTTTTCCTTTCCTCTCACCTCACTCGCCAAAAGCGACAACCCTCGTCTTCCCACTCACTGCAATCGCTGCAGCCATTCTCAATTGAGCGACGCTCGTCCATGTCGATCACCAATAGACCCGATAAACCCCATTGGACCCTGCCGACTTGACCAGGGATTCCATCCTGCGCCAACATGTAGTCCGACCCTCTGATATTGCTTCCCCGCCGACCCTGCCGTCTTGTCTTCTTGCATTTCGGACACCAGAAACCTACCAGAGCCTCATCCGCAGGGTCACGATGCTCACCAAAGCGCCTTCTCCACTTGCTGTTACCCTCATCCTCTTGCTATTCGTTGTGTCCGGGATTTCCCAACAGGACCATGACGATGATCAGGGTCAGGCTGTCCAGCCCACGCCACCCGCCGACACGTCTGACGCCCAGCTCTCGTGGCAATCCGCTTTTTGGGCCCTCGTGGCTATCGCTCTGAACACCGCAACCCAGCCCTCGGGCCGCATCGTCGGATTTCCATCGTCATGGGGCCCTGCGCTGAAGTGCTCGCCTGTGTTTTGCATCGTCAACGCTATCGAGGCCCTCAACTGCATCCGTCTTCGCCGCGACTTCGCATGGGCCCTCGTTGTCGCGCCGCACAAGTACGATGTCGATGAGAAATCCGCACACCGTGATGTGGTTAGCTTGCAGCGCAACACGCTCATTCGTGTCGTCACTTTCGTCCTTGGCCCTGTACTGCAAGCGACGAAGCTCTATGCCTGCCAAGGCATTTTCTGGACACAAGTCTTGGCGGCCATATATCTTGGAAGTTTCCTCTGCGACGAGGTCATGTTGTGTCTCTTGTGGCTGACTGGGTCGGCTGCCGGCCGGGAGGGCGTCACGGGACTTGTCGAAGCGATATTCAGCCCTGCGGCATCTACGTCGCCAAAAACCGCAACATTTGACGATGATGTTCAAGAGCACAATGCCCGCGATGCAACAGGGCCTCGCTATAATCCTTTCTTACTTGTTCCTGCTGTGGTTCGCAGGCACTGCTGCGACTGGAATTTGCGTCAAACACCCCAATCTGGCCGGGTGGATCAAAGTCGTGAATGTCCTCTTGGGCGGACCAGCATTCGCCATTACCTTCGGCGTTCTTTCTTACAGGAAAGGCAGTGGAGTCTTACGAATAGTCAGGGACGGCGTCTTTGGTTTTGTTGCGCCTGCCTGGCTGTCTGGTTTCCTCACCAACATCATATGGAATTGCGCACCCATGGTGGAGGTTTTGGAAAACGGGGTCGTGGCTTTCCACGCGAATGCTCGCCCCAAGGACTGGACATGGAAAGTCACGGGCATGTTCTCGACCTTCGGGCTTTGTCTAATGGCGCGACACTTTCTCGCAAATGTCGATCGCCATGGAATACCCAAACCGGTCAGGGTCACATTGACATTGTGGGCAGGTGCCCACCTGGTAACCGCGCTGGCAATGTACAGCTTGGCTCACGATCCTAGTCTTACTCTTAAACCGTCGTGGACGGACATCTTGGGCTGAAGGCAGTGAGGCTTTGACGGATTATGTTGCATTTGACAAGCTGGATGGTCATCGAGTGGGCGAGGCCACCTTACTGCGCAGAGCCCGAGAGATTCGATTGCATCATGAATATCCGTACTCACTATCCGATGTCGTGCTTCGGCCGATAGGAGACCATCTGATCAATATCCCACCATCCCTGACGGCCCCAACGTCTATTGAAGAGGCTCTGCACCAAGACAGGAAAGATGCTAGACTGAAAGAGGATCTCCAGCGTCGGAATAGATGAGGTAGAGCTCATAGTGGGATGATGCGCCCCTCTGCGGGGTAAATCTTCCTCTGTGGGGGAAGCATCAACAGGGGGCCCCGTCTTGTGTCCAATGCTCAGCGCATCGCAAAGTGTACCAAACATCAGCTTTCCGTGGAACTCAGCTTTGCCCTTAACTTTGCTCACATCCCTTCGCCAACAACCCAGCATTTCTCCGTCTTAGTCGATTTCTCATCAAATAACACACGGAGCATGAGTAATCATCAAAGACCCTAGGCGGTCGCGTCAAAGCTTCGGCAACCCCCGGTTTGGTCTACTCCAGACGCATCCCCGGACGCCATCTCATTCCCCCAGCCTCCCTCGAGCCAATCACAACTCTCCCGAAATCAGCACCGTCCGCCAGGCGCCCTCCACACTCCACACAAGCCGAGGCTCACGGCCAACCTTCCAGACATGGCTGTCTGCGGCCGCCCGTCTCCCGACCGACGTCAACCGATGTACCGCCCCCTAAAGGCACATGTCATCTGGTCCGACTCAGGTCACTGACACTCCTGACACCTTGTTCTACGTCTCCAACGATACAACGCACGACTTGGCCTCTCTGTTGCGCGCCGACGGTATCTATCCTCCCTTCGACAACGACGGACACCTACCCACAGCCATTGAAGCTTAAGTCTCCCATAGTCGAATCTCCCAACCCATCTGGTGGTGCCGAAGAACAAAGAAAGCTCCAATCCCACACACATCGCGATGGCCGCAAAGACGTACTCCCGCGACGAGGTCGCAAAGAACAACCACGACGAGTCCCTCTGGTGCATCATCGACTCCAAGGTATACGACCTGACAGACTTCCTCGACGCCCACCCGGGCGGCGAGTCCGTCCTCCGCCAGGTCGCCGGCCGCGATGCCACCACCGAGTTCTACAACCTCCACCGCCAGGAGGTCCTCACAAAGTACGACAAGACCCTCGTCATCGGCACCGTCGCCGGCGAGAAGCCCTCCGTCGTCGTCCAGCAGCCCGGCGAGCTCTCCGTCGTCCCCTACGGCGAGCCCCTCTGGCTCACGCCGCAGTTCAAGTCCCCGTACTTCTCCCCCTCCCACCGCGCCCTCCAGCGCGCCATCCGCGAGTTTACCGACACGTATGTCACCCCCGAAGCGCTGCAGGCCGAGGAGAGCGGCGACTACATCTCCCAGGAGCTCATCGAGCGCATGTCCAAGGCCGGCGTGCTGCACATGCGTCTCGGCCCAGTAAGCACCTTCACGGCGTCGAACTGCTCGGCGGCGTCGTCAAGGGCGAGGACTTTGACTACTTTCACGACATGATTGTCAGCCAGGAGCTCGCGCGGACAAACTGCCGCGGGTTCCAGGACGGTAACATGGCGGGCATGACCATTGGCCTGACCGTCGTGCTCAACTTTGCCAACTCAGAGGCCCTCAAGAAGAAAGTGTCGGAGGAGGTGTTCAGCGGCAAGAAGAAGCTCTGTCTGGCCATCACAGAGGCCTTTGCCGGCAGTGACGTCGCAGGGCTGAGGACGACGGCGGAGAAGACGCCTGACGGAAAGCACTACGTGAGTACACGCGCACAATCACAGTGTCTAGTTGTCATTATACTCGTATACTAACAGCTGCTTCAAACAGATTGTCAACGGAACCAAAAAGGCAAGTCACAAACAATGGCTGAAGCTATACGGATACTAACCTTGTTATTCTAGTGGATTACCAACGGCGTGTTCTGTGATTACTTCGTCACCGGCGTCAAGACCGACAAGGGCCTCAGCGTCCTCCTCATCGAGCGCGGCGAGGGCGTCAACACCAAGCCCATCAAGACCTCTTACTCCCCCGCCGCCGGCACGACGTACATCACCTTCGACAACGTCAAGGTGCCCGTCGAGAACCTGCTGGGCCAGGAGAACAAGGGCATCCACGTCATCCTGAGCAACTTCAACCACGAGCGCTGGACCATGGCTTGTAAGCGTCTCTACCCCTGACAGAAGAAAACACCGCAACTAACACGTTCATCCCCTAGGCGCCACGATCCGCCAATGCAGAACCGTCGTCGAAGAGTCCCTCAAATGGTCCCACCAACGCCTCGTCTTCGGCAAGCGCCTCATCGACCAACCCGTCATCCGCCAAAAGTCCGTTCCGTTTCCCCCCCTTCCTTCACGTTCATGAACCTAAAACAACAACTAACAAACTCCGGTGCATACAGACTCGCAAAGATGATCGCCCTGACCGAAGCAAACCAGTCCTGGCTCGAGACAATCACCTACCAGATGTGCAACATGCCCTACAAGGAACAGGCCAAGCACCTCGGCGGGCCCATCGGCCTCCTCAAGATGTCCGCCACCCGCGCCGCGCACGAGATCGCCGACGAGTCCGTCCAGATCTGGGGCGGCCGTGGCCTCACCCGCACCGGCATGGGCCGCGTCGTCGAGATGTTCAACCGCACCTACAAGTTCGATGCCATCCTCGGCGGCGCCGAGGAGGTCCTGGGCGACCTGGGCGTCAGGCAGGCCATGAAGTTCATGCCCAAGTCGAGGCTATAAAGAGACAGGCTGAACGTATGTAAAAGAAGTTAGTAATAAATCCCCGTGATGAGAAAAGACAAAGACAAAGGCGCTAGAATCAAATACAAAACATATCAAAACAGGAACCTCGCCCTTGTGTATATTCTTTGAACCATCAACCACCCCCGTTCAGGTAAAATCCCGAAAGTAAGTCCACGACTCAGGGCCGCTCCTCTCCCTTTCCTTTTCGGAGTAAACCCCGTTCGTCCCCCCCCCCCCCCTCCTCCGCCAAGCAAACCCGGGCGGCGACCACTACTATGCAGTACAAGCCCCCCCGTATGCCAAAGTTCGGATATACATACTTTAGCACGAATATAACAACAACATTTCTCAGCAGGGGGGGGGGCCACCAGGGGGCAGGGGCAGGGTTCACTACCTAAACGGCATCGTAGGTTTGTTTTGGCGTGCTTGTTTCAAACTCCTTCTTTCGGGTGTGGCTGGGTCTCTTTCCTTCTTCAGGTGACAAAGGAGCAACCGAACCCGTGTTCAACGCTCTTTGGAAACCCAGGAGACAAGAAAAAGTTTGCATCATCAGCTTTGCAGGCGGGGAGATGTCCTGCCTTGGGATGACGCGGATGTATCCGGGTTTCAGGGCCTTGGACCAGGATTAAGTTTCCACCAGGACCGTGATGTTGTGCTGCTAGTATCAGCGAGCATCAGCAAGCTCTTTCCGTTGTTAGACACGGCAGCTCCCGTTGACATGTGCTTACACGGCGACACGGCAACATATAATCGCGAGGCATCAAGGAATTCACAGCACGCACGTGTAGACAGACACCAAGCATACGCGTAACATTTCCATTTTCCTGCCCTGAGACGGCCGATGCTGCCATAGGGCCGCAGCTTTTTGAGCACCCCCAAGAGCCGACCACAAAATCTATCATCAAGAGGTCGGAAAACTGTTTTCCACCCACGAGCCGTCTCCACCCTACTCTGCTCTCCTCCCTCATCATCATTCCCGTGGAGAGGAGAGGCAAGCTTTGTCTTTAGACTGCAATCGTCATCCAACCGATGTGACCAAGCCCGCACGATGCCGAAGCTTTCGACGTTCATATGCGAAAAGGTGTATCATGGTGCGTAAGAGAAAAAGCCGTGATTTCATATGCCGTTCCGTGTAAAACTTTTCCGCAGGCCGAGTGTCCCAGTGTTTGCCGTGAGCAAGGAAGAAAAAAAAGAAAACGAGAAAAAAAGGAGAGAGAGCCAATTCCAATGTACACAGCAGCCGCAATGCCAGGTTCGTAAGAGTGAGCCGTATTTCGCCTCGAGGCCGTCTGAATCGTCGTAATAAAACCGCGGTTCTGGCTGCGAGGCAAGCCAATGCGTCGTCACCAATCGTCCGTTGCAATAGCCAGCTCACGCTTAGTTGGGGCACTGGGACTGAACGTGACCAGGCTGCTGGCACTTGTAGCAGATCTTCTCACCGCCAGAGGACTCCTTGGGGCAGTCGCGGGAGAAGTGTCCGTTCTCGCCGCAGTTGTAGCACTTGGAGCCGTTGGTGCAGTCGCCTTAGACGCGTTAGCAGAGTTCAGTTGCTTGGGGTCCAAGGATTACTCACGAGACATGTGGCCGTAGCCACCGCAAGAGTAGCAGGTCTTCTGGCTGGCACCGCCGTAGCCGCCGGAGTTGTAGCCGCCGCCGAAGCCGCCGCCGCCGTAGCCGCCACCAGACTTGGGGCAGTTGCGGGCAATGTGGCCGACCTCACCGCACTGTGCTTCGCATTAGCTTCTCTGTTGCGCTGGGAAATTGAACGGTGGGCGTCAAACCTTGTAGCACTCGGAGCTCGAGGCGCCGCCGCCGCCGCCGACGTTGCCTCCCTGGGGGCAGTCGCGGCTGATGTGGCCAGCCTGGCCGCAGCGGTAGCAGGACTTGGTGTCCTTGGGGCCCTCGGGGCAGTCACGGCCTGGGAAAAGTTAGCGAACAGTCCACAGGGCAAAGAATCTGGCAGTTGGACTAACTCATGTGGCCTTCGTCTGGAGCAGAGATTGTCAGTTGTCTCATAGGCACAAGGCAGAAAACAATCACTTACTGCCGCAGTTGTAGCTGCACGGAAAAGTCAGTATCGACCGTTTTGAGTATCATAGCAGGAGAACATACCACTTGGCGGCGCCACGGTTGGGGCACTCGCGGGCCTACGTTTGGTCAGCAGCTCGAACGATGGATATCATCACTCCCTTCTCGAGGCATACCTGGTGGCCGGCAGCACCGCCTAAATATCTCTGGTCAGACTCTTCGCTTCATTTCAACAAGTGGGATGTAAAGGAATGGGATAGGTGTCACTGGCACACCAGCTCGAAGTCAGTGGGACGTCGCAATAGTCTCCAGGCGGGCCTCTTGACGAATCTGTCCATGTAGACTTGGGATATCTGGAACGCGATTTTGCCAGAGGCATCCTCGATTCAACCTGCCAGACTGATCGTGCACGACGGCATTATCAGGGCCATGAGGCAAGCTAGATTCCCATGCTTCTGCGGCATGACTACCGCAAGCGAGACTATGACGGAGCTAAGCAGACAGTCCAGTGAAGCAGTCGCGCGCGCGCAGCGAACACAAGCCCCAAAAGAAAGCTGCATAAACTGCCACCAATAGCAGGCTGAAAGGAGAGGCGTTTCAAGCGGTGAGAATTCGGTGAGCCAATGGCAATGAGACCTCGAGATCAGGATACCAGACGATCCCGAACTGCCAAAAAGCCACCCGCACAGAAAGGCAAACGCGGGAAAAAATGGAAATTGCCCGGTGTGGCGGTTGGCGGGAAGGGCTGAAAAGGGGACCACGAAAGAGTGAAGTCAGGGTAACTCACAGGTGAAGCAGGTGCGGGCAGGAGGAGCGGCGGATCCCTGGAAGTCCATTTTGGGCTTTGGTGGCGGGTGAAGATGTCGAGTAGATGTACTGATTGATCTGTGGGAGCGATGCGTTAGAATGCAAGTTGCGCGTTGACTGCGAAGCAAGATGTCGTAGAAGGAAATCATGGGCCAAGCTTTGGTGAGAGATTGAAATGTTGCAGGCGAAAGGTTTGTTTGCGATGGGATGTGGTTGAGGTGGGGGGAAGTGGCAAGTGGCATGTGTGCGCGCGCGATGTGGGGAAAAGTTGGAGATGGATAAGTGTAAATCTGCTTTTTCCTGGGCTGGGCTTTTTTTTTTTCCCTCTTGTCGTCCAGGTATGGCAGCAGGGCCAGCGGCGATGATGTCGAATCCAGGGTGACGCCAGCGATGGCCTTGACGACGACGAATGCGACCAGGAACGAGAGGAAAAACTGTACTCACAGCGTCTGAAGAGCAAACAGAGTCGGAAATCTCTGTTGAGCGAGGGGTTGCGGAAAAGTGTTGCAAGGTTTGTGTTTGCGATGGAGGAGGTTGTGGGAAGAAGGGGGGAGGAAATGGTGGTGGGATTGGTCTTTTCAGTGTTTTTTCCAAAGTCCACCGCTTTGCTACGGTGTGGAGCCGGTGCGAAAATGGCCTGTATTCGTAGCGTCCAATCAAAGGGGCAAGAGGCTTTCTGAGGAAGAGCCTGTCGCGGGAAGGTAGGCAAGGTGAGGAGGTACCTTACACGCCCGACTTCACTTAGCCCGGTAGCAGCAGGAGCAGGAGCAGCAGTGGCACTTGTAGCAACGTGCCGTAGGTTGTTAGGCAGATGGAGGGTTTGACGTGGGTGGTTGCCTTCCGACCACTCACCTTTAGGAGATGAGAGGTCACGGTGAATTAAAGCGTGAGACCTGGAGCTGGCAAGTAAGGTACCTTCCTATCTACTCACTGCCTGACACCCGTCTACAAGAACTAAGGCAGGCGGCGGCGAGTGAACGTCTAGCCCTTTCCGTTCTCTGCTCTGCCATATTACCATATCGCCTGCGTCTCCTCTTCTTGCCTTGTCTTGCCTTGTGGTTGGAAAAGACAGAAGAAGCAAGCAGGTCACCATGATTCACATTCGCTGCAGCATGACTTGCCGTGCCTACCTTGCGGCACGAATACGTGCAGCTTTTGACACCGGCCATCATCACATCAGACACTCCTACCCACCACCAGCTTCCCCAGCTTGAGATGGCCTGCCTTGCTTGTCCTACCTTGGCTTGGTCCGACCCGATGCTAGGTTGGCCGGTTCACCGCACACAGTTGGCTGGGCCGGGCTGGACTGGACTGATGTGACTGCTACTAATGTACGGCTTTGAGCTGAGGGCGGCCCCCGTTACCCGAGATGTGCCCTCAAGTCAAAAGCCGGAGCCGATGATGAGATTACACTACCTTGCCTCTGTAGGTATGCGCCGCTACCATCTCACCTCAGGGGGGATGGGATGTTCGGGTCCAGGTCTCCAGACCTTTCTCACACGGACTGAAGTGTACCAAAAAGGCAAGAACAGCCCTCACCTTCGTTGCTTCGGCCCAATGGCTTGCGCTGCGCCGGAAGCAACCTTGGATTTTAGCTAGGGGTCGCGTTCATAAGAACTTAGGCCTTAAAGGTGGACAGACGACGGAAGGGGGGCAATTGACTGGCGACTGCATCGGTACCCAAGTCAGAAGAAGGTTCTTCAGAGTTGAGATGACCTGGGACGAAGCTTGTGCCCGACCTCCCAGACTCGAACCTTCCGATAAGGCGGTTTTGACGTGGACAAGACCACCCCTCGGGAAATGAATGCTGAGCTGGTTTGTGCGACGGGGAAGCAGGAAACTCCAGGGATGAGAACTCAAAGGCAGCTGACTTTTGAAAGCAAAGTGTGCAGATGCCTCTGCCCATTGCTTTTCCATCGCGGGTCCACGGATATGCCTCCTACCGCTATTACGCAGCCAGGCTTGCTCTTGAAGTATCTCATGGGTAGGCAGGCAAGCATGATAATTTAATTAAAGAAATAAAAAATAAATAAAAAAACGTACATGACGCGGCCGGTTTTTTCGCTGGTCGTACTTTCCCTTATTTTTTGTTTTTTTTTTTTTTCTCTTGTGGCCCCTCGGTTTTTTCCCCCCCTCCCCCGTCCCGAATTTTTATTCAATTTTTTTTTTTCCATGAAAAAAAATTGGCGGGAGAGAGGATTCAGCATGTCGGACGTGCTGGGGTCCCCCTGCGCCAGATACCAATTTAAATCGCCGAGAGGCAGGCAGGTGGCTCCGTGGCAGGCCAAACACTGTGAATTGCGATGCCCCAGCCTCGCTAAACCCTTTTCCATCCCTACGAGGGGCCAGTGAGGGGGCCTGCGAGGGGCCCGTCCCTTGCATCCCTCCCTGTCTGAAAGCCCCTCCTCACAGGCTGAGAGTCTGCAAGCTCTGATAAGTCCTGTCTCACAAGCCTTCATCAGCCCCTCACTTGCCCTGGTGGGCTGGTGGCCTGGCTGACAGAATGCCGGACCATATGTATCTTGGATTCTGTCCATATTGTCCATGTGCATTGATTGAGCTGCGTTGGACGAAAACACTCTCGGAGCACTCACCACAAGCGGTCTCTGAACATGTCGTAGCAGGGTCATGAGACACCGCTTGGTGTAAGTGAAGAAAAGAGGGCCACCAAACGGAGAGCTGATCTCATCTGCGGTTTGCCCCTCCATCATGCAGGATTCTCATTTTTCTCGCCCATCACTTTTTTGGCTCACACTGTGCGTGTCGGGTTGTCTGTCTCCATGTCTCATTCACAACCTCAGGTTTTCCATCCAATATACCGCCTTGCCGCGTATTCCAAGTAAGTGGTCTCGGTTGTAGGTATGCCCTCTATGCCCGCGGTCCCGGTCCGGTTGCTGGTAGTGGTGGTGGTGCATCGGTGAGATGGCACATGCCTCCCTGTGGCCCTGCCTCAACCATACTGGAGAGTTGCAGCTTTGGAGAAGCTCAGCATTCCGAGCCAGATCAAGGACGAATAATCGAGTGTTCAGGGATGCAAAAAAGTTTCCCGCGTCAGATTTTCTCCTACAGAGACGTCCGCATTATTCAAAGTCACTGCTGGGCTGGCAGGCACGCAGGCAGGCAGGCGACAAACCCCGGATCACCTCACGGACTCGTTTTCTTGATAAAGGTTTGGGCCGAGGCTTGGACGGCCCCTCCAGATCGACACCCTCCCCTCGCCAAAACCCAACCCCCATGTACACACATTTGACGTCGGCTCCGTATTTTTCAACCTCCTTCCTGCCTGGAACTCAATCTGCGATATCTCACTGGAGGAATTAACGCACAAATCCCAAGAGTTTCATTCCATCGAACTCGTGTTTCGCATCCATCAGCGAAGCCACGGCCGGCGAGCCCTGCCCGAGGATTGGTTCATTCCATCGAGATGCACTTTCCGTCCCAGCCAGATCTGCCGCGCTCAATCTCGGCCACTCTTCCATTTCAGGTTGGTGGTAAGCTTAGCAGTCGACCACACCGGATGAACCCGGTCATACCCTCAAACGGCCATCTCTCCGTACAGTACAGTATGTACGCTGCGCTGCGTCTGCATAAGCATCTAGAAACAAGTCCTGGCCCGGGGGAGGTTGGGCTGTTTCCTTTCAATTGTTTCGTAGCCAGTAAATTGCGGCAATCGTTGGTCGACAGCCATCTTCGATCGAATGTTCCTTGGTCTCGCTTGCCAGGAATTACGCAACGACCATGCAGGGGCAAGGTGCATTACGCCTCATGTCTGCAAAGTAAACGGATGAAGACATCGTCAACCATTGATTTGCTTCTGGTCAATCTTCCCGTGGATTCATATGCGTGCACGAGTCGTCGTCCCTGACAAATTTGGAGTTGCCGACCTGCCTGAATCGTTTGCGAGAGCGAAGCTCGAGATATCCGATGATATCGCATCAGCGCACTCGCAGACGAACAAGATGTGTGGTCTGGATTCTCTGATGGATGGAGAACATGCCGGGCAAGTGGCCACTTTCTGGCCGCAGGCGCAGCAGCCCAAGGCGCGCTAGAACGGCATGTAACCATATACCGCCGCAATCATTGTGCATGAGAGGCCACAGGCCGCGGGCTTTTGAGAAATGCAAGAAACAACAAGTCAGAGCGACTGCGCGCATTGGCATTGGTTCGCTAAGAATGCAACCCTGACTTCCTCCAGGCGAACATGTTGCAGACACGCATCGCGTCGCCCATCTAGTATTGATGGGAAACCCGAGTCGGAATTCCATAACGATGTCATCGCAGAGGTGAAGTTCTTGGATGCCAATCGGCTTGGTCGGGAAAACTTGCCCGCCACGTGTGTAGAATTCTTCTGGAAGCTTGGCTTGGCGGCGAATGATGATTGAGTGTAGGATCCTTCGAGGAAGGAATCGAAGGAGGGTCCTCCGCGAAGGCGGCACGAATTGCCCGGCTAAAACGAACCGGGAGGCAGAAACGGACCCTTGTCTAGCCTCTGGCGGGCATTCCTCCCAAATAGGATCTGTCCACATCTCGTGAGGATGTTCGGGGCCGTCGCCGTGTTTGATTGTCCGAACTGCCGCACCTGACGCAGCAATGATCTAGTCATTGACGAGCTGATTGCTGAACGAAGTAGTTCCAGAATCGAGGCCATCACAGTTTCGCCCCTTTGATGCGCTAGGGGCCAACTGTGCTAGCTACCGAGAGAGCGCATTCACTTTGATAGCATGCGATACCGGTAAGGCGTGCCTGGCCCTACTAGCGATGTCGTACCATGACGATCATTCACCGGGGGGATTCAACGTTGACCAGCTGCCGGGCCGGAAGGCCGTGGCCCGTGGGGAAAGGTGTTCCCGTCGGGGGCTTGGGCCACCAAGGAGCTTGTCCTCGATGTCGGCCCTGGCGCCGACCTTCACGTTATCTGTCGGAGTGGCCGCCTTCTGGAGGCCCACTGGAGGTGACGAGCAAGGCCAACCGTACCAATTCATGTCGCAGGCCTGCTTAATCAATACACAGGCCCCGCCTAGCTCTCCTCACTGCGGAAGTGGCTCCGATGCTGTCAGCGGCATGTGAGAGGCGACGGGACGTCCTGCACAGGCTCTTGGAAATGAATTTGATGAAAAGCCACCGTTGCAATCAAGAGCTGCCTCGCAGAGAATGACGACGTTTTTCGGTGGCAGAAATACTTGGTATTGAGGAATTTTGCTTTTGTGTTCTTCCCTATTGAGGAGTTTGTTGGAGGCCTAGGTGCTCTTCCCTGTCCGGTACCCCTGATCACGACTAATCACGTGACTGGGCGCCACCTTGACGCGCCTTCCCTGCATATCGCGTGAACGAGACGCGAGGCCCCATTGAGCATCATCAGCCCCCGCCCAGCCTTACTACAACGCCCTGTATGCTTAAACGACGGAGGGTACCTGGACATCATGGATAGCTTCTCACCGGAGAGTCGAGCTGCGGTGCAAGACGCATTCAACGCATTACGCGGATCGATTGGCAAGGCGCTTGACACTGGTACGTCAACAATCCTGACGTAATGGCCTGCAACGACGCTGACCACGCACGACAGAGCTTGAAAAGAGGAAACAGAAAGACTTGGAGCGGAATGAATCGTTGCTGGAAGAGCTGGATATTTTGAGGTCTCGCTCTGATTACATTGATCGGCTGGAGCAGGACAACTCGTCGCTCAGAAACAAATTGCTGCGGTTCCACCATCAGAACCGCGATACCGAATCGCCAAGAGATACACCTCGCCCCAGCGTTTCTGTACAGGACAAAGCTACAAACACATATCCTACACCAGCAGAATCATCAGATAAGGAGAATGACGTGGAGCGGATTCTACACGAGAGCAACAAAGTCCTCAGGAGGTACAACGCCTTGAATAAGAACTTCAAGCTGTTGAAGGCAGAGTACCAGAAGCAGAAGGACCTGGTCAAGCAATGGGGCGAATACTCAACATCCTTGGAGGCGAAGATTAAAAGAATCGAGGACAGGCATGGACAGTCAATCGACCCTACACCTGCAGTTGAATTCGCATCGGAGCCTAGCAGGCCTCGTGCGGCTGCAACTCCAAGCTTCACCGCAGACCCTGGCGTCGAACTGGATCAGGCGAACGGAGCCGCGGAACCTCAGCCAGCTGCACAGTCTAATCCTCCAGAAGATCCACCTCAAGATGAGGAGAATCTGCCCTCGGGACACACGAGCGATAGAGACACGACAGATAGCGGTAAAGACGCCGATGAGCAGACTCTTCCTCCCTTGAAGCAAAACGCCAATGTCACGACAGAGGTTCTCGTCAAGTCCGAGCCCTCTTCCGATGGCCTAGTTTTCATCTCAGAGCGCTCAGTTGGGAAGAGAAAGCGTGCGGACGACAAGGTCGCTGACCAAACCACGCGGACCAGAATCAAAATCGAAAGCTCCGGGCTTTCTAACAGCTTGCCTTCAACCCAGATCCAGGAAAGTATGGATTTGGACGACCTTGGACCGAGGATCACAACACCGAGGAGGAGCAGGCAAGTGGATCTCGAGCGAGATAAGAGCTTCGACTCGGTCTTCGTCAGGCCGGATAACGTCAGCACGCCGGCTGCAAAACCTCTTCAGGACTCTGCGGTCTTGACACCAGTCAACCCTAATGTGATGCCCGTGCATCCGCAAGAGAAGAAGGCTGTTGAGAACCCCACCAGGAAAGGACTCGCTCAAGGTATAAGAAGCCTTGCCGAGGACGGCCTTACGCACAAGAAGACTGGTCGAGAAGAGCAGGCCGGTGGGCATTTTCGCACGCCACAGCCCGCCGGTCGTTTGAGTACTCTCTTGAATACGGCGCCATCAGAAGAGACGCCAACCATAACGCGGTCGGCGCCTCGACTTCGTGGCAATGATCCCAATAATGACGATGGCCTTCGTTTTCCTGACCGGAGGCAGTTACCTTTCAACAAAGAGCGTCGAGACAAGCCAAAAGGGACCGCTTCCAGTCGGAAGAGCACCGAAGACGCCGCAGAACCAAGTCCAACGCGTGGTCCGTCTAAGAACCGAGCCACAGTTGAGACTCCGCTGACGTCGTCGAAGACAGGTCTTCGGTCGAAACCCGTAGCCGATCTGCGCATGGGGGACTTCAAAGTCAATCCGAAGTTCAACGGCGGCGCTGATTACGCATACTCAGAAGTGGTCAGGGGTAATGACAGGTCTTGCTTGCCGGGCTGCACCGACATGAATTGCTGCGGGCCGCACTTTCGGGCAATGGCTCTCGCCCAGAAGAACAGCGCGGATCGCACGGTGGCATCAGACAACAAGTTATTCGAAGACTTTCTTGGAGATAGGATCAGTACTGTCTGGGGAATGTCGAAGCCAGAGAAGGAAAGTCTCTGGGTGGAAGCTAAGACATGGCAGCTCGCCAATGAATTGGGCAAGCATCGTCATCGGTATGCTCGGCGAGCATCTCCTGAAGGATTTTGGAACGTGGACTTTCCCAACACTCAGGAGGTACAAGCCGAGAAGGCAGAGTTTGAAAAGCGGGAGAAGCAGATGATACAAGAAAGATATCGGGAAGCGATGAGAGGTGGCGGACGGTGGGTTTTCAGGGATGAATGAGTTCCCAGCGCTGTTTTATTATGGTCGCCTCCGGTGTTTGGATCATCATTGATAGACCTGGCGCAGTCCAGAACGAACAGGATAGAAACTAACGTCAAGACGAATCAATAAGAACTCGTAATACAGTGATTAGTGCTACCAGACCACATTCACACATAGGTGCAGACTAGCTTGACCAAGCTCACCTCTGAGCTCCCCTTTGGACCCTACCCTAGCTCTCAGCTCACCGGCTGAACTCTCCAAAGTGGGGCCGATTTCGGGCAAATTACGGAAGATGAGGCTTGAGGTCAGCGTGCGGGGATCGATATATGATCAGTGCACGAGGCTTTCGGCTCAGGCAATAATCGCATTGCGCCAACAAAGCCCGGAGCCCGCAGGCCGCTAGCTCCAGGTCAACCTTCCTCTCTTGCGCGCGGCGTAATTTTTTGTCATCTCCAAACTGGAAGCGACTGCGTAGCTGCATTGAAGCTGCGCTGCTCCGGTCGTTGCTGATTCACTGCGACCGCCTTCCTTCGCGGCTTCCTCCTCCGCAGCGCATTCCGTGCTTGCTCAAGCGACATCTCGGTCCTGATCCACTTTTGAGTCAGGGCACCTGTGTACTTTTCCGGCTTCGAGAACGTCAAACCGAAAAGAGGAGGCGACACACACTGCCGGTTCTCTGCCACTGCCATCGCGCACCCGACTCGAAGAAACCGCGCCTTCCATCGAAGTACAACGAACGTCGAACTCCGCCGAAGCTGTCGACGCCTCCACTGCGACCGCGCCGACAAACGCTTCCAAGAAAGCCGCAGATCCAACGGGCAGTGATAGTTCCAGCCGTGGACGATCACTGCAAACACACAACTCCCAAGCCGGCAGGATGAACAATCGTCATCTGCCGGCTGGGCAAGCCATGCCGGGGGGTGGTGGGCCGGGAGCTGGCGGCGGTATCGACATGGGCGGCGGGCCTGGAGGGGGTAGAGGACGAAGGATGCAACAACAGCCATCGTATGCGCAATATCAGCAGTATCAACACATGCCGATGCATCATACCAACTACATGAACCCTTACGCCGCCGCGCCGTACTACCACCAGCTGCCGTACCAGTACCAGAATGGCGGCATGCCTTCTGGATACATGCATTACCAGCAACCGCAGCAATATGTCCAGTCACCACGGGCAATGCCGCAGCAGTATGTTCCTATGGCCGGCGTCAGCGTTCCCCAGCCGTACTCTCAACCGTCTCAGCCGTCACCTGCTCTTTCGAATCCCTACCAGCCGCCTCCCATTTCTGCCGCCATGCCTGTTCAGTCGCCTCCGCCCCCTCAGCCTCACTCTATTCACCAGACCCCAGAGCCTCCAGTGTTGACACCAGTTGCCGAGCCTTTCCAACCCGCGGCCGAACCCTTCAAGCCTATTGCTGAGCCCTTCAAGCCCGTGGCCGAGCCCTTCAAGCCAGTGGCTGAGTCCTTCCAACCCGCGGCGCCTGCTCCCCAGACTCCTCTGACTCCTCAGACCCCCCAGAGCCCGGAGCTTCCCAAACCGGCCCAGCATTTCCGTGCACCTGTGAGTATTCTCAGAGCAATCACATTATACTTCTTTGCTGACGAGCCATAGCTACCCTGGACGCCTTCCTCTCAAGGACCCTTCCCCAAGAGAGCTCCGAAATCAAGACGGCGGAGAAGGTTGATGAGCTCAAGCGCGAAGAACGTCACGCTTCAGCCCATGGCACAGAGCAGCGTGGATCAAGCGGAACTGAACCAAGCTACGAAGGAAGATGCAACGGACGCGGCCATTGATAATGAAATTACGGACTCGAACCCGAAGAAGGCGCCTTTTGATAACTCCACGGACGCCGGGTCTGAAAGTGTTGCGGCATCTGAAACTCCTAAGGAGAGCGACAGATCCACGACCGCGGTCTCAGTCGACGGCAGTCCCAAGGATATCTCTAAGGAGAACGCGAGGCCCACGACCAGCAGCTCCAATACATCTCGGCCTGCTGTCCCTGTTGTTCCTGTCGTGCCAGTCATCCCAAAGAATAGCCCTAAGGAGGCAAAGCCCGCGAGCACTACTAAGCCGGAGGATGCTAAGCAGTCTGCTGTCCAGAAGAAGCCTGTGGAGGAGTCTGCAACGGCAGAGGCCGCTGACTCCGAGCCGAAGGTTGAAGCCCAGCCCGCGGCACCTGCCAAGGCGGCTCCTAAGACTTGGAGCGGTCTTTTCTCTGCCGCCGCGGCAGCTGCCCCTAAAGCACAACCCAACGCCAACGGTCCTACTACCTCAGCACCGGCTAATGGAGCGAGCACCAACGGAGGTGAAACCGTTAACGGTGCCGCGTCCACCTTTTCTGCTGGAAATGCAAACTCGTTGGCTGCTGCTATCCAGGACTTCCGCGTGGGCAGTCTTTCCAAGGTCCAGTTCATCGAGCCGAGAGGCCTGATTAACACTGGAAATATGTGTTACATGAATTCAGTGGGTACTTTTACATCGTCGACATGGTCTCTTTGCTGACAGTCGAAGGTTTTGCAAGTTCTTCTTTTCTGCGTGCCATTCTTTGATTTCCTCGATCAAGTCAGCAAAAGGGCTGTTCACAAATTCAAGAGTGACACACCCGTAATTGATGCCATGTGAGTCTTGACCACAATCATTCGCAGAACTTTATCAGCTAACGTGCTGCCAGGATCATGTTTATGAGGGAGTTCCGCGTCATCGATTCGACAGATTCTGTCGAGAAGCTTCGCAAGAAGCTCAAAAATGAGCAATTGGAGCAGTACGGCGACTCGTTCATTCCGGAGTTCGTTTACAAGGCCATTCAGCCCCTTCCAGCCTTTGCCAGTATGAGAGTATGTAATAGCCCTATAGTCTGATACATCTTCACGTCTAATTCTCGAGCAGCGAGGACATCAGCAGGATGCCCAGGAATTCCTCGGTCTGATTTTGAACGCGATCGACGAGGAGTGTGCGCAGGTGATGTCGAGCGGAACAGCGAACGGCGCCCCTGAAGTACGTCCTACATCTTCAGCAGCGAGCGTCACCGAGTCCCAAGATGGCGTGGACGGTTGGTTCGAGGTCGGTTCCAGACAGCGGGCCGTTGAGACACGCTCTTCCGGAGGCAGCCAGACCACCCCTATCACTCGGCTGTTCAGCGGACAGTATCGATCAGAGCTCCGTCGTCCTGGCGTCAAGGATTCGGTGACTACGGAGCCGTTCCAGTCTTTGCAGCTGGACATTGGCGCGCCATACATCAACAACGTCGTGGATGCTATCAAGGGCTTGACGCTGCCTGAAAGGCTCCAGGGCGATGCCGCGCCCATGACAAAACAGACCTTGATCGAGACGCTCCCGCCAATCCTCATTCTCCACCTCAAGCGCTTCAAGTTCGACACGGAGGGAACCACCAAGATCGGCAAGAAGGTCGGTTACCCGCTCGACTTGCAGCTTCCCAGAAGTTCTGTCGAAGAGACGCCGCAGTGCGCTCGTCGCCGAGGGAGCGGGCATGCCGAAGTACAGACTTACTGGTGTTGTCTACCACCATGGCAAGCAGGCCAACGGTGGTCACTACACGGTCGATGTCAGACGGCAAGACGAAAACGAATGGATTCGACTCGACGACACTGTCATCCGTCGCGTCCGTAGCGAGGACGTAGCTGAAGCTGGTGCGGAGGAAGAGGCCAAGGATAGCTCTCGTCAAGGAGCATCTTCACGGGATGCTTCTACCAACCGATTCGGTGCCATGGCAGACGAAGATGAGGGCGATGGTTGGAAAGAGGTTACCGCCTCCGCGAAGGGCGGAGACAAGGGCGACAAGAAGTGGAGCGCTGTCGCGAATGGCAACGGCTCGACTGCGCCCAAGGGGAAGCCGGCCAAGGACAACATCAAGGACAACAAGGTTGCCTACCTCTTGTTCTACCAACGCGTTTGAAAAAGCTACAAAGAAGCGCGGACCTGAAATCTAAGCAGAAGCTATCACGGCATTGGGGTAGAAGGATGGCGTGTAGGGATGGGTTTGAAAAAAAAGGCGGCGCTTCAACGCAACAGACAACACAGGCGCCAGAGATTGCAAGTCTTATGGACACAGCGAAAGAGAGATAATGGAGGAGGCCGCCTCAACAACGGTACCGCGATATTCTCGATCTAATTTGACTACATCCTGCGGTCTGGCTGACAGAGCTCACCATCCCTCGGAGACTTAGGAGAAGAGGGAAAAAAAAAGTCAAGAGTTATCTATCTGCTTGTGGGGAGGTTTTTTATGAACTATCGGCGGTTATGGCGGAGGGTTCAGTAGTCTCAAGGGGCCTTCATGGTGGCCATCGGCGCGGGGTTGAAACGGGGAGTGATGGGGAGGAATCAATGATAGGACATGGACCAAAAAAACGTCCCTGTAAGAATCCAAAAAAACGTTGATGAAGTGCTTCCTCGCTTGTACTGTGACGTGTGTAATCTCACCAGTAAACTGCGGATGCTAGCACGGAAGCCGCCATGTGCAACTCATGTCTGAGAAAGTGGGGTTGCGGATGAGGTGAGAGGCGGGCACGCAAACCTCTCGCAAGCAAGCACTCATCTCAAGTCATAAATCTCAACTCTCACCGGCATTCTACCACTCGACACCAATTCCTACCGCTTCACCCGTCAAAAATCACTCCTGCCCTTTTCCCTTCTGGCACACCGTAAACCGACGCGAAAATGCCCGCCCCGTCTACTCTTCCAAAGTACCTCTACAAAATCGTCCCCGAGGCGCCGCCGTCCCCGCTCCCGGAGCAGTATCCCCTCTCCGACCTCGACCGCAACGACGGCTTCATCCATCTGAGCACCGCCGAACAGGTACTATCTTTTTCCCTTGGCCTTGATACGAACCCACGTGCTGGCGTCTCGCACGCACAAGAAAAACAGGGCAAAGGCAAGAAAAGAGTTTTGAACACTGACACGCAAGAAGGTCCTCGGAACAGCCGACCGCTTCTTCTCGTCGGCCACGACGCTCTACCTGCTCAAGCTGCCCTACGCGTCCCTGGAGAAGGGGATCCAATGGGACGACCTGCCGTCGGGCGGCGGGTGCTTCCCGCACCTTTACGGGCGCAACTTTGGCGCGGCGGATGTGGACGAGGCGCGGGGGTTCACGAGGGCGGAGGGGCAGGTTTGGAGCGAGGTTTTGAAGGGGGATGCGTGGCTTTTGTAAAGTAAGTGTCCTTGGGAGGTTAACGTTGGGAGGTATAAAAAAAAGAGAGACCAACTGTATGTCTGGGATCTTCAATGATCGGTAACCTGCCCTACTTCGATAAGAAAATTCTTCCGGTGATAACACGCAGGGGTTGCCTACGAATTGCCATGGCTCAAATGTCGACGGTGTCTATTCCACCGGTGTTAAATGTGTGGCACTGTCTTCGAAGTATTCTAATGGAATAGTGAAAGAAAGTCCGTTAGCGAAGATGTTCATGGATGAAACTGCTCGCAGCCAGTTTCCAAGTTGCGGTCGTGATCAGTCTCTACACAATTGCCGGGTCATTTTCAGGGTTTGTTACAGGAACCCCGACGACCAAGTGGACACGAGATTGTCCCAGCGTAAGTTCTCAGTAGAGTGAGGAAATCATCATAATATACAGATCCAAAATTTTATGACTGTCTGCAACTTAGCATCATAAACATACGGGAACCTAGGATGCTGATCCCCCCAGACGAAAACTTGACATATGCCCTGTCTGGTTCGTCTTTGTCGTCCACGGTCATTGTCAGTTCACTGAGGGTGATGGTATACGTAGGGGATAAAGATGCAAATATCATTCACGTACGACACTGAACCTATGAAGAGACGACCTGCACCGTTGAGGGTAGAAGCTCAACAAGAGGTTTGTTTCCACGCAAAACACAGGCTTTTTTTTTGCCCACATACATTGTCTGGTGGATTTAAGTCTCACGCCATAGACTCTCAAGGGAGATAGATATATATATCATGTGGTTGTAGTCTATTACTCAGAGCAGGATGTGCTCAGGTGAATGGAGAGTTGCTACGTCTAACCCCTTGAAGTAAAGAGAAATAAGAAAATGAGCGCGCCTGTAGAAAGAGTCTAGCCACAGATTTAGACACGTGAAGAAGCGGCTGCGGGTTCGTCTCGTCAAAGTTATAGTGCATCCTTGGCATACACTTCAATGAGTAGTATCCTGGATAAAAATTGATTATGCATCTCACAGTGGGCCTTAATAGGGCAGCTGTTAAGAATGGAGCTGTCGAATCCTCGCCTCACATAACCAGCTATGTTTGGTTCACTTAGCATTGTGACCTCATGCAGAGCTGAATGGCGTATATCAGGAAGGTTCTAAGACGAAAGAGCGGCTTGTCTCTTTAATGATCGCATTCGTTGCATCGTTTTGTATATAAAAGTTTTTTTGTGGTTTCAGAGCTTTTTGCCGTAGGTGCATACAAAGCTTCGAGCTATGGCTACGTCACCGGGTAGTGTTCAGGTTCAATACGCTATCCACCACCTTCCATCATCTTAACAGCATGATATTGCATACTACTACTGCCGGTGAACCACCAAGGTTTGGTTCACTACCACAGGCCCGTAATACTTGGACCTGTGGATGATCACGCAGCTGGAAACTACACAGACGTACAAAGCCAGGTGGTCTCGCAGGTGGCCATCTCTGAATCTGAACAGAAGTATCCCGACCTCACATGCTTGGGCGATCCCCCCTTCGCGGGTTTGTTTGCGAGTCGAACAGACTGGATCTGCGAGCCTCTGAAAGCCCCAACTGTGTGCTAAGAAACTATCAAATCCTGCCTTACAGGTGTATATATAAAGTAAGAAAGTCCTGTGGGTGATAGTTTCGGTCAAACAGGCCAATTCAGTGGACGACATCGTGAGATTCAAATCAACGAGTGCTGCCGATGCTTAACAATGATTCAGCACATGGAGTAGCATCTTGCTTCTCTCATAGGCTCTCTTACATGTTGAAATTTACTTTAATCGTCCTCGTTCCGCAGCTCCTGTGTTTTATTCTTTCCGCAAAGAGGGACAGGGCATTAAGCCTGCTTCTGGGACGGAGCTACGATGAATACGCTTCCCCTTTGTCCACAGGGACTTGTGAGCTGGGGGGTCCTCCACCGACACTCTGCGCCAGCAAGCACTATGGAAAGTTCATTCGTCGGTGAGTTACTACTAGAGGGGCTTCGTGAAAATCATCGTCCCACCACGAGATCATTCATAGTTTGGGCAGAGGAGCCGGGGGGGGGGCTGTGACAATGTCCTTCCCATCGGTCTTCGCATATTATAAGTAGCAGATATCATACAACAATATCCTTCATCGACAATCGTTGCAAGTGAAGAGTAGCGAACCAAATAGCGCGGTGGTTCTCAAACGCAACTACAGTTCAGAAACTTAAGCTAGCTTTTGGCCGCCGTCTTCTCACCACACTATCATCTCTCGCCTTGGTCTCGCTCAGAATTCACTCTCTCATCATCCCCCATAGTTCTCGTCTTCAAAGTATTCAACCGTAATGAGAAGCCGCTGTGGACGGCATCCACGCCCGAGGAGCCGCTGCAGCAATCTTCCTGTTCTCCCATCAGCAAGAGGTCAGCAAGAGGTTGCCCTAGACAGCGAGTGGGTTCGTCATTCCCCTTTCACTTCCGCCATCGAATCTGTGTCATTTTGGAAAATGTCAAGTAACAGGACTCTTCAATATGTACTTATTCCTCTGATGCTGTACACGCACCATTTGAAATTTGCATACTTCCCAACGCCATCCTCGCCTATTTAAACATCGTCCTTTCCTATGAACTGAAACCGACCAGATAAATGCTTGGGATTTATCGTAGTTTCTTCCTCGCAATTGGAGTAGCAGGCTCTACTTAAGCCTATAGTCTCATGTTGATTGACAGACGCAACCCCCCAGCCTTCGTCTTGTCCCCCATCGCCCACCGTGTATTTAATCGAGGATACAATACAGTAAGTATCTAGATCTCACAGACTTCATTAATCTCCCGAATGGACTACGATTTCTAAAGATAACATCGCTAACAACGCTTTGAGATCACCGCTTGGATGCCGAGTACGTGAAACGCAAAGCATTGTTTGTTATCGTTCAAAGAGTACCCCCACTTCTCCAACGTATTTATACAAATATATCACATCCCTGAGCATCAAGACACCCGCCGGCAGCTTCTTTCCCGCTTCACCGACGCCTGTTAGGACTCTGACCTTGGCAGATCGGTCATCAACCTTCCCTCCCTTCTTGATCCTCAATACCTCTTAATCAAGTCTCCACATATCATTGAAAGAGCCCGAATCGACACTACGGATTTCTCCTTCAATGAAAGGAGAAGCAATCCTCAAATAAAATTCCAGAGCAGCATATCCGTCTCTAAGCCCATGCCACGCCATCCGTCAAAGGCAAGGTATATCCACACCAAGAATCCACGCAGACCCAAGACTCGCTCGTCCTCCGCCGCTGTCTCTGCCCACTTATTCAGAAGTCCGAATACACAATGGCATTTCCTGCCACAAGAGAAACAATATCACATGCCAGCCAACGCAATGAAGTCTAGAGGCGAACACTTCTAGTAAAGAGACGGTACGTTGAACGCACATTAAAGAGGGCAGAGTTGATTTGATAGCAGGGAAAATCGAAAACCGTGTGTCCCGTCTATATATATCTGAACGTATCGACATATGCGAATCAAAGTCGTAGTTCTCTTGATCAGAGGACTTACCACCTACATAGAGTCATCTAGATACCTATCTCCCTGAGCACGACCATTTGGAATTTAGAGTGGGCTCACTGCTCCTTCGCGGTCACACGCAAAGACGGACGTAACTAGACAGGCAAAAGGTGAATATCGACGTTCCGTCATGGCAGCACATCGGCTAGGACTCAGTCAACAAGCGACAACTGCGCATATGTCGTTGCCACTTCCCGCCAAATTCACCGAGAAACGGGCTGGAGGTAAAACAAAATGTATAAATTACGCCTCTTTGAACTCCCGAGTTTCCTCATACCCTAGATATCACACTTCATTCATAGAGAAAACTGTCACCAATGAGTCCCCGCTCCCTCCCATTCGCGATGCCACTTTCATCACCCGGGTCCAATATTCAGAGGCCGTATAATGGACTCTTTCCCTTCCTATAACGGGAACGCATAACCATGATCTTCCCCTCCCCGCCCTATGCTAGCAGGTGATATAACCAAGTCTATTATTACAGCGAAACAACCTCCCTTTCGATGCGGTATGTATCGCCTGTTTTTCTCCGACCAAAAGTGCACCAAGCCGCTTCATCAATTCCTTCGATTTTCTTTTCGTATTTCCTGGCCGTGTCAAGTAATCCATATCGAGCCAAAGAGAGAGAGGGGGAGAATGGGGTGTTTTTGGTAGTTGGATATATGGGCAGCGGAAAGTCGAACATGTGAGGATTCAGAGCATCTGACCAAGACCTGCGCCTCCCACCAGCCGTCCAAAGCCTGAACAAGCTTCTGGGCTAGTGTCGGAAAATGCCTCTTTCCGTGGAAAGCTCTTGAGTACCGTGTGTGTGTATCGTTACGTGGTCATACAGCGCCGTGTTCCGTCGCCCGCATTCCGCGGATCAGTCGGAGAAATAAGTCGTACATGTGAAGAGAAGAACGTTGAAAATGCAGATCACGCTAGAATCACGCGTTTCCAGGCTTCTCCTCAGTGTCGATATGCCAGACGACGTAATTCGGCAGACCGACAACTCGGTAACCGGCACGCTTGGCCATCTTGGCGAATCCTTCCGTCTCGGCCTGGTTCTCGAAGGCGTAGCATGGGAAGTTGATTCCTGGGCTGGTTAGCAATTGTCATTGTCAAAGACGCGTCAAGACCAACCTGATCTGTGGACGTCTCCCTTCACGAGAATGTTCACGCCGCCAATGCCATCGAGGTCGAGCTCTTCATCCTTATTGTTGCGCCAGTCGCCCTCCTTGGCCATGTATCTGCGGCCGGTATCATACTCCTTGTAACCTGTACAATTGTGAGCTTGGTGCCGACTTTGGAGATTCAAGATTCTTACCCTCAGCGAGGACGACATCCTTGTCAAGGGAAGCCGACAGTCTGCGACCCTTGTCAGACTCAACCCAAGAGTTGTAGTCGAAGCGCCCCTCAATGTCACGGCCATCGCGGTATCGGTGGAACCAAATGTCTATCGCAGAGTTAGCTACATGTATTCTTGAGCAACATTAGGGCACACTAACTGGGAACAAGGATATCGGTGTCGTGGGCGATGAAGTCCTCAAGAATCTTTGGGGCTGTCCACGATGTCGACGTCGCGCCAGTAGACCCATGAGTGCTCGGGCTTCATGGCAGCGGACAGGAGGTAGTTGCGGGCACGACCCATGGCCTTCCTTCGGGGACCCTGAGCCTTGAACGAGTGGCGCTCCTCAACGCTCTGGCTAAGCTCGAAGCCAAAGTCCTTCTCGACAACCATAGCGCTGTTGAAGGGGATCTTGTCAGGGCGGCGCTGGATGCGATCCAGTTCGGAGGCCAGGACTGCGAGAGTATCATCCTTGGAATCGCCGACCAGGAAGGCGAGGTCAATCAAGTGGTGGGGGTAGGTAAGCTCGGCAATCAGCTCGAAGTACTTGGACAGGTAAGGGGCGGCGTCCTTGAGAGGGGTCAGGATCAGGACGCGCTCCTCATTGTTGACGGCCTTGCGGGTGGACTTGATGGGGTTGAGGTCGACGTGCTGGATGGAAGTGTGGTTGATCTCCAGGGGCTCGTGGTGGTTGAAGATGACGGGGGTCTGGAGGTGACCGGCCCACGAAGCTTGCTCATTGAGCGACATCTCCATGGGGGGTTTCGCGGGGCCCCAGCAGTAGAAGCTATTTGCGGGCATCATATGTTAGCAGGTTTTCGTCTGGTACAATTCCGGCGCAGCGCATCGCGGAAGCAGGCGATTTTTTTCTTCGCACAACCCGACGAAGCGCTGACTGCCAAGGCGCGAAAGACATACCTCTGCATTTCAGAAGCTGACGTGCGAATGCCGCGCCATAACAGCAGAACCATGCCCGTGAGGGCGAGCAGGAGAAGGAAGCGCGTCTTGGATACGATGGCCCATATCGCTCTTGTGGGAGGTAGTCTGGCCTGGGCTGACTTCCAGTTGATACCGCCTTTGGGGAGAAGCATGGCTCCTATAGAAATGGGGGGTGGCCCTGGGACACCACCCTAAAAACCTATGTTTACAAAGAAAAAAAGGCTGTGTATCTGTTTGGCACGGCAGGCGTCCCAAATGGCAGCTTCGTCGGCGTTTGACGAGGTGCGAACAATTATTGGTGTCGTCGAAGTCGTCGTGGTGGTCGCGGGCGGCCGTGGTATTGGCGAAGTATATCGCGGATGGCAGCGGCGGCTTCGGCGGACGGTGATGTAGGTTCGCGCGGAGCAAAAGGGTGACACGAGCCTCCCCAAAAACGAGGTCCGAGTCGATCAAGTTCGAGTCGGGCAAGGGAGGTGATTGATTGGGCGGTTTCGTGTCGTCCGATAGATCGTGGCAGCACAGCAGGCTCACAGAAGGGGGTGGGCCAAGGCTGGTGGTGGTGCTGGGCGAAAGTCGAATCTCGATTGGAATTGATAAGAGATGGGTATTCCGCGGTTTGTCGGTGTTTGGACGTGTGGTTGTCGTCGCGCGTTGTTGGTGAGAAGAGAGTTTGGGGAGTCTGCTCTTTCAACCGGGGATCCTCTTGTCTTCGCCTTGCGTCCTTTGAAGAAGCGCTATGGTTTCGGCCAGATTTTTGTCGAGAACAAGAACGAGGGACGTTCGGGTAAGCCCAGCGGGAAGGGGAGGGAATTGGGAAAGGAGCCACGCCAAAGGAGCCCCCCGAAAGAAAAAAAAAAGGGTCAACCGGGAGGACAGGCCTTGGAGTGGCAGGCTTGGATGGGATAGGCTAAGGCGAGAGGCAAGGTCGAGGCAGGCTTGGGATGGTGAGGGTGAAGCGCAGCAGACAGGCCAGTCAGAGGGGGAGGAGGTACATGCAAGCACGGATGCGCAGAAGCTAGGCAGGCACAGAGCACAGATTACAGGTGTCACAGGCATAGGACAGATGCCCTCCGTCACTGAAGGACCTCTTCTGCCAAGTGAAGTGCCTTAGTAAGGAAGCTGCTAAGGCAATCGAAGCTGGCAGCGCGAGCCCAGGGTAGGTAGGTACCTCAGTTACCTCTGAACGGATGCACAGAAGCTGCAGCCCGCGGTTCGCAGGAGAATACGAAGACGCAGCCAATGGTGATGCTCCAAAAAGTTTATTCAGTCTTGACAAGTATCGTAAAGTATCGTTTCCAAGCTGGAGGTAGCAGTTGGCGAGATTGCCGGAGTTGCCAAGCGCTTCTGGACTCAGGAGAGGGTAGAGACTGCGCCGGAACCTCACGGTACCTACTTCCGCGCGCCCAGCGACAGAGGGGGACCTCGGGAGGTGCTCTACTGCTTTCAGGCTTGCAGCTCGTCATTGGGAATAATTTGCAGGACATATTTTCCCGTCCTGCCACCAGCGCGAAAAAGCCAGGATCAACGACGTTGGAACTTGGGGCTGGCCTGCTGCGCCTGTTGGATCTTCCCCCGTTCCAAGCTTCCTTGCTCCATGCCCATATCTCATCCCATCCCATCCTCTTCCCCTTTTCCAGCATCAACCACCCAGCGCTCAGCGTTCAGAAAAGCCACAGGCGACATCGACAGCAGTTCCATCAGTCAGTCAGTCAGCCTGAAGGAATCGCCAGGATCGTTGTGTGATCCCGTCGTCGTCCCCGTCGCCAATGGCGAATGGTCGAGAATCAGCTGAAGACACTTCAGCACCCGCCAAGGAATGGTTATCTGACGGGAGAGGATAAAGACTTGCAGGCCTACCCCAGTGTTCTCCAGGGGGGCCCACGGGAGAAGGAGACAGAAAGAATGGCCCGGCCGAGGGTAGTCCGCGCCCCCTCCCCTCAGCACCACAGATCACAGACGCCCATGGAATCGCCCATCGTGGTCAGACCAGCTCAAAGGATCTGGATCGTCGCAGCATCGAAAGAAGGACGAAGCTCGAAAAGCGCACGCCATCTACCAGCCCGTCCGCCCTCCATCTCCAGGGGTCCAAGGAGACACTCAAGTCAACCCGAGATATATCAATGCTCAGAATGAGAAACAAATACAGCGGCACAGGATTCTCCCCCGTCTTCCCTGGCATAGCTTCTCCAAATGGCGCCGTGGCATTCGATACCTGGGCCTGGGCGCAGAGCATCAGCTCCACCCTTGCTTCTTCCAATATCCGATGTCACGGCACCACATACCATCGCAGGAAGCGCTTCCCCGATGCCTGGCCTTGCTGTGCTTTTTAACATTACCTTGGCCACTCGCTTGTCGCTTGTGGCACGGCATATTTCACCGTTCAAGCTCTTCGTGCATGCCGCACTACTGTACCTACGGTGCGAGCAAAGGGAGGTCAAGACATTTATCTCTTTCTGTGTATGCTAATGACCTAATGAGAACCCCTCAAAGCTGCAGCCCAGATTTCATTTCTAGGCAGAGTCTCAGAGAGAGAAAACATGACGATCAAAAAAGGGGAACACATTGGCATCGGGCGCAGCCAGCCAAGCAAGCAAGCAAGCAGTCGAAAGCCACACGAAGCGAGAGGGGAAGGAAGAAAAGCACACTGACCAGCCAGGCAAGGATCATGATTAAAATCCCCAATCCCACACTCTTTCCCACGCGCGACACGCACGCGATCGCCACAATACCACCCGTATCACTCGCGTCACCATCAAAAAAGAAGAAAACTGGAGAAACCTCTGCCATCTTCTGCCGTGGTCTGACGACTCCCCCCCCCCCCTTCTACCAAACAATTGGCAGCGACTGGACTCCGGGACACAGACAGCAGGAGGAACAATGCTTCTCCATCTCTCCCCAGCAGCATAGGTCCCAGGCCTCCAGAACCCCCGTTGAAAGATGGAGCAGATATCCGTACGCTGAAGCGAATGCAAAAAGTCGTCGTCATCCGCCATCATCAGAGAGCATGACGACGAACGGGGGCTTCCTCCTCCCCCACATTTCCGTCCGTCGTCAATCATGCTGCTGTTGCACACCTGGTTACAACGACAACCGTGAGGGGAAAGAAACCAGACGAGAGGCGATACTCGATATCATTTGATCACCCAACCGGATCATATCAGACTGTGTGGTCGCATCGCAATGCATTGCAGGACTTGAACACGAGCGAAGTGGCCACCCTTTCCACCCACGCAAGTTCGAAATTACTTGGTATCGACACCCAAAGGACCTGCAGCCAGCGGCGGACCCGGCTACGGATACGGATACCGCTCCCCGCAAGTAGTCCCCAACAGCCGGCGCGGCCGATTGACGTTGATCCATCATCCTTAATAAATATAGCAACATGCCACATACATCGAAAATGTGGAAATGGATCCTGTTACTGCCAACAATTCATCATATAGGTGCCTTGGTAGATGGACGGGTCGGAAAATGCAGTACGGAGAAATGCGAACCGACGTGCATGGTTCCTGATCACACCACCACCCATATCGGAGACTCTAAAAAAGAGGCATGTTGAAGTTGATGACCGTAGACAATCTTCTGCTCCTTGCTCTGCACCTATTCTCGCATAGCATCTATGAGAGGCTCGTCGGACGGGATTAAGTAAGCCAAGCGTCAGGCCGTCAGCATTTGAGGCTGGCAGGTTTACCTTCCAAGGCAAGAGCAGTCATGTCATCAATAACCTACCTGCCCTGGCTCCTACCCCAAAACTAGGATGACAAAGCAAGGGCGTAGCGGCTGAATCTGTTCGCCATCCCCAATTGCTGTGAATGACAACGACATTGCTGCAGACAAAAGTGTCTTTTTCGCAACATTGCACGTTTCTGATCGCCATCTGATGTTGAGATGTGGAAAGAATATCGTGCTCAAGCTCTTGCAATCTCCTGAGCTGAAGCCAATAACCCTCGAATGAAGCTGTGCCTGGCCCGTCGTTTATCGAACTCTCGCCAACTTGCACGGGGAACACATCTTTTGATATCTTCACCCCGCAACTCGGTCCTTACCTTTGGCCGTCTACAGCTTACCGCGACAAATCTCAAATTCTCAAAAAGTCATTCCGGTTTGTACTCGTCATCATCGAAATCACCACAAACCATGGCGACCCGACGCTCGGCGCGGCTCAGCGCCCAGCCAGATATAAAAGTCCCGCCGCCTGCAGTCAAGCCCCCGCCTAGTCAGAGCCGCAAGAGGAAGACACCAGCAGCAGCACCTCCCACCAATGCAGCAGCTCCGTCCTCGGATCCGGTCACCCCTCCGAGAAAGCGGGCCTCGAAGGCCGCCGCGGCTCCGGTAACCCCCGTGCTGCCGCCCCCGATGACGCCCACGCCGAGCGCGGTCGTTATCATTGCCGAGAGAGTCAACGGCACCGCAAAGCCCAGGTCGAGGGCGGTCAACCGGCTGGCTGACCCGAAGACGACCAACGCGCCGGTAATCTCTCCCGAGACCTCGCGGGTGCTCGCCTCTGATCCCATCGAGGCACCGTCGCCAACCAAGACAGCTAACGCTCCTGCCACGGGGCCAGCGACGAAGCGTACGACGACGGCCAACATCCTGGAGGAGGCGTGCCGTCATCTCATCCAGGTCGATCCCCGTATGGAGCCGCTCATTGAGAAGAACTACTGCCGCGTCTTCTCTCCGGAGGGGCTGGCTGAAAAGATTGACCCCTTCGAAAGCCTCTGCAGCGGCATCATCTCGCAGCAAGTCTCCGGCGCCGCCGCGAGATCCATCAAAAACAAGTTTATTGCCCTCTTCACCGGCGAAGCCAACGGGGAGGAGGAGAAGGAGCCCAAGAAGAAGTTCCCCCAGCCCTCGGAAGTAGCCCCTGCCTCCATCGAACGTCTGCGCACCGCCGGCCTGTCGCAGCGCAAGGCAGAGTACGTGAAGGGGCTGGCCGAGAAGTTCGCGAGCGGCGAGCTGACGGCCACGATGCTGGCCGAAGCGCCCTACGAGGAGGTCCGGGACAAGCTCATTGCGGTTCGCGGGTTGGGGCTGTGGTCCGTCGAGATGTTCGCCTGCTTCGGGCTCAAGAGGATGGACGTCTTCTCGCTGGGCGACCTCGGCGTGCAGAGGGGCATGGCGGCGTTCGTCGGACGCGACGTGGCCAAGCTGAAGGCCAAGGGCGGCAAGTGGAAGTACATGAGCGAGAAGGAGATGGCGGAGATGGCGAGCCCGTTCGCGCCGTACCGGAGCGTCTTTATGTGGTACATGTGGCGGGTGGAGGAGACCGATATAAGCACGCTGGAGTAAGGTAGCTAGCTGCCTGTCAAGCTTTCCTTTTCCCCATCAATATTAACCCGAGGCTCGGGTCGTCTCGCTGTGTTCATCTCCAGTTGCGGATGCCATAATTTGACTTGTGTGGAGTTATTCAGCAATACGAAGGCCCGTTAATACGAGAGTTTCTGGCTCTGATCTTCCTGTCCTGTGCCCCAAAACGGGAGGCGGAAATCGTCGGAGTGATCTCCCAAGGCTGAAGAACCCGAGTCATCTTAGCCTTTTGGGATTGAGTTGAGCGGACTGACGGACAACTCTGTTCGTATAGGTGTCAACCCATGTTAATCTTTGGCGAAGTTGGGTTGTCCCCGATGTGAACAAGCTTTTGAACATCACCTAGCCTCCTCGCGTGACAGTCAGAATTAGACTTGCAGCCCAGGGTCTTTCCCCCCCCCCCCCCCCCCCCCCCCCCCGAGTCAGCAGGCCACACCTCTCAACCCAGACTGCAATCGGCGCAATTGTGTGTCTGGAGTTTGCGAGGTGGGCTGAACGGCGCGCTGCACGAGCGCCGCAAACAAATAGCATCGCACGTGCGGGAGGCCGACGGCATATAGCTGCCGCGGCCCGGATAAAGGCACGAAAAAAGGCGGCTCGTGGCAGGAATCGGAGAAGTGCATCCGTCTCCACGCGGGCTAGCCGCGAATAACATCATTTACTGCGTACAAGAGAGCTGAGCCCGGTGAGCGTCAGCCAAGGATGTCGATGTTTGAAGTCTTGTCGCAGGATGAACTCGTCGTTCGTTGGCTTGGGCATTATAGCTGCTGCGGTTCGAACATGTCTACCAAAATATCCGACAATTGCGTCAGAGGCCACAGGGTGAGGCCTGTCCTATGTTGGGTGTTTCCAGGCCTGGACGAGGCTACCAATAGAGAGAGTGACTTTGACTGTGAGATCACAGAGATGAGGGCCCCGAGTCGATCTGCCGCACCGTCGTCTGAGAACGAGACTCAGTACCAGATTTCGCCTGGAGGAATAGCCAGTCGCGATATAGATCAGCCGCGAAGGAAGATCAAGTGTGCAGGCCTGCTATACGGAAATCTCCAGGGCATCTGTTTGGCCAGAGCCGTTCGTGCCGTTGACGGTTGCCAGGAACGGCAGCCACGGCAGAGCCACCAAAAAGCCTGGAAGCTATGGCAGACACCCCTGCAGCAAGTGCAAGATTGGGCGGCCAGGATGAACGCGGATAAGCCGTGGCCTGGGGGGAAAGGGAGGGCGTGGCGCTAGTGACAGCCACAGTGCACCAGCAATCTTTGAAGATGCTGCGAGGCCAAGGCAAAAAGATATCGAAAAGGAAGACTGGCATGTGGTACTATGATGGGTTGCAGCGGCGCAATCTCGCTCGTGTTTATTTTCCGCTGGATCTGCTGCTTCTGCCAATCCGACCTCCTGTATTCGGATGCCAATATCGGATGCTGGCTCGCAATTGCGCAGAGGCCAAGAGGCGAATTTCGACAAAGCAAGACATACTAGACAGACGGGTGACTGGCGGGCACTTGGCGCCGGGGCGGAATGGCAGCAGAAGGAAAAGAATGCCATGGACGAGTCAATGGAGTTGTGAACCACGGTCTCGGCACGGCGTTGTGGAGGAACACGGCCGGGAGGTAGCCGTTGGTCCAGCCATTCAGAGACAGGAGCGCTGTCGTGAGCTGCTGAAAGGCAGGGCAAGCTTCCACGGTACGTGGGCCGACCCTCATCAGCTAGGCATGAACGGGCAAGTGGGAGGCGATATTGTCGTCAGCGCTCAGCCGCCTCTTCGCAAGAGATATGCCGGGCTCGCTGCTGAGAATCGAGATGCGCGTTGGCGCGTTCTTGGAGAGTTTTAGCGTCGCCGAAAGAAGCGTGTTGAAGTGGCTAATGGCGCGGAAATCAGCGACGAAATGCGATGTGTGGTGCTGGCAGTGGTGGTTTGGGGTCTCGTATCGCCTGTGTGGTTGGTGCCGGGTATGTACTCCGTCTCATCCAGCGCCTCACTGCTGCACAATCGATGCACAGTCGCTGCACCGCAGATGGGATAGACTGACAACACTGCAGCAGTGCAGAGGATGGGGACACATGATGGCACAGGCAGGAGGGGCGTTCAAGTGCAGAATGCCAGCTGCAGCGGACGGACCCCGGCCCGCCCACACTGACTTCCCGTTAGTCCATGGCAGCGCTGCGTCTGAACGAATGACAACCTGCAGCGCAAAGTGTTCCGGGTCTTCAAGTTCCTGTCGGACGCGTCGCGCTATCAGCACAGCCTTCGAACCAACTTTTTTTTTTTTCCTGCTGTTGTTGGTGGTGCCCCGGGGGCCGATTTTATGAGCGGGGCCGGGAAGGTCGCAATCCATGATTTGATAATGTGCGAACGGTCGCTGGTTGGAGCCGACCGTACGTAGATTGAGCTGATATTTTGAATTCCGTTAGAAAACTCGCTTCTATGCGAACCCTCGTCGTCCAGCTGCAGTTTCCAGGCCACGGCTTGTGCCTATCGCCATTCGGATGGCCGAGGAACTGCGTCATCGAGTGCCGCGGGTGAATGTGGTGCTGGCAGCCCTGAAATGATGGTCTAATCAATCAAAACAGCAGACTGGCGACAAGATGAAACATTTTGTGGATGAATTGTTGAAGGTTGTTGCGTTAGCGACCGGATGGTTTTTTATTCAGCTTGCCTGGTCCTGTCCGCGGCGGCCGGTAGTTGCTGGCAGTTGCACTGTACTTGGTGCAGGCTTGAGACCATTTTTCGAATTTCGACGGCCTCTTGCCGGGATGGCGGCCGACGGGATCAACGATGGGGATGGACGGTTCGCTGGGTTTTTGTTCGATGATTCGAGCGACAGGTTTCGGGGCTGCTTGCTGTTGTCGTCGATTGGCCCATGGAGCAGCGGCGCGCAGTGCGGCGGTAAGCGGGCAGGGGTGTAGACTCGAGGAAAGGTCGAACCGCAGATTGATTGCCAGAAGAGGCCTGGCTCGGCAGACTCGGTCTTGATTGGTACTGGAATGGGAAGAAGGGTGGATTGGGGGAGTCCTTGGGTTGTGACACTTTTGAAGCTGGAGAGGAAGTCCCGGCGCAGGCAATGTGCGTTTGATGGGGCCACAGGCGCAGCCGACCCCTCTGCCAGCAGTGCCAGAGTCTCAGAGTGGCCAGCAGTGGGCACCCGGCCAGTCCAGCTTGTCCATCACGTCTGACCTTGGCAAGGTTTGTGTTTGAGAGCCGCCAGTCGCTGTCCAAGAAAACTGCGGATAACTGGAGCGGCGAAGTCCGCCGGTCCTTAGCTTTCCTCCATTCTTCTGATATGGATGCCGGTCCCTACTGATACAGGGAACGATGTTGCAATTCATGTAAGGTACAGACAGCGATCGGTGGAGGCGACCAGCGTCTTGATTGCTGTTATTTGTTTTTTTCTTGTCGCTGTCGGTGTGTTGTTGTCCAAGATGGACGAATATCCTGCACAAGAAATCAATAAGTTCAAGGTTTGACTCCGGGCCCGTCGGTCGATTGTGCATTGACTAGATTTTTCGTCGTAAGTTGCTGCGTCGTACAGGAGTAATGTAGTTTTATGACGATTGCCCGCGAGTTCAAATTCCTGCATGGAAAAGTCTCGACTCCTCTTTCACCTCGTCACTGCAGTTCGTCCTATGTAGAATACGGTTGTCAAGTCAGTCATCTGCTGCAGGAAGAAGGTTTTGGCTCACTGTTGCCCTGCCCATTGACTTTAAAGCCTAGCATTGACACCACAGCGACCTTTGTCCAGCAGGTTTGTGTCTGTCTGGACTTCTGTTGTGCTTGTGCCTGTGCCTGTTCCTGTTCATCCTTGCGACAGCCACACCCTCTTTTTCTGCTAGTGCGCACCCCACCCTCCACTCTTCATCTCAACCCCTTGCCCCTGGATGCACCAAAGTGGCTCCCGATAGACGGAGCTAGGCCAGAAACCAAGACGTTCAAATCTCGCCAGAACGGTGGGAAGCAGGACAATTATTGGCATTGCCCAATGGGTCCTGGTTTCTCTCCGGCCGTCACCACAGCCATCCACCATCCCATCGCGATTCCATCATCGCTCGAGATTTTATCATGTTGGCCGCAGGGTTTGCTTCCACTATCAGGAAGCGACAGAACGGTCCAGAGTCGGCAGATAGAAAACAATGCCTGGAGTCGAGAAAGGGGTAGCGAAGCAAGGCGAGCAGGGAGGCAGGCTCTCAGACGGGGATCAGATGCAGATGGACCGAAGTCAATTCAACCCACTGACGGCCGCCAATTCGTATTGCTGGCTGGCCGTCATGACCATCATCGTCATTGATTGACAGACTTTGCTTGCTGCCACCGCCTGCCAGTCTCTGTCTGCTGCCATGGCTGGCGGCGGCGAGTCCGTGGTAGAAGCGGGTTTGCTAGTGCCGCTGTATTCATATGTACATGACACTGGGAATCATTCATCTTGAGCACAGAATCTACACCTGACTATTGTGCCAAGTGTACGTATTCATCGAATACGCGGTCTCTGATAGTGTGTATCCATTGTCTACCTGACGGTTGGGCAATGTGCCAGTAGCAGCCAGCATATGGAAGACAACACCCAACGGCAGCCCTCTCGCAGTCCGTCAGTCGTGTCAGTCCAAGCCAATCCGTCTTGGCTCCTGGCCATCTCCCATTTCTCGACGCCGTCCTGTACTGCCTTGACGGTCTTGAGTCTTGCTTGACCACCACACCCACGCCGGCGTCTCCTGGGCCTGATCCCTGTCATGGTTACTTTGTATCCGCAGTCTGCACCACGAATAGCAGCGTGATAATTGCCCTGACCCCCTCCTTTCGGGCCATCCCCTGTCTCCCTCTTTGCAAGCCCACAGTCCAGTCCCCCCCCTTCACCTGCAGTGTTTCCCCTTCAAGCCACGCCCTCCCTTCCTCCCCCGACCCCCAAGCCTGAGGACCCAAGACCAAGACCAAGACTAAGACCTTGGACTGACCTTGGACCTCTCTCTTCTCCTTCGAAAGCACCACACAAAGACCATTCGTATCCCTTCCTTCCCCCAGACCCTTTTCTCCCTCTTCCCTTTTCCGTGACAGCTTCATTCTGTTCGTTTTGACCTTTCAATTCCCGTCTCTCGTTCACCTCACTACCCTAAAAAGGCTGTCGTTTCCTGCCTAATCTTCCTTTTCTTTAACCTCAGAAAAAGAAGAACAACACACACGTGGGATAAAGGTACGTAACCGCTGCCGACGTGACTCCGTGGAACGACGCAGAAACAGCAGGAGGAGGAGAGGGAACCCGAACCCGATCAAGGAAGGAGACGCAGGAAGGAAGGACCGGACGCACCTGCTCTCTGCCAATGCTCGGCAGGAAAAACCTCCAACGGGAATCACCTCTTCTCCTGCCCACTGCTGTGTTGTCGCCTCTCCCTTCGCCCACACTACACTTGCCACCACCAAAACACAAGCCATCGTCGACGCCTGCAAAAAAGGAGGCAGTGGCTCTTCCCTCGGAAACACAACAGAAACACACCCCAAGCCCCAGCTCCATCCAGTCCACTCCCAACCTGGATTGGCACGCTTGATTCACTCTCTTCTTCCCTTCTTAACTTCTCTTCAACAATCGTCGCGCTTTTTGGACCACAGCTTCAGAGTTATCGACCTGGAGAAGACCGCGTCAACCGCCCCCCAAACAGATCAACGCTTTCATTATCATTCCGCTTCAACTATCACTTCGAGCCGTTGCTCTCGAATAATCTGCTGACCCCGACTCCCCCAGCGCTCAGAACTCAATCACAATGCAATCCAAGCTCATCCCCGCCCTCGCGGCCCTGGGTGCTGGCCTCGCCTCCGGTAAGTTGATCACCACTGCGCTGTCGCCGCGAACAACATGGACTAACCCGCGATCACAGCCCAGACCACCGCCAACATCTGCTCCTCCAAGACGGTCACCGTCACCGATGCTGCTATGGCCACCAACATCCCCTGCACCACGATCCAGGGCTCCCTCAAGATCTCCGAGGATATCTCTGGTAACATTGATATCAACGGTCCCAAGACCATCAAGGGCGACCTGATCGTTACGAACGCTACCAACCTTGTCGGCCTTTCCTCCTCTTCGCTCGCCACCATCGAGGGCAGCTTCACCATGCAGGGCCTGACCCTCCTCTCCGACCTCCGCTTCACCCAGCTTGCTACCGTCGGCTCTATCAGCTGGATCACCCTTCCCGCTCTCGGCTCCCTCGTTTTTGGAACCGCTGGTGTCACCAAGGTTAACAACATCGTCATCAGCGACACCTTCCTCAAGTCCCTGGATGGCCTGAACGTTGCCTCCGTCGATGAGCTCCACATCAACAACAACAAGAACCTGGTTTCCTACAGCAACCAGCTGGCCAACGCTACCAAGACCATCGAGATCAACTCCAACGGTGCCGACTTGGGTATCACTCTCCCCAACCTTATCTGGGCCAACGAGATTATTATTGCCGACGCCGCCAAGGTTGAGATGCCCTCCCTCGAGGTTGTCAACTCCTCCATCAAGTTCGACAAGAACACCTTCACCGAGTTCATCGCCCCCAACTTGACTCAGTGCAGCGACGGCGATGTTTCTTTCATCAACAACGTCGAGCTCGCCAACCTGTCCCTGCCCCTCCTCACCAAGACCGGTGGTGGTCTGACCATCCAGAACAACACCCTGCTCCAGAAGATCGACGGTCTCCCAAGCTCAAGCAGATTGGCGGTGCTGTCCTCCTCCGCGGTAACTTCTCTGAGTAAGTCTCTTCTGCGCCATTCGGCTATAATTATTACTAACAGCTTGTCAGGGTCTCTATCCCCGCTCTTGACGACGTCAAGGGTGCTTTCGACCTCCAGTCCACTGGTGATATCGACACCTCTTGCGACGTCTTCAACAAGATGGAGGGCAAGCAGATCCAGGGCGAGTACACCTGCCGCAGCAACAACACCAACGCCAACTCTGACTCCGGCACTGGCGGCAGCGCCGGTGGCACCACGTCCGGCGGCTCTGAGGGTGCTGCTGGCATCGTCTCTGTCAACACCGCTGTTCTTTCCCTGGCCATTGTTGGCGGTCTGGCTCAGCTCCTGTTGTAAACGACTGTCACTGGGATCGGGTTCGGATAATGGTGGCGTTCTCCATAAATGTTTCACTGTTTGTGCAATTTCTTTAAGTCCAATTCTGTTTTAACAGCTTGCGACACCCCACGCATTCCCTAGACTGGGAACCTCCTACGTATAGGAAAACCTCTAGACTTAATACCGGACGGCGGGTACGGAATACCCTCGTCGACTTTTCACTCCCTTTGCGTGACGAACCAAAAGCACAGGGCATTCCGTTACGTCCTCTCCACCATAGCGCTCGGCCTCGACCATGGTGCGCTCATCATCCCGTCCGGACTTTCTTGGGAACAGTACGGCTTAGTCGGGTGGCATGCCGAGTGCTTGGATGACAGTTGGCCGGATACGGGAGGCGGAATGGAAGATACGTGATGGACGGAGGCGTGAAATTGATGCGATACGGAGGTGATTAGGCAACGAAGATAGAGAGGGTTGTAGTGTATTGAGGATCCATGATGTGTATACCTTTACTTTGTCTACTTGTTCCAATCTTGTGACACTTGCGTGTGATATTTGTCGTGCATTAAGCACAAGGTGCAAGTGAAAATACTATGGTGGCCCGCGGTGGCGTCCACCATCCATACAAGATTATTCGAGGTCCTTGGCTAACTTCAATAGTTCATGCGCCGAAATATGTACAGTAAAGTGTTATGGCCAGAGCTACGCCGCAAACTATCGATAGATACCCCGTTCAAACTTGGCCGTGTCGTAGAACTTTGGTATCACAGTGTTGCCGTTGAAAATACGCCCGTCAAGTTCGTTTACAGCCTGCGGTTGTGTCAGCTTCTGTCTACTCACGCAAGCCCGGACTAGGTAGGGCGTTTGACTTACACGAAGCGCAGATACTTGATCCGTGAATCGAATGAAGACCTGCCGGTTCTCGACGTCGATGTATAATCGCTCCACACGACCGTACTGCGGGTTGGTGTCAGTAAGTTGCACAAACTTGCTAGCGAACCTGCAAAGGGTGGGGGGTGGATGCTGCTCTTCTCTCACCTTTTCGCCGCATTCCTCGCCAATCTCCTGTCCCAGCCCGTTTGCAATCTCGCCCTGCAGGTCCTCCATGTTATCCAGCATGTGCTGGAGGACAATGACCTCGCTCATGGGCCCGCCGAACTTGCCGCCGCCCTCACCCTCTGCGTCCTTGCGCTTGCCGCCGAGGATCTTGGCGCGGTTGGCGGGGTCGGCCCAGCCGCCGCCCTCGGCGTCGGACTTCTTCTTGCGCTTCTCGACCTGCACGCGCAGCGGGTTGACGATGCCGCCCTCGTCGGCACCGAGGCCGGAGCCCTTTGTCCAGCCGTACTTGGACATGAGGCGCTGGGCGAAGCCGGCTTGGCCAGGGCGGTTGGAGCGCGGGGCGTCGTCGGCGTCTTCGTCTGCGGCGGCTGCTGATGCTGCTGTGTTGGAGGAGGCGCCAAGGCCGAGGGTCGGCGGCGGGGAGGCGGAGGCGGATCTGGAGGGTTCGCGGGTGTAGCGGACGGGGGCGCGGGAGATTGTTGCTTCTCCGTCTGCGGGCGGCGGGGGCGGAGGGGGTTGGAGGATGACAATGCGAGGCGGCGGGCGTAGGCGTCGTCGCCTGTTGCGTCGTCTGGGGCGGAGCTGCTGCTGAGGTTGCTGGCGGTGGTGGTGGTGAGGCTGGGGGAGGGGGCACGAAGGAGTATTCTGCGGGCGGGGCGAATTGGTCTTGAACATTTCACAGATGTTAGCCTTTTCCGCACGCTCACGTTTCTCTTTGAAGCCGCGAAGGACTTACTCGTCGCCGGCCGGACGTCCTCCTCGTCGCTGTCGTCGCTGACGCTCCTCCCGCGGCGGTGACGGTACAGAAGCCTCTTCCACTCCTGGACCTCGCGGATGCGCTCGTCGCTGCGGAGGTACTCCTCGACGTTTGTGGGTTTGGAGGGGTCGTAGATATCATCCCAGTTCGTCTGGGCGTACTGGTCATGGTTCTTCTTCTTCTTCTTCCGGCGGCCGCCGCGCTGGTGGGAGCGATCCGGGGGCCCGCCGTAGCGGAAGTCGTCGTCTTCCGTCGTGGCGGTCCAGTCTGCGAGGGTCGTCTTCGGCGGCGGGGCGGGAGCCCCCGTCGCTGTTGCTGCGGTTGATGTCGCTGTTGTCGAGGACGGGGCCGCGCCTGGGATTTGTTTTGGGAACGTCGGTTTCGCTGGCTTTGAGGATTTGACTTGGGGGCGGCGGATGGGTTGGAAGCGCAGGGCTGGGCGGGTTTGTTAGTTGAGAGGCGGAAGTAGGTGACGGTGGGTGTTGAGAATTACATGGGTCTATGAGCTTCTTCGCCGCTGTCTCATCTTTGGCGTCGCCTGACGAGGCATCTTGGTTGTAGCGGACTGGCGCGCTGGATATCGTCGCGGATGAGGAATCGGCGGCCGGGTCGAGGAGGTTTGCGTAGAGGGACAGTCCACCTCGCGCGGGGGGAGGCGGAGGAGGTGGCGCTGCCATTGAGCGCGTATCAGAAGGTTCTGAAGCTGTAGGAGAGGTTTATGAGCTAGATGGATGTCTTTCGAAAGTGACGTGGCGCGTGCGGTCGTCGTTTGTGTGGGTGAACCGAAGCTATCTCAATCGTCGCAAAGAAGATGCAAAGCCGCCCTCAGCCTGGTTCGCGAGGCGGAGTTGAAGCTGACGGGAGCTGCTACGAAGACCCACCCGAATCAAGGTCCCGGAGCGCAGGTAGCAGGTGCAGCAGGCACTTCAAGGTTCTGTCATGGCTGCGGGCCCGTCCGCCTGGGTGGTTTCAGCGCCTTAGGCCTCTCGCTGGACCGCTGGGGCCACTGGAAACCCACCCCCTGCGGGATGCGGCACGGCGCCCAGCTTTGCCGCGCAATTCACGGTCTCCCCTGGGGGCATTCAAGGCACTCTTTCGCTGGACAAACCTGGAGGCGGGTATCTTTCAGTGGGCAGTCCATATGGAACACGGCAAAATGGGACCGGGGCAATCCGGCTTGTCCCAGGCTGGGCTGGCGTCCTGAGCACATCATCGTCCCAGCCAGGTTTCCTCTTCCCTATCAGACGAGCATTTATCATTCTTTGCGCGTGGTGGTGGTTTTTTTCTCGGAACATGTTCAAACATTGACTTGTACTTAACTCGAACTGCATCCTCACCGTTGAACGGCACTCATTTTCCCTGTCTGGATCCCTCCGCTAGTAGTCGCTACATCTAATTCCTATTCGCGCACTCTGTATCTACTACGGATAAGGCAGACCTCGTTCGTCCCGTCTCTGTCAAGCCCCCCGAACCTTCTCCGAATTCGCTTGTGGTGGTGGTTGCAATCCGAACTGCCGGCGCGCATCGCATCGCATACTCATCACACCCTGAAAATCCTCCTCCAATAAGGTACCTCGGGCCTGTTGTATACAAGTGACCAAAGAGGTTGCACGGCTTGCTCAAAATGGCATTGACTCTCCAAACCGCAATCAACGGCCCGGCCAACTCGCCCGCCGTCATCATCCCGTCCAAGCCAACCGCCCTGACGGCAACCTACGGCGACCTCGTCCGCGAGACCGCAAACTTTCAGGGCAAGCTCGCCGCCATCGGCATCACCACCGCCTCCCCCGTCTCCATCGCCACCGTCAACTCGTATGAGTTCATCGTCTCGTTCCTGGCCGCCTCATGGCAGCGCGGCATCGCCGCCCCCCTGAACCCGGCCTACAAGCAGGACGAGTTCGAGTTCTACATCGAGGATGTCAAGTCTGCCATCGTCCTCGTGCCCAAGGGCGCGTACGCTGCCGGTGCACCTGCCGTGAAGGCCGCCCAGAAGTTCAATGCCGCCGTCGCGGAGACGTACTGGGATGAGGCGAAGAAGGAGGTTGCGCTTGACGTGAAGGAGTTGGGACAGCTCAAGGGCAAGGGACCTACACAGGTGCTGAAGGCGCAGCCGGACGATGTCGCGTTGGTGCTTCACACCAGCGGAACCACCTCCCGTCCCAAAGTTGTGAGTGTATCTGAGCTTTCGATGAAGAGGTTGGTATTGATAGTGAACAGGTCCCTCTCACCCACCGCAACCTGACCAGAACGATGAGTGAGTTCTCAGTCTCATGTCGTCTTCACCCCGTCACCGGCTAATATCAACAGAAAACATCGAAAACACATACCAGCTCACCTCCGCTGACCGTACGATGCTCGTCATGCCCCTCTTCCACGTCCACGGCCTCCTTTGCGGCCTCCTCGCCCCCTTGGCCACCGGCGGCTCCATGGTCGTCCCCTCCAAGTTCTCCGCCACCGAATTCTGGCAAGACTTCATCGCCCACAAGGCCAACTGGTACACCGCCGTGCCCACCATTCACCAGATCCTCCTCAAGAACCCGACGCCCAACCCGCTCCCGCAGATCCGCTTCATCCGCTCCTGCTCCTCCCCGCTCTCTCCCACCGTCTTCGGCCAGCTCGAGGAGACGTACAAGGCGCCCGTCCTGGAGGCCTACGCCATGACCGAGGCCGCGCACCAGATGACCTCGAACCCGCTCCCGCCCGCCAAGCGCAAGCCCGGCACCGTCGGCCTCGGCCAGGGCGTCGACGTGCGCATCCTCGACGACGAGGGCAACGAGCTCGAGCAGGGCAAGGAGGGCGAGATCTGCATCCGCGGCGAGAACGTGACCAAGGGGTACCTCAACAACGAGGCCGCCAACGCCTCGTCCTACACCAAGGGCGGCTTCTTCCGCACGGGCGACCAGGGCAAGAAGGACGAGGACGGCTACATCGTCATCACCGGCCGCATCAAGGAGCTCATCAACAAGGGCGGCGAGAAGATCAGCCCCATCGAGCTCGACAACGTCCTCACGCGCCACCCGGCCGTGTCCGAGGCCGTCAGCTTCGCGATCCCGGACGAGATGTACGGCCAGGACATTGGCGTCGCCATCGTCCTGAAGCAGGGACAGCAGCTGAAGCAGGACGAGCTGAGGGGCTGGGTTGCGGAGAAGCTTGCCAAGTTCAAGGTTCCCAAGAAGGTGAGTTTGCGGCAGACAGGCTCGCTGTGTTTTACAATCACAAGCAATCGACTGACGGGATACCGCAGATTTACTTCACCGAGACAATGCCCAAGACGGCCACCGGCAAGATCCAGCGCCGCATCGTCGCCGAGAAGATGCTGTTGCAGGAGCAGCCCAAGGCCAAGTTGTAAACATGCCCTGACCGCAGTAGACTGTAAGAAATTTTTATGTGCTAGAATCATAGAATCCTAGAAGACCGTGTAAGAAAAGGGTGTAGACCACGCAGACTCAGTAGAGAGGGATATATTCATTAGAGCAAGATGTGTTAGAAGAGAGATTTCCTATTTTTAGATACCTAGATGGATAGAATGGAGGTTTTCCACATCTATGGTCGCCCATCCGTATTAAAGTTACAATGCGTCAGCCTCGTGAGCTCTCTGTCGCACAAAGCAGAGGCCGCTTCCAATATCACGTCAGGAGCCCAGTTCATGACCATTATCATGTCCCAAGTGGGCTCTCACCATCCAATTGCCCAGTCTGCCCCTATTCAGAGCCCCGGACGCCATAAACCCCCAAAACACCAGAAGAAAAGCCCAGCACTTCCAAACACTCAGCTCAGTCATAGTGGCCCCCCTCATCAGCATCGTCGTCGTCCAAGTCAGGATCCTCCCCCTCCTCTGCATCATAGAGCTTCTTCACCGGCTCCCCGGCGGGCTCCACCTTCCTCGGCACAATCTTCTTGGGTGTGACGCCGTGCACCTCGACCCAGAAGCTCGCGCCGTCGGGGCCCTCCCACCGCGCCGGCTCAGCAATCGCGCTGTTGGACGTCTCGTCGAGCTGGGCCCCCTGCTCCTCCGCGAGCCGGCGCACCTCGTCGTTGGCGTCGGCCAGCGCAGCGAAGACGCCGAGGACGGTGGTCGTGGAGCCCATATCGTCGCCGTCTCTGTAGAGGATGAGGTTGACGGCGTGGGGGAATTCGCGGCGCAGAGGCGCCGGGGCTGGGGCGGCGGCGGGCCGTTTTGACGGCGGCGAGGCGCCGGCTGTGATTGCGGATGTTGAGGAGGCGGTGCGCTTGTGCGCTGTTGTGTCTTGGTCCGACATCTTGATTGTCATTTGAGTCTCTGCGTGGGGATTCCTTGTTTGGCGGTTTGTTTGTTGCCTTTTCTTGAGTGGTTTCAAGGTAACCAGGGCGAGAGAGATGTGTAGATGTAGATGTAGATGTAAGATGAGTAAGGTGATCTGGTAGGAAACGGTTCAGTGAGATTGGAGATAGGTATGTGTATGTCTCAACCAATGGATTGGATTTTTAAACTCGCGAGTTTTGGTGAATGCAAGGGAGAATGTCTCCCTCGGTCTGGCCTTTTATATCTATATACAAATATACGAATCCGCCCCAGAATCCGGTTATGAGTGATTATATGACTGATTATCACGGACGGATGGAGTGTACCTCGGGAGGCTAACTTCTCGCATAGGTACAAGAAAACCCGGCGCACCGGCGGCGGCGGTGGATCTTCCCTGGCAAGCTGCTGGCCTGACATGGATCGATTCCCACCTGTCTGTGGACGTCACAAGGACAGGCAGGCTTTCGGGCGGTCCGATGACCGGCGGCGGGCGGAGTGATGCTGCAATGCGCTGCGCTGCGGCGCTGCAATTGAGTGCTGACTGGACCCCCGGAATACCAGAAAAACAAAATTGCTGGGGGCGTCACTGCGGGCTGGAATTGGAGCTTCGGGGTTGAGATGCTAGAGCGCGAGTGCGCGAGGTGCGACGGCAGCCGACTGTAGCCAGCCCGCTGCTCTGCTCTCCCACTGCGGGCCCCGCCGGTTCCCCAGTGTTGGGGCTGGAATGTCTGTGTGTGCTGGGGGCAGGGGTGGAAGGGCGTTGGAGCTCTGGTCTTGCTTCTGTAGGAGTTTCCTATGTCCGATGGTATCATTCGGGGAACTACTTTGCTCACATGAAGCAGTTGCCAAGGTAAGAGTCATCAGAGGAAGGCGGGACGATGAACTGAGCTTGAGCTTTGCTCTCTGCTCATCACACACCTCGGCCTCGCTTTGACCTTCCTTGCGTCTCCCTCGGGGAGAGATGCCCCCTCCTCCGCCTATTTGCTCAACTTCTTCTCTTTTTTCCTTCTGTTCGTTTTCCGAGCATATTCCCATTGACTAGATCTTGGATCGGAGTGGTAGCCGCCAAAGGGTGCGGAAGCTCAGCCGGATCCATGCAGGTTGCAGAATCGGCCCGGTCCCGCACGAAGTCCCTAAATTGTTGGGTCGTGGTCTTGGGCTACCTACCGCGCTTAGTATGCCCTACTGTTAGTAGTTACTCTGCCAGGCGTTCCCGCCATTTCTCCAAGACCTGGATGGTTCTCTCCAATGTGATGTCACACAGGCGGTTTGAGCCCCTCGCAGGTAAATCACTGCGGGACTCCGCCATCACGACGCGCACTGTCACGGGCGGTTGAGATGCCATCTGAACTCTGCAGAAGCTCGAGCTCCCGCTCGTGGTCGAACTCGCCCAAACGCATGTCATTGGTTCATAACTGAGTACACTTGAGTTTGCCTCGTCCCGTTTATCTTCCCATTACCTCAGACTGTCATCCTGATTCCTGGCAGTCCGACGCGGCCAGTAAATGAATACAAGGACCAAACCAAACGATACAAATCCTTCTCCGTACGCCAAAATTCGCAATATAACAACTTATCTCTAGGCCTCGGCCTGTTCCTCAGCCGCAACCCTGAGCTCGTAGTTGAGCTCAAAGCACTCCGCAAGAAGCTCGGTGACACTACCCTGGCCTTCCGGAATGTCGTTGTTGATCATGAACTTGCCGTCTTGGCGCATGTTGTCGATAGAATGGAGCTTCACTTGGTCAGTCAGAACTTCAATACGACGACGAAACACGTACCTTCATGCTGTAGGGGTATAGTTCCCGGACCGACTGAACGCCACCGTTGTTCTTCACCTCGATCAGACATCTCTTGAGCGTTTGCAACTGGTTGTAGATGGGCTGCAGAGCCTCAGATACGGGCTCTGAGGAGATCATCAGGGAATAGACGTATGCGTAACTTCTTCGGATCAGGTACAGTAGGGTCTGCCAAGAGCGTCAGTTCCGATGCAGACAAGCCCATAACAGGCACTTACACGCTGAACATAGAGTTCTGCCGGCTTGCCTTGATCATCAAGCCAGTTACCGTCAACTCGGCTCTCGTCAATCTTGTCCAGCTGTCTTTGGAAATCGAACAAATCGGCTTCGCGAAGAGACCATGCTTGTGTGATTGAAAGTTTCTCCAGTTCGTTTCGGATTCGCACAAGGACGTCGTAGGTTGCCTTGAACGGTTCGGGTATCACGCCTTGCCTCTCGAGGACAATCTCCGACCACTTGAGGCACTTCTCCAAGAGATCGGCAACCTCGTCGCTTCCGGCTGGCACCTTGCCGTCGTCGCTCACGAACTTGCCATCCTTCCTCTTCTCGCCGATTTCGCGCAGTTGAACTTGGAGCTTCTGGACCTCGGATGGGGAAAACTACGACCATGTCAGGAAAATTCTTCGATATCGCTAGGCCGCATACATACCTTTGTTCGGGTGTTCGCCAAAGACATCGATCTCAGGATCGAAATCAACTTCTCATATGTCTTGGGGAGGGGATCCTCAAGACGGTCCAGTCGCTTCTTAAGATGCTCCAATGACTTCTCGCAAAGCTCCAGTCTCTTAGACAGCAGAGTAATCAGGTATGGCGAGTAGTCGCTCTCGGTGGATTTGACATTGTGTGCAAGCTTCTTCACGGTGTGTGAGATGCTCTCGAGGTCCTTGGACGAGAACAGGTCGACTTCGGTAAGGTGATCGAGGAGTCTCCTGATGGTAGACGTCAGGGCATAGGCGGCAGGAGCTTCGTTGTTTCGGCCGATGGTCATGAAAAAAAGCGACAGGAGTTGAAAGCAGCTTTCCAACACTCTGTCCACTGTAGCGCGAGGTTAGCCCTTGACCCCGCACATGGGAGCGATAGCGCATTACCTCTGTTCTCCTCCCTTTGGTCGGCAGACCGGAACTCGTTGAGCTCGCGGACCTGCTCGATAGTCTCGTCGTACAGCGGGATGACATCTTGGCTGCGAATGTAGTTGGTGCGGTCTTGCTTCAGCAGCTGTAGCCGGTCGCGGATCGAGACGAGCTTCTCGAGAATCTCCTTTTCGCGAGCGTCCCGCGGGGGAGGGCAGGTAGGGGTGTCCATCGCGTGTGACGTAGTTTACGACGGGCGCTGGTTGCTGGGAGGGTTGTAGATCTGAAATATGGGAGAGGGACGGCTGTTCGCGATCATGGACGGCCAAAGCATGCAGTTCGCGCGTTGGATGTCGATACCCTTGCAGGTCTGCCAATGACCAGACATTCAAGGAAGCACAGTAGCGGGGCTCTCTATGTAAGGTTGACGGCAGCTAAAGTCCGAATGCCGATATCGTCTGTGGATGGGGATGGCGTGAAGTATTCGCAGTCGCCGTAGTAAACTGGGGAAGAAGACCCGAGTTGTATTGGTAAGATATCCGTGACAAAGAGCTCTGCCGTGGCATCCGCGCAGAGGTATGTAAGTAAATGCGGATGATGCTCGTCACAGGTTCACCCAGCTGGCCCGGAATCCAATGGAAGCACGTCAACGCTTGTGATAGAGGTGGGGGGGCATTGGTACGGGCACGGCTGGGAAAGCCAAATCGAGGCACCGAGGTGGGGCCAGACCCAAGTGACACCGACGCAGCGGAGGCAGGCATGCCCAGGCCGTCGATCGGCACTACCATTGGCTCGCTACCTTGGCCAATCATGGCCACTGAAGAATGCCCAAGGCGCTCTAGCATGTCTTGCTCGCTGCACCCAATCCGAGACCTCAGATTCGCCCAAGCGAGAGAGGCCCATCAAATATTTCACTAAGCCATACTGCCCGCCTCGGCGCGCTGCTTAACAGCATAGGCGGTACGTACCGGCAGGGCTTGACCAAAGCGACCTCAGGGCTTGCCCACACTTCACTTTTCCCGACTTCGTATATCGAGCCAACTCCAAATTTTCTATCAACATCCGTGAAGTCACCTTCAGTCGCAAACCCCCCAAACCAGTCACAATGTCGACCGCCGAGCTCGCTTCTTCCTACGCGGCCCTCATCCTCGCCGATGATGGTGTCGAGATCACTGTGCGTCGCCGCCCACCACCAAGAACCCCGCTGCGAGAATGCGAAATTCGAAAATTCGAGATGGAACCAAATTTAACTGACAGTGATTGCTTCAATAGGCCGACAAGCTCCAGACCCTGATCAAGGCTGCCAAGATCGAGGAGGTTGAGCCCATCTGGACCTCTCTGTTCGCCAAGGTACGACGCGCCGACCGATGACATTCCAAAAGAGACCCGACGAAAGAATGGCATAGACTGATTTGAGGATCACAGGCTCTTGAGGGCAAGGACGTCAAGGACCTGCTCTCCAACGTCGGCTCTGGCGGCGGTGCTGCCCCTGCCGCTGCCGGTGGCGCTGCTGCCGGTGGTGCCACCGAGGCTGCCGCCGAGGAGGCCCCCAAGGAGGAGGGTACGTTTCGAACACCCGATCGCGTGTTACTTGTCGCATCTGCTAATGCCTGCCACAGAGAAGGAGGAGTCCGACGACGACATGGGCTTCGGTCTCTTCGACTAAGCGGTTTCCTACGACGATTTCCCTTTTGTACTTCAAATGCATGGTTCCGGGGGTTCTACGAATCGCGCGATCGTAAAGGATTGGGTGGAGGCACGATATCCTGCTGCCTGGACAGAGTAGCTCTCATACGATAATGTGAAGCTCTCTACGCGGAGTTCACTGGACATCCTACAAAAAATGAAAGTGGAATTTGGCGTGCTTTGAACACACCCGGCCACAGTGCCTCAATGGAGTCTTGGACGCCGACATGATACACCAGCTTAGCTTGAGTGGCAATGGCTTATGATCCTGATCTTGGTTCCATTTCGTGTGACGCGTGTGACAACTCATCAACCTTGCTTCTGTTTTCTACTTCCCCAACGCCGGTCCATGCATACTCCCCTCCCCGAGTTGATAGTCTAGAAAATGAATCTATTTGACAATGAGAACGGCGCTTGGCGTGAGGCCGGCCTCCTTCAGCGTCTTGCTGAAGTCTGTGGCGCCCTGGAAGGTCTTCTTGGGGAACGTGGTCGAGAAGCTGGTGACCTCGAGGCTGTTCTCCGTCTGCAGCATCTGAGCAACCTCGAAAAGGGTCGTCTCAGCGGGAAGAGTCTTCATGACGTTGCCGCCAGAAGTCTGCAGTCTCAGACGAGCTTCGTTGTGGTTCGCGGTAGTCTTGGGGACGGATGGCGCAGCGACAGGGCCGGGCTGGGGAGCTCTTCCCTCTCTTGCCGCCTTGGCCTCCTCCGCCTTGCGACGACGCTCCTCCTTGTCGGCCTCGATCTTCGCCTTGATGCGGCGCTTCGCCTCAGCGTCGTCGAGCTTCTCCTGGCGCTTCTTCGCGGCCTCCTTGATCTGCTCCTTGCGCTGGAGCTCCTCCTTCATCTCCTGACTCTCCTTGGTCGCCTTCATACGGATCTGCTCGTTCCGCTTGGCATCCTCCTTGTCCACGAGGGCCTGCTTCGCCTTCTTCTCCTTCAATTGCTCGCGAAGCTCCGCCAGCTTAGCAGCCTTCTGATCGGCGGTCAAAGCTGCAATCTCCTCCGTAGACTCGGAGAAGTCGGTGTGGTCACTGGAAGTGTGTCAGGGGTGAACCGAGGGTGAGAATCTTGTCGAAGGATGAGCTTACGTCTTGGTAGCATGGTACGAGGCGGTGTCCTGGGACTTGAAGCGCTTCCCGCATTCGTTGCAGACCAGAGACTTGGCAACTCCAGTCTCAAGGGCCTCAATGTTGGCCTGTACCTCATTCTCGTCATCTTCATCTTCCTTGGCAGCGTCGGCAGCAGCAGTCAGCTCATCCAGGGGCTTGTCCTGGTTCTTCTCGAGCCACTCAAGAGCGCCGTTCACTGTAAATGATGAGCGTGAATTCACACAAAACCAGGTCTTTGTGAAGTGCTCACGGTTTCCAGTCTTCTTCACTGCGAGCTCAGCGCGGGCCTTCTCAAAGCCCATGTCGAGCAGCTGGTCGAGGTCGGATTGGGTCATGTTGACTGCTGGAGATGGAATGGCGGGGTAGGTTGTTGAGGTTGAAAAAGTGAGGTTAGGTGTAGCTGGGGAAGTTGCAATCCAAAAGTACCTTTGCTAATTTAGGTACTGATTCACACAAGGAAGCCAAGTGAATGATCCAGCCTGAATTCTGAAGAAGGAAAGAACGATTTGGGGTACTGTAAACGAATTGGTTTCGGTTTCGCGACAGATAGTGTGCAGCTGTATGTGAAAGCACTGGCGTTCCTTAGAAATATGACCTGAGTCGTTGCTTCCGCGAAACGGACGTCATCTGCAGGTGCCTTCGGAGCTGGGGATAGAGGATAGAGGGGCTAAGGTAGAGTGGCTGAGGAAACGCTGGAGGCAGCTCGACAAGGGCAGGCGCCACCTTCCACTTTCGCCTTTGCCTGAGGTTAGGTAAGCTAAGGCACCTACCTACGGAGTGCCCGTACCTTGCTGCACCTTACCGACATTGGTGCGGTGCAATCACGTCCCTTCAATTTTAGTGGACGAACTCGCGGATTATCCCCCCTGTCGATGGGCCCGGGCAGCTCGCAGCTCCCAGTGGAGGCCCCAGCGAGCAACTCCGATTTGACCGCCCGCTACCTCAGTCTAGGGGCTACCTTAATGAAACCTGGCCTGGAGGACTGAGGACGGGACTGACTGCAGCACCTGTCCCAATCCCAATCGAGTCCAGCCCAGCCCGTTGTTGGTTACGCTGGTGTGTATTACGTCGTGGGCTCCTGCAGTGCGAAACACCTGCTTTTTGCACTTGCCGTTCTTACCTGAACCTGTATCCATACCTTACCTTCGCCTGCCTACCTGCCTACCTTACCTGACCCTTCCTTCCAGTTCCTGCCATTCAACACCAGAAACCTTGCCCTTGCCTTACTGCCAGCGCTTTTTTAATATCGCCCCGCGCGCAACATTCTTTCACCTCTCTATACCTACATCACGCCGTACCTCACCTCTCGCAAATTTCTTCTTCTTGCCGAGGCCCGTATTGAATGCGCCGAAACCCACCGCGTCTCCTTTTCCGATCCTAATCTTCAACTCTGCACTACCGCAACAACTACCACTACTACCACCACCATGTCTGTCGACATCGAGCCTACCGAGCTGAGCTTCAAGCGTACGCCCATCTAGCGACCTTCGATCGGCCTGATACTCACAAGTCCCAGGGCCCTTCACCGTTGAGGTCTCTCAGATCCTGCGCATTAAGAACCCGAACCAGTCTCCCGTCGCCTTCAAGGTATGTCACTGTGCATTCCCCTGCCATCAAGTCACCCCATTGCTCACAAGACAACCCAACAGGTCAAAACCACCGCTCCTAAGCAGTACGGTCCCTTGCGCCTCGTGCATCCCTCGACTGCCGACTGACGATACCCCTTAGGTACTGCGTTCGCCCCAACTCGGGTCGTATTGAGCCTGGCCAGGATGTGGAGGTCACCGGTACGCTTCCCGGACAATTGCCAGGTGGTCACATGCAACTGACCAGAACCAGTCCTCCTCCAGGCCATGAAGGCAGAACCCCCCATGGATGCCAAGTGCCGCGACAAGTTCTTGGTCCAATCCGTTCCAATTACAGCCGACAAGGAATTCGCTAGCATCGCCAACATTGTGAGAACAGACCCCAACGCCGGTCCGAAGTTGTGGCGCACATGCTAATTATTCTCGCCCACCAGCTCGACCAGACAGAGAAGGCTACCCTTCAGGAGAGGAAGATTCGCGTCATCTGGCTCGCCGCCGAGGACTCATCGAACGGACCCAGCGCGTCTGCCGTCGCTTCCACTCCCAGCCGTCACTCCGTCGTCAATGGCGTGAGTTCCCCCCAAGGTCCAACGTATTCGAGGTTGCCATAGCTGACAAATGCCAGGACCACACTCCCGATGTCTCCCGCGTTTACTCGTCTCCCAGCCAAGGGATGGATAGTGCTAGTCCCCAGCCCGCCGCGCCCGCGAGCCCCGATGTGAAGGATGACACCGTTTCCGAGAAGGCGGTCTCCACAGTGAGCGCCGCGAGCAACGTTGTCGCCAGCACTGCTCAGGTCACGTACGATGAGCTCAAGCAGAAGCTCCAGCAGGCCGAGGCCAAGATCGCCGGTCTGCAAGATACCAGTGGCCTGCGCCAACGTGTGAAGACCGAGAGTGAAAAGCTGCCCAGCCCGCAACAGGCTGCTGCGGCCGTAAGACAGGGAGCGGAGGGCGTTCCTGTTCAGATGGTCGCCATCCTCTGCCTCGTCAGCTTCCTCCTCGCCTACTTCTTCTTCTAATGCTTCGGCATCTTCTGATATTCCCCTTTTCTACGGTCTTTTTTGTTGGAGGATTTACGAACACACCCTAAATGGCAGAGATGTGCGGTCAACTGTTGCTAGCACACTCAGGAGCCATGGGAGAACAGGACAGCGAATGGAGGAGGTCCTGTAGGTGACGATGGTGAATATGGAAGAGGGACCATTGATGGCCTCTGACACGGAACGGAGTCGCAAATCACACTTGTAACTATAAGGCAGTTCTTTTTGTCGTAACGGCCCGGCGTCCCGGACGCGAAGTTTTCAATTCTGAAGCTTTTCATATGTCAATTCGGCCCGATGATGCACACCTTCAATTATTTGTGTATTGCAGAGAGCCCAGCTCTAGCACCGCCGTGAATGAAGTCTGATTAATGACGATCTTCCCGACGGGACGGAAAGGAACCTCTATATCTCGTGTCCCCATTTATTATTACCAAAAAAAGCCCTTTTTCAATGTCTTTTTCATATCGACAGGGATATCTTCAACCATGATTTACTGCAAAAAAAAAACCAACATTACACTACTACTCGGGCAGTAACTTTTTACTCTATGTACTCTCAACGCCCCCAAACCTAGGCTCTCTCTTTCTCAAGCCTCAATCTCCTCCTTGGTCCACTTGGCAATGCCGCCAACCATGCGGCCGCCCTGCTTCCTCTTGACGCGGCAGGTGATGCCGACGTTCTCGTCCCAGATGAAGCGCCAGATGGCGTAGGTCCAGCTGCGGTGGTAGGGCAGATCCGAGTAGAACTCGCTGGCGATCTCGCGCAGGGCGGGGAGCCTGGTCCAGGGGACGGCGGGGAAGTCGTGGTGCTCGTTGTGGAAGCCGACGTTGTAGGTGAGGAAGTTGAGGGGGCCGTAGTAGGAGAAGGTCTCGGGGACGGGGACGCCGTTGGCGGGGTCCTTCTGCTGGGGGGAGACGGTCTCGTAGACGTAGTGCTCTGCGATGAAGTGGCCGGCGAGCGGGTGGAGGGAGCCGGCGAGGAAGGAGGAGACGAGGAAGTAGAGGACGGCGTTGGGGCCCCAGAGGGAGTAGAGGGCATAGTCGAAGGTGAGCTGGACGGCGATGTTGAGGTAGTGCAGGGACGTCAGGGGCACGGAGTAGACGAGGGTCGGGCGGATGGCGTAGAAGAAGATCTGGAAGGTGCAGAAGAAGGCCTTGCCGAGGATGGAGTCGAAGAAGACGACCTCGAGGGCGGTGGGGAGGTCGGTGTCGAGGCCGTCGACGCCGAGGGACTTGTGGTGGGTGAGGTGGTAGGGCTGGCAAAGGTTTGTCAATATGTTACGTCTCGATGCCCCGGGGGGAAGAGGGAGGCTAGCTCACCCTGAAGGAGGCACTGTACGGCACGCCGATGGGCAGGTTCGCGAAGATGGCGAAGAGGCGGTTGGCCTGCGGGGAGCGGAAGGCGAGGTTGTGGGAGATTTCGTGGATGGCGAGGAAGAGGTTCTGGTTCGCGGTGGCGCCGAAGACGTAGCCTACGGCCCAGAACTTCCAGGACCAGAAGGAGGTCTCGCTGAGGTACCAGGCCCAGAAGACTTGCATCGCGACGACGCCGGCGACGACATACTTTGTCAGGGGCTCGGGACCGCAGAGCTTGGTGACCTGAATCGAAGAAAAACCCGAACTTGTCAGTCCCATGTTGCAGAATTATACGGAGCCATTGGAGTTCCCGGGAGAGACATTACCTCTGGGTGAGCCTTGATGATGGCCAGACGGCGGGTGCGGTGAGGCTCCTCGGTGTAGGTCCAGAAGAAGTCGCGCTCCTTGGAGGCCGGGGCGGGTTGCGCCTCGGTGGTGAGCTTGCCGGCCGCGGCGCCGTTGGCGGCGGCAGCGGTCTTGCGCTTGGACGGCTTCGTCACTGTCTCAGCGGCGGACGAGGCCATTGTTGCGGTGGTTCTTTTGCGGGAAAGGGTGCTTTGCTTTGCTTGTGGCGTGACAAGGCAAAAAGGCGTCTCTTCCCAGGAAAGTTGGCCCCGATATCTGGGTTGTTGTCGGTGGTGGACGGCAGTAAATTATTGGTGGTGGAAAATCTGTCCTAAACCGGGGAATAGGGGACGACGGGACAGAGAAAGTGGAGGACGAGGGGCGAAGGGGGAAAGTGGGAAGAGGGAAACGAGAATCCGATCACCGCGGTGTGGTCGGGTGGGTGGTCCTCAGGCGGTCATTGATATATACGTGAAGAAGGGAACAGTGCTTCTTAAAACGGAAGAGAAGACAGGACGAAAAGAGCGAGAGTCCCTTGATGAACCACGCGTTGGTAAATTTTGATGTCCCCCCTCTGGCGCAAATATCGAGCGGTGGTGGGAGAAGAATCATGCCTCGACAATGGCAAATCTCCTGATGCGGGCTGTAGGGGATCCGGAGCGGTGTACAATGCGCCGCTGGGGGGGGACTTGGGGACTTGCCTTCTGGACCAGTGTGCTGTGGCGCAGCGGGTATCAGTGGGGGAAGGGGACATCCCTGCCCCGCTGTGGCCAATCGTTCGGGGCATGTGTTTTGCCTTTCTGCTCTGCTTCAAAGTGGTGGTCGCACGGGTCGCACCAACGAATATTTGTGAGGAGCTCTTTTGGGGGGGAGAGACAGGGGATGCTGTGGCGTGGCAGAAAAAAGAAGATATCGTTATTTTGTTTCTGGTGCTGTTAAAGGCTGGCGGAGGACGATCTTGGCCTTGCCCCCGTTCTTTCCCCTGAACCACCAACACCAACACCACCACACCCGCCCCAAAGAAACGGTTGAGGGAGGGGAATTGGGGAAATTCTAGAACCCCCACTGCACCCCTTCTCCAGTTGCCTCGCTTCCCCTGCAGGTCTCTGTGCAACGCATCTGGGGGAGAGGATACGCGCAGCAATGTTATCGTGCATGTGCGAGATGGAGCACCACACCTTCATCCTCCTCCGTCCCGTCTGCGTCTCTCTCTCTCTCTCTCTCTCTCTCTCTCTCTCTCTCTCAATGGCTTTTGTTGTAGTCTCACGAGCGAAGCTGGGATCTGTTTTCGTCGCTTGTGCTGAGCCAATGGGCATTTCGTTGCAGGTCATCATCTGACGGGGTCTGTACGCCGTCCTGTTGCATTGGAAGCTTGAGCGGAGGATGATCCCTGCCGCTGTTGGAGTTGTAGGGTTCGTTCGTCGACTTTCGTCTTTTTTAGCTTCATGTATGCGACCTGTTGTGGCTGCTGTCTGATCAGGTACCGGATGAAGATTACGTCGTATATGAAGTGAGTTCCCCAAAGGTACGTTACGCATTGCTCGTGCTGTGCGAGGGACGAGGCAACGCAAGGACGATCAACACCGCGTGGTGTGTTCAGATTCGGGCCCGGGGAGGGAGGCCCGTGAGTGGATGGAGGGAATGATGCCGATCCCCCGTGTTTTTGTTCTTCACCCGCGCCGTCCTAGGTTCGGCACCGTAAGCCGCGGGCCGGTCAGAGACAAATTAGGGTGTCATATCGAAGTGGTTACATTCGTGCGAGTGATTGGACTGTTGAGTATGCCGTCCCTGCCGCGTTGTTTATCCGCCATGGTCATCCAGAGTTGCTTTTGCAGAGTGAGATTAATTACAGATTGCTCTCGGAGGGAGCTGGGCCGCGGAGAGGGGAAGTAGGTCAAGAGAGTCGAGACATAAAGTTGGGCCAAGGTTTGACACGGCGTTGCGATGAACGTTTCCCCCTATTGGCACTCGAGTATACACATCACGACAACGCAGACTTCACCATGCGCCTCGTCCTACTCTCGACGCTCCTGGCGTCCGTCACCGGCGTGGCTGTCGCAAAACCCGAGAAGATCAGGGGCGTCAGCGACCCCGTCTACCATTTGTATCTCCAAGCATACCCGAAGGACAAGACGGTGCCCGTCCTAGGACCCGAGGCCTCAGCCGAGTCTTTCAATATCGCGGGTTCCATCCAGAGCGCCAACTCGAGCTCGTACCTGAACGTCGGAAGCGATACCACGTCGTACAAGAGCCTCAAGTTTAGCAACGCCTCGGAAACAACGGCGTGGGGGCTCGAGGGCGACACCATCATTACGACCCAGGGAAGCACCTGGGGCCGCCGTGAGTTGGCCTTGGTGTTATCGTCGTCGTTGTTGCTGCTGCATCATTGCGGATTCGTCATGTGCTGACCACTCGAGAGAGAAACAGAGCTGAATTTCTTGGTTTGCGAGCTTGAGCAGGGGTATTGGCAGGTGTACCTGCAGACTGGGAGTGACACGCCGAGCGGCAAGACCTGCAGCAATTATCAGACGATCCATCTTCCGTGCTTGTGTTAGGCAGATGCAACTTTGGCTTGGGGGTGGTTGGTGGTGGGTTGGTTGATTAGTTAGGTGGAGGACGGGCTGTGTGGACGTTACATTTAGGTAGCAACCAGATGATCGCCCTGTCAAGAGGCAGCCTGGGGCTGCTGAAGAAACATTATGTGTGTGTGCCTGCCTGCCTGTCTCTGTGCGACTCAAGAAAACATGGTTTTTGTGATGCTTTGCATAGATGAACAGGGAAACCGTTGGCTGTCAGAGCAGGCGGCCCTCGGCGATCGGCCGGCACGAGTTTATTAAACCCCGATGGGAGGCTTGGGTTTAGAGGTTGTGCGACTCAATTTTGAGTTACTTGTCAGGTGATGTGATTGGGAGTTCAGGTGGCTGAGTAAGTTGTTGTTGGAGTAGGTGCTAGAAGCAGTAAAGGAGGACGAAGAGGTCTTGTTGCACAATGCAATGTTACTATTTTCAAAGATACAGACATCGGTGACTTCTCAAGAGAGGGCAAAAGAAGGGGCAAAGACAGAATTAGACCTGGGTTTTACGCAGTATATCGGAGACTTGGCGGCGACTTCTGTGCATTAACATGATGCGTATGCTGTGTTCTGTTCGCATCTATGTCGAGAATAGGAAAACGCCCATTAGGGTAAGTCTCAATTGTACTGTTGAGAGTCAAGATGCGGTCCCGGAAACGAAGCAGTGGCACGCGAGACTCTTGGTTATTGAGCAGTTGGGGTGATACTTGGCCCTGTCGCGGAAGCTCTGCGGCAGGAATAATGTTAGAAGAAACGAGAGACCATGGGAGACAAGCCCTCAGAATAATGGGCGGTATCCGCATGAAGCGACAGCACCTCGGAACATGAGCCAAGTGCCAGAGTGATCAAACATGGCGTCCACCGCCAGCATCGAGCAACAAGTTGGTGTAGAAACATGGTTGAAGGTTCGCGCTGAAGGCAACAGGCCCATCACGGCAGATGGAAAATGCAAAGCGACGGCTGCGAAGATGACAGCATTTCTAGATCCCGAGATTCCCGTCAAATACTCATTTCACCTTCAGCTTGATAGGTAGATGAAGACGACAAAATGTCCAGGTGACTCGCAGGAGGTGCAGCGACTCGAAGCCTAAGAAGGGTTAGGTGACGTTGAGGAATAGACAGACGAAGGAGGGGTCGCATGATTGGCTGTCACATGCAGAGTTCGCGGCGAGCAGCCAACAGTCGTTGGCCAAGGGCAGGGATGATATCAGAAGGGAGCAGAATGGCACAAGCGGAGTGGAGGCGCTCTCCATCAGGAACCTTTAGCTGCAGGACGCTCTGCAACGCTGCAATAACCGCTGCAATATCTACCTAATTTCCAACCGGGCAAGGGGCCGTTGATTTTGGACCGGCTGGGTTTTGGAGGATCCAGACCGGACCTGCGTCTGGTAATCGCAGAGGCGGGCGATAGGGGCACGCGACCTGGATGATGTCCTTTTTTGCGCACCAACTTAAAATATGCGCCTCTCCAAGCAAAAGGTACAATACAGGGTACTTTGTGTAAGGCAGTAGCAGGTAAGCGCCCTCTGGCTTGAGTCTATGTAAGGTAGAATGGGATTGTTGCTGTGTGTCTAGGCAGAAGAGACAATGAAACCGTTGCCATTATTCTGTTTTCTTTGAGAGCGAGATGCCAGAGAAAGAAACAGTAAATCAAAGAAACCTGAAGAGTTGCAGCTTCACCGCCAGCACCAACCAACCACCAGTCTTGTTGTGTTACAGGTACTTCCCAAGCCAACCAGAGGCTGGTTCTTGTGGTTCTGTGTCTGTCCAGTGTCTCTTCCACCAGCCTGTCTGCGCTCTGCAGGCTGGTCATTAACGCCACGTGAAGATAAGCTAACCTGGAGGACTTCCTAAGCTTGCACGCACCGCACCTTGTCCCTACCTCACCTTCACAAGTACTGGAAGTACCTACTTAGGCGAACGGGACCACCAGTAGGACCGGCCTTAGCCTTAACGAGAAGCCCAAGCTCCAAACTCTGGGTCCCAAGAGCCCAGGCAGGTCTGCATCCGCTCTGCTTGCGCTTCCTGCCACCTCGCCCAAAAATCTCCCGTCCCGGTTGAATTTAATCACCCAGGCTTCCAGACAGCGGCCCACCTTTGCGCTCCTTCTCCTCTGAGCGAACGCAAAAGCCCACGTTCCACAATCACGGCCTCACCTACAGCTTTCAGTCGCTGTAGAACTACCACAACTCCGACTTTGCATCGCTGCTCCCTTGGCTGACGAATCCAGAGAGAGACGACCCCTTCCCTGCTTCGACTCTCATCTCGGCCTCGGTCCTCTCAACGTCTCGGTCTCTGCACCACACCACCGGATTCCCTCGAACGACCCCGAAAAGCACCACCAGGCGCTTCCTCCCTCGCTCTCCCTCCGACCGAACCCTCTCCCAAATCCGTTCGCCAGCCAAAGTGGCCGGCCATCGCCAGAAACAACCTCCTCTCTCGGCGCGGCTCCAGCAAGCCAGCTCGTCGCGCCGATGTGGTGGTTTTTCCGCATCATCGCCAGTGCCGTCTTCTTGCTGAGCATAGTCCTGTCAATACCCGTCGCCTTCGATGTAGGAGGCAGAGACAGCGGCTTGGCCTACAGCCTTGCCCTATGCGGCTTCTACTTCGTCTACTCCGCCATCGCCGTCGTCACCCCCGCCGAGTCGCGCGTCCGCTGGGCCATTAACGTCATACTCCGTTTGTCGCAATGGATTGTCATCCCCGGCCTCTTGATCTGGGCCCTTGGCCGCTTCGCTGTAGACGCCGGTGCGACCAACTGGGTGGAGAGGACGCTGCAGGGTATCACGAGCTCCAAGACAACGTCATGGGGCGAGTGGGTGTTTGGCGAGGGCGGCGTGATCGAGACCATTACCCTGGGCGGCTGGGATAAGACTCTGAGATACTCGAGCCCCGTCTTCCAGCTGTTGGAGGGCTTCTGCACTTTGCTCGTCATCCAGGCTGCAGGTCAGATTACAAAGTGGTTGGTCAACAGAGGAAGAAGCGATACTTGGGTTGTAAGTGGAAGCTCCGTTGGTCGATATCTAGATTGTTGCTGCGAGAACATGATATCGTCGCTCAGAACCCCGTCCTCTTACACGCTTGCTAACGTCATGCCAGATTATCCTGCTCGCTATTTCCGGCAGTGTTCTCGCCAGTGCCGTCTACTTCCTGTGGCGCGTCGCCCACTTCTCTTACATTGACAACTTTGATGCCATCAGCATCGGCGTCACCATGACCACGGCCTTCTTCCTGTGTGCCTATGGAATCGGCAGCGGGCGCGGAAACCCCATCGAGTCTTCGCTACTTTTCGCATACATTGTCCTCTGCGTCTACCAGATCTTTACCGACTACCTTCCCTCCGAAAACACAGAGGCGGAGCACAACCAGTCATCGCAACCCGAGTTCCCGCCGCTCCCACCAATCATCATGGCATCTTATTCAACTCTCTTGCACATGCTTGGCTCACTTCCTCACGCTGTCCACTCGTCGCTCAGTCTTCTTTACGCCGCTTTCCAAACCATCACCCCCTCCGTTATATCTCTCTCGCCTTCCGTCTCCTCGTCTTTTACTGCGCTACCCGCATCATCCCCGCAGTCCGCGAATCCGGTGCCCGAGCTCTCATGGAGGAGCCTTCTCTTGAAGATACGGACGCTGCCAACTGGCTCATCGGCATCATCACCTATTTCTCCCCGTCAATCCTCATCGCCATGTACACGAGCTTGCTGCTGCAACATTTCTCGACTAACGACGGGCCAGATGGGTGGACCCTCAGAGGCGGGGACCCCGGCGGCAATGTGTGGCGTTGGACAAATGTGATCGCAACCATGACTCTGTACGCCATTGAGCTTTACCTCGGCGACGGAGACCACGATGGCGGTCTGACGAACCACTGGAAGCTGGACTGAGCGACGCAACGCTCTCCGCCATCTTTCTGAAAGTCGTCCTCGGACATGGGCGAAACACCCTGAGCTCTCGGGGTCTAATGAGCGCAACCTGCTTGAGTATGTGGGGGCAGGACACCAAAAAAACCGATTGATCAACGTACATAGGGTCGTTATGACACAAGGGCTTCGGGCACGGAAAGGGGACAGGGACAGGCACAATACGGCGTTACGGGAGGAAGTCTGCATGCTCCAACGGCGACTTTTTTGTTAACTATGGATTCCGCGGGGAGGGCTTTGACGGGACTTGTGACTTTGGCAGCCCGGGGACATATTACTATTACTGCCTCGAGCTTTTCTATCTTGCAGTAGGAAACTCATTTTCTAAATTCACCGCATTGGAAATATTTTTATGGTCTAGCATGTGAACGACGTTGGACGTGGGCTGATGTTTGGGCGCAATGACAGAGATACTCTGGTTTCATTCAGCCCGTTAGCTGGGAGCACAAATCTCGTTTGCAAGATATCCGTTCACTTCGACAGAATGGTCTGGCCAATGAGCTACACAGTGTAGAGAGGAGGCGACGACGTCGCCTGGAGCTGTGCCTGCCCGTTCATGAGAGACCCAGTTCGTTCCTTCCCAGCCACGGGCAGGAGCTCCTTCCCTCGCAACCACAAAGAACGCCCACCCCCCCTTCTGCACCGCTCCCGCCTCGTCTACAAGGCAACAAGCCCAAGGCTACTTGGTTGGCTTTCGTCTGGTCTGCTTTCAACAGTTCGACTAGGAAGCCACGCAAGTGGCCCAGTTGGTAAAAGCAAAGCTTAACAAGTTCCTCTCTAGAGATGCAATCTGAGTCTGAGGGGGGCGCTCGTTCGAAACGCGAGGGCCTCGAATTAAAACGGTGATTCGTTTTTTTTTTTTGTCTCTTTGTTGCTCATTTTCATCCTTTCTATTCTCGTGTTCCTTTTCGGCTTTTTTGAAGAACTTCCGCCGGACGATATTCCTCACTGCAAAAGGGGCCCGTCTACACAACCTGCGCATTATGGAAAGTAGAATTTCAGCGCGGTTTGTTTTTTATTGTTGACTGCTGTTCTCACGAGCGACATAACCGTAATCTAAATCATATCTACACATGAGAAAAGAACCCATGCTTTTGACTTCGCTTATTTTGTTTAGATGCCATATGAAAGGTGCGAAGGATACCTCCTTGATTACTCGCCTCACTTAGACCACCACACTTCCCAGTAATAATCAACCTGCCATCCCCGAATTTGGAACCAACCTTCAACAAATAACAGATATCAGACTCTGAGATAACAGTTGGTTCGGATTCTTCGTATCCTCAGAAACGCGATGCTGCCGGAGTCGTGCATGGGGACGGTAAGTGTAGGTCGCGGCGGCACCCGCACGGGAATAATGGGTCCCAGCTCCGCCGTCTCAACCCCGACCTCGGCAACAGCTCCTCCACCCCACCTACAACTTCACTTACACCTTACAACCTCAACACCGCTCTCAATCATTACAAATCCATATCAGTATCTCCTCACTCCATCTCCAACCTCACATATAGAAACACCCCTATTCGTATATCATATCCGCATAAGAACCTTCAAATAACGAATCAGGAGAGAAAATGTCGGAACAAAACCCGATGCAACCCACCGCGGGGTCGTCCTCCCCCACGGTCTCGAAATCCACAATCCTCATGTCGGGTCTCCTCGTCGACGTCTACGGCCTCGCGGAGCTCGCACCGCTCCGCGCGGCCACCGTCTCCATCCTCTGGCTCTACCACGGCCGCGCCGCGCCAAGGAGGACATGGGCGCCTTCGCCTCGCGCATCGTCTCACAACACAACGCCGCCGCCACCTCTTCCTCTCCGGCAACGAGGGGCCTCATCGCCGTGGCGTTCGACCAGCGCAACCACGGCTCGCGCCTCGTCTCGGACAAGGCCAACGAGTCGTGGCGCGGCGGCAACGAGAGGCACGCCGTGGACATGTACGCCATGGTCGCGGGCATGGTCAGCGACACGAGCGGGCTGATGGACGTCGTCGAGGGGTATCTCAAGAGCGAGCTCGGCGGCGGGGCCGGGGCCGGGGAGTGGAGGGTGGATCAGCACCTCGCGCTCGGGGTGAGTCTGGGCGGGCACAGCACGTGGCAGGCGTTGTTCGGGGAGGAGAGGATGGTGGGCGGGGTTGTGATTATCGGGTGTCCTGACTACATGGGTGAGTTCTTCTTCTTTTTCCTAGTCTGAGGTACATGAGTGCTGACGATGCTGGGTGTGAAAAGCGTTGATGTCGGACCGCGCGCAGAGGTCCAAGCTGGCGACCTTCTCCGCGGAGGACGCCGGTGCTTCGTTCCTGGGCAGCAGGGACTTCCCGCCGGACCTGGTCGCGGCGTGTCTGCGGCACGATCCGAAAGGCATCCTCTTCGGGACCGGGCCCGTGCCTGCGGCCTCCGCTGTCCCCGAGGCCGCCGAGCAGCAGCGCCTGCGGGGCCCGCTGGACGCCCGCGTCAGGGGGAAGAAGTTCCTCGTCTGCTCGGGCGGGGACGACAGGCTGGTGCCGTACGCCAAGGCGAAGCCGTTTGTGGACTTCTTCCAGGAGGCGACGAGGACGTGGTACGCGGACGGGGGCGTCGTGTTTGAGAATATTGTGTACGAGGGCGTGGGGCACGCGTTCAGCGAGGGCATGATTGAGGACTCGTGTCGGTTTTTGCTGGACGTTGTCAATGGGGCGGCCGAGAAGGGAGCAGAGAGCAGGTCAAAGATTTGAAAAAGGTGTTATTGGGGCTTCGGAATGGGGATGTATGTAATTATGCCCACGGCCTCTTGGCGTCCTCCGCGAGGGCCTCGTGGTCGTCTATTATCCTAGTCACGACACCGCTTCTGCTCCTCTCCTCCTCGCTCGTGAAGAGCCTGTCACGTAGATTCCACGGGTTGCGGGCGCGGCGTTTGCGCGATAGGCTGGGCCCGACGCCGTGAGGGTCTTTGGTCCACTCGTCCACGGCGTTCTGTACGCCTGCGACGGCCCCCTTCTTGTCGATTCCATTGCCATCACCCGGGGAGGATGTGGTGGCGAGCGCGGCTTGCATGCCCGGCGGGTCGATGCCCAAATACGCCACGCGGTCGAGGGGGATGCCGATGGCGGCGCAGTGGCCGTCGACGATGCGGGGCTTCTTGAAGGCGTGGCTGACGACGGTGAACTTCGCGGGCCAGGGGGCGGCGGGATAGGTGCGCCAGAAGAGGAGGAGGGAGTGGAGGATGTTGTGGTAGGAGTCGAGGGCCTGGGTGTCGTTCTGGATGCGGCATGTGAATTCGTCGTTGTTGTCTGTAGGGAAGATGTCAAAGTAGGCGTTTGCGGAGGCGAGGTTGGCGTAGCTTTGGGATTCTGCGAGGGGCGTTTCTTTGCGGGTTGGACCTCTGGTTTGGGGTGTTAGTTTTCCTTTTCATGATTTCTTAAGAGGTATGCGGCGACCGGGGACAAGAGAATGTGCAGGAGACCAATGAGCCGCATTGCCATGTAAACGACCTTGTTGTGGTTTCCTTCGCCAAGACGGAATGGGAGCCGGGGTATCTTACCCGGAGAATATCAGCGCCGCGGCGGGGTCATCCCGGAGCGCGGTGAGACCGGCCTTGATGTGCTCGATGAAGGTCGGCGTCTCACCGGCTTGGAAATCGGCAATTAGCCACTCCGATTCGTCTCGGCCGTTGGTGGGGCCGCCGGTCCAGATGCCGTGGCAGCAGACGACGATAAGATGAGTTGGTGGGCTCATGGTTGGTTTAGGGGATGAGCAAGGCGGATTTGTTTGATGATTATGAGTTGGCCTGCATTGATCTTACTGTGGGCGTGCTGGTGGATCATGTGATCGTGTGGCGGTGACAGGCATGTTTCGCCGTCAGTGTTGGGCGATGCGTGGTAGACCTGGGGTGATGCTCTCGCCAAATATGCCCGGCCCAGACATCTCAAAGCAGGGTACAAGTGGATATTTTAGAGATTTGGTTTAGATTGTGTTGGTGCCTCAAGCTATCTCATCATAAGCTCCATACGCATCTCCAACGAGATACAAACTGCCAGTGACTACAATAGGACCATTGTCGGCATTTTCGACAGCCCACTTCATCGCAGCGTCGAGGCCCTCGTCACCCTGGTACAACTTCTTTGCACCAGCCTCAGATGCCATGTCGCGTAGGGCAGCTGGAGGTAGAGGCTCAACCCAGGGCATCGTCTCCCGATGGGAAAATGGCACACAGGCAACACTGTCACCGGGCCTCAGCAGGGTTCGTAGCATACCACCAGCGTCCTTTCCATCCTGCTTAGATACCGACACTATCCAAGTCACGGGCTTATCCGCAACTCGCAGACGCCGCTCGACATACGTGGAGAGCGTTTCCGCAGACTGCGGGTTGTGTGCACCATCAATAAGAACAGGCTTGTCCTTGCGCGCGGGATGCTTTTTGCTCACGGGATGCTTTTTGCTCACGTCCAGCCACGATAACCGGCCTAGATGACTGACGTCCTTCAAGATGGGAAGGGCTTGTTCGGCCGAGAGTTTCAAGTCGGGGTACGCAAGCTGGAAAGCCGTAATGGCGCAAGCCATGTTCTGGGCTTGGTGCGGCATTAGCTCGGACCGGTAGAGCGTTTCCAGCAGGCCGGTCTGGTTTGTGGTGAGGTGCAACGGCGCGGACACGCTTTCGGCATGCTTCCGGAAAACCTCGAGAACTTCGGGTGGGTTGCTGCCATCGACGACGCAGGGCACGCCGGACATCATGATGCCGGCCTTCTCCTTTGCGATCTCTGGCAAGGTGTTGCCGAGAAAGGCCTGGTGATCGAGACCGATCTTTGTGATGACGGTGACCTTTTTGCGCTTGAGGACGTTGGTCGAGTCGAGTCGTCCGCCGAGACCGACCTCGACGATGCCCATTTGCACATCGGCGTGTGTGAAAACACCAAAGGCGATGAGAGTCGTCACTTCAAAAATGGAAAGTTGCTCTTGCGAAGAATCCTGGGCTAGCCGTGCTTGTTCGTCCAGAATCTTGTGTCTCACGTCGTTGTAGACATCCTGCTGGACGGGGGTACCATTGATCTTGATGGCGTCGCGGGGCTCAACCAGGTAAGGCGAGGTAAAGAGGCCGTTTGAAATACCGAAGGATTTGCACAGAGCCGATAGATAGGTGCAAGTTGAGCCCTTTCCATTGGTACCGGCGACGTGGATGGCATCCCACTTCTGGGGTACGCCCTCGAGAGCCCTCGAGATACGGTGGAGGCCGAGGCTGATGCCCTTCATGGCCATGTTGCAGTTCGCTGCTAGGTCAGGTCTGGGGTTTGGGGGAGCTTGGCGGGGATTTCGGTACTTCGAAACCGAAGCTTTTAGGCGCGGGCCATGAGGGTGCGAATTAAATCGCCGATAGTATCTCGGCTCTGGAGCCGAACGGAAGGAAGCCAGCAGACAGGGGCGGTAGGTAGCCCGGCAACGGATCCAAATTCCTCAGAGTGGCTCCTCTGCCTGGGGAGTGAGTCACTGGAGGCCGCTGATGATGGACGGGTCTTGGATTTTCAGGGTCCTGGAGTCGCATCCGGCGACCTGGATGGATGCTATGGACGATACCGTCCAGTCAGACCGACCCGAACTTTCCGCCATTGGGTCGAACCTACGTGAATGCGGTGCGGGAAGCCCACGCGTGGAAAGCACGACGGGAGCAGGCCGCCCAGCCCAGCCCAGCAGCAACACGCGCATGAGCGCTGGGCCAGGTGCCGGGCTGGCAGGTGCCCTTTGGTGCCGCTTACCTTATCTTGCAGCAGCAAATTGCCGTCGCAGCCACGAAGGGGCGATCGGTTGCGAGGCGCACGCGGCAGCTGCAGCCAGTCAACGGGCGACAAACTCCCCAGCCACACCTGATCCAAGCTTTCCGCTACCCACTATTCGCCGAGGGGTGGCCGTGATTGGGCAAAGATGACCTGCTTTCAAGAGTGGGCGCCACAGGGGCTGCTGCAGAACGGTGGCCAGCCACTCACAGAAAAGAAAGTAAAGCGGCTATTCCCCAAAGACGCTGGTCTTTCGTCCTTTTTTCCCCCTTCCCCTTCCCTTTCGCCTCTCCAGTCCAGTCTCCTCTCACTCAAACCCGTCCCCGTCCCTGTCTCCATCCCCCATTCCGCCCGCCCGCCCCACGAAAACGAAGCCTTTTAGCACCGCTTCGCGCATCGCGAAACCATCGCGACCACGGCTCCATTTCCATCGACGACGACAGTCGCTCCATCCAATCCTGCGACTCGCCATCTGCCGCCCATTTCTGTCGCCTTTGGTCGTTGACATTGTCGCGTGCCGTTGCTCAAGATGGGACTCCCGTAAGTCTTCCTACCCCTGCGCTTTCCCGGTTGCGCTGCGTTGCCGTTGCGCCGCGCCTGGTCGGACGTGGGCTCAATTTCAGCCCGCCCATCAGTCGCGTCCACCTCATCAATCCAATCCAATGCCTTCGTTCAATCCCGTCTCGTCTCTTGTCCATCAAACCACCAATACCGTCCGCGTTTCCTTGATCTCGAATTCCCGGCCGCATGATGGACGCCTCGATTTCGTCGATGCCGAGACACTCTGCAATTCCCATCGCTGTACCCGGGGGTCTCATCCCACTCTGCCTTCGCATCCCCCGCTAATCTTGCAACTTCCCCATCTGCAGACTCTTCGTTGCCCCTGTCGAGTCCGACCTGCCATCCAAGCTTGGTGATAAGTCAGCCTCTGCGCGCCAGCCTCGCTCTGTCATTCGCCGAAGCCGACGCAACGTCGATGCTCGCCCTTTCCGTCGCCGCGCCGCCTTGCTTCGCGACAACTTCCCCACTCCTGGCCCCGAGCCGGTTCCACGGCACCGGTACCCATGGATTGAGTCGGGTCACCCCCCTCCTCCCGAGGCCTACGGCGCACCACCCCCGCGGACCACCCCGCCCAGCGACCCGGATCGTTCGGCGCCGTCCGCGGAAAGTGCCGAGTTGCGCGAGGCTTTGCGTGAGATGCGCAGTCGCGGCGCTGACTCCAGCGAAGCCCAAATGATATCACTCTTGGGCGAGCGCTGGGCTCTGGAAAACTTGCCTCAGCCGCCTCGCAGAATTCCCAGCCCTCCTTCTGCCGAAGAAGGTCGCTCCATATGGGACGAGATTTCACGCCGATACAACAGCGCATTTGGCGAGCACGAGAGGCCATCGATGGATATCATCACAGATCCCGTCGAGAGGCGAAGACACCGCGCTCAGGTCGTCGCCCGCATGTCCATGGTCGGTCTACTTGTCGAACACATGACTGAATCGTTGTGCTGACATGCTGCAGCCTGCCCCTCCTGTCGCTGCTCGATTTGATAGAAGTCCGGAACACTCAACCTCAGCCAGAGCATCTGGCCGTTCTCTGCGCGAAGAGTCGCGCAGTGAGTCGCAACCCTTCCGCTATGTCCGTCGTCGCTTCGGTCATTTGGGCGAAAACCCCACTGCAGACGGTCTTGGGGACCGAAACAGGAGCCTCAGCCCAGACGAAGATGGTGTGTGGGACACGCTTCTCACCACTTTAACCCCAGACCCTCAGCCTCCCAGTGCTGGATCGTCATTTGCTTCTGCGTCGGCATCGGCATCTGCGTCTCAATCACAGAGCGCCGGCGCTTCATCTCGCACGTCTCTCACCGGACCTGAAATGGCCGAAGAGTCTCTGGAGCAACCCTGCGAATCCGGAGTTGACGGCTCTGATAGCGAGGGACAGGAAGATCTTCACATGGGAAGGGGATGGCCCGACCACTGGACGATGAACTACCCGTCGAGGCACCGGCGGTTTGTGGCCGATCTGGATGAATGACCCGAGCAGGATTTCATTCGTTCGGGCAGACCGGCCGTTTACTGACCGGGACGCAATCGAAATGCGGCACCGTCGACGTCTTGAGCTTGCTCGGCATTATCGCAATGCGACACGTGATCTGACTCCCCCAACGGGGGCTCTGGATCGCATTGCGAGAGATTCGAGCGAGGAGTCTCGTGGAGCTGCCGCGGATGCGGATGCCGATTCGGCCCCAACGAGTCATAGTCACACGCCGAACGACAACGCTCTTCATGGAATGCAAATGATCATGCGGAACCTAGCCCGAAGGGAAGACATTCCTGATGAGTGGTGGGCGGGCGCTGGTCTCAGCAGGACTTTGCCCGAAGAATCTTAGAAAAGGGGTGCTTATATTTGATCTTCATAATCAGTTTTCACGTCAAAAAAACAAAAGCGACAGGCGGGTCCAGCGGCTCTTGCGACGAGCTCTTTTTATTTTCAGAATTGGTTGGAGTCTAAAGGAACAAGGGCGCGAATGCGGATATGATGGGGTCCCCGGCACGATGCAACGGCATGGGCGGGCTGTATACTATGTGTATTTGTTCGGCGCGAAGAGGCGTCCTTGTGCTATGGGAGGGGTCTCGCGATGGTGTGACGGGTTCAAGAGAACCCGGATTATTATGAGAGAATGAAGTGGCGAGGCGGCCGGTGGCTGTCCTCTAATTCATAGTTGACCTACTCAACGCTGTGATTTTCGTGATGGGTATGCTGAGATCAAGTTGATTAATGGCGAACGAATCAACTGAGTTTAGGAGAATGGTAAGATTTGAGTCTAAGGTGGCTTTTGTCGAGGTCCTGATCAGCAGCGATACCTCGTCTAACAGTCGATCCATACGATAATGTGGGCCACGTCCCATTGAATCAGGGCAGTGCAGAGGAATGTATTTTGAACCATTTTCCTTTGCATTTCTGGGTATCTGTCAACAAGCTGTCTTCCATCCCATCGATCGAGGCAGCTGGTACGATATCACATCAGGCATATGCGGCCGTGGTGGCTACTATTTAGCCTGTCCTGTTAGTAGTGCCTTGGTTCGTGAGCTTTCACGAGACGTTCACGTCGTTGGTTTAGGCTGATGCAGGTCGCCGGGCTGGCCACTCACATGTCACAATCTGGGGGTTAGCCTCCGTGTGTTTTATTTTTCCTGCCGTGCTAGATGCTGATCACTTCTCTTGCGGCGCCTCTAGTGTCTACTCCCCCCTTGTTCAAATCCCTCGGTGACCTTGGGGAAGCACAAGGGGACTCGGAGAGACGTAATGAGAGGGTCAATCGGTGGCCCGGCTTTGGAGATGGGGATTGGACGGAGGAGGGACTCGGGGAGGGGTGGGAAAGCTTGAGAGGAGAGGTAGGGGTAGGTAAACCGCTGTATTCGGCCGTTGGCAGGCAGGGGAGGGTTTGTTGACCTTTTTAGACGAGACACATTGTCACCACGCAACCTGAGCAACGGGCGGCCGATATAACCGCGCAGGGCTCTGTTGACTGTTGACTTCTTGATGTGATGTGTGATGCGATGTGATGAGCCCACTCCAAGCTTCTGGGCCAAACCTCTCATGTGTCAATAGATGAGCAAGTCGATGGAATGTGCAGGACGGGTGCTCGGCCGAGTGTGACGTTTTTGGTGTGTCCGAGCTGGGGATGATCTTCTTTAGAGAATGGAAAAAAAAAAGTCTGGGGAAGCCTAAGGCAGTCTGGAATGCGTGCGCATCCAAGGCAGGGTACATTGACAGATGTATTCCCTTTACGAAGTGCTCACGGCCAAAGGTGAGGTGAGAGGTTCCGCAATGACAAAAGTGACGATGGACCGGAAGGAGTCTGTTCTTTTGTGTTCAGGTCGGATGGCTCTAGCGGGTGCGTCTAGAGCTTCTAGCGCGTGGTGGCCCTGCTGCTTAGCGCGTCTGCCCAGCATTCGTTCACTAAAAGTAGGCACCCTCGAATGCCTGGCCACCACATGGTGCTGGGCTGGTTTCTCGACCGGGTGGCCCTGGAAGGATTTGGAGAGAATGGAAGTCACCCCGCTCGCCCCTCACGGCGGGCAGCGCAGGGCAGCGCAGGGCAGCTGAGCCCAAGGCCCCCAAGAAGGAAGCCCCAAGGCTGTCCACTCGGCGTGTTGGTGTGTTGGTAGGCCGGGGGCCCCTGTAGGCACAGTGGATAGTGGGTGTGATAGCGACGGCGGCGGGTGCGAGAGGTGGCACAAGCGCCGCGAAGAGTGGTTCCCTCGCAGCAGCGCAGGGCACCTACGCATCATTGTCATTGCTGCTGCCCTTGCGACCTGACAGCGAAGGGCCTTGGTCCTTTGATCTTTTTGGCGACCCCAATGCCGGTTCAGCCCAGTCAAATCTCTCTCGCTCGCTCTGTCTCTCAGGCGTCCCGTCCTCAGCCAGCAAAGTGTCTTCGATTTTTTTGTGTCCCCTTCCTCGTCTCAGTCAGTCGAGTGCAAGATTTCGTCTGTTCTCTGTTCTCGTCTTGGCCCCGGCACGGAACGTCTTCTAGATTTTATTTTTCTTTTCCTTTCATCGCAACTTTTTTTTCTCCCTTTCGTCTGACAGACACCCCCCACCCATTCCGCTCGTTTACCGTTGGACGCTGGGGTGTGTTGTTGACCGATCGAGAGAACCCCTCCACCGCCGCACCGCCCACCGAACCGAACGACCGTCAACGACCATACAACGTGAAACGAGAAGAAACGACCAGAGAGATTGCCGAGCTTCTCCTTGCACCCTTGCCTGCAGAACCGAGGGAAGCCTTGAGGTTGGCTGGCTAACTACAACCTGGGGATTTCTGCCTGCGGCGCCTGTTGTGTCGATATTGGAGTTCCACGCCTGCTGCGCACTGCTTTCGCCTCGAGATTCGACCCGACCCGACCCGGCTTCTTTTTCGCCCTCCCCGCCGAACACCAGTTGGATTCTCCATGGATTGTACGAAACTGCTGTGACGAGACCGAACGAACGAACGAACGAAAAACAATACAGAGGGAGCCAAACTGTCTTGGGGGTACACTGATTGGGATGCCGTCCAGCTGCTGGGCAATGTGTCGCGCGCCCTCACAACCACGCCGTAACCGCTACAGCTGAGAGATCACGACACAGCCTTCCCCCGCCGATTTTCGAGCCGGAAGTCCCACAACTGTCCCCGGGACTTCCTCCGCCCACCCCGGGCATCATACCGAGCCTTTAATCTCGACCCCGCGACATAGCTCTGGTCGTAGGCCAGGTCGCCTCGACGTCAGCCATGCCGAACCCCTCGCCACCCTCGTCGGGCTCCTCTTCCGTTGAGCGGCAGTACCATGTGAACGGCAGGGCAGCCGTGGTGGCATCGCGCGAGAGGGGCCCAGGAACCCCGCGGAAGGAAAGACCTGGTCCGAAAGAAAGCTCGGCGTTGCAGGACCCAGGATTGAAGGATTATGTGCGTACACCAGCCTGACGAGGTTCCAATTGGCCTTGGAGAGGAGCTTACACCGTGGGATTATGCGACTAACGAGAACCGACTGCAGCGTTTGGGAGAATGTCTTGGAAAGGGAGCTTTCGGGTCCGTCTACAAGGCCTTCAATTGGGGAACGGGCGAGGCCGTCGCGGTCAAGCAGATCAAGCTTGCTGACCTGCCAAAGAGCGAGCTGCGCATGATTGAGGTATGGACAGCCACAGACTCTGTGTCTAAAAGCGATCTATGAACACTAACCTTGCCAGTCCGAAATCGACCTTTTGAAGAACTTGCACGTAGGTGTTTCTAAGAGCTTCTTTGTGGGGCGTATAGGCTAACTTTCGACTCAGCATGACAACATTGTCAAGTACATCGGCTTCGTCAAGTCGGCGGACTGCCTCAACATCATCCTTGAGTGAGTTTGGCCCTCATCCTGCCCCAGACATGGCTGATAAAGGATGTAGGTACTGCGAAAACGGCTCTCTGCATTCGATCTGCAAGTCTTACGGCAAGTTCCCCGAGAATCTGGTCGGCGTTTACACGACCCAAGTCTTGCAAGGACTACAGTACCTGCACGATCAGGGTGTCATTCATCGCGATATCAAAGGCGCCAACATTCTTACCACCAAGGACGGAAAGGTGAAGCTTGCAGACTTTGGAGTGTCGACTAGCACGCTTGCTGGTGGGCAAGACAAGGAGGCACAAGTCGTGGGAACGCCGTACTGGATGGCGCCTGAAATCATCCAGCTCTCTGGCGCCAGTCCTGCATCTGATATCTGGAGCGTGGGATGCACCGTCATCGAACTGTTGCAAGGCAGACCACCGTATCACAACCTGGCTGCCATGCCCGCACTATTTGCAATCGTCAACGATGACCACCCGCCATTACCTGAGGGCATCTCTCCGGTTGGTGCCCCCTTTCTGAACAAAAAAGTTTGCCGTTTTAGCTGACATTTGGCAGGCCTCACGAGACTTTTTGATGCAATGCTTCCAGAAAGACCCGAACCTCAGAGTGACGGCCAAAAAGCTTCTGCGACACGCATGGATTATCGGGTGCCGAAGGAGCGACGCGCCCGTCTCAAAGGCGCCAGCTAATTTCAGCCAAGCCGTGGAGGAAGTCAAGCAGTGGAACAAGGCTCTCAAGTCGTCCGAGACCTCACTTAGGGCTTCCACCGGTTCCGACAGCGGGGTTCCCGGACTGCAAGGACATCCCGGGTCGAGATTCAGCGCCAACGAACCGCTCCGGCCGAGCCTGATCACACAACCCAAAGGACCGTTGGCCCTTGCGAAACCGAGACGAACCCCCGAGGCATTCAGGTCTCCTGAGCTTGCAGGTGAGCATCACCGGCTGTTGGGGGCTGCCAATGAGGTGAAGCATGTTGACCTGCGACTAGACGACGACAACTGGGACAACGACTTCGCGACGGCCATCTCGCCGAGCGCGCTACACTTGCCACACCTGAAGCCGCAGGACAATTTTGGCGGGCTGCTGTCTGCTGATAAGCTCAAGGCGTTTGCTTCCATCACGGATCCACGGAACGACTCCGAGAGTTACGATGACGACTTCGAGGGCGAGCTTCTAACCATCAAGGGGCCGAGGTTCAACGACATTGACTACCAGGAGCAGACGATTCGCCCTACACCCCGCAAAAAGAGTGATAAATATGCAGACCCGATGAAGCTGCAGTCTCCCCCAAAGTCTAGCCCTCGGAAGCACTCAAGGAATTCATCACGGCCCAAATCTCCCAGCAAACAGCAGCTCGGCCCCAGCAAGTTCGAGATCCCCGCGCCGCCTGACCTGGCGTATCGGGAGCAAACTGTGGATGACTACTCTGATCTTTTCTTTGATAATGATACGGTTGTCAACGACAACAAGTTGAACCCCTTTGTCAAGAAGGTAAGTTACATTTAGAACTGTTGATACCAGCCGAGTTAACACGCAACAGCAAGTTGATTCGCCTCAACTGTTTCATCCGTCAGACCTCACAAGTCTACCTCGGTCGACACAATCACCACTACCAGGGAGCTCAAGACGGCCAACTGGCCAGAAGCTGCGTCCGTCCGTGCTACCAGACCGTCCTATGCGAAGAACCCGTTCTTCCATTGAGATTCAAAAATTCGCCGAGGACGAGGGCGACGAAGACTTTTCCGACATTTTCGGTCCTGAAGATGCGGTGACCGAGCGGGAAGAAAGCGACAGAGGTTCAGAAGACGGTGGCCTCATGTTGCTGTCGAAGCTATCGAACAACTCCTGGTTGGGAGATGAGGAGGACGAAGACGACCCATTTGCCTCCATGGACCCCGGTTGGGATGAAATGGACCTTGAAGCGAACATTGCGAGGGACAGACACGCGAGACTTGCCGAGAAGGTGGAGGAGCTTGTACGATCACTCAAGACGTCTGAGGGCGAGGAGCGGCTGAGCGACCTTTCTGAAGACCTGGTATGGCTGGCTCATTATGGTTCACTGGGGGCCAATTGCTAACCCTGGCTGCAGTTCGCATTATTATGGGAGAATGGGGACGTCAAGGACCTGATTCTCAGTGCGCATGGCTTGCTACCAATCCTCGAGATTCTCGAGCCTTGCACGGTCAAGAGCAGACAACAGATGATTCTGGCGCTCTTGAAAGTCGTCAACACTGTGAGTTTCCTCCAGAGAGCGTGATGTCTAGGATTTCTAACACTATTTTAGATCATTTTGGACGACGTTGAGATTCAGGAGAATCTGTGCTTCGTTGGTGGCATCCCCATTATCACCAAATTCTCGGCGAGGCAGTACTCCAACGAGATCAGACTGGAAGCAGCTGCGTTTGTTCGTCAGATGTACCAGACATCAACCCTTACCCTACAAATGTTCGTCAGTGCCGGAGGTCTCAACGTTCTCGTTGAGTTCCTGGACGAAGACTTCGATGATGCACGGGATCTGGTGCTGATCGGTGTCAACGGCATCTGGAACGTCTTCGAGCTGCAGGGGCCAACACCAAAGAACGACTTTTGCAGAATCTTTTCCAGAAGCAAGATCCTTTACCCCCTTGCCCTGGTGCTCCACAGGGTACTCGATGAGGAGGGAGAAGATGAGCTCTCTGAACTCATCGAGGGCCGGATCGTCAACATTTTCTACCTCTTCTCTCAGGCCGAGAACTACGTCAAGGAGGTCGTAGCTGATCGCCAGGTGCTGAAGAGTGTACTGAAAGATTTGCGGCGAATGACGCCCAACCATCAAATCACGATGCTCAAGTTCATCAAGAACCTGTCGATGCTTTCCACGACGATAGAAACGCTACACACAGCTGATGCCATCGACTTCCTGATTGATGTTCTCAGCTATAGCATGAAGAAGGGGCATAGCCATTTCCGAGAGATCTGCAATCAGGTCTTGAATACTCTCTTTAACCTTTGTCGCCTTAGCAAGGAACGGCAAGAAGATGCTGCCGTTGGCGGTATCATTCCCCTGCTGATGAAGATTATGCAGACTGACCGTCCGCCAAAGGAGTTTGCCCTTCCTATTCTCTGCGATATGGCCCATTCAGGAATCAAGGGTCGCAGGTACTTGTGGCAAAACAAGGGCCTGGACTTTTACGTGTCTCTCTTGGCAGATCAATACTGGCAAGTAACAGCTTTGGACGCCATCTTCATCTGGCTCCAGGAGGAGACTGCCAAGGTCGAGAACCATCTTCTCGATGGGAAGTTTACCGACGCAATCGTCGCCTGCTTCCACACAAACAAGCTCAACTCATTTGATGCCAACCTACTGGAACCTCTTCTGAAGCTTCTGCGGTTGAGCCCATCTATTGCTGGCTCTCTCGCAAAGCCAGAAATGTTTGCTGGTATCGGTCAAAGGTTGGGGCACAAGAAGGCGGTTGTCCGACTCAACCTGCTCCGTCTCGTCCGCAACATAATGGACGCATGCGACTCAGAAATGCTCGGCATGGGCAACGGCAGCAGCTCTCTCAACATCAAGCAGGTACGATCTCTGTTCGATGCCATCCAGACTCTGGCAGGAAAGGATTCTGCTGTGCTGGTGCGCAACCTTGCGTCAGAGTTGGTCAAGTCCCACAACGACAGCGAACTGTACGATATGCCATCCGAAAGAAAGGGCTCATCCGGCTCCGTGGCTTCTCGGCGCTCTGGGTCTGGGCCTAGGAGGAAGTCTTCGTATACACCCCCAGGACTACACTCAGCCATGTCGATGCCCGCGACGCCTACGCAGTCTCATTCACGCCACCCCCGGCTATCACAAATGCCTTCTGGGGGACCGTTCATTGAAGTGGCGGCCAGCCCACGACGGACCGCGGTGCAGGAGCGAGAAGCTATCCTCTACCGACCGCGGAGCAGAGACGGCATAACGGGCATCCCTAGGCGGGTCAGCGGCGATGTCTCGGCGGGCATGCCCATACCCAACGGATCATCCGGGGGAAAGAGCAGGTTACCGCGCCACTCATTCGCACGGCCAAACAGCTCAAGCTCTTCGGGGCAGCCCCCGCTGATACGTTCAGAGAGCTCGATGTCGAATAAAGAGAACTTTAGCAGGAATCCGTCAGCGGTATCCGCGCCGGCTGCGTCGCCTGCTCCATCAGCGAGCGCGAGCGGCAAGAGACGGAGTAGGGCTCCCAGTTCCGACGTCAAGTGGCCATAGACCATGACAACCCATGTACACACTAACACACACGCACACAAAAGCCTAACAGGCGCGCGATTCTTCTCTTTGTATTTTTTTGTTCTGCATGTGCGAGGGTCCAGAAGCGTAACCCCCTCGCAAGGTTGGGAAACAGTGTTTCGAGAGCAAAAACCCATTGGCATAGAGCATTCCCCTCTTATATTATCATTGGTTTTTTGTCAGTGGGGGAGGGTTTGGCAAACGAAACGACGGGCTTGTGGGTAAAAACCTGAGGATGAAGAGAGGAAAGTGTCTTTTCATGTTGTACGCTTTTTCGACGTGACGAGGCCCCCTTGTTTGCTATGATTATGCCGGTTGCTTGGAGGAGGCAGATAAAGAAGCTTGCCTCAGGAGAGGGTTAGAGGGGTACAATAACAGTCAGCACCCTTCTTGTCGTGCTTTTTTCCGCGAGAGGCGTATAGACGCAGGTTATATAGCAAGCAATTGCATGTTTGGGCGGCTTTGTTAGCTGTCCTGGTTCTGCGCCTCAGTACATTGTCTGGCGAAAGTTGATGTTGAGTTGATGTTGTTTTTGACTGGGAGGGTATTCAGGAGGAATACGCTGGGGCTTGGGGTGCCGATGTCGTAGAGGTGAATGGAGCTCGTTCATCCCGTGCGTCACTTGGTATGTGCTTGAGGCTCGATTCCAAGGTTCGAGAACCAGACTCCAGCGGTTCGGCCATTTCTGCTGTTTCCTTTTCTAGAGAACGGTGGTCTCGCCAGATTTATATTCTTTTTAAGACTCCTAGCCTGCGCACCAATTCGCTCATTCAGGCTAAACTGCTGCAAGTCTGTGACTATACACTGGTCTTGGAGTATGGGTTCCGGCCGCGTCATCCCCTACCGCTGGTATTAGCTAGACCTCAGAGCCTCTTGCGGTATGCTGCGGACTTTGGGCCGTCCTCTTGGGGTTTAAATAGGGGACGAAGTCCAGTGAGATGGTGTTCAACACCCGCAATATAACCCTTTTCGAAAAGACCGTTGTCCTGCAGACCGAGCCTTATCTAGAGTGCGATACTCTGGTATGGGTCGTTCTTTACCTCCATCGCAACTTTCTTAATGAACATAGGCTGTGGCAGGACAGGGTATATATGCCGAACGACGGCGATGATGGGCAACGAAATAGTATGCAAGATGTAGTAATTTTTGATCTTGATGAAAGTACTGATGTCTAAATGAGAACAGTGCCAAATGTCAGTTAAGGGGGCTTTCCCGACTTCCATGAAGCTCCTGGGTGCTTGTCAACAAGAATGGTGTCATCCGTCACTTTGACTAGGGCATTCAGCACTCATTAGAGACTATTCTCAGCTGATACCACTCTAGCAGGATGGTTCCAAGCATATTGTATCCTAAGACCTAGCAGGGTTCAGTGATTTCCGTGACAGAGGCTTGCCCAAGAAGACGCAATCCCCGAGGAAATACCACTGTTGGATTAATGCTGTGACGAGAGATGTTGACAACGTCCACAGCGTCTTCTTTATATAAGGCTTTCTCATATAATACTGCATGAACTAGGTTTTGCGATCGATACTGTCCTCTAGGATGAGCCGCAACTCTTCTGTCCACTGGATAAGGATGTGACCGTGGATCCGTCAACCCGCCCGTATATAAACATAGCTGACAAAGACTAGCCCGACAAACTGCCCTTTTCAGCCAAATGGAAGTTTCCATCGTTTGCATACTTTAGCGAAGTTGAACAGCTGGGTTTTAAGAGACTTCAGTGAAGGAGGATGGCTGGCGTGTATGTCTGACACGGTAACAACCTCAATGCTGCGTATTTAGTCACATATAATCGTGCGACAATAGTCAGTGACAAATGCTGGTACTGGTTTTCGCGACTGCTGTTGAATTTCGATGGCTCTTTGTGAATGTGGTCCTGGTTCTGAGCGTCTAATGCTTCTTCTCAGTCTGGGAAGACTGCCCCCAATTGCGTTGTTACCTCTCTCACGGCCCATCCGGGATACTTTTATGTTCCTATATATCTTCCACTCGAGTATTCTTCTCTGTTTCATGGATAGCGCAAGGACATTTGCGTATCCACGTGACCAGGCGAAAGGGAAGGGAACTCGATCGGCACTGGAAGGGTATCTGGACCGACGAGCCGTGCCGCGGCTTCGTGGACCAATGCTTATATATTCCAGTCAAGCATGGAGGGAGAAGTTGGTTCTCCCAATTGTAGCGTACGAGAATTAGGATCTTCAACATATGAAAAAGTATCTCATTCCGGTCTTCTTTTCTCTCACATCAGCCTAATGTATGGCGGACGACCTGCCTAGAAGTTGTGGAAACTGCGTATCACGCAGGCGCTATGCTGATAAGCATGGGTTGAAGACGACAAGGGACGAAAGCGTTGGTATCGGAGCATAACGTAGCACTTCATGACCGCAACAGCCGGCCTCACGTTGCGACCAGGACATCAGTCATACACTAGACGAGTTCGATTTTGGGCGACAACCTACCTAATCCGCGTTTCATTCTATGGAATCACAGAACATTGTTTCAATAAGGGGGCGATTTCCATCAAATTTTGTTTCCAGCATTCGCAATAGGGGTAGACGATCGTTTGTGTGTGTTCAAGCCGGGTATCAGGCCAACGCAACTCCACGGGCACCATGTCATTATGGTTGGCGTCGCATTATAGGAAAAGTTCCATGGCGTCCACGTGCCGGTGGTACGAGGCCCAATGCAAGGACGTAGCAGCCGCCGTTTTGAGCCTCAAGCCCGGGTTGGTGCTTGGGCTGGTGTAAGGTATCCATTCTGAATACCGACCTTCATCTTCATCGTCTTCTTGGGAGTAATCGAGGACAGTAATCAGCAATCGCCTATGCTTTCCTACTCATGATTCACGATCGCATCAAGAACCAAGCAGAGACTCAGATCCATGAAGATGTTGTAAAGATCTTGGTGCCACTGGCCGAACAACCATTCACGGGCTCACATGCGATCTGGCTTAAAGAATCAGTGCCAGGTCCTGAGTGGAGCCATCTTAAGTAGTCTTACGTGGACGTGGCTTTGGAGTTGTGTCAACGCCTAGAGTGATGTCCCCAAGGGGGCCAGGTAAGCTCTCACACGTTGTCGAGATGCCTGTAAACACCTCGACTTTCTATCGTCGTCTTTTGCAACTATAAAAGCCACACTTGGAGCAGGGAATCTAACTTGAAACCCACAACTTTCGATGCGCTTGGATTTCAGGGAGTAATTCGGTCCCTAGGACTGGGAAGACATATCCATCGGAGTACAAGCCCACACAGTTCATGGTCTGCAATCGAGTCACAGGGGCGCTGTCGTCGTATCATTGAAGCAGAATAGCTCAGAGACAAGAAGGATGATGAAATCCGTTCACGAAGCATCGCTCCCTTTGGTAGCTTTTTCAAGCCATAAGCTTTCAAACAAAGGAAGGGAAAATGCTAGAGCATATAAGTTGCTCGCAATTAGAACAACGGACACGTTTCATAACTATTCTGCCGTAACAAGAGCCCTGAATCCGAAGGTTGTGTTGAAGCTTTTATGTCCGGATTGTCACGGGATGGATGTCAGTGCCGTACTAAGAGCTAGCACTCCAAATGGGCGCTCCGCCGGAGACCAATTCCATAGAAGGGTTTCTCAGTGATGCGAATCAAATGGACTTCGTCGCAACTCGAAGGGATTGACGCATTGGGAAAAAGAACATTCGTGATTTTTCACACAAGAGACCACTGAATGTATGATGGAAATAGCAGCCTGGTGCCATGAACACGGTCGATTGATATCGTTGCCGGTATCATTTACAGCACCATCCGATGAGTGGTACTTATTACTCTAGAAGCATAGGGCTCTTTCAATGACGAATTAGACTAAGCTTCAGAGGAAGAAGCGTCAAACATATATTGCAAAACTCCAGAGGTCCTCTGTTGAACGGTTGCAGGCCCAGTGGGTGAAAGCCGTCACATCGATGTATCATGAAACTTGCAACGGTCGTTGCTCATTCATGTCCACAGTGTTGGTGTTGTTATGTGGGTCGGACGGCTCCGTCCAATCATAGTGCGCATTTTGTCAGCTAGTCCGCGAGCCCGAGCCGGGGGGCGAGGGTCATTGAGATATCCCAACGTCCAAGCAGTCATCAATTGGTACTATGGGCGCGGCAGAACCTTGAACTGTAGCAGGGTGTTCCAATTGACAGACGAAAAATAAACCCCCGAGGTCTATACATAAGGTACACGAACCGCCCGGCCTGTCTCTATATCCTCCTCGGGTCTAAAAATCGCCGCATATTTTTTTTCGGCCCATCGCGCACCCGGCCGGGCGGTTCCCTCCCTAATACTACACATCAAGCGTGCGCGCTCTCCATTTCCGTTTCCTCTCTCTCCAGCAGGCTGCCGGTTTAGTGGTGCTTCTTCTGGACCTCCATGGTCTCGAAGGCCAGCTTCTCAGCCTCCTCGGCCTGGATCTGCTGGATGAGGGGACCCAGGTAGGGGACGTCCTGTGGTGGATCCATGTGTTAGTCCTTCCAACGTCCATGATCATTCAATTCGGGTCGAAAAGGTGTCGATTTACCTCGGAGGGCTTGGTCCACTCGTCCTTAGGCAGGAGCTTGTGCTGGTAGGAGAGCTGGACGGCGCGGCGGAGACGGAAGACGCGGTCGTAGGACTCCTTGGGGGAGAGGCGCTTCAGGGCCTTCTGGACGATATCGTTCTCCTCCTCGATGAGGTCGTCGAACCTGCAAGTCGTCTGGTCAGTCGCCGGTCCGGGGTGCAGCGTCGCAGGGTCGCAATTGGGTCGTGGGGGTTGGATGCGCTTACCTCAAGCCGAGCTTGCGGTGGCCGGCGGCGTTGGCGTACCAGTTGGCGAAGGGGATGGCGAGGGACTTGAGGAAGGGGCGGGCGAGGATGCCCTCGGCCAGCTGCTTGGAAATGAGCGAAGTCATTGTCGCGGGCTGGGTTGGGTGGTGGAGAGGAGATCGGGGGGTTGTCGATATGAATTGCCTCGGAGAGCGGTTTTGCGGATCGCCTGAGGTTGGTACACACACACTGCACTGGGAAAATCGTGGAGCATCCCGGAGAGGCGCAAAGATTCGGGACGGCGGGGTCATGTGACTATCCTTGAGATTCCGGCCAGTCAACGACTTATCAGCCACAGATGACCAGACCTCAGAGTCTGTGGCAGTGCTACATGTGGCTGGAGGAGATGCCCAGCGATCTAGGGGCACGGACCATGATCCAGCCAACGGGTAGAGAGAAAGCAGCGGTGGTGATTGGGCCTGAGCCTGAGGCGCCTATGAGGTAATGGGCGCTACCAACGGGATGCCCTGGTCGTGATAGCACCGCAGACCCTGCCGCTGGACGAGATTTTTGTGGTGCACCCAAAAGCCGCAAAGAACCGGCGGAGGTGGAGCTCATTTTGTGGTCTGGAAGCTTGAAACTTTTTTCGCTGGGCTCTTGCGACTCTGCGATTCAGAGTCTTGTAGGGACTGAGTCGAGAAGGGCTCGGGTTCGGCTTCCGACTTGCAACGGTCCCAGACAGACGCTGAACAACTCTGTCATTTCCGAGTATCTGCAGAGATAGTGCCGAGCCGATGTTCAACTGGCTCACGTGCGAACAATTCATTGCGACGAAACAGTTGCGCCCTGTAATCCTGCGTCATAATATGCGTTGATCATTAAGATTGCTGCAAACAAGCTGGAAGCTGTCGGCAGCTCCCGGGTCTGAACCTACCTTAAGCCAACACTCGGGAAAAGAGCACCACACACACATACACCGTTCGGCTGTCGTCCAGTCTCCAGCGTCAAACGGTACGGCTTGCGCCCTCCAACTCCACCCGAACAGCAGCAGCTCAACATCCTGGGCCACTGGCGGACCACCACCCACCTCACTCACTGAATGCGCTGCACCTGCACCGCACCACTGCAACCCGATCCTGGCGCCTCCTGCCAAAAGAGACAGCCGACAGCTCGCATCATTTTGCTCTCGTGCTCCGTCCCGCTCCACCTCGGCGCTTTTTCGCAATATCTCAGTCTCCAACTGCCCCGACTGCGCTCCTCCTCCCGTGCCGACGCTACCTTGCCTTACCAACCAGACCAAGACTAAACTACACTACTCCTGCAACCACCACTACCACCACCGTACTCACCAACTCCTCTCTCCGTCTCTCCCTCTCTCCTCCCCGCGCCTCCGTCCTCACCCCTCACTTCCCAATCCCGTGTATATGGGAGCGCTCGCCTCACCCGACCTGTCTCCCACTACTCGCACTAGGTCTCGAATCCCCCGCAAGGCCAATGGGCTGCGATAACCGCTAGTCGCTCAGTGTCACGGCGGCGTGGGAGCGTTCCCCGCATACCGGGACACCTGGGAAGGTCCAGCAACGATCCATACCTGGCCGACAGGTACAAACGATATACACCACAATTACCACCGAAAGATTGACTGATCACGAACGACCTACTGCGACATCTTGAACAACAACGCCCGCACTTGCTTGTCCGGTACCCAGATATCTGATCACATCTGCGTTGTACACAGCTTTTCCGAGAGCGAACCAAATCCCGGAGCACCGCGCCGCTTTCTTTTGACCTCTACCCAGCACAGAACTTCGCCTACACCCCGCAGTCTTGACCGCCGACCGAGCTCAACAGTGAGAGGGGATGTCTCACGACGAACACCACGATCCTCAACGAGGCGCACCGCATTCTCCAGAAGAAGAATATGGGCCGTATCCCACTTCGACATATCCAAACTACAGCAGCTCGCGAGCCTACCCAGCCCCGGTCCGCGCCGCGGCCGTAGCCACCGTAGAGCAAGCCGCCGCTGCCATGCCCGACACGACCATAACCCTCTTCGAAAGATGGGCTGCCGGCGCCTCCGACTCTCAGTTTAACGCACTCGCGGGCGCCGTCGGAGGCTTCACCTCGGGCGTCGTCACCTGCCCTCTCGATGTCATCAAGACCAAGCTGCAGGCCCAGGGCGGCTTCAACCCTATCGCAAAAGGCAGACACGTTGGACACCCGAAGCTGTACAATGGCCTGCTTGGCACCGCCGGCGTCATTTGGAAGGAAGAGGGTATCCGCGGCATGTACAGGGGGCTCGGCCCGATAGTGTTGGGCTATCTGCCCACCTGGGCTGTTTGGTTTACCGTCTACAACAAGAGCAAGGATTGGATGAAGCAGCGCCATGGTAAGGGAACGTGAGTGGGGGTGGTTTCAAGGAGAGCGCTCCGCTGACAACAGCCACAGACAACGCGGTGTTTATCAACTTTTGGTCATCCATCATAGCCGGTGCCAGCAGTACTATTGTTACGAATCCGATATGGGTTATCAAGACCCGCCTGATGTCGCAGAGCGTCGCACACGACCCTGGCAAGCATTACTCGCAGTTTCCGAAGTCGTCTAATACACCAACTTCGAGACCGACGTTGCACAGCAACTGGCATTATTCGTCGACGGTGGACGCCGCGCGCAAGATGTACACATCGGAAGGCATCCTTTCGTTCTATTCGGGCCTGACGCCGGCCCTGCTGGGACTTACTCACGTAGCTGTCCAGTTCCCCGCGTACGAGTACCTGAAGACCAAGTTCACTGGCCAGGGAATGGGAGAGCCTGCGCACGGCGATGCGCAGGAGTCGCAGTGGGTGGGCATTCTCTGTGCTTCGATATTGTCGAAGATCATGGCGAGCAGCGCGACGTACCCGCACGAAGTCATCCGGACGAGGTTGCAGACGCAAAGAAGACCAGTAGCCGGAGCGGATACCTCCTGGGTCTTGGCATCAAGGTGCCAGAGTCGATGCTGGGAGACGAAGCCAAGAAGCAACAGCCGATATCACCAAAGTATCGCGGCGTGGCTAGCACCTTCCGGACGATTCTCAAAGAGGAAGGATGGAGGGCCTTCTACGCTGGCATGGGCACTAACATGATGCGAGCGGTGCCGGCCGCGACGGTGACGATGTTGACGTACGAATTTGTCATGAAGCAGCTGAATCAAGCGAGAGACGAGGGCAAAAGGAAGAAGGGGAGGGAACTCGAACCATGAGCTCAGCCGCCATTTCGGCCGATTTTTCACACATACACAGTCGAGAGCGGCGTTGAATTGCTCAGTTAAAGAAGGAGGATGGCAAGAGACTACCTATCAAGATCAACCATGTGCGGTACATCGAGGCATGAGAGAAGGAAAGAAGCTGTTGAGATTAGGAAAACGGGAATGGGACTTTTTCCAGATACCCTTAACTTTGGTCGTCAGGTATAGACAAACTCGATTCAGGTCACGCGAAATAGCGCAACCCCAAACACTGCACAGGAGAGGCAGCAATATCTGTCCCTCCCAACTCTCTCTCTCTCTCTCTCTTCAATTGTTTTCTAGCATTCTGAACCCCCTCTCTCACCGCGGAGCGTTTACTTACCCTTTCCCCTGCAGTTAGCCAAAGGAAGCATGGCACGAGGGATCGTATGTTATTATTTGGGGCGGCACAAATCTTTTGTAGCATAAACATGAGTCTCGGGCGCGGAGTATCTACGGGGGGGCAATGGCCGGTAGCGCAAATATAATGTGAAAGCCTTTTCTAGTTTCTCACTTGGTATCTCGTGCTGCGCTTATAAACGTGATGTCAATGGCGCGTGGGGGGTATATGGTACATGAAAGTTGAGTGATACAATAAAAAGCCGGCATATTTCAGCGCGGCTCTGCTTGCCTTTTCTCCCCGTTCCATTCTGTGGCCGTGGTCTCGCTCTCATCCGCCGCTGAGCATGGTGGCGAAGGAAGCAGACAGGCACCTGCGATGCTGAGGCGTCTTGTGATGATGTCCATCAGGACTTGGGCTCAGGCGGCGCAGCAGGTCTGCTGCCGCCGCTGGCGATGTGGCCCTGGTTCTGGCCGTGACCTTGGCCGTATCTCTGGATGGTGTTAGTGAGGCTGCATGTGAGAAGCAGTCGCATGAGACTTGGAGGTGGATGGGGTGACGAACGGCTTGGTCTCGCGCTGAGCGGATCGAGGAGCGGGTGTACCTGTTTTAGGTCAGCGTGGACTTTTCTTTTGAGGTCCCGGGTGTTTTCATCTTGGCGAGGCGAGGCGAGGTAGGGGTGACCAGAAATGAGAGAGAGGGAGTAACTTACGCAAATAGGAGGCAGGCCATGGTGAAGGCCGCCAAGGGGGCGGTTATCGTCTGTTGGTGAGGCCGTTAGGAGATGGAGGGTTCATGGTAAGTGGAGTTGGAGATGGGGGGGGGGGGGGGAAGGGATTTGTGATGTGATGTGATGCGATGTGGTTTGATTTCCTTACCTTTGGCGTCAGGTTTCCTTTGCGCATCTTGGATGAAGGCATCTCACTTCATTCTCCCACTGTTGGTGTTTTGGGGGTGATGATGGAGGTTTCGACCGGTGTAAGTGAGTTTTGAGGGTTTGAACGTGGTCTCATTTGGTGAGGGTGGTGAGCTGATTGGGTGTTTGAGAGTGTGTGGTTATGGTGGGGTTATGCGGGTAGTGGGGCGGCGGGAGGGGAGGGGAGGTTCTTGGTAGGTGCATATTCTGAATGGAGGGAGATACAGATGGATGGGACACTGGACAAGGCGAGTGGCCTTATTTAGAGAAGACGAGCTTCAGATATTCTTGAGAATCATTTTGAGTATGTCACCGTGAATCCCGAATCTCTGTAAAGGGGGTTATGTCGGCATAGTGAATCTTTACGCTAAGTGTCTTCACGTTGAGCACTTACACGGGCAGATATGGCCGACGAAGCAGACGGTGTTTACACAGAGCGTCTTTCTCCTTTTTGTTTCGATCCATGAGAAAGTCCAAGGCATAGCTTCCTCTGCATTAAATCTAATGTTTTGCTCTCGAAAATTCAACATGACTTCTTGATCAACTGGGTCATATCACCCTGAAGTTGCAAGATGCAAGGACGACGTCAACTTCCCTCACCAGCCCCACACAAAATTTTGCTCATGTACAATTAATATTATACAGAAAGTCTCAGAGCAGTTCCTTTCCTTTCTTTTCTACCGCAAGACCATAAGCAACATGTCAAACTCATGCATTCAACACATAGGAATGGCAAGTGCGAAAGCATGCGGACGCTCGGACCCACCTTTCTTAGCAAAGATTTTGCCTGCCCCGCGAATCGTCCGAACACAGCCGCACATCATCAAAACTTCACTCAATGCTCGCTCAACACCACAACGTCAAATAATCCACCAAAACACCAAAAATGAGATCGTGAGAAGCCCATGAGGGCCAAAAATAGTGACAAGAGTGGGATTCGAACCCACGCCAATTACTTGACTAGCACCTGAAGCTAGCGCCTTAGACCGCTCGGCCATCTTGCCGTGTTCTGATGTTGAAAAGTACGCCATGAGTGGATACCATGTAGGGTTCAGCTGGGGTGGGCGACGCAAAGGTTACAACACGGATGAGGCGTCCGGCGTACCGTTTAACTCATCAGCTGATCCGAAATGAGTCGACGTCCTTGATAGAAACCTGAATAGTCCAGGCATCTCTTCCCGCATCACTGGGGACAATGCTCACGGTTGTGAGGAGGACACGCCGATGTTCAGATAGCTGAAGGATTCGAGAGGCTGGACGGTTTGGCGATGCGACACCTTCCGCCGGTTCACGCTGGATGGCCAATTGAACGGCAGGGTGTGACGAGTGTTGATCCGGCCAATATTCCCGACGTTCCATCATAGGTCGAACGAGAAAGTAGGTGCGACCCCCAAACAAAGACGCGGTATCCCAGTTGCCGAGACTCCTCAGTAGTGGAACACCTATGGGATCTTCATAGTTGCTAAGCAATATCGCCCATCGTTCTGAGGGCACACGATGTGATATGATAGACAAGAGAAACAGCTTCCCAACCAGTAGCCCCGTGTCTCCCAGTAACGAGATTTGCAGCAGTTGGGGGGTCAAGGAGATTGGGTTGAATCTCTCATGGTGAAGGAACACGCTGTCAATACCGTCCCAGAGGGCGTCTGGGGTGGCCTTGGAAATCTCGGTGCTATGTAGCCATCTGGCTGTGCTTTGGTCCTGAGTGAATCGAATGAAGACAGCAGAGCGGAACCTCTCGTCTTGATGCCCGATGTGATCCTCAGAACTGATGTGTCTCAGTAATTTGAGCAGTCGAGGCTTGCTATCGAACAACACGGCCTCGTTGAAGAAAGGCATGCCGAGCATCCAGGGCTTGTGGCGTATAAATCCTGACGGGGTCTTCGAGACGTAGATGCCAATCGGTCTTCGAACAACCGGTAGTCCTTGTACATCGCTGCATTGCAGTAGTAACACATACTCTCTCCCTTTTGAGGCTTCGGCCCCCTCCTCAACCAATTCCTGCATGTGCAGAGTAGTGGAGACCATCAAGTTAGCCCTCGTCACGACAACATCGACATCGTCGATGAGCGGCGGCGTGTTTACTATCGTCCGATTCAAGCAGGCTGCGAATTGGGCCGGGGAATTGGCAAATACGCCACTGTATGATCGCTGCCGCTCGGGATCCGTTGTCTCTGACGTCCAGGCCAGCAGAGATAGATCGTTTGTCTCTTGCAGAATTTCCGACTGTAGGCGTGCGAAGGCCTTTTGTCCTTCCCCGTAGAGCAGTGGCATGTTGATATCGAACAGCCCGAGCAAGCAGTATGCCGCGTCCTCGATTCGAGTAGTTTGCCGTCTAGAAGCCCACGACATGCGAGTGGCGACTGGTACTTTCTTCGGTGACACCTTATTGAACAGGATATTGCTGTCAATGCCCGTGATGGAGGTGAGCATCATAGCCAGTGTTTCTTTATACCCAAGTTGCTTCCAGACAGCATTGTAGAAAATGATGTTCTTTGGCGCCACTAGCTCCTGCAGAGTCCATCCTCGCGTGAACCATCGGGAAGCTGCGAAGCGCTCGGGAAACGTACTCGAGTTTGCTTCGTCGTGTACATCAGCCAGATATGCAATGCATACTTTTGACGACTGATACCACCGGAACATTGAGTTGATGGCCTCAGATAGTTCAGCACTCGACGACTTGTCGATGCAGCAAGTATCGACCCAGGCATAAGAAAGGCCTCGCGACTTGGCGAGGCGGCATGTTGCGGCAATCTTTGGAAATCCTTTTTTGCTTCTCACGACGTCGGTGAGGTCCCTGAAGTCCTGGAAGGAAACTTCCTCCGTGCCCCAGGTGTGAGAGAGAATGGCGTAAGGAACGGTGGCATTCAGGTGCTCTTCCAGATGAAGATTGTCTACATTGATGAGCCACATGGTAGGAGTAAAGTAGGAAGCAGGCTGCCAAGAACGAACGCCGGGCTGATCTGGGTAGAGAAGGATGTCGCGTTCTAGGTTCTGCGGGGCAAGATATGGCGCTGCAGGCTTTCGAGCGACGAAAGGTGTGGAGAAGTGGGCGACATTTTCTCGACTACGAGATGGAGAATCGCAGGAATAGAGGCTGACCAATGGTGTTGGCGAGAGAAGTTCATCTGCAGACAACACAGCTGCTTGGAAGTGTACGGGAGAACTGGAGGAGTGAAGTCGTACTGGATGTGCGCAATGCAGGTGGTTTTCTCTAGTCAATAGACATCGTGGCTGCTGGCAAGCCACGTTCTCATCGCTCCAGTGATGAGACAGGCGCGGACGGGATCTCGATGGCTGTTCCCCCACACGAGCCCGGCAGCGCCAGAACGTGCGTTCGCTCAGAGGCTAAGACCAAGACGGGGACGGGGGTCGAGGAACGCACGGCCACTGGACGAAAGCTTAGGCCGGGGTGGTGGGAAAGAAGCACCGAACCAGGAACGCAGAGAGCGTTGAGAGGTGGACGGCATGGAAACAGCCGAAGGCACAATCAGAGAAAAAGAGAGAGAGAGAGAGAGACAGAGGTGTGCTCCCCCGTCTGCCACTGCCGTTCCTGCCCCAACGAAGTCGCAGCTGCAGTTGCAGGGCACCTGGGTTCGGGGACCCAGACACGCAGATTCCGAGTCCTCTCGTCGTCCTCTTGCTACACCACTCCTCCGCCAACCGCAGCTCCTCCCTCCTTCTCCTTCTCCTCCTCCTCCGCCCCCGAGCTGCGCGCAGCGTATTTTCCAGACTGCCCCGAGCTTAATAATTGACACCACAGTCCGAGCATGGGTGTAGTGTAATGAAGGCAAGGTACATCTTCATCGTACCTTGCCTTACCGTCAGTCAGGTAGCATCTGGGTGCCCGCACCGCAACGCACCGCTCCGCGCGCAAAATGCAGCACGCAGCATCTGCATCGCATCAGCCCCCTGGTCCCGGCTGAAGCTCTACCCATCGCCGCCTGTGATTGGCTCATCCCGAGGCCGACCTCTTGAACCTCCTGTTTACCTCTCAACTTCCCTCGACTCCCGTAGCCCCCTCCCATCCTGCTGCAATTTCTCCAGACCTGTCCATCGCATCCAGATCGCATCATCAGCGCATCACACAAGTCCAAGTCGCACATCAAAAGCGATCCCCTTTGTAAAATCGCCGGCATCTACACCTTAATCACTACCACCAGCTCCCCCAACCCATCCTCCAGACGCAATGCCCGTCGAGCTCCGCAAGCGCAAAGCCCCCGAGCCCGCCCCGGCTCCTGCTCCCAAGAAGGCCTCCTCCAAGGTCGCAAAGGCCACCGAGAAGGTCAAGACCGCCGCCAAGGGAAAGCCCGCCAAGGCCGCCCCCGAGAAGCCCGTTGAGGAGCCCGTCGAGAAGGAGAAGCCCGTCGCTGCCAATGGCCGACAAGAAGGTCAAGGCCGCCAAGGGCGAGACCATCAACCTCGACGGCTTCGGCGGCGACGTCGAGACCAATGACGGCGACAAGACCACTCTGAAGGAGCTTGTCGACAAGAGCAAGGCCGGCGTCGTCCTCTTCACCTACCCCAAGGCCTCGACTCCTGGCTGTGAGTACTCCCCGATATACCGCGACATCCGCTCGGCAATATCACGTCGAGATGCACACCGTGCTGATAATAGTCGCGATACGCAGGCACTACGCAAGTCTGTCTCTTCCGAGACTCCTACGAGCCGCTTACAAAGACGGGCTTGTCCATCTACGGCTTGTCCACGGACTCGCCCAAGGCCAACACCACCTTCAAGACGAAGCAGAAGCTGCCTTACCCGCTGCTCTGCGATCCCAAGGCCACCCTCATCGGTGCCATTGGGTTCAAGAAGCACCCCAAGGGCACCCAGCGCGGTGTCTTCGTCGTGGACAAGTCCGGTAAGATCCTCGCCGCCGAGCCCGGCGGTCCTGCCGCCACCGTCGAGGTTGTCAAGGCGCTCGTCGAGGAGAGCGGCGACGCCGAGCCTGATGCTGAGACGGCTGCCGATGCCAAGGAGGAGCCGGCGAATGGTGACGCCAAGGACGAGAAGGAGGATGGCGCCGACGAGGCCGAGAAGAAGGATGAGAAGAAAGACGAGTAATTATAGTGCTGCGATGTAAGTATAATCTAGTGGTGAAAGTGCGTTATTGTAGGAAAATGCTCTTGAGGAGGATATGGGACGGTTTCAATGTATCCGCAAGGTAGTTGGCAATTGATTTAATGGCGTTGGTCTTGCTTCAATTGTACATCATCCCCTCTGCCTCGGCGGCAGAGCATCGCCAAACCTTGATGGCGATGCACGCCAAAGGCCAATTTCCCGTGAGCATGCCCGGAAATTCCAGCGTTGCAGGGCAGATTTGCGTGAAAGAGATGGAGTGGGTACTTTCTGTGAAAGTCGGGTTGCAAATTGAAGCACGGCTATTGCTTCGACCGGCTAAACCCCGGCTACCCGCTCCCGCCAGAAACTGGAGCACGCTCTCGACTCGGGTGCCGGATCACCACCAACATTCAAGCTCGCCCATCACCGACCGACCGAATACCCCTCTCCGCTCAACCCACGACGTCGCCAAGATGGCCTCCAAGGCAGTTGCGAAAGCTGCGGCTGGCGGCATTGTGGAGATCTCCAAGGTACGACCGCCCGTGCGGCCTCAATTGGCCTCTCGCCGACGAAGCAACCACCACCACCTTTATCATCACCAAACCCTCCCCGACAAACGACCCAACCACCCATGTCTCAAATACACGAATTCGATAGCTAACACACAGCCCCCGAACCACAGAAACACACCCTCCAGTCCACCGGCGTCTGGGAACGCATCCGCCGCTCCCTCGCCATCGACCCGAACCGCTCCTCCGGCGTGCCCTTGAACCCGACCTTCCGCAACCCGGCACCCGGTGCCCTGGACCCCCTCCAGTACGACGACCCCGTCACCATGCCCGCGGGCGACATCGCCGACAACGCCTACTGGAAGCGCGACTCCCGCCGCAACTACCCGGCCCTCAGCGTCGTCAACCAGGCCGACGTCGTCGGCCTGTCTCGGTCGGCTCCGCGGCCAACCCGCGCGTCGAGCTCATCGGCGAGGCCGGCGAGAAGGCCCTCGTCGCCGCCCAGCAGGAGGCCCAGACCACCGGCATCGCGGCGTACCTCGAGAAGAACACCGCCGCCGGCGCCGTGGAGGCGGGCAAGGAGCAGCTCTTACCAACGGCCTGCCGCCCACGCCCAGCGGACACGACCTCAAGAGCGGAAAGTGGGACGTGCACAAGTACAAGGTCAACGAGGATCAGTCCTACGGCGAAGCGTGAGTTGTTTTCTACCCGGCCGGTATTGATCGTGGGTTCGCTAACGTGGGTGCTGTTTAGTTACCCCTGCAGGACGTTCACATAGGCGAGTGGATTTGAGGGTTTCTGTATGAGGGGAGTGGCAAAGCTGTAAATATGACGGACACTAGATTCCATTAAACGTTTTTCTCGAGTTTTCTAAAAAAGAATGTCCCAAAGTTCCCACGCCTGCCCTTATGCTGTCCTCCATCTTGGGGTATCTCAACTCCCGCCGCTCATGCTCTTTCTAGCTATGGGAAGCCATACATTCGACAAACACCGCCCATGCCCGAATGAACCCGGAACAAAACAAAACTCAGGCCTCCTTCACCTCCGCAACGCTGGGAACCTCAGCAGCAGCCTCCTTGGCCGCAGCCCCCTCCCCCGTCATCCGCTCAATGATCTTCACCTTCCCCTGGGCCCTCTTGAACCGGTCGTCAAAGTCGTTGACGGCGTCGTCGTTGTTCTCCTTGGACAAGGTTTCGGGCTCGACGAGAGCGAACGCCGCGGTGACGTTCTTCTCGAGCCGGGCGTTTGGCGCCAGCGGCGGCAGAGAGCACGTCTTTGATTCTGTGGGCTGCGAGGATGACGCCCGGCGGGAGTGGGCACGGCAGCCGTCTTTGCGGGAGCGACAGCCTGTTGGCCCAGACGACGGAGCGCCCGTGTATCCTGCCGCTCTCGAGGAATTTTTCGTAGCCCTTTGCGAGGCCGACCGAGCGGCCTCGATCTTGCCGGCGAGGATGCCGTCCTCGGTACCCTGGCGGAAGCCCTCGGCGAAGAACTGCTCCTCGAGGTTGAGGACGTCGTCAAAGGGGTCGTCCATGATGATTGTATTTGTAAGATAAGGTGTTAAATTTGTTTAAGAATCCACGTCGGCTTCGTTTTGTGATTTTACGCTGGGCGTTTTGTTGCGTTGAGGCCAAACACAGAGGTTGAAGTTGATGGAGGTGTGATTTCTAATGGCGGGGCAAAATTAGTTTTGACTCAGCGACTTTTTTGCCCAACTCTCCAACTCTCACATCAAGCACTCAACGCTCGAAACGAATTGAACAATACTAGGGTAGTTTCACGGATTTTCACAGTTATATTTTGAGGCGAAGAACATTCATGTTACAAGTGGATTGGGAATCAATTCTAAAAATTCTAAGTCTATTGAACAAAACAAAAAGAAGCGTCATTCGCACGTATCATCACTCATAAGACCCTCTACTGCATACCAAACAGCATGCCGCCGTTGGCGCAGACAACCTGACCAGTACACCAAGCAGACTCCGCGGACACAAGCATACCAACAACGCCGGCAATCTCACCCACGTACGCGGGGCGGCCGCCGGCCTCCTCGGCCTCGGCGACGAGCTCGTCCGAGTCGATGCCCTTGCGGGCGCGCATGGGGCGTGTGCTCGATGAAGCCCTTGATGAAGCGCTTGAACTCGGGGGTGTTGCCGGCGTACATCTCGGTGAGGACGGGGCCCGGGTTGACGGCGTTGACGGTGGCGTTCTCGCTGAGCTCGCGGGCCCAGGTGCGGGTCATGGCCTCGAGGGCGGCCTTTGTGCCGCCGTAGACGCTCTGCTCGGGAAGCCCGTGGACGAGGAGACGGAGGACATATTGACGATGCGGCCGCTGGTCCTGCGGCAGGTAGGGCTGCAGGGCCTGGACGAGCAGCAGGGGCCCGAGGACGTTGACGCGGTAGGAGAGGTCGAACTGCTCGACGGTGATGTCCGGAAGGAGGTTGTTGTGGGCGACGCCGGCGTTGTTGATGAGGATGTCGACCTGGAACTTGCCGCCGTCCTTTTGGAGGAAGTGGGCTTTGGCCGTCTCGACGAGGGAGCGGGGGCCGGTGGGGGTTCCCATGTCGGCTTGGACGGGGAGGACGGTGATGTTGTGTTTGTCTGGAGGTCGGCGGCGAGCTGGTCGGCGGGGGTTGGAGGAGGCGGAGGTGTATCCTAGGATCAAGTTGCAGCCTTTGGAAGCGAGGTTCTCCGCGATGGCGACGCCAATGCCTGGTGTTTTGTTAGTTGGTTTCTTGAGTGAGAAGGTAGACAGAGGACGGTATCGCACCTCGAGAGCCACCGGTGACGATTCCGAGCTTTCCTTCGAGGGAACGAGCCATTATTGTCGGGGTCTCTGGTGTTTGTGTTTTACGTGAATATGATGACTGGAAACAGGGGCTACTGGATCACGGAATGGTTGCAATGTAAGAGAAGAGAAGAAAAGAGAGAGGTAGATTGACAGGTTACAGCAAGACCGGAGCGGACGGGGACCACAAGGTCACTCTTATACAACGACGCAGCTTAGGGTACCCAACGTAAGAACTGGGACCCTTGGGAGAGGGAAAAAGGTACAATCTCCTAAATCGGCAATGCTAGCAGTTCTCGTGACCGGAGAGAGGCGCGCAGTTTGGAGGTGACTGGATTAACGACCCAATGGAACGCGTCCTCGTGGCAGGACAGATCCCGGTGCGGCGTGTCCCTCGAGACGAAGCTCTCGGCGGGATATGCAAGCTACCCCGCTGTCGCAGAGCTGCCCGGGGGGTAAAGTGCTGGGAGCTTGCCCCGCGGTGGTGGGACGGACGGCGCTGAGATGGGCGACCCCCACGCCATTCTCCCGCGCCAATCCTGTGCCAGGGTTCGATGCGCTGGAAGGGTCCTTCCAGACCATCGTGAAGGTCGCATTAGGGTTTGGAAAGGGCCCTGATGCAGGTGACTCCAAAGTTGAGACTGTTGTGGCACTTTGTTGGGTACGAAATACTACAACGGTGAATTACATGGACGGAGGGGACGAATGCCGAACAGCTGAGAAGAATGAAGAACAGGAACTAACACGAAGATCCCCGCGGAATAGGTATACGTCATGCTAAGATCTCATCGTCCACTACCGCTCCAGACATCAGAAGACCAGGGAATTTATGTGTTTTGTCTTGCGCCTTGTTCTTAAGAAATAATTAGGAAATTGAGCCATTGAGCTACTTCACGAGTCAAGTTGCGTCGTCTTCGTGTCGTGATGTCTCGGTGTCGGTGGGAAGTTGTTACCGCTAGAGCTGGAGAAGCAGCGCTAAGACTTTCCGGAATAGTTCACACCGAGTATCAGTATGCGGGAGGATTTATGCTGGAATCAAGTAGCTAGAAACGTAACGAGCCGCATTGAAAAAGAGAAGCACGAAAGGAAACGCCGTTGGTGGCTGACTGCAAGTCGAGTAGTCAGTTGAATGTGCAGCTTGGACAAGCTCATCCTGCATTGGAACGGTAAAAAGCACAGCTGTAAGCTTCCCAATCGCAATTGGCGGGGCAGTTTCGAGCGACCCTCGGAGCCTCGTGCGGCGCTGAGTGTGGTGGGGTCGGCAGCAGCGACCACCAACGACATGGGTCACCACCTAAAAGTCTCTCCTTCTCACCACCATTCATCAACCCACACCACCACGCACCCCTCCCACCTCAGCCTCGCGCGACAGTTGCCTCCCACCCCGGACCACAAAGTTCAGCTCGAATTCAGCAGCCTCGCTTCCTCCCTCCCCGTCACCGTACCGAACCTCCCGTCGCGAGACGAAAAAAAGAGAAACTCGCCCACCATGGATATCCGCCTCCTCAAGTCCTCCGACCTCCCCCTCATACAACACGCCAACCTCGAGAACCTGCCCGAGAACTACTTCCTCAAGTACTACCTCTACCATGCCCTCTCGTGGCCCCAGCTCAGCTATGTCGCCGTCGACGTCTCCCGCCCCAAGCGCACACCTTACGACTACCCCAAGATCGTCGGCTATGTGCTCGCCAAGATGGAGGAGGAGCCCACCGACGGCGTGCCTCATGGCCACATCACCAGTCTCAGCGTCATGCGCACCCACCGCCGTCTGGGTATCGCCGAGAAGCTGATGCGTCAAAGTCGTATGTGTGCCCCCGTCGCCAAGGCCCTGCCGTTGCAATTATGGACGCCCTGAACTGACACATTGAAACCCCAGAACTCGCCATGGTCGAGACCTTTGGTGCCCAGTACGTCTCCCTCCACGTCCGTGTCTCCAACAAGGCCGCCATCCACCTCTACCGCGACACCCTCGGCTTCAAGACCGAAAAGACGGAGAAGTCGTACTACGCCGACGGCGAGGACGCCTTCTGCATGAAGCTCGACCTCGGCTACATCCGCGAGCAGATCCAGGACGAGCGCGACCGCGAGGCAGAGGAGGGCGGTGCCCCGAGGCCGCTGACGAGGGCGATGCCGTTGGCGACGTCGGCCGCGACCCCAACGCCGACAAGAAGCGCAAGGTCAAGGTCGGCCGCGGCCTCGGTGTCGGGGAGCTGGTGGAGAAGAACGAGTCCGCCAAGAACTAGAGGTCTAGCCGCGGCTCTAAGTTCGTCCCCTATTGTTTGTCCCCCATTGAGGCCTCCAAGGAGTTTTTGATGAATGCGTCGGGGCCAGTGGCGATCTGACTCGGCGAATGATGAACCGTGAGGACGGGAGACGCGATCTGCGTGCTGACCAGTGATTCCCCGTATTGGGCATCATCCGTGGGAGGCTATGGGATGCTCATCTGCCTGGTGGCGTTCGAAGTTATTCAAGAGAAGTGGCTCGGTAAAAGAGGCGTATATACAGGGACAAGCATTCTTATGAATGCAAGTTTAAGACGATTACGACAGGATACGGCGCATCATAGCACGGTGTAGCACGGTGACCAAAAATAGACGAGGCATGGTAAATTACCAATGGAAGCAAAGAAACAAGAGTTCCCTCCCATATGTTGTGTATATATCACATACTCAACCAGTTTGTGTGTCTCGCTTTCACCATCCGGCGGCCTTTCTCTCCTCCTCCGCCACCAGCTCCCTCGCATACTCTGCATCCGCCTCGACGCGGAGCTTCTCGACGTTCCTGGATATCTCATCAATTTCCTCAATCAACCGTTGCGCCGTCTGCTCCCCTGTCGAGCTCCCACCTCCTTGTCCCCATCGGCCGAACCCGCGGCCACGCCCCCCGCCGCAGCGTCCTCTGCCCCTCCCTAGTGGAGGATTCTCCAGCTCCTCGCTCCTCTGGTCCAGACGGACCTTGTCCAGTTCCTCCACCTTTTGCGCCAGGTCCTTCTCCATGTCCTTCACGGCGTCGAAGAGGGACTGCGACGATGGTGGCTGCGGCGTGCTCGGTGAGGCCGGCTCGACGCCGCCTCCTCGCTCTGCTGCCGCGGGCCACGCCCCGGGGAACCCACCGTTGATAGCCTCTCCGCGTCCGCGGCCGCGACCGTCCCCCCATCCTCGCCCGAAGCCGCCCGCCCAGGGATGGAATCCCCCGCCGTACTGATGGGGGCCGTTCGGGATGCCCCACATGTTCGGGGCCGGCGGCGTGTGCGTCATTGGCGGTTGCGGGTTGACAGGCGGCACGGGGGGAGCGGGGGGCACTGGCGGGATCGGCGGCGCGTGTATTACCGGCGGTACGTGGACTGGGGGAACGTGGACTGGCGGGACATGGACATGGACTCCTGGAGGCGGGAACGGCGGCCGCGCGCCCCAGGTCGGAGACTGGTGTTGATGCTGGTGCGCGTGGTGGTGGTGTTGGTGGTGGTGTTGTCCCCGACCACCGCCGCCGCTGCGTCTGCCCTCCCTCCGTCTCTGTCGTTCCTCGCGTCTCTGCTCTCTGCGTTCTCTCTTTTCTTCCCGTCTCTTCGCCCGCCGCTCCCGGCGCTTCTCCCTGCGCGCGCCGCGCTGCTGGCGCTTGAGCTTGCGCCATTCCTGCGTCAGGGCCTTGATCTCCGCCTTCAGCGCCCTCTCGTCGACCACGGCAGCGGGTGTCCCCGCAGCAGACGACGGGCTGCCGCGCGCCTGTTCCCGCGCCGAGGACCTGGCCGAGCGGATCTCGGAGCGCAGCTGCGCGACCTCGGCCCGCGTCACGGGCTGGTCCGGGTGCGCGAGCCAGTCGGCCACGCGCTGCTTGTAGATGGGCAGCTGCGCGGGGTAGAGGTCGTCGTAGTCGGGCAGGGAGCCGACGGAGGAGGCCGAGTCGGAAGAGGAGGTTGACGAGTCGGAGGACGAGGAATCGGAGGAGGGGGAGCGGTGCTGGTTGGCGGGATATCGTCCGGGAGGACGGCCGCGGCCGCGGTTGCGGCCGCCGCCCCGGTGCGTTTGAAAGAGCGGGTGGTCGGGAGGCGGGCCTGGGGGAGGAGCGTGAGGGCCTTGGGGGAACGGTCCGGGAGGGAATATTGGTGGTTGTGCTGCGGCGGGATGCCATGGCTGTCCGACGTACGGCTGCCCGCGGGATGTAGCGGTGTTGGGGTTGGCCCCGAACCTGATTCCTCTCTCATCCGCAATAAAACTCCCCAGTCTGATGCCGTTGCTATCCGCTATGAATCTGTCTCCAATGGAGATACCATCTTCGCTGAGCCTGATACCGGCAAAGTTCCAGCTCCGGGACCCAGAGGGTGCAGGCTGCTGCGGGACCGGTCCCTGGTGAGCGTGTGATGAGAAGGGCATGGGCCCCCCGGGTCCAGCCGACGCGGGACTGTCGACATTGCGATCGAAAGACTGATCCCACGCCCGGGCATCTGCAACTCCTCCACCTCCGGACTCAGCCGGACCAGCATGCCCCTCGGGCCGAAGAAGCCCTCGTTCCATTGCGCAACAACGCCCTCCGCGTCTTCCCGCCTTAGCCCCACCCCCACGGCCGCGGCACCGGGGTCCGTCTCCGGATCGGAGCGGATCTGCTCCAATTGCGCGGACGCGTGGTGGCTGCTGCTGCTGCTGTTGTTGCCGGTACTCTGCCCGCTCACACTGTCGCCGCTAGATGCTGCCGCAGCAGCTGCCGCGGCGAGGGCCTCTTCCTCAGCCTGCAGCTTGCGGTTGATGACAGCCTCATTCCGGGCGGCGGCGTGGTGCGGGATCAGGACGTTAATGAACGTGGCCCAGTCCTGCTGCGTGACATCCCGGACGGCCCAGGTGGGCGTGTACGGGACGTCGTCCGGGGTCGTTGTGGGGGTGACGGCGATTGTGTGGACGAGCTGCTCGCGCGGGGAGAAGGACGCCGGCGGCGGGCGGGAGTCGAAGTAGGCTTCCGAAAAGTCCGAATAAGCCGCCGTCGTTGACGACGCAGGATGGTTCGCTATGCTGGCGTTGGCGCTGGAGAGGGAGGAGTCGTGGCGCGAGTGTGGTTGGGTGGTGTTGTTCGTGCGCGGGGTCAGCGGCGGGGTGTAGATGACTTCGCTGTGAGAGGAGGCGTGTGAGGAGACGCGCGAGGCGGCATCGTCGGACGGGATGCGCGGTGAAGCTGAAGCGTTGGTGTTGTTGGTGTTATTTGAGCTGCGCCCGGCGGTCGAGTAGATGTCCGTCTCTGAGTACGGCGGGGGCGGGACGTCGTCGATTTCGGGGTCCGGCTGTCGCATGGCCATTCGCGGTGATTTTGTTGGTTGGTGTAATTGACGGTGATGTAGCTCGGTGAAGTTGTGACTTCTTCGCAGGGGTGGGATGAGACGAAGATTTCGGTCGACGTTGACGACGTTGATTGTCAGTGCATAGATAATTCTCACCTAACAATGAGGAAAAAAAATAAGTTGGAGGAGGACAAGATCAAGGACAGGAAAAGGACAAGAAATCATCGGCAGGCCGGCACGAGCGCGAGCGAGCGGTGGGATCAACTGGCGTTTTTGACGAGCTGGGCTGGGCCTAAGGTGCTAAACTCCGTTGACTCAATCCTCCAATGTCATCCATCTCAAGACCCCCCCCATCCCCTTCCCTCTAAGCCTTGGCCAACTTAAACCTCAACAGCTGCCTATCCAGGCTCACCCGAACGTTCGCGTAGCCTTACAACCCTTCGTACTCTCGGGCTGCGTTACTTGTCGAACCACAGTTCGTCACTCAAGAGAGGGGGACCCCGCCTCCCGGGAGCACAGGCGGCGCGGCCGAGCACACGCCATGTGAAGATAAGCATCAAGCTTAGGTTGTTTGGGGGAGACCCCTGCCCTGAAAAGGCGCAGCAGTACCTTACTTCCAGTACGCGTTGCGCAAAACAGCCCGAAAAGATGTCACCGCCCAACTGTGTTTCTTTTACTTCCGAGAAGCCTCGAGTTCGAGAAGCCTCGCTGCACGTTGCTGACGCGGCCCCCCCTGCGGACGGGAGAGGCAGCAGCGCACATCTTCCCAAGACCAATCATGACGAGACCCATCACCCAAGAGCTAGGTATGACTCTGAACCGCCAAGCGCATCGCTGCCTTCCACACACACACACACACACACACTTACTGACACCACGAACCAAGCCCCCAAAGCCCCAGCCAAAGCCCCTCATTCCCAGTGGGTCTCCCACGCCGTTGGAACGCCGACCCTTGAAAGTGTACCCATCGGCGGTAAACCCCTCCGACTCCAACGCCGTGCTGCCGAACCAACCGGCCCTAGCCCTAGAATGGCCAGAGGGCTACATACGTATAGTGATACGACCAAACCGACGAATAGCGTAATGTACACAATCAGGCTATGCATGCCGCGCCTGATGATGCCGATGACTGGTCAGGCCCCAAGAACTTTCTTCGGTCTCGTCTTCAGGGCCACGAATCACTGCCAGGGCCGCGGACGCCGCTTTCGCGTCCTGGCAGGGTTGAATGCAAGTTGTTCCTTGCGACACTGGGCATGTCCCAGATCACCGGTCAGCCTCGGTGCTCCAAAGGTGGAAGTCAACATCCTCTGGCTTGTAATGATCGGCGATAATGGTTGATAATGGTTGCGAGAATGAGCACCGCTGTGAACGCTGTTAGTTATTGGGTTCATCAAGTGGTACGCGGCAGTCACTCACAGGTTTGTGATGTAGGTGTCGAGCAGCTCCGGAGGCACAAACTCGCTGACGGCGCTCCGGATGTCGACACCATTGACCATGGCCCCGTCTGCGAAGCTCACATGGTTCATGGAACTGCCCCATTCTACCAAGCTCTCCTCGTCAAAATAGCTCTCTGGGCAAAGCTTGTACACACCACCAGGATAATCACAGGGTTGCCCTGCTCCTTAGCTGCACGGGCGATGACGCCGGCGCCTGCGTCTGTGAGGATACCTCCGTTGGCCAGAACGGCTCTTGCGCCGAGAATGACCTTGTTGATCCGTGGCATGTAGGCCATCATGCCGCCGTTCTGGATGCTGATCGAGTCAATTCCGACAGCGCTCAGCTTCTTTCTAAATGATGCATAGGGTCCTTCGTTGGAGCCACGAGCCGGCTCGGACGCAATGAAGACGGTAAATCTTCTCCGCGTGGCCGCGCGCAAAATGAACTTTTGAACAGTGGCTGAAGGCTGGTGGACGAGCACATAGTCGCCAGGGTGGATCTGGACATCAGCAGCCGCCGCAATCTGGTCATCCACTTGGCTGATCTCGTCCTTGAGCTCCTCAATACCCTCGATGACCTCTGACCTGAGAGCGTGAACCTTAGTCGACTGCCCGCGGAGAGGGGTCGAAGCACCCGAGTCCTTGCCGAAGGGCGATCCAGCCATAATTGCGCTGACATCTGCTGGAGGAGAGGCCTCGAGGAGAGAGAATAGTGACTTGGAGACATGGAAGGAGCTCGTTGCGGTAAGAGCGCCGGGACGGACCGGTCTCGGGCCGCTTGAAATGTAGTCTGCGCCAGCATCCTGCTTGGTGTATGTCGACGGGGGCCACTGGTGCTCCAGCTTGGAAGGGTCGGGTACTGCTGTTGTAGGAGTGGTCCCCACCTCTGTAGCTGTCTCGCTGGCATCTTCGTTACGGTCCTCGGCAGCCTCGTCTCGAATCAGACTGAGCACGCGCCTGACAATGTTGCCCACAACAAGCTCCTTGGGCTGGGCGGCGATGAGACGCAGACCGATCTGTTGGATCTTTTCCAAGAGTTGATCAACGTCGGACCATTTGGACTTGGCGACGACTTGGAGGAGGATGTGGGCGGTCGCGACGGCGCAGAGCTCGGAGCCCTGGATCTGTCTACGCTTCAGCAGCCTGCGACGCAAGGGTTAGCAGAGGAGGACGGTTTGACGCGACAGGAACAGGCGCGTACGAAATGAGGCCGTCAATTGAAGCTTCCAAAGGCTTGCCCTTGAGGGATTTGAGGTACCGCTCCAGGTCCCCCACGCTGGGTTTCACTGTAGCCATTTTGGGTGTGTGCAGGTCGTTGGTGGGAAGGGCCGAGGACGGGAGGAGTCGCGGGGTTATCGCGAGACGGCTAGGGTGTGTCGCGGGGTCGCCGAAGGGGCAGAAGGTTAACCTGAAGGGCAGTAGACGTCTTCAAATCTATCAGCACGCGTAATGCACAATTCAATGGTTGTCTGTCGGACTTGGCTGGGCGTTGGTGGTGAATTGGAAATTGTGCGCAGACAGCTGTGACTCAACGTTGAAGCTTCGGGGAAAGGCACAATGGAGACCATCCCTGTCACACCAAAAAATTCGAGGGGCATTGGGTGACCTGCTCCAGCTTCTGGGGCAAGTGTCAGCGGGTGGCTCTGACTGGTCGCGCAAAGCTCGGGCCGAAGCAACCCGTACAGGGCCCTGAAAAAGTCCATCATTCTGGAAAGAGTCGCTCCACTAGCAGCTGCCCCTCCATCACTGCAAAATGACGTTGGGGTTCGAAGCATTCTGCTGGTGATTCTGCCAGTGATGCGCTAGGGTGTTGCGCTGTCCAGTGAGCTTGTCGACAGCTTTTTTTTTCCTTCCCCTGGGGCATAACTAGGTACACACGAGGGCAAGATCGGGGAGCAACTTGAAATTCCGCAGTGGGAGCAAACTTTTGTGTTGGATGCCAGGCCTTGAATTTGGCATTATTGATAGCTTTGTGTCAAGCTGAGGCTACTGGTTGTTCTGCTAACCTATGGTCCTAAAGGCACTTAGCTTGCCTTGCATATTCGTCAAGACGATAGACAAATCCAACATTGTTTCCCAGAGTAGAGAGAAATATGTCTTGCCCCGATATTCCAAACGACACCGATGGAATAACACGATAGTCATAAGCGATTGAGCAGTATTTATTCATCCGAGCTCTTTGGTCATCACTCACATCCGTTTTTCTTCTGCTAGAAGTCTGTCACTAGCAAAATATCACCCGTCCTCTTAAAAACGGAGTTGATGGTATTGAATTTAGAGTTCCCATGTTGAAGCGACATGCGGCCTTGGTGTTGTAACAGTTAATGCCTCCTAGCCCCAGTCATGAGCCTCACAGAAAGCGATACCGACAGCAATTGGGAGAGGCAATGCTCAATCACCCGCATGAGAAAAACGCTCAATCCAGGATCTGCGCATGGCCTTCCTGCCTCACTAACGAATGCAAGAGTTGCGGGTTGAGAACAAGTAGCTGGGGCTGTCGACGAATGGTTGGACGGCAATGGAACACGGATACGAGGCGTGGATCGGAGGACTGTGACGCTGCTCTTGTGATGGGCTCGATTCTTCAGTTCCCGATTCATGCCCTGCCTCTGCTCAATCAGATTCCCCAACGACAATATCAAAAGTGGAGTTGAGTTCTTCACATGAAAGAGCACATGTCTGACAGAGCTTGTCGGGAATCGGCTGATGGATGCTTGCAATCAGTTCAGAAGTCATCGCCGAAAACCCATGGACGTTCGTCGAGGGTTAAGCTGTAAGTAGAAGCCCTTTCCGAAGACCGCACCGCAAAAAAAGGCGAGGGAGAAGAGAAAAAGTCCAGAGCTCCGGATGCCGCCGCTCAATGCTCAATGCTGTTGGGTAACGACAGCTTCGATTGTGGGCTGAGGTCCACGGGGACGAAGACATGGATTACGTAGCCGCTTGGCGGCAGCTGGCCACCCCTGCTGCTGCTCACTCCCCAAAAGTTGCGGCCATGTTCCACTGAAGCACCAGGACAGCAAATAACAGAGGTCCAAAAAGGACACTGAATTCTTTGCAGACACTGGAATCGACACGTGAACATCCAGTAGGCTGTCTTCGTTCCATCCCCCACAAGGGAAAGAGCCAGGGTAACCAAGCAGTGTAACCCCCAGCAGTCCGGATAGCACCCACTGATGCTGCTGCTGGCCTGCTGCTGCTGCTGCTGCACCTGCAAGAGAGTGAGCGAGAGAGAGACAGAGCCCGAGCACAAAGTACCGTCCCAGCAAATATCTGCGTGACTGTACCACTGTCCACCACAGGCGGCCCAGCCCGACCCAGCAGACTCGCAGTCTGTTGAGAGCTGCTCCATCGCTCATCCCTCCACTCCCCTCGCACCCTCGCGCACCTCACACTCCTTGTCACTTGCACCTGGAATCCGCTTCCCTCCCGCGGCTTCCAGTCCACAGTCCACAATCCACAGTGAACAGTCCACAGAATCTCTGTCGAAACAGATCGGTTGTCGTTGACGCCTCCAATCAGAAAAAAGTTCCCGGCCATCTCAACCATTAACCACCCCCCTGTCCGTCTCGACTGGACTCTGCGAACTCTCGACAGCCCGACACCTTTCATACCGTACACTCACTCCCTTACACATACTCGACCTACCTACCTGCTTCTCCAACTTCTCCAGTATCTCCCCCCTCCTACGGCCATTTGGTCCAAAGGCAGTCCAGCCAGCACAGCACATCAGCAACCAAGTCGACAGCTTTGCGCTGACGGCCACATCGCGCTTTAGCGTTTGTTAGCACCAGACGGACGAACCTTTTTTCGCCGGCGCCACCACTTTCGCGCTTCTTCTTCTTCTCCCGCGTCGACTTTCCATGGCGAGCTGATTTGTTACTCCTTGGATTTTGGGGGGAACACCACCTGGCCAGCCCGAGGCTTGGAACTCTTCAACACGACCGACGATACGCTCCATCCTCGAGACCCGCAGCATCACTTCGAACAAAATCACTTCGACGCATATAATTAGACCAACACGCACTCGTTCACTCGTTACTTCGCTCGCCGCGCACTTCGCCTTACTCCAAATCCGCCACCTGGTCTGACGCGACACCTCGCCCATCGCATCTCCCGTCGCGCGGAACGTTTGGAACATTCCTGACCACCAGTACCCCTATCTCCTGATCCTCGAACCCGCTCGCCCTTTCCGATCTCCCATCGCAACCGCCGTCGACCCCCATGCCTCATGGATTGCATATCCTCTCAAAGATGAACTCCCTGAACATAATCACCTCGCGCGTGTCCCCGCCGCCGAGTCCGGTTGCTTCGCGATCCAACTCCCTGGGTTCGCTGGGTTTGACGGTTCAATCTGACGACAATCAGCACGACGGCGAGAGCGTAGAGAACCAGGGCGACAGCCACGAAGGAGAAACCTTTCCGCTAGAGAAGTCCGCATTTGAGAAGAACAACGATGGCCATGGCATGGATCTGGCCAGCGAAGCAACGCCGCTAATAGGGGAATCGAAAGATTCTAGCCTAAGGTCGACTTCATGGCACTCCTTGCCTCGGCGCATGGCTGTCAGCTTCATCAATTCGATCCGCTGGGTCCTGTCAACTCTTGCCGCCCCTGGAGTATATCTCATCGCCTGCCTCTACGACGACACGGGCGCATTCTCGCCCTTTTATCAGCTGAAGAAGCTGTTCGGCTTCGGCGGTGGCAGCAAGAAGCTTGGGAACGATTTCACCGAATCGAGCGCCCTGAACGAGAAATCGGGAAGGCAAGGGAGCGCCGGGTACGGGGGTGTTGCATATTCCAGGCCAGTCGGGTCGTCAGGGTCATCATCTTCAGGTCTATCATCAGAATCCGAGTCAGACGCAGATCGCAGACGGCGTGGGTCCACCAGTCGACACTCTCGGTCCAAGTCTTCAGCAGAGGAAATCGCGCCGGCAAGAAGGTCCATTCGCATTAAGTTGCATAGCGACGATGCCCTGCCGACGCGCAAGCATAGGAAGACGCAGTCTGCTGCTGCACGTCCCAAAGAATCCGGCGGCTCCGACATTTCCGCCCAGCTCAAATCTCCAACATCTCCCGCCGGCGCACTGACTAGATATCCCAAGACGCCGGCTCCTCCTCGACCCTTGATTCCGCGCCGCCAGCCGTCATATCTCAACATCGAACCGACCGACCCCAAATACCAAAAGACCCTTATCTTGGACCTCGACGAAACTCTCATCCACAGCATGTCTAAGGGAGGGCGCATGAGTACTGGACACATGGTTGAGGTCAGACTCAATCAGACGTATGTGGGCGCCGGAGGTCAGACGTCTATTGGACCGCAGCATCCAATCCTGTACTGGGTTAACAAGCGTCCGCACTGCGATGACTTCCTTAGAAGGGTAAGTCGGTTGAAAATGTATAAAGGTCAGAAAGCAAGCGCTGACAGCTGTCCAGGTCTGCAAATGGTACAATCTCGTCGTGTTCACAGCTAGTGTCCAAGAATACGCAGACCCCGTCATCGACTGGTTGGAGGCAGAGCGAAAGTTCTTCTCGGCGCGTTACTACAGACAACATTGCACCTTTAGACAGGGCGCGTTCATCAAAGATCTCAGTTCAGTCGAGCCTGATCTGAGCAAGGTCATGATCCTGGATAACAGCCCGTTGAGTTATATGTTTCATCAAGGTATGCGACCAGAAAACGGGAACTATTCCGCGATATCATCTAACCCGTGCAACAGACAATGCGATCCCAATTCAAGGATGGATCAACGATCCGACAGACAACGATTTGCTTCACCTGGTGCCACTACTAGAAGGATTGCAGTACGTGTCGGACGTGCGGGCGTTGCTTGCCTTAAGAGGAGGGGAAGACGGCCAGCACATGGCGTAAGGGTTTGGGAATTGTAGAGGTTTATCGGTGTACAGGCATGGGAATAGCGAAGCGGCCACCAGCGGATTCAACTACGCGGTGTAACGCTGTTTTAATAAAGAAATTCAATGAATAAACGGTGTCGGGAGTATGGGCGACACGACGTGAAGGACTTGGGATGCCGCGTACTGACGATTTGCCAGCATCGTCGCAGAGGTTCAAGCAACATGGTTATAAGCCAGAACAAGTGGCAGGCCCCGTGGCTTTTGACAGTTCTGCCTGCTTCTCAGTGCAGGAGCTATCAACACGCTCAAGGGGGCGTATTCCTTGTCCCGTTCCTGGGCTAGAGTCGGCCGGGTACTGCCGTCAGTTACCTCGGGTCTTGGATATGCAAACAACGGCATGAATGATACAATAAGTACGTAGTTTGACGAAGGAATCGCAGTACTCTCTACGCAGAATAGCCTAGGGCTGCTTCACTGCAGGGGTTTTGCAAAGCTCGTGGGTCCCGTTCATCGGAAACAGCATGATGGCTCGATTTTGCGATTTGGGACTGCACCGCCTTGGTTCAGGACATGGGGTGTTTTCAAGCCACTGAACCCCCAATCTCGATCAGATTACGGGATATCCGTACTCCTGCTGGTTCTTTCCCCGCAGTCCCGGCTGCGACTTGTTTGACAGGCACTGAAATTCTGGACAGGGGACGCAGCAGAAGGGGAGGAGGACAAGCTCCGAAAGAGAATGAGAGAGTGATGTGCTCCCAGGTGACATGGAGGCTAGATGCGGGTAGTTAGCCGGGGGTATGCGGGTTCAGCGGAGGGAGGAAAGGCCCATTGGCAGGTCTCGGCCAATGGAGGGAGCACGGAGTGGGTCGGATGTGGGTTTGGCGGGGGAGCCAGGGTGGTGACATCATGGCACAGGTGACGACACCACAGCCTCAGGTGCTTCGCTGCCAACAGTTCCCAATTGCGGCTGGCTGGGGGGGCGGAAAGCTGCTGTGGAAGGGGAAATGGCAGAGTGGGAAAAGAGATTTGGCCTGGTCTGGACTGGTAGTCGGGACACCTCATGCAGCAGCAGGGCAGGGAAAACACCCAGGCAGGCGAGAAGCTGTGGCACGTCTCTCGTCACGTCTTATTCCATTTGGACGAGAAGCGGCCCCCACCCCCCCTGCTTGTACCTTTCGCCCAGCTATGCTTTTAGTGCGCATAGCTCCTTTTAGCCCTTGGCTGAGGTATTCTTGCACTTCGTCGATGAGGGAACGAGACTTCGATCTTCGACCGGGCCCGCGTCGCCTAGGCGGTTCTTGTACCTTGGTTACCCTTTACCTCAATAGCTAGCTCTGTTTCGCCCTCCGGCGGGGGGCGGGATTGTGGTTGAGCTTTGCCTTGGCTTTGAGGTTTCTGGTACTTTTCCACTTGCGTGCAGGAGCTGAGGTCACAGCTAGCTCACACACACGTTGCGGTGCCTTGCACCACCTGCCTTCCTCCCACCACCCCTTTGGCACATAAAAGCCAGTCCTGTCCCGCCTTCCTGGTCACAGGTCTCTATTTACATCACTCCCTCAGTCCAATCGAACTTGAGTTTTCTAGTTTATCAAAAGATACCCAAAACACCGCCATCATGTCTCTGCATTGTAAGTGTTGCCTCCCTGGGATGGAAGAAGAGGGCAAGCTTGTGCCTCAGTGTCGAAAGGACGCCGACATGTCGTCATCATGAACCAATTCAACATCGGCAGAAACGCGTAGATTCGACAGGTTGCTAATATCCAGTGCTTAACAGACCTCCCCCCCGTCAAGCCTTCGGCTATCGCCCTCGGCACCATCTTCAACCACACCACTGAGCTCGCCGGTATGTGATACCCCCTTAGCCTCCAAATCACACCACTTCGATCGTATCAGCTGACCAGAGCTCGTCCTCTTAACAGTCTTGACCCCCCTCTTCGGCCAGACCTACCAGCGCGCCAAGGCCGCCAACAGCAAGGAGGAGTTCCTCCGCTCCAAGGAGGCCAGCTCCGCCGCCGTCGCCTGGGGCACCTCCCTCGTCGGCTCCGCCCTCCAGTCCTACGGAGTCGGCGCCCTCATCAACGCCACCGGGACGCTGTCCTACAAGGGCGCCGCCTACCTTGGCAGTCTGATCTTCTTCGCGACCTCTGCTCCCGGCGTAAGTCTTCTCTCTTGCATCTTACCCTCGATGGATCGATAACTGACACACGCTTGCGCGCAGTACATCTCCCAGGTTTTTGCTGAGAAGCGTCCTCTTGACACCGTCGGCGTCAGCGCCCTCGCCAAGGTCATCGAGACCGTCGGTCTTTCCGTCTTCCTCACCTGGTGGGGAACCCGCACCAACCCCTTCGACTAAAGGGTTACGTCTCTTTAATGTAATGAAATGAAATAGAGAGTCCAAAGCAAACTCTCGTGTGCTATTAGCCTGTTGGGTGGGATGGTTTGCGGTCATGGAGTTTAAGAGAAGTTGATAACCTCGACTGGGAACCTTGCCATGTACCTATACTTTCTGCTCAAGCCATGATTCCCCTAACCAAAAAAGGTTCAAAACACTTGTCGTTGTCAACTTGAAGTGAAGTGATGTGTATGTACAATATCGTGACGTTGGACTATATGAGCAATTATCAAGTAACATCACCTACCATGATCCAGTCGTGGTATTGTTGGACGTAGCGTCACATCATGTCATCTTATCCGCTGCAGACGGCTAGGCTTCGGATTTGGGACACCAAACCCGTGGGCCGAGCAGCATTTGCGACAACATGACGCCTTCACAGCATCACAGGGAACAGTGCTCTCACTCTGAGAAGCACAGCAAGAATTTCCTCCACACCTTCGCACCCTGACGGTTCCAACGAAGGCTATGATGATTTGAAAATCATTTATTGGTGAGTAGTCAACTATACTCATGCAGATAAATCCGTTAGAACGCCGAGCATTTCTTGCTTTTGTGCCATCCAGAGAAAATTCAAGTGCCCATTTGTCCGCGCCGCAAGGTTCCAGGGGGGGAAGTTGGTGATGGTGGTACAACCCGCATAAAGCCGTCTTGCAATCATGAACCCCGAACACACACCCACATACTCGAAGGGATGTCTCTCGTACCTAATTTTTTATAACACAACCTCTCTCGTCCATGCAGGGTATCATGCGCATCATGCAAATACGCACACACGCAGACTGCATGTCCCCTCAAAATCCGACCGCAAGCCTTCGTACCGGTAGCTTAGGACCAGAAAGACTGCTTGGCCGTCTCCTTCTGCACGAGCTTGACCAGGGCAGAGTAGACCTCGGAGTAGTCCTCGCCGTCGTCCTCCTCGGCATCGTCGCCGGCGGACTTCTTCTCGGCCTTCTTGGCGTCGGCGGCGGAGCGCTTCTCGGTGACCATGACGACGGAGGTAGGGCGCTTCGTCTTGGCGGCGGCGCCGAGCTCGGCGCGCGAGGTGACGAAGATGTACGGCACGTTGTGGTCCTCGCACAGGACGGGGATGTGGGAGATGACGTCCATGGGGGAGATGTCGCCGGCGATGATGACGACGCCCGGGAAGGCGGTGTTGCTGGGGCCCGAGGCCGGGGACTTGCGGAGGGTCTTGACGACCTCCTTGACGCCGCGCTTGAGGGTGTTGTTCTTGGCGGCTAGAACGGGAATTGTTAGTATGCCGGAACATTCATGTGGCCCAATTGACCTCGAAGCGCGACACGCTGGGGGTGGGGGGGAGAACGTACCCTTGCGGATGGACTTCATGACCTTCTTCATGTTCTTCTCGTCGGCCAACGGCACGGCGAAGGGCACGAGGGCGCCGACGACGGGGAGGCCGTCGGCGGTCTTGGAGGAGACATCGCCGGAGGCGACGGTGGCGGCGGCGACGTCGGCCTGGAGGTGCTCATCGAGGACGCGCTCGAGCTTCTCCTTCTTGTCCTTCTTATCCTTCTTGTCCTTCTTGTCCTTCTTGACGCCTCCGTCGGACACGGATCGCTTCTTGTCCTTCTTCTCCTTCTTCTCGGGCTTCTCGGCGGCCATTGTGACGGTTCTGGGGGAGGATTGAGGGTTGGAAGGGGGGGACGGGGAGAGGTTGTGGGTTGGCGACGTGTTGGGTGAAGCTTCGCTGGGACCGACGAGACTCGACTTTTTTTTCCTCTGCAACTCAATGGGTTGCTGAACTTTTTTTCGGTGGGGCACCGAGATTTGGCGGCAGATAGTAGCTCCGTGCCGAAGCCTCACCTAGCTGCAGGCTTCGGTGAGAGGTTTCAAGCACGTGACCTGTAGCGGCCAATCAGCGGCTGTGCATTCCGCAAATGTCAGCGCCGACGAACAGCTGAAGATAGTTGTTTGGCATCAACGGGTATGATTGCGCGTATAGGTTTATAAACATTTTTCAATGTTTTGAATTATCGCAGTTCCAACAATATTGGCACATTGATCGGTGTTCCTACACTTGGATCTGGGGGTTATACTCATCGGACCTTGTCCAAAAAACATTCAAAGGCACACAAACTCGTTTGCCACATGCGCGTCAAGATCACATCAATAACCAACGCCGTACTTAGTATCAGTAAGAAATGAATTGGATGAAAATCATCAAAAAATTGGGGTTCTATTCCATGTCTCCCCCTCTACGTAGTTGATATACACGTGTTTGACACAGGGAATCGTTGGTCCACCTCTAGCTTTCGTCGTCCGCCGTCATCGAGGAAACTCGTTTACTCCTCAGAGTCACCGAACTCGGCGCGGCCCTGCTTGGAGTTCAGGTAGTGGTTGCTGCGGCGAGTGTTAGTCGGAAGCCGCTCCTTCGATGTCTACGGAGTCTCATCGTGGAGCCTGCAGGGTGACCTACCGGTGGGTGGCCCAGTCCATGATGTACCAGCCGGCAACAAGAGGAGGCAGGAAGTAGAGAACCTGGGCGCTGAAGCGGCGCCAGGTGTTGAAGACAGCGTCGTGGGCGGCACCGGCGAAGGGGTTCTGGCGGTTGGGGGCAATGCCGTAGGTGATGATACCTCTCTGCTTCTCGCCACCTGCACATTGTCAGTTTGGTGTTCCACCCAGGTTATCGTGCCCGTCGCGCATCGTTTGTTCGGCAGTATTCGTCTTCCTCCTCTTCTCCATCATCGTCCACTTCGACTCCCATGTCCCATCATTCGTACATCGCTCGACCAGGTCGCTGTCGTCCTTCGCCATCGCAAAATTCGGGAACAAACGTACCAATGTGACCCCACCAGCCGAGGTGGCTAAAACTCAGGTTAGCGAGCCGCATCAATAATGTAATTGAGGGCGTTGCGCGTCGGGGCGGACAGAGGGAAGCATCTCGCTTCGACCTCGGAAAAGCCCGCAAGGCGCTGTCGACTCAATTGACGTGGAATTCGGGCGTCGACTTACTGGCTGTACTTTCCGTGAGGGACGCTAGGTCCCGAGGCAAGAGCTTGGGTAGGTCTCATCTTGGCGGATGGTTGTGGTGGACGGTGATGTGCAACCGGGTGTTGAGAGTCGTTCAGTCAAGCTGGAGATCGCAGGGCCAAATCAGACGAGGTTCAAATCTTGTCCCCTTCCTGCCGAACCCGAACGCTGAGGCGCACATCCTAAAACGGTTTAGCGCCTTTGACAACTTTCTTTCCGTCACCAGTTGGTCGAGCCAGTGCACCTACCCACCCCGATGACCCCGGTCGGCTTTAACAGCCGCCCACCCAAAATTCAATGACGGACCTTACCGCGGCGGCCTGAGGAGCTTTCGACAGCTTCAATCCCACCTGCTCTTGTACCGCAGCCCACCAACAACCAGCTCTCAACGCCAACCGGATAGCCCGCGAATTTCGCAAGAGGAATCTCGCGACCGACCTTCGATACCCCGTCTCTCCAGCTTCCGAACTACCAGAGAAACTCACCATGGCTCAGGCTCTGGGTTTTGCGTACCGCATGGCGGTCCCCGCGGCCATCGGCGTCGCTGTGCTGCAGTCTTCAATCTACGACGTCAAGGGTGGAAACAGGGCGGTTATCTTCGACAGAGTAGCGGGTGTCAAGGAGGGTGTCATCAGCGAGGGCACACATTTCCTTGTGCCGTGGCTGCAGAGGAGCATCATCTTCGACGTGAGGACGAAGCCCAGGAACATCGCCACGACAACGGGCAGCAAGGATCTCCAGATGGTCAGCTTGACCCTGCGTGTTCTGCACCGTCCTGAGGTTCAGAACCTCCCCAAGATCTACCAGGTAGGTTCTTGTCCTTGTGCAGCGCCTAGGAGAAACCGATATCTGACCACAAACGCAGAACCTCGGCCAAGATTACGACGAGAGGGTTCTCCCCTCCATCGGCAACGAAGTCCTTAAGTCCATCGTCGCCCAGTTCGACGCTGCAGAGCTCATCACCCAGCGTGAGGCTGTCTCCAACCGCATCCGCTCTGACCTGACCAAGCGCGCCGCCGAGTTCAACATCGCCCTCGAGGACGTCTCCATCACCCACATGACCTTCGGCAAGGAGTTCACCAAGGCCGTCGAGCAGAAGCAGATTGCCCAGCAGGACGCCGAGCGTGCGCGCTTCATCGTCGAGAAGGCCGAGCAGGAGCGCCAGGCCAATGTCATCCGCGCCGAGGGTGAGGCCGAGAGTGCCGACACCATCTCCAAGGCCATCTCCAAGTCCGGCGACGGCTTGATCCAGATCAGAAAGATTGAGGCTAGCAGAGAGATTGCCTCTACTCTGTCCGGTAACCCCAACGTTGCGTACCTGCCCAGCGGCGGAAAGGGTAGCCAGATGCTGTTGAACGTGGGACGTCCGTAAAGGTTTTATGAGATGAGAATGAAAAGGGAAAATGGCGATGCTGTACTATAGACTTTGAAGGCAAGTCACCGCTTCAATAAGTGTAATCATAGGGCATGAAACTTGCCTCCTGTTCAACTATGCAACTCAACCAAAGATACCAACGTGCAAGTGAGAGGTACATGCAATGAAGCCTTGTGTGACGAGTGCTCGATGGTCAAAAGGTGCTTCCTTGGTGTTTTCTAAGTGGCCCTGAGGTTATGCTCATTACCTCTGTCGGTTTGTTTCTCTGGCTAATACATCATGACCGCCGGAAACCAAAGAAGACAAGCTGGAATACCGCCCAAGTCATGCGTAAAGAGGGTGATGGGCTCCTGCAAGTCCATCGCATGCTCTCTTCGGCGCGAAGGCATGATTTGGCCATAACTAAAGTTGTGCTGAATTTGCATCCAGCCTTGATTACTCACGGGGTGATGGACAGCACATACGTTCAAATCAACTTGGGGGTGTACATTCAGACTACGCCGACTATGCCTCCTTTGATTGGCTGAGGGTATGACGGAGTCGGCCGGCCTATATAGCTGGAGCTTCATACATAAATCTAAGCAAAGAGCAGATGAGCATAATCTGTTGGAACCCTGGGTGAGTTCCACTGCGAGCTGCGAAGAAAGCTGCAGCGTTTCTTGCATGATCCCTTTGGCACAGAAGACAACTTTCAATCATAGCGTTACGTTCCATGTTTGGGATGACAGAGAGCTCTCTCTGTCTATCGTTTCTATCTAGCTTTTATTCTAGATGCGTACACACGCCAGACGGGTGCCACGTTGAGAGTATTGAGGCGCTCAGCCATCACTCGATGACAACAGAGGGGTCAACTGACGGTACACAAGTACCTGAATCCAGGAAGGTGTGATTCGGTCTGCTTAAGCTTTGTTGCCTCTGAAATTGTTGTTCTCAGCCTGCGCTTACACATGAGAAGACCAGAAAGTGGGGGTTGACTGCTCTTGGTATATAAAGACTGCCATCGGCCTTCAATTCTTTTTATTTCAGCAAGATAAATTGTCGATGGAGTGTAGAGTGTTCGCAAGATGCATCTCATGAGACATTGATACAACTCCCCGACCTTAAGGCGAAAGCCGCAATCAAGAATCCTGCCTTCTATGCACTAACGCCTTCGTCCCTTGGCGTCTTTGACTCCTGATTATCGGCGTGGTCTCTTGCGTATTCTGTTGCTTTTTGATCCCCGAGGCAACTCGTTACTTGATGCCCAACAACGGACCTGGCATGAGAGCAGTATGAATTAACGAATCGACCACGGTTACTACTCCCTGATGGCACTGGAGCCATGAATCTTGGTCATAGAAGCTTGCTCAGTTTACGGCCTGCTGGAGGTTTTAAATACTGGTCCCTGAAGCTGCGACCGAGTTCATCCTCGACGTGGCTTGGTATTTGCGATGCATCAGTCAGAAGGCCACACATCCCTTTGCACGTATTCTGAGTCATCTTCAACTTGGCGGGGAGATACACATAGGTTTCTTCAACCAGCAACTCCGTAATTAGATACCTGACTAGAGAAATATAAGAGTCTCTGATCCCCCAGGGAACCAGCAGGAGGAGCTAACAACGCAATAAGACAGGAAAAGAGAATGGGTCCTCATAAGCCAAATGACTCAACATGGGAAAGTACGAGCGTTCAAATCCGGGACAATATTCGAAGAAAGTATCTAACCGCACTCTCGACGCTCGGTATCTGTCCACGTCTCACCTCGTCGTTGTATGTGTATTATGCCCGCAGTATACTGATCGTTATGTTCTCAGCTGGATAGAAAGCCAGCCATCGCGTCTCCCACTCACCATCTCTCAAGTATCAGTTTTTCCAACCTCACCAAGAAAACATTCGACGACCACTTGTATTCTGCTGAACATTCAAGCCATCTTGCTGACCTTGCCACTTCTATTTGTAAACGGGGTTACCAGCAAGAACCACAGCCATACCCTCGTCCAGTCAGTAGAACAGCGCCATCCACAGCTCTCAGGCAGATGGTTGCCGAGACTGAATTGGGCGTCTGCCGAGACCCGCGCCGACCTTGTCATTGAACCGGACGGCATTGTCTCAGGATGTCTTTTATAAAATACTTTCAAACGTGGTGAAAGTCTCTGACCACAGCAAAAATTGATCATTCTTTCGGTACGGGTTCAGAGCCAATGATCAAAGTCTCTGCCTCAAAGATCTTCGAGCAGGGTGAGCCCCCGACAGTGTACGAAGATAGAAAGTCGTCCTGCTTGGGGTGGACTGAAATAAGAATAACCACTTTTGCGTGACGAATTACCTGTTCATAGTCAAGGACGACACTTGTGTTCTCTATGAACTGCTCAACTTGATCCATAGAAGGATGGCCATTCTCGCTGAGTAGTGACCGACCATGACATGCGGCTACTTGCAAGCGTCCTCGCGGCTTCAGAGGCGGATTGTTTTTTGCCTATCGTCAAAGAAACTGAGTTTATTAGCTGTATATATAGCGAATACTGCTTTATCAAGCAACATCCATCCACCGAAGAATTAGAATTCCCACCGGCTGCAATGGCGTTTCTTCGGATGAAGCCGTTCGATGGTCACGACGAAGGAGTCCGTGGGGGCGGTATAAATTGTCTCCTAGGGGGTGAAACCTATGAAATCAGCAAATTCACGCCGGCTTTATTGTAGCGTTTCCTGAGCCATCTAATTCAATCATTAAAAGACCCGTTGAAACTTTGCCGCAAGAACCACGTGCATGCTTCCATGCATCACAGAATATGATGGTCTTGAAGAATACTCTGACGAGAATGAAGAATAAGGATGTAATAGAATGTCTGCCGACAACACGGAGGCCTTAAGGAAGGATATGTTGGTATGAAGACGAAGACGTGACCGCAAAGTGAGAGCACATCAGCAGACCTAAGAACACGATTTCTGCCTTCGATTGTTCTGGGATGATCAAATAGCATGCTGTATCCAGGACGTAGATATACACCGACCTCGTCAGCTTCTACGTCATACTTCGTTGTGACACCGCTGGAGGCCAACGCCAGGGGAGCGGGCATCGACTATTTCTTCATCACCGGGAGGTTATATAATAGACTGACATATGTGAGATTGCTTCCTCTTAACAACCAATAGAATGTCCACAGCTTGGTTTGAGCTTGTAACGAAGGCAGAAAGAATTCTCTTCGCCTAGGATTGTCGCAATCGGGGGAAGTTGTTGGAACCTGATTTCAGACAGCCTACATCAAGCCTTGAGCTTCCTTCCTCATCTCCTCTATTGTATTCAATAGATTCGCTGCATACACAGATATAATAGCAGAAAGTAGACGGTGACGAGAGGTACGAAGATGGCATATCAGGGACGGCAGACACCGACTAGGCAACTTCCCAGACTCGTCAACCCACCGCGGGCCAAGACACTTGTCTATACGATGAACCAACAGAACCACACAGCTGCAAGATCGATTTTGTGCGCGCGACAGGTCAACTCCAGCGCAGAAGCAGCACATTTAATAACAAAGCACAGAGACTCATTGCCCAGAAGGACAATCCAGACCAGGAAGGGGCAGGGGTTGCTGCTCCTGTGTCTTTGTATTAATGGATGTTGGCCTGAGAAGTATTGTTCTCATCCGAGCAGCACAATATAAATACGCAGTTTGAAGTCCACGGACTGTCTGACTCGGTACCTCAAGGCATGCTAAGCGCACTGCCAGACATATATTGGACCGATCAATGTAAATGTGGTGTCATCCACGAGTTATGCCCTGTGTGAGTGCGGGAGTATTGTTGGAATAATTGCACGGAAATGTTGAGGGGTAGAATCTATGCAGCCAAAGTGCGCCGCCGAGTAACAGATCCAAGGCTTGAGGGCAATGAGCGAATGAGAGTGGGAGGCTTTGAAATTTACACCACATGCGAGAGTACTGGCAATAATTGTCCTCATTTAGGAGGTCTTACACTATACCGAGCGAAGTGATAATATATACCTGTAGCAAGATAAGATATCATTCTTCCAGAAGCGGGCCGAGGCAAGTCTTATTCGAGACAATCATTCGACGGTCATAATTGGAACAGCAGTTGAACTCATAAAGTGCGAATTATTATTAGAATGCCCTCTTTACGGGTAGGTATCACTAAGCAAATCCACGCCCTCCCAATGCATACGGGATTCCCTTCCCTTCCGAAACTCCAGATAAAAACCCAATGCCCAGTTAGTCGTCATAATAAAGGTTGCCCGCTCGCTCCTAAAGTGCGGCAGCCTCCAAGAACTCCGCTGTAAGCTGGCCGCGGTAGTCGTCCCTACTGGCTTTTCCGCCGGGGGCGATGAACTCGTTGTTCACGAGCTTCCATCCCTTGATCTTCATGCTCTTCCACTCCTCCGACAGCTTGAGGCGGACCAGGTCGCCGGCAGCGCGGGCATCTTCCGCACTGTCGTGGCCCTGGACCTTGCCGGCTGTCTCTACTTGGATCTTGCGGTTGAGGAGGTTCTCCATGAGCATCTTGAGACCCTGGCGGTAGGGGAGACCGTACTTATGGGGGAAGAGAAGGACGGTGTCGATTAGAGTGGGGTGAACAATTCTGACGGCGTTCAGATCGTTCTCCAGTCCGTGGCCGATAAGAGGGGTGTTGGGGCTGATGAGGGAAAAGAGGAGGTCGCGGGCGACCTCGGGGGAGGAGACAATTTTCATCGTCTTCTTGGGCTTTTTGTTGTTGTTGTTGGCCATTTTCTTGGCCTGAGCGGGAGTGGGGTCCTCTTCCTTGGCGGACCAGGATGCTGCATTAGCCATGTCATCAGGCCAAACCCCGGAATAGCGCGAGTTGAGATCCAGGATCTCACCGACAGGTTGCACGAGGACATCCAAAAGCTCTTCACCGGTAGGCCAGGCAGTGGCGGTGAGCCGCACCAGCTCCAGACCGTAGACAGTGTAGCACATCTCGCAATCGAAGGCGACGGCTCTGTCAGAAGGGACGTTGGGGTTGGCGGGCGTCTCAGCGAAGTTGAGGACGGTGGCAAGGCGCTTGGGGTCGGAAGCCTTGAAGACGTGATGAGGGACGGTGTAGCAGCCGGCCGAGTCTCCAACGGCCTGGCCACAGCAGCGGTAACGCTTGGGGGTCTTGGATCTGTCGCCGAGCTGGCGCTCGGGAAAGTAGGTCTTGCCCCAGTGGTAGGTGCACTTGCCGCCCGAGGCGAGCGCGCCGTCTTCCTCGCGTCTGCCGGGGAACATCTGGAAACGCTTCTCACAGCGATCGCATTTCTCCCAGCCCTTGGCGGCTTCGAGACCCTGACGGGCCTTCTCGACGTCGGCCTCACTGGGGATGGAGGAGACGTAGCCGTGGTTGGCGAGGCCATCAACGGGGGTGATGAGATGACGGACGAGCTGGACTTCCTGGGCCGGCGTCAAGCCCGTAACCACCTTCTTGGGCGAGGAGAGCAGCTTCTTGTGAGGGCCCTTTGGGCTTTGCTGGCGACGCTGGACGACTCTCTCCTCCTTCCACTGCAGCAGCGTCATCTTCTTGTACTGCATGATTTTGTTTTTGAGAACGTTTCCGTAGATGGCGTTCTTCTCGATGGCGGTGTTCTCCTCTTCGTCGAGGGTTCTCCAGATGAGGTCTTGGTCCGTGAGGACGAGCTGCTTCTCGTCGTCGTCTTTTGCGGTTTTCTTAAGTTCGTTGTTGAGGCGAGTATACTCTTGGTGTAGCAACTGGGCTAGCTTGAAGCGAGTCTTGAACTCCGCTGGAGCTTTGATGCCTTTGAGCAAACGAGGGTTGAGAGCCTCAGGTTTCCTGGGCTTGGGTGGCGGCTCCTTGGATGGGGTTGAAGGAGTGTGAGGTGAGGTAGAAGCAGTAGTGGTGCCGTGTGAGACTGAAGTTGCTTTTGACTTTGGGGTGGAGGCAGACGTGCCAGTAGTAGTAGTTGGGGTATTGCCAGTAAGTGAATCAAGCTTCCGCTTAGGTGGGTGATTACTCGATGATAAAGGAGAGGACTTTGAGTGATTCAATGAGTTGTTGGGATGAGATGAAGGAGTTGAAGCGAGAGATGGGACAGCAGGGTGAAGATGAGTGCCCTTCTTCACAGCCGAGACAGGCCTGGAGGAAGAGGCGGTCTGGCGATTTAAAGGTGGAGGAGAGATGGGGCGAGCGACAGCTGACAGAGTGTCATCTGGTCTCGGTGCCGTTGTGTCTTGTTTTGAGGCGGTTTTGACAGGAGTAGGAGTTCTTGCAGAGACGGCGGGGCCGCTGACGTCTTGGGCAACTTTCGGACGTTTTCGAGGGCCATTCTGGGTTGCATTCGTCGAGGCATCAGTCGACGTCTGGGCCGACGTTCCTGACTTTTTGAGTGCCGGTGCTGATGTGGCAGCCATCTTATCCCTGTCTTCTTTATGCTGGAAGAGGCACTGGAATGCAGTACACTTGTCTCCGGCGGGACAGGGGATGTGTTTGAGGTCGACAAAGGACATTGTGACAGGAATCTTTTCAACGGGAGTAGAAGTACAAGAGGCTAGCGCGAAGAGACCGTGACGTGGCGGTCAAAAGCAGGAGCAGCTTGGCGGCTCTTGCTGTTGTTGCTGACGTACTGAGGACGACGAATACAACAAACAGAACGTATCGTGGACTTGTGTGCGTGTGGAAGGTCCTTGCCTCCCTAGTGTCGACATCTACTTGAGGCAAGAGCGAGCTCGAAGTGAGATGCGGTGAGGTGCGGTGCGGTGAGAGGAACGGAAACGGCGTGAGCTTTGGGCCTAGACTGGCGGGAGGTACCAAGTTCCGAAGCAATGCAGAGGCGGTTGTAAGGGAGATGGAGCCAAAATGAGTGAGATTGTACGTGCATGAGCCGATTAAGGCCTCGAAGATCCGGGGGAGCGGACCGACGATCTCATAGCCAAAACCGCAGCCGGACCAGTCTCTGCAGTGGCAGCGTCGCAGTCGGAGAATTCGGGGAGCCACGGGCTAACGGGGCCAGAGTCCAGAGGTGATGGCCAGGGCGAGGCTGACACAGGAATGATGCGAGATTGGCAAGATTGGGTGACCATCAACCGTTCAGCGTTTTTTCAAAAGGGGGGCGGCCACACCAGGACATCGGAAACGTTCATGGCATAAAGGTGGGAGGGTTTGGGACAGTGTCACAGATGGTTGATGTGTCTCAAATGCGGTCGGAGTTGGGATGAAGAGAGGCTCCGAGCGTCCAGAAAGCTTATGTAAGACTCTAACTTTGGCTCCCAGGCACCGCTGACCACTGACCAGGCCCAGTGTACCTACCTACCTGGATTCCATGGATGGTGGCGGGGCGAACCGTACAGGGATGTGGCTGGCGGCGGTCCAGAAGCCAGCATCGTGCCGCTTCCAACATTCCAACGTCTGGCGGAATGAGTCCTAATAGCGTCAACTGCGTGCTTCCGAGAGGGGAGACATTGTGTCCTTTTGGGCAGACTGCAGAGTCAGGAGGTCAGTCGTCTTTCCTCGTCATCTTCCTTCTTGAGCTCATTACCGTGGAGATGGACCGCCGGGCTGAGTCATGATCTGCCGGTCATCTCTTGATCTCTCTGTTTTCTTGCTTCTTCCGCCAACCTCATTTTCCGTCAACGGCCATCGTCGAAAAGGGAGAGCAGCTTCGTACTCCCACGCCATCTCTGGCTGCGTCATGCTACCCGGCGCAACCAACGCGCGTCAAATGCGTGCTATTCGACGTGGTGCACACGAACGTCGTCCTCCCCTCATTCTCCCCAACATTGTGATGGGATTCAAGGGGTAGAAGGTAGATATCCCCTTGAAAGTCTTATCGCGGGAGATCCAGGCACGCGAACTCTATTTCGTCTACCGTCTCATGTCAAGTCTGGAAGGGAAGCACACGGACATGACAGATAAGGGCCGACGTGGACGCCATCGGACGTATCTAGCGCCATGGCCAATCTCTTCCCCTTCTCGACTCCGGCCTGCTCAATCTTGGCTTCCTCCCCCGGCCGCTCGACATCCAAGACACCTGTGCCACCGCACTCTTCTTATCTTGACGGCGCCCAAGCAAGCACAATGACAATCTTGTGCAACGCGCAGGTTGGCATGTGACCGAAGGCCCCTGCCTGTGCTCCATTACTTGCTTCTTCTCCCTTGGGGGCCATTCATGTTCGCACACTGAACCGCAGCCCTGGCGGTACTGATTCGGACGAAGCAAGTGCGAAGCCCATCGTCTAATCGTGGTTGATAACGGCTGTCCGGTATCTCAGCCCCGGCGGATGCTAGTGGCACCAAGCCGTTGAGCACAAGCTGGGCAGCCCTGGTCTCGAGGATGGACTTTCCTATCGCGGCGCAACGGTTGGGTAGAAACCCATGGCGGTGAACGGGGGGACCGAGGGGTGAACAGCTTCCATCATCTATCGAGAAATCGTTATCTACGATGTAGATCGGACCTACGTCCGCCCAGAGGGGTATCTGGGCTTCTGGGAGTTTCCATCTCGGATGGGGGCTATAAATGAAGCGTTCGCACCCCGCCATTCACTAGACGGGAGGGTGATTGAGAGAGAAGAAGAAATCTCATGCTCTGGTGCCTCGAGTCCATCAGACCGCGACTCCACGGACTGAAGTTCACTTCAGGAACCCAACCTGATCGTGCAGACAATCGGCAAAGAGAAAGTCACCCAACCCAAGGAGATCGATCCCACATCACTCCATCACATTTCAGTGTTGCCCTACAGACCGGAGCCGAGCATCCACAGTCATCCGCAGCCGCGGTCCCGCGCTGGAGCCTACCTAGGTAGGGATACGGGCACCTACAAACGAACGACCAATTGTCGCGTGCGCGCATTCCAATTGCGTTTCGACTATCCACCATCCACCACCACCACCAGTGCACCCAATTGGCAGGGCACCACGGGAGATAGCGGACGCGGACCAACTTCCACCCCTAAAGCCACGCGGCGCACGGCACCAACCACACCAATAGCGCGCTGCAGCACACCACCCAACGGCCCATCCATCGCCTTATCTCCCCTTAAGTCCACCATCAAAGTACCGCGCAATCGACGTTGAGGTGTCCTGGGCTGCCTGTGGTGCGGTGCAGCCAGAGCTACCTTAGCAGCCTGCAGCGCCCGGTGTTAGTGTCGTCGAATCTCCCCCATCCCCGGGAGTCGCTGCGCTGCAGGGCGAGGTGAGGCGAGAAACAGACACTGGACCACCAAAAAACACCATCTGAAAGTACCTTACCTTACAATAAGGTAGTCCACCATCCGAGGCGGCGGGATTCAGCTCCCCCGGTCGGACTGTGCGGACTTTCCGTTGGAGGGACTCTTTTGTGGTTCGCCCCGAGAATATTAACTCGGCCCGCGTCCCACCAAAAGAGCGTCCCTTCAACCCCCAACATCCCACTTACAAGAAGCGTTGTTGCCATTCTCCCTTCGCTCTATTGACCGGTCCCTGATCTCATCAAGCTACATAATGGATTACACCGGCGGCACCGTGGAGGCCGATCATCTCTGCGTACTGGTCCACGGGGTTCGTTCCTACGTCCTTTTTTACCCCCTTCCCTCTCGCCAGCACACCATTCCCAACGTTTAAGTGCTGACACCGGGCGGCTCCTGGCTGCAAATTCGTTGGCCGCTGGTGGCGACGTCATGATCTGCTGCAGCGTGTACCTTGATGCTAACGTGCGACCCGTAGCTTTGGGGTAACCCCAACCACATGGCCCAGATCGCCAAAAGCCTGCGCGCAAAACACTCCGCCGACAAGCTCTACCTGCTCCTCGCGAAGCGCAACAGCGGCTCCTTCACCTACGATGGTATCGAGCGCGGCGGCGAGCGCGTCTGCGCCGAGATCGAGGAGGAGCTGCGCGCCATCCAGGAAAGAGGCGGCAAGATCACCAAGCTGAGCATCGTGGGCTACTCCCTCGGCGGCCTGGTCTCGCGCTACGCCGTCGGACTGCTTCACTCAAAGGGCATTCTCGACACCGTCGAGTGCATGGTGAGTTTTCTCATGTCACACGCAGTCACTCACTCACCCACAACAACACCATGCACACCCACACTCACACCGCAAATTCACTGACTCCCGCCATAGAACTTCGTCACCTTCGCCACACCGCATCTCGGCGTCCGCACCCCCCTGCGCGGCTGGCACAACCACCTCTGGAACGTCCTCGGCGCCCGCACCCTCTCCATGTCGGGCCGCCAGCTCTTCACCATCGACAACTTCCGCGACACGGGCCGGCCCCTGCTCGCCGTCCTCGCGGACCCCGGCTCCATCTTCCTCGCCGGCCTCAAGCGCTTCAAGCGCCGCACCCTCTACACCAACATCGTCAACGACAGGAGCGCCGTCCACTACACCACCGGCATCACCAAGACGGATCCCTACACGAACCTCGACGGCATCAAGGTCAACTACGTCCCCGGCTACGAAGACGTCATCCTCGACCCGAAGCACCCGATTGCTCCGCGCCCCAAGCTGTCCGGCGGCTCCCGGCCGACGCTGTCTTCCGTCGCCTCGTGGGCCCAGCGCATCCCCTTCGTCCTCGCCATCTCCGTCTTCGTGCCCATCGGCATCGTCGCCTTCCTCTTCAACTCGGTGATCCAGACAGTCCGCTCCTCGAAGCGCATCCAGCTGCACGAGAAGGGGCTCGCGGGCGTCGCCATCGAGGAGTACCGCGGCCCGCTGTGGATGAAGGAGATCCGCGAGGAGGTCGAGCACGTCTACGAGACGCTCAACAGCTCACAGGACCAGGAGTATCTCGGCAGCGAGACCGACGAGGAGGACGACGCGGACGCGCGCGAGATGGACCGCAGCACGACGCAGCTGCTCGCGCGCGAGAGGCGCATGTCGGTGCCCTCGCAGCCGACGCTCGCGCTCGCGCCGTACCAGTTCCAGATGGTCCAGAACCTGGATACCGTCGGGTGGAACAAGTACCCCGTGTGGATCCACAACGACCGGCACAGTCACGCGGCCATCATTGTGAGGTGGGAGAAGAAGACTTTTGACGAGGGCAGGGTGGTGTTGAAGCACTGGTTAAATGAGGAGTTTACGATCTGAAGCTAAAGTGGTGGACGTTGTCTTTTTGCTTGGAGTTGGGAGCGTTGATTAAATGGTACATATCTACTCCTCAGGGAGATGAAGACCTTTTGTGTAAGAGCACTTCGTGTAATATATTTACATTTACGAAACAACCGTGCGGCTTTGGCAACACCTATATAAGCGTGAAGTTCACTACCTTTTCGGAGCAACGCAAGGGCAATAATAGCCATCGGTGATGATGGCTACCGTCTTGAGCGCTGCAACAGAGTCTCAATACAGTTAAGCACCGAAGAAACGATTGAATGCCCCTAACCTACTACTTCAACGTAGTATATTCTCTCATCCTGGGTTGTTCCATCTGGAATAATAAAAAACTGGGAAGGGACGCCAGAGATGATTCCAAAATTTGCTGAACGATCCGCTCCGTCCATGACACTCTTCAGACAGCCATCACAGCGCCATGCTTCTATTCAGAACCCCACATTCAATGCAGAGGCAGACATTGTCATATATTCTTGCCCTGTAACTCAGCGTTTGAAATCGTCTGTTCGCCTTTATACCGCTCTGACGTTTGAAGTCCCATCAATTCCCAGCAACAAAGTAATGTTCTGGCCTTCCTCTCAAGCGTTGAACAGGTAGTCAAGGGTCACCAACCGAAGAGAGCCTTTAGAATCCACATCGAATTACTACCTTCGTACATCCAATTCTCCTAACTTATATTTAAGCGGGTAATTTAGTGTGAATGACGATGCAGGGCAATCGAACTCGACATTGTGTCGGTGCGTAGTGGTTAGTTAGGCATTGCGATTCAGTCGTTCTTCGACTGGTTAAATGGTGAAAAACTTCTGCTGCTCGCCACCGACCGCAACACGCAATCTACTCTTCATCCAGAGTTGATTCATCTAGAATATCACAAAACTGGGAAGAGAAACCGGGCGATGGTCCCAAGTTTCTCACCAATCTGCTGCAGTCAAAGACTCTTCTGAAAACCAACGCATCATATACCATGCTTCTGTCTAAAACTCCGCCGAAACCCTTGATTTATTCTTGCCCTTCGTAAGTTAAAACGGGGAAGAATCCACTCGCTTTTATACACCTCGCCGGCGTTTAGGTGCGGTAGGTTTCCAGGTACTCAACTCGCTGCAGTCTACCTCTCGAACGCAAGATGTAGACCTGAAGGTCACTGAACGAAGCGACTTGGATGTGACATCAAGCCGCTACCTTCTTATGGGCATTTCTATCTATGTTTCTCCTGTGCCGTCCCCCATTTCTGTCATCAGTGTATTCATGCCATATAGGCCGGCCTTGATCACAGATGTGTTGATATACAGCTCCCAAAAGGGACGACAACGTCCTATCCTCACCCTGAGGAGCAACCCATCGCCTTTTTCAAGCTCCGGGTTCAATAAACCATGGGGACACCGACGTCATTGCTCTGTGTCTTTCAAACATCCGATCCTCGTGGTTTAAATACCCGTGGCGACCAGCGTGGCTGCGATGCAGTGAGACTCACACCAAGCAAATAAACCTGATTCTCAGCTATGCTTTGCCACTAGATCCGTCACTGTCGGCACAAATAAGTAACTGAGAAAGAAAACCAAAAGACGGTTTGCTCCATCTTCGGTGCGTTCATTCTTCAAAGGATACGACTTGCACCAGCAAACTTACCCCCACCACCATCACCTTTAACTCACAAATACCTATCCCAAAATCTTGAACTCTAGACGCAACGATCAAATTACATCATAACAACCATAAACATCATCCAAAAAAGAGGCTCATCACCACAACCGCTGCGCCCAAACTCAACACCGAACTTAACCACACTCATGGAACCTACACCACCTCCCACGCCCCCATCGCAAGCCGCACCCCACCCCGATCAACCGCCTCGCTTACCGGCATCGCAAGAGCACAGACCACAACCAAAAACGCCGCGTGAACCCAATCCCCCGGCCCGCGCTATCCCCAACGCAGCGCCCCTTCCCACCCCGGCATCCCATTCAAGGGTCTTCCCAGCCGCGGTCCCCACCTTTATCAACCAACCCTGGAGTCCCCTTTTGCGATTACGTAGTGTGGAAGGGGCAGGGTGCGTGCACGGCACCTTTCAGCTTCTCTGAAGGCAGGACAAAAAAAAAAAGTCAATTGCGTAGTTGGCTCTTCTTCCGCGTTTGTCTTGTGGCGACGACTCGACAGAGTATTGCCGCACGGTTTCATTTCCTTCATCAACATCACGGGAATCTCCAGGTCAGAGGCACAGATTGGACAAGAAACAGTCAGCAAAGATGAGGACGTCGCGCCTCTCAAAGGAGACCTCCGCAATCTTCAAAGCCAGCACCTCGCCGCCCCCAACGCGCCGGACGACGCGCTCCTCCCTCGCCCGGTTCGCGTACACGACCGACTCTCCGGCGCCCGGCACCTCCTCGCTCCAGGACATCGTTCTCGGCAATGACATTGAGGATGCCGTCACGAGCCCGCCTCGCAGGAAACGGAGGAGAGTCGCGGCGGCGGCGGACGATGAAGATAAACCCGGCCCCACCGTCAAGATCGAGACCGAAGCAGTCGAGGTCACGTCTACGAAAGCTACAAAGCCCAAGAGGGAGAGGAAGCCGGCGCGGGTGATCAAGGGCGAGGACATCCGCGTGGAGCCGCCCTCTGACTGGGAGGAAATGTACAACCAGGTCAAAGAGATGCGTCTTCACGGCTCGGCAAAAGATGCGGCCGTAGATACAATGGGCTGCGAGAGACTATTCCATCCCGACGCTTCCGAGCGGGATAGGCGGTTTCACATCCTCATCGCGCTGATGCTTTCGAGCCAGACCAAGGACACGGTGAATGCCGTGGCGATGAACAGGTTGATGACGGAGCTGCCTCCGCATAAAGAGGGAGCGCAGGGTGGCTTGTGTTTGGAGAATATCTTGGCTGTGGAGCCGGACAAGTTGAACGAGCTGATCTGGGCGGTTGGCTTTCACAATAACAAGACCAAGTCAGTAACCATGGGTGATGACCTCGCAAAGCAATGTTGACGGGACTAGGTATATCAAAGCCGCGGCCGAGATCCTGCGCGATAAATTCGAAGGCGACGTTCCCGACACGATAGAAGGCTTGACATCTCTACCGGGCGTAGGTCCGAAGATGGGGTATTTGTGTCTCTCGGCTGCATGGGACAAGACGGAGGGTATTGGTGTGGATGTCCACGTGCACCGCATTACCAACCTCTGGGGCTGGCATAAGACAACGCAGCCTGAAGGGACGAGAATGGCGTTGCAGAGTTGGCTCCCGAAGGACAAGTGGCGCGAAATCAACTGGCTGCTTGTAGGGCTCGGACAGACTGTTTGCTTGCCCGTCGGGAGGAAGTGCGGAGATTGCCAGCTCGGATTGAAGGGCTTGTGTAAGGCGGCGGAGAGGAAGAAAGTAATCGAGGGCCGCAAAGCGAGGGAGGTCAAGGTTGAGGTCGGAGACGACGCAGTCATTAAGACGGAGGAGATTGTCGAGGAACTCGTGAAGAAGGAGGTCGTAGAACCGACAGACGTGCCGGTGCCGGAGGTAGCGCCGGAAGCGAGCGAGCTGGTCGGAGCGGGAGCACCGAAAAGGAGACGCGGAAAAGTAGTTTGACGGCGTGTGAGTGTGATCCGATAACGAGGGATCTCCTGTGAATCAAGTCAGTGAACTCAGCGGTGTTTCCGTAACCATCATCTTGCTACACTCGCGCGCGTCAGCGCAGGGGATGCAGCAAGTCCAACGAATGACTCTTGGGACGACGGCAGTCATATCCGACCGAGGTGCCCGGGGCTTGTCTGCCTCGCCTCGGGCATCGGTGGAGAGCGGGCCCGAAAAGTTCGGAGGAATTCCGATTTCGAGGGGTGTAACGGAAGTGCATGCTTTGGGGCGGTGTCATTGAAAAAAGGTCGCCAAGGTGCACTGTGCAGCGGACGGAGAAGGCGGTGGAAGAGGGGGCGAAATGAATAGTGAAGCAGCAGATACGATATCGGAGATACGCCGGCATTCGCCCGCCAGCAGCGCCCCGTGTCCCGTGTCCGCCCGTGTAGTGTGCCGTCATCGTCAGGCTTCCGGGGGCCATTTTCACAGTGTGACGTGGACACGGCGTAGGCGGGCAGAGGCGGAGGCGAAGACGAGGGCGGTTTGGGCGGGTACTGACTCGCATGGTCAGAGGACGACGAAAACGGGCAGGTGAAGCATGGCGTGCCACGGCTGATCTTCCCAGCAGTGAGACGACATGACAACAGCAAAGGGGGAAAAAGCTGGTGGTTGGAACAAGGAGGCGGCAGAACCAGTCCAAATGAAGACGTTTTGCTGCAGCAGCAGCATCGAACTGACTTGTGCTGAAGGTTTCGAGGGGCATGGTCCGTTTGACGTGGAATGTTCGTCCGTGTCTTATTCGGCTGAAATGGCGGTAACTCTCCGATGCGCAACGCTGAACCATACTCCATGAATCCCGGCTCAGCCACAGCATCTCCGCTGCCGGAACCTCAACGCAGCCTTCAAAGGCACCGTTCGGCAAAACTGAATCAGAGTCATCATGTTTTCATCAAGATGGAAAAGGAAAGACTGCAAGTGAAGTTTCAAAGTGAAATGTAATTGAATAGATCCAAAAATTGATGGCCAATCCTCTCCATGGCGGCCGTATAAAATGACCATGCGCCAATACGCCGTGCGGGAGCAAGTGGAAGCCGAACTATCCTAAGCTAGATAATGGTACACTTCGTCGTGTTAAAAAAAAAAAAGAGTAAAGGCGAACAAAAGACGCCTCGGATCGAGATGCGCGAGTGCCGACAAACAACGCCGCCGTCGCTACTGTTGCTTTCTGCATTATGATGGCGAACATCGTGTCGAGGTTCGCCGGAACTGTATCAAAAAGAATCCATCATGTCGTGCAGAGGTCCCGAAGTGTGAAGGGGGACGTGCATTTGGAGGGTGTTGGTGGTAGAGTCCGCCTCGCGCGCCGGATCTTTCAGCTTTCGGTAGAATCCGAGCTGTTTGTTCCCGGCGTTTGGGTGTTGGACCGGTAAGCCGCATCTCGACGGGGCGTATAGTCGCGCGGACGGCCATGTCGGCGTGGAGATGGGAAGACAGGATATGGCGTAGTAGAGTTTCCTCATACACCGCGGATGACCTGGGTGCGCTCGGCCTCGAGCTGTGCAGCGTTGCGCTCGTGAGACTGCTTCTTGCACTGCGTTTCAAGGCAAGTTAGCACAACAGATCTTGATCTCGTAAGACGGTGCCGACGCCGAGGAGCCAGGAACACGCGGGATCATAGGTGTAACTTACGTCTTCCAAGCCATCGCACTTGTGGTCCTCGAGGAGACGGTGCTTTCCGCAGAAGTGACCATTGCAGAAGCCGCAGTCTCCGACGATGCGCTGAGCAGCGTCCTTGCACTGCTTGAAGGTGCAGCGGATCTTCTTCTGAGGCATGCTGGGTGGTTGTGGTGTTGGTGACGTGGTATGTGTCGTCAGGCGGTCTGTTGTCAGACGAGCAATGCGACGCTGTCTAGACGAGGCAGGAAGAGTCTTGTCTGCGTCGAAGGGGAGGCTGGATGAGGTTGTCGACGGCCGAGCTCGCTGGAAGACGAGGAGAAGTGGACTTCGAGACGGGACAGATGGGAGTGTCGAAGGATGCAATGTGAGGTGAGGAGAGAGGAAGACAGGAAGAGAGAACAAAGTGGAAATGTTGGTGAGTAATAAAGGCAGAGGCAGAAGTTGGCTGGAGGCGAATTGTGTCAGTCGGTCAGTGATGATCTAATAAGCAAGGCCGGGTCCAGGTCCAGGCAAGCCAGGCCCAGGTCGAAGGCGGGAGAAGCGCTCACAATGACAAGACAACAAGACAAGGAACAGCGGCGTGGAGCAGGGGACAAGGTGGCTGGTGGAGCTTGAGACGGGGGGTGAGGTGGAGGGAAGGAGGGGGGCGTGTGGTGCCTTCTGTTTGGAAGTCGCACGCCCCTGACTTGAGTGTTTACGCAGCACAGCACTATCCGTACATAGTGTGCTGCGTGCACTAAGGTAGTAGGTTCCCGTCTGTAGCGGACGGTGGATGTGGTGGTGATGGTGGTGGGCGGGATGCACCAGATGATGGATTTGCGGGTGTGTTGGGTTCAATGTCACCTACTACTGCAGAGGAGCCACATTGATTGGCAGCTTCTCATATGGTACACTCAGCATCCGACGACCCTCTTCAAACGGGTATGGCCAACACTCATGCAGGGCACTTCAGGCCCATCGGCGGCGCCAATGCAGGATTGATTAAACACACAACTCGGACGGGAGGCGTGACCACAGAGCCCACACTCATCCAAGTACATAGTAAACCTGCCCGGTGCGGTGCTTGCTAAGAGCCTCTCCTCTCCAATGAGGGCGGTAAAGGTGAAGGCTCCGATGCAAGCTGTACCCGACTGCGTGTGCTGCGCAGCAATCTGCAATCTGCAATGCACGGCCAGACCATTAGCCATTCTCTACCTACGGACCGCCGTGTCCACGGTGTCTACGCAGTAGTGTCATCCATGCCTACCTGCCACGCTGTGCTAAGGAGGCCGTTTCCTTTTCCGCTTGCAGAACCCAATGGAACAAATGAGCGAGGCAACGGAGAGATTTGGGCAGAGAGACAGAGTGGACGACCTCGTTCACTGTCAAGTACGGGAATGGAAACGGACATGCAGGTCGGTACCAGTGTACCGTACCGTATGTACTGGTTGAGGGTCAACAAATGGAGAAGGACAATCAAGGCTCTGGGTAATAAACAGGGCCCGTATGAGGTGAGGTGTCAGAAGAGGCGGCCCTTTGTGCAGCCGGAACAGTGGGCTTGTTTCCCTGTCATGATGGGAAAAAGGCAGCAACACGACTGCGTAAGTCAGCCGTGCCAACCGCGGTGCCTTACGTATTGACTGAGGTGTACCGCTGAAGCAAGTCACTGGGTGATCGGATGGGGCGAGGCAACGCTGATGGAGCCCTGGCGGCGTGAGAGGACGGGGTCGTCGAGGGTCGGGGTCCAGGGCGAGACGAGACACTGGGCGCTCTGCAATCCCGAGGTTCAAAGCCACCGGTACTGCGTAGTGTCGTGGTCTCCGTACCTCGTACAAGACGGGAGGTACTTATAGCTGCTGCTACTGGCAAGACAAGTATGGGCGCTGCGCTGGCCTGTGCCTGTGCCTGTGCCAAATGGGCGCCTAGGCAATGCCGATGACACCGTGTTGCGAGGCTCCGAAAACGGTCAAATGTCGTCGGGATGGACTGAGCTGGACTGGACTGGCCCTGCGCCGCTTCATCACACGGGTAGACCAGAGTCAAAGGGACCGCGTCCAAGGCAAAGGGTCCCGTCGTGCCGTTCTGAACCAAAGGGCTATCTCCGTGTTTCTTGGTCTGTTTCCGACCCGGATCGATGGGTCGCTGCTGCCGGATCTGCAACAGAGCAGCGTGTCTTTGCGTGTGATCGCTGGCAGGCCAGTCGTCAAAGCTGTAATGGCTCACTGCTGGCTGGCTGATGATGCTGATGAACATTGGCCAGAGACGGGGCGGGGTGTGGTGAGACTGAACATCCATCCACGCACCGTGCCTTCCGAAGGGAGATAGATGGTCTTGACTTGTGGGTTGCGATGATGGTGGTCCATCATCCAAGCATCCATGGCAAGTTGCAAGGCCAGGCGACGCAAGGTAGCCGACAGGTGAGGTGATACGTCAGCGGTGGTTTGGAATTTGGCGAGATGAGGTGACTTTTAAGTGCCAGTGGTATCCGTAGCCGTAGACTCAGCAGCAGCAGCAGCAGCAGCAGCAGCGAGCGACTGTTGCTGGCTAGGGCGTGTGCTTGGGGATTGAAATCCCGGTGCGAGTCAGGAATAAGCAACAATAAGCAACAGCGAGAGTGACGGCGGAGAGTTGGACAATGCAGATGCAGAGTGCTGGATGCAGATCATCGACTGCCCACTGCGACTTCAACTTCCGATTGTGTAAGCGGGCTGGGTTCTCGCAAGAAGGAACCACGATGCGGATGGGCAGTTGCCGAAGACAGGACGGCAGGAGGCAAGACACGTGGAAGTGCCTTCCTTCCAGCAAGGTAAGGTGGTCAAGTAGGAGCAAGACTGGCAACACGCGGAAGGAGAGACGTCTGCCTCCAAAGGAAGGAACGAGGAGGAAGGCAGATCCCCAGGCAGATCCAACCTGTAACTGCCTTGCCTCGGATCACCTTGGTACTTATCCTGCTCCTCTTTGCCTCCATTGCCAACGCTTGCAGCAACCCAAAACCCAGCCCGGCTTCATTCATCAAGATGCATCCCGTAGCGTCCCGTTACGACTCCCGGACGCTGGCTATTCTACGATACACTACTCACCAACCAACTCAAGGGCTCCTACTACATTTCCTCGTTTGACTAGCTGCCTTGGACTATCTGCGGACGATGCGGAAGACATGCGCCACCCAGCATAGACTTACACCAGCCGGGCAAGGACGCATTATCTATCATTACCACCATCACCACCAATACCTTACTTCGTGTCTACCTGGGTGCCTGGTACCAACGAACACCATCGACAAACCACTCCGGCCGTGTCAGCTAGAGAGTCCGCATCGCCCTGCCCTCTACAGACTACATACAAAGACGAGGCAAGGCACCGCATGGCACTGCACTGGGAAGACTGTCGCATGGCCCCATGGATCATGGATCATGGCTCCTGCACGACCGCGGCCTGCAGCAATCATCCCAGCCCGCCGTGCCCCGACCTGCTCTTCGTTCGTAACCCGCTACGGAAATGGTTGGCGATGGATGGACGACTGACTTGCGTGTCAGCGCTTGGGGTCTCGTTGGAATCGTCAGTCACCAGTAGCACCTCGTCGCCGTCGCCCTCTCCTTTCATCTTGCGCATCCGCGCCCAACGTCCTCCCCCACATGCTAGTCCGCCAGCAGCCTAGTATTCGCCATCATCGCAGCCTCCACAAGCTATGGAGTCCATCGCCCTCCAAACACTGCGATGAACCGTCCCTCCCTCAGCAGCCACCACTTCCCAAGTACGCCTCACTTGTCTCGTCTGCTCTTTTACACTTCTTGACGGGCTGCAGTGACGTGCAAACAAAGGCTAGCATCAACTCAAGCATAAGGCAAAGTTGCTTTTAATGGAAGGATTAAGCCTCCTGCGACCCCTTACCGGCCCGAAGTCATTGCTCTGGCAATGTCTGCAAGGAATAACCTCGTCCTCACCACCCAACTCCTGCGCAGTACAAATCCCCTCGGGGCCTCCGCATTTGCCATGACCCGGGCACCTTTATTCCCGATCCAAAAAAGATTCCAGCGTTGACAATCCCATTGGGTCAATCCGCGACGACCGTCCCGTACTCGCGGTGTGAGTCTGCGACGACCGTCACTGAGAACCTGGCTTCGCTGAGGAGAGAGAGGGCCACCGCTGGACCGAGCTGTGCAGCCGCAGGGCGTTGGCATGACCAGTGTGCCACTCAGGCCTGCTGGTCGTGTCCTACACAAATCCCAGGCTCGGCTCCGGATAGTAAACGGCTTTCTAGACTTGCGCCTCCTTCTACCGAACCGGTGCACCCACTGGCCTGATCTTCCCAAACTAAAAGTTGAGTTCTGACAGATGGGGAAAACGAGAACTGGCAGCTGCGGCATCAAACCAGCTGCAACTCGCGCGAAGCGGTGCCGCCCAGGCTAGCGCCGTGCGACCCGACCTCCTACCATATTGGATCTGACCTGCTGCAGCCACTGCGTCCAGTTTCTTGGGAGCAGTATCACTGGCCGTCGACTAGGGTGTTGTGAGAGCCACGACGATGTCTCCAGCCGGACAAGATACGGATACAGCTCGCAAGTCAAGGACACTTACACGGCCGGGGTAGAACTGCGACTGAACATGCCGCCCGGCATTGTCTGTCTTCTTTCACTCCTTCAACGTCGTATCTTGTTCACCGTACAGGGTGTCTGTGGCCACATCTCGTATGTCCTGGGCAAGCAACGGGATGAACAACTGAATACGAAGCTGTTCCGGACTCGCGATCCTGGTATCGCTACCGACACTACCGCTACTAGTGCTGTCGTCGAACGTGGCAGGGCCCGCTCGTCTTATCTTATCATCCTTGAGGGGTAGACGTACATGGGTATTCTGAAGACGTTCACGAGACCAACAACTGGCAAGCTTGCGGCGCCGAGTAATATTCGCCGACTCGCCCGGCGGCCGGAAGCCCAAGGCCGCTTTGCATTCCCCCTTTCCGCCTATTCGAATACGCCCAGCAGAAGCCGTCCAATCCTTCTTAATCTACCCGCTGATCGGCATCTCGAACCGCCGACGAACAGAAATGTCCGGGGTCAACAGCAGGCACATGTGTTGGCATGTGGCTTGATCTTTCTGGCCTTTCTGTCTTCCTGGATCCCTCGCAACAATGGCGGCTGAAACACCGAAGGCCATTCTAGTCTTCTTCCCGACAGATCCTTCCGCTCCATATCCCATCTCTCGAGACAATCAAGCAATCCTCAATCTCTAAATATGGAGTTGTTGACATGTTTATTTACAGCACATGCAATGTTCATTGTTCAACGTGGGGTATCAGCTTATGTATCTGATCCAATTCCCCTCTGCCCCAACAAATAATCGATACAACGCTTTGGAGATTGCGAGTCTAGCGTTGATTGCCCATCAAAATTAGCTATTCAATGCGTGGTCGTCTCCCAATCCTGATTTCCGATGGTGGGGGAATCCCTACACCTTCGCACCGCCTCCCCAGTCACAACCTCAACCCAGCCGTCACCCTCCCAAATTAACCCGAGGCGCCATATCCGTTTGCTATTATGCGGACGATTGGATGTCGGACGGTGAAGGTTGACCGAGCCGAGAAGCGGAAGCGAATGTGTGATTTATTTCCCCACGGTTCATTCCATTTTCGCCAGCCCCAACAAGCCACAACAACAACACCCCTGGACCACATCGTCCGATTCCCCAGCTTTTCCTGTCAAGCCCCTGTCAGCGAGCCAACGGAGAAGCAAAAAGAAAAGGGATTGCACAGCTGCACAACAAACGCTGCAACCCCCTCTATTGATACAATGTATAATTAGCGCCTTTGGCTGCCAATTTACAGGGGGGGGGGGGGCTCTCTCGTCCTTCAGGTAGGAACACATCAGCCGCCATTGCGGGATTGCAGCTGTGATGGACACCTCTAGCCCGGCTGACCTCTCCGCTCCGAGACAATGTAGGTTGCCATGTTAGCACACCACCTTCTATCACTTTTTAAACAATGAACAATGGGTAGCGGCATGCCCTTTATATGTATGCAGTCTGCGGGAAAACACGACCCCAATGCGTACAAACAAACACGCCAGGGGACGTTTCTTTTTGGTATTTTTCTGTTTCCTCCCCCCCCCTTCGTCTTAAACAATGTCTCGGCCAGCCTGCGGAAGGAGACAAAGAAGACGCAACACACGACTCCCGCGCAGGCTGCGGCCACCAATTTTTTATTCAAACAAAACGGGAAGGTAGGCGCACTTGGCAGAATGCGGTTCGGGGTTCGCTACGATAGGAGAAGAAAGAAAGATAGATAGAAAGAAAGAAAGAAAGGGAGGGGGGATGATTCTCAGCTTGATCCCGACAAAACCTTTCTCTCCCGTTCGTCGGGCTGTGAGTGGCACAACAGTCTACGGATGCTCGGGTATCCGCCGACGACCGGGCAGCCGGGGCGTAGTTTCCTGCTTGTTTGCCAGGCCCGGACGGTGAAAGTGGGTGTGGTTGATCCGATGTTTGACGGCAGGCTGTTCATGGGGTTAGGCGCTCGAGAAACATGCTGAACTCTATCTTTCTTGGGGAGTTTTGGAAGTGGCATTGTTGATCCCAAAGTTTACCCGTTTGGAGGCTCAATGGACGGGTTGTTTGGATTGTGGTGCTTGATTTGCTGATAAGCGTGTTCCTCACGTGCTCCTGGGGGAAGAAGTTCATGCTTGGGCTGGGGAGGAGGAGGGAGGAGGAAGAGGAGCAGGTTTGTTCGACCAACATCAGCTGAAAAGTCACGGGGAGAAGGCGTCAGCAATGTTTCAATAGTTCCTGGCGTCCACGAATGCACCGGTAGGGAAAGTCAAGGGGAGGGGTTTTTTTCTTCTTTTTTTTCCCCCCTTTTTTCGGCTGGTCTGTATCCGGGTTTGCGATCCCATGGACACGGAGCGGGAGTCTGCAGTAAGCTGAAAGCTGTGCGTCTTGCCTCCGCTGCAAGGAGGTGGTCACACTGCGCAACGAACATACCACCATCCCTGGACGGGAAGGAGGTCTGGAAGTGACAGCGCGCCCGCCCGGCGCGCTGGGGCGTGAGTGACTTGAGGGGTGAGGCGCCGGGGTGGGCGGCGTAGTTTATCGGCGCCGGAAGCGAGAGTGATCTTCGGGTCTGCCGAATCCGGCCGGCGGCGGTTCTGGAACGTCACGGCTCCGGTAGATGACGGAGGGGCCAACGGTCAAGGTTCACACATACATACCCACGCACACATGATGATCATCTTGTCTCAGAGTCCCTTCTTTTCTTCTTCTTACGACACGTCGCTGTGTATTGCTATCGAACATTGCTGTGGTACGCCATTGCGTAGGGACAGGCTGAGCGGCAGAGCCTCCTCGTTGTCGTTGTCGTCGTCGTAGTCGTGGGCTTCGTCGCAGTCGTTCTTCGTCGTCATCGAGTCGTAGACCGTCGTCACCGTCATCGCCACCACCACCACCATCTCGCCATCCACCTGGCTTCACAATTTTGCATCCCGGGATCTCGCGACGAATGATTTGATATCGTTTTCACTTTTTTTTGTCATTAAACTATCAGTAACTTTTTTTTTTAACAAACACTGAATTGACACGAGAAAAACAACGTCGTGCAATCAGAGCCGTGTGTTCGTGGATGCTTACTTGCGCATGTCGACCACGGCTCTGATGCAGTCGCCCTGCTTCATGGTGTCGAAGGCCTCGTTCATCTCCCCGAGGGTCTTGCGGTGGGTGATGAACTCGTCGACCTTGAGGTCGCCCTTGATGTAGTCCTGGACGAGGCCGGGCAGCTGGGTGCGGCCCTTGACGCCGCCGAAGGCGCAACCCCTCCAGACGCGGCCGGTGACGAGCTGGAATGCTGTGGTACAGGTGTTAGTGTCGTGGCCTTGGGTTAAAGTACGGAGGGGGACATGAGGCAGTAAACTTACGTCTGGTGGAGATCTCCTGGCCGGCGGCAGCAACACCGATGACGATGCTCTGTCCCCATCCCTTGTGGCAGGCCTCGAGAGCAGCACGCATGACACCGACATTACCGGTGCAGTCGAAGGTGTAGTCGCAGCCGCCGTCGGTCATCTCGACGAGCTTGTCGACGATGGTGGTGCCCTTGGGGAGCTCGGTGGGGTTGACGAAGTCGGTGGCGCCGAACTTGCGGGACCACTCCTCCTTGCTGGGGTTGACGTCGACGACGATGATCTTGGCGGCCTTGTTGACGACGGCGCCCTGGACGACGGAGAGGCCGACGCAGCCGGCGCCGAAGACGGCGATGTTGTCGCCCTCCTGGACGTTGGCGGTGATGCGGGCGGCGCCGTAGCCGGTGGTGATGCCGCAGCCGAGCAGGCAGGTGCGGTCCATGGGGGCGTCCTGCTGGACGGCAACGACGGAGATGTCGGCGACGACGGTGTACTGGGAGAAGGTGGAGGTGCCCATGAAGTGGAGGAGGTCCTTGCCCTTGCACTTGAAGCGCGAGGTGCCGTCGGGCATGACGCCCTTGCCCTGGGTTGCGCGGATCTTGCCGCAGAGGTTGGTCTTGCCAGACTTGCAGAACTTGCACTCCTTGCACTCGGGGGTGTAGAGGGCGACGACGTGGTCGCCGGGCTTCACGTTGGTGACGCCCTCGCCGACGGACTCGACGATGCCGGCGCCCTCGTGACCGAGGACGATGGGGAAGGCGCCCTCGGGGTCCTTGCCGGAGAGTGTGTAGGCATCTGTGTGTGTGTATGTTAGGTCTCTGAGGTCTTGTTGGTGGTATTCGATCGAGGGGGCTTCCGGGATGTTTGCCGGGAGCTGGAAATGTGGCCTCGGAAGCTAATCCGAAGCTCCTACGTGACGATGTGAGGGTTTATGTTGGGATTGACTGACCTGTGTGGCAGACACCGGTGTAGTAGATCTCGATACGGACCTCGTGGGCCTGGGGAGGGCCGACTTCGATGTCCTCGATGCTCAAGGGCTTACCGGCCTCCCAGGCGACGGCAGCCTTGCAAGTGATGGTCTGTTTCGGAGATCATTGGGTCAGCGGAGAGCTCGGGAAACGTTCAATGGCGGGCGGATTGGCGGAAAAAGACGACGAGTCGTAGCTAAGCTACCCCGCAATGTGAAGCCGCAGCAGCAGCATCGACTGTGCAGGGAACATGACGGTAGAGATTGGACATACCTTTCCTGCAGTGGCAGACATGATGGGTGTTGTATTTGATGAAGGGAGGGTCGATGAGAACCTTGATGGAAGAGGAATCACGCACTAAGCCTTGCTTTACTGGGCAGGGTCAGGTATTTATTTCAAGAAGGAGGGGGGGAAATGGATCTCGAGATGCAGATACCACACACACACCCGACCCAAGACCCAGACGAACTGCCGCTTGGCTATGGCTGGGCGTGCGAATGGATCTCCAAACCCCACCCCGCTCTATGCTTTTTTCCCCTCCTTCAGAAGAGAAAGCACTGGACGCGCCGTGGACGGGGAGCTCGGGGGTTCGGGGAGGGGGATACGCAACTCAGATGGCGACTACTTTGAAAAGCGGGGCTTAAAACAGCCCGTCATTGAGTGCTGGTAAAACAGTTGATGCCAGCCGCGACTCTCGGTAGGTAGGAACCTTACAGCCATTGGAAGCATTGCACCGGCTGCGAGTGCAGAATTACCCCAAACCAGTACGTCATTGGCCGGGCTGGGCTCATGCTCTTCCTTCCTCGACCTCAGTTAGCGGAAGCGAATAAACCCCGGAATTCGATGTTATTCGCTGTACAATGTCATCTGTGTTCTAGGCAAGAGCACACTGTAGTAGGCAGACCAACCGGCCAGCCAGCCGGGCAACCCCTCCTCCACCCGTCCGGCGTCTCTTCGCTGTTCATGGCTTGCTGCCCATTTGATACTTGTCTGCAGGAGGGGCCGCCAAAAGTTTAAGCCGTCGGGGTTAGGCCTTTGAGGTGCCATTTGCGTCCCCATTCAGGCATAGGCCGTCGGCGATTGTTACGAGAAGCCAAGCCGCTGCCGCTCGCGATGCCCTTCCGTTTCGCCAAGGGGGAAAGGACAAGCACGAGGCCCGGAGAGTGTGTGTCGGAGTAAGAGCTGGAGGAGTCACGGAGCACAGCCGCTGACCAAGACAATCCGACATATGTCCGGGCCTGGACCGCCGAGGGGAGTCTGTTACCTACAGGCTACGGCATTGTGCTTCTCTGTGCCAAAATTGCCAGCCGTATTCTGCCTGCTTGGGTAGCTCTATCCTATCTTATCTCCAGGTCGGACGGTGACCCGACGCCGAAGCCGGCCGTGAAATGCTGGAGCCGGCGTTAGGTAAGAAGCCCGCAGAGCAACGATAAGACGGGGTCGTTGTCCGTATACCGACCTCCGTTGTAGATGATTGATATTGTGACATAATAGGAAAGAACCTTTGACCACCTACTACATCAAAACCCCAGAAAACACCACAAGGCAGAATACATCAAAATGACAGCACGAGTATCCGAGTGAAAGAAATCATGCCACATTACCCCGCAAACGCAGTGTTGTGTTGATGCAGCCAAGCAGCCATCACCATCACCATGTCATCATATCTTCATAGTGTGGAGGGAACGTCTGAACTCTGCTGTGCCGAAACTTCCAAAAATACGACCCCGACTTTCAGTAGTGGAAAGCAGAAATTGGGGAGTGCATGGAGTTTGGATGCATCGCCTGAGCAATGTGCCACACCTCTTGTCGGGAGTCGGAAGCGCGTGTGTGAGGTGAGGTGGGATGGGGGAGCTCTCGGTTTTTAGTGCCTGTTACGTACTTTTAGCGGCCAGCTCCCCAGCTGAGAGCTCCTTGCAAGAAAACTGGCAGGCGGCCGGCCAAAGTGGGGCCACTGGTGCGGCTTCCTCCGCGTTGACCAGGCGAGCATCGCGAACCTCCAAAATTTATCCAGCCAGCGCGTCCAGCCAAACATCGCAGAGCTTGCTGCCCAGCCTTGCTCATCCACCACGACACGCGCGCCCATCCCAACCCCGACAATCCCGTCAATCCCGACGAACGCGACACGATCAATTGTATCGCTTGCTGACACGACCAAAAATTTCCTTTCATTTGCACACCGCCGGCGAAACGAGACGCAGCCGGGTGACCTGAGGTCGCCCGCAATCAGTCGCCATGCCCAACAAGTTCAGCTTCAACGACGACTGGAGCAGCTCGCCGCCATCTACTCCTGGCCAGAACACAGGCAAGGGATCAGCTTATCCCTTTGGCGATAATCCGTCGACAACACCCGCAGGCCCTCCGCCGTCGTCTCAGGCGTCATTTACACCTGCCGGCGCACCGTCTGCATCCTACCTCGGAAGCTCCCTGTTGGGAGCTAGCACTAACCAGAAACCGTTCAGCTTTGGCGGCGCGAGCACCTCAGGCCCTACGAAAAATCTCTTTGGACGCAGCGATGCCACGTCCCAGAACCCTTTCTCGCAGAAGCCGCTGGGCCAGTCGATCCACCAGAGCTCAAAGCACGTCAGGCAGCCCTCGGGACTGAGCAAGGAGTATGGAGCCGCAGAGCGCGATGTAACCTACGACAACCGCACCGGTCGTTACATGATACCCGACGACTCGGAAGAGGAAGAGGAGGACGAAGAGGAGTACGACGAGCGTGAGGAAGCCGATGCTGAGATGGAGCGATACCTCGAAGCCGATATCGATGAGGAGGATGCTGATGGCGAAGCAGAGGACGAAGAATATGCCGAGGACGACGATGACATGTTTCTGAACATGCACCATAGCACGCGCCACGACGACGAGCCTGTCTACTCCGACGATGGGGTGGATGGCGGTAACGGGGAGGAGTCGGACCTTTTGCTCCTGGCAACACCAGCGGCGACGGAGCGCATGCGCAAGGAAGCTGAGGATATCTTCCGTGCCTCATCTATGCGTCGCTCTTCAGCCTCCAGACGAAAGGACTTCAAGTACGGGGCGATCGCAAAGGACCTATACAACCAGATGGGGATGACGGTGATCACAGAGTCGCCCGAGGTTGTTTTGAAGACGGAGGACTTGGTAAACCAACTTTACGACGAGGGAATTGGTGCGCAAGAGGACCCGAACAAACTGGATGGTTCATTGGCGACGATTGTGTACCCCTTGGTCGAGCTCTGGGATGACTTCTCCGAGACGCTGCCCATGCCCGAAGGAGAGCATGTCGCTGAAATTGGACCTGGGCCTGACGCTGAGCCCTTCCACAAGGCCGCCTACATCGCCAGGTTGGTCCTCCAAATGCATCACACCCGCTTTGCTGAGGGCCCCGGTGAGGTCAAGGCGCCACCTCTGCCTCAAGTCCTCTTCAACTGGATCGAGGACAACCACAACCTCTACCCTGATCAGTTCAATATCGTGATGCGTCACAGGCCAAGCCCCGCCAGCCACAGCCTCTTCTGGCCTACACTACGAAGCGCACTCATCCGCGGCAACGTTAACCTTGCTTCCCAGTTGCTGAGGAATGCCGGATGGGAGTCTGTTGGGAAGGGAACTCGCGCAGAACTGGCGTACAGCGGCAAGGCTTTGGACAACCTGCAGCGTGCTGTCGGCATAACATGCGAGGCACTCGATATGTGCCCAGGGAACAAGGGTAACTGGGACCTCTTCAGCAGTGACTGGACGCTGTACCGTATCCAAGCTAAGGGCTCGCTGGACAAACTGCAGCGGTTCGCAGAGGGCAAGGATAAGGGTTTGTATGGCGGCGACAGCGACGACAGCTCATACGGCCCTGGCCGCACATCCCTGGCTCGCCTAGCCCGGAAAGCCGAGGGACAGGTTCCTTGGGATATCTACGAACATCTCCAGACCATTTACCAGATCATCATGGGCACTCCTGATGCCATTCTCGAGACGGCGCAAGATTGGTGCGAGGCAACGATTGGTCTTTTCGGATGGTGGGAAGAGGGACGCGGACAACAGAAGAGCCTGCGCATGTCTCGATCACAGGGACTGCGTCTGCCAGCTGTTTCATCTGGCCCGGAGAGCTATTTCGAGCGCCTGTCGCTTTCTTTCCACACTGCGATCGAGTCGGATTTCCACATCAACGCTATGAACCCTGTCGAGGTGGCCATTGCTTCCGCTTTTGAGTCGAACTTCGCCGCGGTGATTGGCATCCTGCGAGCATGGTCGTTGCCTATTGCTTCTTCTGTGGCGGAGCTTGCATCTCTCGGCCAGTGGCTCCCGAAGCCCGAGCCGCCCAACCTAATTACTATGGACAGCTTGGATATGGAGGATCTCGACATCCTTGGAGTTAGCCCCCAGGGGGCTGATGAGGTGGAGGGAATCAAGGACACGACGCTCACGCATTACGCACGAGAATTGGCCGGAATCGACCAATTATCTGAGACTCGCAGTGGCTGGGAGATGGCGATCCAAGTGCTGGGTCGCATGGACTCGGCCGCCAAGTCTGAGGAGATGGTGGGCGAGCTGCTTGGTGACATTCTGCAAACCATCGACGGTGATTCTGGCGTCACTGTGGACAAGATCTGGAGGATTTTGAACGATCTCGGCATGATCAACTACGCCGAGCAGACCGCAGAGGTATGATGACTTCCTTTGAAGAGAGTGACGCGTCGGCTAACAAATTGCAGACGTACGCAGACATCCTGGGAGAAGAATCTCACAGATATGGAGAGGCATTATGGTACTACGCCCTTGCCCACAGACCAGGCAAGGTCCGCGAAGTGCTCAACCTCCTCATGTCATACTCTCTCCTCCACTCTACGGTTTATCCTCCTGCGAACGACCTGGACGATCACCTTTACAAGCTTCTGAACGAGCGATCGCAAACTCTGGAGCAATATGCCAAGCAGGACCTCGAAGCGGCACAACTTCTCGGCCGCATGCTCAGTGGATACGCTACGCTCAGAAAATACTACGAGATTCGGGATACCGACGGACTGGCAAGCATGTCGGCACACAAATCTACTTCTCTTCGCAAGCAGGCCGCGTCCGCTCTAATTGCTGTCGTCGCCAGCTCCGATGACAACATCCGCGGCGGCCTGTACGATGAGACGCGTGATGCCGTTGTCAGCGAGGACTTTATTCTTGCGTTGCTTGGCGAGGCTCTTCCGTTCGTCAACCAGAGCCCCGCAGTCATCACATTAGATCAAATGGACATCCTTCTCAAGGCGATTGAGGACATTCAGACGGTCAACTCAACAATATTCAGTGCCGCCGACGAGTTCTTCAAGCTCGTCCTGGCTTCGGCTCAAGGTCTGAAGGGTTCTACGCCAGCGGACCTGATGCGCAAGAGCACCGGCTCCCTCAGCGGAAGCTACATGCTGAGCGGCAGCTCTATGCTCGCGAGCCAGCTGAACCGATCCATCAGCGGCAGTGCCGGTCTCTCACGCGCTAACACCAAGCGTGGCTGGGATTGGAGAACAGGCTTGACGGCGAATGCATCGGCGGAGGACGTGCTTCGAGTCCTGAGGCTGGGCTTGTCGCGAGACCTGGCAACATTGTGGCTGGCAGACGCTGATAACACGCCATTGTACTAGGACCGCATTGGACGTGTCGCGGGTGTCAAGCGCAAGCGCGGCAGTACGGTGGAGGAAGATGGAACGGGACGGAGTTTTTAAAGTAGGCACGGGCATTACAAAAGAAATTCAGATGTATAATACCTTGGTTTCATCCAGAGAGAGAGAGAAAGGCCTTGCCGGTGTTGGTTTTACTGTCTTATGTCGTTAAATGAGACCACAAACTGATGATAACATTCGTACAATACTGAGCTTGTGAATGACAGTGGATGTTCCTCCCGTGGTTTTTAAGAAGCAACGGGAGTTGTCCCTCCCGTACGGTTGTGGGGGTGGGTCCATGCTTTCTTTTTTCCAGCAACCAACGAAAATCGACTCTCTCATCCCCGATCATCACACTTCCAATTCGCCTTCGTTGGGTTCATTCTCTTCTTCCTCGACCCTCAACAACTCATGTTGAAATGTCAATCGCTATAACACAATGATGAGGGCACCGACTAGAGCTGCCCGTCTCATTGAGACCGTGGGACATGCGCGGTCGTTCGCGTCGACGGGAGCCCTGCGGGCGCTTCCATGGAGCAGCAAACGCGTCCGTGTCGGACCACTGGCAATCATTTCGAATTTCCACCGTTCTCACGCGATTAATACGTCTGATTCTTTTAAGAAGGAGCTTTCCGAGGCCGTGGCGGCAGAGAGTGAGTGTGGTGGGGATGAGGCCCATGAAGATGACCGTCAACCATCAAACGAGATCGATGACCGCTGGGAGCCCTATCGCCGGGAGAGGATCAGCCCTCGCCGCCGGTCGCAGGCGGTGCGAGAGGTCCACGCAGAGTTGAGTCGCATGGAGAGGGATCGCTCGAGGCTTGCTCACAAGACGCGCCTGGATGAGCGTCTGGGGTCGAGGAGAGGGCTGGGAAGCAGGGAGCTCCCGATTTTGTTCAGCCGTTTATCGATCGCAGCAGGAGGAAACGAGACGAAAAGGAGCAAAGGGAAAGGGAGCGCCATGCGGAGGTGCGCCATGAGAAGGAGCGAAACCACAACCAGCCCGTCGTCATCACCATCAACGCTCAACCGGGGCAGTGTATCGGTGCACGCGACAGTGACCCTTACTCCTCATACACAACTTCAAGGGCGGACACAGCGCCAGAAAAAGGACCTGAACGCCCGAGACGGCGGACCTCTTCACATGACGAGGATGCTCACGTGGCCACCGAAGATGGATCTGTTGGGCCATTGGCACCGGAGGCGTCTGTTTCGCCTTCAGTCTCGTCGGAAGAAAAAGTACGACCGCCGGTGGAAAAATCGGGCATCAAGGATGAGGCGAGTAAGGCTAATGAAGGTGACGAAATCCGAGTCACCAGCGGCGATGAGAAACCCTGGGGGAAGCCGGGACTATGCTCTCTCTGCGATCTCAAGTCGAATGAGATAACAAATCACCACCTCATTCCCAAATCAGAAAGGGCAAATATATCATTCAAGCACAGGAAGCGCAAGAATGTAACAGTCCCCGTCTGCTGGCCCTGTCATCAGATGCTGCACTCAATGCACACAAATAAGGAATTGGCGCAGGGGGTCAACACGATGCTTGCCCTTCGGAAGTCACCGAAACTGAAAGCCTGGTTCGAGCTGAGACGGAATCAGGGTCTTTCATCAAATGCGGAGGCCGACGTGGAGAGCAAAGACAAACCGGGGCCACCACCATCGATGAAGGATACTGTTCGCAGGATATTGTTGACGATCAAGGCGGCAGAGTGGGATCCTATGAGCGGTGGGCGCGGATCGCATCCACTTCAGGCCATCTGCTTGCTCGTTCGCGCGATTCTCTCGTATGAACGCGCATCGGTGCAGTTGACGAGCTCGCCAGCAAGTCATATGCCTCCGCCGTCCAAAAGCGTGAGCGAAGGCGATGTCAGGACGCTGATTCGCCAAGAGCCAGAGCTAACAGTGTGGTATCAAAAAATTGTTCTCACGCAGGAGAACCTAAAGCCGGTCGTAAATTCTAAGCCGGTCGTAAATCCTAAGCCGGTCGTAAAGCCTAAGCCGGTCGTAAAGTCTAAGCCGGTCGTGGTCCCTAAGCCGGTCGAGGATTTCAGGGAATCAGAGGGCTCTAAGGAGATAGAGGACCCTAAGGAAGCAGAGGATCCTAAGCTGGTCGAGGCTCCCAAGGAGGTTAAAGATCCTAGGAAGGTAGAAGATTCTAAGGAGGCCGAGGACTCTAAGGACGTCGGGCATCAAAAGCTGGTCCAGGAGACTGACACTACACAGCTTCCTCAGCTTCCCCAGCTTCCCCAGCTTCCCCAGCTTCCTCAGCTTCCTCAGCTTCCTTCGCCGCCGAAGTACCCTTAACCGGGATAGCCGCGCTGCAGCCACCAAGGTCCTATTCTTTGCAAGTAGACTTCACCTCTAGGTGGATATTGGCCAATCTACCTTCCTGGAGCCGCCATTCAGCAAGCAGCAAGTACTGGGGCATTGGGCGAGAAAAAGTAGATCAGATGCAATGGGGCACTCGATTTGCGGAAGCCCAATTCCAAGGTTGTGAAGATTAGGAGGTAGGAAGCAACGGCAACTTAAACAACAAAACGGCCTGTGTGTAAAACGCATCAGATACACTTGGGTATTCTACGTCCGCTACGGAATATGACGACACCCGTGTCGTGACCAACACCTCCAGACCGAACCTATCTCGTCTAATCTACGAAATGCCCAACAAGAACCTCAAAACCCACTCCGCAGCAACGCCCGCGTCGTCCTGCCTCCTCGTGCCCTCGAACGCCTTCTCCAGAAACTCTGGCGAGAAGCCCTTCTCCGGCGTGTAGAAGTGCTTGATCGTCTCCTCCATCATGACCTGGTCGCCCTCGAAATGCGGCTGGATGGTGAGCACGCGCGAGGGCTCGTACAGGCCCTGGACGGCGCACTGCGCGCTGCCGCCGATGTTGAGCCACGAGCCCGGGAGCGTCGCGGGGAGGGCGACGTGGTCGCCGTGGCACATCTGCAGCCTGAGCCCGCGGGCGTCCTTTTGCTCGTTGACCTGGGCGAGGCCGCGCAGGCAGGGGTACTCGGCGACGAGCCGCGGGTGGAGGGCGATGGTCTGGACGCCGAACTCGTAGCCGGCGGGGTCCTTCTCGACGACGGCGCCGTGCGGGCCGAGGAGGACCTGGCCGATGAGCTGGTGGCCGAAGCAGGTGCCGAAGATGCGGACGTGTGGGTGGTTGACGTAGACGTCGGCGATGAAGGCGGCGAGGCGGAGGACCCAGGGGGGGGTGTCGTAGGCGGCGGCGATGGAGCCGGTGATGAGGATGGCGGAGACGGCGGCCGGGTCCGGGTAGGTGTTGTCCTCGAGGACGTTGTGGGTCGTGAAGGTCGGGACGGGGATGGAGGCGGCGGTGGCGGCGGCTGTGAGGTGATGGATGTAGGCGGCGCTGTAGTATTTTCCGTGGGAGTGTTGGATGGAGGGGACTGTTGTGTCTGTGTCTAGGATTGCGATTACGGGGGGTGTAGGTTCGGGCATTGTGAGGGGTTGATGGGTTTGTTCTATGGGTGGTTGATGAATAGGTGTGAGATTAGGTGTAAGTTGCGGCTCGCTTGGACGGCTTCTAAGTGAGACAAGAATGAAGAGTCGTGAGATGGAGAAACACGCTTGAGAAACCCGTCTTCGTTGATGCGTTCACTGAGTGATGTTCTTTCGTCCAATGAGGATCAACCAAAATGCAAGACAGTGTAACATTCGCATGGAATTTGAGAGGTCGTCGAGTGCGGTCGGAGGGAGTCGATCTCGGATGTGATGCCGAGTCAGATTTCGGAAGGAATTTGTCACGATCTCCGGGGTTCGGCATGCAACGCCGGCATCGGCACTGGCGCCGAGGGTGGATCCAGCGGCATGGACCGGGCCTTGAACAGCGGGCTTGCGCGGGTTTTGATCACCTACGATTCGACGGTGATTTCCCCATGAGCGCTTTGTGAGTGTTGTCTAACCTATCATTTCATGTATTCAGTATGGTTTGGTGGTTTCTTTGATCGCATAATTCATTATGATCTTCATTCTGTACTCGCCTGTGCATAGTCGTATCTCTAGTCCTCTTCTTTCCCGTCCGGCTTGTTTAATCGCGATCCCAGTTGAACCAGTAACAATGACTCTGTGAGCCTTTGCTCTCTATGTACAATCCTTTGCGAACGACATGATCGAAGCACAATCAATGCCATAATTCCCAGCTTATACCCCCTTAAACCTCCAAACCTGACTTCTTCAAGATCACATCCAGCAGCTGATGATTCCGCAACCCCGCTTCAAAGTCAGCAAACAGTCCCCTCTTCCCCTTGGCGAACGCATCCAGGACCAAAGCCGTGTTCACAGCCCGCTGCCCAACATCGGCCGCAACCCCAAGATCCGCAACGAGATCCACGTCCCGCGTCTCCCCGCCAAAGACCTTGACCTTGATCGCCCGGTTGGGGAAATAGCCCTGCCAGCTGCTCGAGGGCGAGGTGACTTCAACCTCGCCCTTGGAGCCGGAGATGATCCAGCGGATGCCGACATCATCGATGGAAGCCGGCGTCGTGCGGAAGTGGATGGTAGCCAGGGCACCGCTCTGGAGGCTGCCCTGGACGAGAATGTGGTCCGGGGCGGTCTTGGGGTGTGAGGGGATGGCGATTGCGGTCCTGTCTGCGGTGTAGATTGGCACGTGGTCGTTGTCTGTCTTGAGGATCGAGCTGATGCTGGAGGTGTTGAAGGGGCCGAGGACATGGGTGAACGAGTCTATGACTACGGAATATTGTTAGGAAACCCCGTTTATGCATAGCATGAGATTGGGAGGATATCACTTACAGTGCCCAAAGACTATGTGGAAAGCGCCGGCTCCGCCTTTGATGTCGAGGAACTGCTCTGTCCCCTCGATCCAGAATTGCGACGGCAGAGCGGGAAGGGTGCCGATTACAATGGTGTTCTTGAGCTTTCCGATCTCTCCACTGTTGATGATCTCCTTCAACTTGATCATAGAAGGATCAGCACGGGCCTGCAGGCCAACAATAGTTCTCAGTCCATTCGTCTTGGCCAGCTCCACCATCTGCTCTGCTTCCGCAGCGGAATGGCCCAGGGGCCACTCCACAAAGACCTTTTTCTTCTGCTGTAAAGCGGGAAGGGCAAGTTTGAGATGGTGGGTTACGACGACGCTGACGATGATGAGGTCGACATCGGGGTCGTTGGCCAGGTCCTGGGGGTCACCGTAGGCTTTGGTGGTTTCCGGCAGGTTGTGGAACTGGATGGAGCGACGGGCGGCGTCGGATGTAGTGTTACAGAGGGCCGCGATGGTGTACTCGGGAGAGTTTTGAATGGAAGGGAGGAAGGATGCTGAGGCCCAGGTGCCGGGGGCATATGAAGGGGCTTTGGCTGAGAGGCCGATGATGCCGACGCGGATTGGAGACATGGTTGGTGTTGTAAGTGGTGACTGCTTTTGAGTAATGTTGAGAATGTTGAGAATGTTAGATATCTGAAGCTGCGTGAAAACCTGACAGCGAGGTGTAGGCAGATCGTTTTATATCATTTGACAGGAGGGTATCAAGAGACCTTCAGGGGGTACAAGTGCGCCGAAGTGCCGGAGATCCGTGTCGACTCCGCAGAGCTCAATCCTAGCCAAGGATATGGAACTTCTGCCTTACGGAAAAGCAGAATACCTACTTGCATCACATTTTTCTACAGTCTGAAGAAGATAATGCCCCGTGGCATGACGGTTGTGGCGTCTCTCTTGAGAGCTCCGGAGTTGGGCGAGACGACGGCCTCTGATTGGCTGCAACCCCGTCCAAAGCAGCTAACAGCTACATCTGTCTCTCAGCGCCCTTTCGAAACGCAGATCACAAATGCGGGAGTTGTGACAAGATCCTCAAGTATTCATTCGGCTAATCCTTAGAAAATCCAGTCCATCTCTATCAAGGTTTAGACGAAGTGCAGACCTCCCGTCCGGAGTTCAGTGGGTCCTCCCTTGCCGGCGCCGGCGCCGTGAAGGAACGGCCGCTGATTGGTCGGAACTCCGCGGCGTGCTGACACCAATGCTCCATTGTTAGCCCCCGTTCTTTGACTTGCATCTCCTAGGCAGCAGTATTGGCGATGTCAACAATCGATGCCAAATTTTCGGCAATATTCGTTTCACAAAATAGTCTACGAACCGGCAAAAATGTCAAGCCGTAAGAAGTCCTGCGTTCCCTGTCGGACTAGCAAGGCGAGATGCTCGCTGGATGCGCCTTGTCGACGATGTGACGAACGAGGGTTGGCCTGCAAGTACGACCAACTGCCAAGAAGAACGGCAACTAGATCTCTACGGCCAGCTGTACCGTCTCTTGTAAGTGACGGCCTCGGAGATGTGGACCAATCGGTTCACTTTGCCCAGCCTGTAGCGCCTAGACCAGGTGGTGGGCCAAGTAGAACACCTGGGTCATGGACTGGAGCAGCAATAGACGAGGTCAACCCGGGTTCCTCGGTCCTTGAGAGTCTGGGACCTGACCAAGATGTATACTCTTGGATGGATTGGGGGAGTTTGGAGCCACCATCACATCTGCCAACATCCTTAGGCTGTGAGCTCACTTTCCTGAATCAAGCGGTGGGAGGTATATCGAATATGCCTTTCAGGATTCATACGGCTCTTCCAAATTCGGCAACACCATACAGCACAAATCCGCTCTACTGGTTAGAAAACCAGCATCTCAGTGAGATGGAACCCCACAGGGCTCTGGTCCCCATTCAAAGTCCTACCTCACCCAGAAGTAGACGGCTCGTCTCGAACCAAACGCCACCTACGACTCTACCGCGATACTACGACGAGGCACCACTTAGACCCAGAATAAAAAAGCCTGCATCAACAGTCTTCACAGCCAAAGTTCTTCTCGGTCAGCTTCTCTCATATCCCGCGATGATGGCCAGAGGCGGCCGCCTTCCGCCGTTCATATTCCCTCAATGTGCGATTGACGGCGTCGTATCACCGGCTGAGTGTAGTGCTCAGGGGTATCATCAGTGTTTACCTGAAGTACTGGCAATCTGCTGTAGTCTGGTACAAGCCTACGAGGCGAGGACTCCTGGAAGCACGGCCTTCGTGTGGAAGAGCATTTACAAGGAGGTTGCCAGAATTAGAGAAGAGGTAAGGCCAAAGCCCACGACTTCAGAACTATATCTGACTGAGAACTTTTATGGGATAGTACGATTCCTTCAGTCGTGAAGAGCTCGTATCGGCTGGGCAAGCTATGACGATATACGTACTGCTGCAAGTGAAGGACCAAGACTCCATCCCCCACAACAATATTGACTTCCTAGTATCAACTCCTGTTGTGAGAATCCCGTTTTTCCTGGAGTTAGGCTATACATACTAATGTATGAGAGTAGCTACTAGCAAGAAAGCTTTATTTTCAAATGGATTATACCTCCAACTTCATCAATGGCGCTAGCCTTGACCGGCGAGAATGGGCGCTGAGGGAGAGTGTCCGGAGGTTCGTCTTAGATCTATCCTCGTAGGTGCATAACGCTAACTCCAGGTTGTCACAGAAACGTATGTCTGAACTTTGGATTTGAGCTGCTCGTCGACGCAGACTTCAGCGGAGGGAAAGCAGCTACCTGTGGTTATGACAAGGTGGCAGTTCCGACAGGAAGGTATCTGTGGGAGCCTGTGTCAAATATCGAGTGGTCTGCGCGTTACAAGAAGATGGAAGCAGAGATTCGGAAGAAGCCTTTGAGTATCCAAGACCTGCGGCGGGTGAGACGTGCTACGGGAAACGGAACTGGGACCGAGATGGAGGAGGGGGAGATGGCATCTCGTGTGTCCGACTGGTGTGATGGGCTGGATGAGTTTGGGATGTTGGTGTGGATGGCGGTGATGATGGAATGACGAAGTCGCTGTAGTAATACCAAGTGGCATCACTACAAATACGATTCACACCTCGGGGCTTACGGATATCGAGGAAAACTTTCGATCTGCCATTAGTTGTTGGCAAAGGCGTTGCTCTGAGATCAATAAAGCTCCATACGATGGCGGCTTTGACTCTCAATGGGGGATTTGCAGAACCTTGCTAGGGGATTGGACCGAAGGTCTACTGAACGAGGACTGGGTAGCCCACTTTTAACTATGGTTGAAGGGGAAGAGCTGCTGGCAGGCTTCGAATTGCAGAAAGACCACCTCAATTGAGACTGAAAACTGCTCGAAGTCTGGGTTGAGCCGGCCGAGGTGGAAGGATGACTGCTTTTACAAAGGCTCGAGAAAATGCTGTTTCAACCGGTCTCTCATAATCACTGTTCGAGGCTTCATCGGTCTTGCACCACTCAACAACATGATGGGAGATACGATATCAGTGATTTATGGATCTTCGATTCCTTTGGTTCTCAGAAAGAACGGAGATGTTGATACTTACAGTTTGGTTGGCGAAACCTATGTTCACGGAATCATGTACGGGGAGGCGGTCCAAGCCAAAGAGGAGAGGTTTCCTGAGCGGGAGTTTCTTCTCATCTAGTTTCATTCGTTGAATTGGTACTTATTCTTGGTCTATGGCGGTCGGTCAGGTATAATACAACACGTTGCCTTCAAATAGCCTCCGTGCCGTCCTCGAAACAACACATCTGTCAACAATAATGCCCTCTAGGTCTTGGCGTGTGTGAGCCTCTACCTCCATCGTACCACTGCCGTGCTCGATGCGCAGAGTTCTACCTGTGCCGTGAATCTGAGATAGAATTCCGTCCGTAAGCCCCTTTGTCACGACTCCGGGAACCATCTCTGATGGACTCGGTGTTCTCCTGGGCGTGGGAATTCCTTCTGTGAGCAGCGTGGTCTTGTGGTCTGTTATGCGATGCGCCACGGTTCCTTCCATAATCATGGCGCTTGCCAAAGTGACTCCTCCTGTAAGTTGAAGACTCGGGTGTGGTTTTCCCATGCTGTATGCCTGAACTCGTATGTCTGCTTTCTGCTTGAATAAGCCACCCGAGGTTGGTGGTAAGAGGTAAGCAAGCTTCGGCGTTCCCCGGACCTGGCTGGCTCGCTCAAGATTACCAGCAAGACCCATGAGAACGGCGCCTTGCCTTCTGATTGCCTCCGCAACCTCCAAAGAAAGAGGTGAGTCTGGCGGCTCGATGGTGACTTGGGCTGGAAGAGTCTGAGAGTCGACCAACACAAATGGGTTCGCGGAGTCTATCAACGTTGCTTCAACCACAAACGGTCCGATAGTAGGAACCTCCTCGACAAGGATGCTCTCAGCACGACGCCCACTGGGGAAGAGCTTCCCGGTCATGCTTCCCACCGGCTCGATAAAAGCAACCTTGATCTCGCTTCCAGGACCCTTGACTCCCGGAATGAGGCAGTCTCCATCCTCTTCTACGTTGCCGTCCTCATCAACGTAGACCGTTTCCACAATGACTTTCGAGGTGTTGGTGTTGAAGATTCTCACGTCAACTGACCTGGCGCCTGGCAACGGTGCGACCAACCTCTCTTGAACGGCAAATGGCCCGACTCCGGAGCAGATGTTTCCGCAGTTGCCGCTGAGGTCAACAGTCTCGCTTCCCACGGCAACTTGGACGAATGTGTATTCGACGTCGACGCCTGGTCTTTCAGAAGGGGCGACGACTGCAACTTTGGAGGTGACACTGGTTCCGCCGCCTACACCGTCGATCTGGCGAGCGTCGTTGTTCTTGGAACCCATGGCCGCAAGCAGGGGCGTGGCCCAGTCATTCAATGAGGGCGGCAGATGTGAGCGGTGGATGAAGAGCCCCTTTGACGTCCCGGCTCTCATTAGGACCGCTGGGAGCGAGTGTCTGACTCGGCGTTTCGACATTGCTGGCGTTACTGCCATGATTGGGATGGGGAATGTTGTTGGTTTATGATGCGATAACTGGTGAATGTATCTTCGTATTGCAGAATGGGTTTGCAAGACTTTTGATTGTGAAAGCATTTGGAAACAATCTTCAAAGGCCTGAGACCTGGGTTGAGGATCTTGAGGGCGTTGAAGTGAAAGCACTAGGGGCGTCTAGGGCTCGACGAGACGCACAGAGTTCATAAATGGTTGATCATATCGCCGGGTGATACGTGACGACACTCGCGTGCGTATTCTATTCCAGACTGTGAATATCGTCAGGTGTGCATGGCCGTCGAACCCGCGGGAGTCATGTTCATCCGCGGGATTGATCTTGCCACTTCCGCCCGGGCTCTCGGAACCGTAACGGACAGGGACCCGGCGCCGCATCGGACGGGTAGTGATACGGCTGAATACTTGATTTGACGATATGACATATTTATCATTAGAAAAAGCTATCAAGAGCGGATCCATTGAATCCAAAGAGCAGGTCATCGAATGAGGCAGCGCCGACATCCGCCTCTGGTAGCCCCTGAATCCATGACTGGTTGCCGATGCCACTTCCCGAGTCGCCGCCAGGCTGCTGAGTATTCATAGTTCGAGGCATTATCGGAAGTTGCGTCTCCGTTTCCGTCGGCACTGAGTTGAAATCTTGTCCGCGGACGAAGCTCTGTATGATACCATCAATGTCAGACCAGCCAATTGATGGGGATCCGTCCTCCACTAATGGTGGATGCGGTCTTTGTTGCTCCCCGCGGCCACTTTCCCCAAGACCGCTCGTTTGTCTTCTTCCGGGACGGCTTCGCGCACTCTCCGGGCTGGAGTCCCCCGTATTGGAGACTTGACTACTGCTAATTGGGGCATTGCCATTATCGCGAGAAAGGCCAACGCCCAGTCTCGTCATGAGACCTTCAACTATGGCTTTAGCCCTTCTGACAGCCCAGTTTGTTTCTTGGTTCTCTCTGAAGACGGACATGCACGTCTCCAAGCATTCGCGAGCTCCCGACTCAGTGCTACGCTTTGCCGCTATGCGAACATGAACGGTTGCTGCCACGTACGTAGCGTACGATATCAGGTAAGGTGCATGGCGCACTGAGAATACTTGGTTGTACACTCGAAGCACGCCAACTATACTATCGGCTGCTGAGGCACATGTAATGAATGAGTTTATTGACATGGAGCGAGAGGTATTGTAGAGATGACCGTCAGCAACAAAAGGACGGTGTAAGAGGATCGTGAGGACATGGTACATCGCACTTGTGAATCATTAGACTCTCGCTAATTTAAACTGGGTGTAGATAAACTTACTGCAGGCTGAGCACATGTGGTGGAGGAACTCTGGCGTTGCTCTTGGGATCGAATATGAGGTGGGCTGGCAGGGCATCTTTCCACGCTGCGAGCTTTGAGCTGAGGTTCTCAAGCATGGTAGACAGCTCCTGGGGGCTTTTGTCAAAAGCTCGCTCCGTGTAGATGCAACTTAAAATGTCGCTCATGACCACTGACAGCCTACACAGGTGGGTGAAAGTTGACACACTGTAAGCGGGAGAACCAGGATAGTTGTTGTTCTGCGCCGAGTAGGCGAAGGGTGTCCAATTTTCGAACTCTTCGAAGGTGTCGAGAAACTTGATGGGAACCAGAGTGTCGGACTCTTTCAACGAAGCAGGGCGGCCCTGGTAGAGGCTTTAGATCTTGTCGACAACTGGGGGGACGAATCAATGACCAAAACAATGCATATCAATGGAAGACGTGTCATACCAAATGCTCCCCAGAAGACCCTTCGGCGTATCTCGAGATCCTCATCAGAAAACTTTCGTGTGATACCAAGACCCGGCGCATCTACGTGCATGCCCAAGTCAATGATCATGCGAAAGGCCAGCCCTGCGTATAACCAAGCAGCGCTTCTCTCATCTCCGAGCGCAAACAGCGAGTTCGTCATCACCAGCAAGGCTTGAATCGTGGTTATATCACTGCTATCCAGCGCATCGCCCAGTAATTTGCGGACGCGCTCACGGAATGCCCAGCCAGCCGTCCGCACATCATTGGGGTCCCTTCGGACCTCTCGACGAGGGCTGAACTTGGACGCACCAAAGTAGATGGCATTCAGCAGTATCTTGGAGAAGTAAGGCCCGCTACACGCCATATCTCTCATGAATGCAGGACGGTACGTTAGCAGGAATGAATGATGCTGACGGTTCCAATGCAGAGAGAGCAGATGCATCCCCAACTCGGGATCTACACCGTCAAAGTCCAGCGTACCAGCTCGGTAGTTGAAGTCCTCGAGTTGGCCTAACATGCAATCAACACGAAAAATTCACCCTCAAAAGTATTATGTACCCACGTTGTTTAGCTGCCTCGGCGACTAGTCCTTTCTCAATCCATTCATCCGGCATCCGCGGGCGCAAGTCTGCTACAGAAGTCCTCTCTTGGAGGCTTTCCTCAAACAAGGCACTGGTACGGCCATGATAACTCGATACACCATTCGCAGAGACCACAATACGAGACACGCCTGCTCGATGAGAGGGAGTCTGGTCTACCCGTGTCTCCTCCCGTTGGTTTTGCTGACCTTGACCCGGCAGGCTTGCTGGAGCTTCCGCAGTGTCACGTACATGCGATGGCGTATCTTGACGGGTCTCGTCGCCGTTACCATCTTGGCATTCTGGCACGGATGGAGGATGGGACCAATGCCGGGAATCCCTCGGTGTAGTGCGCCGCCGACGCTCGGTCTGACGACGAGCCGAAGTCGAGACCGGAGGCGGATTGTTGGGAGGGGCAGACAAGGGTTCGTAGACACAATCCTTGCCATAAGTCTTACAATTGGCGCATGTGGGCTGCTCGTTATTGCACTTGATCTGAACGGAACATGTTAGCCGTGGGAACGATGACAGAGAAGTGATGGGTGAGACTCCGCGGGTGACGAACCTTGCGACGTCGACAGAATGTGCAGGCCTCTACGGCCCGCCTTCGAGGACGGCCCGAGACTGTGATATTGTCTCCGAGCGGAGCCATGGAAACAGGACTGAAATTGAAGGAAGGAATGAGATTGAAATGACAGCTCCCGTGGGTGAAAGAAAGATTGGCTGATGGTAATGGACCTCGGCATTGTGAGGGAAACGGAAAGATTGCCTCCCGCACGGGTAGCAACAGACGGGAACGACGTTCCCGTCCATCCCGCGGAAGCGGCAAGGCCCGTGATTGGTCGGAATGCCCGCTCGAACCCCTAACCCTGGAGGTTCAAACGCCGGGAAGTAATCTTGTATGAAGAGAGAGACCGTGCTTGCCTAGGTAACCGCAAGTCAAGTTTCCAAATATTGGAAATGGTGTGAATCGTTTGCTCAATTGGGAATGACTTCTGTTCAAAATTTCCAAACCAGGCCCTTTAACTCGTTGTCGTCGACGGTCATACGATCAAGCGTAAACCCCCTACATCTGCCTCTACGAAGAGGAATCCTCCTTGCCCGTTTCTCAGAACTTAGAAAATCAAGATACGAAGCCAGAGGGTGTATTACCAATCATGACGGCGCTTACAGCATCTGAATCGCCGGATATGGGGATTCCAACGTCGAGTAATACCCCTGTCAAGCAACCAGCCCTCAAAACTACCAGTGCAGGCAAAAAGCACAAGATTTCACCGGGTGTTTCTCTCGTTTCTGGTGGTATTGCTGGAGGTGTTGAGGCGGCCATAACAGTGAGTAGCTACATTTATACAACTCTAGGGAACCGATGCTGATGATGAGGAAAGTATCCGTTCGAGTTCGCAAAAACAAGAGCTCAACTTTACGCGACAACATCTAGAAACCCATTCGCGGTCATTACTCAAGTCACCAAGCAAGACGGCTTGAGAGCTATCTACACTGGATGCTCGACCTTGATCATTGTACAAATGACTCTTCCATATGTACCAGATGACTTTCGGTGACCACCTTCGCTGATCACTTTGCAGGGCACGACCTTCAAAGCTGGGGTTCGATTTTTGTCTTTTGACTCCATCCGCAATGCGTTGATGGATGAGAAGGGAAAGCTGACGCCGGCAAGGGGCATTTTGGCTGGCATGATCGCAGGTTGCGTTGAGAGTGTCGTTGCAGTAACTCCCACAGAACGTGTCAAAACTGCGCTGTAAGTAATATCTGGGTTTCAACGCCATGGAGAAATTCCCGGAACACGACGGAACACGACGTACTAACCACAAACTTTTGAAGCATTGACGATGCCAAATCGTCAACAAGGAAGTACGCCGGCGGAACGCACGCTCTGTTCTCCATGCTGCGGCAGCATGGCATCAGCGAAGTTTACCGTGGCTTGTTGTCAACAACACTGAAGCAATCAGCAACTTCGGCTGTGCGAATGGGTTCGTACAACGTTTTGAGAGAACTCACGAAGCAGAGCAACTTGCCAAACAACAGTTTGGTAACATTCGGTTCCGGTGCCATCGCGGGGACAATCACGGTGTATGCAACTCAGCCGTTTGACACAATCAAGACCAAGTCACAGTCTGCTAGGGGGGCTAGTACGACAGAGGCGTTTCGATTGGTGCTGTCAGAAAGAGGTGTTAGGGGTTTTTGGAGTGGAAGCACAATGAGACTTGGACGTCTCGTCTTGAGTGGAGGAATCGTGTTCACCGTGTATGAAAAGGTTGCTAGTCTTTTGCAGCCATATCCGCCAAGTCAGCTGCGTACTTAACCGCAAATGATAAGTTCATGATACTTCATCTAGTGCCTTAGCTCACGCTTTTCATCTCTTCTTGGGTCTTCGTTACAGCGATTATTCACTTCTGCAAGGATTTTTGCTATCCGGGTGGATATATCTGACTAACTAGATGGCCGGAACACCAACGCCTTCCCCTGTTCAGTCCCCTTTACCTCCAGCAACCTGCAGTCCACCTGGTGTCAAGTGTCTATTGAACGCCACGCTTGTGCGGATGGTCAGCACAGTATCGCAATGAAACAAGCCTGATCAGGATCTCTCACATGGTCGTGACGTTAGTTAAAGAACCACCAAAAAGCACCCGTAAGCGCCGGCACGACAATTATGATACAAGTTGCCACAAGGACTTTGGTGTCATAGTCATCCCCCCGGGTCTGCGCCTGTTCCGAGCCCCAGGCGCCTTCGGCGTCCGCATCCTCGTTCAACGAATCCGTGGAGCCCAGGAGAGTGTCAGTCTCGGCGGTATCGTCGGCTAGGGCGGAGAGCCGGGATGAGGACTTGGAAGGATGTGAATGCATGCTGCTAAGCGTGTATCGCTATGGAGAATGTAAATGGGGTGTAGTTGCCGCTCGTAGGTTATGATAAATCCCTCGCAAACAGTTCGTGTTGCCGCTGCCGTAAAGATTGAAGCTGGAAATATTGAAGGGAAAGGCCTGAAACAACTGATGCCCGACCAGTCGAAGAAATTGCTTAAATAGGTACCTTGTAGAAGCGTTGGTTGTTGGGAATTAGTTCAGTATACCCCACGCTGACCCTGCGCCATGCCATCTTATCTGATTGATTTGGCTGCTTGGCAAGGGCCTTCTTGCCGATTAGTGACTAAAGATCATGTAAATCATCCTTGGCGGGCGAAGCGGTCCACCTGTTGGCGTTGGAACAGTTAACAACCCTGGTCGTGGGCCGACTTTCCGATCCGGTTGGGGCCTTTTTTGCCTTGTCTCTTGGCTAGGTATAGGCTCCAGAAGTCCGAGTGAACCCGATGTTGACGGCCTCGTGTTCTTACCGCGCCAATTAGAAGAGCTTTGCGTAGTCGTAGAAGTTCCGTGTCTCTTTGACTCGTTGTATTTCCATGCTAATGATACGTGCCTCTTTCGGGCGTCATTGACAGAGTCGGAGTGTTTGACTTATGCCAGCGATGTCGGCGGAGAATGTCGTCGACATGGTCAGTCAAAGGGCCTCGTTGCACGAGCAAAAAATGGTCGAAATTTTCTCGCCGCTTTGTGTAAAAGTACATCTCAACAACAGCACAGCAAGTGACTTCTATTCCAAGTACAATCTTCCCGCATCACTATGCGCTTCTTCACCATTGCCTCTCTGGACGCCGCCTTGAGTGTGGCCGGCAACACTTTCGCCAGCCCCATCACTGCCTCGGACAACCACGTTGTGGAAAAGACTGCCAACGTCGACAAAAGGGCAGACCCATGGTACAGCCCTATGAGTATACCTCTTTTGCCGCTGGTCCTTGCTTGTGATCTCATATCTGACCAGGCTTCCAGTGCATTTACGTTTGTGAGGAGACCCAGAAGAATACCCCAGGCTTGCCAACTATCTGGCTCAAGTACTGCTTTATGCACTGCGCTAAGTTGTACATCTGAGTCTCGCTTAAGAAGTACAGGCTACTGGAAGGACGGCGTGATCATTGCAGCAGCCAAATGCCATCAATACACTTGTGAAAAGCACGGAATTACCGGGTTTTAGATTGTAATTTGCCATCAAGAGCTCATTCTCCATAGATATAAGACGCATTTGTCACTATAGCATTAGACCAGGTAGACATAGCCCGACTTCTATCGGGAAGTGGCGGGAAGTGAGAGATGCCTCCTCAGCATAGGGACCATCTATAATAGAACTACAGTTTGGACCTGAAAATGATAGAAATAGCTTGTGAAGTGAAGATTAAATCAAGATATTCTCTCCCAGCACTGTGTTCATGTTGCTTCTAATCCTATCTGTACCAGACACCGGGGACGCTGAAGCATCTCCAACGAAATTGCCGGAGCGAAAGCTTGCTGAGGCCGCCGCTGCCGTCCTCTCTTCCTGTCTGCACTATCCTCCACATTCGCACTGTCTTTCCTATCGAGCTATCTCTCTTACCCGCGCTCCCTGCAATCATTCCTCTTCTTTCCCTTTTCACATTACGTCAACTAATCGCCGAGAGGAATTTGAGAGCATAGATGGACTTATACTTGTGCCTTAGTATTTCGATCCTTGAAGGGACATTGGATCTCGCTTCTTCTCCTTTGGCTCTGCGCGGCTACGCGCCAGAAGTACGTCCGGGATAAGTGCATCTATCTATTATTCAGTAAATATTTCTAGTAACGGACAATAATTCGCTCTTATCTATTAGACTAAGTTATCCGTACCTCACCTTACATCTGACTGTGCTTGCGTATCTAATGCCACCTTAGGGCGGCGGGTGATCTGGACGCACCTGGACGTCAGAGTAGCGCTCCTGGTTTGTCCCCGTCTCTTCTCAACCAGTACACCAAACGTTGCCGGTAGCGCGAAGGAATGAGGGGTCGCGGATAACCCCGGTCTCTCCCTCCCGCGGGAACGCAACAAACCCGCTGTGGAGATCCCGTCTCACCGGCACATCCCAGCAGCATCCCAGGTTTGCCAGCTTCGTTGGCAATGCTAGGTAATCCAAACGCGGGGTTGGTCTGGAGTCCCCAGATGCCAAGATTCGAGATATCTTGGTTTAGCGGGCACGGCTATGTGGAGTTTAGATTACTTTGCTCTGGGCGCAAGTTGCACAGATATAAGAAAGAGACCCTTATCATGGAGGGGAGTTATGAAGTGTTGAAAAGACACAGCTCTTCAGTGTCACTGACAACTTGTTTCCACGACTCCCAGTTTTCTCATGGCCATGGCTTCCAATGAAGGGCTCAACGACGGTGGCGCCGGCAAAGATTTCGTCAGATGTGATGAGATTGAGCGCTCCTCTGCTGACAAGTCGGAGCCGAATCGGCAGTTCTCTCCAGAAGAGATCCAGGGCCGATTCGATCTCCTTCGTGACTTGAGCAACGCCGAGATGGAGCAGTTGAACAAGAGCGTGGTGAAGAAGATTGACTGGCGCATGATGCCGACCATTACATTGAGTAAGGCGTTTTGATCAACCTCATACGGTATACCTAAACTCGGTTGCTAATGAAACATCTCTAGTGTTTCTCATGAGGCAAGTAGAATGATCCAAAATTGACATTCGAAACGAAGCGACCCTTTTTCAAAGACCGACTAACACAGACTCTAGTTATCTCGACGGGATCAACGTCTCTAATGCGAGATTGGCCGGCATGCAGGACGACCTGCATATGTCGGATACCATGTGGAATTTGGGGATTTCAACCTTCTACATTGGCTATCTCATTGGCCAATTGCCAGGCAACTTATGGCTGGCCAAGTCCAATCCGAGATGGTTTCTCCCCTCAATCATGCTCTTGTGGGGATCAGCAACGATCTGCACCCCAGCTTTGGAGAAGTGAGCCAAAGCTTGAGATTAACATCATTCCGCTTGAACACTTGCTGACGCTTGGAACAGCGGCCCGAGTTTCGCTGCCCTTCGCTTCCTCACAGGGTTGTGCGAGGCCCCTTTTTTCCCAGGAATTACACTGCGTAAGTGATCTCTGACAGGCTTGAGGAATCTGCAGGAAGTTGACATCGGCAGTGACGTCGTCTTGGTACAACAAGCATGAGAGCCCCATGCGCATGGCCGTCTGGCATGCGGGAAACACCATCTCCAACATCATCTCAGGTTTTCTCGCAGCAGGAATCCTCACCACGATGGATGGAGTTAGAAATCTCCACTCATGGCAATGGTTCTTCCTCATTGAGGGAATTGCGACATTCGCAATCGGCTTGTCAGCCTTCTTTCTCCTCCCCGACTGGCCGCAAAACACCCGTTTCCTCACGCCCGCTGAGCGAGAGATGGCGCAGTATAGGATTTTGTGCTCCAACGGCGGCCAAGAAGAGACTGTAGGTGGAACCTGGGATGGGTTGAAGGGTGCGGTCAGGGATCCATTTACTTGGATCTTCTGCCTCATGCACTTTGCTCTCGTCACAGCACAGTCTTTCAAGGACTTCTTCCCATCCGTAAGATGTTGCACAATCACTTTGATGAACAAGAAATGCTGACTTGAAGGATACAGATCGTGAAGACCTTCGACTTTGGCGAGTTGACAACATACCTCATTCAAGCACCTCCCTACGCATTCTCCTTCATATTCGCCTGCGTTTGCGCCTGGTCCTCGGGTCGTAACCAAGAATCTTTCTGGCACGTCGTCCTGCCAATCATCGGCAGCGCTGTCGGCATCTCTGTCCTCATATCGACGATGAACATTGGCGCCCGCTACTTTGGCCTGTTCTTACTCATCTCGGGTACTTACAACGGCCTAAACCTGCAACTTTCTTGGGAAACGTCCGTCGTGCCCGCTCCGAGAAGCAAGAAGGCTGCTTTAATTGCCATTGCGAATTGCATCAGCTAGACGAGCCACTGGTTCAGCCCGTACTTTTGGCCGCGCTCGCAGGAGCCTTTTTACCGCCTCGGTGGCGGCTTGGTGCTGGTCGGTTGTCTCTTGGTCGTCACCTCGGCTGGGCTGGCAAAGTGGCGTGCGATCAAGCTGAACAAGAAGCTCGACGAGGCCGAGGGGTATTCTGAGCATTCTGGGGTTGAGAGAGGTTGGCGATATGTTTACTGAACCATGGTGTTAGAAGAAGGTGGAGTGATGCGATGGTGCAATAGTGCATTATTATCACAATTTCCACGGAACCAGAGAAAGCACCAATAGAGAAGAGAGTTCTGGTCGCAGTAAAACAAAATGAATGACTGGGCGCGTTTTAAACAATTAAGTCCGTTGACATTAACCAAGAGAGAGTTTACAGAAAGCCGTCTGTGTTGCAAACGTGTCTTGACTTACACGTGGGGCTAATAACATAAATAGTCCCAACGCCCGACCATAGAGTGAGGAGAATAAAACAGGCGAAGAAGAAATGAACGTCAACATCTAGCGGGAGAGAATCAACTGAGATCTAGTGAGCAAATTGGCAAAAATGCAAAAAGAAACTCCTCGACGGGGAATTGAACCCCGGTCCCCGGCGAATCGTATGAATGACAAGCCGATATCCTCACCACTAGACTATCGAGGATTTGCTGATGTCTGCTGAGTCACAACACACACTTATCACCCCTAGCGCACCTAGTGCTTGCAATTTTTGTAACGCCTTCTCAAATTGTGGTTGTAATTTTCTTTTGCTTTATTTTATTTTAATTTTGAAGACTTCCCCTGCTTGTTTCACACAAGTGTCTAGAAGTCGTTCCAGCTCGGCGTTTTTAGATGTTCAACCATTCCATTCGCAATTATGGTGCTTCGGTTTGCGCGAAGGAGTCCTGCAGAAGTCCGACCTTCTTGGTCATCTATGTTCGTCCATCATCATGTACAATCTCGGGAAATATCGACAAATTCGCAGTCTAATCGCAACATGAGGCCCGGGGCTTTCGTTCAAGCTTCCTCCTCATCCCTTGGCTTCTCTCGCGCGCCTTCAATGACCTTGGCTTCCTCCACCTCCAACCCGGTCTTGGTCTCGGTGTGAGTCTGCCGCAGCTCAATCTGCCTGATAAAAAACGTCGAAATGAACCCAATGCCCGACGCGACGCAGAAGAAGATCCACATCTTGCTGATGCTGTCCGTCACGGCCGTCCTCACGACATCCTGCTGCGCCCCCGAGAGCGTCTCAAACAACCCGTGCGCGGCAATGGTCGACCCGCTGCCGATCTTGGCCGCCACGTCCTCCGGGATGCCCGCCGCGACGAGCGACACCGCGTGCCGGCCCATGACGCCCTGGAAGATGACCTGTCCGACGACGACGCCGATGCCGAGCGCAATGTGCCGCACAAACGCGAACGTCGCCGTGCCGACAGCGAGGTCCTGCTGCCGCACGAGCGCTTGCAGGGCGATCAGCAGCGCCTGGAGGTTCGGCGCGATGCCCAGCGCGGCGACGATCTGGAAGAGCACGAGCTTCGGCCAGTCGCGCCGCGAGGGCAAGGTGATGAAGAGGCCGAAGGAGAGTGTTGTGAGCGCCATCGCCACACGGATAATCTCGTTGTACCGGCCCGTCTTCTTGATCGTGACGCCTACGGCGATGGTGCAGAATGCGAGCGGGAGCGCCGTGGCGAGAAGCCACACGCCGGACTGTATCGGGCTGGCCCCAAGGACCGTCTGGAAATACAGCGGGAGGAAGAATGCTATGGCTGCGAAGCCGACGCCATGGCAGAAGCAGGCGACGTAGCAGAACACGACTGAGACTTCGCTGAAGAGAGACCGCGGCATCAAGGGGTACTTTGCTAGGAACTTCTCCACAAGGGCAAAGACGCCGAAGCCAACACAGCCGAAGACGATGAGGCAGATGACCGTTGGGCTGTTCCAGGGGTTTCTCAGCCCGCCGAACTGCAGCCCCAGCAGGAGCATCAACGTCGCTCCCGTAAAGGTGATGGACCCGAGCCAGTCGATGGCCATCAGCCCCTTCATGAGCGGCGTCTTGGGAGTGTGGATCTTGAGAAAGAAGACGAGGATGAGCAGCGAGACCCCTGAGATGGGGAGGTTTATCCAAAACACCACGTCCACGAGATGTTCTCCGTCAGCCCGCCCCCGATCAGCGGCCCAATCCCGCTCGCGAGACCCCAGACGGCGCCGATCATGCCGAAATACGCCCCGCGCTCCCGCGGGCTGAAGAGGTCGCCGATGGTGATGTTCACCAGCGCCATCAGCCCGCCGCCACCGAGGCCCTGCACCGCGCGTCCGGCGACGAGCATCGTCAGCGTGCCCGCGAGCGCGCCCACCAGGCTCCCGACCATGAAGACGACGTTGGCGATGATGAGAATCGGCTTACGCCCGAAGATGTCGCTGACTTTCCCCCAGAAGGGTACGGAGGCAGCGTTGGCGAGGAGGTACGCGGCGCCGATCCACGCGAAGCCCGAGTCGGAGGCGTTGACGGCGTTGGATATCGTCGGCAGGGCGGTCGTGATGATGACGGCGTCGAGGGCGGCGAGGAACACGGCCATGCAGAGCGCCAGCATGAGGATCGTCGTCTGGGCCTTGCTGCGCACCGGCGCCGTCTTGGTTACGGGGGCTTCGTCGGCGGTGGTGATGCTGCCTTCTTCGCCGTGGTCGTCGGTGATGCTTCCCCTCTTCTGCTGCCCGCTTTCCTCCTGCTCTCCTCCATCTCGGCTTCGGGGGAGCGGTGTATCGTCTGAGGGGGGTTTGTCGACTTCGCCTGCCATGGTGAGCAACGAGAGACCTTGTCAAGTTGGGAGCACGGCATGCTGTCCCTTCTCTGAGCAACCACGCGGGACGGGACTGATACTTACTACCTTGGCCATACCTCTCCCCTCCCCTCACTCCCTTTGAAAGAATTACCAAGAATAGGAAGGCAACACATCGCACAGCGGCCGCCGTTAACCATGGGTCTTTTCGTAAGGGGTGGGTATCAACGAGCTGCGGCGCAAAAGTAAGGCACAGTTCGACATCCACAATACAGCCTAAAGTTACATCCAACCGTCCAAGTCGACATCGCCTCGTCCCGGAACCGTCTCCGATGAAGAGATCATCTTGACCCCGGCACCCTTGGACTCGCGGACGTTTCTCTCTCTTCGGTACGACCCCGCCAGAGCAATGCTGCCAATTCGTAGTGACAGAAATCAGTCGCAGGGGGTGTGTTGTTGGTGGTCCCTCTCTCGGCCTCTGGCATGTGGCAGATGTGGCTGCACCGCGTGTCGTGTGTACGGTTCACGGCGCATATGCGGGAGGAGGAGCCACATTTCCCGCCCCCCTTCTTGGCCGAAGCTGTGCCGCATGCACCGCATATTTGGGGAGAGGGGAGGCTCACGGGATCAGGGGATTGTGGTTGGTCGGTGTACGAGGGCAACACACCCCGGGACGGCCCTCTCTTCCCTGCCTTGCTGACCCCAGTCCCCACGCCTCTCCGTTGCGTCTTCTTTGGGGGCGGGCCAATTAGTCGGCCATCCTTGTTATCGACGACATGGTTTCTCAATCCCTGACGGGATGTCTAAGTGGACGACGACGACCGGGATGGGGAGATTCAGATTGTGCTGCCGAAAACCAGCCAACAGGGAGTGAGTGATGAAGTAAGGAAGTTGACGAATGCGCACACCGGTACGGAGGAAAATTCTCATTAGTGACAGAGGGACTTTCGTGTTTGAATGGAACCCAGAGACAGAATTGAAAAGACGTTCCTGCCAATCGGGCTCGAGGCTGGCGCACGCCGTTTTCGTGGGCTGATAGGACCCCTGTTCCAACGCCGATTAAAAAAAAAAAAAAGATCCAACGTCAGCTCCGAGCCAACGGCATGAGCAAATCGCTTGGCACCGAAATAAGCGGAAAGAAGGGATAGAGAAAGAGAGAGAAGCAAAAGCTGAGCTTTGCCTCTCTGGAATAACTTCCATCATACGGTCTCACACCCTGACGCAACGTAAGACGAGGAAGGGCAGGAGGGTGTGATACGACGCCCACTCCGATCGCGTCACAAGAGCACAGCGCAAGTGAGTAAGCAAGCTGCAAGGAACGGAGATAGAAAAGACGCAAGTAATATCTTAAGAAAGCAACGAGATGGACGAGGGGGGAGAGGAAACGGAGCACGACGTAAGTGTGGTCATTCCCAGCTTTGGAGAAGGATGAGCTCTGCGTTTCTGATAGGCACGATCATGCGGATTGCCGACTTCATGGCCTCAGGTAAATGTCCAGTCACGAAGAGGCCTCGAATCCTCTTCGCCGCAGGACGCGACGGAGGGCTGAAATGGCCGCGCCATGCGTAACGGAGGCGATGTTGATGTCGTGGGACCGCAGACAGACGCCGTCATCGTTTCGAAGTTTGTGTGGTGACATGGCATTTATCCGGCGCAGCGGGCGAACCACCAAGAAGAGGCTGTTGTGGCGCTCTTTCGTCTATTTTGTCTGCATTGAGATTTCTCGCCGTCCTTCTGGAATGTTTGGTCTTGGAGTGTGGAAGAGAGAGAAGGGGGCTTGATGGCGTTCGCGACTTCATCTACATGCAAACTCCTCGTATTCGTGCCCTCGAGTTTCGCCTGTTGCGACGATCTAGTCGTTGACGTGCGCCATGTGGTGCTCGTGGCACTGGGTTACACGCCACATTTCTTCCTCGGGCCTAGGCGCGTGCGATCCTCGTGGTGTTTCTGTCCTACCGGCGTCAATAACAACGGGGGAAATGGAATGAATTAAAACGTTTCATACTTTGTTTCTCTTCCACCTCGACACGCGCCGTGCCGCGCCGAGTTTAGTTAGCACAATAGAAGCTGATGGGGATGAATGAGAGCGGGAAAGGCACCCGTGACTTTTGAAGTGACCAAACGTATGGGTTCTCTCTCACAATTGTCTGTCCATGAATGGGCTGAATGACACAAACAACGTTGAAATATTCGTAATAAATAAAATCGAAATAATTCGCAAAGCGCGCCCACGAGGCAAGCCTGGGCGATAGCGCAGTAGCATTGTCGCCGGCGTTTGCCTCGGTTCAACACGCAGTCCCAGCGATGGCGCAGCGGCACTTTCGCGGCCGAGTTGGCGAAGATCTCGAAAGACGGCGTATCTAAACACGTATGGGGTATCATCGAAAAATGCAAAGACCAAAACCAAGAAAACCAAATATGGAGGACATCCCTCCCGCCGCCCCTCCCGTATGCTTCCCTCTCCTCTTCTTTTTTTTGTTTCCCATGAGACGGACCGAAAAAAAAGCGATAGCGCAGCAGCATTGTCGCCGGTCAAAAAAGTTTTTTTTGTCTCCAGTCCAATACGCCGTTTCCCAGCGATGGCGTAGAAGCACTGTCGCCGTCGAGGATATCTAGCCTCGTTTCCCGTCGCTTTGTTTTGATCGCCGTTGCGAAGGGGTGAACTCGCGCCCGATCCTCGGATGAAAAGCGGATCCAAACATTAGATGGGTGTTGTATATAAGGTAGTGTAAGTGTGTTGAGCAGAACGACCAATAACATGTGTCGGAATATTAAGTATGTTAGGCAAGGTTGAACTGCCGAGAATGTATGGGGCGCCTTGATATTGCTTGTCGAGTATGGTTCACGGCAGTGTGTTGAATCTAGAGGTCACCAGGTGGGACGCGGACCTCATGCGAACCTGACGCATACCGCTGGAAGCATCTATGCTTCCTGGCGCTGGCCAAAGAGCTTGCCGAGACCGCGCTCACGAGCCTCACGCCTGGCGGCGCCATCCTGAATCTCGTTGGAGGAGTCGGAAGAGATCTTGTTCGCGGGGGGGGTTGCCAAAGATCTTCAGAAGGACTAACATGGCGAAGCTGCTCAGGATGCTGGCGCATAGGATGCCGATCATGGCGTAGTTGCTGCGGCGGTACTGGTAGCGCCCCTTGGCGGCGTCCTCTGGCCAGCCCGTGTACAAGGCGTACGTCGTGACGATGCTCCCCAGGTTTCCGAGGCCCGATACCAGGGCGGAGGCGGCGGCGACGCCGACCTCGCCGTGGCGGCGCTGGAAGATCTCGTTTGTCCAGGTCATGCAGTTGGGGACGGTCGGGCCGAGACCGAAGCCGACCATCAGGAGGCCGCCGTAGCGGGCCCAGCCGTTGTCGAGGGCGAAGGTGACCATCAGAAGTCCGGCGATCTGGATGCACACGGCGGCTGAGAAGATGAATGGCCTGTGGCGGTGGAAGCGGTCGGAGATTGGCATGATGAGGAGAATCGCGATCAAGTCCATCTACTTCTTGTGAGTTCTTGTCTAGCGGGCTGCGAAAGTTGATACGTACGATCCAGATGGGAGCAAAGAGCAAGCTGACTTCGATGCTGGATGCTGTGGGCACGATCGAACGGATGATGACGGATCCGTAGAGCTGAGTGCCGATGCCGACACCAACGACTCCAAAGTACATCATGGTCAACGGCCAGAGACGCCAGTCAATCAGAACTCGGAAGAGATCTCCGACAGTCCACGGCCTCGGGTGGTACACCCGGCGAAGCTCGGAGTAATGAACGACGGCGTCGTGACCGGACAGAGCCTCTGGCGTGGGCGGAATCCGTTTCAACCACTTTGAGCGCTCCCGCTTCTGGCCTGGGGGCAGGGGGCGGTCGGGGAGCCACCAGAGCAGGGTGAAGCCGAGTACAACGGCAACGAGGCCGTAGATGAGGAACATCCAGCGGAAACCGACGAGTCCCCCCATGCCATCCATGAGCTGGAAGCCTGCAGAGACGAGGCCGACGACGGCAGCCGAAAGCTGGGCGGCGGTGAAGTACATGCCGATTCTCTTGCCGGTGCGAGATGGCGGGTAGAACAAGGTCAGGTAGTATGACATACCGGGCCACATGCCGGCAATGACAACGCCGAGCAGGAACCGGAGGAGCCTGGTTTCGTTAGTTTTGCTGGTGTGAGGGTTGTTAGAATACATACTTGACACTCCACGCGCTCTGAACGGCGGCGAAGCAGGTTCCAACGATACCAGTCGCGATGACGATGCGGGCCATCCATACTCTAGGGTTCAGTCTGGCCATGACCAGGTTCGAGGGGCAGTCAAAGATGACATAGGCCACGTAGAACAGAGCCAGAGCGGTTGAAGTATCCTTGGCGGTAAGTCCCAGAACCGACATCAAGTCATGCCCTTGAGCCGAGTTCATTGTCTGCGCAATGCCGATATTAGACCTTATGGCTGAGCATAGAAAGTAGAGCGACCAGAAGGCTGCGCGTGTTAACGTAAGTGTGTTGCCAAGATTGCGCAGAGACTTTTACCTGGGATGATGCGAAGGTCAAGCTTCCTGGACATTGGTCAGCATCGTCGTCGACGGCGAGGCAACTTGACGTGGTGAACACCAACCTGTAGACCTTCTCGACTGTCTCGGCGTCGTACTCCTCGTGCTCCTCCTGGTTCGAAGGGCCGGCCAACGGTCCCGTGGTGGACGCCGCAGCGCTGAACTCATTGGGGGTCTTGTTGTCGTAGGCGTCGCGCGCCTCGTCATCGTACTCGTGAGCCATACTCGACTACGGAGCAATGGAAGTGCGTGCAACGAGTCTTTTCTGGCCACTTTTTTTTTTCTCCCGATGTTTGATGTCGAAATGATACCAATGAGCTCGATCGCAGCGGTTTCCGAGACGTGCTTCTGGGAAACGCAGGGGTTGCACGAGGGGCAGGACGTACGGCGACTGGAGTGTAGAGGAGGAGTTGAGGTTGGGTGGGCGGATATCACAGGCATTTAAGATCTTTTTTGCGCCGAGACCCTTGGAGATTCACCGGCGCTGAGAGTGGACACTTCCAAGACAGCTAGCTACCAGAGCTCTTTTTTTCTTCAGGTGGCCCTCGGCGAGATGCACTAGCAGATCTGGGACTGGGTAGATCGAAAAAGGGAACGATTTCTCAAGCTAGAGGGGCTGTTTGGGACCGTTGGTCGGCGTACAGGCCGTTCTCGCCCAACAGAATGTGCCGCTCCACTGCGGTAGGATTGAATGTACCTGAGACTTTTTTCTCTCTCTTTTTTCTTGCTCACTGCGCGGTGGGATCGTCGGTGGACGCTTCGGCGCTGCCCACATTTCCGAGCCTCAGCAAGCTCCGGACTCGGTCACTAGGGTGAGTCCAGGTGTGACGCCGTCAGACCGGGCTAGAGAAGGTGCAAGATTGAAAGAGCCCGTTCATGCGGCCTTCGCAGTGTCTTGCTAAAGTTGAATTGCATTAGCCGCCGCAATTATCATCGTGTGACTAGAGATGATGAGGGGAGGGGCGCTGTGGTTTCGGCTTTCTTCGGCCGCGGATTCAAGAGTGTAGGGTCCATTACAGAAACGGTTCACAAAATTGAGAGATCTCGAATAAGAAGCAGGTCTTAATTGCAAAGACGGGATTTTGCACCTGTGTAACCAGAAGAGAGCGCAGCTGAGCAGTGATGACATGTCGGTCTTGATGATCAGCTCCAATTACAATTGAGCGTAAATTGGTGGGGTAAATGTCATAGGGCACGGCTTGCGCCTATCTGACGTCGCAGGCTGGAGTCGCGGTGTGGGAAACATGTCTTCCTGAAAGACTCCTCAATCACAGATAAGCTGTCCAACAGGTCATAATTCTTGCCGTCAAGTCCTTTTCAATTTTCGATACCAGACAATAGATGCCTGTTCATCGGGATCATAAGGCATCAACAAGTCTGCCTCAGGAGCTGAAGACAGCAGTCATTTCCTTGTCCTTCTCCTCACTCCCCAGCCCCACTTTCGGTCTCATATCACCACCGCTCTTACATTCTCTCCTCGTTTATCTTTGGCTGATGATGGTGACTACCAGCTCTTGACGTCCAGTCAATCAACATCATGATACAGCCGAGCCTCCATGAAACCATCTCAATTTTCGGTACCTTTTCACAGTCTGAGTCAAGTGGATCATGTCCCAGGACTTTGCAGCTTTGCGGTGCTCTGGAAACCATCTTGTCATCCGCCAACGTCAGCAGTCTATCTCACTCCGCAGGACTATATACTCGATGAAAAGGATCAACTACTCGGTGGCCACACCGAAGCCTCGAGTAACAGCCTATCATGTTGGAACTAGATTAGGAATTTGGCGGGGTAGTCACCCCCCTTCATCCATCGCATCACCCCAACCCCTCAACCTAGTCATCGGTCAAGGCAAGCAGGAGGCATCCTATTCGGTCAGTCACCGATAGGATACACAGGGTTCGGGCGGCCCAAGTCTTTGGTTCGCGGACGGTCTAGACGGCAAGGGTCCCCGCTCAACGTCCACACCATGGAGAAGTCCAGGAGGGGCATAAGGCAGTGATGCCTGATTCTGGCGAGCTACGAGCTCGAGTCGAGCCCAGGAGCCTATAACGCAAGTGCGATCTGGAGCGCCAGAGAGGATGTAAACAAACCTACGTGTAAGCGGGTTCACAACAGGTCCAATAGGCTGGTGACAGCAGTCAAGGCCCACGTGCTTGCTGTGACATATCACCTGTCCTCTCTGAGAGTGATACGAGTTCACTTCTGCACATCATTCTGCCAAGAACAACGAAGCTGCCTATGCTCGACGAGATATCGAAATGGAAACTCGCAGGCCGGCACTGACGAGGAGCTCGACCGGTCCCCAGTTTCCGGTGAGAAGCCCCATGTCGCTTGCAGGCCTCATCCAGGCAACTCAGCCAACATCGTTGGCCCCCAAAAGCTGGCTCTTTCGACGGCCTCAACGCGGCTGTGAATGTAGACTTGAGTGTCGGTCCCGCTTTAGCGCGGCTCAGTCCTGAGCATTACCAATGGAACTTTGGCATTTGGCCATGGGACTTCACAGGATTTCGGAGTAAGCAGACCAGGTGAGTGCCTCGATCAGCTCTGGGCATAGACTAACTGCATTTCGACACAACAGTTGGTAGGGAGTTTACAACTGTACCGGCAACTCCCCCGAGGCAGTCACGAGACTTTCCATTTCGAATAGGAGAGGACAGGGATCAGCTCTGAAGGCTGGCTGGCAGCCTTGAGGCCTACAGGCTACGGCCAACAACATTGCCCTGTGAGTCACAGACTCGCATTCTCTTGTCTGCCAACGTGCCCAAGATGGGTAAGGGTTTCGGAGAGGGAACGGACGAGTCACCTTGCGTTGCCGCCTGAAATGGACGTAAGAACATAAAAGACTAAAAAGGTTTGAAGAACCCCGAGCAGCGCAGCATAGCATCCTGAGCTAAGAGCCCAAAGCAATATTCGCAGTGCAACATACATACTCGATCGCGTCCTGTACTACCTACCATGTAAGTAAGTGGGTTCCCTCACATGCTTGAAAACGGAGCATCGCTGCGCTTCTGCCTCGCAACCCGCAATCCGGAGGAGTCATCCTGCCCAAAGTGGGTCGTGGTCCGTCCCACGCTGCCTCTCTGTGGCTGGGTGGCAACCTTGAACAAGGGTCACGTGGCGTGCGCTGGGCTTATTAATGCAGGCAGGCTGTGGCTGGTGCGCCGCAGCTGCCAGCTCTTTCGCTCTGCCGCCAGAATTTTCAGGCCAAACTAACTTTTCTGCCTTTCTTAGCATCGGAGCTCTCTCTCACCCATCAATCCAAGCTACGAAAGCCGACGCGCGTGTCATCGCAAAGTACGCAAAGTACGACTCTAATATCCTGAGCGCTGCCATACCGCGCCTTCCAGTTCCTTTCTTCCATCATCTTCTACCCTTTGTGTCTTTATTGCAGTTTCCCTGCCGAGGACTCCCGGGAAGTCGCGACCTTCTCTTCGTCACCAAACCGCCCCCCGGTCACGACCTACCTTTTTTCCCCCGACCATCGAACCGCATTATTCTAGACAACAACCCCCAGACATCAGTCAAGCTGGACATCGCAGCGCGCTTCCCGCTCAATATGTCCGTCGTCTACGAGCCTAGAAACTTCATGCACGACGGGTCATACCCTCCCATCGGAGACCCAGACCACGATCACAATGACCCGACAGCGCAGTACCAGGCGTCCGACGTCCCGGAGCTTGCCTCCTACAACCCCACAACGTCCATGCTGGGAGACGACCGCTCTCTAATGCCTGATGGCCTCGGCGACACTACCATCGATGTTCCAGATGCCACGCGACTCGACCTCTCTGCGCCGCCGAGTCTCGCCTCGCTCCCTTCGAATTTGCCTCCTGCTATGCCCGACCCACTGCCCTCGAACAACACCGTCGTCACACCCCACAAGGACGAGGCCGAGGCGTCAACTCCATCATCGAGGGTCAAGTGCATACCAAAGCCCGAGCGTGAGGTCACCAAACAGGCAGATGGCAAGTTCTACTGCACATTCCCCGGATGTACGGAGGAGACGCAGGTCTTCACCCGGAAATGCGAATGGAGGTAAGTTTGAGGCGGCCCCGACCCTGAGACCTTGAGAGCTCCGCTAACGTACTTTGAACTATAGCAAACACATGGACAAGCACGAGCGACCCTACCGATGCGCCGCCGAAGGCTGCGAAAAGCTGCCTGGATTCACCTACTCCGGAGGCCTCCTGCGCCACGAGCGCGAAGTCCACGGCAAGCATGGCGGTCCCAAGAATACTGTCAACTGCCCCCACCCGAACTGCAAACGCCACACCGGCAAAGGCTTCTCGCGACAAGAGAATCTGAACGAGCATCTGCGTCGGGTACACACCAGCGACGGTTCGAGCACCGTCCAGGACGACGTGCAGACTGGTAGCGACGGCGACAGCGAGAAGGGCCTCATGGGTAGCCTCGTCAACATGGGTGGCAGCAACAAGCGCAAGCGCTCGCGCAAGAGCTCTGATGCTGGCTTTGAGGAGCTGCGCGAGGAGATTAAGCGCGTGCGCATGGAGAACGAGGATCTGCGCCAGCAGCTCGAGAGACACAACCAGCACAGCTTCGCCATGATGTCGCAGATTGCGGAACTGCAAGAGGCGCTGCGCACGAATCTCGACGCCGCTGGTCTCACTGCTCCCACTGCCACGATGCTGTAGGGCCCTCATCTGGCCGTGGGAGCAGCGACGACTTCGCCTCAACCTACGCCTCCGCCCGCGCCCGGAAACGCGGCCACTGCTTTGCAATTCTCCCCGAACTTCCCGACACGGCCTTACGACCAAATCTCCCCTTACCCCGGCATCTCCGATATTTTCTAGGCTGCCACTTTTTTGTCACCCTTGTTACACCACATACATCACGCACCACACACGCACACACACATCTCTACACCTGACGAAACAAGCATCGACGAGGCGTTCTGGGAGGGGTGGAATTGCCCTTTTTTGATTGACACTCATACCTGGTCTTCTTTTCCATTAGGGCGGAGTCATACGCCGTGTATACTTCCGCGCAGGCTTTTCTTTTTCCTTCCGACGAAAGGGATAATTGTTCACCAAAGATGAAAGAGGCAAATCAGGCGTTTTACGGGAAACTCGGTCTTTTTTTTTCTCTGGTGGCGAAGCACAAGAACGATGACGACTACTACTACTATTACTGCTTTCTGAGATATCCCCCTTCCCAACTTTCTCTTTTCTTCCGCATACCCTTCTCTTCGCAGAGCGTAAAAGAAGAAAAACAAAATTACCGGACACTTGTTCCTTTTTTCATGACGGCGGCAAATGGTAGAATGTACATTTTTGGGTCTCTTCTTCACCCTCAGACTATTACTTAAAAACTCATGTCCCCCCTCTCTCTTCTCTTCCACTCCTACACCCCCTTTTTTGTAATTCTATTGGTTTATATCTGTTGTTGTAGTTGAAAGCTCTTAGACTGGGAAAAACAAAAACTTGATGATATCCCAACCATAAATTTACATGAACATCCTCCTCTTCTCCGTACAACATTAACTCTCTCTCTCTCTCTTTTGTGATGACTGTGAAGTGTGATTTGTAACGTGACCATGAAAGCTAGGCAGTTGTGCCCTGAACATGCATATGCAATCCTTCGAAACCGTAACCTCTTTTTGTTTATAGATCGTATCCGTACTTTTACCTACCTTCTCTTTTTGGGAAAAGTAGAGAGAGAGGGAGAGAGAGAGAGAGAGAGAGAGAGAGAGAGAGAGAGAGAGAGAGAGAGAGAGAGAGAGAGAGAGAGAGAGAGAGAGAGAGAGAGAGAGAGATGACGTACCCCCCGCCCCCCTCGGGAAGGGTGCTTTACGCGTACCCTGAGCCGCGCACGTCGTGAACGTGAACCATGGACATGGGGGAGAGGCTAAAAAGACGCGTCGTCACATGCACCGTTTTCTAGAAAGGTCCAAAACCCTTGAACCTTAGGCAGAAGGCGAACATGGTTAGATCTGCGCGGGGATTCGGGGAGGGACGCTCTATCTCTCTTAAAAAAATTGGGAGGCATTCTCTTGTTCTCTCCCCCGGGCGGGCCGGCTGCAGAACGGGATGCAAGGGGATGTCAGCGATCTTCGCCGGGACGGCTGAGTCATTGGAGAACAGGACGGCATGAGTAAGAAGCCAAGTCTGCCACATACGCAGCCCTACATTTTCTTATTCTTGTTTTCTCGTGACATTGTAGCGAAAAGGCAAGGGACCGGTATTTTTTGGTTTGGATATCGTGGTCTAGCCTGAATGTTGTACATGACGGTGGTCTCAAAACGGGGGAAATTTAGTCAAGTCTACAGATGTGACAAAGCATGATTTGCAGGACAACGTCTAGACCTCAAAAACTTCGCCCAGACCTTCGGAACCGCCCCGCCGGTTCTCGACGAGGTCCAGCCTCCAACCCTCCCAGTTCGTTAGCGTGCGCTTGATCTCTTTGATGCGCTCAAGTCGCGCCTTCGCATCGTCCTCTTGCGCGCGGCGGAACGCATCCTCATCAAAGTCCATGTCATCGTCCTCGAGGAGCTCGTCGTCTCCAGTGCCGGTGAGCGCGTTGATGCCGCTCTGGAAGAAGTCGCCGATGCCGCCGTGGGTGGGCTGCTTGCGGTGCGCAGAGGCGAGGTGCCACGGCTGTTGCTCAGGCTGACGTTCTCGAAGCCGGGGCTCTGAGGGCCCGGCTGCATCTCACGGCGCTTCTCCTGCCAGTGTCCGTGGCGAAGGTCGTAGACCTCCTTCTCGAGATCCCGTACCTTCTTCTCCAGACGCAGACGCTCCTCGTTCTCGAGCTCATCGACGCCGTCATCGTCGAGACCGCCGCCGCCCTCGGTCGACTTGCGGCTGCGCAGGCGCGTGTTCTCGCTCTCGAGGCTCTCGACGCGGGCCTTAAGCTCGCTGACCTCCTTCTCGGCACGCTCCTTCTCCTTACGCAGAGACTGGGTGCGCGAGTCTTGTTCCTTGTGGAGGGTTGTCAGAGTCGTAACCTTCTTCTCGAAGCCATCCGCCTTCTTCTCAGCCTCGAGACGCGCAGCTATGGCATCTGCGAGCTCGTGCTCGAGCGTGCGGAGTTTCGTCTCGGCGGATGTGCGCTCGCTGCCTTCCCGAACAGCCTTCTCGGCGGTGCGGTCGAGGTTCTTGCGCAGGTCTGCCAGCTCGTTCTGGGCTTGAGCGGCGGCCTTTTCGGAGCGGGCGAGCTTGTCTTCGAGGGCGGCGATTTGTTCGCGCTCGGAGGAGGTACCGCTTGCTTGGCGGTCGACTTGGGCGCGCAGCTTGGAGATCTCGATTTCCATGGACTCGATCGTCGAGGTTTTGGACGCCAGCTGGGCTTCGAGTTCGGCGGGGGGCGAAGACATGGAAACGGACGGTGACGAGCCATGACGGCCGCCGGAGCGGGAGGCTTGTTGCTGTAGTTGAGAGTTTTGACGTTGAAGGGCCTCGATCTCAGATTTCTGTATTTTGACTGTCAGGCGATTGTTGCAACAGTTTCGGAAGGTTGTACCACAACTTACCAGCTTCTCAACCTGGCCGTCTGCGCCATTGCTCTCCCCCTCTGCCTCGCGCAAGTCCGCCAACTCCTCCTCGGCCTTCTTCCATCTCTTCTCGGAGTCTGTAGATTCCTTTGTAAGACGCTTATTCTCCTTCTCGAGCTCCTCTATGCGAGCAACTTGCTTGCGGTAGATGTCGGTTGCGGTTTCGCCCTCGGGACCCTGGGCTCCCGGTGAAAGGGGGCCTGTAGATACGGAGCCTTGCCTGAAGGAAGCTGACCTGAGCTTCGATTGTTGAGCTAGTGATGGCTGGGAGGCGGTTGGGGATGTAGGCTGCTCGGCGACGGCCTCAGACGCCTCCTTTTCCTCCGCCTTCTCGTCCTCGTTGGCGGTCTCGGCGGGAGTGGTGGGTTCGGGTTCGGGTTCTTCTGCCTTGGAAGCACTGGGCTCTGCTGCAGTCGCTTCTCCCTTCTCCTTCTTTGTGGTGCCGGCCTTCTTGGTCTTCTTTTTCTTCAACTCCTCTACCTGCAAGAGCGTCAGCAAGGTGGGGGAGCAATGGGACGCTAGTCGAGGCTTACCCTCTTCTTGGCTGCGGCCAGCTTCGCCGCCTTGTCATCGTCGGCCATGATGACTTTTGGAGTGCGAAGGCTTGTCGGTAGTGTGTGAGGAAGGGTTGGCGGTTCTCTTGTTGCGAGGGAGCTGTCAAAGCACGTCGTCGAATGTCGGATGAGGAATGCGATGGTCGCAAATTGGACGGTTTGACCTGCTGCAGGAGCTTGCTTAGCTGTCCACTCGTGTCAGGAACAAGCCACATTCCATGGCTTGTGGTGCAGTGGTGCCCGGCAGGGGCCTTCCCCAATGACGGAGGCGGACAGAGGCTACAGCTGCCAGGCGTCGAGAATTTACGCTAAAGTTACAGGGGACAACCTTCTTGTGTTTGAGGAACAATTCACTCGTGAACATCAACAACACGTCGACTTTCCGTGCTTCCGAGGAGTCAACAATCTCGATGCAAGCAAGGATTGCCGGTATTCTCGCCCTCGTCGCGCTCAATCGAACCGAAAAAGCGGTACACAACGGCTCATGAATAGCAATGAGAGCCCAGACTGCAGATATCCACATAAACATCAATGTCAACGCGCAATGCCTTTCGTTGCACCAGCGACCTTCACCGTTAACCATTAGTCGATGCAAAATATTGACGAGTCTCCAACATTGGAACCAATAGCCAACCTCTAGAGATAAGACGTGCCAGCGGGCCAAGCGGATCGCAACAAATGCATACGCAGTACTGCAGCGAACTCCCTCCGCTGCGCAGTTCCCGCCCCACGACGTCCTCAATGCATTGGCGCCTTACATCCTCCTGTCACATCTCAAAGCGGTCCATATCCTCCTTTTAGCCGCGACTTGATTGGCAAGGTCCCCGTCGTTTCTGCTGCACTAGAATCCAGTTGGCACTTGCCAGCAGCCTGATATGGACTGCTACGAATAGACGCATCCGCAGAATGGGCCTCTCGAACCCAGGGCGCTCACTGCCTGGGTAGCCTACCGACGAGGGAACGCAACAGTAACAGACAAGGGTCTCTCTTGTTCGTCATAAGTCAGAACACCCCGGGACAAGGCGACTTAGCTCGTTCAGGATCGTCGGAGCTGCCGCAGCAACACCCATTTGAACTCTATGCAGCTCAGACGGTCCAGAAACCGTGGTATACTAAGAAGCTGACATACCACCCAAACCAAATGCTCATCTCACTCTCCTCCAACCTCCCAGCGCGCGCTGGAGGAGGGCCCATCACAACACAAGGTCGTTGACGGTAGGAGTTCGTCATGGGCCAGTGCGTATCGAGAACCGGTGGCGGGGGCGACGGCGATGGCGAAAACAACACCGGTCCTGCGAGCTCCAGCAAACTTGAACCCCGCTGTCTGGCGTCTGGCTGTCCGAGGACCTGCGATCCGTCCTCGAGGTCGCGATACTGCACACAACATGCCCAACTGTGCAGGAGGCAGGGATGTTCGAAGCTACGATATCGAAAGGGTCCATACTGTCAAGAACACCTGCGTGAGTTGTTTCCACTCCCACCAGCCCACTTGTCAAGGTTTACATCGCTGACTCTCGAGGCAGATACGTGTCGTGCGTCTAGGTGTTCAAATGACCAGGCCAAATTGATGGATGCATGGTTTACCAATAACTTTTGTCTTGAACACCAAGGCGAAGAAGTCCTACGCGCTTATTTCTACGGCGATTCCGTACTGCCCGAACAGGCGTCTGGGGCGCAGGTCGTCGCCCATCAACCACGCGCTCGCAAGCGTCGCTCGCGACAGAGATCGAAGTCTGATCCTGCTCCAATCCGATCCCAGAGACCCCCGACAGCTCAGAAGAATCCTCAGACGACGAAGTCCCCCCAGCCACTGGCCACCGATCATCGACAGTGCTCCCGACCGTGGGAGAAGAGGGTGACGGCGGCGACGGCCCGCAACGAACCACCACCCCAAAGCTGCAGAGGAGCAGAGGGACGACACGCCGCCCGCGACCCCTCGCCGCAGCCAAAAGACGGTCCACTTTGCGGACTCACCTCCGCGGCCCTCCTCCCCTGAGAAACGCCCAGCTGTGAGCGCCGACGTCTGGGCAGCAGAGCCCACGAACCAGTCGCTCCTCAACTTCGATCCTCAAGACGCCGCCGTCGTGTCGATAACAGGCACGCACCGCCTAGAGCTTCAAGCAACTCGGTGATCGCGTCATCCCATGGCCGCGAGAAGCGCTACCACGCCAGCACCCCCAAAACAGCCGACGTGAAGCGACCCCCGAGAACAAGGTCCAATCGCTGAGCAAAACGAAACCCAGGCCCCCCGTTAGCGCAAGGGAGCTTCAATCCCAGCCCAGCAGCCATTGCGTCACGGCATAACATAACCCAGCCGTCTCAACCAAAACTCACTATCATACGGTGGCCAGTTCCCTATCAATTTTCTGCACTTTCAGTGGGGGCTGCGGCCCAAAGACGTAAGATAATGCCCGCGTCAAAGATATAGTGGTAATTATCTCTCAACAGGCGGTAGAATCGGTTCCACCTTTTGGCGTCGGGCACGGCATTTGGCGGGGTAATGGCGGGGTACGGCGCGAACAGGGCGCTACAAACTACCTCACGGCCGAACTGTACCATCCTCCTCCTCAATCCCGCGCAAAACCGCATATTCTCGCCAGCTTCACCCATCATCTCTCCAGCCTCAACCTGCGATATCCCACTGGCCTTGACTCTGTCACACGTACCTACGACGATAGTCTGCGGTCTCCGATCCCACACATTCTCCTCCCAGCGACCGACACAATGGCCTCTCTACCTGCTCAGCATCCGTCTCTAGCGCTACACCTAACAGACCGCGCCCTCAACCCGATCCTCACCTCGGCGCACTCCCAACCCCAGCTCGAGGCCCTCACATCGCTGACAACGACCTCTCTGACCGCGCACGCCGCCGCAAACCGCTTCTCCCTCGGCCCCGCCCAGCGCATCATCGTCGAGCACGGCCCCGGCAGCCCCGTCGTCCTCTCCTCCTTCCTCAACGGCGCCGACGCCCTCCCCAACGGCGGCGAGACCTCTGCTGCTGCCTCGCCGCAGCCGCCGCGACCAGCAACAACACCCCTACCGCGTCGAGACCCGCGACCGGGGCCTTCTTCCGCGACGCCGGGCGGCGCTGCTCAGGGTGCTGCTGATTACAAGATGGACGACGCGGAGAACGCCGCCCCGATGCTCGTCGGCGTCGTAGTTGCTGCGACAGGCGAGGAGGCCATGGAGGCCCGTCGTGCCGCGGGACGATTAGAGAGGGTGGGACGGGAGTTCCAGCGAGAATGGGCCGCTGAAGAAGGTTCTGCTGCGGCGGAGGGTGATCAGTGAACGCCCATTCAAGCCTTGCGAGATTTCTCAATCCTGTGTTCGGGAGAGGAGAGCGAAAGAAAACGGCCCCCAAAGTTGACAGCGCAATCTGACGCGCACGATGGCCGGGCGGGCAGGATGATGGATGGCATTTGGTTTTGACGAGGATACGAGGGGAATGAGACTATGCGTCACATGAAGGGTCCGGCACGGAACGAGCCATCAGGGTCACAGGATAGGCGTTCGGGCAGGCAGTCATTTTTGCGCGTTAATCATAATCTTTGATTTTGACGGTCTCTATATACCGAGCTTCATTTTACCCGTAACGTCCATCGCCGCGTTAAAAAAAAAAAAAGTGAACCATCTCGCCAATTAACCAATTTCTACCCATTTATATAACCGCTTTAAATGATCTGCTGGAAAGCACGGTTGATAGGAGAGCGCACGTTGGGAACGCTCTTCCAGAAGTCGACGGTGGCAACCGCACGCTTGGAGATGCCCTCGGGAGTGAACTCGAACTTCTGCAGAGGTTGTTAGTAAAGGTTGTAAAGAACGGTCACGATAAGCGCAACTTGCCTTGTAGACGTCCTTGTAAGGACCGGAAGCACCGAAGCGGTTGATACCGAACTGCTCGTGAGAGAAGCGCTCCCAGCCGAGAGTGGTCATGACCTCAACGGACATGATGGGGTGGCCGTCGGGCAGGACGGAAAGCTTGTACTCCTTGGACTGGGCCTCGAAGACCTCAGTGCAGGGCATGGAGACGACACGGGCAGTGAGGTTGTGCTTCTCCTTGAGGTACTTGACGGCATCAATGCAGATGCAGACCTCGGAACCGGTGGAGACGAGGGTGATGTCGGCGTTCTCGGCCTCGTGCAGGACGTAACCACCCTTGATGGCCTTCTCGATGACGGAGCCCTCAAGCTGGGGCAGGTTCTGGCGAGAGAGGGCGATGATGGAGGGAGTGTGCTTGGAGGTCAGGGCAACGTAGTAGGCGGCAGAGGTCTCGTTACCGTCGGCAGGGCGCCAGACCATGTTGTTGGGGAGGGCACGGAAGTGGGCGAGGGTCTCGATAGGCTGGTGAGTAGGGCCGTCCTCACCGAGACCGATGGAGTCGTGGGTGGCAACCCAGATGGCGCGGACCTGGGAGAGGGCGGTAAGACGGACGGCACCGGCGGCGTAGGAGACGAAGTTGAGGAAGGTACCGCCGTAGGGGAGGATAGTGCCATAGGCAGCCAGACCGTTCATGATGGCACCCATGGCGTGCTCACGGACACCGTAGCGGATGTAACGGCCAGAGTAGTCACCAAGGCCGGTGGAGGGGGCCTGGAAGTCGACGGCGGCCTTCCAGCGGGTCAGGTTGGAGCCAGTCAAGTCGGCAGAACCACCGACAAGCTCGGGAACGACGCTCTCGATCTTGGCCAGGACAGTCTCGGAAAGCTTGCGAGAAGCGATGGCGGGGTCGGCGGGGGTGTAGACGGGCAGAGCCTTCTCCCAGCCCTCGGGAAGGTCGCCAGTGAGACGGCGGTGGAGATCCTTGGCCTCGTTGGGGTACTTCTCGGCGTACTGGTTGAGGAGCTTGTTCCACTCCTGCTCAGCAGCGGCACCCTCGGCGGCGTGCGCGTTGTACTGGTCGTAGACCTCCTGGGGAACGACGAAAGACTGCTCGGGGTTGAAGCCGAACTTCTCCTTGAGCTGCTTGATGTCGTCGGCCTTGAGGGGAGAGCCGTGGACACCGTGGGTGCCCTGCTGGAGGGAGCCGAAACCAATGGTGGTCTTGAGCTTGATGAGGGTGGGCTTGTCCTTGGACTGCTGGGCCTGGGCAATGGCCTTCTCGATGCTGTTCAGGTCGTTGTCGCCGTCCTCAACGGTGAGGACCTCCCAGCCGAAGGCCTCGTAGCGCTTGGCAACGTCCTCAGTGAAGGCGACGTTGGTGTCACCGTCAATGGAGATGTGGTTGTCGTCCCAGATGGCAATCAGGTTGCCGAGCTGGAGGTGACCAGCCAGGGAGGAGGCCTCACCGGAGACACCCTCCATCAAGCAACCATCACCGAGGAAGCAGTATGTGTAGTTGTCGGAAACAGTGAAGTTGTCCTTGTTGTAGATGGCAGCGGTGTGAGCCTGGGCGATGGCCAGACCAACAGCGTTGCAGATACCCTGGCCGAGAGGGCCGGTGGTGACCTCAATACCGGGGGTGTCGTGAGCCTCGGGGTGACCGGGGGTGATGCTGTCGACCGTCTTCGGAGGGGTAAGCGATTGCTCAGGCATTGGATGTCACTGGATACTTACGCGGAACTTCTTCAGGTCGTCGATGGAGACGCCGTAGCCGAAGAGGTGGAGGAGAGCATACTGGAGCATGCAGCCGTGTCCGTTGCTGGAGGGATTGGTCAGCTCATGGATCCGGCGGAGATGTGAGCTCGGAGATCGAGTGAGGGACTTACGAGAGGACAAAGCGATCACGGTTCGCCCACTTGGGGTTCTTGGGGTTGAACTTCATGAACTTGTTGAACAGAACGTGGGCGACCGGCGCCATACCCCTGGAGACGCATTGTAAGTTTTCTAGTCGGACTCTCACCAAAAGCGCGCATCGTGGGGGAGTACATACATGGCGCACCGGGTGGCCGGAGTTGCTGTTGAAGGTGGCATCGACCTGGAGAGAACGTTGTCAGCCATAGCTCCATTGAAGCTGCTTCTCGCGATGGCCGTTGCGTGGTTGCGAGCTGTCCTCATCATGCCGCCACCGATGGGCCGGTAGTGGCGGGGTCGACAGACAAATCTCAACAACAACGGTGGCGGGGTAAATCTGGCGGGAGGATGAAACTCACGGCCAACAGGCGGATCGTGTTGATCGCCTTCCAGTCATTATCGGTGTAACCCATGGTGTCTGATTTCTGTGTTCTTCCAAGAGAGAAACTCGGTCAAGGAGGAAGAGGAGATGGTTGAGAAAGGGTAGAAAAAGTTGGGAGGCAGCGGTAGAAATACAAAAGGGACGTCTGAGAGGAGAGACGGGGAGAGGGCGGTGGTATGTGTCTGCTGCATGCACCTCAGTGTTTGGCCGCAAGGTAATTATTGAGCATCTGGTGGGGACCTGACGTGGGAGTGGACAGTGGAACATGGAGGGGTGAGGTACATTGACTTGATGGAGGGGAATGGAGGGGCAACACCTCAGACGGGCAGACAGAGACAGAAACAGACCACCTACTGCCGCTGCCGCTGCCTTCCTCCCACACAGACGTGCAGACCACCGTGGAATGTGTTCCGAAGTACTCTCTCCATGTTTTGGTGTGTTGACTTCTTCCATCTCAGGCAAGGCAGTCGGCCATACAGCACCTTCCATTACCTACTTCCCGCAGGTAGGCACCTCACGTAAGTACCCTACTTGGCAAGCCATCGTCAATGGAAAGGTAAGCTCGAGCCACAGCATCGGAAAGAGCTTCGTTCGTAAGGTAGTGCAAGGAGACCTGGGTCAGCAGCCAGAGGTACTTCTCATCAACAGCCAACGTCATACCACGACCAGGTACCTCGAGCTCTGTCGCCTGTCACCAGCTAGCTAGCTAGGTAAGGTAGGTGCGTTGCACGGCGGCGGGATGCCCGGCGGCATACCGCCCCCCGGTGCCGCTTCCCCCCATGGAACTCGCCCTCGACATCCATTGATGCACCTTGCTCTTTCCGCTCCCAATCTCCCGGCTCAATCCAATATTCCCAGGGCAGAAACTGCCATCACCACCAGGGGGGAAAAAGTCACGCATATCCCGTTCTTCCAGAAGCACCCCCATCCTGATACAATCTTCACATGAAGTGGGGGTACACTTGGCCTGTCGTGGTACGAACACAGGTCGATGGGTTTTTTGGGACGCTGTTCCCCAATTTTCCGGTCTTGTCCTTGGCCGACAGGACGGCGGTGCAGGCTTCAGCTCGTCTCAACCATCTTGAACGCTGTGGACTGACCTTGCCTGGATGCGTCTGTATGAAATGCTGGCAGTTCTTGCCCCTCTCCCAGGTGTTCCGTGGCTGGCCCAGCCCACCGCCATTGGTGGCTTTCGCTCAAGTCACCGTCCAAAAGTGGTGTACTTCACCCGCCGACGACAGCGAATTTCGAATTCCAATTCACCCGGCAACCCCTGCGAGGCAAAAATGCCCGGCCCAAATTCAACCTCCCGTCTGCGCTCTCGGTGCTTGTACCGACTGCCCCTACCGACGTCGGTCTGACACCTGCTAAGGCAATCCCACCTCTGCGAATCATACCGCCATCGCCCGTTGTAGGGTCTTGTCCTCAGTCAGCAACCACCAGACGTATCACATTTTTTCCAGTGACGTCTTTTTCGATATTCGCAAGAGTCAGTTCATGTCGATGAGCTTCACTCGTTGTTACTATTGACTCGTGCGAACGACCAACGGCTTCGATGGATCGTCATCCAGAAAAACTGTCGTCATAATGCCCACAACGCGTCGCCTGGGTCCCCCTTCGGTATCTCTGCTCTGGCAACTTCGGCTTCGCCTTGACTAATCCATGGAGCACTGGAGACGTTCGAACGTGCCTGGATCGTCGATATCGATTCTGTTTGGGTATCTCCGGCCCACACCGGAGTAAGCTGGAGCAAGCACGCTGGAGTCTGCAAGGCCGATGCCCCTCCGCCTCCCGCCAGTAGGCTCCGTCTATTTATTCACTCACGATGCTGCCGCGTCGGCCATAGGCCCAGAGACCACCGGACTTTAAGCCTCGTCTGAGATACACCGTCGCCCAGGGAGAGCCAAGCGCCGAAAATACCCTTCTGCGAGACCTTTGCCAGGACCTCCCAGCGCTTCTTGGGCCCCTTGCTGCGACCTGCCTCTCGCTCGCGCTGTTTCAAGCCGGCGACGCGGATAAGCTCTGGCCCCTCCCCATCACCACGCCCGCCTGGCATCCCCTGGTCGAATCTCGTGCTGAGATCCAGTCATGTTAGTGGACCCTGACTGCATAATGACACCTTCGTATCCCTATGGTTGAGTCCTGACCCCTCTGATTTTTTTCCCTCGTCTGAGGTCGCAGCCTTTCCTCCTGAGGGATTGCCCCTCCAACGACCCCTCCATACAGGCCGCGCCTCGCGTCCCAAGATGCGCGACATTCGTGGCGTGGCCAAGAATGAGGATGGGATTCCGAGTCTCGACAGAAACTCTGTTCCTGAGCGGCGGCAAACGGTGGCTAAACGTTGAAGGATATTCTCCTTCACTGGACATCCGCGCCAAACATACAAGTGCATGCATGCATGCAACAGCCGCCAGTGCATCAACTGCAGAGAAAGAGGGAGAGGAAGATGAAAAATTCCAAACCCCGGCGTGTATCAGAACGCGGAACTCGGGGACGGCAGAATGCACGCCGTGACCGTTAAAAATGTGCGATGCCACGAGGCCTTTTTCAACCGTTTTTTGCCTGGCTGCTCACCTGCCCCAAGACTTTTTTTTTTGTTACTGAGAGAGGCCGTCTGTCCAATTCTCAACAGCTGTGCTCCGGCGCCGGTGTGCACGGGCCATCCGGCTGGGATACAGCCAGTTTCGTATTTATCCGCACAAATCAAGGCGGCCCCAGGCCCAAGCTCCCGCTTCCCTGCGGATGACATCAAGCCTCTCCACCCGCATATCCGCCACTCCAGCCGACAATGTATCCGTCGCCGGGTTGAGATTCAGCGGAGGAAGATGCGAAAAGTTCTTCAGTTCGGGATAGAATATCGAGAGCCGCGTTTGCATCATCCCAGGGGGCTTTGTTTCTTAAACTCGGCCTCACTTTTCGAGATTCGGCCCTATTCCTCAACTGCCGGCGTCTGCGTACGGAAGCATTCCGAGGTGTGAGCTTGACGTCGTCGAAGCTGGACGATTGGCAGTATGCTCGGGCGCGAATCACATCAGAGCTGATACTAATGCCAGGTTCATTTGCCAAGTCGTCTTATTATTGTCAATTTTACATAGTATTTCGATGCATCACGAGGCTTCACTCAGTCTTAGTTGGTGAGAGTGAGCTCTCATGCGTATTCTCTCACCTTACACTAGTGTCTGTCACTCAACCACAGGTGAAAGCGGGCGGTGTGGATCCTGCCCGATTGAGTTTTCGCCTCACCCAGACCACAGCCACCATCAGCTTCCCAAACTTCAAGATAGCTTCCACATTAGCCAGAATTCAATTTCACATATCAGCACCGCCGAGCTTAATCCAGCCTCGCCCGTGAACTACACCTCTCACAACCTCCCACCCCGCGTTCGTCTCGTCTCACAACACAACCACCCTTTACCCCGCCACAAGCCCCTCCACCCTTTCCCAAATCTCAACATCACAAGCCATTTCAAAATGCCGAGAGAAAAGAACATGTCGAGGGACAACATGGCCATGCCCAAAAAGCAGGCCAAAAAGCCCGCCAAACCACAAAAGCAAAAACCAAAGCAACCCCCCAAACAGCAGCAGCAGCAGCAGCAGCCTTCATCCTCCTCATCCTCCTCCGCCGCCGCTATCCCCTCGCTGCCCGTCTCTCTCCAGCAACGCATCCTCGGGACCTTCACCACAGCCTTCTCCCCCGTCCTCGCCTCCTCGTCCTTCCCCGATCTCCTCCAGGAGGTAAAGGCCGCCCTCTACGCCCGCGACTTCGACGCCGCCTTCGCCAACGCCTCCCCGGACTCCCTCGACGCCTACGCCGCCCGCTGGAGCCCCACGCGCGCGCTGGGCTACGCCGGCGTGCTGCTCGCCGTCGGGGAGTACCTGGAGGAGGCGCATCTCGTCCGGGACGGCGCCGGCTCCGATGATGGGGCCGCCGCCGAGCCGGAGGAGGAACCCGCCGACAGCAAGCCGCAAGCCCCGGCCCAAAAAACGATAAAGATGCTCTCCATCGGTGGCGGCGCGGCCGAGATCGTCTGCTTCGGCGCCTACCTCTCAACGCACGCCCCGTCTCTCGCAGGAGACATCCACCTCTTCGACTCGGCGCCGTGGGGTCCCGTGGTGACCAAGCTGCAACACGCCCTCGCCGCGCCGCCGACGCTCTCGAAATACGCCAACGCGGCCGCGAGAGCCTCCAACGCGGCGCTCCTCCCCGCCTCGCACCTCACATCGACCTTCACGCAGCGCGACGTGCTGTCCATGTCACGCGACGAACTGGGCTCAGCGCTCGGCAACGACGTATTATTGATCACATTACTATTCACCCTCAACGAGCTCTACACCTCGGCGGGCATCGGCAAGACGACAGCGTTCCTGCTGAATCTAAGCGCCATGGTCCCCTCGGGGAGTCTGCTGCTGGTCGTCGACAGCCCCGGGAGCTACTCGGAAGCCGCGTTGGGGAAGGAGTCCAAGAAGTACCCCATGCAGTGGCTGCTCGACCACACCCTCCGCAAGGACGAGAAGCCCGTGGAGGGGTGTCTGTGGGAGAAGATCGAGTCGCACGACTCCGTGTGGTTCCGGCTGGCCGAGGGTCTACACTACCCCATCTCTTTGGAAAACATGCGCTATCAAATGCACCTTTACCGCGCCACGAGGCCCTGAACGCCAGCGAAATAGAAAGAAGAAAAGAAGGGCGGATATCTATGAATGAAAAGGAAAACAATGCGTCTATGCCCATACAAGTCTCTTGATGGAGTAGCTCAGGTGGTCTAAAAGCCCGGTGCTCTGTCTCGCTTCCTCCAAGGAAATGATGTCGCCCTTCTCGATTATGCTCTCGGTGCCGGGCCTCTCTTTGCCCGGCTGGCTGAGGAATGCCAAGCGCTCGACTTCGGCGCAAATGCTGACGACCTGCTGGATCTCGCTCATCTTCGGCCCGTCGCCGGTGACTGCCGCGGAGGACTGGGAGTACGGCGCCTTGAAGGCGACCTTTCGGATCGGCGGGGCCTTGGGGCGACCGCCACCGAGGAGACTGCTCAAGGCAGACTGTGCGGGTTGTGCTGCGTGAGGATGCTGATGCTCCTCGGTGCTCGAGGTCTTGCTGCGCTTGACTCCCAAGTTGGAGAACGTTCTGGTGTTGGTCCTGGTGACGTCGTTCTTGCCGGGTTGGTACGACACCACGAAGCCAACGTTCTTCGTCTCGTCCGTCTGGCCCGGGGAGACGGTCGAGATGATGTACGTGCCAAACTTGATGCCGACGACGTGCGCGAGGTCGATGCGCTCAAAGGAGGAGACCTTGTCGAGGTTCCAGTCGAAGCGGCAGAGGTACAGTGCGGCGTCGGTGAGGAGAAGGACAACCTCTTCGAAGGGAAGGGATCGCAGATTGTCGGATGTGTGGGGGCTGAAGAGGACCCAGCCGCCCATGAACTCTTCGCTCTCGTCTGAGATGACGCGTCTTTGGGAGAGCTCGATGGCTTGCTCTCGCATTTTTAGCATAGAAACGGCGGGGTCCTTGGTCATCATCTCAGCCTCGAATTCCTGGAAGACCATGGAGTTGACGTTGCCAAGTAGGAAATCGATGGCGGCTTGGCTAAAGTAGTCATTGACCATACTGGGGTGTGTTAGCCAACGAAAGATCAAAGACCGAATAGACCTTACCCATTGTAAAAGCGTGTCATTGAAAGACCAAGGTCATTCAGAGCCCCTCCGAGGTTCCTCTTTTTCGTCCTCGTGTAATCACCCTTCATAGCGGCTGTCGATGCGTACTGTTTCGAAATGGCGTCTCCGTTGTCTGCCCACAGCGTGTTGAACCACGGGGTTTGCTGTTCAACCTGGGCAGCGAGATCGTAACCCTCCGCCTTGAGCTGACTCTCGAGCATGTACTTGCCGAACGAACTCTGGCAGACGTTTGTTCTGTCCAGGCAGTCCATGCAATTGGTGCGAAGAACGCCCTGCTGTTTTGTCGAAATCTTGCCTGCTTCTTCGACGGTGCTGCCGAAACTGTCCAACTTGTCGCGGAGGTCGTCGAGAAGCAGACTGACGTTCTCGAATTTCATGCCACGGCATGCGGCATGGAAATCGAACCATTCAAAGGGAACCGCGGCATTCTCACCCGTGAAGACTTCCTCGTTCAGCCTCTCCACCGTCTTCTCATACTGGCCTCCAACCGTCGACTCCACGCCATGCTTCTCCACCAAGTTGACAATCTGCAGGCCGCCGTACTCCGTTGTCAAACGCTCGAAGTGCTTCTTGGCTGCGGCATAGTTTGCTTCGGGTGAATGCTGAATGAGGGGCGCGGGCTTCAAAGAGTACGGTGACTGAGTGAAGAATAGTGGAATGCTACCGCGAATCTGAAGGAACGAGTAAATCTTGGAAGACTTATCCCAGGTTGTGCTGGACAGAATCTGCTCGGTCTCGACGGCGTTTGCCACATATCCCTGCTCGTCGATGCCGCGCCTGAGATATCGCAAGCCAGCTCTTTGCGTAGATCGGCGTGAGATCACGGTCAGGAGGAACTTCTTCTCAGTAGGGCGAAGATCGATCGAGTCGCGGACGGTTTCCGTCGGCGGAGAAGTTGGTTCGGAGCTGGGCTGTCGGATTGTTGACATCTCCACAGAGTCTCCGAGACTATCGTCTGTCTGCGGGGGACTGCTGTCCACTACAAATTGCCGCTGGCCAACGAAACCCTGCATCAGGGGCAGCAGAAGTGACTCTTCTCCTGCTTTCATGAAAGGCCTCAGAGTGTTTTTGTTCCAAAAGAACATGGGGTCGACGCGGGTGTGCAAAGGCACTTCATCAGACTGCAACCTCGAGTCGTTTGCCCATCGCCGAGTGATGTCGACATCGTACGAGAAGTAGAAGCTACGCGATGACCCAAAGAAGATCTGGGTCATTCTCAGGAGCTTTGGAAGCAAAGTCGACGCCGGCACAGGCTCGTCGGAGTCGTCTATGGCTGAGCTAGAGGCCGCATTCGCAGCGGCAGCTTGATCGACGGAGCGACGAACCTGGTCCGCAGTGCCGCTCCATCCTGCATTCCTCTTCTGGTCTTGAGTCCATCCACTCTTACTGAACCATCTCTGCGCGAACCTCCCGTAGCTCCCTCTTCTGCCAATAACATCCTTTGCGACGGTGCTCTTCACAGGATCGGCTCCATTCTTGGTTGGTGCGTGATCCTCGACTTCGTCACCGCTGGCTGGGAGCTCGACGAAGTCGTCGCTGTCGCTATCGTCGGCGTCCTTGTCCGTCTTCCTCTCCTCGAGGTGAAGCGCCGTCTGTGCGATCGCATCGCTAGCGTCCTTCTGGGAGGCGCAAGGGGTGACGGCAACTTCGGTGACGACGTAAATCGGGCAGCCGCAAATCTGCGCAACCTGCTGTCGTCGCGTAATCGTGATCAGGTAGCTGAGTCTCGAGACCGTGATCAGTCCTGGTCATCGGCCATGGTCAGCTTCGAGTTTACCCAGCTGGAGCTGTGGCTGGGGAGCTCGGGGCACAAACCTATAACGCCGAAGGCCTCAAACGAGGAGTTTGGCTGGGAGAGATCGGGGATCTGCTCGCGAGTTGCAGGGGTTATTGCAGAGTCGCCATATCTGATCCTGACCGGTTGCGCGGGGCGTTGTCCTTTGGTCACGAATGGCTGGATTATCAGGCCGTCAACCGCAGCGCAGATGATGATCTTGCGTGCGATACCGGGCATTGTGCGATGCAGGACCACACAAGGCGTGTGCGCGCCAGAAAACGACAGAAATTATTCTAAGGAAAAGTCGAGGCCGTTAAAACTGTATGCAAAAGAGCCATGGGCAGGGAGTAGTGTGAATGATTTGTCGAATTGCGGTCGGTACGGATATTCAAACATTAACGGTGTTGGTCTTTAGGTGGGATGGCGAGCATATCGCACGCATGCAGGGGGCAGAATGAGCCGTTTTGGGTGCTGCGAACTGCTGATGATGTCGCCCAAATGGAACATGTAGCTATGACATGGGTGGTGGGCCGCGGGGTAACGTCAGTCTGCAGTCGCCCAGCGCGAGTCCAGGTCACGCCCAAGACACTGGCCCGATGAGTGGCTCGCTGAGGTGGTTCGTCAGGTCAGGCCGGGTCCATCTGGTCCAGCGCTGTGTCTCCCAATGGTACATCGTCTGCTAGTGTTGGTAGGGTCGTTGCTGCGTTCTGAGCCGTCATTCGCTCGGGACCAACTCAGCACATCTGCACTGGAGCTCCAAGCTTTCCGTCCAAATGTCCGCATTTCTTCAGCTGAGGCATTGGACGCAGGCTCTGTCCCTCTCAAACCAGGCTTTCCCACTAGCTCATCCCGACTCAGTTACTCGTAGCTGCATATCCAGGGCACATTGCATTTTCAAAGTTTTCGACGATCTCGATTGACGCTTCTCCGCGGTTTATGCATGGACTAAACTATGCACTAGACCTCAAGAATAACTAGTCGACGCCTATCAACAATTGAGACTATTTTTCAAGTATTCAGGCTGCTGCAGCTTGACATTGGACCAAGAGATTTCTGTCCGTCTTAACTACCAACATCCAAACTGTTTCCAGCGCGTTTCCAGTCAAACATCAACGCCGCCCAACATTCTTCGTCATGGGTATCTTAGATGGCGAGTCTCTCGACCTTGTCCCTCAGAGCGCGGATGGGTCCGGCAAGCTCGCTGCCCTCGTTGGAGGTGATAGAGGCGGCAATGACGGCGCGGGAAACACCGCAGGCGCGGCCAAGGGCGGTCTTGGACTTGACGTAAACGTAGGGGACGTTCTTGTCCTCAGCCAGGAGAGGCAGGTGAAGAACTATACTGAGAGGTTGGGTATCCGCTGCGAGGATAATAAGCTCGGAGACACCACGGTTGAGGGTCTTGGTGGCCTCGTTGGCTGTAGGAAGAAGGTCAGCAGCTGTTCGGTGAAGGCCAAGGAAGAGAGAGACGGTGGCTTCAGAGAGACGGGAGGAGTCGAGGGAATGGGTCAGTTCTGGGACAACACTTACCGCCCTTCTTCAGCTGGCGGTAGTGGGTGCACTGCTGAACCAAGTCCAGAATCTCTTGCTGGAGAGCATCGTCGGCCAAGGGCCAGGCAGCGGACTCAGACATTGTTGCGGTGAGTGTCGGGAGGTGTCTGCGAGAAAATGTCAGCGCCCATTGATACAACCACAAGCAGGAGAGTTCCAGTGCTGCGTACCAAAGATATAAGGTGCAGGGTTCCTTGCGGTGGCTCGCCCTGGTCGTGAGGTCGAAATTCGTGATGAACGCGATGGAGAGATATCCAAAACTTTTTTCCACCGAAAAGCGCAAGAAAAAAAAAATCCCACTTCCCCAAGCTTAACGGCAATTGCCGTTGGAGAGTGGACCTCAAGCGAGACTAGAGTGGAGCTCTTCGGAACACAGGTTCTGCCGTGCACCGCCTCATTCCATCAGGTGCCTCTCCTGACTTACGTAAGTGCACGGAGCTGTCAACGCGCCGCAAAACCTTGCAACCAACCAGAAGGCCAACCTGGAAACCAGATCTTAACACAGCACACCTCATCTTGAGCCGTCGCCGAAGCAGCAGTCGAACCTCGCCCGTCCCAACCAGCCATCACCGCAATCGTCCGCAACCCACTCTTCGCCGCATCTTCTTCAGTTCCCGACCCTCACTTCAACTTTTTCTTTCGACTACTCCGTCTTCGACGTCAATTAAACCGCCAAGATGCCTTCCGAACTCTGGTACGTCAACAACACAGCCCGTGTTGCCCCCGTCCTGACGACAGCTCCCTATCCATCACTCAGAGCTCCCAACTCCATCCATCTCGCGCCCCAACCTCTCCATCTAGCTTCATCGTGTCTGTCTAAAGCTCACATGCTAACGCGATCATGTCACAGCCCCGTCTATGCGGTTCGTCATCCCTGTGCCCACCCGAGTCAACGATCCATGACGTCGCCTCCCCCCTGCTCCATTCGAATGAGCCATTTGGGCCTCGCCGATACATCGCGTCCGACAATCATCGCTAACATATGATTAGCCCTTCTTCGGTGCCATGGGCTGCACCGTCGCCATCGTCTTCACCTGCCTGGGTGCCTCCTACGGTACCGCGAAGTCCGGTGTCGGTATCTCGGCTATGGGTGTCCTGCGCCCTGACCTGATCGTCAAGAGTACGCGAATCCGCATCCATCGAATCGTCGTCCGTGACGCGTCCAACGAGCATAGAACATCACTGACAGCTTCGCGATAGACATTGTCCCCGTCATTATGGCTGGTATCATTGCCATTTACGGTCTCGTCGTGTCCGTCCTTATCTCCGATGGTCTCCAGCAGGAGATGTCTCTCTACACTGGTTTCATCCAGTTCGGCGCTGGTCTCGCTGTCGGTCTGGCCGGTCTTGCTGCCGGTTTCGCCATCGGTATTGTTGGTGACGCTGGTGTTCGTGGAACTGCTCAACAGCCTCGTCTCTTCGTCGGCATGATTCTGATTCTCATTTTCGCCGAAGTTTTGGGTATGCGACGCCCCTTGCTTTCTGAACCGAAACCTGTTTACTAACGAACGTGCTTCAGGTCTCTACGGCTTGATTGTTGCCCTTCTCATGAACTCCAAGGCCAGCCAGGACGTCACCTGCTAAACGACGACAAACCCAACGACGAAAATGCTCGGTTGAACGGTTGACAAGATGTACTTAAGCCACAACTAGCACGGGCATGAAATTGCCACATCATGGGCAACGACAAGATTATCATCAGCAGGCGCGTCGAAATACTCGAATCGAATCAGGTTTTATGGCATAGGCGTGGAAAACGGTCAAAGGTCACGAGATGCCAATGTTTTGTTTGGACGGTCGGGGAAATGCTTTCCCGTCGGATGTCAAACTTATATGTACTATTGTGCCATCACAGGTATGCTATCCATTTCTGGGGGCGGTTGCTCAGCATAGACGGTGGTGGGGATGGAATTGTAGTCTAGGTTGCGATAATGCTTTCTTGCGTCTACTCTGATTATTGGTCCTCTACGAGTGATGTCCGTGTCAGCGTTCCCCGCAGTGATGTTGTGGTAAGCTCTGCCAGACGACTATTTGGGGTGTATGACGTCTTGGAATTTGCGACGAACCTCGAACCTCGAAAGCAGCACACCAAACCAAGCAGTCGTGCCGAGTCGCAAGGAAACCAACAAATAATGGTGCTAGGCCAAATGATTGGTTGGCAATATTACTCAGTAATCATGACCACTAGGTTATGGTTGGCACTTCTCAATGTCCTTGTTGTAGGCAAGCTGGCGTTTGTCCACGTTCGTCATATGTAGTGTCTTTGCCATGACATGGCAGCTGCTACAACATGTGGCGAGGGAACATCCCTCTAAATCCGCATATCCTCCTTTTCCTTTCGTACAAGGATGCTTTCAAGAAAATCGTCGGTCACGGGTAGAAAACAGCAAAGTCCGGGAGCAGTAAGTGGTGGTCACAACTGTAGGCTCGCGCTGGATTAACCCAGACCTAGTGAAGGCCCGACTGAAGTTGTATAGACTCTTATATAGACTGTTGTGATTCTTGATTCAGGTTTCCGCTGTGTTCAGTTTCTCTTTTGATGGGAGGATCTCAAGGTCAAGATGGCGGAGAACGATAGGTATCATACAATGATGGCGATGGGACACTCCAATTTTTGTTACCTGCTCGCTATGAACGAACCACCACCTGTCCACGCCATGTCCATCAGGCCTTTCCAAAAGCCACATCTCGTTAGTTCTTTGCGTCCGTCGTAGCCTCTCCCGTGGCAGCGGCTGCGGGAGCGGAAGCCTCCTTCTTCGGGAGCAGACCGCGCAGGGACAGGTCGTAGACGACGTCCTCGACACGCTTGACGTCGTACTTGACCGCGTCGACGCGCTTCCTCAGGATGTCGTTCTTGAGGTTGAGGAGCTGGAAGCCGGCGAAGAGGTCCTTGACGAAGGCGCTGATCTCGACGGGCATGGCGAAGTCGCCCATGGTGACGGCGTTGGTGGCGAGGCGGGAGAGCTCCTGGGTCACGTCGGTGAGGGCGAGGAGGTACTCCTCGATGGTGAGGTGGAAGGCGTCGCGGTCCTTGAGGTTGACGGGGACTGTAAGGGACGGTTAGCTTCGGTAGGTCGAGGCGATGTAGGACGGGGAGGAGGGGGAGGGGGGGCTGGCTTGGTACGGGGCGTACGCACCCTTGAAGATCTCGCCGACCTCCTCGAGGCTGAGGAGGCGGGCGACGGGGCCGGGCTTGCCGTCGGCGGTGAGGCCGCCGAGCCAGCCGCAGAGGAGAACGGTGAAGATTGCGTTCTGGACTTGACGGTTCCACTTCTGGTTGTACCTGTTGAAATGTCAGTGACATGTTTGGCGGAGGGAGTGGATGGGAAGCGGCCTACTTGTAGTACGGGTACTTGGAGGCGATCTCCTGCAGCTCACCAATGACCTCGACCTCCTTCTGGATGCCCGTCTGGACGTCCGTGAGCAAAGGACCATCTGGAGGGGTCAGTCTGTGTGGCTATAAGGGTTGTTATCATGCACTAAGGACTCACATTGCTCGCGCGGGGTGGCGTGGATGCGGGACAGCAGGCCCTGGACGTAGGAGATGGCCCTGTCAAGCTTCTGGACCGTCTGGCTCATCTGATCCCTAACCAGCTGGTCCTCGTCGATCTTATTCTTGAGGTGCTCGAAGATTTGGGGATCGAGCAGACGGGAGGCGGGGACCTCGCCCATGTTGGTGTCGTTGTCCATGGCTGGCGCGGTGTCAGTATACGGTGATGGGTTTTTGCTGCGGATCAAGATCAACCCCGGATGGAAACAACGACGAAAGGATTAGACTGAGAGGCAGCAACTTCACGGAGAGAGACGACGGATACGAGGGATGATGGTGTTGTCGTCGGTGGACGGTGCTTGCCCCGCGATTTTGCACCTACCACAACGAGGCCAAAAAAAAATCAGAGTTTTCAACTCACCTTGATGCTGAATGGTTTTGCTTCTCCAGAGGGATCTCACAGCAGAGCAGAAATTCAATCGACACTTCTTGGACCGTTACCTAGGAAATATGTGATGCGAATCCTGGGATGAGATTCTTACAATTCATAGGTCGTGCAAGGATGGGCAGGCGGTCACTGCAGGCGAGTGGAGGGCGGCGGGAGAGACAAGGATCAGCATCGAGCGGACGTGGTGCGGCTCATTTCTTGGGATATCTCGTTTGCAGCACTTTGCAGAACATCTCAACATTTCAAACACACAAAAACATCACAAAGGTTCAAGGAAGAACAGGGGAAACCTTCTTCACAGGCCTGGGCGGAACCAGACACAGCAATGAAAGTCGAGGGGGGTTTGCGTCTCCTGGAGGCAGTGAAATACCAGGGACACGGTGGGCATGAGGGCATTAGGCAAGCCAAAGAGGCCACTCTCCCGAGAGATCAAAAATAAGAATAATCACGATTGGTCTCCTTGGAGGTCTTTCAGAGATTAAACTGAAAAGAACAGATACTACACTTGATCTAAGCCAAAAGGCAAAGAGAGCTAAGGAGAAGAAGAGAAGAAAAAGTTGAAAATGGGCGGACGATGGGAGACGTTTTATGCCTTTGCTGGGTGGCCTGTGCGGGGCCCCCGATCAGCCAGGGTACGTACTTCAGGCAGCAGTGAGGCCAAATTTTGGCGGGAAGGAGAGTACAGGTACGTAGCCCAGCCAGCACCTGCTGCTGATTGGACGGTAAAGCATCACGAGGTTGAGAACGAGAAGGTGCTCCTTCTGTTTGCTTGCCTGGCTGGGCATGCGCCGACCAGCCAGAAGCTCCCATCACGTGCCATCAGGCCAGATGCGGCGAGGCAGCTGCCTTCTGCCAGATTCCAGATTGGCCTCACTTCCGAGAAGGGGAAGCGAGAGAAGGGCAGGCACTCCGGTGTCGAACCTGTGAGGCTACACTTTGACCTTGACTAAGGTAGTGAAGAGGCGTCACTCCTCAAGGCATCTGTTCATAGACTTTTCACCTCTCTGGATCATGCCTTCTGACTTAGAGGTGTATGCGTACTCACCCTATGTACGGTAGGAATATTGCTACAAAGTAATAAGAAGGAATAGGGAACAACACAAAAGCACTCGGGTGTCGTTTTGAGGGCCTGGATCTGCCGAAGCCCCCTAAGTGTGCGCATCTCTGAAGCACATCTTCTACGGGATAAGATCCAACACAATCTACGGGAAGAGAATCAAGCCGTGATCCATCAGCAGACCGACTTTTGAAAATACCGTGATCGACCTCCTCTCATCGACAGTTTGCATGGCTGCATACTCTGTAATGCGCAAGCCCGCAGGCATGCTTGCTTTTCTCGATGTTGGTCCAACGGGGACATTGTATCCTCACTCGCACCTTCCGTGGCTCGCCGTATCTTTTGATTGGCGAGGTGAAGAAATTAGGAAGCATCGGTGACTAAGGCACCATCCGGAAGGACGAGACTTGTTTCTTCCTTTACAGGCAAGCGTTGCGTTTCGCCGACCAGCGAAGGAACTGCTCCTGATCTTCCAAGGAGCATCCCGTCCATCTACATGACGGAGACGCGGACATTCCCAAAAACCGCCCCCCATCTTCAATGTCCGAGAATCCCACATGTCCACGGGCCCGTGAGGTGGATGTCATGCAGGCGTCGTCTAGCAAAGGCTGGGGAAATCTCATTACCGTCCCCGGCACGGTTGATCGAAATGGGCATTTAATAGCTTAGCTAATGATGGAGGTAATCTCGACGGCCAACCTCGGACACTGCAACACTGCAATTGCGCTGGCGGCTCCTGCACGGTGCAGCTGCAAGCTTCGTCTAGCAGTTCCGGCAGCGGGGTCGCCAACCAGGATCCCAATTGAAGCAAAATCAAGCTTCCCATTGGCCTGCAACCTAGACGAAGCCTGCAGGTGCGGGTCCCTGCACCGAGGAACCTCCCGAGGTTGGCTAGAAGATACTTCCTGTTTTGCAGTCGTCAGCACCAACAATCAAGTACCTCAATTTCAACTTTGTTCGTGACCCTTGACTACCGGCAGAAAGGGGCAATCACAAATGTCAACAAAATTTTGAGAGAGCAGCAACCGGCACCCAATCGAGTGCGAGGACACGCTTGCGAGTTTTCCTGTCACTTGCGCCGTCCCGTCCCAAGCTTGACGTCCCGTCTTGCACGCCACGCCACGTTGACACTTTTCGTGCGCTCATCCTCGCCCGGTCGTACTCGGATTCCCATCCTGACCGCCTCCGCCAGCCGATTCCCTCCCTTCCTTCCAATGCCTCGGACGACATCTTGTCGCTAACACACCAATTTGATCCCCCTCAGCAGCTACACGAAAGGTGCATAACCCCACGTCCAGCTTTCCTGCACATATATAAGAAAGCTTTCAACATGTCGGGCCGCTACTCCCTGCGCCAGACTCCCAGGTCAGTCTATTTACTTTCCGTCTCGTCTCTGTATTTGAAGTTGTTGGCCGAAGCAACTGGGCCCAACGCAACCGCACCACACGACCCGAAGTAGCAGTTGCATACCGCATTCTACGCAACGATACAAGTCAATACTCTGCGCACTGCATCTGTCAAGCTCCAGTCCGCTAACTGGTTGTCCAGGAAGAAGGAGCTCTTTGAGGGTATGGTTGAGACCCTCGACGTGTTTCCTCCGCCGCAAGTCACCCGAGAACGAACCTACGGCAGACACTACCGAGTCCAAGATGCCCGCCCGTACCCCCCGCCGGCGCGCTACCGGCAAGTTTCGCGAGGAGCTTGACGACGAGATTATCACCGAAAAGCCCGTCTTGAACGGCAAGTCTGAGGTGGAGGCCAACGGTTATTCCAATGGACACGTAAACGGACACACCAATGGACATGTGAAGGAGGAGTCCGTCAACGGTCACGCTACCAACGGGCATGTCGAGGAGAAGAAGCCCGAGCTTTTCACGAACGGCAATGCCGCTCCTCCCAAGAAGGAGAACGCCCAGCGTGTCTACCAGGAAGGGGAGATCATTGACGGCTGGAAGGTTGGCACCGACCCCAAGATTGACGCTTCTGGCGAGTTTGAGTTTGGTGGCAGTCTCGGCACCTTGTCTCTGATGATTGGTTTCCCTCTTCTGATGTGGTACATGTGGATCGGAGCCACCTACTATGACGGCGGTCTGCCGCGTCCTCGGGAAGGAGAGTCGTTGGGAGAGTTCTTCAGCCACCTTGCCAACCTCGTCTACACCGGAGCGTTTCCTTCTCTCCGTGCCTGGCGCATCTACTGGACCTTCTTCATCTTCGAGGGCGCATGCTACTGCCTGCTGCCCGGTGTCTGGGCTTGGGGTAAGCCTCTCGCTCACGAGGGTGGCAAGCAGCTCAAGTACTTCTGCAACGCCTACTTCAGTTGGAATTTCACTATCGCTGTCATGGCGGTGCTGCACTTTACTGGTCTCTTTCCCATCTACACCTTCATCGATGAGTTTGGACCTTTGATGACGGTGGCTATTCTGAGCGGATACCTCGTGTCTTTCGTCGCCTACTTCTCTGCTCTGTGGAGGGGAGCTCAGCACCGCATGACCGGATACCCCATCTACGACTTCTTCCTTGGTGCCGAGCTGAACCCCCGCATGTTCGGCATCCTCGACTTCAAGATGTTCTTCGAGGTCCGCATCCCTTGGTTCATCCTCTTCGGCCTCAGCTGCGGTGCTGCTGCCCGCCAGTACGAGAGATACGGATACGTCTCTGGCGAGGTTCTTTTCCTAGTCATGGCCCACTACCTCTACGCCAACGCTTGCGCCAAGGCTGAGCAATTGATCGTGCCCACCTGGTAAGTTTTCTGATACATCTAAACCGACCATATCTAACGATATCCAAGGGACATGTACTACGAGAAGTGGGGCTTCATGCTCATCTTCTGGAACCTTGCCGGTGTCCCTCTCTCCTACTGCCACTGCACCATTTTCCTCGCCAACCACCACCCCGACGAGTACAAGTGGAACCCCATTGCGCTCACCGCCCTGTTCATCGCGTACCTGTTCGTCTACTGGGTCTGGGACACGACCAACAGCCAGAAGAACAGCTTCCGTGCGCAGGAGCGTGGACAGCTCATCAACCGCAAGACTTTCCCCCAGCTTCCCTGGAGGGTCGTCAAGAACCCCAAGACCATCACCTCGGCCAAGGGCGATGTCATTCTCGCTGATGGCATGTACGGATACGCTCGCAAGATCCACTACACTTGTGATGCTTTCTTTGCCATCTGCTGGGGCCTGATCACTGGTTTCAAGTGAGTAAAATTGTGTACGAGAAGGCCTTCAAGAGTACTAACAACCCTTCAGGAGCCCCTTCCCCTGGTTCTACCCCGTCTTCTTCTGCGGCATGATTGCCCACCGTGCCGCCCGTGACATCCACCGCTGCCGCCAAAAGTACGGCGACGCCTGGACCGAGTACGAGCGCCAGGTGCCTTACCTCTTCATCCCCGTAAGTCATTACACCCTGCTCTCAGATGCAAATAACTAACTCCTCGCAGTGGGTCATCTAAGCTATTAGCTGTCCATCCATCCTCAAAGGATGGTAAATCGAGACTTCGGCCGCATGGCCATTTCTGTACATATATGCTTCGTCACCTACTGGTGCATCTACCTTTGTTAATAATGGGGTAATCGGAGCAGGCCGGTCAGGGCAGGAAAACTGACGGCGAAACACCTTGCCATTTCGGCATAAAAGCGTTTTAATCAGGGCGACAGCCATGTTTCTTCGAAGACGATACTGTTGCTTCTTCTCATGTATATACGGATCACGATAATTGCTCACTGTGTCAATGAAGATGTTAATGTTAGAGATTCACATTGAGCTGATTGAATTGAATTAATAATAGTTAACAACATACATAGATGTCCGGGCCTAAACTTCTTGACGGCATCTTTCCCATAGTCTTGTTTTTGCTAGTGACTCGCAGCAATTTCGCTAGATCCTAGACGGTGTCTGAATGCTGCATCCATGTTTATGTGTCTGAAGCCTGATGCCTGATCCAACCGGCTAGTCAGCTTGTACTGCAAAGTTGGAAAGCCGATCCCCCTTGTGGACTATGTTCAACTCCTCGTACTTGGCGCTAGCGACGGAGGGTCGTAAGGTGATAATCTCAACAAGCAACTGATCTTGCAGGTATGTAGAAACAAACGCGCCATTGTCATGGAGAGACGTGCTAGTGAGTGGGTTGGCGGTGTCTTGTAAGATTCCAGGACCCGCGGCTGGTCTTTTTGATACATTGCAAGAATCACCGTTCATCAAATATCCGCCGATTCAGCCGAACTTAGATTCAGACATTCCAATTCTTGAAAACGAAGACAATGCGATCCGAGCCAATGGATCATACTTAGATATAGCGGCCGCTGCGCTGACGAGAGCAAACTTTCTTCATAGCCACTTCCAATCCATATCAAATTCTTCCGATCAAGACTTCACACTATTCGCCGCACATAGTCCACCAGGTATCACATATTACCAGACACTTTGTTCCGTCAAGTCGCACAAATGGCTACCACGATGAAGACATGGCGGCATAGTGTTACCACCAAGCCCGTCGGGGAGTCCATCCAGCTGGTTCAGGACAGACTCCGGCCAAGCCAGCCATTAGGATATTCCGATGTACTGGTCAAGGTCATCAGCGTAGGCCTCAATCCTGGAGACTTCGAGTTGGCCGAGGTTGGCTTCTCCGGCAGGGTCCTCCTCATCCTACCCGCCATCCCCTGCATGGACTCCAGCGGCCGCATTTTCGCTGTCGGAAGCGACGTGGAGGGGCTGAAGCCGGATGATCTTGTCCCGGGCAGAATCAACCCCCTCAAAGATCCTATCGGGTCGCTGGCCGAGTACGTGCAGACCAACTACAACGGCTGCGCTCTGGTACCGCCCGGTGTCGACATGGATCAGGTCGCCAGCGTGGGCACCGCTGGCATGACTGCGTACCAGAGCAGTATCCCCTTAACCAAGAATGGTGAAAGGGTGTTTATCAATGGCGGCTCCGGCGGGGTTGGTAGGTTTATGTTACTTGGTACCTCGGGAGACATGAGAATAACAGGGACTCGGTAGCGCGTGAGTAATAAGCTTCAATCAGCTGCGCTACCTCACCGTTTTCCTGGAAATCCCCCTGTCTATGACCAGTGAGGAAACTGCAGGTATCATCAGCGCTGCTGCAAGTGCAATCAAAGCCAATATGACCCTCAATCTTCCCCCACGAGCCTACGAGGGACTTCCTTAAACCCCGCCTTCCTTCACATATGCTCTCACATATCCCCTCAAATGCCCCTAAGGCTGGGCATACCTAGAAGTGGAGCTAGGGATAGATCCTAGCCCTCCTGTTGGCTAGTTCAATGTATGTAAAAGACATCAAATCTATCAAATCAATCGAGGGGGTAAAATTGCTTACTTGACTTATTAGGCTGCCCAACCGTTTACCAAAGCGGCAGCGCTGGGTATCAGGTATCACAACAAGACTCTTAATTAGTCTACACCTTCAAGTAAACGGTGACCTTGGGCCGCGCCTCTAAGGCACATTCTGGTTTTTGATAGTGTTTATATAGTATGTGAAATCGACATAAATCATCCACTTTACAACGATATTACTCAGTCATTTTTGTTCATTTGAGCAAAAGAAAAACAAAAGAAAAATGGCAACACGTGCCGACCATTCATCCCTCGACGATAACAGGCGACCGTCTGCCACCCCCCCGTGCTCAACACACTCAGAGGCATCTGAGTTCACTCTCAATGCTGCCGATTCTGATCATGGCATGGCTGCCATGGATGACATCGACCAACGTCGGTCTGAAGACTGTTCATCAACAGCTTATGTGAGCGTTCCAACCGAGGAACCCCGAAAGTCTTGTTCAGCCCATCCTGAGGACGCAGCGAAGCCGGAAGACAAGAAGACCAATGGAGCCACGGTATCATATAAGCCATTGGGCAATCTCGAAGTCCTCTGGCTATGGAAGTATGAGGTACTGGCAATAATTGTATCAATTCTTGCCTTCATATCCATGGTGATCCTTTTGAAGGTGTCAGATGGAAAGCCCCAGCCGCAATTTGCGTATTCAATCAACCTCACAACAACCATTGCTATTTTTACTACGCTGTTAAGAGCAGCAATGCTTTACATCGTAGCTGAAGGCGAGAACAGTGTTCCAAACTCTTTGCAAGCGGAGGTTTGCTAATACACAACAGTTGTCGGGCAAAGTAAGTGGGTCTGGATGGAAAGTCCGCGCCCTCTGCGACACATCGAGCATTTCGATAATGCCGGAAGAGGCCTATGGGGATCACTAAAGCTACTGTTTGTGGCTATCAAGTCGTAGGTTACCATGCTACCGCTCAATTCAAATGCCGATACTGAAACATGAGGGTTGAAGAAGGCTCACTATTTTGATCTCGCTTATCGTGATCACTTCATATGCGATCGGCCCTTTCGTCCAGCAAGGAGTCAAGACGTACCCTTGTGCTATCGATGGGAAGGGGATCGCGAGAATAGCCATTGCTGAACGCGTCGTAAGATCAGACGTCAATATTATGCAGCAACACTCCTATGGGGATGTTGCTGTCGCTAAAAATATCCGGACCGGACCGGAGCTGCAAATGGTTGCCCTCACTGGTCTGCTATCCAGCTCTCCCGCTGGCGCTGGCACTGTCAATCTTTTTCAGTGCGACTCTGGCAACTGCTCGTTCCCTCTCAGAGGACCAGGAGTTACCCATACTTCAATTGGACTTTGCAGCACTTGCACTGATGTAAGATCCAAAGTACTAGAATCCCGGCACATCTCAAACGCCTCCTACGTGATGGAGAAAGACCGCGATTATCGATTCAACAGCCACTCCGACTTTAGGATCAGCACCTACCTCAGGTCAGGGATTTTCAATATGACGACGGAAAGGACACGGCCGTACGGTTGGTGGAAGGAAAAAGTCGAAAATGCCGAGATATCCATCCTGTCTTTTACAGCGAAAGGCTGTGGCCGTTCGAAAGTTGATGCAGGCTTGACCAGAATATGCGAGCACAATTACGACAACATGCCGATTCTTCGCCCAGATTTCGACATCGTGGCAGTGAACTGCAGCCTACGTCCGTGTCTTCGCCGCTATCATGCCAACGTCTCGAATGGTGTTTTGAAGGAGGAACTAGTCTCTACATCACCAGTCAGTCCAGTAAACATGTCATACGTCCAAGCCAACGTAGCCGACGAAATAAGAAACACATTCGTATACCGGAATTTCTCCTACGTCACCATGGTTGAACCTTGTATCATCAACGATGTATGGTATGACTGGTCCAACATTAGCCAAGCGCCAAGAGATGGCGTAGATTGGACCTCCTGGGACACAGGAGACACTCTTTACAATGCGCCGTCAAAGTGTTTGCTATCCATGGACCCCGGAGAGCTCTATGGAATTAGGACATTTCTTATCCAGACGCTCAAAGGGTCATGCAGTAAAGGAACTTCGGGGTCCAACAGACCAAATTTCAGCCTTGAGAGCGGCCGGATAGTATGCCGGGGGGGCTTCTGGGTTGACGCACTTTTCAACAACGGAAATGCCACATTCGATGACATCTCCACCGCCTTTGATAGTATGGCGACGGCCCTGACGAACCGCATGCGCGCAAGAGGACGTGAGTTCCTCACAGAAACCCGGAGCTTCACAAATGGGACATCTATAGAGATGTCCATATGTATTCGCGTGGACTGGCCCTGGCTCGTGTATCCGGGTATCTTGCTAGTACTGACATCTATTCTCCTTGCGACGACTTACGCACAGAGCTGTCGGGACAGGGGAAGGCGTCCGATTTGGAAATCATCGATTCTGCCTCTGCTGTTCTACGGGGCAGAGACGCAGCAACCTAACCTAGATAAGCAGCGAGATAGCTTGGATGCGGGACAGGCCTTGCCTCTTATGCAACTGGCTGAACTCGAGGCAATAGCTGATACGACGAAGGCGCGGTTCTGTAGCGGCCGGGATGTAGCTGGCTTCATTGTAGACAAAACGTCCCCCGAGGCCGCATAAGTTGCAAGAGATTTGTTGGGTGGAGGTCAAATCAGAGACTGGTCAAAGAGAAGGAAAGTTGCCGCTGAAATCATAGTAGCAAATCGTGCGTGGTTATGATGGTTGAGCTATCAACCCCTTTACATACTTGGACACAGAGCCGGACGGATGAGTAACAACTTTTAACCTCGAGAACATCCAGGCATACCGAACACAGAGATTAAAGATGATACCACATGACGACACTCACATTGAAAGTTTCTTGGGCACCGGCACCGGCACCGCCAGGGTGACTATGTAAGGCATCCACGATATACGGAGGGCTCATCTACTTCACAACAAAGGCCACACACACCATGTGACATACTCCGACCTCTAACACTCTCCCCGACTGCAGTCAGTTTTAGACATACTGGGAGGCATGCAAGTGGCTGGTCTGAAAGCCCAAGAGGTCCGATCTCCGAAGGTAATAGTCATAGATCTGACAGGCAGCTCCAGAGGCGGACCGTGTACACAGGCAGCCACCGCCTGGGCGCAGCGAAAGCTTAGCTACACCTTTAGCGTCTTCGGAGCCTGTCGGAACGTGGCCTGCCCTGAAAACGCCGTGCAACAGCGTCAGGTCCTCCCCGCAACTACCTTAGGCTGCCATTATTCTCTTTCGTCTCATCAAGGTTGTCGAATCCTCCCGTCATTTGACCCGTTGCTAAATCAAAGACTTGACCTCCAGAAATTCCAACATGACGCTCAAATACAGGGCTCGAGAATTCCCATCTAGTTTGGCGCCATTTCCACACAAGGACAGCCTAGCATGCCGTTCAACCCGCTGCGCATGAGGCCAATCCGACACCGCCACGGCCAGGCTCCCGCCACGCCCAGACACCAACTCCAGGCAGTGAGATTCCTCACCGCGTGTAAATACCCAGCGCCGCGGCGCCCAGGTTGCCACTCTTTCACCCCAACACCAGGCTCAATACTACCTACATTGACACCTATTTCATTGTACAGAGACAAGAGCACCTCAAAGCAAACCGTGTGCTGTTTGAGCACACAACCCGCCACAATGTCGCTGAGCTCCCTCCTCCCGGGCGGCCGCAAGAAGCGGTCCCCGCCCCCGAAACGCGGCAACCAGCCCGTCCGGACGTTCTACAACTCCAACACCGTGCCGATCCCCGCCGACTTCCTCGCCTCCCCGCCGCCGGGGGCGCCGCCCGTGACCCTCACCCGCATCGACTGGTCCAAGACGAAGCTCCCCGAGAACGAGGGCCGCTACGCCGTCGTGCTCGACAACGTGCTGACGCCGGCCGAGTGCGCGCAGCTGCTGGCGTTCGCCGAGGCCAGCGCCGTCACGGCGGACAAGCCGTGGCAGCCGGCGCTGGTCATGGCGCAGGGCTGGGAGATCCTGGAGCCCGACTACCGCAACAGCGACCGCATCATCTGGGACCAGCAGGAGGTCGTCGACCGGCTGTGGGAGCGGTGCGCGCTGGCGGAGGGGCTGCGGGAGGAGCTGGCGGCGTTTGAGGGGGTTGCGCGGCCTGACAAGGGCTTCGAGACGGATTGGTGTTTGATAGGTTCAACAAGCGGATGAGGTTTTTGAAGTATGGCAAGGGGCAGTTTTTCAGACGTAAGTTTTGTTCCCCCCCATCTCCCTGAGTCCGATTGTGACTAACACGGGGGCCAGCCCACTGCGACGGTCCTTACAGCGAGGAGATGGAAGACGGGACGGTGTATAGGACGCATTACACCGTCCATCTGTATCTCAACGACTCTGTCGCCGAGGTGGGAAAGGAGAAGGCGGACCTAGTGGGCGGCGCGACGTCGTTCCTGTCAAATGATGAGAGGAAGGTCGATGTAGACCCCAAGGCGGGGAGGGTTCTTATTTTCCAGCATAACCGGCTGTATCACTCTGGCGACGATGTTATTCAAGGTACGAAGTACACCTTGAGGACTGATATCTTGTATAAGCTCGTGAAGACGGAGACGAAGAGGGAACACGAGGCTGCTTAAGCTGTGGGTGTCTGCACTTGGACACACTGGCGTTGTGGAAGGAGTTCTTTTGGGAGACATCCACTTTGAGATAGTTTAATGTGTGTGAAATACACCACTCAATCATCCTCAATTGATGAGGCAAGATTTCTTGCGGCGGGCAGCCTGTCGTCTTGTAGTATTTAACAAAGTAATCCAGCACTTGCAAGCGCAGAGATGACTTTCATGCAACTTAGGAAGTGTAACCATATTGAGACACCAGAACGCAGGAAATCTCATGGTCAACAATCACTTACCAAAATTAGCCGTGTCTATGGATGAAGCTCGAGATCTACAACCTCGCCCGCGTTGCCGCATCCCCCGCAATCTTCTTGACGAAACCGATCACCCGGCTGTAGTACTCCGTCGTGGACTGGTGCCCCTCAAACATGTAGAAGCAATGCGGCATGCCTTGATACGTGTGCAGCTCCGTCGGCACCCCCTCCTCTTGCAGGCGCTCCGCAAACGCGATGGCCTCGTCGCGCAGCGGATCAGCACCCGCGACCTGCACCACTGTCGGTGTCACATCAGAGTCGGTTCCCACTTCTAGTTTACTTCAACCTTCATATGGGAACAGAGAGAAAACTTACAAACAGGGGGAAGCCCCTTCAACCCTCCCGCCTCCGCCAACAACGGCGAATGCCACGCCCTCGGCTCGACGCTCCCCGGCGGGCCGGGCAGGTACGTGTCCCAGAAGAACTCCATCTTGAGCGCGTCGACGATGGCGGCGTCGTGGCACTGGCGGTAGCTCGCGAGCTCGTACTTGTCGCTGGGCATGAGGGCCGGGTGGCAGGTCACGGGGAAGGCGAGGACCTGGCCGAGCAGCCCCGAGACGCCCTCCTCGCGCATGCGCAGGGCCGTGACGATGGCGATGTTGGCGCCGCCGCTGGAGCCGAGGAGGAGGATCTTTTCGGGGTCGATGCCGAGGGCTGAGGCGTTGGATTTGCACTGGGGATGGTTAGTTTGCTGGTTTGTTGGGTGGGATGAAGGACTTGGGGGGGGGGGTTTACCCATTTCGTGGCGTCGAGGCAGTCGTTGAGCGGGATGGGGAATTTGTGCTCGGGAGCTCTGCAAGTCTGTCAGTAAGTTACACAGAGACTTAGGTTGAATGATTGGAGAGGGTTTCCGAAAGGACTTACGTCCGGTAGTCCACGCTCACGACAACGACATTCCCCAACCCGGCCAACATCAGATTCTCAGGCTCCTCCGTCATATGGCCCCCGACAACCCACCCGCCGCCGTGAAACCGCATCCCGAGAACCGCCTTCCCCTCCGCTCCAGCAGCAGCGTTCCTGCTCCTCCAGATCTTGATCTCGATCTCGGCGCCATCGCGCATGGGGATCCGCCGCGTCTCCGCCAGCACGCCGACGCCCTCCTGCGGGGTCCCCGTGGGCGCGGGAGGCGGGCTGAGCCAGGCCTGCCGGAACTCGTGGAGCGAGAGCTCGGGCTTCCAGAAGGGGGCCACGGCGGCGTCTGCGGCTTTGAGGACGTGAGCGAATTCAGGCTCGAGGGCGGCGAGGTGGCCGTTCTTGGGGAGGGGCGGAAGGATGGGGTGAGGGGGGTGTAGTCTGGTTTGGATTTGAGATGGACCATTTTGAAAGGAGGTGAGATATGGGGGGATGTTTGAGTGAGATGTGAGTATGAGTATGGGTCCCAGGGTAATTGAAGGGGCGATGGGGAGTCTCAACTGAGGTTGGTTCTTAATATGTATTACGATACTTGCGGAGTAATATTAGTGAAAGTGTAAGATGCGACAGCTTCTCCCTACAGTAGCTTTAGAGTATCACGAGCAGAGTTATGGCCAGCTCATCCAGTCTCTCCAATGACTACACGGGGGTGAGAAACCTTTATCGATGGTTCGGTCCAACAAGCCAACCGGAAAACACTTACCACGATGGCGTACCCCTGGTTTTCACATAGAGACTCGGGATGCGCATTGCTGCTGCCAAGTACAGCGACAGGATGTAGCCTATCGGATCTGTAGGGAAATCTGTTTGCCTTTGTGCTGTGCGACCGGCTGGAGAGACACGGCGTTTCGGTGTAGGCGCGTTCGCACCCGGCTATCATTCTCCGGGCCGTCCGCTCGGCGTGCGGGGGACGGGTGCCGGCGGCCGTCTGAGGGATGATACGAGCGTTTGAAGTGCATCGAGGACATAGCTCCTGCGGTCTTCGCCAGCTGTAGGTGATCTGATACAAAAAAACGATATCAAAATAAAAATCGTGCATCGCGAAAAAAAAAGATGATCCGACGAGGGAGTTTAACCCTCTTGAGATGCCTCATGCCTGAATCGAACAGGCGATCTCCTCATTACTAGTGAGGCGCTATACCACTTAGCCAATGAGGCTATTTGGTTGATTGGATGATGTAGAAGGCCGTTTAGCCCACTATGTAGCAACGGAGGGCTCCATAATTTTCGCTTCGCTTGGGCCAGTCCCGCGGGAGCCAGGACCGCCAGGAACTCCACGTTGTGACTTCCATCTTAGGGGTTATGTGCCTCGTTTTCTTTTCTGGATAGCTATCGGTTTCCGGCAGCTATTCGGGATTGAATGCACATGCAGCCGAGAACCTTTCACTGCGAAATGCTGATGGCGAACGAGAACCAGCTCAATGGACGCTCCGTCCCCGTGCGGAGCTCTTTCAGGGGGTTGCTTCTCCGGGGGATTGGACGGTGGAGATCAGGACCTCGGGGGCAGTGCAGAGAACCGAGAACCACTTGTCTCTGCCGAAGCTGGAGACAGAGAGAGGGAGCTGTTATTGCCAAGGGGCCCCGTGTTGATCCAGGACGAAATACAAGCATTCGAGAGTGCGACAGCGAGGACGGGAGCGCACTCATGGCGAACTCTTGGCTGCTTGGCAGCTGTATTCGGACTTGACATTGAGATTCGAGAAGAACATGTTCAGCCTTACCGGGAGGCCGCGTACGCCCAAGTCCTCTTTTGCCAAGATGCAGTGGATGAAGCCCGCAAAACAAACTTAAGGTGTTCCCCCTTTTTTTGTGTACCAAGATCAGAACTTGTTACTTGGTTCAGGAACGAGCCGAAGGAGGACCCCTTTTTTTGCTTCTTTGGGCGGTTGCCCTAGAGGGGGGCTTAGACGCGTGGATGCAAACGTTTAAAATTTTGGGGGGATGGGAGGCATTCGGACGCTGGGACAAATGGCGATCTGATGTGCCTGGCTGCTGACGGTGTCGCTCCGTCATTCCGTCTGAGGGCATGCGTGCGGACAGACATGCGATGAAGATGAAGATTCGCATGCGAGGACGGTTTCTAGAAGACGGCTGAGGCCGGAGCATACGAAGTGAGGCGATATGGTGGCCCTCTCAGCTCAGCTAAGGCGCGCTGGCTGGGTGCAGTCAAATATCTGAGATGGGGTCGGTCTCTTGAGTTCCTAGTTGGATGGTGATGGTCCCGGCGCGTGCGGACAGCGAGAGCGCCAAGGGAATGCCCAGGCGCGTAGATCGCGGGAGGGAAGCACACAAGCAGTGGGCGCGACATGGGCAGCACGAGGGACTGGGCAAGGGAGCTAGCAGAGCCAAGCAAACCAAGGACCCAAGGAGGAGCACAGAAAAGCTTGACTTGTTCTCCTTCTTCTTCGGGGCTCTTCTGTCTTGTGTGTTTCGTGCAGGATGGTAACCGCCACCGGTTGGATGACGAAGCACGAAGCTTGGTTTGCGGGTTTGGTGAGCGCAAAACTGTCGATCGCCAGGCGCTGAAGAGTCGGACCGTGATGTGACGGCGGTAACACGGCCTGGCAGCGCGACGAATGTGAGCGCATAAACGAAGGGCCAGTCACTTTATTTCCAGCAGACACCACCTGGCCCATATTAATCAGAAAAGGAGGGGCGATTGGGTGGTATATAGGTATCTGATTGGTTCAAGACGCTACACGTGACTAAACTCGTGATCTTCGTCAGGGGTTGTCCTGCCACGGATGTTGGACGCCGTTGGTGGCACGCCGTCACTCCCTCGCCTGGCCATCGGCTTCTCCTTTGCCAGGCGTTCGCTCCGTCTCACACTCAGGGGGCACAGCACCTGAGGTATTATCCGTGAGTACGCGCAGTCTTCTCGGCTGGAATACGAGACAGAATCTATGGGGGTGCTCTGTTCCCTCTGGTCCCTCCATTTCTAATTGAGTTTCCGTCCCAGCCTGCAGAAACAATGAAAGACTGCAGGATATTCGCAGAATACTCCCGCAGAAGATCAGCCAAGACAAAATTGCTCGGCATGCACAAGCCGTGCACCGCCCATCTCCTCAGCACCACCCACCCACCCCTTGTTGCTGACCCTGTCCTTGGATCGCCAAGACCGCGGGACAAGAACGCTGGAAAACTTGGAATTTGCTTGTTTTCCTCGCTGGCGACTTGGCGCGCCTGGGCACTGCGTGGCATGTACAGTAGTGTGGAAAGATGGCTGGGCACAGGGAGAGCACTAATAAGGTAGTCGTTGATATGGCTGGAGCTTGAGGTTTATACATACTCAAATACATGCTCCAGCCAGAGTAATTAGCAGGTAAAGAGTCTCGGGTTAGGTATTGTTTTGCGCCCACTTGAGTCCGTTGACCCGTCGGCACAGGACGCTATCGAGGACGCCGTCGCAAGCCACTGCGCCCATTGTTCATCGCTGAGACGGACCACACGCATTCCTGCCGTGCTTGCTCTCTGCTGCTGGTGGTGGTGCTGCTGCTGGCCTGACATTTCGTGTCCAGTGTGTTGGGTACGAAAAGCCTCCCTCTGCTGTGCCCCCTCCCCTCCCCTCCCCTCTCCCCCGTGGTGTGGTAATTGAAGTGAGTGAGTGCCCCCGGTGGTGACATGACAGGACCACCTTGCTCATAATTCGTTCGTAAAAAAGACTTCCAGACCCCGGTCCTCACCACCCATCTGCCAGTCATTGCCCCCGTACCGGTACCTTGCCTGCTGCTTGCACTTGCCCGATCTCAAAGTCCCGTCTCTACCTTTACCTTACACTAAGGCAGGCAAGGTGCCTTGCACTAGCACCACCCTTTCGCTGTCACTCTGCCATTCATTCACTCTCTTTCCCTTCCAACCTGCTGCTCCCGACCCTCTCTTCGCCTTCCTTTCCCTTCAACTTCCCGGTTCATCTCCTGCTTTTCCCCAACCTGACCCTCGTTTTGCGTCTTCTCGACTCCACCTCCACATTCGCCGTCCATCCTCGACGTCGAAACGAACGACTTATTCCAACCCGCCCTCGACCGAATCGTTCCATTTATTCGCATGATACGGATCTAACACCGACCGCGCCGAACTCCTAGGGACACCGAACCTCCCAACCCGGCATTTTTCCTTTCCCTTTCTCCCAGTCGCTCGCTTCAACCACACACGTCATTCGACGAACATCCTCGCCATGAAGTCCTCCAGCTCCTTCATCGCCGGCGCGGCCGGCGCCCTTTTCCTCTCCACCGGTATTGGTATCGCCAACGCCGCCTACTCCATCGCTTCCAACGGTACGCATTCCCTGCCGTCCCCACGACCGACCCAGCCACGACGATCTTCCCCACGGCCTTACTAACACTGTACATAGACGACATCAAGACGACGGCTAAGGACATCGCCTACGACCTGATGAAGTTTTACGATGGCAACGAGACGGGCCACACTCCCGGTATCTTGCCTGGTCCGCCGCCCGCGGGCGATTACTACTGGTGGGAGGGTGGTGCGCTTTGGGGAACCATGATTGACTACTGGCATCTGACGGGCGATTCCTCCTACAACGACGTCGTCATGCAGGCCATGCTGCACCAGGTCGGGCCTAACCGCGACTACATGCCTCCCAACTACACGGCATCGCTGGGTAACGACGATCAAGGGTTCTGGGGCATGTCCGCCATGACCGCCGCCGAGAATAACTTTCCCAACCCGCCGACCGACCAACCCCAGTGGCTCGCCCTCGCCCAAGCCGTATTTAACACCATGGCCAGCCCTGACAGACACGATAACACGTGCGGCGGTGGTCTGCGCTGGCAGATCCCCCTCTCTAACAACGGATACAACTATAAGAACAGTGAGACGAACCGACTGCCCTTGGATGACCGGAACTGACATAGTCTAGGTATTGCAAACGGCTGCTTCTTCAACATCGGTGCCAGATTGGCCCGCTACACCAAGAACACGACTTACTCGGACTGGGCTGAAAAGACTTGGGACTGGGTAGAGTCTGTCGGGTTCATCGACGCTGACTACAACATTTACGACGGTGGCCACGTCGAGCACAACTGCACGGATATCAACAAGGCCCAGTTCTCTTACAACAACGGTGTTTACATGCTCGGAGCCGCCCACATGTACAACTTTGTAAGTATTGACTACGCCCTGGAACTCAGAGAGCATATACTTACAGCCCCAGACGGACGGAGACGCCAAGTGGAAGACCCGCCTCGACGGTCTCATCCAGGGTACCATGAATGTGTTTTTCCCCAACAACATCGCTTTCGAGATTGCCTGCGAGGAGCACAACACCTGCACCACCGACATGTTGAGTTTCAAGGGTTACGTCGCCCGCTGGATGGCCATCGTCACCCAGATTGCACCCTACACCGCCGACAAAATCCTCCCTGTCCTCCAAACTTCAGCAGACGCTGCAGTGAAGCAGTGCACGGGGCAAGCCAACCAGCGCACTTGCGGCTTCAAATGGAGCTCGGGTACCTACGATGGCACGATTGGTGCCGGCCAGCAGATGAACGTCCTCGGCGCTGTGTCATCGCTTCTTATTGGACAGGCCAAGCCGCCGGTATCGAACAGCACTGGAGGTACGTCCGTAGGTGACCCGAACGCCGGCAGCAACTCGAACAACGACCTGGGCGTCCACAACACCCCCATCACGACGGCAGATAAGGCCGGCGCCGGCATCCTGACCTTTTTGGTCCTGGCATCTGCCGCGGGTACATTCGGATGGATGAGTTTTGGAGCATAATGGATTTGCAGCATATAACGACTTGATATTTGTTATTTCGCATGCAGCATTGCCACGGCTCTGCTGGCAGGTCGCCGGGATCAATTCGGCGCCTGTTCTCTAGGGATGTACCGGCGCAGGCCAGGGAAGGCCAGGGTTGTTGATTGGATATTTTGGCGTTGCTCTCGTTTTGTACATGCGCCGGGGATGGACACGGGCGCAACTGTCGTCAAGTCACCCAGCGCTCCCCGACGATGGGCATTGGGTAGCCCGTGATCGCGGAAGCCCTTGTAGTCTATAATGTAGCTATGCTACACAACACATAGTTTCCTAGAATAGACACGTCGTCACTGAGACGATTGTTAGCAGCACACAAAAGCTCTGTTGTCTAGTCGGAGACAACCCTCGAAGCATGTGTTTTCCAAATTTTCTTGAAACCGAGTGCATTGAATTGTTGCCAGCGCCATGACGCCATCTTCATCCGATGTCCGACAGGCGGAAGGCCCAGATGCTGAGCCTGACATCTGCGCACGCGAACCCTCTGCCGTCGAACAATCCCGGGGTCTTCTAGGCCATGTTTCCCCGGGGTTACAGTGTACGTCATCTCGTCATCTGTCGTCTTATCCTGTGGCGGCAGCCGTTTCAGTGAGGCTCTTGAAGCCGCCAAGAGCGTTCCCACGAAGACCTTTGTCTCTTCCAACCGAGCTTTTGCCGGCGTGTTTCTTGGCTTCGGTTTCCTTCCCCTCTCCCACTGCAAATGTGGTGGGTGCCCTTCTCTAAACATCCCACACTCCACTCTACTGGACGTACAGCCAACCACATTCATCGAGTCTCATCGAGGGTGGCCCCGTTCGTTTCATCAATCTCTCACTCTCACTCTCACTCATACCACCCAGATATTGCATCTCTTTCTTCAGGTAGACTGACGCCTGGAAAGCTTGTCTAATTTTATGAGCGGTTGCATCTAAGCGACAACAACAACAACAACAACAATTGTTTCAATAGCCGGGCAGGGTTATTTTCCCATTGCGGTCCCTCCGTCGGCCGATTCATTCTAAACACCCCCAATCCCAGCTGACCTCCACCTCACCCGGACCGCCCACCCGCAATGCCGATCCCGGACCTAACCAACACGACGACCTTCCCGGCCTTTGACGGCCTCCCGATCGAGGAAGATGACGCACCCGGCATGGACGCGCGGGAGGAGTGGTTCCTCGTCGCGCAGGTGAAGCAGAACATGACCATCACGAAGCCGACGGTGGTGGTCGCGGACCGGGCGGGGGACGAGTTCGCCATCACGTTCGAGGACCGGGGGATCGACCTGCGGCCGGTGAAGACGGGCTGGACGATCGTGGTGCCGCGGGCGTGCCGGACGGCGCCGAAGGAGGGGAAGAAGGGGTTCGTGAGGGTGGCGGAGGGGAGGGGCACGGGGGTGAAGTATGTGCCGGCGGCGCTGGAGAGGGTTGTTGAGCTGGGGAGGCGGTGAGGGAGGGCGGCGAGGGGGAGGAAGGAGGAAGGGACGTGGCAGCGGGGGAGATGTGTGCTGGGTGCGGGAAGACGGGCGGGGAGGTGAAGAGTTGTACGGGGTGCGGTGTTGTGCGGTACTGTGGGAAGGTGAGTTTCGAGGATGGGTGGGACGAGGAACTGTGGGGGAAGGGAATGGTCTTTGCTAACGGGATGTGTGTTTAGGAGTGTCAGACGAAGGATTGGAAGACGCATAAGCTTGATTGCAAGGCTTTGAAGGGCATGGTGAACGCGTGGGGTGCATGAACGGGGGGTTTTCGTATATCACGCATGCGAAAAGCATGGAGATCTCGAAAGGACCAGGCTCCTGAGAAATGAATGCTCCACACGAACGGTAAGTGGATGATGTTCTGGCGCGATTCATCAAGCATTGATTCTAACAGCAACCAGATTGCTGAGGGCTCGAAGGTGAATGGGAAACCCCGATTATTTCGTATTGAGTCAGTCCTCTGAAGACCTAGAAGGAATGAAAAGCTTTCTAAGGATGCATGGTTCTCCCTCCCTGCTGATGCTCAAGGACCGTGATTCAACCCGCATCGCTTTGCCCAAAAAAACGCCTGTCCCGCCCCCCAAACCAACAATTATATATCAGAAACTATTTTGAATGAGTGATGACGAATGGAATAGGATTTCATAAACACCGACCCCTTTCGACGGTCTCCTTCTCCTTCTCGCTCACACACACAGCCGCCTAGTTGTAGAGGATCCGGGCAGCGGTAGGCGGGAAAGAGACGTAGTCGTTGTCATTCACACCCACGAGCTCCAAGCCCTCAACCGTACCCGCGGGCTTGCAGTCGGACGGCGTAGACAGGTACGCGCCGTAGGTCGCGTCCCAGGTCGCATACCCGCCGTCGACGATGGACACGCGGCCGATGTTGACGTTGCGCTGGTTCCCCGGCCCTCCGGCGCCCCAGCCTCCGGCGCCGCCCGCGGGCGCGGGCTTGAGCGAGGTGAAGACGTCGAGCTTGCGGCTGCCACCGGCGTAGGTGTTGCTGTCGGCGAAGAAGGCGAACTGGCACTTCTTGCCGGCGGCGGCGGCCGGGTAGGTGAAGGTCAGCAGGGTGGTGAAGTCGTTGCCGGCGTTCTGGGGGTACTTTGAGACGTAGCCCCAGGAGGCCGGGTAGATTGCGCCGTCGCGGACGTTGTACTGGAAGACGGCGGAGGGGGTGAAGTAGGAGCCGGTTTGGCGCTCCTCGAGGGGGGCAGGGGCCGCGAGGGCGGAGGTGGCGGCGAGGAGGGTGATGAGGAGCTTGGAGAACATGGTGGGCTGTTGTAAGGGTGGGATGATGTGTGTGTGTGTGTGTGTGTGTGTGTGTGTGTGTGTGTGTGTATGTGAAGAGGATGTGAGAAGATTTGAGGCTTTCTGAGTTGAAGGGCTTGGGAGTTTGGGAGTTGGTGATGGGGCTGGTGATGAGATGGATAGAGTTGAGGAGGTATGATGCCGTGCCTTTTATACCAACTTCCCAACGCCATCATGGTCCTCGTCGTTCGAGTCAAGCATCATGATGTGGTCACGCCTTCACCGAAGAAAGAGTCCCAAGTCGCCGAGCGGGAGCATCGTGGCTTTCCCAGCTGGGGCATATCCCGGAGGCAAGGTCATCATGCGGGGGTAAACAAGAAAGGCGTGCGCTGCAAAGACGTTCCTTCTCAAAATAGCAGCATGGAAGCATACTGCACCGCTCTCACCGACATGAAGGCCGCAAAGACTGAACACACGAGAACACACACACACAATTTGCCTTAGCTCAAGGAGGCTTTTTTTCATTTCGCCCATACGAGCCCCGGTCCTATCCTATGCCGCCGGTATCTGTCCGGATCAGCCCTGCAGCCCTCCTCGCTTCCCCGCGCAAGCTGGAGCTTAGCCTAGCTCCAAGTGCCGTGCCGCGTGGTAAGAAAGCCGGAGACATTTCTGGCAGTTTTGGGCAGTGTAACCACGACGCCCGGGAGCTGGGCGGGATAGGTAGTCAGCCCTATGACCGACAAATGAGGGGGGAAGGCAAGCTTAAGCGGGAAAAGCCTACCTGCAGATGACGAGCTCATGTGGAGGAGGCTCAGCTCTTGGAGCTGAAAGTGAGCTTTGTTGGCCAATGGGAGGGGGCGGTGGGAGAGAGAGCTTATGCGACCTATCGGGGGCTGCCGCTTGCCCTTGTGGCTTGATGAGCCTTTTGGCGAAATGGATTATTTCTGGCGGTGGGTGCGTGAGCTTTGAGGGTACTACTGACACGAGCGATCGGCCTCTGAGGTGCACGCAGAGCATCAGGTCGTTGAGGGCATTCGTGACCATGAGCTGAGACAGCAATCGTTTAGCTGTGCAAATGTCGTGATGGAAGGCCTGGGAGATGGAAGTCCCGGTGAGAGGAGGGGTAAGTCTCAGTTTGGGCCTGTTTGGAGGGGTAAGATTCGGGGTAATTCCTCTGCGGCGGGACAGAAAGATGAGGTTGCTTCTGGCGGGCGCGATGCTGGTGGTGTGGTGTTTGCCGGGGGGAGGGGCTGTGTAAGCCGAGCTGAAATGTCGGGAAGGATTTCTGGCATCGTGACCGGGCGCCTGAGACACGGGCGAGGTCTGAAGTCGAAGTATACTTACTACCTGAGCCGTTCGCTCTCAACGTGAAACAAGATCGACTCTTATTGGCCGGAGGGGCGAATACCGGCGCGTTTGGTTGAATGCTTACCACATCATGACTTTGAAGCGATCTTCTCATATTATGATGGTGTTCTGAGACATACGAGATCTGGAGGAGGGCTGCGAGGGCTTAGGACGAGCTTGCCTTAGGTGGAAGTCTCAGGTTTTGGTACTTCCCAAATGTCGAGAAGAGTCTGACAGGTTGTGACGACCGGGACTTTTGAAGTAGTCCGACCTAGACAGGATCAAGTTTACAAAGATATGGACCTTGACACAGCTCGACGGCTTCGGTGAAGCGGTCAATGAGCTAGCCGCGGGCAAAGTTCAGACATTTACTAGCCATAACCGCAGAATAAGGACGCCGCAGTCGAAACTCCTCATTGGATGTATGTATGGGCATGCGAGTGCGTAGCATAGATTGAAGTAACGTTGACTCCGGCAGGATTCGATTAGGCAGACTTGACGCATGTGTGTAACCTCCCTTTTTTTGAGACACATGCACGTCTACCAAGCCACCGAATATCATGAAAAAAGTCGTTCTTTCAGCTCGGTTACAGTTATTGTGTCACCCGAGTGTATCAATTTCGAGACTGCCTATGTTTTCCGGTTGATGGCTGGTCTCCTGAGTTTTCGGTCAGTTCTGCTCTCGATTTCTCTCAAGTGCGGTCAACCAAATCAACTCCTCTGAGGCTAGAGAGGTGTAGATCATGGGGAAAAAAAACTTCGATGACGATTCGTGAGTATTCATGTCACTGAATGTTGCTTTTGTGACACCTGAAGTCGTCTATCAACGAAGGCACAATTGGATCGTTAAAGGGTGCACCATACCCAGAGACATGAAAGTTTCGGAGTACATAGTATTAGATTGTCTCAAGATATGGGCTAAACATAAAAATAGCTTCAAAGCCGAGGGATCAAGATAATGACATTTTCATGAAATTATCCACATCAACCATGCCTTCTGCCATGTCAAAGCGACCCCCCAATCTTTCAAGTGTACCCACTAACACCACACGTCCAACAATCAATATCCCAAGCCCAAAGACCACTGCCAGATGATGGCGCGAAGGCTTGGTCAAAAGTAAAGTTATAAAACAGACAAGTCCCCGTGCTGGGGTCCCACGAGAACGACCGACACCGCGGCGGCCTGCGTGCATCGGTGCACAGCTCATGGCACCCAGCCGGCCCGTCCTCGGGTCCATCTCCGCTCTCGTACCTCCCCCAGCTCTTGACGTCGCCCTCGCCCGTGAACCTGGCCTCCACCTCGCACTTGGCGGTGGGCGACAGACAGGTCTCGACGGCCGTCGTCGCGGACGTCGTCCGCGTGGGGACCTCGTCGATGGGGCCGAGCTCGCCGCACTCCCAGCACTCCTTGTCCCAGATCCAGTAGCCGCTGTCTGCCTGCGGCCGGGCGACTTGGGAGGCGGGTTTGTTGTGGATCAAGCACCTGCCGTTGGCGAAGAAGGAGAAGGCCTTGCATTCGCCCCAGGTGCGCTTTGCGTTGCAGAACTCGAGGCACTGTTCCGGGGTTGCGAGGTCGTATTTGCCGCCGAAGGCGCCGCCGCTCCATTGGACCTGGACGCCGCACATAGCATCTGGTGAGAGGCATGGGGCGGATGTTGTAGTCGGGGCTGCGGTTGGGGAGGCGCTGGCACTGGCAAGAGCCAGGCTGGCTATGAGAGCGATGTGGTGCATTGCGACCATGTTAGACATCTATGGTGTACTGTGTACTCGGCAACCAAGAAACGAAACGAGGAGTTTGAATGGGGTCACTTAAATACTTGACCCGGCCATAGAAGGAATTGTGCAGCGGGGACCTATCTTTTCCTGTATTCGTAGGTTGCAGGCCATGGAGGCGGAGATGTGTGCAGTAGCGTCGTCGGTTAGCTAGTGAAGACTATGCGAGTAAGATCAATACATGCGAGTTGCTTCGTATTATTTCTCGGCACGCCGTAGTGTAAGGCGAAGGATTTGCAATAAAGTACCTCAGTTCGCCCGATTAGTTGGCTCATGAGCACTCAACTCTTGCTTGTATGATTATGTCCACCACACAAAGCGGGTTCTGCAATCCTTTTGAGTAAGAATGATACCATCGTCGTAAGTCTGTATGGGGATGCCCAATTGACTCGGACTGGAAGTAGCTTTTAATGATATGGATTAGAATCATCTGCTGAAGATGACCTGAGCCAAGGTCGTAATTAAAACGTGACATGAGGGAGGAATATTGCATCAAACTGTCCGAAAACGACGCAGGGTTGTGTATGATTCTTCGTCGGTGATGTTTGTATCAAAATGAAAAGAAATAAGTAAACTGCGCGCCAAGTGAGCAGGCTGTCTTGAATATCACCATCAAATATCCTCGTCCTCGTTCTCGTACTCTGAGTAATAATCATCGTCTTCTTCCTCCTCTTCCTCTTCATCAGACTCATCGGAGTCGTCGGACTCCTCAGGGTAATGTTCAGGAGGCAGGATCTCTCGCTTTTTGAGATCTTCCTCACCCATCGGCCCTGGAACATATCGCCAGGTGTCTGTTACGACAACGTATTCCATCGTATCCCCATCCCCATGATGATACCACTTCGTACCTCCAAGAGCACTCTTCCCATGCCATCTCCACTCAACCAGTTTCGTGCCCTCAGCGCTTAGATGGCCGCCCTCCTCCGAATCGCCCACACTCAGCTTCCACTTCTTGTTCCTCTCCACAATCTTCATCATCGCATCCTTTTTCCGAGTGATGGTCTCATACTCCACCTTGAGCTCTCTAAGCCCAGGAGGCCCGCTGAACCGCCGCAGCCAATCTTCCTTCATCCGCAGAGGAGTATCGCTCTCCCAGTACCACCAATCAGAGTAGCGAATAGTGATGGTGAGCTTTTCCGGGTTGAAGTTCGGCTGGTGGAAGAGGCGATGTAGCTCAGTTCCATTTTCAAATCTGAACATCTGCATGAAGAAGCGGACTTTCTTGAGGTCTTGAGATTGTTGTGGCGTGAGTTTACGGAAGAAGGACAGACAGGAATGCATCCCTGTCCGGCCCCCTGGACCGCGGTCTAGACGTAGATATCTTGTTACTATTATGACATCTACATGAGTTGGAATTGATCTATCGAGACTCACCAAACCAGAAGGCCCATTCAAGCTCCCTCAAGAAGGCCTTTTGACCTTCAAAGTAGGCTGCTTTGCATGTTTGCAGGAGGGCGCTACTACTCTTCCGCGGACCCGAAAACCCCGGACGGTACCAGTAAGAGTCTTCTGGATAGGCGTTATCGCTGTCTTCGAATTGAACAAGCGCAAGAGCGAATATTTCGTTGCGAATCTCACCCGGCAGAGTGCTGAAGAGTGGGCATTGCAGCTGGGGATCGCATGCTGTCGCCTGTATGTCGGTCGCCACGGCGGTGTCCATCATTTGTCCTTTGAGTGAGATGATATGACGCAGTGGAAAAGAACATGCACTATTGAGTAATTAAAAGAAATAAGCTCGGAATTGTTGATGCGAACTGAAATAGTCTGATGCTGTCGCACAAAGGCGGGGTTGGGCGCCTCTGCTGCCTGCTGCTGCCTGCCAACGGGGCGGAGCGACTCAATGTGTGGCGTCAATCTGCTTGCCCAACATCTCGCGGCCCAAAGTTGGCCCGTTCGAAAGGAATTGGGCAACTGCCACATGACACTGGTTTTCTCCCTCCATTGGATATTGGATCTCTCAAGTCTGCAAAGAAGTTTGGCCGTGCAAGTTTTGAGGCATAATGAAAGAAACAGGGCTTAATAAGTAAACGAATGGCGAGAAAGATTTCCCTCATAAGCACCAGACTGCATTTGCTTCCTTATATCAAGACTCCTCCGCCTAGGGAAAGGGCTCTAACAAACGGTCATCATCCTCATCTGTACCATCCGATGCTGGAAGTGTCTGTCAGCAGAGTTGATAGAGGACATTTCTTCTTGGGTTGGCTTACCAAGCTGGTCAATCCAAAACGATGCAATGCTCACACTGAATTCACATCCGTTCACTTTCAACGAGCGCGAAATCTTCCCTGTAGACATTACCTCGTCATCCAGAAGCAAGCTTGATCGCTTCTTCCACGCTTCAGAAGTACCCGCTGGTTGGACGAGTACCAGGCGATCGTTGGGCACTGTCGGAAACGTACGGTTCCTGAAGCCACGAGCATCGCGCACAAAGTCACGGTACCCGTGCGGATTGTCCTTGAATTCGAACGTCAAGCAGAACAGCTTCCCGTCCTTCAGCAAATCGCCTTTGATCTTAGAAAGTAGGGGCAGGGGCTTCTTGACCCCTGGCGCAATTCGGATTCTCCAGACTGGCTCGTGACCCGAGGTCGATATGCACGGCGTAAAGAAGCCAGCCGAGGTGCGAAGAACCGAGAGAAAATGAGGTTGGTATCTGTTTCGTCTAGTACGGATGGTGACAGCAGATCCATCACAAAGCTGTGACGGGGAAACAAGAGTGTCAGAATTCGGCGCAAGGGATCCCACAGGGCGTTCATGGTTGAGATGATGGTACTCACATGACCCGCATCACGATTCTTGATAGTCCAGATTCCAAAGTCGGGGTTACTTCCCCAAACGGCTTGATCGTAAGACTTGACTTCAGGCCCTGAGAATCTGATCGGAGGTTTCAGCGATTCTGGCAAGATTAAGGTAGAAGATAAATGTTTTCACTTACCTATTCGGCACAATAGCCTCTTCTCCAACACTATCAAGTTGAACTGCTGCCAAGTCATGGTGAACGAGGTATTGATCTTTGTCATCGGCTTTGGTTCTCAACCGAAGTTGAGCAAATAGTTCACCACTTGAGGTGACGTCAATGTGATCAGACATGTGCTCTGTCGATTTGGCGCTTGAGAAGAGCTCAACGACACCCGTCAATTCCGACACTTCACAGCCAGACATGGATTCCACGATGCTTTTTAAGTCGGCTCGCTGCAAAGAATTAACCCGACTGATCTCAGACATCATCACTTATTTCCGTGGTAAGGAGTGACGCACTTCGATAACCCTCCAATTTTCGTGGTTAGTCACCGATTGACACCAACGCTGAGGACTGTGCGTGTGTTAGCAACGCCACAGGATCAAGATATCCAGGCTGACGTACCTGGATGCTAGAATGGTATTGCCTCCGATGGCTTCAAACACCACCTGCTCGCTATCATTCCTGCTACCGTAACTGTTGCTTTGATCTGTATCCTGAGATTTCTGACGACTGTAGCCGCCCCCGACATCTATGGGCTACAATGAAGATAATGTCAGATTTTGTAGAGAGAAGGCAATGAGTGTCGTTGAAAACGGGGTTGACTTGCCGAGGAAATTGCGAGGCCAATAGTTCGCTTGAAATCTTGCTTCGACTTTTCTTGCAAGGTCTGCTCGCTCGCTTCTCGCGTTTGGGTTGAGGTCAACATCCCGCCGATGGTCACCTCGTGCGCGAAGAATTCACCTAAAGGTCAAGTTAGCCGTAATTTCAGACACAGGTCGCAAATGAAAGCCTCAGGGCACACACCGAATGTCATCTGAAATTTACGGATATTCATCAGAGTGTTGTCTTTCTTGACCTTTTCAAGCTCCTTCAAAAGTTGGGGAGTTGGCTCAAGGTCGTCAGGGGTTAGAAACAGTGTGGCTCGTGGCAACTAGGTCGATAAATTAGTATGTTGACTGTCAATGCATCCACGCTTTCAGAAGTAGCCCAGAGTTACGTACCTTGTACTGTCCGACCAAAGTCTTGTTTGATTTTGTCTTTCCCTTCTCTTGTCCTTTCTGCATCTGCAAGAGAGTGTTTGCGCTCATGCCAATGCTCACTTTGGAATAGCCACCGTTCAACTTGGCATCAACCGACGATTTGGCGAAGCTGTTTTGCACCATGGACTCTCTTACACCTTCTTCAACGTCAATGACATCGATTTTGCTACCGTCGTTGACGCAATAGTTCGGGATGGCACCGCCTTCAGGTGTCTATTAGGCCACCGGGAGCTTGGATTAGCCTACCGGAAGCCCTCAAAGACAACGAGTAGAACATGGAGCAATCGCAACAAAACTTTCAAATATTGATGCACGCATAAAATCAATGGCAACATACCTGAGAATTATTGAGCCCCTTCCTCAAGATAAATGCTGCATGAATACTATGTCAGAGCTAGCCCGTTTACATCTACGGTGTGGATGAGATAATACCGGGTTTCGGAGCCATCTTGGTCTGATGAGTCTGGGGATCGGTGTACCAGCCATGCATGACGTTGCAGTTCTTCATGATAATGTTCCAATCCTTTACGTCGAGACTCGATGGGGAACTGTTGTCGATTTAAATCCAAGTCAGACCAATGTTGACCGACATTCATCTTTCTGCGCAACGCGAGGACAACGAAAACTTACATGATCTTTTCTGTCATTTCCACCTTGAGCATTTCTTGAGTGATGGAGCTTGGCCTGGATTTCAGGTCAAGATACGAGCTGGAGGGTGAGCCAAACATGACCCCGGGGTTCTAGGATAAAGTCAACATCATGCCTGTAGAATTTCAGGATCGATATCCACCTACATCGTTCTTTTGCATTTTGACCCGATTTGCGACTGTGCCAAATGCCCAATAGCAATAGGTTGGGGCGAGTTGTTGAAAAGATCAAACTCGACGTTCGAGCGGTCATGCGATGACTCTTACAGTCCATGTAGAAGTTAAGTATCACCAAGGAAAGCCGAGACTACGAGAAGAAACTGTCAATGTTTTCGTTCACGTGGCGGCGAGATGGCTGAGCTGAAGATCGCGTTCGGTATGAGACACGTTGTCTCATCCGCTTTTGTAAGTTTTGCCGTCGTGTGTGTTCGGCCTAGGCTTCGACAGCACGCAGCACAAACAGCTAGTCTCCCGAATGCAGAACTCTACTGTCTCGGCAATGGATCTCGCCCACGTGGCTTGAAACATCCCCAGATCTGGAGTTCTCGATGGAATATATAATGTGAAATGGAAAAGTGGAATGTCGGACTTGAATTATCATCCGCGTGCAAACAACCCAACGACGAATTTCACAACATACTTGCTTCAATCATGGCTGTTGGTACCAAATCTCCCCTTGCATCCTTCCTCCATCAGCAGGCGGAAAAGTGGACGGGTCACCAGGTGGTCGTATGGAGATGTGACAAGGGAGAAATTGAATTCTCTTGCGACACTCTACATGCTCACTTCGACCAGGGAGGACCGAAGCCTCACACTTACTTTAGCAAGGGTGGTTACACCTACGGGCTATGCGTCATCATAGACGGCACATTCCAGTACATCAACTCATCAATGACCAAAGACAAGTAAGTAACCCAGGGCAAATCGGAGATTTGAGCAGCTTGTTAATCTTTTTCCCACAGCCATAATCTCTACGTTTTATCAACAGCGCCTGGCGTGTTTAACGAAGAGAAGGGGTTCTCTTTCACGCCACAGTAAGAACCACACATTTCTTATTAGTCCTGTGATTACTTGAAGGCTTCTAATCAGTGAATTGGAATAGGTCGAAACTGAAGTCAACTTCGTGGATGCAGTATTTGAGCCCCGACTTACCACTCGACAAGGTGACGCTCCCGGGAACTCGCTACAGCTGTGCTTCAGCCTCGAATGTCGAAGATGCGGACGTGCATCTTGAGCCCGAAGACAGGGACCTCGCTCAGAGCATTAAGAATATGCACATACACCACGATGATTCAATTTCCCAGCAGCTTAACAAGGGAATACGTCTACTAGACATCTGTTGCGGAGTTGACAATTTCGTTTCCCACGGCCCTTTGACCATCGCAAATACGTACGTGGAGGATGCCTTGGATGCCGTCAAAAGGTTCTTGGTGAGCAACGATAAGGAGACTGTCGTTGTATTGCTCAATTGGTCATCGTTCTGCCTGAAAGTTGACTCGGCCAAACCTTGGCAGGAAGGAGGTTTCTCAACCCTTGACGACGAAATGCCGGCTGGGTTCCATGATTACATGAAGACGATCCTCAAAGACGACAAATTTTACTACACTGGAAACACCTGGCCGAAGCTTAATGAGGTTCGTGGCAAGGCGGTGATCGGCTGCGGGTGGACTACTGATGACCACGACCACCTGGGAAAATGGGGGGTGGCTTGTCAGCCACCGAAATGGCAGTTAGCTCGCTTCTCCACGCCGTATTCTTCAAAACAACTCATTGGAGAGAGGTGGGAAAAGATCAAAAACGAGCTTTGCACATCCCCAGACAAGCACCGGGCCATCGTTCTCGCCGGTTCACTCCAGCATGACCCAAACCCAAAGACGAAGGACGGATGGATCGTGCCACGGGCAACGGCCGCTGGTCTTCAAGAGGAGTTGAGATCTCACATCAAAAAAGAAAAGAAGAGGATGCGCGGGGTATGGGTCTACGGTGACTTCATGCAGAAAGAAACGATCATGGCGATAGCGAAGCTGAACTGGGAAGGCTTCAAGGAAGAGGAGCGACGATTTCCTGTGGGAAATTCTCATTCCCGCGCTCAACAGGCGCTGAAGAATCACAAAATATAGGGATCAATGTATTCTAGGGACATACTGGGAATTGTCACAGAACGAGACTAGAGACCAAAACACCAGATTACAGTTACGTCCAAGAGACAGCGTTCTATCACTGGCAGGGGGCCTCTCCGACAAAACTCGGTGTCGTGACATGCGGACTCATAATTGGAGTTTATGGATATGACACCTGAAAACTTTGGGATAGGGATCCATCGCACTTCCATCCTGACGGCGCCTCTATTGAACCACCACGGAGTTGCATCCTAAAAGGGAGATGGTCTGGCGGGTTGATGCGCGTCTTCCCGGCCGCTAGTTCCGGCTCCAGACCAGACGAGGAGTGAGACATGGCACAAGACCAAAATCGCGAACAGAATTAGCTTTCCACACAGCAGATGTGAGACACGGCTTGCTGAAACAACACAGCATGAGGCTTGTTGTGACTAAACAATAAGGATCCTCTTCTGCTTGGCACTTAATTGCAGTGACAACATCTGGGTGGTTGGAAGATGTTACAATTGAGAAATGATGTCTTTCCTGGACGTAGGAATTGCAGTAGACGGTTTGGTTGAAAGTCACAAGTCCCTCTTTTGCCACTCTATTCCGCAAACGAAGCCCTTATCCCTCACCCCACCGAGAACTCTCACGTCCAGTGAATAACTGGCTTGATAACCTTCAAGAGTGGTCAGCTGTTGAATCATGTATGAATCTTTCTGTACTTACCTGGCCGGTGTGCATATCATGAATTGCTTGGTTGAGCTCTGAGGCTGGGTACGTCTTGCATAGCCTGTCGATTGGGAACTTCCCCTCTTGATGCATCGAAATCAACTTTGGGATGAAGTCTGGGGGATACGAATCGCCTTCAATCACACCGATGAGTCGCTTGTTTGCCAACAAGAACGCCTGTGCGTCAATCTTGATGTCAGCTGCTGGCGGTGGCACGCCGACAAGTACCGCAGTGCCAAGAGGCCTGACGCATGCGATCATGTCCTCAATGACCTTCAGAACGCCGGTGCAGTCGATCGCGTACATGGGGCCTCCGTCGGTAGCCTTCTGGATATCACGAACAATATCCGAACTCTCTTTCGAGTTGAAGGTGTGAGTAGCTCCGAGTTCCTTGGCCAGCTCGAGCCGGCCGGGTACGATGTCGATGGCAATGATCTGGCCCACCTCCAAGTACTTCGCCGCCATCAGAGCAGCGAGACCAACGCTTCCCAGTCCGAAAACGACAATGGAGTCTGTCTTCTTCGGCTTAATCATATTCAAGACAGTTCCGGCGCCGGTCTGCAGCCCGCATCCGAGTGGGGCGTAAACCTCCATGTTTGCCGCCGCTGATTCCGGGCAACGGACTACGGATTGGCCGTTGACGACAGACATTTTGCAGAAAGACGAGTGCCCGAAGAACTGACTCCTCACAGGGCGACCGTCGGCGAGCCTTGCGGGAGTAGTCTTATCCCTACGGATGGATCCAATGTTGAGTTTTGAAGATTCTGGGCAAAGAGCCGTGTGCCCACTCGCGCAGGTGTCGCATGAGTTGCAGCTTGTGAAAGACAGGAGGACATTATCGCCCACAGCCAGATCTTTGATTCTGACGTCTTTGCCGAATCCGCGAACGATACCAGCGCCCTCGTGGCCGAAGATGGCCGGGAACTCGACCATGGGCAAGCCTCCCTTCTGGGTCACGACGTCTGTATGGCCTAGAGTATAGATGATGAGACCACTGACTGCTGCCTTGCGAGTGAGAAAGGAAATGCCAACTTACAGACGCCACTGTACTTCATTTCTACCAAAACCTCATCGGGTCGGATCTCGTCGAGTATGACTGGAACCAGCTTGAAGTCTGCGTTTACCTCCTCCACAACATACCCAACTGTCTCAATGTTCTTCAGGTCGCTACCGTTGGAAGCATCGTTCGCCATCTGGCCGGCAGCACGCTCGATGTGTTCAACGTGTTCAACATGCTCGGCGTTGGCGTCGGCCTTCAAGCCGCCACGTGGTACTCCAACTTGCGTCGCGGGAATGGTAGCCATTTTGTCAAGTCAGGTACTGAGAAGTAAGGTAGGATGGTTCAGATGAGCCTAAGATTCAGACGTCGATATCTAGTCCTATTTAAATGATGGGAAGGTACGGAACAAGTTTGCAGCAGCGGAATCGTAACGCCGACCGCCAGGCGGCTGCCTTATCGCCACGTCTATCTTGGCCCATAGACCTGATACTGGTCCAAACGTCGGAACTTCTCTCCAACCCCTCTGACGCGGTATTCGGTCTCGGCATCCCCATGTCAGTGGATACGTGGGGTCCCGGTTTGCAGCTCAGCAGGCCGGGTAGACCCAGCACGAGAGTTTCCGGTTTTGCGGGGGATGCGGGGAAGGATAGTCAACGGCTAAGACCACGGCAAGAGAGTTTGGAAGCATAAGGCACTGAGGAAGGCAATTGGACGAGATCTACGCCACTGACTGTGGGAAAGCATTAACCGTCCGGTCTTTATGTGGGTTGGGACGACTTTCAGGTTGTTGCAAAAGGGACAACTCGACGGAACAGGGGCTCGGAAGTTTGGAATCGGAATGCATCGCCGTAGAGATCGGAAATGAGGCGGAAACTTCAAAACACTACGTATCTGATCAAACCAGACCATAATCTGTCCCTTTGGCATCTGTGATAGAAGACTAGCGAGAGCGAATGTCCTGTAGCTGACCGCATAGCCGCATCTTCCAACCGATACCCGTACTACCGGGGTCCGGGTCTACCGGATAGCTAAGAGGACTTGGCAAATGCACAAACCGCGGATGATGTAACGAACCATTATCATCAGCAAACCCATTGGTCCTCAGCCATTCTAGGCAAGCCTCATTGCCTCGGCGGACTGTCATAGGATCAGCCATACTCAAGGAACCATGGAGATAACAAGCAAGTGAGGAGATCAACACGAATTACGGACCGAGGTTTCGTTCGGGTAGTAAAGTCCATGTGTTGTTATTAACCTAGATGCCGAAGAACGGGGGAATCTCAATACATTGCAATATGTACACTCAGCCACAAGTCTGAATCCACAATTCTCTTAGCTCCTCCAGCATCGCATCCGCCACGATAAAGCTACGTCGAATGCTTTGCAACAGGTCAATGACAGCCTCTCGCTGCTGATGGTGCTTCGCCCGTGCCCCGGCAACTCTCAGCGGAAATAAAAACAGCAAAGGCGACAGACTAGACCCTTTCAGAGCCTCTTTGACTGTCACAACGATGGTGTTAAAGTGCTCTTCAATACGATTTGCACTCAATATTGGCACCGCAACGCCAATTTCCTGCCAATGTGCCAGGTCATAGTCATAATTCCCTGAGAGATATATGCTGGTGGCTGAGTAGTATGCGATTGACAGCAACATCTCGTCTGGTGATTCCGGAAGAAACGACGCCGTAAACTTCCAAGAATCAAGTGCTTCTCGGAGGCTGAAACCCTCGGTTGCCAGCTCCAGACCTTCGCTCAGATGGATGTCCGACGTTGCCTGAGCTGGAAAGGCCTTGCTTGTAAATTGGGCCGTCCTTCATTCTCATACATCAGTCTCTTATCTGCCAAATTTTGAACATTCCCGCATGCATGGAGCAGCTTACTGAACACGCAAACTGGAACTGAGTACTACCAACTTGAGAATTTCGTCCAAATTGGTCGAGAGATAGCCCGTCAAGCCGATCCATTCTGGATTTGCCAGGAAACTGGGCTGATTAAAAATGATTGACCTGCAGGCTTCGAAGGTGCGTGCCTGGATGAAGAACGTTCTCATCATGCCCGACTTACATGCCGCAGGACCAGTGGCAACAAGAGCTTGTGCTGTGCCAAAGACCATGTGCTGAAGCCACTTTTGTCCCGAGGCGTCTTGCAGCAGCTGTAGTTGCGTCAGCGCTTGAGCAGGACCAAGGTTGACAGTATCTGAGTCTCATTTACCTCGAATAAACCAAGAAAGAAAGTAGACCAGGCTATGGACTCTCTCTGCGCCGGAGAGAAGTTTGACACTGCATTGCGCAGTTCATGAAGAGACTGTTGATATGACCGCAAGGCAAAACCCAGGTTGTTATGGTGTATCATAGCGCCCAGAGAGTGAGCTTGCATGGCACCGAGTGCAAGCATGGCATCGAGTAGTGAGCGACTCGGGTGTGATACCAAATCACTAGAGGACTTCATCAAGCGCTGGACGTCAGAAATGAAAGACGGCTCTTTTCCGGTGAAACTGTTTCTTCGCACAAACATATCAAAGTAGAACAAATAGCCGGTCGTGATATCTGGAATGGGCTTCTGAGGGTGCATCGCTACTGGAGGCCGAAAGTCCTTGGGCGTGTGGATCTTCCCTCTCTCTAGCTTGATGACGGCGCCTTTGGCTTCAGAAGGCGACGCTGGAAAGAAGCATTCAATTACGCGTTTCTGACATCGTGTGCAAGGGCTCAAGCCGGAGCACTGGAACCAGTCAGCGAACTGGGAAGAGGTGGGCACAGAGCGCGTTGGCGATACATCGGCTGCCTACCTTGGAGTGACTTGTGGCGCACGCAACACAGCGAGACCTTCTAGTCCGACGGTCGAATGGACCTAAAGACATCGCGAGAATGGTACCTGTTTAGGCAAAGCTCTGTCGCATGGATTCCTCGTATCATGTTCTCCTGCTCTGGAGATTGAAATGAACCGTTTTGCTGGAAAATAAGCCATGTCGAAGAGTACCTAAATGAAGTAGTCATTGGGAGGAGCGACAGAGACATGCGTCTAGAACTGGGCTGTGTCGATAATACACCAAACCCAAAATGGAAGCAATCGGGCGGCGCTAGCGACGAATTGGGCGGAAATCAGAGTTATCGGCATTATTCGCCAATCACATCACAGAGGTAACTTCAGCTGAAAGAGAGATTCAAGAGATGCGCGGTGAATCGGCTAGCTGGGGTCCTCTCAGCCCATCAAACTCCACTCCGCTTGCCCAATATGGGAAGCAATCGTGCGAAATGACATCCGCAAGGCATCACGAGTTGGCGAGTATTGTGTATAAGATGATTCGACTTCGTTTTTCAAAATGGAAAGTTACTCAACAACTCGATCTCAACTCAAAACCCACCAAAAGTCCAACAAAACAAAATCTTTTCAATCTCTCAAGCTTCACAATCATGTTCTACACTTACATCTTTTGGCTCCTGGCCTCGTCCGCGCAGGCCGTCCTCGTCTCGCCGCCGACCGGGCCTTATGCGGTCTCCATGTCTGTCCAGGGCCTCACCGACCACTCTCGGATGGACACATATGCGCCTAGCAACAACTCGCACGCCCGTCAAGTGATGATCTCGACTTTTCTCCCGGTTGATGAGACCAAGACCCCTTGTTTTGGCCGGGAAAAGGTGCCATACATGACACCACTCGTCGCCAAGGCTTACGATCAACTTGGGACTGCTGTGGGTCTTCCCAACGGCACATTTTCCTCTTTCGAGATGGAGTTTTGCAAGACCAAGAGTCGATCTTGTCAACGAACCCGCTCCAAGTTCCCTCTTGTGTTGTTCTCACCTGGCTGGGGCAATCCTCGATTGCTTTACGGCGCTATGGCACGAGAGGTCGCAAGCCGCGGCTTTGCTGTTGTTACCATCGATCATCCTTACGATCCGTCATATGTCGAGTTCCCTGACGGGACAGTCTACACGGCAGTGAACCTGGACACCGATAACACAACACAGCTGGAATCTCTGACTAAGGTATTACACCCAAATCTATCAACCGAGCAGAATGAATATTTATAATGAAATAGGTCCGGGCTCAAGACACATCTTTCGTGCTTTCCCATCTCTCCAAGAATCCCGTTGTAGGCATCGACCTAGACCGCACAATTATGTTTGGTCACTCCCTCGGTGGCGCCACTGCAGCCGCGGCAATGTTGACAGACCCTCGGATTCTGGGAGGTGTTGACCTCGACGGCAAGCTTCTGAGCCCTGTCCTCGAAAAAGGCCTCGACCGACCGTTCGCACTTGTGGGAAGACCGGGACACGCCGCCGAAGACCCCACCTGGGACCAATTCTATAGCGTTCTACGCGGTAAGAAAGCCGACTGCAGTGTCTCTGGGACCGTCCACGCAAGCTTCACAGACTTCCCAACTCTTATTGCTTCTCTGAACATCAGTCTTCCGGAGACAGCCAAGGCGCTATTGCAGGCCGAGTTAGGAACTATGGAGTTCGGAAGAGCGGCGAATGTGGTTGCTGGGATTGTTGAGTCTTTCGCCGACTTGGCGTACAACAACCACACCGGGCCTATGTTCGCCAAAGACGGCGATGCGTCTTACCCGGAGGTTACGGTCCTACGAGCTAGTATCTAATGGTTGGGTATGTATGCCGTTTGGATCGCATGTTACTAGGCCAATCACCATACCGTTCGCACACTTTGTAATCTGGGCCACAGTTCTTGTATACCACTATAGATAGTATTTGTACGTAAAAATGTTACTTGTATTGCCAAAACATTCTAATTTATGAATCTCTAAAGAAATCGGGTGTGGCTGCTATCACAACCTTTCACCTGCGCACTGCTGAACGAGAGCAGAAGACCAAACAAATGACTATCAGTAACAAAACAGAAGATTTCCTGTTGGCTCCTCAAGTGACATTAATCGTAGGCTGTGGAGTCTTTCTTCCGCAATTAGGTTCAGGGTTGTCTGTCACGAACCACTGGTGTCAAATCTACACAACGTTGGCAATGTTATAGTCCGTGAGCTTGCTGAAGTCGTTGAATAGCTTAGCCGCACTGAAATCGCACGCGTCCCCAGCCGCAAGGTGCTCTTTGACGTAAGCCTCCCAGTCTGATGACCCCTTCCCAGCTTTGATGAGTGCTTTCGCCACCTTGGCCAAGGTCTGCGTGCCTGTTCCAAGCGCGCCGCGAGCAACGCCCGTGAGAAGATCGAAAGTCTCCGTTACAGCAATCTTGAAGACAGAGCAGGTGACCAAACCGAGGGCGGGGAGACCTTCGACGACGACCGTTTCCGTTATCCAGTTAATGACCGGGTCGTTGCATTTGCACTGTCCGAGATCGTAACGGTAGCCATCCGGGTCAGGGAAGTCTCCCTGGGCAGGTCCGGAGCCGATGCAAGTAACGCTGAACACCTTCTGATCCTTGGCCAGTTGCTTCGCCGGTGCACAAACGTCGGTGCACATGTTGGCGCCCCAGACGGCTTTGGCGGGTTTGTCTCTGCCAACATAAGCGCGGCAAAGTCCACGAGACTTAAGCTGAGCTGTGTCCTGAGCGTAGACGTTCCAATTGTTTCCTGGAGCCGGAGGTGGGGCCGCGCGAATGGCCAGCGCAGAGACAATGGTGGGAATAATAGCGACTGTGGCGAAGAACTTCATTTTTGAAAAGGTGCCGTGGACTGCAATGGAGATTTGTGGGCTAGCGTAAAGCGACGAGATAAGCCGAGAATAGTGGAAGAGTAGGAGAAGAAACTGCATGAGTATGAAGACTGATGCTGATCAAAAATCTATGTAGGTTACGCGGGTAAGTAGAGGCTTTTAAGTTAATCAAGTTTTATGGTGATGTCTCGTCAAATGATACTAGTCACGCATCGCGACAGAAGGATTAATGGACCAATTGAGGCTGTTCAGATGTCCTCAGACAATCAGCTTACATTACATGGCAGGATCAACACTGCCTTTTTCTCACGATCTAGACGAGTTCGATGGTTTGGACGGGTCATCAAGCGGTGGCTGATAGTCTCCGGTGCTAAGCGGAGAGGTCGACCTAGCGCACCCTGCGGGCTCCTGGCTCTCAGGACTAGCCCATTCAAACCTCCGATTTTTAGGGGACTCCGTTCCAGCTACTTCTAACGCTGTGACATCCTGTCAATGATATCAGGCTTCCCGTGAACTGGTCAAATTATGCCCTCGGAATTGTAAAAGTCTTGGACCGTTAAGGGAACCATGAGGAATAGTTACATGGGATTGGCCTAAAGACAACGGAATGCAGGGTAATCTATGACTTGGACATCTTGAAGAAGTTATGATTTTCCGCTGTGGTCGCTATAGACTTACAGTACTATGGTAAAACCTGTGGTACTGAGCCGAAGGTTGTCACCTTCCTTCGATCTTGCAAGCCATTCTTCGTTTCCCTCCGTACCCAGACGCCGGGGTCCGCTCGACTACGGGGGCCCATCCGAATCTGGGCCCGTGCCCCCCCGTCACGCCTCTCCGCTCCGGTGTTGGCCGGACCATGCTACCCGTTGGAATGTTGATGCACCCAGAATACAGATCCATGGATGCTGTTGATTTGTCGCAGCCATCCTTCTGTTCGCCCTCTTGTCTTCAAATGAGTACATTTGAGACCGTCGAAAAACCCACGCCGGATTCACAACAATGTGACTTCGTCTGCGTCACAAACCTATGATGAAAAAGGCGCGGCTAGTATAATGCAAGCCGTAGCTGCATTCAAAGGGGACTATATTAACAGATTAAATGCTTAAAATCAGAAACCATACGGTGCGTAAGCAGTAGCAGTCTTCTAGTGGTGTAGAATAATTTAGGACAATCATGAACAAACGTCAGACAAGTGCATCTGCCCTCTACTCTTAAAAAGGTCACAAAAGCAAAAGAAAATCTCCTCGACGGGGAATTGAACCCCGGTCCCCGGCGAATCGTTTTAATGACAAGCCGATATCCTCACCACTAGACTATCGAGGATAGTGGGTAACCCAATTGAGTTGTGGATTACTTGCCCAGCGAGTGACTTGTACGACCCGCATCGTGGCCAACCGAGACAGAATTTCTTCAGCGAGACACCGCGAAAGATGACGAGAATGTAGCTCGCGAATCACTTACCATGTGGCGTGTCCACCCGGACTTCATAGGCGGGCTTACCGATCAGCGTTGTCTGATGTAAATTTCCAAGTCGGGCATCGTCACATCACCTGTGCAGCGGACGAGGCTTGTGACACCATGACGTGCCGTTTTAACCAAAAAGGCGCTGTCACATTCTTGAAAATATCAAATTCCGACATCACATCTGCCGTTGGAGAGACGGAGCCGGATTGACAGTGTGATGGATCTAGATGTAGGGTCTTCCTGGACCCTGATTTCTTCCTTTATGTTGCGCTCTTGGCACGTCTACGAATCGAGGCAATCTAGTCCTTCTTGCGGCCGAGTGACGAAGCTCAGACTAGGCTGGTCCCCGGATCGACGATATTGAGTGCTCATCCTGTCTGGCAAGCCAGTGAAAACGAAAATTCGCGGTTGGCTTGATCGGAGTGAAATGCCGTGAGCCGCAAGCATGCTCAGCCACCCACGCCCAGCCTTCTGTCTTGTAAATCACCAGCTTGGCCATCTTCCCGGCTGTTGGATGAAAGAAGCGTTTCCGGACGTTCAGGGTAAGAAGCGTTGTTGGAATGCCGCTTTGAGACTAAGCACACCCCGAAAACGGCCGGGCAGATAAAATCTCCGGACCTGTCTCGATTTTCTCTGGCGCATTGTGAATGTCTTAGCCGTGAAGCCATAGCCACCGGCCACTGCCGCGAGACCCTAAGAGCGTCTGGCCCGTACGGGAGCGCGCCACGCCGTGGACCAAGAAAATTGTCTAAGACGATCATCGGCCGCTCCCAAGAGGCCTTGAAGGCGTCGAACGGTATATATGATGGGATTCGACGTTGAAGGTTGAAGGGTGTTGCATAATCCCCCATCTACACAAGACACCAAACACATCATGCATGCCTTATCGATTGTGCTTGCTTTCTTTGTCTCAGGCCTGGCCGCAGCCCAACGCTCTGCGCGAGGCGTATACACAAAAAACATGTGGATGGTCGACGGCAAATACGGTTTCCAGAAGAATTCATACTATGATTTCAGCAAGGCTACCTCCCTTCCTGCGGGCCTAAAAGTCAGCAACTACCCAGTCGACACGTACTTCTTTTCACCAGCGAATGTGATTATTGGCGGAGGATACCTACAACTTTGGGTAAAAAACAAGTCATTCAGATCGGCCGAGGTCACGACTACGTCAAAAATCAAGTATGCATCTGTTCGGACAGTTGCTATCCTATCCGAACCGGCCGGAGTCTGCAACGGTAAGACTTTTATCTCTCCGTTTCCTAAATTGTATCCTAACAGTGGCACAGGAATGTTCTTCTACCAGTCAGATACCCAAGAAACGGACATTGAGTTCCTCTCGAATGGACAGTCCAACAGCAACACGGATGCAGCCAGGACTGCCAACCAAAAGTCTGGAACACGATATCTTTGGCTTTCAAACCAAGCCGTGGACGGCAGCGGCCTGAAGACCACAAACCCCGTGGCATTGCCAGCCAATCCGACGACCACTGAGCACGAGTACCGCTTGGACTGGCTGCCTGGCCTGACAAAGTTCTACATTGATGGAAACCTGGTCTGGACTTCAACCAAGAATGTACCATCGGTGGCTGGCACCTGGGTCTTCAACAACTGGGCTGACGGCGATAAGTACTGGAGTGCGGGGCCGCCGTCCAAAGACGCGGTCTTTAGGATCAAGGAGATTGATATGTACTGGAATGCTGGTTGAGCGGATGGTTTTGCTCGGAATGAGTTCGGATATCTTGTTTGGGCGGGTTTAATGATTAATGAGACATGACGATAGATAAAAGCCGAGCGTCGTCAAACACTAATACCAATAATTATATTGGAACGTACCCGAAAGTCCTTCATTGCCAAAATATTGACGTGGTAAGCTTCTATGAAGTACATTGTATACTTCACCAAACTTTCAAAGAGTGACGTGTTAAAGCAACCTGACGGTACCTAATATCTAAACGAAGAAACATTTTTCTTCCCGTCACACGGACGCTTTCATGGTCTAAACGGTTTCGAGGGACTTCTCTTTGTGAGGCAATGAGAAACACACTGTGAAAAACATATATGGCTCATAAAGTAAAGATCATATCCAAGGCGAATGGAGTTTTCACGGAGCGGCACTGCTGGGAAATTATAAGTGGTACCTGAGAATTCAATTGGAGACGATGTTCACTCATACTTCGAAGGCTCAACTATAAGGCAAATGATTGTGCAGCGGGAGGATGCAAATACAGAGACCCCAAGTTTGCGTCATATGACGTCGGCACTTCGATACATCATGCCTCGGACCCCCAAGACACAAATTGAATCTTGCAGCACAAATCCTTCGGACGAGATGTCAGAACTTGATCGTCCATTTCCATGCTTGAACGCATATCCGGGGCGGGACTGGTGCGATACTTGGAGTAGACCGCATTTAAGCAAGCTCTCATCTCGGCCACAGCAAGGCTGCAAAACGTACATTATGTTAGCGACCTGTATCATTCTCGCTCTTGCGCACCTAAAAACTGAAGGTGAAATAGTTGAACTTACTGTCGGCCTATGCAGGTCCGTGGACCAAGCCCAAAGGCGAAGAAGAGCCGTTGTCGATCAGTATTGCCTTCGGGATCCAGCCATCTCTCAGGAATAAACTCAGTTGCGTTCGGAAATGTGCCCTCGTCCAAGCGATGCATACTATAAGAGTTACACCCCACGACAGTATTTTCGGGGACGAAATACCCATCGATGAGAGTGCCTTGTTTTGGCGCATAGCGTGCAAGAGGTAGCGTCCCCGGGGCGAACAGACGCAGACCTTCCTGAATGACAGCGTTGAGGTATGGCAGACCTTCAAGAGGCCCTCCAGTACCTGCTTCAACGAGCTCGTTATGAAGTCTTTGGACTTTACCCTGGTTTTTGGATTGAGACAATTCCCACATGAGCCAACACAGTGTGTCCCCTGTAGTTTCGATTCCCGCGCCAATATGGTCGAGGCATTCAGCTTCAGCCAGGGGCCGGCTGGTGTGGGTCGACTCTAAAAGCTTTTTTGCGACGGTGAATCCAGAATGATCTCCGGTCTCTAATGATTTTTGCACAAACTTCCGCACCATACTACTTCCCCGTTCCAGATCGGGAAACTTGGGAAACAGAGCTGCCCGAAGTGGCGCTAGCAGCGGCACGTAATGGGTTAAAAAGATCACTACAAAGTAGGTTAGTGATTAGAACAAATCTCAAATGGTGTTTTTGCTTGAACAAGCGTTCGTGAGATGTACCTTCACGGGTATTGGAGTAAGACAGCAGCTGGACCATCTGCTTGTCACTAGAATCGACCAGTGAGTCTGTTCTGTGAGGATGAAACAACATCCCAGTCACACAATCAAGAGCGTATGCATGTAAGTAAAACTGCAGATAGTCAATAAGCAAATCGTGCGGGTGACTTCAGGAAACCCACATAGATGTCCGCCGTATCTGATGTCGCACACACCGCCGCAAAGGTTTTGGCTCGCTCATCAATCATCTCAGTAATCTGAGGTCGAAGAACCGACGAGTTTGAGTACCGATCGGCGAGATGGCGCCGTATGATGCTGTGCTACAATCGGTCAAGTTAGCCATAGACCGCGTCGCGTCCGGCCGGAAAAGGATCTTCATACACTTTCATGATCAAGGGCAGTGAACAGGTTACTTTAGAAGTCAGATTATGAACGGTAGAGTAATATCCGCGGTAGACACTCACATGTGACCGTCTTGCTTGAACAGGGAATACAATTCCGTCTTTTGGAAATCTTTATTCCCAGAGCTGTAGATTTGCTTCGCTGCCGTGTAGTTTGCGAAAGAGACTTCGTTCGATGCGATTTGAACAACGGGACCGTACCGAAGATGAAGATTGCGAATCCACTCTCTCTTATGACCGGATAGTTCATGATATTTAACGAACATGGCACTTAATTTCAAGTGCCATGGGCCAGGAATCTTGGTTGTCGCCTGGAGACGGAGATTCCAAACCCATAGTACGACGACCAAAGTACAAGCAATGAGCATGATTTGGTCCCGATGGACCGGGATAAGTTGCAGGGTCGTTAGTTCCTGCGGCATAGTTGAGGGGTTTTGTTATAGTGATGGGTTAAATTCGATGATCTAGATCTCAGATCCAAAGGAGAGGTGCGAACGGGCCCAGAAAGGGCCTTTTATGTGATGAGGGCTCGTTCTGATTGCTGTTATCTAGTGCGCCGCTGACCCAATCCACATTTCTGTCACTGCACTGCTATCTAGTACGTAGTTGTGAGAACTTGATAGCGGACACCGCGGGATGTGAGATGGAATCCGAGAGCACCGACCGCCGCACCATCGATCAGAAAGAAAATCTACCCGATTTCCTTATCTTGGTTTTACGTGAAGATATATTAATAGAAAATACCCAGAGAAACGCCCATCGATTGAATGGCCGGTATGAGTCGCAACGTGGGCGAAATTGCTAAACAGGCGGAGAAAGATGGAGCATGACCAGTCCGTTTTAGGTAACTTTTCCGCCGCAGTATTGATGCATCCTCGTGCTGTGACCGCGTGACAGTGGCTGTGGGTTAGAAAGAGGCAACCTTTCCGCAAGCGAGGCAATGATGATATCAATTCTGCCGAGATTCTGGACGGATGCCAATCAATTTGAGCTTTGTTGAGTCAAGACCATGATGCGAAAGATTGACCCGAAAATACTTGACAGAATGGCTGCTGTGAACTCGCAAGCCGCCTCGCTTTCGTGGTGACACTCTCAAAGGGGCAAATGTCCGAGCTTCTCCAACGCCGTTTACAATCGTGAATCACGTTTATCAAAATTTTGGCCGTCGGCTGAGGTAGTATTACGTTTTACCATTTGTATGTCACTGCGTAGCAGTAAAGAGCCGCTGGGCTACGGTTCTCGAGACGCTGGTGGTAAAGTTTCCCGATTAGGACATTGCGATGTTTGCATCTGAGGCCCTCCTGATAGAATGAGGCCGGTTTCAAGAGGGACTGTTGTGTGCAGATAGCTTGAATTCATTTTGAACCCTAAATTTAATACTCATTACCACATTTTGCGTTTTCCGGCGAATCTATCAGAGAAGTGTGTGCAATCATGTCAATGAGTACCGCAACAACGAAACTTTCCCTCTCACTGCCGGCATCTGGCCGTGCACTGGACGAGGTGAACAAAAGCTACAGCGTAGGAGGGATCAACTCTTTACCAGTGTACCTAGTCTCTGGGCATGGTTCTCGACTTCGTGTGAGATTTCTCCCGGACCCAATGGCACTTGCACTTGACACTGACTGCTGCTCAAGGATTCCGATGGGCGGGAGCTAATTGACTTCATTTGTGGATTCAGTGCCAGCAACCTTGGGCAGTGTCACCCGAGGCTTCTTGAGGCGCAAGTAAACTCCGCTAAGAAAAGTGAACAGCCACACTTCATCTACGATGCTGATCAATTTTGTGCTAACATACACTTAGTAACACTTGCCAACATTGCCGGCCAAGCGGAGGGATGGCCTCATCTAGCCAAACGCTTGTGTGATAAGTTTGGCTATCAAAAGGTGTTGGCCATGACGTCCGGTTCCGAAGCTACAGATACGGCTTGTAAGTTGGCGCGCGGGTGGGGGGTCGACACCAAGAAGATCGACCCGAAAGAGGCCCTTGTACTCGGAACTTCGGATAACTAACACGGTACGCTTTCCGGGGTGTGGCCTCTCATGGAACCGGAGGCTGGCTGGAAAGGTAGGCCATTGCATCATATCAGAGTTTCATCGTATCATTGTAGTAACGTGAAGACCAGAATTCGCGACATTCAGCAAGAACATGACGAACATCAATCCCCACACAGGCAAGGTTCTTCGCTACCTTCATGTAGAAGAATATGCAGAGATATTTGAACAGATGCATGAACGCATCGCTGCAGTCATCATGGAGCCACTTCATGGACTTGCCAGGCGAGTCGCATTCCACGACTATTCTTAAAACACATTCGACCAATTCGACTGACAGTCCCAAGGTCTATGGAGGAAGAGTTTGACTTTTGTACTGGCGTTCGAAAGCTGTGCAAGCAGTACAACATCCTCTTCATCGCAGACGAAGTTCGAATGGGTTCCTGCAAGACCGGCAGGTTCTTGAGCTCTGACTAGATTGGATCCGAGCACAAACCGGACATGGTGACCATGGGAAAGTCCATCTCTGGAGGCGTGTGGCCGACCTCATTTGTGCTCGGTCCAGATGAAGTCATGAACAAAATGAAGCCTTACCAATCAGTCAGCACCTTCTCAATGTCTTCGATGGCTGTCACAGCTGTGACCACCGCATTGCAGATCTACGAAGAGGAAAACCTACAACAGCGGGCCCGTGAGATTCACGCCAAATGGATCTCAGAGACAGCGACATGGAAATTCCCCTGGCTGCGGTACTGTCCAGCTTTCGGCGCCGACTTGAATATCTTATTTGACACCGCGTACGAAATTCGACCTGAAAAAGTCACTCCCCGGCGGTTTTCATTGTTGTGTGCTAGCAAAGGTCTCCTCGTCTTCCCCGGTCCCAATGGTCGCGTTCGTCTAGGCGTTGCTTTGACCATCCCTGACGCTGATCTCCTCCAAGGATTCAAGATTCTGAGAGAGGCTTTGGAAGAGTTGCCGCATTATGAGTATATCGAAGGTTCCGAAGAGACCATGGGTGCTTTTTGAATTCCGACGGTCATCATACTCTTTTGCAACTCGCATGATGTGACAATGCGGAATTCCACACATGACCTACCCAAGGTCTTATGGCCATAGTTTGCAATGTCTAAGGCAATAAGTTTCATCCATGTAGCGCGGAGGCCATGATTTAGTTTCTAGGAATAGAGAGGTTGTGAACCTCCTAGATCTTCCACCTGAGGCGATGTGTACTTTTCAATATTTCGAAGTAGATGTATCCAAGACCACCAGGGATGAGGTGCGTCAAGAACATAGCCGAATCATGCGACAATGTTTTGTCTTGGCCAAGAGCAATGAAAAGAGGCTCAGCATACGCTCAGATAAGCGCCACCGGAATGAAGAACAGTGTGAGAACAATCGTTGCTCTTTGTAGAAGGATGCCAGTGTAGTGCTTGTCGCGGCCAGTGAAAGCAGTCGAGGCGAGGGTATCCAGAACAGTCGAACCGCCCATTCCGATAAGCCATCCAGTGCATGTGCTGAACATGTATGAAAAGGCGGCAACTGATAGACTTTTAGGATAGAATCGCCCAACAATCATCATTGAAACGGTTTGGAATGAGTTTTGCAAGAGGTATGCAGCAATGACCGGCAACGACAACTTAAGCAAAAGAACGGCCTCTTGGAACCCAATCTTGCTTTCTTGTAGTAGACCATGTCTGCACCTGCCGGTTCGATTCGATGAAGATGTTGGTGATCGTGGTCGTAGGAGTGTTGTTCGCTCAGTAGGGTTGTTTGCGTGCTGATCGGGGTGCATCGCTCCTGGCTCTGTAAAACTCACATGTTAGGCTGATAGAAGATCCTTGAATTCCGAAAAGAAGCGTACCTTGGTGTTGTCTGTTCCTCGTAGTTGAATGTTTGTTGTAGAAGATTTCCATTGCACTGTCTTAATCTGAACCAGAGGCTTGGGCTGGTCCAAGTTGGATTAACTCTTGCAAAGGCTGCACAAAAGACATTGTAACCAAAGAGTCACAAATCATCCTTTACTGCTTGTCCCAATGGTTCTCTCGGCACATGGGGCTGAATTTACCTCGCCCCTCGTAATGGGCTAGGTAGGGGCGGAAAACTTGCCTGTTTAGGAAGTATCCAATTCAGTAAAGATGCACCAGCACTTCTATGCGGCCATGTACACACCCGCTAAGATGGGTTGCGCACGCTGCCTTAATGGTGTGCACCTGATTCATAGATGAATTCCTCAAAAGAGCAAAATTTCCGCTGATGCGGATCAGCACAAGCCGCCGGCCGCAACTAGTCGTCACAAACTTACAACGTCAAGCCAACTCCGTTCGAGCGTCCTTCAGAGATAGCATATCTGTCTATCGCGAGGAGAGATCTGCGGATGTAATCTGCCGGCGCCAGTTACGTAGAATGTTGGTAGCTTATCGAGGGCATGCAGCATATCTAACGGCAAGATGCGCGGGATGGCTAGAGACTAGAGTGTGTTGGAGAGAGGCAGGATGGCGTTCGAATGTCTCCTGACAGGAATCAAATATCGCCCATAACTTCTCTCAATTACATCGATTTCCATACTACACCTATGAGCATACTCTAAGATGCCGAAACTTCAAGACCCCAAGAAAATATACGACCACCCCAGCAAGGCTATGAAGGACGATGGTCAGGTGACTGAAGCTCTCCGGAGGGAGAGTGTTGAGGGTCATGTCCCCACGCCGGCCGTCCCGGCATCTGGACGAGCAATCTTGGTTGATCCGCGTGGCCTACCTCTGGTCCCGCAACCGAACCCAGACCCGTTGGATCCCCTTATCTGGTCAAAGTCCGAAAAGGCACTTATCTTGTTCGTTGTTTGTTACGCCGGCTTCCTGTCCATTTACCTTACTACCGCGCCGGTGGCATCGCTTCTGCAGCTCCAAGAGCATTTCAACATCACTTATTCCGAAGTCAACTGGTGCTTAGGTGTCCCGACCCTCGGTCTTGCTGTCGGGATCTTGCTCTTTGCAGGGTTCTCAGATATCTGGGGTCGTCGCCCTGTTCTGCTGGGCACCACTCTAATTGCTCTGGTAGCCACCGGTTGCACAACGGCTGCCAATTTACCCTATGGAGCATATCTGGTGCTCCGTCTCCTGCAAGGAGTTGGTGCCGGACCAGCGCTTAACGTAGGGTTTGCCATTGTTCAAGACATCACGTACGAACACGAGAGAGGCTTTAAGACTGGTCTTTGGATCTTGGCGATCAACGTAGGAGGGATGATTGGTGCCTTTGGTGAGTGTTGAATGGGGTTTGAAAGAGTCCATATCTAATATTTGGCATAGTGGGAGGATTTGTCGCCGACGCCGGGGTCCTCTGGGTGCAGTACCACGTCGCAATTGCCTACGGCCTCCTCCTACTGATGGAGACTTTCCTCTTGCCAGAAACATTCTACCCACGGCGGTTGATATCAGATGGTGTCGCGTTGGATGTAGAATGGGAGAGTGTCAAAAGAAGGAAGAGCTTGAGGCTCTGGGTAGGTTTATCCGTAACCCGGCTTGTTGATTATACTCATGGGTTTGTAGGAAGTACAACAGCTTCAAGTCGGATCTAAGAGGCGGATATTCATGACAGCCATTCGATTCATGAAGCTTTTGTCACAGCCTCGACTCTTGAGTGCCATTATTCCCTACATATTCTTCCAGTATTGGTGTTAAGATAACATTACAACGCACGGTTTGCTACAGAGTGCATATCTTCGAAGGCCATTAACTAATGAAGACTTTTCATGGTCGTCTCTATACTCACAATGGGGCCAGTCGCATATGCGCAATACAGCACCCAGATTCAGGGCTTACTGTGGCTCGGCCTCATCCTCGGCACTGTCACCGTCGAGATCGTCTGCTCAGGCCGGATGCTCGACAAACTCGCTTCAAGGCTTGCAAAAAGCAACAATGACATCATAACACCAGCTATGTATCTATGGCTTGCGTACCCTGCGACTCTACTCGGAGCGGGAGGATGCATCTTGTGGGGTGTGTCAATCGATTATCATTGGCATTTCATGGTGGGCGAGCTCGCCTTATTTTTCTGTGAGAACAACAATGTCCCATCTTCCTCTTCTGAACCTCCCCTCCTCCCACTGACTTACTGTATAGTTGCCGCAGGATTGCAGATGGGAAACGTAACAGTGGTAACGTACGCGATCGCAGCGTATCCAGACCGCGTGCTGGAAGTGATATCTTTGTACGGAGTTCTCTACAATGTGAGCGCATGACTCCCATTCGCTTGTATCTGGGAGATTGATGTTGTAGCCATACCTCCAGCTAACATTATTTACAGATTTCCGCATTTCTCGTCCCTTGGTTCATCAATGACTGGGTCGAAGCTCTCGGTACGGTAGCTTATGGATCGCTCATGTTAACAACTCTCGCTAACAGATGTTCCAGGTCTCACCTGGAGTTTTGCAACTCAAGGTCTTATCAGTCTTTTAATTATCCCATGCGCCGACGCAGAAACTTGAGGACAATAGCAATGGAGTTTAGGATTTTTCCATACCTATGAGATCCTAGCCAACAAATACCAAACATGTCTACTGAGCTCTGTAAGAATGCAGACTTTTGTCGCGAAGATAGGAGTCACCTCCTGTATGCTAGAGCGGAAGGCAGCGAGACTAGGGCTGGACTTCAGCTGGAAATAACATGCGACAACCCGTTAGTACAAGAGCTGCCGCTATCGGAGGTGCTGACCCCGCGCCTTATGATTGGAAAACACTGAGGCGGGCATACCTTCATCGACGATGGCAGCGGGGGTGTGCTTAGGATACGGAGAGAACTTCATCTTAATTCACTCTAGATGGAGGAGACCACCAAACGTGTCTCAAGACCAGAGAACCTATTTCAGAACTAAAGGTTAGATCTTTTTCGCCTTTCACCTGTCTTTGAATCGTCATGCCATCCACCTCTGGCTATTTACTCGCATCGACATGTGGAGCAGACACTAGCAAGCTACGATAGTTGCTCGAAACGTATGCGTGACAAGGTGATAGAGCAGTTGCATTCAAGTAAACTAAACCCTTTCCATGGTGTCGTATACCATCTTACTGTCTTGCAATAGAAATAGCCCCATTCTTCACATCATCCATCAGCTTGTTGAAAACCTGCTTGATCATTTCCTCCCCCTTACCAGGCAGAAAATCGACATGGAAATCAATTGAATGATCCGCAAATTTTCCTGTGATGTGTGCCTTCAGAGATGTTCCCTTCTCACACAGTCCGCGCAGATCGCCGGTGACTTCCACCTCTTCAATATCCAGAACATTCGCAACATGACGGAATATCCAACCACTTACGGCGGTTATCGAATCAGCGCCTTTTTTTGCAAACTCCAACACATGCTTGGCCGATTCGACCTCTTGTGTGCCGGCTTGGGCGCCCTTGAGGGCCTCCCTTGCCGAGTTGAAGGCTGCAGCTTCAATACCGTTGGAAACCTGGTCCACGGCCTTTCGTAGGGGTTCAAGAACAGCCTGGGCGCTTTTCTGTAAGGAAGCCAGTTTGGCTTTTGCTTCGTCCACAGCGAGTTTCTCGGGCCCGCTTTGCTGAACATGCTGCAAGATTTGCTCGGCTTCAGAACAAGTCGATTCTGAACATCAATTGCCTGTTGAAGTGCAGCATTGGCTTTGTTCAATGACTCATCCGCCGTACGCTTCGTCTGCTCCAACGTCGCTTCATACCCTTGAACTGAAGCCTCCGCAGCTTTGTATCCAGGACCTTGGACGACACTACGAGCTGCTTCGAGGAAGGCCATCTTCGTACTGAGGTATGCTTCGCGGGACTTCAGATTTATCTCCGCCGCAGCGAGCTTCACACCCTGTACCGCATTGTTAGCAAAATCTAAGAGATGTTAATATTGCCCCTGTTGGATTACAACTTACAAGTGAGATCTTGTTCCAAGGCGAAGCATGGTCTATATCTTGATTTAGCTGGTCGACCACGCCTTGTGCTTTCTTAAGGTCACCCTTGGCAGACTTGACCTCGTTCTCTGCTTCCTCGATCTTTCCTAATGCATCGCCAAATTGTGATTTCATGTCATCTTTGGCCTTCTTGACGCGATTGATTTGTTCGTCAACGGCAGCATCAGCCGTCTTCTTCGCGTTGTCCACATCCTTCTGGGCGTCATCGATCTCCCTCTTTTGAGTTGCCTTCCTGACCTCCAATTCGCTCATGGCCTTTTTCAAAGCCTCTTTGTAACCTTCCTCGCACTTTGTGAGACTTGACGTGAGCTGGTCAGTTTGGATCCGAATTGCAGCCATCTTTGCATCTAGCGCTGCTGTCGCTTCTCTGACCTTGGATTGATAGGCGGCCTCGGATTTTTCGAGTGTGTCCTGGGCTGTTTTGAGAGAAGAATCGAACGCCTTCTGAGCCTTGGTCAGGGTGGTCTCTGCAGCGGATATTCCGTCGTCCACCGCATGTTTCGCTAGCATGATTTGGGCGTTGAATTTCTCCACGATGTGGGCGCAAATAGCTTGCTGAAAATAGAAATGAACGTCGAACTCGATAGTCTTCATCCCAGATACTACAGATGAGATCGTGAAGGACCCATTCCGGGTGTTTGCCTCAAGGAAGAAATCGAAACTAGCCGAGAATTGCAGTGCCGCCTTGAGGTGAAAGGCCGGAGATGGCATCATCGACGCGTCTATGTATGTCCGCGCATTGAGGTCGAAGAACTTCACGTCTCCATCCACTAAGATGATTTGGGAACTTTGGCTGAAGTCAAGGCTCACTTTCGCTGGTGTGCCATCTTGTGATCCACTGACAGACAATGGACCAACCTGAAATCCGTTAAGGGTTCCATGCGCCCGGATGCGTTTCTGAACTTTGTCAATTGCACAAGAAACGGATCCTTCATGCCCAAATATAGCGGCATCGGAATCGAAGGATGCACCCGCAGGGTAAACGGTAGTGCCAATGGTGAGGCCGGTTGAGAGGTACAGCCTGGTCTTCTTGAAATATAGATAATCGTCCGAAAGAGAGAATGCCGGAAGCGTCGTCGCCAAAATTGAGGATGCAAGTTCAATCACATCCTTGATGCCAAGCTTCTCGATTTCGAAGTCGATCAGCTCTTGCTCGGGTACCTCGCCGATGGCAAGTGCTGCACTTGCTTTGATATGGCCAAAGCTTAAACCCGCGGTCACACCAATGGAGCTAGGATAGATGGGCCCGCCGTATTGAATACCGAGCTGGAGGGCTAAATCTGGACCAAGTTGAAGTTTGGGTGAAAGATCAAAAGGATTAGTCCACCATTGGTTCTTCAACTCGGCGAAAAGACTTGCGTCCGTGACAGTCAATGCCATCCCCCCTGTGAATCGAAGAGGATCTTGTTTGGGGACTTTGACAAAGAAGTCGGCCAGTAGCCTAAGGGTTGGATTCGATGAGAGGTCGACCTGTAACGATACAGGGCCGGAATACACTGTGCCCTGCTTGAAGGACAGCGTCCTTGGAGTGGGAAGCTGTATGCCAATTGCGAACGATTTTGTGTTGGCTGCGTAGACTGCCTGAAGCACCAGACCCGTGACCGGATGATCTATGGTGTTGAAAGTATGATCCAGCGCAGAGATTGATGGTAGACGTGCTGCTATCTGGACTCCTTGAATGATAGGATACGACCGCGGGACCACACTCCCACTTGACACTTTGTCGGTGTCGCTGACAATGAGTGCCACGTTACTCAGCGTGAAATCCAAGAATGTGCCTTTCAACGCAGGAGCAATGCGAGCCAGACTGAAGCCTCCTCTAAATTCTCCGTACAAAGTGTAGAACGATTTTCCATTCTCACGATCCAGGTAGAGATAGGCGCTGACTTCTGTGGAGACAATCATGACGGTACCAGCAATGCCAAACTTGTAAGACGTTCCTGGTCCAGCTATCGTTGTGTCTTCTTGTCGCCCAATGGAAATGTCCAGGCCGGCTTTCTGTAGCACAACGTCGTGAAGAAGCTGTACATCTCCGACACCGCCATGAATTTGTAGGCCTCCTCTGTTCAAAGAGATAGTCGCCTCTGCTGACGTATGGCCCTCGATGGTGACAGTCCCGGAGATCTGTAGCCCCGCAGAGTCCGTCGCTATCAGAGCGAGATTTTCCAACACAATCTCATGCTCCGAAACATGCAAAGACGACTCGAAGAGATCTTCGTACAAATCCCGAAGCCCGGCAAAATCGACGTTGTACATCTCGCAGGAGAGGCTCCAAGTGGACTTTGCATAAAAGCCGGCGAGTTGAAGAACGGAATCTCGGAGTTTCATTGTCGCGCTGGCCTGTAGTAGCAGCATCGAAGGGGACTTGTTCACCAAAAACGCTGTCGTAAAGGACAAGGATGAAAGTCTCAGGCCTTCGACGCCTGCAAACCCGGTGGTCACATTCGGATCGCTGTCTGCTAGGGCAGCGAGTGTGAGTATCCCGTGGCTTTCGATGACAGAAAAGTCCAGGGCAATCGGGGCGATCTCGTTGGGCATTTCAAGATGAATCTTTCCAAAAGCCCAATAGTGTGCCTCCACCTTTTGGTGTATGGTTTCCCAAGCCTCATATTCCGAACGAAGGCCAAAGGTAACTCCCAGCTCAGTGATCTCAAGTAAATCGCCCATTTTGCCGACATGCCTCGGAATGCTTCCTTGAAAGTTTCAAGCTGGCGGACGGTAGGAAAGCTCCAATCATTGTTTTGAGCGATCAATGCCTTCATTCGGAGAAGGGCTGTGACTGCCCGAGAACGTCGTGCAGGAACGTTGAGATGGGTTTGAAGGGGGCCTGAGAACGTGACGTCTGTCTGTATCCATGTACCGGATCCTTCGGTCAATGTGGCGTACTGATGATATTCCAGTTGCGTGTCGGTGAGCTGTACGGCATTGATATCCATACTTTCTAGCTCGGGAAGAAATGTAGACAGCTTGACGGATGTGCGAAGCGGAACAATTTGCCGAATACCCCCGGGGCCCTGGCCAGTAAATACATAAATCTGAGCCTCGAAAATGTTGAAAATCTTGACAGTTCCGTTGAGCACAAATCCGTTGGGTATATCGTCATTGGCCATGGTGACAATGCTGTGTGGGGTGAGTGAGATCAGGCGCGGGAATGCATTGTCGGGGTCAAGCACTGTAAAAGGATGGAGCTTTGATGGGACACTCTTGTGGGAGTCACTTGGAGGTTGAACCAGAATTGTGTTCCCCTGCTCATCGACCGATATTGCGCAGGCATCTTTGACGACCTGGCCTCCGATAATGACAGGATCGGACTTCTTGAAAGAGTTCCAGATATTGGCGTAGGACAGCGAGGTTGTCGTGACCCGCGATTTCCCCTGAGATGTAGCGACAACAAGCGGGTTCTTGGAGCTGGCACCTACGATCATTGCGGCGAAAGGATTGATAGTAACGTCCCACACCCACTTCTCGGCCACCCCCACATTTCGGCCACCCTAAAATGCCTCATCGAAAATGCTCACCGCCATTTTCAAACTTGAATAACTTCACCAATCCTTACTCAATCATCGTCATTCTTTCTGTGAAGCATAATAACTACTGAATGCGTTAGTATATGGAGGATGAAGTTTCTCAGGCACTTGAGGCTATCGCAGCTGGTGCTAGCCTATGAAAAGCTTCATCACAGTATGGTGTTCCTAGAACAACACTCCAATCTCGAATCCATGGCACCCAGGCAAGAGATATTGCCTTTTCTGATCTGCAAAGGCTTTCTCTAACCTAGGAAAGCTACCTAGCTGAATGGGTTCGGATTCAGGCTGCCCTAGGCCTGCCTCTAACTCATCAACAACTTAAGGACTTTGCTGAACGCATCCTACAGGTCTATGGAGATTCCTAGCCTCTTGGAAAGAACTGGGTGCAGTCTTTTATTAAGAGAAACCTATCTGTAAGGGTCTAAAGAAGCAGAGCAATCGATTTCTAGCGTATCAATAGAGCTTTAACTAATGTAATCAGGCAATGGTTCAAGCACCTTGCTATACCTGAGATTATGGCTATTAAGGCCTCTAATTGATATAATATGGATGAGACTGGTATTCTAGAAGGCAGAGGATCAAATGGGCTTGTTCTTGGATCATCAGAAACTTGTTCTATCTGTAAGAAACAGCCTGGATTGCGTGCTTGGATATCTCTGATTGAGTGTATCTCTGTAACTGGCAAGGCACTGCCTCTACTTGTTATATATAAGGGTAAGAATGTCTAGCAGTAGTGGTTCTCTCTAGATCTGATGCTATATGAATCCTGGAAGTTCATAGCTATAGAAAATGGGTGGACTTCAGACTTTATAGCTGTTAAGTGGTTGATAGAGGTCTTTATCTCTTCAACCTAGCTAGGGGACCTCTCAGAGGTCAGATTATTAATCTTGGATGGTTATGGAAGCTATGAGACTACTGCTTTTATGTATATATGCTTTAAGAACAAGATATACTTGCTGTTCTTGCTAGCACACATATTACACATCCTTCAGCCACTTGATCAGTTGGTTTTTAGGCTTCTTAAGGCAGTATATAAGAAGGAGCTTAGATTACTGGCTGAATGGGATGCTGGTATAGTTATGGGCAAGAGAAATTTTGTTATATGCTATAGCAAGGCGTGTAAGGCAGCCTTGATAAGTAAGAATATTATTAGTGGCTGGAAATGGACTGGTTTGTGGCCTGTTAGTATGGCTAGACCTCTTATAAGCTTTCTGCTGCTTGAGAATACTTCAACCCCTGCTAAACCAGCTGGTTAGGTCTGTAAAGGGCTTTCTAATGGCAGGGAAAGCGAAAAATGGGCGGCAGATATATCAGCAGTCCCTTGGTCAACCCTTAAGAAGAGGGATGAGCTTCAGGATCAGTTTAACCTATTTAGCAAGCTGGATAATGATGAGTATATGCAGCGCCTGCTTTTTCGGAAGGTTCAGAAGGGCTTTGATAAGAAGGTATATTAATTGGCAGTAGCTCAGCGAAAGATTGAGGTATTGCAGGCAGAGGTTGATGCTAGTAGGGCCAGGAAACGGAAGAAGGTCAAAATGAGCCTAAATTTGAAGTTTGCTGATATTAAGGCTATTCGGAGGGCTCAAATTGAGGCGGGCGAACTTAAAAGTAGCACAGATGAATCCAGCGAGTCTGAAAACCCTAGTGACAGCGAAAGTTGCATCGTCGTAGCATCATAATACATATAAATATTGGTTGAAGTTGATGTGTATGAATGTGAGGGCATCAAAAGTGGGTGGCCGAAATGTGGGGGTGGCCGAGAAGTGGGTGTGGGACGTTAAGAGGGTGCAATCTTGGCCGGGTGGCCGACAGATTCGTCGAGAGCACACCAGTCGTAGCATCGCCAACTGCTGGTGCAGGGGACTTCTCGGCACTGACATCGTCTGCCCACTTTTTGAGTAGCAGGTAGTCAACATCGCCTTCAAGTCTGAGAACGAATCCTCTTTGGAATGGGAAGAAGGTTTGCTTAAGAGGGGTGACAGCTATGCCTCTATCGCTGGGCAGTCTCAAATCGTACTCGAGGGAAAATGATAAACCGCGCAGGGTCGGGTCATTTGCAGCGGCCCAATAGTCGATGCTGGTTCCGTCGAGTTTCCCTTGTTCATCCTTGGTGAACTTGGTCATCTTTAGCTGATTGTTTTCGACATCCGTGTGCACTATGTCCCCAGGGACCGTCGTGTTCATGGTGATCAGGATTTCTTCCAGTTTGGCTCCCTTGGGCGTCTTGTGCTCGCGGTACATGTACTCTTGCCACGCCTTCTCGTACCTAATTGGGATTTCAATCAGCCTCTGAAAGATTTTGACACTTGTTGTAACGACCGAGACCTTACCTCATCATGATACTATTGGTTTCGCTGGAGCCAAAGATCAAGTTCGACGGTCGTTGCGTCATTTTATTTGTGACGTTGCCCCAAGAAAAGGCACTCCTGTGCAGCCACTATACCCAATGGTGTTAAATCAAGCATTGGTGATTCTATCAACAAGACCTGGTACTTACTTCGGCAGGATAGACCCCCGGGGCACCCCATTTTACTGTCGCACTAGGCGAGGGCGCTGGCGCCTCAAGTCTTTTCAACGGATTTGGCCAATTGGCGGAGGTTGCAATCTGGTTCAGGTTCAATTAGTCCTGATAGTTCCTCGCAGGTACATCTCATCTCGTCAAAGGGCGCTGTAAAATGGAAGGGATAAGGGGAAAGAGAGAGTCCTCACGAGCAGATACGAAGAGACACTTACATCAGTTGCCGAGAATCCCATCACTTTTTGTTGATCGTCCTCCTTCTTTCTGGCGTCTGGCGATGCCGCACGTCCCATCGTTCTAAAAGATACAATCCCAACACTAAGACCCGGCTGGTACAAAACGCCGTTCTTCTCCGCAGCTTCGCGAGAGAGCTTCTCCCAGTCACTGTCACGATTCTTCATAACAGTGGGGTAGACTTTGGCTTTCAATTGCAGCTCGGTACTGATCTTATTCAAGGTCGCTTGGTCGGGCAAGGGATATGGCTTGAATGCTTGAAAGTAGGAAATATAGTCAGTCTTGAGAATCCACGTCTCATAGTGACCGAACGGCGACGTTGAGGTCTGTAGACATCCATAGGTTAGTTATGTTCTTTTTGTGTGCTTGTCTGGCTGACTCACTTTGACATAGCGACTTTCGAAGCCTTGGTCTCTCTTCTTTTCGTCCATCGTATACACCTGAAACTTCCGCTCTTTGATTGGACGGACCGCGTTGGCGTGGGCATCCTTCACCATTTGCTCCAGGTCCGCTTTTGAAACTGCCGGTTGTACGCCGTCCACCAGCACAAATGCGATGTCCAGTTCCACATTGACTGAGCGGAGTGGACGGCTTGACTTGACGGTTAGCCCATTTGCTTTTGCAGTATTCCAGAAGCTTTCCGTTTGAACTCTCTTCTTCCCAAACGAGTGGGCTTCAGCGGTGCCACTTTTCAGCCGAACAACTAGTTGATGGTTGTTCTCGGCCCACTGGTACGTGCCGAGACATAGGGATTCAATAGTCGACTCTTCAACGTATACTTCCGCATTTTCGAAGCCCAGGGTCGCCTTGTCGACCTTGTGAAGTTTGACATAGCGCCTGTCAAGAGGAGGGGGTATTGTCGGCTGCTTCGGTTCCAGCGCCCATCCACGAAATTCGGTATAGACACGACTGTCGTTGACTTTGCTCCAGCACTTCGCTAGATCATCCATGATGATCAATTCGAAGGTCACCGGGACCGAGACGAAGTTGGATGCAAGACCTGGGACAGTATGTTCGATGAACTGCTTTCCATCTGTGTTGTTTCGTTGCATGTCGTTGAGAAGGAGATCAAAGAAGTTCACCCAAGAGTTGTCTTTCACCCAAGAACTCGGCCCATAATCCTGGAAGGACCAGTTGAGAGGGCTGAGGTTCACATTGAGGAGGTCCATGGATCGTTTGTCACGGCGCGAGAATTGTTCGAGGTAGTCACCATCCAGGTTCCAGCTTGACTGGTGTGTAGTAGACACCTGTCTCTGACAAAAGTGACACCATCTGCCGAGACTGAGAAGGCCCCATTCAGCCACATCCTTGGGAAGTTTGAACGGGTATCTCAGCGGGATGAAAAGTGGCTTCGGAATCGTGGATTGCGCGGGCGAGCGAGAATCCTTCGCAAACCTCCACCAATAGTTCACCTTCTTCACCTTGCCCACCTGCACCTCTTCCCGCTCGACTTCCCAAGCTGAGTTGTACACAAGGGGCTCATCAATCGCGGCATCGTTTGTTCCGTTCGTCAAGGTCGCCATGGTCGTTGTCGAACGTGGGTTGTTTGGATAGATTGACAAATTCTTTGGTTATAACAGAGTCAATAACTTTGAGTAAGCTCCTGAGATGTACGAAACAAAAACAGATGTACTATGGTGAGATGTACTTTAGTAGTTTTTGCATAGGCCAGTGAGATATGCTTTGCCATTCAAGCATGTGAGGTTGCCAGTCAGACCGGCATTGCGCTCTTGTGACCGAAAGCTAAAGTGGTCCGTCATATTGACTCAGGATTGGAGGTGTTTTCAGACAAGTGGCCTGAGTTGGCTAGCTGTGACTTGATCCGTCGTCATCAATCACTGGTTTGATGAACTGTGGTAGGCGTAGGAGTGGAAAAAGGAATGGTTTGAATGGGCGGTACATCAGCGGCTTGGCACCAGCTAGCCACAGAGCCGAGCGCTCATCACTGGAACAGTTGAGAAAAATCACAGTCTACTGTCATGAATCATCAACGTACCAAGCGTCTCGGTGTCCCTCAGCCATCACCTCAAACTTGCCGCAGGTACTCGATCACGGTCGGAGAGGATGGCTAGCAGTCTCGGTGAGGCGTTTATTTACCGTTATCTGATGGATGTTGTTCCCAGCGAACTTGGGCCTCGACTATCCTAGCGTACCGTACGACTTCTCTCGAAAGCTGCTAAGAATCCATGATAAGATCATGCCAGACCTGCAAGCAGTACTGTCTTAAAGGCGTCAGGTCCAGTGAAGCCTGCTCACAGCCTCACACATTGGGCCGAGCTTACATCTCAGTCAAGACATGGAGGTGCTGGTAATGATCAGGATACTCTGAAGGCCCTTGGTAAACCTTTAGAGAATACTTATGCCTTGGTCGTGAGTCTTGCTGGGTTCAGAGGTATGGTGAGCCCTTAGATACCCAGTCATCCATGTGAAGTCGGTAAGTCGACTTTTTAGCGCATTCTGTGATTGGCCTTCTCGATTTGTTAACGGGAGTCACACTGAGGAGGCCTAATTCGACAAAATCCCCCGCCGATCAACGGCACTAAACGGCGTAGTTAGTCGGCGACTTCAAATGGATGCGTCTCGCCGGCAGCCCCAGATGCCCTCACCCCAGACGCCACAATGTGACGGCCCTAGGATTGCTGCAAACCCACCAAGTTCCTGACCTCCATCAGTGATGCCCTTCTTCATGTTGTGCGAGCTAGTTTGTCTGGTCTCCTTAGCGACTGGAACATGGGAGTTTTAGTTCCCGCCAGGTACAGCCAGTAGGGGAAAGCCCTTCCTATCCACAGTACTAAGCCACCTTCTCGTGAGGTACTGAGGGGATCTCGAGAAGGCTCACGAGGGCTCAAGAGGCCGGAAACGTCAAGTGGCGGCGAGGGTAGCGAATAGGATCACCAGCTTCAAGCCTCTACATCACCGTCTATACAACTAGGCAGACGTTATAAGTAGAAGCGGGGGGCCCTAAAACTCCCATGTTCCAGTCGCTAAGGAGATGGCCACACCTGGAAAGCCTGGTCCATGTGATGAGCTGACGAGGCTTGTGTGCTGTCACGTAATCACCAGTGTGCCGTTGCTTGAAGGCGGACTGTCAACTGCCTGCAGAGTCGAGAGAATCCACGGGGGCCGTGGAATAAGAGACATCAGACCATCCAGTGAAGCCTGGGTTTTCAGCTTCTGTGCAACTCGAGGACTGGCGACGATGGGCTTCTTAGACTGCCGTCCACATCAACCGACATGTGAAGGCCGCGAAACGAGTCCGGTGGAGACCCAGCTACTACTACCTACAGGGGGCCATGATCCAGGGCAACAGGGACCGCAATGTCGTCATCCCTCTATCTTCGTGTCGGGCAACATGCATTCGCTCCGTCGCGTTATTCAACAAGACGCGAGTTTGCCAATATGAATCATTGCCCGAAAAACAACCGAAAACCAAGAACGACGTCGGAGGTCCCGGCCTTGTCCAACCAAAAAAAAAAAAAAAAAAACTCCCGGCCTCGACAACCGACAATCTGCAACACACAAGTCTCGAACGGCTCCGAGCCGGAACTCACGGCTGGGTTCACCAACCCCCCCCCCCCCAACCCCCCCCCCGGTTAGCGCACGCGCCCCGCTGGGAGTAGAGTGGCCACCACGGCATTTGGCCCCGGGAAAACAAAAAGGAGGGAGACGTCTGTTGGAGGGGGAGCTTTTCTTTCGCGACCGTACGGGTGGCCCAGGCCCAGGCGCCGTACATTTCCGAGGGAAGCCGGCGGGGCAACAGTTACGGGTGGTTTCGAGACGAGAGGTTGTAGGTTTTGAGTGTGCTTTTTTGGGTTCTGTCGTCTGATGAAAATGTACAATTGGAATCTTCACAGATTGCGCATCGTTTGACTCGGTCTTTATAAACCATTGCATACTATGCAGTACACACTGGAGAAGCTCGCCGTTCGGGCTGGTGCTCTCCGACAGTCTCCGTCGCGACAGAGGTAACGCCAACACCATCCCACTGCCTCCCCCCCCACCATCCCTTCTCCAGGGAACACCCGCGCTCGCGAGCCGAGGATGTTGGTGTCGTCAGTCCGGAAATCCCGCCCAGCTGAACGTACATGCACACACACTGTCACATTGCAATCAAATCACACTTTGAACCGAAAGGTTGAACAGAATTTTGGGATCTATTTTGTGTGGGCTGCGCTGACGCCGACGCCGTTTGGTCGTCGCGCATGAGGCGTGGGGGGAATATACAACAATTGCGTTCAATCAAACAATGCCTCCTCCGATGCTCGGAGCAGGATGCCCAAAATATGCCAAAAAATAGAGAAAAAAAAAAGTAAAACGTGAAAAATCGGTCTAGACTTTGTAAAGCCCGGCCGTAGATAATGCATTACCCATATCCCTTTTCTTGGTGGGTGGGAGGGAGATGCTTCCTCCAATTAAAACTTGTTCTGGTTCGCGTTCTGCTTGAACATGGTCGCGTCGGGCTTGTACTTCTTGGACACCAGGCGGACGTCGTACTCGACATCCAGCACGGCGCCGTTCGGCTCGTCCTTGACGGGGACGAAGTCGAGCAGCAGGTCGGGCTTGACGGCGCTGACGGTGTCGGTCTCGAGGTAGGGGTCGTCGCGCGGGTACAGCTGGGCCGTGACGCCAATGTAGTCGTCGTGGGTGACCATCATGTGGATGTGGGCGGGGCGGTAGGGGTGGCGGCCCATGATCTTGAGCAGGTCCGCCGAGGGGCCGGTGGTGTCGATGGCGTACTCGGTGGGCTTGAGGCAGTAGAACCAGAAGCGGCCGTCAGCGTCGGTGCGGAACTTGCCGCGCAGGTTGTGGCGGGTCTGGTTCTCCGGGTCGAAGACGTCGTACTTGCCGTTGGTGGAGGCCTGCCACATGTCGAAGACGGCGTTGGGGATGCCCTTGCCCGTCTCGGCGTCGAAGATGCGGCCGTGGAACTTTGTGAGCATGGCTTTGGCGTCGGTGGGCATGTTCTGCACGACGGAGGCGCCGAGGTCGCGGAAGGGGGTCTCGGGGGACCAGAAGGGGCCGAGGATGGTGGAGGAGGTGGGCTGCGCGCCGGACTCGGTGACGACGTGGTTGTTGATTTCGTCGACGAGGCTGTTTTTTTGGGGTGTGGTTAGCCTTGGTTGATGAATATCTCGAAGAGAGACGAAAAGACTTACGACTCGATGCCCAGAATGTCCATGACTCTCCACGCCTCGTTGCGGTTCTTCTTGTAGGCCTGGCCGATGGAGTTGATGTAGTTGACGCCGAGAACCCACTCGTCCTGCTTCAGCTCGACCTCCCTGCAGAAGTCGTGCATGTGCCTGATGAGGGAGGTGAGGATTTCCCTGTGGCGGGGCAGGGTCTCGGGGGCCATGAGGTCGATGACATGTTGTGTGAAGTTGGGGTCGAACTTGCTGTTGTTGTCGTTCTGGTTGCTGGTCTTGACGCCGTTGGTGCCGTTGGTGCCGTTGGTGTGGCCGTTGGTGTGGCCGTTGACGCCGTTTGTTGCCATTGTGACGGTTGTTGTGTGTTGTGGTTGTGTGTGTATGAGAAGGGGGGAGAGGGGGGTATCAAGAATGAGAGTTTACAGATTGCTTCGCGATTAAGGTGAAGGGCGAAGAACAGGAGAGCTGGTTGCAGAGGACGATGGTGATGATGTCTAGGGAAGAGGGAAGAGGCACGATGGACATGTCACAAAGGGGGACCCTGAAGTTAAGTATGAATCTCAAGGGGACCCGGGAGCAGTAGGGATGAGATGAAAGAATGGACCACAGGACCCGAGGGCACGAGTCGTCGTATGATGGAGCGGCAAGAGAAATCGGCAAATTGACCAAAGGCGCAATCACGATTGGGGAGGGGACCTTGGACAACCTAGGGGGGGAGGTACCCAAGACCAAGACCGGACCTGGGGGACCTGGGGTAAAACTTTAGCTCGTGGGATGGCTTTTTTTTTTCGCCTCCGCCGGCCGCCTTTGGGTGGTGGTTCTTTGCGCCTCGCCGTCTGAGACCAGAAAGGTATGAAAGAAGCACAGCTTCTGGGCAAAACATATTACCGGCGTGCGCTGCCGGTGGAAAAGTAATGTTCCCAGCGTGGCACAGTCCAAGTGCGGGGTATCCGTGACGGTACGTACTCTGTAGGTAGACTGTAGGGTCGATGCGGGGGAGGGTGGCTGGCCCACTGTAACTCACTGGAAAGCTGAAGATGCGCGGCGCTGAGTGGCTGAACGGGGGACGGGGTGGCCTGTGCGACGGCGCGTGGTGCAGGTATTATATTTTGGAGATGCGCCATTGGCCGCTGCCCGTGGGGAAGGGGCTGCCTCCGGGCTCGGGGGTCGGTAACGGATCACGGCTTGAGGCTGCTTGCTGCTGCTTCCTGTTGTGTCTGTCTGCTGCTGCTCGCGTCTTCGCGTGTTACCTTACCTCACCCAAGTACGTGGGTCTCGCTTACTCATCACCATGTCCTCACCAGCATGACCTTCAAAAAAAAAAAAAAAAAAAAAAAAAAAAAAACACCCGGCATAGTTTCGGGACGGATTCCTGGCACTTGCCCATCGGATGTTTTCATTCTTCAAGCCCCCGTCCATCGTGCCACCCGTGGATCCATGGGGAAGATTGATCTCGACAAAAGTTGGGGGGGAGCGGAGGCGAGGGGGGGAGTTACATGCTTCCGGCCAGACCCAACGGCTTGGTGCACACCACACCACACCACACCACCGGTTCAACGACACGGTTGGGGATAATTATAATCCTACGTCATGCCATGTTGGTTGCGCGCCGACAATCCATGGCACGAGGTGCAGCCAGCCTATTACGCGGTATCTATCGCATTTCGCCGTCCGTCTATTGGCTTGACGCGCTTGGACAGTGTTGGTGTTGGAGGTGGCTGAAGGTGGCTTGATGGTATTACAGTTACTGTCGAGTTCCCAGGCGTCACATCGTCTATTCCTTCACTGTCAACTTGTCAAGTGGCGCCATGTTCATAATGGACAGCCAAGAATCATCGTGTGCATTGCTGTCAAATCTATCCCACCACCTCTTCATCAATACTTCACCGTCGCCGTGTTCGCCTCCGGCATCGGCTGGAACTCATTCACCCACTTGTTCCTCGGCTTGCTCAACGTGCTCTTCCCCCGACGCAGGAAATTCCCATCGCCCATCTTCCCCAGAAGCCCCCCGTTGTCCCTATCCCAGACCACATTGCCCCTCAAGATGGTATACCGCGGCCAGTTCTCAAACTTCATCCCCTCAAACGGCGAGTAATCAATATCGTGGTGCAACATCGCGTTCTCCAGCTCAAACGGCTCCATCTTCGCCACCCCTCCTTCTTCCCCAGCGGTAGTCGCGGCCACCTGCTCAGCCGTCGGATACCATACCACAAAGTCCGCATCATACCCCGCCGCGATCGCCCCCTTGCTGTCCCCCAGCCCATAAAGCTTCGCCGGGTTCGTCGCCGTCACCTCCACAAACTTCTGCGGCGTCACCCGCCCCGCGAGCACCCCGCCCTGGAACAGCACCGGCAGCCGCGTCTCCAGCCCGGGAAGCCCGTTCGGCACCTTGTCGTACCGCATGCCCCCGTCCGCCGCGAGCCCCGCCTTCTTCCCGCTCGGGTGGTCGTACTTGCTCGGCGCGTGGTCCGAGCTGAAGGTCGTGAACGTCCCGTTGACGATGCCCGTCCACATCGCCTCCAGGTCCATCGCGTCCTCGCGCAGCGGCGGGCTGCAGATGTGCTTCGCCCCCGAGAAGGCGTCGTGCGCCGGGTGGTTCGGCCGCAGCGCGTCCGCCGTCAGGTACAGGTAATGCGGGCACGTCTCCGCGTGGATGGGCAGGAGCCGCGTCTGCGCGGCGCGCACGTGGCCCGCCGCCGTCTTGGACGACATGTGCACGATCAGGATCGGCACGTCGGACAGCTCGGCCAGCGAGATGACGCGGTACACGGCCTCGTCCTCGGCGATGTTGGGCCGGCTGATGGCGTGGTAGTACGGCGCCGTGAGCGCCTGCTCCGCGAGCCGCGCCGTGATCCAGGAGATCATGTCGCTGTTCTCGGCGTGCACCATCGTCGTCATGCCCAGCGCGCGCGTCGCCATCATCACGTCGAGGATCTCGCCGTCGCGCAGCTTCAGGGGCTCGTACGTCATGTAGAGCTTGACGGAGGAGATGCCCTCGCGCACGAAGAAGGGCAGCTCGTCGCGCAGGATCGTCGGGGTGGGGTTGGTCAGGATGAGGTGGAAGCCGTAGTCGCAGTAGGATTTGCCCGTGGCGCGGGCGTGGTAGTCTTCCACGACGGGGTGGATGGACTCCTGGGTGCGGGACTGCGTTGCGAAGGCGATGACGGTGGTGGTGCCGCCTGCGATGGCGGAGCGGGTGCCGGTTTCGAAGTTGTCTCCGGTGGGGGAGTTGTCCTGTTTTTGTGATGAGCGAGATTCTTGAAGGTTGGGGTGTATTAGGACTTGCCTGGTTGAGTCGAGAGACGTGCGAGTCCACGCCGCCGGGCATGACGAACGCATGCTGTGCGTCAATGGTGGTCTTGGCTGAAAAGATGGACTTCAAGTCCTGGCCCACGGCGAGGATCTTGCCGTCGCGGACGACGATGTCTTGGCGGGCGTGTACATCGGAAGCCGTGACCTGATGTCTCGTGAGTCTTTGTCCGGGTGTTGAGTGATGGTGATGCGGGCACTTACAACCGTGGCATTCTCGATGATGAGATCGACCTCCATGACGAAGCGTTCCTGTGTATGCTTTCACTGCAAGGGTCTAGAAAATGATGATTCTTCAAGAATCTGAGCTTTCTTCGCCCAGAAAGCAATGTGCCTTATGCCTACCAAAAGTGACTGCGAATGGCTTCAATCTCAACCACAAAAAGTCTCACAGTAATCAATGATTCATGGTGTTCGGCGAGCAGCAAGATAACAAGCATTTGGCCGCGCTGCGACGATAGGCGAACCTAAGATAAAGATAGGCTCAGGACACCGATACGCGGTTGGCGGACGGCCGGCCTATCAACCTTATCGGGTCGACAGGGGTGTGAGGGAGCTCTCCCCGGCGACAGATCGGACGACGCATCGCCGTGTAAATGCACGTGAGGGGTAATTGTTGTTGCAATTGGTAACAACTGCATGCAAAGATCAAGTTGCTGTATCTTTGTTGTGACTGGATAATAAGAGTGGCAATCTTGCCGTTTCTTAAGCAGAACCAGCGGCTTTACACGAAGAGTTGGAAAAGCCACTCATCAGAAACAACACACATATTCGCAATGGCATCACCAAGGACACTGCGCGTGGCCGCAGCCCAGATGGGCGCCACACACTACGGCGACGAGCGCAGCAAGACGCTCGACCGCATGGTCAAGCTCCTCGAAGCCGCCGCCGCCAAGGGCGCGCAGGTCGTGCTCTTCCCCGAGGCCGCCTTCACCACCTTCTTCCCGCGGCACCTCATCAACGACCCCGTCGAGCTCGACGCCTTCTTCGAGAAGGGCGACGTCTCGACCCAGCCGCAGACAAAACCGCTCTTCGACAGGGCGCACCAGCTCGGCGTCGACATCTCGGTCGGCTTCGCCGAAAAGGCAGACGACGGCCAGACGTTCAACTCGTGCATCTACTACCACGCCAAGAGCGGCTCCATCCTCTCAAAGTACCGCAAGATCCACCTCCCGGGCGACTTTGAGCCGTTCGCGGACCCGGAGGCGACGAACCAGCTCGAGAAGCGCTACTTCAAGCCGGGCGACCTGGGCTTCAACGCCTTCCGCGTCCCGGATCTGGTTGAGTCGCCGCCGGAGCGCGGCGACCCCATCTTCGGCATGATGATCTGCAACGACAGGCGCTGGGCCGAGAGCTGGCGCACGCTGGGCCTGCAGGGCGTCGAGGTCGTGCTGTGCGGGTACAACACGGCCGGCTTCGCGCCGCACCTGTGGGGGTCGAGCGCCGACATGGACCCGGAGGTGGCGCGCGAGAAGGCCGTGTTCCACCACAAGCTGGTGATGCAGGCGCACAGCTACACGAACGCGTGCTTCAGCGTGAGCGCCGCGCGGTGTGGCATGGACGATGGGAAGTACGACCTCATCGGCGGGAGCTGCATCACCGGGCCCGAGGGCGAGATCATCGCGGAGGCGTCCACGACGGAGGACGAGGTCGTGTATGCCGAGATCAACCTGGACGAGTGCCGCCCGGGGAAGGAGCGCACGTTCGATTTCGCCCGGCACCGGGGTGGAGCACTACAGCCGGATCACGGAGCAGACCGGCGTCGTGGAGCCCCCGAAGCTCGGGGCCCAGGCGGTGAACGGCGTCACCAACGGGTCTGCGGTCAAAGACAAGAAGATCCGCATCCTGCTCGTCAACCCAAACAGTACGAGGGCGATGACGGATGCCTGCGTCGCCATGGTCGAGAGCCAGCTTCCCCCCGACGTGGTCGTCACAGGCTTCACCGCGCCGCGGCCGTCTCCCTCGGCGATCGAAGGCATGTTCGACAACGTAATGTCCGCCGCGGCCGCCGCGCGCGCGGTGCTCCCCCTCGCGGCGACGCACGACGCCGTCCTGGTCGCGTGCTACTCCGACCACGCCCTCATCCGCATGCTGCGCGAGGAGCTTCCGCGGCAGCCCGTCATCGGCATCATGGAGGCCTCGCTGTTTGCTGCGCGCACTCTCGGCGGCCGCTTCGGCCTCGTCGCCGTGAGCGAGCGGTCCAAGGTGCTGCACGAGGACAGCATCCACCACTACGGCTTCTCGACCTCGTGCGCGGGCGTGCTCTCCTGCAAGCTCGGGGTGCTGGACCTGCACGAGAAGAGCCAGGACGAGGTGATGGGCATCATGGCGAACGTCGGCAAGAGGCTGGTGGAGGAGAACGGGGCGGATGTGTTGTTGCTGGGGTGTGCGGGCATGACGCCTCTCAAGGGCGCGGTGGAGGAGGCTGTTGGCGATGAAGTGCAGGTCGTTGATGGTGTGCTGGCTGGTGTGCATCACCTGGTGGGTATGGTGAGGATGGGTGGCGCGACGGCGAAGAGGGGCGTGTATAAGAGCTCCGCCGCGGGTCGCAAAGCTCGAGGTCAGGATTGGATTTGAGATTCTGCAGTTTGAAATGAGAATAAAGATGCTTGAATTTCAAAAGCATCCGGCGTGGGCTGAGCGATCTCATTCTTCAAAGAGATGTCATAGCAGACTCGGTACACATGTGAAAGCTCGTTCTGTAGTAGAGTTGTGTCAATGATCGATTCTCAAGTCATACGTACTCATGACTACTCATGACCCTGTGTATGTGGTAAGATCCAGGGATGTGGATAAGTCCACATCATCCGCAAACCACTTCGCGAAGTTGTCTGCGAAGTGGTCCACAGCCAAGAGACCTTCGAGATCAGGAGTTGTCTCTGGTAGCACGTAGTCCGAGCACAAAGCTTGACCATCGAGCCTCACATGTTCCGCTGAGCTTCCCTCTGGAGCGCCAAGAGATGCAGCAAAGGCCTTGGGGGTCATGAGGAAACATTTCTTGAATTGCCGGTGAAGGTGCGCGCTGGTGATGCTCAGCTTCCGAGCCAGGCTCTCCACGGTCCACTTCACATTGTCGGCCTCGGCGGCCACGATCATGGCGTGTGCGCGATGTGCAATCCTGCGGCCGCTGTTGTCCCTACTCCAACTATCATTGCACGGCTCACACCGCTTGCATGGCCGGTACCCGGATTGCGACGCATGCTGCAGGTCGTTGAAGAAGATGACGGTGCCGCGTCGGGCAACGCGACCGGGGCACGTCGGCCGGCAAAAGATCTGGGTTGATTTGACGCCGTAGAAGAAGGCGGAGTTGGCAGAGAGGTCGCGCCGAGAGACCAGAAGCCACCGAGCAGAGTCGCTGATCTCGTTGGCTTGAGAGGCCATCGACGGGGGCAGCTGATGACAATGGTTGCAAGTCACGAGAAAAAGGGCGAGGAAGGTTTGGCATCGAAATTTGGCTTGGCTTGGTGGGTCACGTGTCTGAATCCGGTCCCGGCTTTCCTCATTGGGTCATTTCATTGATCAGTTCTAGGTTGCTCTTCGAATTGGACGACGTGATTGGTCAGTTTGAGATCACAGTCCCCTCACATTCTGAAGGTGTAAGTCACGTACAAAATGCGTGCTCCTTCCAGTTCCAGACAGCAATTATTTGATTTTGCGATAGTCATTGTTAAACATTCCATCTGTGGAATACACAGATTTTGACGTTCCCACAACGGCTGAACATCCACCAAGACTATGGACAATCCTGCTGCTGCAAATGCGTTCGGCACTCTTGGGGCAGTGCTTTGGTCGCTTCAGGTAAGAATCAACTTTCTCCCCATGGCCTCTCATTTTCCTTTCGGAACATCTCCCTGACGACCATTCAAGCTCTTGCCCCAAATTTGGAAAAATTGGAGGCGGCACGACAGCCAGTCTCTATCGTCGACATTCTTCCTCTCATGGGCTATCGCCGGAGTGCCTCTCGGCGTGTACAACATCGCCGACAACTTCAACATTGCCCTCCAGATACAGCCCAACATCTTGATTTTTCTCAGTTTGTGGACCTGGTCTCAGTGCAAGTACTATAGAGACGGTTGGGGCGTCAAGAAAATTATCCCCTTTGTCTCCGGCCTCGCCACCGTTCTTGCCGGCGCTGAGTATGGACTCGTATACGCACTCAGGCTGGCACGCCAACGCGGGCATAGCTGGCCATCAATGCTTATGGCTATTATAGCTGCATTCCTGTTGGCAGGTGGTGTACTCCGGCATTATGTTCAGATGCTGAGGACTCGATCGGACGCAGGCGTGTCTCTCAAATTCGCGACTCTCGATTTGAGTGGAGACGTTGCGTCGCTTCTGTCGGTGATCTTCCAGAAGACATTGAAAATCTACGGGCTCGTTATTTATGGATCTGAGTTGGCGATATGGATTGGGTTGATAGGCCTGGCTCTCTATTATCGGCATGTTGACCAGGGCGAACCCATCAAAACAACCGTGGCGGATCCGGTGGAGGTAGGCAGAGGCGACATTCAGACTGCAGACCGCAGCAAAGACCATCCGACTACCTAGAGCTGTTTGGAGGCGACCTTAGAGATTTGAGGCCAGCGACGGATACCCAGCACCAATCTGCCAAGTTCCAATTTCCCGCCCTTTTCCTCGCAAGGTTTCTAGTACCCAGTCGCTCGAGTTGCGGGAAACATCCAACCTAGTGAATAAATACTCGCACGTAACACCAACCCAATATCTTGACTAAACCTCCTTTTCAGATACAATTGAATGATAATACACCGTCTGGACAAACGAAAATCGATCATTTCTCTAGCCATTCATGTTGCTACGGGGGTTGGTTCACCGGCGGCCAATCGGCAAACGGCCCGTTATCAGTGAACGGAGCTCTTGGATCCAGCTTCCCCGGCCGCGCGGGGAACTCAAGCGACACGATAGCTACGCGCATGAACGGGCTCACCTAGACTCGCCGTAACTTTCTTCAACAAGCACATCATGGAGACCGCCGCCGCTCACAGTCGTACCAGGTCGTTCGGTAACCGCAACCGCCACCCCTGCGACTTCTGCCGATACAAGCGCGCGGCCTGTCTGCTGCCCGGACCCCCGCCCTGCGAGCTCTGCCGGCGGCAGGGCAAAGAGTGCACGTTTGTCGAAGGGTCGAACAAGGCGGCGCGTTGCGGAGCGGGTTCACAGTCCTTCCGACGATGGCCTGGAGAGCCCGACGTACCACACCCGGGCTCCGTCGGATACGGAGATGAGGTCTCAGTCCGGAGAGATGAGTTCGCCGCTGAATGAGATGCACTTCATGGCCGATGAGGCAGAATCAGCGAGCCTGGTATCCCCAACCGGGTCCCAACGGGAGTGTCCAGATGTGTCATTGCCGGCCTCACTCGACGCCAAACTCAACCACAACGCGCAAGTTATCGGCCTCAGCGGCGAATCGGATCCGTACTTACTTCAGCTTTACCAGTTTGACGAGAAGGATGAGTGCGAATTTCAGCAGTTGCGCATCCGGAATATGGGCATGGATGATGGAATCCCTGTTCAGTTCATGCTGCAAAATAATTCTCTAGCAAGCAGAGCACAGCCAGGAGATTTCGGAGCAAGCGAAGCGGACATTAGGAACGAGGTCCTCAACATGGTTTCTGAGGAAGTCGGCAGGAGACTGCTAAACTTGTAAGTTATGCTTGGGACCGTTTCTGCAGTCATCTTCCTCGTTGACCAAAACCTGCAGGTTTTGGCGCTATGTGCAACCATATTTCCCCATCCTCTCGGTGGAATGCATCACGCATGATAAGAACGGAGACCCATCAACGCTACCAACGTCCCTAGCAGCAGCCATCTACGGGCACGCACTTCCATTTTGCGTTTTCGACGACAAACTCTGCGTCGACGTCTACACGCCTCCTTCGGCCGACCGCCTATTCAAGCTTGCATGGATGGCTGCTCTCTCCCAATTCCACACGCCATCCCTAGCCACCGTGCAGACGATGCTTCTCCTCATACAGCGACGCCCGACCAATAGACACGTGGCAGATACGCCGTTCAAATGGGTCATGCTCGCTGACACGGTGGCTCTCGCGCAATGCCTTGGCCTCAACCTGGACCCAAGTGACTGGTCAATACCGCCGTGGGAGAAGCGGCTCCGTCGACGGCTGGCTTGGGCGGTGTATGTGCAGGACCGGTGGTTGAGTCTCAACTTTGGTCGCAGTTCGCACATCCAGGAATGCGACTGGGATGTCTCTTCCCTAGGACCAGAAGACTTTGGAAGTCTTTCAGGACTAGAAGATGAACCTGCGATATCAAGACACTTTCTTCACCTGGCGTCACTAACTGAGATCGTGTCAAAGATTCAGCTGAACATGTTGTAAGTCCGGTTTCCTCTCTCTTCAATCGACATGTAGTGAGCGCTGACTTTATAAGCTCCGTCAAAGCCACCAGGGCTTTATCAAAGTCACTAGAAGCGAGCTTCGAAGTTGCTAGGCCGCTGCGGATTGAGCTCGCTCAGTGGTCACAAGACCACCCCAACGTGGGCGAACAGCCCTCGCCAGCCTTACCTCATCACGGACTCGACGGCAACGGCAGTCTGCGGCTTGCATACATCACCGCCAAGGTTGCCGTCTTCAAGGCTTTGCTGCGGCCGAAGAGTAACGAAGCCCCTGCAGAAGCCCGTGCCGCGTTGCGTACGGGCGCAATGGCCGTCGCCAGGGAGATGTACGACTTCCTTGCCAAGCTGGGGCCTCATCATCTGGAAGCGTTCTGGCATTCGTGTAAGCGGTCGATATGCTCACTGACATTCTGATTCGTACTGACCCCAATTAGATTCTCGTGTCAACTTTGCCATTGCCAGCAATTTCATCGTTCTACTCTTCGCTCTATCCCCCACCTTGCCAGATGCTGAAGACGCTCTCACGCTTTTGACCCAGTGGCGGAGTTTGTTGCGCATCAAGTCTAGAAGCTGCGATTTGTTGAATCTGAGTTTACTACGGCTAGACGCAACATTTGTCGCAGGACTAGGGAAGCTCATTGAACTGACTCCTGCGGCCGCAGAGGCAGTCACTAACCGGAAGCTTTGACGAAGAAAATAACTTGCACGGGGAGACTGTCATTCTCCGACCGGTTTTGGTAATACGATGTAGCTTCAAATAGCGGGTAAAGCGTGTATTCATACCTAATCAACTGAGCAAATTGTCATGCATGCTTAATGCCATGACATCTCAGACACTGTACTGCTTGGCTTCAATGCCCTTCTCCGGCTCCTTAGACTCTTCCTTTGGAGACTGCCCCTCGATTGATAGCTCATCCACCCTCTCGTCAACCTTGAATGGCCGAATCTTCCAGCACGCCCAATATGTGAAACCAGCGATAAGTGTGCTCACCAGCCAACTCAGGCTGTACAAGTAGGTCGCTCCTTTCGGAACTCCCTTGGCACCACAAGCAGCCGCCAGGCCTGGCATGTTGGGCACAATGGCAAAGATAAAGGCAATGATAGCACGCGGGTTAACACCAAAGGTATAGAAGTGGGTTCCTCGTGGATCATATAGAGATGAGACTCTCATCTGGCGGCCGCGGCAGATCCAGAAGTCGGTAACAATCACTCCCGCAATAGCCCCCAGGAAGAGGGAGTAGCCACCAAGGAACGAAGAGAAAGATTTGGCGCTGAACTTAACGTCAGAACAGTCCTGTTACTGGGGGGTATTACTGCTTACCTGTACTGAATGTTCCATGGTACAGCGCACACTCCAAGAATAGCGCACACATACGCTCCACGTCGGTTGTTCACGTACTTCGGGAACCAAAGCGACAGGTCGTTGCTGAACGACACACTGTTGGCGCTAATGTTTGTACCAATTACGGCAAATGCCCAGCAAAGTCCAGCGAAGAACTGTGCGGCGCGGTTGTTCCAGAGACGGGCAACCTCCAAGGGGTTCCAGGTAACCTCGCCGTAGATGACTTCAGAAGCACTGCTGACGGTAGCTCCCAGTACACCACACATGGTGACGAGCACGATGAGACCGACAGCCTGGGTCCAGAAGACCTGGCGAGGTTCCTTGGCGTATCGTGTGAAATCGGGCAGGTTCAATGCAAGCGTCGCCTTGGGGCCGATTGCGCTCGTGACGCATTGGAAGAAGACCACGATGGCTGGTGTGCCGTCTTTGATCACGGTCGGCTTCGAGAACGTTGGGCCGAAGCCCTTGGCTGCATTTTATTAGCAAGGTGCAGCAGACACGAGCGAGACCGTCACGAGCTTACCAGCGACTAGGGCCCAAATGAACAGGGTCAATCCGAAGATCGGCATGATGACCGTCTTCGCCATGAACATGTACCTCAAGCTGCTCACATGGAGCCAAAGGAGCGGGAGTTGGACGATGATGAAGAGGAAGAAGCACAACAGTTCAGCGCTGGTAACGTGGGCGCTCGCCGGCAGGTGGTTGGGGAAGTTGTTGAACGAGGGCCAGATGGCGGCGATCATGACTTGAAGGCACTGTCCACCCTGGAACGACTGTGTTCCGAACCAAATACAAGCGACGACACCCCGGACGAAAACGGCGGCGTGCGCACCTCGCAGACCAAAGGATGCGCGAGTGAAGACGGGGAAGTTGATACCGAAGACACAGCCAACGTATCCGTCCAGCATGGCGGGGATGCATACCAAGACATGGCCGATGAACACCGCGAGAATAGCGAGGCCTGGGTTGAGGCCCTTGGTGACTGATGTCGATGACACTGTTTCCGACGGGGCGCTGTTAGTAAAAGGCAAGAGGAAGAGCCGGCGTAGAATGACGTTTGACATACCTTGGTACATGGAAATAGAAAAGGCTTCAGCAATCCAGAAACCCAACAAGCTAGGCCAGCCCCAGGTGCGCTCCGGTGAGCCCATCGGGATCGGGTCCATGTCCTTGTTGGAAAGCCGGCCGCCCTCCGTGCCGAGTTCGGCGCTCTCGGAGCGGAGCTCCAAACGCTGCCGGATCCCCATGATGTGACGTTGATCCTGCTCAATTGAAAATTGCTAAGAGAAAGTCAAATTGAGACAGGAGCAGGAACGACGTGTCTAAGCGTGCGGAGACTCGGGGCAGTTATTCGAATCTTTCTTTTTTCTGCTCGTTACATTCCGGCGTTCTTTGTTCATTTCCGCAGGACTGCTTATCGAAACTGTCTCGGCTATCGCCCGTGGCAGCTTTGTGTTCCCTGGTCATGTCATACCATGACATGGAGATAGGCGTGATAAGTGCCGGGGCGCTATCAGCATGCCTGAAAGTTGTCGGCCCAGCCATTGGCCTATCTTGCTGTTCCTTGCTGCAACCCAGCAAACGTTGATAGCCCGGGCATAATCTTATCGATCGGGTGGTTTCCGCGGTGGTGCTGCATGCGGGGATTCCGCGGGGCATCACGAAACAACTGGTTTACTCAGCAGAAATTCAAATGTGAAGCTTCATCATGAGCGCGGCTTTTCTGAATATGTTTCTGTTGTCAATGTCGGGGACAACAAGTGCAGCACCAGTTCACATTGATCCAACATGGCGCCGATCGCGACGTCCGACCTGAAGACATCGATGCCGACCCCGGCTGACCCGACCGTGTTTCCCGCCCCTGATTCAGATGAGAGACTCAGGGAACTTTGGTACATGCATGGAGATCCGCACAGCACCAAGTATGAATGAATTCGAATGATCTCGACCTGCACAAGATGAAGGCTGACGTGACTGAAACCAGGTTTTCAAATCCAAATCTGACGAGTATCGCCAAGTTGGTCGAGCACAACGCCGCCACCCAGCCCTCTCAGCCAGCCTTCATCTACCCTGTCAAAGACACTTTCAGTGTACTTGACTGGTCTCAGCTCCACCGGCTCTGTCGCCAAGCAGCGGCGCACTATTCACGACGCTTCCGTAAAGAGCTGGAAACCTCGAACGAGAGGCGCCAGCAGCCCACGATAGCGCTTCTGGGACCGGAAATGCAATTGATTATCTCATCACGCAAATTTCCCTCAATTATCTACACGTTCAGTCGTTGCTTCTCAGCAACAAAAATGCACCGGATACCAGGGACTATTTGCTGCGAGTCTGCGATGCGGTGGCGGTCATCACTGCAAGGCGAATGAGGCGTCGCTCTTCGGCGACACAGGTTGCGGATCGCCAGTGGTTGAACTGATCACCCTAGCTGAGTTGCAGCAAAGCGGCGAAGTGATCTCGGAAGACTTTCATGTCTTCGAGACGAGCGACGAATGGAACTTGCAGTCAATGATCATCCATTCGTCAGGTTCCACTGGGGTTCCAAAGCCAATCATTCACACAAATAGAAGCTTGTGCCAAATCGCGAGAATATACCGCCGCCTCCCGGAATACTTCATCGAGAACTGGTATCTCTGTTTCCCATTGTGAGTTTTTCAGTGTCCCCTCACTGCACCATAGAATCTCGTCTAAGACAATCCTTAGATTTCATGTCGCTGGATTATCGACCGTTCTGTCGGGTATTCCCTACGGGCTTCCAACGACCATGCCGCCAGAGAAGTGGCCACCAGCTCCAAGTTCTATCCTAGCGGCGTGGAAAGCTCTCGACTCCCTCGGTTATCCTGTGGACTGTACCCATTGTGCGCCCTCAGTTATCGATGACCTGTACGAGTACATCAACCTCACCACCAAAGACTTTACACCGCTTGTAAAGCTTAAGGTCTTGCAACCTGGTGGCGCCCCGCTGTCGCCCAGCATGGTTACGAAACTACAAGCGATCGGAGTCAACGTGAAGACCACCTACGGAACAACGGAAATCGGACCACCAATGCGCACCATCCCGCATACAAGAGAAAATCCCGATGTGTATCGTTTCCGCAATCTTTACCCGGACTCTCCGCTTGTCAGGATGGAACCTCTCGGGGACGGGCTCTTCGAGTGCGTTGTTTACAAAGGCTTTCCGCTCGCAGCGGAGCTCTGGCTAGACGACGCAGCGCCGAATCCATACCGCACAGGAGACATGTTCCTCGAAGATCCGCCGGCAAGCGGGTACTTTGTCCTCCAGGGACGGCGAGACGATATTCTTGTGCACTCTAACGGCGAAAAGACTCATGCCTCTGCTCTGGCTATGGCACTTGAAGAGGACAAGACAAGCATTATTGCAAAGACGGCGGTTTACGGCACTGGAAAATCCTGCCCCTCTGTTGTCGTCGAGGTAGACTGGCCAGCTGTCGATGACCGAGGGTCCAGCGTCGACATTGAGAACGAGGTATGGCAAGTGGTCGCAGTGTGTAACGAGAAGTCCGCAGCCTTCTCCAAGATCCCTCGGGAGCTGGTTCTCGTTCTTGGGAGAGGCGAGACTTTGCCGGTCACACCCAAAGGGAATGTCCGAAGAAAGAACGCTTGGGAGCTCTACGGGGATCGGGTCGAGAATATGTACAACAAACTCTTCGGCGATGACCCCGATCTCGCAATCGAAGGTGCTTCTAACGAGGCTGGCTCTCCGACGATAGAAACAATCCAGAAGGCGGCATCTGAGGTTTTGGGACTCCCAGTAGAGGAAATCGATGAGAACCGGAACTGGTACGAACTTGGGCTCGATTCCATTCAGGCGGTGTCGTTACGGACTAGACTGGTCAAGTCTTTCGGCAGCTTCCCTTTAATGTTCATCTTCGAATACCCGACGGCAAAGAGCCTGTTGGGCTTTCTTCAGCGTCCCAAGAACGACGATCTGGATACCAAAGCCATGGTCACGACCCAACATCATGAGTGGGTTCGATCTGCCATCAACCGTATGAATCAGGAGATGAGCGGATGGGCGGTACAAAACGCCGAAGGCCGTGGAGCAGCATGCGGCGGTCATGATATCATCTACCTGACAGGGGCCAGTGGGTCTCTGGGTAGCGCGCTGTTGGAAGTACTGGTTCAACTTCCCTCAGTTAAGAAGGTGTACTGTGCTGTGCGAGGGCGTGATCCACAGCAGAAAGTGGTCCAGTCCTTGAAATCGAGGGGTTATGGTGAAGATGTGTGGCAGAGCACAAAGATTCATGCCGTCAACTACGATATGAAAGATGAAAGGCTGGGTTTGGATCCGCAAACATACGAAAACGTTGAGAAGGAGGTGACAGTAGTCATGCATAACGCGTGGAAACTCGACTTCAACCAGCCGGTGCAGCAATTCGACGAGGACTGTTTGAGAGGTATGGCTTATTCTTCGCAGGAAACTGTATTATGCTGACAACTTACTAGGCACCATGCACCTGGTGTCCTTCTGCCTAAAAGGACCGGAGAAGGCGTTTGCATTCATGAGTAGTGTCGCCGCCGCCATGGGTAGCAAGGCCACTGGAGTAATCCCAGAACGACCACTGGGGCCGGATCCAGAGAGCGCTCTCCAGACAGGCTATGCACAATCCAAATACATCATCGAGCAGATTACCCAGAACTATGCGTCTGCGTTCAACGTACCCGTTCAGATTCTTCGGGTAGGACAGCTCAGCGGGCACTCTCGTCTGGGAACCTGGAACCACACTGAGATGTGGCCAATCATGATGATGACTGCGCTCGATCTTCTATCAGCGATGCCGGTCTTGCAGACTACCGTAGACTGGCTTCCAGTGGACGTATGTGCGGAAGCTATCAAGGAAGTCGTTGTCTCGTCGAGAGCTGGAGGATCATATACTGTCACAAATTTGACAAATCCGAGCACTACTTCTTGGGTGGGGTTGCTGTCCTGTTTGGAAGAAGCTTCTGGGCGGAGACTCGAGCGTATCGAGATGAAGGAATGGGTCTCCAGGTTAGAAGCAAAGGCCGAATTTTCCAGCTCCGACGGGCATGACATACCGGCATTGAAGCTACTCGGGTTCTTCCAAGCTATGGCCGAAGGAGGTGGTAATGGGGAAGGGGTACAATTTGAATCATCCAGGGTAGAGCGGGGCAAGGGGATAGACACTAACATGGTTCAAAAGTGGTTGGAAACATGGAAGCAGTCCGGTCATCTGAAGATGTAGACTTCATCTTGGGCAGCGACTTGAAAATGAATTGAAGGTAGTCGATGTTGATTTGATGACTAAACGTCCTTACAAACAAGACTCTGCACTCTATTGATTCTTGATTCTCGAGGCTCAAGGCGCCCACATGAGAGTATGAGTAGAAACCTCCGCGGCTTGAAGGCGAGCGATTGTGCATAAGGTACAAAGTACCTGAGAATTACGTGAGGGTGTTGACGGATAATTGCGGCAACCAGTCAGATCGATCGTTCTGCGGATCGTCTGGGGAAGTAGTATTACGTCCCCGTCTACCCCACATACTCCACGTGCGGCTTGGTGAACTCCTGTCGTCCGGGTTTGGTTTGCCTACAATGATGATGATGATAATTATTATACCTCTGGCGCTAATATCTCTGCGTAAAGATAAACATAAAAGGAACATTCACTACAAAAGCTCAAACCTTTGCATTCTACGTTTGATCAGACCAGGTAGTCATTTAACCCACCAGGTCTAGACATGTCCTCCTTGTCCGTGTCAGTCGAGCCTGGTACGACAATCGTAGCGGTTGCGATCGCTGTGGTCGCGCTTGTGATAGCAACTCAAATACACCAGCGGATACGACTGGACCAAAAGTATAAGTTCCCTGGCCGCATACCTGGCATTCCTATATTTGGAAATTCTTTCCAAATCCCTGCCATACAGCAAGGACCATGGGCGAAGGAGAAAGCAGAGAAATACGGCGAGATGTAAGTCTGTTACTGTGGTCTCCGAAACGATGGATTGATTGAAATATCTACGACGGATGACTGAAACTTCGGGATAGGTTCACTTGCAAGTTTGGAGGTTCGACTTGGGTCTTCCTCAATTCCTCGCGAACAGTACATGATCTATTAGAGCGTCGTGCGGCAATCTACAGCTCCAGGCCGGACTTTCCAATGACCCAAGACATTATTTCTCGAGGATCCCGCATAGTCCTGATGCCGTACAACGACCAATGGCGGACACTCAGGAAGATCATGCACAATGTCCTGATGGCACGTCAGGAAGACGTGTTTAAGCCTTTCCAAGACTTGGAATCGAAACATCTCTTGTGGGACTATCTCGAGAAACCAGAAAGGTGGTGGTCAGCCAACGGTCGATACGCAAACTCAGTTATTATGAGCGTGGTGTTCGGTCGACGAACTGTACTGGACGATCCCGAGGTCGAAGAGCTCTTCGAGACGATCGAGCTATTCCTGGAGAACCAACAGCCTGGTGTAAACCTTGTCGATGGCTTCCCCATTTTCAAGAAGCTTCCTCAGCTCTTCCAGTGGTGGCGTCCACGTGGGGATGCAATCTTCCGCAAGACGTACAAGTAAGTCTATCCGTGCACTGTATTCAATGCTTAGTGCGAGGTAATTGACTTGTTTGTGTCTTCAGGGTTTATGAGAGGGAACTTGCAAAGACCGAAGCGAAGCTCAAGGATGGCACGCAACGCCAGTGCTTCGCCACCGACTTCATCAAGAGCGAGGAATACGGTAACATGTCACAGACACAACGGCTCTTCACCTTTGGATCTCTCATGGAAGCTGGCAGCGATACTTCACGCGTCAGCATTGGCCAGATCATTGCTGCGGCGGCCACATATCCCGACTGGGTCGTTAGAGCGCGCAAGAACCTGGACAAGGTCTGTGGAGCCAACGCAGAACGTCTTCCACAGTAGAGTAATAAGCCAGATATCGTAAACTAACTGTAACGTACGTATAGCATCTGTGTAAATAAAATAGCTTATATTACTCTAAATTAGAGTCTAATACAAAAGGTCTTTTAGATTAAAAACTAATATACTAGATATATTAGTTTAGAAAAATAAATTAGAGAGTAAGTTATTATACTTTTTTCTAGATATAAAGCTACTTTAAATATTTAAAAGTATTATAATATATTCTCTTAAACTTAAACTTATAAACTCTAATTTTATATAACTAATATTATTTTTTATATATAAACTTAGATTATATAAATAGATATAAAGAGAAATAATTAATAAAAGAAACTAATAAACAAAATTACTTTATAATTTTATTATTAAATTATAAAAAGAAATATTTCTCTTTATATTTTTTATTATAATTAAAATTATAAATATTAAAATAGTAACTAATATTATTATTTTGTTTAATATAAATAAAAGGTTTTTTATTAGTTTAAAATAAAAAGTTAAAATAATTATTGAAGTAGTAAAGTAATAATAATAATAATATTTTTTATATTATTTCTACCTTTTAATTTTCTTTTTCTATTTATAATATTATAAATATATATATTACTTACTTTATATCTATATCTATGTATATATAGATAGTTATATAGTAATTATAATACGTAGTTTTTACTTATAATAGTATTTTTAATACTAACTATATTATTTTTAGATAGCTAAAAGAACTAAAGTTAAATATATAGCTATAATAGCTAAAATAAGAACTACTTTTACTAAGAAGAAATAGAAAGAGAAAAAAAAAGAAAAAGAAAAGTAATAATACTTCTCTAGCTTCTCTAAAACTTAAAAGCTTTATACTTAAAAATAAGTTACTTTATCTCTACTCTATTATTTTAAAGTTTATTTATTATTATAAACTTTTATTTTATTTTATTATTTTTATAGTTAAGTTACTAACTTAAGTTATTTTATAGAAATTAAAACTATTAAACTTAATAAAAGTAAGAAACTTATAAAAAATAGAGAAACTAAAGAGAGATATAATTTAAAGTTTATTACTTTTATATTTCTATTCTCTTATAAGCTATAATAAAGCTATAAGTAGTATATATCTTAGAACTTTATTACTTATTAAATCTTTATATTATTTATTAACTTCTAAATAGAAATAGAAACTTTAAAAACTTAAAACTAAGAAAAAGAGTAACTACTACTACTAAGTAATACTATATACTTACTATATTTATATAGTACTATCTTAAGTATATTACTTAGTATATATATATCTAGTTTAGTATAGAGAGGTAAATATACTTCTTATAAAGAGAAGAGAAAGCTATATATCTTTATATTAGTCTCTATATCTAGACTAGAGCTTTAATTCTTAAGAAGTATATAAGAGAATCTTACTAAGAATATATATTTACTATATAACTTTTATCTTATTAGTTATTTACTAACTTATAAGCTATAGATTCTTACTTATTAGAGAACTATACTTTATAAAGCTTTTAATATCTATAATAAAGCTTAAAAAAAGCTAAAATTAAGAGTAAAAATAGTAAGGAAGTAGCTATAAAGCTTATAGCTCCTCTTCTTATATTAGTTTTAGCTTTATAGGTTAAAGTTACTATAGAGAAAGTATTAGTCTTTAGTAGTTTATATACTAGTCTATTTTTTAAAATAAATCTTTCTATTACTAAAGTAGTTAGTATTTATACTACTATTAATAGCTTCTTTAGTAGTATTATTTCTAAGATATTATTACTTATATATTATATTTTAATAAATAACTATATAGCTACTCTCTAGAGATATAAATAGAAAGTATAGTATTATATTACTAGATACTTTATAAAGTATAAGTATTTTAAGCTTTTAAAAAGGCTATATACTTTCTAGCTATTAAGCTATTTTTAATTAAAAATATCTAGTTTATAGGCTTTACTTACTACTTAACTTTTCTCTTTTAATTTATACTACTATTTATAATATATCCTAGAGGTTTAAAAATACTTTAAACTATTTAAATTTTATTTAAAAAAGGAGTTTTATAAAGCTATTAGCTAGTATTTTATTAGTAAGAAAATATATAACTTAGAATAATTATTTAGTATATTCCTAGTAGAGCTATATATTCTAGATATTTATATAGTAAAAGTAAGTTAAGATATACTCTTTTTTACTTATTATAAGTTAAATTATTTATTAATTATTATAATAGATCTTCTATATATCTCTAAAACTAAGTTTAAAGTTAGTAAAAAGTTATTTAAAAGCTATTATTTCTTTTACTATATATTCTAAGCTAAGAAGCTTAGTTTCTATTATTAATATAGTTATTATACTTTAATATATAGCTTTCTATTAGATTAGACTTCTAAAAAAAGATATTATAAAACCTTAAGATAACCTTTATATCTCTTTATTATTAGTAAAAGATATATTATTTATAATTAATAATATTTATACTATTCTACTTCTTAAAATACTAAAATAAATTATAAAGTATATATAGTATAGGTATTAAATAACTTAATTTATAGCTTAGTAGTACTTTAGAAATAAGTTTATTAGGAATTATAATAATAAGGTGTAAGTAAAAGTTATATTTAGTTATATTATAATTATAGTATAGGATTAATTTAATTTTCTCTTAATATAAAAAAACTTTTTAAAGAGATATTTCTCTATTAAACTTCTTAAATAAAATAAGAAATAGAAGTATTATTAATATTCTAGAGTTTATAAAATTAAATTTCTTTATAACTTATTTAATATACTAATTATAAAAAAAGTAGATCTTTTATATTACTTAGTTATAAGTAATCTTAATTTCTAAATATTATTTAGCTAGTCTTTAGTTTTTTAGTTTATACTTTACTTTAATACTATTTATAACTATTTCTATATTTTTTATATAATTTTTATAATATAGAATAAAGATATTATTAATATAGAAGAATATAAATATTTTCTTATTATAGGATTAAAAGAGATATAGGTTTTACTTATTAAATAGAGTTTAAAATAAAGAAAAGTATTTAAGAACTCCTTATATTAGAGTAAAAGTATATTATAAAAGCTATATAGTATATATTAGAGTTCTATAACCTTCTTCTTTTTTAAAGCTATCTAGTAAGTAATAAGTAATAAAAAGGTTATTTAGTCTATATATAGCGTTTAGAAATATATTAATAATATTAAATTAGTAGATTTTAAAGTTAAATTATACTATAAAAGCTATTATAACTCTGAAAAACTTTATAGTAAAAGTTATATATATTTATTCTAAGAGATATTTCTCTTAGAAGTTACTTTATATATATATCCTAGCTTTATAGTAGTTAAGATATTTATATTAATTAAGTTTATAAATAAATACCTACTTAAAAGAAATAGACTTATTCTTTACTTTTATTTAGTTTATAACTTCCTAGATACTTATTTCTTTAAGTTTATTAATTTTAATATTATATACTTTAATAAAGTAAGAGTAAAGTAGTTCTAATATATATTAAATATCTCTCTAGGTTTTAAGAAGCTTAATAAGCTAATTAATATAAATCTTTCTATTTAATACTATAGATATATATTCTAGCTTTACTTAGTAAATAAAAGTAAAAATAAAATAGTAGAATAAATAATAACTTTAATCTATTTCTTTAAATACTTTTTACTACTTTAGTATATATATCTTAAAGAAAGTATTTTAGTTTTATTCTATTTAGAGGAATATAAAGTATATTCTAAAGTAAAAAGATTATCTTAGTTTTATATTTTTAGGTTAGTTTAAGTTAGTATAGTTATATATTTACTTTAACTCTTTTTAATAATACTTTTTTCTCTAGGTTCTAAGTATAGCTATACTAACTAAATAAACAAAATACTTTATAAAAGTAGTTATATATTATTCTCTTCTATATCTAGATCTTATAGAAAAGAAGTATTAGTTTAAATATAGATTTTATCTAAGATTATATTTTTAGTAAAGCTTATAGTATAGCTAGTATCTTAAATCTCTTCTATTACTTTATTAACCTAAATAAGAATTAATAATAATATTATATTTAGAATCCTATATATTTTAGTAAAGTTTATATTTAACTTAGAAGTAAATATTTATATTTTTTAACTATTTTTAACTAATTATAGTTCTCTTAATAGAGAAAGATATAATAATAGTACTTTATTATTAGTTATTAATATAATATTAGCTTTATTTTATATTTCTAGAAGTTATAATTTAAAAAGTATAAAAAAAATAAGTTTTTATATCTCTTTAGTAACTAAATAAACTTTTTTATTTTAAATTACTATCTTTATATTATTCTTTAAATAGAATATCTTTTTATTAAATATTATATTTTATATAATAATAACTTCTTAAAGTAAAAATACTTAAATCTTATAAAAATTATATAAGTTTATATACTTTATAAAGAGGCTGCTAACCTATTATTATAAGATTTAACTAGTATTAACTGCAAAAGCTAGGCTAGTCCCTGCTTACTGCTAATAACCTTTAAGTTATATAACTTTTAAACTCAGACTTCTTCTTCACCTCTATACTCTTCTAACTTTAACTATTATAATAAGCTAAGTTAACTGCTTTCCTCTAGCTATCTCTATCTTTATTAGTCTCTTCTATCTCCTAAGGCTCCTCTAAGCTATACCTACCCTTCACGCTATATTCAGTTCGTACCTATCTTTCTCTCCTCTACTAGTTAGAAGTCTATATTACTCCGCTAAGTGTAGAAGCCCTGAGGATTCTATACTATTACGCTGTTTAGATAATATCTTCTACCCTACTACGTAGTCTTAATAGCTTTACTACTATTAACTATACTCTTAATATATTCGCTTTTCCTAACTTACTAATATTTAAGCCTTTAAACCGCTTTAGCTATCTTAAAAAAGCCTATAAAGTAATTATAAGCGTTAGGATTACTATTAATAGCTTTAACTATATCTATATTAATCTTAAAGCTATATAAAAGTGAAATATCTTTATTAAGTATAATCTTATATAAATACTTAAATATAAAGTTAAAGAGAGTTATTTTATTAGTATAAGAAAGATTACTATATGTATCGCTCTTAATTTTATTAATTTTAGTTTTATAGATTAAGTTATTTAGTTTAGCCTTACTTAAGTTATATATATATTTAAAGAGGGAGAAAGATATTATAGTTGCTATATATATAGGAAGATATAAGGAATAAGCTTAAAGCTTTAAAGCTTATTTAAATAGTTAAGTTTTTATACTTATAGCTATAATAACCTTTTTAGCTATAACAACCTTTCTAGCTATATAAAGAGTCACACTATTAAGTTTATACTCTTAAGTATAAGTTTAAGCTATTACTAAGTAGCTATATAAGCTATAAATACTATCAGCAATTTGCATTACAGATAACACCTTTATAAATAATAATATTGCAGATAACACTCTCACTAATATATTTTACCGCCTATCTGCCTACCCTCTTCTACTAGAGCTAAGGATAAGTTAAGCTAAATATTAATAACTAGTTATAATATAAGATTTTATTTATTTGCTTTATTAAGATTAAATATAAATTAAAGTACTACTATTAAGTTTAAAGTATTATAATATATTATATAGAATGAACTATAATACCTATATAGGTTAAGCACTCTATAAAATATATACTTTATAAAGTATTTAATATACCTTTATATTATAACTTTAAAATTATATCTATTCTTATTTATTTTATATTCTTTCTTAAGAAAATATACTTTATAGCTATATATATATACTCTTCCCTATTAAAATTATAAATTAACTAAGAGATTTACTTTATAAATAAGTTTATAATATTTAATAAAGTTTTTTAACTAATTTTCTTTAACTTAGATTAATGAAAGCTAGCTATAGTATTAATAAAAGCTTATATTATAAAGGAATATAGTAACTTATATTATTTTAATTTAAAGTATAAGTAGAAGTTTAGTAGCTTAAAGTATTATAATAGCTTTTATAATTAGTTTCTAACTTATTCTTTCTATATTTCTATTTAGTTCTTTTATATATAAAGGAGCTTATTTAATCTTAATTCCTAAATCTAAAACTTAGATCTAGAACTCTAAAAGCCTATTTATTATAATTATAATATACTTACTATTTTACTTTATTTTATATAAAGTAAAGCTATACTATCTCTATACTTAGTATTTAAATATTTAAATTACTATAAAAACTAAACATTAAGATTTATCTATATATAGAAAAATAAAAAGTTAACCTATATATTTATTTTTAATAATAAGTATCTACTTATTTATATTAAAACTTACTAAGTAGTTAAATAAGTTTTATAAGATCTTATAAAAGAAATAAATTACTCTTTTTTTTAATATATATTATAAAATAACTTACTTTATATATATTATTATATAGTATTAGTAATTAAAATATATAATATTTTAGATTTTTATTCCCTAAGTATTAAGAATAAGTTTTTCTAATACTTTTAGTTCTAGATATTTAGAATAAAAGTGCTATATTTCTATAGTATTAGTATAAGTTAGTAAGTATTCTTAGAAGTATTACTTTATATAAGTTATTATAAAAGTAAGTAAGTTTAATATTAAAGTATTACTAGAAGGAATATATCTAGAATAGAAGTAAGAAAGATAAAGTTAATAATTTATAAAAGTAATATTACTTTTTTTTAAAAGCTTTTTTACTTTTATACTATCTTTATAATCTCTAATATAAAGAGTACTATTAAAACCTAAGTATTAGATACTTATTTTTATAGCAAGTATTCTAAAGTAATAATATAGAAGTTATCTATAAGTATAATATTATATAGTATAATATCTTAAAGTCTATTTACTCTATTAAGGATATTATAAAGGATCTTTATACTTTATACTATAATAAGGTATAAAGTAGTACTTAATTTAACTTATTCCTTTACTTTATAAATAATTAAGCTTTCTTTAAAGAGAGATATTACAGTTAGCTATCTAACAGTAAGATCTGCTAACAGAAACTAGAAATTAATATCTTAAAACAGTATACTTAGGTTATAAGTTATAAGCTACAAGCTATATTATAGATTAGTAATTAGAAGCTAAAATAATTAATCTTAGACTTAATAAGTATTTATAGTAAAAGTAAGCTAAAAATATCTAAAAATAAATATAAAGTTAATTACTAAAAAGCTATAGAAGTCTAACTATAAACTAAGTTTAAATTATACTATATATAAATCCTAAATAGTACCCTTTATCTTACTACTATTCTTAATCCTAATAAGATCTATTCTTTAATTATATAGAACTTATATATACTAAAAATAGTCTTTATATTCTTAGTATATAGATTTAATCTCTTATCTTATTATTATATAACTTATATTATAGTTTTTCTATTTCTAAATAAGTCCTTATTATTCCTATAATCCTGTAATATAAATATCTTATTCTAGCTACTTAACACCTAAATAGGTTGTTTAGCTATTATTCTTACTTATAAGTTATAATATTAGGTTCTCTCTCTAAAAGTTTTATTTTTAAAACTTAATATAAGTAGGTTATTAGTTTTAAATTAGAGATCTATTAATTATACTTCTTAATTTACTTATACTATTAATACTATATTAGGTTATATTTAAAAGTTAAAGTAATCTAAGTTAGTACTTTGTTCTATTTATAAAGATATTTTCTATTATTTTAGTTCTAATAATATTATACTTTATACTTATTATTTTTATATAAAGTATATATATTAGATAGTAGAAAGTATAAGAACTTATTAAGGTTATAAAAACCTAAAATATCTTTATAATAGTCTAGTAGTTATATTAAGTTATAAGTTTACTATATTTTATAGGTATTTATTATACTAATTAGTTATAATAAAAAAGCTAAATAATTAGTATTAAGAATAAGAAAAGAAAGAGGAATAAGCTAGTAATATATTATTAAACCTTTATAAAAAGCTAGTATAGGTTTAAGTAGAAGTAGCTAAAATAGCTAGTTATCTATTATAGATTTATACGATTTAAAAGAAAGTAAAAGAGTATTATATAGAGATATTTTCTTAGGAGATATAGGAGTTAGAAGAAGATAATATCCTTTCTATATTAGATATTTATAAAAGTAGTATTATAAGTAATCTTTAGTTTTAAAGTATTAAAAATAATCTAAATTAAATAAGTTTTAGTATTAATAAAAAGTTTATAGACTTTAGTCTTCTACTAGAAGACTTATAGTTAGTATTTTCTAGGAGTTTTTAGTTTTTAGGTATTTCTAAATAAATAAATAGTTTCCCTTATTATAGTCTATCTACTTCTACTAGTAGTCTGATATATCTATATAAGTATCTGATATATAAGTAACTAGTAGTATTTATTAGAGGTAGTATTATTAGTACTATAAGTGTATTTCTTATTTTTAATATTATTACTAGTAAGTTATAAGTTATTTTTTATATTAGTAATATTCTTAGCTAGTTCCTATATATTATTTTTATAGCTATATTCTTTCTATTTAATAAGGTATTAATAACTTTCTAGTTCTTTAAAATAGTTAATAATTTATTTAACTTTATACTCTAGTTTATTATTTTCTATAATAATAAGGTTATTTATCTATAATCTTTATAGTATTAGTTTAAGTAGTAAGATATAGAATATTAGGAAATATTTTATTATATTAAGTAGGTTAAGTTTATAGTTAACTAGTGAAACTTTTTAGAGGATTTTAAAAAGTTTAAGTTTTTAAAGTCTAATTTATTATTTAGTTATTTTATTTTAATATTTACTATATAAAGTAGATACTATCTCTCTCTTTTAAGGTTAATCCCTTAATCCTTTATTTATTACTAAATTATACTATTTATTATTATATAAATTTAAGTTCTTTATATATATTATTTTAGATATCTTTAATTTACTTAATTATAATAATAGCTTTTAGAGCTACTAAGCTAGCTTAAAGTTCTCTATAAGTAGTTAGTTTAAATCTATAATTAAGATAGAAAAGAGATTCCTCAGTACTTTCTCTAATTATACTATTATAGGTAAATTAAGCTATTAATAGGAGTACTACCTAATTATTTTAGTTATAATTAATATAAACATAGAGATAGGTTTTAAAGATCTAGTTAATTCTTTTTATTTATTTATTAGTCTATAAGTAAAACATTGTAGATATAGCTTACTTAATACTAAATTATAATATAATTAACTTCTAAAACTTAGAAGTAAAAATCTTATCTCTATTTAATATAATTTCCTTAAGTGTTCTATAATTAGTAATAATATACTTAAGAAATATATAGATAAATTCTTTGGTATTACTTACTTTTTTATATAGAATAAAGTAGATATACTTTATAAGTCTATTAATAATAATAATAATACTATTAAAATAGACTCCTATAAGAGGTTTTTAAGACTTTAGTAGTTTAATAATAAAGTTAAATAATATAGAGTACTAAGTAGTTTATAGTATAAATAAAGGTTATAATAATCTATAAAGTTAGTATTAAACTAGTTTACTTTTTGAGTAAACCTTATAATCTTTAATTATTATTATAATATATTCTTAAGTAACCTTTTCTCTATATTATTATTATAGTTATTTCTAGGTTTTTATAATTCTTTAATAACTATATATAGGTTAAGTATAAAACTCTATAATTACTTTAGTATCTAGTTTACTAGTTAGACTAGCTATAAATTATCTAGCTATTATTAAAGTCTAGTTACTAGTATTAGGTCTCTATTATTATTCTATTTAAAAATTACCTAGGTTTCTTTAAATACTAAGATATTATAGTCTAGTTATTAGCTAAAAGTATTAGCTCTACTATTTTCTAATCCTTTTTAGTAGATAATTTAGAAGTTAAATTCTAAGAAGAATTCTAACTATCTAATTTATTATTTATTAAGTACTTTTAATATAGTGAAGTATACTAAGTTCTTATAGTCTATATATAAATACTTTATAGATAGTTCCTAAGAATAAAAGTTACTATTCTTTAAAAGCTTTAATAATTACTATAAGTTCTTTATTATAGATTTAGTAGTTAAGTTCTAATCTATAGAGTTTTTAAGAGAAAAAAGCATAGAAGTATAAATATCCTTCTAAGTCTCTCTAGGATAACTATACTCTAAGAGTAAAATCTAAAATATCTATTTTAACTTTAAACTATTCTTCTAAGTTAGAAATTATAAAAACTAGTTTATTTATAATATAGTCTTTAATTATCTAGAAAGCTATACTCTAAGCTTTTTTTTATTTAACTAGTTAATTTTTATAGCTAAAGTTTATAAGAAGTATATTAATCTTTCTATATAGTCTAATAAATTTTAGTAGAAGTTAATAAATCTAAGAAATCTTTAGACTTCTTTAAGGTTTATTAGTATAAGCTATTCTTTAATAGCTTAGACTTTCTTTTCTAATATACTAATATATCTAGAAGTAATAGTAAATCTAAAGTATTCTACTTTCTATATATAGAATATACTTTTCTCTAGTTTAACTAGAAGCTTAGTATTCTAAAGAGCTTATAATATAAAGTATATATATTCTTTATATTATTCTATTATAAGTAAGAAATAAAGATATTATTAAAATAGATAACTATAAAGATATCTATAAACTTTCTAAAAACTTAGTTAATTATATTCTAGAAAGTAGCTAGAATATTAATAAGACTAAAAAGTATAATAAAGTACTTAAAATATCCTTTATATATTCTAAAAGTAGTTTTCTATTTTTCTCCTTTCTTTATTCTAATAAAGTTATAAACACTTTTAAGGTCTAATACTATAAAATAGTTAGCTCTATAAAAAGCTATTATAACTTATTAATTAAAAGTAATAAGTACTAGTTCTTAATTATTATTTTATAAGTACTTAGTAGTTAATATATAGTTATAATTTACTATTCTTCTTAAGTATAAATAGAATTAAACTTCCTACTAGTAATATTAATTCTTAAATAGCTTTTCTTAAGGTTTTTATTAAAGTATTTATTAAAAGCTTCTATCTATATTAGGTTAAATCTGTAAATTTTACTAAACTTAGGCTTTTTTCTCTCTGTAATAGGAATTTTATAATTAAAATATATATATAGAAGTAGTCTAGTTTCTAGTTTAAATATAAAGAGTTTCTTATAAACTCTATATTCTTCTAGAATAGATAGAAGTAAATTATTCTTTTATTTAAAGTCTATTATCTTTAGTAGTTATAATATAGCTTCTTTTACCTTAAAGTAGTAGATATATTATATTACTGCTTTATATTTTATAAATCTATTTAAGGCCTAGGTTTTATAAAACTACTTAGAAACTAGATTATTATTCTAATAGAGTTAGCCTGTTCTCTAATCTATTTATAAGTTATTCTTCTTAAGCTATAGTATTCTTAATATAATATTATATATATTAAGTTTAGTAATATTAAATTAGAGTTATTTATTTTAATCTAAGTAACTTATCTTAAAAAGTATAGTTTTATTTTTAATAGTTCCTCCTTTATACTAAACTTATTCTCTTTCTATATTACTAAGCTAGTATATATATTTCTTTCCTTATTATAGTATTTATAATTAGTTTACTATTTAGAATAATATAAAATTTCCTTCTACTCTACTATTAATTATAGTAATAGTAGTATTATTATTAACTATTATTAAGTTATAGATATATCTTTTAGTCTAGAAATACTAAATATATAAACCTTATTATTATTACTTATTATAGTCTTTTATTAGTAAGTAAGCCTAGTTTTTTAACTACTTTAGTTATCTAGAATAAGTAATTTATTTTCTTTCCTATTATATTTTAATAAAGCTGTTCTTTCTAGTTCTTATATAGGGGATACTAGGTCTGTTTTAAAGGGTTCTCTATGCCTAAGCCTTATCTTAGTAGTGAATCAAGTATATCTTATTAGTATTTATTTATTTATATATTAGTTATAGTATACTTATAGGTATATTAGCTAGAAATAAATATAGTAATATTATTATTAAACTTTCTAAGTTTCTATTCTATAAAAGTATATATTATATAGATATTTTGTATAGAGGTATTATTATACCTTTAGGGTTAGAAGCAGTAGTTATACTTATCTCTTATATAGATTTTATAGTAGTTAAAGAAATATTATACCTAAAAAAGGTATTAGTAGTTAGAATTAGTAACTCTAAAATAGAAGTAATCTTTAATCCTAAGTTTAGAGGTATAATATATTCTTAGTCTTATATTTAGTATATTATAGAGTTTAATAAATTATTTATTGCTATATTAGTTAATTTGTTTATATATAATTTATTCAGATATATAGCTTCTAGCTAGCTACTATGATTTTTACCTGGAACCTATACTGTAACAACCTCTGACTTACCCCTTTAGCTAACAGCCTACTAGTTATGTAATCCTTAGCTAGATAGTTCTACAGATCGCTATCTTTAGCTTTAGCCCTATCCTTCCTGCGCGCGTTAACTTACGCTATTATTATATCAGACAATCTTATCACTTATAACGTTACTTTGATAATAACTTCACGACTTTAACTAGGTTTAATTACTACAGACTTTCTTCTACTTTTCAACCTATCTTCTAACTCTCACTCACACTTTCTATTAACTTAGCCGTCTTCTCTGCTGCTTACCTGGAATCATAGACGCCCTCCAACGCTAATATCTAGCATAATATCTTCAGAGGCTGTTATGCCGTTGTTATCCAAGCCTTCTATTAATTAGACTAACATCTTCGTAGTTCTATAGTCGTTAGCAACGCCTACTATATTAAGCACTTCAGCTAGGTTAGGTTACTAGCTATACTACCTTACTAAAGACGTTGTTAAAGTAGGCGTAATAGCTAGGATTAGCAGCGAACGCAGCTATATCGCTTAGCTAAGATATATAGGCGCTTCCTGCAGCTTTACTGCTAATATTAGCCTTTAAGACTATAAAGTATAACCTAGCTATAGCTAACTAGTCTTCAGGGCTCTATAAGTTAAAAGGTGTTATTTTGCTAATTATAGTAAGCCTAGCTCTGTAGTTAGTATTAATCTTAGTATCTTAAGGTATATTTTAAGCAAAGCTCTGCAGTATAAAGCCTTATAGATTAAGCAGAATAGAATATATTATAAAGGAATCTAAGTAGTTTTCTTAATAAGGAATAAGCTTAAGGCTTAGTATAAATAGCGTTTTAAATATATAGCTAAGATAAGCTTTTCTATAGCTAAAAACTTTATAAAGCTATCTCTATATAGTATAAGTTATACAGGCGAAGCTATTAACCTTATTAGTAACAAAGCTATTATTAATAAAGCTGATAGCTATAATAATATATATATCTAACTTAAATGCTTTTACTTATATATAGGCAGCTATAGTTAAGGTTAGCACAGGTAGTTATTCTAGACCTCTAGGTATATATACTGCAAAGCTACTAGACTAAGCACTAACTGAAGTGCTTTTACTGCTTTTTACTTTACTGTGAAAACTCTTACTAAGTAGGCTTAAAACTTCCTTAATATAATTTATTTAAGTATATTATTTTACTTAGGTTCCTTTTCAGAGCTAGTATTATTTATACTAAAGAGAAGCCTATAAGTAATCTCTGCTTAAGTATATTAGCAAGCAATATTATAAGGTTTATCTAAGTTATAAAGTAAATTTTCTCCTTCTCTGAAAATCTAATTACTAGTAAAACTAAGAATTTATTACTTAGTTAAGAAGTTATATTAGTATTTAGGTTTTTTATCTAAGTCTTCCTTATTCTTAAATTCTTAGATTTAATTTACTTTATATTAGATCTATATTTTAGAGTTTCTAATTCTCTATTAAGTTTCCTTATTATAACTTATAAAGTTAAGATAGTTATAAGTAATTTATCCTTATATATTAGTGATATATAGTAATAGTATACTAATAAGCTTAAGTTATTATACTTAAAGCGTTTTATTAAGCTATGCTATAGTCTTCCTAACTATTTTATTATAGAATTATAAAGCTATTATAAGAGTTTTAGTCTTAGGTTTAAAGATAGTTATATTATAACCTATCTTTCTTCAGTATAAGTTATTAAGCTAGTATCTTAAAGCCTCTTTATTACTATAATATATAAAGTATTTATTATTATAATATCCTATCTATAAGAGGAATATATAAAAAGTCTTAGTTATTATACTAATCTACTTAGTTTACTTAGATACTAGTTTCTAGTTAAGCTTCTTAAGTTATCTATAGTCTCTAGTAATATATCCTATTTTTTCATAGTTATAGTATTTAGAGTTCTAAGGTTTCTTATTATTATCCTTAGTAGCTAAGCTAAGATCTATAGATCTACTATATTATCTATAAGTAGTGTTTTATCTAGTATTATTCTAGTTATTATAAGGTTTATTATTATTCTACTAGTTATTAAATTTATACTAAGGCTACTACTAATACTTATATCCTAAGTTTAAGTTTTATTACTTATCGCTTTATTCTTTTTATTATTTAAAAAGTTAATTATTAATCTTAATAATAAGTTCAGTATACTAAAAGAAGTTATTAAGTTAATTAACCTTAATAATTTTATCCTTAACTTTATTCTTAAGTCCTTAGTAGAATATAAAGATCTTAGTTTCTTTAGTAAGGTTAAATTAGATACTAAGTTGCCAGAAATTAGCAGAGTAGTCCTTAGTAGACTTAGTCTATTATAGCTATAAGAGGTCTTACTTAGCTTATTATTTTTTATTAAGATCCTAGAAGAGTGAATAAAGTATATCTTTAAATCCTTAGAAATTAGTATAAATATTATAGGTTTCTATAGTATATTTATTAAAAGTTTTATACTGAAAGTATTCTTCTTAGATTAGTTTAAACTATTTAAAAGCTTTACTTTAGAGATAAGTAGCTATATATACTACTTTCTTAGTTTAGTTAGTAAAATCTCTATAGTAAAAGTTCTAGTAGTTCTTAACCTAGATTAAAAATCTTTTAAAAGTTCTAGAAGTTCTATTATAAGTAATAAGTATACTAAGCTTAAGTTTCTATTATCCTCTTATAAATATAGTAATAATATTAGTAGTAGCTTAGAAGGTCTAATTCTTACTTTCTAGCTTAGCTACTTACTAAATAACTTATTAGAAAGCTTTCTGAAGCTTATTAATAGCTTAAGCACTTTTATTAAATATACCTTATATCTGCTTAATATTACTATTAGCTTTAGCTAACTATTATTTAAGTTCTTTATTATTATTATTTTCTTCTAAGTCTTCTTTTATCTTATAGTTACTAAGTTTCTAGGCTAAGTTATAAGCTATTTACTTAGTAGAGAAGCCTAAAATAGAAAATTTAGTAGAAGTATAGAAAGATATCTTATCTATACTATTAAGTAGGTATTAATAATTAACTTACTAAATAGAAGTAATTAAAGTGTTATAATTAGCTATCTAATAGTAAAGTCTACTAATAGAAGCTAGAGATTAATATTTTAAAATAATATACTACGGTTATAAATTATAACTATAAACTATATTATAAATTAGTAGTTAGAAACTAAAGTAATTAATCTTAGACTTAATAAGTATTTATAGTAAAAGTAAGCTAAAAATATCTAAAAATAAATATAAAATTAATTACTAAAAAGCTATAAAAGTTTAACTATAAACTAAGCTTAAGTTATATTATATATAAGTCCTAAATAGTACTCTTTATCTTACTACTATTCTTAATCTTAATAGAGTCTATCCTTTAATTATATAAAACCTATATATACTAAAAATAGTTTCTATATTCTTAATATATAGATCTAATCTCTTATCTTATTATTATATAACTTATACTATAGTTCTTCTATTTCTAAGTAAATCCCTATTATTCCTATAATCCTATAGTATAAATATCCTATCCTAGCTGCCTAACGCCTAAGTAGGTTATTCAGCTGTTATTCTTATTTATAGGTTGTAATAAGAGAGATATTATTAATAAAGTAGAAAGTATTATAGTTATCTAATATTATATTACTAGAGAGGATTTCTAAGCTTTAAATATAAGTTATATAAATATTATTAGGTTTAAGTTTTAGTATAAAAGTTTTTATTTCTTCTATAGTAATTAAAATAATAATATCTTTAGTAATTATATAAGCTACTATATTAGCTAGAAGGTTTATTTTAGAAGTAGAAAAGTTAGTTAACCTCTTTACTCTATTAGAGTTACTTTTAAGAAGCTTTTTTATTCTAAATATTACTATTACTAAAGTAGAGAGAACTAGAGTTCTTTATAATAAGCTATTTTTTATATATTACTTTAGTATAAAACTTAAAATAATCTAGTTTATTAATTCTAAAATAAACTTACTTTACTTTATTTAGGTATAGATAGATTTCTTTACTTATAAAAATAAATTTAAGTTAGTTATAAGTAGAAGAAGTCTATTTATATTCTCTTTTATATATATAGTAGGTTACTAACTTACTTTATAAAAGCTTTTCTAAAGTAGAGTTTCTAGAGATTATATTATTTAATTATTTAACTAGTATTATAAAGATTCTATTTATATAACCTTTTAATTAGATTTCTATTATATCTTTATAGAGAAAGTTTTTAAATATATTAGTATATTAACTTATATTTAAAATCTTAGTACCTAAGTATTCTTATTTAATAATATTAATAAGTTTTAAGTTAGTTTAAAATAAAGTAAAGTAATATTATATTACTTAGAAGAAAGTTTTTAATATAAAAGTTCTTTAGATCTCTAGTAATTTATATTAAGAAGCTTTAAAAAGTATATTTTAGAAATCTCTAATTTAAATATTTAAGTTAATAGTAGAAGATATCTAATCTAAAACTAAAGTATACTTTTTATAAATTATAATAAGATTACTTAACTTACTTAGAGTATAATATTACTTTAAAATATAAATTAAAATATAAAAAATATAATTTTCTTTTTTAAAAAACTTTATTTAAACTAAAATAAAGATTTTTTTAGAAATTATATTTTTTACTTATTTATTAAAAGCTTTATATATTTATTCTTTTTATATATATTTTATTTTATATATATATAGTATAAAAATATAAAGTTTAAAGACTTTATAGATCTTTTAATAAGAAGAATAAAGTAACTAGTGTTAATATATAACGTCTTATTATAATAATAATAATATATAATATTTCTACTTACTTAAATTCTTATATAAAATAAACAAATAGACTTTTATATATAACCTTATATAAAAATGTTTAGTTTATTATAACCTATAACTTTATAAATGCTTACGTAATCCCTTATATTATGTAATCCTACTTATGTAATTAAGAGCTTTACAGCTTATGTTTCAGGTTATCTTTCCCCTCCTTTTTCCCTACCTTAGGATGTAACCTGCCAACTACATCAACCAGAATCATCACAATACATTCCTTCTCTATCAATTATCTATATAAATAAATGCCTATAAATACTGAGGATTATCACTTTTTATCATAACATATCTCCATCTATAACCCTATACTATATAGGCGCATATACTACACCCCTGAATACCCTTATACTTATGCTAACAACTAGTATAAATAGTAATAAGTTATTAATAACTTTTTTAAAAAAGTCTTTTTTAAAATCTTTATTTTTAGCTTTTTTTTAAAGTTCTTCTTATATATTTATTATAATAAAAATACATAAAGTAATTACTTTATTATAGGTTTTTTATTCTATTTTATAGTATTATATTACTTTATTCTCTTTTTAAATTTAATTATTAAATAAAAATATATTTTAATTTAATTTAAATTAGAAGAAATATTAGAAATATTATCTAAGTTAATATGTTTCTAAATATCTTTTACTTTTATTTTTATTTAAACAGTATATTAAATAGAGAGATTATAATAAGAAATAAGTTTATATAAAATACTTAGGTTAGTAGTTATTATATATTAGAAGTAAACTATAAATTAAAATTAATTTTAAAAAATATCACTAAAAATTAAAATAAATATATAATATAGAATAAATTAAATTAAATTATAATATTTTATAAATAGTAATTTAGAAGTATAATATAAACTAAACTTATAACTATTATAAACTAACTATAATATATATATAGTATTTATATAAATAAAATAGCTTATATTACTCTAAATTGGAGTTTAATATAAAAGGTTTTTTATAGATTAGAGACTAATATACTAGAATATTATTAATCTAGAAAAGTAGGTTAGAGAGTAGGTTATGTTATACCTTCCTCTAGATGCGAGGCTACCTCGGATGCTTAAGGGCATCATAACACCAGACCTGAAGTATATATCTGCCGTGGTCAAGGAAGGATTCCGATGGAGGCTGAATATTGCAGAGATAGGCGCCCCGCACATGCTGACCAGAGATGATACATACGAAGGCTACAGATCCCCAGCTGCAACGGTCTTCACATGGAATGCATGGGCGATTGCATTAAGTGAGAAAGAATATACGGATCCGGAGCGTTTTTACCCCGAAAGATTCTTGGACGACGATGTTGAGAACGTCCTGAAGGGCCATTGGAGCTTCGGGCCAGGTTAGTGAAGGCTTACTTTTTGATGACTGCCACATATGCTGAGTAAACCCCCATCAGGTCGCAGGGTATGTGCTGGTTGGAAGGTTGGCGAGATGAACGTGTGGATTGGGATTGCGCGGTTGCTGTACTGCTTCGACTTTGAGCAGATTCCAGGGCAGGACATTGACACCATGGCGATTCCCCAAATCACGAAGAACAAGGCACCATTCAGTGTGAAAGTAAGGGCGAGGACTGAGGCACACGCTCATCTCATCAGGAGGGAGTGCTCGGAAGCGGTGAATGCGATCTATTGATTGGAGCTAAATACATTATGGCGGTCAAGAGCACCATCACGGACCAGTCAATTTGATTTTCGGTTCTGTCTCACTTGAATGGGAAACATCCCCCTTGAACTTATGCCGTGAACCCCTTAACTGTTCAATTGTGTCAGCACTTCCTTCAATTCCTCTCCCTAGGTAGACCTTGACAGGAGCTCAAGCCAAGTTGTGGTAAATTGGTAATGAACGCTTTCTTTTCTCCTCGTGGCCGCTGCCGTGGAATGGGTCAAGGGATATACATATAAAAAGGAGGATATGTCACTGGCATTCCCAAAGCCATTATAATGGTAAGAGATTTGCTGCCAAATACAAAAACGGTACATGCTACGTTCTTCATCTACATAGCCTTGAACAATGACCACAGGTTCACTCCAGTCTCCAGCCTAAAGCTCCGCCACGCCGTTGATATTGAAATGCTGAGAAAAGTCGTAGGTGATAGCGTTGATACCGCCTACAAGCGCCTTAATTTTGACGGGGTCGTTGCCAGCCGCGTTCATAGCCTTGAGGAAGTCGTCCCTCTCCACCAGCGAACTCGGATCACTGTCGTACATGCGGACCAGGTTTGAGCTCGAAATAGGGTCGATGAACTGCAGGTACTTCTCGCGCCGGACCTGAGAATAGATGTCCAGGATCGTATCGTCAGCTTTACCCTTGTGAAGACCAATCAAGCAGTCTACCAGGCCTCCCACATCTACAATGCCGCCGGTAAGACCCAGGCCGCCGAAAGGATTGCATACTGTATGACGTTAGCATTGCCCTGTTGTAACAAAAAATGACGGGGAACACTTGCAGTGAGCAGCGTCCGCAGCGAGGACAAACGGTCCCACTCGCATTGATTCTGCAAGACGTTGGTGAACTTTGTACGGGCTGAAATTGACGATACGGTAATCCCGCGGAGAGGGGTTGCCAGGCAGCATCTTTCTCCATTTTTCCTCCTGCGCGGCAAGCAGCTCATCCTTGGTTAGTGCAGCGGATACACCATAGCTGACGCCAGATTCCGTCCTTGGAGATTCTCGATGCCATGTACCAGTGCTCTGGGTCTACGATAAAGTTTGCGTCCTCGTAGCCAAATTTGTGGAAGTCGTAATACACCTTATAAGCCATAGTTAGCTTGTTCTCACTTCCCATGGAAGCATGCCCGCAAAGACTCACATTCGTTGCCACAACTTGTGTGTCCCAACTCTTACCCGGGAACTCCCAGTCGCCGAACAGTTTCCTTCGGATTATGCTGTTGGCACCATCGCACCCAACCACGTATTTGGCCCGGAGTTCCTGAGTGCCGCTCGTAGTCTTCGCGGTGATGACACCTAGACCATTGTCATCGCGGATATCGATGACTTCATAGTCCCATAATATCTCAACATTGGGTTGTTTTTCCTGATGCGAAAGCAGGATGCGACCAAGCTGATCTAGTGGTAGGCAGACGAGTCTGTTGGGATCCTCTGGCAATACGGTGTGGTCCAGCGCACCGAGCACCTTGTTTTCGAACGTCCTGTACGTGAGTTTGTTCGGATAGAAGCCTTGACGGGCCATATCTTCCATGACGCCTGCGCGATGCAAGACCTCCACCGCAGATCCAGCATAGTGCGTCGCTCTCGGTTGCTTGTCCAGCGTCTTTGTCTTCTCAACCAGTGTCACCGATACGTTGTTGCGAGCAAGGAGCAAGCTCAGAAGAAGGCCAGACGGCCCTGCTCCAACCACAATGACATATGGATCATGCGATGACATGCTGATCAATCTCTTTAGTCGTTTTACTCTGACGTCGTCTCGTGGGCTTCGTTCTGTAATGGATACGTTAGGATGAGTCTAGGTACAGAAAAGCAGGTGCAGAAAAGCCATGAATTGAATATGAAATCAGTTCCAAAAGAAAATCCGGAAACAACACGGACGATACTTACGTTGTCTAATAATTAGCCGCAATTACCGCGGATCTGAGTGAGTCTGGAGAACCTGAGATGTACGAGCCCCCACAAGGAGTAGCCCGCAACAGATGGGAAGCTGGGGAGATAATTTGGTGGTGCGTGTACTTCATAGCTCATCGATTGCTACGGACGTGGTACGATTGCTGTCTAACACTCCCACATTGTTTCCAGCCCAACTATGCAGTACACTTTTGCTTCGTGGGTGACCAACCTCTTCCCCCACATCAAGACCGTACCCCACACAATCAAACAGCACCCCACATCTGCACTTCAAAGTGTGCCCCGCGAAGTGCAGACGCAGCTCCTGACCCTTATTGCAGTATTTCTGGTTCTCATGCATATCATATTTCTCTGTAATTATCTACGCTGGAATCGCTAGTTCCCTGTGGTCCAATTGTTAGTCCCCACTAGTTGTCTGCAGAACCCTCAACGGAAAGGTTAGTGTAAGTTGAGATCCCTCGAGATCTTAATCCGAGTGGGCTTTTGTAAACCTGAGCCGATCCTCAACCTGTCGTCATCGTGTACATAAAGGTGAACAACTTCAGGCTTATCATCTGATGGCTTAAAAGTACAGAATCTGAGCCAAGCATCAGACCACATGTGTTGATTGCCGATGGACACTCTAGCAGTAGTTATCTCAGTTGTTCGTAAAGTTCTTTCTGACCCCCCTCCAAGACAATCATTGAACACACCATAGGCACTACCTGAACAAGCCTCCAACCACAAAGCACAAGACAGGCGTACATCCTTGTGCTAATTTACAGGAAACACACACTTGACTCTGGCCCTGAAAACCTTGATATCCATATCATCGCATTCGATTTTCAGCTGCTTGCTCCGGTCGCATTTAAACTCTGCAACCCCGTCGCACGAAAGCCAGCCCACCGCCTCTTCGCTGCCGTCGTCCTTGTACTTGCAATTCTTCTTCCTAAATATGTCTTTATTCGCCTTGAAGCTGGGCGGTCGACCGTCCTCTTTCTGCTCAGACCCACGGAAGGAGCTCTGTGTTATGGTCAGCTATCCGACAGTAGGTTCTGCTAACAGAAGCTGGGGATTGATGCGTAGAAACAGTATACTGGTTGTGGCCTGGGTTATAGGTTGTAGGCTGTGTTGTAGATTGGTAGTCAGAGGCTAAGGTGATTAGTCTTAGACTTAATAAGTATTTGTAGTGAAGGTAAGCTGAAAGTATCCTGAGGATAAATATAAAGATATTTATAAGTTAATTGCTAAAGAGCTATAGAAGTCTGACTATAAGCTAGGCTTAGGTTATACTATATATAAGTCCTAAATAGTATTTTTATCTTATTACTAATTATTAATTAGATATTAATAAGTGCTTAGTAATTATTAGTGAGTGCTTAGTGACTTTAACTAAGCGCTTAGTAATCTATATTACTTATTTAGTCTTATTTTATTATTATATAACTTATATTATAGTTCTTCTGTTTCTAAGTGAGTCCTTATTATTCCTGTAATCTTATAGTATAAATATCCTGTTCTAGCTGCTTGATGCCTGAGTAGGTTGTTCTGCTGTTATCCTTATTTATAGGTTATAATATCAGGTCTTCTCTCTAAAGGTCTTATCCTTAAGACTTAATATAAGTAGGTTGTTAGTCCTAGGTTAAAGATCTGTTAATTATATTTCCTGACTTATTTATAATACTGATATTATATCAGGTTATATTTCTGAAAATCCTATGATTTCCACTCTTTATTGTTATTATTATTTCTTTAACACTATAGAAAACAGTTTTAAAGTTATGCCTTGTTATTGCTGTTAGTCTAAGAGGTTATGCTGTAAGATGCTGTCTAGCTTTTTAGTCTATAGAGAGTGTGTTGCTGTGGGCAGCACTTGTCACTTATATAATGCTTCTAATAATGTGATTTGCTAATATTTATATGGTTTTAAGCTTATTACAACTGCTTATACTAACCTGTGTGTAGTACAGCGTTTGATAGTTAAATCTTAGTGTCTGGATAATAAGGAGGAAGAAACTGAGGAATTATTTTAAAAGAGAATAAAGGTGCTGCAAAAGGTGTAGGCTGAAGTGAATAAGGTGTTTATAAGGTTGGATTATATTTGCAAGGCTAAGTGAATAGTGTTTAAAAAAGGTTATAAGAAGACTTTAGTAGTGGCTGAAGAAGAGGTAGCAAGGCCTTCTCTTGCTGAATCTTCTTTAGTTCTTAAGGTGCAGTTAATAGGCGTTTTTGGTGTAGTAAACCTAGATATTATCTTTAGTGATTAGAACCTAGGTATTCTGAACTTTTTATTAGGGGAGTTTTAGTTAGTTTTTAGTGTTCCTAGGCAAATAAATAGTTTTTTTTATTATGGTCTGTTTGCCTCTATAAGTGGTTAGATATGTTTATATAGGTGTTTGATATATTAATAGCTAGTGGTGTTTGTCAGAGGTGCTACTGCTAGTGTTGCTAGTATTATTTCTTGTTTTTAGTGTTGTTGTTAATAGGTTATAAGTTTGTTCTTTATATTAGTGATGTTCTTAGTAGGTTCCTATATATTATCTTTATAACTATATCCTTTCTACTTAATAAGGTATTAATATCTTTCTGGTTTTTTAAGGTAGTTAATAATTTGTTTAACTTTATACTCTAGTTTATTATCTTCTATAATAATAAGGTTATTTATTTATAATCTTTATAATACTAGTTTAAATAGTAAGATATAAAATATTAGGAAATATTTTATTATATTAGGTAGGTTAAGTTTATAGTTAACTAGTGAAACTTTTCAGAGGATTTTGAAAGGTTTGAGTTTTTTGAAATCTAGTTTGTTATTTAGTTATTTTGTTTTAATATTTTGCTATATAAAGTAGATGCTATCTCCTTCTTTCAAGGTTAGTCCTTTAATCCTTTGTTTATTACTGAAATATATTATTTATTATATAAATTTAAGTTCTTTATATATATTATCTTAGATATCCTTGATTTATCTAATTATAGTAACAGCTTTTAATACTGCTAGGCTAGTATAAAGTTCTCTATAACCAGTTAGTTCGAATTTATAGTTAAGGTAGAAGAGGGATTCTTTAGTGCTTTCTCTTACTGCACTATTATAGGCGAATTAGGCTATTAGTAGTAGTACTATCTAATTATCTTAGTTATAATTAATATAAGTGTGGAGGTAGGTTTCAAAGATCTAGTTAATTCTTTCTGTTTGTTTGTTAGTCTGCAAGTGAAATGCAGTAGATATAACTTGCTTAATACTAAGTTATAATATAATTAATTTCTAAAACTTAGAAGTGAAGATCTTGTCTCTATTCAATATAATTTCTTTTAGTGTTCTATAGTTAGTAATAATATATTTAAGGAATATATAGGTGAATTCTTTAGTATTGCTTACTTCTTTATATAAGATGAAATAGATATACTTTATAAGTCTGTTAATAATAATAAGAATACTGTTATAGTAGACTTTTATAAAGAGTTCTTAAGACTTTAGTAGTTTGATAATAAAGTTAAGAGATATAGAGTGCTAAGCAGTTTATAGCATAGGCAAAGGTTATAATAATCTATAAGGTTAGTGTTAGGCTGGTTTGCTTTTCAGGTAAACCTTATAATCCTTAATTACTATTATAATATATTCTCTAGTAACCTTTTCTCTATAGTGTTATTATAGTTATTTCTAGGTTTTTATAATTCCTTAGTAACTATATGCTAGTATGCTGTGGAACTTTCTAATAGCTTTATTATCTAGTTTGCTAAGCAGGCTAGCTGTAGATTATCTAGTTATTATAAGAGCTTTTATAGTAGGTATAAGGTTTCTATTATTATTATATTTAAGAATTACTTAGGTTTCTTTTAGTATTAAGATATTATAATCTAGTTATCAGCTAAAAGCATCTGCTCTACTATTTTCTGATTTCTTTTAATAGATAATTTAGAAATTAAATTCTGAGAAGAATTCTAACTATCTGATTTATTATTTGTTAAGTTCTTTTAAAGTAGTGAAATATATTAGGTTCTTATAATTAATATATATAAATATTTAGTAGATAGTTTTTAAAAGTAGAAGTTTTTATTCTTTAAAGGCTTTAATAATTACTATAAGTTCTTTATTATAGATCTGATAGTTAAGTTCTGGTCTATAGAGCTTATAAAAGAAGAAAGTATAGGGATATAAATATTTTTCTAAGTCTTTCTAAGATAGTTATGCTCTGAGGGTGAAGTCTGAAGTATCTGTCTTAATTTTAAACTGTTCTTCTAGGTTCAGGATTATTAGGATTAGTTTGCTAGTGATATAGTCTTTAATAGTCTAGAAAGCTGTGTTCTAAGCTTCTTTCTATTTAAATAGTTAGTTTTTATAACTAAGATCTATAAGAGGTATATTAATCTTTTTATAGAGTCTAATAAATTTTTAGTAGAAGTTAATAAATCTAAAGAACTTTTAGACTTCTTTAAAGTTAGTTAGTATAGGCTATTTTTATATAGCTTAGACTTTCTTTTTTAATATGCTGATATATCTAGGAGTAATTATAAATCTGAGGTATTCTATTTCCTAGGTATAGAATATACTTTTCTTTGGTTTAACTAGAAGCTTAATATTTTAGAAGGTTTAAAGTATAAGGTATATATATTCTTTATATTATTCTATTATTATAGAGAAGATAAGGATATTATTAAGGTAGATAATTATGTCACGGGCTAGAGCCCAGCCGAGATCTCCGGCTTTGCCGGAGCAGCTACCGAGACCCGGCTCCGCCAGGTCCACTATTCTGCCGTAGCATACCGCCTAGCCCCAGTATGCTTCACCGCCGCTAGGCGCCTATCCCTGTAAAGTCCTTTCTTCCTTCTTCAGCTTAGAATAGTCAATCGACGGCACCTCTACGTTGAACAAGCCTAGGGGCCAGCCCCTTACATATTCTAAGCTCAACAACAAAAGACGCTATAGGAAACCTCACGAGAGCAACACGACGATTCGCAAGAGGGTAGCGCAACGAGAAGACGCTATACAAAACCTCACGAGTGCGACACAATGGATTCGCCAGAGGGTAGCGCAAACGATGCGATGACTGCAGAGATTGACCGCAGGGTTAACGAAGCGGTTAACGCAAGCATACGTCCTCTTCAGGACCAGATGATGCAGCTCTTGACAGCTCTGAACGGGCTTATGTCACCAGATAGAGCAACCCCTACGCTGCTTGCGAGCAGCGTACCAACCCTGTCCACTGCCGATACGACTATATAGGCAACGAGCGACAGTATAACGATGGCAGCTGAAGGGCGAAGGAAGCCCCTGCCAGACCCCCCGAAGTTTACAGGAAAGCGTAAGGAATATGCAGCTTGGTCCCAGCAAATGCGGAATAAGATACAGCTGGATAAGAGATTTTTTGGTAGTAACGAGGATATCTGGTACTACATCAACGCCCGCCTCGATCATAGACCTCAGCAGGTTATAGCTACCTTCTATGCAGCAGGAGGTCCAGGAGGTCTATATAACCCTCAGGAGTTCTTAAGCTATCTAGATCGAACATACAAGGACTTAAACACGTACGACCAAGCTGCCTCAACCCTATAAACCCTTCATCAGCGAGAGGACTAAGCCTTAGCCTCTTTTCTGCCCCAGTTCGAACGGACGATAGCAGAAGCCGGAAGGGCCGACTGGCCTAGTCGAGCAAAGATAACTCTCCTTGAGGGAGCCCTGAGTGTAAGGCTTAGAAGGGCCCTAGTTACAGTCGAACTTCCTTTTGACGACTACCACCAATGGCTCTTGCGGGTCCAAGGCGTTGCTTCTAGGCTAGAACGCCTACCTCAACAGGCGTCTGAAGACGCCCTATCTCGCTCGAGAGCGCCACAGGCTAGCCAACAAGATGCAGAAGGTGACATGGTGATGACCAGCGTAAGCCGCGCGAGGAACAAGAAGGGAGCTCCGGAACCACAGCGCCGCAGACGCTACTCCTCCTCATCTGAGTCCGAGGGTAGCAAACAACCACAGAAGGACAGCCGCCATTATTACAACTATAACCAGACCAGCCATATCGCTGTGCGGTGCCCTAGGCGGAAGCATCTCAGCCCTAGGAAGGCTAAGAAGGTTAAGAAGGTCAAGAAGAACCCTAAGCCTGAGGAGAGCAGCAACAATAGTGCTACAGAGGAGCAAGAAAGCTCTAAGGCTGAAGAAAGCTCAGAAAAAGAGTAACTCTAACGCAAAGTCAGGCATTAGAGGCAAAGCCTAGTAATATCACAGAATAGAAGCAGTTTAAGCATCGCATAAGCAGCAAGTCAGCAGTGATCACTACCCGCATACATAGAGGCACTCAGGCGGACGCCCTAGTAGACACTGGGTGCAACCTATACGCCCTTATCAACCACAACCTAGCCTATAAGCTCCACCTGCCTATAGTAGACTGCTCTGAGCGGGTGCTAGGCAGCTTTAGCAATAGTACAGGTGCTATGAAAGCAACAGGCGTAGTTGTCTTCAACCTTAAGCTATGCGGTTATAACGAGAAGATCTTTGCGTATACCATACGTGGCCTTAGCAACGACCTATTCCTAGGGAAGCCATGGATAGAGAGGAACCGTATCCTATACGATGCTGCGGCACAGCGTATACGGCATAGGAGGGGTGGTGTAGACCTACGTCTGAAAGGCGAGGAAGAACCAGAACGAGTACGCCAGATCAGGACTGCCCGCTTGCTCCCAGGAGCCCCTTTTGCAACGCTCTATAAGAGGGCATGTCAACGCACTAAAGGCACTACCGGACACGAAGTTCGAGTGATCAGCTTAGCAGATATATAGAAGGCTCTTATAAAGAAGACTGAGAAGGTAGACCTAAAGGCCTTTCTTCCGCCAGCTATACTAGCTGAGTTCTATAAGCTATTCCAACCTGACAAAGCTGCCAACCTTCCACCGCATTGCCCTGGGGTTGACCACAGAATCCCTATCAAACAGGATGGTAGTAGTAACGAAGCTGTACTACCATAGGGTCCGCTCTATAGCATGTCACGAGAAGAACTCCTCATCCTCCGGAAAACCCTGCAAGACCTACTAGATAAGGGCTTTATCCGCGCTAGTAGCTCAGAAGCATCAGCCCCAGTACTGTTTATACGCAAACCAGGTGGAGGGATACATTTTTGTGTCGACTACCGCGCTCTTAACGAGCTTACTAAGCGCAACCAATACCCCCTTCCCTTGATTCGAGAGACGCTACAGACTGTCAGCGCTGCCAAGTAGTTCACTAAGCTAGACGTAGTAGCAGCGTTCCACAAGATCAGGATCGCTAAGGGAGAGGAGTATAAGACAGCCTTCCAGACGAGGTATAGGCTATTTGAATGGCTAGTTGTCCCCTTTGGGCTCACAGGAGCCCCCGCCACATTCCAACGATACATCAACAGCATCTTTCGAGAGTATCTAGACGACTTTGCAACAGCATATATAGATAACATCCTGATCTACTCAAACAGCTCACGACAAGACCACGAAGCAAAGGTTAAGCTAGTACTGCACAAGCTTGCTGCAGCAGGGCTACGTTTAGACCCTCATAAGTGCGCGTTCTCTGTGAAGACAGTTAAGTACCTAGGGTTTATCATTACAGCTAGAGTTAGTATCTCTTACAACCCTGAGAAACTGAAGGCGATTAAGGAATAGGCAGCTCCAAAGACAGTTAAAGGAGTCCGAAGCTTCCTTGGATTCGCAAACTACTACCAGATCTTCATCCCAGCATACTCAGAGATTGCTAGACCCCTGATAGCTCTTACTAAGAAGGGTGTCCCCTTCTGCTAGGGTAAGGAACAAGAAGCAGCATTCCAGGAGCTCAAGAGGATCTTTGCTGCTAAGCCTGTTCTACATCAACTAGACCCTGAGCGCACAACCTATATTGAGGCTGATTGCTCCAGCTTTGCCCTTGGAGGCATACTCTCACAGGAAGATGAGCACGGCAGACGTCACGCAGTAGCCTACCACTCGCAGCGGCTTAACACTGCCCAGTTCAACTATCCAATACATAACAAGGAGATGCTAGCTATTATGAGCTGTCTACAAGCATAGAGAGCGGAACTACAGAGCGTCAACAAGTTCAAGGTCCTATCTGACCATAAGAACCTTAAGTACTTCATAACAAAGCAGAAGCTTACAGAACGGCAAAGCCGATGGGCAGAGGAGCTGTCACAGTACAACTTTGAGATACAGTACCAGCCAGGAAGCGAAGCAGTAGTACCAGACGCACTCTCAAGACGCGAACAAGACATACCTACGTCTCTAGAGGATGAGCGTAAACAAGGTCAAATCCTACAGCTCCTCCCAGAAGCAACCCTACCCTCAGCGCATATACAACATATAGAGGCAGCACCATCAATACTTATATTTACCAACAACAAAGAACTACAGCAACTCTAGGATCAGACCCAAGGACAAGACAAAGTCTACCAGCAGGCCTATGCTGCTATGAAACAACGAGAAAGAAGCTTCCCCCTTAGCCTCAAGCTGAAGGTCCAGATTGCTAAGTATGAGATTAATAATAGCAACCAACTGCTGTTCAGAGACCAGATCTAGGTACCAGGTAGCAAAGACCCCAATAGCAAGGCGAACACACTACATACTCATATCGTTCAAGGCATCCACGACTCAGTGCTCAGTGGTCATCCAGGAAGAGATAACACCCTTACGCTGGTCAGTAGACAGTTCTACTAGCCTGGTCAGTCGCACCTAGTACGGCGTTTCTGCTGTAACTGCGATGGCTGTGGGCGAAGTCACATCTGGAGAGAACGCCGTAAAGGACTTCTGAAACCACTACTAATACCACAGCATATACGAAGCGACCTCGCTATAGATTTCATTACCAACCTTCCCCTAACAGATAAAGGGGAGAGATATCTTTGGGTAATTGTCGACCGGCTGGGAAAAGGTGTAACCCTCGAGGCTATGGAAAGCATGGAAGCAGAAGCCTGCGCTGAACGATTCCTGAGCTGCCACTTCCGCTTCCACGGCATCCCTACGTCAATTGTGAGCGACAGGGGAAGTAACTGGACAAGCCGCTTCTGGCGACAATTCTGTAAGCTGTTAGGAATAGAACAGCAGCTCAGTACTGCCTACCACCCGCAGACCGACGGAGGCCCAGAGAGGATGAACCAAGAGATCCAGGCCTACCTACGCAACTACGTCACATACTCGCAGAAGGACTGGGCGTACAACCTCCCAACAGCTCAACTAGCGCTCTCTAGCCGCGATAATAGCGCTATTGGGATGAGTAGCTTCTTTCTGGAACATGGATACCATCCAGAGCCTATTAGGGTTAAGGAAACAGACCCAGCAAGCCCTGAGGGCCCTCGTGAGGGCCAAGCACGTAAGTTAGTAACAAGGCTTCAGGATATGATGGATATGGCCCAATCAACCCTTGCGTCAACGCAGCAACGCTACGAGGAGCTAGCTAATAAGAAGCGCCAGCCTACAGAAAGACTAGAGATAAGCAACAAAGTCTGGCTTCACATAGGCCACTACAGGTCCCCTAGGCCATGCAAGAAACTAGATTAGTTGCACCACAAGTATACCATTACAAAGGTTATCTCACCTTACATGGTAGAGCTCAACATACCAAGGGCTATATACCCACGCTTCCATGTCGATACCTTGAAGCGTGCAGGCAACAACCCCTTACCTGGGCAAGCATTAGACAACAAGCAGCCGCCACCAATCATAGACGACGAAGGCGAGGAAACCTGGAATGTAGAGAGTATCGACGCTGCTACCTGGAAGCGTCGAGGGCGTAGGAGACGCCGCGAGGTTCTGGTTAAGTGGGAAGGATACGCAGAGAGAACCTGGGAGCCTATTGAGACGCTCCAGGGGACAGAAGCAATGGAGGCTTACGAACGCCGTTACGGCTCTGCGATGGAGCATGATGGGGACCCAGCCTTAGCGCCGCGGGCGCGCCGGCGGAGGGGAGCGGGGGGGTGATGTCACGGGCTAGAGCCCGGCCGAGATCTCCGGCTTTGCCGGAGCAGCTACCGAGACCCCCCTTACAAATTATAAAGATATCTATAAATTTCCTAAGAATTTAGTTAATTATATTCTGGAAAGTAGCTGGGGTGTTAGTGAGATTGAAAAGTATAATAAGGTATTTGAAATATTCTTTATATATTCTGAAGACAGTTTTCTATTTTTCTCCTTTCTTTATTTAAATAAGGTTATAAGTATTTTTAAGGTCTAGTAGTATAAAGTAGTTAGCTTTATAAAGTAGTTATTAGAGTTTGTTAATTAAAAGTAGTAAGTATTAATTTTTAATCATTATTTTGTTAAGTATTTAGTAGTTAATATATAGTTATAGTTTACTGTTCTTTTTTAGTATAAACAGGATTAAGCTTTTTATTAGTGATATTAATTCTCTAATATAGCTTTTTTTAAGGTTTTTATCGAGGTATTTATTAAGAGCTTCTATTTCTATTAGGTTAAGTCTGTAAATTTTATTGAATTTAAGCTTTTTTCCTTCTTTAATAGGGATTTTATAATTAAAATTTATATATTTAAGCAGTCTGGTTTCTAATTTAGCTGTGAAGAGTTTTTTATAAACTCTGTATTCTTCTGGAATAGACAGAAGAGATCATCCTTTTATTTAAGATCTATAGTTTTTAATAGTTATAACATAGCTTCTTTTGCTTTAAAGTAGCAGATATATTATTTTGCTACTTCTTAATAAGTAGATCTGTTTAAGGCCTAGGTTCTGTAAGGCTGCTTAGAGACTAGATTATTATTATCTTAATAGAGTTAGCCTGTTTTTTAATCTATTTATAAGTTATTCTTCTCAAGCTATAGCATTCCTAATATAATATTATATATACTAAGTTTAGTAATATTAAATTAAAGTTATTTGTTTCGATCTAGGTAACTTATCTTGAGAGGTGTAGTTTTGTTTTTAATAGTTCCTCCTTTATATTAGACTTATTCTCTTTCTATATTACTGAGCTAGTATATATATTTCTTTTTTTGCTATAGTAGTTATAATCTGTTTACTGCTTAAGGTAATATAAAGTTTATTTTAGCTCTGCTATTAATAAGTATAATAGTTATAGTATTATTAATAGTTACTATAAGTTGCAAGTATACTTTTTAGTCTAGGGATGCTAGATATATAGACCTTATTATTATTACTTATTTTAGTTTTTTATTAGTAGGTAAGTCTAGTTTTTTAACTGCTCTAGCTGTCTAGAGTAGATAATTTGTTTTCCTTCCTATTATGCTTTTATAAGGTGATTCTCTTGGAATTAGAGCTTTAGAAGGTTTAATCCTTCTTATAAAAGTCTGTAAGCTTTAGCTTTCTGAGTTATATATATAAGGTATTTATCTTTTCAGTATTCTTTCTATTTTATAATATTATTATATTAGTATCTTATAAGGTATTATAAGCTTAGACTGAAGGTTGCTATATTATTACTAAATATAGTTATAGTCTATCTAATTATAGTAGTTTAAGTGTAAATATTCTAGATAGAGTTCTTATTATATCTTCTAGAGTAGAATTAATATTTGTACTTATCTCTAAGGTGTTCTTTATATTTATTAAAGAAGTATTATAGCTAGAAGAGGTTTTAATAGTTATAGTAGTTATATCTAAGTGCAGGGTAATCTTCTGTGTGAAGCTTTAAAGTATAGTTCTAGTTTCTTATATTAGCTAGTGTTCTATAGAAGTACTATTATTAGTTATTACAGCTTATATTAACTGTTTAGTACTAGATAAGCTGCTGAGTTTTTTTTTTTATTAGATTCTTTATTAGAACTAGTGTTATTTATTCCTAGGATTAGTCTGTTATAATGCTTTATATTTTAATTAGTAATGTTAGCAGGAGAGTTGGAATTATAAGGGATCTTATCTGAATTAAACCTAGATTTAAGTTTGCTGAAGTTCTAATTACTAGTGAGACTGAGTAGTTGCTATTCTTCTAGAGGGTTATGTTAGTGTTCAGGTTCTTTGTTAGATTCTTCTTTAACCAGTTTTTTAAGTTTTTAGTTAATTTGCTTAATTCTAGTAAGGTTTCCTTATATATTTCTTTATTATTTAAGATATATTATTAAGATATTAATTTAGTAATATTATATAATATTATCTGGTTTCTCTTATACCTATTATAGCTGAAGTGTTTATACTATTTTAAGGTAAAGGATCTGTTCTTTATTATTATGCATAACTTGCTGTCTTGCTTTATATTAACAGATCTAGTTTATTTCTTGCTAGACTTAGGCTTCTAATTCTTAGATTATTTGTTAGGTTTCTATGTTATAGCTTATAAGGTTAGGGTTAACTATATTAAGTTGTTAGATATAGAGCATTTTATTAAGTTGTTCAGTAGTCTTTCTGACTAGCTTGCTGTTTGCTTACAAGGTTATTACTAAGGTTTTAGTCTTAACTTCTAGAATAGTTATATTATAACCTGTTTTTCTACAGTCTAAGTTGCTAGGCTAGTATTCTATAGCTTCTTTATTACTATAGTAAATAAAATATTTATTATTATAATATCTAGTCTATAACAGAGATATATAAGGTGTTTTAGTTACTATGCTAACTTGCTTAGTTTATTTAGATATAGGTTTCTAGCTGAGTTTCTTAGGTTATTTGCAGTCTTTAGTAATATATTCAATTTTTTTATAATTATAGCATTTAAAGTTCTATATTTTCTTATTATTATTCTTAGTAATAATGCTGAGATTTATAAGTCTGCTATAGTGACTAGAAGTAGTGCTATATCCTAGTTATTAGGGTTTCCAGGTGTACTTTCTAGAAGTGTTTGCCTTCTTAGAGGTCTATAGTTACTATCCTTTCCTTTCTAGGCATCTCTTATAAAGTTAATTATTAATCTTAATAGCTATATTAATAAAGATATAGAGTTCTTTAAGTTAATTATTTCTTATAAGCTTATCCTTAATATTTTCTCTAAATTCTTAATAGAATTTAGTAATAAAGGCTTTATTACTCTATTCTAGCTTAGAAATAATTTAATAGAACTTAGAGGTATACTTATTAGTAGAACCTTTCTAAGTTAGGTTTATAAGTTTACACTCTATAATATATTTTTTATTAGTGCTTCTAAAAGTATTCTTAAATTTTTTTTTAAACTTATTATACTTTTTAAAGATAGCCTAAGTATTTTCCTTCTGCTTATTATAAGTATTCTCTAAGTAGTTATGCATAATAGGTTTAAACTAGGCAAAAGTATCCTTTTAGAGGAATAAGGCTTTATAATAAACCTTATTAGCTTTAGTAAGGAATAAGCTACTATAGTAGTATAGATAGGTGTGAGTATAAGTGAGAAATCCTTAGAGGAGCCTAGTAGTACTAGTTCTAGTTCTAGGTACTTAGCTTAAGAGGTTGCTTAGCTGGTGTTCAGCTAGGTATAGAGTTAAGTGTTATTTTCCTGAAGTTAGTTTAATATATTAAATAGTTATTAGTTTATAGGAGGTGAAGTAACTAGTTAGGCTGAGGTAGTAGTTAAAAGTCTAGCTATAGAAATATTTAAGGTTATAAGTATATACTAGGTGTTATTATTAGTTAATATATTATCTATACTATTTAGTAGCTTTAATAGTTAACTTATTAAATAAGAGCAATTAAAATATTATAGTCAGCTATTTAATAGTAGGTTTTACTAACAGAAGCTAGAGATTAATATATAGAAATAGTATACTAGTTATAGCCTAGGTTATAAGTTATAGGCTGTGTTATAGATTAATAGTTAGAGGCTAAAGTAATCAGTCTTAGACTTAATAAGTATTTATAGTAAAGGTAAGCTGAAAGTATTCTGAGGATAAATATAAAGATATTTATAAATTAATTACTGAAGAGCTATAGAAGTCTGACTATAAGCTAGGCTTAAGTTTTACTATATATAAGTCCTAAACAGTTCCTTTATCTTATTACTGATTATTAATCAGGTACTAGTGAGCGCTCAGTGATTGTTAGTGAGCGCTTAGTGACTCTGACTGAGCGTTTAGTGATCTATACTACCTACTTAGTCTTATCTTATTATTATGTGACTTGTACTATAGTTCTTCCGTTTCTGAGTGAGTCCCTGTTATTCCTATGATCCTGCAGTATAAATGTCCTGTCCTAGCCGCTCGATGCCTGAGTGGGTCGTTCCGCTGTTATCCTTGTTTACGGGTTGTAACACTCTGGAGCTCCCAGCCTACCTTCTCCGCCTCGCAGACGTTAAAATCCGCCGAGTATATCGGCACGGCGAACATCTCCCAGGCGGGCATCCAGCCCACGGCTCCGCCCTCGCCGCTCGTCCATTCTTTGAGGTAGATTTGCACACTCTCCAAGGGCAGCTTGGCTGCTAATCGGTCTAGGGTTCGCGCGGTGGTTACGGTGCTCATTTGCAGTGATGTTTTGAATTTGGAAGGGGCAGGGACTCCTGGTTTAGGGTGCGGTGTGATGCCTGGGCCGTCGGAAGTCGGGGATCCGCTGCTCGTTACAGACGAGGGCTTTGTTGTCGGCGGAGTGGTGGATGTCGTGGAGGTGCGGAGAGGCACTGTCGACGAGGTCGGCTTCGAGGTGGCTGATGATGATGATTTTGACGTGGCCAATGACGAGTTGGAAGAAGCAGAGGACGATTTCGAAGATACCGAGGATGATTCAAACCGCATCGATGTGATTGTGCTGTTTGCCGCTGTCGAAGTATTCGCCGTGAAGGGCGGCACCTTCGTGGTATTCAAAGACAACGATGCTGTCGAGAGCGGCACCGACCCATTCCTCCGAGATGCAGTAGACCTCACCAGCGGCATCGAGGCCGCTGGATGAGAAGTCACTGATGCGCTGCCCCCGACTGAATTTGTGTCATTTCGGTTCGGTCGACGGCACGCTTGTCTGCGGATTCGAGCACCCGTCGGAGGGAACCTTGGAACACCTGGTCACTCTCCGGACGCCACTTCTTGCCCCCCCTATACCCGAGAACATCGACAAACAACCGTACCTGAGCCTCTTGATCACAAGAAGGTGCTGGTTTGTACTGGAGAAGAACCTTGCCACGGGGCGTGTCTACAATGCTGTCCTTGAGTGCCTCGGAAAAGGCAAGGGTACGCTGAGTACCTTCACGCCTGAGCCACTCTTCGTACGTAAACATAGCGGGGGGATAATCGATCGTTTTAATAGGTATGTCGACGAAGAGCTCCGCCAAGTTCTGTTTGACTCTATTGAGTCGCCCTGAGAGCCTGCCGGCCATCACATCAGGCGCCATAATCTGTTCGTTTATCCTTTGAAAAGTTGTGCCGCTTTCGAAGTTCCAATACCAGGGCCGCTCTCTGGGGGTAATGATGAAGGCGTCAATGTCCTCAAATTCATCCTCTCCGTCCGAGTCCTCGTGGTTCCCAAGTATGACGCCCCGCTTGCCCGCCTCGGGGGTGTCTCTGACGTCTTCGATGCCGAACTCATGCCATGCATGCAGGTAATCGTCTTCCGGGAGTCCATCATGGCAGCTAGTCATAGTGAGATCCACTGAGTATCGGTCCATAAAGGATTCCTCGTAGAAATGGCAGACGAACGCGCCCCGGCGCGAGACGAGGACAATCGCGTGGCAGCCAACCATCCGTTCGATGGCCAACGACTCTACCTTGTCCTCAAAAGTAATCCATTGGGTCGATACAGGCAGTCTATAGAATTCCCACTCTTGTATAGCTTCTGCGCCGTCCTCAGTATCGTTGAAAATGGGATCCGGCACCATTGGATCGGGGGCCGGAGCTTGCTGGAGGAGCTTGGGGGCGAAACCTTCACCCCCCGGCCGACTCCTCGCCTCTCGGAGCTGAGCAGGCATAAACTCGGTATATCCGTTGGGATAGTCATCGGGATCAACCCACTCGCCCTGAGCTGGATTTCCGCGCTTTTTATTGTCGCGAGGCAGGGCCCGATTAGGAGTGGGTGGTTTCGGACTGTCTATCTGGCAGACACCGCCACCGCAAACCTGTGGAGAGCAAGGCGGATAATATGGTATCTGAGTACTTGCAACTGTCGTGGTCGGTGTTGTCGCTGCGTTTGTGACGCTGCAGCCGGTGATCGTCGTATAGGTGCTGCTGAGACATGTAGTTTGAGCCGTCGTCAGGAAGGAGGTACTTTCTCCACGGACGTCTGAGTGGTATTGATGAGATTAAAATCGGATGTCTCAATCGGGATTGAAGGGTTGTAGGCTTACCCTGGTTCACAGAGCAATACACCGTCTGGTGGGTAGCAGTTGCAGTAACGGTGCAGGAAGAAGATGACGAGGATGTTGAAGTTGACATTGAGGATTTCTTTTCTGTTGACCTTTGGGTACTCTCCGGATCGTCAGGTTCTTCGTCGGGTTTGTCATCGTCGTTGCCGTCGCTCCCACCACCACCCCCGCCCTTTTTGTCTTCGCCCGAGGGGCAGTTTCCAATCTTGAGCCATAGAATCTGAATGCAAATGTCGGGTAACTTGAGTGTCACCTTGATCTTTGGTGGGAATTGGATGCCTGGGAAACACCCAAAACAGACGACCGGCACTGGAAGTGGGTCGGGGTCTGTGGGGTTCTTCTTCTTCGGCTTCATTAATATAACTGCAGATTATCAGTAAGTTACATTCAAGTTTCACTTGAATAGAGAGTCATACCTGGCACGATCTCCTGGTCGTTGCTTCCGTCTTTGGTGGTCGTGATGATAGTTGGAGTTGTTATACTGAAGTCACTAAGGGTCAAGAAAGATGCACCCGTCGGTGTTTGCGTGATTGTGATCCCAGGATCCTCCGTGGAAGACGACCGAGTTGTGACCCACGGTACCGTCCATATATACTCAGAGCTATCTGTTGACGTATGCCGAGATATAGAAGATGATGAATTCTGAGAAAGACTACTAGCGTCCTTCGTAGATGATGGCAAGGGTGTCGCCAATGGGACCGTCCCTGGATTGCTAGAAGTACTAGCTGACACCGGTGGAGGTGATGGACTTTGGAAACCAGTAGTGACATTCTTTGTGGACAATATCGGGGTCGTATTCTGAGGAGATGTCCGTTGCGAACGAGAACTGTTCGTCCAAGTTGTCTGAGAGAGGAACCTCGTTGGAGTTTGGAAATGGGAACTGTTTGTCCAAGTCGTCTGAGAGAGGAGACTTGAAGGATTTTTGAAGTGGTTACTCCTCGTCAAAGTCGGTTGAGAAAATAGGGTCGATGAATTATGGAAGTGGCCAAAATCGGGACTCGCTGTTGCATTTCGAGAAGCCTCCGCTAGCACCAGAATCTGACCAAGGGCGAAGAGAAGTCTGAAGATCATGATGGTTCATCTGAATCATGAGAAAAGATCGCTGCTTATTTGACGAGCCCAAAATGATGATGTAAGTTACTTCTGTACGTGCCTTATTTCATGCGTGTGGCACAGAAGACGTGAGCGTCTTGTCCGGGGATAGCTACGAAGGACAGTTTATATCTAGGTACCGAGTGGATACACCATCATCTGGATTTCGAGCTGAGGTCAACATACGACCTCTTGTGCTACCCTCTTATGAGTTTGTTTGTGACCAATGACGTTGCTAACTCGCAAAAGGCGCTCACTGAAGGACATCTTCATAGGAGATCGAGTACCGAGTACTTTGCTAATCCATCACTTTTGGTAAAGAATGTTTTCTGTCGACTACGGCTGCAGTTTGGCATAAAACGTCCCACCACAGGAAGATGTTCTTTGTTGCTTTTGTTGACTCGCTGATCTAACAAGTCCCGTGCCTACAACAGGTCACGCATTTTCCACTTCATTGAACCCCTGCAGTAGACTAATGCACTTCATATGCCCAGGCTGTCACGGATCTTAGCAATAAGAGTGACAAGTAATGTATGCCGGAATTCGTATTGAATCCTCTGGGGGTTTGAGCAAACATGCTTCAGCCCATGGCTCAAAGGTTGTAACGTCACTTCTTACGGAACATGGACAAATTTCTCAGCACCCCGTAAGCCACCCTCGATCGAATAGCTACCATGGGCGTCAGCTTGATATGCGCCTTCCCAGGTGCAAGACCGAGGCTCAGTGCCGGTGGGAAGATCAGAGACGCATTATTTAAGATGATTCTTTGATAATTCAGAGCTACTACAGACATTGGATACTGAGCTGTGACTCTTATGAACTCATGAGTATATTCATACCCATAGAATTAAACGGCCCTGCCTCCATCAACCTCCATGTTAATGCCGGTGATGAACTTGCCTTCGTCAGAAGCCAAGAATAAGCAGGTGTTCGCGACGTCTTCAGATTCACATAGACGTCCCAGCGGGACGTTGCCAATGAAGTTCTTCCTGTTTTCGGGTGTATCCGGCATTCCGGCGAAGTGCTCGAACCTAGGTAGACGTGTTAGCAACCCGTTCGTCGACACCGAACGTGAAGAAAAAACTCACAGTCCAGTGCCGCTCAGGAGAGGGCAAATGGAGTTGACGCGGATTTGATGAGTGCCGTATTCGGCCGCAAGTCCTTTCGTGGCCTGATGGGCACCGTGTACATTAGCAACCCTGTGGATCTGAACAAAGACCAAGACCAACGTACGTTTGACACCGCGCCCTTGGATGCATTATACCACACCAATCCAGGTCGAGGTCTGACCGACCCGATCGAAGAGATGTTGAGCATGACACCGCCACTGCCTTGCTTGATAAGCCGGGGCATCAGGGCATTCGTACCCAGGAAGATTCCCTTGACGTTGACGTTGAAGACCCTGTCGAACTCGGCCTCGGTCACCTCTGCCGTTGGCTACACAAGAATCAACTTTAGCATATTCTGTTTCGCCCCAACTTCCTGCAAAGGTGGGAAAGGAGACGGAGGTGGTGACCGACCTTGTTTTTGTAAGTGGTGCCTGCATTGTTGACCAAGATGTCGATGCGTCCGTATCGTTCCTGCGCGGTGTCCAGCAACTTCTCCCACTCCCCCGCATCCGTGACGTTCGCCTTGCAGAAGGATATCGCATCAGGCGCGTCGCTTGCCACCCTCTGTCCGTCTGCCTCGTTGATATCCGAAATGAGAACCTTGGCGCCCTCCAATGCGAATCTGCGAGCAATTGCTTCACCGAATCCATGGCCACCTCCTGTGGAAAGGTGTCAGCGAAACCCCCGAGTCGAGTCGAACGGCATACCAGTGATGACGGCAACCTTGCCGGCTAGTCTTGGCCCTTGCGAAGACGACATGATATCTATGACGAATGTTTGTGAAATTGTGAGGATGAAATGTCGATGCCACGCTGGATTCTTGATCACGTAGCTGATGTGAGTTTGTTCAGGGTTACTGAGCGATCATCCGAAGAAAAATAGCATCAGCACCTTTCCCGTCACGACGCATTTGTTCATCACTTATTTAAAGGTCTTTTCCCGGTCGTCCCTAGTGCTTTGACTGCCACACGATGTGTGTCATTGCATCATACCGAGGCGGGGGAGTGCGGGGGACTTGCAGCCCGGGCAACGAATTCCGCGTTACAGTTCGGCTACATGCGCCTCGGCGACTTGGAGGTTGGCGTTTTATTGGAGATTGGAGTTGTGAAAACTTACTATTTTGCTGCAGATCGACGTGTTTGTGCACAGTTGGGTCCCAGAAGCTGCAAAGTGCAGCTAGAATACGGGAAAGGGGGTTTGGATGTCTCAGTGTGGCCGTGGAGCCTCGGCTTCGAATCTTGGCAACGAGCATCAATAAAATTGAAGTTGATGAGTGGTGGGATTGCAGTGAGGTGTAACAGGGAGAATAATCGAGCTCAGACAAATCAGAACAGACGGAGACAGTCGCGAACAGGCATTGTATCAACTCCGGGTAAACAAATATTATGGTATCCTGATTAATGTCTTCATCAACTCTCGATAATCTTAACGTCATCTTTCCTCGCATCGTCTTGGGCCACATGGCTAGTATTTTCAACATCCTTTCCATGGAGTATCGATGGTCGGACGTCGAAGCCATCGTCGAAGAGCATACCCAACTCTTCCAAAGAGTATCCTTTGGTCTCGGGGAAAGTGAAATAGATGAGAGCCAAGCCAAGGAACAACATGCCGAGGTAGAAAATGAAATAGTAGTACCCGGTTCTTTCCAACGCAATGGGGTTGACGTACTGGTTGACCGTCAGCATGACCTGGCTCGACAGCACTTGCAGTGCCAGGCCCTTGCTGCGGATACTGTACGGAAGGATTTCTGGAGTGTAGCAGTACAGCAACGGGTTGCATGCAATATTGAAAGCGGCATTGTACAAAAAGAGGAACACAACCGTCCCGTATGCTGCCGCCTGGGAGCCATGGTTCGCATACATGGCGCTCGTGATGGTCAGGGGCACGTTGGCGAAGATCATTCCAATGAATGATATAAGCCATAGCCTCCGGCGGCCGAGTTTGTCGGCTAGGAACGCTCCGGTGACGGAACAGATGAGATTCCATATGGCCATGCCACCGTTAATACCGGTCTGCTGGGTTGTGTCTGTGATGCCGACAGAATCCAGTATGGGCGAGAAATAGTAAGAAATAACGCCTTGACCGTTCCAAAGCGTGAGGACAGACACTGAGAGGCAGATTCCGAGCCGCCGTCTGTTGGCTTTGGACTTGAGAAGGTTGGACCAGGTGTACATCTTGCTCTGCTCCTCAAGGTTCAGAGCTGTGGCAATCTCGTGCATCTCTAGCTCGATCACAGGGTCGCTCTCGTTACCGTTGGCATGGTATTTAACAAGGAATTCCTTCGCCTCGTGTTGGCGACCTCGGGAGCAAAGCCAACGAGGCGACTCTGGAATGAAGAATGTAGCAATCATGAGGAGGAATGGGAAGGTGGCTTGAACAATGCTTGGGATTCGCCATGACCAAGATGTGGAGAGATGACCGGTTCCGAATGTTAACCATGACGCGATGATGGAGCCTAGGTACCAGAGCACGTTGAACTAATCTCGTCAGAACGATCAGTAGCCGTGCAAGACAGGATCTTCTTACCATCGATGCCATCTTTCCGCGCAGTCGCGGGTGGGCCAGCTCAGTCAACAGATTGGGTCCAGCCGTCGTGGTGAAAGAAAGACCGACACCAAGCACAGCACGACCTCCGATGAACACGCTTCGGTTGGGCGAAGCAGCTTGCATGATTGATCCGACAACCCCCAAGAAAGACCCAATTTGAATGGCAAAACGCCGGCCGTAGCGATCTGCCGGTGCCGCTGCAATGAGCGCACCAAAAAAGCCGCCTATAAAGACCATGCAGGTGATGAGACCCAAATTCTCAGCAGACGGGTTTCCCATGGCTGTGCATGTGTTTAGCGACATGAGAGACAATGGACAGAGAAGTGGTAGCTTACCATCTTGCCAGGGCTGCAACGCCTGGAAAGAACCGACAATAACCTCATCATAGCCAACTGTGATCTGAGCGGCCAGAATACATGTCTGCCAGAAGATGAGCTTTCTGAGGCCTTGGTCCTTCCACCAGGGCAATGTGGGGGTGTTCGTGAGATCCAGCAAGCCGGGCTCGGCTGCGGCCGTCGGAGGGTTTGCCATGAATGCGGAGAAGAAATGGGGAAAGCCTGAGATGGCGTGACAATATCATGAATTTGGTTGGCAGGTGCCGCGCGAGGACCATCTTTATAGATCGTTACGAAGTTCCGGTAATTGTTGATGGAAATGCATTATCATCTGCAGAGTTCCCATTGGTCAATCTGTCGAAAACTCGCCCGTGACTCGCCCGACCTTTGCGATAACGTTGCGTGGAGGGAACCCCGTGTCCTCTGGGGTTTCGCCCGTGAGTCGTCCGGCCTGGAGACAATCTATGCCCAATTCAGGCTGTGGAAAATGCTACCCGGTCTTTCATATGACAAACAAGATTGGTTGAATAGATGGGACGCGTATCTTCAATCTGTTGGGGATACATAAAGCGGCCGACAGTGGCAGTTCTGCTGCAACCCCGCAAGTCTGTGTCTACCCTCAGCTACCTCTCCAATCTCAGATCCACACCAACATCGTCAAAATGGGCAGCATCAGTTACGAAACCGAACCTCAACTCGACACCTCTCCGGAATTTGGGGACTGGAGAGATCAGCTCATCAACGAAGGCTATGTCGTTTTGAAGGGCGTTATCTCGCCCGAAAGGGCAGGATACTATCTCGATGGTCTCTTTGACTGGCTCGAAACCTTCCCTTACGGCTTCCGGAAAGACGACCCCTCAACCTGGGGTCCGCACAATCTTCCGGCACATATCAAGTTCGTTTCCAACATAAGCCATTGAATGCAGGCTAGTACTGATTCAAATACAGGGGTGGAATGTACCATGCGTATTCAGTGGCCCACGAGAAGTTCTTCTGGGAAGCTCGCATGTAAGCCAAAATTCAGTATTGGTGGGGGAAGTTACTAAAGACTGACTCGTCAATACCGTAGGGAGCCTACCATCCTCGATGCATACGCCAAGCTCTGGCAGACCGAAGACCTTCTCGTCTCCTTCGATGGTGCGAACTTGACTCTTCCTGCTAAAGATCGAGAGCCCATCGGTGCTTGGCCCCATGTTGATCAGAGTCCTCTCCGGAAGGGACTACAGTGCGTCCAAGGGATACTCAACCTTGCCCCCAATGGTCCCAAGGACGGAGGTCTGATCGTCCTGAAGGGGTCCAGTGCACTCAACGAGGCCTTTTTCAAGACTCATGATACGGAGCGAGAGACCTGGGGCCCCGCCGACTGGTTCGGCTTTACCCCGGAAGAGGTTGACTGGTTCAAGGAGAGGGGTTGCGAGGCGATCAAGGTGTACGCCGAGCCCGGCGATCTCATTCTCTGGGACTCCAGAACCGTTCATTACAATTGCTTGCCAGAGAGTGAAGCGGTCCGCTCTGTTTTGTGTAAGACCCAAAGGTTCAACCGGCTCCATCGGAACTCAGTTACTGACGTCTGCTCCGATAGACATGTGCTACTCTCCCGCTTCGTACGCAAGCGCCGAAGACTTGAAGATGAAAGCGAAATTATTCAAGGATCGCAAGGGCACCGTGAGTCAAGTCGATCAACCCAGTCTCAAGAATCTTAGCCTAACAAAACTCTTACCAGACTCACTGGCCTCACGCGAACATCTTTCGTGACGAAAGAAAAGTGATTAGACTTGGGGAGCAAGAAGCCTATATAAGGGACAGGCCATCTCAAGAGCCTGTGGAAACTGAGAAGTTACTCAAGCTTGCAGGAGTTCTGCCTTATGCCTCCTGATGGAATGTAAAACCAGAAACTTGCAACGAGGTTTGACATTGGAGATCGATTAATCCTATCACTGGCCTTTCATCTTGACATGAGGTGTCCCTGTAGCAGACGACATTTCTTAAACCCCTAAAAGCTGGTCACTTCGGCATCCAATTTCATGTGCCCGATGTAGGTGTCTAGAACTTGGGGCATAGTACTGGTTGTCTTGTCCCAGACCCAGCTATGCCAGTGAGGTGGGCCTGAGGCAAATGTCATGACGGGAATGATATTCTGGGCCTTGAAAGACGGTGCATGAAATCTGGTAAACAAGGATCTAATGATGCTGAGTGATCTCCTTTAAGAACTTTATCGCTTTCTCGGCGACGAGGTTCTGGGCCTGGACTCTCTCCAGGAAATCCAGACCTTGTTGTATTTCAGTGGAGAAGTCCTCCTCCGTATGCAGAGATTCGAGCGCTAGGACTGCTGAGGCAGCGAAGATATTCATGGTGATTGCCCTTGAAAATGTCAGTACTTTTTTCGAAGTTGGGCTTTCCTAAAACTGACCAGGGTCGCAGTTTGGATGCATCCACAGTTTCCGTAAGTGTTGAGTGGATTAGCCCTCGAGCTGAAGACATGCAGATAGCTCGCGTCCGAGCCCCGTCAGTTGACCCGTCTAACCAATGTTCTTGAAGCTGGCTGCTGATCGCCATTCGATAATAAAGAAGAACCTTTGCTAAGCTCTTTTTCTGCCACGGGATAAAGGGATACTGGCTATCTCGTGCTTCGGTGGCAGGCGTCGAATTCTCATCGAATTGGAGATAGGAGGGCAGGTCCGTGATGAGGTTTGCCAGCTGCTCATCCGCATCGAAGACGAACCGTGCAACATCTTCCGTCTCCCAATCGCGTAGTCTGAGCATGTAGCGAAGCTGATAGTAGACTTTGGAGACTTGTGCCATAGCGATATGGTATCTCACAGGTCGAGGCTTGGATTTCGAAAGTCTCGACCCTCCAGAAGCGGTTTCGAGCTCTTCGTCATCAACCTCGTCTGGCAGCTTGCATGAAAAGTCTATCTCGTGCAGGCAGGGAACTCTGTGGGGAACGGGCAACCATTCACAGATCGCCAAAGTCCACCAAAGCCTACGTCGTATCTGCTGGTCGCAAAAGGATTCGCCTGGATTGCTTTCGTCTGAGTCCAGCCCCAGCTGTTGGGCTTGACGTATCGCAACTGCCCACATGTTTTGATGACGGTGCACGTCTCCCACGTTATTGAATACAATGTGGAGAATTGCAATCGCCTGGGGAGTTCGCACGTCTGGTCTTTTCGTGTAGTCCGCCCTATCGAGAAACAACAGCGCCGAATCATACCAGTTTCTAAGAAGACCGGTGAAAGTTACACCAGCTGGTCGCTGGTCGATGGTTTCGTTTTCATCTGTGAACATAAGCGTGGAGGCCAGGACGCTAAAGTAGATGGCCATCCACGCGGAATCCATGTCTGCAAGAGACTGGTTCGCTCGCAACCGATCGATAAGCTCTTCGTGTTCACGCCGAAATTTGGGGATGAAGAGCGCAAAGTGAAGCCAAAATGTCCACTGAAACGCATTCTCCATCATACTCCGACTGAAACTTTCAGAGGGTAGGATGATATCTTTCAAGTCGAACACAGTTCTTGGCTGTGATGACATCCCAATCTCGTCGAATAAGCGCCGTTCTACTTCCTCGATTCGATTTCTTCCTCTCAAACCAAATCCCACTGGAGAATGGACGTTTTCGCTTTGAAGACATTTGACTTTTGTCCGTATACCCTCGCTACCGAGTAAAGCGCGAAGCACCGCGTTCTCCCGCTGGAGTTCAGCATAACTTCGATTCCCCGGGCGATCGGCCCCTGTGCTCTCGACTAAAGCACCCTTGACTCGAACAAGCTCGCGTTTGCAATCGGCGGCCTGTCCTCTGTCCACGCATTGCTGGCAAGGAAGTCTCTTATCACACCTGACTTTTCGTTTGGCGCAAGCTATGCACGACCTCGGGGCTCTTTGAGTGGCGCGAGCGAGCGGCGGCATATCTTTGTGGGTTTCAGATGACATAAAAAAAAGACGCTCGAGTTCGACATGTGGTTTACGTTAATTGAAGAGGAATGCCACGATATGGGACTCTCAATGTGAAGGTGTTCAGTTGAAGCGCACGTGATAATGACAATCCCCTCACGCTGAAGGCTGGCTTCTCCTGTGTCTTACAGCTGGCGCCAATTGGCAACTGGACGGTGCACAAATGCGCGTTGGTGTTAATTAATGACATTTGCCAACATCCCTGATACCAGGCTGGATCTCAGTCGCTCTCTTCGAGGTCCCAGGCACCAAAATATTCAATAATATCCTGCTTTGCCCTCTTCTTGTCCCATCCCATGCCAATTTCCGGCCCAGAGCCTGGCCACCCAGCGTTTTGCAGGATTTGTTGACGCATAGCTTCATCGGAACAAGGCGTGGGATGCAAGAGCATAGCAAGCCCGCCGGAGTATTCCAGCCGAGGCATCAGATTCATTCTTCTCCATTGCTCTTTGCACAGATCGAAGAAGGTTTCAATCCTGAAGGTCTCAGACTTGCCGATCCTCCTCCAATCGTTGTCGCCGAAAATGTCCTCTTCCTCTTCCTCGTCGTCAGTGTTCCAGGGGTTCTCGAGTTTTCGTTGTTCCCGAGCCTCCTCCGCATCCGAGTCGATATAAGGATTTACCATATCACCCTTGAATCCGGGCTCACAAGTTGGGAAGTTCCCGCCATTCATAGTAAGAATGATGAGGCCGTAGGTGGTGTCAAGGTACACCTTGAACCCATACTCTTCACCTATGGCGAGCAATATCATCCCGTGAGGGAAACCGTCCTCATCAGCGCCAGTGTCGGAAATCTTGTGTTCTTCGACTTCCATCCGATCCCGCGACTCGCACCGCTGCTTTTCGCTGTTTGCATGGATCATCTCGCACAGAAACGAGTCGATGAAGCATCGTGCATGGGTGTTTTCCAAGATTTCGATGGCGTCGTCCGTGATGTATGGAATATGGCGCAGGAGATCGATGACGGCGTCGGTTACTCCAAGACTAGCGAACGATTCCCGAGTAATTTGAGGCCATCCACCCGGCGGCGGATATTCCAAGGATGTTTCATCCCATTGTAGCCTTGCGATTAGCTCATAATAGGATGTAATGGCAGCAACAGCCGCGTCGTGTGAGTAAGAGTAGGTCTCATTCGGAGAGGTTGTAGGCTCTGCCTAGAATGCGGGTCTCAAGGGAAGCATTGATAAAACTGTGCTTTGGTGGAAGCTTCTTACAAGGATATCGAAAGATATGGAGTAAATTCCCATGCAACGCAGGTCTCATGGGACTGTGAGGTGCTCTGTTAACCTTTGAGGTCTTCAGGCATTGAGCGCGAGTCCAAAGTTTTGCTGATAATTTTGGCACACTGTTAGCATGGGAGAGCAGGATGCGGGCTGAAACTTCTGCGTGGTTGGGGCAAGACGCATACCTCTAGGGAGGGAGCAGACCGCCATTAACCTGCATATGTCGGTGAAATGGATATCCGTCGACCCCAATTACCACCCCATTTGCTACTTTTTCTGCATTCTAGTCGCCCAACCAACGACATGGGGGTCTAGTCGACGCAATGACAGTCCCAAGCTCCAAGTGGGGGGATGGGTTTACCCAATGTTGGCGCTTGAATCCTTGCACGGCGCAGCAGTTTGGGCAATAAAGGAAAGAAACACCGGCGGTTAAGCTATAAATAGAGATGATTTCTCTCGACCAACAAAGAATTGCGTTGTCGGTTCAGCTTTCATCCTAAGGTCTGAAATGCAACTTGTTGAATTGAGCACTATTTTAGATAACCCAAACGCAGGATGAATCAATCTTTATTCAAGGCAGTCATTAATGTGATAAGAGAGAATGCTCATGATCTCTTTGATCACTTATCATTCCTGAGAATGTTTGCCAAATATCTGTTGGGCGAGTCTGTGACTTGCTCATGAATTCACCCGTTGCAGACACACCATATCCATGTGAAAGATGATCACAACCGATCTGTGGGAATCTTTTACGCGGTTACAGCTAACGTCCCACACCCACTTTCCACCCACCCCCCCATTCCACCCACCTAAAAATACCTCATAGAAAATGCTCACCGCCACTTTCAAACTTGAACAACTTCACCAAATTTCACTCAATCGTCACCATACTTTACAAATATTATTATCATTATCAGATGCCTCAGTATACTGAAAATAATATGCATCAGGCCCTTGAGGCTATAGCTACTGGGCTTAGTCATCAGCAAGCCTCAGTACAGTATAGTGTTCCAAGGTCTACTCTCCAAGATCGACTTTCAGGCACTCAGTCAAGAGATACTGCCTTTTCCAACCAGCAGAGGCTTTCTCCACTACAGGAAAGCAATCTGGCTGAATGGGTTCGAATCCAGGCTGCCCTAGGCCTGCCTCCAACCCATCAACAACTCAAGGAGTTTGCTGAGCATATCCTACAGATCCATAGAGACTCCCAGCCTCTTGGAAAGAACTGGGTTCAGTCTTTTATCAAGAGGAACCTATCTATAAGGGTCCAAAAAAGCAGAGCAATCAATTCCTAGCATATTAATAGAGCCTTAACTAATATAATCAGGCAATAGTTCAAACACCTTGCTATACCTGAGATTATAGCTATCAAAGCTTCTAATTAATATAATATAGATAAGACTAATATCTTAGAAGGGAGAGGATTAAATAGGCTTATTCTTAGATCATCAGAAACTTATTCTATCTGCAAGAAACAGCCTGGATTGCATGCTTAGATATCTCTGATCAAGTGTATCTCTATAACTAGCAAGGCACTGCCTCCACTTATTATATATAAAGGTAAGAATGTCCAGCAGCAGTAGTTCCCTCTGGATCTGATGCTATATAAGTCCTAGAAGTTCACAGCCACAGAAAACAGGTGGACTTCAGACTTTACAGCTGTTAAGTAGTTAACAGAAGTCTTTATTCCTTCAACCCAGCCAGAGGACCCCTCAGAGGTCAGATTATTGATCTTAGATAGTCATAGAAGCTATAAGACTACTTCTTTTATATATACCTGCTTCAGAAACAAGATATACTTGCTGTTCTTGCTAGCACACATGTTATACATCCTTCAGCCACTTAATCAGTCAGTTTTTAAACCCCTCAAGGCAGTATATAAGAAGGAGCTTGGATTACTGGCTGAATAGGATGCTGGTACAGTTGTGGGCAAGAGAAATTTCATTCTATGCTATAGCAAAGCATGCAAGGCAGCCCTGATAAGCAAGAATATTATTAGTGGCTGGCAATGGACTGGTTTGTGGCCTGTCAGTATGGCAAGACCCCTCCTCAGCCCTCTACTGCTTGAGAACACCTCAACCCCTGCCAAACAGGCTGGTCAGGTCTGCAAAGGGCTCTCTGATAGCAAGGCAAGCGAAAAATAGGCAGCAGATACATCAGCAGTCCCTTGGTCAACCCCCAAGAAGAGGGATGAGCTTCAGGATCAGTTCAGCCTATTCAGCAAGCTAGATAACGATAAACATACGCAACGCCTGCTTTTTCGGAAGGTTCAGAAGGGCTTTGATGAGAAGGATTACCAACTGGCAGTAGCCCAGCGAAAGATTGAGGCACTATAAGCAGAGGTTGATGCCAGCAGGGCTAGGAAACGCAAGAAGGTCAAAATAAGCCCAAATTCGAAGTTTGCCAACATTAAGGCTATTCAGAGGGCTCAAATCGAGGCTGGCGAACTTGAAAATAGCACAGACGAATCCAGCAAGTCTGAAAACCCTAGTGACAGCAAAAGTTGCATCGTCATGGCATCATGATATATATAAATAATAGTTGAAGTTGATGTGTATTAATATGAGGGCATTAAAAGTGGGTGGGCGGAATGGGGGGGTGGGCGGAAAGTGGGTGTGGGACGTTAATGGCACACGGGACAAGAATGCCACTGGGCGGTTGTCTTGTGCTTTGAGAAATATCTCTCTTCCATCCCTGGATCAACTAAGAGCAGGTCATGTGGTATAACTTTTGGACTATCTAGAATATCTCAAGCCTTAGTCCCGGAAACTTGACCATGTTTATTGTCGCACATCGTTGCAGCTTGCCCGCTGGGTTTCGCTCTGTCTTCGGGGAAGACTGCTTTCCGTTCTCGTTTTGGGCGTCAGCGAATCCTGGAAACATCCGCCCCGTCATTCGTAGTCACCCAACCAGTAGATGTTGCACTCCGTCGTCATGCAAGGGTAAGTCAGCTTTTCGTGATGTTGGGTACTCCCAAGATTGCAATCAAGAAAGCTGATGTGATATACCCCCAATTTTGACGCGGAAAGGTTTCTGGGGGCCCAGAAAGTCGTTTCAGAATCCATAGATATTGTTGGCACTTCACCCTGCCTTGAACAATGTTCCGTTGCATGAAGACGAGATCTGAAATGAATAGATGCAATCACATAAATGTTCAGTTGATAACCCTGCTATCATGGTGGCATATGATGAGTTATCCAAGGAGCAATCTCGTCTAGATTCTACTCTCTCTTGTCGATTCTTTCTGGAATATTTGGGCAGAATCTGTCAAATCAAGCGCTGTAAGGCCACACACTTGACGATGAAGGCATTTCTCTATGTTTTCTCTATTTTTGTCAGTTGTCTTAGTATTGCGATTGGCGCGAATCCCAGACTGGACGTCGTTCGCCGGGACGAGAACGACAAGACGTATCTAGCAGCATACGAAACGACCGGCCAATGTTTCCATTACTTCACTGAAAAACAGAATCTGGTTAAATCCAAAGCCCCTTGTAAGGTATATTGCAAAAGTCATGGAGGTGCGGATAGCAATTATGGAGTAAGCAATTTCTTCTTCGTAACAAGTAGCCCATCACCACCTTTCCTCTCACACACTCTCTATCTCTCCCACTCGGTTTGGCCCGAACTGCCGTATCGTCATTGTTTGACCTCTGAGTGATGGAATGACTTTCGGCTAGTACTGACACAATGGTTATAGTGTGACGGAACCGCTTTCCAGGGCTTGACCCCGGCCAAAATAGAGCCGAAGTATCGAGACGATGATGGAAACCTCTGGACCCCTGGAAAGTCTGAACAGTACTCTTTATCTTATTACTGTTCCTGATCCTAATAGGGTTTGTTCCTTAATTATATAAAACCTATATATACTAAAGATAGCCTCTATATTCTTAGCGTATAGATCTAATCTCTTATCTTATTATTATATGACTTATACTATAGTTCTTGTTATATGTCTCTTCATGCTCTCGGTTCTCAAATCGATCCTGGACGTCGGGGTCGACTTCGCTCCGACTGGCATCTTTCTCAAAGCAGCAAAGGCAGCAGTGCAGGGCGCAAAAACGTTCTCCGAGAACGGGGTAGAAGTAGGCTCATTCTTCGGCAACTAGGTTGGCCCTGCCTGCGGCAAGGAAGGTTGGAACTTCGATGTGTTCGGTGCTTTACTGAATATGCCTGACTCCATGGGGACAAGCACTGGCTGCCACAAGAAAGTGAAGGCAGATTGCAAGAAACCGCAGCACAAGCCAGACTCACTCAAGCCAGTGAAGCCCACAGAGAAGGTGTCAGCCACCCCAGCAGAAAAGACGACGAACGCACCAGCGAGTACCTCGAACGAAGCATGTCAGCTTAGGGCTCGGCAGCCGAACACAAATCAGGGGGTCTGGGAGGGCAAGCTCGGCGACCCTCGAACGACAACAGAAGATTGCGGGCAGCGAAAGCAGGTATTGATAACGACAACCGAGAGGATATTGGCTATTATGAAACGAAGATAACAGGTATCAAATGCAAAAAGGAATGGGAGCAAGCGTGCTATCACTACTCGTGGGGCCATTGGTTGTGGAGACTTATTGCCAGAGAATTCAGCTGATTTCGGATAACAGATCAATGATCGAGATTCACAAAGCGACCAAGTCCATGACTGAATGGACTTGCGGAGCAACAGCCAACACTGGTCTAGATGGTGGAGCTACTGAAACTTGGGGTGTGGCGGCGGTCAAGAGCCTTGCGAAGAAGGAAGAACACTGGGTTTGGCCTTGGGCAAATGGATGGGTTCCGCGGGTCCTTCGAGTCGACAACAAAGGCAACCCCAAGCTTGACAGGTATGGACACGAAATGGCTGATGGGTGCGACAGAGACGAGTGGCCTCCTCGCAACTTTTGGCCCGGTGACAAGGTAGCCCATCCCAAAGGCATGACGCAACGAGTTCGGTTCAACCCGTTCCAACACAACAGAGGAGCCGGCAATCTGCGGGGCAATTTTTGTCCCAAGCATGATGCAGTGTCTACAAAAGGCAACGGAAAGGCCAAGAAGACTTACTACGTGAGAGACTACCTCATCAGTACTGTCAAGGAAAAGGTGCAAGTTGTCACTGGAAAGGATAAGACTATGAGTAAGTAAAAGTTCTTATACTATCAACGATTACTTCAACGGCTTCTCTAACTCATTCTACTTGGTAGCTCGCATTACGACTGTGTCGGTCCAAACTCCCAGAGCAATCTTTTCGATAGATGATTGGGATGGGTTGAGAAAAGACACTGACTGGTACGGGTTGAAGGAGAACCCTTGTTGGCCCAAGGACCTGGTTCCAGATGACCCAGGGTGGGTTCTCAACACAGCAGATGAGTTTTACAGCCAAGGCCAGCACCCCGACTTGGCGAAACACACAAAAAGTTACAGGGGATTGCCCGACCTTCAGGTGTTGAAGAATGCCTTGGCTAAACATGGTGGAAGTCCCCCACACCCATTCAGCAAGGTCGACCTCAACATATGGGACAAGAAGAAGAAGATCAAGATGGGCGATAAGGAGGGCGAAATTCAGAAAGACTACCGTGGCGTGCCTCCCGGGAACCCCAAACCCAAGAAACGGAGGATGTTGCTTGAAGAGAATCGCCGCGACAATGGGACCGAGTTTGACCAGGATGACGGGTTTTATGACGGAGATGAAGATGAAGATGCATTTGAGGAATGGGAGAATTGGAGAGAGTACGAACGTCTTTTAAGGAGGGCTCATTTTGAGCTGGCTTCGAGGACTACGCCTCAGAGGACGGAAGCGGAGGCAACTCCTGCGGGCCAAGGTGACGCCACGCCCACTCCTGCTGCACAAGGCTCCGCAGTCGCGAATGAGTGGCCTCTGCCAACGAATTAGACCTTCAATGCCACGGTATCGAATCTCGGTTGATGTGCTACCTTACAACGGAATTGGAAGCTGTCGCGATAGATCAAATGGTATGATGGAGACATGTGGGCATGGACTCATCCATCTTCTGATGGATTTGGAAGTCAGGGCAACGACTCTGGAAATGTGATGTCAATTGTTTGTACGAGTAGATTAGGGTAACGCGCAGGAGAGGTCATGAGAAGACATCAACGTTCTGCATTAAACATGATGTGTCCGCCACCTTTATGCATTCACCAAAGATAAAGCACTAAGAGACGCTGCAAAGTTTCCTGGTACGGGGACTAAACGAAAGGCATGGGCCAGTGGCATGATTGTACCTCGACTCTTCCAACGTTTGATTTTGGTGATTTCTCTCTCGTTTGAGCAAGTGTCTTTGTCTACTATATTGGTTGTCACTAGTTGACCCTGAAACCAAGGAGCATCGCGAACCTGCAGACACCCATGTGCGAACTATCCAGCAAGATCTCATTGATCATGCATGGAGAATTTGACATCGTTGTGGGTGGACTATTATTATATTTCATCTCTCTCCCTTTTTTCCTTTTTCTTTTTTCAGTGCTGCGACATTTCTGGACTATTGATCAAAAGGATCAGAAAGTTATAATAGGTGATACGTGCATGTAGCCGCAATAGCCGAACCCGGCTGGAGCCGAACGGGCTTAGCGACCGTTCGGTTATCTTCCCTGCCCCAATAGCGGCCCCTCCTTGATGACGCACAAGATCATGCCATCCCCATTGTTGTCGGTTATCTGGCCTGCACCACTTCGCTCCTCGATAGCAATCGACCAGTCCCCCCAATCAGCATCCCAAGGCTACTTCGTCAATCGCAGCTGTGCTTGAATGTTTTATAGCACTACAGATTGACACATTTTGTGGCCATGTTTTCCCCGAGCTTGACGTCGAAGCTCTGGAGAAGCCAAGTCCAGGTGAGTGTATGGTGTTTTTAAAGCGTGAACCATTTCTTGGGCTGTGTGAAAATCCGAAGCTGACATGCCTCCTTCCTCTTAGGTACTCTCACGGCAACAATTGAGACGTCTGACTTTACATGAGCCCCAAGCTCGGAGCATTTTGGCGGAGGTTCGGAGTAAACCAAAGTGCACATCACTCAAAGTTCACTGCTCACATATTCATTTAGTTTGACGTCCCGGTACCAAGAGGCAGACTAGCAACAACTCCAGCCGAAGTGGAATCAATATTCTCAGAGCTAGGTAATATTCACAAGCATTCTTTCGGTGACTGAGCTGGTTTAACTGTCTCAGGTACACCATGCATCATCAAGGCCCAACTCCCCCAAAGCCATCAGGCTCAGGGTGTGTTTGAAGATGGCCTAAAAGGGAGATTCAGGAGAGTCCGGAATTCTGAGGAGGCAATAGACATGTCCCAAAGGATGCTCGGCCGCCGTTTCAGGACGACAGAGACGGACGACGGTGTCCTTATTGAAAAGGTTTACGTCACCGAGATGGTAAAGAGCCGTTGTAAATGGCACCTAACAATCACGTTTGACCGAGAAAGGTCCTGTCCAATCATTATCGCATCTCGAACTGGCGGGGAAGCCTTAGATCAGGAGCCGCCTGAGAGACTGCGTACAACTAAGGTTGGATTGACGGAAGGGATCACTTCAGGGGTTGTCGATGAAGTCTCTAAAGTCCTCCACGCAACCCCCGCGGAAAGGGAGAATCTGAAAGACGTTCTTCGTGGGTTATACCAAGTTTTCAGGAGCAAGGACGTCACTTCGCTCGAAGTCTACCCTATCATCAACGCCGTCGATGAGACAATTACCTGTGTCGACACCAAGATTACCATAGACGATGCAGCGAGCAAGAGACAGGAGAACATCTTCGCTCTGAAAGATCGGGCGCATGACGTTGCTGAAGAGGCGGAGGCCGAGAAATACGGATTGGTGTACGTCAAGATGGATGGTAACATCGGCAACGTGGTCAACGGTGCTGGGCTCGCGATGGCAACCAACGACGCTATCGCTCTTCATGGAGGTGCCAGCGCGAACTTTCTGGACGCCGGTGGCCAGGCAACTAAGGAGACGATGGTGAAGGCATTTGAGATTATCTTGCGGGACAACAGAGTCAAGACGATCCTGGTCAACATCTACGGCGGTAAGTTGAAGCAGATTCTGTCGAACGTCCGTGTGACTGATCAAGACCCCTCAAGGAATCACTCGAGTTGACATGATTGCGGAGTCGATCATTGGCGCCGCGACCGAGTTGGGTCCATTGAAGGTGCCCATGGTCGTGCGACTTCAGGGTACCAACTCGGAGCTGGGCCTGAAGATGGTAAGTCAGAGGAAAGTCCAAAGCGATCGCCGCGTTTCTAACAAATTCCCGCAGCTGGAAGAAGCAAATTAGGACTGTACACAGAGGCAGACTTCGGCAAGGCAGCGCAGAAGGCCGTAGAGTTGGCTAAATCCGCAACGTAGCTTTCGTCGATGTCAGAGCCAGGGAGACGAAGTCCTGTCTGAGGTGGCTAGAATTTGACACATATTCTCCAATTTTCCGCAGCGGGCGCCGACGTTTTTGTCTTGAAAAGTTTTACACGTCTTGCATTCAACCACCTCGTGGCGTTCCTAGCCGCGACGCGGCTATGCAGGCTCCCGTCCGATGTGACTTTGACGGTGCGGCTTCGCAGAAACACGCCCACATCCGAGTACTCCCAGCCGGGAAATCTCTCATCAGTCCCACGAGGTCTTTGGATGTCCAGGATTTGTTCATGACGTGGAGTGGCAGGCCGCAGAACTAATGCTGGCTTATCATCTGGGTATCACCATGCATGCGCAAGATTTCGCGTCACAGCGAGGTGGCCAGCGACTCGGATTGCATCAGATGGTCAGTGGCGTTAAAACTCGTCCAGCACTAATGCTTCTCAGCCTCCAACTTGCCTGAGACGTCTGAATTGAGTTGGCTGGCGACCGGACCTCGATCCTCTTTTGGATGGTGTACCACACAACTGCCAGCGGGAACAAGGACTCGACCGGTGATGTTGTGCAGCGGGGAGGGCATCCCGACTTTTAGCTCCCGGTGGCTCGAGGGAGGGGGCGAGCTGAGCTTCTGAGTGAGGGGTTACAAGTCGCCAGTCGTCCAGAAGTTGATGACAACATGGCCCTAGACATGCTCAATGCAAGCGAGGAGAGAAAATCAGGTGTGGTGATTGGTCTGGAACACCAGGCACAAGCATCGAACGGGAAACATGTGTGGAAAAAGCAATTTCGAATGGTAAGGGAAGAATAAGAAAGGGTTTCCCCTCTGATAGCCATCCTTGTCCATGCTTGGCTCCCCTGCAGCTTACCCATGGTATTTCGCCACCATTTTGCCCGGAGACCCATTTCTCATGCAAGTTGACTCCTCTTGACAATAGTTATGGTCAATGTGAATGCCTATGATTCTGGGGAACCTTGAAAACAGACAGGACAGGGTCAATGAAGGTGACATGGTAGCATCTTCAGGTAGGCCAAGATGAGAATCCTTGCGGCAAATCCCATGTTTATCCGATCAGAACATTCGATGGCATAGTGATGCGAATCCCGCGAGCCGAACTTCACCAATGCAGCCCCAAAATCACGATGCGGATCTGATTTCTAACTAATCGACACATCACACTGCGTTCCTTGCATCCGCTCACATTTCCCGTCCGACTAAAGCACGACGTAGTCCAGCCGTCACACCTAGCCTCCGAGTCCAGGCTGGGCGCCGGTCGGCTGCTGCGGCGCAAACATCTTCCCAACTTCCCTATTCCCTTTCTGGAACAATCGCTCAGCCCGCAGTCCCCTGTCGAGCATGCACGTCGCCTGCACGCCGAGTCGATAAGCAGTGCAAGCTCGCAATGGGAAAAAGCAATAAACATACAAGACGCACCACCGCCCACGAGCTGCACCGTCAGAGACCTCTTTGGGCGAGCATTTGCCCTGGGAAACCGCGAATAAGCAAACATTGTCGACCCATGGCCCGTTGGGGCCTCTGCGGGATTGAAATGGGACCGCGTTGCCTGATTTCCCATGGGCTTTTGAAAAGGGCCGTTCCACCGTCCTCCCGCGACATCCATATCAGGGCCGTGAACCGTGAACGTTCTTCCACCGACGCCGCGGACTCGACAATATGGCGGCAACGACAACGGCAGCGGTGCCGTTGGCATCGGTCTCGACAATGGCGACGATTGGGAACGGAACCGCGACGATTCCGCTGGAGAGGCAGAGCCAGATCAGTGTCGTCGCGGTGTCCATTGTGTTCATCATCGTTCCTACGATGGCGCTGATCTTGAGGCTGGTGGCGAGGCGCATGGCACACAGGGCTTTGGATGCGAGCGATTACTGCATCATCGTGGCATGTGTATGTGTTCTTGGGTGCTTTTTGGAGTTTTTCTGGGGCTGACTTGGGGTTTCTTATGATAGGTCTTTTCGCATGCGTTGCAACTCGTCTCGATATTCAGTGTCACTCAGGGCGGAGTTGGGTACCTCTTCCGAGAGATCATCCCTAAATATGGACGGGGTCCCATCATCAAGTTTCTCCAAGTACGTCGCACAGGCTCAGAGCGCGTCCTTGTGAGGATCCCTTCACTAACGTCTCTGTTTTTCTTTGTCAGCTCCTTGTTGTTCAGCAGATCCTATGGGCTGTCAGCCTCAGTCTATGCAAGATTGCCATCCTCCTTCTCTACACCAAACTTTTCTCCACACGACGCATGATCTTGGCCGCCAGGATCATGGCCGGATTCACCGTCGTCTGGACCGCCGTGGCTGTATTGGTGGCCTTCTTCATCTGCCGACCCCTGTCCGATAACTGGCTTCTCGACCTCAAGAACCGAAACTGCGGCAACCAACCTGCGGCAGATGGGACTCTGGGTGTTGTGAACTTGATGACGGATATCATCGTCCTTGTCATGCCCGTGTCTTACTTGTGGCGGCTCAAACTGGAGACGTACCGAAAGGTTGCTCTCATCGCGACTTTCTCGCTCGGAGTCTTGTGAGTCTTGCTGTTGATGGAACCCTCCAGGACTCATGAACTAACGAAAATCTCGTCGGCATAGCACCTGCATTGTATCAGCTCTTCGTTTGTATTACCTTGCGCACCTAAAGTACACGGACGTCACTTTCGGCATTCCCAATGCACTCATCTTCAGCGCTCTTGAGCCCGGCGTCGGTATTACTCTGGCTTGCATACCATTCCTGAGGCCGTTGCTGGGCCGGTCACAATATTCACCAAAGGGAACTGCACAGTACTACACCACGGCAGGAGGGTCGGATCGCACTTCAAGACGTGTTTCGGGCAGGGATGGTTTCGCACTCGTGGCTGATGCGGACAACTCATCCTCGTACCATCTTCAGCAGTACGGGCAAAGGGAACCCATGCCCTCAATGCCCAGCAAGGCGCACACAAGCATGTGCAGCAGCATCCAAGATCGTTATCGATCTAGATGAGTTTCAGGGAGTTCACAGCCTCCACTGATGTACGATTGATGATAAAAAGCAATATGATGAAATGTAATGATAACTACTCAATCAAAGCAACTGGCTCAGTAACGTCCTCAGGCAACTTGCTCCACCTGCTAGTGTAGACTCTTCCATCCTTGATAACAGCCAAGACATTATTCTCAGGCTCATCCAAGATTGATACATCATCTAATGGGTTCTCATTCAGGATCAACAGGTCCGCCGCAAAGCCCTCCCTAACTTGACCCAGGAAGTTCTCCTGCCGAAGCATCCTAGCCGAGTTAACAGTTGCAGATTGTAGTACTTGCTTGTCGCTAAGTGCTTGTTGTCGGATTCCAAACTCCTTGCTCTGTTCAGCCTGCAAGGGGCCGAGAAGGTCCGATCCGTGGCAGATGGTGACCCCAGCTTCGGCAGCAATGCGCAGAGACTGTAAACCTCTCTCGAGTACTTCCTGGTTCTTGCGCTGATTCTCGGGAGGTAGGAAGCCGGCATATTTGTCGGATGCCATAGCGTCGTACGTGACCAGGGTGGGGGTCAGCCAGACTTTGTTCTCAGCCATGAACTCTGCCGTCTCCTTGTCGATAAAGTTGCCGTGTTCGATGCCAGTGACGCCATTCTCAACCGCATGACGAATGGCACGGGGCGTATAAGCATGGGCAGTCAACCAAGTTCCATAACTCCGCGCTATCTCGCTGATAGCCTTGATCGTCAGCAGTGAATTGCGTATTCTCGATTCTATCTGTCGGAGAGGCCACGCCCCCGCCAACCATGATTTTGATAAAGTCTGCGCCAGTTCGGAGTTGCTCTCTTGTTGCTCTGATGCATTCCGGCACTCCGTCAACCACGCTGGACAGACCTGCAGTACTCCCGCAGCATAACTGCGAATGATCATGGGCGCCTCGGCGATCGCCATGACCTCCCGTCTGCGAGAGAGCTTGGTTGGCGATGAAGAGTCGCGGTCCGGGAAACACGCCGTCCTGAATAGCTTCCTTCAACGCAAGAGTCGCGCCACCCGTATCGCGGACGGTTGTGAACCCCTTGCTGAGGATGCGGCCGACTACGAAGGATTGCCGAAGATGAGAGACTGTGTCATCCATGTTGAAGCCACCGTTGAGACCGGCCTCCCCGGGGACAGAGCTGACGTGCACGTGGCAGTCGATCAGCCCAGGGGAGAGATATTTTCCCTTCAAATCGACGACAATGGCGCCGTGCCATTTAGCGTAATCCGCCTCTCCAACGCTGACGCTCTCGACAAGCCCATCTGATATCTTGACAGTCGCATTCTCAATGATAGTGCCTTGCGCAGTGTCAACAACGTTGGCATTCAAAAAGAGGTAGGTTTGTTGCCGGGGAAGCTTCCACGGTTTGATAAGCTTCTCCGGGATCGCAGTTTCGGCTTCCAGTCGCCGGGTGGAAACGCCGGGTGCGGGCCCGATCAAGACGGGGGCTTTGCGGAGTGTCATTGAGTCAATTGGATTGTTCGGCCTCATTCGCGGTCATATAGAGGCAGTCCAGGTCACGGGTTGTCGAGTTGATGTTTGAGAATGAGTTGAACGGTGAGGGGAATCGATGTGCATAGGCCGCCGATAAGCCCGGGTATCGGACACCCGCCCGGTGCGGTGTCGGCAGCGAAGGATTAAACAGCCCCTGGAGGATCAGTGCGTCAACTCACCTTCCTAATCAGGCATTGCAAAGGACCGGCTTTGAATGTTGAAGCTATTGCGATGCGGTGATGATGTGAAATATTATTCTTGTTTTTTCTACGGTTGATCCTCTTCGTTTGGTAGCTGCCGGCCTGTTTTTCGGTATGCGTTGTTCGATAAGCAGCCGCCTTAAATCCCCCTCATCTAAGCTCATCTCAGCAACAACGTCTTGCGGACATCGTTCTTCTCTTTGACTTAGCAGCTTCAAAGTTTTCAGATGTATCAAATGGGAATACAGTGACTTACTTCGTCCAAAGCATTCCCATGAATTGAACAGTAGATACAGCCCCCAGATAGCCCCGTAAACTAGTCCTTGCGGGAGTACTCTTAGTCTTTCAAATGTTCTCGGCAACACATGCGTGTAAGACGTACCTGGAAACTTCTGAAACCCGGTCAGAGTATCTTTCACATCGAGACAATTTGCCATCAACATACATGTACTGCAAGGATGTGCCATCATCGTCTCCACTGCTTCAACGAACAGGACAACTTTCTATGCACAACAAACAGCCTTTTCTTTCCCCACAAGTATTGCGTCCAGATACGGAACATTATGGATTTCAGTCTCTAATATTAATAACTAAGGGGTTTGGTGCCTCCTTCTCGCGTCTCGCGTCTCGCGAGAAGCCATCGCCTGACTTGCACCGAGGGTAGCCGCCGGTCTCCACCCCAAAGACCGGGGCTCGCGGGAATGTCTCGGACATGAAGCTTGAAACACAGCCAGAGCTAGGATTCTCCCGCTCAAAGTTCAGCTTTCTATTCCTCGGGACAAAATATGATTATGAGGTCGACTGAGTCCTGTTTTGTAATCTTTGACCTCCTTCTCAACTTTTGTAGACAACTTCGCAAGATGAGAATTTGTGGGCGTCACGAATACGTCATTTATGGAACCCTGACCAGGTTGTCACAGAGGAGACTACCGCGGCACCAACACCACACACCAAAGTCCCAAGAAGAGGGGTCGCGGCGTGTACAGAAACCCACCCGCGGTGGAAAACTGGACAAGTTAGTAATCGATGGGGTTTCCATGGACCATATCCACTGAAAGGAACCTCTCACAAGCAGTGAGATTTACGCCAAGGAATCGCCTTCGTCGTTTACGAGTTGCTCAAAGTAAACGCCGACACCGCTACAAAAGTCCATATATTCTCACACACTATCGTCAACCCCGGCTCAATCCCCTCTGCATCTTCTCGCATTTCATAATAGCGAACGAGCCCCACATCAGTCAATCGCCATGTCAGATCTCACAGCACTGCCCAAGGGCTCGCTCATCCTCGTCACCGGAGCGAACGGATACATCGGAGCGCATGTCATCGATAACCTACTCAAGCTAGGCTACCATGTTCGCGGTACAGTTCGCGCTGAAAAGCCGTGGCTGAAAGAGCTGTTCGATAAGTATGGTGAGGGTGTCTTTGAGCAGGTCGTCGTGCCGCACCTCGAGGATGAGGAAGCCCTCGGTCATGCCATGACTGGCACTGCCGGTGTCGTGCTTGTGGTAAGAATCTCACTGAAAGTTACGACGGAACACTTCATCTGCTTACATGAAACCCAGGCTTCAGATCTCTCCTTGAGCAACGACCCTCAGAAGGTTATTCCCTTCGTTGTGAAGGCCACACAGAATGCACTTTCAGCTGCAGCCAAGCATGAAAGCATCAAGCGGGTCGTTCTCACCTCGTCTGCCTTTGCAGCATCTACTCCCGAGGCGAATGAAACTGGGGTTGTTGTTGATGAGAACACTTCCAATGAGCGCGCCATCAAGGCAGCCTGGGATCCGAACACTCCCGCCCATCGCATGCCTTTCATGGTCTACGCGGCCTCTAAGGCGGACGGTGAGAAGGCTGCCTGGAAGTGGGTTGAGGAGCACAAGCCGGGTTATGTCTTCAACACTATCCTTCCGAACTTCAACGTTAGTCCTTTGCCATAAGTATTCTCAAACCACCGGAAGGTTTCAAGCTGACGTTCATAGACTGGAGAAATCATGCATCCTAAAATGTCTGGCTCAACCATGAAAATGGCCGCCGACGTGCTGACAGGCAACCACGGCCCCCTGAAGGCCTTCATGCCTCGTTAGTTACAACTTTCTGTGGCGCTTTGAACCTGCACGCTGACAAACTTAAGAACCCTATGTTGACGTCGGTGATGTTGCGTCTTCACATCGTCGCTTTACTCGGCGAGTCTGTCAAGTCCAAAAGGATCTTTGCCGCCGCTCGCCCGGTCAACGTGTCTGACTTCATTGATGTCTTGCGCGAGCTCAGGCCAGACAACAAGCTGATCCCTGAAAAGGATGCAAACGATGGACGTGACCTGACTCAGGTGCTGCCGCTGGCTGAGGCCGAGAAGCTGCTGCAGACGTACTTCGGACAGAAGGGCTGGACACCATTCAAGGAGAGTGTGGAGGCGGGAATTCGCAATTTCTGAGTATCTTACTAGCTACCTGTTTGCGTATGAATTGCACATGAGCCAATTGACCGCAGTCTGTTGAACGTCCACGATCTACAGGTTGAGCTTAGATGAGTTCTATCAATTCTCTGTACCCAAAATGCATTAGAGCTTGGCCCGCAGAGATTCCATCCAAGTGTGAGCTAAAGCTTTCTTCTCATCGACAGTTAGTCCCTTTATACCTTCTCCGTTCGCTCTTTCCAACCACAGCCATTTATCAGACTCAACAACAATCCAATCAGCCATCGCTTCAGCGCAAGCCTTGGGGTCTTCCATGGCGAGAAAATGACCCAACTCAGGGTAAACCTTGACATCAACGCGCCTCGCTTCTCCGGGCTGTTTCGCGTACTGAAGAGCACAGGTTCTGGTTTGCCACAGATCCCTAATGTCAGAATCGCTCGGCGTATCTCTGCCGCCGCAAAGGAAGAACGTGCTGCAGGTGACGTGACCCAGCATGTGGAACATGTCGACAAGCCCGGTCTGATAGACGAATTCTGGCTCTTTAATGTTATCGCCGTGGATGAAGGTTGGCTTGAGGTAGTTGGCGAGCTCGTGGTACTGTTCCGTAACCAGTGAGACTGACTGTGCACTGCTTGGTCCCTTAGGCGCGGTATTATCCTTGTTCCTGATGGCGAATTCCATGAACAGGTCGATGACTTTGGGGTCCCAGGTGCTGAACATCTTTCTGACAGACTTCTCAGCCGCCTCCCGATTCGGCCAATGGGTTCTTCGCCTAAGGGTCATATACTCAAAGCCGAGCCCATCGAGACCCACCTCCGGTGGGCTGATTGCAGGATCTAATAGTATCATTGACGAGAATATACGGCGGCTGAGGACAGACATTGTAGCTCTGTCAACCCCTTAGCCTCAAATCAATCGTTTAGTAGCCTGAGGTCGTTAACTTACATATGGCAGCCTCCCATGCTATGCCCTACCCCTATAATAGGCTGCTTCATCTGGTTCCGGAAGTGCGTCATCAGCTGCAGTAGGTCTTCAGAATGATCTTGCCACGAGACTTGATACAACCAGGTTAGTTTATGGTGCATGCGATAATGGCGGGGAGCAACTCACCATCCGAAAATTGCCAGGCCTCATTTAATGAGAGACTCTTCCCCTGGAAGGCGGAATCTGGCATCCAAATTGAGTGGATACCAAGTCCTCGAACGCTTAGTTGATGTTGCAGGTGACACCACATGGGCTCGTAGAGTTCCTGTTGCTTTCAGCATCGAGTTTCCGAGTCGAATGGCCGTATGTGCTCACCTTTGGAAATCCATTTGCGTGTGCAGCAACAATGGTGATAGCCACCCGGTGAGTTGATGAGACCGTTCGCGGTGAGTATTGCTTGACGGCTAGGCGGACCGATGCAGGTCCGATCTCATTGGCTTTCGGGAGCCTCGGGCATGAGATGACATGCTCATAAACATGAAAGGCTGTCTCAGTCATCTTCGATGATCTTTTAGAAATTGCCGTGGCGTCTATTTTTGCCTTCAACTTTTGAACGTTTATCTGGTCAGATCACAAGAGACCAAGGTATTGGAGGTCGTCATGCTTTGGCCGAAACCTTGAAAAATCGCGCGGGGTTGACTCGCGGGCCATTTTGGGTTATCGGGCATTTTCTGTCGCCCAGATGCGATAATCCAATCTGCCTTAATGATCACAACCCTGACTTTTCTCATTAATGTCATTTTTGATTACATGTAACGTCTATCTCTCTAAGTTCAAGCATCTTTCTATTCCACCCCTCAGGCCTCCCGCACAATATCATGGTCATATTCCGGGTTCACCCAATCCGGCTCGCCACACCGCTGCCTAATAGACCCGCCGAACCAATGCAGCGCCGCCAGCGCGGGGATGCAGAAGAATATCGTGATAATACCGTGTCCCGCAAACGTCCAGGAGTATCCCACGCCGTCGACCCACGGCGCGATGAAGAAGGGGTCGACGAACGCGCTGAAGTTCAGCAGCACGGCGTAGAAGGTGATGACCGCCATGCTCTGCAGCGGGTACGCGTCGACGACGTACGAGCAGATGGCGGTGTTGCCCATCTGGATTCCTGCGCCGACTGTGAAAACGGAAAATCGTTAGCAATTTGCGTCTGTGAGGCAGTGGGTTGGCACCCCAGAGCGCGGTACTTACACAAGGCAAAGGCGACCTGGCCAACCATCCAGTGATACCCCTTATCGATGCTGACGCCCCAGATGATGAGGCCAATAGCTGTTAGGAGGGCGGCGGGGTACGCGAGCCAGAGACGCATCTCGGCCGTCTTGACGCCGTCGTTGCGCTTCGCGAGCTTGACCACAAGCCAGTCGCTGAGCTTGCCGGAGAAGAAGATCTCGGAGATGAGGGTTCCGACGATGAGGCCGATGAAGAAGAGGCTGGGTAGCGGTGTTTAGATATGCGCAATTGAGTGAGAGGGACCTGCAATAGAGAACAACTTACCCCTGAGTCTGCGGAGAGTAGTCCACGTACGCCACCGGAATCATCGTGATGACGGACAACACCCACCAATACCACCCGAAGCAGTACACGCCCGTCGAGATGGGCACGACGGGGAACTTGAACAGCTTGCCGAACCGGATGATGGAGTCCCACGGCTTGGGGTGCTTCATCGCCGGGACGGGCTTGACGTTGATGAACGCCAGCTTCTTCGTCCTCTGGATCTCGACCGCTTCGGCGCCCGTCGTGCCCGTCTCCAAGGCCTTCTCATCCACCACACCCGTCGCCGGCACGAGCCCCTTTGTCTTGGAGAGCATGTAGTCGCGCGGTACAGCGTCTCGGCCAGGAAGGCCAGCTCCGCGGCCAGGATGACGGCGAAGAAGATGGCCGTGAGCCACTGGATCCAGTAGTGGTCGACGAGGTCCACAAATCCGCCGATCAGCGGTCCGGCGAGGAGGCCGAGGTCGATGGCCAGCACCCACAGGCCGACCTTCTGCCCGCGCTCGTGCTCGAAGAACATGTCGTTGATGATGGCGAGGCCGACGGTCGCGGCGGGGCTGACGCCGAGTCCCTGGAACAGGCGCGCGGCCATGTAGCCGCCGTAGGTGCTGGCCTTGGCGGCGCCGATGGTGGCCGCGAAGGCGACGACGGTGCCGAGGATGAAGATGGGCGGCGGCCGATGATGTCGGCGGGCGAGGACCAGAGCAGGGGCCCGATGGCGAGGCCGAGGGCGGGGATGGCGACGGTCCAGTTGACCATCTCGAGGGTGAGGGAGTATTGCTCCTGCAGCTCGGGGAAGGAGGGCACCGTTGTTGTTGTGATGTAGGTGAACATGAAGTAGCTGCGAGTTTGGCTTCGGGTTAGCTGTGTTGCGCATAACGCCAACGCTCCGGAGGAGATGGACGCACAGAGCCATTACAATGGCGAGGATGCTGTTCTTCTGAAAGGCGGACCAGTTCAATGGATCGAGAGGGTCGTCTTGGACGGGCTGTGGGTGGACGCTGAAGCCATCCTTCGTGATCGTGACCTCCTGCGTCGCTTTGCCGACTCCGTGCTCCCCGGATGGCGGAGGGATCGTCTTTTCCTTTTCGGTGATGGAGTCCGCCATCTCGAGTTGCCTTTGCCTTAGCGGTCAAATCTAAACAATACGAAAATGCAATTGAGCGACTGGAAAAAAACCAAGAAAACCGAGTCGCCAGAAAAGGGGTATCTCGAAATCACAAAGTCACCGCGACCAGCACTTCAAACTCAAATCCAAACAACCGGGACAGCGACAGAGATATATCAATTCGCATACAACTTTCTTATCTGGATGATCCTCACTGCATGGCCAGCCAGCAAGGACAACGTCCGACACCCTCCCCCCAGCTCATCCCGTCCTCCCACGCGAAAGGGAGACATGCGCAAAAAACAGACAAGCTTTTTTCTGCATTGCGAGCCGCCCAATGACTGCCCCAGACGCCTGTTAGTAAATCAGTTTGAATAAGCCCATCCGGCCATCCTACTGGACAAAAATGGCTCTGGTCGATGGCAATTGTGCCTCTTGAGTGGTCGCAGAGCTGCCGTAGATAAGGCAACCCGGGAGGGGGGGAAGGGAAGGGATCTTGTTGTTCCCGGGGGAGACAAGGGGGGACCCGCCAAGAGATAAGGACCGTCGCATCTGCAGCACAGCAGCCCATCATAGCTCTTATCTGCCCATATTCTGGTGCCCTCAAAAGCTGGGACTACCGTTGGAAGCAAGAGTGATGACGACCAAGACGTGCAGAGCCTGATAAGATGCCGCTGCACCCCCGGGAAGTATGTTGCAGATGCATTTGGTTGCCTCGAAGCAGAAAGGCTGCTACACGTCCTGCAGATTTGCGGGGCGCGGATGAGATTCTGGAAATGCCCTCAGCTTCTGCTTGCATGAGGACGACGTTGGAGGACTGATAGTTACAGCAAAAATAGACACAGGATGAGATGATTTGGGACATGTGTTTAATCGCCAAATTTACACATTTAGGAAGAAGGCGTTTGGCGGCTTATCGTGGCGTGGTGGCTGGTTATTGTTCAATCTCCACGCATGGCTTGGGCGAAGGTTTCGGATGGGATGATCACCCTCGTGGCACGGTCGCGCGCCGTTTTGGAGGCTTGGACAACGTTTACTACTGTTTCTCAGCTCTTAACTGGGCTGACTTGAAAGAATCATGTTTCACAGACTTCATTGACGTCTGCAGATTCTGCATATCTCCAGATCCACGAGAGCGGTACGGTTCCATGACGACTTCGAAGAGTGACACAGAGATGATCTTGCCGTCATCCAGGCACCAAATGCCGTGGCACACCTCGCTTGCGCCCATCCCAGGATTCCAGAGATACCCATTCAAGATCTGCCGTCCCCCCGCGATTGGTCTCCCGCGGTCGAAGAACTGATCAATACCAATGTCTAAAAGACATGCAACCTCTTTTCATGCCGGGCGATAAGCGAGGATCGCGTGGGAGAGCCAATGATGAGTGCAGGAGACTTTGGTTCTGATACTACTCAACACCAGCCACAGAAGCAATCCAATCCATGTGTGGCGCTGACAAGTGGCTGCGGCTGTGGCTGGTGAGGCTGGTAACGCCGTGTGTGGCTTGCGTCGGTGCGCAGAGGAATCCCGTCAAGCGTCACGGTATATATCCATGCCAACTCAATTACAAAGTCAAGCTTTCTCCTGAGATGTATTGAATCATATGGCGGGGTACAGCCAGAAAGCCACTGATTGCATGGGGCATTTCATGACTCCCGGCGGTCGGCAAAGCCGGACGGAGAAACGACCCGAGTCATGGAGTTCGGACGGCGGAATGCTCCCGGTTGCTTGTAACGGCTTTTTTTTTAACTACGGGGGCCCCTTCAATTCTTCCCCCTCGTGCATGGATCGAAACGGGATGGGAAATAAGGGCGTTACGGCTTGATTGCTGCCAACCTAGCGAAGGATAATCCGAAGATAGTGGCGAAATATCAACCTAAGGGCCTGATAATCTCCCTGATCTGATCCAAAAAATCATGCTTTAGCAGTACTTTAGTGACTCTAGGCAGTAGATCTGTAGCATAGGTCAGCAGTAATATACCTTATATAAGCAAGATAAGGGGGATTACCTTTATTAAGGGTAGTAGAGCTTACTATAAGCTCTATGCTACTTATAGGATATTCCTATTATTAATTTTATATTCCTCCTATATATCTTTTACTTATTAACTATATTATTAGTATAATAAAGATACTTTAAAGTTAATAAATAGCTATTAATAGCTTATTTAATAATAATATATTTAATTAGTATATTATTAAATCTAATACTAAAGATAATATAGTAGCTTAGAAGTCTAATCCTAGCCCTAGTATTTAGCTAACTAATATATAAACTAATAGCTAAGTTAATAATATCTAGCCTAATAATAATATTAATAATACTTAAATTAATAGCTAGATTAATAATACCTAAGCTGATATAGTTCTTAATATTTAAGCTATTTAAGATACTTAGCTTTAACTTATATAGAGGCTAGAGTATATCTAGAAGTTTTTTAAGTTATATTTTAACTTATATAAGAGGAGATAACTCTTTATAATAAGTAATAAAAAAACAGCTTTATACTTTGTAATACTAGAGACTCTCCCTCTAATAAAAGCACCTTTCTTTAATATAGTTAGTTAGTTTATAATTACTAACCTAACTAATAAATATAATAATATATACTAAATATATTACTAAATACTTCAGCTTATTAATAAGTCTAGTATTAAGTATAATAATAAGAGTAGTACTATTAGTATTACTAAGCTTATATAAGAAGATTAAGTTAAAAAGAACTTAAGATATATTCTTATTAGATAGTAAAGCTTTCTATATATATAGCTTCTATAATATATTATAAGTTAGTATTAAGCTAATAAGTATTAGTATTACTAAGGTTAGTAAGCAGAAGCACTATAATAATAATAATAATAATAATCTTATAGAGGTTATACTAAGCTAGCTACTAAAGTGTTAATAGGCTGCTAACTAGGACTTTACTACTAATACTTTAAGCTTAGTTACTACTAATAATATATTAATAATATATTAAAATAGCCTAACTATTAATAAAAAAAGCAACAGCAGTAAAAATAAAACAGGAGATAAAAAGCAAAGCTACCTAAGTAATTTAAGATAGCTTTAATAACTTAGCAACACTAACAAGCAAGGCAATAATTACCTATAGAATTAAGACTTATAATACTAATTTTAAATATTAACTTAATACTAAAAGTATTTTAAGGGCTAGCTTATATTTTAAAGAGAACCTCTTAGGCACCTCTATATTTAACACGCTACTAAAAATAGCAAAGTTATTATTCTTAGAAAAATTTAATATTTTAAGTAGTAATAAGAAAGTTAACAAAGTTAATAATAAAGAAGCAGCTATAGAAAGCAGTAAAATTAATATATTAATAGAGAGTAATAAAAAAGATAGTTATAACAGACTTTAATATTAATAAAACCTTATTTCTTATATAGCTAATAAAAAAGCCTAAATTTAACCTCTAAACCTATAAAATCTGTTTTTAGTATTAAAAAAATCTACTAATAACACTAATAAGAGCAATAAGAGTTTTTTATTAGGTTTTTAGAAAAGTAGAGGAGTTAAAAAAGCAAGCTAAATATTATATTAAATATTATATTAAATATCGGCTTTTTTTTACTTAAATTAACTATATTAACTTGCTAACTACTACTACTACTACTACTCCTCTATCTCTAACTACTACTACTAATATTAAATTAATAATTAATGTTAGCACAGGTATAAGAGTATTCAAGGGCGTGGTATATACACCTATATAGTATAGGGTTATAGATAGAGATATATTATAATAAAAAGTGATAATCTTTAGTATTTATAGGTATTTATTTATATAGATAATTAATAGAGAAGGAATATATTATAATAATTCTAGTTAATATAGTTAGTAAGTTATATCTTAAAATAGGGGAAAAGGAGGGGAAAGATAACCTGAAATATAAACTATAAAGCTCTTAATTATATAAGTAGGATTATATAATATAAAGATTATATAAGTATTTATAAAGTTATACGTTATAATAAACTAAACACTTTATATAAGGTTATATATAAAAGTCTATTTATTTATTTTATATAGAATATTTAAGTAAGTAGATTATTCTTGTATTATTATTATTATTATTATATTAAGACATTATATGTTAATATCCCCCCTTCAAGTATATACAGTTAATTTAAAAGTATATAGCTTACTTACTTAATATATATATACGTTATAGGTATAAAAAACTTAAAAACTCCGTGGGAAAAAATAAGAAAAATATTCCTATATATATAATATATATATAACTAGTTAAAAAACTCTTATAAAATAACCTTATAAGTAAAAGGTTTTAAGAGAAAAAACTAGTATATTATTTCAGTAATAATATTATTATTATCTTATATATTATAATTATTATTATTATTATTATTATTATTATTATGTTTTATAGAGTGCTTAACCTATATAAGCAGGTATTATAGTTCACCTTATATAGTATATTATAATACTCTAAACCTAATAGTAGTATTTTAACCTATGCTTAATCTTAATAAAGTAAATAAATAAAATCTTATATTATAACTAGTTATTAATGCTTAGCTTAACTTATCTCTAGCTCTAGCTGTATAGAAGAGGGTAGGTAGGTAGGTAGTAAAACGTACTAGTGAGAGCGTTGTTTGTAATACTATTGTTAGCTGCTTAGTAATAGCTTAAACTTATACTTAAGGGTATAAACTTAATAGTATAACTCTTTGCTGCTATAGCTAGAAAGGTTATTATAGCTAAAAGGGTTATTATAGCTATAGGTATAAGAACTTAACTGTTTAAATGAGGCCTTAAGCTTGTTTTTTATATCCTCTTATATATATAGCAACTATAATATCTTTCCCCCTCTTTGAATACGTGTGTAAGCTAAGTAAGGCTAACCTAGACGACTTAATTTATAAGACTAAGGTTAAAGATATTAAGGGCTTTAAGTATATTAACCTTTTTTATACTAATAAGATAACCCTTCTTAAGTTCACCTAGCTATATTTAGTTAAGGCTATGACTAAAGAAGATAATAAAAGGTAGCTATAGGGCTTTAAAATTAATATAGATATAGTTAAAGCTAGTAATAATAATCTTAACGCTTGTAATTACTTTATAGGCTTCTTTGAGATAGCTAAAGTAGCTTAAAGGGAATATTAGTAAGTTAGGAAGGGTGAATCTAGTGTTAAGAGTATAGCTGATAGTAGTAGGGCTTTTTGTTAAGACTGTGTAATAGGGTAGAAGATATTATTTATAATACAGACTTCTAAATAGTAGAGGAGATAATAAAAAACAGGTGTAAACTAAATATAGCGTGAAGGGTAGGTGTAGCTTAGAGGAGCAAAGATGGAGGCAGCTAGAGGAAGGCAGTTAAGGCTTGTTATAATAGTTGAAGTTGGAAGAGTGTGGAGGTGAAGCTTCAGGGGGTTAAGAAGTTTGAGTTTGAACTACAGTTATATAACCTGAAGGTTATCAGCAGTAAGCAGAGGGACTAGCTTAGCTTTTATAGCTAATACTAGTTAAATCTTATAATATTAGGCCAGCAGCCTTATTATTATTATTATTATAATAAATAATACTTAATAATATGAAAATATAACTTTACCTTAAGGCTTAGTTAAAATATTAGTAAATTAGATTTAGATTTATATTAATATAAATAATATATCTTTATTTAATAAAGAGTCTCTAGTAAAATAATATCTTATATTAATATACTTAGATTTCTTATAAAATTCAGGATTTTTAGCTAGTTTTTTAGCTATAATATTATCTATAAATATTTTAGGTTTATTAATTAATTTAAAGCCTAGATTTTTCAAATTAAAATTATAAATATTATATAGATAAATAGCTTCTTAAATAGATTTAGTTAAAGCTATATATTTAGCTTTATAAGTAGATAAAGCTACTATTTTTTACTTTATAAAGCTATAAGATATAATATTATATAAACCTTAGTAAAATATATAAGCTAATATAGATTTTCTATTATCTAGGTCTCTAGCTTAATTAGAGTCTAAATAACCTATTAAATCCTAAATTATATTATTATTATAGTTATAATAAATTCCCTTATTAGGATATTTATTTAAATAACCCTATAGATAATCTAAAGTAGAAAAATACTCTTTAGAAAGGTTTATAGTATATCTTAATAAGATATTAACTATAAAAGCTATATTAAATCTAGTTTTTAAAGCTAGATATAGTAAAGCTTCTATTTACTATTAAAATTATAATATTTCTTCCTTAGTTATATAATATTTATTTATATATAATTTTATATTATCTTTTATAAGTATTATTAATAGGTTTATATTAGTTTTATTATATTTATTTAATATTTTTTATATATATTTTATTTAATATATAAAAATAGACTTATTTTACTTATTTATATTAAATTTATAACTTAAAAATATATTAGGCTTTCCTAATAGTTAAATTTTTATATATTACCTTAAATTATTATATATATAATTACTAGTAGTAGTATTATTAGCTACTAGTAATATATTATCTATATAGTAATATATTATAGCTTTATATTTATTTTTATTTAATATATATACTACTTTATTATAAAGTGAAATAATAAATCCTAATTTTAATAATATTCCTTTTAAATAGTTATATTATAATCTAAGACTTTATTTTAAACTATATAAAGCTTTAATAAGTTTATAGTAATATTTATTATTTTTTAATTTATAATTATAATTAGAATTAAATTCTAATTTATTAGTAGTTTTATTATAAATAAAACTAATAGGTATAGTAATATAAATATCTATATCTATATCTATATAAATAAAAGTAGTTATTATATTATATTATAATAAAATCTAGCTTTCTTTTATAGTAAAAATTACTATAAATCTATAGCTTTTAGGTCTATAAGTAGTAAAAAAAGTTTCTAAATAATTAATACTAATATATTAATTAAAACTTTAAACTACTTATCTTACTTTATATTTATAGGTATTATTTATTTTATCTTTTAATTTTATAGTATATACCTATCTACTACTTAATAGATAAATATTATCTAGTATTTATATAATTTTCTAAGTATTAATATCTTTTATTTAACTTATCTCTAATTATATAAGTTAAATCTAATTATCTTTATAAAGAGAATTTAAAGTTTATTTAATATTAAAGAGCTTATCTAATATAATAACTAATAATATATATAAAGCTTTTTTATTATTATTAGTTATAATATTATTATTATTTATTTTATAACCTTTTAAAATAGAGTAGTCTTCTAAGGTAAATAATAGTATATTTTTATTAAAAATATTATTTTTAACTATATTATTAACCTATTAGTAGTCTTTTTTAGCTTTATCTATTATAGAGGGGATTTCTATAAAAAACTTAGATTTATTAGTATTTATTTCTCTATTATTAATACTAATAGTTTTCTTACTATTATTATTTATTATACTTATATTAGTATTAGTACTATAACTATTATTATAAGATATAGTATTATAATTATTATTACTAGTATTAATATTATTATTATTAATATTATTATTATTTTTATTAATATTAATAAATCTTATTATTTAGATTCTTAAGAGTAGAATCTTTTATAATATTATTACTATTTATAGTACTATTTTTATTACTATAAGAAATAAATTAACTAGATATATCTCTTTATAGATTATATTAAGTAGTACTCTATTTATTATTATTAAGTATAGTACTACTATTAGTATCTTTAAAGTAGGTATTTATACTTATAAGAAGTTTTTTATAATAAGAAATAAAGGTATTCTCTAAGATTTTAATATTATAAGACTATAAAACTCTTTTTAGTTATATATCCTAGATTTTATACTTATTAGATCTATAATTAATTATAAAACTTTAATATACTTTTATATTTAATTTCTTAATTTTAGGATCTTTATTCTTATAGTAGTATAAGCTACTCTATACTTTAATATTATTTATATTAAGTTTTATTTTATTTTTTAATTTATAAAGCGTTATATAATTAATAGAGGAATATAGAGTCCTATTATATATATAAAAAGTAGTATAAAAAGCTTTACTTTATAAATAGTATAGTAAACCTAAGTTATATAGTATTATTCTTATTTTATTAATTATAATATATATAGTATGCTCTATAAGTCTATTAGGTTTATATATATAAAGAGGTTTTATATTATAGATAATCCTACTATTAAGATATATAGTTTTAATATATTTATTAGAAAATTCTTTATTTCTATTAGTAGAGATTTCTTTTATTCTTTTATTATTATTATTATTATTTACTTCTACTTAAAATTTAAGAAAAGTATTACTTATAGTTTCTTTAGTTTTATTTTTAAGTAATTTTCCCTAGATAAATTAGATATATTTATCTATAAAGATAATAAATAAATTATATTTATTATAAGTAGTAAGCGTTATAAGCCTATATAAATCTAAAGCTATATAATCTAAATAATCTAGATTTTTATTATAAACCTATAATTTACTCACCTTAGTTATAAATTTACCTTAAAATAGGCTTTATAAGGTAGTAATTTATTAATATTTATATTTATATCTAAAATTATATTATCTTTTATTTTTAAAAGACTTTATATATAAATATAACTAAGGCGTTAATACTATAGTTAGAGGCTATTATTATTATTATTATTATTATTATTATTATTATTATTTATATTTTTATTAGTTATAGTATTATATATATAACGTGGTTGATAAGCGAAGCGATCAGACAAGCGAAGCGATCACCCAACCCCAACCACAGCACATTTCTAACTCGTACACAACACCCACAGAATCAATTGAGTTCAAACTACTCAGAAACCTCTTCATTAGATGTTTCTTCAATAAACTGACATGTTCGCGCATTATGACCAGTGTTCCCACAGACACCACATCGCCGTTGACCTGTTTCCGTCCTCGGCCGACAGCCACTACTCCGGCGCGTTTCCTCCTCAATCTGAGCTGTCGCCTCTCTCTGCGACTGAAGGTCCTCAGCCTCAGCTACAGTAAGACTTCCTCCTTGTCTGAGACGTGTTTTCTTAGCCCTTCTATGTTGGCTAAGTAGGTTATTCTCTTCCTGAAGGATCTGGACCTCAGACCTTAGTAAGGCAATCTGGTGCATAAATCCCTGCGCTCCCTTTGATAGATGCTCTACAGCTTCAATAATTGAAGTTGGGGAGCTATTCTGATGGCGAGAGATCCTCCTTTTGATGAGTTCAGACTGAGAAGACGCCTCAGTTGGGTTGTTTGGCGTCTGAGAAGTCCACGTGGGGGGTGTTGTTGGAAGGGACCCTGGAGGCGTTGGAGTGTGTAACTTGATATCAAGCTTTGAAAGCACACTTTCAGCACTTAGAGGGACAAGCCCAGCCCCTCTGAAACCTCCCTGGATGTTTTTAACTGTGAGGGCTTGTGTAAATGCCTCGCGAAACGCAGGGAAGAAGTCTTCCTTTGTAATATGCGTATTACCCTGGCGTATCTTATCCTCAATTTGTCGACCATAAGCCTTCTTTAGTGGCCTAAAACACCCAACATCTAAGGGCTGAAGCAGATGAGACGAATGGGCTGGCATACAGAGTGTGACGATATTGTTTTCCTTACAATATATCTCAAAGTTAGCAGCATGGTGACTTTCATGCCCATCAACAACGAGGAGGCGATAACTGCCACTTGCACGCGGTTTTGTATGCCGATCAAAGTGCTGGAGCCAATCTAGGCCTCTTTCGTTTGTTGTCCATCCGTTTTCAGACGTTGCGATAACCCAGTCGCGTGGGAGACTGGTTTCTGTATACCACGTGGAGAGGTGATATTGGCCTGCAACGATGATGTACGGCGGAACGCTATAGCCTGACGAGTTGATAGCCTGAATGACTGTAACCCATTGACGGTCACCAGGCTGCATCATTTTCGTGTTTGAACGCCTTTCGGAACTTGTGACGACCATCCCGGATGCAATCTGGCCCATCATAAACCCAGTCTCATCGAAATTATAGATATCAGAGTCCACAATGCCGTATTTCGCGATTGTATTCGCCACAAGACGAAACCACGCGTTTATCGCGTCTGGATCTTCGCATTGGGCCCTCTTATAGTCATACTTGCGAAAAAAGCGCGTCCGGAGCTGCGGTTGTCGCTTGATAAAGTTCGAAGCCCAGCGCTTCCCAACTGGGGGCGCGTCGCGGTCGGCAAGCAGTCGATTGGCCATATCTTCCACACCACTGATGCGAGGAGGAAACGATCGGGAATCCAGGTCGAGGATATACTCAACTAGCTTCTCCTCTTCAAGCTCCGTTAGTTTGCGTGAGTTAGGTATAGTATCACGTCGTGATAGCTTTCCCTTTATTCGGTCGCGTAGCGTTGAGTAAGGCACTGAGTAGATCTGGGATGCAGCTCTTAAGCTAAGATTATTGCTTCGTTTGATTGCTTGGGTAGCTAAGTTCAATTGAGCTTCTTTATTTGCTGATGACATGGTTGTGTGTAGTGTAATGTAAATGTAAAGGTAGGAGATAGGTATGTTGCGGTCGGGTGATCGCTTCGCTTGTCTGATCGCTTCGCTTATCAACCACGTTAATTATTATTATTATTAATAGGAAATTAGAAGAAATATAAATTATTTTATTTTACCTCTATAGTAATAATATAATCTTTCTTTATATTATATAAAATAAGTTATTTCTATATAATAGAAGTAATACTTAATAAATCTAACTTAGATTAACTAAGTAGATTAATACCTAGTTTAGATATATAATAAATATCTTTTAATATAATTTTATTATTATTAGGATATATAATTAAATTACTTTTTAGTAGAGAAATAAGACTTTTTACTTCTCTCTATTTAATAGGTTTATTTATTTTTATTTTATTTACTAAAGAGTATAGTTTTAACTATATATATAGTAGTAGTAGTATTAATATAAAAATCAACCGTTTTTTCAATTTAGTTAAAACTTCTAACTTTTCTTTATTTCTTAATAATAGATTAGTTAAAAATAACTTAAAGAAGGATTATTAGTATTTTTATTTATATTATAAGAAGTAGTAGTAGTATAACCTATATTTTCAAAAATAATATCTTCTTTTTCTTTTTTAGAAGATAAATCTATTAATTCTATAAAATTAGGATTAAGATTATTTAAAGATATAAAGAGTAATATTACTAATAGTAGTTATATTAACTACTTCTTTCTCTTTTTCCTTAGTAGTAGTAGTATTAGTAGGTTTCTTCTACTAATTAGATGCTTTTTTAAGATATAAGAAAGCGTAATTTTCTTTAGAATAGTTAGTTTTCTTATAATTTTTATAGTATAAACCTTTCTATTTTTTCTAGGGTTTTTTAGATATTATTATTTTTTTCTTTTATTTTTATTGTTTTTATTACTTCTTAGTTTTTATTTAATTTTTATTATATTTATTACTTTTAGTAGTATTATTAACTACTTCTTTACTTCTTTTTCTCTTATATTTATCTAGAAAACTAGTATATAAAGAGTTAAAAGTATAAGTAGAAAGGTTAGTCCTAAGAAACTAAGTTATAGAGGTTATAAAAGCTTTAAAAGTCTTATTTAGACTATTAAGTATATAAGCTATAACTACTTAATTAAGTAGTTTTAGCTAGTTATAGGATAAATTATCTATAAGTTCTTTTATTTTATTAATATAATCTTCTATAGAATTAAAGTTATCTAAAGAAGTATTAAAGAACTCTTTATAGGTTAAAAACTTATTTATAAAACCTATAGGCTTATATAGCTTTTTAAAGTAATCCTAGGCTTTAAAAGTACTATTATTATCCTTAATTACTCTTAAAAAGCTATCTTTATAGAGTAATTATATATAGCTTAAAGCTTTATTACCTTTATCTATATTAATATTAGATTTAGGTTTAGTTAAATCTATAGTTATATCTTTACTTATAAGGAAGGCTTTAATATATATAGCTTATATCTTATAATTCTTAGAGCTTATAAGCTTAGGTATATTAACTTTTAAGTTAGCTATTATTACTTTATAGGATATAGTATATAGTTATAAGCTTTATAAAAGTTAAATAATAGTAAAGTTATATAACTATAGAAGCTATTAATATATAGTATAGTAGTTTATATAGTAATATTATATAATAGCTATAAACCTAGAGGTCTAAGGTTTAACTATTAAAAAGAAGAGTTTTTTCTTTATAGCTTTCTCTTTAATTAATATTTTCTTTAGTTAGACTATAGTCTAACTAAGGAGATAAGTATCTTATATAGTAAGTTAGTTAAGAAGAAGTCTATTAAGCTATAAATATAAGTTTAAACTAGATTAGAAGTAAACTAGAGGATAGTTTAAATAAGTAATCTAAAAGATATAGATTAAATAAAGTAGTAGTAAGAGACTATCTACTTAAAGAATGATTAATAGAAGTATAGTTAATTTATATAAGATTAGTTATATAGATTTAAAAAAGGTATCTCTTATAGAATTAGACTACTAGTCTAACTAGTATATTTAATTTTATAAAAGTAGTATAAATAGAAAATTATTTAAAGAAGTAGTTTTTAGTATATATAGCTTTTATATATAGATAAAGTTTAATAAGGAAGTAAAGTAAAAGTAAAGAAGTAGTAAAAACTAAAGTTATTTCTAAGCTAGGCTTATAACCTATTAGTATAAGTATAAAAGTATTTAGAAGTATAGTATATATACTATATAGTATAAGGTTATAGAGAGATATATTATAATAAAAAGTAATATCCTTAGTATTTATAAGTATTTATTTATATAGATAATTATAGAGAAGGAATATTATAATAATTCTAGTTAAATAGTTAGTAGGTTATATTCTAAAGTAGGGAAAAAAGACGGGAAAGATAACCTAAATATAAGCTATAAAGCTCTTAAATATAAATAGGATTATATAATATAAGAGATTATATAAGTATTTATAAAGTTATAGGTTATAATAAACTAAATACTTTATATAAAGTTATATATATAAAAGTCTATTTGTTTATTTTATATAGAATATTTAAATAAGTAGATTATTCTTATATTATTATATTATTATTATATTAAGACGTTATATATTAATAATATATAAGTAATCTTTATAGTTATTAGCTGAATTACTAAAGATAATAATATTATTAATATAGATATAGATAAAGTTATAGTAGGTGAAAAACAAGCTATTTATATATTACTGCTTATATATTAGGGAGTTTTTAAACTTCTAGGGAGCTATATTATATTACTTTAAGTTATAATAAGTAATAATAATAACTTAATTATAATACTAAGAGTAGATTAGAAGTTAGTAAAAAAAGCTAGTAATATTAAGAATAGTAATCTAGTATTTATAGGTAATAGCGTTAATAATATTACTTTAGTTAGGTATTAAGTAGAAATTATTAATAATAATATAGTTAAAGAAGTATAAATTAATAATAGGTTATAGCTTTTTAGTAATATTATTAATAATCTGATAAATAAAAAAGAATAAGTAAGTAATAAGTATAGGTTATTTTATCTACTCTAGTTAGCTCTATATATAAAAGTTATTAAAAAACTTATTAGTAAAAGCTTAATCTTTATAGCCTAGAAAGTAAAGCTAAGTAAGCTATATTTAGTTCTACTAGCTTTTTAATAAGCTTTATATATATCTAATCCTTATTAGAAATAGAGATAATACTATAGTTATAGAAGATATTAAAGGAGTTAATAAGCTTAAAAAACTAACTAGTATTACTATTACTATAAATAGCTACTAAGATATTAACTTTATTATATTTAGAAAGCATTTTAGTAAACTTAGAAATACTGTAATATAGAGTAGTATAATTAGTAGCTTCTAGGCTAGAAATAAGTATTCTATTATTACTAACTAAGCTAATAAATAGGATATTAGGAATATAAAGTTTATTAGCCTTAATTATAAGAGTAATAGCTTCTTATATAGTATATACTTTAGAGCTAAGTAGTAATATAGTAAGAATAGTACTAAGCTACTATTTAGCTATATATTTAATAGTTTTAGTTATATTATTATAAGCTATTATTTTAAGGAAGCTATCTATAATAAGATAGTAGTTAGAGATAGTAGAAATTACTAAAGAAATATAGATATTACTTATAATAACTACTACTAAAAGTGAAATAGAGATAAATATTTCCCTATTAAGAGGAATACTAATAGTATTTATATTATAAATAGGGCTAAATTCCTAGAATAGTAGCTTATAATAGAGAAGTTAAGTAGATATAACTAGCTTCTAAGTAGACTAGAAAGTAACTATTATAGTAATAATATTAATCTTAATGCTATAAGTTAAATAGAATAAGATATTAAGTAGAAGTTTAAATATAAAATTATTAATTACTTTAGTAGTAATAAAAAAGTAGCTATTAATTACTATATTATTTATAAAACTTAAGATATAAAAGTTAAAAATAATTTTACTATAGATCTAAATACTAGATTTAATACTATCAAGTATATAGTAATAGCTATAATCTTAAGTAGTAGTATTAGTAAATTATTTAGCTTAATAGTAGTTAATAAGAGTTATAAAGCTACTTATATTAAGGTATATTTCTATTAGACTCCTACTAAGGGAAGTAGTTATACTAATATAGAGATAAGTAGAGGTCTTAAAGAGGTATTAAGAGCTTAGTTAAGGGTTAGCCTTTATAATAATAAGCTAAATAAGATATTAGTTAGTAATATCCTAGCTAGAAGTAATATTACTAGTAAAGTAGTTAAGAGATATATTATTAAAGTAGTAAATAGATATATTAGAGTTAGAATTATCTATAATAAAGTTAATAATAATATTTAACTTATTACTAATATTAATAACTTAATATCTCTAATTCTTAAGTTACTATATATATTTCTTTATATCTAACTTATTATTATAGATAATAGTATTAATATAATAGATAAAGCTATTTTTACTAACTAATTTATAGAAATAATACTAAAAATAGTACTAATTACTACTAGCTAGCTAACTTTATTAGTAGGATTACTAACTATTGTATTATTTATTTTTAGGATAGTTAGGCTAGATAATAGGTTATTTAGAGTAAAAGTAAAGTTAGTTCTACTAAGATAGGTAGAAGCTATTATTAGAGCTTTTAGAGAAAAAAAGCTAGTATACTTATTAGCTTTACTAAGGTTAATAAGTAGGTAGTATATTCTAATAGTATTATTTATTACTAAAAAGTATAAAGTTATTAAGAAGAACTATATTACTAGCTAAGTAAGCTAAGTATTAGTTTTCTACTTAGAGTATATCTTTAAAAGTATAATACTTCTTATTAAAGTAGTTAAAATAGTCAGTAATAGTATTACTAAAATATAGTTTAGAGTAAAAGATATATAACTAGGGGTTAAAAATATTCTTAAGCTATATTAGTAGCTAGAGGTTAGTAATATTACTCTAAGCCTTAGTATAAAAAAAAGTAGCTATAGTAAATATTTATAATAGTTTATTTCTAATAATATCCTTAGTAGTAAAGGTATTAGAACTAAACTAAGTAAGAGTAGTAGCTAGGTAGATATTAAATATATAGTAAACTAAGTTATACTAGTAATTAAGGTTAGCTATTAGAGTAATTTACTTAACCTCAGAGAGCTACTTTCTATATTAAGCTATAGTAGTATTATAAAGTAATTAGTAGAGCTAAAAGTATAAAGTTTTATAATATTACTTAGAAGAAGTAGTATCTTATATAGCTTAGAGCTAGAGTTCTATATTGTAAAAATAAGCTTACTTACTATTAAAAAAATATTACTTTTAGTAAACTTATTAATTAGAATATCTAGCTAGAAGATATTAATATTAGTAAAATACTAAGTAGTTAGAGCTAGTAGTATTATAGATATTAAGGGTATTATAATAGGTTAAATATATATATTAGTAGGTATAATAAGTATAGCTAGCTAGTTATAAGCTAGGAAAAGAGCAGTTTAAGCTAATATTATAAGCTTTAAATAACTAAATAGATTTTTAAAATACTTTAACTAGTTAGAGATATTAGCTATACTAGAGCTTTATAGTTTCTAATAGATAGTATTACCTAAAGAAAGAGAACTAGAAAGCTTAGTAAAGTATATTAGTTTTACTACTAGTAAAATTAATAAGAGAATAGAAGAGGAATACTATATATCTAGAAGTAGAGTTATTAGAAGTATAATAGTAAAGAGAAGCTTTATAAAGATACTAAGTATAAATAGTATATAGAGTAGTTTATACTAGCTTAGTATAAATAGGTTTAATACTATAAAGTCTAAGAAGTAAAGTAGAGTTAATAATATATTAGATATATCTAAAAAGTAAGAAAATATATTACTAAGATTAGTATTAGAGTTAAGAATATTATTTTAAGCTATAATACTAATAAAGTATTTAACTATATAAAAAATACTTTAAACTTTACTAAAGAAGTTCTATTTAACTAAGTAGTTATTTAGAATAATTACTATAAAGTTAAAGTTAGTAATCTTTATACTAAAGTTATTTAAAACTAGAGAGAAGATAATAGTAAAAAGCTAAGTAATATTATAATAAAGTAAGTTATTAGTAATAGAAGTAATAAAGTAATAAAATTATACTTAATATAATAATAAAGCTATTAAGTTTCTTAAACTTAGGTTTATATTAGACTAGTCTAAAGTTACTTAAGAAGGTAAAAAATTTTTATATAGGGTTATAGTAAATAGTTTTAGAGTTAAAACTATTCCTATAGGTATTAAAGTTATAAATTAAAGTTTAAGTTTTCCTATTTAGTATAGTAAGTTAAAAATATTATAAGATCTTATTAATATTAACTTTTTAATACTAAAATTAGAGAGATAAGAGTAAAAAGTTATACTACTACTTATTACCCCTCTATATTACTAATAAGGTTAGTCTATAAGATAGTAAGCTTAGTATAAAGGTTACTAAAACTAGTATAAACCTAGATACTAAAAGTAAGTCTAGAAAGATAAGATATAAAAGGTTATCTTATTCTAGGTTATAGCTAGACTTAACCTTTATAAAAGTTAAGCCTAGCTGTTCCTCTAGTGAGGGCAACACTATAGCTAATAAGATTTATATTACTATTAATAAAATTAAAGATATAGAAGTTACTATACTTTATAATAAAATTACTACTTTTTATATTATTACTGAGGTTTAAAAAACTAGAACTAAATACTTTATAGCTAAAAATATTAACACCTCCTCTACTAAGTATAGTTACTTTTCTTCTATATTTAATTAATTAATAAACTAGGAGTAAATAAGTTAGTTACTATGAAATATAGTTAGGTTAAGATATTAATAGAGAAAAGCTAATTATATATAATCTAGAAAGAAGATAGTTAGGATAACTATCTCTAAGAGGGAAGTATTTATTATAAGCCTTTTTATCCTTCTAAGCTTAAGCTAGCTAAGTATATAATTATTTATATACTTATAAGGATTCTTTATATATTAGATATAAAGAGTCTAAGCCTTATAAGTAGAGAAAGGTATCCTTCCTAGATAATAGAATATAAGACCCTAGGATTAATTATATTTATATTCAGACTACTATTATTCACTTTGTTTATACGCAGTTTTAGCTGCCCCTACTATAGCCCTCTAGCTAGCAGGAAAACTGTAACACTTAACCTCTACTAAGATATATAATTAGTTAAATAACTTAATAAAATTCTTATATATAATACCTATTATATTAAGTATAATATTAAAAAATAGCTAATAATTACTTATAATATACTAAACTAATTAGCTATATTCTGCTAAATTACTATCTACCTTATAATATATAGAAAAATTATTAACTTTAATTTAACTATCTAATATCTTATATTACTAAGAAGGTCTTATTACTACAGCTAGTTTATAAACAAAGTAAACTCCTCTTTTATTAAGTATAAAAAATCTTAAAACTTAATATTAGTTTTATTAAGGGTTTTTTATGTAATTCTAGCTACCTCTTAAAGATTATTATAATATAAAGTAAGAATATACTTCTTAAGTATTATATACTTATTAACCCTCTTATTATCTACCTAGAAAGTATTATTATTAACTAATAAAGTAGCTACTATTACTAAGTTTTAAGCTTAGTAATCTATTACTTATATTAGTAGATTATTACTTAATTTTTTTCAAACTACAGTATGCTAGCCCTCTTAATAATAAGAAAAATTAGTAATTTTCTACTTAAAAAGCCCTGTTTTACCCCCCTATTAAGGGGGATACTTTACTAGCAGGGGGGGTAACTATACACAACTCTAGCCGGGGCATATAGTTATTATATAACACTAAAGTAGTACTAAAAGAGGTATAATATCCATCAGAAATTCGATTTTCTGTTATTTTTCATCTCCACTTAGCTGACTTTTCAGATCAGATCAGGGAGATTATCAGGCCCTAAGTGGACTCACCTATTGTTCTGTCTTGCTAAGAGGAGTTCAGACTGACGTTTGGATAGTTGATGATACGAACAACCCTTGCAGTGGAGTGACTTGAAGATCAGCGATCGCGGGATGATCGTGCCAAACTCTCCGAACCATGTCACATATCCAGCGTCACATCATCACAAAGATCAGCGAAAGTTGAAGCAATGTCAGGACGACCAACCTATTCAGCCCGCCCCTTCCCATTCATCTAGATACATCCCACTCCGGCACCGCCGGAACGAGAGAGAAACAGGCTTGAAGCCCATCTTTTCCACAGTTTCCACATTGTTGTTCCAAAAAAAGAGCTTCCCAACAAGTGTTGTCTATATGTACAATTGAAAAAAGCCAACAACGCATTGTTGATTCATACCGTCGTGCCCACCTCCGTCTCACTCAAGAGAGAGCAGATTTAGTTGCGGACGACGTTGTGCTGGCGCGCCATGCGGCGCGCAAGGCGGCGGCGGCGCTTCTCGGCGGCAGAGGTAGCAGCCGGGGCGGAGGTGGAAACGGCCTCGGCGGCGGCGGAGGTGGTGGCAGCGGCGGGGGCAGAGGGGACGGCGGCAGCCGGGGCGGAGGAAGCGGCGGCGGCAGCGGTGGTGGTGGCAGCAGGGGCAGCAGAGGAAGCGGCGCCGGTAGAGCCGCCGGAGCTGGAGCCGCCGAACTTGGAGTCGAGCTCAGGGCCGGGGATGACGTAGGACTTGAGGGAGTTGTAGATGGAGATGAGGATGCCGGCGTCAGTGGCCTTGTAGAGGGCGGTGCCGAGGGTGCCGGCGGGGGCCTCGGAGCCGGAGCCGGTGATCTCGATGTTGAAGCACTGGGGGTAGTTCTGGGCGCCGTTCTCCTGGCCGGCGGAGTGCAGGGCGATGATCTCGTGGCGCCAGACGTACTTGCCGGGCTTGACGTCGGTGGGGATGGTGATGGTCCAGGTGTTGTTGTTGGCGATGAGGTCGTCGGTGGCCCACTTGCCGTTGTTGGCGGCGGAGGGGTCCTCGAGGCCGGCCTGGCCGATCTTGAAGAACTCGAGGCCGGCCTTATCGACGGTTGCGCAGTCGTCGCCGCAGGGGGCGAGGTAGTCGATGATGGGGCCCTTGTGGGAGTCGATGATGGGGCCCTTGTGGGGGTCGGGCCAGGTGTTCCAGAAGAACTTGACGGTGGCGCCGGCGGCGGCGGTGGCGGTCAGGGCGGCGTTCTTGGCGCCCTTGTGGCAGATGATGTCGCCGGAGGTAGGAGGAGGGGTCGACGAAGCCGTTGTCGGTGTTGGTCGCGGACCATCCGTAGACCTCGGGGGGGCTGGCCATGTAGGGGTAGGAGGTGACGTCGTAGCCCTGGAAGTCCTTGCCGTCGACGGAGAAGTACTTGACGTGGCCGTGGCCGAGGACGGAGGCGGCGCCGGCGAGGGCGGAGACAACGGCGGAGGTCTTGTAGGAAGGCATCTTGGTGGTTGTGTGTGTTTGGGTTGGCTGGGGTTTCCAAAAGTTGGGGATGGTTTGATGTGGAATGAGTGAGCGGAAAAGACTTCAAGTCGGATAATGAACTTCAGTCAATGAAGTGAGTGAATGATTTTTCAAAAATGAAAGAAAGGTGCTGTGAAAGCAGGGAAAGAGTGTGGGAATGGAAAGCAGCGGATGAGCCTGATGGGTGAGGAAGAGAAGGAGAGAGATGAGAAGGTTGAGGGCGACGAGACGGGAGACTTATATCTCGAGATGAGGACGAGGGAGCCACAGAAACCACAATCCACCGGCGCCAATACCTAGCGTCTGTCTACCACCTACCCTCCCCGTTCGTGGTAGTCGTAGTCGTCGTCGTCCGTGGGACCGGCCGCCTGCATAAGCGTGGCTGCAAGATAATTTGGAGCGGGACCGAGGTACAATATACAGCAAGGTACAGAAATGGTAAAGGACCAAGCAACCCTAATAGATATAACCTAACAGGTAAACACAAGAGCACTATACTCAGTACTAAAAGACACAGAGGTCTCCAAAGAGATAAAGATAAGGTTAACAAGGTATAAATAACTTTTCTTTATAAGTAGTCAGTACTCTCTATCTATTACACAGATCATCACTCCGCAACATATATCCCATACCCAAGATACTCCTCATCCACTTCGAACACAACGTCAACCCCTTAGCTCACTTAGAAGCCCACCCCAAGGAGTACATCTCCCTCATCAAAGACCACGGCCTGCACCATCAGGAGACGGCGCCATCGCTCATCCCATGTCGACATACATGCTGGCAGGGCACCACTGCGGCCCCATCTCCGTCCATCACGGAGGTTGGCTCCCCCCTCTTAGCCCAGGGGAGTGCCATGACTTCCAAGGAACCCCTGCGCAAATCCAGGTGGTTCCAGCAGCGGCGGGCAAGGCGGTGGGCAGAATGACAGGCACAGGTTTTCTCTCTGTGAACAGTGGTGGCGGTGGTGATGCTGTGGGTTGGTGGAAAAGAATGACTCGAAGCGGGGTTCGACGTTGAAGCCGTGGCCCCCTGCATTTCCAGAACGACCAGGAGGCAGCTAGGAGGGCGGTGGTGGGGTTGGGATGAATGGGGGCAGGGATCTAGGATCGTAGCTGCGGCCGAGACGAGGCCATCGCGGCTGGAAAGATGCCCATAGGCCCAGGGCGGGGAAACAAGCGGGGACACTGGCCATGCTGGGCAGCTATCGCGAAATCAAGCCGTTTCAGCGTAAATGAAAGGTGATGATGACCTGGGTAGCATCCCGACGTACAGGGTTGCGGCGGGGAGGGGGGGAGAGGTCGCAGTCCACGGCCAGGCCAGGCACGCCGAGGAGATACCTACACTACGTGACTACTGCGGTACATACTAGCCGGGCCCAGCTTTAAGGCGGCCCAGAATGGTGAGATGCTACGCGGCACGCGGACTGGTTGTTCGCTTCGACGGCGCACGGCAATGGCGTGGTGGTGGCTTGGAGTTGCAGCGTAAAAGGGGGTAGGTAAGGCGGAGGGGAAATCATAGTTGCAACGGTTATGGTGATCAGTCCCTCGATAATCTAGGCGACGATGGCCGGACTCTAGGACCGATGCGCGGCAGGTTGAAGCGGACTGTAAGAGAGCCTACAGAGAGGCAGAGGCGGACTTGGGGCATGGCATCCTTGGATCGACAATAACAAACAACCCCCAAGGCTGTGAGCAGAAGAAATGAAGTGATTTTGGCGGCAGGCTGAGCTGGGATGAGGAAGCTGAATGCTACCAAGGATGACTGCAGTTTGGGAGGTTCATCTCCCTTGAGCGGCTTCACAGAATCACAGTTCATGTTTGCTTCTGTTTGTGACTGCTGCTGCTGCTGCTGCCGCATGTCAGCATACGCCGCACTGCCATAAAAAACTCGGGACAGGGCGATGCCCGGTCTGGCAGCGGCAGGACTGAGGATGAGACAATGACAGCGCGCGCGCCTGGCTGCCTGCAGAGCGCAGCCTGACTGATGGATGACTGGGAGGATTCACTGAGCCCTGCCAAGTTGGCCACCTATGGGTAGCCGCTAAATTGACGGTGTCGGATTGTTATTTTGCCCGCGCTAGCCTAATAAGGAAGGCGCGCCACCGCCGCCACAGTTAATCCACTCTCTCCAAGTACTGCCCTCTCAGGCTACAACCTCCTCCCATCGTCAACTCCATCAACTCAGCCGAATCGCTGCCCGCTGCGCGTATAAGCAAGATTACACCTACCTAGGCCTCCTATATAATATTTGTTAACTAGGTATATTAAATTACTTATTTTCCTATATATCCTGCATTTTTTGAAGACTATTATAATATCTAACGCCTAAATCCAGGCCTCTACGCTTAAGAAGTACTAGCTACTTATATATATTACTTAATATACTAAAAATATTACTCTATATAAAAAGAGGAGCGTTAATAATAGCAACTAATATAATATTCTCTATAATTATACTAGTAAGTATATATTAATTATAATAAAGCAAAAAATATATACTAAGTAATATAATTACTATTTCTAAGCAAAAATTTAATATATTACTACTATAGAGATATAAATATAAGAAGTTATTAATAGCTTTAAATATTATAATACTATCTAGTTATATAAAACTAGCTTAATATAGTTTCTACTTTCTAAAAACTTATTATTAATAAAGTTAAATAAGCTACTTAAAAAATTAATATATAAGCATATTAAAAAGCTTTTTACTAGTAATAACTTAATATTATATACTATAGCTAGACTTCTATAATAGAAAAGCTATAAAATTAGCTTATAAAATATTTATAACTACTAATACTACCTCTATAAGAATAAATATAGCTTATTAATATTAATATAGCTCTTTTTAAATATTCTTATTAATAAAAGTGAAATACCTTATTATACAGTTTAATATAGTAATAATAGTAAGATTAATAGTATTTTTTAGATATATAAACTCTGCTTAGATATACTAAAGAGAAACCTAGAGTTATTAATAATAGATAACACCTATAAAATAAGTAATATATTACTTCTACTACTACCACCCCTATTATTACTACCCCTACTTATTATTATTTTAAAATTTTTTACTAATAAATAATAAGTTAACTACTTTTAGATACCTCTCTTCTAAATTATAAACCTCTCTACTATTAATACTATATTTAACACCTACTTTTACTTTATTTTAGCTAAAACTACTAAATTTTTCTAATAAATGCTTTTATAGCTATATAAATTCCTTATAGAGAACTATATCTCTAATCTAGAAGTTATTATTACTAATTTTAATATTAGATTAAAATATACTACTAGGGAGGTATTTCCTCGCTTAAAATAACAGCTTTATATATAATATATACTAAAAAATATTAACCTTAATATAAAGAAAAAATAGAAAAGTCTATAAAGCTTTAAAAGTAATAAGAAAGCTACTACTACACTTAATAATAATAATACTATTAAAAAGCTACTAATCTATAGCTAGAGTTATAAAAACACTATATATATTATTTATAAAGAAACTATATATATAGAAAGCACTAATTTTCAACCTTATAACCTCTCCACTAAGAAGGACTATAATAATAGCCCTAACAGCCTTATTAAGATATAGCATGCCTATATTTACTTATTAATATATAAAGCCTATAAGAAGGCCTAAAAACACTTCAAGCAGTAGTTTTAATATCAGCAAGATATATATAGTCTTAAAATATATAGATTTTACTAACTTTTTCAGCTATTCTTTTATACCTTAAAACTACTTATATCCTACACCTTAAAAAGTTTATTAACTATACTATATAGTAACTATAAAACTATAGCTATAAAACTATATTACCTACTAAGAGTAGCTACTATAAACTAAAATCCTATCTTACCTACTACCTCTCTAACCTCTATATCCTATATATAAAGATCTATAAGATAGTTATAGAGAAATAAAGACACTATAAGACTTATTTTAATAATAAAGTATATAAAAAACATACTACTAAAGCAGACTATAAGATAATTAACAGCCTTATTTTAATTATATTATAAAAAGCTCTTAAGCTTCTATATAATTAATATAATATAGCAAATAATACCTATATATAGCAGTATAGCTTACCTGCTTATACTAGTATATTTATAAAGTAGTAAGGATTATCCTGTTATTACACCCTCCTTAAGTAATTATAGCTTACTAATAGTAAGGTTCTACAGCTAAAAAATATTAATAACTACTAGCACCTTAATTAGAGTAATATAAATATTTAAGTCTTTTAGTTATTAACTTTTTACTAACTTTTATAGCCTGAATTAATTAGAATCAGATAACTTACCCTTAAGCCTAATCTAAATATTATTCTTTGTAATATATATAAGCCATACTACTCTATTTAAACTACTAACCCCTCTAATAATAAGGTTCCTACTATTAATATATATAATATATAATATAAGCCCTCTATATAAAAGTAGTAAGAAGCCTTTAAAGCCTTATAAGTATATGTTAACATATAACGTCTTAATATAATAATAATAATAATATAAGAATAATCTACTTAAAATTCTATATAAAATAAATAAATAGACTTTTATATATAACCTTATATAAAGTGTTTAGTTTATTATAACCTATAACTATATAAATGCTTACGTAATCCCTTATATTATGTAATCCTACTTATGTAATTAAGAGCTTTACAGCTTATGTTTCAGGTTATCTTTCCCCTCCTTTTTCCCTACCTTAGGATGTAACCTGCCAACAACATCAACCAGAATCATCACAATACATTTCCTTCTCTATCAATTATCTATACAAATAAATGCCTATAAATGCTGAGGATTATCACTTTTTATCATAATATATCTCCATCTATAACCCTATACTATATAGGCGCATATACTACACCCCTGAATACCTTTATACCTGTGCTAACAGTATATACCTTAAGAATACCCTTATTATAAGCTTTAGTTACACTAGCACTAAGTTAGATAAGTAGGAGTAGTAGCAGAAGTAGTAGCAAAAGTATATAATATAAATAAACCCTAAGTAAGATTACTAAGTTATATAGTATAATAGCTACTCTTACTACCTCTATTAAAGCTCTTACTAGCTATTAAACGTTTAATTAATAATAATAGCTTAAAGTTATAAAAGTATAGTAGTAAGAAGCAGTATTACTAGCCTAGTAAGTAGAGGATTTTCAGTATTAATAAGTATTTACTATATTATAGTAGTAATCTCTACTCTTCTACTTAAGATTACTACTACTACTATAGTAGCTTATCTTTTTAACACTACTACTATTATAGTTACTATTATTAGCTTAACTACTAAAATAGGTATAGCTACTACTATTAGAATTATAGGGGTAGTAATAGCTATAATAGAATATTAATATAATCCTTTTCAGTTAGTAAAAATTATATAATATAATAGCTTTTTAATTAAAATCTAAAAAACTAACTAGTAAACCTTAAATTATTTAAATCTAAAGAGTTTTTAAACTATTTAATAACTTATAAAACTCTAGCTAATCTAAGCTAATTAGAGGTTATAGTTCAGCTAAAGTAGGTCTTAGGGTCTTAAACCTTCAGCTAAAGGCTAGTTATATTCTGAAATCTAGATATATTATAGCTTAGTAGAGATTATATAGAGTAGCTGTATTAACCTATTTTATTACTAGTTGTAGTTAGCGCGGGCAAAATAATAATCTGACACCATCAATTTAGCAGCTACCCACCTATATGTGCGTGCCTGGTCCAGACGGTTCCAGCTCGAAGCCGGTAGCCGATTTGACTGGAGAACCTTTGCAGGAAGGGGATGGGACGCCCGAGGAGCAGTGACGAGTCCGAAAAAGGCGGGCGGGTACATTGCCAATAAAAGGAAGCAACCCAGAAGAAGCAAACGCCGGGTGGAGATGCGCCACGTCTGTGGTTCGTGAGATGAACTGAGGGGGGCTGCTCCTCTGCCCGGATGAGGATGTGATGTGTATTTTCATCTCGCCAGGCCCTTTTTGGGGCCTTGTTTGCCCAGGCTGGAAGGATCATGGCAGCGCTTGGCGTTCGTTCAATCGCCTCCCCCAAAAGCGTCTGTTCTCGAAGCAGCGGATCGATTCTGGCCAAGAGCCAAGAGGCTCGATGCGGAAGGCCGTTGGTGCTGTGATGGAGAGCCAGAGTCAGCCCTGGCTGAGCAATACCGGCTGCCGTCTTGGCCCAATGGGTTCGACCATGGTTTGAGGAGATTTACTGGAGATGATGGAGCCTGCTTTTGCTTGGGGGCGGGATGAAGATGGAGTCGAAGGGGATGCCATGAATGCCTGATTCCTGTGATGAGGATGCAGGTGTCCGTAGTCTGTATCCGTACCTACACTAGAAGATAGTTGCCAGGTTCGGGATGCTGATGCGGATGGCGGCCTAGTGCTGTTGCTTAGCCTCGGAAGGGGAGCTGTAGGTTAATCTATTCGCAACTTTGCGTGGCAGCGGTCTCGATCGTTGCTGTGCGAGGTTCAAGGGTGTGCAGAGATTTGTGCGTGATTTCTGCCGCTGGTGATGACTGAACATCACGTCCAAAATGTGTGTGGTTCAGGGGTAAAGCTGACGGGACCCATCCTTGGGGGCAGAATATTTGGGGATCGCCCAGCAGCCGCAACTCTATACCTACCCAGACCAACACCTTCTTTCCGCGTTGCCTTCTGCCCTGAATCCAGCGCCGCTGGTTTCTCAAGAACCGGCCTGCTGACGTTAATTTTGTTGTTGTCTGCAGCCACTTTGTCGGACACGAGAAGAGCACAGCGGCAGCACGCATCGCATGTGCAACCTCAACGTCAAGCTAAGCTTTGCCCACGGCAATCTTCAATAGAGTAAGAAGCTTTCAGACTACTGGTTATGCATGATCAGAACGGTTCCACGGAGGTTATTTTCCTTGGCGGGCCTTCTGCAAGTCAATATTCCACCCTACTATTGCCTTCTAGCGATTGCTCAATGTCGGTTGACTAGGGGGTTTGGGGGGGGCAAAGAAGGCCATAAGCTTAACGCCGCCGGCAAAATCGGCATCATGGCCTCGCGGAGCACGGTCCGGTAGTAATCTCGGCAGTCCGGAAGCCGGCAACAACGGCCCCCACTCAGGTGAAGGTCCAGAGCAGCCGTTGGTCTAGGAAGAGGTCCCGATAGGATTGAGCACTTTAGACACATGACAGAAATGGTTTGTATGGGCTTGATGATGAGTAAAAGTCCGAGAAGCTCGGTATATTACGAGGGTAAGGACCAAACCTGCAACTACTGCTGCTCCGACTTCTGTCAGTTGACCAGGTTCTGCGTGGCCGTCTGGGTCTTGGGGAAGCGCCACGGCTTGATTTTGCGCTCGGACAACTCGTCTAGCTCAGCGGCAGAACGTCTATACGCACCGGCATCACTATGTAAATTCCGACTTCAGGAGTTGAATACTTGCGAGGTCAAACTTACCCAGCGCTGTCCGGGATGAGCAGCCACATGCCAATGGTGCAAGGCAGCCCGACCGCGGCGTAGGAGCAGCCCGTCGTGTACCCCCAGTTCCCACTTGTTCGCGTTGACCATATACGAAACCAGCACGTTCATCACGATGCCGATGACGCAGCTACAGGCGGCGCCGAAGCCGGCCATATACGGGCGGAGTCTCTGAGAGGAGATCTCGCCGATGACGCCCCACCCGGCCGCGCCGCTGGCCGTCATGCCGATGTCTGCTCCGGTGTCAGCATTAGCAAAGCTTTCAGCAAACATAAACGTCAAAAGCTCTGGGATACTAACTCCAGAAGCAGGCGAGTAACACAAAAACATATGTCGTTTTCGCTTTAGTCTCCCTCACTACATCCATGATACCAATGACCACGCACGATACCAGCACACCGTAATACCCCCGCACCCAATCCACCGCCTCTCCAGCCGATCAGCCGTGAGAATTGTGACAATGTTAGTGACGATATCAATCGACGACGGGATGGCCTTGATCAGGAACGGGTTTTGTAGTCCGGCCTGCTGGAAAAAGTACGTCCCAACGCGCGAAGAGGGTTAGCCCGATGAATTGCTGCGACATGTTCGTCCATAGCGAGACCAGCGTTCTGACGCCGTCGGTTCCGCAAAAGTTGGCGTGCCAGTATTCCTTGCTCTGCGCAGTCGCGACGGCGCGTTGGTGCTCGAGGGTCATGGGCAGCGCTTGGTACTGCTGCTCGAGTTCAAACGCCTCAACGCTGCGGTATAACCAGACGAGACTTTATCAAGGGGAGTTTGCCAGCCAAAAGGATTTCGCCATCGCAGGGCCTGCCTAAAAAACATGTTCGATTTACCCGTCGGCTAGGAATAGACAGGGGCGGTCTTTACGGGTGCGTCGAGGTCAGCAATGGAAAGCATCACACTCAGATACACCACTTATTGGAAGGATATACGCCTTTCGCGTACGCCGTAGCCGTATCCCACCGTATATAGACGCTTCTCATTGGTTCTCGGCCTCGACTTTGACCCCGAAGGTCTTTGGTGTAACTAACAAGCTACTGCTCTCTGAGGATGACGGTGAAACTTGCCTAAGAGAATCAATTTCGGAAAGTAAGTGCTAACTTCGTGTGGTCAGCGTAGAAACATGTCGTGATGCAAAGCCCCCTTTCGGTAGGAATTCGACCGAAACATCATCAGCAATGCGTGGAAGCAGCAAGAAAATATCAGAGATGCTACAGAAAAAAGCAAAGCAAGTTATCGGCATCATACGCGTGGTTAAATGAAAGATTACTATTATCTCTTGTAAGTCGGTTGAATATTGACACTTCAGTAGACTCATGATGAGCGACAAAAAGTGAAGAAACGGCACACGAGGAAGTGAGAATGTTCCATTCTCGTGATTCTGGAAAAGAGAACACCAAAATAAGGGTCATATTCATCTGGAACATTTCAAGCGTATTGATGAATGCGTGTTTACGAGATTCAATTTGTGAATTTGCTTAGTCCCCCCCGGTCGGAGAATGGGTCAAACTGACTTCATGTTCCATTGACCGGTTGCTTGTATTCCACGCCATCGATAGTTGTAGTCAGAGTCCCATTGGCATTGAAGACGTTGAGCTCCGCATCAATGATCAAATGAAAGCCACCCGGCCCCGTTTTCTTGGTTGCACTCACAACACCTGTCTGGACTATATCAGACACCCAGTCCACCTGGTTGGTCCAGAAATTCGGCAGCAGGATCTTGACCGTCACATCCTCGTGTCCGTCCAAGATGTGATCGCCGTCGTCTGAGTAGTTCGAGTAGTCGACGGACACGCTGCCCAAGCCGCTCACACTGTTCGCGTCGGGGGTGATGCTCACATCAGCAACGCCGGAGACCTTGCCTCGGAGGTGTAGTTGCCAGGAGGTACGGTGAACTGCGCCGGAACAATTGAGCCTGGCGGGAAGGGGGTGGCCCAGGGAATCTCGTCGGGGACCTTGTACACCGGCGCCGGCGTGGTGGCTTCGCGGCCGGTGCGGTGGGCAAGCATGATGCGGTACTCTCGCCCGCCCTGGGCGGTGGACTCGGGGCAGGGCAGGGGGTTCTCCCCGCCACATGAGGGGGACACGACGGGGTCCTGCCAGTAGACGATCTTGGTGCCGTCGAGCGAGAAAGCCGGGTCAGCTCTGCCGTTCCAGTTGGGATCATTGATGGCGCCATTGCTGCCGTCACCTGCAGCGTTGACCTGCTGACCGTAGTAATCCCCGCGATCGACGTAGCGGTCGATCAGAATGGGCTGGAAGAAGCGGCGTGGGCCGTTGTTGCGCGTGGACGATGCAACCGTCACGGCGACGAGGTCAACGAGGGGAGGAACGCCGCGCATACCCGACATCCACATCTGGCGATTAGAACCGCGGGTGTCCATCGCGATGAACCAGTCGTTGTCGGCCGAGAAGGCCATGGGATCGGCGTACTCGGGGTGGCTAGTCAGTATTCGGACAGCGCCCGTCTTGAGGTGTACTGCGAAGAGGTCAATGTTTGTTGACTCTCGCGGGTTGGCGATGTAAGTGATTCTTCGCCGTTGCCGCTGAAACCGCGGAGCTCGCCGACGTTGGTGGAGTCATCATGGATGGTCAGTTCGGTCCCGTTGATGGTGTATGGTTCGAACCGAGTAGGGTCGACAAGGAGATTCACGTCCACCAGGTCGTAGCGTGGAGCAAGGGGTTCACCGACTGTGGGCGCGGCGTTGAACTCGAGGCGACCAAAGTAGGCGAACTGTCCACCGCCGTTGGTGAAAGAGCTCCAGCCCATATGGACATCGTCCGGATGAAGACGAAGTTCGCGTGGGCTTCCGCCCTTACCTGACCCGTCGGCTGCAGTGTTCCAGTGAATTGGGTAAATATGGGTGTTGTTCGGAGTGCAAGCGTTGCTTGAAGGAGCTCGCCCCCGCAGTCGAGAATATTGTGACCCCAGAGAGCCTTGGTGCCGCTACGAAAGACATGAGGATAGTCTCGTTGACTGTCAAGAGCAATAGCGTTGGCTGCGGGCACACCGCAACTGATACACTTCCAGGGGTCGCCGTTGGTGAAGTTTGTGCCGTCGGCCTTGATGAGGATGAGCTGCTCGCCGGTATAGATACTTCCAGCTGCGGCGCCGACGAAATCCACGTTGGCGATAATATGGTTGCCGTCAGGAGTAAAATCTCCAGCTTGGAACTCGCCTACCGCCTTGGCAATGCAGCCGGTGCGATGAGGATTGATGCTGGTCGTGCAAGCACCTTCATCCGCGCTAGGTGCGACTGGTGGCAGAGGGAGTTCCAAGATTTGGAAAGCTTCGGGCGCAGGAGGCGAGGGAATGAACTGCGCGGCGGCAAGACAGGCGCTCAACCCTACGAGGAGATGTGCTGACAACATGATGGAGTGAAATCGCTGTAACTGCGAGCTTTGTTGTGGACTGAGCGTGCCGAACCTACGTTTCCAGGTGTTGCCCAGACTACTCATACTTATAGGGACTCGACGAGTATCCTTTTGAAGGTTGTCGTTCTTTGTTTCCATTTTGATGATCCACATCGGGCCTGTTGGAGGCCCCGTATGTGTCGAGAAAAACCGGGGTTACGGTATACGTACGATATACGGGAATACGGTAGATTGAGATCAGGAACTTGCGAAATGAAATGCGGGGAAGTATAACCATCTTCTAAGATCGCTTGGACTACTGGTGCCATGAATGTGGTAAAAATGAGTGGCTTGGTCGATATGCAGACAAAAACAACCGAGTGCGACCTCCACGATTACTCCAGCAGTAGAACATAATCACGATGTTAATGCCACCCTTCCGAGGCCACGGAAAACAGGGGACATTTTGTAATGAGGCCATAGTCCGGATTTGTCACGAAGGTAGGCCGGAGGAGCCAGTCCCTCTGGCCTGATAGGTGCCAATCTGTACACCTAGTTGTCGAGAGCATAGAGGGAGATTACAGAAAACTTGTGTCAATAAAGCCTCAGAGTATGCTGTTCTAGTGGATGGTCTAGACCATTCAAAGATATAAAGTGACTATTCAAGGCTACAGCACCTTGTTACTTTCAGGCATCGGAGTCCTCGTCGGAGCTACCTTCGCCTGTGTTCTGGGCACTACTTTCCTCCTCCGCCTCGTCATTCACAACTGCAGTGGTCTTGCTAGCCGCTTTCTCCAGTCGCGTCTGGTGCACCCAATCCTCGGCACCAGAAACAGCTACTTCCGGTTGCCTCTTGTGCTTGATCAAGTACCCCTGGACCTCAGCCGGACTGAACTCACCCGAAGGTATCTTGGCAGCAAACTGCTCTGAGAGCTCCTGGATTCTAGTCGAGGCTTCCCGAGGTCTCCGTTCACCATAGCTCAGCCGTACCTCCTTGGCTGTCTTGTCGAATGATGCGAAAACAGTTCTGAAAATTGCCGCCGCAATCTGGGTGTCCGCGGATGTGAAGTGAACAGTCATGTCTACGCGGCCAGGCCTAATAAGCGCTTTGTCTAAATTCTCGACGTGATTGGTCGACATGATCAGGATGTGACCTTCCTGACTGGCAACACCGTCCAGCAAGTTCAGCAGTCCAGACAAGGACAGCTTTCCTTTCCCAGAAGACTTGCGCCCTCTCTTCCCGGCAGCAGGATCCCTGGTTGAAGTGAGACCGGCGGCGTCGATGTCCTCAAAGAGGACGATGCAGACCTGAGGGAGCTGCGTAAACAGCGATGCCAAGTTCTCTTCAGATGTGTTTGACGAGCTCAGGCTGACTGTGTATATCCGCAGTTTGAAATGACCCGCAAGAGCAAATGAGAATGACGACTTGCCGGTACCTGGGGGCCCAGCAAATAGGTATCCTCGCCTCCATGGGATGCCGCAGTCTGTGTACCACATCCGAGTCTCTGGTGACAAATAGTCCGTGATGTCGTCAATGATGGACTCCTTCAGACCGGGTCGGGTGACAATCGTCGAAAAGTGTCTTGGCTCTCTTGCCATGCATCGCTGCCAGGTCGGTTCCGAACGTGGCTGTAGGTTTGCGCGGTAGATCATAGTCTTGTTATCGTCCATCCGAAGATACTCCTTGTGAGCCTCGTCAAGCAGATCTTTCAGGATAGCCGGACTGTATCCAAAGCACCAGAGACTAATCTCCTCGCGCTTCATATTCGAGAGGGAATTCGGTTGTTGGTTGTCCTTGTCCCGCCTGAAGAAGATCGGCCGCCTTTTGTACCAGAACAGGTGTGCTCCAAAGCTCGGCGTGTATGCCAGAGGCTTTGGCTGGAATTTATCCTTCCGTGCCGATAAACCGCTATCCTCAAGGTCGTCTCTCCACGCCCACGGAGACCATACTGTTGAGTTGAGATCCATATTGACAATGAAATGCCTTGAGTTGGAACCAAATGGCTGGCCGGCGACCCATGACATGATGACGTTCTTTCGTCATAGTCAGCGACTCGCACCATGTGAACAAACAGCGTAGGCATGTACTCACATAAATCTCGTCATCTGGTCGGATCTCTGCCGTGGACATGAAACAAGTCTTCATGATACTACGGACGTGCTCACCGACATACGCCCAGGCAAATCCGGTCATTCCCAGAATAAGAATGAAGGGAACATACGAGGACAAGTCGAACCCCAGGTGCCGCCTGAAAAGCTCCACGGCGATGCTATAACCAGGGAACAGGGAGTCCATGCCCGACGGTTGACTTCCCATGTCTTTGAAAGTTCGGGGGTCAGGGAAGCAGCTTCCTCCCGCGTCAAAGGACCAGGGTATCTCTTCCATGATGGTGTGTTTTGATCAGTTCGAAGTGATAACCAGGTGGTAAAGACGCCAAGAAGTCTTGAGCTGACAGCGGTGAGGTTTTGAAGTGAGGGTTTTATCAAAGCTGAAATAGACAGCTTATGAAGTGCCTCGAGGTGCGGCTGACTGCTTAGGTAACCGGAGAAATGTCCCACAATCATCATCACAACTGACCATTCGGACCAGTGACAGCTGCAGGCCGACGTAGCTTGTCAGCGGCATTGATGCTTGGTTTCTTATTGGTGAAGTGCTAGTGATTCTGGGAGGACAGAAAGTTCGACGAATCAGGATGGAAGATGGAAGTACATCGACAAATTCAGAGCGTTACAGCACGCTAATTCACCGAAATCGCCTTGGTCAGAATCAGGCAGCAGCATCCACTCATCGCGCATTTGGAGGAGCTCACGAGGCCCAGAACTTGACTTGTAAACTCTGACGAGGGTGAGGCCTATTCTGCCTGGTTGTTGACTCATAACATGTTCATTGCCGCTTTAGTTCAACCGCAAGGATACATTCGGGGCGGTGCATATGGATTACGATGCCTCGTTCAAAGGCTTGGAAATAGGGGCCGCGGCCCACTATTGGGCTCCGTGCCCGGATCGGGTTTGAGAAGCGGAGAGGCGGAGCGCTCGGGCACCGATGCTGAGAAGAGAACGGAGCCACAACGGTATTACTCCGAGAGATGTAATTCATCGATAGAAAATTCATCGATAGACCTTTTGGGACCTTCTCAAGGCAAAACATCTCTTATTGCTAATGTGACTTTCAACATGATGCTACATGCCTAAATCAACAGGCTTCCTCTCTGCGTCTTCGGAAAGTATCTCTGAAGTAAAACGCCGGCTTTTTTGGTGTTCGCTGCAGTGTGTTGAAGTCGGCGTGTGCGATGCAAAAACGTGGACCGAATCGTCTTAATGCAGGAAACTTGTCAAAATTGTTCATCAAAGTCCACGCATAATACCCCTTCACGCGCACTCCATCTTCGTAGATCGCGCGTGAGATGGCGTCGAGATAAAGTCCGAAATAAGTTGGCGAAATTCATCCTCAACCGCAAACGAAAACGTCATCCTCAGCCGGACAGGAGTATCCGTTCTTCCTCATCCAAAACCTGAATCTCATAGCCACAAGTTCCGCAATCGTGGGGCACAAAGACAAGCAAGGCGACTTCGAGGAGCCGATGCCACGAAGACAGAGTTCCATCAAGAGTGTGTTATCCTGAATGGCCGCATCGCATCAGATACGCAATCAGCATACGCTATGGCAATTTGCCTTGTCATTCTCAATCCCCAACAACGAATCACAGCCGGAGCTAAGTAGGCTTGTTGAACTTGAGAGGAAGAACAACTTCAAGATTGCTACTGGCTTTACGGGGACACCCTTTTCTGTGTGAAGCCCCCTTTTCTACGGGTCATACCCAGGTCGCATACAGCATGCTGTTGGAAAAGGAATTCCTGGTTTTGTTCTGTCACCATGGGTGCAACCACCCGTTCGGGGGAGATGGAACTCCATGCTGTCTGACGGGAGCATCAACCCCGGTGAGATGGCATCCTTCAACCATTACGCCTTTGGGGCAATCGCGAAGTTCCTGCACGAGATGGCAACAGGACTCCAGAGACTTGAATCGGGCTGGACTCGCTGTCGGGTGGCGCCAGTGCTCGGAGCCGAATTCACCCATGCATCCTGCTGCCCACCTTAGCCGTCACGGTACCGTTTCTTGCTTTGAAAATTCTTGCTTCGAAGGAAAATGATGAGACACAGGCGCTACAGCTTGAGGTTTCAATCCCACACGGTGTCACGGTAGAGGTGGTCCTTCCGGGAATAGAAGGGGAGAAAATTGAGGTCGTCGGAGCCGGGAAGTGGAAATTTCGGGCTACGGTCATGTGGGATTATGAATGGCCGAGTTTCCCTCTGAAGCCCAAGTCATAGCGGACAAAACCATATGGATGTCATTCTTAAAAAAAATAACATAGTACCTTAGTTGTGCCCTGAACAGTGTGATAAAGGGTAGTAGCATAATCCAGTACCAGCTCTCGGACTATCCGCCATCTGAGTTTTCGATTAAGCCATGATAGCTCCCGATAAGGAGTGTCATTTCGTCACCTGTCGCGCCCCGTTTTGGAGCAACTACGGGACTCTACCACATGAATATTGCATCTCGGCCTGACAGAAACTGCCGAGGTCTGAAGCTTCCTTGGCGTTCAAGTAGTTTGGCGAACAGGCTTCAAGGGCATAAACCCTCCAGATTTCTGCTGGCTGCAAGCAGTAGGTAACTCGCGATTTCGCCTGAGCGCATGCACGTCTCCCAATGTCTCATTTATGCAAGCTTGATACCAGAGTCCCTGTATCCTTTTACTGAATTCAGTCCAAATCACTGACAGAAAAGGACCTGGGAAGACTTTGGACACCAATGGGTCCGTTTGATGTCGAAGGGGGGACTTTGCGTCAGAAAACGTGGCACTTTAGACAAACGTAAGACTTTGAAAGAGCTCTTGGGTCGCCGTTTTGATGCTCACGGTTCGGATTGAATTGACTTTCTTATGCTGTTGCGCACTCTCACTTTGACACTGACAGGTCTGGTGTTCAACTGGACCAAAGCCAAAACCTTACAGAAAGGTGATCCTTTGCATAATATGCACTCTACCGAGACAGCCTTTCTACAAGTTCAGATGGCTTTTCCGCAGTCTTTTCAGGGAATAATGTACGGAGCTTGAAGTAGCTGATGGCAAAGCACTCGGCATCGCTGGTGTTCATTGAGGGTCACCTGCGAGCAGATCACACAATAAGTTGAAGACGACAAGGTAATTGAAATATTTGTGTTGAAAGCAATGTTCTGAGAGAGCGCTGCTCTCGGGGAGTCAACTACAAAGTCCTCGGAAAACAAACAACGTAGTCCATCCAAAATCTGTTGTTGCTGGTATCGTGTGTGCGTGTGGAAGAGCAAGACCCCGGCTCGCTCTCATCGCATCGGTTTTTGAGACCCCGTTCCCAAAACCCAGTAAATCAAAGTGCGCCCCGTGAAAAGAAAAGAAAAATATAAGAAACTGGATTCAAGAGACCTGTCCGTGCGGGTCCCTTTGGTCCACATCTTCCTCTTGATCCGGGCTTTCTGTCCTGTTTGCACCAGGTTTAACCTTTCGATATTTCCATTTACTAATCGCCCGCTTCGGGCTCATCGCCTTCTTGAACTTCGTCCAAGTTCCCTCTCGCTTCAGCCCCGGAGGCAGCTCGTACTCTCCGTCTTCAAATGGGTTCTCATCTCGGAAAGGATCTCCTTCTGGAGTTTCGTTCAGTTGTCTGAAATCCTCGCTGAAGGGGTTGCTGTCGGCATACGAGTAGTCATCATCGTCAAACGGGCTCGCTGTGCGTCGGCGGAAGGTGGGGCTGCGAAGGGACGGCGTTGCCGACCGTGGGAGCCAGGAAAATCTGCGTTGGGCATCGGGGACGGGAGGTGTGGGTTCTGGTATGATTGTCGTAGTCATCGCGGTGTTGATGGTGTGTCTCCTGGTGGTGGGCGGCTAAGACGGCGAAAGAGTCAGCCTGAGCGCGCAGGAAATGGGTCAGACATTGCTCACAGTCGCACACATCTGTGCCTCTGAAAAGGCAGTGCTTTTCTCGTCAATATCCATGGCCGTCCCCCTCGTCTTTTCGTCCGGGTCGCAGAGGTAACCGTCCAGCATCTCAGCCTTTGGCGGATAGGAAGCTGCGTTGTTGCGCTCGGCGACGCGTTTTCACAATCAGAGTGACAGTTTCCGTTCTTTTCTCAGTGCGCCTGGCACGTTTGGGTCGTTTTTCGCCTCTTATGCCACTGTCGCTCGGCCTTGGTGGAACGAAAGCTGGGGGCGGGGAGTCAGGGGCGCGAGCGGGAACGACCAGCCACATATATGTATGCCCGACAAGACGGTTGTTTCACGGATTGACGAGTCATTGATCTCATATAGGCCTGGTTTCCTGGTTTGTTTGGCATTTTTCATTCGATGTCAGGTGCTTTAAACAGCATATTTGATGGGTCTGCATCGCCTTTCTTTCCAAGGGATAGAGAGAGGGGTAAAGCCTGGCCCAACCGCTCGTTTCCCCTCACATCAGACATGAGACGCAAAAAAGGGCGGTGGATGCACATTGGAACGGGACTGGGCCTTCTCGATCGTGGACCCGTTGTCTCTATTTCCATGCACTGTATATGTGATTGGTTGGAGATAGTTCTCGAAGGGTTCGCATCGTAGGAAAATCCATGTTGAAGACGGCGTTGGCAACGGACAGTGGGCGCGGAAGAGATCCATTTCAGCCGTTGCATCCGGGATGGCCCCCATCGGGACCGGAGGCGATCAGTCAGTCCAAGCGGGGCCGCCCACCCCGACACACATGGGGAACCCTTCCAGAAAGCTTGTGGTGGCGGGCATCTGTCGATCCGTATGCGCTGGCAGATATGGCTCCCGCGTTCGCGGATTTGTGCACACCAGGGTCTCTGAAAAGAAGCCAGGGGGGTGTAGCGCGACTAGAAAAACTAAAGGCCCGCTTAATGCACACTTATCTAGCCCTATATAGTAATTAACCTAATACTATAAAAAATAAATATATACTTATTAAGGTATAATACCTATACTAGCTTTATTTAACTAGAGTATATACTTAGAAGTAGTTTTATATATAACTAAATCTACTTTAGTTATAGTTTAATATATACTAAATCTTTATGCTTATATCTAATTTTCTTTTCTTTCCCTAAGATATACTATTATAAAAAAATAATATTTATATATACTACTCTAAGCTAGAATTAAGTATATACTAAATCTTAGAATAGATTATACTATTTTATAAAGAATTTATAAATAATAGTATTAATAAGCTTATAACTCCTATTTATATTATAATTACTTTTATAATATATTTAGTATATATTTATACTATACTTGAAATATATTAAAACTAACTTAAAATAAGCCTTATTATTAACTTAAACTAGGACTAGAAGGGTTTTTATAGTAAGCAAAATAATATTTAGTATATATATAATACTAACTTAATTCTAGTTCCCCCCTATATAATTACTAAGAAATATAATATAAATAAGTTAGGTATTTTTTTAGACTGATTTTAGTATATACTAACCTTATATATAGATACTTCTAACTATAATATTAAGCTTTTATAAATCTGTAGTTATATATAAGTTTTCTATACTTCTTTAATTAATTCCTAGTATATACTAACTTAATTCTAGTTACTCTATTATTATTAATTCTGCTTTTAGTAAGCAGTATAGCTAATACTTTAGCAGTATACTTACTATATATTTACTCTATATTTAGTATATATATAGCTTAATCTAATAAGATATAGTTTTATTATTATATTTACTAGTATTATTATAGACTAATATATATCTCTTTTTATAGTATTTACTATATATATATTAATATAAAAGTAATTTAGAATACTTTTTATATTAATATTACTACTTAAGAGTAAGTAGTTAGATAGAAGTATAACTTAATCTCTATATAGTTCTAGTATATACTAATATATTATTTAGTGCTTTTAAGGCTTATATCTAGTCTAGTAAGTAGTATAATATATACTTTATAGAGGAGCCTAGGTTTATTACTAGCTTATTTCTAGTATATATATAGCTAATATTCTGTAGCTATAGCCTTACTAGTAGCTTAATTAGCTAGTATACTATTAAGATAGAAAAGCTTATATAGGTTTTATTTTTATATATCTTTAGTATATATATAGCTAATATATTTTATAAGGCTATTAACTCTCAGTTTACTATTAAGTTTAGAATTTAGTTCTACTATATAAGTTATATATATATTTAGAAGATATTATATATTTACTATTTATTTTGCTATCTATTTTAAATATATTAATATAATACTTAGTATCCTTCTATTATAGCTTAAATTAAATATAAAGTAAGGGAGCTTAAAGGTGTCTAGCTACTTTATAACTTATTATATAAAGTAGTGAATAAGTAAGCTAAAGAGTATATAATATTTTTACTTCTACTAGATACTTAATATAATATAAATAGTAATTAGGAATAAATAGAATATAGGCTTAAGATATACTCTATATATACTTAATAGAAACTAACTAAGAAGTAGCTTACTACTTATATTAAAAGTAGTATACTCTTATCTAGTAAGTATAAAATATAATATCTCTATATCTATAACTAAGTATATACTAATATTTAATATAGTATAGTTCTATTTTAGCTAACTCTCTCTATACTATTACTCTTAATATACTTATTAAAATATATAAAACTACTTATAAATTATATATATATTAAATATTAGTTACTAAAATATTAATAATATACTAAGTAAAGCTACTTCTAGTAAAAAGGCGTTTACTTCTAGTAATAGCTACTATTTAGCTATATATAGTATGTTTTTTATATATATATAGCTTCACTTAAATATATACTAATATAATTTCTAGGCTAAACCTAGAATAAATCCTCTTCTTCTCTTCTTCTTAAGAACTAAATAGTTAATAAGATTTAATATTATATATATATAGTTACTCTTCTTAATAAATATTTAGTTATAGCTTTTAAGCTATTATAAATAGGTTTAGTATATACTTACTTAAGACTATAGATAGAAATATTTTAAGAGGTCTTTTTAGTATATATATAGTATATAGAGAGGTTAATTTTATAGTATAGATACTTATATAGTAATAGTATATATATATTAGCTAGTTTATAGTTTATATATACTTTTAAAGAACTAGTATATACTTAGTATATACTTAATAATATAATTATTTCTATACTTACTCTTATTTAACTAAGTCTACTACTTATACTAAGTATATATATAGTTTAAATAAAGTATTTATTCTCTTGCTTTTTAATTATAATTTAGATTTATTTTAATTCTCTCTTAATTCTAGCTCTAATTATATAATTTACTTTTATAAATTATACTTTTTCTTTTAATATTTAAGCTTTCTTACTTTTTCTTTTAGTATATAAAGCTTAGGATCTATTTTTTAGATATCTTATTCTTTAAATAAAATAAAAGTAGAAATAAAAAGAAAGTTAATTATATATATACTAAGTAGCTACTATATTTATACTCTATCTAGGTAAGTTTTATATTAGGATTAAGTGTTTAATACTTAAGCTAGAAAGTAAGTCTAAGAGATTATATAGGTTAAAAGGAATTATAAGATTTATTACTCTTTACTATATATATTTTTCTTAATATTTATATATTTAGTATAAATTTTATATAAAATAAGTAGGTTTTAAATTATTTCTCTATTAATACTTACTATAGCTTATATTTATAGGGTAATTTTACTATACTAAATCTATAAATACTATATACTTTATCTTAATATATAGTTAGTATATACTAATATAATACTTTATATATACTTATTTTAGAACTACTATTAGAAGAGATTATACTTTTCTAGTAGTAGTATCTTTTTTATATAGTTTAACTCTACTAAGTTTATATTTTTTCTAGTAAAGTACTACTATTAAAGTAGAATCTTATTAAAGGATTAGATTAATATAGCTATAATCTACTTTAACTTCTTTATAATAAACTAAGACTTAGTTTCTAGCTATATTAAGTATATACTTATAATATACTTAAGATATTCTACCTTTAACTTAACTCTTATAGATAGTAAACTTCTAAGCTTATAGAGTAATCTAGAAACCTCTTTTACTAGTTTCTTAAAATATATACTTTATAAAAAATAAATATATATTATAAATACTATTACTAATCTTAAAATAAGTTAAGCTTATATAAGTAATCTCTAAAACTTAAATAGAGTAGTATTAATATATATAAAGTATTATATATATACTTCTAGCCTGTTTTCTATCTATATCTATTATAACTATATATATAGTATTTTCTATATTTAGATAGATATAAGCTTAGTATATAAAGCTATTTAAAATTAACTCTAATAAACTAAATACTTTTTTAAAAAAGAGGTAATAATCTACTCTTTTATTTATATTTATCTATATATAAGTATATAACTTAAGTACTATTTAATATTAGTTTTATATATACTCTATATATATAAAGTATACTTTTAGCTTAATCTAACTATCTATATATCTTAAATATAGTTATATTCCCTCTTACTATTTTAAATAATATATTAATCTTAAGATATTATATTTTCTAAAATAAAATAATATTTATATATAATATATATTATATAGAAATTACTATTCTATATAAACTAAACTTTATAAATCTATTACTTAGGTATAAGCTTTATTTAGTTTAAAATAAACTTTTACTAAACTCCTATTTAATATAAATATATATAAGCTATATATTAGATATTAATATACCTATACATAAGTATCTATTTAGATATTATAGAAGCTATACTTAGTAAATAAGAATAGTAATTTTATTTTTATTATAAAATAATATATTAATAGCTTAAAAAGAATTAACTCTAAAGTTAGTATATAGCTACTAAATACCTAGGTAGAATAAAAGTTTACCTAGAAATATATTAAGTATATATATAGCTTATCTTTAAGCTTTATTATATATATATTATAACTGAAATAATATTAAGCTTAGTTAAAAAGCTTAATATAATTCTATTTACTAGCTATATTAGAAGCTAAGTAAGTAGAAGTAGAATATATATATAAAAACCTCTTAAAAAGAGGAATATAAATAGAAACCTAGCTAGGTTTTAAAGTATATAGATATTAATCTTAACTTTATAGCTATATATTTTAATCCTACTTTAGCTTTAAAAGTAGGAGAACTCTAGTATATTATTAGTATATATATAGTATAAGGTTAATAAATATATACTATAAGTTCTATATAAGGTCTTAAGATTCCTAATAAATATATATTCCTAATACTTTTCCCTTTTCCTAGTAGTTTTAACTAAACTATAAAAATATTTAATATTTATTTAAGATTAACTTAATAAAATAATATAAATAAAATACTACAGTTTAAAATAGCTTATTTTTATATAGCTAATATACTATACTTAAAAGTAAAATATAGTTAGTATATACTTAGTATAGTATATATATATTTATACTATTTTTTTAAAAAAGCTAAATCTACTACTCCTAGTAAGTTTTCTTTTTTCTAAAATATAATAACTAACTAAGCTATATATAAGATTCTTTCTAATCTTATTACTACTTATAAGTAAAAATAGCAAGAAGCTATAAATATACTTAATATATATATAGTATTATATAAAATAAGTATAAACTTTTCTATATATTTAATAAGTTTTTTTAATAATTAATTCTAGGATTTATTTTATACTTTATATTTCTTAGAACTAGCTTTAAACTATAGAAAAGTCTTTTTTATTTTAGAAGCTATTACTTATAATAATATTAGGGTATATAAACTTATAATATTTTATACTACTATACTAATAAGATTAATACTAAACTTAATTTAAAGCTTTATTCTACTTTCTCTAAAGTTAGTATATTTTTAGTATAAGCTAAGTATATATTAAGCTTACTTTAAAATAAAGTATAGTTTCTTTAGAAGTTTACTTATAGTATATATTAAGTATTAAATTACTTAAGTTAAATCTAGTATTAGCTTTTAAGTTTTAACTCTAGTTAGGTTTTTATTATTAACTTTATAGCTAATATAATAAAAAATACTTAATTTCTAAGTTTTAGGATATACTAAGGTTATAATATAGTTATATAAAGCTAATACTATAACTTTTTAGCTACTACTTATAATAACTAAGATATCTTAAAACTTAATTTAGTTCTATATAATATTAATATATATTTAGTATATACTAAGTATAAACTCTAGATATATTATACTTTAAATAAGCTTATATAAAATAAAGCTTTTCTTTATACTCTAGTTTAATAATAGAAATATTATTATATTAATAGGTTTTTAAGTTAAACTAGTAATTTAATATATTTTAAATTACTTATTAAATTAAAATTAATTTTATAAAAAGAGTTTAAATTTAAAGAATTAAATAAGTTAGAGATAATATTATTTCTAGTAAAGTTTATATTTCTTTTTATATATAAATAACTAAGAAGTTAGTAAAGTTAAATATAGTTAATAGAGAGTTTATAGTAAAATTATAATAGAGTTAATATTAAAATATATTTAAGTAATAATTAGTAAGAGTTTAGATAATATTTAGTTTATATTATATATATATACTAAACTTTATAATCTATATAAATAGAAGATCTAGATATATATCTATTTATTCTAAATATTAGTATATACTTTATATATATTTAAAATAAGGTTTAACTAACTTAGGTAGATAGATATTAACTACTATATAGATATTATCCTTTTTATAGTGAGAGTAATAGATAAGTTTATATAACGCGGAGTATGAGTTACTCCGACCGTGCTACACCCCCCTGGCTACTTTTCAGACCCCCTGCCCTGCACAAAACCCCCGCGTTCGCATACGTCTTTGCAACTGGGGGAACTGGGACCATCGTGGCATTTGATTCTGGTTCTTCCAGTCTCTCTTTCGAGTCTTGTCCCAGGCCCCGTGTTCGCATGAACAACTCTAAACCGGCTCTGCATGTTATCGAAGATGCACAGCCACGTTTTGACCGAAACTCAAGCTCGGATTCCGTCCCTCCATTACGAAACTGACGTCTTCTGGACCATTCGAGTATCCAGAAGAGGAAACATGCCTCGACATAAGCATCATGCAAAGGCAGGCATGTTTGCGATAAGGTCGATCGATCATGCATACGCAGTAGAGCGGTAAGACAGGCGTGTCCACCTGCATCTGCCCTATGACTCTGGATGGCAAATCAACTGTCGAATTATGTAGCAACCCCGGCTCTTCCGATCTTACAGCGTTGTCTGTGCGCTGACTTATCCCACTTCAAGAAGCGGTGGCGAGTGATCACGGGCCTGTTTTTGTACGTGCGGATTCACCACTCTACAACAAACTAGTGGATTTTAGCATGTCGCTTGACTGATCGCTTGCTTTTTGGCATCCATTATGCCCATCTCACAGTCCACTGACCGAGCAACAGCAGGGACATGCAAAAAATTCGACGACGCTCCCCGGTCGTTCCGGAAATTAGCGGCGATCATGGGTCAGCCTCATCCAGGACCCCTTTTTTGTTAAAAGAAAAAAGGCTGCCGAATCCTGGAACCCACCGTCATCGAAGCCCTCTTTTCTGTCTTTAGTGATATTCTTCCACACCAACTATCCGAATTCAGAAAGCATGGTTTGCTGAAAGACGCGTCCTGGTTCGACGACATCGCAACATCTTCTTTTTCTTGATTTCTTGAACAAGATCCAGGCCGGGCCTGAAACTTTGGACCAACAAACAACATGCGGTTTTGGAAACAGACAGTCGAGGAGAGTTCGGAGCAGAAGGCATCGCAGGGGAATGCCGTCGAGGAAAGTGGAGGACGCGCGAGCGATGTCGAGACCGCCATTCAGGCTCGGCCAAACAGCCACCACGAGAAACAGCCCACTCTGAGATTCACGGCTCATCAGGCATTCTATATATTTGGACTTGACGGCGTCGGTGCCGCTATTTTGTCTGGAGGCATTAACTTTGGCATCGCCTATGGTGAGTTCAACTCAATCAAATACCCCCGAACTGTCGGAATTTCCACCAGCGGCAGTGCAGGCGTGAAGACAGAGGAAACTTGAGTAGCCAAGCCAGCTAACGACCGACTTGCAGGCATGTACTCATTTCAAAACCTGGCAACATACCCCATCCGCCTGTTCCAGCTGCCCAACACCCTCGCCGGAGATGCAGTGGTCACCATCCTCGTCCAAACTATGATTACGTGGTTCATCGAGCTTATTCTTGTCGAACACGACCTAAAGAACGGCGCCATTCGTCCCATTGGCTTTTACAGAGAGCCTGTTCGTCCTCTATGGCGATGGCTCATGCTTTTAGCTCCGATCGAAGATGGTGGGCAAGTTGTCCCGGCGCGGTCCAAGAAGTGGCCCGCGTTCATCGTCGATCAGTTCATTCGTATCGGCCTGATCTTTGTTGTGTCGTTTTTCCTGTTGTGGGCGCCTTCGGTTGGCATCTTGGTCGCCATTGGCAAGCGAGGAACAGGCAGCGACTGGGACTGGTACTTTCAAAAACAATGGGCTCCGCAGATCTTCAAGGGCGTCCTCGGAGGTCTACTCGCTCTTTTGACGACGCCCATCATGGCGTCCTTCTGGCTGGTCAGAGAAGGATGGCGACTCAGGAGAGGGGAGCCCATTATGGAGTGATTCACAGGGTATCCTAGGCGAAGTCAACAGCGACGGAAATAGTCTTTTGGCTTCAACAGGCGTGAGCTGTCACCACATCCGTACCCCGCAACACCACACCGCCGGCTCATGGTATTTACCCGGGATGCATCGATGCAGACACCGTTAGATGCGAGGGCCCTGGGTGCAAGATGCGGGATTCGACACCTCGGGTTCGGTCTTAACACCGCGGGTGCGGGGCTCCTTTCTTTTTGTTGGAATCTTCTCAGGTTATGGGCGACTCAATGACATCTTTTCGCCGGCATGGTCCGGTAAACGATTGGACGACACGATGGATTATGCGCAATTCGAATCGAGAACGATATCCCCGCGGTGTTGATACATCATTCGGTTACATGAAAACAGACCCAAAAAGGCTGTGCTTTTGTCATAATATCTGTTGCATTATGTTAGAAAGCCGATTCTTAATACTAGTACACTAATAGTCACATTCTTTCGATTAGTAAAATTGGGGGCTTTTGTGCAAAACATAAGATATGATACTATCGAAGAGACGTCCGAGTAGATTTGTCTCTTGCAGGGTAGGAAGGTACCACCTTGTCCGGATTGAGAGATTCGATCATGAGACCGTGAGAATGGGACAAGATGACTCTTGCTCATTTGGTACTTCCCTGATTATGAAAAAGCTTACACATGGAGGTTACCCACGAGGCGTCGCACGCACGCGTGATAGAGGACCCGTCAGAAAGATGTACCCATAGAGCGATGCAGCAATTCTTCTTAAGTGAGAAATCTACATTACTTTCCCACTTCCAATCTGTTCTGAACTGGAAAAAATCAAACTACTAGAGCAGTACTATTGGCACATCAAAGTGCCGCCTGGCAACATTTGGGATGCAGCGTGGGGTGTTACATGCGCACTGAACCATATTTGGAGACTGTTCTTCCCTGCATTCGTGATCGCATGGGACATCCTCTTTCCATCTCTGGGACAAGAACTGAGCGCTGCTGCTCACAATGTCGGATCGCCACGAAGTCTCGTGCATTCTTCTAAGTCTCCCCCCAATGTCTCGGCGGTGAGCCGCCATGACTGAGCAAAGGCCTACAACAACCAATGGCCAGCATAAGATGTTGTTCGCCGGAGAGTCGGACGGGAGGAGATTGAGCTCCACGATAAACCGCCTTACAAGCAGTTGAATTTCTAGGGAGCGATGGCTGAGTGTTGGGGTCAACAGGAGCTTGATATACGCAAGACAGGCGAGGCGGTACAGCTCGGAAGTCGTGTCTTCATGTGGTTTGGCGGTACCGGGCTCTGCGCCGATTGGTATACTCAGAAGTTGACTTTCGAATTTTCGAAGCTCGACAGCGACAGGGTAGGCCATTTCCGAGACTAACGAAGTGTCTTTGAGAAGAACAGAGACTTTCAAAATGACTGAAAAGATTTCGCGGCATCGATGGACTAGAAGGGTTCCATGAAACCGATTGCCCCAGACAGTAGGAGAGTTGAAAATATGGGATGCCAAGTCGAGTTTCAGCTCGCGGCCGTGGGAGAACGATATTAAGGCCGCAAAGTAGCAGAATATCTCAACGGTGATTGCTCGCAAAGGAGAATCCGTCTTCGTGTCATGATAATGGCCATAACATAAAGTTGCCACTGCATTGACGTGAGGTATGAGCCTATCACTATGAGTGTAGTTCACAGTCTACGCGTGATTAGTGATTGAAACAAGCGAGTTGCGAGTTTACTATGCGCAAGCTGAGTCTCACCTCATGAACGCAGAGAAGGATGATTGCAAGTACTACATCATCTCTCGGAGAGGCTGCATGGCCATGGCTGAGTTGCGATGAATCGGCAGTATGTTCAGACCGATCATTCTGCTTATTCAGAGCTTCATTGATTCCAGCCACGGCCTGGCCGTAGAAGCCATGCGTGAGGCCGAGCAAGTTGGAGCTCGCCGGCTCATACTTGCACATGTCGCCAGCAGCCAAAGCCAGGATGCAATTCAGAACAACGGGGTTTCGAATCGCAACGGGGATGATTAGTCCCAAGTAGTCTTCGCTTCTCTCGCCGCCGCTCGCCGAGAGCCAACGGGGACTCTTTGCGCGGAAATGCGACATCAACCGGTCCTGTACAGATGCCGGCGGGAGGGCGAAAACGGTGATGAGAGAGCGCATCTCTGACTGGACCGCAAAGTCTTTGTTGAATTCATGGCGACGACGTGCGACCTGCTGGCTACAGCGCTTGGGAGGCTGCCAGTTGCAGGAGAGCCCTCGTTTGATGCATGAGGTACAGCATGGGCGAGTCTCGTCGCATTTTCTCTTGCGTTGGCGACATTGCTGGCAGCCGTTCTTTGACCGTCGGCATGGCGCAGGAGATACTTCTGGAGTGCTTTCTGAGTTTGAGGTCGATGTCTGGTGGTTGTTCATGCTAATGAAACGGTTGTGCTGGACTTATGACCCAAAGAAGTTGTATCGTGCTGATGAGAGACTCGGTGGATCCTCGGAGGTACAGGGGCTGGTCTACCGAAAGACGTAAGAACAGAAGCCTAGAGGGTTGCTTGAGGGATTGATGCGGCTAGTAATTGTGGATGTAGCCGAGACCGGTTGGGTCGAAGCAGTAGGAATACAAATTTGCGTTGTTTACGGAAACCACTCCTCATAGAGGCTTCGGATAAAGCGAAAGCGAAAGGAAAATTGTCGCGATGGCACGGTACGTACCGGCGCATAGTTAAAGCCGAAAAAGGATTAGCTCGAGGGCCACAGTCTCTCCGCTGCTGCAGTTGTAAGTGTTGCTGAGAGGTCTTCACATGATGCTTAAGAACTAAGTGCTTTCCCTCTTTCCCCGGTCTTGTGAAGCAGGGATTCCTCTAAAAATCTCATTCGTTTTCTTGTGGTCTTCCTGCAGGTTTTCTTTTGAACGGACAACTCAACTTCGCCATGGTTCCCAACGTTGACGAAGCGGATAACCTCGCCCGCATGGAGCGGGGCGAACTGTACTACGCTTTCACCCCCAATCTTGTGGCAGCCAGAAGACGCTGTGGCGAGGCAGTCGGCCGGTTTAACAGAGCAGGCGACTTGAACAGGCGAGAAATAGCACAGCATTGGAAAGAGTACGTTGCGACCACGGCTCCTCCACCATCCCTTCACTCGAGTAGCGTCTTCTGACACTGAATGTCCGGCCAGTATCACAAATGACGACACCCCACTTCCGGCCCCAGGCGCATCAATTGAGGAGGATGACCGAATATTGCAGAGCTCTCCCTGGATTGAGAGGCCCATCAACATCGATTATGGAACAAACATCAAAGTCGGCGTGAACGTTTTCATCAACTTCAACTGCACCATCATTGATACATGCCTGGTATCGATTGGGTCCCGAACCCTGTTTGGCCCGAATGTCTCCCTCTACAGCGGGACTCACCCCCTGGACCCGGACCTGCGGGATGGCACGAACGGCCCGGAGTTAGGAAAGCCCATTACCATTGGAGACGACTGCTGGCTGGCAGGAAATGTCATTATTCTACCCGGAGTGACAGTTGGCAATGGCTGCGTTGTGGGGGCAGGAAGCGTGGTAACCAAGGTAAGCTTTCTGTGGGAAACGGACGTTCATGCTGACTACAACTAACATTATCCAGGACGTCCCGCCTTACCACGTAGTTGCTGGAAACCCAGCTAGAGTTCTGAGAAAAATTGAGAGGAAAGAAAAATAGACTAGATTTGAACTGCTGACATCCCGATATGGGCCTTATACGTCCTGCGGTCCCTGAAAGACGACTTAAGCGGGAGCCAGCCAGCACGTTTTTCAAGTAACGAAAAACAGAAATCCGTGAATCTATCCGAATATCTGTCAAAAAAGACCGAACTACGGGGTAATTGTAATCCTCCAAGCCCATAGACACGCTTGGGAAAGTTGTAGCACTCTGCTGTAGCCCGTAGCTACACCTAAAATGACGAATTGCCAAGCTAGCGGAAATGCAGCTGCGGAAACAAGTCCACATTAAAGACCCAATAAGCGGGGTATAATTTTGTATAAGAAGCTGGCTCTGCGCTATCAATCATGCCTCTGTTGCTGCTGCGATCTCGCAGTTCATCCGCCCTTCTTCCTTCCCCACAACCCAACTTATTGACATCCTCTGATACAATGCCTTCAGAAACGCAAAGCCTCGAGCTCCAGGGCGTGACTCAACATCCAGAAATTACTACCGATGACACTTCCGCCCATTCCTTGCCGCCCGCAGATAAGGGCATGCCTGCCTTGAAGTTCCTGTTCGGTTCCTTCATTGTCGAGGCTGTTTTGTGGGGTATGTGACTCTTGATCATGAGGACGGGGTATTTTGCTAACGCATCTATCTGTCAAGGATTTCCGTTGTCATACGGCGTGTTCCAGGACTATTACACCAAACACCCGAATTTTCAGCAAGACTCCAACATCGCCGTGATCGGCACCGTAGCGACTAGCGTCTACTTCCTGGGCGGCCCGATAGCAACGCCTCTCGTGGCGCGCTTCCAGGCATGGCAGCGACACATGATTGTCGTCGGCTGGCTGGGCTGCTGCATCTCACTCGCTGTGGCATCGTTCATGTCATCAGTGCCCGGCTTAATTGCCACGCAGGGCGTCCTCTACGGCTTCGCGTTTACCCTGTTGTACTACCCCGTCCTCCGCATGCTGAATGAATGGTTTGTCCATCGACGGGTGTTTGCATTTGGTATCATGTCGACTGGCGCTGGGTGCAGCGGCGTCGGCCTGCCGTTTCTTCTGGAGTGGCTGCTGGCGAAGTACGGTTATCAGACGACGCTGCGGGCAATAGCGGTCGTCCAATTCGTGACCATTCTGCCGGTGATCCCGCTTCTCAAGGGGCGTCTGCCCGTCTCCAGGCAAGGCACCCTTCGCAAAGACGACTTTGGGTTCTTCAAGAAGCCGCTGTTCTACTGCTTCGCGTTCGTCAACCTCCTCGAGGCTCTGGGGTACTACATCCCGTCCCTTTATTTGCCGACATACGCAACTTCCTTGGGCCTCTCCGGGGCAACGGGCGCATTGATCCTGGCCGCGAACAATCTCGCCATGATATTCGGCCAGCTCGGACTCGGCTACGTCTCGGATCGGGTCAAGAACGTGCTCACACTAGTGTTTGTGTCCTCTTTTTCGGCTGCTGTGGCCAGCTTCACGATCTGGGGCTACGGGTCATCTCTGGCATCGCTGATGGTCTTTTCGATCATTTTCGGGCTGGCCACGGGCGGTTTCCCATGTTTGTGGCAGCGGTTCGGGTCCGTCTTGTCTGATGATCCTGGGCCCGTGTATGCGTTGATGGCCTTTGGCAAAGGGCTCGGGAACATCCTCATCGGCCCCATCTCTGCGGCCCTCATGGCGGGGAGGGTGAATAAGAGCGAATATGGGCTTGGCCACTTCCAGCCGTTGATCATTTTTCTGGGGTCGACGATGTTGTGTTCGTCACTGGGAGCGTTGGTCTGGCCGCTGTGTCGCAGAGGTGATGCCCGTTGATTTCTCAAGGAGTAGTCGAATGGTATGGAGTTGCGTGTGGCATGAAAAAGTCCAGTACGAGCGAGGCCTAGCCTGTTATTAGAGATGCTATGCAATACACAAACGCAGCTTCATTCTGCATTAGTTTTGTCTATAGCCTGTCGGTTGTTAAATCAGAGTGCACTGCACTGCTCACCTAATAAACCGAAAAATTGAAACAAAAAGGCAAAAAGAGTTCGTCCTTGAGGGGGTTTAACCCTCTTGCGTTGCCTCATGCCTGAATCGAACAGGCGATCTCCTCATTACTAGTGAGGCGCTATACCACTTAGCCAATGAGGCTGCTGGGGCGGTTGGACGCTTGGTTGCTTGCCAAATGTTCTCGCTAGTGGCAATATGATTCAAGGAAATGAGGGCTCACTGTCCCACTTGGTTTCGGTTGAATGGGGCTAGCGTTTTGGTGTTGTGGTTGGGGACGAGTTTCCAGATGGTCCACCGCCATTCCATTGCGGATATTGGCATGTCCTTTCAGGCATAGAGGGAAAACTCATTGTTAGACACGGATAGCTCTGGGTATGTCAATAATTGGTTGTTGCGGTGCACGGCAGAGGCTGATCTCAAACCTAAGTCTGAAAAGCCTACTGATCAGCCAGAAAGCCATTGCCGAGCCATGTTGTATATTACCAAACATGTCTTTTCTCTTTCTAGAACACTAAAAAACTTGGTAACAAAACCAAAATGTTGTATATTACCAACCAACCATCATGATCGAATCAAAACGCATGATTGCAGAGATTCGAGTCCCTCGCGGTGCTTCCCGTCATCAGTCAACTCCTTTTTGTGTGAGAATATGGCACCCCTGCAAGAGAGATGCACCAACGGCACCGAACGAGGGGGAAACCGCCGTGCCATTCCCGCAGATCTCCCCGCATTCTCAGCGGTCGGATTCCCGCCACTAGCGGTTTTGCTTCGACAGGACTGGCGGAAATCACAACCTGCCCGTCTCCACGCTGGCGGGAATCGGGATTGGAATCAGAGTACATAATAGCAGTGTTTTGGCCGTGGGCTGCGAATCGAGAGTGATTTCCAAAGTTTTCGACATCCAAAGCGAGTTTTGCGTGGGTGCATGCTTCTAAATATTTTCATCGCATCTCCAGCTGGAGCTCTACATTTTATGCTAGTGTCTTTTGAGAGGAAACGCCGCGCAACATACGATTTCCGATGTACTCAACCTTAGGCCGAAAGAACTCTCACAAGTTCGCCCTTCAAACTCAATATTGCTCCATGGACTGCATCGTCTCGAGCCACCAGCACCCGAGAAGCTTCGCCTAGATGACGCTGGCTTTGAGACGTTCCCATAGGCGCTTATCGATGGCCTCGAAAAGGTGCTCGTACGAAACGAGAGTACCGACGACGCTGGGCACGACGTTCTTTGATGCGGCCATTGTGCCTGTCTCTTTAATCGTCCTCTGGTTGTAGACCTCGGCCATGTTCTCACGAGGGCAAGGGCTGATTGTGCCGTTCGGCTTCACAAAGACGGGGGTTTAATCAGCACTCGGCAGTAACTTAACGCTGCCAAGGTGATTCCACAGACAAGGAGCCTGGCATCTCGATACAGGTTACTGCGGCAGCCTACAGAGGGCCATTACAATATGTCAAATACAATCCCTCGGAGATCGAAGTCGACATCATACATGTAGTGTTGTTAGGGAGAATTGTTTTCTGCACCTCGTAAGAAACTAGTTCTTCTTCAGCAGTTCTTTATGATTAGCTAACTTACAGCTTATTTAAGGATCAGCTTTTCGTCCGAGACAATTATCCAGCCTCTTAACAACCAGATGCCCTCGGCTATCAATCGACTCCCAAGATGGGCACAAGCTAATGCGATGCGTTCATACAATAAATGCAACCTGGACTGCGAAAGAGACCAGCAGACTGATGCATGAAGAGTCTGGGTGGGACAACTCATAATCACATGCCCTGGTGCTTCGGCCGAAAGTCAGTATCGAAGTGCGCTTTTGACCAAGTAGGTCGCAACGAAGGCCAATTATAGCAGCCCGAAGACAACACCGTGGCCAAGAATAGCAAGCAGGACGATCCAGTGGCGTCATATCTGGAAAGAAGAAGCTGAAACTTGCAGGTGCATTGCTCTAGACATGCGCGCAGGTCACATCGATCCGGAGCGCGACACGGGGTGGTTCACTAGTTTTCCGCGTGGCGAGAGATTGTAAGGTTGCGGGAGCACCCGTCTGGGGTCAGGAACACGGCCCTTCGGAGACGACGGAGACGATGGGGAATCAGCATTTTGAGACATGCAGAGGCTTCCGTCTGCTGCATGAGGTCAGTCGAACTTGAGCGAGTTTCCTCATCGATGCATCCTGGAGCAAGGCCTGGGATGACAGGAACAAGAACGATCGGCGGGCATTTCGGACGAACCAGGATAGCCTACTGGCGCGGCGCAACCCTCCACCAGCGAAAATTAGGCTTCGGGACCCCTCATTTCGACGGTTTTCCTGGAGGACTTGGGGGTGGAATCAGAGCTTGATTGGGCGGTGGTGTGTCCAGGACTGGCAGAGTCGCATTCACTCATACCGAGTTTATCAAAGTGAACCAACGATGGACGGGCCATGAATCCGGAGAGTTATGCGGGCGCGGTATTGCAGGTACGGGGAGCGTGACATTGAACCACTGGATGTGCAGTTCAGGATCAGGAGCTTTTGGGGGGGAAGACTGTGAAGGGGCATCGGCCAGAAGAAAGTCTTCGGCTCGTCGCTCCGCAAATCCATCGGGGATCCACTCGCGGGCTAACCGGATCCGGCTAGACGGAACCTCCGTTCGGCCCAGGCATGCGGAGAAGACCCACATATGAGGGGCATCCACCGTTAGCCGAGCCACTGGGGACGCTCCAATGGGGGTTGAAAAGCGGGGGAAAGAGGCCTGCACCTACCTGGGGGAAGGAGGGAAAGAGGAAGGAAGGAGCTAGGGAAAGAGCGTGTGACTTGCTGTTTTTGATCGCCTTATTCCGAACTTCGACTCGAACGGCTGTTGCTGCTCAAGAAGCGAACTTCACATCGGGCCAGAGACATATCAAGGACGCGACGGACGCGACTAGACTCGGCCATCCACTCGCTATCAGGATCTGGCTCTCTGTCCCTGCTCACGACTCTCCTCCGTCTATCCCTTGCGACCACAGCCCAGCCCCGACGATGAGATACTCAACAGCGTGCTCGGCGTGTCGGTAAGTCGTCAGCCGAACCCTCCTTGGGAATCCTTCTCTCTCTCCTCCTCCCCCCATTCCCGGTTGTCCGACTCTGGAGATGATCGCATCGCTCACCGACGGCATGGCAGCGCTCGACGGCGCAAGTGCGAGGTGCCCATCGGCGGCGGCCAGTGCACCTACTGCGCAACCCAGAACATCGCCTGTTCACGCGCCGGCTCCATCATCCAGCCCAAAGCCGTGCCCGTCAGCCCGCTGTCTATCGCGACCCCGACGACGCCCACTGTCACCGAGATCATCGTCGCAAGCCCCCCGGGCATCACTCCCGTCGCTGCTGTCTCCGACAAGGCTCTATGCTTCGAGCTGGTGGAGCTGTACTTCAAGTACATCCACGACTGTCTCCACTCCCTCTTCCACCGGCCCAGCTTCATGCTGGATCTGCACGAGGGGACTGCTCCTCTGGCGCTTGTCTATGGCATGATGGCCCTGTCAGCAAGGCATGTCGTGATCGAGACAGTTCACTCCAGCGAATCTTTGCTAATTTGTCCAAGGTTCTCCTCGAATCCTATTTTCAATGGCATTGCACCTATATCGAGGGGAGAGCTCTTTGCCAACGAGTGCAACATGCTGCTCAACCTTCGAGATGTGTCTCTCACGAGCATCCAGGGATGTGTCTTGCTTGGTGCCTATTCCATTGTAGAGGGAGAGGCAGGCGCAGAAAGCGTCTTCTACTCAGCGGCATGTAGGATAGCCAACTATCTCGACCTCCCAAACCTGCCCACGCCGGACCCGTTGCAGAGAGAGATTCATATCAGAGGTACGTACCGTAACCCCTACGCACATTGAGGCTGTTTCGCCAGCTTACACCCGTAGTCTACTGGTCGCTCTGCATGATCGATGTCTGGTCATCAACTGGCGTCAACCTGCCCCGTCTCATGGAACGGCGAATGAACGTCCCCTTACCGATGAACGAGTCAACCTTCCTCAACATGACCCGTGCGAACAACAACCACTTCGACTTCATCTTGTCGCCAAACCGGGAAGACTCTCTCATCGCCCAGATGATCAAGCTTAACAGCATCCTCCTAAAGGTCAACGACGCCATCAAGTCCCTTACATCAGACTCCACAGTAACGAACATCGACGAGACTGTCTCAACCCTCGCGCAGGAACTCGAGGCCTGGGAGCTTGAGCTTCCCCCAAATCTCCGCGACACGCCAAGCAACCTTCATTCCTTCGCCGCCCAAGGCCTGGGCCGTATCTTCATCGCCGTGCACACGGGCCACTACCACTACAGCCAGTTGCTTTTTTATCAATATTTGGATGAGGTCCAGCGATTCCCCGCCAACCCGACTGCCCAAATCTTTGCCCGGAAATGTAAAGAGAACGCCGTCTCCATGTCACGTATCATCGACCTCGCCAACACCACGCCTGGCTGTGACGCAAAGTTTAACATGCTGGGCCACATCATTGTCATCACGTCGTCCATCTTTATCCACACGCTGCTTTTCGAGACCGACGAGGCCGAGATTGCCAACGCGCGGGCAACCCTGGAGCGCCACTTCAACACCCTCGTAGCCCTGCGGGTGTACTGGCCTGGGCTCGAGGTGTGCTTTGTCCGCCTCAAGACTTTCCACGAGCTGTGTCGCAAGAGCATGAACACGAGCTACCGCATGGACCGCTGGATGCTACGGTTCTTGACCGAGTTTGCGAGGCCCATCGACGAGAAGGAGCGCGACGAAGACGGCAACATGGATTTGGACCGGTGGAGCGTGGGCAACATTGGCATCAGCCCCGAGAATTGGGCATGAGTATGGAGTGCCATCACAGAAAAGTGAATCTGGCCTTGCTCCAAGCAGCTGAAGCCCCACCATGGAGGTCTCCATCGAAACGGCGACGGCAAGGGCCCTGAGGCCACCACCACCGCTGGTGACCAACTATCGGGGACATCTAACTAGGCTAAATGGGTGATCTGTTGATGGGGCATCGGAACACACATGTCGGAACTCGGATGCAGTCTCCTCACCGCATTTGCCCCGGAGTCGCGGCATCTTTGCGAGAACATGGGGTCAACCACCTCGTGACCCCCGCGTATCCACTTTGAGGGCGGGGTTGTGTAACTTCCCCAGGTTCTTAGATGCGACATGAAGCGCCGCGCCCGCTCTCTCAGTTAGGGCAGTCTGTCGCGTATGACGACGCACCTGAGATGAGCGATCGTGAACCACCTGGTCCGGCCAAGTGAGATGCTGGATGAAAAGGACACGCGTTAGTCACATTAGCTGCCATTTAGGAAGCCATTTTTCAGCCTCATAGCGTGGTATTGAAGTGGCCAAGATGGTTTAGGCGATGGAATACTTTGATAAACGCATATGGCTGTATTTTCATCTAGCTTAGCAAACACCATGTTCAATATCATCATCCATGAGCTCTCATCAGGCTGTTTCTGATCCTAGCATGCTGCTTTTCACACCACTGAGCTCGACTTCGCAGTGACGGTCTGCTGCTCAACCCCATCCTCCTCCTCCACTCCCTTCGCCGCAGCCACCTCCACCTCAAACGTGGGATGCTCCGCAAACCGCCGTACGGGCACGCCCTCGTGGAACATGCGGTCAATCTCCTCCAGACTACGCCCCTTGCACTCGGGCACGCACAAAAACACAACAGCGCGGAGCACACGGCGATGCTGCCAAAGATGAAGCCGACCTTGCTCTGCAGGCCCGCGTACGGCTTGTTGAGCAGGTACGGCAGCGTGAAGTTGACGAGGAAGTTCATGAAGATGTTGACGAGCGACGAGGCGCGCTGGGAGCGGTCGCGCAGGCGCAGGGCGGGGATCTCGGTGACGACGACGTAGGTTAGCGGGCCCCAGCCGAGGCCGAAGCCGGAGCCGAAGAGGAGGAGCATGCCGACCATGCCGGATTTGTAGGAGGTCGGGACCGGGGTGTGCACGCCCAGGCCGGCCATGGTGAAGAGGGCGGCGGCCTGGATGAAGGAGCCGAGGAGGATTTTGCTATGGGAGAACGTCAGCTGTGCAGTTCTTGGAATTTGTGTCTGGGAAAAGGTTATACCGTCGTCCGACCCGGTCTGTCAGGAACAGGCACAGAATGATCATGCCGCTCGTCAGCGCGGACGAGCCGAGGGTGACGTCGAACGGGTTCAGCGTGCCGAGCGACTTGACCCAGACGGCGCCGTACTGGCTCGCGAACGCCTGGCCGGTGGCCTGCTGGAAGAAGGACATGCCGACGGCGATGGCGGTGCGCTTGCGGTTGACGCCCTGGAAGAGCTCGCGGGTGCGGCCCTGCTCGGGCTCGTCGGCGAGGGACTGCTGGATCTTGGCGAACTCGAGGGCGATGGCGGCGTCGGGCATGGTGCCGGCGCGGAGGGCGTGGTGGGATTTCTTGGCTTCTTCGGTGCGGTCGCGGAGGAGGAGCCAGCGGGGAGACTTGGGAAGATGGGTTTAGTTACATGGAGGTTGTTGGTGGAGGGGAGGGTGAGGTACCTCGGGGATGAACCAGATCAAGCAGATTACGATTGTGGGGATGACGTAGAAGAGGCCGAAGGGGATTCTGTAGGCGCGGCTGTCTTGGAATTGGGAGGTGCCGCGGCAGATTGAGTTGATGACGAGGCCGCCGAGCTGTGCTTCCATGTCAGAATCGTGTTGCTTCGGATCCTTGGGTTTTGACTTACACCGATGGCGAGTTGGTACGTCCCAACCACCATGCCTCGCACAGGCGCAGGTACGATTTCAGACTGATACACCGGGACAACGGACAACTCGAACCCGACATAGACATCTTCCCACTTCGTCAGCTTCCCCAGAACCTTTCCAACTGTTGCAGAAACGGGTACACTTACAGTTCAATATCCGCCCCACCAAAATCTGCTCTTTCCGCGTCGAGGTGACCACGACCGTCGCGCTGATCAACGCGTAGACGCTCATCACGAACATGGTCGTGCGGCGCCCGAAGCGCGCGCTGGTCAGACTGCCGACGACCAGTCCGACGGCGAAGCCGATGTAGTTGAGGCTGTTGAGCAGCGAGAGGAAGTATGTGGGGATCGCGTAGGCGTTCGTGGCGGGGTCGTACTCGCCGAACTGCCGCTCGAAGGCGTCCATGGCCTGGGTGGAGGTGAATGCCTGGTTGTCGAAGCCATAGTTGAACTGGGAGAGTGCGATGAGCAGCACGGAGGCGGCGAGGCGGGCGTTGAAGTGCTGTGTTATCGAGGAGAGGCCCATTGTGGTGATGTGGGAGATGTGACGTTGGGAAGGGGTCTCGATGGCGGCATGTTTAGGAGGGTGAGGGGATGGAGGGTTGGGGAGGTTATATGTCGTTGACCCGTTACATCCTTTGAAGAGAAGCCTCGGGCATGATCATGCGGGAAACGTATCCCAGACCCCTGGTGTAGTCCGGCGTGGTCGTCGAAACATGTCGTGACGATGAATCCGAGGGACTGAGACCAAGGATTTGCTTGCTAATGCCTGAATAGTTACGCGGTGGAGATGGCAACATCGCGCATCTGGGGTATAGCGTGGCGGAACTCGGCGGGTGGAGGCGAGGTGATGGTTCATTGCTGCGAGCGAGATCCGGCGAGATGCGGTGGGGGTCCACTTTTGGGGGGTGAACACCATCTTGGCCCCGTCTTGCGTGCTCACTTGCAGAGGACTCGACTTTTCAAGCTTGGATATCTCGTTTGAAAGAGTTTGTGGCGGCAGTCTAAAAGGAGGAGGTCTGCTTAAAGGGGAGTTGCACCGCGGGAGTTTAGCCAGCTGTCGAGACCCCTCCGTGTCCGGCCCCCGTGCCCGGATCCGGGTCGAGGTAGCTTGACAGGAACCAGCTCAGTTCGCCGCTCATGTCGAACTGCGACGGCGCGACGTAGTAATCCTGCGCCAGCTGGTTCTCCGCGAAGCCGGACCACGTCATCGGCCCGTCGAGGCTGGAGTCGATTTGGCCGAGTCCTATCGGGTGCGCCGTCGAGGCCTGGTAGATGTCGCTGGGCGCGTGCATCTGATAGTGATCTCTATCCGTCATGGGCACGTCTCCTTGTCCATTTGGTAGCGACCGTGTTGAGAGTTGCGGCGAGTCGGAGTGCTGGATCGCGACTTCATCCACCGTCTTCGCGTTGGCGTCGAAACTTTGGGAGAGGGGGTGGTACCTGCTCAGCAGCGTGTTGCGCTGGACCTCGCTGCTGATCGGGGCTGCTTCCTCTGGGCTTTCGGGTGCGATGTGCTGGTTTTTGGTCTCTGTCTCGATCATCCTTTTGACGTCTTGTTGGAGGACGGCGATGATGGGCGCGATGTTGGACATGTCGTCGAGCAAGGCGAGATTACTTTTGCATAATGCCTCGATTGTGTCATCGTCGAGAGTGACTGGCATTTCTGTAATGGGGTCCACCAGGTTGTCGTATAAGCTGTACCGCCGAGCCGTGAGAAGCGTCTTGGTGCATTGATGAACCATGTTACCGTACCCCAACCCAATGGGGAGCCGCGTCTGCTTGGAATGCAGCGCGCCTTTGGAGCGTAGCGCTTGGAGATGCTCCCACAGACGAGCCATGCGGAGGGCGTGTGAGACGGCGAGGGCGCGCCATGTTGATACGAATTCCGGGGGCGCTTTGGAGGTGAAGGCCGGCGCTGCGGACTCGCGGGCGTGGCCGGGGAGGCATGTGCGGTAGAGGTCGCAGCAGGTCTGGAGGTACCACGAGTTCAGGGTGATGTAGGGGGAGAACTCGGGAGTCGTCGAGTGGGAGAACATGTTGAGTTCGCTGGGCTGGATGTGCGAGGGCATGTGGGCGAGGAAGTTTGAGAGCTGGGACTGGAGGGATTTGAGGGTTGTGAGGGCATTGGCGACTGCGGCGGGGGAGGAGTCGGAGCGGCTTTCGAGAACGATTGCTTTTGTTGACCTGTGGTGCGTTAGGGTCTTTGTATGCTTGAGGATTATGATTCAAATTGACACAGTCATACCTGAGAACCTCGCATCGGAGGCTGAATAGAATCATGACATAGGCTCTAGCTCCAGCATCATGAGCCGCAAGGGCCTCAACGCCATCACTAAGCTTGCTCGTCTGCTTCAGCAGCCCATGACGGAACGTATGCTCAGCGTTCGGCAGTGGCGTTCTCATCCAGCGGTTCGGCAAACAGGTGAACTCATCAAAACCAGCAGAGAGCCCCTTGTCCATCCACCAGACGTGCCATACCAGCCTCCTCTCACACTCTCGTCGGATGACGGTCGATGTGTCGGCGTCTGGCGGCAGCGGCCTTTCGTCGTTCAGCTGGAACGACACGCATAACCTAGCCGCGGTGCTGATCAGGAGCCACACCTTGCCAAACTGCCTGTACGCGAAGTTCTGGAACTTTGATAGAGCCATGAGTTGTATGTTGAGAACCTTGAAGACGTTCAGGTTGGCGAAGATGTAACCGTCAACTTCTTTGGCCCACTGGATGGAGAGTACTCGCGACTCACGGGACCGTGAGACGAAGATTGCCGCCGCGGCACAGACGGAGGTGCACAGTATTGGAGGAAGCTTCCCAGCGTAGAACTCTTCCATCATTGACGGCCTGTGGAAGAAGTCGTATCCCAAGGGGTAGACATGGTCGAAGAAGACTTCTAGATGTTGACGGATGACATCTGTGCTTAGCAGCGTCTGCTCAAGAGACGTATTGAGCGACGGGGTCTTCATGTACTGCTGCAGTGTCGACTCGGCTTCATATGAAGCTCCTTGGCTGAGGGTACATGTGCTGGATGATTCCGGGGACGCAGACTGCTGCGGCTGGCCATTCGTCTGCCGGCTTTTTCGCCGCGCCGGTGACGAGGGGTAGACGCAGGTGAGATTCCGCCGGTTGCAGTGGAAGCACTGCGGGCGGTGACCGGAGCACTTCGCCTTCTGGGCGCGACACTCGGCGCATGCGTTGGCGATGCGCCGGCGTCTGGTCCCGGCCTCGGTGAGGGTCTCCGTGGGTGCCAGTAAGTTGTGGGGATCCCCAAGCTCTGAGGAGACGGCCGACTCAGGGTAGTTGAAGGTGCAGCCGAGTCTCAGACGCCGGCAGTTTTCGCACGGCTCAGGACCTCCAGTGCATTTGACCTGGAGAACGCTTCAGTCGATGTTCAGATTTGTACGGGGTGTGTCTTCAAGCTTACCTTTCGGCGTTTACATGTAAGACAGCGCGGCCTGGGCGGCCACGTCGCATCGGCGCCCGGCTCCGGGCTCGGCATTTCGTCTCTTCTGCTCGGCGGTCCGACGTTGTGGATTGGAAGAAGAGTCAGACAAGGCAATTCTTCAGGCGATGAGCGGGGAGGCAGGACCGCATCTCATCACCAAGCCAGGCCGCACGGGACGCGGAGCCCGGAACAGACCGAGGGTAATATGGTCCGGCGTCCCCAGTTTCTCCACCGGGAGGGAACTGACGTGCTCGGGATGCGGGGTCGCTCTAAACCAGTTTGAAGCAAGGGTCACCCACAGTTCGGGCGGGTTTGGCAAATTAGAGGGCTTGAAGAAGCCTGAATTGGCAGAGCACACCATCGCGGAGTGGGATGGCGGAAGGAGAGTTTTGCACCATTGGGTGGTTTGCGGGTGAGAAGTTGAGCACTGGTGGAAAGTTGCGAAGAAAAACACAAGGCAAATTGTGCTGCTGCGTCCTTGTCAAATTCGTTACTGAATTTAGTCATCCACCCTCAAGAAATTCCCTCCGTCGAGAAGACTTTCCAGTTAACTGTTTAGTGAGACAGGGATCCATGGACGGTTTGTTGCGTTAAACTCTCCTCGCCCTTTCCTCAAACAAGAGTCCCCATCAAATATCATGAGAACAAATATAACCTCTTAGGAAACGATACATTGATAAGACATTCTGTTGTGTTGGTTTCCGTATTAACCTCCAATGCCACTTATGCACTCTGGCTGCGATTTGTTTTGTTGGTGGACAATTTCCCAACCCAGAACTTGTAAAATGTCGACCTCGTACTCACGCCCTTTTCTCCAATCATCCGCACAATGTTTTCATGATGATTTATATGTGCAGCATCAAACGCGCATCCGTATGGACCAACTCCCTTGTTAATATCTGCTCCTGCGTCGAGCAACATTCGAACGATGTTTTCATGGCCGTTGCGTGCTGCGCAAGACAGTGCATTCTCTCTGGTGGCATCTGGTGTGTCAGGGTTTGCATCTCTTCGAAGAAGTTCCTGCACAAGTTCTTCGTTACCTTGTCCAGATGCAATGTGCAGAGCGCTTTTACCCAAATACCATCCACGAGGATCTGCATCGCGCCTGAGGAGCCAGGTCGCAATCTCAGTTCGATTCGAAGCAGTTGCAGCGCCGAGAGGCGTCTTGTCTGATCTGAAATCTCCGTTGACAGCTGCACCTCTCTCAATGAGCATCCGCACAACCTGGTAGTGGCCTGCGCCGGCTGCCTCCACTAGGCTTTCGTGGTAACATAACGATGAATCGCCTCTAAGCTTTGGCATGATCATCCCTACAAGCTTCTCATGGCCTTGGGCACATGCAACGATCATGCTGTTTCTGTAGAAGCTGTCGTTGTCACATGTTACCTTGTCCAAGATTGTCTGCACAATCTTGGGATGGGCTCTGCGGTAGGCAACGGAGAGCAGATTCTCCGATTTAGAAATCGATCCAATACTGGCGTTTGCACCTCTTTCGAGAAACAGAGCCACTACATCTTCATGCCCATGTTTAGCTGCGGCAAAGATCGCAGACGCAGACAAGCTTGTCCTATCGACATTCGCGCCGTTGTCGAGAAGCAGCCTCACGATTTCTATGAAGCCATTTTTGGACGCAAAGACCAGAGGCTGTCTGAATACAGCCTCGATTCCCGATTTCATAACATGTTTGCGCAAGATGTTGGCAAATGGTCTTTCGCGGCCCTCGGATTCTGCATTGCTAGCCTGGCTGGGATGAGACTGGCCAGTGTGAGCTTGATTGACTGCTACGGCCGCATTGACCAGTATTTTTACGATCTTGGTGTAACCTTTTTCTGCTGCGGTGTCAAGGGCCGATCCGTAAGTATCCACTGTGGGATTTGCAATGCTTTTGAGCATCAGACCTAAGAGGTCACTGTCGCCTGTTGAAGAAATATGTTTCAGGTCGAAAGAATCAACGGTTGCATCATATTTGAGAAGCAATCGGACAATGTCTTTATGACCAGATTCTGCCGCTGCATTCATAGCTGAGAATGAAGAAGCAGCTTGTTGGTTGACAATGCTTGCGTCTTTTTCCAACAAAGGCTTCACAGCCAAGGTGAGTCCTTCAACTATCACATACCGCAGGATGGAGGGAACTGGCACCATATTGTCGTCTTTCTCAGTGCCTTTGCCTTTGAAACCGAAGGTTTTAGTGAAACTTCGAAAGTCTTCATCGAAACTTCGAGGCAATTTATGAATTCGACGTTCATTGCCATGGTGCAGTCCATAGCACAGCTCGTAGGTGCCTTGGCACTCAAGAAACTCTGCGATGAGATGGCGGATAGTGTTGATTCCGGAGTGATTGGTTTCGGCTTCATTGATGCCGGCTTTCAGGGCGTGTTTAACCCAATGTTCTGCTGCGTACTGCGCGAGAGGTCTCTCAGTCTTGAATGCCCATAAGACGGAGATGTCAATCATCCTCGCTATTTTACCACTTGTTTCTCTTGTACATGAGGGCATGGTTTCGCGAAACGCCGTAGTGCTTTTCAGCTCCAACAGGTATGCAAGACAGACCGTTGCCATGGAGGCTCGGGCCAGCCGCTCTTCAAAGAAGTTGGCAAAGTCTGGTTGCAGCTGGCGGGATGCAAGATATTCCTTGACGGATGAGTGTGCAAGCTGGATCATTGCACTTTGGATATGCTGTGCACCTTCAATTACCAGTAAACTGGAACAAAAGTGAGAGATCTCTGCTGGTACTGGCATTCTATTTTCGGGGTCGAACCGGAGCTTGTCGTTGGGCGTTGTAGCAAGTATGTCTACGGCCTCTGAAAGCAGCAATCGTCGTTCGGAAAAGACTAGAAATTGCAAAAGTCGAATAATCCGTTTTGAATATCCCTTCGGGATATTGCGCAAAGCTGCCGCATAAGTTTCCTCCAGTGTCTCGGGCAATGAAGCTAACTGCTCGTTGAGGGCTATGCGGTCTGGGCACCTCTTCAGAACTTCCATTTGGCAGGAAGCCCATCGAAAGCTTTCAAAAGTGTTAGCCTTCTTCGTTGGAAACAAGACGATTGTTCTCTTACACTCCGTCAGCTTTTTCCATCAAATGCTCCTCAATTAGGTTTTGGACGTCTAGCTTTGATGCCCATCTTTTCAGGCTGCCCACTTCTGCATGAACATAAGTGCGTATATCATTGGTGATGAGCTGGTTGCTGAGCAGAATCTGGTGATTCACGTACTGCTGCAGTGAATCCATGATGTCATGATCAGGACGGCTTGTGACAAAGAGATGGAGGTTGCCATGTAACAAAACGAGACTTTCCAACCATGATAGTAACCCACCCTCGTCTTCCCGAGCCTTACACTCGTCAAGGGCGTCAAGCACGATCCAGGTGTCGCCAGTATGCTCAACCATGATTCTGAAGACATCGCGGATCGATTCAGTGCTAGGCCGATACAACCCATTCTTATGACAGTCGTACGATGTACGCAAATCATCCTGAGCAACGCTATTTTGGCAGGATAGTTGGTAGGCGAGAGCCCTAATAGCACCGTCTAGCGACTGTTGGCGACCGTCGACGAAACTGAAGTAGAAGTAGAGGACGACACCTGAAGAAACCTGAGGCTTTTTCAAATTTTCGATGACGGTGGAGGCCAAAGTCGTTTTACCGCTGCCTGATTTTCCATGAAGCCACAGTGCGGAACTTCCGCTGCGCTTCCAGTCAGAATAGGCTTCACTCTCGAGAAACCACTGCCCGGTGAGTGCTTGGCGGTGAGCCAAGGCATCATTATACGAGTTGGAAGGATCTATAGGATCAAGCCAGTTTCGATGTTCTGTAAAGAGATGTCAGCCGTGACCACGACGACGCTAGGCGCATTCTTGGTAACAGGTCAATCTGTGAGCCCGCTGAAGAGATCAAACACAAGAACAAACCAACGTTGCTGAGTATTTGGACAATAACTAACGTTCATTGATGGTTTCATCCATCTCCAGAGCCCGTTTCATGACAATTGGATCCATTGCTTGGAGCACCTCCTTTGCAAACGCAGCGGCAGCAATTGCCGCGTACTTCTGCCACCGATCATTCTTATGGCTGTCTGCGTAGTCACAAATGCCCCGGATCACAAGGCATGAGAACGTGTTGATCAACCCGGCGGCCTCCATCTCGAAGCAAATGCAATTGGTGTCAAGATCCCGATCCCGTAGGATCCTATCCCGAGATATGCCGTCTTTCACCACAGAATTTCCGGAAGCGACTGTCCCGTAGTGAACTACAGGATTGCTGGAGGATCGCCGTTCTCGCGTGATCTCTTTCTCAGTGTCGCATAAGGTACACGCTGGTTGCCCACGTGGTTGCGGGACATGTGTCGTGGATGGTTCGAAAAGTCGGTCATTCAGGGCGCCCGGATAAACGTAAGAGTGTCCATTGGCATCTTTCTCCGTTAGGCGGGGATTGAACTCTAGCACCTTCGCAAGGATTTCGGGTGTCTTTGGGCCCTGGATAATTTCTCCGGCGCTGAGTTTCGATAGGGAATTAAGAAGCGATCTCGGGGGCCGATTGAGACTACCGACTCGCTGGAAATGACCACCCTCCTGGACCTTCCCTAAGTCATATTGCACCACTCCGGGGCTCGTACCGGTAGGCTGACTGACTACAATATCCCCTAATCGAATATCGAAACCTTCTCTAGGAATTCCTGCTCCAATGCCGACCATGAGACCGAAGCGAATGTGGGGAAGAGAGCTGAGAAGGCAAGAAGCTGTTTGAGCGGCAGATACAAGACCGTACTCGCCCTTGGGCATCGAAGCAACGACAACGTTGTGAGAATTTATTTCGCCCCAAGTATACTCATTCTCGTCCGCCTCATTTTTTCGAAATCGATGTGGTTCAGCATGAGTCTGATCGAGCATTACCAATACGGCGGCTAGCTCTATGCTCAGAGCGGTAACCAGACCAATCGTATATTGTTGTGGATCCGAAAGCTTCCTTGGAATGACCATGTTTCTTTGGTGCGGCTGTCGCCAAAGAAGACGACTTTGGTGCTAGAAGAATATTGTTTGCTTGCTTAGCAGCATTGAGGTGGCGGGGATACTCCCACTTTTGTGGTTTGGCTGGGAGGCAGCCCAAAGGTCTTGGCGAAAGCAGCCCAAACTTCGCTCATCATTCCACCACAGCTTTGTTTCTGGCCAAAAAAATCCAAACACCAGCTGATTGGTTGGGAAGGCACACTGTTGTAGGCGGGCCTGATTCTTGGCCGCGGCCCGCCAGCCTGAAAGCTTCAAGCTTGCAGGCATCACCGCCCTGCTTTGGCGCAATTATGCATTTTTTGTTCATTCCCCTTCTCCCAAAGAACAGTGAAGGCGCTTTACAGCCAATTAATCTGAAGCCCTATGATTCTAGCCACACGGGAAAGGGGCCATGGCTAAGCGGCCCGCATAATGCCGCCCATTGCGACGCAGCTTGCATATTGTTTGAGACATAATCAATGGGAGCCAATGGTTTTCTGCGCGCTTCAATTTTCCGAAGTCCCGCGCATTCATCTCTGTGCCTCAGTAGTAATGCATGTAGTCGAAAGAATATGCCAACCCTCTCTCATCGTCCGAATCGAGCTTTCAATACACACTACTCGTGCCATATCCATCGATAAGGTACACGCGCAAAGGAGATAGCGGTGTAATTGAAAGCCTTTTCTGCAGACCTAACATCGCCATACTGTGGATATCAAACTTAAAGATAGTGCCAATGACGAATCAAGATGGGCCAGATTGCGATGGGCCATGTTTTGTAAGGCTCATTCTTCCCTAATCAAAGATGCTCAAACAACCACGCAGAAATTCATCAGTCATTTCGGTTGTTCCTTAACGGTTAGTAGTGTTGGAACGTCGAGCCATCGACGCGATGTCGCCCGAGCCTGGCTGGCTCTCGTCCACAAAGCCATATTTCTCGTATAATGGTGCACCGTCTTTACTTGCGTCCACATACGCTCCAACGCCGTTTTCGTCGGCAAGTTGACAACCCCATTGAACTAGTATTGAGCCACAGCCACGTCGCTGATAGTCTGGGTGTGTTGCGACAGTGTCTAAATCTAGGCGAGGCATCAGGTGTGTGAAGACGCATTACTTGTTTCAAATGTGACGTACAGTAATGTTTTTCATCTCCCATGACACGGCGTCTTTCATTTTCTTCTCTCTGGAAAAAGACATCGCAGACCTCACCGGGCATGTCGTCAGCCCAAGGTGGATATCGCCGACCTCGGTCCTCCGGCATGGACAGGTCCCATTTCGCGTAGGCAGCTATTCGGGTCCGTCCATTGGCGTCCAAGTTTTCTGGATCAATCACCTTGATATAGCGCTGGAAAGGCTTGTTGATGATGTCGTTGTAGTTTGCATCATCCCACCACTTGCGCACGCCTGGCGTATCCGGCCACAGGCGCCTCAGCTCGGGGTCTGTAAAAGCGGCGAACCAGACTTCAGTCAGTGCCGGGACATCTTCTACGGTTGCTGGCTCGAGTCTAAGATTGCCAGGAGTCATTGGGCGGCTTGCAGTAAAGCTCAATTGGTGGCTGATGAAGAGTCGGTAAGGTGGTGATCAAGTTGAGGGGAAATGGCCAGGCTTCTACTGGCCGGGGCTTATGTCATTGCGCCCGGACACCGGAGGCTTTAGTCATCCGGCGAACCCGGACCGGGGCCGAAGAGTGGGGCTAGGCGTCACTGAGGCCGGTGCTGCCGGTCATAGAAATTTAGCCACCACCCGTTGATGTCCTCATTGCGTCGATATGATGTCTCTACCTACCTAGGTAGCAAAGTAGGCCAACGCTCTGAATTTGTTCCTTTTTCAACGGCGACATGAACAGACGTACGCCCAGCCCACCGTGCAGGAACAGATTCTCCGCCTCACGTCAGCATCGTCTCCTGAGAATGGCTTCTGATGAAAGCCTGCTTAAACTAGTCTTCACCGCTCGTAATCATGCGCTACCCAAATAAAGTTGATTGTGATAAGCATTTTAACAACGACTTTACAGAAAAGCGTAACTTAACATGAGATGACAAAGCCCCAACACGGGAGGTTTACTGTGGCCGTGAGGCTGATGTCTTGTCAGCGAAAGACCAATAGTTTATGAGTAAACGTGGCGCGGTTGATCCTGTCCTTTTTTGACGGTTTGGGCTTGGTGGAGGATTGACCAAAGCGATGGGGGCTGCGAAGCCACCCAATGGCGCCTATGGAGACACTTGAAGGAACGGAATCCGTAAAGACAACCAATCAAGTCTTGCCGGATCCCTTGTAATTTGCTGTCGTGCAGTGACATGATCCTTGAAGCCACTCTTTTAACTTACCCGAGGCAAAATACAGGGCCCTAGTCGAGGATGCGGAGGATGCGGGACAGCCCTACGCATAGCGCTGGAGGACTTCGGCGGTATTCGTACTCCTACGGCTGCGGAAGCCGCAGGCCCATAGGACTCGGGCGGTGACGCCATTGGTTTCCTTGCTCGGAAGGAGAACAAAGCTCTTACCACACGACAAGTCATTAAATCCGTAAGCGAGACAAGGTTATATGCGGCAAGGTTGACTTCAGGTTAAGGGCACATGGCCGCTGCAGTTGACATTTGACAGGGCAGAATCCTCCTACGGACCTGTGGACTTCCAACGGGATGAGACTGAGAAGACAACTCACGTTCCACACCTTCCCGGCCTTTATAGCCACACAATACGGGCTGAGGACTTCTCGGCCGAGTTTTGATTGAACGGCTGATGAGAATACTGGCTTTAATTCAGCCCTAGGAGGACTTTAAGGCTGCCCGCCTCGGCTTCGGCATCAGTGCCCTACGCATGTCTTTAAGCGCCATCTTTAAGCGATTTTCGGCTAAGGCTGGTGTGCACTGTCTGACATTCTAAAGCAACTAAACCGATGAGGGTCGGATAGCCCGATGATTGGACAACACACTGTTGAAGGGCTTTTTAAAATCCTTGTCTTGAGTAGGTATGGCCCCCAAAGGTTCTAGAAGTCTTGAGCATGCACGCGCGCAAATACTCCAAATGACGATCATTTGGCAGTTGTTGCCCGACTTCCAATGCTCTACCTACAAATGTAGGTGCACACTTGACCTCAGAGGAACTCGGTTGTGATGCCCGGTCCTTTTGTCGGCCGTGCCTCCTAAAAGGACGTTGAACCGACACAATCAGTCAGGAATGCCCTAACCACAACGAAGCGAGAGCAGCAGAAAATCATGCGTTTTTTAACAGCAAAGCATGGTTGGTAACCTTAGTCATATGCAAGATTTATTTAGATTGTATTACGGATCTGACAAGGCCACCCTACTGGCCAGCCCTAGCAGTCACGGGATGGGATTCTGGATTCTACCAGACTTCCATGGCATGTCGAAGCTGCCTAAAACCAATTCCGTGACCTGCGGAGTCCGCATTGGGCCCGGTTTGTCGAGGTGCTGTGCAGACTGCGTTTATTTCTACGAATCAGCGAGAAGGAAGGGGCTGATCAGTTGAATGCGAGTGGCTGAGATTCCGATGGAGGTGCCGAGGTTGCATGGTTTAACGGCTGACAGTGGAACACGCGCATGAGGTTCCAGCCCGGTAGGGATTGCACCGTTGATGGACCCGTCACATCGGATGATGGAATTTCGTGCCAACCTGCGTGCATTTTTGGTCCATTGGGCGCGCCATCTACTAAGGTCGTTGGTACATGTAGGCGCTTGGGTTCCTTCATCGACAGGGTACAAGCCGGGTGGTTTGGACCACAGGATGTGTTATCTCACTGCAAGGTGAGAGGCGTTCAGAATCTTGGCGCCGTGACGGGTGGTCCGGGGTGGAAAAGCAGCATTGGTGATATGGACCGAGTGGACCTTGCAAGGCAAAAATGCGCGCGTATGGGTTATCAAGCGGAATCGGTCTTCTACCAGATTCTTCAACTCCTTGGCCTACGGACATGTGCCTACGGTCGTTTCATCCAGTTGGTTGTTTGCGACCCCATACGTGATGTGCAACGGTAAACATCGTCTATTCAGCCACTGACCGCCCTCATTTCTGTGGCGCCCCTAACTCTAAGTCAGGTATCTAAGATCGAGTACCACCCAAGAGTTGATCTTGGCGAGCTAGTGTATGCACTTCGAGGAAACCTGCCTCCAGAAATGCGACGGCCCCGCCAGTGGAAGCAAGACTGATTGGCTCCATCGGAAATATACCCTGTCAACCCCACCGCCCCCTACGGAATGTATCTGCCCCTTTGGAGGGCTTATGCGGGCGGAGGGTGGTGTTCTGCAAAATGCCCTCCACATGAACGACAGGGCTGCGCTGATGTTTTCCTAGGCGAATGCTGAGCTACGATGCGGATTGGCTGAGATGGGCGAACCAGCGTGGACACCGCTCCGGAGTGCTCCAGACGTTCTGGCGATACCACAATCTCCGGCTGTCATTTTTATATCTAGACATCGAGGAACTTGGAGAATCGTAATCGTGCAGATTCCACTTGTTCTTCGCGCCCAGAAAGGCAAAAGGAGGTTGCGAGGTCACCAATCGCTCACACTTCAGACCCCAAAGGCTCGTTCGGACTCAAAAATCGGTAGCGCACCTCCACAAACGGCTTGAACCAATGGCTAGGAAGGGGAGTCGCAAGGTTCGGACCGGGTGCTTGACTTGCAAGTGAGTAGTATGGCAGTCAACTGACCTGTGACCACGTACCGATGTGGCCTGTGCTAATTACAAGAACGCAGGATACGCAAGATCAAGTGTGACGAGGGCAAGCCTGTCTGCAACCGGTGCACCAGCACAGGTCGAAAATGTGACGGATATGCTGTTGAACCGGCATCAGTGCTTCGATGGCAACGACCTCAAACACTCCAGATCGACTCATCTACCAACGGTGAAGAAGCCAGGGCATTACAGTACTACTGCGAGCATGTCGCACCCTTCATCGCCGGTCCGACTGACCCTTATTTCTGGACCCATCTGGTCGTGCAGTTTGTGAACCGCGAGCCGGCTGTTAAACACTCGGTTATCGCCATCGGTTTATTATACGGCAACATGGATGGCGGCACTAATACCCATCTGGACGGTGTGGCACTGAGCCACTACAACGCCGCGATTTTCGAACTGAAGTCGGTTCAAAACGACAACAACGGGCTAGTGTTGGTGGTCTGTTTATTGTTTGTCTGCATCGAGCTGTTACAGTCCAATACGGAAGCCGCTGTTAGACATTGCAATCATGGACTTGCAATGTTGGAAACCTCGAGCTCAAAACCGGTTGTACGGGATCACTTACTACCGGTGTTTCGACGGCTGAACATGCTTCCATCTTTCCCGGGAACCGCATACTTGAACAATGCCGCTGCAATGATTTGCAGGTGTCCGGTACCGGCTTCTTTCGACAGTTTCGCACACGCACAAGGCACTATCGACGACCTTTATAACCAAACGATACAGCTTATACGGCTAGGAGACGAATATCGAGTGGGTGCATTGCGACATCAGACACCGCTAAGGGAATTGCTCGAACGACAACGAAATATCCAATCCTCCCTAAACCAATGGCGCGGGTTGTGGGAGGATTTGGACGTGAGGTCGAAGTCCCCAAGCACCAGAATCAGAGGCGGCCCAAGGGTTCACGCGCTACTAAAATACGAGTTGTCTCACATTTGGACCGATATGGCCTTTTCAGCAAACGAAGCGGGGTTCGACCAACACCTAGAACGGTTTCGTTGCATCACTGAACAAACGACTAAATTTGCAGAGTCGCAAGTCAACTGCCAACCCACACATTTCCTATTCGAAGCAGGGTTCACGCCGTCATTATTCTTCATCGCGACGAAATGCCGTGCGCTGGATGTACGCCTTGAGGCACTCCGACTACTATCAACACTTGGATCACCCCGAGAAGCGGTATGGGATAAGGGCGAGCTGTTTTGCATCGCCCGACGGCTCATCGAGCTGGAGCATAACGTGGGCCTGGACTCATTTGGCGTTCTCCAGTACACGGGGCCGGAATCGTGTCTTGGGCTTCCACGTGACGAAGTGAGAATCAGACACTTTGTCCCTGAGAAGAGCACGCTTTGGGACAGCTCTATCACTGGGGGTGACATGGGCGGTAACTTCAAAGTGAGATTCTTCATGAGAACACCCGAGGATGCCTTGTATGTTCACGAAGAGGTCCTCGGATGTGAATACGTTCCGGACATGTCGCCTTTTGAACGGCAACATGAGTCCTTTTCAAGTAGCCCACAGAGCATACAAGGGTGGGAAGAGGCCACAATCTTTGCGTAGCATCTAGAGACTTGTAATGACCGAGGGGTCTGAAGTTTACATTAGTACATAGCGAGCGTTCACTTTGCATCTATGTGGCCAAATTAGAGACAGAACATGTGTGGAGTCTATACGCGTCGAAGTATCCCATCGAGTGCTGCATGACGCCAGTACATTCGAGTGCAGGGTATAGCGAATCAAACATAACTACAACTGATCGACACCTTTTTTTAGGCAAATCACCAATTTCATTGAGGCCAGAATTGGAGAAATTACGGGTACTCAATGTACTGGCGTCATGCAGCACTCGATGGGATACGACATTCTCCCACTTCAGTGGTGAAATGCTTGCGTTCTGTCCAATGTGGTGTTGAAATTCGTATTTAGCAACAATCATTTTGCTTCATCGGGACGAAAGACTTGAATCAGGACATGCCTTGTTGAAAAGAGTGCTGAACGTTGTGGTGATTGCCTGCGATTCTGTCAATCAAGCTCGGTCCATTCCGACAAAGTGCCAAGAACTGCTGAACAGGGAAAATCCGATGCCAAGAGATCGCCAACTTCCTTCGGCCCGCAAGACCCTTGTTTGAGTTAGCTAAGGCACCGAAGGTTCTTTCAACCAAAGGCGAAACTGTCGTTGAATTCTCGAGTCTTGCAATTTCGAGTTTTTGAAAAGTTGCTTGGTATTGGTCACATAATCGCTCGACGAGACTTCTCCTTTTCGCAAAGTCAGGTTGATACGATGCTCCCCTGCTCTTCCTTGAGACAACCTGAAGTCTCAGGCTGCTGCAATTTCTGCCTAAGTTAGAGAAAGTTGAAAAGCCTCAACTTGGTCTTGGGAGTGAAAGGTTCATGGGGTCAGTATGGACAAGGGGCTTTGAACGAAGATTGAGAACTTGAGTCTTGGAGCCCCGGTCAACAAGTCCAAACATTGCGCTCACGCCATTCTTCAATCTATTTTTGAAAGCCTCATGTACGAATTGACGCGGCGCAGCGTATCAGAATATTCAGAAGGTCAAGTCCAATCTCATCCACAGAGTGAGTGGATTGGTGTTTGCTCCTTAATGTAAAACATTTACCCTCGCAACAACATTGTATCCAGATCCCGCTGCCTAGTTCTCGTATAAGCTCCTCTTATTATGATTCGTGGAATCGTGGAAGTAGATCAGAACGGCAACGGAACAAAAAGGGTTGCATCGTATTTGGCGCTATTGAATTAAGGTATTCGTCCCAACTACCGCTTTCCTCATCCAAGTCTCAAGGCGCGGGGGAAGCCTCCGACACAGCCTCAATTCAGCACTGGCGTACTCAAATGTGCAACATCGTGGTGACGAAACAAACATTCAATTGCGAGGCAAGAGGAACTCGGATGAAGACCTGTCAAGCATACCCTAGCTTGCTATCAGCAAGATGTTTCGTGGAAGTGCGCATCAGACGATCCACCCGCACTCCTTTTCCTTGCGCTCGATATGAGAATGCTACGAGGCTCGTCGGGTCTGACTCGCCGACTTATCCGAACCCCTGCATGGTGGTTCTTTGCATGCGAGCTCTCCTAGGAACGGCCCAGGCCCGAAGTCCCCTTGTGGCAGCTAAGCGTCTTTGTGATCGATTGCCAGTCTACGAAGGTCGCGGTCAAAAGTATTCGTACACTGCCCCCTGTCACAGTATAGTCGCCTCCTTATCTAACTTAGAGTAGATCCCGGCTAATTATCGGTTAGAGATAATTGTTATCTAAGCTTATCTATTAGCTAGCTTCTATCTTATCTAATAAGTCTAGCTTAAAACGGAGCGATTATCTATAGTGTGAGGCGTGCGACTCGATCTAAAACTAGCACGGCTTTTGGGATCCCTGTATGTACGAATACTTTTGACCGCGACCTTCGTAGCCACCCCGCAATCTCCGTGCCGATCCACCTCGAACAAATTGTCGGGCGACACCAGCGTAATGGTACCACATGGGCAATTTAATCCGCCAACGAGGAATCGACTTCTCGAGAACGGCTCGGTTGCAGAAATATGAACCCTTGATGCCGTGAGTTGCCGTGCCGGGGTCTCCCCCAGCTGGCGTGCTCTCTAAGTTAAACTTCCAGAGCTCGGGATTGGTTATTCTATCGGGTTTAATCTACGAGCTTGTCTCGTGCGTGCCGTCGACCGCCCCCGCCAATGAAGCCTGGGCACTCCCAGCAAGCGTTCCGCGGCCTGCTCATCCATGATTCCAACATGAAGGACGAACGCTAGAAGTTGGAACGATGCCGTCGCTACCGCTCTCGCATCCATCCACACAAGAGCCTTGTGGACCCTTAAAGGAGAAATACATAAAGGACGCCAAGGCTCACTCGATGTAACCGGTAGATCATTCTCCAAGTTCGGATCAGATTTGAGACGAACCGACGAACACTTACATTCTTTTGATTTTTGCCCAATATGAAGTCCTTTTTCACCGTCCTCACCTTCGTCACGGCGGCGCTGGCCGCCAGCCGCACCTCCGCCCCCTCTGGCTGCGTTGTCGTCAAGAAGTCCCCCAGTAGCGGCCAGTTCAGCACCATCCAGAAGGCCGTCGACTCCCTCTCAACGACCTCTTCCACCAAGCAGTGCATCTTTATCGATCAGGGCACTTACAGCGAGCAGGTCCTGGTACCTGCCCGCACGGCTCAGCTTTCCATCTACGGCTACACCGCCGACACGTCGAGCTACTCCGGCAACAAGGTCACCATCACCGCCAAGAAGAACCAGGCTGACGGTCTTACCGATGACGAGACCGGCACCCTGCGCGTCAAGGCCAAGAACTTCAAGTTGTACAACGTCAACGTCGTTAATGCATACGGCCAGGGTAGCCAGGCCATTGCCCTGAGCTCCTACGCCGACAGCGGTTTCTACGGATGCCAATTCACTGGATTCCAGGACACTATCCTCACCCAGCAGGGCAACCAGCTGTACTCCAAGTGCCTCATCCAGGGTGCTACCGATGTCATTTTCGGCCAGAAGTCCATGGCTTGGTTCGAGAAGTGTGATCTCCGTGCCGTCTCAGCCAAACTTGGCTACATCACTGGTAAGACTTAGCTACCAACACTTATGATAATGATGATAGTTTTCTAACATCTCGCAGCCAACGGCGCCGCTAGCTCCTCTGCCAAGTCCGAATACGTCTTCAACAGCTGCACCGTTGCCGCTGCCTCCGGTGCCACTGTCCCCGATGGCGCCTTCTACCTGGGCCGTCCTTGGGGCGCCTACGCTCAGGTCGTCTACCAGAAGACCACCATGACCGGCATCATCAACTCCAAGGGCTGGTCTGTCTGGAGCACCAGCGACGCCCGCACCGGCAACGTCTTGTTCGGCGAGTACAGCGACACCGGCATTGGCTCCCAGGGATCCCGCGCCACCTTCTCCAAGAAGCTCGGCTCCGCTGTCGCCATCTCCAGCATTCTGGGCTCCAGCTACGCCAGCGCTGGCTACTACGACGCTTCTTACATGTAAAAACGACAAAACAATAACAAGGGCTCTCAATCAGGATTGGGTTATTGGGCTGGCATTTGGAGAGGCAGAGCCCCATTGAACATACTCCGGCACCTTACAATATTCTTCGTACATATTCTTCCATCGAATACATAGCTTCCATTTCATTTGTGGATTTCAATTATTCTGACCACCTCACATGGCACACAATGATTGCCCAACTGAACGCAGCAGGAAAACACTGGACGCGTATTCAGCTCGAATGTCGCGATAATGACATTACGAATCCTCGAAAAAGTTAAGAACTCAAATGTGACTTACGCGGCCAGCTGTTTCTCGAGAATGCGAGGCGCTCGTTAGAATTGTTCGTTTCTTCTTGGGCTGCCCCTGTCGGCCTAGGTCCGTGGTGAAACAACACAAAATGAGGCTTAGTTTCAAGTACATTCAGCGGGTTCTCTGGCCCAAATGCCCGGGCCACGGAGCATTCGAGTTGTCAGTTAGCTTGGCGGCCCAGATGCCAAGAACGGGATTAGCCTGCTGTAGTGGCCCGGCATGGGTGATGAGGAGTAAAAAGTGATGGCTAAGCTTTTTGGACCACGCGTTTGTCGATCGGATGTCGATGCCGATTGAACCCACTCGTTCCCCGGGGATGGTTCCGCTCATGCCCCTTAAGTTGCTGCAATCATGATGGATACGATTTCAGATCAAGTGCGGTGATTGCAATGCGACACAGTGAGTCTCTTTCAAGTCGCCGAAAGACTTTTCAGTTCAGGGGCGTAGATGCAGCGAAGCTATCTGTCGCCAAAAGACTCCGGAAGAGTCCGTCAAATGGTCATCTCGAGGGCTCATGGGTTACTAAGTTGAACTTCATGTTGTTCTATGTGCGACGACATGGAGTTGACTGGGGTCTTTCACCTAATTACGTTTGTGATGCGCAGCTGGTAAGGTAAGGTAGATGGTAACCATTTACCTAGATACCCGGTGCTTCGTTCAAACCTACGAGCTGAACCGGCAAGTGAATCCACGGCCTCCAATAGCTACCTAGCAACTCGTCTATCACCTCAACAATGTCCCTACCCCATCCTTCAAGAAACCAGTGATTATCTAACGTATGCAAAAAAGCTCCAAAATACGCAAACAGGGCAAGCGACTGAGGCTGTCGTTGGTGCAGTAGTGTGAAGTACTGCTGCGGCGCAAAATGAATAAATGCCATTGGCCCTGCCCAGGCCCTATTGATTTCGCACTTTTGTAGCGTCTCGGCGTCCATCGTGCTAAACTGCATAGCATACATTCGACATTTTCTCAGGGTCGACAGGGCCTGTTCGTAGACTTCGACGTCTGTACTATCCTTCCACACCTCTCGTAGTCGACAGAGTTCCTGGTCTGTTGAATCCAAGACACGACTGTCAGGGTTCAACTCATGCCAGTTTTCAAGGCTCAAGACGCTCATCAATCTTCCCTCGCGTAGGAAGTCGTAATACGGCGCCAACACGGCATCGATTCCGCGTATCATTGGGATCCATTCGACGCCTAATAATCTATCCTTACGATGACGGGGAGAATTACGCTCAACACTGTCGGCAAGTTGCCTCAAGATGCGGAAAGCGTACAACAGATTTAAAAGAGACCAGGCGAACAAAGCTTCACTTCTTTCTTGGGTAAGACTGTTGACACAGTCGTGAAATCCCGTGAGCGACTTCTCGTGATGTTTCGTAGCTTCCATAACGTAGGGACTGTTTTCGGACCCTTCCAGGTAGGCCATATGCAAAGCAGCCAAGCTGAGGATTGCCTGCGCCACGAACGGTTCTTGGAAGCTGATCTGTGGAATCACCACCTGCCACAGCGAGTCAACACCAGGAGTAATATTGACGCTGGTAGATATCGTCCAGTGGTGCAGTAAGGCTAAATCCCCCAGCCCAAAATTTGGCGGAGCAGGGATGGAAGTTTGCGATGCACAGTAGATGGTACCCGGAGTATCTGTGAGCGTTGGTGGTTGAGCCACGCGGTGGCTTAGATCCGGAATGCCGGGAGCTACCGGCGATTCAGCCGGCGAGGCTTCATACAGAACTTCGGGGGTCTCGTGGGCTTCATCGGTAGCAGGCCGAAGTTCCTCGGGGTACTTGCAAGGAACCTCTCGCCGGACACAAGATCGGCAGTTTGGACGTTCCTCGCCGCACTGCCGTATCGCGTCAGCAGTTGTACTGAGTCAATCTTGGCGGGCATGTAACCTTCACACGGCGTTTTCGGCAATCGAGGCACCCGGTCCTTGACTTTTTGTGCGGTCTTCGTCTTTTTGACGAATGTGGACCGGCTGGCTCTTCAGGCGACCTCGTGTGCTGGTCGGGGTGCTGATCGGGGGGGGCTCATGGCCGTTTCAACGACGCGAATAATACAAAGAAGGACTGAGTTGGGACGGGAACGAAGGCGAGGAACGAAAGGTGGGCGCGGAGAACGAGGAAGAGGGGTAGCAAATAAGTACGAGACAGATGCGACATGCTGGTTTTGGCATGTTAACAGTGCATACTTGGCAGCGGGGCAGTATCCAGTGCTATTCTGACTGCGCCAATGTTAGTGTTGCGGCATCAGAGCCCGAACGGGAATACGCAAAATGCAGAGCTGAACGAGCGTGCTAGTGGCCCTAATGGGTCTCGGATGAGGAAGTCCTTGCAACAACGGCATGTCGATTCAGGGGCTCCCTCGATGTCAAGACAGAGCCAACCGCGGCATGAGATACCAACATATAAGAGATCACATAATCACAAAGACAGTGGACGGGACTTATTAGTAGGGAAGAAAGTCAAAAGGATGAGCGGTTCGTAAGCTGCAGTGCACTGTTTCTGGGAAACGAACTAAACGAGGTGCGGGGGCTGTCAACAGGGGCTAAACGAACAACATCGCTGACGGACCAAACTCGGAAGCTTGTTTTTCAGAATATGAGTAAGGAGTTAAGCATGCCGTGTGCGTGCGACAAAGCAAGGCCTGACACTTACAGAGTAATGACCGAAGTGAGACGAAGCACAATTTGTTTGCATGTGAGAATTGGCTTAACAACAAACTGATCATCATTGAACTACTTATGAACCGTAGCATCGTGTCATGGCACTACTGATTCACTTGAGACTTCAGAGCCGATTGAACGAGACAAGAATCTCGCCCGAGTCCATCTCCAAAGCCGCGTTGCCATTAACCCGCCACTGCCCTTCTGCATGTCTCTCCTGGGCAATGTCCTTCCTTGTGCCGGTGTGAACTGCCGACCTCAAGCTCTTAACGATGCCGGCACTGGGATACGCGAACAGCCCGAACATGCCCGCGCCGCTCTTGGCCACCAAGCTCGCAGCGCCCTTCCCGAATCCCTTGAGGGCTACAACGGCGCCCTGCTTTTCAGCTCCCCTGAGTGGTTCCATCACCAAGTCGCTCAGACCGTCGACGAAACCAAAGGCAAATGTTTTCCCCGCAACGACGGCTCCGCTCTTTGCGTCGGTGACCGGTCCGTGATCGCGGATTTTGGTGCCGAAGTGCTTGGGGACTGGTTGCATGGCTTCAGTAATGGCGAGGGGAATATCGACCAGCATTCCCTTGGCAGCATTCTGCGCGATCATCCCAATTCTCTTTGCTGATGCGCCAGCCACCTTGCCTGCCATTGAGGGTTGGCTCTTGCCTTTGCTTTTCCCGCTGGAAGCAGATATGGCCGAAAGTCCATCCTCAGAGGGTGCATCTTTGGGAACCTCACCGCTGCCGCCGACTGCCTCACGTCTCCTCAACTCCCGTTCTCGACGACGTTTCTCATCGTGAAAAGCTTCAATGGGCTTGGTAACCATCCCCGTTATGGAACCGGCCATGTCGACCGCTGTCGCTAACACTGCGGATGCGCCTCCGGAGATTGGGTCCCAGCGCGTAACATTCGATCGTGATCGGTTTGGTCTGATGCCTATTGCACAACACGTCAGCTATCTGAACCTTCTTTCAATTTGGAACACAAAGGGCACTTACATTGTAAGCTGCTTAAGTTGCACCGCATCATGCGACATGAGGACTTCAGCCGCTGCCTTGGACAGTTTTATAAGCCTCTTGGATTTGGCGTGTCTCCATACGGCGGGTTGGCTCGGAATAAGGTCACATTGCATACGTTCCAAGGGTAGCTGTCGCCATCTCGAATTCACGGCAGCTTGGACGCCGTTTTCAGCCTCCATCTACGCAGCGAAAGGTTTCTTCGACATCGCAATAAAAGATTGCTCATTCGCGGAAAGAGAGAGGTATACCATGGCGAAATAAATAGTGTCGAGCCAACTTACGAACAAGGCAATACTCTTCCCTCGTAGTGGCACAGGCCCGGAAGGTTATCCCATCGAGTGCGAGATGACGTCGGCACATACATAATCCACTTTTCTCTAAATCTACCCCTTTCTAGAGCTTCTGATTTGCAGGAATAAAGGGGAATAACGTCCCACACCTACTTCCGGACCACCCCCACATCCGGACCACCCCAAAATGCCTCATCGAAAATGCACACCGCCACTTCCAAACTTGAATAACTTCACCATTTTTGACTCAATCGTTACCAGACTTTCTACGAAGCATAATAACTACACTATGGTCAATTATACCGAAGATGAAGTTTCCCAGGCACTTGAGGCTATCGCAACCGGTACTAGCCTACGAAAAGCTTCATTACAGTATGGTGTGCCAAAGACCACTCTACTACGTCGAATTCAAGGGGCTCAGCCACGAGATATTGCCTTTTCTGATCTGCAAAGGCTTTCTCCAACCCAGGAAAGCCATCTGGCTGAATGGGTTCGAATTCAGGCTGCCCTAGGCCTACCTCCAACCCATCAACAACTCAAGGACTTTGCTGAACGCATCCTACAGGTCCATGGAGACTCCCAGCCTCTTGGAAAGAACTGGGTACAGGCTTTTATTAAGAGAAACCCATCTGTAAGGGTCCAAAGAAGCAGAGCAATCGATTCCCAGCGTATCAATAGAGCTTCAACTAATATAATCAGGCAATGGTTCAAGCACCTCGCCATACCTGAGATCATGGCCATCAAGGCCTCCAATCGATATAATATAGATAAGACTGGTATTCTAGAAGGCAGAGGATCAAATGGGCTTGTTCTTAGATCATCAGAAACTCGTTCTATCCGCAAGAAACAGCCTGGATCGCATGCTTAGATATCTCTGATTAAGTGTATCTCTGCAACTGGCAAGGCACTGCCTCCACTTGTTATATATAAGGGCAAGAATGTCCAGCAGCAGTAGTTCCCTCTAGATCTGACGCCATATGAATCCTGGAAGTTCACAGCTACAGAAAATGGGTGGACTTCAGACTCTACAGCTGTTAAGTGGTTGACAGAGGTCTTCATCCCTTTAACCCAGCCAGGGGACCCCTCAGAGGTCAGATTATTGATCTTAGATGGTCATAGAAGCTATGAGACTACTGCTTTCATGTATATATGCTTTAAGAACAAGATACACTTGCTGTTCTTGCCAGCACACACGTCACACATCCTTCAGCCACTTGATCAGTCAGTTTTTAGGCCTTTCAAGGCAGTATATAAGAAGGAGCTTGGATTACTGGCTGAATGGGATGCTGGTACAGTTGTGGGCAAGAGAAATTTCGTTATATGCTATAGCAAGGCGCGTAAGGCAGCCCTGACAAGCAAGAACATCATCAGTGGCTGGAAATGGACTGGTTTGTGGCCTGTTAGTATGGCTAGACCCCTTATGAGCCCTCTGCTGCTTGAGAATACTTCAACCCCTGCCAAACCAGCTGGTCAGGTCTGCAAAGGGCTCTCTGATGGCAGGAAAAGCGAAAAATGGGCGGCAGATACATCAGCAGTCCCTTGGTCAACCCCCAAGAAGAGGGATGAGCTTCAGGATCAGTTCAACCTATTCAGCAAGCTGGATAACGATGAGCATACGCAGCGCCTGCTTTTTCGGAAGGTTCAGAAGGGCTTTGATGAGAAGGCATACCAATTGGCAGTAGCCCAGCGAAAGATTGAGGCACTGCAGGCAGAGGTTGATGCCAGTAGGGCCAGGAAACGGAAGAAGGTCAAAATGAGCCCAAATTCGAAGTTTGCCGATATTGAGGCTATTCGGAGGGCTCAAATCGAGGCGGGCGAACTTGAAAGTAGCACAGATGAATCCAGCGAGTCTGAAAACCCTAGTGACAGCGAAAGTTGCATCGTCGTGGCATCATAATACACATAAATATTGGTTGAAGTTGATGTGTATAAATGTGAGGGCATCAAAAGTGGGTGGTCCGGATGTGGGGGTGGTCCGGAAGTAGGTGTGGGACGTTAAGTCGGATTAAAACATAATTCGTTACTGCCCCGCATATGCTTGTACCGACGTTATCTCGTACTCGATGGGATAGTAGATACGAGAGGATGTCCCTTGTTTGTTGACGTTCAGTAACGTACATATACATGATGTTATGTGGGGGTTCTCTTCAATGGATCTTACTTCGTATCTCGTTTAGTGCCGCTTACCTAGTCAGCCGACGCCAATCCAGAAACGAACACTATATCCGCCCAATGCCACCAACACAACTCTCAGGTGGTCGCGAAGCCGTTGATACAAAACGATATTTACAGGGACAGTCCCAGGGACCTAGTGGTTATAATGCCCGTCATTGAGTTCATAGAAAGAGGGTGCATGGAGATAAATGGATACATAAGGAAATCATTTCAATGCTTGGGTGTTCAGCATCCACGTAACCCGAGCGGTTTGTATGGAAAGTGAAACTTCGTTTGGACAAAAGCAAAACGACTCATCGTTGTTTTTATCATAAAATACGACAAAACCCAAAGGCTCGTTGAAATGAAACAAATAATCGAAGTCTTTGACAAACAGGTGAAAAGTTTCAAGTTGATGGCCTGACTGACCAGCGACCGTGGCCCGTTGACTCAGCCATGACCTGTTGACTGAACTCGACCTTGCCTTTCAACCAAAATTAAGATTGTAGCAAAGATTCAGAATGGGATCAAACGAATCGTATTCGCATATAAATTCCTCGGCTCTGCACAACCTATGTTCAAGCTCCGTCTCCAAAACGCATCATTCTACACCCACCCGTCTCAGCTACAAGCCCACCCAACAATGTCTTCGCCAGAACAAACGCGTCTCAAGCGCGAAAGCGACTCCCTGAAAATCTTTGGTCTCTCTGAACCCAGCTCGTATCGCAAGATTTGTGTCAGATGCGGAAGATGGGGCTATTTTGCGAGTGACACGGAAGCAATAAAGTCTCATACTAACACCGCGCGCTTTCCTGTTCTCCAGACATCTTGCTGTCAAAACATTTTCTGCACTGACTGCATCCTCTCCACCATCAGCGATGAATTGTGGGATGAAATTTGGCGACCCCAAGAATCGGGATATGGCATCTCGATTAGCTGTCCGGCCCGTTCTTGCGAAGCTCGGCTGCTGTGTTTAGATCTCGAGAGTTTGGTTGAGTTCCTAGTTACGGGTGGCATCGGCAAAAGAACCCTTATCGACCCGATTGGAAGGTTTCGACGTGCATTCAAAGCTCAACGGTCTATTCACGACATGTTCCCCCACATGAATGAATGGCAGGGTAAAGCCGGCAACGACTTTCATAAACAACTTGCCTTAGCAGGCCATATGTGGCCATGTGATGGAACCTGGCCGCGTGGCACAATGATGGGTGTAGCCCGTTTTTCATATCGTGGTGGCGAGAAGATACCTGTTTTGATAGGTTTGTTCAAAGACAAGGTAAGTTGGAAACCCTGTGTGGTCTGCGACGGAGGATTCCTTGAAACCTCCAGCGGCGAGGTCATGAATGTTGTCTTCCATGTGTTCGGGGACACTCAAGGGACTCCGTACACTGGAAAATCCGGGTTCCCGCCTCGAAGCGTCTTTCTTGACTGTCACTCTAGACACAGACTCAATTGCTGTGTCCGATGCCACGACCGGAACATTGTGGCAAGGTTGGATGGTAATGAGGAAATAACCTGTCCTGAATTGGACTGCGAAAACATCTTGACCCCTTCACAAGTCGAAGCAGTTGCACGGCCAGACACATTTGCGCGTTATGAAGAAATGCAGCTCCAGAAGGGCTTGAACACCATGCCGTCCTTTCGATGGTGTCTCAACGAGAACTGCAGAGCCGGTCAGGATAACGACCTTGAAGGCTGCTCATCAGAGTATAAATTCTTCATCAGATGCAACGCCTGCCATTTACCAATGTGTTTCCTGCATCGCCGAGTTTGGCACTTCGGTCAAACCTGCGATGAGTACGACAAGGGCCACGGCCTTGTGGGGAAAGAGACCCAGAAACAGACCGCTGGCTGCTGGAACATGCCAAACCGTGCCCGGGCTGCAAGGTCCCGGTGGAGAAGAACGGCGGATGCTTCCACATGACGTGCAATTCTTGCAAAATGGAGTTTTGCTGGGTTTGCCTAGCTGACTGGAAGAAGATTCGCCGATTCGTGGATGGGCGAATGACGTATGATGTGTTAGGGCACAACTCTGGATGTGACTTTCGACGAACCCACGTGCAGCCGCACTTGGCTGTTGGGAATAACGCTGGCGACGCTATTCGGAATGCTGAGGGACTTTTCTGGTTGATGCCACGATGATTTGGACGGTTGTGTTTCAGTACTTCAATGTTGTTTGAAGAAGTTGGTTCGGCGGTGAAGAAAGAGGTTTACTGTCTTTTCTAGTAGCATAGGGTGCCTGGGACAGAGGCCGATGATGGGTTTTGGTTTCTGCTTCAGTTTACTTGCACCAGTCTGATTAGTGAATAGAGCAAACACATGTGAGTTGTGTAGTAGTTACTTCTGCTGCAATCGATGAGCGTTGTATAGCTTCCCTAAGATGGAATGTGCTTATCGTTCGGGAAGAAGTTAATTGCATGTGCTTGCGAAGATCAGGGAAACGCCACAAGCTTCCTCGTACAGGGAACGTGTCGTCCATGTTGGCTTACAGCATTGTGACTACTGACATTTCGCTGTTCTTCTGATAGGTAGCCTGAGCTTGTAGCTAATAACAAAAGCGGACGGTGCTGAAACTGGGAAATTTGTGAAAGGTATTGCAAATGATGAAACTTAGGTACGAATTGAAAGGCTGCGGACGAGCGAATATTTCGAAAGATTTCGTTCCGTAGCGCTGATCGGATGATCCGCGGCGATCACGGCCGGCCGGTACTGAGCTTCTGACCGGCAACACTCCTCTCGGCCGGAGTCTGTCTGGTTGCCGTGGAGCTTCCACGGCGAGAGTCACCAACGCAGACTAATGTGTCGAGTCGACTCATTGATCCCGGTTCTTGCTTACGACTGGCCCCTCTTACATAGACCGGTGGGATGAGTCAAGATTAGGAAAGTGGAAATTCACCAGCTGCATGAACTTCGCGTCGCGGATTAGCAAATCCTCCAACCCTCTCTCTCGCTCCGTTGGCCGTGTCCCGTCTTTACGGGGGAGCATCTGGAATTCCAGGCCGGGTGGCTGTGGTGCTTAACGCCGGGCGGGATAGTGGCTCAACCTTGTTAATGCGCTCGGTCGGCATTTTTTGCAGGCCCGAAAACGTTCTTAGGCGGGCCACACCGCTGAAGGCAACCCATCTTTCGGGACCGACTTGACATTCAGGCACCCGAATTGGTTGAAGACACTGGGATCATCGCGAAACCGAGCTGGCTAAGACCGAGCCAGGAGAAAGGTGTGGAAAAGACGCGGTGGGACATTCTGTGTCTCTGTTTGTCATCCAGGCTCTGTCTCGGTCGCAGTTGTTGATTTTCTGCTCCAGCTCTGTTTGAGCAGGCATAACAAAGGCCAACGCAAGAAGTTGAACAACAATGAGCATTGTGCTCGAGATGAAGCATACAAAGACGGGAAGAAGCCAACGGACTTAAGGGTAGTCTACATTCAGATGACACTCGCAGCATCGTGGTCTGGAGAAAGCTTCCGCTTTCCAAGCGACGGCGGGTCCAATCAATTGTCAACTATGATAGCGATGCTACAGTCCGTTGCGTTGACAGCGTCCAAACCCCAATTTTCAGCCTCAAAAAGGCAAAAAAAGGGGCTTTTTACTAAAAAACCCCAAAACTCGTAAAACTTCACAACTAAACCACGATATGCGTACGCGATGCGTAAGAATGAAAAGTATATCATTATAATCGCCTAGTATAGGGCTACTAATTAATATAATTTTCATTTATCCGTATTATATATATAGAGTTATTAATATATAAAGTTTAGGTTGATTTAAAGGTTTTTAAAGTGGATAGAGTAGATGTAACGCGCTAGGGGTTTCGTTTTTTCTTTTTAACATTACTGTTACAGTCAGCTGTCTAACAGTATGGTCTGCTAACAGAAGCTGGGGATTAATACGTAGTAACAGTACACTGGGGTCGTGGTCCGGGTCGTAGGTTATAGGCTTGTGTCGTAGATCGGTAGTCAGAGGCTAAGGTGATCAGTCTTAGACTTAACAAGTATTCGCAGTGAAGGTAGGCTGAAAGTATCCTGAGGATAATCATAAGTTGATTGCTGAAGAGCTATAGAGGTCTAACTATAAGCTAGGCTTAGGTTGTGTTATATATAAGTCTGAACAGTACCTTTTGTCTAGTTACAGGTGATTACCTAGATATATGAGGTGATTGCGATTAGTTAGCATTGCTAACTAATTACTAAGCATTTCCTAATACGCTCTACTGATCGTTCCTTATCTTATTATTATATAACTTATACTATAGTTCTTCTATTTCTGAGTGAGTTCCTATTATTCCTATATTCCTATAGTATAAATATCTTATCACAGCTACCTGACGCCTGAGTGGGTTGTTTAGCTGTTATCCTTGTTTATAGGTTGTAATATTAAGTCCTCTCTCTAAAGGTCTTATCTCTAAGACTTATTATAAGTAGGTTATTAGTCCTAGGTTAGAGATCTGTTAAATATGCTCTCTGATTTATTTATAATACTAATACTATATTAAGTTATATTTAGAAATCGAAATTAAATTCTATATCTACTCTTTATTATTATAATTATACGCTTTATATTGCTGAGTTTAGGTTTATTATTAATATGCTTTATTTATATTATTATTTGTTAGGGAAATATTATAAACTGCTTCTAAAAGGTGAAGTTTATAGTGAATACATTTGTTTAGAGCAGCCTTATAATACAGCTGAGGATGCTGTATATGTTTATAGGTTTTGATGTTTAGTTAGTGTCTGGGTTTAGCTGACTGTATATAGTAGATTGTTTGTTAGATGAGGCGGCTTATCTTGAAGATACTAAGGTAGCTGAGGAAGAGGTGTTAAGGAAGAAAGCTACTGCTTTGTATACTGCATAGGTTAAGTTAGATAAGTTTATAGTATAGTTAGATTGTTTAAGGAAACAGAAAAGGATAATATTTTGTAAGAGTTATGAAGTTACTAAAGAAGAGCTAATAGCATCTTTATATTAGAGGTTTAGTTTATAAGTAGTTTTAGTGTAATAGACTTAGATGCTGTTCTAAGTAGTTAGAACTTTAGTATTTTAAACTTCTTTTTAGAGGAGTCTTAGTTAGTTTTTAGTGTTCCTAAGTAAATAAATAGTTTCTCTTATTATAGTCTGTCTGCTTCTGTTAGTAGTCTGATATATTTATAAAGATATCTAATATATAGGTAGTTTGTAGTGTTTGTTAGAGGTAGAGCTGCTAGTATTACGAGCGTTGTTTCTCGTTCTTAATATTGCTGCTAGTAGGTTGTAAGTTTATCCTTTGCGTTAGTGATATTCTTAACTAGTTCCTATATATTATCTTTATAACTATATTCTTTCTACTTAATAAAGTATTAATATCTTTCTAGTTCTTTGAGGTAGTTAATAATTCGTTTGATTTCATACTTTGGTTTGTTGTTTTCTATAATAATGAGGTTATTTGTCTGTGATCCTTATAGTGCTAGCTTAAGTAGTGAAATATGAAATATTAGGAAGCATTTCATTATGTTAGGTAGATTGAGTTTATAGTTAACTAGTGAGATTTTTCAGAGGATTTTAAAAGGTTTGAGTTTTTTGAAATCTAGTTTATTACTTAGTTATTTTGTCTGGATGTTTTGCTGTATAAGATAGGTGCTATCTCCCTCTTTCAAGGTTAGTCTTTTAATCCTTTGTTTATTGCTGAAGTATATTATTTGTTGCTGTACGAATTTAAGTTCCTTATATACATTTCCTTAGATATCTTTGATTTGTCTGATTATAGTAACAGCTTTTAATGCTACTAGGCTAGGTTATAGTTTTCTATAAGTAGTTGGTTTGAATCTATAATTAAGGTAGAAGGAGAATTCCTTAGTGCTTTCTCTTACTATGCTATTATAGGCAAATTAGGCTATTAGTAGTAGTACTACCTAATTATCCTGATTGTAATTAATATAGGTGCAGAGGTAGGTTTCAAGGATCTAGTTAATTTGTTCTGTTTATCTGTTAGTCTGCAGGTGAAAGGCAGTAGATATTGCTTGCTTAATACTGAGTTATAATATAATTAACTTCTAGAACTTAGAAGTGAAGATCTTATCTCTGTCTGATATAATTTCCTTAGGTGTTCTGTAGTTAGTGATAATATACTTAAGGAATATATAGGCGAATTCTTTAGCATTGCTTGCTTCTTTATATAGGATGAAGTAGGTATACTTTATAAGTCTGTTAATAATAATAAGAATGCTGTTATAATAGACTTCTGTAAGAGGTTCTTAAGACTTTAGTAGTTTGATAATAAAGTTGAGGGATATAGAGTGCTAAGCAGTTTGCAGTATAAGCAAAAGTTATAATAATTTATAAGGTTAGTGTTAGGCTGGTTTGCTTTTTAAGCAAACCTTGCAATCTTTAATTACTATTATAATATATTCTCTAGTAACCTTTTCTCTATATTACTGTTATAGTTATTTCTAGGTTTTTATAGTTCTTTAGTAACTATATACTAATATGCTGTAGAATTCTCTGATAGCTTTGTTATCTAGTTTGCTAAGCAGGCTAGCTATAGATTATCTGGTTATTATAAGAGCTTTTATAGTAGGTATTAGGTCTCTATTATTATTATATTTAAGAATTACCTAGGTTTCTTTTAGTACTAAGATATTATAGTCTGGTTATCAGCTGAGAGCATCAGCTCTGCTATTTTCTGATCCTTTCTAATAAATAATTTAGAAGTTAAATTCTGAGAGGAATTCTAACTATCTGATTTATTGTTTGTTAAGTTCCTTTGAAGTAGTGAAATATGCTAGGTTCTTATAATCAGTATATATAAGTATTTAGTAGATAGTTCCTGAAAGTAGGGGTTTCTATTCTTTGAAGGCTTTAATAATTGCTATGAGTTCCTTGTTATAGATCTAATAGTTAAGCTCTAGTCTATAGAGCTTGCGGGAGAAGAAAGTATAGGGATATAGATATCTTTCTAAGTCTCTCTAGGATAGTTACGCTTTAAAGGCGAAGTCTGAGGTATCTATTTTAATTTTAAACTGCTTTTCTAGGTTTAGGATTATCAGGACTAGTTTACTAGTAATATAGTCTTTAATAGTCTAGAAAGCTATGTTCTAGGCTTCTTTCTACTTAAATAGTTAGTCTTTACAGCTGAGGTCTGTAAGAGGTATATTAATTTTTCTATAGAGTCTGATAAATTTTCAGTAGAAGTTAATAAATCTGAGGAATATTTAGACTTTTTTGAGGTTAGTTAGTATTAGCTATTCTTATATAGCTTAGACTTTCTTTTTTAATATGCTGATATATCTAGAGGTGATTATAAATCTAAGGTATTCTACTTCCTATATATAGAATATGCTTTTCTTTAGTTTAATTAGAAGCTTAGTATTTTAGAAGGCTTGAAGTATAAAGTATATATATTCTTTATGCTGTTCTATTATTATAGAGAAGATGAGGATATTATTAAGGTAGATAACTATAAAGATGTCTATAAATTTCTTAAGAACTTAGTTAATTATATTCTGGAAAGTGGCTGGGGTGTTAGTGAGACTGAAAGGCATAATAAGGTACTTAAAATATCTTTTGCATATTCTGAAGGCGGTTTTCTATTCTTCTCCTTCCTTTATTTAGATAAGGTTATAAACACTTTTAAGGTTTAGTACTGTGAAATAGTTAGCTCTATAGAGAAGTTATTATAGTTTGTCGATTAAAGGTAATAAGTACTAGTTTTTAATTATTATTTTATTAAGTATTTAGTAATTAACGTATAGTTATAGTTTATTGTTCTTTTTTAGTATAAACAGGATTAGGCTTCCTGCTAGTAATATTAATTCTCTGATATAGCCTTTTTTAAGGTTTTTATTAAGGTATTTATTAAGGGCTTCTATCTCTATTAGGTTAAGTCTGTAAATTTTATTGAATTTAAGCTCTTTCTCCTCCTTAATAAGGATTTTATAGTTAAAATTCATATGTTTAGGCAGTCTAGTTTATAATTCAGCTATAAAGAGTTTTTTATAAACTCTGTACTCTTCTAGGATAGACAGAAGAAGATCATCCTTTTGTTTAAGATCTGCAGTCTTTAATAGTTATAACACAGCTTCTTTTGCTTTAAAGTAGCAGATATATTGTTTTATTGCTTTTTAGTAAGTAGATCTGTTTAAGACCTAGGTTCTATAGGGTTGCTCAGAGACTAGATTATTATTATTTTAATAGAGTTAGCCTGTTTTCTAATCTATTGATAAGTTATTCTTCTTAAGCTATAGTATTCCTAATATAATATTATATATTAAGTTTAGTAATATTAAATTAGAGTTGTTTGTTTTGATCTAGGTAACTTATCTTGAGGGGTGTAGTTTTGTTTTAGATTGTTCTTCTTTTATACTAGACTTATTTTCTTTCTATATTACTGAGCTGGTATATATATTCCTTTCTTTGCTATAGTAGTTATAATCTGTTTACTGCTTAAGGTAATATAAAGTTTATTTCAGCTCTGCTGTTAATAAGTATAATAGCTATAGTATTATTAATAGTAACTATAAGTTATAGGTGTACTTTCTAGTCTAAGGATACTAGATATATAGACCTTATTATTATTACCTGTCTTAGTCCTTTATTAGTAGGTAAGTCTAGTTTTTTAACTGCTCTAGTTATCTGGGGTAGGTGATTTGTTTTCCTTCTTATTATGCCTTTATGAGGCGATTCTCCTAGAATTAGAGCCTTAGAAGGCTTGATCTTTCTTACAGGAGTCTGTAGGCTTTAGCTTTCTGAACTGCATATATAAAGTATTTATTTTTTCAGCATTCTTCCTATTTCATTATATTATTATATTGATATCTTATAGGGTATTACAGGCTTTGGCTGAAAGTTACTATATTGTTGTTAAATATAGTTATAGTCTATCTAACTATAGTAGTTTAGGTGTAAATACTCTGGATAGGGTTTTTGTTATATCTTCTGGAGTAGAATTAGTATTTATATTTATCTCTGAAATATTCCTTGTATTCATTAAAGAAGTATTATAGCTAGAAGAGGTTTTAGTAGTTATAGTAGTTATATTTAAGTGCAGGGTAATCTTCTATATAAAGCTTTAGAGTATAGTCCTGGTTTCTTATATTAGCAGGTGTCCTATAGAAGTACTATTATTAGTTATTATAGCTTATATTAACTATCTAGTGCTAGAGAAGCTGTTAAGTCTCTTTTTTATTATTAGATTCTTTTTTAGAACTAGTGTTATCTATTCCTAGGATTAGTCTGCTATAGTGTTTTATATTTTAATTAGTAATATTAATAAGAGAGTTAGAATTATAAAAGATCCTATCTAAATTAAATCTAGATTTAGGTTTACTGAAGTTCTAGTTACTAGTAAGATTAAGTAGTTACTATTCTTCTAGGGGGTTGTGTTAGTATTCAGGTTCTTTATTAGATTCTTCTTTAACCTGTTCTTTAAGTTCTTAGTTAATTTGCTTAATTCTAGTAGGGTTTCCTTATACACTTCTTTATTGTTTAAGGTGTGCTGTTAGGGCACTAATTTGGTAATACTATATAATATTGTCTGGTTCCTCTTATGCCTGTTATAGCTGAAGTGTTTATACTACTTTGAGGCGTAGGATCTATTGTTTATTGTCACGTATAATCTGCTGTTTTGCTTTGTGCTGACAGATTTAGTTTATTTCCTGTTATACTTAGGCTTCTGATTCTTAGATTATTCGTCAGGTTTTTATATTATAACCTATAAAGTTAGAGTTAGCTATATTAAGTTATTAGATATAAAGCATTTCGTCGAGTTGTTTAGTAGTCTTTCTGACTAGCTTGCTGTTAGCTTAGGAAGTTATTATAAAGGTCTTAGTTTTAATCTCTAGAATAGTTATATTATAGCTTGTTCTTCTGCAGTCTAGGTTGCTAGGCTAATATCTTATAGCTTCTTTATTACTGTAGTAAGTGAAGCATTTATTATTATAGCATCTAGTCTATAATAAGGATATATAGGGTATTTTAGTTGCTATACTGACTTATTTAGTTTGTTTAGGCATAGGTTTCCAGCTAAGTTTCTTAGGTTATCTGCAGTCTTTAGCAATATGTCCTATTTTTTGCAGTTATAGCACTTAGAGTTCTATGGTTTCTTGTTGTTGCTTTTAGTAGCAGTGCTGAGGTCTATAGGTCCACTGTATTATCTGTAGGAAGTGCTTTGTTAAGTGTTATTCTAGTTATTACAGGGTTTATTATTATTCTGCTGGTTATTAAACTTGCTCTAGAGCTGCTACTAGTACTTGCATCCTAAGTTTAGGTTTTATTATTTATCTCTTTATTCTTTTTATTATTTATAGAGGCAGTTATTAATCTTAATAGCAAGTTCTATATACTAGAGGAAGTCTTCTAGTCGATTAATCTTAACAATCCCATCCTTAACTTCGTCGTTAAGTCTTTAATAAAATATAAAGATCTTAGTCTTTTTAGTAAGATTAAGTTAGATGCTAAGTTATCTAAAGTTAGCAGAGTAGTTTTTAGCAGACTTAGTCTGTCTAAGCTAGGCAAGGTTATGCTTAGCTTATTATTTCTTGTTAAGGTTCTAGAAGAGAGACTAAAAGGCATCCTCAAATCCTTAGAAATTAGTATAGATATTGCAGGTCTCTATAGTATATTTATCGAGGGTTTTATACTTAAGATATTCTTCCTAGATTAGTTTAAACTATTTAAAGGCTTTTCCTCAGAGATAGGTAGCTATATACACTACCTTTTCAGTTTTATTAGTAAAGTCTCTATAATAGAAATTCTAGTAGTTCTTAACCTAGATTAGGAATCCTTTAAAAGTTCCTAAGGTTCTGTTATATATAACTAGAGTACTAAGCTTAAGCTTCTATTATCTTCTTATAGGAGTAGTAATAATATTAGCAGCAGCCTGAAAAATGTTAACTTTATTCTAGAGTTCCTATATAAAGAGGTTATTACCTTGTCCTCCTAGGCATACGATTTCGTTTTCAAGGTTCTGAAACTATTAAGGTCTATTACTAAGTTCTTAGATTATACTTTTAAGGCCTTAGAGTTTATTAGCTGTTTTGTTATATATAGTTTATATCTTAGCTATATTATTATCTCTTTTCTTAACTTAGGCTTAGAGTTTGTTATAAGTTTCCTTTTTAAGGGTAACTTTATTATCTGAGTCTATAGCTATTAAGGCTTTTTTAAGTTCTTTAGCTAGGTTTCTAACTAGTAGTTTAGAAGAAAATAAGCTTCCTAGGGTAAGTAACTTAGCAGAAGTATAAGAAGATATCTTATCTATACTATTAATAGGTCTTAATAGTTAACTTACTAAATAGAAGCAATTAAAATATTATAGTCAGCTGTCTAATAGTAAGGTCTGCTAACAGAAGCTAGAGATTAATATATAGTAATAGTATACTAAGGTTATAGTCTAAATTATAGGTTATAGGCTTATATTATAGATTAGTAGTTAGAAGTTAAAGTAATTAGTCTTAGACTTAATAAGTATTTGCAGTAAAAGTAGGCTGAAAATATCCTGAGGATAATTATAAGTTGATTACTAAAGAGCTATAGAGGTCTGACTATAAGCTAGGCTCAGGTTATATTATATATAAGTCTGAACAGCACCCTTTATCTAGTTACAGGTAATCACCTAGGTATATAAGGTGATTATAATTAGTTAGTATTGCTAACTGATTACTAAGCGCTTCCTGACGCGCCCTACTGATTATTCCTCATCTTATTATCACGTGACTTATACTATAGTTCTTCCGTTTCCGAGTGAGTTCCTGTTGTTCCCGTGTTCCTGTAGTACAAATGTCCTATCACAGCCGCCCGACGCCTGAGTGGGTTGTTCAGCTGTTATCCTTGTTTATGGGTCGTAACAGTTACGTTTAGTGTCTACTAAAATAAAAACCCCTAAAACCCCCCTAAACTTTACACTTTAATATATCTATGCGTAAGTAGTACGCGTAGATAAAATTTATATCAGTTAATAGCTCTTAATTAGGCGATTATAATGATATACTTTTTATATATGTGTATTGCGTACGCATAGAGTTATCAGTATGTGAAGTTTAGGGCGATTTAGGGGGTTTCTAGGCTAGCGGGAAATTTTCCTGCCGGATGAAAGTGGGTGGTGGACGCTGTCAACGCAACGGACTGTAGTGGCTGATTAATTGATGAGGGAGACCGGCGTTAAAATAGAGACAGAGCAGTCAGAGAAGGGGAGCAGAATCGGGGGGCACGGTGAGTAGCTAATGAAATATGTCCGGACAATCGGCGAACACAAGCACCGATCCGCCGTGTGGCGCCGTGCCCTTCACCAACGAGCAAGGACTAGGGGGCCCCCTAGTCGACTTGTCGACGCATCGGAAGACTTTTCGACCACACCTGCCCACTTCTCGCTGCGGATTCTTCCTTGCCCAAGGTCGCAAAAGGGGGCCACGAGGGCTTCGGCCAACGCCCTCGGACGTAAAGTCCGAGATGTGCGAGCAGCGAAGAATATTCGATAATGCTCAATCACATTCCTTGGACGGTGACAGGCAGCAGCCCGGGTTGATGACGAATGTGTCCAGAAATGTTCCCGTGTCCGATGGAAGAGCAACCGTCCCCGTGGACCGACCGCCAGCTCGGCCGGCCTCCGCGTTTTTCGTTATCAAACTAATAATTGGGTACTTTTTATCAAGGGACCACCACACCGGGCTGGAGACAGACGTGGGACCTTTATTTTCGCAAGATCTCTTAAGAGCACGAATCACCCCATCGATCAGATCTGCTCCGTCATCCGGTACTTCATCGACTTCATCAACTCACTCCGCATCCAAAAGTGACAGAGTCTGTCAAGCTTCTGCATCAAGGACTAACATCACACCACCAACTGTCGACCGCATCGTGACTAAACACAGCCTGACAAAATACATTTCACCATGTCAACACAGCCGTTACCGGCGAGGACGCCTTTTCCCCAATGGCCTGCAGCGCAGCGAAAGGGGGCCATGATCCCCATGGTCATGTCCTCCATCATGCTCCTTCTCCTGGTTCTCGCGAACATGTCATACCTTTTCGGCACCAGCTTCGACCAAGCCAAGCGCACACATGCCATCAAGATCCTCGCCGTCGACTACGATGAGGGCGCCATCGGTACCTCCGTCTCAAAGGCATCGCAAAGCCTCCAAGCCGCCAACTTCCCCACCATCGAGTTCGGCTCCGTATCCGAGTACTCAACTCCCGCATCAGTGAGAAACGCGGTCTGCAAGGGAGACTACTGGGGCGCGATCTATATCTCCTCGGGCGCATCCGCGAAGCTCGCTAGCGCCATCAACGGCACATCCACAAGCTACAACCCCGCCGACTCGATTACATACACGTACAACCAGGCTCGGTACCCGGCACAGGCGGACTCGCTCATTGCCTCCAACATCGTCAAGGTGGTTGGCATGGCGCGGAGCTTCTACTACCAGACCCCCAACGGCACCGCCGCTCTCCGATCTCTCAACGCGAGCAACCCGGCCGCTATTGCCGCCTACCTCAACCCCATCCAGTCGACTGCAGACCTCATCCAGCCCACGACCCAGGGCCCTCGCGTCTTCTTCAACACTGTCAACATCATTATCCCAACCTTGGCTCAGTTCTTCTACATCCTCGCACTCAACGGCATCGGCCTGAGCACTGGTATCCTGGCCAAGGCTCGCGTCCGCGATGTCTGGATGATGCGCTTCGGCATCGGCAAGATCTACGGCTTCCTCACCGCCCTCACTGTCTCCGGTTATCTCTGGGCCTTCCGCGAGTCATGGGACGTCGGCAGCTTCCAGTTCGGCAAGACCCTGCTCGTCTTCTGGCTGTACATGGATGTCCAGTGGCAGGTTCTCGAGTCGTTCGTCGGATCCTTCGTGCCCATGCAGTTCATGCCCTTCTTCGTCCTGACCTGGATCATCACCAACATCGCAAGCACCGTCGCCCCGTTCGAGCTTATGCCCGGCTTCTACCGCATTGGCTACGCGCTGCCAGCGCATGAGGCCTACTCGATGATGGTACTGGCCTGGTCTGGATGCGCTGACCAGACACGCGTTGCTCTGCCTGTTCTCTTTGCCTGGTGGATCGCCGGCCACGTCTTGGCCGTCTTCTCTATCCGCAAGCGCTGTGCAGATGCAGGCAAGATGGCCGGTGCAGCCGCCGTCAAAGCCCCGACACAGGAGCAGGAGCAGGCGCAAGACCTTCCGATCCCTCCGCGCTCAGCAAGCACTGAGTTGACACTCCGATCCGACGAGGAGCAAATCAGAAACGAGAAGTGAGAGGCTTCCAAAAAACTGGCAAAGAGGCGGAGGATGTAATACAGTGCAGCAGCGACAGGATGCTTGATACCCAGGCCTGAGGCCTATGTGTTTTTACGGTTGATCAGACGTTGAAGAAGCGTGATGATGTGGTTTCGGTGCGGCTCTCCCACCTCGTTAGACTCAGATTAGACAGGCATCATGCATGAACCATGTAGCATTAGGCCACCAACATAATAAACTCTACTCAAGACTATTTGCTCTCACATCGTGTGCTAGTATTTCTCCTTCCAGGCACTTGTTCGGACCAATATGAGAGTGAATCTAGCAAGATTTTGACTTGCGGGGTTAAGAGGAGAAAGTTGGTTTTAGTTTTTGAATACGATTTTTATGTCCATTTATGTGAGATCGCTTTGTTGATCTGCGTATAGCTTCAGATCGCGAGGGGACCTTGGAGCACGCTCAAAGCAGCAAACAACTCATTGTCACAGTACTTGCGAGCAACGATCTGGATGTCAATTGGGGCCCCCTCATAGTCACCTTCCTCCCAAAATCGTCTCGCCCGCTTACAATCCTCGCTCAGGGGAGTTGCATCAGCAGGCGCATAACTTTCTTCTCCCTTCTTCAACGCCTTAACCGGCGTAGGCACAACGACACCAGGATAATCGACACAGTTCCAGAACGACTCATAATTCCAAAACAAGCCACTGTCATGCGGGCATGCAGGTCCCACATAGGCCGGGCTGATCAGGATGTCGACGTCCTGCGCCATCCAGTGCTCGGCGAACTCGCACCTGAACTTGTCCCGAGCAACCCGTTGCTGGAGAATGCCGGCGGCATCAAGGTCCTGGTTCATGGCTTCTGCGGCTTCAAGGGTCCCCTTGGTCAGCAGCATTGGTGGCTCGCCTGTGGCAGCCATTGCGCCCTTGATCATCCTGCCACCATCCGGAACAAAGATGCGCTGGACGCTGTCCATAGCATCGGCGGCTCTGAAGGGGACGAAGTCTTTGATTTCGAACGTGGAAGAGTTGGATAGCTGCTGGCGGACCCAGTTCAAGGCGCGGATGACCGGAGGCTGCGGCACCACGTTTCCGTCGTTCATCATGAAACCGACTTTCAAGGGTCCTGTCTTCGGTGTTGTTCTCAGCCCGGTCCATGGAATTGGAATCAGCCTGGGATCTTCCAGGTGAGGGCGGGCATCTTCCAACACCGACACGAAGAGGTCCATGTCCCTGAGAGATGTGGCCAAGGGACCAGTCGAACCAAGTACATTGAGTTCACCGGCATAACCGTAGTCTCCAGTGAAGTCTCTCATAGGGAGATAGTAGGAAGTAGTCTTGAAGCCGTAGATACCGCAAAAAGCGGCTGGGGTCCTGATGCTGCCTCCAATGTCTGTACCGATAGCCAGAGGACTTCCCCGCAGAGCCACCAATGCGGCTCCGCCACCGGTCGACCCGCCTGCTGACAGGTCGATGTTGTGCGGGTTGAGAGTGCGACCGAGAGGGGACACCGTCTCCAGATGCATGATACCCTGGGGCTGCAGCGTCTTGCAGTGGAACACGGCTCCCGCCTTGCGCAGAATGGAGATCATCTGGCAATCCTTCTCGGCCTTGCGACGCGTAACGACGAAGCCAAGAGATGTGTAGTGGCCCGCCAGAGGGATCATCTCCTTGACGGCGATCGGCACACCGTGGAGTGGTCCAACCGTCTTGCCCGTCCTTTCCAGGTAATCATCGAGAGCCTTGGCCTGCGCTAGAGCCTCATCCATGAACCACTCCGACAGGCAGCAGGTAAGCTGGTGCGCGATGATTGCCCTCTTCGAGTAAGCCAAGGCAACGGCGACGGCCGTGAACTTCTTGGCTGCGATGGCTTCGGCCAACGCGACAGCATCGTAGTTTTCGGTAATGTCAATCTCTGCGGAGGATAGAATGCCGCACTCTCTGGGCAGGGCGACGACGTTCTTCGGTGGGCTGGCGATGACGGCCGGTGAGATGTGCAGGTTTTCAGGTACTTTTGCAGAGAACTCTTCTAGAATGGCTGCGCGGGCAGTCTCGAATTCCGGGGTGCCCGAGACATTGGGGAGCCGCTCGATTACTGGCAAGAGCTTGGATGTCATGGTGGATTCGACGATGTCTCAGACTGACATAAGGAGTACAGCTTGAAGGTGAGGGCGTATGTTGCCTAGACCGACTGCAGTCAGCGGGCAAATGGCAGCATTATATCTTGGCCGACATCTTGGCTCATAAACGATTGTTACTCAGCGTTACCATCATCTCGAATTCAAATTCGTTGCACCAATGACGTCTTTGCTCAGTGCATGTTGTTAAGACGATGCGGGGGTCTTGGAACCAAAGATCTTCCTCTAGCAGGATTACTGCATTGGGATGTCCGATACAAGCCGAGTCGGCTAAACGTCTGATCCCAATTGATATCGCAAATAATCCCGATAAAGTCATGCACACATAGGATCGCGTCAATGGGTTTTGCGGGGTGCTACGTGCTTACATGTTCATGCTTACGGAGCAGCTGAGGGTGCTTTGAAAGCAAAGCCGGCTCCGGAGCGCCGAAGCCGGAGCAGTCGGCCGGTTGAGACGAAGCTCCGACGACTGCCTACCGCACTTTCGATCATAACCTTAGGGTGGATAGATTGGCATAATTCGAGGCCTCGGACAATAATATTTGTACTAAACTGGGCGCAATCCGGTGGTGCATAAGTCCCTCTGTCCAACCATTCTCGGGAGGGTGGATGTCCAAAACCCGGACATAATGATCCACTAACATTCTTGAAGCTGCATGTCAACCACCGCTGAAAGATGGGACTGGCAAAAACCTTTGATTATGGGCTTGCATTCCGAAGTTGGGCAGGCGAATTGCTGTTGTTTTTGGGGCTGTCGACTAAAAGGCCTGATAACTTGCAGCTTGTGTCGACAACCTGAAGAAAGAGGCATAGATTGGGTTATCTGCTTCAATACGAACCTAACCAAAGCATCAACACTAATGAAACACAACTACAATCCTATTTCATTGCGAAGTGACTCTGCTGGTCGCAATTGCAAAGTGTTCTCGTAAGGCTACTCCAAGCAGACAATCAACAGAACATTTAATTAGTGGGGACCCTTGCGACACTCAGTGTCAAGCATGTTCAGTTGGCGGAAACATGTCAGATACCCGTGAGTGGGTCGGCTACGTGCAGTATCTTGAATGAAACATGAGATGATGCAGCGAGCAGTTCTGATTAGGGCTGCAGCTTTGAAAGCAGGAGAGCGTGCCGGAAAAAGGAGAACGCGGAGCAATTTTGACTGTTAGGGACTCCAGCGGGGTACTGTCAATAACACTAACAGCTGTATGATAAGAGACGTGAGCAAAGTTGTCAGCAGCATGGAGTGATGAATGTTACATCCATATTGTGTTAGCACGCGCTTTGCCCTACGCAGCTGAAAGTTCAACATGGGGCAGTAGTACTCCTCGAGACAGGGACGCCCTTGGTCAACCGCAGTGATGCCCGCGGCGGACGGGAACGGCACCCGCGGCCCACGAACGGTGTCCGAGTTTGGACGTCTTTGTTTCCAACGAATTTCGCCCACTCCTAGTTCTAGCTTCTGTCAAAGCAGCTAGAGAACCGACCTTCTTCTAACACAAGGAGTAGTCCCATTTCTTATGCTTTCTTGCATCATTTCCATCTCATTTCCCCTATCCGTAATTCATCTCAGCATCAAACAGCATCACATTATGTGCAACCATAGATGCCTATGTAGTGTTTAGCTCTGGACCCAAGAATACCGACAATAACGGGATTACAAGTTTTCCTGCGTGGAAAAAGATCAATGGCGACCGGAAGCTGAGGCGGATTGATTACTGTTCTCGAGCTGCCTCTGTAAAAGAGCCTTGTGGGGCTGTCCAAGGTGGAGCCGTTGTTTTTGGGGACTCCCAATTGTCTGCCCGTCCATTCGAAGCTCGTCTGGCGCCATTCATATGATGTTAGTTTGGTGAAACTGGGGTACAGAATGATGGGCGCATGTTGGCGAACATCTGTAGCGTGGGGGGGTTTTAGTCTAGGTTAGCCCTTGTCGGTCGAAAGCTTCTGTTTTGAGCCAAATACGATACAGCCTATCAACTTCTTTTCCAAGGCTGCCATGTTTATGTATCATTCAACGGGGAAGATTTCAGGCATTTACAGGACCACAACCGTTAGGGACTAACCCTTTCGTATCGACAGCAGTGCTGTCGTTTTAGTGTTCTATTAATACATTTGGTGGCTATGTTGAAATCAATTTTCCGGCATGATCTCCGGGAAGTAACATTCCTTCGGGTGAAGCAATCTCGAACCCGCCTCCACACCCGCAGCGTGACACCTGGAGCCGTCTCATCCATTGAGATGTACGGCTACCTTGGTGCTAGCGTCTTGAATCTTTTCCCGGGCGGGTAGGCCTTTCAGGCTGCCTAGAAAAAGGCAACGATGGCAAGCAGATCATTGAAGTATAAGAGCAAAACGCCGCCTCCCCGTGCTAGCTACCTCCGTCCTCGCCATCCAGCAACAGCAATCTCCCAGAACATCTCCAAGAACATCGTTAACATTTCCAAAAACAAAGCAAGTCTTAAAGCAACACCGCACTACGAAAATGCGTTTCTCCGCCGCCATCTGCCTTTTCCTGGCCTCGTCGGCTTTGGTATGACATGTTCACAACCCTCAACGACGGCCTTGATTTTAATGAAAACACTTAGGCCCAGTCGTCCAAACACTCAACTACCACCTCCGCAGCCAGTAAAACCGCTTCGGCCGCCGCCACCACTAGCCACAAGACTACCAGTAGCCGTGCTGCTGGACCGAAGGAGACAGCTGCAGTTGCTTTGGGAGCCCTGCTCGGGGGTATGGGCGTTGTCGCAAACATGTAAATGAGGGAAGATGGTCTGCGCTTGGGCTCGCTGCCCATCTTGATGTTTACAGCCTTTTGCATATCGTTGCGTCTGCACAAGAAGCTTCGATTCTATTTTACTTCTCCTGCGGATGCTTTTGCTTTTTCTTTGGCAGTAATCTAGTCTGAATTAGAACAGCCAAGAATCATTACCGCAATCATGAAGGTGATTCCTAGACGGTTATTAAACCCTCCTTCCCGAGGGTTCTCATCAAAAGTTCAGACTGACGGCTCAGTCCGGATCAATAGTAGTCTTCTTTTTTCTACAGCTCGAGTAGCAGCCAGTTCCGCATGGGCAAAATTCTCCATTACGAACTTCAGGTTGTGACAAGTCCTTCTCTCGGCATCTCACATCAGGTTTGACTAGATCTCAGAAGAATGGTGTTGAATGCGACGACGATTTACAGCTACCTAGCGAGGGCCGTGAGCCGGCGCTAGCTCAGAACCCGACTATGGAACCCGGCCGCGGAACCCGACCACACCGTAACCGGCGTTCCCCCTTTCTAGAACCAATGTGGCGCGGTCAATGCGATCTTCGTATTTTTCGTTTCCTATTGCGCCACACCGCACGCTATATCCTCCGGGTTGATGTACTTTAACCGGCAGATTGTGTATCTTCGAATTCCATCCAATCTCATTTGCCATCGTGACGAGATGAAGACGTTGAGCAGCTACCGTCACTTGGCATTGATTATCAAATGTCCAAAGACGCCGATGTAACCCGTGTCTTTGCTAATACATATCTTAGTGAAGGAGAATGGCATCGATATGTATAGACCCAAAAACCCCCTACCATGTCGTCGACTCGTCATTTTCCATCTATCCTACAGCACTCAACTACATCTGCTGAGGCCTGTCGTTTTACTCATCTATCGAGCTTTTACCTGCGTTTCTAGCTTCCAGTCTCTTTGGTATATTTGATATTAGCTCCGTCAAGCATGCAGCCGTGCGCATTGATTTCCGTGGTCTCTGCTGCTCTCACTGCCATTCTCGCTCCCCTAGCTATAGCTGCCATCATCTCACTCGTCCAAGTATATGCCTACGGTAGTGAAATCAAGGGCATGCAAATGATTTCTGCTCATGGCGAGGAATACCTCTAATATTTCACTGGTTTCAACGTCCAGGTGTTGAACAGACCCGTGAACAAGACAAGACTTTCTGGGGCGAGCACGACGCTGGAAATGACACCCGGATGCCCCTATAGATGGCAAGGCTGTCCGTATTCCCGTCATCAACCTTGCCTCGATCAGACCAGCAATCGGCTCAGGCACGCTAACTGATAGAGGTGTCTGGGCCGGCAATCCGCGCATCACCGCCGCAGGCAAGACTCCCAGCTCATCAAATCTCTCTCTCTCCGCTTCGGGATCCATAGGTATCAACCTCCCATGATGTTTCTCTTATCAACACCCCCACTAGGTAACATCACTTCCAGCCTTACCAATAGCGGTTTCATGTTCTACAGCCCTTGAATGTTCGCCACTATCTAGCGTAATCCGTGCCCAAAACATTCTAATTTACCCTAAGATTTAGAGGCCCATAGGTTTGGAATCAAGGCAAGAAAAGGGTCGTTGCTCTACCCTTTTAGGAAGGCATGAGTATTATGGCTTTGGCAGGATCGTAGGGATCTTTTGCTGTGAGCTATGACCTGATACCGAAGCCACATCTATCGTTGGTTGCATGAAAGCACCACCATCTCCCAATGACACTTGGGTCCGGGATACCTGAGAAAGATGATGCTGCATTCGTCCATAGTAGCTGTTTACAACTGTTAGCCTAGGCGGGGTCAAAACATTGAGAAGAGCCTCATCGATTTCTATTCATTGCCCTGTGGAGATGCGGTCCCTGCAAGAGGGGCTGAGAGACCTTCCAAAGCCATGCCGCGTGACACTCTTGTGACCACTACCCCCACGGTCTTCTTGAACGAGAAGGTAGCACAGCTCTCACTTGAAGAGCTATGCGGCTTACTCACATCATATCTCTCACTGCATTGGATCGCATTTGAGGCAGTCTACCTTTTGAGGCTCTTGCTCAAGTACCATGAAAGTATTGCTTCCAAGCTCTTGATACTGGCCTTACGATTCCAACGTAAGCCTGACTGCACGCCATGAGGCATTCAACAGCCAGCTTGAAGTAAGTCACATGCTGTCCAATTCCTGGCAGGTATTATGGTAGTGGCTTGTCTAGACAGAACTATGAGGTTAAAGAGATTGAGACCAATTCTTCACAGCATTGCATCAACCTCGGCTGTTACTTAAGAGAGCCTACACGATACATTCCAGAACAATCCTGGATGAACTATCGTGGCTCTTCGGGATCTGATACAGCAGCCACACACGACCCCTTTGTGATGGCGCAGAGACACATCTACCTCAATGCCGGTCCTTTTGTATTCTGCTGCCTACCTGTGTCTCAAGAATCCTGAGGTAAGCCCCTCTCACGTTGCTCAACAGGAGTCCAGAACTGCATTTTGGCGTCTAGCGCCGCCAACGACGGCGCATTGGCACCACCGCGGCGGCTTATTTGACGCAAACGTTCTTTTGACGGCATGCATATGCCCGCCCGAAGCGTGCCGACCTCCCTTGCTGGGAGAGACATGCAGGGGACTTTTATCTTCAATTGTCTGGTCAAGCCACAGCCAACATAACGAACCCATCCTCCACACCCCTTCAAGTAAATGATTCAGTAAGCCTGCCCTTCACTGACCGAGAATGTCTACCGAGGCGTTGTTTCACGTTCGGGGGATCATTGCACCTCGGAAACTGAGCTGCTGTGGTTGTTGTGGCAAATGCATATCGACCTTGACCGGTCAGCTTACTGGGTGAGGCTTCTCGTTGAACATGACCCCGAAAGTCCGCCTTGCAGCAGCCCAGCCCTCCTCCGTCGGCTTAGGGAGGAATTGTGGAGAACACTCTTTCTAGGTGCTTGTAAAACACGCATTATTCGTTTTGGGCAGATCTACGTGCTCGACCTGGGCTTCGTAGCAGTTTTAGAGCGCCCGGGTAGTCCCCAATTAGAGTTCATAGACAGAGGCAAGGAAGACATGGACTAAGCCTACTGATCTTCGCGCGTGCCTGGGCCGTGATCCACAGATTCGGCCCCCAGGACCCAACGGTCTGGGGATTGGTGCTGGAACAATGAGTAAGACGCTTCTTCAGCCTCCTTGTCAAGCGAGCTGCTGACGGGGCGGACGAATGAGAACGCTGGATCGTGTCTTGGCCACCACACATGAACGTACAATTTCCTATTTGGGTAATTGGTCTTTTCCCCAAACCTCGGTTGCGAACTTACGCCAGTATAAACGTACCATTACCCTTTTCGGAAGTCGAGGCTCAACTAACCAAGCAGATGGGTCGCATCGTATTATCTCTTCTCTCAAGGTGATTCCAGAAGCCCGGTTAGAGGCCCCAAAGACGCGTGTCAGCCTTGCAAGTATGGGGGATGCCGATTTACAGTCTCTTTTACGGGTTCCAGGGAGTCCATTTTGGTCGCTCTTTTCGCTATCTCTGGCTATGATTGGACAATTGAATCGACAAGGGAAGTCCGCCCGGGCTACACTAATATCAAATTCATAGTGATTCACTGGTGCCTAAGATACGTCGACGAGCATGCTCTCATCTTGTTGAAACCACCACGGGACGTTGGCTAACATCCCACGCTTCCCACGAGCCACATCAGGCGGTGCCAATATCGTTCCCCCCCTGCTGCCATGCCATCCTTACGGCCGCACTTAACATACCGACACGCCATAGTCGCATCTACAGTGTGCCGGTGACACTCTTGTACTGGTGAGCCTGCGACTTCTCATTGGCCTCACAACAAGGAGAAAGGACCGATACATCGGGAAAGGCGCCCTTGGTTTCATGCAAGGTCTGGTAGGGCTGAGGGAGTCCCTGCCGATGCCACATTATTCCCAAAAAGCGCATGTACATGTTGTTGATTGGGAGCCAAAGATACCCCCTGGTGTAGCTTCGCTTCCTGCATCGACCTATCAACCTCCTGACAACCTTCCCTGCCTGTAATTCGTTCTCCTAGGACATCGTGTATCAACAACACTTTGAACGGTGACATCGGAGAAGACCCACGCTGGCCAGCCGTTCCCACGATATATAAGTCTGTGAGCAAAGCCCTCTGGTTGAATTTGAATCTCGTTCATCAGCCATATCATCTCTCAGTCTATCAACACATCAATCCCTTCAACAGCTCCACACGCGTCACTTACTCCCAAATTTTCGTCGAAAACACCAGTACATCCATACAATGCCTGCTCCTCTCGTTCCCGCCGGTGCTGTCGCTGCTCTCTCCGACCCCTCGAAGGTCTGCCACTGCGATGCAGCAACTTTGGCTGCCCAGTCGCCATCGAGCCCGAACTGCACAAAGTGTCTGCTCCCAAAGCCTGCAGCTAAATAGCTTCAGTTCGAGCGTTGCGATACAGCAGTGGTAAGTGACTTGCGGAGATAACAATCAAGTTCCAAAATTATGAGGTTTAACTAACTCTGAAACTAAGATCCCCCAATATCCGATTTGAACAGATGGGCTGCATTCGACACAAGCATGCACTGCTAGGATGGCAATGCCGGGATCATGATGCGCATACAATCCGACACATTTTTCTTTTTGTTACCTTGGTTGGGACCTTCGACTTCCAGGTTGGGCGGTTCGTTTGACATTGGGTTGGAGTATAGGCCAACGGAAGTCCGTATACACGGGGAGGGATTTCGGATTTAGAGTGGTGTTGTTGGTTTTGTCATTTCTTTGGGATCTATGGTTCCCGTCCACTCTTTTCACCATCCATGGATCAGTTTTTCAGATGCGTACAATATGAAACCTCAATTCTGCATGCAGCTGATGTCCTATTGGTTATACACTCATTATCCTTAGTTTCATTAGAGCCGTAGCTAATGGCTTCAATTGTGTTGATACGAATCATAATGTGGGCATGAAGAGTATCCGCTGGCAGAAGTAGTGGCAGACAGCCGATTTAAATCCCATCCTAGGTCTTCTCTCTCCTATTGAAGTTGATGCAGGGCGTCAGTTAAACATCAATACCTAGCTTGAATTTCAACATATTCACAAGAACACAAAAAATCACAGCATGCATGATTGATGGTCTCAAGCACTAGTCACTGGAGGTAAGAAAAAATAGGATGTGGTTTAATAGATCAAAAAGCAAAAGAAAGTCTCCTCGACGGGGAATTGAACCCCGGTCCCCGGCGAATCGTATGAATGACAAGCCGATATCCTCACCACTAGACTATCGAGGATTTGCTGATATCGGGACTACTCTTGTGTGCTACTATGACCCCCACACCCCAACGCCCAATCCCTACACTCGCAAATGCCCCCGCTAACACTGTCCAGCTTGAAGCACGTATCTTTTTCAACTTTTCTGGTTCTCATTCAGGCACTTTCTCATATTTAGTTATGAACTTAAAGCCTTCCGGCAAGTCAGCCCTGCCAACCATCCAATTGTTCAACCATGATCGGCTTCACTACGACATGTCTTGATTTACACCACGCTATCCCCAAACGATGACGGCTATGCTAGCGCCATTCCTTTCACTGGCTGCGCCGCTGCGCGACAGCGCATGTCTAGGACGGCGGCCGCCCATCTGACATCATTCCCGCCCCGGGATTTGCAGCCATAGCCGCAATACATAATCCAGCTGCCTAGACTGAGGCACGCGACTGGACAGAGATACTACAAAATCACGGTCGCTTCTCGGTTCATACCTAAGCGCTGCAACTGCCGCAAGCGACAAGAAGACTTCTTGAGCTTAGCCACAGTCTATCTCTGGGCATTGCACACGCCAAGCTCGTTCGCCCGAAGCAACAATCACAAATCATACCTACGGACTTCCCGACTTGAAGCGCAGTTTTGAGAATATCACAGGGACTTCGACCACCGAATTTTCGAATGGAGGAAGTCATCATTGAGTGTCAAAAGCTGCAGTCAAGACTGGCCCCAGCTGGCGAGACTGTTCGCCATTTCATCGCCGCGTATCCTGACGGACAAGTACAGCTTTCGCCGTTATTGGAGGAGCTTCTGAGCTTGCCCAACGTGGTAGTAAAGCTCGATCAGAATGCGTCGGGATGTGAGACGAACGACGATCTTTTATCCAAGATTCGTCGGATTCCTAATCTCTGCGTCGAGAACATCACGCGGATCGAATCACTTCTTCGCATCTCATCCCAACTCTATCGCCATGAAATGGGGAGCTTGTCTGAGCAGGCTGCTGTTTTGGGCTCGCTTCTCGCGACGGAACGCCGGGCTCTAAACCTAGCCGTGAATGGGCTCGATTTGTGAGTTAGGTATCTTCGGGTAATTGTTGGGTACCGAATACTGATCAATGTAGGGTCAAAGGGTTGCAGCGAGCTGAACGGAACGGCGAATCGCCTCCATATGCCACAAACCCCATTCTCCAGGACATCTCATCGATACAAAATCTGCTGAGTCAAGAGACCTCGTCAGAGAGCATAACCAGATTACTTCGGGAGCTCGAATTCCGTGACAGAGAGTCTGCTGATTTCCACCAACTTCATAACACCACAATCGGTGGCTTCCTCAGTACGCTCAAATCATTTGTTGAGCAGCAGTCAGGGGCGATGTCAACCCTTCAGGTTGCATGAAGGTCGATCGCAGGCAGCGCCATCTCTAACATGAGCCCGCCTCCAGAGCTCGATTTGAACTACCTCGCTCCCACCCTTCTGGAACCGGCCCCCTCAAACGTCGATTTTAGACACATTGGGAAAATTGTGATGAATCTGGGGAAAGAGCCGCTGGATGTCAGGTTCATGCCAGGCAACCCAGTGACTTTCGCAACTGCAAGCTTCCACAGGGACGTTGTCCTCTTCAACGCCACGACTGCCGACCGGCGGAAAGAAATCACGGTCAAGGGCGTCCATATGATATTCTCCCCGATGGGCGACCTTATGGCGATAACGGTAGAACACATGGACGACCTCCCTCACAAGCAGAAGCCCATCCCCATCACACACGACTTCGTTCGGTTCAAGAAGCCGGCGCTCTACGTGCTTGACACTCCTCGCGGAACGGGCACGACAAGCAGACGGTTCTTCTTGCAATGGCATGGCATTCGTGCTTTCTCGTTCAGCCCAGAGGGCTCTTTATTGGCGATCAAGGGAGTTCGACATCGTGTTGAACTCATCAGTAGCGCAAAGGGCCTGGGCTATGGCGTCGTCAGAAGCCACACAGACGAAGTGACACACGCAGAGTTCACAGCCGACGGCGAAAGACTCGTGACGATGTCCAAAGACGGTACGATGCGAGTGACAAATATTCGCACGCTGCATAGCATTGCGAAGCTGGAGATGGACAACTGGAGGAACCCCCTTCAGCTAGCAGTTTCTCCCTCGGGAGTAGTGGCCTCAATATGGGGGCGGACGGTGACTATTTGGGACTATGACACGGGGGCAATGAACAGCTACAACTTTGAGACGGCGCGTGGCAGTGAAGGTTGGCCTTTGGCTATCTCACCCGACCTTCGATGGGTTGCGAGTCGGACGGACGATGGGGCCGACGTGACCGCCCTTGCTACGGGCAAGGTTGTCTACTCAGCAAGGCTCGAGACTGGGTTTGTGACCTCGGCAGCTTTCTCGAATGATGGCAAATACTTGGTATTCGGCAGATGTACGAATGGGCATCATGGGCGGGCTGACTCTGGCATTCTGAACATGTGGGAGATCGTGGTTTGACGTGATTAGGTCAAGAAACATTGTATTAGTGTGCTTGGATTGGATTTGAGATACCAATTTATATACAAGAGATTGAACGTCCATGTAACTTGAATGCCTCGGTTGGTGATATGATTCCTCTCATTTCTTCTAGTATAACTCGATAGTTCAGTCACTTGACACATTTTCAGCTTCATCCACCCATGGAACGAGAATGTTGTTATCTTTTATTATCAAGCTCATTGTCTTACTTCATTGAACAGCCCAGGTATCAGCTGAAAATGATGACTTTTCCACGTCAAGGTGTGGGTGGCACCTATCCTCTCGCGACTTCTGATTTCGCTATGTGCTTAACGCACTTGGAAGGCTTGCCATATGCCTTGGCTCCTATCGTATCACAATCTTTCTGTCCAAGATGACGATTTTGGCCCACTCTCACATCGATATGAGAGAGATTGGTCGTACATGGACATCTTTGGTTTTCGTTGGACTGAGAGTCTAGTGGATCATTTTGGAGCGCCAGAACGGCTGTCATGACGACTCCAAGAGTTGCCATATATGCGTTTAAAATTGCTTCATGTAATGAATTGTGAATGGTGTCCGGGAGGCAATGGGATCCGAATCCTATTTTCCACTCGGTGGACATGTTCAAGCCGAACTATTAGCCGGTGATACGGTCGCTCTTCATATTTAACCACCAATATTTCCTCAACGTAGCCCAGTGTATATACTTTCTGGGCTGATTCTTAGTCCATCATGATGATGCTCATCGTGCCACACGGATCGACCAAATTCAATTGACAGGATGTTGCCCAGAGTTCACAAACCAGGCAGCCGTGTTTTCGAGCCGAACATTCAGAGACACGTGCATCCTCCAGTTCCAAACGCCACGCTGCGCCTTCGATCGAGACAACCAACTGGATGTTGAAGAGGGACATCAGGAATTCGGCCAGTCATACCGTGAGCCGGTTTTACGGGACTTGCATTTACGGGACGAGAAGGGTAAAGCTCGGACCGGATGTGTCTCACTCATCTTGGTGGCTTGAATGCCAAGTCCCAAATGGGGAAAAGCGGTATTGCTCCTGAAGACAATTCTGCTTCATCCATCTCATTCGCCCATCTGAATGATATCTACGGTTTCTTGGTTCTGCGGGGTCCTTTCTCTTCACATGACCATTGGTCGCCCGAAATGCTCTGCCTACTGGGCAGCAAACACTGCGGTTTAGCGCCAACCAACAGTCCGCCGTGAGACATTGCCGGCGGGAATGATAATGGATGCCCGATAAATTTATCATGATGTCTCATACGCACCAGGCTTATGGATCGACAGAAGTTGCATGCACAAAGTCCGACGGCGGAGTGTGAGCCGTATGACGTCCCGCTCTCATAAGCATGCGGCGTCGACTCATCATGAGATGCCGAGGGCCGGCTGAGCCACGTCTAAACCGGGCCGAGAAAGTTGCGCATTACTGAAGCAGTCGCATAATCTGGACTTGGGCAGACTGTCACGTGTGAGAACCCCAAAGATGCAGGCGTAGATACCACCAGATCCGGTCAGACCTATCAGTTTCTATAGAATCATGGTGATCCACGCCGACTTGGCTGGGCGCCAGTACTGTGGCGCGATGTGGAGTTCTTTTACCTGAGACTTACTTTCGGATTCTCGGCTCATTCACGCACTCTTCAGAGATACTCTCAGTATAAGGGAACGCGAGATATATGTTTGATCGGTAATTATTTTCTCATCATTGATGAGTGATCTTGACCAGCAAAATTTGTGCAAGTATGTGTTTCTCGAATATGTGTCTTCGGAGACCTAACTCGTTCGGAATCGTCTAAGGCTCGTAGCGGGGACAGGCTGTAGGCATTCACTTTGGAATACACCGAGGAACTCAAAATCTTTCATTTTTCCGCAGCCATCGATGAAGAAGAAGATCATTCTGTGAACTGCCAAAGGCTTGGCGGCGGAACGATCTGGCTTCACAGATCACCTCGCTTAGATACAGGGCTACAGGGTGTGCAAACATGAAGCTTAACTCAACCGCCGCCCGGGCCGAAGGGATATTGTTCAGGGGCTTACATCCACTAAAGGTAATCAACACACCACAACTCTGGCGGCACATGTTTCCCCGTTGGACGGCCAGGGTCCTTGTGATTGGAGGAACTTTGGGGATCGCTTCCTGTCAAGTGACAGTGCTACAGGGGTCCGCCCAGGACGGGGTCCAACTTCTCTTTCCAGTCTCCAGTTCGTACGAATCTGGCGCATTGTTCCTGTTGACGGGATATCTTTGTTTCTTGTTTATACCCCGGAATGTGGCATCTAGACCCGATGCAGAACATCCGGCAGCATGCCCTTCTACCGTCGGCATCCTTAGCCGTACGCGCCACCCATTCGATAGGCAGCGAAGCCTACTAAAGCCCGGGTCTTGGCCATGACTGGGAGCGAAGATACGAGTGTCATCCGCAGCCGACTTCTCGAACCATGGTGTGTCTTTTGAAAACTGCCGTTGCTTACGCAGCCAGCGCTGTCGCGCTCGACGCATCTTCGTCACTGCGCGAACGAAACGGAGGCGCCATACTCCAGAGAGCATCATGCACTGTAAGTAGGTCGTTCCGGTTGAACTGTGAATACGCTATTGGCAAGACCAACGTGGGCTAAAAATTATCGTCTACTCAGCCCACTACTTCCTCCTCTTCGAAAGATGACGTACCATCTATCGTCGCCGCCATCCAAAAATGCGGAAACGGCGGCACAATCTTGATCCCGAAAGGCACGACTTACACGATCGGCTCAACTCTCGATTTTGCCGGATGCAGCAACTGCGACTTCCAACTAGAGGGTACACTGAAAGTCTCTGAGGATTTCACCTACTGGAACGGAAAGCAGTCCATTATCAACGTCAGGAAAATCACGGGCGCCAAGATTCGCAGTCTCACTGGATCCGGGGTGATCGACGGCAACGGCCAAGGCTCATGGGACAAGTTTGCCTCGGACAGCACATACGACAGGCCGACCTTGCTTTACATCACTGGGTCATCGAACATCCAGGTTTCAGGCATTTCCGTCAGGAACCCTCCCTCATTTGGTCTCTCGGCCGCTGGCGGTTCGACGAACGTCAATTTCCGCGACATCTCCCTATCTGCAGTGTCCACGTCCACCAACCTGCCGAAGAACACCGATGGGTTTGACATTGGCCCCGCCACGAACGTCAACCTGCAGAACATCACCGTTGTCAATGATGACGACTGCGTCGCGCTCAAGTCTGGGGCTGACGGTGTCGAGATCAGGGACATCACCTGCTCCGGCAGTCACGGTCTGAGCATCGGAAGTCTGGGCAAGACGGCAGGGAGCACAGACTTCGTCAAGAACGTCTTCGTCGGCAACGCCGTCATGAAAGCCTCCACCAAGGCTGCCGGAATCAAAGTCTACCCTGGTGGGAGCACGCACGGGATCGCGACTGTCAGCAACATCACCTGGGATGGGGTTGTCGTCGACAACAGCGACTATGCTTTTCAGCTTCAGACCTGCTACGGCGAGACGGCAGAGTTCTGCAAGTCGAATCCCCCGACTGCGCAAATCACCGACATCTTTGTGAAGAACTTCTCCGGGACCACGTCAACAAAGTACAAGGGTGTGACAGCAAACATCAACTGCCCGACCAAGGGATCCTGCAAGATTGCGTTCAGCAACTGGAAAGTGAAGCCAGCTAGCGGTAGTGCTACTGTTGCTTGTGCTAACGGCAGTGAAATTAGTGGTGTAACGTGCTCTTCTGGAGCCTCTGGGTAGATATTTGGATATCATGATGGTAGGGTTTTGGGTTGTGGTTAGTTCACGTGCAGCAAACACCGCATTTGTTTCACTGGCTGTAAGGGGCTGGCCCCTAGGCTTGTTCAACGTAGAGGTGCCGTCGATTGACTATTCTAAGCTGAAGAAGGAGGAAAGGACTTTACAGGGATAGGCGCCTAGCAGCAGTGATGCAGACCGGGGCTAGGCGGTGTGCTACAGCAGAATAGTGGATCCGGCGGAGCCGGATCTCGGTAGCTGCTCCGGCAAAGCCGGAGATCTCGGCCGGGCTCTAGCCCGTGACATTACCTCCCCGCTCCCCTCCGGGGGCGCGTCCGCGGCGCTAAAGCTAGGTCTCCGTCATGCTTCATCGCAGGGCCGTAACGTCGTTCGTAAGCCTCCATCGCTTCCATCCCCTGGAGCGTCTCAATAGGTTCCCAGGTTCTCTCTGCATATCCTTCCCACTTAACCAGCACTTCACAGCGTCTCCCACACCCTCAACACTTCCAGGCAGCAGCGTTAATACTCTCTATATTCCAGGTCTCCTTGCCTTCGTTGTCTATAATTAGGGGTGGCTGCTTATTGTCTAGCATTTGCCTAGGTAAAGGGTTGTTACTTGCATGCTTCAGGATATCTATGTGGAAGCGTAGGTATATAGCTGTTAGTATGTTAAGCTCTACTACGTATAGTGAGATAACCTTTGTAATAGTATACTTATAGTGCAACTAATCTAGTTTCTTGTATGGCCTAGGGGACTTGTAGTGGCCTATATAAAGCCAGACTTTGTTACCTGCTTCTAGTCTCTCTATAAGCTGGCGCTTCTTATTAGCCAGCTCTTTATAGCGTTACTGTGTTGAGGCAAGGGTTGACTATGCTATATCTATCACATCCTGGAGCCTTGTTACTAACTTGTATGCCAGGTCCTCGCGAGGGCCTTTATAGTCTTCTAGGTCTGCCTCTTGAACCTAGACAGGCTCTAGGTGGTATCTGTGTTCTAAGAAGAAGCTGCTTATATCTATAACACTGCTATTGCAGCTGCAGAGCGCTAGTTAAGCTGCTGGGAGGTTATTCGCCTAATCCTTCTATAAGTAGGTAATATAATTACGTAGGTAGGCCTAGATCTCTTGGTTCATCCTTTCTAGGCTGCTATCAGTCTGTGGGTGATAAGCAGTACTAAGCTGCTGTTCTATTCCTAAAAGCTTGCAGAATTACTGCTAGAAGCAGCTTATCTAGTTGCTTCCTCTGTCACTCATAATTGAAGTAGGGATGCTGTGGAAGCAGAAGTAGCAGCTTAGGAATTGTTCAGCACAGGCTTCAGCTTCTATGCTTTCTATAGCTTTAAAAGTTATACTTTTTCCTAGCTAGTCAATAATTACCTAAAGGTATCCCTCACTTTTATCTATAAAGGGAAGGTTGGTAATGAAATCTATAGCGAGGTTGCTTTGTATATGCTGTGGTATTAGTAGAGGTTTCAGAAGTCCTCTTTAATGCTCTCTCTAGATATAGCTTTACCTGCAGCTATTATAATTGCAGTAGAAGCGTTATACTAGCTGTAACTGGCCAGGCTAGTAGAAGTGCCTACTGACTAATGCGAGGGTATTATCTCTACTAGAGTGTCTACTAAGTACTGAGTTATAGCTGCTTTAAACGATATAGGTATATAGTGTGTTCGCCTTGCTATCCAGGTTTTTACTACCTAGTACCTAGATCTAGTCTCTGAATAGTAGTTAGTTATTATTATTAATCTTACACTTAGCAATCTAGACCTTTAGCTTGAGGCTAGGAAGGAAGCTTCTTTTTTATTATTTCATAGTATTATATACCTGCTAGTAGACTTAGTCTTACTCTTAAGTCTGGTCCTAGAGTTACTATAGTTCCTTATTATTAGTGAATATAAGCACTAATAAGGCTGCCTCTACGCATTATGTATGCGTTAAGGTAAGGGCTACTTCAGGAAGAAGCTGGAGAATCCAGCCTTATTTACGCTCGTCCTCTAGAGACGTAAGTATGTCTTGTTTGCGTTTAGAGAGTGCATCTGGCACTACTGCTTTACTTCCTGGCTAGTACTATATCTCAAAGTTATACTGAGATAGTTCCTCTGCCTATCAGCTTTACTATTCTGTAAGCTTCTGCTTCGTTATAAAGTACTTTAGGTTCTTATAGTCTGATAAGATCTTAAAGTAGCTGACACTCTATAGCTCTGCTCTCTATTCTTATAGACAGCTTATAATAGCTAGCATCTCTTTATTATATATCAGATAGTTGAACTGGGCAGTGTTAAGCCGCTGTAAGTAGTAGGCTACTGTATAACATCTGCTGTGCTTATCTTCCTGTGAGAGTACACCTCTAAAGGCAAAGCTGGAGCAATCAGCCTCAATATAGGTTATGCACTCAGAGTCTAGTTAATATAAAACAAGCTTAGCAGCAAAGATCCTCTTAAGCTCCTGGAATGCTGCTTCTTGTTCCTTACCCTAGCAGAAAGGAACACCCTTTTTTATAAGAGCTATCAGGGGTCCAGCAATCTCTAAGTATGCTAGGATGAAAATCCAGTAGTAGTTTGCAAATCTAAGGAAGCTTCAGACTCCTTTAACTGTCTTTAGAGCTGCCTATTCCTTAATCGCCTTCAGTTTCTCAAGGTCGCAAGAGATACTAACTCTAGCTGTAATAATAAACCCTAGATATTTTACTGTCTTCACAGAGAACGCGCATTTATAAAGGTCTAAATATAGCTTTGCTGTAGCAAGCTTATATAGTACTAGCTTAACCTTTGCTTTATAGTCTTATTATAAGCTGTTCAAGTAGATCAGGATATCATCTATATATACTGTTGCAAAGTCGTCTAGATACTCTCGAAGTACGCTGTTAATATATTATTAGAATGTGGCAGGGGCTCCTGTGAGCCTAAAGAGGATAACTAGCCATTCAAATAGCCTATATCTCGTCCAGAAGGCTGTCTTATACTCCTCTCCCTGAGCAATCCAGATCTTATAGAACGCTGCTATTACGTCTAGCTTAGTAAACCACTTAGCAGCGCTGACAGTCTGTAGCATCTCTCAAATTAAGGGAAGAAGGTATCAGTCGCACTTAGTAAGCTTGTTAAGAGCGCAGTAGTCGACACAGAAATATATTCCTCTGTTCAGTTTACATGTGAATAGTACTAAGGCTGATGCTTCTGAGCTGCTAGCGCAGATAAAGCCCTTATTAAGTAGGTCTTATAAGGTCTTACAGAAGATAAGGAGTTCTTCTTATAACATGCTATAGAGCAGACCTTATAATAGTACAGCTTCGTTACTACTACTATCCTATTTAATAGGGATTCTGTAGTTAACCCCAGGGCAATATAATAAAAGGTTAGCAGCTTTGTTAGGTTAGAATAGCTCTTGGAACTTAGCTAGTATAGCTGGTGAGAAGAGGGCTTTTAGGTCTGCCTTCTCAGTCTTCTTTATAAGAGCCTTCTATATATCTGCTAGGCTAATCGCTCGAACTTCATATCCTGCAGTTCCTTTAGTGTGTTGTCGTGCCCTCTTATAAAGCGTTACGAAAGGGGCTCCCGGGAGGAGGCGGGCAGCTCTGATCTGGTGCACTCGTCCTGGCTCTTCCTCGCCTTTTAGACGTAGGTCTATGCTGCCCCTCCTATGTTGTATCTGTTGCGCGGCAGCATTATATAGGATGCAGTTCCTCTCTATCCAGGGCTTCCCTAGGAACAGATCGTCGCCGAGGCCATATACAGTATATGCGAAGATCTTCTCATCATAACTACACAGCTCGAAATTAAAGACAACCACATCTGTTGCTTTTATAGCCTCTGTAGCATCACTGAAGCTGCTTAATACTCGCTCAGAGCAGTCTACTACTAGCAAGCAGAGCTTGCAGGCCAGGTCGTAGTTGACAAAGGTATATAAGTCGCACCCTATGTCTATCAGGGCGTCTGCTCAAGTGCCTTTATATATATAGGTAGTGATCACTGCTAACTTGCTGCTCATGCGATGCTTAAACTGCTTCTATTCTGTAATATTACTAGGCTTTGCTTCCAACACCCGACTTTGCGTTAGAGTTACTCTTTTCCTAAGCTCTCTTCTGTCTCAGAACTTCCTAGCTCCTCTGTAGCACTGCTGCTGCTCTCTTTAGGTCTTGCAGCCTTCTTAACCTTCTTAACCTTCTTAGCCTTTGCAGGATAGGAACGCTTCAGCCTAGAGCACTATACAGCGATGTGGCTAATCTAGTTACAGTTGAAGCATTTACAGTTATCCTTTATAAGTTATAGCAGGTCTTTAGATGAAGAGGAGCTGCTATATCAGTAATATAACCTTGCCTTCTCTTTGCCCTTAGTACAGCTAATACCAGATATCACCACATCTCCTTCCGCATCTTATTAGCTAGCCTGTAATGCTCTTAGGCGAGACAGGGTATGTTCAGACGCTTGTTAAGGTAGGCGCTCTAGCCTAGAAGCAACGCCTTAGACCTGCAAGAGCTATTAGTAGTAGTCGTCCAGGAGAAGTTCAACAGTAACTAGGGCCTTCCTAAGCTTCACGCTCAGGGCTCCCTCAAGGAGCGTTATCTTCGCTCAACTAGGCCAGTCAGCCCCTCCAGCTTCTGCTAATATCTATTTAAACCAGGGTAGGAAGGAAGCTAAAGCTTAGTCTTCTTGCTGATGAAGGGTTTGTAAGGTTGAGGCAGCTTAGTTGTATGTGTTTAAGTCCTTATATGTTCAGTCTAGGTAGTTTAAGAACTCTTGCAGGTTATATAGGCCCCCTAGACCTCCTACTGCATAGAAGGTGGCTATAACTTGCTGGGGCCTATAGTTGAGGCAGGTGTTAATATAGTACCAGATATCCTCATCACTACTAATAAATCTCTTATCCAGCCTTATCTTATTCTGCATCTGCTAGAACTATCCTGCATATTCCTTACGCTTTCCTGTAAACTTTAGAGGGTCTGGCAGGGGTTTCCTTCGCCTTTTAACTGCTATTATTCAATTATTGCTTGTTGCCTGTATAGTTGTATCAGCAGTAGACAGGGTTAGTATGCTGCTTGTAAGCGGCGTAGGGGTCGCTCTATCTGTTGATATAAGCCTATTCAGAGCTGTTAAGAGCTGTATTATCTGGTCCTGAAGAGGATGTATATTTGCGTTAACCGCTTCGTTAACCCTGTAGTTAATCTCTGCAGTCATCGCATCGTTTGCACTACCTTCTGCTGAATCTATCGTGTCGCACTTATGAGGTTTTGTATAGCATCTTCTCGTTGTGCTACCCTCTTGCAGATCGTCATATCGCTATCGTGAGGTTTCCTATAGCATCTTTTGTTGTTGAGCTTAGAATATATAAGGGGCTGGCCCCTAGGCTTATTCAACATAGAGGTGCCGTCGATTAACTATTCTAAGCTGAAGAAGGAGGAAAGGACTTTACAGGGATAGGCGCCTAGCAGCAGTGATGCAGACCGGGGCTAGGCGGTGTGCTACAGCAGAATAGTGGATCCGGCGGAGCCGGATCTCGGTAGCTGCTCCGGCAAAGCCGGAGATCTCGGCCGGGCTCTAGCCCGTGACACTGGCCTTCATTTGTGAGGAGTTGACCACCTCATTTGTTGAGCGTCTGTTCCCAAAAGATGTTGCAGTCAGAATCGATTAATGAAGTTAGAAATAGCTAAGCCGTCCGTGTCTAAGGGGTGTATTTTCTGTGCAATTGAATAATCCTATTAAAGACAGTAGTAGAAGGAATACTAGTTGAGGCGGCAACGACGACGACGATAATTACAATAGTTTTAATGATAAGGACGATAACGATGTCAGTAGCGACGACGATGGCAGCAAGGATGCCAGTGATGTAGGGTGTATCACCCAGGAAAAGCAGTCGCCCTGGGATGGGAGGAATATGCGGCCCCTAGATTCACACGAAGTAAGATGTGAAAGGTTCTCGTCAAGGTGATTGAGTGAGGGATATAAGCGTACGAATGGAAACAATAGCGCAACCCCCCTCTTAGGCCATGTATGATCTCACAAAGATGTCATGAAAGTAGCATATGAACGTCTTCCTTGTCAATTCACGTAAAGATGTTGCACAGGACAAATACAGACATCATCAGATAATATGAGTAATGAGGTAAGAATCAATTGAGAGAGTAAGGTAAGTTAAGTCTAAGGGGGTAATGTTGAAACGAAGAAACACACGAAGAGTGATATCCAATCGCAGTACAAACAGGCAAAGCAGTCTGATATCATAGCCCCCCTTCCATGTACACGGCAGAAAAACGTGAGTTGCCCATCCCATTCTCCGTATTTCGTACACATTAACAAAAGGAATTAAGTGGTATCGCCGTCAGCACCATGTCGCGTCAGTTTACACATTAAAGGAAGAGGGTGCAATTGTGCTTGGACGAAAACGCGGCGCTTTAAGCCTTGTTCTTGCCGTCCCAGAGGATGATGCCGACAGACTCCTCCCAGCCGCGACCGGCAGCGATCTCCATGACCGTGCGGCCGGCCTCGTCCCGGGCCTCTAGGTCGACGCCGCAGGCCTCCGCAAGGATCTTGAGGATCTTGGCGTCGCCGTTCTCGACGGCCTGCATGATGGCGTTCCAGCCGCGGTACATCTTGTTCGCGTCCGCGCCGTTGCGGAGCAGCATCTCGAGGATGTCGGTGTCGTCGCCGCGGCAGCGGCGGACGGCCTTGACGATGGGCAGGTGCTCGCCGGGGGCGTTGATGTCGGCGCCGGCCTCGTGGATGAGGAAGCTGGTCATCTCCTTGTTGTCCTCGCGGATGGCGCTGGTCAGCGGGGAGAAGACGCCGCCGTTCTTGTCCTCGACGGAGACGCCGGCCTTGAGCAGCAGCTTGACGCTGTCGAGCTGGTTGGCGACAACGGCGCGCTCCATGAGGCCCTTGAAGGAGCGCGGGTCGGGGACCGCGGGGAGGAGCTTCTTGAGCACGTCCGGGCGCTGGACGGACATGACGATGGGCCAGTCGCAGCCGCGCACGTTGGGGTCCGCGCCGTGGGAGAGGAGCTCGTCGAGCATCTCCATGCGGTTCTCGCGGATGGCGGTGGTGATGGGCGTGTTGCCGTCGTCGCCCTTGTCGTTGGGGCTGACGCCCTGGTCGAGGAGCCACATGAGCGCCTCCATGTTGTTGACGCGGACGGCCATCTCGATGATGCCCTTGGGGTTGTGCAGGTCGTTGCCCGCGGCGACGAGGCGGGGGAGGAAGTGGGTGCGGAAGTGAGTGACGCACTTGAAGGCGGGGTACTCGGCGGAGTTGAGGTTGGGATCCGCGCCGCTCTCGAGGAGGAGCTCGAAGATGTCGGCGCGGTTGTCGCGGATGGAGGTGCACAGAGGGGTGTAGATGCCATCCTTCTTGAGGTTGGGGGAGACGCCGGCGGAGAGGAGGACGCGGACGGACTCGATGTTGTTGATGCTGACGGCGAGCTCCATGTTGCCGGGCGTCTTCTTGTTGTCGGCGCCGCGGGCAAGGAGGACCTTGAGGCATGGTGCCTGGTAAGTCGCTGGCCAGAGCATGTGCTTGGGGCCGGGCAAGTTGGGGTTGGCGCCGTGGTCCAGGAGGGCGGTAAGGAGATCGACTCTCGCGGACTGGATGGCCTCGAACAGGGCAGTCTTGCCTTCCCTGTTCTTGACGTTGGGATCCGAGCCGTAGTCAAGCATGAGGTCGACCAGCTTCTTTGGTGTGCTCTTGTTCATTGAGCAGATGAGGACGGTGTTGCCGTTGGCCATGATGTGGTTCGGGTCACCGCCGTATGTGAGGAGCAGGTGGACAAAGTCAATCTTGCCGTCGATGACGGAGATGGCCAAGGGAGACTCTTGCGATGAGCCAGCGGAGAGGTTGGGGTCAGCTCCGTACTTGAGAAGCATCTTGGCCATCTCAACTGAGTTCATCTCAACCGCGGCAAAGAGAGGCGTGATGCCGTCCTTGTCAGGCGAATTGGGATCGGCGCCGAAGAGCAGCAGGAGACGCACGCTCTCGTGGTCTTGGCACAGGACTGAGTCGACGAGAACGTGGTTTCGGCGCCCGTGTCTGGTGATACGCCGCGGTCGAGGAGTTGCTCGACGAGTTTGTGGTTCTTGCCCTGGACGGCGGATGAGAGAGGTCTTGAGGGCTGGGGTTGCCGTTGGCGTTGTGGCGCGGTGTCCAGCGCGGCATCGTCATAGGGTCTGCCTTGAGACGGACAACCTTGGCCGGGATGCTGTCGGCGATGTTTTGCAGCTCGCCGATGAGAGTCTCAGTGCCCGATGAGGACGGGGAGAGTGTGTTGTCCGAGTCGCGGAGAGGCCGCCTGTCTGAGAGACGGCTGGGCGCATCGTACGTATCGGAGATGGTGAGGTCATCACGGTTTGACCTCCTCTCCATGTTGATTCTTGTGGAGTGCACACCGGATCCGTGTAGAGACGCCGGGGATTGCAGGTTGTGTAGTGAGCCTGGCGATTGAAGGTCGTAGTGACCGTGCTCTGAAATGGTAATGTCATCGCGGCCTATCCTCCTGTCGGGGATCCTCGTTGAGGCGCCATGATCCGACGCGCTGTGATGACTCCTGTTGGAGATGGATGTGCGGCGACGCGGGTCTGGTGATAACCTGGTCTCTTGCATGACAAAGTCTGCAGACATCTTCTCGACAAGAGAAGGGGGAGGGAGGTGAGGTGCTTGAGAGGGGAGAGCGGGCAGAAGAGGCAGGGGAGGCGAAGTCTCGTCAGAGTGATCCGGCGGGGTATGTTGGACCTCAAACGACTTGGACTTGGCTATCCGAACGGTTGAGTGAGACTGGCTGATGCGGTCGAGAGCAGCCGCGAGGCCAGCATACCCGTTCCCGACAGCCTCGTCCGTCTTGGAGTTTCCAAGAGACCACTGGAAGACGAGCGCGCTCATCCTCAGCGCGTCCCGGGCCTTGCGTATCGACTCCCTCATCCTGAAGATCTCCTTGTCGGCGAACATCATGCGCCAGCCGCGCTGGATCTTGCCCATGGCACCCTTCTTCTCGTACTCGAGGAACTCGAACATCATGTGGTCGAGGACCTGGAAGTCGCTGTTGGTCTGGCGGAACTTGGTGTCGAGCTCCTTGATCATGTCGGCGGGGAACTCCTGGTGCACCCGGGACGCCTCCGAGAGGCCGGCCTCGATGGACCATAGTATGCGGCAGATGTCGAGGAAGTCATTGGCGAGGTCGCGGAAGCCGTGAGGTTGATGCTTGACGTGGGTGAGAAACTCGAGCATGCGGACCGAGATGTTGTTGCCAAGCAGGGTCGCTCGCGTGCAGAGGTCCAGGACGGACTCCTTGGGCTTCGGCTTCCCATACATCGCGGCGGTCATGGTGCCTCTTCTAGGTGGATGAGCCGCCCTCGGCTGAACAGACATGAAGGGGTGTCTTCAGGCGCCAGAGGAGGGGAGAGGAAGTGAGCTGTAAGGGGCGGGGCCGTTCTATGGTCAGCTGGTGTAGACGGGATAGTCAAAGGAGCTAGATGTCTACAGAAACGCCAAATGGCGGAAGTAAGCTGACAGAGGTGAAAGGGCAGGTAAAAGAATGCAACAAAAAGCCAGATCTCTCAGACCGAGGGGCAGCATGGGAATCGGGGGCTGTTTATCTGTTCGTCTCGCAGCCGTGGTTCTCGAGCTGGATCGACCCCCCCCCCCCCCAGCTGGGCAGCGGAAAGGCAGAGACAGAGACCCTCGTTGGCAAGGAGGAGCTCTCGGACAGGTCGAGGTCTAGTCGGCGGCCGTCGATAGAGACAAGACTCAATCGGCAAGCCACCGCCCACGCCAAATGGGGCTCATTGGGAAGAACAGGCATTGTCCCAGCTCGAGGACCTGAATCGCGATTGCACCCAAGAGGGACAAACACAGGCGTATGTTGGCCTACATTGGATGGGATGGCAAAGCCGTAGTGCCAGGTACAAGGGAGGTTCCAAGGACTAAGTCAACGCTAGACCTGTTAACCCCAGAGACGACCTGCGCTAGGGTGGCCGCTTTGACACAAAGGACCGGAAATTCAGACAGCAAGCCAGCCAGCCTGACTAGGTCCAGACGAGACAAGAGGCAGAGGCGGCTGCGCAAAGACAGGTAGACTGACATATGCCACCACTAGTTGGCACTGGGGCCCAGCGTTTGGGCCCTTGGATATGGGGGTAACGGGACATGGTGGATGGCTCAAACTCTCCAGGGGGAGACGGAGGACTTTTCTGCTTGGGAAGTTTGACTCGAGAACCAGGCGGGAGAGGGGAGAGGGGAAGAAAACCCCCCGAAGTACCTATCTATGTATGACAAACTCGTTCCGAAGAAAACCAGAGAGAGAGAGCGTTCTGTGGCCCCAATGGCTCCAGCGTTTGTTACTTGCCCATGTCTCATTAGCGCTGGTGGCGGGGAGAGCTGAGGACGGTCTCGGCCACGTGAGGGAGAGTCTTGGCTCACATTACGGGTTGCTCATGTCTCTCTTCTCCCCCCGGCTGGCTGCTCTCCGTTCTCAGCCCCATCTTGCGGTCGAAAGTTCTCCTGAAGGCTCCATTGGACCCAGTCACACGCGGGAGCAAGACCTGACAGCAGATTCTGCTTGCTTTCCTTTCGCTTGTCATTTTTTTTCTTTTCTTTTTTGCTGTTCCTCGCTTGAGTCGCTTCGGATGTCTCGCATTCTGAGAAATGACCGATCTGAGTTTGCACATCTTTCCGGGGCAGGATTGCGGGCCACCGTCGGCGGATGCCGATCAAGCCGCCCCTCCATCGGCCATTGTCCTTTGTGCTGTTGAACTGAGGAGGAGTAAGGGGGGCGAGGGGCGCATCCATCGACAGAGACTCTTCGGCAGTGAGAGTCGGAGACGTCATGTAATCGCCGTCCCGAAGGCTGATGTTCGGCATCAGCGCCGAAAGAAGCAGAGCCAAGCCAACTGATAGCAATATTTTTGCTTCTCATCCAAGAGAGATCTCGCTGTGGTCGACTGCAACGCTGGAGGGGCACCGACATGGGTTGGAGAACAGCGAGCTCTGTGCGCGCGGCCGTCTTGCGAATCAGGCTGCAGGGGGGTCAGTTCGTTCCTCGGTACTTGGATTCTTGTGTCATCTGGTGTCATCTGGGCCCTCAAGGCTGTTAATATCAGATCAGTTTCCTAGTCAGTCGCGGTAGTCTAGACCAACTAGAGCGCGGGTCGTTGGAGAGAAAGAGAAAAAAAAATTCCTGCAACGAATAGCGGGACCGAACGTTCGTGATGGCATATTTGGGCGTCTGGGCAGGCAGCTAGCAGTTTTTCTTAGCTGCATATGTTAGCTATCAAATCACTCGTGTCACCCTTGTTAGCTCAGCTCCGCGATCACACAGCGTTGCCCGTCATCCATGCATTGGCGCGATAGTCTTGCAGAGACGAGCCGAGGTACAATATACAGCAAGGTACAGATATGGTAAAAGGACCAAGCAACCCTAATAGATATAACCCAACAGGTGAACACAAGAGTACTATACTCAGTACTGAAAAGACACAGAGGTCTCCTTGCAGAGACGAGCTTCAGCTGATGTTGACGATGTTGGCCGTACCATGGTACCGTCAGGGGTGGGTGGACAGGCATTCGACGCCGTGGGAGACTTTTAGCTGCTTTCCATCGCGTCTCCGACCCTGGACCGCGGGAAATAGCTACGACATGCCCCGTTCCAATAGGCACGGGGGAGGGATCGGAAAGGGTCGTGGAGGGGAATGTGGTTAACCGTGCGTCTTGATCGACGCGAATGCTACTTAATCAGTAGCCCACAACTTCTTTTCCCTGGTCGGGAGTTCTATCGATTATCTCTGTCCTGACTCTTACCCATGCCTGTCCGTACTTGTATCTGTGTGATATGCGCGCGCGTGTATGTGTACAGTACGTGTGTCTCTGTGTCCGCTCAAGGATGTGATGACTGCGTGGATGGCACTGGTTCAAGACGGGCGGGCAGGCGGGCGGGCTTCCAACGGGAGAACGGGAGAGTGGAGGGGGAGCTTGGCCGGCGCATCCAAGACATCGATGTTCCCTGCGGCGCTCTGCGTGTCGTCAGGATTTCCCATTCGCGATGCCAAATTCCGCTAGAGAATGGACAATCCCAGTCCACCATTATGTGAGTTTGTACATATGTGCTCGGTTACAGCCCAGGTCCCGCGTTGTGTGTGTGATTATTTCAGTTCATGGTTGGCTGGCCCAGGCAGGCTCAAATGCTAACAACGCCAGAGTTCATCTGGAAAAGGCTCATGATGGAGCTGTTCGTGCTGCTGGTTGGTCTGGTGCTTGGAGCTGCTGCTGGTCGTAGCGGCCGTAGATGTCGCACCCCTGGCGCCGCAACATTTGCAATTCCCACCAACACACTCGAAGGAAGGGAACAGACCGGTGGATGAGCCGCCGCGGGGTCTCGGCGGACGATGATAACCAGATGGTGGAGGGGAAGAGGGGGGAGGCAAGATGGTACCGTACCGCTGGATGGTGGATGAGGGGGAGAGGAGATGGTGAATGGCAGCCAAACAGTACAGTTGAATGACATGCAAATTTCCAAAGAGACAAGCAAGCAACAAGCACAGTCGCAAAGCCACGAAAAGCCTCAAGTCCAGCACAGATACATCCGTGGAGGTCTCCCCGAACGCCTCCTGTGTCCTATCGGAGCCCATGTCGGGGTACCACACCAACGGATCCCGCGCCAACGCCATGCCATCCCAAATACTCTACTTTGGCCGTCTGCCCGTGCCCCATCTCGTCCGGTCTGGCTTCAGTTGTCTCTTTATCTCCGTAGCCTCTCAGGAGTTGCGACGGGCCAACTGCCACTTTGCCTGAGCAAATAGCGCCGATATTAGCCTTCGGCCGGGCCGGGTCCACGCGTCTACACCATCTTTCTTCGCGCGAATGCCTCGGTATCCAGGTCCAGCCAGTAATGCGATGATCCAATACGAAGCTTGGTACGAAGTGGCACAGAGTGAGCAGCAAAAAAGAGAGAGAAGGCTGCCGGGGGCGTGCAGTCTGCATGCTTCCGGCGTCGTCTAATGCATATTGCATGCAGCTGTTTGCCCTTACGTGCGGACTACTGTCTCTCGGCCTGGCCAGTCGGATTCTGGAAACTGCCAGATGCAAAGGCTTTTTGGCGTTTGCTCTAATCACCACTGCCGGCTCATCGTTCGCCATCCGGCACTGATGCCCCCCCGTACCCATGGGTCTCTCGCACTCAGCTGAGAAATCCAATTTCGTTTTCCCCACAAACCCTGCTTCGCTATCGATGAGCCACGTGGAAAAGGGCCCCTGCCCCTATTCTTTTTGTCTTTTTTTTTTTTTCACTGTCTCCTCCAGTGTCTTCGGCTTTTTTACCTCTTCGTCTAACTGCTTTCTTCACTGAAGCCGTCGAGCTCAATCTCACCAGTTGCGCCTCTGCATGGCTCATCCCCGTAGGCATTCCCGTCTTCCCCCCCATCGTCTCGGGCGACAATGCGCTTTGAACATTTGGATCTTGTGCGTCCCGGCAATTAGAATTCGCCAACTGTCTGGTCCCCGCCTTGGCGGGATTCCTTCAGCGGAGCCCAGCCCAGCCGTCCCGTGCCATCGTCCTTCGTGGGAGGTAAGGTATGTATCCATCCCCAAAGGATCAGTCAACGATGATGCCCTTTGTCCACCACCTCTTCCCTTCTTGCGCCCGTCTCCCGTTCTGCCCGTACCGCGCCCAGAAACAGCGGTTCCCAGCGGGAAGTGATCGATCTCGAAGGATCCACTGATCGGCGTCATATAAAGGAGTGAGACAGGCGCCTTGGACGGGGAAGACGCCTCGCCGTAGGTATCACTGAACTACAGAACCCTTTTAACACATTGACCTTTTTATTTTCGCCTGTTGATCCCTAGGGGGCGCTTATCTTCTGCCGCATTCGCTGCCTCATCTTCTCCTCCCCGCACCGTCCGCCCTCATCAACGTCGCAGCGCCGGCGTATCACACGGAACGTGTGATATGAACCACTCACGTTACAAGACGTTTGGGGGAGGGTACACGGTCGGTACACTTAATAAGGAATAACCGTGATACAGCAGCACACGAAAGTGACTGAAGGATTGAATACGGATGCACTTCAAGCAACACTGCATCGACCTGGCGGCCATCTCCCCCTGACAAGACATTGGAGAAGTATTCCAGAAATAACATTATGCTACAAAGTAAAGTTTTCTTGATGCATGGGGCATTCCACCCTCTGATCTCATTGGAGCAGTTGACCCGTCGGCAGGACGTAAAGCTGCTGACAAGGTGACTCCATCATCATCGTGTCACTCAGACTGGTATCACCGCACTCGACGCCTTGCGCGCACACTCATACACATCACACACACATATCCTTACACCCCGAGAATTACATCCGCCGCCTTCTCGCTCACCATGTACACCGGGATCGCAATGTAGAAGCCAGGGATCTTGGGGAACACGGACGCGTCCACCACCCGCAACCCGTCCACGCCCCTCACCTTGAACTTGGAGTCCAGCACAGCCATCGCGTCGTCGTCGGTCCCAATCGGACAGGTGCAGCTGGCGTGGTGTCCCCAGGCCTCGTTCCTGATGAACTCGGGCAGGTCCGCGTCCGTCACGTTGGGCCCGGGCCAGACCTCGGTGAAACCCCCGGTCAGGGGCACCACGCTTTCGAACATCTTGCGGGAAAGCTTCATGCCCTCCACGACGGCCTGGATGTCTTTGGCGCCGTCCGCGTCGTTCTGGAAGGAGTTGAAGTCGATCTGCGGCATGTCTCTGGGGTTCGCCGAACGCAGCTTCACGGTGCCCGCGCGGTTGCGGCTGTGCGCCTTGAGCGTGATCCACGACCAGTGGCGCGCGTCCTTGGTGCCGGCCGCGGAGTACCCGGGGTAATACCCAGGGAAGGCCACAGGCGCGCCGGCGATAAAGAGGTCCGGGTCCCCCTCCGCAACGGTGGACTTCTTGACGACGCCCAGCGAGATACCGTTGGACCCGTAGATGCCCGGCGAGCTGCCGCCGGCGGTGCCCTCCTCCCACTTCTTCAGGCAGGGATCGTTGGCGGTGCCGTCGCGGATGAAGGTGCAGTCCTCGGTGATCTGGAAGTCGGTGGGCGTCTCGCCTATGACGGTGGTCTCGTAGCGGTCCTGCAGGTTGGTGCCGACGCCAGGCAGATCGACGACGACGGGATGTCGAAAGAGGCAAGCTCGTCCTTGGGGCCGACGCCGCTGAGCTTGAGCAGCTGCGGGGTGTTGAAGGCGCCGGCGGCGACGATGACCTCGGCGGTGGCGTTGACGGATCCGGCGGCGCCCTCATCGTTTCCGGATGATGATGATGATCGCGGGTCTGCACGGTAGGCTCTGGCCCGTGACGAAGTCGACGCCCACGGCCCGCGGCGTCGTTCCGCTCTGGTCGAAGCGCACCTTGGTCACGAGGGTGTTGAGCTTCAGGTCGAGGTGGTACTTTCGTGTACCGTCTGTGTTCTTTGCGTTGGCGGTGTCGAGGACGAACTCGCGGGGCCCGACTCGCCTGCCGCTGTCGACGGAGATGGGGACCTGGTAGAGGCCCTCGGCGGCGTCGCGGCCGGACGAGTCGACGTTGAGATCGCGGAGGAGGACCTCGCCGAGACCCTGGATGGTGGAGAAGATGAGGCCGATCAGGCTCTTGCCCATGGCAGAGGCGGCGGAGAGGATAACGGTAAGAAGCTTAATGTCCTTGATGACAAGTCCCAAGTCCGTCACGCTGGTCGTAAGCCAGCCGCTGAAGCCGTGGCCGATGATGCCGTTGGGCAGATACTCGGCATTCTCGAGGCGCTTGAAGTACTGGCGCATGTTCGAGGCACTCCAGGAGCTGTCGCCAGTCAAGCTCGCGATGCCGTCCCAGTCAGACTTGTGCGGATACACAGAGATGAGAGCATTGTGAGATCCGCAGCCTCCCAGCGTGCCGGCCCGAGGGTAGAGAATACCGAGGGGCTCGGCGCCGGCTGGCGGGCTGAGGCCGACGTAGAGCTCTCCGGAAGACGTGCGATATGTCATCTTGGAGTCCTTCTTCTGGGCCTCGAGGTCGCTGAAGTGGTTGACATAGTAGTCCCATCGCATCGGGTCGTACTCGGTCGACTGGAGGTTGAGCGCGGGCACCTTGTAAGGGATGGAGTCGCCCTGGTCATCGCCGGCGTCGATCAACAAGACCTTCTTCCCGGCAATCGCAAGCCGGGCGGCGAGCGGCCCACCGCCGGGGCCGGACCCGACAATCACGTAGTCGTACGAGGTATCCGTAGACTGGCGCGCGTAAAGCTGCTGGCTCGGACTGGCGATGAAAGACACTCGTTAGCGCAATGTCGTGCGTTGCAGATTAAGCAGTCCAGAAACTCACACAGCAGAAGCCGTGGCCACGATGTAGCCAAGCAGCGCGTTCGTGACATGGTGACCCCAACGCATCTTGCCTGGAAGCTTTGAGCCGGTCTCAGTGAGGGTCGCAGTACCAAGCAACTCAAAAGCAGACCATTCTCAAAAGCTTGCAACTGTCGGCAACCCGTCGCCTTTATGAGAATGCTCCATGGAGAACCCCTCTCGAGCTGGCAAGCTGCGAATGTGCTCAATTACCACAAAAGCAACATGAGACCCGTGACTCTCGCTTGACTTTGATTAAACTTGCCGCCCCGCGTCGCTTCTTCCCCATCTCCAATGCGACCTGCTTCTTTGCAATATGCATATGTCTTGCCTGTCCAAATTGGCCATCGCTATGTATGGTAGCATGGACACCACTTCACGATGAACTCAGCCTACCGCCGTCGGCCGAGGGCACGATTGGGGAAGGACGCGGAGCGCGCAACGGGGGTGACGATGCTCAGATTTGTGGGAACACGAGCGGGAGGCCGATTTGGCATTCAGGGGACCGGTAGACGCGAACTTGGCATTACTCTCTTGCGGGTACCTGCTTCATATGGAGTTGTCCTGCTTCCCTGAATCATGGTTGGAATCGGGAAGGTTGGCCGATGCATCTCGGACCGCCGAGCTCGACGGCGAGCGGCTTCCCATGTTGTGCGGGGGATAGCTCAGCCTTGGAGGGAGACATCGGGCGCTGGACTGCAGATGCGAGCACAAAGGGGGCAGACAACCGAGAGTGGCTTTTCATGCGTTGCAGTCCAAGCTCCCTTCATCAACCCCACGAACTGCCCATCATAGCTCCCGCTCTATTATCTAAGTATGTTTGAAGGATGTCATGGACAATGTCGAGCAGGTCTGGCAAAAGCCCATCCATCGAAGAAGAAAAGGGGGCATGCATTGTTTGGCCCAAGAGGCCAGGAACACGGCGCGCGACTCATGACCCCTGGGCTGATCTTCTATCTTCTGTTTGTCGCACTCAGCTGCCCACCCAGCCTGACTGAGAATTCGGGCCCCTTGCATTTCGCCCAAGACCTGTCATCATTCCCCCTGTCGCTGGATCTGGTTAGCACCTTTCGTGCTGCCAAAGAGAAGCTGAAAGCCCGCTGAGTTCGTCCCATTCCCGTTGCGGCACCACGTGTGGCTCACGACGGCAACGATGGCAACGATGCAGTTGTTACACACGGGCTAGACGCCTCGAGAGCCGACACAGCCATTCTTAGCCCTTTGCTTAAGCCTTATCATCGAGAATGTTGCATGTTCCGCCGCACACTTTCTTCAATGTCCGTTGCAGATGCTTCTTTACTCGGCGGAGCCTGGGTCGGACAATAGACGAGCTCATTGGTTTCCAAACGAGGGGGCCTCTAGCAGCGATTCTAGTCGCGATCCCTCGCACGTATCGACAGAAGACAGCCTCTTTTACCACATGGCAATGAGACACCTCAGCCACGGCGTCCTCTCCAGTGAAGACTGAATGGAAGCGTCGTTTGTTCTGTCCGTCTGGTACCAAGAACCTGGTGGCCGACTATTCAGACCATGTAGCCGTTCTAGAGTCGGTTACTTGCCCCCATTGTCCGCTTTCGTCCAAAGCAATACGCAACACTCGGCCTATCGCGCTGAGTGGCACTTTCGCGTTGAACTTTGATCCGTCGAGGGTTTTATGTAGCGCTTCCTGCTGTGTCCGGAGCCATGTTTCCCTCTTGACGCTCTTCTCTTTTTTTTCTTTTGTTTTTGCTATTTGAATTTCTCCCCAGCCCTCCACCACGACTTGTTACTGCGGCCGACAGGTTTGAGTCTGTCTGTGGGTAAGGGTGCGCGTACAAGATGCATTTGGGGCGGGTCGCTGCGGGCGTCCTGCTGCTGGCGGCCCACGCCGCCGCCGGCCAGTCCACACCAAAGTTGAATTCCACGGCGATCACCACGCTTCTCGCTGGAACTCCGGCCTGCGCTGTAAGTATCCGTCTCTCTTGAGTCGATGATTTCATGTTGTTCCAAATATCGCCGAAAGAGGATCTTCATCAACCAGCCACATCTTGGCATTTGCATCGATGCATACTGACCCAACATAGATGCCATGCTTCACCGAAGGATTCCAAGCAGGGAACTGCACGATGGCCGGTCTCACAGATTGTGTCTGCACCAACGTTCCCCTGCAAGCCGGGGTGTCTGCATGTGTGCAGACGTCTTGCATCTTCGACCAACAAGTCGGTTCGTGTGATCCCACCACTGCCCCATCAATGAAAACCATCGACTAACACTCGCCTAGTCACCGCTGAAATATCACAACAGCTATGCCGAGGGTACCCAATACCAGAACGTCGACGATTTTCAAAAGTATTTTCCATTGTTCTACCTGCCATAAGCACCGTGACGGTGGCTCTTCGATGTGTCGCGAGATGGACCGTCACGAACCAGCTCTGGTGGGATGACTGGACGGCCTTGATGGGCTTGGTGTGTTGCGAATCCTAGTTTCATGCCGAGACTTACCACTGACCTGGACGTAGTTCTTTCTCATAGTTTCAGCAGGCCTCGGCTACTATAGTGAGCATTCCCGAACTACTCCAGATGAGACTCGATGCTGATGAATCTAGATGCTGGCCTTGGCTTCGGTATTCACTATTGGGACGTTGAGCCAGGGAAAGGAAAGACTATCTTGCAGGTGAGTTGGGAACCGGAACAGTTGCTCTCTTTCCACTTGCTCAAATTCGACGACAGATATTCTACGTTTTGCAAATGCTGTACATATTCGTACTGTAAGTCCATGTTCAAGATCGAAGACTGAGATCGACCTCATAATAACAGCGATTCAGCATCTCTGCCAAGTCGTCGATATGCTGTTTTTACTCTCGAGTATTCACCAACAACAAGCGCTTTCGGCGGGTCACAACGGGTTTCATGATATTCCTCATAACGCACGGCCTCATGTTTCTCTTCCTCGTCATGTTCCAATGTCTCCCCATCGAATCAATATGGGACCGACGAATCGAAGGCCGCTGTCTCGATTACGCGGCCCTCGGCTATGGAGGAGCTGCCGTCAGCATCTTCGAAGACCTGATCCTCGTCATCATGCCCATCCCCGAGCTCATGAAGCTGCAGCTGTGCAGGAAGAAGAAGCTCGCGCTTGTGTTCATGTTTGGCGTGGCGTCTTTGTGAGTGACCTCTAGCCGTTGTGTGACAGTACCAGCTAACCACAATGCAGTGCTTGTATCGCCAGCATGATCCGTCTCAAATACATGGTTTCATATGCAAACACATACGACGCAACATGTAAGTACCCTACGCACCACCTCTAATGCGGCGCATTCTAATCCAGCCCAACTAGGGGACAACGTCGACATTGTTCTCTGGTCTTCCATCGAACTCAACGCGGCAATCATCTGCGGCAGTCTTCCTGCATTACGGCCTCTCTTCAAGAAGATTCCCGGCATTCTCACCACCGTCAAAACGACGGTGCAAAGCGGCTATCACAGAAAGTCGCGGGACCCATCTGGGACGGCCAAGTCCAATGCCTCGCATCAGTCCATTGCACTCTCGTCCGAGGCCTCGCCACGGAAGCCGATTCAACCCAGGAAATTTGGGAGCAGTTCAACTGCGAAGGATACACATGTAACCACAGACACAAAGGTTGACACGACAAGTACAGATGGGTCGGAGAGACATGAGTGGATGGACAAGTCGACGTTATGTTAGATACCCATTGATATTATCTGCTTTTATGTCCAATTACAATATTTTACTTCATTCTAGAATTCCGAGCCAAAAAATAAAGAAACGACATTCAAACTAATTAGGTATATTTTTGGCTACCGTTGCGGATATTTTTAGCTAACTAGGCAGACTATTGTGCAAATGACTATGATCGTGGTTGTCCTCTTCGTCTTTATTACTGTCGTCGTCGTCTTCTTCATCCTTATTATCGTCATCGTCGTCAGACACGTGTTTATGAATTATTGTCCCTACTATCCAATCATTCCATTCGTCCGGTTAGCTACAAGTATTCGCTCGGGTAGCAAAAGTCAAGCATGAATGCGCGCGTGAGCCGAGGTGCCCTTGTGTTCTTGTTCCGGTGGGGCGGCGTTGAGCCCTGGATCGGGGACATCTCCGGGAGAGAGCCAAGCCCGGTGGAGAGCAAAATGGAGAACCAAAGAGTTGCAAATCGATGCCTTTTTTTTGCAAAGACAATATTTAGATCACCGAATTGCTTAGCCGGAATTCAGACATCGTATGGCATTGCGGAAGCCGGTGGGATGCACCGCTGTAAGATGGTCTGGCGTAGACTTGACATTTTGTACAGGATATCACTCGTGTTTGTACTTAAGTAGGAGATGCCAGCACACAATGTTCTGATAATCACAGACATTTGCACCAGCCGCCCTTCTAGAATTCCCTATCCCAAAGTTGCGACAATGAGACCTCGTCCTGTACTTATCAATCTCGCGGCTTGGACAGCTAGCTCAGCTGCGGCAGCCATATCGTCGAGGCAGAGCGCGGGAACAGCCACGGTCGATATCTCTAAGACGACAGGTGAAGCCGCCTTCCTTGGTTCCGGCTTCATATATGGCTTCCCAGACAATGGAAAGGAAGCCGACAACTCGATCCCCGACCACTTCCTCACCGATATCAAGTTCAGGACGTGCCGCGCCGGCGGTGCGCAGATTGCTGCTTCCGGCTGGGCCATCGGGGGTGAAGAGGGGTACCGCGGCCGCTTCGATTCATCCCTTTCTAACTACCGTACTACTCGCAAGTACAATGCGGACTTCATTCTGCTCCCCCACGACATCTGGGGCTCTCAGGGCGGATCGTCTGCTGACTTCCCCTTTCCGGGCGACAACGGGGATTGGTCTGGAATGGAAGCCTTTATCCGCCGTCTCATCTCTGACGTTAGAGCTAACAGCATGCTCGACGGTCTAGTGTTTGATCTCTGGAATGAACCTGATCTCGAAGGCTTTTGGAATCGTCCCTGGTCTCAATACGTGGAGTATTACGTTCGAGCTTCCCAGCTACTAAGGTCCGTCATACCTTGCATACTACGTGTTCTTTGGCAACTGACGTGTTTGAAACAGGAATGAGATGCCCGAGGCAAAAATCAGCGGGCCGTCATCGGCCCATTCGCCAAGCCAAGACAGCGCTAACTGGAGAGCCTGGATGCAAGCTGTCGCCCAAGGCAATGTGGCCCCGGACATCTATTCGTGGCATCAGATCGGGGCGTGGGAGCGGGAACCCGACACAACTGTGCCTGCCCTTCGCGCCCTCTTGGCCGAGTATGGGCTCCCGGAGAGGCCAATCGACGTGAACGAGTACGCCTGGCCAGACGAACAAAACCCGGCCAACTCAGCTTATTACCTTGCACAATTGGAGCGCCACAACATCCGCGGGCTGCGCGCCAACTGGGAGGGCGGCGAGAATCTGCACAACTACCTCGGCAACCTGGTTGCGAAGAATGATCAGGGATACTACCCCAACGGAGAATGGCAGATGTACAAGTACTATGGAAACATGGTTGGAGAGCGGGTTGTGACAACCGCCTCCTCTGACCTGAAGTTCGATGCTTTCGCAGTCTTGTCTAATGGGTCCTTGAAGATCCTTGCGGGCACCAGAACCATTCAAAGCCGCTATGATATTGTCGTCAGGGGCTTGGTCGAACTTGGACTCCCTGCGCAGGGTAACTTGGAAGTTCACAGGTATCAATTTGACTGGGGCGGTGCTCAAGGACTCGTGTACGATGCCCTTGACCTCGGTTCATTCACGTACAGCTACTCTGCTGGCGAGGTAAGTTTTGACTCTTACGAGTGGACAAGCGTTCTTCGATACTAATATGCTTCTAATAGCTTACCATTCCACACGACCCGCCAACTGCTGCAACGGCATTTGCGTACGAGATTAAGCTCACCTAAAGCTTGATCCATCGTCTCAGGCACACAGTTGAGATGACAAATTCGTCGGGCTTTCACATCCTTTTTCCATTCTAGCTTTATACTTTGGACCGCAAGCAACAACCTGCGGGCACACCTTGTAGCAATTTGGTTGCACTGATTCGTTAGAGAAAATCAAATGTTTTGTGTACCTAGCTGTGAAGTTAAATAATCACACGGACTCGCCGTACGAGTCCATCTTGAAGACGTTCAGAAGAAGTTGCGCAAGCAAGAATCCTAATGCTAAGCCAAGTATGCCGACCACGAACTTCACAGGCTGGGACTGGGGTTTGAAATCAGCGCAGCATTCGAGCCACAGCACCCCGACGCTTTCCGGCATAAGAACCGTCAGGGCAGGAAAAAGCACCGTGGGCCAAGGCCAGCTTCCAGCTCATACCAAGTCTGTACTCTTCACCAGCCTGAAGGTCGGCATCGAATACAGACTAGCCGCTCGTGTCTTGCAAGCCAAAGCGCTAGTCAACCTGCGGGTTGCTTGGCGTTACGTGCGGATCAAGCGCGAAAACCTCATTGGCAAGGAAGTCGCGAACACCGTCTTCCCATTTGGTCTTCTGGGCAAAGAGGTTGATGAGTTTCTTGGACTTATTAATCGCGTCACGGGCACCGATGATGCTGTTGAAAGTGTCGAGGTCCTTCGGCACCCGCTTCAGCTTCGATCCGTCGTAGTGAGAATGACGGTCCGACTGGCCCGAATATGTGTGAAAGGTGATTACCGGCCCGAGCTTTGCGTATTTTTCGGGCTTGAATCGGCGATACCCTGTGATGAGTCGTTAGAAGTGGCTACAGCTACGAGAATCCTGAGAGCTAACGTGTTGATGCTGGCAACCATACCTTCTTCATCATTTGAGTCCAGATCCTCAGGGTTCTTGAGCCTTCTCAGCGTGTGTCCAACTGCATATGAGTCCTGGATCATGTGGAGGCAGTTTCCGAGGGCTCGCTTCGGAATATCGGCATTTTGATAGGATGGAGTTGTGCCCAGAAACAGCTGCTTTAGGCTCACGTCACCCGAGGGAATTGAGGTGGCGTTGAATCGGTCGGTAAATCTCTTGTCAAGCGTGTCGGTTGCCGCCACATCCTGGCCTATGGCAAGTTTATACATGATCTCCAACCAGTCAATCATGTTCTTCTTGGTGATGTTGGAGTCTTCGTTGGGCTGCGAGGCCATGCCGTGAAGGAACTGAAGGTCGCCAAAGTGACTCCTCTTCGTGAGTCTAGATTCAGAGCCGGACAAATACTCATCAAGAAACTCCGTGCCGGCGCCCAGCTGATTGTTACTTTCCTTCGAGTCGATGAACAAAAGGCAAGTTGGGTCATCGCTCCATATTAACCCGCGCATGTATTCCCATTGGTCGGCGTCGAGATTGTTGTACTCGGTTCCCTCGGGGAAAGGGAGCTTGGATCCGATGAAGGCAGCGATGGCCATGTCCTCGTGAATCGACTCTTTCAGTCCGTTGAAGCCGATGTCATACCTCAAATCCACCTCTTTCCCATTCTCGATCATCTTCGCGATGCTACTGAGGTGAGTGTATGCCCCCGTAGAAGTAAACCCCTGCGGCATGATGCCCCACGGATCGGACAGGATAGAACACATAGTGAAGTTACAGGATTCTGGGTGGTTTGCTTCATGGGGAGTTCCCGGCTTGGCGCCAGTAGCGGCGTCTTATGTAGGCCGCTAAGACAAGCTTTGCCGTGGCTGAAGACATTGTGAGGCAATCTCTGGTACGTGCCTCGCTCGTAGTGACACGCGGGGGAGGTCGTCGACCTTGTTGGCAACGAAGCCATTGTCAGAACGACTTTAAAAGCCACAACAGCGCCCCTCGATGCAATCAATCAATTTTCGGCCTCAGACATAATTTAATTGCCATATCCCATGCCACAGTTGATTGATAAATTAATTGGAGTTAATTGGCACGTGTATAATCGTCAATTTCTAAAGAACATGAAAGCTTCAGCAAATCGTTTGGTCGTCAAACGTTGCCCGTCTAGAAAACCAATTTGAACTAACACTGTGTATCTAGGCAAGTAGGTATTGCCTCACAGCCCTCTCACCAGAGTTTAATATTGCCGCCCAAGAGCTGTCCCAGCCATGATATGGCGACCTCAAACGGCCTTCGAACTCACTTAAACAGACTTACTCCGCTCGTGTCGAAATTGGAGGACGTTTCGGAAGAGCAGGCGAGAGATAAATCTCAGATCCATGTCCGCAGGAGTACTTCGAGATATCATCGTCGTATTTCGGATCCCTCATAGCCCATAGCCTACAGTATCCTTTACAGGGCTTAACTATCAGTTGAAGGAAATCTGGGAACGGCTACTTCTGAATCATATAGTTCACCTGTAAATTACAGAAGTCTACGCCAGGCCTAACCTCACGGTCAAGTCGGCGGGGCAGAAAATGATGTATCTTCTTAATCGACTCAAACAGTTCAGCGGCTGCAGCGTCTTACAGAGAACGACTCCGAGTGAGAATGTCAAGGAAGGATGACGAGGGACATGGGATTGCCGCTTGCCCAATCTGATTCGGATACCACGGCAGCATACGTGCCCTGCTGAGGTGAGATCAAAGGCCAAACTTTAGACAAAGACAGCTAGACGCCAGTTAGAGATGGGCGAACGTTCGTTGGTTCCAAAATAAGCACTTGAATCTGGCATGATCCGTTGGCATCGGACATGGCGGCCGACTCCGACAGATGGATCTCGCAGAACAGCAAGTTGACAGGGGTTGATCCCAAAGAATTCGACACGATCCGTTCCGCCGCAGGAAAAAAATGCCCTTCCCAGGTTATCGGCTTTTGCATCGATGGTTCTGCGCATGCGCCCCGGACCTGGTCGTCCCTATGACAAGGGAGCCTTGATGCATTAAATTCCTGTTTTCTACACTTACGTTCGGAATGATCAGAGAAACGAGCCTGAAGTCGGTATGTCGACAACATTATTTCTTATCAGTTGTTCAAGCAAAGATTCATTTAGGTAGCCACTTCATTCTTTGCAGATCCGCCGCTTGATTCTTAATTCGTGGGTGCTCTGTCGCACAATGATTTACATGTGAATACCCTCGCGCAGATCGACGTCATCCCGTCATCCTGCAGGAGGCGGCAAGGCGGGGATCTAGAGGGTTTAAAGGAACCCAATTCAAACCTCAACAAATGCAACTCTTTTCCATCCCATACTCGACACATTCCTACTATAATCCGACCTTGTAATATCGCGAATGTCGGAAACATGAGCGGGTCGCATCAATCCAACGGCGCCGCGTGCGATTCGCAAGCGGAGCAGCCGAGCATTCCCCTCGTCGATCTGGAAGGTCTCAAAAACGCGCAACCGCAAACAGCGCAGCAGGCGGGGAAAGCGCTGGTCGATGCATTCAAGACATTCGGCTTCGCGTATGTCAAAAATCATGGGCTGCCGCAGGAGACTGTGGACGCCGCGTTCCAATGGGTTTGTCTCTCCCGACTCATGTCTGTGCATGATATCACAACTCACAATTCCATCCAGAGCGCCAAGTTCTTCTCGTTGCCCCAGGCAGAGAAGGAAAAAGCACCGCATCCCCCAGAGGGATGGTGGCACCGGGGGTACTCGGGCATAGGCCGAGAAAAGGTCACGCAAATGGTGTTTGATGCCGACGAAATCAGCGAGCGTCGCAAGATCCCCGACTTTAAGGAATCATACGAGATTGGCCGCGAAGACGATGATCATCTCCCCAACATTTGGATACCCGACGAGTCGCTACCCGGCTTTCGGGCGTTCTTCAACAGCTTCTACGAGGACTGCTACCGGCTCGAACTCCACCTGCTCCGGGGAATGGCGCTGGGAATGGGATTAGACGAGGCCTTCTTCCAGGGGTACCACGTGAACAAGGACAACCAGATTCGGCTCCTTCATTACCCACCGGCCGAGGAAAAGTTGCTTCGCGCGGGAAAAGTCGAGCGGTTGGGCGCGCATACTGATTTTGGGTCCATGACACTGCTCTTCCAGGACGAGGTTGGGGGGTTGGAGGTAGAAGATCCCAACGAAGCGGGACGTTTCGTCCCGGTGCCGTATCTTCCTGGGACGATCGTCGTCAACATTGGTGACTTCATGCAGCGGTGGAGCAACGACACGCTCAGGTCGACGATGCATCGTGTCCGGGCGCCGCCGCTGGAAACGGATGCGAGCGGCAGTCGAGTCACACGGGCGCGTTATTCCATCCCGTATTTCATCGGCGCCGACTCAGAAAAGACCGTTGACTGTGTTCCTGGGTGTTTCGGGCCCGAGCGACCCAAGAAGTATGATCCGATCAACAGCCGGGAGTACATCGAGATGCGTCTGAATGCAACGTACTGAGAAAAGGCGGGAAAATTCCCACGTGTATTCGTTCCATGTGTTTTTTCTTGGGCGGGCATAATGGAGTCCAGAATCCCATCGATCCATCAGAGAATCCCAAAAGAAGACTCCTGGTTGGCGGTATCCTCATTGCCAAAGCTGCATGCCGTGGGGAACATTCGCATGCCCCTCAACATGCCTGTTGATGCGTGGCCAGAGTCCCGCTGAAGAATGCCGTGATGTCCACTTGGTTGGCCAAACTCTCGTCGATCTCCGTCCCCTGTGCCCCTGGATTGGTGATGAGCGCCGAACATGGTAGTATTCAAATGTTTTGGTCAGCGGACTTGGCGCTCCATGACACGTCGAAAACCTGCAAAACCCCAAGCTGACACCACCGGCAGATAGGCCACCACCCACCGCCGGAAGGCGGCTGGCTGGATCCCCAGTCCGGGATGGTGGATGCGGTGAGCAAGGCGACCGAGGGGCTCGCTCAGAAGGCGAGGATGCGCACGACCGCGCGTTATCCGCTGTGGGGATGTCCTATGGTGGTTCCCTGATATAGGATGGACAGGGACCGGGGATCATTCTCGTGACCTGTGGGAACACGTTTCGCACTCTTTCGTCCCGTCGAAGCCTTATTTTCTCCTTTTCTCCGCCTGGTTAGGAACGACAATCTGGCAGACGACGAAGCATAGTATCGCGACGGAACGACGACGGAGGTTCATCGAAAATGTGTCCTGAACAGGACGAGGATCAAGCGACCGCGGCCGCCCAGCAGCAACAGGACGCGGCGGCCGCTGCTGGTATCTTGCCCGCTGAGCATTGGGTGCAGGCGGCACGAGTCAGTCGACACGGCGGTCCGACCGCATTCCAAACTTGGTACCGGAGATGATTGACAGCGTGCTAGGAGGCTGCTAATGACGGCGACAACGACTCGGCGCTAGGCGACGACAACGCCAGCTCTACTGCGTCGATCACCTCTACCATTCTCGAATACCGAAAGATTCACGGACGCACGTTTCACGGCGAGGTCGGGAATGCCCAGTACTGGTTAGATGCTCCGGGTCCAGTTGAGCGGCTTATCAGGTCACTAACACTGATTGAAGGGGGAGCAACGACGAGCAGCAAAATGAGTGCTGGGACATTAAGTAAGATGAAAGAGCAAGACGGGACTTGACAGGGGACTGACATGCGGCAGCCATCATCTTTTGACTCTCTCTTGCGGCGACAAGCTTCACTTGGCACCGATAGACAAGAGCAAGCTGACCAAAGCCCTCGATGTTGGAACTGGAACTGGTGAGCGTGCAAGGGTTCAACTTACGTGAGACTAAAGCTGATTCGCTGTTTGAACGCAGGTATCTGGGCTATGTAAGGATTTGATATTCTGCGATGCTAGTTAACCTCTAACATTCCTCAGTGACTTCGCCGACGAGAACCCGGAATGCGAGGTTATCGGCACCGACATCTCACCCATTCAGCCCACATGGGTTCCTCCCAACTGCAAGTTGTAAGTACGAGAGCCTCTTGTCTCATCGCATACCCACTAACACCAAAATAGCGAGATCGAGGATTGCACTCGCGAGTGGACTTTTGCTCCTGGAACCTTCGACTACATCCACATCCGTTTCCTCGTCGGAAGTATCGCGGATTGGCCAGAGCTGTTCAAGCAGGCTTACCAGGCCCTGAAGCCGGGCGGTTACCTCGAGAGTTTCGAAGTCTCCCCCGCCATTATGAGTGACGACGACACCGTTCCGGAGACTAGTGCGCTTGGTCAGTGGGGCAAGTTCTTCGAGGAGGGTGGTCGGAAGATGGGCCGGACGTTCCGCGTTCTTGACGAGAACCTTCAAAAGACCTCCATGGAGGGAGCTGGATTCGAGAACATCACGGAGTGGAACAACAAGGTACGTTATGTCAGTCCCTGGGTTCAAGCGACGATACTGACGAGCGACTAATACAGGCACCCATTGGAAACTGGCCCAAGGACCCAGTGAAGAGAGAAATCGGTGAATGGGCGCAATTGACGCTTCTCTCCGATATCGAGGGCTATGTCCTATTCATGGCTAACGTCATGTCGACTTGGAGTAGAGAGGAGATTCAAATCTACGCTGCTCAGCTCCGCCGTGAGATTCGGTCCGGCAAGCTGCATGGGTACTACCGCCAGAGGTGTGTTTGGGGACGGAAGCCCTTCGATGCCACCCCGGCACCAGAGCAGTAGAAAATAATCGCAATGCCAGCTGCATCCGGTAACAATAACAAGCCTGTAGTAATAATATAGTTGAGTCGTTAAGTCGAACACGATGTGGTTGCCCCATCAACGTGACGCGGCATTATCCGCGATAAGTCCTTTCCAACATGCAGAAAGGGGAGCTTTCGTATTGGCTGACGGGTGCGTTATTTGGCACCCAATTGGGAATCCTCGCAACATCTCTTGCTCCGTATTACTGGTTGATGACATTGGTCATCTTGACGCAGCCTGATCACCCCCCACCCCATATCCTTTGCGCGAAAACCCGAAGTGAGGGGTCACGTCAGCTCAACTTCAATCTACTTTCCTTCTTATTATACTTTTATAAAGCGGTTTTCCTGAAATTAGAGCTTTAAGAGGCTTAATCCTTCTTATAGGAGTTTATAAGCTTTAGCTTTCTATATTATATATATAAGATATTTATTTTTATAATATTCTTCTTACTTTATATACTTATTATAAGTATATTTTATAAGGTATTATTAGCTAGAGATAAATATAGTAATATTACTATTAAATTTCCTAAGTTTCTATTTTATAAGAGTATAAGTAGTATAAATATTTTATAGAGGAGTGTTACTATATTTCCTAGGTTAGAAATAGTATTTATACTTATTTCTTATATAAACTTTATAATAATTAAAGAAGTACTAAGCTTAAAAGAGATAATAATAGCTTAGGTTATAATTCTAAGGTAGAGGTAGTCTTTAATTCTAAGTTATAAAGTATAATATATTCTAGGTCTTATATTTAGTATACTATAGAGTTTAATAAATTATTTATTATTATATTAGTTAATTTGTTTATATATAATATATTTAGAGGTATTATCTTTTTTAGGTTTCTCTTTAGAGCTGGTATTATTTATACTAGAGGTAAACCTATAAATAATCTCTGCCTAAGTATATTATTAAGTAATATTATAAGGTTTATCTAAGTTATAAGAGGATTCTTCTCTTTTACTAAAAGTCTAGCTATTAGTAAGGTTAAATAGTTATTATTTAGTTAAAGGGTTATATTAGTAGTTAGGTTCTTTATCTAAGTTTTCCTTAGTTTTAAATTCCCTGATTTAGTTTATTTTATACTATATTTACGCTTTAAAGTCCCTGATCTTTTATTAGGTTTCTCTGTTATAACTTATAGAGTTAAAGTTATTATAAGTAACTTATAGGGTTAGTAAGCTAATAGGCTTAAGTTACTATATTTATAATATTTTACTAAGTTATTTAGTAGTTTTCCTAACTATTTTACTATTTATTTATAAAGTTATTATAAAAGTTTTAGTCTTGATTTTAGGGATAGTTATATTATAACTAGTTTATCTATAATCTAAGTTATTAAGCTAATATCCTAAGACTTCTTTATTATTATAGTAAATAAAATATTTATTATTATAATATCTAGTCTAAGATAGAGATATATAAAGTATCTTAGTAGCTATACTAACTTATTTAGTTTACTTAGGTACTAGCTTCTAGTAAGGTTTCTTAGGTTATTTATAGTCTCTAGTAATATATCCTATTTTTTTATAATTATAATACTTAGGGTTCTAAGGCTTTTTCTAGTCTTTTATAGTAGTACTAAGGTTTATTAGTCTATTATAATAGCTAGAAGTAGTACTTTATCCTTATTAGCCTCACTATTAAAGCTTCTAAATATATTTCTTAGAAGTATTTACTTTTCTAGAGGTCTAAGGTTATTATCCTTTTTATTTAAAGTATTTCTTATAAAGTTAGTTATTAATTTTAATAGTTATATTAATAAATATATAGAGTTCTTTAGGCTTATTATTATATATAAGTTTGTCTTTTATATCTTTTTAGAGTTTTTAGTAGAACTTAATAATTAGAGCTTTATTACTTTATTTAAGTTTAGATATAATCTAATAGAATTTAGAAATATATTTACTAATAGAACCTTTTTAGATTAAGTTTATAAGCTTTTACTTAGTAATATATTCTTTATTAAGGTTTCTAAAAGTATTCTTAAGTTATTTCTTAAATTTATTATATTTTTTAAAGATAGCTTAAGTGTTTTCCTCTTAATTATTATAAGTATTCTTAAAGTAGTTATATATAATAGGTTTAAACTAAGTAAAAGTATCCTTTCTAAGGAATAAAGCTATATAGTAAACCTTATTAGCTTTAGTAGGAAAAGAGTTACTATAGTAGTATAATGTTACGGTCAGCTATCTAACAGTAGGGTCTGCTAACAGAAGCTGGGGATTAATACGTAGTAACAGTACACTAGGGTTATAGTCTGGGTTGTAGGTCGTAGGATATATTATAGATTAGTAGTCAGAGGCTAAGGTAATTAGTCTTAGACTTAATAAGTATCTATAATAAAGGTAAGCTGAAAGTATCCTAAAGATATTCATAAGTTAATTACTAAAGAGCTATAGAAGTCTGACTATAAGCTAGGCTTAGGTTATACTATATATAAGTCTGAACAGTACTTTTTATCTAGTTATAAGTAATTACTTAGGTATATAAAGTGATTATAATTAGTTAGTATTACTAACTAATCACTAAGCGCTTCCTAACGTACCCTACTAATTATTCCTTATCTTATTATTATATAACTTATACTATAGTTCTTCTATTTCTAAGTAAGTTCCTGTTGTTCCTATGTTCCTGTAGTATAAATATCTTGTCATAGCTGCCCGACGCCTGAGTAGGTCGTTCAGCTGTTATCCTTGTTCACAGGTCGTAATATATAAGTAAGCGTAAGTTCTAGTGAAGAATCTTTAGAAGAGTCTAGTAGTATTATTAAATAGTTCTAGCTCTAAGTACTTAGCTTAAGAGGTAACTAATACTTAGCTAGTGTTTAGCTAGTTATATAGCTATATATTTTCCTCTTGAAGTTAGTTAAGTATATTAAACAGTTATTAGTTTATAGGAGGTAAGTTAACTACTTAAGTTAGTATAGTTATAGTAGGTCTAGCTATTAAAATACTAGAGGCTATAGGTATGCATTAGTTATTATTAGTTAATATATTATCTATACTATTTAATAGGTTTTAATAGTTAACTTATTAAATAGAAGTAATTAAAGTGTTATAATTAGCTATCTAATAGTAAGGTCTATTAATAGAAGCTAGAGATTAAGATATAATAATAGTATACTAAGGTATAGTCTGAGTTATAAGTTATAAACTATATTATAGATTAGTAGTTAGAAGCTAAAGTAATTAGTCTTAAACTTAATAAGTCTTTATAGTAAAAGTAAGCTGAAAATATCCTGAGAATAAATATAAAATTAATTACTAAAAAGCTATAAAAGTTTAACTATAAGCTAGGCTTAGGTTATATTATATATAAATCCTAAATAGTCTTCTTATCCTACTTACTAATTACTAGTTAGGTACTAGTAAACGCTTAGTAATTATAGGTAAACGCTTAGTAACTCTAACTAAGTGCTTAGTGATTTATACTACTTACTTAGTTTTATCTTATTATTACGTGACTTATACTATAGTTCTTCTGTTTCCGAGCGAGTCCCTGTTATTCCTGTGATCCTGTAGTATAAATATCCTGTCCTAGCCGCCCGACGCCTGAGTGGGTTGTTCAGCTGTTATCCTTGTTTACGGGTTGTAACACCTCATCCACTCTAACTGCGTGTTCCCGAACCGCGCTAGCTACAGCGTTGTCTCCATTTAATCTCCATATGACCTGAAACAGACAGCTTTTGTAGCATGGTAGGCTGACGGATAAGAGAAGGGAAAATACCGACCGGCTTTTGGCCGAGGGATAGAGTAACTAATATTGGCCAGTTGGCTTAGCTGCTGCCTAGCAGGCACCCGGATTTGCGACCCCGCATCATGAGCAGTTTGCGTTATTGTACTGGAAACTCTTCATGACCTCCACGGCAGTGAGCAATCTTCTCACAACCGGGTATAATATTCTGCAAAACTTTTTTGAAAATGGTTGATAACGGGGAAAATGTCGCTAAAAGGGACACTATGATGAGAATAACCTCGCAACTTGGGACAATATCGCCAATTTCTGGGACAAGTCACTTGGGAATGGCAACGACATGTACCAAGAATGCCTCTTGCCGACTATCCAGGAGCTTGGAGCCCCTCAAAAGGGAGAGCGTGACCTTGATTTGGGTACTGGTAGCGCAGTCATTGCCGCAGTCTTGGCTACTTCAGGCGCTCGCGTCACGGCGGTTGATGGTTCGAAGTTGATGCTCGAGAAGGCCGAAGTCCGGGCGAAGGATGCAAAGCTGGACATAAACTTTGAAGTAGTCAATCTACTGGACACTGCGAGCCTCGACGATTTTAGTCGGCGCCATAACAGGTGAGCAGTCATTATGAGTTTCTTAAGATTGATTGGTTTTAACAGTCGCTATCAATAAGATTCGATTTGATCACATGCAGCATGCTTTGAAGGAGTTGCCGGATCTTGATCCCCTCGCGGCAGCACTTCCGAAGCTGCTAGCACCCCGTGGCAGGTAAGATCAGAGCACATCTCATGGTCGACGGTATCGCTAATTTCACAAGGATTGTGATTGTCAACTTACACCCGGCCTTCTCAAAGCCTGCTGGGCACCGTGCGATGGAGGTGTTAGAGAATGAGCAGACCGGCAAACAAGAATTTCATCGACACATCAAAATGTCCAAATATCTTGACGTCGCACCGGTCAAGAGCGAGGCGTTGAGGGGACAACCCTATCCGTTGGTACGTGTCTCAAACTCCCCCCTTACCGCTAAAGCTGACAGACTAGAACTTGTATCACCGGCCATTTTGGTCTCTGTTGGAGCCTTTCTTCCGGAATGGACTTGTGATGGACGCTATGCGAGAGCCTGGTTTCACAGGACCGGATGACCCGTCTCAACTGCAATCGTCTCAACTGCAATCGTCCCATAATTTTGGACAGTTTCCAATGCTCCTGACATTTCGCTTACGTCTACTCCACACAAGCATGAACACATAAACATGTTCGGAAATGACGGCAGTCGTTGGAGGAGGGGCTAATCATTGTGAAGCTTACATGTACATACTTTCATGTGATGTGTTCATGGATACTTAGATGGTTAGACTCTACCACGTTGCATGCCTCAACACCGTATGCCTCGAAGGGGACGAGTGCTGAGATGTTGGCGCTTCTATGCTCTCATCCCCTTCCCGGCCTTCCTCCTCTGCAGCATGCACGCTGCTTACCATGTGTGGCGTGGACAGTGGCATGCTGCTCATTTCATCTACAGCATCCAGAGATACGTTGCTGCCACCATGCCCTCCAGCCGAAGATGTTCCTCTCCGACGTTGCCTCATTCTAGAATACCAAGCCTTGAATCTGCTGTACCATTTTACTTCTGTTGTAAGAGGGTATACCTGTTGAACGATGAAGCGGGGTGTGCGAGCTTCGTCATCAGTGGTAGTTTCCCCAGATAGAAGACGCACGCACACGCGCTCGGAGACGCCCTCCAGTCTTTCTAGCTCCGTCTTGTCGTCTTCGTCGGACTCGCCGTCAAGATTCTCTACCTCATCGCCCTTCTCAACCAACGGTCCGCGGAACATCCAAGCCAGCGGCGAGTCCTTCCAGACAGGCGTATGATTCTGAGCGGCGACAGCAACCACCACCGCAAAGAAGCTCAGGGCTAGTACGGTTAAGCTAGCCGCATAAGCAATCCAGCCCCATCGAACGCTGATGCATGTCACATTGACGAGAACAGTACCGTTAGCGGGGTAGTTGACGAAGACCGGGTCGGTGCCGAGACGTGCCGATCGCATCCAGCGTGTTATCGACTCAGTAATGTTGGCCATCGTGGAATCGATGCGCTCGAAGGAGTGATTGCCCCAATTATACAGCTGGCGAATGGCACGACCGCCCTTGACGGGCTTGAGCTCCTTTGGGGAACTCCGAGGGACGTCGAGTGCATAGAGGAAAGCAGAGGCATTGAGAGCAAACTCAGGGAGAAACATCATGATGGTCGCCAAGAGTGACGCCAAGATTATCAGCACCGGAGGCGTCGCCGTTCTGGAGTATCCAAGAGCTGACGCGGACGAGAATTTCAACGATTTTCTGGTCCATCAGATAGAGGCACTGTCGAGAGAAGACGTCAACAAGTCCTGTGAGTGTCTCAGCTGAGTCCACGTCGAGCCGGACTGGGAGCCATCGTTGGTCCGCCGCACCGGGTTCTATAGTAATGTTTGATGAGGCGATGATTGGATCTGAAGGGGAGACACAATCCGTGTCAAGCACGCCAATGTATGCGGTCTGAAACTTTTCGGGCCCTATGTTCCTCCATTATTAGCCACGTTGATGAAGTGGTGTTGTTAAGCAAGAATCAACTCAACATGGAAACGATTGAAAGGAGACTTACCGGGCAAGTCAACTGTTTCGACAAGGCGCTCAGTTAGGCGGTTATTGACGACGGAAGAGTTGTACAACCTGACGTAGGGTCGCACGGTACAATGTGCGGCACCATATCCACGACATCGCCATGATTGTATCGTGGAAGAGTTGCAGCCCGGAATCTGGAAGCCAGTGGCGAGATCAACGCCCGTATTCGAGTACACCGTTTGGCCAAAGAGGACCCAGTACTTGAAAAGGCCGGAATCATAGGCGGTGAAGCCGTAGCTGCGAGCGATGTCGAATACCGATTCAAGTGTCGCTTTTTGACTGGTTTCATTCATTTGCATGATGAGCTCTCTGCTTCGCAAGGTCAAGTTTGCAGAGGGTGGATTGGCTTCGAAGAACTCGTTATCAATACCAAGCTCCGTGATGTAATCGACGTAATTTTCACCCATTAGAGGTACCGATGTGTTTGTGCAGTCACCGCTGGTAGTACAAGACTGGATGCTCATCAAAAGGTTGGCCGTGGCATCCTCACACGAAGAGCAAACTCCTAGCGAGCCCACGAGATTCGGGAAAGTGCAGTTGCCTGACGGACATCCTACCGCCACGTCTTCTTCCGAGCCGGTGATGCCCTGGTCGATGGCCGTACTTAGCTCTTGGTCAATCACCTCCAAGTTCTCAGGGACGTGGAAAAAGTAGCTCATCAACAAGCTCCTTGGCAATGTCGCTTTTACGCCAGCATTCGGCCGCGTACAGGGCGTCGGGACGATAAGTTGTTGCACAGTCGGATCAATAGCCAGCGTCGCAATAGTGAGAAATGCGCCGACAGCCGTCAGAATTCCAGTTGTTTTGGGACTCTTACGTTTGTGAACGGTGCATAGCCATTTGAATGAGCCCCATGGGCCGCGGGAAGCATCGTTGTATCCGACGGCGTCATACAACGGCCGGTCAGAGGCGGCAAACCACGTCCATTGTAGCTGACCGATGCAGGACGCGAGTATGAAGGCTAGACAACCCCGAATGGTTATGCTATAGATGGAGAGTAGACCGTTCACGGTGATTGCGTAGGGCCACTGCGGTAAGGGCTGATCTGCGTGCGGCAGGATAGTCCCTACGATGGCGAATAGACCGGCGATTGCAAAGACGCTCGCCACGAGCTCCCATCTCCAAGGTTTGAGAGATCTCAAGCGCGTCGAGATTCGAGTCGTCAACGTTGGCGGCGGTGAAGCCGATGGCTTGGGTTCAGAAACAGGTTGAGACTGTTGAGGTCGGATTTGATGCTCTTGAGCAGGGGCCGCTGGCGGATGACTATGAACACCATCTTCTGGGTCATTACGTGTTTCTTCCATGTTGTCCGAGGAATGAATTCAAACCGACGAATGTTCTTTCTGCGTGTATTGAACCGACCGAGAGGCCTATTCTGGGTCAGATAAGCAGGTGCGATCGAAGAGGGACAGGCGAGGCTCTACTGCAATATCAGGCTGCAGGTGACTGTCACCCCCCAATGTGTGATTCGTTGTGGTTCGCCAGGCCGCCTTTCAGGCTGTATTGGGGCTACCCTTGTTCTGATATCGGGATACCTTTCAGGTTCGCTATTGGAGCTTGCTCTACGGGTAAGCATCCTTCGACGAAATCCCTGCTCGAGGATCGTCTACACAAATGGCCAGGCCAAGTGATACAACGACTTTCCAAATTATTAATTATCAATTTTATAACTACGACGTGCAACTGAGAAGGTTTGGAATGATCGAAGGAAACCAAATGAGCTCGGTGCGTTTAAAGAGCTGTGGCCTCTGGAAGTATTTGGATTCAGTACCTAGAGTCCGGTCCCACTTCTTCACCGCAACTGTATCGGTCAAGGAATGATGAAGATCATACCCGATTGGTCATTATTTTGGCCTAGATAGTTGCTGCCGCATTTGTCCATTCAAATATTCCGCCCTCGCCAAACGCAAAGTCATTCTCGATTTGCGAGAAGAGAAACTGATTAGCCTCTTCCGTAGACCACGACCAAGGCGTATCTGATGCGAGCAAAGTATCAAGCCCATCCGCATCACCATACAATTCATATCTTGGGGAGCCTCCTGTGCCCAAAGTCCTGTCATCCTGACGGCTGCCGACTTGACTCTTGTCTCCGAGTCCAGTCACCCCCGAGTCATCCTGCATCTGAAGTCTCGCTGCTGTGGACCGATCCAAGTACTTGAAGAACAGCTGTAGCACCCAATTCCTAACCTCCCATGTCTTCTGCAGTTCTTGCAAGCCTAGAAGACACAGCTTGGCTCTATGTTCGAGAATAGCGCGGCCCGTACCCCGAGATGTTCGAAGGTTAACGGTGTGTATGCACAGGGTATTGAAGAGGTTCGTGATAACATGAATCTGACCATGTCGTAAGTTGCCTTCAAGCAGCATATCCTCGATGATTCTTGAGTTGCGAGCAGCAGCCTGGAGAGCAATTTGTCCATCAACTTCTCGGCTTTCCTCTGCACTACCAATGCAGCCTGACCTGTACAGAAGGATTAGGAGATTGTTGTATGCAAGATGTAGCATGTTGGAGTGAAATCCCGGTGGATCTCCGATATCATCGGTACCGCTACGCATTGCGGCAGGTAAACTCTGCCTCCACCGAACAAGATCGTCCTTCATTTGTAAACGGTCGTTCGGACTGAGCGACTTGCTGGGGAGATATCCACTGTGCACGATCTTTCCTAGAACCCGAGAGAGTTGAGCCATGCCAATAACATATGCGATGTATTCTTTTGCTTTAGTTGCTGACGACGTTGGACTGAATGCGTTCTCAAAGTCCGGCTCACTCAGGGGTTCGATATCGCAGTCTTCATCCCTGATACGGTTTGGGAGGCCTAGAGCAGCCGCGCATTGCCGTTCCCTGATATAAATAGACCACCACAGCCGCCGCCGAAGCTTTTCCGTGCTCGAATCTGACGATTTTGTAGGTGCCGATCGATGCAAGGCTTTCGTCTGGGCTAGACTGATGGCAGCACCGAGCCAATGACGCGCATCTTTCTCAAGCAAGGCACCGGCCCGCCAGAAGCTCAGGAGAAATAAAGACTGAGTTACAGTAAACTTCTTCGGCTCAAAGTCTACGTCGTAAATATCTTTTGCCCTGTTATAGAACACATACTTCGCCATGTGGCGGCTTCCAAGACCAAGTTCTGGCAAGTCATCCTCTTCACAGTGAATGACCGCGATGAAGAGCATGGCCTGGAGGAGAAGGGGGGATAGGGTTTCCCGTTCATGTTGGTCCCATACATCCTGCTCATCCACGATTGGAAAACAGGGGTGGAACCACTTGAAGTATGCTCGAAGCAACGCCTCTACAGCCAGTTTCGGTGGAAACAAAAAGACGCCTTCAGCTTTGAGGGACCGTATGCGAGCCTGTCTTCTCTCAACCTCCCAAGACGGAATCATGTTCTCGGCCCTAACAGCATTCGGCACCGAATGGAGGAACCTCAAGTTTTCAGGCGGCGAGACACCGGCTCCTGCTGGGGTGGGATATCCGTGAGTGACGTACCGTATGGACGTTGACTCTCCCAAGAAGACCGATGTCTCTTCTTCTTGCCTTCCATCAACTGCGTCTGGGGGCTGTGTTTGCGGTTCGAGCTCACGCACAGTGACGGTACTGTCAGCTTCGAATACTTCAAAAGAATCTTCCTGGTCGCGGTTCTGCGAAAGTGCAGCAAGCACTTGAGATGCGGCGACATGCTCGTCCGCATCGTCAATCGTAGAAACATTTCCGAGAGTGTCATCGACGAAAGCCGGCGATGGGCTCGTGTGAGCAGAAGAGGCATTGATGTCCTGTCCGGGACGCCGCCGGGAGGGCCGCGGGTGTTTGCCGCGCCGTGACACTCGAAGTTCACACGGCACGCCGGCGGCGGCGCAATTCCGGCATGGTACTCTCTCGGTTACATCGCACTTGACTCGTCTGGCATTGCAAGCGAGACAAGCTTGCCGCGCCCTCTTCCGTGGGGTTGGGGCCATTGCCGACACACCGCATTACCGGTCACACCACCCGAAGCTGGGAAAGCAACAGTTGTCCAGCGGATTGCGTCCTCACAGAGCGGCCCGAAAGCTAGGTACGGGTTGAATCGAGACATCAAACTGTCTGGAATTCCTGCTCGATGCGAATCTGACTGGTGGTTGTAAATATGTCATGTAACCGGCAGAAGCCCCGCTGGTGTTGGGGCGGGGGAAATAACACGGCCTGGGCATGACATCACCAAAGGCGCCATCTCGGTTATATGGCCATGTAGCCGATGCGCTACCCAGTCCCGACGACGGGGATCTGGTCATTCCTGGGGTGCTGTAGCCTGAGCTTCACAAGGCAATGAACGTGCAATTCAGCCTAAGTAGATTCGGCTTTCTTAATCATTGAACGGTCTTCTGCTTTCTGGATCCATTTCTTGTGCGGCTCTCACTCTTTTCCCCATAAGCATGTTCACCCGACAATTGTCGAAGGTGGCCAAGGCGCCTCGGCAAACACCACGATTTGGAAATATCCAAATGAGGTTTTCAACGTCGAGAGCGAACCAAAGATCATATGAGGGAGATGCGATTGCAAACTTGAAAATAGACGGGAACACGAGAGTCATATACCAAGGTAAGAGATCGATTGAGCGTTAAGAGATACAAGTCCGAATGCTAACGAGTGATTTAGGGTTTACGGGAAGAGCTGTGAGTTGGTTACACATTTCTTATCCCATTTCACACAATGAGCTGAAACGGTCAAGGCCACTTTGAATGCAAAAGACACAATAGAGTATGGTACGAACGTTGTCGGTGGTGTCTCGCCTGGAAAGGGGGGGAAAGACCATCTGGGGCTGCCTGTATTTGATACAGTAAGAGAGGTAAGACACTCAATGCCCGCCAATGGCTGTTCGTTCTTGACAAATCATTCCTCAGGCTATGGAGAAAGTGAAACCTCATGCAAGTGCCGTATTTGTTCCGGCGCAGTTTGCGGCAGCTGCTATCACCGAGGCAATCGAAGCTGAAATACCCCTCGTCGTATCCGTCGCAGAGCACGTGCCCGTTCACGACATGGCTCGAGTTCAGGAGATTCTACGGACACAGACCAAGACTCGCTTGGTTGGTCCCAATTGTCCAGGAATCATCGCTCCGAACCAGTGCCGTATCGGCATTATGCCATACAAGCAGTACTCCAAAGGAGTAGTCGGAATCGTTTCGAAGAGCGGTACGCTGAGTTACGAAGCTGTAGGTGCGACGACAAAGGCAGGGCTGGGGCAAAGCATCGTTGTGGGGATGGGAGGAGACATGATGCCGGGGACCACGTTGCTGGACGGCCTGAAGTTGTTTTTCGATCATGAAGAGACAAAGGGCATTATTGTCATCGGGGAAATCGGCGGCGAAGCTGAGCTTAGAGCAGCGGAGGCAATCAAGGAGTACAGGAGGAAATCACCTAATCCGAAGCCAATCATCGCCATGGTCGCGGGAAGAACAGCTCCACAGGGCAAGACGATGGGGCATGCGGGAGCTTTGCTGACGCCGAGGGATGTATCGGCCGACATCAAGGCAAAAGCTCTGGCAGAAGCTGGGGCTCTTGTAGTTCCGCACCCAGGAGTCATGGGAGATGAGATGAATAAGCTTTTGAAGCTTTAGAAATCGCCCAACAATAGCTCACACTAGGACCGGTGTTACAATGTGACGTTTATTGTCTAAAAACCGTTTCTGATTACCGCGTAACTTGAAAATTTCGTCTTCTGAGAGTCTTTCCAAAGTCCTCGACTACGCCTAGGTACATGGTAGAGTTGCACAACTACCTAGTTCTGGTTTACGCCGCAACGAGCGCTCTTCCACAACAACCCATTGGAGCTTCTCGATGCGATGCAGTTACCAGAGCCATCCTGAAAGCGGGCATACGTGGACGCACCACCGCAGTTGTATCCATCATAGAGAGAGCACCCGCCCGAACTCTTAGCCCCACTGCCCTTCCAGACATTGGCGACGTTCAAACTTCCACTGTTGCCTGGCATGTTGAGTGCGAAGCAGTCGGGTGCAGATCCCCCATTGACATTTTCGCCCGCTCGAGGGGAACGTGTCCACCAAGCTGCCGTCTCGCTAGTGTAGGCAGAGCAGCCTGAGTTGGAGTAGAAGTTGACTTGCACAGCTTTTCCGGATTCGTAACTGGCAGATGCAGGGAGGATCAGGTGGACGACCGTTGCCGCGAAAACGCCGAGGTTGGAAGAAAAGTGCATCTTGGAGTTTGCGTGGAAGCGAGTGAAGACGTATTGGGAGGATGGTGAAAATGACGGCGTGAGTGAGATAGATTTTGTCTGATGTTGAGATTGATGCCTCAAGACCATGGAATGCTCTATCATCTGAGTTGGTCAATTAGAAATTACGTAGTAGCATATGGGCTCCTTATATATAGGTCTAGTCTCCCATCATGATCACGCAAATAACGAACTTCAAGTTGAATTACTGAGCATACCTTCCTGTCTCGGAAGCCGAACGAGGTCCAATTTCACTAACGCATTGTTACTGAGTAAGGGTTTCTTGGCAAGCATGGGCAATGGACTGCCTGGGTTAAAAACGGGCCCGGCCAGCGATGGCGCTTATTCATCGTCAAACAACAAATCAACCAGGTCCACCATTACGAAGCGCATTTGGTGAAGTACCTAAGCAGACTTGATTCCACATGTTATATTTGCAAGTAAAATCATAACACCGTTAGTATTTAGGGGCCAACAAGGGGAGATAAATGATGTGGCTTTGTCTAAGCAACAAGCATGATCTCGATTGCCACACGTGATGGTGTACAATACTACTCTGCAGGTCTTATAGACTGGTTATCTCTGAACACATTGCTGGGATCATAATCTTCCTTGATCCACTCGAGCCTTGCAAGGTTGCTCCCATAGTAAAGCTTTGGTGCTTCGTCCCCGGATATTTGAGAGTCGGGGTAGTTTGCATACATGCCCCACTGCCCACTCTGAAGTCCGCTTGTAATGCTCTGCCTGAATCCCTGCAGAAGTGCAAACCCCGTTGATGGATAAGTCTGGCTTTGAGAAACACCGTCCTTGAGCTGAAACAGAAGCATCTTGTCTCTGTGGGCGTACGCGGCGTCGATCGGTTTCGAAATGGCGGAGAGGTCGCCCCCGTGAAAGTTCATGTGGATGTACCAGGAACGGCTGACAGAAAAGCCTGATATATCAATCGCGCTAACTAGAGATTGGAAGTTTGCTTTTGATAATGTGGGAGTTGTGAGGCTCGAGGCGTAAGAGTTGTCATGCTAACTGAATTAGTTATGGACGCCATTGGTCATGGAGAACGACTCACCTCGTTGTAGCTGCCGGTAGTAATGTCGATATCTGTAACACCAGCATAGTGCTTGATGAAATCGATCCAGCCGACTGTCTTGGAACTGGAAACCTTCACCCCCAACTTTGTCAACAAGGGCTGGATTGCAGTCTTGAAAGCTGCATCGTCCCCGACGAAACCGCCATTGAGATAGCACCCATCGTTGTTGAAGCTTGCAGATAGGGTAAGCTCTGCTGGCATCCCTTTGGCAAATTCCTGTGCATCCAGGAGTTGCTGGGGAAGCTTTTGCGTGTCCCATACAATGTCGATGTCAAAGTATGTCATCTTCTCTGGTGCGGCAAATGTGTTCAGCTCAAGCTCAACCACAATGACCATCGATGAACCGGCCCCACGAATGCCCCAGAACAAATTTGGCCTTTCGGTCGCGGAGCAGCGCGTGATAGTGCCATTGGCGAGGACCACAGTTGCTGCCTTGATCCAATCCATAGCGAAGCCATACTTCCGAGAGACCATACCGTGACCTCCATGTAGAGCATGACCTCCAATACCGACACTGAGCTTACGTATAAGTCTACCAGGACGCGAAGCCGCGCGGAGCATCAAAAGGCAGGGTGACTTACGCTGGACATGTGCCATGAGAAATGGCTCTCTTTCCGTTATTGTAAAGTTCAGTCGCGACATGGCCCAGCCTCGCTCCGGCTTGGACTTTAGCGGTTCCGTCGCTCGCGACAGTTACCGAATACATGCGGTCCATATTGACCACCAGGTGGCCATCCTCTCCGCCAAAGCCGGAAGAGGTGTAGCTATGCCCTCCACTCTTGGCATTGACATGGACTCCATACTTTGCCCCGCAGGATACCGCTGAGGATACTTGCGCAGTTGTGGTAGGAACAGCAACAAGAATGGGCTTGGCGGGAATGCGAAGATTGTAGGGGGTGAGAGAAGAGCCGATCGGGACGGAAGCAGTACGAAGACAGGCTGTTAGATCCTCCAACGTGGTTGCAGCGACTGCAAGGGATACATGGAGAACGAAGGATAATATGACGTGCATTTTCACCACAGGTTTACCAGTTAGATAAAACGCCTAGGACGTGTTCGGTATGGAAAAGTCTAAACGAAGTTCAATAGGAAACCCTTTTATGCTTACTGACTGCAACTCCACACGTGCGGTACGCGAGCTTGCTGACCTTCTGATGTTTGCATAAGGTCAACCCATCTCATAGACGCCGGGCAACAGATTTTTCTCGTCGCCTCAGCCAACCACAAGTATCACCCGATGGCTGCAGTGGCTTCATACCACTGTCAGCATTGTTTTCGTTCACCGCCTGCACTTCCGAGCACAGCTGAACCTGCGGAGAACAATCCTTCCGCTTTTCACTTACCATGCATGTCGACTACCCCTGCACGTCAGCTCGTGTATGCGTGTCTCACCATCCATTTACCCGGCTAAGGCACCATAGGTACTTACTCCACACTTACTTCCACGGCGGTTACCATACTCGAGGTCATGAATGCCATTTTGCGTTAGGTGGCGTTGCCTCATTGATGTGCGGATAGAATATCAATAGTCTCCTCTCATTTAATTGCCAAGAGTTGTTACGCTTGATCCCCGAATATCTATCAACATCTGCATACCTTACTTAGATGCGTGGCCTTGTAGACGTTTCAGGGGGAGAGGCGGCGTGTCTAGCAACATGATGTCATCGCAATTTGCCCCTTCTTGTGTTAATGATATGTTGGGGCCCTTCTCACGAACGAAATCCCAAATGTCTCATTGTTTGCCTGCTCGTCTTAATTAATATAGTTGTCTTCTCTTTCAGCTCGAAGATCGTCCCAAAGAGCCTCGATGGCAGCAACAACGGTGTCTGGGAGTGGGCCGTTTCCAATTGCCTTGATGTTACTGTTGCCGAAGTCAGAATTGCATCATAAAACGCCTCGGGATCTGCACACATCGAAACATACCTCTCAATTTGAGATTCCTTGCTAGCTCCCAAGATGATGCCGTCGCCTTGCCCAAGTGCGGAATGATAGTAGGCCCACCGCAATGCCGCTTCGATAGACGTGATTCCAAGTTCCTTGATAGCATTCGTCAACTTCCTCTGGGCATCATGTAGGGACTCTTTGTCCCACAAGGCTGACATGTACTTAGCGATTCGGCCATCGCCACTGAATCGCGTGCCTTCCGTAGAGCCGGATATAAGGCTTCCCGAGAGAAATCCCGCAGCAATGACTCTGAAAGCGTTGAAGACGATGCCATGCTCACGAAGAATGGGAAGCAAATGCTTTTCCATGCCTCGGCTGATAAGCGAGTACTCGCCTTGGTAGACTGTAGGTTTCACAAAGCCATGCTTATCGCAGACTTCGATGAAGGCAGTCAGTTGACTGGCAGTGAAGCTTGAAACTCCGAGCTACATTTGGGATGCAAACTGTAAGTCGAGTTCCACACATGGCATTTGAGCTGTCCACAGGTAATGTAACGCACCTTAGCGAACTTTCCCTGCTTGTGAAGTTCATTAAGAGTTGAGGCTTGCTCTTCAATGGGCGTTTGAGAATCAGGGAAATGGATGTGGAGAGTATCAATCTGCGATCGGTGTCAGACTCTTAACTTTAAATCGCAAGCTGTCAGCATCGAGAGTTTGCCTCTTCATACCTTTGAAATATTCAACCGCCGAAGGCTATCGCCAACACTCTGTTCAATATTTTGTTTGGACAACTCCCCCTTGTGATCAGCTGACATTGCGAGAATCTTGGTATCGACCTGAAAGCCTTGCTGAGTTGCCTGAGCTTCCCCGATCAACTCCTCCGATCTACCCTGAGCCTCGGCCGGATACCGACCTGCCGTATCCAGCACATGGACATTGTGCTTTTTGAGTAGATCAAGACACGACTGCACTTGCTCGACACTGGTAAATTTGTCGCCGAAGCTCGCGGTGCCGAAAATCAGCTGTGGATTGGAGGTTAGAGACATCGTTGCGGGTGGCTATCCTTGGTAGTCTGGAACGGTATTTAAGAAGGATTGCGACCCAAACTTGTGGAGGATGTTTGCAGACCATGTCAGACATTTGTACTTATCAATTATCCCCTCAGCTGTACACGCAGCTTATGTAACGTCGGGCCGAAATTCGCAATTGTCCCAACTTGTCACGGTTTGGGTAAGAGTGCCTCATAGGGCTTATGGCTGTGAACGATGACGTATTCAGATTCAAGTAAGAACTAACGAGGTCGAAGTTTCATGACGATCCACACTAAGATACCCGTATGCTGCTCTGTCATACAAAGGTCAATGTGATTTCCAGTGGCCGATAACGTTAGAAGCTTAGGCAGCATGAAGGAATGTCTCGAAATCCTTCAGAGCCCGATTTGGTAAGTCGTATCGGCTTGTTGTCCAACAGGTGAGGTCAAGACCTTGATTGTGCCCAGCTGCATTTCCGTACCCCTCGATTGCAGCACGAAGACCAAGAATTTAACAACAGGAGAAATGAGCAGATAAAAAAAGGCACTCGTGAAGGTGAGTACCTTGATGTGTAGTCACGGCGAGTGTTGCTTCATTGAGACTTTCCTCCCTCCTGAAAGTTTTGGTGTAAACATGTTTTTCGTTTCACCATGTTTTAATCCTTTTATTCCTAGATATGTAGTGGTGTGTCTGACCAAGGCAGGATGTCAACATCCGAAATGTGATCGAAGCTATCTACGAGCATCGAAAACTCCCACCGCGGTGGCTTGGTCTCCACTGCGTGTACTGAGAGACGAACGCCATATTCAGTCCTCGGAATACGGGCGAAGGCAGAATTTTGTCTGGGAATTGGCGACCTCCTCAAAGCATGAAACATTTCCTTATGGCTCATGTCTCTCCCATGGAGTCTCAAATTGATGACATCCAGCGGCATCTGGTAAGGGCCGTACTCGACAATTGTGTACGTGAGGTAGTCTTGGTCAAGGGGACCGAAGAAAACAAACATGAACTCCATAATTTGAGCCGGGATGTCATCGATAGGATCTTCAACTTTCACTTCTATCAGCATCGATACACGTGGACCATCGCGCCCAGTCATGAATACTCCAGTCTCATCGTCCCAGTCAGCCCAAGGCCAACACCGGACAACCCTGACTCCCGGCGGCCAGTAGAATCGTAGTTCCCTGTATCGGTCCAGAGGGCTCCACATGGAAAGATCGTTGAGAATGTAGGCGTTTGGGCAGTATCGATCAACGTCAAGGCGCTTGGTTCGCTTGTTCATTCTGACGAGCGAGAGGGGATTTTGTCTGACGAATAGACCCGAGTCAACCTTTTTCAACATGACACCCAAGTCATCGTCAAAGGAAACGCTCCAAATGGTGGCGGATCGCCCGCGAGCACGAGCGACAGGAAGAACGTATGAGTAATTTCCCTTTTGTCGCGTCCACACTAGCTGAAGCCTGCAGGTTATCTTGATGCCGGCATTCGTGACAGTAACATCGCCTTCTGTCTGTCGTTTCAAAGCCGTGATCTTGAGCTTTGACCTGGATAGAGGGTCTCTTATGGCGAATTCGCTCGGGGACTCCGCAAATATGCCGCACGGATTATTATTGTGATCTTGCCACGTACGACGAACAAGAGGAACATACTCCCAAGCAAATATGGATAGGTCGTTCGTCGTTCTGATGATTTCTTGTTGAAGTCGCAGAAACGCCTTCTTCCCCTCTCCATACAGCATCGGCATGTTGACTCCAAACATTCCAAGTAAGCAGTATGCCAAGTCCTCCGGTCTGGTCGTCTCTCTCCCAGACGCCCACGACATTCTCTCAGCCACGCTGAAGTCATTGATATCCTGCGACATGGATAGAATGTCCTGGTTGATGGATGTGATTTCCGAAAGCAACTTTGCCATGGCAACTTTCTCTCCAATGCGTAGCCAGTTCTGCGAAAAGAATTGGACCTCTCGCGGGGCTATCAGCTCCTGCAATGTCCATCCGCGTTTGAACCAGCGCTGTTCTTTTAATGCCTCATCTCCAGCGCCATCACGAAGACCCGAAAGATAGACATAACATACGGCAGCATCTTCGTACCATTTGTACATCGAGTTGATGGCCTCGGAAAGCTCCGTACTGTTGGTCTTGTCGATACAGCAGGTGCCAACCCAAGCGTATCGGTAACCGTCAGCAGCACCCAGCTCGCATGTTTCCCTGATTTTCTGAAAACCCTTCATCTCGTTCCTTGTACTAGGCTTGTCCCAATCCTGAAAAGTGACTTCTTCATCCTCCCAAGTATGTGAGAGAATGACATAAGGCTCGATAGATGCGCCAAATCGCTCAACGATGTCCATTGTTTCCGTGTCAATTAATCTCATTGTTGAACGCGCAGTCGCCAAGGACTAAGTCAAGTGTGGTTGTCCTAAGTACGGGAGAATGGATGATGACAGCAAGACAACCCGTAATTCAAGTCAAGTCGGACTTTCGAGGGAGAGGTCATTTGAGGTCGATGAGAATGTCCCAACGCAAAGCGACGAAGCGGGGTTTCCACAAGATGCTGTTGGCGCCTGGCATGATTCGGTCTTTTACGTCGGCCAGCGCGGCAATCTGCACAACTTTTCCAACGACCAACTGCATGCTCCATAGACAAACCCACTCTATCGGGATGAATGTCAGCAATTCTTTCTCTTTGGGCTGCTGCTATCGAACTGCGTTACAGCAATTTTCAATAACGGGAGCAATCGATACCGTTGGGGCTGGGCGGATGCACATTCATCGACGTTTCGGCGATGTCAATTGTTTTCATCGCTTTCTTCTACTCATTAGTCTCTCACTCGTATCCAGAAACTGCTGCCTAATGTTGCCATGACGACTGGAAATATTTGCTTGCTTAAGGTGCCCCTATCTTTGCGGCACAGTTAGGTCGCTCCACCTAGCTACATTGCAGATATATGATGCTGACCTCCCCAGATTGTGATATTGAGCAACACAATATCTTTAGAAGCGTCTTATTCTCTTCAATCCAGAGTTCATGGGTACAGAATCATGATTTATTCAAAGGTTGGCTCTGTTTTCCTAAGCGCCGGGACGATTGTCACGTTCATTACTACGCTGGTCCACGGGATAACCCCCATACCCTCTTTACTCGCCAGTACCGGGAAATGCAAACCGCACACATGGGCCAATCCAACAACCCCCGGCCAACCTGCTGTCACATTCTCAAGGCCATGCCCAACTCACACGATGATTCACGGCATCAGAGGAGGTGACACCCAGACCGGGGAGATCAACTGTCGCTATGAGAGTGACACGACGGAGGAGGTTGGCCCCGAAACATGTCAGGAGCTTGCAGACCGCTACCAAATCTCACTTGAGAAGTTTCTTTTCTTGAACCCGTCCATGGACCGCGACTGTAGGAACATACTTCCATGTGCAACGTACTGCACTGATGGATGTGAGTAAACATAGACCACATGTAATGGCGAACCATCACATACTCAATGCTTCCATCTCAGTTATCGAACCGAAAAGGGCGTGGGACGGGGTCTGCGGCCCGTCGCGTCCGGGAGTCACCTGCGTTGGTACAGACGGGCAGTGCTGCAACTCGGAGACTTGGAGATGTGGCGAGAGAGAGTAAGTAACACGTTCTCCCGCTCTAATGATAAGTCACTAGAGTACACAATTAAGAGTTGCCGGGGCTAATATATCTAAACAATTTTTAGCATTGACTGTGCACCTGGTACTTGCTGGGAAGGTATCTGCTGGGGCCATAAAGTGTACACCACAGATGGAACATGTGGATATGCAAATGGAAACCGCAAGCGTGCTGGCAAACAAGGAACATGCTGTAGCATCTACGGTCGCTGTGGAAGATACGATGATTTCTGCGGTGCAGGAATCTGCCAGTCAGGGGACTGCGAAAGTCAGCAACCACATCTTGATGTGTTCCTCACGAGTAGCCAGGTCTGTAAGCCTTGAGAGGCATCCTAGATGAAGCTTAGACAGGATATCCTCCAAGACTAGCTTTCCATCCCGTCAACGCATGTCCTTAACAACCCGCTCCCAAACAGCAGTCTATTTCCTGTGCAGGCGTGGTATGGGAGGGTAGCATGAGAGATAAGTTGCCCAGCTCTTGCTCTTTCGGGTAAAAATCACACGTCAAACAGTGATAGTTAACTGGTCAATCGTGGATCCAAATCCGGGTTTTCCAACGAGAACTTAGGTACAAATGCCAATTTCATTGCGAAATTGACAAATGTGGGGCGCCTGTGCCTTGCGATCACCATAAAATTCGAATGAGGGGTAATGAAGATCGGGTGATATCAAATACCCCCTGCTGTGAGGAGCTTGAAGTCTGCCACACACTCCTCATGAAAGTCAGCCGATGTGAGTTTCAGCAGAAATAAGCTTAAATCAACGAGCGATCCTGCGAGAAACGCTCATAGTGGTAAAGAAAACCGATAAATATTGGCGTCCTGAGTGGGGTTGAGCGACACATGGTAGCTTCTGTGCAGCTACGTGGCTAAATAAATATCCGGAGGGCGCTTTACTCACGATTAGAAATCCATGCAGACGTCATAGAAGACAGCTACGTAACTCACACGCAAACCACGCCAGCTATATCACCATTTTGAACATCCCAGGGCTACGACACGGAATCCTCAAACCAGCATTTTTCTACCACCAGACTACCAACAACAATGCCTGCCAAAATTTTCCTCACTGGAGCCACAGGCTATATCGGCGGCGACGCCATCTACCAGCTGTACCAGAAGCACTCAGACTTCGAGTATGCACTTCTTATTCGGACTGAAGAAAAGGCAAAGAAGGTGCAAGAAAAGTTTCCGAAAGCCAGAATTGTCATCGGGGGACTTGATGATTCCGATATTCTGGAGCGCGAGGCAGCGTGGGCTGATATCGTAATTCGTGAGCCTGACTTGATTCCTAGACCACTGTCACCCACTAACCCACTTGCAGACACTGCCGACTCATCGGATCATGCAGGCGCAGCTGAGGCTATCGCAAAAGGTCTTGTGTCTGGTCACTCGCAATCCCGGCCTGGATTTTGGCTGCACACGGGCGGCACGGGCATCCTTACCTATTTCGACTCGGAAGTTAAGAAGACCTACGGAGAGCATGACGACAAGGTCTTCAATGACTATGAGGGGGTTGATGAGCTTGTGAACCTGCCAGCCGCCGCTTTCCACCGCAATGTAGACGAGATCGTTCTCAACACCGGCATCAAACACGCCGACTCCGTCAAGACTGCCATTGTCTGCCCGCCCACTATTTACGGCGAGGGGCGAGGCCCCGTGTCGGGGCGTGGTCGTCAAGTGTACGAGCTGGCTACTTTTGTGCTCAAGGAAGGATACAGCCCCCGCATCGGCAAGGGCCTTGCGCGGTGGAACAACGTTCACGTCCACGACCTTAGCATAGTGTTCGAGTTGCTGGTTGAGGCCGCGCTTGACCCATCTCGCAAGGACGACAAGGAGATCTGGGGAGCACACGGTTATTTCCTCACTGAGAATGGCGAGCACGTCTGGGGTGACTTGGCAACGCTGGTCGGAATGGAAGCCCACAAGCAGGGCTTCATCAAGGGAGCAGAGCCGGAGGTGCGAGGTCTGTCTTACGACGAGGCAGTCAAGTCATCTGCTGGATTTGAGGCAGCGAGCTGGGGCCTGAACTCTCGAGCTGCCGCCATCCGAGCTAAGAAGGTTCTTGGGTGGAAGCCACAGGAAAAGAGTCTCCAAGATGAAGTCCCTGCTATTGTCAAATCTGAGGCGGCTAGGCTGAAGCTCTAGAAGCGAAAATGATGGCATAGAATCACTACTTGTAGCATTGGCATATGTTCTGGATTGTGATTTTCGTTTGAATTTTTTCATCGTGATCGGCGGGCCTTAAATAAGAATCAAAGCTCACGGAAGTTGAATGGTAAGCTTCGTCGGTCACGTACTTCTATCGCCGAGTCTCATTTGCTTTCGCCATTCTCAGAAATCGATACTTAGAATGATGGTGCTTACGGCAAGATGTCTCGCGCTTGAACCCAAGACATGCTCGTAGTAGCTTTGTCGAAGTTGAGTTTGTAATTACGACGCAGCCCCCCCGCAAAAACACTACGGCAAAATTCACCCTATTCGCGGGCACAATTCTGGAAACACTATATGGGCACTTTTACCTGTGCCCTCTACCAATTAAGGAAAACAATACAGAAACCCTATACGTTCCTGCTGGCAAACAAAGCCTCTGAACATCACGCGCGCTGTCAGGAGGCGCGGAGTTAGGAGGTCTGTCGCTCTAAGCAGGTAAAAATCACTGTGAACGACCAGAGGCCAGCTTTGTCGAAGTACGACTGGATTCGAGTAATGATTGGCCACCAGGGAAGCCGTTGTTGAATGAGTAGAGCGGTGTGTTGGTGCCATGCAGGATTTGTCCATAGATCAGAAAATGGGTTGGCTGAGGTCAGCATGTGACATAGTAGGTACAGCCCCCGCCTGGTGATTAGGCATACGTGCGTCCATGTCTCCTCCCCTCGCCCAATTATTCACCAACTTCCCAACGATCTGGATGACTGTGGCGGCTGTGATCCACGTGAGGTTCCAACCATGGCAACCGAATTCGACGCGTACTACCTCTGTTTCACCCAGGCCCGCTGCAGACTTTGCCAGTTCCCTGTGCACAGAGGCGACCTCATTGTCGCAGGTACGTGGCTAGCTGCTGTACGGAACCCGAATGCTAATGGTGAGATACTTACCTAGCTGTCGAGGAAGGCTTTGCTACCGAGCTCAAACTTCCACACTCCGGAGACGTCTGGGACCGGCAGCTTCGCATCACCTTTCACACTTGCTTCCGTAAGAAGTGTGGACGTCGTGAAGAGCCGACCGTCTGCTATCATGTTGATTGCTATCAACTCCGCTTGTACTCAATTACGCCGACATTCCTCACTGCAACTGAATACTCCTTCACCCCCTCCCCCGACGAGGAGCGGCGACGGTCTGAGTACATTCGGCAGATTCTGGCTTGCAAATTGGAGCAGATGGTCTTTGGGGCACAAAGTCTTCCATATGAGTTGTGGTTGATGGTTGCGCGGCATCTGGTCCGGCAGTGCGCTCTCCACATGGCGCAGAGCCAGGTGCGTGCAGCTGACAAAGTTGGCGATACTGTCCTTGACTTGACTCAATCTGTGTTCGCATCCTATCTAAAGATCGATGGTCGATACTACATCAAGAGACTACAAAACACTCCCGATCCAAGTAGCGGCAGTGGATGCTGCCTTCTACTACCAGCTCAGAACTCGAGAGAGGAGGACGTGAACATTTTCGTAGCAGAGGATCATATTGGGATTCGTCGGGTGGTTTTTGTTTCACCAAAACAGCTGGAGGAATGGTGTCGCAGCCAATCCAGTGTACCCGGTGCCTGGTGGAAGCACATTTCTCAGGGGGTTATGCCCTCTGCTATCACCATCAAGGGCGATGTTCGTATGCACCATGAACTTTTCATTTCCAAGTTAACATATCACAGGGGTTAAAAGTCAGAAGTATTGAGAGCAGTCAGATGCAACACCTAGCTTTGGTCAGCTGGCCGACCCCTATGTCATCATCTCCAGTTATCGTCAATCTCGCGACGTTAGAAGCACCTCATGATCCTCCAGACGGGCTACGCATGGAATTCTTCGATTGCAACTCACCTGATGTTTTCGGATACTCGGTAGCTCTCATGGGACGCACGATTGCTGGGGTCGTTTCCCACAAAAAAAACGAAGCAGACGTCCAAAGCGTGTACGAGAAAGCCGGCCCCACGGGCTGCTACTGGCAGTTCATGCCTATGAATGAAGGGGAGTTTCTCACCGATATTTGCAGGCTAGCCACGCCACCGTCCGCGACGGGACATGACGTTACTGGAATGACTGTGAGGGAGATGCCCTTTCTTTACCACCAAGGCTGACCAGTTCATTCTAGTTCACAACCAACCGTGACCGGACTGTCTTTTTCGGATTCTATGGACTCAACGATGGAGACTATTTGCGCGTTTGGAAACTCTCAAATGACCCGTGTCGACTGTATTACAATGACCGTGACGGCTTCTTCAGCCGAAGCCATGTCGAATTCGTCGGTGCTCAGCAGACCAGCAGCGATCCGGCCAAGCTCAGCCGAGAGAACCTACCCGCTCCTGTGGTTTCTATTTCGGAATTTCCACGCGCTGTCCGAAATACACTTCGATTTTACTCATCATGCTCTTTGCGGCACTTGACTGAGATTCAAACTTGTGGCTTTGGGACTGGCTCGCATCGAGAAATCTTAGGAATGCTTCTTCGCTATTCAGACGGGCACCGCGAATGCGTCGGCTATTTCCGTCACGACAAGATTGTAGAGAGGATTTCAGTTGGGGAGACGGACAGCTTATACCTTTGTGTAGAACAGAAGGAGCAAAATGGTCCCTATGCATATGTCGCGGTGGTGACATGTGAGACACCAAGAGATCAAACATCTCACTGGCTTCAAGTCACTCAATCTGGCATCTTGGAATGGTGGCATTCTCCTGAGGGCACTGCTTTGTATTATAACGGTCATCGTCTGGGTGTGGTATACCCTGGTTACGTATAGGATAAGACGCATGAAGTTCTCCGCTCGCCGCAGAAATCAGCAGAGCATAAGCTGTGGACTATTTCCATTCGCGGGTAAAGTATGTCACGTGTTTGCCACGTAACGACCAGATCTTCTCTCCGTCGTGAAATGATTCCTTCCATCTATCGGCTTCGGAGTGTCTAAGTTGATTTTTTTCGTCTCGAAATATGTACTCATCGGCGTGAAGGTAGTGTGTTTCGTACTGGCCTTTTACCTGAAACCACTGACGGGTAGATCCGGTACCCCCAGAATTGGATGGACCTGCCTGAGGCTCACCATAGCTGCTGTAGTCCATGTTCTGTTCAGTCTCTCCGATTCCCATTGGCGGCAAAGATTGGCTTGGAACGGTGTTAGCGCGGTAAACCGGCATTTTATACGGATCCTTCATGTACTGAACGTGAGAGCGAAGCGTCGTGGCATCAGGATGAAGTGCGTCAATGTACAGAGTTTTGGTGCCGGCGGTGTTTGAACCGTCCATTGGTACAAGCTGGACACCACGCTCGTTCCATTCAACTTCCCACATGCGAAATGCGACGCCGATAGTCGTCATTATAAAAACGCGTTCGAGTGCTTCTTGTTGAAAGACACGCTTCGCCGCATCAAGGGCCTGGCCCTCGACCTCAGCCACGCTGCCCTTCTTCCGCTTGAATTCAATCCACAACATGGAGTACATCTTATCGCTTGACCCGTCATATCGCTTCACTGCGGCATCCACGCGTCTGAGTGACCCATCGGGCGAGGATTCAGCGGCTACTGCGTGATACTCATGGTCATCGAAGAGTCTTTGTAGGACCAATTGCCAGAAGGCAGAAGCCTTGTACTCGACATTGGGGCTATTCTTTGCCTCCCGGTAGTACAGTGATAGTAAGCGAGAGGTCACAAGACCCGACGGCGTGAACCCGATACTAGACATTTTTCGAGGGATGACTGGCCAACAAATGGACGAGATCTGAGTGGTCAGAACAGTTCAGAATTAGTTTACGCACAGAAAAGAGTTTAAACCTGCCTGTAGCTGTGTTGGAAATGTAATTCTGGAAGATGTGGTTTGCTGTTATCTCTCATAGTAAAGAATGATGATGAAACCTTTGGGGTTGTATTTGTAGAGATCTTCAGCACTTCTCAAGTGTATGCCTCTGAATATGCAGAGTTGTTCCCGGCAAACGGTTCTCGTGCGTTACTGGCACACTAGGCGGTAGAAGCACGTTAGATGGTTTACCTGGTTTACCAGACGAACAGCCACATTGACAGCGGTTGGGACTATGGCCTGCAAAATGAGCCTCAAGACGTTTATAAGCCATATTCATTTCGCGATGCGACTGTGCTTTCTCTTTGTCCATTTGTAAGATGGAAGCCGTGTGATAACCGAGTGAGACGTGCTTCACTGTGGATGGCTTCATCTATAGCCCCGACGGCGGTCAGCGCAAACCCAAAAGGAACAGTGGTTTGGGTGAAATGAAACCAAAACTACCTTCGCTGGATACCGTAGGCTGGAACAAGATTCTACCTCGACAGCTTTTGAACAGGATCTTGAGAAGCCCCAGACGTGTGTCATACCAACAACGATCGTGTGTTTAGACAGGTCATCTGACCCCTGTTAAACTTTCATGGATGTCAAATCTTGAAAGACATCCTATTGAATCTACCCGGCTTGTTTACCCAACTATCTTACCCTACGTATCTCACGGACAATACCTGCTATGTCATTGTACTTGCGTATATCAGAGTTGATTGGTTGTCTGCACTAGCCTACTGAAATACTATCCCGTCTGCAGATATGGAAGAGGGCTCACTGTGTCCTGATTTAAGCAGCTACCACAGGTTGATCTCCATCTTCTGAACATATAAGCCACATAGCATCAATCTCTCAGGCGCCGGCAAGGAAGGATACTGTACGCACGATTTATTTAGTTTCCTCAGTACTTCACCGCTTTTATTTCAAGAGGGAGCCGTTTTTGGACCTCTTTTGAGAGGGCTTGAATATTCAGCATTGCGCCGAGGACTGGGACCCGTCACTTGCGGACTAGACTTCATTGACTTTCAATGGTGCCCGAGCACGCCTTCCTTTGTGTCCTGATCTTCTTTGTGACCCAAGTTCTTTAAACTTGTTCAGGGGTCTATCAAACAGGTCGACAAACAACCAAGTAGCCAAGTCGTTCACAAAGAGACTGTGCAAGAACAGTACAGCAGAGCTGGTGAGAGTGTTAGGCGATTTCCATCTCGAAAGGCACATCTTCTGACTAAACGCAGCCTTCGTACGTTGCAGGGGCTGGATGTCAGTCAATCACCTTACGATCAACTGTATGGCAACATATCTTCTACAAAGATAAAGGCAGCCCGACACTTGCGTATCGAAATATTAACCAGCTGAACTCATCTGTCCCAATTAGGGATCCAAGTAGGGATCCCGTTAGTGGCTTATTCACGTCCTTCTCAGAATCCGGCAGTGGGGGGCGCAATCCACACCGGATCGATAATGGACCGGTTGTGTGAGCATACCTCATCCATAGCCTTCTTCGAGCCGTCAGAGTGATTTTGCATCACCTGCAAGCCAGTAGCATAAGACTCTCACTTTACCTAGAGACAGTTGGACGTTCTTCTACACTAATCCGGATCGAGTGCATAACCTTGAAAAGACGAGAACTGATGGTGCCGTCTTGTTCGACAAAATAACGATACCATACACAACTTTACCGTGGAAGAAACCATTGGCCACACCTCAACGCATAATGACGAACTAAATGATTAGGTGGCTGACGAGAGTCAGTAATTAAACACACACCCACAGGAACCCACAGGATATTGAAGGCAGAAAACCACGTGTCACGTGTCGACTTGTCCAGTTCTCATGCTGACATGCGCATTGCCTAAGCCACAGTTCTCACAATCTCTCAACTTCAACCCTAACGCGCACCCAAAACATTACACAAAGTCTGATTCACGGGCAACATACTCCTATGCATCAACCCACTGTATATGACGCCACTCCTTACCTTCATAGTCCTTTATGAAACTAGATGGTAAATTGATAGCAAAATTGACATTGTTTTAGGTTTCTCTGCTCAGACTATGACTAAGAGTTATAGGTTCTCAGTCAGTGGGATTCATGGATAGCGTACACGTCTTCACGAATAGCTTTCTAGCCGTTGAAAGACAATAAACCCATTACAAATGTTTTTAACCTGAGTATGCTTCCTATCGTGCCATATTTCCCCGAAGGTCATTCTCACATCTGTAGCAGAAGTGTTGCTGGTAATCTCTCTCACGCTAATCTGACCTTGACCTGTTGAAGAGGGCAGTTGGCACAGCGATGAACCTTGCAGCTGAAACAGGGGTCAGCGGAGTTAAATAGGTTGCCGTCGTAGCCACATTGACACTGGGTATCCAAACATTATTAGCATTCAAACAACAGATGAAATGCCGAATGTTGTGATTGAATTGGCCACTAGGTACTTACGCAAGTCCAAAACCATCGATATTCCTGCCCCTTACCGGAGTTCCTCTTATTCGAGGAGGCGGCAAGGACAGGTTTGGAAGTAGATCCTTGTTGATCAACTACACTCTCGTCTGGCGTGGCGCCTGTGTCTAGCGCCAATTCACGCTCCAGTAGCTGGCTATAAGCCCTTATTGATGCGTTTAGTTTGTCCTGGATTCTGGATATAGAGCTAGAGGAGGACGGCTCTGGATTCTTCCCACTCTTGGAACCTTTATCTTCTAATTCAGGAGGTGCGTCGGGCCCTGCAACCCTGTTGATGACCTCGGGGAATGTAACCTGGAGGTTTCCAAGGATGTCTTCGGCTGTCATAAATAATGCCAGCGGCTCTCCTGGATAAGCTGCAATGACCATCCCGCAATACTTCGATTCCCGAACAAGCCATGTCCCAGACGTACCAGACGCTAAGTGCGGGTCAGTTGGATGGTTTTTAGATAGTGACGGATCTTCCAAGTACTTACCGAGTGCTGCCTCCAGGCGAATCTTCCGTACATTTATTTGAGAGTTACCCATTGGCAGCTTCAGAGATCCTGGTAAAAGGTTGGCTTCAGACCTATTGCCAGGGCCTAGAAGAAGCAGTATCGGGCCTTCCTGGAGCTCGTGATTTCTGGCGTAGGTCGTTATTATAGTCGAACTTGTTGACTCAACCACATTCTGAAAGGGTCGAAGTATATGCGATCCCAGTATCGCGTAGTCTGCTGGTGCCGAATCACCTTCGTTGTCCAGACTGCTCTCTGGGAATTGCTTTTCTAGGTATTTCACAGCGTGAACTACGAGGGGCACCCACGATTTCACTTCTGAGGCACATCTGTCCCCAATCATGGACAAACTCTGCACAGAATTCGTGGACGCTTCGTCTAAGTCCGAGTCGCATGAGTCCGAACCTGAAGAGAATCCCTTGTCTTCCGACTGAGTACTTTGCTCCTCTGCTGAAATATTTAACGACCAAAGATGATCAAATACGCCGTGTGCGGTTGTCATTGCGGCCCCGTCATTCTCCCTCGGGAGACCATTTTTGTCGAAAGTCAAGAGTCCGCCAATCCGGGAGATGTGTTGCTCGATCACTGTGCCATTTCTGGTGTATGTCGCACAACAAAGGAGCCCACAAGCAGAAAGTTGTCCTGATTTCAGACCCTGATCTTCCACGTGATAAAGTATCTTCCCGCCGATATGGTCGAAACCTGACGTAGTGTCGCTCGGCAGTCGAGATATCGGTATGATAGTCTTGAGGGCATTGGGAAGCGGGAGACCAGTGTGAACCTCTATTGGTTGAAGAGAAAGGTCAACTGGCAAGGTCAAGTCCTGCGCAACCTCGCGAATTCGCTTTTTGCACCATTTGCTCCCGCAGAGAATCCAGAGTGGGCCCATTTGGATTGACTTGGACAACATACTTTCGAGGCGTCCCGATACTCGAACCTCCAGCATGAATCGTGTCAGGTTGCAACCTTTGTTTCGAAGGTGTTTATGCTTGCATTGCTCGGCGATCATCTCAGCTTTGACGTGCGCGAAATTTGCCTGGAAGGAGGTAATGAAGTCATCCCATTTAGCCATCGTGGGCGGTGAGAGAGCTTCTTCGGCCGGAACCACGTAGATAGATGAGCCAGGAAACTTCCAAATATGTTTGGAACCCACGGGCACGTCGTAGCTCAGCTGGTCAATTTCTACTGGGCAGCCCTCTTCTGAGAATGCACTCTGACTGTCGCCACCTTGGTTCGAATCGACCTTTTGGTAATCCAATGCCGCTGTCGGGGGTACTGGCTGAGGTGCTCTATTGACAGAGTAGGCGAGCGTAGAATCAAGTGATGGCTGTGATGTTGTCGTCGTGATGAGTGCGGATTCAACAAGGCTGGATGTATTACCATGGCTCGAGATGGTGGTAGGTATTATCGCCGGTGTATCTGGAACTACGGCATCTTGCAGTTTTGCGGGCCTTCGTCGCCTCTGTCGCAGTTTCGCTATCCGGTCCATTAGATGCGGCACACTCTCCCTCATGCTACTTGGTATCATATTCTGTAGAATGAAATAATCAAGAATAATCAGCTGTGGCCTTCGAAAGTTTTCGGTCTACTCGCTCACACCGCGGATTGACACTTGGTCTGAGACATTGGAACGAGATGGATTTGACAGGGGCAGCATGGCGCACAAGAGGATGACCACCTTCTTTTCGTGCCACTCAGGCGGGAGAACGTGTTTGTCTTGGTTGCCTCATGCAGGCTGTGTAGATGCATACTGCGCTACAGCTGCCACAGTGTGGCGATGATGAAAAACCCCTTGCATGAAATCCCATCGAAAGCTAGGACCTACAGACACTGTGACACTCTGATTTAAGTCTGAATGCTCAGTATGTGCCAGTTCCATGTGGTCATCTACACCCGACTCCGAAAACATTGCCATGAAATACCACGCAAGACGTCGCGTCGTTGGCAATCCAGGAGATATGGAGATCTGCAACCTGATTTGGCCGCTCCTGTCGAAAAGGCCATACCCCACAGATCAATACACCAATTTGGCGACGCATGTTAGAGAACAGCTCACCCAAGCCACCACGGCTTTGAAAGCGTTCGCACCCTCGGGAACAGGTGCCGAAATAATGGCGACGCTTGTAGATTCGATACGAGAGCATTCTTCCCAGACTGTAAACGAGATTTTGGACCAGATACGCCCCGGTGTTTCCAGGGAAGATAGATTTCACCGATCTACCGTCGAAGTATTGTGCTATGCGGTGTCTCTGAATTCCATGGTCAAGCTCCCCGAATTCGAAACGCGCAACACCTTCGACGACGAGGAAAGCCTAGCAGCTCAGGATGAAGGATCCTCCCTCCAGGAAGCGGTGTTGAGCATGTTTACGACACCCACGCGAGGTCCTAGAGACCGGCTCATCGACCACAAGCTTACCATGAGCTACCTATCAGTCTACCACAAATACGATGTCATTTGGGTCAACGATTTGACCCAACATCTCCAGATTGACAGAAGCCTGAGAACAGTCAAAATCTTCCAGCATAAGATCTGGTTGTCAGCTCATGCTAACACCCCGGGCCAGTGCTTACTGGATGATGCGCTCGTATGCGAGGCCCTCGACACGCTCAATCTGCTCTTCCCACAGCACGACAGACGCAATCAGTCGTTCCTGAATGATCGGGGCCAGAGGTTTTATAGTTTGGGATATTGCGGGAGAGAAAGGAATTTGCACCTCCAAGCCTATTCTTACTGGGGAAGCAACCTCGAAGAACTGATGGACATCATGAAAGAGCCTCGTCGCGGCTTTTGGCAACTGATTCCTAACGCGCGGCAGTTCAACATACTTGAATCGGCAAACTTCTGGGTCGCAATATTTGTCGCCTGTCTCGCGATCATCAGCTTCGCGTTCGGTCTGGTCGCTGTCGTATACGCAAAGAAATCACTGGATGTATCTCTAGAGTCTTTGGAGTTAACGAGGCTCCAGTATGAACTCTCAGTTGCGCAAGCCTGCGCGGATCCCGAACAAGCAAGACGGCTTCCACACTTTTGCGATTAATCGTCATGAAAACGAGGATTCAAGATGAATCATAGCACAAGCAGCTTTCACGGGACTTGTGTGATGTGGCTGATCATCGCCGCTTCAAGTCCTGGCTTTTGCAGTGGCAGAGATGACATTGAATTTGATGTCTGACGCGAGTTGAGATCAACCGAAACAGAAGACGCATCCACAGGAACAAAAGGATATTGTGCTTAGAGATGCCACAGCATCGCTCCGGCCTTCCCAACATTATTCATTACATGCTTCAAACGCACCCGAACACAACCTAACCCCAACGCGCACCCAACGCATTATACAAAGTCTGATTCACAGGCAACACACTCCCATGCCTCAACCCACTCGGGAACCCCGTCCTCGAACTCGCGCTCCACCCGCTATTACTCGCCACATTCCCCGTCTCATACGGCCTATACCCGTCCTCGCCGTAGAAATCCAGCAGCACGTGCGCCTTCCCCGCGACCTGGTTGTCCCAGTAGCTCGCCGGGCCCTCAACACCACTCTGGATAATCGCGGACGCTCCCCCGGGGCGCGTCCACGTGCCGAACAGCCCCGTGGTCGAGACCTCAACGAACACGGTCTTGAGCGACTCATCCTTGAGGAAGCGCACGAAGGATTTCCCGTCGGTGCCCGTCGGCAGGATGTTGAGGTCGATGATGTTGGTGGGGGACTTGTCGATGTAGGTCGCTGGGGAGGTGAAGGTCTTGAAGTCGGAGGTGTAGGCGTAGCGGATCACGATGGGGCCCGGGGCGCCGGTGTGGTTTGGGTCTGAGGAGGGGTACTGCGCGGTACGGTATTAGCATTTGATGGCCCAGCTAACTCGTCATTAGAGGCAGACTTACGAATTTGGAGGCCCAGTGCACGAGGTACTGGCCCTTGCTTGGATCCCATATGGCCTCGGGCGCCCATACCATGCCGGCGCTGGAGTTCTCGACGACGACGAGGCGCTCGCCGCTCCAGTTGACGAGGTCGGTCGACTCCCAGACGAAGATGCCCTTGGAGCCCTGTCGTTGGGCAGCGTCCCATGTCGTCTGAACTTCCATGTTAGTCCCATCTTCGCTTCATAGCACACATCGGATGAAACACCATCAGATGACAGGAAGAAAGACTGCAACATACCTTTCCAATATCCAAATCGGTCCCGACAATATACCACTTCTTCCCCTTCTCCGCCCCGCCGCCCTCGACGATCGCAGGGTCGCGCACGCCCCCGGTGCCCTTGGTGGGCTTGATCACCGGCGAACCAGAGTTGAGCGCGCGGAAGGAGACGGCGTTGTTGCCGTTGCTGAGGTACAAGTACACGTACGGGTCGGCGCCGAGGAAGAACGCGCCGAGGTACCCAGTCAGACTGGGGTCCGCGCGGGGGGCGAGGTCGCTGAAGTCGAGGGACTGGATCGGGGAGGCCAGGGCCGCGGTTGCGGCCAGGCCAGCGCCGAGAAGGGCTCTAAGAGAGGGCATCTTTGTGGGGGGGGGGAACTGAGGGTATCACGAGGACGCTGAAGAGGAAACGGAAAGGAAGTCATTGGGATTTGGGGCGAAGGTGAGTGCTTATGAACACGAGCCAGCCCAAACAACCCCGCAACTTGGGGGGATATCAAGTTGTCAAGCCTGCACACGTCGTCATGGAGACTCGACTCCTCCGCCTAGGCGTGCTGGTGGGCGGGTATCGCGACATTGCAACGCGAGCAGCGTCGTGCTCGGAGGGAGCCACGGATTGGAACGCATCGCACAGGAAGGTGGGAAGGTTCAGGCTGGACACCTCCGCCGAGGCTAAAAAGGACCACCATTCATACGCTTCAAGTGGATGCCCAGCCGCTAGGGGTGCGATTTTCCCGTGATGGAAGAACTGCTTCTCGCTCATCTCGCACGTGGCGGGGGCCTCGGAGCCGGGATGTAGGTAGTTCGTGAGGTTACAGCCGCCTTCTCTAATTTGCTTGGCTAGTCAGTCACGAGGGTCCATTTGGGCAGGATAAAATGACTTGATTGTGTCAGTCCACCGGCGCAGAACCCCATTTCTGCACAAGACATCGTCGAGAAAATGGAAGGTAGCGGTAAACAAGGCAAAAGAGCAAAACAAGGCCGCACATCCGGCCCCCTCCGAGCACGGTTTCGCTCGGTACCTGACAGGCACCGGGCCACCTGTTTGACAGCACAGATCACACAGAACAGGGAAACGCAGGCATGGTCCCAACCTTATGAAGAGGGGCGGCGCGAGGGGAAACTGGGGAATTCCCAGGTGCCGGGAGATCTTTCGCCAGATGCGACGTCAGGTGCGCTGTGCTGGTGTGGGGTTCGCGCAGCTCGCGGTGCACATCATTGGTGCGCATGTTTGATGAGGACGGGCCGAGGGAGGGAGCTATGTCATTGGGATGGTCACAGAAACGGACAAGTCGGGATAAGCTCCTGGTGGGTGGATATATATACGAGATGTGTTCCCAGAGGTTCGTTTTAAATATGTACGAGGAAGATGAAGAAAGTATGTACATGAAGAGATAACGGAAGCCCACGTGCGATCTGCTTGACTCGCATGCCTCAGCGCTGATAAAGCTACAGGCACTGTCAATTGTGTCAGCAACGTTCTTTAAAATTGGAACATCCCCTTCATTCGCATCATCCGGGGGTTGAGGACCGGAGCCATCCAGAAAGAAAAACGACATACCTGAGAGTAGTAGGAGTCCTTGAACGTGCACTTCAAGCCCGTGGCGCATTGGAAGCTCCCATTCCATGTCGAACCACCGCACTGGTCGTACAGCACACCCGCCTTGGCCGTCGCAAGCGCGAGGATTTTCGCAGCGGCGTGCTCCGCAGCAACGACAATGTAGGCCGAGGGGTTGGTTGTCACCATGCCTGGGAAGATGGATGCGTCGGCAACGAAAAGGTTGTCCGTGCCCCAGACCTTAGTGTTGAGGTCAACGACGGCATCACCGCCATTGCGGCCATCGCCAGTGCCAAGCTTGTTGGTGCCTACACGATTGTTTTATCGTCAACAATTATCCATATCGAAGGCACTAGAAACTACTATGGGGATAGCTTACCGATCCAGTGGTTCGCTCGACGGTTGGAGTACGATACCAACATGTTGTTGACGTAGTTCCTCGCCGTCGTCCCCGGCTCAGGGAACAGCCAGGTCAGGTTGGCGACATTCTTGAGGGATGCTTGAAGGTTTTCAATGCCCTTGATGACGGCCTCGACGTCGTTTTGGTCGCGAAGGTAAGGCACAGTAGAGACGACTGTGCCAAGATTGCCCTGGATTGTCATTCTGCCCCGGGAGGTTGCACCGCGACCGAGATATTGGCTAATGGTGATGGACTCTAAGAGTAGGGTCAGTCATCACATCAATTGAGCCAGTAGGTTGGTAGGACTTACTTCCGTTGGGAGCACCCAGACTGCCTTCCATGCGAGCAGTGTACTGCAGCTGGCGAGTGATGCCATCGGCACCTTTCAGTTCCTCAAAGAAGCTATCATGACATTAGTGGCAATCTCAGAATCCGCCGGGAACAACTTACAGAGGCCCAATGTTGGGCGCTGATTGGGTCAGAATACCACTCCTCTTGTTGAGGTACAGGTTCTTATCAGTAACGTTAGGGTCGTCGTACGCCTCATAGAAGTCGTAAAACTCCACAGCGGGATGCGAAACCACAAGATCAGTCTGTCACTGGTTAGTCTCCTTCAAAATCCGACATCGTCAGTCAACTCACATTGGTATGGTCCTCGAGGTTGTAGCCAACGGGCAGTGTGATCCATGAGCTGTTCGAGATCATCGTTGGTCCATCCGTGGAGCTCTTGACAACGTCGAGCTGGTCCTTTGGTCCGATTCCACTGCGCAACAGTAGCTTCGCACTGCCAAACGTCCCAGCCGAGAGGATCACCCGACCAGTAACCGCGGTTACGTTGACGGTCCCCTGGTATCCTCCACTGAGGTATGGCTCGACTTCAACACCGGTGATGTGGCCACCGGTACGGACGACACGCTTCACGGCGGTGTTCATCCACAGCTTGAAGTTGGAGCGCTTGCTTGCGGACACGAGATACGTCGCCATGGGTCCTCCGCGCTCGCCTCCCGAATACATGTACGGCGTCTTGCCGAAAGTGCGGTTCTTGGAGTTAGGGTTCGCGTTGAGGTCGAGCTCAGTCCAGCCTCCCGACTTGAGACCGGTCGAAATGACATCGCGCCCGGCCGTGAGGTAGACCTTGCCGTCCTGAGACGGTGTGGTGGTCCCCGGAATGCGGGAGAATACCCGCGATGTGGCGGCAGCTACGTCTGATGACTTCCAGCCGGTGGGAAAGTTGTAGTCCCAGTCCAGCGAGTATGGCTGAAAAGGTTAGCGATATATGGCAATGGGCAAGAGGGGTAAACCGACCTTCCACCAAAGCGCAGCGTTTATGGCTGTTCCGCCACCAAGCACGCAGCCCGCCATCTGGTCGGTGTCCTGGCAGGCGATGCCGGCTGAGTTCTCCCAGATCTCATTGCAAAGTCCAGGCACATCAAAGCGGGTGAGATTGGTGCCATCGAGCCAAGTAGGCTTCATGGTGCCACCCCATCTGCCTGAGGATGGTGGGCCCTTCTCGATGAGCAGCACGCTCTTGCCGGCCTCACTCAGCTTGTCAGCCAAAGGAATACCGCCAGCTCCAGCACCAATCACGATGTAGTCGTAAGACTGAGATGGAACGGGGACACCAGTAGGGCCCGGGGCCGCAGTTGATGTCGCAGTCGGTACGGACGTGGATGTGCTTCCTCCACCGCAGTTGCCAGTGACGGTCTTGGTGGCCAGGGCAGCCCAGGCAGAGTACGACGGGTTAGCAATATCGCTGTTGAGCGAGGTCCCGTGGATATTCTGGTTCTCGTGTTGCGCAAGATTGATGTTGGCTGGGCAGGTTGGGTTGGTCGGGCTGCTGAAAGCCTGGGCCCAGCCGAGAACCATGGAGCCAGCGGAGGTGCTGACGCTACCAGTAGCACCGTTGTGGTTCCATTGGAAGCAGTTCTGGCAACGGTAGATGAGCGTGTAGTGGGTGGCGTTGATGGCGGAGGAGATCTGCGTGAGCTTGGCGTCGCCAGCGTAGACGGCCGGCATGTCGTAGCCAGTGGCCCAGCGGAAAGAAGTGAGGATTTCATTGCCGTTGGGCCATGCCATTACAAGGAGCTTGTTCGTCATCGTGCCGCCGAGGGAGATACCGCACCAACCAGTGCCTTGGCCGTTCTTGGAAGCGCATTGCTACTCATTTTGTTAGCATCGAGTAGGGCGTGTTTGACAAAAGAGCGATGGCATACAAGGTATCCGATGTATTCGTTGGCATCCACTGTGAGTGCATTTTGAGGCAGGGCGAAACCGTATGTCAGGCCGCCGGCAGTTTGGGCAGTCGTAGCAGACCATGTGCTGAAGATGATGCCGGTTGTCGGGTCGGTGTAGGTTGTCGGAGTCGAGGCCTGAGCCGCAACTCCTTCAAAGACTAAGTGATGATGTTAGTGGAAGTCTTGGCTGGGAGGCTCGGTGACATACGCGGCGAAGCCGCCAAGAGGGCTGCCAGAGCACCGGTGCGACCGAAGAACTTCATGGTGCCGGACGTCAACGTCAACAAAGGTCTAACAACCAAAACAATAATTGACTCTCTGTGACTCGCAGATGGGAGAGGCAATATTTAAAGGGGCGACATCTTCTCGACATCTGCCAAGCCTCCTCCCCTGCCCATCATATCACCTTGCCTCCCTCTTGTCCTGTGCGACTTTCTTCTTTCAGCCAGATGAGATGTCCCAAAGTTGGCGCTGCTGCCACATGACCACAGAATCCCGCAAGCTGGCTCGCCCAGTCAGGGTTGATTTGATTGTGGATGGAATGCATGGTATGCGAATCCGCCGATAGGAGGAAATGTTTGTCTAGTCCATGGAGGGAGTGCGGTCAAGGACGTGGTGGTGGGGTTGAAAGTCTGCCAACGGAATGTAACATTGCCGATTGCCTTTGTTGGTCAAGCCTCATGACCGGGGGTAATCCAGGATATCTAATCTACCAGAGGCATGAGGAGAAACAGCAAATCAGATGAAGGGGGATGGCATTAGACGCGGGACGGGAGTTTGCACATGAGACGAACTAAAGCTGATAAAAAAGAAACAAGCGCAGCAAGGAGAACTCTTACATCTGGGTTTTCTGAACACTGCTCGGGACTCTGGACTCGGAACGGCATAGTACCCAAAGCTCTGGATCCCAAGATGCAATGTCTCGGGACTGTTGGAGTGAGGTTGAAAAAGGCGTGCAGCGCATGGCCGCCATGTCCAGGAACGGGAACGCGGAAGCAGACGAAGACGCTACCCCACGTTGCGCGCCGGCAATTCGAGCCGCGCTTCCCAATCGAACCGGGGCCCTGTGGCCGTCAGCTGGGGTCCCTTGGGCTGCACGCCAGGAGCTGGATGCAACCTCAACAGTTTTCAACCATTCTCACTCATGGGCGCGAGGTCTCCGATGCGTTCGTTTGTCTGCCGGGCCCCTGCAGTGGATGTGAAGGCGTGTTCCGGGCCAAGACTCCAAGCGTCGAGACAAACGCCGGGTAGCTTGTGATAGATTGCGGGGGGGCATTCAGAAGAAGCGTGTTTGCGAAATCCCAGGGGTTTGGGCGGCTTAGTGTCTGGTATTGAGAGTCAAGTCTCGGCCACGCCCGTCGAGGGGGAAAGCCAACCAGAAGTCGAGCGAATTATCGTTGGAGCATTATTCAGCTCGAAGTCTTTGTTGTTGAATATGTCGGGCGTGGGTTGTGGCAATCATGGCTGGGCAGGTCGATGAAGCGCCGGTTGAATGGGTGTGTTGGTGCCCAGAAAGGAGACATCGAGGCACGGAACGCGGGTATTCTGGGCGCAGAGTGTCTTCATCTCGGCTGGCCGCGATGCGACGTTGCGGTACTGCCTCGACCGAAGCCAAGCACGCAAGGCGGTTGGTGATTGGAGAGACCAAGCCTCGACGGCCTCGTGGAGGTGACACACGCCCAACTTGTAGATTGCTCGGTGCCTGGGAAGATGACAAACGGATGACACCAGACACCCTGGCTGCGCGACAGGGCGGGTGCTTGCTGGTGAGCCGCAATAAGCAAGCGGGGGTGAGTTCCGAGGCTGGAATTGTCTTGCTTGGGCGTTCGTGACGAGAGAGGAGGATCTTTTGTCTTTGGTTTGTTGGGTCGAGACAGGGCGAAAGGGAGCAGAGGCCAATGATGGTCGGTCCGTTTATTGGATTCCGGGCCTGGTGAAGGCTCCCGTGGGATCGGCCATCGTTAGTCGTCGACGTGATCTCTTGGTCCGAGTCGGTAGGGGCGACCGCCGATGCGGCAATCGAAGGCTGTTCCTTGACTTGGAGCTCCTAGGCAGTAGCCAAGAGTGAGGATGCCGAGATCCGAGTCTAACGATTGTCGGTAATTCATGTGTTGGAGGACAAACAAGGCGGTGATTGTTGTGATGGATGGGAAGTTGAAGTTTGGCAGAAGTTTGGCACAGGAGAGAGAGGTCGTGAAATAGGGAAGGCGAGGTGCTGTATTTCAACCGCTGGTAGGTGCTTTCCCCCGCAAGCTTTCCTTCCTTTAGCGGAACATGAGCCGAACCGTCCGTCCTCTGTCCGACCTGGATGCCACCCACCAACGACAAACATCATGATCACTCATTGAATGAGAGTGGCTATCGTTCTTTGAGTGCAATATGCACGTTGAGTGCAAAAACAAAAATGATGATCAGTGGGAGGCTTGAACTCCCGGCCTTGGCATTACTGAACATCTCAGATGAGATATTAGTACCACGCTCTAACCAACTGAGCTAACCGACCAGATGGGATGCCGTGATTGGCTGATGACTCATACTTCGGAAGGCTAGCTCATGTACCACGCAAATGCTTCCCGCGCACCACCTTGGGTATTGAAAGTCAAAAGTCGCTCGAGAGAAAGTGAAGTGGGACTTCAGAAATGATTTATGTGCGGAATGAAAATGAAAATGTCATAGTAGTACCTAAGGAGTGGGTGTGAGAAGACAAAGTAAATGAACCCAAGTCTATGTGTCGCTGATGCCCGCTATGCCAAACTCCGTGATGATGCACGCGGTCTCCGAGGAAAGCCACCTGAAATGAACAAGAAACGCCAGCTCTATCCCTTTTACCTCCCTCTTCTTCGGAGTTCAGCGCCGTCTAAGAGTCGAAAATCGCCCCGTAGGCAGGAATACCCCTGCTCTCAAGCCCGTACACGACTTTCCTCGTCACCTTTTGGTTAGAAATGATGACCACCGCCTCACAAGGCCCCATCTTCTTGCCACCGACGTTCTCAATCTGAGCGATGCCCGCTTGGCGCCGGCTGCTCTCCCAGATGCGGTACGTAATCGCAACCAGGTCGGGACGGCCCGTCTTCTTGGTGTCGATGATGACGGCGTTCGGGTCGGCCCTGTAAATGGTGTCGATCACCGCCTGCCGTACGTCTCGAGGGGTCGCTGCGTGGACCAGATGATGCGCACCGGGTGGTCGGGCTTCTGCACGAACAGGCTCAGACACGGCCCGATGCCGGAGCCGGTGGCGATCACGATGCAGGGCTCGAAGAGCCCGGCCACGCGGAGGACGCCGTACTGCGGGACGCCGCGGGTCCAGATCTTCTTGGGCGGGTTCTTGATGATCTTGTCCGTCCAGTCGCCGGCGTTCGACACGAGCACCGAGAAGCCCTTCTTGCCGGCGTTGCTGAGCCCCTTTGCTGTTGTCTGGCCCTTCTCGGCGTCGGCGGCGGTCGGGGCGGCGGGGTTCGGGATTACGGCGAAGGCGTGCGTCTCGCGGAGCGGCGCGTCGGTGAGGCGGACGGCCTGGCCGTAGTGCACGTCGGCGTAGTCGAAGTTGAGCTTGACGACGTGGGCGGACATGGCCTCGGCCTCGACGTCGCGGAGGCGCAGGCGCGTCCAGGGGTAGGCCACCAGCGCGGTGATGACGATGAGCATCCAGAAGGACGGGGTCATGACGACGGAGGCGGCGTAGGGGATGTTGGCGGCGTCGCTGTAGTCCTCGGCGAGCATCATGACGAGGGCCCAGAAGAGGAGGACGACGGACCACCCGAGGAAGCGGTGGGTGCCCTCGAACCAGTTGTGCAGCAGGACGCGCGCGCGCGGGTGGGCGAAGGCGATGATGAGGAAGAGGAGGAGGCCGATGAGGTAGCTGTCGAGGAGGATGTAGGCGCGCAGGGCGGTGCCGGGGCGGTCCATCTCGGCGGTGAGGACGACGAGGAAGAGGACGAACCAGAAGAAGGAGGCGACGCCGCAGCCGGAGTGGATGCCGCCGTAGGAGTAGACCTTTGCGAAGGCGCAGCGGACGGAGAGGGGTGCCTTGGCGGGGAAGAGGACGAAGACCTTGAACATGGCGTTGACGGTGTGTTCGTTGCGGATGAAGAGGGCCGCGAGGATGTTGGCGGAGACGGCGGTGGCGCAGGTCTGGGGAGTGAGGGCGGCGCCGGTGAGGACGGAGTTGAGGATGACGAAGATGAGGCACGCGATGTTGGCGACAAAGGCGAGGGTGAAGATGCGGCGGTAGACGGAGCCAAAGTTCCACCGCAGATACCGGTAGGCCCGGTTGCCTTTCTTGTCTGGCACGGTGATCTCGTCTTCGTCATCGTCGAAATCGTGGGCTGAAGCGACGGACGTCGGGGCTTCGTGGGCAGGCTCTGGAACAACGAGGGTGTGCGTTGAAGAGTTGCGGCTGCTCATCGGAAAGAAGGCCCTCGCAGGTGGTGTAAGAGAGAGCTCAGGGTTGACATGGTGCACTTCTTCGACTGGAAGAGTGATAGAGGAGGCCATGGCAGAACTGGAAGACATTGTCGGCGAGGGTAAGGGAAGAACTGGTGGTTCTGTCAGTACAGTGACTCAAGCGGCCTCAGCGGCCTCATCATGATAAGGCGACTTACAAGCAGGACAGCTCAAAGTCAACGAAAGAGGACGATGAGAAGAGATCGGAACAGGATATGACAGAGAGATGGGAGTTAAGGAAATAAGCCAAAGATATAGAGAAGACAAAAGAAATAAGGAAATAAGAGAAAAAAGGAAAAGAGATAGGAAAAAGAGACTAGGAAATGGTGTTCTTGGATTTTTTTCTGATTCTGGTGTGATGGGGAAAAGAAGATCACCAAGGGAGAGGGCCCCGATGGCCTGATATAGACCCCCTTCATGATGCTAAAGGGCGAATGCCTTCATGACCCGTCACATGTGGTGCCCACCGGTAGATGCCATAGGTGAGCGCCACGCCTGAAGAATAGTCGCCGTAGCCAAAATAGAATCCGGCGACGTTGGGCGCCATCATCCCAGGCACGAGGACCCCCGGCCTTGCCTCGGTGCCCATCGACAGTTCAGCTAGACCTGGACGAGGGAGGTCGAAAAGCCATGGAGGCAGTCTAGTCACGTGGCGTGGTTGGAGAAAAGAAGGTACGCCTCGAAAGGCACGGTTGCGTCGACGGCTGAAAGGTCCCGTCGGAATGGGTGCGGCCAAGCCGGTAGTCTCACAAAAATAGAGGGGAGGTGGTTGGGTGTGAGATGGATGGGATGGGGGTGGGAGGTTCAGTTCAGAAAGTTGGAGGGTGTGCGCTTGAAAGGGGATTGGCTGCCGAGACCAGGGTGTGGTGTTCGTCCCATGCAGTGTGCTTTTTCCTCCAGCAGAACCAGACGGCCATGGCCGGGCCAACGTGGCGCGCCAGAGGTTATCTTGGCCCTGCATCGTGGTGTGCAGAAGTCGATCAGGAACCATGGCTTGCGTGGCTTGGCTGTTGAAAGAAACAAGAGCACATGCAGGCTGGATGTTGGGTGCGTGTGTGTGCGTGTGTGTTAGTGCGCAGCCAACCCAGCTCTCTGGAGACGGATTCTTCCGATCGAGCAAGCGCACGGCGTCTTGATGATTTCTTTACGCCTCAGATCCGGGAGGTGGATTGGTCAGGATGTGGATTCGTAATTGCTTTTTTGACCGAATAGCTCGGATCGGAGTCAAAGATGCGATCCCGGGGCTGAATATTGTTGCTTCTTGGCCGAGACGGGCAGCCTCGAAAAGGGCATTGCTCGCGGTGCCAAGGCACATTTTCATTACAGGGTATCTTGCCGGCGAGTGAGTACATCAGAGCGGCTGGGACCTGAGCAAGAAAAGAAAATGGAAAAGATGGATACCGTGAGACATCGCCTTCAGATCCGGTCCTTCGGACACATTGAGACAGTGCTGTTGGTGAGGCGGATTGACAGCCAGCTAAACCGGCTCAATCCCCGTGGTAATAGCCTCGATAAGGTGAACTCGTCTGTCTCTCCCAGACATGTCACCGTAGTGCCTGGTTTACTAACGGAGACATTGGGGTGGATCCCTATCATTTTCTCGTCTCCCGCCCTTGACGTGCTAAGCGTGGAGCGCCATGGGCAAACACCGAAGTGAAGTGGCAGAGACCGAGCAAGAGCCTCTGGCATGGAGAGAGCGCGCTAGGTCGCTTCTCGAAGTTGTGGCTGGATGGCTTCATGCGCGTGCTCGGCGCAGACTGGGCGGCGCTGGCCTATGCCGAACCCCCTCGATAGCATCGGGGGGATACGATGGGATGATGGCATGGGAGACTATGGGAACACTGCTGCTTGTCGTGCGATTGAGATGTGATAGGCTGCCCGGAATGCTCATATCTCGAACCTCGCAGTGGTAGTCGTATGTGGCCTGTCAAGCTGAATGTCTCAAACACCCAGCATCGAGGGAGAGCAGAAGAGGAGCTCTTTTGCTGCCCGACGATGACGACTGCGAATCTAGACGTCTAGCTGGTAAGACACAAGACGTTGTCCCGGATGTTGCGTTGATGGGCTTCCCAAAATGGACCAGGTGATGGGATCGTGAAAACATGCGCCGAGCTAACGCAAGTCCAGGGTTGTGATCGTAAGAGAGAACGATGGAGATATTGTGAGGCATGAAGAAGCATGTGGCGAAGCGGAAGCCAGTCAGCCTTCTTGCGGGGAGACTTCTCCTCCACGAGTGAGGCGCTTTCAAGCTTCCGCCAGGTTACGTGACATCGTCTGGCACACCCCGCGGCGCCTTTGTCCTCCCAGCCCGAGGGTTGGTTGCTGGCGCCACGACCGAGCTGGAGGGCCAATCGACGCCGGTCGCTACATGATCTAGGACATGCGCTACCGGCACTAGCGCGGGAAGAAGAGACATAAACAGAAACATGAGATAGCCACATAGCTTAAGAATCCATCTCGTGTGTGTGTGTGTGTGTGTGTGTGTGTGTGTGTGTGTGTGTCGGGGAGACATCCACAGGAAGAGAGACACTTGCGGGAGCTGTCAAAAAAATAGAAAAATAAAAAGTGCCCGGGCCAGGAATGCCAACGCCGGCCAGGTCTCAAGGGATTACCGAGGACTCGCGAACCTGTCACTTGGCGTCTAGGGATGGGCTTGACGGCTAGGGCCAGCACACGGTATGCTCCGTTCTTCGCGCAAGACATGTCGGCGATATTATCGACGACCCCCCGTCGTAAATTGGTTTAGGGTCCTGCTGCCTACGATGTTTCGAGGCCGGGGAAACCTGGGAGTTGGGGCCGCGGCGCTTGTTGCTGTAGGGCGAACGGGCGACCGCTTGGCCGGGACACAATAATTTGCTGCAACCGAGGAACGTTGTGGATTCCGCGCGGAGGCTGCTCCGGGCGATCAGCGATGATCAATGACATGACAATCGGGACAGATCTCATCTCGAATTTTCGAGGCGTGAAGACGGGGCTGTCGCCTGCGTTTACTCTTAGGGACTTGGGGACCCCGTCTCTTTCGTCCCTGACGATGATCTGTCGATCATGTCATGCTCCCTTGGATGTTGACCGTTGTTAGGGAGAGAGGGTGACAAGACGGGAGGGGACGGGAGGATTGAGGAAGGGGGAAAGCAGGAAAAATATACCTATTTCGGGCAGAATCTCCAGTTTTATCTTCGTCTTTAACGACATGATTGGTTGAAGTCGTCAATGTGGTTGCAGCACCAGTCGTTTTACTGCAGAGTCCGAGATCCTGCAACTATTTTTCTCCAGCACTGGGCAGTGGTTCGCCAACGGCACACACGAAACATGATCGCCGTCGATATAAAGTTGTAGCCTGTTTAATTAAATGACGGTTGTGCATTTCTGCGCTGAAAATACTCAGGAGAGATTGCGAACCGAGGCTGACCGACCCGTTGTTCACGACGTCAGACACAACGGCGTATCATTGAAGACGGGAATATCTTGCGATCGGTTCAATGCACATCTTTCCGTGCCTCAGAAAAAACAAAGTGGTCAGATATCACGCCATTCCGATCGATCAAACTTCCAATCTGCATCGTCCTGTGTCTGGAAGAAGGAATTATTTTTACTGTAATTTCATCATGAGAAGACAAACCATCCCCTGAATTCCCCCACCAACCCCGCTTCGCATTTCTTCTCCTCCGCCTTACCCTTCTCTCTCTGTGTGTCCTTGTCTCTCTGTCATATGCTCATGAATGTTCATCCCAGGATCATTAAGATTATGTACATTTCAGACCTGCATCACTTAGACAATGCTGTCCGTCTCATAATAAGGATCGTCGGGCAAGTAGGGGAACTTGCGAACGACGACATAACCCTTGTACTCCCACAGGTCCACCTGGGTCGGCTCGTAATCCAAGCCACAAGCATCGGTCTCGGCTCCGAAGGTCAACACATCTGTGGTGTTGCCGTTGTGGTAGTTGATGCGGACCATGTTGACCGTCTCCACGTTGGGGCCGACCTCAAAGTAGTTGGCCGGCATGAACTGGATGCCGGAGTGCGCCGTGGTGAAGACGGTGGTGGGCAGGTCGCCGGTGTGCGGGACGTGGTGCATGCCGAGGTTGAGCCACAGCACCAGGTCCGTCTGGTTCAGGCTCTCGCCGTCAAAGAAGTCGTTGAAGTTGACGGGCGGGTTCTCGACGTCCTGGTTGTTGTACGGGTGGCTGCTGCGGGGCTCCGTGTCCTTGCGGACGGAGACCATGATGTCCTGCTCAGCCCACCGGGCCGCGTTCTTGAGGACGTTGGAATCCTTCACCGTCAGGTGCGCGAGGCCGGTGTAAGGCAGGATGCGGTAGGCGCGGTACTCGCCGTGCCTGTTCTTGACCTCCTGGTTGAGGACGAAGAGCTGGTCCTGGTTGTTGTAGCTCCAGTCGAAGCGGCCTTGGTCCTCGTTCTCGATGAACTCGCGCTCGACCTTCATGGTGTTGAGGGCCTTGCCCTTGGACCACGGGTAGACCTGTGTTGTGGGCACCTGGTGCATGCGCTGGACGCTGTTCTCCGTGCCAAAGATGTCAAAGTCGGCCTTGAAGTTGAGGACGTGGTCGTGCATGGAGCCGGAGAGGTTGTCGTGGATCTTGAAGCCGTAACCCTCGTTCTTGGCGTAGAAGGCAGCCTGGATGTAGCCGGAAGCGCGGACCTCAATTGCGACGGACCCGTCCAGGAAGAAGGAGTAGCTGAACATGTAGTCGTAGTTTCCGACAGTGGAGACAGAGCGAACGGTGAAGTAGACGTTCTTGGTGGCGGCGACGTACTCCTGCGAGCTGTGGCGAGCCATTGGGTAGTCGGCGTCGTACTCGAAGAGGCAAATGCTGTTCAAGTGGGTGTGGGTTGTCTCGGAGACGTAGAAGGAGGAGTTCAGGTAGGTGGCGTATGACGGGCAGTCGTATCCCTTGAGAAGCTCAAAGGCGAAGGGGCCAAATCCATAGTAGGTGTCGAGGTACGCAACATGAGACTGCGTAGGGTCACTGCCGGCGTAGTGAGCCAAGGCCTCCTGAAGGCCAAGCTCGTACAGGATTCTCTGGCCCTTGTAACGGATGTCGTAGAGGGCCATGCCGGTGTCGCGCGTGAAGCCGACGTAGAAGCTCCAGCCCATCCACTCGACATACTTCCTGTCCGGGTCCACGGAGTATCTAGCACCCTGGGGAGCGACCGAGGTTGGGGGAGCATTCGTGTCAAGGGGGAGAATCTCGCCCTGTTGGTCGGTCGCAGACCAGTCTCCAGCCCAGTTACCGCCAAGCTTTTCGACCTGTCCGCTCCAGTAGGCGTTGCGGAACTCTCAGTAGTCTCGTAGAAGATGCCGTTGTAGTACCATCCCTCGACGGTCCATTGAGAAGGGTCACGACCGGTGACGTCTGACATGAAGAAAAGACCCATGGGCATCATGGACTCGACGTCGAAGATTGTGTCGGGGATGCTCCAGAACGTGTCCCAGCGCTGAACGCGGCCATCATCCTGGTAGTAAGGGTCAATGCCCCAGATGGTGAGAGTGTCGTTGTCGAGGCCGAGAGCAGTGGCGTTCCACAAGTCCAGGGTGATGTCTGCGACAGTCTTGCTGACTTCATTGAGCCACTCTTGGGCGAGATCGTCATCGGCATCGAGGTTGCGGACACGGCCACTGGTCTTGCGGGTGTACGGGTAGTCAAGGCGCTCCCACGTGGTGGTGCCGTTGGTGACGGGAAGAGGGCCGACGATGATGTCCTGGTACTCCGGGTCCTCAGAAGCACTGAAGTCGATCAAGACGTGGGCGTAACGGGCGGGGGCTGGAGCACTGCCGTCGATGTATGCCAGGGCTTCGGACTTGTTGGGGGCCATGAGCTCCACGAGAACACTACTGTTGTTAGTGTGCGTCCCATACAGCTGGGATCCGGTTCACTTACATGGTGTTATCCCATGATGTAGCGTTCTCACTCTGTGTGAGGTTCAACTCCGTTTGAGCGAAGAGCCACTCCGTGACGCCAGCTGCCTCGGGGCCGGTCAGGCCGCTCCAGATGTTCTCCTTCGGGGCGTCAACATCGTTGGGGTCGTGGACAACGCAGTCCGCCGGCTCGGAACTGTTGCTGAGCTGGCGTTTGCTCATAGCATGGGCGAGGGCCTTGCGGCCATGGCCTTTAGCGCGCTGCTGAGCCCACGGGGCCTTGGGGAGGCCATTGACTTGAGGGATGATGTCAGAGCCGAGCAGAAGCAAGGCTCCCAGACCGAGGGTGCGGGTGAGCGAAGAGAAGCCCATCTTGTCTGAATGCAGTTGTCTTGTCAGGCAGGATTGAATACCCAAAGAGGCGCATGAAGCTCTGAGAAACCCTTCATGTTCATGAGACTGCTGCTGGCCTTTATGTATGAGACTTTCTCTGGAGTCTGTCGGCGAGACATCCGACGATGATGTCGCAATATTGACCTACCCCGACACCGGTGATGGAGTCGTATCAATAACAGTCAAGAATGCCTCCATCGGACTATCAATTGACAGCGGTTTCCCATGTCCCAGCCAACATCCACACCCTGATCTCGACTAACCTTGAATGGCAGGCCGAGCCGCCAACCAGCGAGAGCCTCATCTGCAGAACTCGGTCTAAGACAAGGCCGTTCCGACAGACGTTGAGATGCAAGCTACGTGACCGAGTTCACTATCATGCAGGAACCTTTGTGATGTACCCCACCTACAAGCGGGATGATCGCACAGAGTTGCTGGATTCAGCTCCGGCCCGTGGATGACAAGCCGGGGGATACTGATATCGCGGGCCGCGGCCAGCGGAATATTCGGTCGCAGTTCATCTCAAGAAATGGCTGCGAGATGATGATGTGCTGCCAAAGATGCTTGACCAGCCAGCCAGTCTTGGCCGTTGGTTTGCCTGCCACCAGCTCGGCTGTCGAGATCACCAGGTTGCGTGGTTGCGGAGCAGCGATTGATAAGACCAAGGCCGAACTTGGATAGTAGGTCCGAGACGAAACATTCGACCAATTGACTGGATTCTTCTTGCAGGCCTTGAAGAAACGATTTATCGATTCGTTATCTTCGGGCCCAGTCGGGCGGGTTCTCTACCGGGGCCGGTCCTGGCTCATCGGGTGGATGGACGGCTCCAGCATTGCCGGCCATGCGGAGAGGCTGGGCATGTGGGGTCAAAAGATGTCTGTGAGCTTGATGCGGGGAGGACGATAGTAGAAAGAATGAAAGAATATAGAAGTATTAACGAAGACGGAAAACGACGATAGACGACAATGACGTTGTAGAGTATATAGATGTTAACACACAGGAAGCGTATGCGCCAGAGCATAGGGAGAATAAGCGGTCTCTTCGCGAACTGGTAGTGATTGCTGTGACTTGTGCATGCAATTCCTGGCTGGAGCCTTCGCTTCATCCCCACGTGGTTGGCGGCGGCCATAGATCCCATAACGGCCGAAGCCGCTGGTGCCTCTTACACGATAGGTAAGGTTATCCCTGAGATGAAGCATACGTAATGCTGGAGAGACTAAGTTGACGTCGTAGTCCGCTTATCTCCCGTTCTTATCTCGGACTACCTAGCCAAGCGGGAAGCCAGGCATGCCAGATGCGAGCTGAGCCATGTGGTGCGCCAAAATTCGCGCGGGGGGAAGACGGATTGAACGTTGCGATCACTATCTGAGTTCCACAAGTCAATAAGTCTAGTTTGCTTTAGCGGTTCAAACAGTTGAGTCAGGACTTGCCAGATGAACTTCAATGAAGAAATCCGAAGAATAACGAAGTGCCGTGGATTCGGGGGCGACCGCGACCCCCCACTTCCCACTTCCCGGCCGGATCCCGGGTTATGGATCATGATAAGCTCGCATAGGTGCTGATAGGTAAACAATAAGGCTCTCGCTGCCGAACATGCAGTTCAACTGCTAGCCATGCTGATATGAGAGCTGGGTATGGAAACAAGCTTCGCTTATCGCAGCCCATGTCAATAGTTGTGCGGGGTTGTCGGCCAACTTCGACTCCCATGCCCGGCGGTCTGTCGTGACGTCGACGTGGGGTTCATCCTTGGGCTTGAGAGCTCGCATGCTCTATGGAAGCGAACGACCAACGGCCAGACAGACAAAATGACGTTTCCGAATCTGGCAGTTGGATTGACCAATTTTGAGCCCCAAAGTCGTCGGTGGGAGGAGACATGCTCCGAAGTCGGTAGCGATCATCCATGTTGTCAACCGTACCTGTGATAGGACCGAGTCTTTCTTGTCGGAAGATAATTCCCCTTTAAGGTTCCAGCTGCCCATGGTCTTTCGCACCTTTTGATCTCCTGACGGCGTCTAGGAGCACTCGATTTCGTTGAGGGGAAGCGCTTACTTGTCTCCATCGGTCCAGTCAATATCGTACATGGTAGCCGGTCTTCGGCAGCAACATGACGAAAAGACTGCGTGATCTTTCCCTGCCGAGATGTATCAGTAGGTAGATCTAGATAATTCGGGGCAAGACGAATAGGCACCTGCTAAGGTCGCAAATATCTTGAGTGGTGCCTCTTTGCGTCAAAAGATAACTTAGATAAGCCGGGCAGTCTTACTCTCGGGCTTGTAGCCCACAAGTCTTTCGATTTGGGAGCAACGAACGTTCAAGACATCAATCACCTCTGGGTCTTCTCTGGGATATATATAAACTGTCTCTCTATTAGCAGTTCACACAGAAGCATTCCCTGATCTTACGTTTCGAGATGCAGTTCGGCGGGCGCAATAGCGCACTACATGGAAGGCCACCCATCCTGCCAGGCCAATGAACAGGAGGCATGTTGCCGTCGTGGATCAATCTCCCCTTTCCGCACGTAGGATGTCTCCCAAATAGGGGGGCTCTGCGGGCGTCTCCTGCCATTCTCTATGGATGATTTGTTGACGCCCGAAGTGACAGCGGTCCGGAACGCCCGCAAAGCTGCACGTCAACCAGTCAGACGGGGACAGGATATATAGCGTTGCCCTGATTCTTGTGGGTGAAGCCACAGCCAGTCGTGGCCCGGAGGGTTACAACACAGGCCGTCAAACAATTACTGTCACACGCTGTTGTAGATTTATTGCAGGCTCAATATATGCTTCAACGAACACAATTAGACTTATCCTACGAGGTCATCTGTTTTCCCAAGCTAGAACAACTTCTTTTCTCATATGCTCGCTATCAAAAGGTATTCGTCGACGTTATCGCTGCTGTTCATTACTATTGCTATCTCTAACCGCCTCTATCGTTACTCCTATACTCATTTCTCCTCTTATTATAGTCATCGTTACTACCGTTCTGGTCGAACTAAAGCTTCAAATTCATCATGTATAGGAAATATAGCGGCGTGGACATAAGAAATTGAGCCGATCTCCACCCCACACTCAGACAGACCGATTACGCTGATTTATCAGTAGCACTACTCATGTTTATGCCGAGATGCCAGATAAAAGACAGCGATTGCCACGAAAATGAGAACGAATCCCAAACCAATTCCAACTCCCCATGCTGCTTGCGCATCTTCCTTGAGCGCATCCGTGCCTTTGAACAGAAGGATCCAACCAGCTTCTTTCTTACTAAGCTCCGTCGACGCACAGTAGCAGCTGTCAAAGAAGCCAATGAGCTCCCATATGGAGATCAGCAGAAGCCATATGGTGTTAGCCACAAGCAAGAACCATCCTATTAAGCGAAAAAAAACAGCAAAGACTCTGCAGATATGGGCTCCGGGCCCAAGCTGATTCTCACGTCCCTCCTCAAAACGTTTCCTCTCATATTCTCGCATGGTGACGTGTGAAAGTGCTGCAGAAATAAGTAGAAATATGCACGCTGCAGTAGATAGGACGCCATAGATGAGGTAGCTCCCCGACCTGCAACCCAGACCCTTGACGACGGTCTCAAAGGCCAGGATGAATGCAAGCATCGTGGTACCCCATTGGATCAGGACACCCATAAGTATCGAAACAGCGACATTTTTCCAAAAGATAGGCTTTGCGTCAGAGAGCTCATCCAAATTCGAATACTCATATAAATGACTTTGAGAACCATTGGTGCTGTTGTGACCTGGGAGACTAGCTTCAGATCCTCTGGGAGATTGCTGTGAATTGAGTTGAGCTCCGGCAGTTTGCTGTGCAACGAGCGGATTCAACTCGTGCGAACTAAGGGCATCGTCAAATGCGACAAGGAGATTATTGGCGAAGTTCATCCAGGTCAGGGTCCGTGCATAATTGAAGGCTGGTCCTTCTTGCTTCTGGAATCCGGCGACATCGAATATCCCTAGTACTCTCGGGGTAGGTGAACGTCTTGTATTCGGACTTGACGTATTCTGAGCATCAGCGGATTCCGATGGTGGATCAGCAAGAAATCCATCGGCGACTTCAATACCAGGGCGATAGCTGTTGCCACTGGTTCTAGTACTGAGTACCGGTTTCATGGTGCCCGCTTTGTTCTGTGTGCCCACAAGGATCCAGCCCAAGATGACGGGAACCTTGATCATTTCACAATTAGCATCAACTCTGGCTAACTGTCAGTTTTCTTGCAGGTGAAGAGAATTACATACCAACCAGATCCAAAGGGATCCCGAGGAAAGGACAAGAGCTTCCTCTGTGTCGCCAACTTTCGTTTTCAAGGATCCTACCGCTGTGAGAATCCAAGCTATGATTGCTACTGATAATTGAGCCACGAGTGACAGGGTTACCCCTCTACGAGTCGACTCTAGCTGATCTCCAGCATCTTTCCACCACTTCTCATGTTGGTTTAGAAAGAGCTGACTCGCCAGTGATTGTTTTCTCCCTACAAGACGAGTGGGGGCTTGTTGCGCAGCTTCGGCAATGATAACAGCAGCGTTTTCTCTTACTGACATGTCCGGCCTTTCATGTCGATGTCTCCTGAATGCTTTTCGAATCCAAGCCTTGTTCAGAACCGTGATCATGAGGGAAACCGTCATTAGCATGGGGCTTCCAAGCCCAACGCAAACACTCAAATGTCAGACCCTGTGCCCCCGGTCTCATACGGCAGCTGCGCAGTGAGGGCTAGCCATGGTAGAAGATAGCTTGTTGACCCGGCGGCGATGCGATTGAAGTTCGTGGCCTGAGATCAAGTAACGTTGGCGGTTGTCTCACAGTAAGTATATCAGACATGATGTTGAAGCTTACCATTTTGATGTGATCGCGACTGCAATATTCCCTGCAAAGAGAAACACTGACCCCCCAAGAATCATTGATCAATCTTTTATTCTCTTCTATGTCCAATAGCCTGGTGCCATGTATGTCCATGACTAGACCTTCAGCGATATTCTCTTGGCTCGTCGTATTGTTCTTGATCCACTCATCGTGAATCTTGTGAGTGCATTTAGAGTACCAATTGTCGGCATCGGTAGTATCTTTGACTGGTACGATATTTCTATCCAGGAAACTTCCGATATCATCGAAGTAACGTGTTGCGTTCTGGTCGAGTGAAGACATGACTTTGTGTTGGTCGGGCTGTGACAAATGTGCAACGGTATGAAGAATCGGATTTCGACTATTATTGGCAGCTGGAGGAGTGAGCGCCCCAGAAGAGCTGCGCCAATCCGAAGATCGAAATTGCATCCGTTTACGTAGTTTGTTAAACCATGGGGGATGGACTGGTTGGGCGCGACCATTTGTATTGAATTTTTGCCAATGGCACCCGCATCAGGCTGGGTGGCGGCCTCCCTCTTGTCAGCCCAGCACTGCCCAATTCAATTCAAAGATAATACGAGACCTGGCTTACGGAGTGTGGGTGAGAGTTTTCTGTAAGGAACGTACGGCATAATTGATTGGAGGACTGTTTGTTGATAAGAGGTGAGAAAACTAGGTAAGGCTCCCGCTGTGTAAACACACCAAGTCTCGAAGTTGCCACAAGGCTCCCCCAGCGGTTGCGCCGCTAAACAGGATACCGAGGTCATAGGCTCGCTACGTTCAAGTGCCTGAATACTTCTATATCATATGACTCTCAATCGTGAATGACCAGAACTGAGAAATAATTTGTACGTATGCCTGAAACATCTCAGCGACAGTTGGTACTCATAACACTTTCCTTCGTCTCAAGGCTCAGTAGCGCAGGGGTATGTCGTCAACCCAGCCGCATGATATGGACGCAGTCATCAAATAGCTTTGACGCTTGATTTCACGTCAAGGAGCACAAATGTGCTTCTTATACCCCGATGTATGGGGTGGCAGTGAGAACAGGTTAGGTGCCTCAGGCGACGTTCTTTTTATTATTTGTTTCGTCTTCGAAAGATACATCAATATTCAGGCAAACATTCCAGCAGGAGTTCCAAGATATGTAAATAGATACATGTAATACCGAGGGGAAATCAAGTCCAGGTAAAGCTCCAGTTCCATTAGCCTACAAGCAAACAACCACCACTTAGGCGGAGTTGATGCGTCTGTTTTCCCGCGCCGTGAACTCAAAGTAGCAGTTGAATTCAGTCCATGATACTCACAAGGTGACCTCCGGGACCAATAAGAAGCTATCATACTTTCCGCCCACATGTAAAACGCACGTCTCGGGGCCAGCCGTCACCTTCTTATGGTAAGGCGGGTTACGTATAATTTCTTGGCCGGATATTACTAAATGAATAGACTCTCCGGCCCAAAAGAATGTGCTGCTTGCATACAGTGCGATGTCGACTTGGACAATTTCGCCTGGTCGAAGGGGCTGGTTCGAGGTCCCGGAGCGGACGGGTAGCCACGGCTTGAAAGCATCTCATCCAGCTCACGACGTGAAGCTCGGCAAAATCCTCGCGTAACCCAGTCGTCAGTGAACCCGACAGACCCATGGAAGCGAACCGGCTTTCCTTTTACATCGTGCTTGTCAACGGCGGCGAAGAGGAAGAGGTCACTAGGCACAGGCCTCTGTCCGGGCTTCCCGCGAACCTCGACCCAGAGTCGAAGCTTCATCTCTCCTGTTAACTCCGTGTCTTGGTCAAACCGAATGTCAAAACTGACTTGGCCATTGGCACACACATAACATAGCTCGGTTGACTTCTCTGAGTGTGACCGCGACAGACCGGAAGGGCCAAGATACAGCTTAGACCAAGTGACCCCCGGTAATGGCCAAGCCTGCTCAACCCGCCGCTCATGAATGACGTCTCGGCTTGACCGTACCTCAAGCATCACGGGTGAATGGGATAGAAAGCCATTGTTACTCTCGCCCTTGACGAAACAGTCCATGAATTGCTTTGTCAGGCGTTGGACATCGGGCGAGTAGAAAACGTCCCACTTGCCTCCACGATGCGTGTAGATCCATTTGTGGCGTGATCGAGCCCGAGTGAATGCCCGGAAGGAGCCTTGTGTGTGAAGACAATGGTCCGAGAACGACCCACATACTAGCATGGGAAGCTCGATGTCATCCACGGGAGCGGCTTTCTCCCGCCAGTATGAATTCATGAATGGATGCTTTTCGAGCATCCCCGCAACGCTTGCGTCGTTGTCATTGATGAAGTCGGCCGCAGAGCCGGTAAGGGCAGGTTTGACCTCTGTGTGCCACCAAAATGTGAGGAAGCCTGCATCTTCAATGCCTCCTGGGCAGATCGAGTCTCGATAAGGATCGCTGAGCCCCTCCCATGGCACGATGCATTTCAAAGCGGGTGCGGACCTCCATAGTGACGGCAAGCAGCAACGTGAAACTGAGAGATGGCCAGGAAACTGACGCCGTTGAGACCAACGGCACCATTGCACCATGGCTGTCGCGCCACCCATTCGATTGCTTCATAATATGCCTTGGACTGGATGTCTGACATAACAGTGGCCTTTCCCTCGCTGCCACCGAAGCCGGGGAGGTTGAGGTTGACAACAGCGTAGCCAGCTCCGACCCAAAAGTTTGGATCAGGAGATTCCCAACTAGTGATATTCGAGAACTGTGGGCGGCCCCCGGCCTGGGGAATCAGTCGATACTGCTGCGGCGGGCCGCCAAGAGGCGTTTTCCCCAAAGCTGGAAGCTTATGGTTGTCATATGGATGGGCGCACATAACGACTGGAAGCTTACCGCCCTCGGCCTCTGCCCGGCGTGATCTGAATACATTGGCAAGAAGCTTCGTGCCGTTGGGAAGCATGACTGCGACGTCATACTCGCAGAGGATATCGGGATCTGTAGGCACAAGGGCGCATTGCGGATTGAAAATCTGGCATGTGGTGACAGAACGGGACAGCAACGGGCGTAGAGAATGCCACAAATTAGAAACTTGCTCAAGCTCATTCATACTGGGCGTGCGGAATGGGTCGAAGCCAGATGGAGGAACAGGTGTATGGGGGGGAATTCCCACCACCTAGCTTGAGACCACGGCCTTCTTATGTATTGCGAGATAGACATGTCATTACATCACTCCTAAAAACTTTAAGTTTAATACCAATATCAGATGGACGCTCTGTGTCGTTGGCCAAAGAAAGAAGATCGCACACAGTCGTCGGTATCAATAACACTCCGTCGGCGTTTCGTAGGCTCCCGACTAGGCCGATATTCATCCAATATCGGCACATCGGCATGTCATAGTCCCGCGATGCAATTAGACAGGCCTTTGTGGCGTCGCAAAAACCAAGCACGGGTTTTTTTTTCCTATCTAAAATTTGCTTTGCTTTGTAATCTCATCCTTTCGAGCAAAGCTTCATGCAGAGTGCATGCTGGTAGCGCTACAGCAAACGCTTTGTAAGTTATTAGGATGAAGGTATGACATTCCTTGCTGATACGTACGACTCTAAATCTACATGTAGTCCCAGCCACTCTCCAGGGCGCATGGACAGATTAAAGACGTGTTGACTCTTTTCGTTCCACTTGTCTCCTCCGGCTTGATTTACGTTGGTGAGGTCGGGTGTTAATGTTACGTAAATGAAGGTTAAGTCGCCAGCCCTAGACTTTGACGTCGTGTGCTAACTAATCATACCAACTGGAACAGAAATCGGAACACTCTCAGCAAAATTCAAGGGCCTGGGCTGAGGCTGCGGAAGACCCAAGCCTCTAAAGCCCTTGAGCTGTCGTAATTTACGCGCGATCAATGAAGATGGTATCATTTGCTTCACACATTGACTTGATACTCTGTAAGACCTCAGAATAGATTGTACATGAACTTAACAGCCAGCATCCTCGTTTTAGTCACAACTATGTTTCGACATTGGTAATCTACCCTAGTCTGGCCGTTCACTTGGTTTGACAGCGAATGTCGGGGGAGTGGGGTCAGGCTGGCTTCAGGCACAGCGCAAGAAAAATAGAACAGGTCAAACCCAGGCTACAGAAACATAGGCTCTTGTCAATTTCCTACGTAAGGTATGGATCTGGAGCCCAGCCATCACCATCCACTTTACTTCTGATCGTAAAAAAGATGAGAAACAGAAAGAAGAAGATAGAAGAGAAAAACAGGATGTACCTAAAAGGGCCGCCGTCGTTTTTGTCTCCATCCTCAGTGTCCAAGATTTCGATTTGCAATCTAGTAGGCTGCCAATCGTATACCCTGCATTCCGATGGTTCTGATCTCGGCATGCCCATGCCTTGATGCCGCAGCGCAAGATCATCCTTCCCATTCAGTGTATACAGGATTACCAATGTCTGATTCACCTCAAGCGTTTTCTGGTGATGCAACCCATACCTCTCCCTGAAGGCATTCCAGATTATCTCCATCTCACTCTCTGCGTTATCCTATTCCTTGAGAGAGTAGTAAATTCTGAACAGAGAGTCGACGCTCTTCAGAGTCCAATTATGCTTTGGTCCCCTTACTTTCGCGAGGCATTCTTTAGCTCTAAGATGAAGAGTCTTTGCCTCGGTCCACTTTTCTTGCCGCAGAAGAATGTCTCCCAGCAGACCCACTACTTCAAGCGTTTTTCGGTGACAGTCGCCGCTGTGTCTCTCTCGCTCCGTTTTGAGTGCCCTCAATATTTGCTCAGCATGCTGGAGGTGACCTTGGTCGGCGATCGCAATCGCGAGATTGTAGCGGGCTGTCAAGCCTAGGTCCAGACACGATTTTGACCCATCAAACTCCGTCAAAGACAGTCTCTCTGCTTCAGTGATGGCCTCTTCCAAAGTTCTGATCGCCTCTTCTCCGTTGCCTTGCAGCCTCAATGCCCGACCTTTGTTGGCTTTTGCAGCGATGGCGGCAAATCTACCTGAATTCCCCGTAAACGCTTGTCGACATCTCAGATCGCTAGCCTCGATGCACTTTCCTTGCATTTCAAGAAGACAAGCGTACATTTCGGTCGTTCGAATGAAACAATCATGATTAACGTGTAGGGTCTTTGACATCTCTTCCAGGAGTCGCTTGGCCTCATCTTCAGCTTCTTGGTAACGACCGCGGGCTGCCCAGACTTCGGCCAGCAATGTTCGGACCCTAATAGACAGATACCTGTGGACGCCGCTTTCTTTTGTCAGCAGCGTCCTAATCTCATATGAGAGAGTCTCAGCGAGCTGCCAGGAAGTCTGCTGCTCCGCACAAAGCTCCGCTGTCAGGAGGGCTGCCCGAAGATGCAAGACATGGGACCTTCCGTATCCTTTCTCGACGCCTAGTCTGAAGGCTTTCGACATTTCTAAAGCCTCCGTCGATTTCTGTCGGGCCTGCATCAAATTGATGAGCTCGACTTTCAACTCAAAGACCTGCCAATGGTTGGGAGCCAGTCGTTCCTCAAAGTCGGCAATTTCTCGGGCTAGATGTAGCTCGGCTGACTTCAAAGCATTGGACCCATGCAGAGACCAATCTCAACCAGCGTCTCAGGCTATGCTTGAAAGTTGCTGAGGCCATCTTCTTTCTACACACTGCAGGTTTCGTTCACAAGAATGTTACCTCCTCTAGCATTGTGGTTCTTCGGAGACCAAAATCGTCCTTTGCAAGTCTGGAGGACTTCTACCTGATGGGATTTGACTTGATTAGAGGAGTTGATGGAAGAACTTCCGGGAATAGAATTTCTCAAGATGTCATCGAAGAGCAGAGATCAGTTTGGGATTTTGATATTTTTCAACATCCTGATCGGAGCTGCTCTGAAAACTGGCAGAGATATACTAAAACACACGACGTGTACAGTCTAGGCGTGTTTCTCCTTGAAGTGGGCCTATGGGAGCCGCTTTCTGAGGCTATGCCCAATTTCGACGAAGACTGCCCATCCAGCTGGAGGCAGGATTTCTTGAAGGCTGCTACAACATTGGGACCGCGAGTTGGGGCAAGATATCAGCCCCTTGTCATGTGGTGTCTTGGTTTAGATGGGAAGGAGGTTGTCACAGAAGCGGACTTCCTGGAACACGTATTGGATCCCCTGGATGAGTTGGTGAACGCGTCGTCTTAGAAATAACTGATCATTAATCAATATCACGTCAAAGTCATCCAAATATCTAGTCAAATGTGCTATCCCTGACGCATTCAGACGATGGATGACCTGTGAAAGGCGGAGCTTAGTGCAACGTAAGACGTCCTGACTGCATAGCGCAAAGATCATCCACGTTCGACGTACTCTAGCTTCGTAATCCCTTGATAGATTGCTTTGACGTACATTAAAGAGCACATCTAAGTTACACATATGTAGAAACGCAATGAAGGTACATGAGAATGGAAATATGTGCTTAACTATTGCCGTGTGCTTTGTTCAGGGTTGTTGTGATGATGACAGACCTACATCTTGCCAATTCCAGCCTTGCCAGTCACGGTGGACTTGACGTTGCTAGCCTGGATGGGGGTGACAAGGTTGGCCTTGCTCTTACCAAAGGCGCTCAGAGCCGCGGTGCTCTTAAGGCTAGGCCAAGCGCCGCTGCCGGACAGAGAATTGGCAACACAGTTGCGGCCAAGCGACGAGCTGCAGGTGGAGATGGATCCAGAGTCGGGGACGTCAAAGATGTTTGCACCGCTGGAGCTCGAGTCGGTGGTGATTGGTGTCTTGGCGTTGGAGAACACGTTGCCCTCGAGCAGGACATTGGTTCCCTTGGTGATGTCAAAGTTGTGGCCGAGGTTGTCAGAGAAGTAGTTGTTGGCGGCTTGGACGGTGGTGCCGGTGCCGCTGATCTTGGGGGCGCGACCAGACATGTCGTGGTACCAGTTGCGGTCCAGAGTCACCTTGTCTCCGTCGGCGACGAACATGGTGCCCCAGTACTGGTTCTTATTGCAGGAGTTGGAGTATGCGGTCACGCCATCGAATTCGGTGTTGGAGATGGTGAAGGTGCTCGGGTTGAAGCTGATAGAGAGACTCATTAGCTGCCGTCATGCAGGTTGTCGAGGGACGCGGCTGGACTTACTGGGAGACGATGAACATGCGGCCCGCCTTGCTAAACTAAATCGCCAATATCTTAGCATTATGTATGTGTGTCTACTCAAGACGTTTACTCACCTTGCAGTGGTCGATCCAAAGACCATCCACTCCCTCGATGCTCATGCCATCGCCACCCCAGACATACTGAGGGTTAAGGTCTTGAAGTCCTTGTGAGTCAATAGCCCATGCTATGAGGCTTGATCTACCTTACGGTGATGTGAATGTTTTGGATGCTTGGCAATATTAACCATTGAATAACAGGTGTCTGGGGTCGTGGCCACGTACATAACATTCTTGGTACCCTGGGGAATCTTCAGGCCCTTGCCCTGGATGATGCCCTTGCTGCCGACACCTACAATACTCTTGTTGCTACCAACGGTGAGTTGGGTCTTCGCAGCCTTGTCGTATTTGACGTCGACCTCGCTCTCGTTGGCATCGCAAGAATCTTTGCCGATGGTGTCTTGTCCACCGTTGCTGGCGTTGCAACCAGACTTGGCACGGCATCCCTTCTCGGACACGGTGCCCTCGCTGCCAATGTAGTTGAAAGTCTTGTCGATCAAGATGACACGCGCGGTGCTGTCAGACAGCCAGGTTTTGAGTCTAGGAATCGCAATATTAGCATGTGCATGTCTGACGATCACGAATTAGGATCAATAGGGTCGAGTGGAAGAAACTGACTGTGCAATGTCGGAAGGCGCAGCAGCTTTGACAGAACATCCGCCAGTGACGCCGCTCGCGAAACCATAGGCCGTACCAACGACCTGCGCGGCGGCCAGAGAAGGAGAAAGCGCCACAAGGGCCGCAAGAAGAGTTGTGGGGTACATGACGGAGAAGGGGAAGTTGGAAGCGAAAACGAGTGAATGGAGAGGAATGTGTGACCAGCGACTACCGAACCGGCTCAATGTTCGATCCGCGGAGCTCCTTTATGGTTTTCATCTTAGGCGGTTTACTGAAAGTCTGGGGTTAGAAGAGCTTAACCCCCCCTACTGGTACGGGGGTTTTAGTTGATAGGTGGATTCGATGTCAGAATCAAGTAGATGAATGTCTAACCCACTGGGGACTGACTGCCGTTACATTACCGATCAAAAGGCGTGGCGTGCTCCTTGTATACGATCGGATACGGCGCGTAAGCTGCCGTTTTGGGATTCCCAAGATGGAGATTCACGCCTGATACGGGGTAGCCAATCCGTTATGCCGCCCTAAGGCGTTCGTCTCAAGTCGTAAAGCACCGCTTGGCCAATACACATAGATCCCTGGATGCCACTGAGTCTCATAAAGATCCCCCACCAGGCAAACTTTGCCAAAGAAGGCATGGTCACTGCTCGAGAGAAAGATTAAAGGGCCCCTGTGCCACGTTTCACTAGTGCGCAAACGGGACTCTGGAGTATATTTCCCGCCAGCATGGTAATTTATGTGTTCGGATAGGACTTGGCTTATAGCGAGTTCGCAGTTGACTGAAAGTAGAAACATTTGTCTGCTGCCGAAACAGGAACGAGAACTGTCACGCATGCTGGGTTTCCACGCGCTAACCCTGCAGTCAACGAAGGGCCAGTGAACGGCAACAACTAAAGCCTGACAGACTGGTCTGCCCAGGTTGCATAACTCCCCACAAGCACGATTAGTGAACTCAATCGCAGCTTGAACATTCAATCTGTCGGGTGTTCCATTAAAGAGCAATCAATCTCTAAGCTTAAATGACAGAAACTTTGCTGTAGCAACTCGCAACCGCGAAAAGGAACTCGGGACAATTAAGTGTCCGAGAAAGGAATCCGGACCGGACCACCACCCCAATCTCAATGCGGAGGAGCGCCGAGACGGTGCTCTTCCCGTTTGGTAGGTGGGCTCTCACGAGGGGCTTTCTTATTCCATACAGGCTACTATGTATCTAAGTAACTGTTGCAGGACGATGCATTGGGAACCTATGCTCTTCAGCAGACATGTAAGAAGTGAGGCCTCCTCAATGGTTCGAAGCTGCATTGCCAGTTAAGATTGGAGGAAGTAGACTATTATCTAAACGGCACCCTCAAGAGAGAGACCCTGCCATCCATAGGGCGCGATGGTGCTGTGCATGAGGCATATCGCCCACCAAGTAATATCGATCGAATGACGCGCTAGCCACTTCTGTCCTCAAATTGACTGTCCAACCTTGCGGGTGAAGTGGACAAAGGACAGGGGGGCAATGGGCACCGGAGCTAAGGACGGCGGAACAACGCGGAGCGGAACAACGGACAGCGGAACAACACAGCAGTCTTCCCGACCAGACCAGGGGGCAGGGCGCACTTTGCAATCCAGAAGAGAAGTGAAGTATGGATGAGATAAAGGGGCAACTGAGTCTTGTGACTGTCATACTGTGGGACTCGAGTCCGTGAAGACGGCACCTCTGTAAAATTTAATAAAATCAGTTCATGCTTGGCGGGCCCATCAGGCTCGTCTGGAGATGGTTGAAGACGCAGGAACATCAAGCAATGTCTTGCGGGCATCCCATGAAAGTTTCGCTGCGTTGGTCTCATCAACGGCAATGGGTGGACGAGTTGGTTGGCATTTCATGACCTGCAAGTTGTGTGCATTTGATTTTCCTTGGCCAGAACCCAGGCGTTGGTCTCGCGGTATTCTTCCCTGTAAACCAACTCAGATGCTCCTCATTCCATCGATCCTTTGCAATCGCCCAATAAGATTTCGAACCTTCAACGTATTAATCCAATGTCTAATACAGTAAAAGAAGGTGGCACTGCCCTGCGGGAAAAAATCAGGCATATCCGTAGGCTGAGGCCAGCACAGATTAGGTACAGAGCTCCTGGAGATAAACGAGAAAAGCCACATGAGACGCCTGAGAATATTGGTTAATGATTGGGTACCCAAAATTGAAAGCTATGAGCTGAGCATTCAACGCCTTATGCGGCTCGTTTGCTGAGTAGACATGCCGCAGGTTCATCATCACGGCATCCCACACCGGTATCCCGCGCCGGGCCGCCGTGCGATAAGCCCCGATCGGCGCCGCTACCGAAGTGGGGAACCGGCCTCCGCCTGCAATCCTGCATCGGACTTTCACGCATAAAAGTGCGACTGGTTCCCGGTACGCTCCTCGTCTTTGACATCAGCCTTATTTCTGAAAGATGCCTGTGGGCACTCGCAGTTTTTGTTCCGCAATCGGGGTCCTAAACCAGTTCAGCCGCGGGCAGAAGTTTCCATATGAACTCACACTAATATCTGACATGCGTTGGCTGCGGGGTCTGAAAGTTAATTCAACCGATGAACTGTACCGGTTACCATGTCGTGACGTCCCCTGAAAACGGCATTTGGAGACCAAATTTCCCCTCCCGCGGAGAACATCCGTTCTCCTAGGGAGAGGGGTGCCGCGGAAGACGCCGTTGTGAGACATCGTCTATCACCCCTCATGCAGGGCGCCGATAAGAGCTCTCGCGTCATTTCCCTGCCACATTAGCTACCCCTCCTCTCCCTTCCGAATCGCAGCTTGCATCTTTCCCAGCATCAACCACCAAAATCCATCATCCGGCCGGACCAATAGCCAAGGGGGAGCCTCGTCCATCTGTCCATGCGGTAGAAAGACTGTCGGGAAACTCTGCTACACTAACCACTGCTCGACCTGGTGGTCTTTCTTCCGCGAGCATGGATCCCGCCAAGCTGACTGGCCAGGCTCTCCTCAGCCACACCATCCAGACGACCCCCATCATTGACAACCACGCTCATCCTCTGCTGGATCTCGAGGCCATTGGCCGCTACCCTCTGTTGTCAATCACTACCGAAGCCCACGGAGATGCAATCCATGCTTCATTGACCAGTCTCGCGCACCTGCGCGCCGTCAAGCAGCTGGCTAAGGTGCTCCGTTGCGAGCCTAGCTGGGAGGCGGTGGTGAATGCCATTGAAGCGAAGCGCATTGAGGACTATGATGCATGGGTTGAGGAATGTCTCAATGGCATCGAGTCCGTCCTCGTCGACGACGGGCTGGACGGCGAGAATGCAGTCTACCCTTACACGTACTTCAGCAGTCTCACTCGGAGCCCTGCGAAGAGAATCGTGCGAATCGAAAAGATCGCTGCCGACATCTTCAATGAGTATCTGCCATCTGAAGAAGGCACAACCCGCACGACGGAGGACTCCAACGCCGTCTTCGACAAGGCACTGAAGGCGTTCGATAACAGCATTCTGGAAGCTATCGCCGACCCAGAGGTCGTCGGCTTCAAGTCCGTCATCTGCTACCGCACCGGTCTCGCAATTCCCAGAAAGCCAGATGCTGCCTTCGCCCGCAAGGCCTTCGAGGGGATCTATGCGACTCACACCCAGGGGACGGACACCGCGTTCACTCGGGTCAACCACCCCGGCCTCAATGAGTACCTGGTCCACCGGCTTGCGTGCCTCATCAGAAACACCGAAGGCTCGGGTAAGAAACCCATCCAATTTCACACGGGATTGGGCGACAACGACATCACTCTCACTTCGGCCTCTCCTGCGCATCTTCAAGAATTCATCCGGCAGTACCCTACGGTGCCGATTGTCCTGCTCCACGCAAGCTACCCGTACACGAGAGAAGCCGGATACCTAGCTTGCGTTTACACCAACGTCTACGCAGATATCGGCGAAATCTTCCCGTTTCTCAGTCGTGATGGCCAGGAAACTGCACTCCGTCAAATACTAGAGTTGTGCCCTTGGTCCAAGATCATTTGGAGCACTGACGGACACTGGTTTCCCGAGACCTACCTCTTGGCCGTGTTGCAAGTCAAAGAGGTGATGGAGAAGGTCAGTAGTTACTACATGCTCCTATGTGTGAAGAGCTGGGGCTAACTTACATCAGGTCTTGTGCGAGTACGCTCGGAAAGGCCACATGACTTGGCGAGAGGCGACCCAGCTTGTGAAAGACGTTCTCTTCAACAACTCGAACCACATCTACCACCTAGGATTCTCCTTCAGCCCTGAAGAAAGCCACATGAACCCTCGAAGGCTGTCTGGTAGAAGTGACCTGGATATCCTGGAGGCATTCCTGGATGGCAAGAAGCCACCGCAGTACCTTCGTATCTACTGGAACGACATGACAGCTACCCCACGCGTTCGGGCCGTGCCCATGCGAAAGGTTCTATCGGTGATGAATGAAGACGGGGACTTCTCAATTAGCATTACCAAGGCCAGCCTGGGTCTGCTCCAGAACGACATGGTCGTCGCAGGAGCTTCTGGAACGGGAGAATACCGGCTGCATCCAGACTTCACATCTCTCCAGGAGGGTCCCCGTGATGGCCACATCAGCGTGTTTGGAGACTTCAGAGAGCAGGATGGTTCAGTCGTATCCTTGTGCCCGAGGTCATTGCTCCAACGAGTGGTCGAGAATGCGGCACGCCGGGGTCTCACCTTCCATGTCGGATTCGAGATCGAGCTGCTTCTTCTTGAGCGGATTGATGGACCCGAGAAGTATCGAACATTGAGGAACGACGGACATGCCTGGTCAACCTCCCGAATGATGGACCATCCCGTATTCGTCAAGATCATTGAGCGTGCAGTTGCTGAGCTGGACTCAAAAGGAATCTACATCGAGCAAATTCACCCTGAAAGCGCCGCCGGTCAGTTCGAAGTCGTTCTTCCGCGGGCTCCTCCCCTGGAAGCCGTGGACACCCTCCTTTACGTCCGAGAGGTTATCTCCGGCATTGCTCAGTCAGAGGGCTACAGGATGTCTCTCCATCCAAAGCCGTACCCGAAGTCCTGTGGTACCGCGACACATGTCCACATGTCCATCACCTCCCCCAACGGCTCAAAGCCAGAGACCTACGGACCTTTCTACGCCGGCATCCTCAAGCACCTCCGCGCCATCGCCGCGCTCACTTACAGCAACCCCGTCAGCTATGAACGCGTCCAGGATGGCTGCTGGGCCGGTGGTCGCTGGGTGGCCTGGGGCACACAGAACAGAGAAACACCGCTACGCAAGTGCGAGGACAGCCACTGGGAGGTCAAGTGCCTGGACGGACTCGCCAACCCATACCTCGCGATTGCTGCCCTCTTGGGCGCTGGCGCGTACGGAGTCATGAAGGGCGAGAAGCTAACCTGGGGCGACTGCGAGGTCGACCCTGCCTCTCTGACGAAGAACGATCACAAGGAGCTGGGCGTGGAGCAGATGCTTCCGGCCGGGCTCCCTGAAGCTCTCAAGGAGTTGAAGGGCGACGAGGTCATGAATGAGCTGCTCGGTGAAGAGCTCATTGAGAGATATGCAACGGTCAAGGAGGAAGAGATGAAGTTCCTGGAGTCTCTGAGCGTTGATGAGAAACGCTTGTGGATTCTGGAGAGATACTAAGTGGGTGGCAAGAATGATGTCAAAACGGTTACAATCCAAAACGGGTGCAAAAAAAAAACAGTACTGAAAAGAATAAATCCAGATTCAGAGGTCGTTTCTACTTGCTCTCTTTAATGATCGTCTGCATGGCCTTGACATACTCGTCGACTTCTTTCGCGCCGATAAGTGTGAGGTCTCTTCTCCTCCCTTCGAATACAATGTGTGGAACAGCATCCACTCCATCCATGGCAGCCGTGCGGATCATGTTTCTCGTGTCCATCTTGTTTTTCGTCTCGTCTTCAACAATCGCCTTCGCTTCTGCCTCCGGGATGCCCGCCTCAACGCAAGCTTCAATCAACACCTCCTTCGCACCTTGATCCTTCTCCTGTTCAAAGTACCGACTGTATAGGGTTTCCACCAATCGGTTGGCAATATCGGCACCTTTGGCCTCCTGGAAGTGCTGGATCACACGGTGCGCATTGAACGTGTTCGACATTGTCCCGCCCCAGGAGAAACGAATGCCAACGACTGTTCCAAGCTCGGACATTGTGGCCTCATAGACTGACTGCTTAATGTCGGAAGCATCGTGCTTGGTAGTCACGTACCACTGGCGCTTGTCCTGGGGCTCAGTCGGGAAGTCCGGGTAGAGTTGGTAGGGGCGGAAGACGAGCGTGAAGGAGACGTCGCCAGCTCCGGGCGAGACGGCGATCTCCTCGAGGGCTTTGCCTAGTCTGGATGAATGAACCATTAGAATGGTACATGGAGCTCGAAGTATCAACAATCAAAGTTCTGCAGGACGGGCACTGCTTGTCGGCTGTTTCGGTTGGTAGCTCTCGTCAATGCCAGCACACCTTTTGCCGCCCTGCTGACGCTCCTCCACAGACATAAATCTAGTTCACAAGATGCTCGGATATTTATCTACTGTATTAAACGCCATCGTCTCACCTTTTCTTTGCGATATATGTCCTTCGATGAGAATCCGTTAGCAGACACGCTCGAACGCGAAGACTTGATTTACGTCGCCAACTCACCAAGGACATATGGTGTCGAAGGTGAAGGTTATTTGGGACTTGTACATGTCGAGGAATTTTCTAATGGACGGTTGGTAGTGAGGTTGAATGTGACTGAGCTTCAGCCCAGTTCGAAATCTCAGTAGATGATCGGTTTCGGTTCATGACAAATGCCGCGGGCTGGCTAACCTGTCATGACCCCGCACTACGACGAAGATCACCTTCACCACGTGGTCGATTACATCAATACCAACAAACCAACACCATGTATTTGGAGCGGGATAAATGTGGCCAGATGAAGCCTGTTGGACCATTGTTGTTCTTCAGAACTACTTTTTCATTTTCGCAAGTAAACCCTATTTATGCCTGTTTTTGTCCCCATAGCCCGTTCTCAGCCCCCGGTCTTTGAGTCCCCGAACATTATTCCAGGGATCGTCCTCGGCTCTGATTCGCTGACCGCAAGGATTAGATTTGTCTTAAGCCACATTCGCGGCGATGTATGCTGTATTAACACATGATCAAATCGATTGATGCTTCACAATAAAATCCGCCGACTTTGGGCACTTTCAACCCGATATTGAAGATTACTCCGTGCGTAGACTGGGAAGGAAGTTCGAAGAGAGGGATTTACCCCCATTAATTTCCTAGTCAAGGCCTTTTGCCCGGAACAGTGGGTCACCAGGCCACTGGGAAGTAAAGTCGAAGCGAGGAAACTATTTGCACTAGAATTGAACTGGGTTAAGTCAATCGACGATAAGAGCCACGATAGTTACGATGGGGCATCACGATAGAGGACTACAAAAGCCTTTGATTCTCTTCTCACACGGTCCTGCGCTTAGTCGAATCATCTTCATGAATCAGTCGTAATCTACAGTTTGTAAGCTTTCATCTCTCACAGACATCATCTATTAACAAACACGTAGGGCACCCGCTGTATCAGTGTTATACTTAAGCTACCTTAACCATCAAGCCCATAACCCCCGGACTCCAACACCATGGGTGGAAGTACTATTTTCATCAATGGCCGTATTCTAGCCAAAGCTGGAACTGGCCTCGAAGCCCAGCCCACTTTCGCGGATAGCATGCTTGTCCAAGATGGTAAAGTCATCGCCATCGGCCCTCAAAGTGAGGTAATCCCCAAAGACGCTTCGGAATTCGATGTCCGAAATCTCCAGCAGCGTACGGTGCTCCCTGGATTCATTGATGGACATATGCACCTCCTGCTATTGGGCCAGTCACTACGAAAGCTCGACCTGGTTCGTTGCAAAACAATAGACGACATCCGGTCAACGATCAAAGCTTATGCGGCAGCTAATCCGGATGTGCCAACGATTCTCTGCAAGAACTGGATGCACTCCATGACACCAGGCGGGGTGAGCGCCGCACTGCTGGACGATATCGACCCGCGACCTATCTTCATTGATGCGAGCTCTCAGCACTCTTGCTGGTGCAACTCTGCGGCGCTGGAGAAATTGGGAGCGGCAGAGATGGCGGATCCCCCCGGCGGGAGCATTCATCGAGATGCACAGGGCAGGCCTACCGGAGTCCTCGACGAGGGTGCGATGATGTCTGTCATTTGGCCGTTCCAAGCCGCATCAGCCCCGAAGCGCGAACGCATTCAGGCAATCAGGGCAGCCATCAAAGAGTATAACACTGCTGGTTATACTGGTGTGGTGGAGATGGCTATGGATGAAGAGGCCTGGGATGCGCTCGTCACCTTGAAAGAAGAACAGTCGGATCTATCTATTCGGGTTGTGTCTTACTGGTTGATCAAGCCGACCGCAGATATCGAGGCCAACTCAAAGCAAGTAAAACGCGCGATTGAGCTGAGCAGGATATTCAACTCCAGCAACGACCCGGACCTCCGTATCGTCGGCGTCAAGGTTATTTGCGACGGTATTATCGACGCGTGCACGGCATATCTCTCAGAACCATACGCGCCAGCGGGCCTTCCACCGCCAATCTGGGAGCCGGAACATGTGGAGGCCGTCGTCAAGGAGGCAGACGCTGGAGGACTCCAAGTCGCACTGCACGCAATCGGCGACGCAGCCATCAGAATGGCCATCGATGCGATTGAGAAGAATGGCACCCCGGGACGGCGGCATCGGATCGAGCACTTGGAACTTGCATCGCCAGAAGACGCCCAGCGACTGGGCAAGTTGGGCTTAACGGCGTCTATCCACCCAGTGCACGCCGACCCTTCGATTCTGACGGAGTGGCCGAGACTTCTGGGCGAAGATCGCTGTAAACGGGCCTTTGCGTACCGTGAATTCGCTGACGCGGGGGCTCTGATGGCGATTGGGAGCGATAGTCCTACATCGCCGTGGGCGCCGATGCATAATCTCTATGTTGCGTCTACCAGACGCTCTTCACGGGATCCGAGCTATCCTAAGGTGGTTAACGAGCACTTCAAGCTGGGGTTGTGCGAATCAGTGGTTGCTGCGACTTGGGGCGCTGCTTGTAGCGTGTTTGCCGAGGACAGAGTCGGTAGCTTGGCTGTGGGTAAGCTTGCGGACTTTATTGTCGTGGACATGGAGTGGGATGCCGCTCGGTTGTTGAACGCGAAGGTTGAAGAGACTTGGTTTGGAGGAAACAAAGTCTGGGATTGTAAGAATGAAAGTTGAGAAGTCGTGGAATGATGATGTAGAGATCAAACCTGCTTTAGGTGGGAAACAGTGACTTCATCCATCGACAAGACGGGCCATGTTCCCGCATCTTCGGCGCTATGATGCTACAAGACAAAACACTTCTCCGGATGTCGAAATAAAAGCGTTCGCCCTGCTCATCGCCGGGGATATCCCAACAGACGTTCGACTGTATTACCCCTCAGAGGCTATTGCAAGTCATGAGAAAACAACATCATTAGTTCCGGCCCCGAATGACGCGATGTAAGGGTCGGTAGTCGTGCAAGCTGGGCCCGATCATTATTAATGAGCTGACGGCCGAACACCCCGCCAGCCCGCAAACTCTCTCGGAAGCCCTCACCTTACGTAAATGTCTCATCGGTCTCCGAGCTCTCTCTGTCACACTCTCATTTGCAGGCGATCTCCGTCTTACTCTTTGAATCGTTTTCACTGCAATTGTCTTGGATGAAGCCTAGAGAAGAACGGCCGATAGCTTGTTCTTCGTCTGTTCGCCATCTCGTGATCCCCAATACATCGACTATGATAAGAAATCGAATTGCTGTATCGATCCTCTTCAAAAGACCCACCCCGGCGGCCTCAGCTCCATTCTACTGCGTGAGGAGCTTCAGTCACAGCCCAACCATCATGTCTCGGACTGGCGACCGCGAAGGCGGCAGTGAGTAACAATCCAGCCCTTGTTGTCTTCAAGAGTTTGCTCTTCACTTCCATATGCTAACATCTCATAGAAAAGCCCCTCAACTTCGGCATAGTCGTCTTCCCGGCTTTCCAAGCCCTTGACGTGTTTGGGCCCCTGGACGCGCTGAACCTCTTATCGCGCTCGTACGAAATGAACCTGTCCGTCATCGCGGAGACGCTGGACCCCGTCTCGACGAAGCAGATCCCAGGCGCACAGCAACAGCCCGGCGCCATCCCCGCCACCGGTCCCGCGGTCCCGGCGGCCAACTCCGATTTCGGCCAGACCATCTTACCCACGCACACCTTCAAGACGGCCCCGCCACTAGACGTGCTCATCGTCCCCGGAGGTCAAGGCACGCGGTACGCCGGCATCCGGGCTTCCATCGACTTCATCAAGGAGCGGTTTCCCGAGTTGCAGTACTTGATTACAGTGTGCACTGGCGCAGGCGTCGCGGCACGTGCGGGGGTGCTGGACGGGAAGAGGGCGACAACGAATAAGCTGTCATGGGAGCAGACTATTGCGCTGCGGCCTGAGGTTGATTGGGTGCACAAGGCGCGGTGGGTGGAAGATGGTAATGTTTGGACTTCGTCCGGTATCAGCGCGGGTATTGATGTTACTTTTGCGTGGATTGCTGCTGTGTATGGGAAGGATCTCGCGAAGAACATCGCGGATAGAATGGAGTACACGCCCGTTGAGGATTCAAGCTGGGATCCGTTTGCAGATCGTTGGAATTCCAAGAAAGTGTAGTTATTGTTGCTATTTTACTCTTAATGCTCGCGCATAACTAGTTACCTACACCTCACGAAATGACAACAAGACGAGAGGTTGTCTCCCACTAGCAAAATGTGTCTACCATGCGATGAGTTACATGTTGATTTATCTTCTTCTTCGACAGTTCGTGAACATCCGAAACGAGATCAAAGTGAATATATATTATACACATAGCCACAACTCCTCAAATGTCAGCACTAAAGTTCTCGCAATGGGGCATCCAGCCAGGTAACTGGTAGCATCTAACCTCCCAGCTGCCTTGCCGCCCTTGACTTCGAGTACAAGGTTTCTCAATCTATTATGTACTCAACGTCAGCCGCCTGCACACTGATGTGGCCCGGATCGCGAAGAATAGCCCCTATCCCAATCCGAAAATAGTGTCCTTCCAGACCCGTCGGCGGCAGTATGATAGCCCAGTGGACCTGATGCAACGATTCACTGTGTCAGTAAACACTGAGATGTAAGTGTGAAACTTGAACCTACATAATCACTCAAACTCAGATTGACGGCACTCGGTATGAAGGACTGCAACTCTGTTCTAAGCGGACACTATTAGCAAATGAGAAACAATGAATCAATGAACCAATGCTATCCTGACTTACGCGAAGTCTGCCGCACCAGAGGATTTTAACTGACCCCAAGATGTTTCACTTAGGAGAGCTATTGAGACAGTACCGGAATAACTTCCATCCATGGCAGCTACGCCAATGATTTCAGGCATATCCTGTTGACTTTGAATCGACTGGCAAGGCAGACGTCTCGTGAACCGAAGCAACGACAAGACTGCGGCTAGAGTAGGGTTGTTTTGTGTGTCTTGCTCGTCAAGGGTCAAGGTACCACCTATCCTCGCTGACGCAATGGGGCCGAGAATGTGGAGGGCGCTTGACTCCTCATCGAAACAAATTTTCGGACACGAAATATTCACGGTCATGTCGACTTGGGCTGCCATAAGTGTCTTGGATCCTTCTTTGGAGGCCCATGACCACGTTGGCCAATTGAACGTCTCTTCAGTCTGTTCATATTTCATCATCCAAAGCAGGTGTGCCGGAAGGTCCGAACCAAAGATACCAATACAATACCGGTCTTGGGAGCGTTCTTGGTAAGCGTTCGCAAGTCCCTGTAAAGCCGGTAGACGATCGGTCCTAATGGTCAGGTTTTGGTCGGAATATTGCTGCAGTATGTTGTTCCAGTTGTCATAGTATTCAAAATCATCGTTGCTTCTTTCTGTACACTGAAGCATCTTGCACTTCCAACACATGCCTCCAGGCATGTAGTAAACAGTCCTTCGTGCGAGATGTGTTTCTTGCAAAGCCCAGCCACGCTGATTCAATGGCCCAAACGCAGGGCTCTCCTCGTAGGGATTGCGAAGCGAAATGCAAACTGTGGCACCATCGGTTCCCGAGGATGACTCGTAAGGGATTTCGACAGCGACAGGACATCGCGGCTTTGAGGAAAAGCAACCTTCACTTGGGTCAGAAGCGCCAGATGCGGCAATGACAAGGTAGGCAGTCTCATAAACAGCAGACATTCGGCTGGATTCTGCAGCCCAGTCTGACTTATCATCCTGGATTATGCAGAGTGAATCGATCCAAAGGTACCGGACGCCAGTTTCGCGAGTGATCTCGATGGCGTCCTTAAACGTTTGAGGCATACTGCCCCATTTGATGCTCTTGACATGCTGATCATAATTGTCTTTCGTCGTCTTGACGTTGTGTTCACCAGTGCCCCAGCAGTAACTTAGAGCGCAGAAAGTGCCTCTGCGTCCACGGCTTTCTAGAAGTCGGACATGATTATTACGCACATCGCCAACGTCAAGCACACGCGTGGGTAAAGGAGGGCCGTTGATATCGTCAACGAAGGCCCCGGATATGGTATGACGGCATTCTGGATGCCGATCAAGGCACAAGCTGATCCAAGATCGAATGAGGCCGAATGCTTCCGGGCAGCAATCGCTCGACAGTTCGGGTACATCTGTAACTTCTCCAGCGATGGCGACAGGATTGTCTCGAGGTTCCTTAGTTGTGAACGTTGAAAGACTCGCAGTAACTTTACTTACCATAGAAGGTCCAGACAGAGAAATGTCTCTGAGGGCCAACCAGATGTCCATCTATCAAAGGAGTGATTCTCAGCTGACTGAGCGTGTCAGAGAGCATACCGGCATAACTCCCATCAACAAGCTCATCTGGATAGTTGCAAAAGTACAGACTGAACTCTGTAACCTTTGCACTGGGCCCAAAGGTGTCGCAACAACGATGATGATCAGCAATCATTTGACAAAGGCGACAGCCTCGCGACGCAGGCCAAAGGCCTTCCCGTTTGTCATCTGAGGAGTGTGAAGGTAGTAAACTGGCCGACGACTCTGACCCGTCGACTGAAGTCGTGTCTGAAAAAGCTTCTATTGAAGAAATGCTCGATTCGCACTCTTCAGTTTGTCTCGGAGACGGTGTCGAAAAGGAAGACTTCTGACCGACGGGACACGGCGGCGGCAAAGCCGAGACAGTATTGGCACAGATTCGCGTCGGAGGCAGGAATGAGCTCCATTTCCGTTTTGTTTCTGACGCTATCCTGTTGCAGGTTTACCCAGTTTGTAGGGCTGGGACGAACGATCGTGTACGAACAAGCCACGTTGAATAAGGTAATTGTTTTGCCGTTAGATGTTGCTGTTGCGTCAGGCTGAGAGAGGACCTCATGTTCTTATCTTACGCTTCTACCCCTCCTTTTCTCGCCCAAGCGGCCCAATAGCTTTCCTGGGTAAAGAGCACTGCATGCTGACACTCCATTTGGCAGACTAGGCCAGCCTGATCGAGCGGCAGCGACAGTGGTGCCGGGTCCACAAGCCGAACCAACAATGAACAATCAGACCAGGGCGAATTGATGAGAGATACGACCAAAATACTTTTACGAAGCCACCACTGCAAATCCATATTCATAGAAACATCACTGTCTGAAAATCGAGTCTTGCCTATCCGCTTTGTGACTTGTTTCCCATATTTACATGGGCTACCTCGAGGGTAAAAGCTCAACGGTGCCTCAGACGTGCGAAATCATCAAAAGAAGTGGCGATGTCTCTTTGTCTGCTACTATGGCTCATCATGTTATCAACTGTCTCAAACACATGCATACATGTCCCCCTGACTATAAAGTCGACTGTAGACCGTCATCGGTCCCCGACAGACCAAACTCTTATGATCAGAACTACTTGGTCCAGGATATACCATCGCGTCGCTCAAACAGGATAATTCATACTCATGAATCACACCTTGACTATTCGTGAATAAATACTTCATGTCATTTTTGGTTTCGTGGAACAGATCCATCGCGGTTGTCTGGGTCTGGTTGCCTAAAAGTCTTGGATGATCCACATGTAGAAGCCTATTTGGCACAGTGACCCTTGGCATCCACTCAAATACTTGCAGACGCATTTCTGAGGGCTTCAGTCCCGTCGCTCTCCTGCCAGAGACTATTTTTTGATTCAGTTGTCTGAAATTTGAAAGGCAGCGGAGCGAGCTTAATCACTATATCAAATATTGTGTTGGGTCTGGTGTGTGTGGGGTCTGTGTCCTGTCGAAAAGGGTCTACGAATACCTTTGGTTGGTTTTTTCGAAGTATCCTAATCAAACAGAGAGACGATGCAAGAAGAAACCAGTGGTTTTTGACGCTGTATGTCGTTAGCATGAACGGCAGGCAGTCTCAGAAAACCGAATGGCCAAAAGATTGAACAAGCGATTCGTCTTTTTTTTTTTCCAGTAGCTACTTAGGTATGTCCATCCTGCATAACAGCAAAATCATACAAAGATCAAACGCCAAACACGATCCGAATTCCACGGGATCAGCGCGGCGGCGAATACTCGCCTCCAAGCTCAATCAGTGGGGCCGTCGTAGGGAGCTCGGATGGTTGTCTTGAGTATCCAGGCGGCAAAATCCTCTGCGAATGCAATTCCTTTCTCTCCCCGCTGTTTAGCTCGGCCATGTTGGCCATGCTGTCCATGTGGGCTGTGTTGGCCGTGTTGCTGGCGCCCCCAGACTTGGCAGCTTTCCTCCTCCTGAGCCAGATGAACCAAGTCAGCCCTAGAATCATTACCGCAGCAACGCTTCCGCCAACGGCACCCCCAATCGTTCCAGCATTGCTTGAAGCATTACCGCTTTCTGCGGCAGTTGTGGACTCAGGGAGAGCCTGAGTTGGTGTCGTGGTTGCCGATGTGGTGAATTCCGATGTTGTTGTTGCCGATGCTGTGGTTGCTGACGTTTTGGCAACAACTTCTCCGTCCACAATACGCATTCCCAGCCCAGCTTCGCAGCATGATCGCGCCTGTTCATAATAACCACAACAGTACGTTTGCTCATCCCCTTCCCCGTCATTGCAGCCTGTTACTGGCTGATCCATTTCGTTCATCGGAAGACTATCAATGCCTATCACAAGAACAACGGGTTACTAATGTCCAGTCTTGCAAAGTACAGCTCTTCCAAAGTCCTGCCCTCGAAATCGTTCCGCGAGACTCAGGGAAACAGTGTTACTTACCAGTTTCATTTGGGGAAATGCAAAGCTTCAAACATCCCGGGGATTCCCAGGTTGAATCCGTACAGCTCCCCCGCCAAAGTACGTTGCTAGAAGGCTCCCAACAAAGCCCGGAGCGTTGGCATCTGTCCTTGTTGTGTGTATTGCAGCACATGCTAACCCCGTCCTTTTCGCAAGGATCGTACTCATTGTCGCCAATGTTGGCGAGGCTATGGCGATCGGTGCCATTGGGAACGAAGCATGCACCCTTGGCATTTGTGGCTGTTGCAAAGAAAGCGACGAGGACGATGTGCGGAAACATTGTAATAAGAAATGATAAGGATAGACTCCAAAGTGCACTTCAAAGATTTTGAAGCAGCCAATAGTTTGAATTGGGCAAACAGGAGTAAATCCAAGCAGTGAGTCTGACCCTAAGGTAGTTGAGGGGGATAGGTGTTGGAAATTCGCGGGCCGGCCATCTGTATGCGTGGACTGGTAGTACAAATACAAGCCTATGGTCCCACAATAGGCAGTGATTGAAGTGATATCCTCCTCCTTTCGCAAACATGAATATCGCCAAGTCCTGCAGGTCAGAAGTATGATGCCGATCTCGGAATTCTTGGCAGTCAGAGAAAGAGATAATCCACCACTCTCGAGAAATGAAGGACCAGAACGGAGATTTGATACGATGGAAGTTGGTCGTTGGAGGCATTCTCGCACCCACAGGGGGAAATCAGGCGACGAATCGGGGCGCTTGCTTAGACAAGGCTCGCAGCCTGATCTTGGATTTTCGTTCTAAATCAAGCTTAATCACAGCGGCTGAGGCACACCCTGGTCGAATGGCATGTTCTCTGTTCCGCTTCCTTCCAGGCTGACCGCTTAGCTCCCATTGTTACAGTTGAATAATGAAGCCTGGTTATTGATTCATACTAACCGCAACAAACTTTTACCGTTGATAAATGCTTGGCGTGGCAAGTGCGTAGTTTTCTCTCTACCCCACAAAATTCCATCTTTGACCTCTTTTCCCCAGCCCCTTGCCATTCCGATGCGTCGAAAGGTCCCTGAGTCTCGGTCTTGTAACTCAAGTAGCAAAACATACAGGCTACCCTCATCACCTTTCCTTTCTCTTGCTGGCATACAGAATAGGGTTGACGTGGAGTTTTGCTGGTCGAAATTTGAATGATAAGTGTCCAGCATTACGTGAGGCTGGGGTTCTCGGGCCATAGAATCAGACAGGATGCTGACGTTTGTGCCGTTGACGACCATTTCCCAGTCCGCTGTGGTGCATGTAGGAGAAGACCGATGAGGTATTAGCTTCAGTGTCTTCAATTCGCCCCATATTCTCAGCCAGCCGCCTCTTATGAAACCCGTTGTATCTGGTGTAGCATAGTCGAGGTCGTAGTCTTCGACCGTAATCATCACATCTGTCTCCGGTACGTCAGGAAGTCCGGGATTAACATTGCCGGATGTCGATCCCCAGGACCAGCTCGGCGCTGTGTATGTAACCGGTCCTCGATCACGAGTATCTACCAAATCTGCATGAGACCGGTCCTCGATCTCGAATCGGTGAGTAGATATAGACACCGACCAGAGCAGCTCCCGATCTAGGTATTTGCGCCACATTCCGGCAACATACTCATCTTCAAGGGATTTCATAACTTTCTTCGCGATTGCAGAAAGAGCAACGAGCTTATCTTGCTGAAATGTGAGCTCACAGGATGTGTATGCCTTCACTACCTCAGCCCAATAGAGGTAGACGTTGAGACTGTTGTCGGGGGTGGATTGGTTGCGGAGCCCGAATCCTTTCAGACTATTCAAGCTCGGCCGGAGGTTAACAGGAAAGTCGTCGGGATAAAACTCAGCGGTCTCTGTGCAGAGACACTCCCAAGCTACTTGGCGTTCCCCAAAGTGTAATATACGAGGCGATAAGAGCCTTTCCTGTAAGACCCATGCTCTTTTGTTGATTGGAGCCTGTGACACTTCGTTATCCCAAAACGTGTAGTCTACTACAAGGTGCCGGACAAGTTGGCCATCAAGAGGCAAGTCAGCCATCTGAAGTGTCAAGCTTTTGCTGCTTCGATTGTGAAACATTGAGCTGTGACCATTTGGGGCGTGTGTTGCCGATATGTTGCAGTATGACTTGCCATATACCTCTCCCATCCGTGTTGATTCTGATCTCCAATCAGCAAGTCCATCACCTTCCTGGATAATGCACAATGAGTCGATCCAAAGGTATCGAACCCCCAGCTGCCGACTGACCCATACTGCGTCTTGATATAGCACTGGCAAGTCTCCCAGTGGGAACCCTCTGGTCAAAGACACGTAGTTCTCTGTAGTCAGACGCATACAGTCTACTGATCCCCAGCAATGACTTAAAGTCATGTACGGACCGTGAGGCTTAGAAATGTTCGTATCGGTGATCCAGCATTGCATGTTTGAGTCCCTTTGAGAACCGCAGTCGAGAAGACGAGTCGGATACCACTGAGTGTCTGCTGGACTTGTCTTGGAGCACAGTTCGTGGGTTTTAATGCATGTATGGATCCATCCTTTTGCAGTGACAATAGTTTCGGGGGATTTGGTGCTCTCAGAGTGGAAATCAACAGAAGGATTGAATGCTGGGGGGGTATCTATCTTGTCATCAGCGACGCTCGCACAAACATCACTTCCATGACTGTAGCACACCGTGGAATGGCTTCAACAACAATGCCAGACGCCAGTACGCTCTTCTCTGCGGTAGCAAATGTGGGTTAACGAGTGCCGCGTCGAAGGCAACCTGCCACAGGAAGCAGTTGGGGTGACCGAATTGCGCCCCATCGCATATGGAAATAACTGTGATGGGACTGATGATGTCACTTGTCTCGGCTTTTTCTGAAGGCAGATTTGGTACAACGGTATTGTCTGGTTGGCCATCGGAAACCGCCGCTACCAGCTGCCTTTCCTCGGGGTCTAGCACGGCCCATAGGCGATTGCAAGCATAGCACCCGGCATCGACGGACCTCTTTAGGCTTCTACAGCTCAGGTGGTGAGGGCTTCCTTGCGCTTCTGAGATGGGACAGGTGTACAATTCTGGCTTCGCAAGACAATCTTGACAGACCGGACAGACAAGACTCATTGCGTCGACGTTTGAAGTCTTTCGCTACGGAAAGCAAAACTGAGAAAGAGCAAGATAGCGTGACGAGTGACGAATGGACGATTACAGATGACAGAAGAGGGGTTCAGACTCACACTGACCAATTGATAGGATCATCAGAATTTTATTGGTTGGAAATTACCGAGGATGCTTCAGGTCGAGATATGTTGGCCGGTACCACTGGGCGAATAAAACACACCACTGGCGCATGGTGATTTTCCTTCCCCATATAGCCTGATAATGATTCCTAATGGTGATCAAGCTAAAATGTTGAATCACGAACTGCTTGGAAGAATACAAGAAGGTTTACAGACGCTTTGAGTTTGATATTCGGCATACTCGGATATAAGAAGTCAGCAAGCAAGTGCTTTCTCGTCTGCTTTACAATTTGTTCCCCATATTCACATGAACCGCCTTGATTTGCGAGTATGCCTCAAGGCCAGCCTCACCAAGCTCCCTTCCAATACCGCTCTGCTTCACACCTCCAAAGGGCACCCTAGGATCACAATCCTGACTGCTGTTGACCCACACCATACCGGATTCGATCTCAGAGGCGACTCTGTGTGCCTTCTCAAGGTTCGTCGTAAACACCGCGGCCCCAAGGCCATAGACGCTGTCATTAGCAGTAGCGATCGCCTCTACTTCCTCGGTAAACTTCTGGATCACAACCACAGGGCCGAAAATCTCCTCCTTCCAGATCCTCATGTCACTCTTCACGTCTGTGAAGACGGTTGGGGCGACGTAGTAGCCCTTAGGAAGATGCGCTGGTCTCTCTCCTCCAGTCTTGACCGTCGCGCCCTCCTCTCGACCGATCTTGATGTAGGAAAGGATGCGCTCGTGCTGCTGCTTCGAAACCTGAGGGCCCTGGTATGTTGTCTCATCCCACTGGTTGCCGACCTTGCTGGTCTTCTCGACTTCCTCGACGAACTTTGCAACAAACGTATCATAGACGTCTTGCTGGACCAGGATCCTGGAGGTAGCTGTGCAGATTTGGCCCTGGTTGGACATAATTCCCAGATGGGACCATTTCACAGCCTGCTCCATATCGGCATCGTTGAAAACCAACAACGGCGACTTTCCACCCGTCTCCAAAGTGATGTTTTTCAGTGTCGCTGCTGCCATCTTCATGATGTTTGTTGCTGTTCCCGTTGATCGTGAAGGCGACCTTATCGACTAGGGGGTGCTGGACGAGGGCGACGCCGGCGTCCTTGCCGAGACCATTGATGAAATTCACCACTCCCGGGGGAAATCCCGCTTCTTTAATGAGACGACCGAGGATGAGGATACTCAGAGGGGTTTGTTCAGCTGCCTTGAGAACGACCGTGTTACCACATGCCAGCGCCGGGCCCAACTTCCATCTGAGAGTTGTCAGTCTTGGGGAATATTATCGCAAGCGAGTCTTGACTTACGTCGCCATGGAAAGCGGATAGTTCCATGGAATGATCTGGCCGACAACTCCAACCGGTTGTCGAACGGTATACGCAAACTTGTTGGGGACGCTGATGGTTTGGCCAAAGATCTTGTCGCACCAACCGCTGTAGTAACGAATAACGCCGACGGCTTCAACGAGGTCATTGGTCAGAGCCTCCGTGTACGTCTTGCCTGCATCACAAATGGTTAAGACATTGGATGAAGAGGTGTTTCTCTCAGCGCCATTTTGACTCACCATTGTCCCACGCGTCGACTGTCGCGAAAAGCTCCTTGTTCTCCTCGACTAGGTCGGCCAGGCGTGCCATCAGAATACCTCTGTCTGATGCAGGCAACTCTTTCCACGATGGGTTCTTGAGTGCTGCCGCAGCGGCTTTCACGGCCTTATCGACATCATCCGCAGAGGCGGCGTGGACTGATGCGATGACCTCCTCTGTTCTGAAGTAGGGTGTGAGTTTGATATCCTTCAAAATTCCCTGGAGGCTGGTTGTTGTACTTACGCTGGGTCAATGGCGTCGATTTTCTGGCCGTTCGAAGATGGCACGAATTCGTTGTTGATAAAAAGGCCGGTTGGCTGGCTCCACTTGCGGCCGTTGGGAGCCGTGAGCTCGACATAGAGATCTCCCATTTTTGCAGCTGGTGGGAAATGAGGGGATTGGATGTGGTGCGTTTGGTCGGCGCTTTTGCTTTGAGGTATCGATGTTTTGGGCAATATCAGGAAAAAGTTGATGCGGGATGTGAAGGACCTGCAAAGCTAGCTTTGAGATATTCAATGCGAGCTCATTTGAGACGTGATGTGGTAAGATCCAGGCTACGATTTATTTTATCGAGGACCGAACTCGGCCTCAGCAGAAGTCCTTTACTCCGACACTCCGACTTGTGACGCACTATCAAGTCAGCTTCGGCGTGGCCTGCCGGGCTGCCCCTCCCCCGCAGTGGAAAGCTCACATCAAGTTACATTCCAGTGAAAGCTTGACATGTGCATGAATGATCCATGGCCTGCAAGATTCACCTGCCATATCTGTATTGTCTATAACTCTCCGATTGTCTTCCTCGTCCGAATCTGTAAACGCGTCTGGGATACCAACCTCATCGCGGACACCTTCCTAATAGATGCCTTCATGATGGTGAGGGGCAATAAGCAGCTCCAAGTTAGAATGAGGGGCAACAACCAACCCCACCATCATTGGCGATAAGGGGGTTGATAGCTGGCGTGGTCCCTGAATTACCCCTCCATTTGCGGACTGGGCAGCTTCAAGTAATGAGAAATCAGAGCCTGTAGTCCAGCTGAATTGTGATGGTGTCAGACTTGATTATTTGGGCCGCTTGAGTGTTTTGTGTGTGATGTGAGAATGACTTGATTTTTATCTATCTACAAGCTTTAGATTTGTGCAGCAAATGACATTGTTTAGAGCTTGCTCTGCTGTACCTCTGCCTCGCGCTCCACCGCCTTCGGAATTTCGTCTAGCAGACTCTCGCCCGCAGGCGCCCATCCGAGCAACTCCTTGCCCCTGACGGCCTCGCTACGCGCATTGGTTCCAAAGAGTACGGCGCCATGGGGGAGCACAGTGTTTGCATCTTCGGGACCGAGGACCTCGACGTCGTCTGAGGGAATGAGCCCCTTCTTTGCGGCGGCCGTAGCCACAAGCTTTGAGATCTCGCCAAATGACTGCAAAAAAAAAACAAAAAAAAAAAAAAAAGACGTTAGCAAGAGCACCAGAACTTAGACAGTGGATCATGGTCGAGAACTTACAATCTCGCCCAAGCCAGTGAGGTACAGGCCGTTCTCATTCCACAACTGTCCATCGGTCTTGCCCTCAACAGCCTTCTCAACCAACTTGACAAACAGCTGGCTGACGTCCTCAATGTGCACGTTGCCCCAGCGGCTCAGACCCTTTCCGACCTGGACGCCTCGCTTGCGCTCCAGCGTTGCCTTGGCCAGCGCGGGGACCTGGACACTGCGCGTGTTGCCGGGACCAAGGCCCTGGCCGTAGATGATGGGCGGGAAGACCAGCGCAGTGTTGATTTTCGATTCTTCGGCCGCGACCTTGAGGATGTAGTTGTCGACGGCGCGACTCGGGTGGCGCTGAATGATAGAGCGGATGTCGGCGATGCCGGTGAGATCGTTGAAGACGAGGTCGCTTCCGTCGCCGGGGACGCGGTTCTTGTCCGCCAGTTCAGCAGCGGCGAGAGCGCTGGCACCAGAAACTTGGATCCAGTGTGCTACGCAAGTATGTGAATCAGCACAAGTTGAAAATGATCGCAATCAGCAGCGAATGGGACAAGAACACTGGAAAATTGCTTACATGGCTTCTGATTAGAGGCGAGGGCCTTGTGGATAGTCTCGACGCTCTGCAGGTGGCCAGTTGATGCCAGGTCTGGAAGCCGTCATTAGCAATCCGAACAACGCATTTGAGGCATGGCCTGCAAAAACTCACGAAGAATAACATCAGCGTTGGAGGCTTCGCGAGCCAAAATGTCGGCGCTGTCCAAGTCTCCCTCTACAACCTCTACGTCCTTAAATGTGCCGGTAATAATCTTGCCCTTTGCGCTGTCGCGCACCAGTGCTCTGATGGCATACTCCGGATGCGACTTGGTCAACAGCGACAGGACAGTGCCGCCAATGTAGCCTGTGGCTCCGGTCCTGATCCTCTAGTCAGCGCTTAGTTGCACTTACACGGGGCTTTTGAGGCAGTCTGTCAGTGATTCCTCGACGGCCGACTTACAGGAAGATCTTTGCCATTGCGTCGTTTTCGTAGCAGACGGGTTCAAAAACTTGGGTAGCGAACAGCAATTGAGGGTGAAAGCGCATGAGGAGAGATTGAGTTATGTACCTTGCTTGAAGCTCTATGTCCTGGCATGTGCAATTGGATATATATGGCGTCGACGAGCACCTCGGGCTCGCCTTCCAAACATGGGGCAGTACAGGGGGTCCAGATTACCAATGCAGTAGCTGTCTACGCGCCCTGTCGAATTACACAATCCACTACTTCATTGCGTCACGGCGAACATCGCTGTTGTCACACCAATTGTTCACGATAATTCTGTTCAGCTGGTCCACTTCAACATCTTCTAATGCTATTTCATCTTTCGAGAACAATCCATCATGATCGTGATTATTTCAGCGCCAAGTTTTCGCCCGACATGTCCATCTCATGATCCCACGAGAGGGCCTACCGAGCCTATGATAGCCGCTTGAACACGCTCTCCAGCACTTCGAGGAAAATATCGGCTATTTGTGGAATTAGCTCGGTGCTCTCCGATTGAACTTTGGTCAGCAATCTTACCATGATTCTTCTGGAAAACCAGCATTGGTCTCAAGCGGATGGCGGCGTCACCGCTGCCGCCCATGTTAACACCTTTAGCCTTGGCTAGCGCCAGCACCTCTTCTCTCCTTGGCGCATCCCAAGCGATGAAGGTACCGCGGTCTTTACCGCGGAGGTTCTGGACGTGTTGCGGGTATTTGCCCGCCAGCTTCTCCAACTCGCCAAACAGATATCCTCCAACCTTCGCGGTATGCTCAACTAGGCCATTCTTCTGGATTTCTCCGTAGATAGCCTTAAACAATAGCGCTCGGACAGGGTCGCCCATCCAAGTGTTGAATTGACGGTATGGCTTGTCCGGCCGCAAGTCAGCATCGCCAAAGTAGAAGCCTGCAGCCTGGGCCTTCTTGGAGAAGGTCACCATATCCGGCGGCGAAGACAAGTTCCAGTGTTCATGAGCCCAGAACTTTCCAGTCGCTCCCACCCCAGTCTGAACCTCATCGACAATCATCAAAGCGCCTTTGCGCTTCGTGAGCTCTCTGAGACCTTGGAAGAAGGCTGGCGAGGCGTGGTTATCACCACCCTCTGATTGGATAGGTTCAACAACGACTGCAGCAACTGTCTGCTGGGCCTCGTCCAGCAAACGCTCCGTCTCTTCAAGGCATCTCTTCTCTTCGGCTGCGTTCTCAGCAGCAAACTGGTCCAAGGGATATTTCAACTCGGGGAAAGGTGCAACGGGCCAATCGAAGGCAGGCACGTCAAGCTTGTGGATGGGTTTACTTCGCGTCGTCGACAAGCTGCCAAACAAGCGACCATGAAAGCCCTTTTGGAACGACATGATGGAGTACTTCTTCGCACCAGGTGCTTGATTCACCATAACGGACTCGAGCTCAGCAGCACTGAAGTCGGCCCCACCACGCTCTTGTGTGCCTTTCCAGATGCAGGCCGCCTTGTACGCTGTCTCGTTCGCATCGGAACCGGTTGTGGCAGTAAAGACCTGGTTGAGACCTTTGGGGGCGGCTTTCAGAATGCCGGTCTCCAGCAGCTCCGCATAGTCTGTTGAAGGAAAGTTTCCAAGTGCTGGCCTACTGGCAATTGCTCGGATCATCGCAGGGCTGGCCGACGCCTTGTTGAGTTCTGGGTTGTTGTAGCCGAGGGGAATCGAAGCGATCTGTGCGAAACTGTAGAACAACTCTGATCAGAATTAGACTTCCGGTCAACAAGGTAGGCAGACTTACACATCGAGGAACTGATTCCCGTCGGCATCCACGAGACTTCAATTGATTCAGTTCAGCGGGATTTCATCCAAGGAATATACGTAACTGGCTTACTAGTTTCCAATAGACTTCTCATAGTCGACAAGTGTGTTTGCGCTGCGGGTGTCAAAGACCTGTTCCAGCTTCGCGAGTCCTTCCTTCACTTTGGGCCCCGGCACCGACGAAGAGACAACTCTTGGTCCGGAGGGTTCGCCTTGGAAGGCAGCGGGAGCTTGGTTGTAGACCGCGGCAGAAAACCAGCGACCACTGCTTTTCTGCTGAGGGCAACGCCGTGTGGCAGCTGGCAGGGTAAAAGGGCGGGAATGTCGGAGACTGGCCATCATGACTCTGCGGTTGAAGTCGAATATCCAACACCAACCCAGCAAATCAGGAGCCCCTAAAATCCTGATCTCTGGGTTCAAGAAGGCTTTTGAGCCAACTGTGGACTTACACAAGCTGTCCTAGAACACAGCTCGTCGCGCAAGCATGCCCATCAACTGGTGGGTCTTCTTGGTACTTGCTTCTTCCCCTTTTTGTACGTTAAAGAAGGCGCATAACTTCAACGGCATGCCCGATCAGCTTTGAAGCCATCCCATGACTAAAGTCCTGGGGAAATCAGTGGTCGGGTCGCCGTTCCGGCATCATCCTAGGCCGAGAAAGTCCGGCCCGGCCCCATCAATTGGCTTCCCCACATCCGCTAGCGCCGATAAGTACGTCGCGGAAACCTTCCTCGTTTTGAAAGGCAGGGGAAAAGGAGCCAAATCTGGTATCTTGACTCTTCTCACTTCACACAACTGCCCCGTGATCGCTGCAACACGTTCTTGGCTTGTCTCCAGAAAGCGACTCCGCCAACATCGAAACCCCGCGATACGACGACATTTTGACTCCGCCATTTTCCCCGCTGACTTTCCTTTAAGTGACAACAAGAAGCCTCGGAATCAGGCCAGTCGGGAATACAAGCCTGAAATGCTCCTCGCCTCTACCTCCTGAGAACAGCCAGCACGTAATACGACAATCAACCGCTTCTGTCTATCGCTTTGCCCTGCCTTGCCTCATCGACAATGCCTGCCACGACCAGAAGCAGAGGGCCCAGTAATTCCGGGGCGGCCACCCGGAAGAATCAGCAGAGCCACAAGCCTTCTCGGGGAAAGCCACAGTCAACAGCAGCAAGCAATAACGCAAAGAGGGTCCCGCGGTCGAGGACGTTTACTGGTTGCCGTACCTGCAGAAGCCGACACCTCAAGTGCGACGAGGCCCGCCCGATATGTTCCTCCTGCCGCCGTCTGAATCTCGTCTGCGAAGGCTACGACGGCCAGCTCCTGTGGGTTCCGGATCCGCTATGCTCGGCCTCGGGCGACCAGAAGCATGCTTCCTCTTCGCATCGAGGCACGTCGTATCGATACCCGCTCTTCACCGAGGATGAACGCAACTCTATGGCCGTCGAGATTGTCGAGAGCATGGGCGATCGCTCGGCTGGCGACATTGTTCTCGACCTCGACGAGAAGAGCGTTCACGGCGTGGACGAGGTATGCTTGGACGGTCCCTTTGGTGTATTCAGGGCGTTCGAAGGCGATTCAATCACGAATTTAGACGCGTCCTCTTCCCCTCTGCTGCAACAATCGGAGAGTTCCCCTACTTCGTCACCAGTCGAGGCCTTGCCCGACCTTGTCGGCGGCGAGCTGATAGATGATGACGTTGAAGAAGTCGTGATTGAGCCATGGTCCGTTCACAACGACCATCTAGCGATAGAACCGTCGTTTCTGCCTGGGCATTTTGACGGTTTCGGTACAGACGCCATGATGAACCTCGGACAACCATGGATGCATGGTGAAGGTACAGGAAGCCTCGGCCATATGATGTCAATGGACGGTTCCTTTTCAGCATTGGACTTGCTTTTCTCTCCCACCTCACCGCGGACTCCTGCTATGGCCCCCGTAGACCAAGCCCAAAATCATCACATAGAACACCAACAACAACCAAACCAACTACAATTACCAGATCAACAGCAGCAAAACACTGACCACGAGCAAGAAGATACCAACAACGTCACCAGCCCACCATCGGACATGAACTTACCAATACCGCGCAAGGTTTCCACGCCCTTCACTAATAACCTTCCTGGTGTTACACCATGCCTACCAACACATGCCGCATCTCTCCTACGATACTATAAGTCCATCGACTCACTGTCTTCCGTGAAAGGCATGAGAATATCACCCTGGCAGCTTTGGCTTCTGCCTTGCGCATTAGAAACCTTTGCCGAGCTTTCTCTCTGGAATACCACCACCCACACCAGACATAGCATTCTCTGTACATTACTGGCCAGGAGCGCCTTTCACTTGCACAGGTCGCTCAAGGCGGATGAGAAGGCAGCATCACAGTGGTTGGAGGTCGGTCTGGACTACCAGAAGAGCGCACAATCGCACCTGAAGATGGCGTTACAAAGCGAGTCAGACGAACCCAGTCAAGCCAAGTACAATGAGATTCTCATGGCCATCCTTGCCACGGCCATGGTTTCGGTCAGTATTTCATCCGCACCTTCATCAATCGACCTGATATCCTAACTATTGCACAGGTACTCTACAACGGCTCACGCGCGGTCAAAATCTTTCTCCTCGACGCCGAACGCCTCATCCGTCTCCGAGGCCTATCGATGCCCAGGTCCTTCAACATTCGTGTTCTTCATCACGTCTACACACACTTGCGTGTCATCGCAGAAAGTACCGATATATCTATCGACAACGCTCCGAAGACAGGCCAAGCTCTATCAGCACAGGCCCAGGCACAAGCGGCAACCGAAATGGCCGTCTCGCTCCGCAAATTTCGCATTGCAGAAGACTCTCTCGGCGCCGACCTTGACATCTCTCGCGAGAAGCCTGCTGAAGTTGGATACGCCGACATCCACCTGGATATTTCGGGCCATTGGCCTGTCACGATGTACCCTGATATCTATGGCGTGCCCGAGTCTCTGATGACTCTACTGTCTCAGACTATCAGCTTCGCCAATGAGAAGGCCAAGTTAGAGGCCATTGCACTGTACGACCCTCGCGTCTCGGCAGGCCTGTCAAGACATGTCAAGATGCTGGAGCAACACATCTGGTCGTGGTCGCTTGACTCTTCCGATAATCAAAGTGGACCCAGTAGACCTCGGGAACTCATGAACAGGGACGCTAGGCTCGTTGATCACCCAATCATCAAGTCATTGACACTAGCAATGCACCAGGCGTTGATCATCTACTTCTACCGCAGGGTGTACAACATGAGCGCCATGGTCATCCAAGATGCCGTGCGCAAGACTCTGGATTATATACAGCCCTGCCTAGAGGAGACTGCAGACGACCATGACTTTGCTACCAGCATCGGATGGGCCGGTTTCATTGCCGCCTGTGAAGCTACGACACCTGATCTTCAGGAGCGAGGAAAGCTGATTTTGGAGTCTATTGATACCCAAGGTGTCATTTTTGGGGCGGATAAGCCGAGCGTATTGGCTCAAAGCGTTTGGGATAAAAGAAAGGAGACAGGGGACTGGACTTTGAGCTGGCCAGATTTGATGCAAAGCAGCATGACAAGATGATATAAAATGAATTTGACGCTGGCGAATTTGCTTGAAGAAAAGCCTTTTCCTCGACTGGCGGCTTCATGCCGCGCTCCATGTTTGATGGGTCCGGAGGTACAGGTGACGACGCAGAGTGGATGACCATCACACCATGGGGTAATTGCACTGGCACTGTCAAGGCAGTCCACTGCGAGAGATCATACAAGCGTAGTGCATTTTTTTATCCATTTCAGTGTTTCCGCGGCATCGCGCTGACATTGTTGAATGGATCCGGTCTTGTTTCGGCTTCCGCGGAGGACCGGAGCGGAACGGGCGGATTGATGCACTCGCCGACGCCCGGTTTCTGATCCATTGCCGGTCCGTCTCGGTCAGTCCTTAAATACCAATACCTGCCCATTCATCCCATCAGGAAATAGCTCCGTGAACACCCGTTTTGTTTTACGTCTGTCAGCATTCCATCGTCATATCCGGTGCCCCAAAAAGCCCGAATTGGTTGCCAACACTAAAGTCTTGAACGCGTCCCAAAATGGCATCCGACTCCGACTATTCGCCAGCGCAGCTACTTGAGCACGCCCAGACTGATGTACGGCTCCCCGTAGCAGAGCCATTCCTCTCGACTGTTCTCGCCCGCCCCCCTTTCATAAACGTCGCCGGCACGTTCAATACCAGAGACGTTGGATTAGTTCCGGGTAGCCCTATTCGGAAAGGTTATGTGTTTCGCTCTGGGGCTCTTGAAACCCTCGACGATGTCGGCAAGCAGCAGATAGCAGATCAACTCGGCATCAAGAGAATATTCGATTTGAGAACGAGCCGTGAGCGGGAAAAGTATCCGGAACCAGATGTCCCTGGTGTTGACATAATGTGGATCCCAAGTTCATACACCAACACTGTCGATATCGACGACTTTGTTAGTGGGGGTGGCGAAGAAGGCTACTGCAAGATGTACATGGGCATCATGGAAATTTACGCGCCAACCATGAAGACCGTTCTGGAACACGTCAGAGATCGGCCACAAGAACCATTTCTTTTCCACTGCGCGCGTGAGTTGCCACCCCTGATGTCTCGGCGTGATCTTCAGTTGTCACTGACCAATACCTACTTCAAAGTTGGCCGGGATAGGACTGGCATTCTTGCAGGCTTCCTATTATCCCTCGCCGGCGCTAATGCAGAGACAATTGCCCTGGACTACATGCTCTCCAGAATCGGTTCGGATCCCGTCCGTGAGCTATTGCTTCAGCGGGCAATAGAAGACAACAACTGCGACTTTGATGTTCCTGTTTTTCACAACCTTTGCAGTCTCCGGTTGTCGACCTGGCAACTATTCATGAAGCAGGTGGAAGACACCTACGGAGGTTTTGAGAAGTACGCCATGGTCAAACTTGGATTTTCTCAGGATGAAATGGAACGAATCGTTGGTCACTTAAGAGCATAGACAGTGGTCTATGCCAGCCTCGGTTGTGTGATTGGGTTGCTTAGAGTTCTTCAGTCATAGACAGTCCATATTATCAAAGCCTGCATCTCAAAGCTAGCTGAAAAAGATCGTCGTGTTTGTAGTAGATTTTGAAATTAAGGACCATCGCGGGCGGCTCCTACTGCGATGCGCGCAGGTAAAACCCGAGATATACGACGACCTCGGATGGATTGCCGGCCCAATACCCACCAAACTAGGCCTACATTGGTCAGGAAGGATTACGAAGCTGTAAAAAGTCTGAGCGCAACCCCATCAAAGAACGTTGCTCCGGACGATATACCTTCTAGAGTAAATCTATCCTGTAGTGTGGCTCTTTGCACATGTGTCACATGGTTGAAGCCTGGCATCGAGTTTCAGGATATTGATCCCGCCAGTATTGCATTTGAACAAACGTGAGCTTGTGAATCGGTAAGATAATCAGATCCGGCTTTTCGACCACATCGGGGCAATGCATGCGCCGGTGCTAGCTGGTCATCTGTAGAATATGGAGTCTCTAAGCCTCGTACTTACAACGCGCAACTCTAGAGACCTAGAATAATGTCACATGTTGATCTATAGGAGGTTTTATTGCTAGATAGACGCATACATCGTACCTCATAATACTCGCTCTGCTGTTTCACCAACATTCGCTTGAGTAGACCTCAAATTTTCACGTCCTGCAGCAGCGCTGCTGCTTCATATAACCCACTTACAAGCGAGATTCTTTGAGCAACAAGATGCGAAGCCGCATGCGTCAGTCAAAATATAAATATGCTTTATTTTCTTCGAAATGTGATAGTACATTCTGAAGGTGTGTTTGTGCATCACTTCACTTTTCACGTTCGCTCCATCACAGTCTTTACTATTTGGGTCTTGTGCCCATCCACTCTTTTCGTCTGAATTTCTTCTACCTCACTTCTCCTTCCTGCGCCATGCTGCAATTTCTTCCGTTCCTCGGCCTGTTCGCTAGCGTCGTGGTGGGCCACGGTGTCCTTGACAGCTTCAAGACCGACGGCGTAGAGCACCCTGGCTACCAGCTCAGCTACTACTATGACAAGAAGAATGGCAAGCAGCTTCCCGAGCTGGCTGCCTGGTCCGCTGAGAATCTTGACAGTGGTTTTGTTGCGCCCGAGAACTACACGTCTCCCGATATTGTTTGCCAGAAGAATGGTGCCTCAGCCAACTCCACTGTCAAGGTGTCTGCTGGCGGAACCGTCGAGTTTCACTGGACACGGTGGGCTCACTTCGGGCCTATGATGACCTATGTTGCCAGGTGTCCAGGCGATGACTGCATCAATGTTGACAAGACAGCACTCGAGTTTGTCAAGATAGACGAGGCTGGCATCAACTTCGATACGCAGGAATGGGCTGCTAGGGCTATGGTCAACAACAACAACACTTGGGTCACCACCGTTCCCAAATCTCTTGCACCTGGCAGCTATGTATTTCGTCACGAGACTATCGCTGTTCACGGCTCTTTCCGAGAAGGCGGTGCACAGAACTATCCTCAATGCTTCAACATTGACGTCACCGGCTCCGGTACAGCTGAGCCAAAAGGCGTTCGAGCGCAAGAATTGTACACTCCCACTGATCCCGGCATTGTATTCAACCCGTACAAAACTCCGATCCAAAACTACACCATTCCTGGTCCGGCTCTCTTCAGGGACGGAGAGGCAGCTACCAACACCAGCAGTGCCTTGACCACGCCGTCCGCTCGGCCACTGGTAAACAGCACTGGAGCTAGTCGTCCTTTCGCCAACTCGACAGCAGATGTTCCCGTAGCATCTACCACATCATCGGATTCTACCAGTACTCTTTCCACCACCGTTCCCACAACCAGCCCTATCGCGCGTCCCACCAAGACTGCAATGGCGCCTAGCTTGGCCAGCCTCACTGCTACGCACAAGACCGGTCCCACAGTCCAGGCAGCCCAGCCTGTGTCATCTTCAGCCTGTCTTCCCTCGGGATCGGAGTTCCTGACCTCCAAGGCAGACACAGACACTGTTACGGATGACGGAGACTCGCTGCCTCAGACGTTTACCCTTGAAACTTTCATCGAGTGGCTCCGTGAGAATTCGTCCAAGAATACGCGGCGCCATGCTCGTCAGCTTTTCTAACGAGTTCGTCGATGGGAGAGATTATTCCTTCACTTCGTTTCAAGACTGGTATCTTGTCTTTGTTTTCTTCGGGACATTTTCAGGCAACCGGCCAAGACTTTTAAACCCATAGCAGGTACATCTATACATTAGCTAGCATATTAGTACACGATTCAATGCTATCGCAATTCGCTTGGTGCCACGAAGAAAACGAGAACATGTAAACACAACGGAGCTTCAACCCAATAAGTCGTACCTGGTTTCCGTTACATCTTTTCCGATATGACTGCTGTATATTATGAATTGAGGGTCATTAGTTAGCAGCTCCAATTAGATCCATCTTCTGGACTGATCAAGTCGAATGCCTCTCGTTCATAATCCAAGGGAAGGAATTTCTTGCTCATGGCATGTCGCAGAACCTAGCGACAGCTGAATTGAAAATATTTTGTAGGCTTTAATCATGAGAGGAGCTTCATGATAGAAAACACAAACTTACATGTACTGTCGCTTCGTTGGCTCACAGACAGGCTGATCAGTCTCCCCTCTCGTACTTGCTTCTTGCATGGACAGGCTTGCGATACACATCTGAGTTATTCTTTTGCTTCTATGTGCTGTCCTTTACAGTCTTTACCCAGCTATTTCTGGCTTTTATTTAGGACCGAGATCACATTGGTTGACCAAAGTCCCAGGCTGGACTATCCAATGCAGTTAGCGTGGTTTTTGGCCTCACGCTACCCATAACTCCCTTTTCATACGAAATTAGACCAACTAGTCATACAGTGATGCAACCTCAGTGAGCCTATGCTTGGATACGAGCTTACGTGATGACTCACGTTGCATGCCATATGGCCTTTGAGGCCGCTGCCACTGATGTTCCTCGGAGCTTGGAGGTTGAAGACCTTAAAGTATAATAAACCATAAGTTCTGGACTTGTTCATTCCCGAGTTCCACCAACCGAATTTCCAGCCATGGCAGACTCCCCGAACGTCCTGGCGCCAGCATTGGCAGCCATGACCCTATATGACCACAGCCCTACGATCATCACGGCAGCCCAACGCGCGATGAGTAATCATCTCATCCTCTCGGAAGTCTTCGACTACATCAGCATGGACTGGCAGGGTTGCTGGAAAGACCGCCCTGCAGAGGCCTTGCGTGAGACTCATGGCGTGGCTACAGGCTCCACAGAATCTAGAGGCACCGAGGTTTGCGATGGGAGCAACGAAAAATACCAAGACCTTGACAGCAAGGACGACGATGATGACGACGAAGAAGACTGGAGTATTCATCACTACTGCCGCGGCGGGGTTCTCCTACGATGCATGCTGGTGAACAAGCTGTGGTTCGAGTTTGCGACACCGTTTCTATGGAAGGGGCCGACGGAGATGGTCTCATATCCGTCATACAAGACCGCCATTGTGGCCATACTGAGTGCCATTGAGCCCACACGGCGGCAACTGTATGCCAAGCACGTTGAGATCGGCTTCAACGAGGGCCGCGACAATGAGGACCTCACAGAACTGGAATTTCCACGGCTGAGAGAAATGCAGCTGAGAACAGACTACGAAATCAATTTACCTAAGATCAGCGGTTACGGCGTCAAAGTACTGAGCGTAGATCCCCGATACGAACCTTGTTATCCTGAAGTCTACACATTGACTCAGGATCGGATGAACGAGCTGCTAGACCAAATCGCAGTGAGTCTGCTTCTTTCTCCGCGCTTGTGTTCGATGGTTTAGGTACTAATCTGCGCAGGAGAGATTTCCCAACATCGAGAGCCTTTCCATCTGTGATAGCGCTTTAGCATATCCGGGCACGATGCAGAAATTCAAGGAAGGCATGCCCCATCTCGTGGACTTTGATCATGGTTTTGTAACTGAGCAAAGTCACACGCCCTGGTAAGAAGCTGTTGGGTAATCTTGCGATCGAAATGAAGACATATTCTTTGATTCCTCTCATGGGACCGAGAATACTGGCAGCGTTAGGAAATGCTTACATGATGAGAGCGACATGAGTAGCAGGAAAGAGCCGTACTTCGCACACAAGAACATGTGTATATTATCTCGTTACTTATCACTTTGAAGATTGGTTCTCTATTGAATTGCATATTCTGCCGTGAACTTTCGTGCGTGGCCACTGTGATCCGACCTCACATTATGGCACTAGATATTTGCTCCCCCAAAGTACCAACAAGATGCGACGACGCATAGCCACCGGAGGCAACATTCTCAAGCCTCTGGCTTTCGGCCGTAGACCATGTGACTAGGCGTTGATTAGTCTCCGTGTTACCGCAACCAAAGCCTAAGCGAGCTAGTTTGCCATGGAGTTAACAAATTGACTTACTAGTTGAAGTACGGCATTGCACTCTTGTTTCGCAATTCCTTGCGCATTCCAGCAATGAAGACAAGGAGCTCCTCGTAAGTCCATCCCAGGATCTCACTGAGTGGCCTGAGCGCCCAGCCTTCGAGTCCCTGGTCGACATACAGACCAGCATATTCTCCAACCTCTTTCCAGTAGGGATCTTTGGCCCATGGTCCAACGGGGACCCTCCACTTCTTGTGCACAATATCGACGAAGCCTGCCCTTCTCATGCAAGTTTCCATGATGATTGGATTTTGCCCATCGTCTTGGGCGACACGAAAAGTCTTACCAATAATATCACCAGCTTGCCAGAATAGCGGGGCCCACTGTTTGAAGACGTGCTTCGGGTCTTTTTCGATCTCGTCATTCTGCGAGCGGACTTGGCTATCGGCCTCGATGCTCTCGAACCAGCCACCGGGCTTCAGATGCCTGAACGCCTGGTCGTAGAGCTTCTGCCAGTTATCGATGCCGCCAAAGAGACCTCGGGCGTGGACGAAGTCGAATTCATCCGGCTTGAAGGTCCAGTCAAGCTGGGCATCATCAATGAAGAATTGACAGTTTGGCGGGACCCAGCCTGGTTGGATAGGCGATATATCGATTCCGATAACGTCAAAGTCCTCATTCTCCTCGGCTACATCACTAGTGGCCATGGTCGTTAGTATTGCACCCGCACGCACTAACGAAGCGAATGGGCATAATGTGAAGAACGTACATAGCCCAGATTCCTGTTCCAGTGCCGACGTCAAGAATTTTCTGCAGACCGTTAGTTAGTAGAGTAAAACAGCCTGCATCCTCAACAATCACCGGCAAGGATACGTTCTGGTAACAGATTGGGAGAAATTTGAAGAACTTAATTACCAGATTCTTGCCTTCAACCGGGGCGCCAAATAGATGATTGTCCATGAGCAACAGCATGAAATGATGTCTTTTGAGCATGTCAGTTTCAACGAAGGAGTGCGTTAATTGAGCTCCCATGAAATCCTGATCACTACTCACGTGACGTCAAAGCCCTCGATCTGTTTTTCATCATTGGGTGCCCTGAATTGGTTAGAGAGTCGGCTGCCTGATGGAATGGAGCGAAAGTCTCCTAGACTGCACTCACCAGTAATCAGTGGTGTTGGAAGTCTGGAAGGTTCTTCCGTGAATAGTGCGATATTCCCGAATGCTAGAACTCAAAGATGACGTTGATTGATGCAAACTGAACATGACAGTACCGCAAGCTTTCAGTCAGCCTCTGGGTCTGGTGAAGACATCTGAACGAGAAAAACCCCCACCTTCCTGTTGTTGAATCTCCATCATCAAGGTTCTCGACTTGTCCCTGGAACTGGAACGCCGGTTCCTTGAATTATGTCAGCAGACGAGAGCGAAGCCGAAAAGAATTCTTTGGTAAATGATGAGTGGTCCTTACAATCTGAGCTGGCTCGTCAGCCATTGTATCTATGAGATCTGCACTTGGCGACGCTCGAATTCTAGGACAGACAGCTGGAAGGCGGGAAGCGATGTCTTGAGTAAAGAAATGGAAAGGAGAAAACGCGGGCACACGAGGAGAGGGGCAACAAGAAAAGAAAATATCACGCCAAGCGCAAAAGAACATCGGGCAGAATACGGGGCAAAGCACGTGGAATGATAACAAGAGTAGGCCTGGCAATGGCGATCTAGGACCAACACAGTAACCCAAGCCCGCTCATGCATCATCAGGCAAACAGAGAAGACCCCGCAAAGATTTTGTCTCCGAACGTGTCGCCTTTCCCTGGCTGATTGTCTTACCCGCATATGCGTATTGGGTATCATTTTGACCCCAGATGCTTGTTTCGGGGAGTCTCCATACCAATAACCAGGCGTCGCCTGTTCAACTGGAAGCGAGAGTCAGAAACATCTTCAGTGATGGCCCGTAAAAGCGACCTTGGTCGCAGTTTCCTGTCAGAGGGTGACTGGTCATACGACAGACGAGAATGTGCGGGGGCTTTCCGCATAGACGAGATGGTAACGTACGTTGCAGGTCCACATTATTGTGACGGGAGGAGCACGTTGGTCGGCTATTGGAAAGCGAGTGTGCCGCTCGCCGGTCCCCGGACAAATCAAATGTGAGCACCCACGTAAAAGTCCGACGTTGACAAGGGTCGGCACGACTTCCCCGTCTGCAAGGCTGCAAGGTTCTTAAATCTCGTGAGTTGGCGGAGGAGACAGATCGTAGGCCTGGATGGTATTCATCGATCCTTAACGCCTTATTGGTGACTGGTATTCCGTTTGTCCTTTCAAATTTTCTCATACTTATCACTGATAATAATGATAAAGACTCGACAAGCCGATTATCTCAATTGTAGCAACCAATGTTTTTATCTTGACACAAATCTCTATGTACCCAGCTCAAGTTGAGGACGATTGTTTCAATCCAACAGCCTGCCGCCTTTTTATCAGGGGTTCGTCCGGGCCCAACCCTGACCGTTGACAACGACGGAGACCCTCAACTAAAATAGATCCATCCCCGCTGTGTTGGACTTCAACATGCCCCAAAGGCGTAATTATGACGGCGATCACCTACTTTTGGATAATGCAAAGTGGTCGCAGGTGGGTTCCCTAGATGCTGCATTCTGCAAGCAAACTGCAGCTTTAGATGTACTCTCAATCGATCTTGATCAATTCCAAGATAGTCCATCACCCGCTGGTGTCGCCTTCTTATTACTGCATACCCGATCACTTGGCCATATCGGCTACGTTTAGATCCAAGCATACGCTAACACCCGTTAGTGTTATGAGCCAGGAACAATTCGTGTGTCATGGCTCGCGTTCATAAAATGAGATTGATGGGTGAGCGATTGGACGGCCATGGGTCTTTTCACTTGGCTTCGTGTCGTTCTTGACGGTTCAGTGAGAATGGGCGCGAATCGCTGCGCTATTCTCCGTAAGCTGCTTCAGCACCTAGATTCAATAGCAGGCGGAGCACCAGTACGAATTGAACAAATTACTTACTCACTCCAATGGAATACAAATGAACCCCGACCGTTCACATATAAACAGCATTCGATTGTGTTGCAAGGACTATCACCGCCAAAGTAAAAGATTTGATTAACTTTTATTGAATTTTGCAATTTACTGCAGCTTACGCCACAACATCAACGCCAGCGTCCTTCAACAACCCAGCCAACTCCTTTCGTGGCTCGCCCTCAAGAAGCGCAAACGGCTTGCGTAGGCCACCAGTCTTCCACCCGCGGAGCTCCATTCCGGTTTTCACTGCCGAAGCATAGTTGTGCGATTCCAAAAACTTGCAGATGGGGAAGATCTTGGCCCACAGCTCCCTACCCTTCCTCAGGTCCGCATCCTCGGCAACAGCCTGCCACAGCTGGCTTGACAGCTCGGGAATGATGTTGGTCGCACCCCACACGGAGCCCTTTGCGCCGGCAGCGAGGCCGTAGAAGGTAAGTGTATCCCAGCCGTTGAAAGCGGTGATGCGGGAGTTGGTGGCAGTGCTGAAAATCAGCTCCGTGAGGGCGGGGCCGTTTCCAGAGGTATCCTTCAAGTGCGTGACGCCAACTTCGGACAGGGAGGCGATCTCGGAGGGAGATAGTGTGACGCCGCTGGCGGAGGGGATGTTGTAATAGACGATGGGGAGTTTTGATGCTTGGTGGATCTCGCTGAGGAGCTCGCGAAGCTGAGCCAGGTTGGGGGCGTCGTAGAAGGGGGGGACGACCATAAGGGCAGTAGCACCGACGGAGGCGGCGTGGACGGCGTGATCGACGGCACGGACGGTGGAGAGGTCGCCAATGCCGGCGACGACGGGCACGCGGCCGGCAGCGGACTTGACGGTCTGTTCGACCAGGATCTTGCGCTCCTCGGCGTCCAATGCGGTGAACTCGCCGGTGCTGCCTCCGGGAACAAGACCATGGACACCTTTGGCAATGAGGCGCTGGATGTGTTCGTCGAGCAACTTGGTGTCGATAGACTTCTGGTCGGGGGTGAAAGGGGTAGCAAGGGCGACGAGAACGCCCTTCAGCTCTTGAGGCGCCATATTGGCTTAGTGTGTTTTTTTCTTCTAAGTTCTGAAAGGGTGATAGACGATTGTGTCTTACTTCAAAGAGTATCAGTTCAGCTTTGGGTTGGGATATTCGTAAAGAGAAAGACACAGGAGTATTCGGATTGGAAGGTAGTACTGCGCAGACGCCAATGTCATATATTGAGCTGATGAAGTGGGGTATCTAACAAGGACCTTTGGATCGTTGACAATCGTTGACAAAAGCCTTCGGGATGTCTTGCTCTTTGCAAAAGTCAGCTGCACCAGCTTACTAGCTCCCCTCAATGCAGTCGTCCGGCATCGCAATGCGTCTGAGCTCGAGCAGACCTGCCTTTCCTGCCACATTTCCTGCTCGATCAAACTAAGAAATCGGGGACCGAATGACGATAGAGGAGGGGTAGCTAGAGACACACGAGACGGCGACGCGGGGCAGGTGGGTACCGGGATCGGAGGCGCCTCCGCGATGATTATCTTCGATGGTTAGGTAGCGCGGGGTAGGCCCGGCGATGTGGGTCCCTGTCGCGGAGACCTTCCCTCAGAAACTTGTCACACTAAAATCGCGAATCTTGCCTGCATATGACACGGAATAGTGGGAGCAATCATATCCCGTTTTTCTTTTGGCACAGGCTTCTGAATGTGAAAGTCAAAAATTGCTTTGTCGTGGCTTGTGACCTCCGGTGCCATCTCGGGAGCAATCCCGGCCTGTTATGCAGACCCCCAATGTCGAAGGTCTGGCGTGATGCATGTAAGAACCACCAGACAGGATTCTTCGGCATGTGAACCATCAAGAATTGTAGACAATCCATCTAAGTAGATTATTGGGTATAATTCCTTGGCTAAATCTGCCCGTGTTCTTTCCTGTGATCGGGAATTTCCATGCATGATTAAATTGGCATCTTGTCCTGCTGATGTTCACGATTGAGCTTAATTGCAATCAACGCTATTGCTCCTCGCTCAAATTCTATGGCATCGGATCAAGAACTGTTTTCGGTAAAAGTACAATCAGGAATGAATTATGAAGTAGTATCTATGCTGAACTCGCTACACCCAATGTGACCATCGCACCTAAAGCTTTGCCAGAACTCCACTGCCGTTCAAGTACGCCACATGACCTCTTGAGATCTCTTCTACAGTCCTTGTTCTGTGCGAAAAACGGTCAGCGGGGCTACAGGTGGAAACGTGGATTTGGCTTACCCTGCGAGGGCCATCGCAATCTTGAGCTCGTACTGAAGAATCTTCAGCGCAAGCTCGCAACCCTCCTGGCCGTTGTAAGCCAGACCCCAAATGGGGATTCTTCCCACAAAGCAGTGAGATGCGCCAAGTGCGAGCGCCTTGAAGATATCGGTTCCGCGTCGGATACCGCCGTCGACGGCGATGGGAATCTTGCCAGCGGCCACAGGTGCGCAAATCCTCAAGGCATCGAGGGTTGCGGGAACACTGTCCAGCTGTCGGCCTCCATGGTTCGAGATGACAATACCGTCAATACCGTATCGAATGGCCATCGCTACGTCGTCGGGGTTGTACACTGTTGACCCTTGCGATTAGCTTTTGCCATTGGTTGCCCTTGTATTGTCGGATACTCACCACCCTTCAACCAAATCTGGAGCTTGGTGTGCTGCTTCAACCACGGGATGGCGCTGTCCCAGTCAAGGGAAGGGTCTGAAACGGTTAGCAATGCCGACCACGATTTATTCTGGCACTCATCCTTACCGAAGTCGTGCTTGGAAACAGCCTGCTCATCTTTGATCGCGCCGCTCAACTCGCTCTTTCCGTCAGACAGGAGATTCGGCCATTCAACGCCCTCCGGAAGGGTGAAGTTGTTGCGGTACTCGTTCAAGCGGCGGCCGAGGAGTGGTGTATCGACAGAAAGGAAGATGGCCTTGTACCCGGAAGCTTTTGCAGGATGTCAGCAAGTCACCGCCTCGCTTCCCACTCATTGGTGGGAGAGGATGTTAAACATACCCTCCGCTCTCTTCAGTATTTGGATTGTTGTCTCGCGGTCTCTAAGCACGCACAGCTGCATGACATAGGGGTTTCCCAGCCCTTGCGCGGCCACGTTTTCCATTGACTCCGTCGCGTATGAAGACAGGGCCATGCAAATGTTCATCTTCGCCGCCGCGCGTGATGTCGCGACCTCTCCATCTGGGTGCGCCAGCTTGTGCATCGCTGCGGGACTAAAACCGAGAGGGAATGAAACCTTTCGAACGGCTATCAGTACAGTTTTTTTGAAGGTCCTGAACGGTGTGCGCAGAATAATACCTTGGTACCGAAAATCGTCGTGGAAAGATCGATGTTGTCGACGTTGACGAGGATCCGAGGAAGGATCTTGTAACGGTTGTATGCCTCTTCATTGTCCTTCAGGCTGTTGCATACAAATCAATGTCTGCTTCGTTCGAACAAACCTCCATCTCCAACTTACGTGACAAGATCCATGGCGCCTTCGTTGTAGTAGTCCCTGTACATCTTGGGCAGCTTCTTGCTTCCCAGCTCCATCAGGTCGCGGATGGTATGGACCTTGGGGTCCCACGTCGCGCCGCGGTTTGCCATTGTGGTGATGAGGTCGTGTGATCGGTGAAATTTACAGAGATGAAGAAATTGGCGAAGTAAAGTGCGTAGTGTTATTAAACAGCTACAGTAGAATCCTGTCGTAGAAGAGGAGTAGGTATGCGAGGCAACTTCACGATGAGCAGCAGAGGCGCTCTAGAGCTTCAATAAATTTACTTTACCCCAATCCCCACGACCCCCTAGCCCAGACTGTCCATCATTGACCTTCCTGCCTCGGTGGCGGTGTGTATTCCGCATTCCCGAAATCGGGGTCCTGTTCCAGATCCCTCCCTCTGGGGACTCACACATGCAGGGTGTCATCAGTCGCGTGCCGCCTGAGAAACTCGGCCGAGCAGCTATCTCGTTCCCAGCGAATGATGTGGCAGTAATATCGACGTCTAGAGCTCGCCGAATTTGGCAAGTAGCTTTGCAGGTACCAGATCTAGGCTGCGTGGCTTATCTGAGACCCGTGGGGGTGGTGCAAGTTGGCTTGGGGTAGCTCGCGGACGCTTGCCCAAAGTACCACCAGGCATGTTGACTAGACCCTGCTTTCCAGGCGCTTTGGCCCTATCAATGGCCGTCAGAATGAGTAAAAGCTGCAGCAAGCTTCTCATCCCGACTAGAGTTTTGGGAAAGCGAAAGGAGCTCAAGCTTAGGGCCTGCATGTGCATGAGAGCTGTTGTGGGGTATAGTTGCGTGGTCCACTTTATTTCACGATGCTTCGAATTGAGAGTCGCAAGTCGAAGCGCCAAAGACATGAGACTAGCCTCGGCGAGGCCTTACTCCCATATTGATTCCAGTCTTGTATGTTAATACGTAATAAGCGATTGTATTTGGTCTGGTTGCTGGGCTTCCTGATTTGAGAGGCCAACGTACGCAACGGGCGGAAGAGCTTCCGACTTTTTGATCTACCAATTGTCTGCATCTCTTACGATGTATCACTTGTAATCGGGAGCTCTTCCGATGGTTTTTTGTCATTCAAATGTCGCTTTCAGACATGGCGATGTCCCTGAGAGCTTAACCAGCTATCCGGTTGGCTTCGCCTGTCACCTAACTACGAGATCTCTGACAACGACATCAACCATCCGGGCTTCCTCTCAGCGAGAAAACAGACTGGTTTCCATGACTCTTTCACCAGCAAGGCTATGACGCGCGTGTCGGAGAGCCCAGTGAAGCGTCGCGCGATGTAAAGCGCACAGCGCAGCCTCCCGGGATGGATCACCACCAGTATCCTGCGCCATCAGTAAACTATGTTCAATTTCATGAGCTTTATCAGGAAAGATTGGGGTCGACTTGCTGTTTCGATCATGCTGGAACAGGGCAATTGTTTTGCCAATGTAAGCTATGAGGAGATGGCCTCAGATATCTCCATCCGACGGAAATGGCTGTGGCATTGCGACTCAGGTCACGGGCAAAGTCTTTGAGGTGGCCAAGGGCATGGAGACCCATAGCTACGGCGAGTATATGCATGCTGCCGCTGCTAGCTGCCCTTTCGGTAAGTCATACTACGATTTCACCGACCTCCCGTCGTCATCTCCAAGACCAATTCCTCTGACACCTCCTATGTGCAGACTTTCCACTTACGATTCTCCTCGGCACCCACCTTCATCGGCAGCATCACGTCGTCAAAGCTACCAAAAGAGCCCGGGACGCCGCCACGATACTCGCCAAACGAGCCAGCCAGACAGCCTTCCCGCCCGGAGTCATCAACGGCAAACGCATCAAGGCGAACCTGGGCGAAGAATATGTATGGTTCAAGGCCGCTGGTCTAGGCCTGACAGGTGTCAAAACCATCACTGAATTACAGGTTGTCTAGTCTACCAAGTATGAGAGGTTTCGAGGATGGCGCCGGGGGTTGAACGTCAGCGTAGGTTGCGATTACGGTGCCGCCACAATCTATGTGGGATACCGTCTAGCAGTTGCGGACTTCGGACTTTTCCTGCACAATGTCGCCGAACGGTGTTAGTGACAAACTAGCCAAGTCCCTTTTCCAAATGTCTTCTTATTGCGCGGTTGGCCTGCTGCTTCTTTGCCTCTCTCGTCTTAGCCGCCGATTGATGAAGTTATGTTGACCTTCCTGTAGAGTCGTCATTTAGGCAGGCCATCCCAGTCATCATGTGCTGTCTCATAGCCTGAAGCTTGTCTCCTTGATCCCCATGTGGAAAGACACAGAAATTGGCTTGTCAATTTCCTTTTATGGCTGGTCAGCACAATGCCAAGGGCCTACACACAGCTTCATAGCTTGGCCTACACATACGCATCGTTCAGTGAGCCCAGAATCTGATAAGGTACCAAGTCGCAGTATGTATCACGCACATCAATTCTTTCGCAAGTCGTGCAGGATGCATCCGGGGAACCGAGCACTTGGTTCTGGTTGACGTGCGCAAACGCGGGGGAGCCCACGTTAGCCCCGTAAAAAGGGAAAGTTAACACGACGACACCCCTTGGTAGCTCTTATCAAGACTAGCCCTTGGAACTAGTTGCGTATCAATAGACTAGATTACAACCTTGTTGCTGCAGATAGCAAAGATATCCATGGATCTGGATTCAGCGCCAAGACCCCTTTTGCTGAATGGAAGATAGAGAGACACGCGTGTCGCCTGACAACTTCAGCTTGTTGCCATCACCAATACCAAGGTGGTCAAGAATCACACCTTGGCTTTGACCAATGCAACTTCGTCTTTGGAAGGCTGGACGGCTGCGGTCCAATACACTGAGAGTTGGCTGCGAACTTGACAAGATATAAAGGCTCAACATGCCCCTGAAGCCTTCTTGTCTTCTCTGTTACCCAGGCCTCAATTCAGCCTTGCTCATTCCCAGTCTCTCACAGTAATCAACAACCACAATGTCAGATTCACCATCACATCCCTCAATGTCAGAGAAGAAAGCGGCCGTTTCTGACTCCGCTCTTGAGCCAGTTGAATCCGTCCTCGAGGGGCAGGGCGAACAACATGGCACAACACAGAGAGGCCTCAAGTCGCGCCATGCCCAGATGATTGCCCTCGGCGGAACCATTGGCACAGGTCTCTTCGTCGGCATCGGCCAGGCTCTGCACATGGGCGGCCCCCTCTTCGTCCTCATCGCCTACATCTGCATCACGCTTCTGCTTTACGGCGTCGCCACTGCCACAGGAGAAATGTCCTCGTACCTCCCCGTGCCCGGTTCCTCTGTCGCCTACTACGGCAATCGCTGCTTCTCCCGTTCCCTGGGCTTCACTCTCGGCTGGGTCTACTGGTACATCTTCTCCATCACCGTCCCCGCCGAGATCACCGCGACCTACATCGTCATAAACTACTGGTCGCCGCCCCTGCACATCGCCGTCTGGCTGACCATCATCGGCCTCGTCATGATCGGCCTCAACTGCTTTCCCGTCAAGGTCTACGGCGAGGCCGAGTTCTGGTTCGCGAGCATCAAGGTCTTCGGCATCATCGGCCTCCTCATGCTCTCCGTCGTCCTCTTCTTCGGCGGCGGGCCCTCCCACCAGCCGCTCTGGTTCTCAAACTGGTCCGACCCGGGGCCCGTCAAGGAGTACATCGTGACCGGTAACTCAGGCCGCCTCGTCGCCTTCCTCGCCACAATCACCTTCTCCGTCTATGCTTTCGCCTTCGCACCCGAGCTCCTCGTCGTCACGGGCGGCGAGATGGACAGCCCCCGCCGCAACATCCCCACCGCCACGCGCCGCTACTTCTACCGCCTCATCACCTTCTACATCCTCGGCGCCCTCGCCGTCGGCATCATCGTGAACTCGGAGAATCCCAGCCTCCTTAGTGGGGGCAAGGGCGCCGGCGCCTCTCCCTGGGCCATCGGTATCCGCGACGCCGGCATCCGCGGGCTCGACTCCGTCGTCAACGTCGTCATCGTCCTCTCCGCCTGGTCCGCCGGCAACTCTTACCTTTACCTCGCCAGCCGCGCCCTTTACTCCATGGCCCTCGCCGGTAACGCCCCGCGCGTCTTCACGCGCTGCACAAATTCCGGCGTGCCCTACTACGCCACCGCCGCGAGCGCATCCCTCTCTCTGCTCGCGTACCTCAACGTGGCGTCAACCGGCGCCACCGTGTTCAACTGGTTCGTCAACCTCATCAACACCGGCGCCTACCAGAGCTGGATCTGCTGCTGCGTCGTGTACCTGCGCTACCGCAAGGCGGCCGACGCGCAGGGGGTTGTGGACGTGCCCCTCCGCTCGCGCTTCCAGCCGTACTCGAGCATCGCTAGCATCTGCGGGTTCGGGGTTGCTCGTGCTAAACGGGTTTTAAGGTGTTTTTGGATGGGCAGTGGGACACCTCGTCGTCTTGACATCGTACATTGGAGTCGTCATCTTCTTTGCGTTGTATTTTGGGCATAAGTTCACCGTGGGCAGGGGCGATGCGTGGGTGCGCGATCCGGTGGATGTGGATTTGGTGAGCGGGTTGGATGAGGTTCTGGCGCAAGAGACGCCTGCGCCGCCGAGGACGGAGTGGTATCAGAAATGGAGGTTGTTGTTTGAGTAGAAGGGGGGACGTAGAGGCATGTTGTGTAAGTATGCTACCACCGCCATCGAGGTAAGGTATCTAGGAAATTGAGAAAAAGGGGGTCGGATTCTATCCGTACACTTTCCCCCAGCTTCCGGGTCGGTTGAAACGGCCCGTAGACTTTTCAGAACCTCAAAACTCACCGTGCGGTATCTTGATGTCCATTCGAGGCTCTCCTTTATGGGGTCTTGACCTTATATTGCCCTATCTTCTGCTCGTGACATTGGTGTTACCCTAACTAACACTGGCATTTCTGCAGTCCTTGTTACCATAGATATATCACGAGCACAGTTGCGATCACCTTCGCAAGTGCTGTCAGGCTCCTACTCTTCCTCTGCCACACCACATTGGTTGTAATGGTGATGGTGACTGCCTTCGTGAGGTTGCCTTCTTCCATCTCGAACGCCCATATATCCCCTGACACATATCTCATAGCATGCTCCGGTAGATGCAAATGATAAATGATCCTGCTGCCCATTTCCGAGCAGTCTCTTATAAATCCGTGTAGGCTAGAGCAGAACTATGTAAAATACAACAGTCACTGCACGGGGCAAGGTATTGACACTTGACCATTAGAACGACACAAAATAAGGGAAATACTCACCATCTTGCCCTTACCGGGCCAGGCACACGTTCGGGACTAGGTGGAAAGCGTTTGCCGTTGGTTTATGTTCAATAGCAGATCCAGTAATCACCACAAGTCCGGTAAGTTCCAGGCTAAACAACATTAAAATGAACACGAACAAATGTATTACTTTTATTTAATCAAACGTGATCTTGGTACCGGTGTGCTTGGCCGCAGTACCAGTCAGTCTCGCAACCATGAGATCGTCCTGTGCCTTGAGCTCTCCCGCGGGCTTGGCAGGACGAGGCTTCCTCTCGCGCACCTCTCCCTCCGCATCACCGCCCTCCTCGCCCTGCTGCTGTTCCCTCCTGGGCGCGCCCTTGCCGAAGCGCTTCTTGTACCGCGTCTGGTCGTCCTCTGCCAGCTCAATCTTGAGCGGACGGCCGAGGAGCTTGTTCACCCACCACTTCCTCATCTTGACCTTCTGCTCCTCGACCGGCTTCTTCTTCTGCTTCTTCTCCCCTTCCTCCTCGTCGTCATCGTCACCATCCTTCATCTCCTCGTCGCCCTCCTCGTCCTTGCTCTTCTCCTCGACAAAGTCCTCCTCCGTCTCAATCTCCTCCTTGATCTTGACGAATCCCTTGACAGCCCACCCCGCCGACTCGGGCTCTCTGAACTTGACCCATCCGTACCCCTTGCACTTGCCCGAGTCCTCAAATGTCGCGACCTTGACCCAGTCAATCTGCCCGCACTTCTCAAAGTGCTGCTGCACGTCCTCGTCGGTCGTCTTGAAGCTCAGGTTGCCTACAAAGATCTTGCTGCTCGTCGGCACCTCCTCCTTGGCCGCCGCCGCCCCCGCCTTACCACCCTCCGCCGCCGCCTCCGCCTCCTTCTTCGGCCGCCCCTCAAACGACCGCGCGTCCTTAATCAGCAGCTTGCGGTGCCCCAGCTCCGCCTCCGTCAGCGCGATCGCCGCGACCTTGGGCGCCACGTCGTCAAAGTCGACGTACGCGAAGCCCTTGTTGTTCGGCTTCTCCCGGCCCGGCACCTTGGTCGTCGGCATGTGCAGCCGCGTGATGCTGCTCTCGGTGATCATCTCGCCCGAGTTGGCAATCAGCCACTTGCGCAGCTCGTCCGCCGTCACGAAGAAGGGCAGGTTGCCGACCCAGACGCCGTGCTCGGAGCGCTTCGCGGCCTCGGCCTTGTCCTCCTTCTCCTTCTTCTTCTTGGCCTCGCGCTCGTCGTCGCTGTCGAGCTTGGGCGGCAGCTTCTTGCCCTTCTTGAGCGCGCGCTTGGCGCGCTTCGAGGGCGGCTCCGGGGCCTCGAGGTCGACTTCGATCTCCTCGGCGTTGGCGGAGGACGACTTGCGCTTCTTGGAGGGCTTGTCGGGGGTGTCGTCATTGTCGGAAGAAGCGGCGGCGGCGGCGGAGGCGGTAGCTTCGTCTTCGTCGTCGGTCTTCTTGGACTTGGACTTTGACTTCTTCTTGGGCTCGGGGGAGGCGGCGGCGGCGGCGACCTCCTCTTCGACGACTTCCGCCTTGGTCTTTTTGGCCTTCTTCTTGGGCTCAGGTGCGTCGACGGCTTCTTCGGTGACCTCTTCCTTGACCTTCTTGGACTTCTTCTTCTTCGGTTCCGGGGATGCGGCGGCGACGTCTTCGACGGCGACCTCGTCCTTGACCTCCTTGGTCTTGGACTTGGACCGCTTCTTGGATTCGGAAGTGGCCATTGTTAATGTTTTGTTGAGGTGCGGAAAGGCCTCGAAGCTTCAATGGCGATCGGTCTGTTGCAGGTCGCGCGACTGAGAATCTCGACCGTGGGGACCCTTTGCCAATGGACTGCCCCGAAATTTTTTTTTGTTCTTTTCGATTGATACTGATAACCGATAAGGCCGATAAGGTGTGGTAGCAAGGTGGCTCGTTCACCGAGACTGACCGGATGGGTCGTGTGGTTGGCCGGGCGGATGTAGAGGTACCGGTGCAAGGTGCATGTACAAGTAGCTACCTTTCCATCTTGCCGTGGCTGCAGAGAACTGACTCTGTCTAGTGGTTTAGTGCCAAGCCAGATCCAAGTCGCCTTGATGGCTGGTCGATTCCGCCCGAATCACGGGCTGCTAGATTTTTTTCCTTCTTCATTCCTGGGTGCAGAGCACTGAGTAAGCTCCGAGGGAATGGTTCCAATCGAGCGAAAGGAAGAAATGATTACTGAGACCTGCGGGTTCAAGAGTTGAGACCACGGTGTCGCGGTCGTGGATGTCTGTCTCCCTTTGGCCTGGGCATGCTCACTACACTGGTCTTGTTTTGATTCAGCTGCTGCTGCAGGTTATCAACCGCAATAACATAGCAGGGGTGTTTTATAGTACGTAGAGCGGAAGATGAGCATAAAAAAGAGACATCCCGAGGCACAATGTAACGTAAAAACGAGATGAGTTAAGTCAGAATTAAGCACTTGGCCCTCCAAGGTCGGTGAGGGGGCACCCACTTGGCAGCCGGGGGTTCCAGGTGTCCCTTTTCAGTTTTCAGGGACAGGGACGGGATCCGAAGTGAGTTGCTCGCCGTTTGCCGCTCGGAGGTCTCTGCCAGTTGACGGTGCAATGTAGCCGATTGGGAAAGGCATCCGGAGCAGACGGGGACACGTCGACAAGCCGGGCGGCGCTTCACGGCTTGCCAAGACCGCGTCCCAGCCATCGCCATTGCAGTTGGCATCCGTAGGCCGACACGGCAGCAACTCCTCAGCTGAGGGGCACACCGTATCCGTACACGGCGGCGGGCAGGACGGCAGCTGAGAAAGAAGGCGGGAGAAGAAGAGTGACAGTCGAATGAAAAAGCGAAGAAAAAGCGCCTGTGCAGAGACAGGAACAGGCTAAGGCAGCTAGGAGCTCAACCCAACATCCAACACCACCATCAAGCCACCACTAAGGAGGCGCCAGCGCCGTCGCCTTGGAGCCCTCCGTCATCCACTCACGTGCGGCCATTTTCTGACGAATGAGACCCGCCAGCCGCCTGGCGAAACCTCCAGCGCCAGCCAACCGCCGCCCCGGTTCCGCGGTACGTATCTTAGGTGACCTTCAAGGTCGAAGAAGTACCGCTACTTCTGCAGGTGTACACGATGCCCCTCTGCAGCGCTGCACCCTTGCCTTCCCTTCCCGCCCTTGCTGTTTCGGCATTGTAGGGCATCCATCGGGTTCATCAGTCACGCTCGCTGCAGTGGTGGATGCCCACCCCCCCTTGACCGCCTCTGCCTCTGTTTAATATTACAGGCGGCCTGCAGCAGCGTCCATCCACTGACACAGCTCCAGTGCAGATTCTGGGTGGATGCGTCCAACGGGATCCAGCCAACGCACGTTGCTTGGATGCGGATGGGTGTGGTTTTGGCAGGGGGGGTCCACAGGTCACCGTCACCACCTTACCACGGTACCTATCTAGCCTGCCCTGGGTACGGGTACGGGTACGTTGGGCCCCCGTTTCTAGCCTAACAAGCACCATTGTGGAAGGCCAAGTCCGCTGTATTCTCACGCAAACCAACCGAGAAACCAGACGGAAAAAGGTAAAGGGCCCTTTTTTCCCACTCCTCCTCCTCCACCTTGCTCGCCCTCTTCCACTGCTTTGCTTTCGCTTCCATTGCTCCATCTCCATCGCTCCCCTTGACACTCCTCCCAGGCCTTTGCCCCCCAAACAAATCCTCCTTCTTTCCCCTCACCATTCACAACCACAACAACATTCACACGACTTCATTGAATCGCCAGCGCCACTTCGGATCGCTTTGCCCGCCTCGCCATACCGTCACTTTCAATCAACAGAAGCTGGCATTCTAGACGTTCCTGGACTGTTGTCGTCGTCGCTTGTCTGGTCGCAACCGTCGTCGTCATCCAGACTCAAAAACCCACCGACACCCGACCGACCCATCATTTGCACTCAATCCAAACATGAATGTGCTGCTCTCGCCACAACCGCCCCTATTCCAACATCCCCACGACGCAAACCGCATCTCTCCCTCTCGTTCTTGTCAGTATTTTCCCGCTGCGTTTGAGTGCTTTCCCCCCCTTGCGCTTCAGAAACGGCTCAGGCTTCGCCGTGCATCCCGACCCGACGCTAACCCGAAAACAGTGAGCCCATTTCACAACATGGCCACCAGCCGCAAGCGCAAGGCCGACGAAGATGGCGACGAGATGTCCCTCTCCCCCAGAAGCTCCCCTTCCGCCTCGGCTAGACAGCTCGCCCGCCCGTCGAAAAAGGTCCGCTCCAACGAGCTCATCGGCCCGCCCTCTCACGCTCCCCCGACTTCTCGAGACTTTGGATCCTACCCAGCTGCGCACCGTCCTCGAGCGCATTTGCGAGCGCCACCCGGAAATCGGCCACGAGGTTGTCACCGGCGCCCCCCGACCGACGGTCGACGCCGCCCACGGCGTCCTGCGGGAGTACCAGGAGAAGATGAAGGCTGCGATACCCTACGGCGAAACCAGCCCTGATTACACCTATTACCGTGTCAAGGCGCCACTCACAGCCCTGATCGACGCCCTTCTCGACTTCACTCCGCAGTATCTGCCCCCCAACGAGACCCAGACCACTGTCTCGTTGCAATATCTGGACGGCGCCACCAAGATCATCCACCAACTCCCCGACTGGGAGCCCCAACAGTACCGCCACCACAAGGAGAGCGCATACGACGAGATCTCCAAGGCCTGGGCCCTGGTCATCAACGAGGCCGCCAAGCGCGGAGGCGGCCTCCCCCTGCACACCGGCGGATGGGACGAGACCCTGGCGAAGCACCACGAAATCTCTGGCGGACGCATGGGCACGGCAATGAACGCGATGGCGGCGGGAGTGAGCTGGATGGCCACCAACTCGACGAACGGAGGAGGACAGCCCGCAAACTCTGCGTCGGACCCGAACTCGATTCTCAACCAACTCATGTCTGGAACGTACGGAGCGCCTGTACGTGTTGGACCCTGGTAGAAGCGTGGAGGACGTAATTGGCGATGCATGACGGGCCACGACAAGACCAGATCGGCAGACGGTCGATCGCTTCACTGAACATATCACGACGACTATAACGACGGCTTCTTGGTCATTTTCGACTTCTCTTTTTTCTCTTTCCTCACTTCATTCAGCATGGGACGGCAAACGGCATAGACTTTTGGTTTCCGTGGACAAATTCATGTCAAAGGCTGGGGTTCGGCGGCGTTTTGTCATTTTCCTGATTGATGATATCCCTTTCCTATCGCATGCCGCGCAGTCGCTCCCACGCAAGGGACGTTGGTTCGTTCCATGACGGTACAACCTCTCCCTGCGAACACATTGGGTCTGACGAGGAAATCGAGTCACACATTCCACGTGTAGGCAGTTCTGGTATTTGGAGGGTGTCACACAGCTCGGGGGAGGAGGAAGCATTGGGGGTGGCAAGCAATCTACAAACCCTCCCATTTGGGGAGTATTCTGTCCAAACACACAAACACACATAATTATCGCTCTCTCAATGGGGTCTGTCGCAATTTGGTGAGCCGTGTCAACAGCACCCAGTCATGGGGTGCAGTTCTCGAGTCGTGCAGAGCGGACCGTCTGTTTCATCGGCGTGAGCCAACTGCTGTATTTACCTGTTCATCGATTGAGGCATGCCAAGGCAGTATGAGAAATAAAGAGTATTAGCACAGCACATTGGGCCCTGCTAGCAAAACATGTGTCCCTGGCGCCGTGTGTCCGCCCGGTCTGCGTGTGGGCTAAAAGGACGCATCTGTTTCAACTGCCCACGGCATCGGTGAGACGAATCACACGATGGGCAGTCGTCCTTCCATCCACCCATCACTCTCTCGTGTACGGTGACTTTTGTATAAACTGGGCCAAACTTTCCACCAAGCTAGGTAGGTAGAACAAGGTAGCCCCGTTGCTCCACGTAGCAACCTTCTTTTTCCACAACCTGTGCATCCGATAGTTCCTCACGACGTGGCTTTCCGGGGTTCTACGATGGTTTTTGTCCCTTCTTCTGACGCAAACCCCCTCCCTCCGTGCGTGCCTGATCATCACCAACCCGTAACTGGCGACCGGGTTTTGCCAGTTGTTTGGTCTCTACATACATAGCAAGGGCCTTGGAGAAGGTTTCCGTGACCCTTCGTTATTTCATTCTCCCCCAGTCGATCGGGCAGCTTCGTCCTGCCGAAGATGGAATGAAATAAGCAGCAAGCACAGCGTCACTTGACCCCGCGGTTCGTGCGCTGGACCCAGGCCTGAAACCCGTGTTGAATGCACGTCTCTCGCCCGTCGTGATGAGATTGGGCTGGCATTCGGGGAAGGGCACCGAGAAAAGGGCTTCTTGTTTTCGCCCATCTTTTCAGACACCTGGCTGTCCCCGATTACGAGATGAGGCGCCGCCTACGACTTGCGGCCGGGCCGTCAAGGGTGCTCCAGGGAAGTTTTGGCGGGGTAGGTTTGTGGAGGTCCACCGGCCACGGGTGGCCTTGCCTTTCTCCAACCGTTCACTGTTCGGACGACAGGCGCCAGCGCCGCGGCGAACTCTCAGGTACCGTCAGCGGGTAAGAGTACCTGCCGCTTCAGCGCCCCCGGGCCTGGGAGAAGCCTTATTGGTGTCCCGTCCCGCCAAGGTTGGTGGGGTCCAGGCACCAGGCAGGGGCTTATCTAATCGTCTACCTTGTGTACTCTCTAGGCACTCACGTCACGTGAAGACCCGGCCTCGACGCGTGAACTGAACGCGCCACCCATCTGCAGTCACAACAGCTCGAAGCTAGGCAGCGCGAGCACCCATCAACCTCGCAACCCCTCTTCACGATCGCCAAAAGCCTCAATTGTCTGCCCTCAAGCTGCACCCACCACCGTATTCCTCGTTGCATGCATAGGGAGGAGAATCGAAGCACGCGTTCGACAAGATGCCCGCGTACGTTCATGTGTCGTCCCCCCAAAGCGTGTCGCGATCACCAAACTGACATTCCCTGCACGCGCAGCCCGGGCGACCAGCACAGCACCTGGGAGAACCCCTTCGAGGAGCCCCAGAAGCGCATGAGCGAATACACGGCCCAGGAGATCGCCACCCTCCAGAGCCGCCTCGAGAAGCAGCTCGGCCCCGAGTACATCTCCGCCCGCGCCGGCCCCTCGGGCCAGAAGGTGCACTACATCGCCGCCGAGAAGTGCATCGCCCTGGCCAACGAGGTGTTCGGCTTCAACGGCTGGTCCTCGTCCATCCAGAACATCCAGGTCGACTTCGTCGACGAGCACCCGCAGACCATGAAGATCAGCCTCGGCCTGTCCGTCATCATGCGCGTCACGCTGCGCGACGGCACGTTCCACGAGGACATTGGCTACGGGCACATTGAGAACTGCAAGGGCAAGGCGGCGGCGTTCGAGAAGGCCAAGAAGGAGGGCACGACGGACGCGTTGAAGAGGGCGTTGAGGAACTTTGGCAACGTGCTGGGTAACTGCATATACGACAAGGACTACCTGTCCAAGGTGACCAAGATGAAGGTCGCGCCGACGAAGTTCAATGAGGGCGAGCTGCATAGGCACTCGGACTTTGCGGCGAAGAAGGAGGAGAAGGCTGCCTTGCCGCCACCGCCGCCGGTCGTTAAGCAGGAGACGACGGCGGATTCGCTCGAGGATCTTTTGGAAGGTAGGACATGTCCACTTTTACGATTCAGGACCAAGCACTGACACGTTCCAGACTTTGATGAGGCAGACTTCGCGGTCGTCGAGGGCGAGCATCCAGATGAAGTGGTTCTCCCACCAGCAGCAAACAACACCACGAACAACAGAGCCGCCAGCGTCGCGCCGGCACCACCGGTACCTCAACACATGCAGACGTCCAACAACAGACCTTTGGGTAGGAGCACATCAGCAGGAAACCTGGGCCGAGCTCCACAGACACCAAACCAAGCCCACTCACGTCCACAACCGCAAGCAGCCTATGGAACCGTCCTCAACCACCTAACCAACCACGCGCCCCCACGAATCCTACCGCCCCGTCAGCTCCCGTAGCTCCGCCGGCGAATGGCAACATGACGACCCGGGCGGCGGCGGCGGCGCCAACCCCGCCGAGCCAATAGCCTTCTTCTCGCACGTGCCGTACAGCAAATCCCCGATTCTGCTCTGCAGGGGACCAACACTGACGCTCCTCTCATGATGCCAGCCGGGCAACAAGCCTTCAATCCAAGGCAGAGAGCCCATCCATACGCAAAACCCCCGGCATAGACCACAACTCCTCGAAGCCTCTTTCCCGCAACGGAACGCACGTCCCGCCCACCTCTACACAGCAAGCCGACACGCCAGCAAAGGGATCCGGACTCACGCCTGTTAGGCCCGCGGGTGCCGGCCCCGCGCCGAATCCGCAGTTCAGTCAGGCCCGACGTATCGGTGCCCCGGTGGCGCGGGTAGTCCCCTCGCCAACCGCGGCTCGTACCGGCCCCCGACGATGAAGAGGCCGCTTCAGCAGGACGGCGGGGCTGGACGCCCTGCTCTGGCGGATGTGTCGAACAATGGCGGGGTTAGCACGGCATCCGGCGGCGGGCCTGGGCTCGATCCTAAGCGGCAGAAGATGTCATAGAGGGTTTCGAAGGGGGTTAGTGATTAGATTCGGGGCTTTTGAGTTTTGATGTCTGGAGCTGAGGCGTCGGTTATAGGGGCATATCTATGGAGTTTTGGGACGGCCATGCTGTCGGAATGGGACTGTTAGGTTCAGCGGTAGAAAGATGTGGAATCATGAATTGTTTTCTTGGTCGATAATATGACGTTATTTCTCTCGATGCTGTGCTGAGTTGATGGTGAACGGGATGACAGGTGGTTAGATATTGACGAGGGCATTGCACCTGCAACCGGGAAGAGTTGAAGGACAAGTGTGTGATGAAACGTCCCTGGCCATGTCGCAACCGTTCTGAGAGTCAAAGCTTGAGACGAGTTGTGGGACCAGGCCGTCGTGGACTCGTGGTGCTCAGCCTATCGCCAAAACAGCCCCAGTTGGGTATATAATACAGATCTTGTGCCGGTGATTTGATCCTTTCTTGGCAGCAATGGGCAGTTCCGTGTGAAATTTGCAATCCAGGCGCATCGTCGTCAGGGACTGTTGTTAAACGGCACATTCTCTTCAGAATCTCGTTGACCGATGACGAGCAACGTTGCACACTTTCTGTCACCTATGAAAGGTATCTCGTCTTTCCTGGGCTCTGCTACTCTTAGACGTTTGGTGGGTATTCCGGGTGTAGTACGTGTGTTGAGTTGATTGTAAATCCTCGTGGGGGTCATGAACGGAAAACTTCTGAACATCAGCGCAGGTTTGCCTGTTGTTTGGCGAAATCAGACTGAAGCAAAATCACGCGACTTTGGGACCGCAGTCCATTGGGTTTGTCTTCTCACTTGCATAGCTACATGAATCGCCTAAATATTGTGATGGTGAAGGGTGGTTGATGTTCAAGATTTGATGGGAGGAGATATGCTCGTCTACTCACACAAGGTTAGGAAACAGGCAATCCGATGGGCAACCGTCACGGCCAAGAGGCCGCTATGGGGGCATATAAAATACGAGTTCTTGGTTATTTGAAAAGTTTCCACGGGCCAATTCGATCGGGGACGGAAACGCGAGTGTATTAAAGAATGCGTTCGTTGTTCAGAAAGTCGGGGTGTGTGCTGTGCGGGCCGGCGCTCTAAGCAGGCCGCGAATGGACAACACGAGGCTTCAACTTCCACACTTCGGCTTGGTTCTGTCATTCATTATTATCCGCTGCCTATTTGTGAACAATATTTCCAAGATAGAGTGGTGCATGTTTGGGGCCGTTTGTTGAGTTCTCGATCTTATAGTTGCGTGTGTAAGCGGGAAACTGCAAATTCAGCCTCAGAGATCCGTGGAGGCCCGCATTGTCATCGAAAACGATTGGACGGATTTCTGATGAGCCTTTATGGTTATCGGAACGGTCTAGTGCTCATATGTCTATAAAACAAGACACGTCGTGGTATTTCCTCGGGTTTTTGACAAGAAGAATCATTAGCTGGTTCATCATCGATCTCTGGGTTCAACGCAAACAACACGCGTCGCTTGAGCTGTTGGCTGGTCTTGATGACCTGATAGCTGCGATCCTTATCATTATTTCGGGGCTGCCTTAGCATCGTCCTACGTTTCTCTTTGTGTATACTGCTTCCTGTCTGAGTGATACTCGGATGCTTCATGCTGAATTTGTGTGGAGGGAAAGGCAGCGACGAAGAGACCTACCCCACGGACAGCTTGACGATGACATTTCCAAGAATCGCGATGCTAGAAGGATATAATTTGGGGCCTAGACAGTCTTCATGCTCAGAGGAGCCTTTTCAAATAGCAGCAAGTCCGGGAAATGAAGCCCTGAGAGACTTCTAGAGGCTGACTTGCGCTGGTTGATGATCAGAATGGCTACGCGCGTGATTGCCCTTCAGCTTCCGTGAGGAAATTCGTTGATTACTTGGTATGGACGAGGTGTCGTCTTAGATGTATGTAATATTGTTCAAGGGATAGTGTTATCTTTTCAACAATGTTCCTTTTCGTATCGTGAGCCTGGCTGCAGCTGCAAGCTTCTGGTACTGCTGATGAAATAGCGGTCTTCGGTTAAGGTGAGACGATGTAACGCATTATTTCTGGGTCCTCTCGCTCTGGCAGTGCTCTGTTCTTCCGTTTGGCTCTAGTTTCCCCCTATACAGTCGGCATACTCACGAGACGTTATAACAATGCGTGGGGTTTGAGGATCGATTGAAGTGAAGCTGGCAGCTGAGCAGCATTACTTTCCAGCTTATAGGTACGTCTAGAAAACTTTCTGGTGATTATCATCATGTTCAGAACGTACTATGCTGTGGTTCTTCAATATTAAAAAGGATATAATATGAGGTCTTTTATAGAATCTGAGGTAGATGTCCTGGAAGGTCGTTTTCTCCTCGGTGAAGAAGCAAGATCCAAAGAAACTACAGTCAGGATGAGTGAAGTCAAATTATAGACGCACATCACTTTTGGATATGCACTCTGCCGTTAGTGAGCAATTTTCTTTAAAGGCTTTGTGTGCTTATGAGTGCTAGAAAGACGCTTGAAAGGTTAGGATTCTAGAGACGCCCTAGCTAGCAGAGAGCCTGAGAGGTGCTGGAGGTTTGAGGTGCCGTCTAATCGACGAGGAGTGCCAACTAATAGACACCTTATGTGAGCAAGCTTTTCGACTCAACTTATGTCGATGGTATGGTGAGTTTTTCCGGATTTGATGACTTTCTTTTTGTACAGGACAAAATTTAGGTAGACTAATCTTGCTATTACTGAGCCTGGTGTTAGATAGGCACTCATGCTGTTGATGCCTCCACGAATCCCCGGTCATGAGAGCCGACACGGCGACCAGGGTTCCGGCCCCACTCTAAATCCCGACCCGGGCGGGTTAGTCAGCAAGGATGCAGGCACCTAAAGAGAATAAAAACACGTTGGTTTCTCTTGCTTCAACAGACCTTCCCCTCTCGCCGTCTTGGCGCCTCGTGCAGTAATTCCCGCAAAGCAAAAGCAAGCGATGGCGAACTTCCAGCCCATCGATATGGCAATAGCCAACCCAAAGCCTCGTTTCGTTAAGGATCCGGAAGCGAATCGGAGCACAAGGCAACATCTACTTCAAATGGCCAAGTACGATGGAAGCCATGACTATCCCTACTGCTGGGGATTTACCATCTTTCGCACCTCTTACGAGTCTGATGAGGCATTCACGAAGGCCGTTGAGCGGCTCAACAACTACGCCAAACACTGGGCCTACCATGACCTCGCTCGTAGCAGAGGACGAGAGCCCAAAGACCCTCTGCCCAACCAGGATCTTTCAAGTCGGTATTACAGCGAAATTATAGAGGATCCGGGACTCGCTGGAGCAGATGTGGAGGAGGTTGGAAGACGGTTCGATGCCTGGGCCAAGGAACATCTCAACACTACCGACAAACGCCATGTTCCCAATGGCCGTTTTGAATTCTGCTTGATGCTTGACCAGCAGAGTATCGATGCGATTCTGGCCATGCCCGAGGATCGGGAAACTGTTACTGCCGACATGGATCCGCCCAGGAACCAGCGTTGGATCAAACTCGTCACTAGAGAGCAGTGGGCTGACCGTGGATGGCCGAAGCGCGGTAGACTATGGATTCGTGCGGGGATATATGAATTCTGGGGATTGTGGTTCCAGATAGAGGATCCGGATTTTGTCTACGAGGAAAGCGGATGGGCTGAAGACCTGTGGTCCGAGACTGACGGGGCTCTGAATTTCTGGGGTATTCCAGGCAGAGATTGGTAGTATTATCCTGGTGTAATAATGTGAATGGGACTACATCGCGTGGCACTCCAGGTTCAGAGATCCTCCGTATCCTCCCAGTCATATGTTGGCCCGGAGCAGTACGCGTTCCCAGACACCAAACTGCTCGTGCACTCCGAATACTCGCTCCCAAGTGATGGGTTAGCGGCGACAAACAGTGCAATGTTGATGTCCGATGACAAGCAGATCGTAGCGCAGCTATCGCCCTCCGCGGACACATGCCATCTTCCACATTTCATCGTTGTTCCCTCCGCAATGGTTGCGTTGTTTGGCGGATCGATCGGGAATGACGTGTAGCCTGTTCCACCGGGATGGGGTGTCACAGTGTCTCCGCCACTTCCAGGAGTTCCGTGCACGTACTCGCCATTCTGAGGTGCGGCGCATAGAAGATTTCCGAAGAAGCCAATGGCGCCAGCCAGGTTGCTGCAATCGCGGTATACCCAAGGGTTGAATCTCTGTACGTCTCCGGGTTCAAGGTCATGCGCGGCTTCGAGACCGGAGCAAGTATCCTGATCAGTGTAAGAAATGATACGATCGCAGGATAGCGGCAGACAAAGCTCGGTATTGTCGGGGATACTGTTGCAGTCAAAGATCTGAGGGTTCATGCTGTACAATGCAACGGCTGAGACATTGTTGATAGAGGCCACTTGCTCGCAAGATGCGCCTCCCTGACTGACGGTATGCCACTTCTCGGATACGCACAAAGTTGACCCTTCATCAGGTCTTGGGGACACTGGTGGGGGAGGATCAGTCGGTCCGGTTTCCCCGCAAGTCTCGTAGACGAGTTCCAAGTCGCTCTTATAATTGTCGTCGTAAATTGAATATGAGCTACTCTGCATGAGAGCAAGACGGTTGATGTAGCATTCGGAGCACATCTCGGACTGTGGCATTTCCCGGATCGAGGTGACGCTACTGAACTCGGCAATCAAGTCTGCAGTTGTTAGCCTCATCGGTTCGTTGAGTTGACGGATTGTCTGATCGGTCCTTACCATTGCAGTAAAGCCCGGTTTCCGGATCTTTGAGACAGGTCTCGTTGTATCCTGCCCACATGCGCCCTCCATGAAGAGTCGGTATCTCCCCAGAAATATTGTAGCCCTGACATCCAGCATTGACGTTGTCGAACCAGCTTTGCAGTGACTTCCCGCAACCCGAGTCACAAACCGAGTCAGTCAACGTCTTGTTACCGAGCGTACCTCTATATCCCGGCTCTTCAAACATGCTCACCCAAAAGTCGCACAGGACCTTTGCGCTTAACGCTGTCTTGCATGTCTCAGGCACATTCTGGTTGCGGAGGCCATTGAGGGTGAAAAGTTGAAACCCCTCGAAATCACGCTGACCAGTGACATCTTTGGAACCCTCCAGCCAAGCCAGAATGGAAGACAAAAATCCATTGATGTTGTCTTTGGCCAATGTGGCAACCCCGCCAATAGGAGTCACCATCTCTACGATGGCCTTAGTACACAGGTTATACACCCATAAATCCGAGCTCTGCTGGATCTCAACAGCACGATTCTGGCAGTCGTTCGTGTTAAGACACTCCTGGCTGTAGTCAAAGAACCATGAATAAAGCCCGGCACCGAGGATGTACACTGCGGAAGAGTCGATGATCCGCAAGGCCCACGCAGAATAGCACCGCGCGTCGCTGGTACTGCATTCGTTGAACGTGGGGTCGTTGGGGAACAGACCTGTGCGGAAAGGTTGAGGCGCCTTTGGTACCGGTTGATAATAAGGTGACTCGGTTTGGATCATGCCCATGGCGATGTTACTCGCACCGGAGATCTGGTACTGATAGAAGACGCAGTGTTCTGAGGATGTACCCCATAGCCAAGCCTTCTTGCTCTCGATGAGCATACCTCTCGCAACATAGATATCTATTTGGTCCCTGTCGGGTTGATCGAGATCATGGTCGGCAACCCAGGCCCAGACATTCTCCAGATACGCATCTGACTCAGGCTTCAGGTGCAGAAGCATTGAAGCAGCTTTGCATTGGGTGTTGACTTGGCCAGTGTTCTTTGGACAGTTGCCTTTCTGCAAATCGGACCCGATGGCGCCTCCAACGCGAAAGTGCGAGTCTATAGTATGTTAGCTTTGTGCATCATAGGAAGACACATGATGAAGAGTAAAGAGAATAAACTCACCCCACATCCCAGCAGACCCCTTACTCGCCTCCTGAGCGTTCCATTCAAGGAGAATTGCACCAGCTGTGGGACCAGACACAGTGAACATCATGTCCTGGATTTCGATGATTCCAGGAGGGTCTTGAGGGCGGCCAACCTGAACCACAGCTCGAGGTTGCATCTCGTCCTCAAAGTTGGCGCCTGTTCCCATAATCTGGGACCAAACTTGGCCAATAATGCGAGAACCCATGGGAACTCGCAAGGTATCCTTGACGATGTAAACGCCAAAAGGGAAATAAACAACGGACGAAGTATTAGCAGCTCCTGACAGAATGGAGTTGAGAACAGCAGTATCATCTGTTTTGCCATCGCCCTTAGCACCCAAAGCTCTGACGTTCATAACCTTGTTGGCTGGAACGTCGTAGTACTTGGGTCTGCGGCGAGTGAAGAGACTGGGCTTCATCTTGTCATATTGAACCCCAGTGAGCTCTTGACTTCGATTCATGGCAGGAATGTGCTCGCCATTGACGAAGGCGCCGACACCATCTTTGTTCGTCATGCGGCCAAAGCCCCAACTCTCGACGTAAATTTCATCGCCGCCGGCCAGAAGAGTTCTCTGCTGCAGGGAGTCGGTAACGGCCGTCTTGACGTTGAAGAAGCCGACGTTTTGGAGAAGGAAGGAGGTCGAGTTCTCGGCATGCAGCGATGTGACAATGCCGTTGGGGGTATTGGCGACGATGGTATCCATCAGAATCAGCGAGCCCAAGCTCTGACCGGTGCTGTGCTCGCCACCCGCGCCGCCAGTGACTACGAGACCATTTTCGCAGCCTTCGATGACGAAGTCCTGCATGGTCCACGCCCAATCCCAGTGAACTTGGACGGCGGTCTTGCAATTGACAAAAACTAGATGACTCGTCGAGAACTGCTGGTTGCCAAAGTAAGCTCCAAAGTTACCACCGACAAAGGTCAGATCGGCCAAGAAGCCGCCTGAGCCGTTCTCCATATAGATGCCCTGCTGGGTACTTTGAGGGACCTCTGAGTTATACAGCATATAGAACTCAATGTTCTCCAGCGAGGTCGCCTGTGCGACCTGCCAGTGAATACCGCAGACGTATGCGTAAGGGTCTGTGAGTCGGATGTCGATCTTGAAATTCTTGATACTTCGGAGAAAATTAGCTGTATTGAGGTACCAGCCGACGTTGTCATCAATGTATTTGTTGGATGTGAAGACACCAAGGCCTACAAAGCTTGACGCAGCCAGGATCGTGGGGACGTTAGTTGGCTACAAGAAGGTTAACATTTCCCCCCTCAAAGTCGATGAGAAGCAGCACTTACGTCTCCTAAGAACTGAGTATTGTAATACTGGATGATAGAGCCGCTGACAAGGTACGTCCCAGGTGGGAAGTACACGACGGCAGGAGCAATAGTGCTGGTTTTGCACTGCTCGCCGCAGCGGGCGCCATCAGAGACTGCCTTGTTGATGGCGGCAGTATCATCAGTCTTGCCGTCCCCAACAGCCCCAAAGTCCTTGACGTTGCGCCAGACCTTGTACCCAGAGGGCGAGAAAGGGCTAACACCCGGATAGTTCTGGTCATCAATCATCCAATATCCGGACGCGCGTCTCTCCTGACGCTGGCCAGAAAATTCTGACAAACGCCCCTCAGGGGCTTGGAGCTCATCCGGGATGTTGGTATCATTGAGAAAGTCCGGGTGGTACTTCTCACGGATCTTGGCCGCAACCTCCTCGTGGTCGCCTTCAGGAATCTGAGGGGAAGACTCGGCCACGGCGGCGGCAGCCTCAGAAAGCTCCTTTGGGATACGGTAGCTGCTAGAGCGTGTAGAGTTCTTTTCATCTCGGCGCCATCCGCGAGCAGAAAGCGACTCTGGATCAGCCTTGTAATCGAGTAGCGCTGCTGGCTTGTTCTCTGCCGCTGGGTCCTCGCGCTCGTTCTTATTGAATACGGGATTCTCAACACGATCCTTATTGACCACAGCGAGAACTCTCAAGGCCTGATCCACGAGGGCTTGAGCATCTGTAGACGTGGAGTTGCCATTAGAAAGGCGTGTGTTGTTGTTGGCAGCAGCGACGGAAACGGTGCAGAACGACACAAGTACAACAAAAGCAAATAGGAAGAAAGACCTCAGGGGCCGACTGGTAAGCCAAGACATGATCACTGAGTGAAGGAGAGGGGTTGACTTGGAAAGCGTTTGAGGAATGAAGGGGAGGACAGAGACCTCTCCTGACGACCAGTATAAGTCGGAGGGGAGCTTGGTTTGAGGCATCTGGTCAACCACATGTTCACTGCCCAAACTCCGTCAAGTTGCAATCTCACATGTCCACGGCTTGTTGCAGAATCTTGCGGCGCATGCAGGTCCGGTCAACCTTGGCAAATGCAGTCAGCTCGCAATTTCCAGTCATGCCAAGTTCAGGGGCATGGATATCACGGCGACTTTCCCCGTTGGTTGCTAATAATCGCTCAAATCACATGAGACTTGAAGGCAGTCTGGAATTCAACGCGGAACTGCAGGCACCGATTGCTAATTTCCCGCTCGTCAATATCCTCCTGTCGCCGCCAACCTGCAGTTGACCTTCCTTTACAGGCTTTGAAATGTGGGCTAGAATGGTTGGGACGTTGGCTCAGCCAAGAAAAACGGCCCGCAGCTCACGGCGGGAAAGCTAAGCTTCATACGACGCTGCGTTGGCGCTAGAAGTGAAGATAAAAATGTCCTCACAGAAAAAGCATTGAGACCCCTGCCAGACCCATGAACAACGCCCGAAGGGTCTGCTTTGGCTTTGGCGTTACTTGGCATCATGCATGCAGTCAGAGATTCGCAGAGTTCAGGTCTGTCGACGCCGAAAGCGGCTTCTTGGCCCGGGCTGCGGATGGTTTGGATCCATATTGACCGTTTGCTTCACTAACAGGCATTGAACTCACATATGCGTTAGCGTTCCGTCGGTGGGAGAAATGAACTACTCAATTTTGTCGTACGAGGCATCTTCGTGAAATGAGCCTCGGGGCCTGCCGGAGACCTCGCGGGAACCCCTTGTTCTTAACCGCCTTGGCGATGCATTCAGCTAATGATCTCGTTTACGACCAACGTATCATGCTGCAGCCATTCCGTGCCGAGCGCTGTTGGGCGCTTTCTGCGGCTGGCGGAGGACAACATGAAGAATTTGCTTCTAAGGGTCAGTGGCTCGATGATAATGGCGAGTACACCCCCTCGGCTGATATTCTCTGTCTCTGTCATCATCTGTTGCTCTCGGCGCATTAACCATGAGGGCTCTCAACAATGCCCTGGGGCGTTACGTCCTCTCCTTACTTTTTTTCGTCTCATTGTTCAACATTGCTCTTGCTCAGACATCAGAGTGCAGCAGAGATATCCCCTGCAAGGCTGGTTGCTGTTCCAAGTTTGGGTTCTGCGGGTATGGCAAAGATTGTAAGTCCAGGTAACTTCTCTGGAGTTTCCGATTGGTACTGACCAGTCAGACTGCAACAAGGACGTCTGCCTCAATAACTGCGACCGCCTCGCAGAGTGCGACCCTGGTGGTTTTGGTAAAGAATACGTTGAAAAGACCAAGTGTCCCCTCAACGTCTGCTGCTCAAAGCATGGGTTTTGCGGCTCCACGGAAGAGTATGCAAACCACCTCCTTGCCGATTTCTTGGGTGTCAAAATCATCGCTGACATTCGTAGATTCTGCGGCAACAAGAAGGTTACCCCTCGAACCTGCAGCGATCACGTTCTTGAGCGCGTGGTCGGTTACTACGAAGGATGGGCTACCAGACGCCCCTGCAATGCTTTTATGCCGGAGCAGATTCCGATAGGCGTCTACACCCACATCAACTTTGCCTTTGCTACAATTGACCCCGTTACTTTCGAAGTTCGACCTGCTTCGTCTGCAGACACCAAGCTGTATAAGCGCGTGGCATCCTTGAAGCAGAGGGACCCTGACCTCAAGGTTCTGATTGCCATTGGAGGATGGACCTTCAACGATCCCGGCCCAACAGCTACCACTTTCTCCGATATAGCTCGATCAGAGTCTGCACAAAAGGCCTTCTTCAAGTCACTCATAAGCATGATGTCTACATATGACTTCGATGGTGTAGACCTGGATTGGGAATACCCCGTGGCTGAAGACCGCAGCGGTCGCGAAGAGGATTTTGAGAATTTCCCCAAGTTTCTGGCCAACCTCAAGAAGGCTCTCAAGAGCACTGGAGGCCGAAACGAGGTTTCTCTAACTCTACCAGCCTCATTCTGTGCGACTTCCTTCCATCTTTGCTGAACATAAGTACTTACGCGTAGCAGGGTATTTGCAGCACTTTGACATTGTTGGACTTGAAAAGCACGTCGACTTCTTCAATATGTAAGTTCATGCAAAGACTTTCACCTTCAGTATCACGGAAGAGTACCATTCTGACAGGCATTTAGCATGAGCTATGATCTTCATGGCACGTGGGACAAAACCAACAAATGGGTCGGCCCTTATCTCAACGCTCACACCAACTTGACCGAGATCGAGGAGGCTATGAACCTCCTCTGGCGCAACGACATTGATCCAAACAAGATTGTCCTCGGCACAGGCTTCTATGGTCGTGCATTTACCGCCACTAGCCCGAATTGCCTCTCCCCTGGCTGTACCTACGAGTCTGGCGCTCCTCGCCAGCCGTGCAGCAATGAGATCAGTGTCATGCTACAATCTGAAATCGTGGACGTCATGAAGAGAACAGGCAACAAGCCGGTCTTGGATAAGGAAGCCGCCGTCAAGATACTCACGTTTGATAGCAACCAGTGGGTTGCGTACGACGATGAGGATACGTTCCAGATGAAGGCCGATTTCGCTCGAAAGTATTGCATGAGCGGTATCATGGTCTGGGCCATATCCGGAGACGTTTCTGACGGGACCTACTCAAAGGCGATTAGGAAAGCAGCTGCTCGCAAATTCACCTCGATTCCGGCCGAATTCTGGGAAAAGGAGGACGATGGCCTTCTCACGACTGTGACCAAGCATCCTCAGTGCAAATGGACAAATTGTGGCGAATCGTGCCCCTCGAACTGGATCCGAATGACGCGCAATGACAAAGAGGCTCGCAAAAACGAATACATGGTCGACGGGTCGTACTGCTCAGAAGGGGTCCATGAGCTTTGCTGCCCTCCTGGAGGGGACACTCCAACATGCGGCTGGTATCAACACAACAACGGCAAATGCAATCCCACCTGTCCCGTGGGAACGTTGGAGGTGGGCTCGCTCAAGAAGCATTGCAACAACGGGAAATACCAGGCTGCCTGCTGCACCACCGGCGGGAAGAGCATGGATCTTTACAACCAATGCAGTTGGACTGAAGCACCGATGTGTATGAACGGGCAGTGTAGCGGCAGCGCCAAAGAGGTCGCGCGATCTCCGACTGGAAGCGGCACCGCCGTCTGCAACGTCGAGGAGTGGACTAGGGAATCAGTCAAAATCCAGGAGCGGAAGTACTGCTGCAACCAAGAAACAAACAAGATGTGGGACGGCTGCGCCTGGTACGACAACCTTGGTCCCGGGAAGGACGACGAGTACTACTGCCGCAGTGGATGCCCGAGCGACCGCGTTCGGGTTGCCATGGATGGTAACTGGAACCAGGACGGTAAGCTCCTCTGCCAGCGCGGCGCGAGAGCCAAGTGCTGCATCCCCAACCATTCGACCATTACGAAGAGAGAGTCCTCACAGGACGAGGTGTTGCGCGATGCGCTTGAATCCTTCTTGGAAAGCCCCGTCTGCTCAGAGAACGGCGTAGACTTCAGGTTGCTCTCTGGAGACGCCATGCTAGGGCGCAACACTTCCGAGCCAATGCCCAGGACCGAATCGAAGGCCAAAAGGAGCCTTTCTCATGTCCAGGCGCATTCATCTGGCTCAGGATCTCGCCCGAATCATCACCATCCTCACCCCCACAGCGGAAGTCACAGAGGCGCTGATACGTCCAGAAGCTCACTGCAGAGTCGTCAGGAGAGCTGGGGCAACTACCAGCAGGACGAAATCAAGAAGCTGGTCTACACTCTTCTGCTGGGAACGGCAACCCTCAATCAGAAAGAAATCTGGGATGCTCTTGTTCCCAAACGCTACAGCAACCTAAAATGGGATAATCTCGAAGATTGGATCGTTGACGAAGAGGCAATAATTCATTACGGATACGATCAACTAGCCTTTCAGATCACCTGCCACATGGGGTACTTCAACGACCAGGTTGGAGGCAAAGTTGAGCATGGGTGTCAATGCGACACCGATGCCTGTTGCCCTGGAGGGGGTGACTGGTGCGCACTTGAGGAGGCGGATGTTGAAATGGATGAAGCGCTATCGGCTTTTGCTGGCGACGATGATGAATTCTCTTTGATGGCAAGGCCACGCCCAGGTGAGAAAAGGAGTTATACGATCACCTTTCCTGATGGCACTACTATTGAGATCGAGAGCGAGCCGGTTCGTACATTGATATGTCGACAGTGATGATCACTTGAGCTAACACCTCGCAGTACTATCCCGCCTCACATAGCTTCTGGCACGCAAACCATCCAATTTGGAACAACGTTCACTTGTATCCCCAGTCGGATTGCCTTGATGTTAATCCGCGCATTGTCAGGTATCAAAAGAGCAGGCCTGGCGTTCATCGTAAGTCTCAACTGCCGCCTTCCAAACTTACCAGGCGGGCCTTTGTCCAAGCTGACGGTTATTCGATGTATGATGAATGAAGTCGAGCACATCATTGAGATGAACACCATCTCGCGATTCTTCACACACGCGCTGGCTGGCACCCTGCCTTCCGGGCGCCCAATGAGAAGCGGTCGCATCAGCGACAGTCTCGTTCGCCGTACTCTCCAAGGGCGTTACAGTACCATGCCGCCCCAGATGCCGGGTGGTGGGAACTCCGACAATCCCATTCAGAGGATTTTCAACGCCATCGGTAGCCAGACAAACAATCAGCACATGGTTATCACCTCAGGGGGACTCAACATGGCCAAATCTGCTGTAGGTCAATTTACCAGGCCCGTTGGTGTTTCTCGCCAGTGATAGAAGCTAATCTTAGTGGTAATAGTTCTGGACACAGGACACTAGAGGCTACAAATTCGGCACGACTTGGATGCAAACAGACAACATGAATAGGGCCATGCAAAGCATTCGCGCCTACGAGACCTTTGTCGAGCATCTTCGCAATGTAAGTTCCACCACTCGGAGATAACACATAGAGCTCGGATGTGCTAAATAGCGAATGAAACCATAATAGCCCATCATTGCTATCAATTACCTCGCTGACCCAACTATCTGGGGCTACCTCTTAACCATGGTTAACGACGTAGCCAATGAATTGCGACTTCTCCAGGACTTCCACCGGGCACAGACTGGCATCAGTGATGACCTTGTTGGTGCTTGGCATGAGTTTATTCGGGACCTGTTGCAAACGACTGTAGATACCGCCCGGGACTGGGTGCAGGGCTGGGTCATCACGGCCAGGAACGAGTACAGAGACGAAAATGGCGAGGACGTGATCAACCTATTGGCAATGTTAAGCACGCTGTTGAGGTACGCATTCGAGCTAGAGCTTCCTCTGCACCAGCTACCTTGAGACAAATTGGCCCGTCTCGCTGAATTAGGTTGGGTTCGAAAGTCGGCCCTTCGTCGTGTTCTGACCTTAAGGCTCTGTCAATTATAGACTAGCCGTGCTTATCACAATGTATGGTATCAGCTAATTGTTCCATTTCAAACAATTTCCCAGCAGATCTCATGTATTGTGACACACACTGCATCAGCTTAAAGAAGTGATACGCTGGGAGATGCCCCGAGGCGTTGCCTTGCGTTGCGTTTGAGTGCCTTTGAATCACAAACCCATCTGCCTGATTACCATTTTCTGTATCAAACTCGCACGAGCTGGTTACGGCAACGATTCATGTCGAGACGTCACATCCAGAAGTAGCATTCAGGCTTCAGAAAGAGCCAGGGCAACAGAAAAACAAACAATATTGTGCTTTGATCGCGAATTGCCTGCTTCTGAATTTATCAGGCGAACTTAAGTGTAAATCAAGGAGGGATATTCGTTCGCGCTCTTAACTTATCATAAGACAGTCGCATTATGTTTTCCTGCCGGAAGCAATTTACTGCTTGGTGCGAGTGTCCCCAACGTAATTAGACTTGCACACTGCTACCTACTTAGTTGAGTAGATCGTATCAAATCCTATCCTCAATCGTAGAGTTCGACGCCAACAGTGATATGAACCTGGCTATGTCAAGAAGAAAGACAAAGATAAACATTTTCAATTCTGCGAGTTGAAGCCTGGGCTCAAAATCTGGCAGTAAGACCCCACTTTCTACTAACCTTTAATAGTTATGACGCAGGTTAGGCAATTGATCTAATATACCTAATGGACAGAAAAGAGCAGCACTGTAGGTTAACGACTTATGATGGTTGAGCTGATGCCAGCTAATAGTAGCGTAGCGAATAGGGAGTCTGCCGCTGCGTCTAATCGATGTTTGTTGGCCTCCTGGATACTGGAGCAAAATATCAGTGTTTCTTTGACCTTGATGTCAAGCCTCACACACTCTCAAAGGAGTACACGAACCGAGAGTAGCATAACAATAACATGCTGCTAGACGGCACGAAATTCAATAGGGAACTACAACGGCGGGTTTCGAAATCTCGAAGCCGGTTGTAGTCGGCTCGACCTAGAACAGGGTTAGCCTGCTGTTGGGCATTCAAATATTGCGCTGCTTGCGCGCCCCTTGCCCCTCCCCTGCGCTTCGGCGCCTCTTGCGATTCTGACAGCCCTGAAGTCGCATTTCGTTCTCTCGTCCGCGCTGAAGTCGTTCACACTGAACCCACTCGAGCCCCTTGCTGCAACGACAGACCAGACAACACACCCTAACCCAATTGTATCAGATTGGCCGGGAGCGGTTTGAATCGGCAAAGGGCGCAGTTTCAATTGTGGCAGGATGGAGGTTCTACTGGAACGCCGAGTGATGGAAGGCTGCCACACGGAGGCTGTCACCGCGATGGGACAAGATCGACACGAGACCCCAAGTCACGAGCAGCATAGACTGGCACGCTAACGGCGGAGAGACTGGTCGGAGGCATGCGTTCACGTACGCAGAGCCTCATATTTAAAGTGTCATTGCAACCAACCATGGGCGTTCACATGTCACTCTGCTGGCCGTCTTCGCGGGGATATTGAATGCATGAAGAAGAAAGCGGTCGGTGTGTGGCTGATCTCCGCCAATCCCAACGGTTGTGACCTATGCCCATAGCTATGATTTGCGGAACAACATAGCAGCTTGCGGATTATTGCGCTCAGTTGTGTCGATCCGGACATAAGCTGCAGACACGAGGTCCATTCTTGGACCTGCTCGCAAACCCCGATGAAGCCTTTGCAATCATCGTAGCGATTCTTGGCGAGAAGATTCAGACAACCTCAGGTTGATTAGTTGATTCAGCACGATCTTTTCTGGGTTTTCCACCCGAAGAGGTGAGGAAGGTATCCAACGGTGCGCGTGAGGTACTCTAGACTCTATTGCTGTAATGAACGTGAATAGAGTCGCAACACCCGCGAAGCCTTGAGTTCGCGAACGTCTGCAAAAACTAGTACGTGGTCTCTATCAGCACCAGCTTTCGGAAAAACCTATAGTCACATCATCCCATCGCACTGCTTGACGCCCTCCAAAGCCTTCAAGTACCCCAAGCGGTCGACGACATAAATCTCGGAGTCCATCGCGCCCAAGTTGACAAACTCTTCGTCCAGGCTTCCTGCCTTGATGGAAAGAACAGAGGTGGATGCGTCGGGAACGCCATGGGTGGATGCGCCGCAGTTGTCGCAGAAGTGGCTGTGGTACAGCTTGCCGGAGTCGCCGAGGTGGGGATAGGATCTGGTGATGCCTGTAGTTGCATGTCAGATGAATGCAATGAGAAGTTTGCAAGGTGAGGCGGGTCCTCGGACACACTCTTACCCTGGATTATCTTGAAGGCGCCGTGGGGGATGATGATGTTGACGCTGAAGGCGCTTGCAGTCCGCTTTTGACCTCGTGTCAGACAATAATGTTACGTCGATTTCCAAAGGTAATCTTACTTTCTGGCAAGGTTTGCAATGACAGACGGCTTTGGTAGCATTGTTCACTGACATGATAAGCTTTGAAATGAGGGTAGCATTCTCAGGCTGAACTCACCTTCCGCGGTGTACCTCACGGCGCCACAAACACAGCCTCCAGTGACAGCCATAGTCCTTCTAGACGCTTGAGTTAGGAGACAAAAGGAGACAAAAGGGTGTGGAAATTTGAAGTGTGTGGGTCTGAGCTCAAAAGGTAGAAGAAGAAGGTGGTTGAATTATATTTGCTGCAGGTGAACAAAATTGGGACAAGCGACAAAGGACTCACGAAGGTCTTTAAACTTCTCTTTCTCTTTCTCAGAGCAGCAATCTAGTATTTAATTCATCGTCCAAGTGTGGATATTCCTGGTCTTTATTGCATTTTTAATGGATTTAGTGTTTGTAATCCCTCCACGCTGATGTGGGCTCGGGGTTTATTTTAATGAGCGAAGTCCATTGGATGACAAACACTTTGTCAGTTTCAACTCGTCTCTAGTCAACAAAACGATGCGCTTCTCTCGGCTTTTCTGACTTAAATTCTTGAACGTTTCTGTCGTAATATTGTCAAAATGAAAAGCAAAAAGCACGGCACCAGACTTTCTGTCATCTTTTCCCCAGCCTGTGTCACCACAACGCGTCCATATGGTCTCGACTTCCGGTAGCTTTTAGCGACCACAGCCCGCGTAAATGCATCATACACAATCGACAGCATAGTCGTTCAGTCCAATAGAAAGAGCCGTTATCAGCCCGGCGGGTAGTCCTGGCTGATTACTTATACAAGGCAAAAAGTCAGAAAGGTATCCAACGGTTAAAACCTGCTTATTCCTTCGTCCTGCGCAATCTTTCTCCTTCCCGTTCCTCCCACATTTCTCTGAGTACTGAAACAAGCTCATCTGTAGTGATTTGCAGGGAACCCGCAGCTTCTTTCCTCCCAAACTTGCCCTGTTGCATGTACACACTGCAAATAATCCTTCTGGCCAATGTCTCGACGTCACGGCCACTGGCCCATCCCGTTGTGAGGCTGAGGCATTTGAACAGCTCATGGACAATCAGCGGACCCCCATCGTGCGAGTGATCTCTTTCCACGATGCCGATCTTGAGCTTCTGAAGCTGATTCTTGAGATACTGAAGACATGCGTGTGGAGCCATGGGCTCAAATGTGATATGCTCTGGGAATCTGCTACGCAAACCCGGGTTGGTTTGCAGTAAACAATCCATCTCGCGGGTGTACCCGGCCAAGATTATGACCATGTTGTTTCTGTACCGCGGCTGTGTCATGGCATCGACTAGCTCTCCGACGGCTTCCATGTGGAAGCTGGAGCCACCTCTGCTGCTGGCACCCGTGGCTAAACGGTAGGCTTCGTCGATGAATAGCACTTTTCCTAGGCCGGTCTCAAGCGTATTCAGAACTTTGGGACCCGTTTGCCCCAGATATTCTCCAACAATATCGGTGACCGAGCAAGTCACAACCTCGTCTGTCGAAAGCAGGCCCATATCGCAGTATAGGCGTCCAATCTTTCGAGCCGTCGATGTTTTACCGGTGCCTGGTGGACCCTTGAAGACGAAGGCCCACGGGATGTGAGGCCTCGGATCAATGTCATGCAGCCGCATGCCGTCAACTAGGAGCTGGTATCCTTCGAACTTTTCGACGATCTTTCTGAACCCGACAAAATCTTCAAAGAGGGTTGCTCTGTTTTCATCGGCCCGTGAAGCCCTATCCCACTGTGGGTCAACATCGGCAGGTTCGATGGCAGCTTGCACCGATGCTTGGCCGCGGGAACGTCCGGATCTGATTCTCGCGTTGAGACGGATTTTTGCCTGGTTGAGCAGATTCTCGACATCTCCCGCATTTCCGGACTTTGGGTTGATGCGCATACGGCTGATGACTTGTCGAGACACTGCCCTGGCCTCATGTGTCATCTCGAGGTCACATTGCTCGGCTTTCAGATCCATGATCTGGCATAGTTCGTCCTCGCTGTACGGCTCAAAGTGCAGCGCCGTTTCCTTGGGGAAACGTCTCTGAAGCCCTGGATTGCTGTTGTTGAAGAGTTGACCCATCTCATATTCGTATCCAACAAGTATGATGCATCTGTCCTCTGGATCTGCCGATACGTTCGCAACAATAGTGTCGAGCACAGCGATGCGAAACTCATCCGTGTCTGGTCCAGGATACAACATGTGTGCATCGTCGATGATTAACACATTCCCCCTAGCTTGATAGAGAACATCCACCGTCTTCTTCTCGGATTCCCCAATATACTGGCCAATCAAGTCAGATGGATTCCGTACCATCACCTCCTTCCCAGTAACAAGACCCAGATCGATGAGTACTTGGCCGTATAGTTCAGCGACAGTCGTTTTCCCTACTCCAGGGGGTCCGAGAAACACTCTGTTCAGACCAACCTTTAGCGGCTTCAGTCCTAAAAGCTCACGTTGATAGTTGATCTGAGCAAAGTCGATGATATCGCCACACTCGCTCTTGACTTTGTTGAGTCCGATCATGATTTGTAGCTTCTTCCATGAGGCATTGTCGTGTCTTACGTCGTTAGGCTCAGGTCCTAGGAGATCTTCTGGCGTAAAGACCGTGTCTTCCCCATCGGTTACATCAAGAGCCTTGGGATTGCCGCTGTTGTCTGTCTCATCATATGTTTGCTGTTCTGGCAGACACGATGCCTGGGAGTCGGAGAACGGAGAACTGCCGAACCATCGCATGTACTCCCCTCGATGTCGAAGTGCCTGCCTGGTGCAAACCTGGTCCAATTCTCGCTGCAGGTGATGAACGTTCAAGAACGATTCGTACTTTCGTTCTCGTGCCACTCGTTGCACTGAGGCGCGCACAATGCCATCTTCGAACCCACCCTCAACTGCAAATTCCCTTTTCTGCATGATGCGTACGAAGATTTGCCGCAGTTCATCATCGTTGTAGTCTGACATGGTCAATGGGGCTGGCAGTGCCTGCAAAGCCTTATCGCTGTTCTCGATAGAGTCGAGAAGGGATTTCATCCTAGTGGAGATAATCACAACAGATTCCTCCGTATTTTTGATGGCGTTGCTTACGACTTCTGAGTATGTTTTGTCGCCGCCACCAGAGATGTCGTAGAAGATAACCTGTTGATTGTCAGTATTGAGCAATACATCTTCGTAGTTCGAACCTACTGCCGGCTTCTCTTCATCTTCATCTTCATCTTCATTATGATCTTCATTGTTATCTTCATCGTGATTATCATCATTTTTATGGTCACCAGAACGTTGAAGGGGGTAAAGTTGCGACGTCCTGGAAAATTTCTGATCGGACACAGCCCCAATGGAGAAAAGGAACTGCGCGTAAAGTTGTGCGACAGACTTCTTGCCTTCCGAAGTAGGTCAGTCTTATGGACGGCTTCTTTGATCCAGGAAGACTTACCTGTTCCATCTTTCCCATGGAGAACTAGATGAAGCCGCAACTTCTTTTGCCTGGCGTTGGCTTTCTTGCTCGCCTTGACCTTGGCCTTGACAGCAAGAAAATGGGCTTTCACATTTTCAAGACCCACCATAGCCATGAGTTGATCAAGATACACGTTCTTTTCGTTGTCCTCTCGCTTCTGTCTCAGCCATTCCAGTCTTGATGGTGAATTATCGTCAAACTCTTCTGGCTTCATTCCATTGACAACAAATTCAGCCCACGGAGGCTCGTCTGCGGGCCATGAAGACACGTCTCCGCTCCTATTATTATCTGAGCAATGTTTGACATCGTCTTGCAAGTCATCATTGCATGGCCTCCAATCTGACTCCTCTTGGTTCCATGCTGTCTTCTGCTCCTGATCGATTTCAGACGGAGTGTCGCAAGTGTTCTCGTTGTCGCTATTAAATTCCGTGTTAATTTCTGGTATTCTCTTATTATCCTTCTGCTCTTCGTCGTTGGGGAACATCGTGTTGGTGTTGAAGAGGGTAGGCGAGGTGGAGGTGGTGGAAGTGTTAGAATCATATTGTCCTGATGAATGGGGCCAATCGACTTAAATATGGAAGCAGAGGCAGAGTTTTCCACCATGAAGAGCCGTCTAACTTGACTCATAACCCTGCTGGTTCGCCCTACCAAGTGAGGACATCAAGGCAGCTAGTGGAACTTCCGTCGGAACCCCTACAGCTTGGAATTCGCATATTACCTGCACAATAAGTCAGGCAGATCAGTCTGACTGGAATAAGCAGGCATCGTAGCAAGGATCACTACCATTGGGGGATGTGACATGTAACCAAGTCCAATCCGACATGGCAACGACAAGCGGTCTCCTAATCCTTCACGATGTGGTCATGTATGGGAGCTCCAGAGACTGCAAGTGTTAAGTGCCTGTGTTCGACTGGAGGTGATCGGTAGAATCAGCGCGGCCCTCTACTGCCATCAAAACTGGAATGACATGTATTTTCTTTGCCTTGATCACCGTTGTGTGACGAATCTCAGGAATATGTGCGGTTGTCTCTGAAATCTTTGAATTTTAATTGATCTGTCGAGATAGCTACGTCCAATTTCAAACCTTGTCTGCTCTTCTCACCTTGAGGGCTCTGGTTTGCCAAGATGAGGGATACCTATATGATACACGTTTCACTGCTCCGAGAATCGTTTCAACAGAAATGTAAAACTGTATTTATCGGCCTCTACTAATGGAAAGAACCCTTTCTTCGTTCATCATTCTGGGTTGAGTATCTTGAATCAAACTCACACCCAAAGGGTTTAGGATGATCGTGCGACTTTCTCCGCTGGCTTCTGCGCATAAATCACCCACCTGCTTGTTATTAGCATCATGGATTCAGCACACAAGCCGAGTCTTTAGCTATACAGATATCATGGGAAGGATGGGTTGAAGTGAGCAAGGTAAAATCTCGGACTTACAGCGGGCAGTAATGGTGGATACTTCTGTCTCTCATGTCCTTGCGCACTTCAGATAGAAGAGTCTGTACCTCTGCGTAGCTCCAGTTGAGAGCCCTAGTCAACGCTGCGATGGTCCAGGCCTCGAGGCCCTCCAGAGCATTAGCATAAGCCCATTCTCCTAGCTCTTTGTAATGCGGGTCTTTGGCCCACGGTCCGATCGGCCACTTGAACGGAACAATCTTCACATCAACAAAGCCAGCCTCCTTGAGCATGGGCACAAGACTTGGGACGTGAACGAATGGACGCCCAAGGATCTTGCAGCATTCGTCAAGCTTGTCCGCCCACTTCCACATTGCATGCTCGGGAGTTAGCGATTCGTCGTCAGATTGGGTACGCGCGTGACCTTCGAACAATTCGATGTAGCCACCGGGTGCGAGGCCACTAGAGAGAATAGGTCAGTCAAAGAACCTGTTGAGCTGTCTCAAAGGCACTAACTTGTAAACTTTCTCGAGAAATGCAGGCCAGTCTGAGATGCTGGATGTCATGCCACGAATATGGACGTAGTCAAAAAGTTGACTGTAGGCCCACGGCTGCTCAATGTCGTCGACTTCGAATTTGACATTTGGTGGAACACTGACAACATGTAAGCAGACGAACTCTATCGAAATAAGAATCAGACAATACAATTGATTTTGTACAGGAGTAAGGTCAACCCCAAGGACCTAGGTATCATTAGCATTCAGTCCTTCGACAAAGAGTTCAACATGTAGGCCAACTTACTTCAGCCTCGGGGTGCTCATCAGCAAATTCAATGGCCCAAAGGCCAGTGCCGGTTCCAATGTCAAGGGCGCGCTTCACGCTTGAATCTTTCTCGGTTGGGGGAGCAAGACCAAGCTTGTAATCCAGAGTTAAAAGATAGAGGTTATGTTGCAAGTCTAGGTCATGGGTAAGAAAGCTTGTCGCAAATTTGATTGCGTGAAGATACAACTAACCTAGTCTTTCATTCTCTCTCTCATCATTGGGGAAAAGATATTCTGATTAATATTAGGAATTCTATCTCCACGGGGGCACGGAAGTTAGGGGAGCCTACTCCCGTCCTTATACTTGTGATAAGTTCTTCCGTTTTCCAGACGATGTTGGAGAATTGAACTGGCTAAGCTAGTACTGTACGATGCCACAGACTGAGGAGCGTTAGAAGAGTCTTTTGATTATCCAACAACACGACGTAAGGGGGATTATTTACTGATGTTCTGTCCGAGGCATCGTCGTTTAGGACCTACGGCGCAGTGTCAGCGCTATGTTTAATGCTCATCTGTCCGGGATCCCTTACGTCGTCGTTTCGAGGTTCAGCTTCGAGAGCGGGACCAATAGGCGCGGAGGTCCCGTCATCCTTTGCGGTGGTCTGATTGTCGGTCATTGCGGAACGAAATCAAGAATGTAGATCAACTGAATACTCTGTTACCAAGCGAGGAACGCAGGCTATTTGTATCTACACCGGAAGACGGAAGCCTACCCCTCTTCTTGGCTGATTGGTGACAGGGGGCAATTCGCTTGTTTGTCGTTGTTGGTCCCAACAACGAAAGGAGTTGTCGTATCTGCACTGGAGTGGAACAAAGTGGCTGTTGGTGCAACCATCCAGGCTGTCTAGGTGCCGTTCGGACCAACGGATATACGATTGAGCGTTGATGAGAAGCCAATAAGGTAACAGAAGCTATATTGCCTAAAAGCTCTTGCGATCATCCATGTATCTACCTTCTACTCGTCGCCAATGCTCACAGTTTCAGGTCTTGAAGAATATATCTATCACATACCAGCGTAGAATGTATCATAGTGCATCTTACCAGAGATTTTTGAATGGAACAATAACTTCAACAAGCTAAGTGCTTATTCACACGTGGGCCTATGCTGCTGCAAATCTGATAGAGTTTGGTATCGTCGATGATTGACTGGGGCTAGCTGCGGTCCGCTTGTCGTCAAAGAAGTTCATGTCAGTAATGGAAAAGAGACACAGAGCGTTTTGATGGGTAGGAGTGACATTCTGAGGCAACTTATGCACTCTCTTTATTCAGAGAATTGACTAGAAACTCTCGCATCTATTTAATTCCGTCCAACCTTACCTAGTTGTCGACCCCATATTGCGGTGCCCCCAATCACATGTTTCTGAAGTCAGATGCTCTTCCCCCAGCGTCATGTCGACTACATGTCGCGAGCTCTAATAACAACCGACATAGAAGCACTCGTCGGCAGAAACTCGAAGTTACGAATAAGCTAGGATTTAGAATGTTAGGTGTCTATACTTCGAATGATTTTCCAGGATCATTAAGAAACTCACCGTGACAAAGATCTTGTTCAGCTCTATCATGGCCACCGCCTTGCCCGCACACTGCCACCTACCAGCACCAAAAACCAGCTCGGTCCGTTTCTTCCACTCTTTAACCGTGCCCACATCAGCTTCGAGCCATCTCTGGGGTCGGAATATATGGGCGTCCTCTCTGAATAGCTGTGTATCATGCGTCACTGACCACGTGTCATGCGCGACTCTTGTTCCCGGAGGTAAAAATGTACCCTCGTGTACATCGCCTTCAGGCCCGACCTGTTTCATGAGCAAGCCAGTGAATGGTGGATGAACGCGGAGGGACTCGTAAATGACTGCCTAAGAAGATCAATGTTAGCACGAAGCCGAGGAGCTTGGTCGCATCTACCAGCTTGTCATATGTGGCCTTACCTGAAGAAAGGGTAGTTTCAGGGCCTCTGTGTTAGTGATAGGCTCAGAAATTGTCCCGTCGGAAATCGCCGTCATAACTTCCTCTTCAAGCCTTTTGAAAGTAGAGGGATTGCTCAGCAGGTATTGCATTGTCCACTTGATGGCCTTTGCGGCTGTGTCTGAACCAGCAACCATGGGAAACATGATTTCAGACTGCGCGGAACGTTGGTCAAGTCCACGCCGAATAAAAGACCCCTGTTTAACTTGTAAGTGATCTATGATGAATTACAATCTCTTGTTAATTTGGCTTACAAGTAGGTCGGGCTCATCCTTTGCATCCGGAGCGAAGCGTTTCACAACGTGCTGCTGGGCAAGTCTGCAGTCCACACCGGTTAACATGATAATGATCACCTACGCCTTGGGGCTGGGGCTTAGAGTATAACCACCGAGTTCACAGGAACCCTATCGACTTACCCCATAATCTTTCCGAAACCACTCGAATCCGTCGGCTTGGGACCCAAGAATCTCAGCACGAGATCCGACGTGAAAATCATCTGAAGAGCGGGAATGTCCGTGAAGAATTGCAGCACATCTATAGCGATATTCGTCGTCCTGATAAGGCCAAAGACATCCGTATCTTTCTGCAGAAGCCCGATTGGACGACCAAACGACATTCTCGACCGCGCATCCATAGCGTAGTAGTCTGCAAGGCGGCCGAAATCGACAGACTCCGTATCTGAGGGTTCAGAAACCTGGTTCTTTCCACTACTCGAAGTGTACTTGAGGCGGATCAAGTCCACCAGCTCCGCGATTCCCGAGTCAATACTAGACTCTAGTCCTGGGATATCCTTTCCCACGTAACCTGGAGACAGTTTCGTCCTCAAAGAGTGATGGGCAGACTTGTCAAGCACGCTGCCCATCATATCATGGTATGGATCCAGTCGAGTCGCCTTGTACCAGCTACTGCGCTCATAAGTTGACTTCGCTGCTGACATGCGCCTAATAAGCTCCGGGTCGGACGTGATAACGTCGTTAGGACCTATACGAACGAGCTTGCCGTACTGAGCCGTGAGCCTGGCGTATTCAGAATACGCGCGAGAGCCATGACAGCGAATTCTGAACATCGGCCAGTACGAGAAAGAACATGGGAACGGGCCAGGTAGATGCCATAAGCGACTCCATGACCTCACGATGGCAATGAGAAAGTATGATACGATGACAACATAGAACACTCGGCTAGTGAGTACCAAAGATGAGAAATGTCCTCTAGAAGTACTAGAGTCAACAATTTCGGAAAGTGCGCTTGCTTACAGCCGAACTGAAGCTATTCTGAGGGATAGCCATCCCTATGATGAGTTATGGCATGCCTATGCAATGGGATATATAGCGATGCACTTCAATACCCGTCGATACTACCTTTCAGAAATAACATTATAGAAATGGTTTCTCTCTTTCATTTGACGTTGCTTCCCTTTCCCAGGTGAAAAGTGGGTACGGGCCAAATACGCGCATCTCGGTGACCAAATACGGGGTTACCGCCGTGTCCAAGTGGCTGTGTAAATAGTTGATATCGATATCGGCCTTAGGACACTTCGCTCCGTTGGAAAATCTGCCTACGTAACCCACATGGATATGTGCATCGTCATCTCTTGTCAGCATGATGAGGAGATTCGGAGCTAAGTTAAGCTTAATTCCACATATCGGTACCAGACTTGGCGAAACCCCTACAGACTCATCAAGGCTTTAAATACGTTGCCGTCGGCTTTCGTAGACTGTCAGAATGAACAAGCACTCTGTCCCTTTTCACTAACATTTCAAACCATCAAGTCTTTCACCGTAACCAAGATGACCAGAGTTCTACTCACCGGTGGTAGCGGTTTCATCGCCACTCACATCCTTCGGCTGCTCCTAGAGAGAGGGTGGGTAAAAGCTGTCGATCTCGGTCTAGGCCCTCAAACTTACAAGATCAATCTCTAGACATTCCGTGGTCACGACTGTCCGCAATCAAGCCAAAGCCGACGCCATCAGGGCCTCGAATCCCGGCTTCGGTCCCGAAAAACTAGATTTTGCCATCGTTCCAGACGTGGCTCAACCTGATGCCTTCGACCAAGCTGTCAAGTCCGACATTCCGTTTGGGGCTGTGATTCACACGGCCAGCCCATTTACGTTCAATGTGACGGACATCCAAGCCGACTTGCTCGACCCAGCCATCAACGGGACGACGGGCATACTACGTGCGATCAAGAACGGCGCACCATCCGTGAAACGGGTGGTGGTCACGTCGTCTTTCGGTTCCATGATGGACGTCTCCAAGGGCCTGTGGCCGGAACACACCTACGACGAGAAGGACTGGAACCCGATCACGCTTGAGCAAGCCTTGGAGAACCCGGGGTTCGGTTACTCTGGTATGGGATTGGTCTATCATTAGCAACGTTTTCAAGCTCAGCTAACGATTTTCTGCGTCGCCGCAGCAAGCAAAACCTTTGCCGAGAAAGCCGCCTGGAGTTTTGTAGAGAACGAGTCTCCAGGCTTCACCCTCTCGACCATTAACCCTCCGCTCGTGTTCGGCCCCGCAGTGCAAGAGCTAGCTTCACTTGACGCACTCAACACTTCGAATCAGTTTATCAGGAGCTACATTCTCGGTGCCGCAAAGAAAGAAATAGCTCCTACCAGGGTAAGCAATCAAACCTGTCCCCCAATGAGCCATCCGAGAGCAAAAGCTGCCAGTGCTTCCCGAAGATGAAACTAACGAGAACGACTTGGTGCGCAGAACCCCATTTTCGCAGACGTTCGCGACGTAGCTTTCGCCCACGTTATGGCCATGGAGAAGGAAGAGGCAGGAAACCAGCGCTTCTTCATCACCGGGGGCTACTGCTCGAACCGTCAGATCATCGACATCATCCGCAAGAACTTCCCCGAGCACAAGTCTGCGCTCCCTTCGAAGTGCACCAAGGGCGGCGGTGAGTTTCTCTGGCCTTTGCCGAGCTTTAAAGTACTTCAAGTGCTGACAACAGAAATGCAGAATTGCCAGACAAGGTCTACAAGGTGAACAACCAAAGAAGCATCGATGTTCTCGGCATCAAGTACAGGAGCTTCGAGGAATGCGTGGTTGACACTGTTCGATCGTTTGGTGCCATCGAGAAGTAGCGAGAAGCAGGTTTTTCAGGCGTGATGCATGGGGACTTGGAGACGGCTATTTTGATTATGACGTGCAACATGCTGCAGACTCGGAAGCTGTGTGATTCAATCGAAGCATGTGGTATGGCTTAATAAATCACTTGTCATTAGAGCTACATATACACATACAATAAACGACAGTAAATCTAGAAAGCCCCCAGACGCGTTTCCCTGTGACAACTCACTAAATGAGCAAGACAAGTGTTTCAAATTCTAAGAGCAAAAGAAAAGTTTCGATCAATACCAACGCGAATATATAAAAGCTTGTTAGCCAGGATGCTACAGGGAATAATTATTATAACTTATTCCCCTGACTTAGCAGCATGAGTAAACTCTACTATGAGACTATCTCATCGCTATTAAATTTTCTGTGTTATCTGTCGTAGTGTACCAATCATTGTCCTCATCATCCTCGTCCGTGACGTTGCCTTCGGCGACTTAAAAAACTACCTTCTACAAATTTACTTCAGCGGAAAAGAAATACCAAAGCTGTAAATTAGACGAGTGTTAGAATCAACAGCGAACATTATCATCTTCAGATCAAAAACATACATGCATGTAGCGAATAGAATTGATCCAATTGTTTAGGCTGGAGTGGAAATAAGATTTCAGGGGTCGACATTATAATATGTGTAATGGTGGTAGGAGTATTCCCCAGGGTTACCATTGGACTCAAATGGCGGTGCCGGATAGAAACAACTACGTGGTTGTTTTCTTGCTTTATGTGAGTTTTACAATGTTCTCATTGAGTGCTTGCATGCGCCAAGCAATGAATAGTAGCTAAGATACAATGACACAACTCGTCCATATAACTCCTACCCATACTCCAGCTAACGGAGTGAAAAGTCTTTCAAATCGCTTGCTTTACATGTTGTCAAGACGCTCCTTGGCGGACTGCTTAGCCTCGTCGGAGACGTTGGGGTTCTTGAGGGTACTGTGGGAATGAAATGGTCAGCCGAGACTGTCGAGCAGCTAGAGAAAGTGGTGAGAAGGACTCACGCCTTGAGACCACCGGCAACGTTGCCAGGGTTCTTCTCCTCGTTGTCGCCAGCCTTGGGGACATCACCGCCGTTGAACTCGTTCTCGAGGACGGCCTTGGAGTTCTTCTTGCTCTCCTCGGAGGTGTTGGGGTTGTTGATGTTGGCCTTGTGGCCGCCGGCGATCTGAGCTTCGGTAGGCATGTTGGTGGTTTGGTGGGGTTGATTGATTGTTTGAAATGTAGTTGCTGAGCTGTGAAGCTTGATGATTGTTGTGAATGCTGAAGTTGTTTGTGGTGTGATGATGAGAAGGAGAACTTGGAAATGGGGTTGCAGGAATGATCCCTTCTTATACAACTTTGCCAACGTCTAGACTAAAGTGTTTGACATACGGAGCTTGGGTGATGTGATTCTGGAAAGACAAAGCTCAGCTCAGCTGAGGCAGAGCCAAAGCCAAAGCCACCAACCCCTCGGCAAGCTTACATCACAGCTGGTGACAGCACATGGGGCAGGGAGGGATTCGATGTAATGATGGCATCATTGACTCTAAACGCCGCGTTTAACCTGCGTCTCTCGCATGAAATCCTCGTCACAAACGGACTGGGAAGGCACGCGAGAGCGTGTCCGGCCGGCATCCAGCCGCAGCTACCGGGCCAACGCCCGAGCGGGGGGGAAACCGCCCAGAATTCATGATACTGCTTTTCTTTGGCATCTTTCTCGATGATCGACTGTCTTCCAGGATGCCCTTTGTGAAGTCATGACGTGTCATGTAAGTACACCCAATGCCCGAGCTTTCTCTTTCAGATCGAGATGATGGGAAAGTCAGTGCGTACTTCGCCCGTCTTCTTACCTCCAATGGCTCATGAATCGTTTCTTATTCCTGCAAAAGCTACAACAGACCGATGCGGGGGCCACCATATGGAAGATTCAAAGCGTTGGTGACGGCGCAAGCGTGCCTGGCAGGCAGCTCTCCGCAAGGGGCAAGGACCGGCGTAAGGGGAACGAACGAAGTGTGGGGTTTAGAGGACCGGTTAGGCGAAAGCTTTTTGAGAAGCTACGGGCGACCCGAGCTGTCGGCGTGCTTGATGGTTAAGGTGATGGGACGTCTCAGTTAGGGACAATGCTTCGCCAGCCCTACGATCTCTTAGGATGCGGTTCCCGTCACGGTAACAGAAGTGCACACGCGCTAGGCTGGTCAAGGGGGACTTCGGACTTACGCCAACCGTCCATGGCATATCCCGATCGATCGACCGATGAGGTCGGCAAAGGAGGAGTGGCAGGAGACAAGTCTCCGGGGCCAATCAGCCATCCGTGGTCCGATGGGAAAGGGAAGGCTTGTGCGGATTGGAAACGCGGACGCGGTGCTACTGATGCATTGGATCGAGCCGATATGCCAGATGCTGCTTCCGGGAGGGGGGCCTAGAAGCCTTAGCTTTGGAGGTGGACAGGGCGCGAGGCGTCTGGGCGGGCTTCCGGCCTCTGGGTGATGCTGCTGTCTGTTTGAAAAGCATGCGATTGTGTCGATTTGTGGCCGTCATTGTTGGCTGTGATCTGCGGAATAAGAAAGGAAAAGTCCATGCTTCACGTAGCGTGCCTGGAGCAAAAGCTCCTAGGCGGGGGACTACCTAGCTTGTTAGGCTTAGATGCTGTGGGAGACTCGGTGCAGATGCCATTTGAGCAATTCCAGCAACTTGAGGATTTGATACCACTTGGTTGATCGAGTGATTGTGCAATGCCCAATGGCCACTGCCTTATCCACAACATGATGTGTAGGGAAGCTTGACAATATGGGACGACTTGCCCCTGCAACAGCCAGCTGACCTGCAAGCACAAACCATCAATCACCAAACGCCATCAGCCCCGCGGCCCGCGACATGGCCAAATCCAATCTCAGATCGAAATCTCAGATGGGAATCTGGGAAAGAGAGTGTGACGCACGGGCGATCCCTGGGTTAGCCCGCCATGCCTAAATCATACGGCAATGACATGATTGGTATTGCGGGGTAGAAGGCACAAGGAGGAGGAGGACTACGCAGATGCAACTCGCTTACGCGCGGTGCATTGAGTTTCGCAACAATCCCATGTTGCTCCTGGCTGTGACGGCGGGCGGCCCGGGAGACGGATATGTCGTCGATGCGGCTCATGCCGGTCGTTGGGTTTGGTCTGGCGGCCCCACTAGCTCGCTGCGACTGATGATTCATCGTAGAACCTCAAAGGAAGTCATGATGTCAACGACAAACAAGCGTCTGGGGTAACGGAGCACAGACACTTGCTGCGGTTGTCTGAAGCACGCGCACTGGGGGAAGGGGGAATGTGAAAGATGCTTTCGGAAAGGATCATCAGGGGAGATCTGAGAAGCGGGATAGGTGAGGGCGAGGAGGGTAGATATTGAGATGCCCATCCCCTTTCTGCATACCATATCACCCAACTTCTTCTCTCATCCTGCCGCCAATTAACACTTCATGGATCTTCTGCTCGATCCTTTCTCACATCCGCCCAATTGGCCTGCGACGCGGCATAGACAATGCACTAGCGTCTACGGCCAGCCAGCCAGGGCCGACGGACGCCATGGGCTCGGGTTGCTTCAGCACCAATCACTCGGCTTCCAGTATGCGTAGGACCATGTATTCCAGTGTCGATACGAGGCTCACATCAACTGCCGAACGACGCAGCAACTTCACCGTTCGGATCGGGTGATCTAGTCGTAGGTAGCCGTTTGCTCATGCCATGACGCAGCTAGTCGATGTCGAACGATCCGGTGCGAATGGGTCATTGATTGGAAATGGCCGAATCGTATGAGATGAGATGACATTAGCCGCAGCCGCACAGGCCCTGTAAGGCCAACCGGCAGTTTGAGGAGGGAGATATTGTACGCTGTAAACCCGCGCCAAGAAGCGCGAGAAGTCCAGACCGAAAACGCAATGAAGGAATCTGCTGTATCCATGTGCTTGTCATGTCTCCGCTTGGCGGCTCCCACTGGCGTCTGGCGATATCTTACTAGGCACGGACTCGCCTAGGCCCATCCTCTCAAGCGCGCCTGTTTCGCCTCGAGCGCACGCTGTACTGCCACTGGTCGATATGCGATGACTTCTCATGCAAGCCACACGTGCGCGCATCCAGCTCGTGCTTCATGTCCACGCTTGTCGTCGCACTAATGCAGTCGATACCAAACCGCCGCGGTGCCATCACGCGAGCCGGCAGAAGGTGCTCAGAAATAGTACACGGGTATGGGGTTAAGAATGAAAAAAAAAAAAGGCTTGATCGCGAGAGGCCTCTTTTCCCCATGTCGGAAAGATATCAAATGCAAGCTTCAGGTGACCCGCGATAGGGCCAGGCCAAAAAAAAAAAAACCGTTCAATAGTCTGATAACCTGCCCCCCCCCCCCCCCCGCTAAAGATGACAGCATCATGTCGGTGGAAAAAGAAGTCCAGCCGCTCGGCTACGTCCGCCGCGGAGCGCATCACACAGCCAATCAGACCCCCCGCTGCGCCTGTCAGGGGACCGTAAGCCTCAACACAGCCACGCGGCCAGTGGGGCGGACGAACTGCACTGCACTGCACGGCGGGGACCCTCCGCTCCACACCACCGGGCCCCCGTCGCGCGCAAGCCTCCACCCCAATCTCATCCGCACTTCCGACTTCACTCCATCACGAAACCCATCAACCCGGGACCTCGGACTTGAAAGGAAACAGCCACTCAACTCACTTATCAATTCTCAGAAAATCTTTCCCGAGGCAGCCTCGCCCCAGCCCTTCAGCTGCTGTAACCCTACCAGTCCCCCCCCCCCCCCCCCCCCCTAAACCCCAGTCATAAGGCTGGACTGACCTGGGCTGGCTAAGCTGAACATCCCGCAGCACCCCCCCTGAAAGCAAGAAGAAAGCAACGGCAAAAACATGACATCACCAGACCCCGAACAGCAGCCCGCGGCCATCAACTACGTCGCGGGGTTCCTCCTCGTCGGCCTCGCGTGGGGCTTCACCACCCCCTTCATCCGCCGCGCCGCCAAGGACCACAACCCCGCGCCGCACCCGGTCCTCGAGAGCGACGCCGTGAAGGCCAGCTGGCTCCGCAGCCGCCTCTACGGCGCCTTCTTCGGCGTCCTCGACCTGCTGAGAAACCCGCGCTACGCCGCCCCGCTGCTGATCAACCTCACCGGCAGCGTGTGGTTCTTCCTGCTCATCGGACAGGCTGGTAAGTTTGCCATCTTCTTCTCCGGCACGGTTGATGCCGAAAGAGTAAGACTGTGAGTTGCTGATGCGAGGGGAAACCACTAGAATTGAGCTTGACCGTCCCCATCGTCAACACCCTAGCCTTCCTCTTCACCGTGATCGGCGAGTGGTGGGTTGAGAAGAAAGTCATCAGTCGAGGTGAGTCGTCTGTTCCTTCCTACCCACCTCCAGAAAGGCACTTCATCCCCAGCGTGCTGCGGCGTGGATTGGATTCGTTGCGCAAAATGCTGAAACAAGTCTTTTTTTATCTGCACCACAGATACAATGCTAGGAATGCTCCTCTCCCTATCCGGGATAGCGTTATGTGTCCACAGCAAGACCAGGTAGAGAGATAGTGACAGATTTCACCATCCCCAGATATCGTGTTCGCTTGGTGCGCTGGTCCTGGTCTGGTCAAGCGTCGTGCTGTTGGTGGTCTTCAGACTCCAAGAGGGTGTGAGAGAAACAGACGACGGGCCCGCATCTGCGGACCCCAGCACCCCAGATGCACGTACGCACGTGTCTCTCCTTGAGGATCGTTGCCGCGTGCCTCGTGTCTCGGGCATCTGCGCTGAGGAATGTCGGACGGCTCTCTGGTGGGTTTTTGGGGGCCGCGCATCATGCCAAACAATGCCGAGATTGTGTAGATCCAAAAACGAATGTTTGATACTGAAGATTTGGAACCCGAAACGGGAAAACGAAACATCCTCTAAATGTCTTTGCGCCTGGCAAAATGCGTGTGTCTGAAATTGATTCTCTTCTAAATATTCTGCCAATTCTTCTCCTGCACGTGTCTCGCCCGCAATGTCTCTGGGGTTCCGCGGTACCGCCCTAGACCCCTTTCGTGCCGCAAGCGCAATACCAGTCGCCTTGTCTTGAAGAAAATGTCTAGTGATATCGTGGTGAAATGGAAAAAGAGATGAAATTCTTTTGAAATAGGACCAAGGAAACCCATTATCGCTCTTCCCGTGTATTATGTTTGGTATCCTCCATGCGCCGTTTATACAGAATTAGAAACCCCCGGATGCCAGCTAGAGAGGAAGGCGTCTCATGACCTCATCAAACATCCATCTTCGTCATCTTTGCAATCACACGTGGGGTTTAGTTGACATCCGCGACATGCCATGCCTTACGGTCGTCGCGCGCGAAGCCAGCGCTGCACGCTCCGAAGGCTAGGGTCCTCAGCCGTCCAGCGGCCCATGGTGCGGTCCGACATCTGCAGCTCGTTGTATATGGTTTCATCGGTAATCGCAGAGAGTTCCTGTATGAACTCGTCCGTGTTAGTCTCGCATTCCGGGCCTGGGACTGGTAACAACCGTCCCCCGTGATATCAATCTCCCCAGGAACGGCGGGGAAGGGGAAAAGCAAGCAACATCACATACAACTCTCAGCTGCTGGTCGCATGCCCTAAGGTGTGACTGGTTTCTGTTGTTCGGTCTGCCACCTTGAAGGACGCCGTCCCGGTTGCTCACCCACCGCTGCGCAGCAGCCTGGCGGAGGTAGATCTTCTGGCATTCGTGCCGTCTGGCGAACGAGTCGAGAAGGCATCTGTAGGGTCCTAGGGTCAGTACTTGATGCGCGCATGTCGCGATCGATGGGCAACAGCGACTGACTGCTTCAACTCCGCCTTCTCCTGCTCAAGCGGCCCGCCGCTTGCCTGAGGAACACTGGTGTCGGCGGCACAGTTGAGGACGTGCTGCCCGTCGAGGGAGCACTGGCGCAAAGCTGCCCACCCCTCGGTGTAATAGTCCTCCATATTGGGAGGATCTGTAGGCGCCGCAGCGATGTAGTATTGCAGAGTCCGAAAGTCGGAGAGGACCTCGGCGACTCGTATGGTCCGATATTCGTTGACTAGGAGCAGGTCAGAGATACAGCCATTGAATTGTCTGGCGCAAGGAGGCGCCCTCCAGACGTCTTTGATGGTGAACTCACACCCGTCCATAGCAGCGAATTGCGCGAGCAATCGTAGAGTTTAGTGATTAAAAGTAGTTTGAGAAGAGTCAAAGTGACCCGGTATAAGAGGATGGTCGTAAGAGAAAGGCGCCGGTGAGGTGAACGAGAGACTGGTGTAGATGAAGTTGCTGCTTGATGCCGTGTCATTGAAGACTGATCAAACGCCACGCCGCTCGGCTTTTGTACATTCTCGACGGCCTCCCGCCAAAGACAAACAGAGACGAAGGGAAGAAAGAGGAAGAATGAACCACGAAAATTACGGATTGGAAGATGAGAGTAAACGAGACCCAAGGCAGGCATGCTCCGTCACGAAACCGCAATCTCAAGCTTTTGCCCGGCCTACCGGGGAATTGGGTAGGGTAGGGTATGATAGCGGGCAGCCAGCAACGGCAGCAGCAGCAGCAGTAGCCTTCTTTGCCTTTGGGGGAGTGAAAGTCCCGAACGGCGGAGGAGCCCCATAGGCATGCATGAGCTCATTCGACATGCTTGACCAATGGTGGTTCATGTCCTTCATCTGAAGACACCTTGGCCCCCGGTTCGCTGATAGTCCCGGCCGACGAATCGGAGAAAAAAGAAGGGCGGCGACGGGGACCTGGCAGTTGGGATGGCGTTGCGAGCTCAAAGCTAGACTGACCCCAGCCGAGCTGGTGGCGCGCGCGGCCGCCCCTGGTTCCCGGCGCGAGGAGGAGGAGGGAGGCGGTGGGTGGTGGTGGTGGTGGGTGTCGTAGGTAGGAGACACACATTTTGCTGTGGGATGCCAATTATGTGGTTGACTGGGGTGTTGTCGTTCTTCTCTTCGGGAGGCCTGGCGATGATGATGCAACTCGCGTGCTCGATACCTGCAGGGCTTCGATGGTCTGGGCTGCTGGGGCTGCCGGCTGTCGCCTGCAGGGCTGTCATATTGATTGATGTGCTGTAGGGGTCGGGGGCCACATCAAGCCAAGGGGTTGGAAAGGCCCGGATTGGACCTCAGTCGCTCGACAGATGCCCTTGAGGCTGCACGGGATGTGAGACCAAGCCCGACAACGAGGGTGTGGGCAGCGAGCCGGTCGTTGAGTAGTCGGGTGCGTGTGGTAAGGCAACGCTCGTTCGTGATGGTGGGCATAGAGCAGAACTGTGAACCATCTCAGAGACACTGAAGACCGACCCAAAGGTGGACTAATGTAAGGTATTTTGCCCTGCTAGCCGTGATGGGTATGGTCCTGGGTGTGGGCATTGTACCAGGGACCGGGGGAGAAAAGATGGGATGACGCAGACAGCAGAAGGGGAAGAAGAAGTCTCTGATAGGCAAGGTTCGGCTGGCCGGTCGGTCTGAGGTCGGTCTGGCCCAAGCAGGCAGTCCGCCCAGGCCAGAGTGCGAGCCCGCGGTGACGGTCCCACGGTAAGGTATTCTTCGCAGGCAGGTGGTCTCGCAGTGTGAAATGTCCACGTCGTTTTCCCCAGGGCTGGCAGCAGGTATGAAGAATAAGGTAAGGTCGGTGGATCTTCAGCTGACTCCACACCACTCTTGGCGGCCGGATCGGGAAACGGGCTGGAGACAGTGACAGGGCTCTGGCAGGCTCTGGCAGGCCCTCGGGTTGCAGGTGCTGTGGCTTCATCGCGGCTGTGGCCAATGAGCACCGTTATCCTCGACGTCTGCCCACGTTTGGCACGTTTTATTCCAGCTGAACGCACCGCCGCTCCATCCGTAAAAAACTGCCACCCGCATTGGACCAAGCGAGCCATGCCTATCTCGCCCGCTCGCTCCCTTGTCCTTACCACTTTCTCTCTCTACCTACGTGCACTCGTCAAACCTCAACGACGACCACCACCACCCATTACCTAGCACCAAGTAGCCGCCAGACGCCGGCTGCATGGTCTCTGTCCCGTTGCGTCCTAGCAGAAGGCAGACTCGAGAATTCTTCCGGTGGGGATTCGATTGCTGTGAAGCAGACTGGACGGAACGTCTCGAAGGGCTGATCCATCCAGCTTGTGTCTTAGACGCCATTCCCGCGCGTCATTCGCTCCCACACCCGTGGTCTCGTGTTTGAAGTGCAATGCACAAACCCAAACACCGTGATTGCCAAACCCTAGTCCCCAACGGTGGGGACCGACAGCGAGGAAAGGGACCTTAGCTGTTCATAGTAAGGCCGCCCTCAAATGTTCGCGTGTCAGGACTCGCCGTGAGAGCCGTGTCAGTTCAGCCTTCTTGTGGCCGCGGTGGCTTGAACTCCACATGCCCGCTCCCCGTTGCTTGCTTTTCTTCCTCCAAGATAGCACGACCGTAATGCCAGTCGTCGCCCTGTGGAAAACCGTCTCACCAGTCGTCTCACTTGCTCGGCGAAACTCTACGCCCGTGATCCGGGGGGGCTCCCAAATATGCCTACCGATGTGAATGCCTTCAATCCACGGTAACAGCCCCGTGTCTGCTGTCTCGAATCTCCCTAACATTCGGCATCCGAGACACCAACCGTCAACTCATCTCTCCGCTGCCTTCTGTCAAGCCACAGACGTGCTTCTTCTCATACCTGCCGTCCCTCAGCATTCAGCCAGGCCGCATAGGGCTACACGGCCGGACAATGCTTGAATCTCATTGGATTGATCGTGGCAACGTCTTTTGCATGTCTTGATCTATATCAAATTGTAGGCTGGCTAGTAGTACAATCGTGTGCGGGGGGTCTGGCTTCGTGAGACTACCAGCTCGACTCTCGTCTACACATCCCGCGGCGGCCAGGCGCGATCTGGTCTGTTGGCGGAATCGACGTCGCCAGCGGACTTCTTCATCGGACGCACCCGACCGTATCCAGCTTCCACTCACCGGGTCTTGTCTCTTCCACCCTTAGTCCTTCTCTGCAATCGCTTGTAAACGCTCATCGATCTCGTCCTCGGTCAGCGTACGGAAACCGGGGTCGGTTCCCTCTTGGCCGTCCGCACGGGGGCCTCCCACGATACCGATCTCGATCTCGCCCTTCTTGAAGTCCATGCTGAGGACGGTGCTGAGCGTCGTAATGGCAAGCTCAGTAACCTCCCTCCAGTCTCCGGGGGCGTGGTCCTTGTTGCGCAGCTTCTTCTCGAGGTGGTTGAGAGCCTCCTGCTGCTTGGGACCGGCGGCGGTGCCCTTGTAGCCAATGTAGTATCCGGCAGGATCGCACTTGAACAGCTGAGGTCCAAACTCCGAGTCCAATGAGATCAGTGTCGTCGCAACGCCGTACGGGCATGTAGGCCTTTATCACTTGTCAGTTCCACGCCCACGCCATTTCCTGCTCAGCTGTGCTTACTTTGTGTGTAGACCTGGCTGATGTTGGCCAGTCTCTTGGCAAGAGCATCGGCGGGCATCTCGTAGCCGTACTTGTACCGGAACTCGGCCGCCTCACCCTGGGCACGCTGGGAGAAGGCGCGGGCATCGGCAATGGAACCCGTCATCACGCAGCCGACGGATGGGGAGATCTGGAAGATGTGGGAGACAGAGGCGGGGTCGATGAGCTTATCCTGTTCAATGGGTCAGTCCCTCGTCCGACAGTTGCACCCCGCTGACGGTCTCAACGCACAGGAACCTTCTTCTGGGACAGGACAACGGCGCAGTCCTTGCCCCTAACACCTATCGACATGATGTTCGCAGCTGTGATGGCCTTGAAGGCATATTCTGTTCGCAATCGTCTCGTCAGCTGGGCGGTTCCAGTCCGTCGTTGTAGGCCCCGCTCGATGGCATCACCGCAGGGAGGGGCAATCAATCGATCGGGCTGCGGGCGGAGGGTGAATACATACCGACTTGGTACAATCTTCCCTGCTCGGAGAAGATTGTGATGTGTCGGTCGTAAGCTGAGCCACCTGGGGTAAGAAGCCTCGTTAGCTGTGATTGACGGCCGAAGGGCTGAGGTCACCGGGGTAGCGGTGGCTGTTCCAATACGCACCCGACATCTTGGCGGTGTTTCTAGGTCAACGTAGATCGAATTGCGTTCAGTAAGATCGTGTACAATGATGGTGAGCTGTGGCCGGTCGGTGATGGGTTGGAGATGAACAAGATGGCGGTTCGACGTTGGTGGTTGAGCTCTGACGGAGCTCTTGGGATATCGACGCGTTTGCAGGAGCTTGCCTAGACCAGGCGAGGCAACGTACCGGGAAGCTCCAGTGGGAAGGCTGAGTGGATGCCTTGGATTGGTCCAAGCAGCTGTCCCTCCAGCCTGAGGCAGCAAGCAGACGACGTAGCGCTTACATAAGTCAGAGGCCTGGTACGTGCACTCTGAAAAGCTGCATTGCAGGGATACAGCGGGGCACCCCTGGCACTGCGGGAACGACAACGCATCCTGCTGCCAAAAAAATGGCAGGGCAGCCTCCAAAGAAAAAAAAATATCGAGGGACCATTCCCGACTTTCACCCTCCAGTCTCGAGCACCACACGTCGCGCCCAATCGGACTGCCGCACACGAGGCCATTTCATTCCAATCTCATAGGCCAAGCACACGTGGAGAGCATTGAAGCGGCCCAATTCTGCATTTTCTGTACCTTCCTCAGACCCAGCAGGCGCAACCGCAGCAGACACCAAATTCCGATCCAGCGATCCTCTCTCCCCCGTCCCTCGCCTTTCCGGGACGCAGGAAAAAAAAAACAAGAGGGTGTGCCCGCTGCTGCCCGTCATGTCCGCAAAAGTACCGGCCTGGAAACGATTGGGCCTCAAGCTCAAGTCCGGCCCAGAGATTGGCAGCCCTGCTGCCGAGGGATCGAAGCCCAACGGTCACCAGCAACACCACGACGCCCGGAACGCCAACGGCGCGGCGGACGCCGCCAGCGCCGCCGCCGCCAAAAGGAAACGTCCCGAGCACTCTTCCGTTCCCCCTGCGTTCAGCTCCCCCCTCAAAAGGACCCGCACCGACGACCATCATCATGCTGCTGCCACTCCCCCGACCTTGAGGAAGCAGAAGTCCGTCACCTTCACCGAAGACACAAAGAACCCCACCGCCGCCGAGTCCACAAAGAAGAAGAACAAGAGCAAGAAGCCCGCCACGCAGCAGCCGCAGGCCGACATTAAGCCCTCCCTCGAGTACCTCCGCGCCTGGAAGCACGCCCGCGCGACCTGGAAGTTCAACAAGAACTACCAGTCCATCCTCATGAAGCGCGTCTTCCACACCGAGGCCATCCCCTCGGCCGACATCGACACCTTCGAGTACATCCAGGACCTCAAGGGCTTCACGCGGACGCGGCTGCGCGAGACGGCGGACGAGGTCAGGAAGGAGGACGCCGCCCAGGGCAAGGCCGCCTTCCCCGAGGGCACGCCGGACGCGGACGCGAAGCAGTCCGAGTACGAGAAGGTCCTGGCCGGGTTGAAGAAGCTGGGCGCGGAAGAGGGCAGCGGCAGCAATGGCAAGAGGAAGCGCTTCGACGAGAGCGGCTTCGTATCGCAGTCGAGCGACGTCGCCATCACGCAGCGTGTGATCAAGCGCATGCGCGCCGAGACGATACTGGAGGAGCTCGTGGAGAGCGAGGACGCCGATGCCATGACCATTGACACAGAGGAGACGCCGTCAAAGGCCGCTGCTGCTGTTCAGGAGGAGACGGTTGACAAGAGGGTGAAGCTCAACGACGGGACGAAGCAGAGTGCTTCTCGCCGTCGTAAGCAGCGTACGGCCAACGTGGACAGCAGCTCCGACGAGTCTTCCGATGACGATTCTGACGACAACTCGAGCAGCGACAGCGATTCGTCGGACGACGACTCTGACAACGAGTCCGAGGTGCAGCGCCAGGCTGCGCAGCGGGATGCCGAGGAGACCTCCAGCAGCTCGTCGTCCTCGTCCGAGGAGGAAGACGACGACAGCAGCGACGATGACAGCTCGGAAGAGGAGCAGGTTACTACAAAGAAGAAGAAGTCTGCCGGCAAGAGGTGATAAAGCAGGCAGACCTAAGCCAGATACATGTACAACCTTTGATGTCTTCACACTCGCATGGTTGGGAAACCAGATTAGATGGATCTTTTTGTTTGTTTTTTCTTGGGGCAGACTGATACCCATGACTCAGGCATATAACTTGGTGAATCCAGCCTCAGGCGGCTGCAGCCAGTTCTTCTCATCATACCTTGTGCCCTCGCCCTCGATGACGTGAAACGTGTAAATGATCCGCCCCTTCTGGCTCAGGTTCTTCTCGCTCTTGTGCAGCAAGTTGCCGTGGATAAGCACCAGGTCGCCAGCCTTGACCTCGCCAGGCACGTACGCCCCCTTGCCCTCCTGCTCACTCTGCGCAGCGTACTCATCCCCGGGCGGGAACCGCGGCCCCTGGTTCTCCACCATCTCCGTGCCCTGATCCCCAGCCTTCCGCACCAACCGGTTCGCCACGGGCGCCCAGCGGTGGCTGCCCGGCAAGAAGCTCAAGCACCCGTTCTCCAGCGTCGCGTCCTCGAGCGCGTACCAGAACCCCACGGCCGACGGCGGGTCCGTGTACAGGAACGTCGAGTCCTGGTGCGGCGGCACGGCGCCGCCGATCTCGGGCTGCTTGCAGATGATCATGCTCTGCAGGCACCGGGGGTCTCTGAAGCCGAGGCTGCGCGCGACGGCGGACGGCTTGCCCCTGGTCGGGCCTCCCGCGGCGGGGGTCGAGGCCGGGTCCGAGACGGCGGCGAAGGGCGGGGAGAGCACGTGCAGGTAGTGGCCGATCTTGTTGATGGCGCGGGCCTTTGGTTTGGCGAGGTTGCCGGCGTCGTCGAAGGCGTCCTCCTCGAAGAAGAAGCGCACCTTGTCGCCCGAGGTGAGGAAGTAGTCGTCGCCGACGTGGTCTGCCTTTTCGCCGGTGGAGAAGCGCGTCATGGGATGGTCTGCGAGGGAGAAGTTGTCGAGGAGCGAGTGGGTCTCGGCGAGTAGGCCCCGGACTGTTTCCGGGGAGAGGGCGCCGGGGATGATGAGGTAGCCGTCGCGGTTGAAGGAGGCGAGGGGAGGGTGTGAGGCCCTCTTCTTGCGCGGGGACGGTCATGGCGGGATGAGTCAACGGGGTTGCAGGACCGCTGGTCTGTGACGAAGAAAGAGATGGGTTGAGACCTTGGGTTGAACTCTAGGAGGATATGAAGCTTGAAGGCGTGCGGGTGAGATTAAAGAGGCTTGTTGGGACCAGACGGGCTCATATAAGTTAGGCCATGGCGCGCCGTTGGATGTTTGACAATTTGGAAGGTGTGAATGCGGGGACCGGCCGGCCCCGCACTTGCCCCCAAGCGCTTATCTCTATCGCCTCAGTGTCGTCACTCTTGTCCAGCTGCGCATGAGCTTTAGATGCATCGTGGGCTGATGCTTCCGAACAAAGATTGAATTTGTATATTTCATATTTAACTTATTTGGCAGCGCATGAACCAGATGCGAGCCACTCATCGCTCTCACCACAGCCGCTGACCAAAACAAGGAAAGAATAACTCCCCATTTGGCGAAAAATAATATGCAAACTCCGTGTCCTTTATGCCTGCAAGAAATGAAAAATGAGCCTCTAGCGTGTTTCGGGCATTCAGCATCCAAGTCCATCGTGGATCACGGCAGCGGATCGTTGAGGAACTCGTAGCCCTCCTCCGGTGGGAGGACAAATGAGGAAATGCCCAATCCCAAAGCGCAAAGAACAGATACGGATGCGCTGACGGTGCAGAGAATCCAGGATGTGTCGAGACCCCAGCCAGGGACGCGGAACTGCTCGTCGTTGTCGAAGAGGTACGCCTGGTATGCTCGTCAGCTTTATTGCGCCGAGCCGTATAGTCACCCAGCTGCCTTAAACTTACCACAATGCCCATCAAAGTGAATTCAACGGCCGCGACAAAAATCAGAAGCCCGGCGAGGATCTTCCAGCCCGTCTCGCGCTTGTACTTGCCTCCGCTCATGATGACGAGGAAGGTGACCAAAGACGCGAGGTGCATGATTGTCGAGAAGGAGGCGAGGAAGCCGACGGAGCGCCACATGGAGCAGAAATATCTCTCGCCATCTTTACTACACAATTCATCGGTCGGGAAGACTTTGCATGCCGGGCCAGGCCCGACGTTGGAGCATATCTTGTGCAGGCCGATGTGTTTTGAGAACTCGTTTCCATCGGTGGCGGTAACGGAGTAAGAAACCCAGTGCGGCAATATAATGGACGTGACGATCATCGCCGTGGCTAGCAAAGCAGAACGTTAGCCATCGTAAATTGAAGATGCATGATGTTGTTGCCGATTGATGTGCTTGAAGCAATCCCCAGGCGCCACCATCGCGCCCAGCTTCGAGCTTCAGAAACGGGCGATGACGACGATGCAAGGGTGGATACCTCGACCGTCGCCCTCCCGTTTTGCCTGCGCTGGGGACGGACCCGTCGAGGGAAAAGGTGGTAGGTACTTACCGGCGACAAAAGCCACAAGGGCGGAGCTGTAAACAGAGACTCGTGTCATTTTTGCAGTCGGCAAGGTGTCGTATTTCGGGACAAAGTTCGCCTTTCTTCCCTCCTCGCTGCCTAGAAAGATTGGTATGAGGCAGGAAGAAAAAGATGCCAAGTTGCTCCCATGGGAAAGAAGGAGGCAACTCGATGGAAAACCTGCAAGTCTTGGGGGGTTGCCTATCAATAGCTGGTGGTGGGCAGACTGGCTGCAGTTATGACGCTACCTGCTTCCCCAAACCGGTAAGCCGTCCAAGTGGGTGGTCGAGGCTTGTGGCCGTACGCGTGTGGTGCAGGTGGGTTTGGTAACATGAGAAGACGGGGGCTGATGATGCACCGGGGGAGGGAGGGAGAGGTACAACGTTTTCGTCACGAAGCTGGTGATACGTACACCAAATTGTGAGGCATCCGGATGTACCTTCCTCGTCTCTGCTGGCCTTCTGTTGCAGTGTGGCAGGTACAGAGGCAGGCAGGCAACTGCCAGGCAGGGCAGGTAGCTACGGGCTTTGCAGCACCAGCCAACCACTCCCGTCCAGCGTGCTCGTCCGTCGTCTCGTCTCGCTGATCGCCCACTGACCACCACCATCTTCTCTCCGTCCGGCGGTCACTTCTCACGCACCGTCGCTGCAACCGCCTGCGTCCTGATCAAGATTACCTCGCCCTAGCGTTGACTCGAAATTGTTAAGGACGGCCCTTCATCTTCACCTTGGCCTTCACCGCTCGACCGGCACGGACCAAATTCCGAGATGGGTATCTTGCATTCATCCCACCTCAATTCGCGCATCGCTTGCCGCCGGCAGATGGGGAGTGCGTCTTCGAGATGCGACGAATTGTTACACTTGGGGGACGAAGTCTCTCGAGAAAAGGACACGAATTGGAGAGGCTGGAGCAGGATTCTCAAGAAGAAGAATATCGGCGACGTGGCCATAATTCAGCTGCCCTAGCCGTGCTAACCGCTTCCCAAACCACCAAGGCAGCTCTGTCAGACGCTTAAAGCAGATCGTGGGGGGTAAACACCAAGACCGTTATCAGCATCGCCTCTCTGAACCAACCATCCGATAGGCGCCTAGCTGGTGCCCTCGCATCCCACGAACGCGTTGCCGGTGGCTCCCGTGTGCGTGATCTGGCCTGCCAAAACGCACTTTTCGTTGATGATAACCCGGTCTGCTCCCGGCTTGCCTACAATCATGAGAAACCCGTCAGCTCAAGCCTCACTTTCTCTTCTCAAATCATGGAGATGGCGCTGCATCGCGGGGGAGAGGGGAGTAGCCCGCCCTGCCGCTAATGCGGCTTGGCGAGCTGCGACTAGTAGCTTGCACAAGCACCCACGCCCGGATCGCCGATCCCATCACCACCCAAGGCAAACCGACAAATGCCATTTGCACTGAATCGCTTACCGCCCTTGTAGACACCACTTGTTTTCATCGGAAACTCGACAAAGGGGCCCTCGACTCCGTTGAAGTCGAACCCCTCCTGGTTTCGGTAGTGTGCGGATAGCTCGAGCTGCCCGCCATCGTGCCATCCTCCACGTGCTGGCAAGCCGCATCCGCCGCCGATCTCACCTCGGTCAGCGTGTACTCGGTCTGGCCGCACGAGATTTCGGTGTCGTTGGCCCGCGGCAGCATCCGGAGGTACCCAGGTCGCTGTCTCGGGAATGCATGGCCTGTGAGGCTCAAAGCCGCGATGATGGCTGCGCCAAGATGCATCTTGATGAGTGCGAAGAAGCGAGAGATTTTAAGGCAAAAGAATGACAAGGACGAGGACGCGGACGAGGAAAGCAGTCAATAACAAGCAGTACGGCGACTACCAAAGCAGAGAACGATGTCTCGATTGCTGCTTCTTGCATCCATTCTATCATCTGGAGTTTGCCCTCTTGTGTTCTTTTGAACGATTTCTCGCCATACTCCAGAACTATCTGGGCACAGCGAAACTGTGATACCGCGACATGGTTGGCTCTCGCTAGCACAACTCCAGCGATCCTTATTCTCGGTCTCGTGTCAACTGCCGTGCATGGCAATGCGGTGTTCGGATCCAGAAGTCGTGTTGCTCATGGCTCTTTTGATTGGCTTGGATGCTGCTCCTGCACAATCTCACAATCTCACCCCGACTAATGGGAGATCGAGTTGCAAGCCCTCGGGGAACGGCAAACGTTGATCCCACAAGAGATGGTTGGACGAATGCAACACGACTCAGGAAACAAAACACCAAAAGTTTATGAATCACGACAACTGTGCAATTCGAGCGTTGTGAAGCCAATTCAGCGACATTCGAAGCGGATCTCAAGCGGAGGTCGGGCCTTTTGCGGTCTCGTTGACACCTGCGGCCAGGGTCTTTGGGGTCTTCGGCGATCGTACTCTGTACACCCATGAAATTTCAACCGAAATCTCCGCTGAAATCCGATCCGATCTTCACAACAACCTTAGCCGGCTACGAAAACAAAATAAACGCCAGTTTTGTCTGCCTGTGCCGTGTTAACGGCGGTCAAGAAAATTGTCCTGGAATAGCAGCCGGCCCAGGCAGTCCAGGATGATCGATTTGACTTCTGCCAAACGCACGCATCATCGCCTTGTTTGGCCGCATCGATGTCTAACGCATGCTCAAAAAAACATCGATGGATCATAGACTCGCGGAACCCCACCGGATGGACAGGGTTCGGGCTGCTTGTGATTCCGACCTCCTGCCTATCTGCTGCTTGGGAGGAACACACACGCCGCACGCTGACTATCGCGCCCGTATCTTTGTTCGGTCTGGCTCATCGTTCTCGAAGCCAATGAGCCCCCTTGAATGACTCGATTTCCCGGAACCGGTGGGAGCGCCATCTACGTCCACAAAGCATGAGGCTTGTACTTTTCCAAGCTTTCTCATGGAACTCGAGACTTATCCGCCTCGGATCTGATTACCAACCGTCCCTCCTTCGGGGATCCAGTCAGAGCGCCAGGCTCGATCACGCCAGAGGCAGGGCATACAGAGCCATCCCTTCCAGGCGCGACATGCCGCACCAAGAGATGGGTTTATCGGCCAGTCATGGCAACCGGATCGGGGACAGCTACCCACTATGCGTGAAGCTAAGCCAAGGGTAGCCCCGAGTGGAGGGGGCAGCAATTAAGGTGAGTTTGGGAAGCTCGCTCGCTTTTCGCGCAGGGTCCTCGGTATCTCTACATATCTTACGTATTCGACCTGCTTTTCCTGCTCTTTAACTCAACTCGCGCGCGCGCTTCGGACAAATTCTCATTAAACCCCGGCCGCCGCAATCTTTCTCAACGTCATGGAGCTTGGTTACATCTTTGCTCATCTTTCCAGCTGCTCCCCGCGACTCAATCTCAGGTGAATTGGACTTTTATTTGTGTGGTCCCGCGCAGCTGTCCACGCCTGCATATTCCCCCACCAGAGAGCAAACTTTCAAAGGGACGAGGCGCATTGCGAATTTCAGTTTACGGTCACACTTTGACCTTGCTTGATTGATAACGATAATAAAGCCGGCGAACTACTTTTGGACGACAACGTGCGACCGGATCGTCAATTGCTTCACCTCGAGCTGTGTCTACTCTTCGCAATCGGACATCATAATCATGGGAGATTCTCGTTACACGGAGCACCGGCCGGTGCAAACCAGCGCCGTCTTCGTGCTGGGCGCCCCTCACTGCGAATCGATGCCGCCCCCTTCGCCTCCTTCACCACCGGTATCACCTCCGGAGGACGAATTTCTTGAAGAATTAGAAGAGCTTAGCTTGGGGTCGCCCGACGAAATGCTCGAGACAGACGAGAATTCGGCCACAGTACAAGAGCGTCTTCACGCCGCGACACACGTACTTAAGACAGAAGCAGCAGCCTTGCGCTCAGTCGCCGCGTTGTACGAAACAGATCCAGTTGCCCGGGACGGCTTCAATCGCACGGTCGCAGCAATCACACGGCACAAGGGCGAGAAGGGTAAGCTCGTGATCACGGGCGTTGGCAAGTCAGGGCATATTGCCAACAAGCTCGTCGCAACTTTCAACAGCCTCTCCATTGCGTCCGTCTTTTTGAACCCAATCGACGCCCTGCACGGCGACCTCGGCATAGTGCAAAAACACGATATCCTCATGTTCATCACCTTCTCCGGCAAGACGTCAGAGCTTTTTAACTTGCTGCCTCATCTGGACAAGCCCTCTTCCTTAATCATACTCACGGGACACACTCGGCCGGACACGTGTGAGCTCATCAAGCTGAGGCCGGACACCATTCTCCTCCCGGCACCCATTCACGAAAGCGAAACGGCGTCGTTTGGTGTATCCACCCACGACATCTACGACCGTCGCTCTGGCTGTGGGTGATGCGCTCGCCATTGCTGCGGGTCAGGAGCTGCATCCCAGCATGTCACAAGTATTCTCGAAGAATCACCCCGGAGGTGCTATTGGCGCTGCGTTTAGGAAACCGCAGACCATCTTGGACCTCGCCGTTCCCTGGACGGAGATCCCCCGACTCGGTGGGCTTGTGTACGGACAGCGTCGGCGCGGATCTCTTCCGTGCAGCGTACGACTCTACTTCAGGCTGGGTCCGCATAGGCAACGACGTTGCGTCCCCGGGCCGGATCAGGAAACTGGCGACGGAGGACTTTGCGCGGTGTTTAAAGGAGATTCCAAGGCTGATGGTACCCAGAGCGGAGATGCTATCCATCTCGTCGGAGACGACGATACGGCGGGCGGTGAACTTTGTGAGGAATATGCAAGGAGCGGCCGACGATGGCGAGTACGTCTGCCGCGCGGATTCTATACTGGCTGTGCTTGACCAGGGAGAGATGGTTGGCGTTTTGGAGGTGGGAAAGCTTCTGGAATGGAAGGACTGAAAGATATATTGGGAGACACTTCTTGCTGGGCGACTAGCTGTTATGGGAGGTTTTGAAGACACGGTACTCGAAAAGAGGATATGATGAAAGCTTGCAGCGAAGAGCTCATGCCGGGGGAGGCACATATTGGAATTTTTACATCGCACGGCCTTTGAGCCGAAGACGATACACGTCGATAGAACATTCGGGGAAGGAATGCGAAAGGACCGGAACTGAGTCCGACGAAATGCAAGGCCGCGCGTGTTGAAGCTGGCTGTCGCCAACTCTCCACTACAGAGAACAACCTGATCTTGGATGGAAAAGCATGTGAATCACGATTTTGGGCTGGATTGCCGCTGTTGGTGCCCAAAGCTCCCTTCGATTCCTGTAATGACGAGCTCTTTAGCTCGGGCCTCGTACAGGCAAGATCCCTCCCGCGATGGCGCTCCCCCTCAGCCATTCACCCAGCTTCCCTCATGAACAACGCATAAACACCGCCCGTCGGGCCGCCATCGTTCGAGGTTTCTCCAAAAGATACCTGTGGTTGGGGAAACGGGGAGGGGGTATACACTCGTCCAATTCGTAACGCTGAAAGATTACGGGGAATGAAATCCGCGAGGTACGCCGGCGGTGTGGGGAAGTTTGATGACCCCAATATTCCACACTCGCCGATGGGACCCCGTCTCGGGCATCGTGTAGGAACCCAAAGGGGCTCCATGTTCCAAAGTGCGGTGCTTTTTGGCAATACCTCTGGATGTTATTTACGGGTGTCCAAGCAAGTAGGAAGCGGGCTGGATTGAAATGATGGATGGTTTGGTTTGTGAGGATTATGTGATATTGCGATGTGCGGACTTGATGCCCCGGCGCATTTGGGAGCCTGCGGACGTCATGTAGGAGAGCAAGCGCATTGGGACGGCGGCGCCAGGCCGCGGGACGGGCGAGGAGACGTGGATAGGAACCTGCCCCCCACCCCCCGAGCCGGCGCCGGCTTACGGGAATCGAACCGGGTGTAGAGACTTCGCGGTCCTGGGCTTGGCGGGCCTGCGTGGTGCTGCCGTGGTCTGCGTGATAGAATGAGGTGGTTATAGCATGCACATGCGGTTTTGCTGTGATGTTATTTGGCCAGAGTTTATGGGAATATGAATCATAGCGCTGTCGGTCACGGTGATGCTGGAAATCTCGCGGGTTTTTGCTACCGAAGTAGAGACTGCCCTGCATTTGCTGCTGTTGCCTGCATCCTTTCTCTCTGTTACTGTCTTCATCTTCATGGCTATTGCCATGCCTATCGTAACCTCCCTCGCCTCGGATCACGCTCTGTTTCTAATAAGAGTCATACCTACAGGCTTCTTCTGTTTAGTTCACATCTTCGTGTAAGATCGTTCAATAAATCTAGAACATCGGAACATTAATATGCGCCCCCCCTTTTCAATAGACCGTTGCGCCCTGCGGCGCCGACTATAAATCTTCTCGTCCACAGCAACTGTGCCGTTGTCTGGGATGGTTGCCATGGAAAGATGCGACTAGCAGCAGGCGGCGGCAGGTGGGGGTGCCCGCTCGAGAAGGAAAAGGGAAGGAGACAAGATGAACTAATTGGAGGCGCGCCGTGGTCTCGGACTGCGGACACTGTGTGCTAAGGCTTTTTGTCTTTCTCTCTCGCTTGAAAGTTCGACAATGGACTATGCTGAAAGGGGGGCCTCGATCCCAAGCGCTAAGAGGGGTTTGACCGTTGGGACGTGGCGCTAGAATCCGTGTGGCTGGTTATGGTTGCTTCTTTTTTTCGATGAGTGGTGAGACTTGGATGGAGGTTGTCACTTGGATTATTTCGATGTACCTCTGGCAACTGACGACGACGACGACGACGATGGCAGGAGCGGCACGGATGAGAAGATTAGTGAGAATGATCCCCGGGCCTCGATGCAGCCTTGGTCGCAAAGTACCCGATGAACACGGACTCGAGACAGACGAAAAACGTTCGTCTTCGTCAAGAACTTGCATCGGAATGCAAGTTGTGTGTCTTGGGAGGTCTTGAAGGAATGCGGGAAGACGTATGTCCAACACGTAATCCCCCCTTCGCCGCGGACACGGGTGAGACCGAACGGCAAGGCGGGATTGGTATGCATTGTCTGAGAACGGCCCCTTGTACGTGCTGTGTGTGTGTGTGTGCCTCGTGAGGCACTTTTTGATGTCGTCTGCTGTTGGATGGACTTGGGAATCCACAATGACGATCTATCGCGATTTAAACGAAAGGAAGCTTAAATGATTGGGATTGTATGTTTTTGCTTCTATTTTTGTTGGTTTGCTGGCGGGGCTGGTCGACGTCAGCTCTTTTTTCTGCACAGCTTGGCGGTGGGGCGGGCCGGACCTGTTGATGGGAATGGCCGATTATCCTGAGAAGAATGTCAGCAGTGAAATTGAGCAAACGCCTGCTCAACGAATAGACGGAATGCGCAATTCTACCAAACACTTTGCTCAGACGAACCATCCGATTCGAATACACGTCGTCGGTCCCGAAGCATTCAGAACAGTAGACTGTCGTCTGAGCCTGACCGGCGTGTTGTGTCAGTGAAGGAGCGGGGTTCCAAAGGTCTAGAAACCGGCGATCAGGTCGCGTCAAGTTGATTAGGGGCAGCGTTTTCGGAATCATGACGTGAAGAACCGGCGAGAAAAGGGCTTTGATTGGTTCATGGTGTTGTCTTCGCTTCCCAAGTCTGTTTCGACGATTCTCATTGGGCGGCGCCAAAGCTGGGGCGCGTCACCCATTGAGGCTCAGTCTTCGGGATGATGTGCATATCCCCCGTTGGCCCCATCGGTGTTTTCACCAATTCCTTGCAGCTGCGGATTGGACGGCGCCTTTTCGTTTTGAGAACGGAAACACATTAATACGCCTTTCCAGCACGCAGATTGGACCGGCAAAGAAATGATTCGAGGGACTTTGGGCTCGTCCACGTCGGCGAAGGTTTCATAGCTTGTTTATCTGAAGGTTTTGCCCGGCTCGAGTCTTGTCAGCTCGACAGGGAACATAGCACAAGCGGAGAATCGGAGCCAAGGCAGCGTCTGTTTTCTTCGAGAAGTGGTCGTTCGGGCCCGATGCGTTGTTCCCCAACCTCCAGTCGTCTGATTGAGCGGGAAAGTCAAAAAGTGACAGCTCCGACCGCCTTCTTGACGGCTTTGATGGCTCGGTTAGGATGTCAATGTCCGTTTCGGCGAGGTTGAAGAAGTTGGTGAATGTACGGTCAAGACTGCTTTGGCAGTGTCCGTGGAACTGCAATGCAGCATAGGCATTTACCGAGAGCCAAGCGAGTCACGTCGACGAACCGCAATCAGACACGTCCAGACTGTGGCCATCCCACAGTGACAGGTAGAGTGACCCAAAGTGGCTCAGTGTCGAGATACCTTGTAGGGCTCCCCAGACGGTGGAGTTTTGGCGAGGAGCGGGAAGAGGATAAGGTAGAGACATGGTTCCTTGTGGCCTCACTTTGGGCAAGCGAGCAAGATTGACCGCGATACGGATGCGCAGTCGGGTTTCTGGGAGATTGAAAGAGTTGAACAGAAAAAAAGGTTTGCCGGGCTGGAAGGGACCGGCTTCGAGAACCCCTGCAAGGCGCAACTCAGGGCGATGAACCCCTGCCGTGGACTGCGGCGGCGGGACATCAACCTCTCTTTTTGTTGCTGGGGCCTTGCTTGCCCTGCCCTGCCTGTCCTGCCCGCCCTGGGTCAGGGTTCTTCAAGGGACGACGGGAGGGAGCGATGTTGGCTTGGATGCTGGATCTAGGTTGGTTAGGTGGGCGGGCGTGTGGTGAGATTGTGATGCGAGACTCGAGAGACGGACCAACCTCTTGAATTACCTCAGTTTGACGCTCAATAAGTGATGCGGGATGGCATGAATGGGTGGCCGTCTCATCGGACTCTGCGAGTGCCCTGTTTCTGGCATTTGTTTGGATGCCTGGAGAGGGTGGTTTTTGGGGGAGGAGTGACAAAAGTGACAGGCCACGGCAGGTGTCTCGCGTTTCCCAGCCCGACCAGCCACAGCATATTCCCCAATCCAGGTGCTCGGTGGAGACAGGGTGGGGTCTTGCCGCCCCTCATTCGCCCAGCCACCACACGCGCGGCCTGGGGATGGCCCCTGCACGCAGCACAATGTACAGTGCGGTTTCTGTTTTCCTGGCGCTTGGCCTTGGCGCTTGTCCTGTTTTAGCGGCCTTCTACTCGGTTCGTACCTGCTGAGTTTCTCTCCCCTAGCGCTGGGAGGGGAAGAGAGGGAAAGAAAAAGAAAAAAAAACTACGAGGCAGGTAAGGCGCGCCATCGCTGATCAAGGTTAGCTGGACCTGTCGTCCGTTGCAACAGAGCTAGGAGATACCTGCATCCAGTGGCAGGACACCCGCGAGGCCCAGGTACCAAGCTCTTGCCTGCACCGGTTTTTCCAGGTACGCAGTACGATTCTGGGTAAGGTACCTGACCTGACTTGAACCGGGCAGGTCCCACACCCCACTCCAACTGAGGTGGACTCCAATTGCTACCGTAGGTACCTAGTTGCTGCATGCACGTCTGCTTCTCTGCTGCTTCTGCTGCTCCTCCAGCTGCATGCCCGTCGCCGCCGCCTGCCCTGCCCTGCGCCGGCCAAAAACAATCATCATTCATCATCTGCCTCCTCCCACCCGCTGCTGCTACGCTCCCGACCTTGCCTTGCCTCACGCTGCGCTGCGTTGCTTGGCTTGTTCTTGCTTAGCTTTGCTCTTCCTGATCTGATCTGACCGGGTGTCTGTCTGTCTTTCTTCCTCTCTCACACACACGCACGCACAAACACACACACACTCTCTCTTCTCCCTCGCCCTCACTTCCTCTCTTCACCTCCCCCTCTCACCCCGTCGTCGTCGCCGTTTGCCATTCATTCCTCGGCTCAGACGCAGACTCGGGTGCTGGCTCCCTGCCTTCTTTCTCTCCATCGCCAACATCGTCCTTGTTTCACCCGTTGTTTGTGTCTCTGCCCTATCGTCATATTTCTCTCGCCTGGAGCCCTCCATTGTTTTGATACCCGTCTCACGAAAGAAAGACGACCCGAGCTGCCAATGTAAACGAGCTCTCTCCTCTACATCTCAGAGTTGCCAGCATTTTTCCTATCTCTATCAGCACCCGCATTACTGTGTGGCTTGCCAACAGCTTCACTTTTTTGTTGTGTTTCGTCGCCTTGTCAACACGAAACTGCATCCGAATTGACCCATCGAACACCACCTTACAACACAGAAACAGCAAACACAAAACATGTTAACGTCCAAAGCGAAAGCATCGCACCCACTCAATGGGATGCACACGGCCGGCATCTTTGCCGACCCCAGCGTCGATGGCCCATTGATCGGCACCCTGGTTGCTATCGTCGACCGCGCAAAGAACTTGCCCAACCGCAAGACCATGGGGAAGCAGGACCCCTACTGTGCGGCACGCCTCGGCAAGGAAGCGAAGAAGACGACGACAGACGTCCGTGGAGGACAGACACCCAAATGGTACCGACAATTCCCCCCGAACCCACCCATGGCCCGCCGACAATAACTAACACACTACTCTACAGGGACCAAGAGCTTCGATTCGCCGTTCACGATTCCCCAGACTACTACCAGCTCAAGGTCTCAGTGTTCCACGACGATAAGAAGACGGACCTCATTGGGGAGACATGGGTCGACCTCAGGGATATCATTGTTCCCGGCGGCGGACAGAACGACTTGTGGCGCAACTTGACCTTCAAGGGCAAGTACGCCGGCGAGATACGCATGGAGATCACATACTACGACATCAGGCCAAAGCCCGAGAAGCCCGTAGCGAAGCCGAGGCCTGTCGAGGCCGAGCCGATTGAGACGCACGCATCCCACGGAACGATTCCTCGAAAGCAGATCAAGAGACGTCCGCTACCCTCCGATCCTTTCACAGGCGAGGCTCCCGCCGCCCCGTCACCAGAACAGGTACCGACCCCGCCTCGCGCTGGGGGCCCTCGAGGACCCAAGGAGATGAGCGCATCGTCGTCGCCTGCACCAGAACCGAGAGAGCAACCGAATCTGTCAGGCTCCCGACCGATGCCCACGAAGAAGCCCGCACCCGCACCAGTGCCGACGCAGTCGCCATTGCAGGCTATTGAGTACCACACTGCTCCTGCTTCTCGCAGCCAGCCAGAGCTACCTGCGCCGACATCACCCGCTGCCCTCCCTCACCCCGCCGAGGTGACACCTCAGCACACTCCCACGAGGCACGAGCGTTACGATAGCCCCACTTCCCAGCACGACGAGAGAGACTACAGCCCGAGATATGCTTCCCAGGATATTGTCGATCGAGCCCACTACCGTCAAGGCTCGGAGCCACCGCCCCGCGACTCGTACCTTCTCGAGGACTCTAGAAACTCGCCCGCTGCCGAGGATGATAGGCCGCCGCCGCCTCCTGCTCATCGAAGCAGAGGAAACTCCCAGGATATGGTATTGAGGGGCTCCTTCGACACGCCACCGAAGTCAGCAAATGGGGCTATGAGACAGGATGTCCTTCGAAATGAGGCGCACCGCATGTCATTCTCTACGGCAGCATACCCTGGACGACCGCAGTACCGTGGATTCGACTCTGCTCCCGAGGTCAGACACGCTCTGCCAGCTCCTGATGACCACTTCCAGGAGCAGCCTCACCCGAGGCACCACTCCTACGATGGACATGCTGAGTACAGGTCTATGCAGCCAACAGTTGAGGATGTTCCAGAATCGCCTACACCAGCGAACAAGGCGACTGCTCGAAGAACCTCGCGCGTCCCTCCGTACGACGAATTGGGCTTTGGCCAGGATCAGAAGCCAGCGCCGCCTCCGCCTCAAGCGTTGGCTGTCGGTCCTCGACAACCCGCCCGAGCACCTCAATACCAAGACCAAGGACACGATCAGGGATACGATCAAGTACCAAGTCCGGCGCCATTGAACATTGGCGGCAGAGGCAGTGCGGGATCTCGCCAGCGTGGTCAATCGCCTAGTCCCGCCTACGACAGGGGCAACGAAATGGTTTCAGCAGGTCCTTACAGCACATCACCGCAACCAGATTATCAACCTCAGGGCAACGAGCTTGTTTTTGCGGGCCGCGGCTCAGCATCTCCGGGTCGCTTCAGCACCTCCCCCCAGCCGGAGTATCAGCAGGACTACCAGCAGGACTACCGGCAGCAGCCGGAGTATCAACCTAGAGGTGATGAGTTGGTGCTTGCTGGGAGAGGGAATGCTTCACCTGCTCACTACAGCACTTCACCACAGCCATACGTTCGAGGTGACGAGATGGTCCGACATCAGCCGGTGTCTCCCATGTCTATGCGTGATCCGAGAGGCGATGAAATGATTCGCCATCAAGTGTCTCCCATCGCTACGAGGGATATTAGAGGTGATGAGATGGTGCGCCAACATCAATATCCCATCGCCACCAGAGACTTCGCACCCAGCCCTCAAGACTACCACTCTCGTAGCCAAAACTCGTATGTTTCTCAGCGATCCGAGCTCTCGGGGAGTGAGATTAAGGCGACCACCATGCCCTCTGTCCCTGCCTCTCTGATGCCAGGAGTCGATCCCGGCCTCGCACAAGATGTCTCCGACCGCATCTACGAGGACCGACGTCAGACAAGGCGTTACACAACCGAGAGTATCACGACGCCGACACATGGTAGGCAGCATCCCGGATACAACGACCAGACCTATATCCCGCCGCGCCACGAGCAGCGGCAGTCGGTAGCTTATAGCGGCGATATGCACAGAGGACGTGGTCCTTCACCTGCACCCCCGCCTCAGCATATGAGAGGAAGAGGCGCCTCGCCCCAGCCTTACGCTCACGATATGAGAGGAAGAGGCGCTTCCCCTCAACCTTATGCTCACGATATGAGAGGCAGGGGTGCATCTCCCCAACCCTATGCTCAGGATATGCGCGGCCGCGGCGCTTCTCCGAACCCCTACGCTCATGACGCGAGGGGGCGGGGTGTATCGCCTAAACCCCACCACGATTTGAGGGGACGCGGTGTTTCACCCAACCCTCACCACGACATGAGGGGACGCGGTGTCTCTCCGAATCCTCACCACGATATGAGACGCGGCATTTCTGTCAGTCCTCATCCTCAACATCGCGCACGTGGTCTTTCACCGATACCGCCGCAGCAGTCCAGACGAGGAATGTCACCCAACCCGTCCCACACGATCAAGCGCAAGTCGGTCAGTCCAGCGCCGCCCCCGGATCATCGCAGATTATCTGGCGTTCCGTTCGGTCCCGACTCATACGATGCGCTCAATCCGACGTTGTCCGCCACTGGCAGCGATATCTCCAGACCCGACCCGGATGAGAAGATCATCACCCACGATGGCCGTGAGATTGATCCATCTGATCACCTGCCCATGGACACTTGGGCTCCGGAGCCTGAGCCGAAGGGTCCGAAGACCCCAGCTACGGCATCCGTACGATCAAGAGTCTCAATGGCTCCCCAGCCTGCGCCTACAAGCGGTCGTCGTCAGCTTCGCATCGCGGCCCGGCCGCAATCCCAGGTATCGCCCGTCTCCTACGACTCGGATCGTACAACACCCCGCCCGCTCCGAACAGCGGCGCCCGAAACCGGTTGCAGAAGAAGACGCAACGCATGTCTGCCCATCCCTCCACCTCGCCAGCGGGTTCCAGTCCCTTGGCGCCCATCTCTTCACACAACTACCAAGACCACGGCAGCGACTTTACGCCGCCTCGCATGTCACGCGCGAGCACGTGGGACTACCCTAGTGAGAATCACGCTCCTCAATACGGCAGCTCCCCGGGCGGCATGCGCGGCGGTCCCCCGATCCCGGCGAAGATCCCTCTGCCCATCATGAGCGGAGCCAACAACGCTAGCGAGAGCGAGTGGGCTCTCATGCAGGAGATGAGCCGCATTGACATTGGTGCTGGGCGTTCCAGACGTCATCGTTACTAGTTCAGCATATCACAGCCTTCAGCATTGGTAGCGACGGATTCATGAGTTCACGTGTCGACTTTTCTCACGACGGACTTGTTATTGTAATTGTATATAATGGTTACGGGGTTTTGTGTTTCTGGATCGGGATTGCTTTCGGTGGAAATGAATTGGGAAAACATGGCTTGGGTTACGGGAGATGATGGGCGGCGGAATTTGTATGGTAATGCTGCAGACAGCCAGAATTCCATCTTTTCACATTCACGTTTTGACTACATGTGACTCTTCGATTCTCATGCGACGTGTGTTGACCGTAAATAGTTCGAGTCTAAGGGGCTGAATCGTTCCCTATCCCTACTTTTACGCTGTGAAAACGATGTAGTCGTTCCAAAGGCCAAGCCCCACAGCTTTCCGGCGTAATCCTGGCCACAGAGACGGCCGCTCCGTGCGGGCTCTATGTTTGCATTGATCGAGTCAATTCCCTCATTTACGAACGCAGATTTTTGTAAGAACATTTCATATGGAAAGAAGAGAGTTTTCAATTATTTATTGCATGCTATTGATCACTTCACGGCACACCCTGCAAACGTTTTAGCTATACGATGAACATGAGTTTGGATGTAACCTTATCCTCCCTCCCCTTATACAAATGACTGCCTATTAATTAAGAGTCGGTTATTCCGACGTCAACCTCTGCGCAGAACTAGACGAGTCTGCCTTTCCATCCCCCGCGAATCCTCAATAAAAGATGGCGAGCCCGTGTTCAGTAATCCTGCCCGTGTTCACATAATCCTGCCCGCGTCCCGCCCCGTAACCACTCTGATCGATGACCCTGCTGTGACAAGTGCCGCTCTTTTCACGATGTCCAGCGCAGCGGTTTTCTTCTCAAGGCTGCGGAGCCTGTCGCTGCCGCTCCTCCTCCTCCAAGCCGTCCTCCTCACCGCGTCTCCCACGCCCCCCCCCACGCTCGCTGAGATCGCCGCCCTCGCCAAGCGCGAGGGCCAGTTCCCCACCTTCGCCGCCGACTTTGACGGCCGCGTCAAGAAGGGCGAGTACCTCCGGACCCTCATGCCGGTGGACAACGCGGGCGCGGCGGCGGCGAACGGCGGCGCGTCCGTGGTGAGCCCGTTCCAGGACCCCGCTGGCACGGCGCAGTGGGGATGGAGTCTGGGCACGTGGTGGTACCCCTTCGACGGCGGGCTTACGCCGAGTAATACCAAGTTCCTCCAGGAAGCGTTCGCGGACCCGGCGTTTCCCGTGGATGAGAAGACGGAGGCGGTGTATTATTATGATCACGATAAGAAGTTTAAGAAGGCAGACGGGACAGAGGGGGAGGTGGGTCAAAAGCCCGAGGGGACCTTTTTACACTCTGTTCCTAGAGTTGAGGGCCTTTCTTTTAAACCGAATCTGTACTGACTTCATGCTTTAAGCCCTCTCTAGGCTCATACAGCAACGTCGTCAACCCCACCGCCGGCGCGCTCATCTTCGACGTGAACATGTCCCCCAAATACTCCGTCCAGACATACGGCCTCGGCGACGTCCCGGACATGGACACGCTCTCCGACTTTGCCTTCTTTCAGTGGCTGCAAGGCTGCCAGGCCAAGAAGGTCGACCCCAAGAGCCTCAAGGTCGTCTTCCGCTCGCACATCACCTACGGGCCGACGTATAACCTCGTGCTCGAGGCGCTGAAGCAGGCCGGGCAGAAGCGCGTGCCGGGGTGGAACGACCGCGTGACGTTCAAGATGGGCACGCGCGAGGGGGATGCTATCTTGGGGAGCACGCACGGCGCGGGGACGGCGTGGATGCTGATTCAGCATAAGGATGCGCTCGGCGTGAAGGAGATCACGGAGGCGGTGGTGTGGGGGATGGAGCAGCCCAAGTCGTTGGCGGATAAGCCCGGCCCGGCGGAGGGGTTTGAGTTTGATGCGGCGATGGGGTCGAGTGTGTTGAATATTAGGTTTACGATCAAAGATGCGTAGATGAGGAATTTGCTAAAGCTTTCGGCGGGTTCTCTACGAAAATAATGTTGGATATAGAGACACGCGTCAACTCTCGTCTGGTGTTTGCTGTAATTTGGGTCTCCATCCGTCTAGTGATCAGTTCTGTCCTGGGAGAGAATGTTCGTTTGATGAGAGTGCTTGAGGTATTGACATTCCTTCTTGTCTATAACCCGTTTTGATAGCTGCTCTTGTGCCTCTCCCCATCTCTGTCAAGGTAGCGAGGTGTCAACGAGATGAGACTGATGGGTTTGGACAACTGATACGACAGGTGGGAGATTCGCCTCGTAGTAGGACCCCTATTCCCTTGAGTGAAAATGGATAAACCATTATCCAGGCCGTGACTGCTGCTGTTGCGTGAGGAAGTAGAGCCTCATCACTCAGATATTCACGTGATAATGGAGGAGAGGACTTCCAACCTCCACATAACGGGACTGACGCCTAAAGAAGCAAATCTCCTTCTGTTTGTAGTCTCAGAAGAAAACGATAACCGAGACCGAGACCGAGACCGAATCTTTTCGCCCAAAGTAGCGAATATCAGCACTCATAAACCCAGGCAGTGCACCGCTTTGGTGTATCATACCTACGCAGACTTCTTTCGTCAAGGCTCGTGAAACTCCATTTGAGGCAAGAGGACGGAGTATTGTGAGTCACAACAGGAGAATTCGGTGTGACTCAGTCACAATAGGAGAATACGGAAAAGTCGGCCATTTGCTGAGAGTGGAACACGAATGTTTTCTAACAACGTCGCAGAGCCTCTTATTCTGTATATAATAACGTGGTAGTGACATTTCGAAGCCTGTTGTTTGTGACTCTGCGCCAGCGTTCCACGAGTTATCATCTGATCCCTACGAGCCACAGTCAAGTGCAACTCCTACTTGTCATACTCCCACTATTTGTCAACTGTCTTACCAAGTACAACCAACTACACCATGCGATCCTCCAATGTTCTCGTCGTCATCGGCAGCGGCGGCATGGGCATTCCCGTCGCGCGCCGCCTCGGTGTCGGCAAGCGGATCCTCCTCGCGGACTTCTCGACCGACAATCTCACCATTGCGCAGACGACCTTGACCAACGAGGGGTATTCCACGCAGGCCGCTCTTCTGGACGTCGCAAACTTCGCGTCTGTCACGGAGCTTGCGCAGAAAGCAGCGAAGATGGGCTTCGTAGAAACCATCGTCCATACCGCAGGGGTAGGCCCCTCCGCCGGCTCTACTCGTCGAGTGTACGAGATCAACCTCCTGGGCACAATTAACATCATCGACGCATTTATGCCCGTGATTCAGGCCAGCTCTAACCTGGTGTGCATCTCGAGCATGGCAGGTCACCTATGCCCGCCTCTAAGTACCGAGTTTGAGCGCCATCTCGCCACGGCGTCCCGGGAAGACGTCTTAAACCATCCGGATTTGAAAATCGACGATTCCAGCAGTCGAGGCGCTGCAACAGCGTATGGCATCTCTAAACGGGCGAATCTGGTTCGCGTACAGGCGTCTGCTGCTACGTGGGGACGCAAAGGTGCTAGGATCAACTCCGTTAGTCCGGGCGTGGTTTCCACGGAAGCCGGTCGTAGGGAGATCGAGGGACCCGCGGGAAAGTTTGTGGAGTCGTCTCCGGCGGGGAGAGCGGGCGCCCCCGAAGAGATCGTTAATGTCATCGCGTTCTTGGTCAACGCCGCGTCTTGCTTTATTACTGGGACCGATATCCTGGTAGACGGCGGCGTCACGGCGTCGGTGAGATGGAAGGAGGTGTAATGGCCGTCGATCGAGGAGTGAGATTCTTGCTCTACTATGCTTAGACCAGCGGGGACGGGTGTGACATACTGCAGCCGCAGTACGTTTGAAAAGAAAGCGATGCTTAGAACCTGCGCAAAGTACCTATTACAGAAACATTATGTTGAATCATAATTTATAAACGATGTATCAGAATGAGGTCTTGTCATATTAAGCATGTGTATCATCACTTTGATCGTAAGGTCATCTGAGCAATAGAGGTTACTTGTAGCACAAGCTTGAACTAACGCCGCAGATCAGAGCCACGAGAAGCAATGAGAAACGACTCAAAAAGTGGCTGTGGCAGTATAGATTTTCCCCGCCGTTGAAATCGACGGTAACTTGCACAGTTCCCAAGATGAAAAGACAGCTTAAAGAGTCGTCATTTCTACCCTTTCAGAAGCAACTAGACCATTATTATACTTACTTGCAGGAATCCGTATTCTGAAATCACACCTGTTTCCCAACTCATGCTCTGTCGACCCTCTTCTGTCCGACAAACTTGGCACTGGTTGAACCCTTCGCTTCATAGACCGGCCGAGATTCGCAGACGCTGTCTTTATTGCCCTGAGAAGTTTAAAATGTACACAGGCCTCATGAAACTTGTGCTTCCGAAGAACCGGGTCTTCCGGTGTTGAGAGGTCTTGGAAGTAGACCTCAAAAGGAAGTGATGCTCCTCTTGTTCGACAAGACAATTACTAAAAAAATAAAGAGCCGGGAGAGAATTTTGTCAACCTAGACTAGCAGACCGTCAGGTATCACAGAACCACTCCCGTCACAACCAAACATGAACTTGCCCCTATTGATCATCTCGGTGCCCGAGTGTGGCACAGCAGCTCTCGTGGGGTCGCACAGACAACCATAACCCATACACACACGACAGACACAGCCTTATATTGATGTCCAAGTCTGGCAATGTGTGTCAGCAGTGGACCAAGATCGTGGTACTGTAGCCGATGAGTGGATATCGTCAAGGGCTATGATAGGGTTAGATCGCAAGCGGTGTATTGAGGCCGCAGTGAGGGCCGTACCATGCGTGTGGCTAAATGAGGAATGAGTTGCGGCGCTTAATTCGAGTATGCACTGGGTGAGAGGTCTTGACGAAAATGACAGCCTGATGCGCGAAGAAATCACCGCAGATACCCCGCTTCCCAATTCTCGGACACGTTTGCTCTCTTCTCACACACACTCGAGAGTTTTCCTGTTGTCTGGCTTCATTCTTGTCGGACGATTGCGAAGAAACCTCTACTCAAGAAACCAACTGACATTAATGCATGCAACCCTTCACCTCCGCACGCTTCTCTCAGATACCCCGATTACCCAGACAGGATGTCTGTTTGCAGGAAGCTGCTACTCTTCTTCATCTTGCTATTCGCAAGAGCCGTATCGGCAGATGGTGGAGATGACTTTGCCAACAATCTGTTCTCGGACCTGGGACCGTAAGTCTGCCGGATTCATTCTTTGAAGTGTTCCATACTAAGTATCTTCTTGTGTTCAGGTTGCTGGCGCTCTTTGGAGAACGAGTGACCATGCAATTCATGAGTGGTTCAATGGGTTGGGCCGATAACATTATTCTTGCGATGGCTCCTCTTGGTATCATCACTGCTATCATAGGAGCAATTCGCGTAGGTGCCCCGTCTTGGCTTAAAGCGGTGATCGGCAGAGCTCGGGAGAACCTTGCAGTTGCTGAGGCTGAGCTCATGTCGTCAACCTCGCAAGAAGTCTGCGAGCTGTGGAATGGACAAGAGGTTGTGAGGTGTATGGGGTCGCCTTCAGTCACTGAGTTCATCTGTTTGTTACCGACCACTGGGCAGGGCAGTCAGAGGACTCTTGAAATAAAGGTGGATAAAGATTTAAGTGCATTGGACGATCATGACGAAGATCTTGAACGAGTCGGTAAGAAACCTTTTTGCGCTACATGACGGGGTTCTTACGTTTCTTTTAGACTTGAACATAAACGCCGATATTGATCGATGGCGAGCTTCACGAGGCCACCCCAGCGACAAGGACTCAGAAGACACTACAACGAAACGATCTGACGACATGATCATAATCAAACGGAATGTGTCTTTAGACGCGCCTAATATCTCACTAAATACGCATCGTCAATCGTCGCGACGCGAATTACGCATTGTTGCAGCTTTTGGAACGATCCTTCAACTTGGTGTTCTTGTATATTCTGGATTCGCTACATATCATCCGACCTTGAAGTTCCCGAAAGATGACAATCCAATCGCTGGCTACGCGTATCCTTGCGCTGCGACCGGGACATTTGTTCTGGTAGTTGGAATGATGTTATGCGGGCACGTCGTGGAAAGTAGTACGGCGGAGAAGCGATTTCAGGCAAAACCAGGGACAAACAAAAGGGTTCGGATGGTTTGGCTACAACAAACCAAGACCGTCAGCGACCAGGTCTTTGGATCCTTTGCGATATATGCAAAGGATGATCAAACGTTCATCACAACGTCGAGGCGATCCGAGCAGGAAGAGGCTGAACAGTCTCAGCCCGTGACAGACAAGAAAGAGCATTCGACCTCAGACGACGTAGATCATACCCCTATACCTCGGCCAAAACTGCGAACAACAGATGGTAAAGGTGCTTCCATAACTATTCAGTTGAAAACCGTTCTTGGAACTATGACCACACTTACGGGGTTTGTCTTACAATTTGTCGGTTTGCGAGGGCTGCACTGGTCAGCCTCGATCGCCCAACTTGGTGCCGTCTTCCTGATGGTCTGTCTGGAGGCATGGGTTCGCCGCGGACTAGCGACGCCTCCCAAAGCCATATCTTTGCCACCCGGGTACGAGCTTGACTGGTTTGCAAAGACGTTAGGAAACGTTGATCAAGCGCCGTGGAACCTCGATGAAAACCCTGGCACAGGACTTATTCACAAATTCGATAAACTTTCCAAAACTAATGACAGGAAATCCGATGCGCATGAAGTTACGCAAACTAGTAAGAATGGTGTCCCAGAGATTTTGGAGAGCGGATTAGACAGTACATGGAGAATTGCGAATACAGGCGACGTACATTTGGGGCGCCAGCAACGGAACAAGGGTCAATTCGAAGCACAGAGAGAGGAGCAGAGTCAAGATGACTCTGACGCTGCCATCCCAATGACTTCGGATGGTCGTGCGCCAGCCAATAATGCTGTTTCAGATGCCCAGAAAGTGCTGAATATTCGGAAGGATCTTGGTCATTTGGCCAAATGGAGCGGACCGGCCTCTGCGGAGGCTGTATCTCTTGCCAGGGCAATCGAGATTACGATGAACACCTTGATCGGCTCTACTTCCATGGGCTCTGCTCCTACCAGTACTACTTCTCCCATGACTACTTCTTCCAGGACTGCTTCTACCAGGACTGCCTCTATCGATTCAGCTTCTATCGGTTCTGCTTCTATCGGTTCTGCTTCTATCGGTTCTGCTTCTATCGACCATTCGTCCATCAGCCTTGATTCTCCCACTACCTTCTATTGGTCTCTTGACGCTTATTATGGTGGACACAGCCATGGTCCAGTCAATTTTCAACTACAGCAACAGGCAGATGGAAAATGGAAAGCGTATGCGAATGAATATGAGGCAGTGCTTTCGTTGTGGCTATCCTCTGTCAATGATGGGAAGCAAAGAACAGCCAAGCTGCCCAAAACTGCAGGGGGACCAGAGAACAAGATAAACAGGGAGGATGACGCCCGATTGCGTGTGGAGGAGTCGAACGGAGAGCTAGGCCTGCGGCTCTTGGGGCTACATACTCCAGCCCTCCTTCAAGATCTCCGCTGGTGGGTACCAAAGGACCTACTCCGCATTTTCGAAATCGAAGAGCACGAACAACCTCAAGAACCTCAAGAACCTCAAGAACGACGAGATCATCAAGAGAGCGATCAAAGGAATGTGCTAGAAATAGAAAACCACAGGATAATTGGGTATGGACAGCAGATACTGTGCCGGCCAGGAACCAAGGATGGGGCCAATAGACGTCAAGGCTCGCTTCAATTCAGGCGCACAGATTTGCCTGATCAAGCCAAAGACCATAGCGAAGGCGAAACCTCCGACGATGACGAAGACGAAATTTCTGAGAATGCCAGGCCGAACGCCGTTCTTGCGGCGGAGTCGTACTCTTCTATTGCAATGCTATTTGCTCAGCATATGTTTTCGGCATTCATGCATGCTGTAGCGGGCACGAGCGAAAAAGAGGAACTCTTTCAGAACGTTGCCGAGGTGCAACCTAGCACTAGCAGCACGGGCGATTGGAAACTTTTCACACTTCGGAACACAACCCTATCTTCAATGATTCGGGAAATCGAGAGCGCTGGCCTTGGAAGTCTTGCGGACATCTATCTTATTGTTATACCGCCGCTGAGCGAAACGAGCAAGCTTCCCCGGGCTGGCGATGCAATTATCGAATTGGCAAGAGATCAAGCTAAGCAACATGAACAACTACAACGCTGGTTCAGGGTTGCTAGTATATATATTTGGCTCTTACGAACGGCAAATACTTTCAAAGGGCAAGGCATTGTCGCCAAGGCGACGGCCGTATTGATGGAGTATTTGAGACAAATATCACTAACGATTGACTTCAGGGAAGGAGAAGATGTTTATGATCTTGAGATTTTGCAGCAAACGAAAAGCTATATCGAGAAAGAGCTGAAAGAGTCTGCTGGCCATCGGATTCTGTCGAGTCTCATGTCATTATACATGGAACAGGACCGCGAATGGAGATGCACAGCGATCTGCAAACAGGAGCCCCAAGTTAGCCAAGAGGAGAAAAACAGGGATTTTGAAGCGTTCGACTTCACGGAGGTGCATCGGCAAGCTCGCAACGGCATTAACGATTTTCGTCTAACTGTGGGCTTGGACCGCGGACCGGTGACCGCGAAAGACATCCACCATTGGACACCTCTTCATTACGCTGTCAGAAAACCCTCCCGATTCTGGATTGGCATATGCCTCCGTAAGGGAGCCGATGTCAACTCCCGTGACCTTAATGGCTATACACCATTACATTACGTCTGTCAACTCAGCATAGAAAAGGGGAATATGGTTCATGATTGGAGCTGGTTGATTGATGAGCTCATCCGTGAAGGCGCGGAGGTCAACTCACAGGGCAGAGATGGAGTGACACCACTCCACTATGCCTCGCTGGAGGGGAATGAGGATATAGTAAGTGCTCTTATTGAGGCTGGAGCGAACGTAGACATTCCAGATGCCTCAGGAAACACACCAGTACTCTGGGCAGTCCGCATGGGGCGATTGGGTATCGCCCAGAATCTATGGGAGAATTCGAATAAAAGGCTGCGGGATAACTACGGCAGAACAGCTTTGCACCTAGCAGCCCTGTCCGGAAGGGTTGATGTAGCTGAATGGCTTATCACCAAAGAAGGGGCCGACAAAGAAGCTAGAGATCGCAGGAGATACAGACCTCTACACTGGGCGGCGCTAAATGGCCATCAGGAGATCGCAGGTCTACTCATTCGGTATGGTGCACAACTAGAGCCCAAAGAGGCTGAAGGGGCAACACCACTACATAAAGCAAGTGAAGGAGGACATGAGGACACCGTGAAACTACTTGTTGGGCTTAAGGTTGATATTGAGGCCCGTTATGCCACAACCTTTCACACCACAGTCAGAGGAGTGCCTTCAGTTACACCCCTCCACTGCGCTGCGGGCTGTGGGCATGCGAACATCGTGAGGTTTCTTATGGACAAAGGGGCCAAGACTGATGCCCTGGACAAAGATGAACCAAGTCGCCTGGCTCTGGCTGTCCAAGGTGGTCACGTGGAAATCGCGGAGCACCTCATTAAGAACGGGTCTAGTTTACATGACGAGAGGAGCCAGAGAGTGTATAGCCAAGATTGGGGTGGTAGCAGAACACTACTACAAGTAGCTGCTGCAGCCGGGGATGTAGAAATGGTGAAGCTACTCATTGGACATGGAGTGGATCAGAAGGAGGGAAACGTGGTTAGCAAAACAGCACGACAAATGGCTATTGAACAGCGACAGGAAGTAGCTGAAGGGAGAGAGCTTGAAGTATTCAAGGGGTTCAAGAGGGTTCATATGGTTTCACGCACTGTTGAGGATTTTGACCAAATTGTGTCGCTTTTAGATGAGTGAAATAGAACATCGAGATTCTTGACTTGTGTTGCATCTTAACTGACAAGCCGTAATATACTAGGTAGATAATCTAAGAGCAATAGTGAGATAAGATTTAAAATAGTTATCAAGACATAATTCCACTAATTTCGCCTTCTCCTCCACCCGTCTTTCTTTCCTTCTAACTTTTCTTCTTCGCAGTTTGCCGCCTGGAGGCGCACCTTGTTGACTGCCGTATGACTCTCACGGGGAAATATTCGAGGGCCAGGATGGCCCTCCTCTACCCGTTGGGTGCTGCCTCACGTCCAATCAATCCCACGAAGACCGCCGAGGTGTCACTAGGACTAAGACATGAGCTGGAGAATTCGCATGGCGACGTTATCTGAATACTGGATGCCAATGGAGGGCTGGGGGGCAGGTATAACAAGGACGAGAGCTGACGGTAGGATGAATTACTCCAAGTCCATGCTCGCCTGACCAGAGACATCTCCCTGGACAGCTAAGCTCCTGATGGGACAACCGCCTGATGGTGACGGTGCCTTTAATTCCATGTCCTCACCTTCCAACGTGGGAAGTACCGGATCTGAAGTCAAGCACACGAAGAGTGAGCACACAACATACAAGTATGAACACAACGTAAATTACAAGTCTATACGTCTATACCCGCTTATCAAAATGCATCATCATCATCACATACCCGGGCCCGAAAACTCCGCGCCCTTGAGCCCAAACACCCTCTTCAAGCTCAACCACAGCTCAAACGCGCCCAGCTTGAACTCAACCCTCAGGAACCCAACCCACGCGGACGCCAACCGGAACGCATTCGGCGGCCACAGCAACGACCCGCGTGCCCGCAGGTCCTCCAGCTGCTCCTCGAACACGGTGCGCGTGCAGTACCGTGCGAGGATCATGAAGGAGCGGATGGGACCCTGACGGGTGTGCAGATTCTCGTCGAGGCTGCGGGTGAGGTCGTTGGTCTTGAGGATGAGCAGGATGATGCGGGGCACCTGGCCGAGCAGCTGGACGAGGTCGGCGAGCAGGCCCTCTTGGAGGGCGTCGCCCATCTCCTTCTTCTCGTCGGCGGTGCGCGTCTGCAGGACGGAGCCCTCGCTGTTGAGGACGCTCCAGTCGCGGCCGGTGATGGCGGAGGCGAAGAGGGGGAAACTGCTCGTCGTTAATGTTGGCGACCTCCTTGGCGTACTTGCGCATGCGCTTCATGTCGCCGTCGATGACGGCGAGCCACATCTTGGCGTAGGAGCGCTGCAGGTCGCGGGGGATGTCGCGGTAGAGGCCGTGGTCGTAGAGGATGATGTCGAAGTTGTGGCCGCGGCGGGACTCGTTCTTGCGGATGGCGAGGTTGCCGCCGTGCGGGTCGCAGTGCAGGGGCGCGTTGTGGCCGAAAATCATCTCGTTGAAGATGCGCGCGAGGCAGGCCGAGACTTCGTCGCGGTCGATGCCGTTGGCGTCGAGGTACTCGAGGTCGTCCAGGCGATGGCCCGACACCCGCTGCATTACGAGGATGCGCTCCTTTGACCAGATAACTTCGGGGATGACGAGGGGGTGCTCGGGGAGTTTGGCAAAGTGGTCTCGGGTGCGGTTGGCGTTGTGCTCCTCTTCTCTGAAATCCAATTCCTTCGGCAGGGAGACGTCCATCTCGGAGGAGAGCCATTCGAGGTCGTATTCGGGGAAGAAGCGCTTGAGGGTCGAGAACGTGAATCGTGTCAGGGCGAGGTCGAGGGGAGCCCACTGGCCGACGCCAGGATGTTGCACTTTGACAGCCACCTGTACGCCATCCTCCTTGACAGTTGCCGTGTGTACCTGAGCCAGAGATGCCGCGCCGATGGGCTCGCTCGAGAATTCCGAGAAGTAGTCCCACAGCTCCTTGCCAGTATCCTTCCGGAACATTTGCTCGATCGACTCGAATGAGGACACGGGGCACTTGTCTTGCAGCGGAATGAAGGTGTTTGTCCATTCAGGCGGGAGTAGGTAGTTCATAGCACTCTATCTCGGTGTTAGCGGTGGCATCGCGACGCTTTGCATGTGATGGAGGTCGTACCAGATGCTGGCCTAGCTTGATGAAGATACCGCCATTCTTCTCCAGAACCTTCAGTGTCCTATCGGCGCATCGCTGGTGGCAATCCTTGAGTATTTTCGACTGTAGTTCGGGGTCTTCGATCTTTTCTTGCTCGTTCAGAGTTGTTCGGTAACTGCGCCTCCATCAGTATGATGCATAGTGCGTGGCAACACATTGCCGCCCCCAAAGGACAGACATACTCGTTGATGCAAACCGCCAATGCAGAAGCAACCCTCCCAGCACGCTCTGCTCCCTCGTAACCGTATTTGATGTCGTCCCCGAACGCAAGCACACTCGCTCCCGCTGCACCGCCTCCAGAAGCAAGAAGCAGGACTCTGCTGCCCCTCTGGCCTCCCTTCGGTGGCGCCCTGCCAGCCGAGGCCCTTGACGATGTCGACGAGAACCCGCGGGCGCTGCTTCTGGCGAACACCTGCCTGCTAGGCTGCGCCGACGGGCCGGCGCGACAGCTGGAGCACGTCCATGGTTGTCGAGTGGTGAGCCGGCGCAACGGGGACGAGAAAACGGAGAAGGCTTTCATCTGGACGCTGGCCCGCTGCCGCCAATGGTGTGACAATCGCAAGTACAGTCCACGGCGACTGTCATTCTACGTGGCCGTGTGTTTACTGTTATTTTTTGCTGTTTTCTCCTTGTGGCCAATTGTCGGTGTCGAGGTCGTGTGTTCGCTTTCTCAACAGGTCGCTACAGATTGTGGAGCAGCCAAGGGGGATTGAGTTGTTCAACAGAGGGTCCTAGAACTAGTCGGAAATCATGTCGTCAGTCGACCTTCGCAGCGACTTTTTTTTTTTTTTTTTTTTTTCCTTCGCTGAATTTCCCTCCCTCACTGTTTGCCATTGCGCGGGTGGCGCCTGTATCTTTCCCCATGCGGCGCCGTTTTTCATTCGCTCGGCTTGGTCGACCCCTGCCTCGGGGTCCGTTCGGGAACCGCCGGGAGAGAGAGAGAATGGAAGGCCTGGCCAGGCGCGCCAGGACCGAAGTCGAACTGCATGAGGTCACACTGCCCGATTGGGGGAACGTTCTTCGTTAAGTGGACTTCACGTGTCAAACATTCAAGCCACACGCATCGTGCGCCACGACGACAAGGTACTTTGTATCTGACCGCGTCCGAGTCGCGTTCGGATATCAATTAAGCAATTACAACAACCAACGCGCGAGCTTTCACCCACCTTGCCGTGCCACTTCCGGACTACTTACTACACGACACACCGGACCATTAACAACACCACCACTTTCTCCAATCTGCTCAGCAGCTCCGACATACGACTTGCTCTCACCTAGCTCCCATTCATGCAACCAAATAAAACACCGGAAGGAAAAAGGACCAACAGCACCATGTTTTCCGTCGCGGGGCCCGTAATATTCAGCGAGCGGACGCCATGGGATTTCAGACCCGCCGTCCCGTCGCCTCTATCCTCGTCACCCATTCGCGCGTCATCGCCACTCTCCCCGATCAGCGACAACACCGTCCGCCAGACCCAGTCGTCGCCCATCCCCGCGCCAAAGTTCAAGTACGCATCGCGACCGACGAGGCCGAACCCGGTGCTCCGTAGACGCGAGGACGTGCAGGAGAACCGCCGCAAGGCTTTCCTCCAGAATGTCAGGCAGCGCCAGGACGACAAGACATACCAGAGGCGGGACATGGAGGGAACTGTGAGTATTTCGCGACGGCCATCGAGGTGGGTATGGAGGCTAACATGCGCAACAGCTTCTAAAGTCAGACTGGGACCGTGATATGCGGCAACGGTACTACTTTAAGCAGCTTGAGGGAGACGCGATATACTCCGAGGCGGAAATTGAGGATGCGGCTACTCTTAGCCAGACCCAGAAGCAGCAGATCCCCGATGACGTCGATGACATGATGGTCGACGCGATCGCACAGGAAGAGCAGGAGGAGCTCGACGCGTTGCTCTCGTCCTACAGCCAGTCTTCAAATTCTCAGGAACCAGCCAAGTCAGATCCCTACAACCTATCGGACGACGAAGACTATGACGAGCTGTTTATGAGCCTGGTATCACAAGAAAGCGCAATGCCGGATGCATCTTCTCAAGAAATGGACATGTCTTGAAACGCCGGGGTCAAGGTTTGGCCGAAATAACAGCAGGCCGGTTTGCATTGTGGAGTTTGGGTTTGGGAGGATAATTGCTTTGGGGACAATGGTTGCTCTTGGCGTCGGGCCAACTGCCCGTATGGCGTTGGCATTTTACTGGCTCTTGTACGGTCACAGAGTCACGATTATCATGATTGAGTCTGGTGAAAATAAAAGGTATATATATCATGGGTCTCCGCAGCGAGCTTCCTATTATTGCGGATTACAGTTCTCGTCTGCGTTGAATGCTTCCTGTGCTGATGGCATGTCTCCAACCAAATCCGAAGGTGGCGATCCAGCGGCTTGCATCTACGGTGTGTCAGCGGCGTGGGCTCCAACTTGGGCACTTTAAGATTGCTTACCTTCTGCATCCGGTCGACGATGTATTCTCTGTCCGCTGCGTTTCCGTCTGCATATGTCTTTTCGTCAAATTTGGCGACAATCTCCTTGACCAAGGCCTGCTGCTCCTCATAACGCTTCAGGTCTTCTGCGGGAGTCTTCTCGCGGTTCTTTTCAAGCCACTCGGGGAACTTGTCGTTCAGCTCCTTCATCGGCTCGTACAAGATCTCCTTGTTGGTAAGTTGCTCCATCATGCCCATGAGCATCTTGGAGAACTCTTCTTCGCTGCCCGCGCCATCCATGTTGCCGTCGCCAAGCTGCTTCATCATTTCCGCGAGGAAGTCCTCGGTGGACGATTCTGCCGCAGCAGCTGTGGCCTGGTCACCGGATGCCTGCATACGCTCCATAGTCTTCCTGATCGTCTCCTGGAAGGAGCCGTCCGCGATGGGATCTGCGGCTGCGGCTGCTGCTGTTGCTGCTGCTGGTTTACTCGCGGAAGATGATGACGGTTTGGGTGGCTGCGCTGCTGATGCCGATGCCGTCGCTGATGCTGGTGGTTGAGGATCAGAGTCAGCCTCTTGTGCGGCCGCGTTAATCTGCTTAAACATGTCGTCGAATTGTGCTTGCATTTCCGGCTATTGATGTTAGTTGGCGCGGTCAAGAGAGGCACTTCGGATGCCATACGTTTTTCTCCAGCTCCCCGATTAAATCTGCCATGCCAGCTTGGAGCTGCTTAGCAAAGTCGTCAGAGGAGAGCATGTCTTCCAGGCTCTTGTCATCCGCCTCGCTTGCGACAGCTGCAGGTCTTCCAGGACCAGTGACAGTGGGCGCAGCTTTTTGTTCGGGCTTCTTGGGTTCAACGTTCACCGCCGCGAAGTCGTCGAGCATGTCTGGCCAAGTCAGCACATCGTCCATCCATCGCAAGATTCGCAGCCTCGTAGCGCACCATCCAGGTCGTCCAGGTCGTCCTCATCGGGATCCGAGACATCCTCCATAACGTCGACCGGCTTCTTCTCCTCGACCGGAGGCGGAGTGGTCTTCACCTCTTCGGACTTGTTGGCCGTCCCGGCCGAACCACCGTCCTTTTCCATCGTTGCAATGCGCCTTAGCAAGTTTGAAAGTGTAGTATGCGATGCGCGACGAAAGGCAAACGCAAGTATGTTCGAGTCCTCAGATGCTCAGATAAACAGGCCCGCCTTGCCGGGAACACAGATGCGGTCGGGACAAGGAGTTGTACGGAGCACACCCAGGTTGCAGCGAAGACGAAAGCCCGGATCTGAGGTTGCTGCAGGCAACACAACCAACCGCACAAAGACTGGAGCAGGCAGGCTTGACAGTCGCACGGGGGCTGGGATGATGGCTTTGTACGTGCAGAAAGGCGGACTGTCAGATGAAAGCCGAGGAATCGGGCCTGAAGCTCCAAGTCTTGCATCTGGGCAATTCCATTTGCCCCACGTCAGATTCCCAGCACCCCGCGCTGCCTCCTACCGACCGCCGAACGCCGTGGCCCAAGGTGCACTGCTAGGGCGGGGTCCTTCCTATTCGTCCAGTAATCTTCCGCTTCGCGCCCCCTGTCGCCCCTCTCCAGGTGTCCCGAGCTTCTGCGGAAGGCACGTCCATTTGCTGAAGGTGCCGTAAAACGCGAGGTACGTACCTGCGAGCGACCCCGAAAAAATTCCACCGCCTTCCAACTGAGGTGGGTTGGCGCATTCGCTGAGGCAAGTGTGTGAAGCGAGGCGGCCTTGCCTTACGGTTAATCGTGGACGCCCTCTTTCCCAGCAGACTCAGCTTCAGTCAACTCAACAAGCCCAGAAGCCCCAGCCCAAGCGCAGCCTTGTCATCTCCGAACCCTCCAGGATTCAGCAGTTTTCCTATTGCCGGAATTCCGCCCGACGTTCTCGGTTATTGTCACCAAACGCACGCGATCCAAGCGTCTTCACGAACTCAGCCGAGCCGATACATATCCTCGCGGCCAAGCAAGACAACTGCTACGAGCAAGAACACGCACCCGACGACGCGAAAACACCATCACGATGTCTTTGTGCCAGAACAGACTTCAAGAGGAGCGGTACGGATCTGCCTCCGACATATGGCACGCTCTCCGCTAACGTGTCTCAGCAAGCAGTGGCGGAAGGACCACCCGTTCGGCTTCTTTGCGAAGCCGCAGCGCAATGCTCAGGGCACTCTTGACCTGAAGGTCTGGGAGTGCGGTATCCCGGGCAAGGAGAAGACGATTTGGGAGGGCGGCTTGTTCAAGCTGACGATCACATTCCCCGAGGGTATGTACCTGATGCCAAGTGCACCTGCCATTCGCCAGAACAGCCTTCGCTAACTTGAATGCTTGTGAATAGAGTATCCCACGAAGCCTCCCAAGTGTAAGTTATCCGTCTCTTTGTGTTATGACATGACAAGCTGACAAGCACGGCACAGGCAAATTCGTTCCCCCTCTGTTCCACCCGAATGTCTACCCCTCCGGCACCGTTTGCCTGTCGATTTTGAACGAAGAGGAGGCCTGGAAGCCTGCGATCACGGTCAAGCAGATTCTGCTTGGCATCCAGAACCTGCTGGACGACCCCAACCCTGAGTCGCCTGCTCAGGCAGAGGCTTACAGTCTCTTCAAGAAGGACAAGGCCGAATACGAAAAGAGAATCAAGCGCGTTGTGCGGGAAAACCCTGCGCCCTAGATGGCGTTCGGGATTCGACGATTAAAGCTACGAGATCTCAATGTCGTGCCCGAGAGCATGACTTCGGCGTTAGGGAAATACCAGTCGGTTTGCTTCTCTGCTTTTGGGCGGGTCGATGACGCAGCGATGGATTTGAGGATTCCAAAGATGAGGATAGTCGATATAGGAATAGCCTAGACATTTGGTCTGCCATAGAGCCCACGAAGAAAACGATTCACCGCGCAAGGTCGAGCTCACGTGCTTTTGCCGTTCGTGGATTTGTGCTAGCATGAAGAAACACGGTGACTCTTCCAAAGGTGGATATTGCTCCATCGGTCCGTGGTGGGAGGTGCATCATATAACCGCAGCCAACCGACATGGTGGATATGGCTAAGCGGAACTGACAAACCCGGACTCCTAGGAGGACAAGGGAGGTTGAGATTCGGAGGAGAATGCCTCCACCACAGCTTTGCTTGGCAAGGTACCTGGAACCCTGACGGCGGTGACGAGTAAGGCTGTTAGAGTCAATGGGAGCGGGCGCATTACCAAACAGTAGAGACACACACTTCCGACACACTCGCGTTGGGTTGCTGCGAATACATTTTCTCAGGCCGCGGATGTTCTCTTTCTGCATTGGCGCTCTAGCCAACTTGCGGCGAGCCCCCGTCCGCTGTCGCCCGCGTGGCAGCATGCTGGAAAGTGTTGCCGTCGCCGTGGCACCATCCGACAGATGTGGTTCTCTCTGTCAAGTCGGAGAACCACACCGACTCGTGGCTCCTGTTGGTCGACCGAGTTTCTTATCAGTCGGACAGGTTAGGTAATGCGCAGACTGGCGGGCTGTGAGTGGCCAGCGCTGCAATTGTCGCAGAAGCCGAGATCGGCCCAGGGTACGGCTGCGTTACACTAGCGCAGCGTCTGAGATTAGCGTATCGTGGCTATTGCTCTGTCGATACTTCAGCCAGCGCGCTCTCGCGCTCTGCAGCCGGAGGCTTTGTGAAGTACCTCATCTTATCGGCTTGCGTACCGTCAGTCAGGGCTCAACGGGGTGCTGGCCGGTGGCCGCAGGCTGGGAAGTTAAAGTGTCAAGGTGCTAGGGGCAAGGGATGTCATTGTATCAGAAGAGGCCTGGGGCCGTTGCGGGAAACCGAGCAATTAGAGCAGAAATTAAAAAATAAAAAAACCGGGTGAAGCGCAAGAAGAGTCATAATTGTTCTTCCCGCTCCCACACTCCTCCGCCCGGCCGCCTCCCACCCCTCTGCTCCGTATTTATTCCTCCCGGGACGCTTCTTTTGCCTCGAGCTCGCAATCTCTCTCCCGACAACCAAAAACTCATACTCAATCGCAGCTCGAGACCGCAAACATGTGTGGAATCTTCGCCTGTCACCGGTACGTCCAGCCAAGCACGCAGCATGCGCGATCGTCCCTACATCGGCGCGATGGAGGGGCAATTGAGCCCCCCCTCCAAAAAATTCCCAGGACCCCGCCATGATTTTGTTGCCGGCGAACGCGACTGACTGATTTGCGCGCAGTCACCCCGACGTCCAAAAATTCAAGCCGACGGCCCTGAAGCTGGCCAAGGCGTGAGTAGATACCGTTCCAGACTCCCGGTGCCTCAATTGACTTTTTTCCCGCGCAGTATCCGTCACCGTGGCCCCGACTGGAGTGAGTTCTGAGTCACCACGCGATAGTCGTCTACGAAGCGCAATAAAACTGACCAACACCCCCCAATGCAGGCGGTAACGTTATTGCCAACAAGACGAGTAGGTCAATCGCGATCGCAGCTGTTCGTAGTCACCCAATTGACCAATTCCCGCAGTCCTGTGCCATGAGCGTCTCAGCATCGTCGGCGTCGAGTCCGGCGCCCAGCCCCTTACCAACGACGATGAGAGCATCATCCTCGCCGTCAACGGAGAGATCTACAACCATCGTCTGATCCGCAAGGCCCTGAAGCACAAGTACCACTTCAAGACCGGCTCCGACTGTGAAGTCGTCATCCCCTTGGTGAGTCACCCATGTGCACACGCTTCAACAACCTCGCAGACAGCCAGGCCTAACAAATTACCATAGTACGAGGAGTACGATATCGACGCCCCTAAACACCTCGACGGCATGTTCTCGTGGGTTCTGTACGACAAGAAGAAGGACCGCACAGTCGCCGCCCGCGACCCTATCGGTATCACCACGCTGTACCAGGGCTGGTCCTCAAAAGAGCCCGATGCCGTTTACTTTGCTTCCGAGCTGAAGTGCCTGCACTCCGTCTGCGACAAGATCGAGGCCTTCCCGCCCGGTCACGTTTTCGACTCTGCTACCGGCAAGACCACAAGATATTTCGAGCCCTCCTGGTGGGACCCCGCCAAGGTTCCCGATACTCCCGTCGACCTTACGGCCATCCGCGAGTCCCTCGAGAAGTCAGTCAGAAAGAGACTGATGGCTGAGGTTCCTTACGGTGTGCTCCTCTCTGGTGGTCTGGACTCCAGCTTGGTCGCTTCTATCGCTCAAAGAGAGACTCTCCGCTTGAAGCAGGCGGCCCTCGACGCCAACAACGGCACGCTGCCCACCGAGAACCCCGAGACTGGCGATGGTATGGTCGGTATCGACGACGACAACCAGCTGTCAACAGTCACCTACCTGCCCCAGCTCAACTCCTTCTCAATTGGTCTGCCTGGATCCCCCGACAACAAGGCTGCTCTCGAGGTGGCCAAGTTCCTCGGCACCAAGCACCACGTCATGACCTTCACCATCGAGGACGGTCTCAACGCCCTGTCCGACGTCATCTACCACCTCGAGACATACGACGTCACAACCATCCGCGCCTCCACCCCGATGTACCTCCTTTCCCGTAAGATCAAGGCCATGGGCATCAAGATGGTGCTCAGTGGTGAGGGCAGTGACGAGATCTTTGGCGGCTACCTCTACTTCCACGCCGCCCCCGACAGGAAGGCCTTCCACGAGGAGACGGTCCGCCGTGTCAAGAACCTGCATCTTGCCGACTGCCTGCGTGCTAACAAGTCAACATCCGCCTGGGGTCTTGAGGCTCGTGTGCCGTTCTTGGACAAGCAGGTGAGTTAGATTGAGATGTTTACAACTGAAGACCTTGTATGCTGACAGCTGTTTGCCCCCAGTTCCTCGAGACGTGCATGAACATCGACCCCGCGGACAAGATGATCACCAAGGAGAAGATTGAGAAGTACATCCTGCGCAAGGCGTTCGACACCTCGGACGACCCGTCGGCGCAGCCGTACCTGCCGGAGAACATCCTCTGGAGACAGAAGGAGCAGTTCTCGGACGGTGTCGGCTACGGATGGATCGACGCGCTCAAGGACAACGCCGAGATCCAGGTCACAGACGAGATGATGAAGAACCCCAAGCCCGAGTGGGGCGACGATATCCCCGACACCAAGGAGGCGTAAGTTCCCGGCAGAATCACCACAGCCATGATGTTGAGAGAAGGACAAAAGCTGACTTTGAATGCCTTTTGACAGCTACTGGTACCGTCTTATGTTCGACGAGCACTTCCCGCCGCATTGCGCTTCCACCGTCATGCGCTGGACCCCCACTTGGTCCAAGCAGACGGACCCCAGTGGCAGGTGAGTCACGCACACACATATGAAATTCCCCATACAGAGGGGGGGAGCTTTTTGCCAGTTTGCTGACCCGTCGCATGACAGAGCCATTTCCATTCACCAGCAAAAGTACAACGAGGCATAAAGGGGCATTTAAGGCAGTAGGGAGATACCTGTATCCTAGCAATTTTTGTCAATGCGGGCGGGTAAGGTAGAGGCGTCCAGGTCCAGGGCTGGGTTAGTATGTAGACCTCAACAAAGGAATCTAGAGTCACAAACGGTCCATCTTGTTGTTGTTGATGCCATTCCGACAACCGCGATGTTGTTGGTTTGCGGTTGCTCCAGTGCGATCTTGTCTAGCCAGGGGCGCTTAGGCAGGGGCCGCAAACTCCCATGAGGGGTCTGCGCTGAAAGACCTTGCCCGTCACGGGTCGATTTTCTGGGGTGGTAATCGAGGCATCCTAGAAGGTTCCCCAACTCGATGCCCCGCGTCAGGAACCACTTTGGTCGGGCTGCCACGCTGCTTCGTGTGCAACAGTGATTGATCGATCATCCGGCATGAGACCCTCAATCAGCCGCGGATGATTGGCCTAAGACGATCCGTGCCTGAGTGACTCAGCATTTCCTGCTATATTGCGGTGAGACCAGACCAGAGAAAACCCAAGAGCGGCGGGCAGGCGAGGTACGCGCAGCACAAGGAAAGACGGATGTAAGTCATAGAGGAGGGGGAAAGAAGTGCTGTCAGCCTCTCCTGCCTGGGTGAGCATTCCCTTTGTTTTGGCAGGAGTAAGTCAGCATGTCCTTCACAGACAGATTCCAACCAAAAAAGCAGCCTTCTCCTGGAAATAAATCATTTCACAATTCTCTCTCCCTCTCAATTGCCTCACACAAACATCGCAGCCAACCAAGCATCACAGCCCGTCGCATTAAGCATCTTGACACCCCCGCCAGCAACATCCACTCATCGCTGCTACGAACCCCCGCGGCTGGCCTTGCAATCCCAACAAACCAATAACACATCCCCCACGTGTCTCCTGATTGGGCATAGCGCCTCTCCATAACCACGAAGCTCCTCCGGACCGAATTGAGCCGGGAATCCCCGTCAACCAATTGATGCAACCAAAACATTTTCTCGAACAGCTCCGCCCCCAGCAGCAGCACATCTCCTGAAAGGACACCTGCAACCCGCCTTTTCACTCGTCGCACCTTGTCACCTTTTTGCGCTTCCCATCGTCAACTCATTTTTTTTCCCCAAGAAAAGTCCTTTCCTCAAAAATCAGCCACCATGTCTGTTCCTAACTTCGGAGACATCGCCAAGTCGTCCAACGACGTATGCGCCTTTCCCTTTCCTTTCCCCCCTCGGGTATTCGCGGGCGTCCGGCGGGCAAAAACACACAGAAAGCCTTCTTGACTCTGTGCCTGGCCGAGGTCGCTCGCGACAAAGAAACCACTCAGCTAACATTGGCCCCCCATAGCTCCTGAACAAGGACTTCTACCACCTCTCTGCCACCACCTTCGAGCTCAAGAGCAACACCCCCAACAACGTTGCCTTCAAGGTCACCGGCAAGACCTCCCACGAGAAGAGCACCAACGGAGCTGTAAGTCGCGCTTTTGCCCCCTCGCCAACGCATCCAATGGGCCCCGCTAACCAGACCTCCCACCATCAAGATCGAGGGCAAATACTCCGACAAGGCCACCGGTACAGCAACCACCCACCGTCGTTTAGAGCGCTTTTACGTGTCCTTCGGTCCAATATACGGGCCGTTACACGGCAGCCCAGTTTCTATCAGCGCGGGCTTTAAACCTGGTTTTGCAAATTTACTAATGTTCTACCGTCGCGCAGGCCTCACCCTTACCCAGACATGGAACACCGCCGCCGCCCTTGACACCAAGGTCGAGCTCGCTGACAGCCTCGCCAAGGGCCTGAAGGCTGAGGGTGTCTTCTCCTTCCTCCCTCTGCCGCCGCCGAGAAGCCCGCCAACAAGGGTGCCAAGTTCAACCTTACCTTCAAGCAGTCCAACTTCCACTCCCGTGCCTTCTTCGACCTCCTCAAGGGCCCCAAGGCCAACATCGACGCCGTCGTCGGCCACGAGGGCTTTCTGGCTGGTGCCTCTGCTACGATGTCAACAAGGCCACCGTCACCGGCTACGCCGCTGCTGTCGGCTACCAGGCCCCCTCCTACTCCGCTGCCATCACTGCCAGCGACAACCTGAGCGTTTTCGCCGCTTCTTACTACCACAAGGTCAACAGCCAGGTTGAGGCTGGTGCCAAGGCTACCTGGAACTCCAAGGCCGGCAACAACGTTGGCCTCGAGGTTGCCTCCAAGTACCGCATCGACCCCGTCTCTTTCGCCAAGGTTCGTTGTCCCCCGCCCCCGCGCTGATGCGGGTACCAGTCTCTGACAAAGCTCCGCGTACAGTTCAAGGTCAACAACAACGGTGTTGCCGCCCTTGCCTACAACGTCCTCCTCCGCGAGGGTGTTACCCTGGGTCTTGGTGCCTCCTTTGATACCCAGAAGCTCGACCAGGCTACCCACAAGCTCGGCGCCAGCTTCACCTTCGAGGGCTAAGCTCTGTACGCTATAAAACGTGTATTCTTGAGGAAAATTTTTGAGTCCAATTCTCGGCCGCATTTCTTATTCGGGAGGCTCCTGTCTAGTGTACATCAACTGGGGAGTAATAGAGTTTGATCGACCGGGGACCCAGCGTGTCTTCAATCATGCTTGTGAAAATGTTGCCAATTCGTGAGATTCATGTCTATGGGGGGACTCATGTGTGTCTATCACCTTCCCTCCTCCCGATCTATGCCTTCTTCTTATCCTTCTTCCGCGGCCCAACAAAAATCATGTAAGGGACGAGAAACGCAAAAAACATCATCCCCGCTACGCTCAAGAACGCACCCACGGAAGTCTCCTGGTGTCCCACCGTCACCTCCTGCCCCATGATCCGATGCGCCCGCCTCGAATCCTGCCGCGCCTGCGTCTGCGTGTGGCCCCGGCTGTCAAAGTGCCGCACGTCCGCGCTGCGCTTGTGCGCGTAGGGGTCCTGCCCGAAGCCCATACCAGGCTTCTCGGGCTCGGCGCCCGTCGCGTCCGAGGCCGTGTTACTCTCGTGCGCGGCGCGGCGCTTCGCGGATTGTTCGCCCCAGCCGCCGGAGCGGTAGAAGCTCGGCGGCGGACCGCGGAAGGTGGTGCGACGGCGGGAGAGGCCTGAGGCCGGGCGCCCACCGGCGGGGCCGGTGCTGCTGTGGTAGGAGCCGCGGCGGGCACCGTGGTGGTGGTGGGAGGAGGAGGGGAGGGAGCGGTCGTAGGCGGAGCGCTTTGCGGGGGTGCCGAGGACGGAGTAGGCTTCTGCTATTGCGTGGAATTTGCGGGTTGCGTTGGGGTCGTTTGGGTTGTGGTCTGGGTGGTGGGTTTTGGAGAGGGCGTAGAAGGATCTGTGGCGGTGGTGTTTGTTAGTTAGTTGGCTGTATGAAGTTCGGTTGCGATTGAGAAGGGTGGTAGGTCTGAGGGTGAGGAGGACACAGGGAGCTCGGTAGCTAGGAAGCTCTAGAGGGATTGCGGGACGGGGAGCTCTACTTTTTGATCTCGGCTGGTGAGGCATCGTGGGCGACTTTGAGGGTCTCGTAGTGGTTCACGGCGGCGGCGGCGTCATTTCGCAAGCTGCGCGACGTCGTGAAGACGCGGGCTGCGCACGCTCGGAGGTGCTGTTGCGCTCGGTGGTGGTGTTCAGGTGTGATCGCGCCGGCGGAGCGGAGGGGACGGGCCGCTGCGGGATTGAGCCGGCGGAGGAGCATGTCCTCATGCTAGTTTTCGGGCTCCGGCCGTCTTGATTTACGTTGGTTCGGATATTGAGAAGACAGATTGTGTCATTTGAATGGAAACAGGACGTCGCAAGGGAAAGACTGAGGGAAGGGAGTTGGGAGGGTGAGGTGCGGGAAGGGAAATGGATGCGTCAAGGGTCGCACGCGAGCTGATGGACCCTTGGGCGAGCGTGACGAAATGGATGGTCGGTTGGTCGGTCGGGATCGGAGGTTGGTTGGGTGGAGTTGTGCAAGGGAAGTTGTGCGGATGGTGAGGGAGTTGTGCAGGTGGGAGACTTTGTGCACGTTGACTGTGAGCTTGGAACGACTGAAGACTTGCTTCGCTCAACATTCAATTGGCACTTTTCATGTTGCTGATGGCGTACCTACCCGGGAGGGGGGGGGGGTCTAGCACGTAATGTTCCCTTAGCACTCTGTTCGCACGTTAGTATATTGGGTAAGCATTAGTGTGTTAGGCAGGCGCTGGCCCTTACGGCCCCACAGGCGCCAGCGACTACTTAGGTAAGTTGTCACTCTAAGGTGACGTAATCAAATATTGTATGTGATATGCCGTAGCCGTAAGATTGTAGCAAAATAACTGAAGGTCCTGAGTTCGAATCGTAACAAAAAAACTTTTAATATGATCTATGAGTAGTTCTTCTACTTCTCTAAAGAAAAGAATATTTTTTTTTACTTTGTATTTACTTTAATATAATATTATTATTATTACATAATATTATATTGTTTATAGTGAATATTTTAACATAATATTATACTGTATAATAATATTACGTTGTTCACAGTCGGTTTATAACTTAGCATTAACATAATGCTAAATTTTCAACATAATGTCAACAGACTGCCCTCATTCTGCTAGCAACCCCCCCCCCCCCCCCCTCCCCCTTAGGTATCACTTTAGGGAATAGGTGATTTTCTTCATTTTTTCATTTATGCACACCAAAGATGAAGAACGACTGGCGACTAGGGAAGTGACCCATAGGTAGTCATACTACTCACTACTACTTGACATCTCCCAGCCTACTCCCTCACTCTGAGCTGAACCAAAAAGTCCTCGTTGTATGCAATACCACCGACTACCACAATACTGCCCTCTCGCTTCATATCGAAATCAAACCGACGAACAGTCTAACAAGAAATTAGCACACAACATCCCCACATCACACGTCAAGAAACTTACCTCGGGCAACAGCTTATACATCTCCATGTACGCAACATCCTTCCCCAGACAAACCCTCGGTCCAATCCCGAATGCGAAAATGCAAGATTCCATCTCATTAATCACTTCTTTCGGGTTGCCCCCAACCTCCCCCTCCAACCACCTCTCCGGCCGGAACGCCTCCGGGTCCGGCCCGTACAGCCGCGGATCCCGCTGCACGACCCACGCATTGGCCGTGATCTCCGCCCCGGCCGGCACCCATGTCCCGTCCACCACCTTACCCCCGGCCGGCGCCACCCGGGCAAAGAGGTTCGTCGCGGACGGGTGCAGCCGGATCGCCTCCTTGATGCACGCCACGAAGAAGGGCAGGTGCGTCCGCGTCTCCTCGTACTGGATCGTCGGGCTGAGGTGGCCCGCCTGTTCGGCAGCCGAGATCTCGGCGCGGGCGCGGGCGAGGGCTAAGGGATGCGTGAGGAGGAAGCGAAGAGTGCTGCCCAGGGCTGTGCCTGTCGTGTCGGCGCCGGCCTGGATGAGCAGCGTGACGTGAGCGCGCTTCTGCGAGGACGTGAGGGGCTTGCCGTCGATGCGGGCCTCAATGGCGCTGTGGTTTCTTGGCGTTAGACAAGAGGCTGCACCCCTCATATCAGTCTCGTCTGCGGGCAAGTGAACTCACAGCTGCATGAAATCAGGCTTCTCCTGTGTGAACGCCTCCTCCTCCATCCGCCGCTCCCTCTCCGAGACCTGCCTGTCGGCCTGCGCCATGAGGTAGCCCATGCCGACGTCGTCGCTCGTGCTCGGGAGGAAGAAGTGGCCCCACCAGACCCGAGTGACGCGGTCGCGTAGCCAGCGGAAGCGGTTGACGAAGCCGAAGGAGAAGAGGCCGCGGCGCCAGCTGGCGAGCATGTTGCGCTCGTCGCGGGAGTTTGTGACGAAGCCCCAGGGGTCAGTGAAGGAGACCATTGTCATGATGTCCGCGGCGAATTCACTTTTCTCTCTAATGATTAGCGCACTGAAGAAGCCAGATGACTGAAAGAAGGTGGTTTCTTACGCTACTTTATCGGAGAGGATCACGGGCTCGTTGTTGCGGGCAAAGTCGGACATGCGGCTGATGAAGAGCTGGATGTGAGAGTCGAAGCGCGGCTCCCAGTTGTTTTTGAGGCCGCCGATGGACCACTGACATGGGGATTAGCGAAAGGGCAAGTAAGGGGCCATTAACGCAGAGTACAGCACCTGAGGCCCTCCGAGAGCTTTTCTGAGGGACTTGTGGACGTTTCCATCGAGGGTCGAGAACAAGTGTGGCGGGCCGAGGGAGCCTGTGCCATAGAACATGGACTTATTGTTGCACTTTGGATCCCAGTAAATGTCTTTGAGAGCGGCTGATTGAGGGAACAGAAGAAGTGTTGGTGCGACACGAATTGGCTTGTCAGCTGTGAATGATTAGCTGAGAAGGTCCTACGGGTGAGGTTGATACTTACTTCCGTACTGTTTTGACAGCCGAAGCATCCATTGCGGCTCGTATTTCAGAACGGAGATGAGAGCGTGGACTAGAGAGAAGGATGCTGCATACCATGGTCCATGGTACTTGGAGAGCGGGTGGAAGTAGAGATTATAGACTACGCGAAGAATGAGAGCTGCGGATATGGCGAGGAGGCCGATTTCAAGGATCAAGCCTGGGGATGGTATGGGAATGCTTGCAAGAGCCATCTTGAAAGTCTGTTGACTTTAGTTCTGGGCAGACTTGTAGTCTCGAGTTTCCGACAATGAGTAACATCTCAAGTCAAGGTAAACGGGCCCTTTCCTATATACCTTTCCAAAGCTTGGCAGCGGCAACCGCGTATCTCTTGTGCTCTCCTGATCGCCCATCATGCGGGGTATCGCCAGACAACTCCCAATACCAAGAGAAGCCCCCGCGAGCAACCTTCCAATGACACATTCTCCAAGAGAGACACGCAGTCAGCACAGCGTCCCATCACCTTCACCGTGTTCACATCTCATTGCTCGACACCGCAAGTGTGGATGGAAGGACCACCAACCCTCACGCTGTTTGTCATACACATCCACGGCCGCGGCACGGGACGGACGGCGAATCCGACTTCACCGATTACCCAGCACGACATGCACGACATATTAAAAAGCGGGCACGGATCTGCCCGCGATGGCTTTGCGGGATAGTTGGTGTTGCCTCCCCTCCATTTCACGGCTTTTATCCGGGCGCTGGGCAAACAATGTCTCTCCCGTATCAAGGCAGCCGGTGCCGATCTCATACACGCCTCGGACCCGATTAGTGCTGACGCGCTGCAGATGCATACAACTTTGTTTGCACGTACATGATGGAGGGCGGGTCGCTTTGGTGACTTGCCTCTTTGGCTATTGAGGGCATTTGCTTTATGGGTTGCGGCGGAAGTGAGCCTGGCCTTCTTCTCAACATTCCATGGAAGTGCATTTGAGGTCGACCACAAGACTTCTTCGTTGTTTCTTCAATTGAGGACTTTGACGGTGATCCTCAAGGCTAAAGAAGTGTTAGTGATGTGCAGGTAGTCTAACCTTTCGGGTGAGATCTTAATAAGCCCCTAGTTCGGAAACATTTCGCCGACTTTTGATGTCATACTGTTGAGTCTCCAAGACCGAGCCATCACGCTGTTAAATATAGTCTTGAGTATTAAAAACCGCTTTCTCTTCCAAGCTATTATCCCTTTTCAGCCAACGTGAGTACCGAAGACTTGCACGCAGCACCGTAGTCTTCGAAGAAAACCTAGTCAACAATCACAGAGAAGATCGTCAACATGGACTCAATCCCTTCCAAAATCCTCCAAGTCTCCCTCGCAATCTCTTACAAGTACTATATTTCCAAACCGTCCAACCCATCATTTCCAACAGTCCTCTTTCTCCATGGCTTCCCCTCAAGCGCCGCCGACTTCGCCCCGCAACTTGCCCACCTCATCTCCCTCGGCTACGGCGTCCTCACACCCGATCTCCTAGGTTATGGCGGGACATCCAAGCCTCAAGACCCGCAAGAATACGTCTGGCGCAGGATGAGCACACACATTGCCGCAATCCTTGACGGCGAGTCTCTAGAGACTGTAGTCGGCGTCGGCCACGACCTTGGATCATGGTTCCTTAGCAGACTTTACCACTTTTACCCGTCCCGGTTTCTGGGTCTGGTCTTCCTGGACGTCGGATATGCTGCGCCCGGCCAGAAGTTTGACGTCGAAATGATCAATCGCATGACGAAAGAGATGACAGGGGAGGAACGATTCCGATACTGGGATCTGTTCACGGACGAAGAAGGGGTAGCATTGATGGATCGGAACGTTGAGAGCGTAGTGTCGCTGATGCATGCCTCCCCTGAAGTCATGGCTGCGAATCTTGGGCCCAAAGACAAGGCGAGGGAGTGGGTTGCTGCCGGGGGCATTGCGCAGAATCATTTCTTCGGGGACGGAACAAGCAGCTACTTTAAGGATAAGGTGGCCATGTTCAGAGAAGGCGGCTGGACTGGGCCAACAAATTGGTACAAGGCTTTGAGGGAGAACCTGTCATGGGAGGATGAGAAGGATATGAAGAAGGAGCTAGAAGTTTCAGTGTTGGTCGTGGGATGTGGAAGGGATGAGATGACGGTGGCCGGGTTGCAGGACCAAATGACAAGGCCGTGGGCAAAGGCCGGGTATTGGTTCGAGGTGCTTGATACAGGGCACTGGGTCATGCTCGAGGACGAGAAGGGGACGAATAGGCTGTTGGCCAAGTTCCTCCCAAGTCTATGACGCGATCCAGACGATCTTAATAACGCTATATGAAAATAAGTAACGAGCTTCTTTGCGATTAAATCAGAACGAGGTCTTGAAGCCCACATTCCTCAAACATAGACCCAGGTTGATACACCCCATCCTTCTCCAGAAGACCGAAGCATTCATGTATGTTGCGTTCATCAGCCGTTCTGAATGAGATGTGAAAGCATCCTGAGCGACGAAACGTGGCCTGCTCCTCTGCCCCTGGGACTAATTGTAGTAAGAGACCAACTATTCCCTTATGATTCCATGTTTTCTTCAGGGGTAGCAAGTGGGTAGAGTCCTTCAACCGCCACGCCTGATCATGCGGAATGTTCTCAACCAGCTCAGGACTCAGTGACTTCTTGTCCTGCCACGAGGAAAAGCTGCTGACCGATTTCGATTTGTAGGTCCTCCAAAAGCCAGTGCTAGCAAGCATATCTGTGCTGACTGTTCTCAATGGCCCACGGATGGCAAGCCCACGTACAGCGGACGTTTCAAGCGAATCCAACTGGAGGTCGGACCTAAAACCAACAGTGTCAGAAAGTATTCCGAGAGAGACGAAACTCAGTTTGGTGTCAGTGGTATTGGATTTGGGCTTCAAGCTGTATGTCCAGTTCTCGAGTTCCCCGCATACAGAGGCCCAGGACCAAGACGGTACTAGTTGCGTTGTCGGAAAGCCTCTTATCTTGCGAAGAGCGTATGTTTCCCTCTGGAGGATCTAGACCTTGATACCACTCTGCGCAGTCACCCAACGGAAACGTTTCGTTGGCTATGAGCTGGTTACATTCCCACCAGATCTTTCCTGGTGTGTAATGGAGAATTCCAGGTGATAGAGCTCGTTCTTGGGCCACCCATGCTCGAGAATTGAGGTCGTTGAAAGTGATGCTCTTTTGGTAGTCGATGAGATCAATATCCATGTAAAAGCCATTGAAGCGGACCTCCTTCAACTTCCAGTTGGGTCTCGTATCGTCAACTAGAAGGCAATCGACATGCCACAGACGGTTCGCAAATGGCAATAGGGGTCGCTCCGCGAACAGTCCGGTTTCGCCATTTTGGTGACCAGTTGCTGCGATATTGCATGCCGCGTATCGATAAACGTCCCCCATCATTTTGGATTCATGAATCCAATCCTCGTTCGAATCTTGAACGATGCAAAGAGAATCGATCCAGATATATTGAATACCGATCTCAAACGTGACGTGCATTGCGTCCTTGAAGGTGTTCGGTAGCTCAAAAACTGGCACCTCCTCTTGGAATGCTTCGTAGTTGACGCTTGTCGTTTTCAGAAAGTCACCTTTTCCCCAGCAATGACTCAGAGTCGTATAAGAAGTAGACGTCGGTAAGTCGGTTGTCAGGCAGATTTTGGCTGAAACGACGTGTGAATCGTGTGGTTTCCAGACACGAAGGAGACGGGTCGGCAGAATGCGTGATTCCAGTTTCCAAGTCCGACAAGTTGTGTGATTTCTTGAACACTGTTCATACCAGTTACGTGCAAGTTCCATATTTATTGCAGATTTCGCACTCGTTCTCTTGGGGGCAGGGTCTGATACTGTTCAGCGTTAATTGTAATAAGTCAAAGCATCGTCACATAGAGCTCACCTTGGAAGAACTCCGGCCCCAGACTCGATTTCCAATTGGTGATGGAGTTGAAAGTCATAGATGCGAGCAATTCAGGACGGGCATACGGTGGGCCACGTCGAACGCTTGTCACCTGGTGCCCTTCACTGTCGAAGAGGTAGAACAATAGCGAAATTTCATGACCAGTTGATTTGATATCGTCTGCAACCTTCATCATGCATTGAATAGAACAGTCGTCGCTCACACCTGTCCTGATCTCGGATTCTTCAACGAATTCGTCGAAACTCTGCAGGAGACTTTCGCAGAGATAGCATCCGATGTTTACGGATCTTCGCAAAGACGATATGGAATGATGATATGGGCGCAAGTCTGTGTGTAGTTCTTCATCTTTGAATTCCATGGCGATTCTTCCCTTGGGAAATTCGCGACAGACCGAGCACAGATTTGACACCACTTGACCTAAAGCCAGCAGCAAGGGTGCCGGTAAGTCTTCTTCAGACTCGTTTCCATGGAGAAAATGGCGGTCTTCGGACCTTGTTGACAACACTGACTCGACCTTGTTGGAATTGTCCTCTGCGATCTTAGAATCCAATGGTCGCCTGTTGGAAGATGTTGGATTAGAGTCGCTATTATCTTTTGTTTCCAAGGCGACGTCAGGTGTCTGAAATGGTGCTGTGAGCTTGTCGTCTTGCATATTGAGGGAGCTTCTTGGGAAGAGGTGTCAGTGCAAGCTCAATATACGCAGTTGCGGTAAGCATAGTACCTGGGTCGGAAGAAGCGACTTTGGCTAAGTATCGCATTGATTGTCCGCAATCTGGTTTGAAAGATCAAAATCCCCTCAACCGGATTCAACTCGGCTATGGATGATAAAAAGAGCCCGATTGTTACGTAATGTCAAGAAGGAATTCAACAAGGCATGGTCAGCTGACTCTTATGCATCAGGATGGGGCCGGAAACGACGGGGACTGCAACTTGATCGGAGGGTGCGTAACCACCACTTAGCAGGCCAGCGTTGTTTTGTCTCGGTCGACCCTTGTAATCCGTTACAGAAGTAAGCTTCAACACTTGAGTGAATAAGAGAAGACAGAAGAAAAAACTTTTAAGAAAAGAAAACAAGAAAACATGCTTCTTGAAAGAGGCCGTTTCGTCGTCTTACATACCTCATGGGCGAATTGAGATAGATGGTCCATGGGGCAAATCATGATACTCTTGCAGTCACAGGGAACTGCAAAGGAAAGTCAAAGAAATTCTGGTCAGATCAATTTTATTTTCCTTCCATATAAATACAGTTGTTCAACAGAGTCTTGCGAAAAGAAGATGAGACCTCGCCATATGCCAGACCCAGCACCAGTCTCTGAAGGTCTCACGATGGGTATCATGGCGTCCCAATACAAGAATAGAAGAATACAAGCTATTCTGCATCCATGCCTTTACAGATGCTTAGTGACGCTTGGCCTTGCGCTTGCAGCCGGCCTTGGAGCCCCCAGAAGTAGAGGGGGTGGCAGAGACAGCGGCAGAGGAGGCGGTGCTGGCAGGAGGCGCACCACTGGGACCAGCACCGCTAGGAGCCGCGCCGCTGGGGAAGGTGCCGTTGCCAGGGCCGCCAGCTCCTCCAGGGCCACCGCCGGAGTTTCCGGAGGAGGTGTCGACACCGCCGCCGGCATAGTAGTGGGCGGCAGCGCTAGCAGAGCTGGAATAGTCGGCAGTGGTGTTGATACCAACAGTGATCCAGGCCAGAACACCCTGAGAGATGTCGTCGCCGAGGAGGACATACTGGACAAACGGGTCGTAGTCGTCGGTGGCCTCGCCGAAAGCGATGTCATCGGCGGAGTTAAGCGTCAACTCCTGGTTGGTGCTGTAAGGGGTGACGGCCTCAACTTCAGAAATGAGGGACTGATCGAAGAAGAGCTGGCCGACATGGTTGGTGGTACCATCGACATAGGTATCGTTGTCGAGAACGGTAGCACCGGAAGTGCTCTTGACGTGGATATGGGTAGCACGGCCAGTGTAGTGACCCGGGAACATGGTATCAAACTCGACGACACCATCGTCATCGGTCTGCTGAACACCGCGACCGAAGGTGGAGTTAAGACCACCCTGGCCAGTGGCGGAGACACCGGAGTAGACACCGGTAGCGTTGCAGTGCCAAGCGTCGATCAGGATCTCGGGCACTCCAGCACAGGTAGCGACATCGACAAATTGGACATCCAGATGCAGAGGCACACCGGACTGGCCATCGGTCATCTCGCTGCGGATGAGCTCGCCAGCAACCCAGTAGGGACCGATAGTGGTCTCGGGAACGACGACACAGCTAGCGTTCTGAGCGAAGAGGGTGGCAGGGTCGGTATCGAGAGTGTATCCCGCCGAAGAGGCGTGGTCAATGGCCGCCCAGGTGTTCAGGTTGTCCTCAGTGCGGCGACGGATGGGGGCTGGAAGCCGAGTTGTTAGTATTCTCGAATTTGATTCGAATCTGCGGAAGAATCGTTGAGACTTACCATTGGCAGCGATGGATCGCTTGGCGCGAAGCTCCTTGAGCTTGGCATCGCGACGCTGGATGGCACGCTGCTTGAGGGCGACATCGGCAGCAGAGCCGGCACAGGCGTTGAGAGCCCGGCGGTTGTTGGCGGCAACGGAGCGGCGAAGAGCCATCTCACGCTTGTGGACCTGCGGGTCATGCTCCTCACCCGGGTGGGCAACAACTCCGGTCAGGAGGAGAGAGGCCGCAACGGCGACACGGGTAATGACAACCATTGTAGTTTGGGATGTAAGTCAAATGTCGAAGAAGAGAAGCCGAAAAAGAATGTTAGCACCTCGAGCGAGAGGAAATTGTAGAGTAACCGATGAGAAGCGAAAGAAGACTGGTGGTGAGAAAAGAAAAAGAGACTTCATCCACTGCTTCTCATCGTCCTTATGTACGCCGCTCAGCAAGGGAAGACATCGCCATGATGATTTGCCTCCCGACTACCAACTCCAGTTGGCAGGGCGAGTATGCTCCCGCAATCTTTTGCAAACTGCGTACGTAGCGGTGACTCGTCATCATCTTTGTGCCACAACATGGGTTCTGGCGTCGGCATAGACTGTAAACGGGTTCGATTGAGGCTGTAGTCAAATGCCAAGCCCCGGTATGTGGGAGCTTAGGCGGCGGAGGGTGTATCTTAGTGCGACTCCCGTACTTTGCGGGGAAGCACCGGCGAATCAGAGCGGCCTTAATTAAATCACCTGCACGTCCGAATGGTTCGGATTTTTTAAGGAGTAATTAAGCCAGGGGTTAAAGATAAAATCAAGCGTAATGCCTCGTGGGGTCTGTGGATAGCATCTCCTGTGCTCTTCCACCGTAGCGCGCCTTCTGGACCAATTGTCTCGGGTGACGAGCAAACGCTATCCAGAATAGATGTTTCCTACGGAGACGCAGTCAGGTTTGTACGGTCCAGCCGTGTCTTGCATCATGGCTATCGACATACCAGGGTCGTGGACCAACCTCGGGTGTCGAAGCTAGGGGTAGTACAAGTTCCAAGCCGGGCTTAGCTTCTGTCTTGTACGCGTACGCCAACAGCCTGAGAGCAGCTCGCCTTTCTTCCTAAGCAAATTTACCATCGTGAGAATGTTTTCCCTCATTGAAATGTTGAGGCGTCTGCCACTTCACATGTCATTCGGTGCGTATGACAGAATGAAGGGATCATTGACCTGATCTGTAGTGCGACGACCAATAGATCATGTTTTGCATTGATCTCTGATGCTCCCACTTCACGAGACTGTTTGCGGTCCTTCGGAGCTATTCATAGCGGATGAAATAGTACAAATTCACAATACGCGGTGCCAAAGGCCGAATAGCGAGTACATATGACAGAGATCCTGGCCCAACAGTCGTCATCCCGCCAGCCAGAGAAGAACGTTATTGTGGCCGGGAAACGACCCAGCCCCGTGCAGCAGGCGACGTCGTTGAGAATTATTGAACTACTCTAATCATGTACAGAGTGAAGTAGTACCAATAACACCCTGATAAGTAGGAAACAAGGTCGCTGGTCTGAATCACAGAATGGCGACGCCGTCAGATTTGTGGCTAGTCTCATGTTTCTTGATATGGGTAGCAGAAAATTACATACAAGTATACTTTTGGAATCCGTCGTGGACTTAGGAACCACAATATACAGTTAAATAATTTATCAATAGACTCACAACGAAAATGTTCATTTGGCTCAGTTTGCCGTTTGAGATCCGCCAGGCCATTCTCGAGCTCGTCATTAGTCACCAGAAACCAAAGCGCGACCTCGGCGAGCAACCAGACGGAAGTGACACTGCTATATTCGCCACGGTCTGCACGGAATGGCAGTCTTTCTTCGAGGCAAAGCATCTTGAGATGCTGGTATTGACTCAAAAATGTGTTTCCGACTTCAAGAACATTGTTCAGGGCCGAAGGAGAAAACTGGTCAATCATGTCTGGCTTCGCATCGGGCTCAACCCTTACGACTGCAAATCATGCTGGCTGGAACATTCTTGGGACGTGGCTAACGATCGGGTGATATTTACGGACGCTATCAGAGTGCTTTTCGAATGCTTGAGCATCTGAAATGACTCCACTGACCGAAGCGATAAAGATTTGACGTTGGAAGTATTTGCATACTTACCGAGTGATGCAGAACACTTTTTCAAGGAATACGACTTCAAGCACAACCCTTACTCTGATCCACCAGAGAACTTCCTGACAACTTTGGCCGACAGAACGAACCCTATGTTTCATGACCCAGCTCACTAGTGGGAAGCTGGTCGACGCGTGCCTGATGACCTTAGGCTGATTCCAAACTGCGTCCGCATTTATGGTCTACATGGCCTTTGTGTTGACGATACCCCGCTGTTTTCTGCTACGGATTCTGCCAAGTCATGATTACCAGAAGTAGGCATTGTTACCCAATTCCTTCTCAGGAGGCAGAATTACCGCCATCTCAGTCCAGACGGTCTGGGCCAAATCCTCGAGAGATTGATAGGGCTCCAAGATGTCGTATGCGAAACACCTTTATTCCCTGAGGAGCGTGCCCAGACCAGACGCGACAAACACAAGTCCCGTTTCTTGTTATTTGCCTCCACGGCGGTCTTTTCCTCTTGAGCCACGAATCCTGATTATGAAAAGTCGAGGTTATTGCTGCTGACAGATGGCACAATGCAGGATATTGCCACATGCTAAGCTATTTACCTGTCACCTTGAAGCATTTGACACTGTTTAAAGACCTTGACAGAAGCTTCTTTTCCTGCTTCAGATTTTGATTTCCAGATTACGCAACTCGAGTCAATAATCGGGAACTTGGTCTAGCTTTGATGACTGCCAGCGAAGATCTGGAAAGCCTGGTCGCGTTCTTTATCGTCGACGCCGAGGACTTCCTGGGACTGTCTCGAGACGTTGGCGCTCACGTCAAAAGCATTGTCAGCACATCAATCCCAGAGCAGGGTCAATGATCTTCTACATGCTGCCGCCAATGCAGCTCGGAGGATTCCCAAGCTAGGTGTTTTGGAGATCTGGCATGGACCAGGCACACAAGAAGGCTGCATTTTCCGTTACAATCGTAATGACGGTAAGATCTTCCCTGTGAGCAGTTTTTGATTCCCTTCTGCAAATGCGGAACAAAAGATACCAGACCGATATCTATCCATGATGGGTAACTAACTTGATAGGGAGTATTACTTAGCAAAGTACGTCGTCATTCGACTTTGCTCCTCGGGTTCTCGGTTCATGGGCCGAGACAATAAACCAACACTCTAGCGATGATTTCGCATATTGTGACATGCTACAGGTTGAGGAACTGGCTGGCGCTGGATGGTGCACATTTCCATGCGTATGTTTTGCGCAGCCTGTGGTTGAGGGACCTGGCTCTTCATCGGGTATCTTTGCGTCAAATGGAATGGGAAATTAGCCATGATATTGAGGGCACTAATGCTTTACAACATTCAGGTGCAGAACAATATATACAAGGTTTCATACCGTATTACGGATATGTCTGATTGAAAAGCTCAGGAATACTATCACGTGCCCACGTTCCGCTTTACACGTCATCCGAGGAATAAAGAAAAGGAAGAAGCATGCGTTGCCGACACTTCCTGCACAGTCCTATTCGTTCACCGCTCAGCGTCTCTGCATATCTTCTCGCTTATACTAGAATCGATGTCAAGCAAATGGCTTTTAGTGGTATCGTCGCATGGGCATGTATGGTTTGTTCAACTTGTATGCAGCCGGGGTTTGCGGTTCGTGGTGCCACAACATGACTTTGGTGACACACGATCGATTTTGGGTAAGGTGCCTTGATGAGGGTACAATTACTTCTTGAAAACTCCCCACTATTGCGGGACTTTAGGCATGCAAATAACACCTTCTATCTTGGATTGTGAAGAAACGATTCGGGTTCCTTCCGCCTGCCCGTGCGCGCTGGCTAGATTCGTGCATGTCGGAGCAACCATCGATGTCGAGGCCTATCATTCGTATATGCATACACAAAGCAATATGACCGATCACTTTTAGTTGCTCATGCAGTGACTCGGGCCTATCGCATCCTAGGTGCGTTGGGTCAATATCATGGATGTTGGACGTGCAGGTCTCTGATTTGCTGTACAATCATGTGGTTAACCGAGCCACTCGGGTGGAAAAAAGCAGCGCCAATCGTCGGTTACGTCTACCCTTTAGCCATCCCATATCTCGCCTTATGCTCTACATATTGCTGAAAAGAAAGTAACGATTGTAGATCTTACAAGCCACTTTATTTTCTGATTTTCATTTCTTACTTTTTTACTTCGGATACGGGCTGCGGAGCGTGGGTTTCCAGGTAGGTGCCCTGAAAACCGCTGCTCCTTTTAGTTCACCCGAGTGCAAGCTGAAAAGCGTGGACACTAATCGGGCATCTATACTGCATTTGCTCTCCACTACAGTCCGTTGCGTTAACAGCGTCCAGCCCCCCCTTTTTTCCCCGCTTATGCAAAAACATGAAAAAAGCTAATTTTACGCTATAATATGCATTTTTTAGTATTATATACTAAACGTACTAAATCTATTACTAACACCTTAATTATTATTAATTATTATAGTTCTAGTAGTATTTAAATATATAACTATATAATAGAGATATAAAATATATATTTAATATTTATAGTAATTAATTTACTTATAAAAGTATTACTAACTTAGCTAGCTACTTTTATTTCTATATTAACTAATTAAGAGAAAGTTTATATTATTTAGTCTCTATAAGAGATTATAATAATATATTTACTAAAAAATAGAAAAAAAATTTATAGTATAACTTTATATATCTATTTAGTATATATTTTATATAATATTAAGTAATATAAAAGTATATTATAAAGCTTAATATAGTTTTAGAGTAAATATATTATTAGTTAAAAAATAACTAATTAGTTTATTTCTATATATTAATATTAAAAGTTTATTTAAAAGTTTATTATAGTAAAGATTATATCTATTTATTAGTAGTTTATAAGTAAATAATATATTTATAGTTTATATATTATAGATATATTAAGAGAGATATTAAATAAAAATAATAATAAGTATTTAATATATCTATAGTAGTTATTCTAGCTTTATATATATTATAAGCTTTTAAATAATCTTTTCTTACTATTAAAAAGTATTAGAAGTTTTTAATTAAAGTTAAGTATATCTCTTAGTTTATTTAAAGATTAAAAAAGAAGATATTTATAAAATAGTTTTATATATATAAAGTTTACTACTTTATAGTTTATTTACTAATAGTTTACTACTAATTAGTATATATTTATAGTTTATTATATTAGATATATTAAAAAAAGATATTAAGTAATAATAATAATATAATAATATTTAAAATATTAAATCTATAGCTATTAATAATTATAATAATATTTCTATTTAAAAATAAGAAAACTTATAAGCTAACTAATATTATTAACTATAGTAAATAAATAATTTAATAATATAAATTATAATATAATATAACTAGTAAAATATAAAAATATAAGAAATATTACTAAAATTAATAAAAGATAGAAATATAATATTATATAAAGTTTTTTAAACTATTATAATATTATAGTAATCTATCTCTTAAAGAGATATAAAATTACTTATTTAAAGCTTTTAAAATTAAAATTAGCTATTCTATAATTAGTTAATAGCTTTACTAAACTAGTTAGATAAATAAGAAATCTATAATTATTACTACTTAGTAAAATAATAACTTATAATATAATTATTTATACTATATATAATAATATTTTAATTACTAATTATTTATTAATAAATCTAATATTAATAAGAATATTAAAATATAGAAAACTAAATAAGTACTAAAAAAGCTTATTATATTTTAAACTATAGAGATTAATTAGTTTTAAAACTCTTATATATAAATATTACTAGCTTTTATATTAAGTAGTATTTTATATTTAACTATATATTATAGTATAACTAATAATAAAAAGTTCTTTTATTAGCTATAAAATACTTTATTCTAAAATATAGATATTATTTAAAACTAAACTTTATTATTATTATAAATAACTTATTTTATTATTATATACTGTAATAGGGTAAGAGAGAAAACTTATTAATTATACTAAGTACTCTACTTTAAAAGAAAACCTCCTAAAAATACCTAAATTTATATATTAATTTTCTAGCTAACTATAAAAGATATAAAGATAAGTATATAAATATAAGCTTAACTAAGTTATACTTTATTTATAACTTCTATCTTTTTTATCTTTTAAGTTATATAACTTCTTAAAAGAAAATAAGTTACTAAAAAGAAGTTTAGTAGTAATATTTCTATAGTATTCTACTTTTTTTTAGTTTTAAATAACTTAAGAAATATAGTAAAATTAAGAAAAAAATAAAAAGTAGAGCTAACTAAAACTAAAAAAACTTAAAACCATTTATTTTACTTAGTTTTTAAAAAGTAAAATTTAATAGATTTTTATTATAATTAGATTAAAGGATTTTAGTAGTTTGTTTTAGAAAACTAGTTACTAAAGTTATTAAGAAAAATAAGAATTTTTAAAAATAAGTATATTTTTTACTTATTTATTTAGTTTTCTTTTTATTAAAAGCTAACTAAATTTCTATCTATTTATATAAGCTATTTCCTTTTATAATAATACTTAATACCTATAAAACTTTTATATAATCTATTACTTTAAAGTTAAAATACTAGAAATTTTAAAACCTTACCTCTTTTATATATCTCCTAAGTCTTTTTTTAAGAAAAAAGAAGAAAACTTAACTAATTTTATTTTATATATTTAATATTATATTTAGTCCTAAGCTTATACTTTCTACTATTTTAATTAGTAATTAGTTTAGTTACTAATTCTCTTTTAACTTAAGTATTATTATAATCTTTTTCTTAGATTTCTTTAGTATAATATATACTAAGTATTAGCTATCTTTTTAGTATAGTTAAGGTTAAAAAAAAGTTTTAAAATACTATAACTTAAGCTATATTTTTAATTAAGTTATTTTAAGTAATAAAAAACTACTTTAAAGTTAAGTTATTTAGTTTACTTATTTTAAGTAAATTAAGTTTTTTTATTTTTCTTTTTATTTTAGTATAATAAAGCTTTTTTTAGTTATTTTCTATTCTAATTTATAGGTTTTTAATTACTTTTAAGCTTTATTTAAAGTATTAGTTTCTAGTTATATTAGTAATAAAAATAGAGAGGTTTAGGTTATTATTATAAACTATATTTTTAAGGTTATAAGTTATTTATTAAGGTTTTCGTTTTCTTTTTTTAATTCTAATTAACTTTTAAGTAACTAAAGTCTAATTAGATTAAATAAGCTTTATATCTTATTATTTTCTTTTTTTAATTTAGTAGCTACTTTAGATTTTAGCTAATATTTTAAGCTTTTTTTAGCTTTAGTTTTAAGCTTTTAATTATATAGCTATAAAGCTTAAATTCCTTAGTAATAAGCCTAACTTAATAGTTAAAAAGGTTCTTATAAAGGTTTAAGTTTACTTATTAGTTATTTATAATAGTTTTTAAGTAAAATATCTTAATATTATAAACTTTTTCTTAAAAGATATATTTAATAAAGTTTATAATATATAAGCTATATTTCTATATATTCTCTTTTAATTAGGGCTACTGGCTTATTATTATGAGATTTGACTAGTATTAGCTGTAAAAGCTAGGCTAGTCCCCCCTCCGCCTACTGCTAACGACCTTCAGGTTATATGACTTTCAGACTTAGACTTCTTCTTCACCTCTACGCTCTTCCGACTTCGACTATTACAACGAGCTAAGTTAACTGCTTTCCTCTAGCTACCTCTATCTTCACACTATATTCGGTTTACACCTGTCTTTCTCTCCTCTGCTGTTTAGAAGTCTATATTATAAAGTCTTCCGCCCTGCTACGTAGTCTTAACAGCCCTGCTACTATTAGCTATACTCTTAACACTAGATTTGCTTTTCCCGACTTACTAACCTCTTAGGCTACTTTAGCTATCTTAAGGAAGTATATAAAGTAATTATAAGTATTAGGATTATTATTAATAGCCTTAATTATAGCTATATTAATCTTAAAGCTATATAACTCTGTATTATTTATAGTTTTATATAAGTATTTCTAGGTAAATTTAAGAAGAGTTTTCTTATTAGTATAAATAAAATTACTATACTTATTAGTATAAATAAAATTACTATACTTATTACCCTTAATTTTGTTAACTTTAGTCTTCTAGATTAAGTTATCTAGTTTAGCCTTACTTAGCTTATATATAAGTATAATAAGGAGGAAATATATTATAAAGGAGGATATAAGAAATAAGCTTAAGGCTTTAAGGCTTTATTTAAAGCAGTAGTTAAGTTTTTATACTTATAGCTATAATAACCCTTTTAGCTATAATAACTTTTCTAGCTATAGTAATAAAGAGTTATACTATTAAGTTTATGCTTTTAAGTATAGGTTTAAGCTATTACTAGGCAGCTGATAATAGTATTATAGACGATGCTTTTACTAGTATATTTTACTGCCTACCTGCCTGCTCTCTTCTATACAGCTAGGGCTAGAGATAAGTTAAGCTAAGTATTAATAACTAGTTATAATATAAGATTTTATTTATTTACTTTATTAAGATCAGGTATAGGTTAAAATACTACTATTAGGTTTAGAGTATTATAATATACTATATAGGGTGAACTGCAATACCTACTTATATAGGTTAAGCACTCCATAAAACATTCTCTTTTAATTAGATTTAGAACTAAAAAATAATAAAAGAAGTATAATTAATAAGGTTTTAAATCTCTAGTAAAGTTTTATAAATCTTATACTAATTATAAATTATCTTAATTATAGCTTTAAAAGAGGTTTTAAACTTATTATTCTACTTTTTATTAGTAATATCTTATATACTATTTAAATAGAAGTATAAGCTATTCTATTAGTTAATAATTAAGCTTATATAATACTCTTTCTTAATTTTCTTTATAAAAATAATAAAATAATATATTATAAGCTTGTTTACTAGAAGCTTAGAATATCATATAATAAGATTCTTATAAAAAGATATTAGAATAATAAATATAACTATATAGTATTTTTTAAGAATATCTCTAGTAACTAGGTTATAAGCTACTTTAATATACTTTTCTAAGAGAGTATTACTTTTCTATAAAAACCTTAATATATTATAAAGGTCTAGAAAGTATTTTAATTATATATTTTACTCTTAAATCCTTTAGTTTAGCTTTTTTTCTTTATTATATAAGAAACTAGATTCTTAATATTTAGTTAGAATTATATTAGTAAGATCTTTATAGCTATATATCTATTTAAATACTAAGAAGTCTCTATTTTACTCTAGCTTAAGTATATTATTAAGCTTATAAGGTTTAATAAGATATTAAAATAGCTTAATTATCTTAAAAATAATTCCTAGAAAGTAATTACTAAACTAAATAAAAAGATAAATCTAGTTTTATTTAGCTTTTAGTTAAATAAACTAAAGTAGTTAAAATAAGTATTAAGTAGTAAGTAATTTTATTTTATAAAAAGGATTAAAATAGATATATTAATTATCTAAGTAGTTATATTATAATAAACTAATTAGTTTATATAAAAGTATAGAATATAAATTAAAAGCTTCTTTTAGATTTTATTAAGTTAGTTAATATCTTAAATAGTCTAATAAGTTTTCTAGAACTCTAAGTTATACTTTCTAGAAAAAGGGGACTAAAGGAATATAGGAGTAACTTAGCTTAATATTATATAGGACTTTTTCTTTTTAATAAAGTGAAGAAAAAACTATTAAGAGAGAAGTAAAATTAATTAAATAGGTTTATAGTCTATTATATAGTAATTAAAAATTATAAAAGAGAAAGTAGTTTAAAAAAGAAAGTTTATAGTAAAAGAAAGTATTAGTAAGTATAGAATTAATAACTTTTATTATATTTTAGTAGAAATAAGTTAGAAAAGAAAGAAAATAATTTTTAAGCTAGCTAAGTAATAATTAAGCTTAATTAAAGTATTAAAGTAAAATATAAAAATAGTTATTATAGAAGTAAAGTTATTATATATAAAGTAGTTTATTATAAGTTATTTAGGTTAAGATACTTCTTTTTATAAATAAAAGTAAAGGAGGCTTTTAGTACTAGTAGTTAATATACTTTCTAATTTTAAGCTTTTAAATATAAAAAGAGCTAGTTAGGTTTATAAAATAATTTACTAAAAGTAATATTAGTTTACTATTACTAGTTTAGTTATTATTTTAATAAGGTTTTTAAATAAAGTTAAGTTACTAAGAAGTTAAAAAAAAGAAAATAGATTAATTATTTAACTATAACAGTTAGTTTTACTTTTTAGAGTAATTTTTAAGTTAAAGAGAGTCTAGTTAGACTTATAATAATATATTTAAGAGGAGAAAACTAATATTTATAGTAGTAGATTACTTAAAATAAAGTAAACTTTTAAAAACTAATTATAAAATATTTAGAGTAATAAGCCTCTTTTTTATAAGTAGTAGTGCTTTTTTAGATAGTATATTCCTTATTACTTTTACTATTTATATTTAAATAAATATATTCTTTTTAGCTTAATTAACTTTAGATTAGTAGTAAAAAGTTCTTTAAGTTATTAGTTTTTATTTTATTAATAAGTTACTATAATAAATATACTTTTTAATTATTATAACTACTATTTATTATTATTAACTACTCCTCTTTTTAGATATAAAAAAGTATACTTCTTCTACTTAGCTATATTTTTTCTTTTTTCTATATAATATATCTATTTTTGTAAATTATAGCTTAACTAACCTTTTATAATAATAGTTAGGTTTCTTTAAGTAATATAATATAGATATTAAGATTAACTCTAGTTATTTTTATAATACTACTCTAAACTCTATATATAAGCTTTTCTCTTTCTCTTTTATTCTAAGTTTATAAATTATAAAGATAAAAAAAGAACTTTTTATTTATATAAGCTTATTACTTTACTATTTCTTATAATAAGTCTTCTTTTTAAACCTATTTAACTTATTATTAATTTATATAAGCTTTTCTTTCTCTTTCTTAGATTTCTATTAAAAGTTATTAGTTAAATTTAATATAAAATAAGCTTTATTTATAAATTTATAGTTAATAAAAAAGCTAAAGAAGGTATATTAAAGTTCTAGTATTTACTGATAAAGTTTTCTACTATATATATAGAGCTAATTAACTAAGAATAAATATTAGAAAAATAGCTATTTTTGTTAAGAGAGATCTATATTATAGAAAGTTATATTAGATTTTAAGGCTAGTTATACTAGAAATTAAATAGATCTAAAACTATTAAAGCTTTACTAATCTATATATATAATACCTATAACTTCTAGCTTTATAATAGCTACTTTAAATACTAAATAAAGATATCTTTTAAGATAGCTTAGAATAATAAATAAGTTATAATATTAGTTCTTTTTTAGAAGTATATTTCCTATTAAATAAAGTAAAAAAAAGCTTATTTTAACTATATTTATTATAAAAAAAGCTTTTCTTATTTATATAAACTTAACTATGACTAAAAAAAAAACCTAAATAAGTAGGCTATATTAAGAAAAAATAAAAAAAAGGATATTTTTAATTGTATTCTTTAGAAAAAAAGTAGAAGAGTTAAAATAATATTCTATTCTAAGTATAAGTTTCCTAGAAATAAGATTTTCTCTAAGTAGTATAAACTATTAATTAACTAACTTACTACTTTAGTTTTAAAATATAGCTACTAATTATAAAAGTACTTTATTAGAGTTTTTTATAAAATTTTTAATAAGAAAGTAAATAAATAAGTTAGCTTTATAGTAATAAAATTAAAAAAGAAAGCTAATATAAGAAGTAATAGTTAAGATATCTAGAGAAGTATTTAATCTAGTTTAAATTTAAATTTTTTAAGGATTAATATTAATTTCTTTTAAGTTTTTAGTTATTTTTAGTTATTTTATATATAATTAGTTTTTATTATTTTTATATCTTCTTTTCTTTTATAATAAGTATATTTTAAGTAAAAGAAGTAATATAAATAGTATATTATTACTAAAAATAATATAAACATAACTAGTAATAAATATATTATATTAAGTTATTTATTTAAAATAGATAAAAACTTATAATATATAAACTTAGCTATTTCTTAGTTCTTTTATATCTCTATATTAATTATTAAATCTTTAATTTTTTATAGAGATATTTATTACTAACTTATTCTTTTTTTACTATTTATTAATTTTAGTTTATAAGGTTTAATTTTATTTTTATAGCTACTTAATTTATACTTTTATAGCTTTAATATTATCTATTTCTATTTTTTCTAGTATAGAAAGCTTATTAGAGTTAGGAATTTCTACTAAACTTAATATATTAAAGTTTAGTTAATTTATAATAAAGAAAACTTTAGCTATAGCTTTATTAAAGTTTAGTTAGACTTCTATTTTAGAGATATTATCTAGATAGCTATCTTTATTTACTATAAATTTCTTTAAATAGTTACTAGTAATAGTTCTTTTAATAAGTAGTTTAATAAGTATTTCTAGAAAATAAAAAGATATATAAAGAGAAATCTTTTAAATATAAAAAAAACTAAGCTAATAAGTACTAAGCTTACTAGAAGAGTTTTTATTAATAGATAGCTTTATATTATATATAAGAATAATATCTCCTATTTATAGCTCCTAGTATTATATTTTATATTTTTTCTAATTATAATCTTTAACTATTTAATAATACTACTTTATAATATATTTAAAAGTAATATAATAGTTAGAATTAAGTTATTTAAATATTTATATATATAAAAAAAGCTTAGTTTCTATATTTATAACTTTTAATTAGTCTAATACTTACTAAGTAATACTTTTTATCTTAATTAGAGTAATTAGATTATATCTATAGATAAAATAAAAAAAGGAATAATTAGTAGAAAATCTAACTAATATTTAATTAATAAAAAGGCTATATAAAGAATAGAGGTCTAATTTTTAGTACTAAAGTCTAACTAAGTTATTAAAGTATAAATAAAAAGCTAATAACTCTTTTTAATAAGTCTATTTATTTTTAAGTTATATACTAAAATAATAAGATATTATTTTTTATAGATTTAATTAAGCTTTTTAATAAACTTTTTATTTTTAAAGCTTCTATTAATAATAAGAAGCTTATAGATCTTATACTAATAGATAATATCTTCTTAAATAAATTTAGCTATTATTCTAAAGTTAACGTTTTTTAGTAGCTAATAAGCTTTAATATAGCTAGTTAATATATTATAAGCTTTAGCTAAAGAATAGTTACTAATTTTCTAGATATTTATATAGATATATTAAAAAGGAATATCTAGAAATATAGAAAAAGTATAGAAGTCTTTAAATTAATATAGTTAGGTTTAAGTATATAGAAAGTAACTTTTTATTTAGTTACTTATTATTTAATATATATTTTCCTAAATATACTATTCTCTAAGTTTTATATATAGTATCTTTTCTATAATAGTTTCTTTTTATATATATATATACTAAATAAGTTTCTTTTACTCTTTTTTATTATTTATTATTTCTCTTCATATAGGATTTATTTTTATATTTTTCTAAAAAAGGAAGCTATTTTAAAGGATATATTATACTATATACTATTTAAACTTATTAAACTTATACTAAGCTACTATTTTTAGTTAGTTTAAAAAAAGCTAGATATTTAGTAATTTACTAAAATCTTTAAAATTAAACTTATTTAAAGCTTAATAAGTCTCTTCTTTTTAAGTATAGGTTCTTATCTAGCTTTATAGTATAAATAGAGTTATTAATTATTTTATCTAAATTTTCTTTTATTTAGCTTTATAGATATTAGATTCTCTAGTTAGTTTTTATAAAAAGCTATTTATAATATTACTTTTTATATTAAATATATATTAAATATTAAAGTTAAATATTTTAATCTAAGTAATTTATTATATAAAAATAATATCTAGTAAATTTAAAGTAATATTACTAATCTAGTTTATAAAGATTTTTATATCTATTTCTAAAGTAAATTATACTCTATAGAGATAATTCTAAAGCTTCTTAAGAATAAATAAGACTAACTAAAGCTTTAGCTTATCTATATTATAGTTAAAAGCTATACTTATTTAGATTTTACTCTTATACTTAGTAATATATCTTTTATTTTAATAATATTACCTAAAAATAATACTTTATCCTTTAGAGCTTATATTAATAGAAAAATAAACTTTACTTACTTTTATATTATAATTAATAAGCTAAAGTAACAGAAAACTAACTAAATAAAACTTAAAAGTTTTTAAAGTTAATTACTACTTAAAACTCTATTTAAAAGATATATTCTTTTAGAGAAGCTTTATGAATAAACTTAAAATAATACTATAGTTTTTAATCTATATATAATAGAATCTAATAATCTTAAATAGACTTTTAATAGCTATAATATTATTATATTTTTCTTATTTAAGAATCTTAATAACTTTATTCTAGTTAGGCTTATATTTTCTACTACTTACTATATATTTAAGAAAGTTAATAGTAAGCTAGTAAATTTAAGATTTCTTAAAAGAGATAGTAATACTAATAAATTTAAAATTCTAAAATATTATATTAAAGTTTATAAAGCTATTAAAGATATATAAATATATCTTTAGTAGCTTAATAAACTAGTTATTATATACTATTTTTAGCTTTTTAATAAAGATATTATTAAGAAAAAGCTAGTAAATATTTAAAATAAAGTTATAAAAGATCTTTATAATAACTTTTATAAACTAAGTAACTAAATTTATTATACTTTATAATAAAGTATATATTTTAAATAGCTTAAAAAGAGTAGTAAATATAGTTAAGTTTTAGCTTTTTTTATTAAGAGAAACCTAGTTATATCTAGAGAATAAGTTTAAAAAACTTATAATTTTATAGTTAGTAAAGTTTTTAGAGAATTTATTAGTTTCTAAAGGAATAAAAATATCTCTAATACTAATTTATTAAGTTTTATATATAAGTTAATTAGCTTTATATTACTATCTTTCTTAGTAATAAAAAACTAAGTATTTCTATATAACTTATAAGACTTTTTAAATACTCTCTATATAACTTATAATCTAAGTATATTAATAACTTTACTTTATAAAGCTTTTAAAATAAGAATTTCTTTTTCTTACTAAGTAATATATTAAATAGTTTTAATTTTCTATAGTAAAGCTATTTATAGATTAATATAGCTATATTTAGTAAAATCCTATATAAGTACTCCTTTTCTATTAATAAAGATATATTCTAGTATTTTAATCTCTTTTAGTAAAAAATATAACTAAGTAACTTTAAGCTTTAAAAACCTCTCTAGTATATACTAAATACCTTAGTTAAACTTTATAAATTATGATATATATAGCTAGTAAAAGAGGAGTTAGAAAGCTAGAAATAGCTTTTAACTTCTTAGATTAAAATCTTTTTCTAGTCTTTTTAACTATCTAAAACTAAGCTATCTAAAAGTAAATTATTAACTAGATATACTTTTTTATCTTTTTATTTATATAATATATAGATCTTTATAAAGCTTTAGTTAGTTTTATAGTTTATAAATTAAAAGGCTTCTAGTCTTTTAGAGTACTATTAAAGTATTATTAGCTTTTAGTTTTCCTAAAGAAATAAGCTTTAATAGTTTCTATTATTAAAATAACTATTATTTTTATAATTATACTAAGAATATTAAGTATAGCTAAAAGTAAGATTAAAGTAAAGTATTAGCTATTCTAAAAAATCTCTTTTTTTATTTAAAAAGGCTTCTTTCTTTTTTAAATAAAGAAGTATTCTTTTTTATAGTTTATTATAATATTAATATAGTAAGTTTAGATTTTATTATATATATTATTTATATTTTAGTTAAGCTTACTTTAGTTACTAATAGATTTAGATATATTATAAATATCTTATATATAGTCTTCTTATTCTAGAAAATAATACTAGATTTAATATAAAGAATCTAACTATATAAGACTAACTAGAATACTAATTCTTTTAAGCTTCTTATTCTTATACTTCTTAGCTTTTATTACTATAGTAATAAAGTATTTAGAATTTAAAAGTAAACTTAGTAGAAATAGTAAAAAAAGCCTAAAAAGTAAGTTATAATTAACTATTTTAAAGTTTATAACTATTATAGTTATTATAACCTTATAGTTATTAATCTAGATAGATATATAATAAGCTTTAATAAAGTATAGTTTTAGATTACTTTTAGCTATTATTCTTATAGTTAGAGTTATTATTAAAATAAGGATATTATATTTAAAATATATTTATAGCTAATAAGACTAAACTTAGCTTTAATATTAATAATACTATATAGGAGAGTAGTTATTAAAATATTTTCTAATAGTAATCTTTAAAATAAACTATAATATAATAATTATAAGTACTATCTAGTTTATAGTTATAAAGATTATAGCTTTAACTATAAAGATTTTTAGATAGTCTTATATTTAAACTATATTATTATACTTAGTTACTTAATTAGTTTATTAAGCTCTTTTTTTAGAAGTTTTAGTAAAATTAGTAAAGTTAGTAAAAATAAGTATATAAATAATATTTTCTAAGTTATCTATAAAAGTATATATCTTTCTAATAAACTTTTCTCTATATTTAAACTAGATTTTATATACTTTTTTAACTAGAAAACTAACTAAACTATAAAGCTTATATAAAATAAGTTTATTAATTAGTTCTTTATTTTTAATAGTTTTTCTATTTTAGCTATTAAAAAAGTAGTTAACTAGAAGTTATTTTTTAAATAAGATATTTTTAGAATAAGCTTTAGAAGAGAAACTTTAATTATATTACTAGTTATTACTTTTCTTTTTAAATTATTTACTCTTTCTAGTTTTAAAGTATTAAAAAGAGTAAAAGCTTAATTAAAAAATAACTTTTCTCTATTTTAATATTTAAATCTCTTTTTTACTTTTCTAAGCTATAAGAAACTTTTCTATTCTTTATAGCTTTTTTTAATAAAACTAGAAGCTTTTTAAAGTAAGTTTCTATAGCTTAAAGCTTTCTTAAAATAGTAAAAGTATTCTTAATATTTTAAATAGTAAAGTAAACTTTCTTAGAAAGAGATTTTAGTATTTTCTTTTTAATTTTACTTAAATTTAAAAGCTTTAGCTTTTTCTATAAGAATAGATTAACTCTATATATCTTTAATTAAGTAATTATAAGCTTAGAAGCTATAAAATTAAGTAAATCCTCTTTTATTATATTATTAAGTTATAATAAGTTATATAAGCGTTTTTTCTATTTATTTTTATTAACTACTAAAACTTAGAATATAGAAGCCTAACTACTTACTTTTTTATTAAATATTATACTACTTTCTTCTATAAACTTATAAAATTTTAATTAAATTAAAGTTATTTTAATTTTAAAAAACTTTTATAAATATAAACTAAAGTCTACTAATATTCTATTTAAGAATCTTAGTAGCTTAAGCTTTTATAGCTTTATAGCTATCTTAATTTTTTAGGTATATAATAATAGCTTCTTAGTTAAGCTTGGTTTTTTATTTAGACGATATAACGATTATTTAAAGGATAAAGAACTTATTATTCTAAGGACTATAAAAATATTATTTTTAGAAGTACTAGATTAAATTACTTTATTTATTAGCTATTTTTTATAGATAATAGCTTTCTTTAAAGTTATAATCTATATAGCTTATATACTAATACTAACTATATAATCTATAAAAAATAGTTTAAGGTTTTTTTTATTAACTTCTATAAAATAAACTAAAAATAGTTAGTTATTTTCTATAGTTAGTAAAGCTTAAGTAATTCTTTTAGAGGATATTTTCTAGTTATTTATTATCTTTATTAAGTTAGAAAGTTACTAGTTTAAAAGCTAGGTTTAAATACTTTTTATATTTTAATTAAACTTAGGTTTACTCTTTTTTATTTATAGAAAAAGGAGAATATCTTTTTATAAGACTTTTAAGAAAAAATAAAATAAAATATAAGTAAGAGCTATAATATAAAAAGTCTATTTTTAAATAGCCTTAGAGCTAAACTAATTTATTAAATTTATTTTAAACTTATTAAAATCTTTTTTCCTAAATAACTTATAGATATTTAATTTTATTAATAAAGTAGTTTTATTTAAAATTAACTAATTAAATCTTAATATAGTTATATAGATTATTTAGAGGCTACTTATAATATTAAAGTTATATTTTATAACTTTAGTTTAGATATTATTAATTTATTAAAGAAACTTTATAGTAGCTTTATAATTAAGATTATTAATTATTAGTATTAAGGAAATAATCTAGCTAATTTAGTTATCTAGAAGGTTTTAATAGTTTTTATTTATAGCTTTATAATATTAAATTAAGTATTTTTTTATCTATTACTAGGTTTTACTAGAAAGTTAAGCTTAGTTATTAGCTTAAAAAGAAGTATTTATATAGAATATAATACTTAGTATTTTAGAAGTATTAATAATATTTACTACTTTAGTAGTAGCTTTATAGTTTTTAATAAAATCTAGAATATTATTTCTAGAAAAGAATAATACTTTAGCTATACTAAATTTTAGTATTTTAAATTTTTAGAGTTTATATTTATAAAACTTTAATATCTTCTAATATAATTTAATAAGCTCTAAATAGCTTTATATTACTTTTATTTTAGAAGAATCCTTTCTAAGTATTTTATTTATACTTATAGTACTACTTTTAGAAGCTATAGTTTTAAAGATTTTAGTTTTAATAACTATTTTAGAACTTTAGTTAGAATTAGAAATTAGAAGAAGCTTTTTTTATTAAAGTTAATAGAATAAAAAATCTATAAAAAAACTTATTAATGTATTATTAAAGCTTAAGTTAAGCTTACTATTTATTAATTTATATCTAAGACCTTATTTTAAGCTTAAATTAAAGTCTTTAAAACTTTAGATTTTAGTAATACTATTCTAAAAGAGATATTACTAAATTAATAGAAAAAGTAATAGAAGAAAGCTTTTCTAAAGAAATACTTTATAAAAAGATAGAATAAGACTTAAATAAAATAGATAATTTATTAATAGAAAGAATAAAAGAAGGATTTATAATATAAGCTTAGAAAAGTAATAAATAGTAAAGTTAGAAATAAAAAAGAAAAAGAGTATTTTATTATTATTTCTATTTTTATTTATTTTTCTTATTTAGTAAGTATATTTATATTTATTATCTTTCCCTTTTTTTACTATTCTAATGTATAGTTATTTATACTTTAATTTCTTTTTTTCTTTTTTTATAAAAAGATTAGCTATTATTAGTAGTATTCTCTATAACTTTACTTTATAATACTCCTCTTTTATAAATTAAGCTTAGGATTTAATAGAAAACTTAATTAAACTATAATATTAACTATAAACTTTAAGAAATATACTTTATACTAGCTACTTATTTACTATATAAGTAGGTAAAGAGAGAAAGTAATTAAAGAGATATATATATCTTCTTTTTTATAGAGTTAATATAAAATTATTTTTTAAAAAAAGAAATATTCTTAGTTAAATTTATAAAACGTTTTTTCTTATTTTTTTTAAAAAGCTAATATAGTTATAATATTTTTCTTTTTTAGTTTTTTATATTTTTATACTTATAATAGCTTCTAATTTAAAAAACTTAGTTTCTAATATTTCTATATATAGATATAACTTAAATTTTAAGTTTTTAAGCTTTTTTAGTATCTTTTTTACTAATTAATATATTATTAGAAACTTTCTAATAAGTTTAATTAAAGGGAAGTTTTTTAGAATAGATTAATTAGTTTTACTCTTTTTAAAGTTTATAAAGTAAGTAAACTAAATCTAGTTATTTTTATATTTTTAGCTTTAAAAATAAAAAAAGAATAAGTTTAATTTATTTTAGTTAACTTTAAATTATTATTATAGAAGCTAGTAAAAATATAATATATAATACTTTTTAAATAAGTAGATAGTAAGTTAATAAAGAAGATTATTTAGATTTATTAGAACTTTACTTATTTTTTTCTATTAAACTCGGTACTTTCTTTTAAAAGTTTTTTAAATTTCTATAAACTTAGTTAATCTTAGATTTTAAATATTTAAGTAGTTCTTTTTTATTTTAAAAAAATAAAAATTAGAAAAGATATCAACTAAATTTCTTTTAATATAGTATTACTTAAATTACTTCTTCTTTTAAGCTTTTTTTTATTTTAATTTAGTAAGATAGTATAAAATAACTATAGAAAGGATTCTTTTTTAGTAGTTTTACTTACTTCTCTATATTAGTTACTAATTTTATAATAAAATAAAAGAGAAAACTTATTAATTATACTAAGTTTTTACTTTAAGAGAAAACTTCTTACAAATATCTAAATATTTATATATTAATTTTTTAGTTAACTATAAATATAAAAATAAATATATAAATATAAGTCTAACTAAATTATATTTTATTTATAATTTCTATTTCTTAGGTTATATAACTTCTTAAGAGAAAATAAGCTACTAAAAAGAAGTTTAATAGTAATATTTTATAGTATTCTATCTTTTTTTAGCTTTAAATAACCTAATAAGTATAGTAAGGATTAAGAAAAAAAATAAAAAGTAAAGCTAACTAAAGCTAAAAAAGCTTAAAAATACTTATTTTTATTTAGTTTTTAAAAGGTAGGATTTAGTAGATTTTTATTATAAGTTAAGCTAAAAGATTTTAGTAGTTTTTTTTAGAAAACTAGTTACTAAAGTTATTAAGAAAAAATAAGAATTTTATAAAAATAAATATATTTTTTACTTATTTACTTAGTCTTTTTTATTAAAAGCTAACTAAGCCTCTATCTATTTATATAAGCTATTTCCCTTTATAATAACGCCTAACACTTATAAAACCTTCTATATAATCTATTACTTTAAAGTTAAAATACTAGAAATTTTGAAACCTTACCTCCTTCTAATACTTAAAATTAAAAAGTTATACTAGGTTTTAAGTATTTATTTTAAGTTTCTATTATTATATTTACTAGATTTTAACTCTATTAAAAAGTATTTTAGTAATCTAAAGTAATATATTAAGAAAATATATTTAAAATAGAATAATAATAAGAATAATACTTAGGATTTTATAGAATATCTATATAACTATATTATAGAGATTAAGTATTATCTACTTTAAATTAAAAGCTATTTTTACTATTTTTTTATTAATTTTAATAGGATAAAGTATATATTTAAGGATATTAAACTATAAAAAAGAGAATAAACTATAAATATTAAATATTAATAAGTAATTTAAATCTTTATTATATAGTTATAATAAATCTTAATTATATTATTATATAATAAGGTATTATTAGATCTATAATTATAGCTAGTAAAATTATAAAAAGTTTAGCTATAAATATACTAAAATATAAAAAATATATTATTATCTATTATTTTTATTAGTAGCTATATATATATTAATTTTATTTATATAGTAGCTAAAACGTATTATTAATACTTATAATAATAGTTTATAATAATAATATATTATTATAGTTAAAAATTTTAACTATAGTTAGAAACTTTATTTAGCTCTAACTAGTATTAAAATAGACTAAATTATATTATTTATAAATCTAAAATAATAGTAATCTTATTACTTTTATATATATAGAGTAATAGTATTAAATCTATAGCTATAAATAGACTTTTGTATAGTTAAATATATTATATAAAAGAATTATATATATAATTAAACTTTATACTACTCTTATTATATTACTTTTCTTCTTTATTCTCTTCTAAGTAATATATCTCTATTAATAATATATTACTTAATATTTTAATCTAATTATCTTTATTACTTTACTTAACTTTATTTTATTTAATCTATAACTATATAAGTAGTATCTATAATACTAATAGTAATAATAATAATATAAAACTAAAAAGTTCTAAAATACTTATAAATAGTTAGCTATAATTAATAATAAATAGCTTTATATATATTTACTATATTAACTAGCTTTAATTAGTATATTATAAATCTCTTACTTAATAGATTAGTATAATATTAGAGCGTTAATATATTAAAATAATTTTAATCTACTTAAAACTAATATTATAAAGTTTTTAGATAGTATTATTATTATCTTTCTTAGTAATCTACTATATATTCTTATATAAATATCTCTTTTTAATTTTTAATAATTAGAAAGAAGTTTAAAATAAAATCTTATATTAGAAAAAATATTAAACTATTTTTTATAATAAGTATTATTATTTATAAAAGATTTAATTAATTTCTTAATATTTTTAGTAAGATCTAAAATAAAACTCTATTTAGTAAACTATATATTTAGTAACTTATAAACTATTTATAAGCTACTATCTATTAATTATAATTTCTATAGCTTCTTTTTAAACTTTTTATTAATATTATATTACTTATTATAAATAGATATAAACTACTTAATAAAGCTAGCTACTTAATTAAAAGCTTTTTAAAGTAAATTTAATATTATTAATAAGAATAAATAAATAGAAAGTATAATATTTAATTAATAAATATTTAGAAAGTTTAGAAATAGAAAAGTTAGTAATAAATATTATAAAATATTTATATATAGCTAATATAATAGTAATAGTAATAATAATAATAATAATAGTAATAATAATTATATATAAGTTAGAATACTAAAAATAATAATTTAATACTTCTATATTATTATATATATTAATAATAGTATTACTATTAGTATTAGTTAAGCTAAATTTTAATTTTAATAATAAAAGTATAATATTTTTAGCTTTTTTTTCTATTATTACTACTATTTTCTAATTATTATTAACTTTAATAATATTCTTATTTCTTTTATATTATTAGCGTTTCTAATTTTTTATAAACTAATTATAAAAAATCTTACTAAGTAGTTTTTTTAATAGTTCTATATTATTAATATTAGCTTTTTCTATTAGAATATCTTTTACTTATTTCTTTATATAATAAGATTTAATTTTATAATACTTCTAGCTTATTAAATAATACTAGTTAAACTTCTTATTACTTAAATTATTCTTATATCTATTATATTCTAAGTATATATATATATATAAGAAGTTATTTATATAATTTATTATTCTAATACTTAATATTTCTAAAGTTATTAATTTTATAATTAATTATTTTTTATATATTAGCTAAAATACTTATTTAATTACTTTTTTAAAGTATTTATATACTAGTTAATATACTACTAGAAATTAATATAATACTATATTATTACTTAATAATAAAATAAATTTTACTTTTCTCTTTAGCTTATTAAAAAGAAAAAATAATATTAATTTATAAAATATTTAGCTAAATAACTTTTTTAATAAATAGATATATTTAAATAAAAATTAGTATTAGTTTAAATATATTAATAAACTTCTTCTAAATAATAATAATATTAATACTAGCTTTTTTTAAATTATATAAATAAATTACTTCTATTTTAAATTAAATATTACTATTTATTTCTTACTATTTACTATTTATATCTAATATAGTAATAATATTAAATCTATTATAAATAATATTTTTAATAGCTATATTAAGTCTAAATAAACTATAGCTTTTAAGTATTAAACTATAAATAACTTAAATTTATAATAAAAGATTTATTATTATTTATATTTTCTTTTTCTTTAACTATATTAAAAAATAATATAAATATATTATTAGTATTATAATAAAAAACTATAAATATATTATCTATAAATTAAATAGTTTAATAAAAAGTTAAGTTAGCTAGAATTAAGTTTAATTAAAATAGTAATATTAATAAAAATAGAATATTTTAAAGCTAAATTATTTATAATAAATCTTTTTTATTTCTTCTATATTATTATTACTTTTTAATAAGAAAATATTTTTAAAGCTTTTTATAATAATAGAGAAGCTATATATAGATACTTTTTTTATAATATAAACTTAAAAGCTATTAAATTATTATTTTTAATATTATTTTTACTAGTAATAACTTTTTTAATAGTTTCTTTAATAATAATAGTTTAGTAACTTTTTTTACTAATATAATAATTCTAATTAATAGTAAAATAGAGTATTAAAGAAGATCTTTAATAGTATTTTATATTAATTATTATATATATTATTATTTCTATATATTATTAATAATAAATAATAGATAATACCTAAATAAGTTATTATTTACTTACTAAAGTATATAGTAGTACTTAAAAAGTATTATAATACTTTTAGATAATAAAATTTAATAAGAATAGATTAATTAAAACTATTAGAATAAGTTAATTACTATACTATAAATATCTATATAGTAGTAAGTAAATTTTTATATATATATAGGGATTATATATATATAATTTTAGTAAAAAGGGGGGGCAGATGCTATTAACGTAATAGACTATATTATATATAAGTGTAACTGTTAAATTAGTACTTCTGATATATGCTACTACCCTTGCTGCCCTAAGAGTGCGCCTCTAGAGGGCCCCCCTATGCTCTTTTTCTGCTTAATACACACCTAGTTAATCTTATAATTAAAAGTCTTATATATATTATTATTTAACGCCTACTTACTACTCCTTCTAACGCCTTTTTTAATACCTTTTTTAATCTTATAATAGTAGCTATAATTATCCCTACTACTACTAATATAGCTATTATAGCTATAATACCTTATTAAGTAAGCTTTCTAAGTAGCTTTACTAGCTTTAGAGGATTAAAATAAAAGCTTATAATTTTAATATATAGTAATATATTAACCTAATACTTACTATAAATAATAAGACGTTTAAAGCTTTTCTTTTTATACTTATAAGGCTTAAAATACCCTCTCTAGTGCTATTTCTAAAATATACTAATACTAATATAGCTACTAATAGCTTCTGTAATCTCTCTACTAATAGCTTTAAGATATATATATAACTATATACTAACTATACTACTAATCTTACTAAATATAACTATATTACTAATAGGCTTAAAGAGATATATAAGCTTATTATAACTATACTTAGCTCTACTTACTTTGCTATATACTATATACTATAAAACCTTCTTATATAGTAGCTTAAACTACTATAAGCCTATATTATACCCTCTCCTACTTACTAGAGAGTTATACTTATTAATAAATATAAGAAGCTTTATAAAATAGTACCTACTTAGCTAAGCTATACTACTACTATAGTTAAGTTTCTTAAAAGCTTTAAAGCTATCTATTTTAAAAGCCTCTATATCTCTAATACCTATCTATTTTAAGAGGATATATAGTTTTATTAGCTCTTTATAATAATCTTCTATAGCTCTCTAAGTACTTAGTTAACTATTTATAAGATATAGAAAGATAGTATTACTACTAATATTAATTTATAAGAAGTTATTACTAACCTCTATAAAGTAATCCTAATTATCTATAGAAAACTTCTATAAAGCTAAAAGTATATTATAAGTAAAAAGCTATTATTACTACTACTACTCTTAAATAAGTAGAGCGTTATAAAATATATAGTATATATTACTATAGTCTTAATAAATACTTTTACTTTATTAGTAGCTTACTAAGCTAGTAAGATATACTTTATATTATTAAAAAGATCTACTAAAAGAAAAAAGATACTAACTTTAATTATAAGTACTATAAAGCTATATAGAGTAGAAGCTTTTAAGCTATTTTACTAACTACTTATAAAGCTTACTACCTATAAAGATAATAGCTACTAAAGAAGAGTTCTCTAATAGCTACTTTATAATAATATTAGGAAGAGTATTAATACTACTTATAAAATACTAGTTTTTTATTTATAGAGCTATAAAAACCTAGGAAAGATATAGAAGTATATTTAGAAGCTCTATAAATAGTATTATTCTTTTTACTTATTAAGAGGTTTAATAAGAGTAATAGAGGTTATAAGTTAACTACTTAGAAGATTAATAAGCTAATAAGAAGCTATAAATAGTAGTTCAATTAGTATTTTACTAAGTTATTAAATACTTAGTTTTTACTTATTTTTTAAGCCCTTTTAGAGTATATAGTAATTATAGTAAATTAAGCCCTCGCGGGCTAATCTAGGGGGGTGTATTAAATTAGCGCTTCTGCTACACGCCACCGCCCTCGCCACCCTAAGGGCGCGCCTCCCTAAGGGCGCGCCTCCAGGGGGCCCCCCTACGCTCTTTTTCTGCTCAATACACACCCAGTTAATCTCACAGTAACAACACCTAAGACATAATCTTAGCAACCACATTTGCCACGAATGGAAGGGTACGGATACTACGTCCTGTCAACCGGAGTTTGCGATGTAGTGGTTGAGGAACCCATTACCCCTCCCGGCCCCCCTCGAGCCCCCCGCGCACTTGGGTTTCTTGCGTAAACGCACATTTCAAATCGTCTTCTGTTAATGTTGCGCCCCAGACATTGCTGTCACCAAACGCTCAGAAATGGGCCGCTTCTCTGAGCTAGCGTCGTGCGTTTGTTGCCCCAAATTATCCCAAGGAGGCTCCACAGCGGATAAAAACACCAACTCATCTGCTATTAGCCCTGTACGACATGATACTACACCAGGAGAGCAACATGTGCCAACAGGTTCAGGCGCTGCCCCTCAGAAACCTCCTGATGAGCCCAAAGCACAGCTCCGTTGCTGGGATGAGGCATACAATGAGCTGAAGCAAAAGGATCCCGACTTGGTAGACAAGTACGAGGAACTGATCGACCTAAGGCCTGTCTTGGACACGGGTACTTCCAACCCGGGCATCAACATAGAGGAGGCATGCTCAAACCGAAGGGTTCAAATGGAATTGATTGCCAAAGCTGCTATGAGCCAAACAGACGAGGAGTTCAGCAAAAAGTCGAAATTCGACGAAGCAATGAAGGTCGTGGACCTTGCACGCGATGTCGGAACTTCAGTCGTGCAAAATTTCCCTCAGGCTGCTCTTCCCTGGGCAGGGGTCTGCGCTGCACTGAAGGTAATAGCCCACCTCCCGGGAACCTGATGTTCCTCCAAATTCAAAAGAGGATGTGAGACTAAATAAAATGGCAGCTCTTTCGGAATCCTCTCACGGAAAGCCAGGCACAGCGTGATGGCATGGTGCGGGTCATCACTCGCATGAACTGGTATTGCGAGCTCGACAATCAACTCTCAGAAAAGAGTTCATCTGGCCTTCTTACCGCACTCAAACAGAGGTTGATCACTCTGTTTGAGACACTCCTAACCTTTCTTATGCGAAGCGTCTGTTCTTGCTTCAAAAACAGGATTGGTCAAACTCTTCGGGACACTCTCAAGTTGAACCGATGGGAAGAAAGTCTGGAAGACATCAAAAAGTTGGACAGAGAGGTTCGTCATGATGTCGAGTACGAGGGGCTGGCGGGCATTCGATCCACCCTAGAAGAGCTTTTGAAATTCGCAAAGGAGAGAGAATCCCAGGTGCTAAAAGAGATGAAGTCTTCACTGGAAAAGCTGGTGTCAGAACAAGTGGCTAAGCGTGAAAGCCGGTGCATGCAGGCAATACGCCTTGGAGATCCAAAACAGCAAAAAACAAGCATCGAGAAGTCCAAAGGTCTTCCAGTTGAAGATTCAAGCAAGTGGATTCTCGAGAGTCATGAATTCAGCACATGGCGCACGGCAAACCAGAGTCGCGTCCTGTGGATCCATGGAGAATCTGGAAAAGGGAAGACTATGCTCCTCTGTGGTATCATCGACTTTCTGCAAGACTCGACATCCAAGGATGACACACTGTCATTTTTCTTCTGTCAGGCCACCGATCCTAAATCGAATAGCTTCACGGCTGTGTTGCGTGGCATCATTCACGATCTGGCAAGCAAGCGACCGCATCTCATCCAGCATGTCGAAAACGCATATCGCTACGCAGGCCCAGACGCTTTCAGCGAGGAAGGGTCATGGATTAACCTGACTGACATCTTGATGAAAATGGCTGGTTCTCTAACCCCAGGAACAACTTACTTTATCATTGATGCTCTGGATGAGTGTTTGAAAGACCGCAATCAACTTCTCCATTTCATTGCCGAAACGGGGTTGAGTCGGCCGCATATCAAATGGATCCTATCGAGTCGGAATTGGGACGATATACAGCAGGTTCTTGGAAAGAACAGTCGAATCGTATCTTTGTCGCTTGAAGAGAACGCCGAAAATGTATCGCGTGCGGTGCATACATTCATCGAAGCTCAAGTGAACGATCTCTCAGAGAAGAAAAAGTACGACGAAAGATTGACAGAGGATATCAAGAACCGTCTGACCCAAGGTGCGGGAGGCACTTTCTTGTGGGTTGCTCTGGTATGTCAGAGTCTACATGCCATTCCTCAAGGGCGCGTTTGGGCTCAAAAGGAGCTGGCAGAATCTCCACCTGGACTAAACGAACTATACGGCAACATGATCAAACGCATCAAGAAGAATGAGCACGCAGGTCTGTGCCTAAAACTCCTCGCGAGTACAGTGCTGGTGTATCGACCAATCACGCTACAAGAGATGGTTACCTGTCTTGATTTAGGCACCAACCTCACCAAATACGCCAACACAAATGAAGAGCTGGTTGAAGCCTTTAAACCTGTTCTCGATATATGCTGTTCATTTCTGACAGTACGAGATAACTTCGTTCATTTCGTTCATCAGTCTGCCAAAGACTATCTCCTTGTGTCGGAAGGAAACCTACTTTTCCCGTCAGGCCAGTCTGAGGTTCACCGCGGCATGTTTCGTCAGTCTCTTGAAAGCATTGACTGCGAGATCCTCCATAAAGATATTTACGAAATGGAGACTGATTTGTCTTTCAGCGGCTTTGAGATCGATGTCAGGGCTGTGAAGAGACCGTCCCCTGACCCGTTGTCCGCTATATCATACCCATGCACTTACTGGATGGAACATCTCATTTCCTCGATGCCCACTGACGACGAGAAAATCGAAGATCTTGAAGATGGCGGCAGAGTTCATGACTTCTTGAAAAAGAAGTACATCTACTGGCTGGAGGCACTAAGCTTGCTGGGAGCAATACCGGAGGGATTCAGGTCCATGATGAACCTTGTCGTGGTCGTTCAGGTAAGTTGTCCATTGGAACACTCTATATCGTCAAGTTGACATATATACAGAGAAAGCATGCAGAAAGAGGCACTCAGCGATCCAGCCTATTTGAGTTTCTCAAAGATGCCCGCCAATTCTTTCTCTTCCATCGAGCTATAATCGAACAATTTCCACTCCAGATATACGCCTCGGCACTCTTGTTCAGTCCCACAAAGAGCTTGGTCAAGGAACAATTCGAGAAAGACGTCCCATCTTGGATCTCTCTTCACTCTGGTGTCGGAGATCAGTGGAGTCCATGTGGCGTGAAGCTTCAATCTCCAGATCTATCTGGCAGTTCCTGGCCTACGAGGGCCGAGTACATGGTCTTATCACATGACGACAAATGGATAGCAACGGTTCATAGGCATGGCGTGCTTCAGCTATGGGATCGAGTCAGTTATCGTCACGCTAATTCCGTGAAACTCAATTTGATGGAGGACGACACGCCATCTTGCGTTGTTTTCTCCAATGACGACCAACACATTGCCGTCAGAACACTTGAGGGTGATGTATTTGTGGTAAACATCATCACTTCGATATGCCACCCCAAATTTCACTTGTCGATCCTACAAATTGGCCGTGTTGGAGAGATGAGCTTTTCGGAGTGCGACAAAGAACTTGTTATCGCCGGTTACAGCATCGGCAGATGGCATATCGCAGACCGAAAATGGCAGGTTTTGCCTTTTCCGGAAGAGCACAACTTCCGAGCACTCGCCCGTAATGGCAAGTCCTGGATTTCCGGCAAGAGGTATGGAAACTCAAACCATCCCTTCTCTGTGAGAGATACTGCGACCGGCAAAGTGGTTACGACCAAGGACTCATGGCCTGTGAGTGAGGATGATGAAATTGTACGAGCAGTGTTTTCACCAGACGGCAGCCTTGTCGCACGATGTACCGGATTGGTCCAGATTTGGGACATTACTACTGGAGTGATTGTGCAGACAATCGACGAGAAGGTCGATTGCGTGGGCTTTTCACACGACAACAGACTACTGGCACGGGGAACCAAGAGCAACAAAACCGGGACCACGATAACGGTAATGGAGGTGGCTTCCGGGAAACTTGTACGGACGTGGAAACTGTACGATTTCGGCCTCGTTGAACAGTTGCTATTTTTCCAAGATGGCAAGCAGCTCGTTTCGAAGATGAATCACGGAACGGTGAGAGTCTTCGACATGTGGGACTCTTGGGAACCACAGGAAACAGTCATCCAGTCCCGTGAGCCTGGGTCCGTCTTTGTATCGCAGAATGAGGACTTAGTTGCTTGGAAGTCTGGGAATGTGCTCGAAACCCTGCGTCCGCATTCGCTCGAGCGACTCAACAGGCGCATCTTGAGCTCGGACGCAGATCCAAGCCAAGAGCTTAGCCCGGCACAGCTCACCCCTGATGGGCATATCGTGTCTTTGAGGGATTCGAATGGGTTTGTCAAAGTCTTCGAAACCAAAAGCGGCAAGTGCATTCGAACAATTTCAAAGCCTGTTGAAAAGTATTCTGTGTCGTCTGATGGTCTGCTCGTGGCTACAATTCACTCGGTGCCCGACTCAACTCGGGTGGTTACTGTGTGGTGTGTCTCTTCGGGCACACAACTTCACACTTTCACGACGCTCAATCGGGATGAAAACCACCTGAGCACATTCTTCACTCCCAATCGCACTCATATTGCTTGCGCTGGACAAGAATACCTTCAAGTCTGGAGTATCTTGACTGGAGGCCTTGCTTTCAGTATAGAGTGGACAAAAAGTCACTTCGAGGGACGGGACTACTGCAATCGGTTGGACTTCGACTTTTTCAACCATAGAGATTGTCTTATCTTGTCATCAAGTGGATCCCCTCCTAATATTCGATCTCTGACCGAAAGCCAACATGGAGAGCTTGTCCGGCTACCTTTGGAAAAAGAATTTCCATGGTATACGAGGATCTCCAAAGATGACAAGCTGCTTGTCATGGCTTTCACTCTCAGCGATGAGGTCTGGATATGGGACTTGACGAGTAACACCTGCCGTCAAAGGCTCAACAAACGCGATTATTATTTCTCCAGGCCAACATTCCATGAATCCGACCTGGGTTTGATCACAGATGATGGGGATATCGCGCTCGAGCTTGATGCCAAAAGCAGTACTGGCGAGGATGTGCAGCCACCCCAATTCTCTGGTATCGGTCTACCGGTAGGCAACAATTGGGTTACGTGGAAAGGCCAAAACGTGCTGATGTTGCCATTGGAATACCAGCCGGGCTCCGTCAACCACAGTTGCAAAGGAAGGCTGGCTGCTTTCGGCAGCAAATCGGGACAGCTTGTGGTACTGCAATTGAAATTGTGAAGTGACAGTACCCTAGACTTAGCCAATATTCTCATTCAATACATGTGTAATGGCTCGCATAAACTGATAAGATCATATTAACAGCCAGTCAGCGGGCACTCATTGATGAGAACCAAGTCTAGCCAACGTTCTTGATCAATGCGTCTCATCCTATGAGATCAATGCATGTTAATGGCAGCGCGAAACATTGATTCAAGAACCAAATTATGCCAATACTTTCTTGTGATCAGAGTACTATATAGATCGCAGTAACACTTTCATACGACCAAGCACATCACTCTTGGCTTCATCTGGTTTCCTGGACCCTGACGCTTGGCGACTCCTTTTCACATCTTTCGGGGTCTCACGTTAGATCGATGAAGCAGATTTCGCTGAGGACTCTGAACATCATCTTGCCAATCTACAACCCTTCAGATGTGTTCGGGATGGATGACGTTGCCTCAAACGGCGTGATCACTTAGAGGGAACGATGGCATGTTTAAACACAGATCTGGAGGGTATTCAATCTATCAACAAACGACCTCCGAAAAGAGGAGGCCATTCTATCCCACACGAATTACTTTTCTTCATCTCTTTTTGTTTCCTCCCCCTTTTCCCTCCTTCGATCCGCCCCAACGCCATCGCAATGCATCAGTGACCAAGAAGTCAGAATCAAACAAGAGGGTGTCTGGTCCTTTCCCACGGGAACCGCGTAATCCATTTTCCCCCTTTCCCTCTCCCCCGTCATCTTTACAACCACACAATCCGGTTCCCTTCTCAACATCCACTCTTCCTCGAGTCGGGAAGGTGGACAGACACAAAGACCCCTCAAACCTCAAGCAGCCCCCATCATCAAACTCTCCACCATCCCCACCGTCTGACACGCCAACTGCGCCTTCTCAACCTCGTGCCTCACCCTCCTCTGCAGCATCCTGAACCCCTCCCACAGCTCCGCGCTCGCCTCCGCGTACTCGGCATACAGCTCCACCAGCAACAGCCCGACCTCGACACACACACACGTACCGCGGGTCGATGATGTGGTCGCACGTCCACTTCAGCACCGGCGCGACCGTCGCCTCGTTCCTCCCCTCCAGCGCCTCCCGCATCGCCGACCGGTGCCGCAGCGCCATCAGCACGTCAGCACGCCCAACGGCGAGTACTCCTTGTTCCCCTGCGCGTCCAGCGCCACGTCCAGCGCGGCGCCGTACCGCCCGTGCCGCAGCGCCTTCTGCCACGCGTTCTCCTTGCTCCGGCTGACCCGCGCGTCCTGCGCCACGATGACCTCCGCCTGGCCCTCCCCCAGCGCCTCGAGCCGCCGCATCGCCGACTGCTTGCGCTTCTTCCCCTTGACCAGCTTGTCGTGCTCGTCGAGCGTGCCCGCCAGCAGCGCCGCCATCTCGCGCTCGCGCTCCTTCTGCCGCGTCGCCTCCGGGCCCGTCAGCCGCGTGCGCACCGACAGCACGCCCGACTGCATGCCCACGACGAGGTGGCGGTCCGCGTGCTCCTCCGCGTTCGACGCCGCGAGCACGCGCAGCGACAGGATCGGCGAGGGGTACTTGGTGCTCGACACCACGTTCCAGCCCGTCGTCTCGAACACCTTGACGTGGCCGTCGAGGCCGCCCGTGACGAGGCGCGAGCCGCCGGACGCGAGGCTGAGCGCGGTGACGGTCTTCTGGTGGTTCGCGATCTGGTGCACGGGGCGCGCGGCGACGAGGTCGAGCACCGAGACGGTGGCCGGACGCCGCGAGCAGCGTGGTGCCGTTGGCCGCGAGCGGGAGGACGGCCTCGACGGGCGCCGCGTGCTTGAAGGTCATGACGGCGGCGTTGCTGCGCCCGCCTATCCTGGGGTCCCAGATCTTGACGGTGGCGTCGTAGGAGCCCGAGACGATCGTGTTGGTGCCGTTCATGAACTCGGCGCAGCGGACGTAGTCCTGGTGGCCGACGAGGGTGCGTCGGGTCGTTGGCGACGAGGTCCCACAGGCGCACCGTCCGGTCGTCCGAGGCGGAGAGCAGCGTGGTGAGCTCCGTGTCGCTGAAGCGGGCGGCCCAGACGGGCTGCTTGTGGGTGTTCCACGTCTTGAGGATGCTGCGGGAGGAGGTGTCGAAGACCTGCATGCGGCCGGTGTCCTCGGCGGCGACGAGGACGCGGCCGTCGCGGCGCAGGGAGCCGGAGCGCGCGACGTCGGCGAAGCGGGTGATTGTCTTTTCGAGCTTGCGGGTGCGCGACGAGTAGAGCTGCACGCGGGTGCCGGTGGTCACGGCGAAGAGGCCGTCGGGAGGTCGAGGAGATGTGCGTGATGGGGTACGACGTCGGCGAGGGGATCTGCAGCTGGTTCTTGAAGGACTTCCAGTAGCGCTGCTCGGCCGTCACCGGGGTCGGGCCCGAGGGCAGCTTCACCTGCGGGAGGGGTCCCACGGTAGCTGCCATTTTGGTTGTGTTTGTTGGGTTAAGATTGTATATGTCTTTTGATCATGCAAAGATGGGGCAGGGGCGCAATTGGGGTGGTGGTTGCCTGCAGCGCAAGAAAGTGAGGGTATCGTCGTGATGGACGCGGGTAAATATTTTTTTTGAGGTTGAAAGCTTCTGGTAAGGAAAAAAAAAAGATCTGAATTGAGAATTTCTTTGGACGCTAGGCTGTTATGGGACTAGCGTGCACCCCACCTTACCGATAAGATAAGCCGCGGGGCCGGGGAGCTTAGGTCTGGAAATTCCTCAAAGGAAGCTCATGGCAAATTGAAGGTTAAGCTCATGGGAAAGGGATAGAATTCCATGGCCTGTACGATGGATTAAATGTAAAAGAGATCATCGTGCTCTTTCCTAATGAATGCAAATATTGATTTTACAAACCAGTAATGCTTCGTTGCAACTCTCTAGAGCCTTACGGCAACAGTCTTTCCGTAAGCCTCAAGCTTCCCTCTCACCCAAGCTCAACGACACACCTTCAACACGACCTCATCCCCCTTCTCCCTTCCACCAAAGAAGCCATCACCTGCCATTGCCGACGCCCACGGATGACCGCCAAGAACCAAGACTTCCCAGCCCGACCCAGGAACATCAACAAAACCGTGCAAACCTACCCCGCGGTCCAAAAAGCAATCCTACCCAGCTTACCTTTCGCGCGCCACTCTTGGCAAACAGAAGAAAACGAGTGCGCCTCCCAAAACCACAATCCCGCAAACTCGGCAAATACACACCCCTCTACAAGGCAACATCTGACCGAACCACACTTCCCACTCCCCTTCACCTGTCCAAAACCCTCGCCCGCAGAACATGCATCCCAGAACCATATCCAAACCCCCCTCCCATGGTAAAAAGAAAGAAAAGCTTTCCTCTTGCCTGCTCACCGCCTCGATTGTCATGTACAAAGTGCAGGTGCAACCCATATGTCATGTCAGCCGCCTGCGTCTTCGCTGTCTCACATCACGACAAACTTCAGACGGCCATGAGATCACCATACATACTAGGCACGCCGTACGACTGACTGCAAACCTCCGAAAAACGGAGGGCGCACCCGTCTGATCTAATGTTGCACCACCTGCGCCCGGGCTGGGCATCAAAAAAAAAGTCTAACACCCAAAAACTCTAAATAGGATAAACAGCTGTTTCTCCAAACATTTGGTTAACCCACCGACAAAACGGCCGTCTTGGCCGAAACTCACGATGTGCCCGTACGGGCGTCGCAAAACGCCCATTGAACGGTTCGCACGGCACGGTCAGACGGTGAAAAGCCCGACGGTGGTGTCACGCGTCTCACCGCAACGCGGTCGAATGACGTCGCCAAGCATATGGGCGACGTAAGAACATGCACGTAGGGACGGGTAGTTGTAAAAAAAAATTGTTTGAACCTTCTTTAATTCTCATTGACCCATAATAACCTTAGTCTGATCTATGTAACACGCTGATAAAAGCATATTCAAAACGAGGCGAAGTCTTGAATCGGGTATACCATCCTCTCTCTTAGTCATCCCCTTTAGTTGTCGACGGAGCCGTAGATAGTCTCCATCAGAATGCCTGATGTGATGGTTAGCATCGCACTGTGACGTTGGTGTTGATTGGGTTATAGACTTACCAGTAATCCTGTAGGGGTCGGCGTTGGAAGCGGGACGACGGTCCTCAAAGTAACCGTAGCCCTTTTGGGCGCATTCTCTGGGGATACGGATGGAAGCACCACGGTTGGCAACTCCGTAAGAGAACTGGTCGATGGCTCCCGTCTCGTGGCGGCCAGTGAGACGCTTCTCGTTGCCCTCGCCGTAGACGGCAATGTGCTCCTTGTGGCGACCCTCAAGCTTCTTGATGGCAGCCTCGATGTGCTTCATGCCACCCTCAACACGCATCTCCTTGGTGGAGAAGTTGCTGTGCAGACCGGCGCCGTTCCAGTCACCGGGGATGGGCTTAGGATCAACGGAGACCTTGGCGCCAAACTCCTCCGCAATACGGGCGAGCAGGAAGCGAGCGAGCCACAGGTGGTCACCCATCTCAATGCCGACACAGGGGCCGACCTGGAACTCCCACTGGGCGGGCATGACCTCGGCGTTGGTACCAGAGATCTTGACGCCAGAGTACAAGCAGGCCTTGTAGTGGGCGTCGACGATATCACGCTGGACGACCTTGCCGGTACCAACACCACAGTAGTAGGGGCCCTGAGGGGCGGGGAAACCGTTAGCAGGCCAGCCGAAGGGGCGGTTGCTGAGGTCGAGGAGAGTGTACTCCTGCTCGAGACCGAACCAGGGCTCGTGGGCGGCATGAGCCTCCATGAGCTTGGCGCACTCATGTCTGTAGTTGTACTTGTTGGGGGTTCCGTCGGCATTCCAGCACTCGGAGAGGACGAGAATGTTGGGGGATCCACGGAAGGGGTCGGGGAAGACGGCGACGGGCTTCAGGTAGACGTCAGAGTTGTCACCGGGGGCCTGGCCGGTGGAGGAACCGTCGAAGTTCCACATAGGAAGATCTTCGGGGGTGTACTCCTTCTCCTTGAGTGTCTGTAGGCGCACATCGTCAGTATGAATATTGTGAATGTGGCATTCAAGTCTGGGCAAGGTGAATGCTCGGCGCGTGGCCAGCTTTGGCCGGCAAGGCTGACATCATGCGATGCGCCTTGTCGTCGGACTGACGATGCTCAAGCGGGGAGCTCCAATCGCTCGTTCGAGAGCTCTGGGTCTCGGGCCCATCGCCAGTGGGGTCGTGACCGCTATCACGTCGCGCCGGCGGCTGGCCAACCGGCAAAAAGGATGCGCCCCGACGGCGAGCGGACAAAGACACCTCTAGACTTTGTTTGCAAGACCTGCAATACCCGAGATACCGCGTTGAACCCTGCAGCTGGAAGCAAGGCGAGGCCTCGGAGTCGCTGCAACAGCCAGGTGGGGTGGGGTTCCTTGCAGAACCGAGTCGTGTGCGAATCCTGTCAGCCAGCAGCCCCGGCAACTGGCAATCACCAGAAGCCCAGCCGAGCAGAGCTGAGCAGGTACGTACAACGACCGCCAACCCAACACCCAACACAGCATCCGCGGGGCAGGCGGTGGTTTGACCCCCGCCAAGCCCCAGTGCTTGCCGTCGCCGCAACCTGCTGCAACAGCCCGCCTTAATTCCAGTCCGGGGCAGGCTCGGAGACACCCCGAGGAAACGATTCCTCAGAACACGGGGCCGCTTCCCCAGCTTTGTTGCGCCCGTCGCCGCAGGTCGTGAGAGGCATTAACCGGCTCAGCTGCAACGCGTGGCGGGCCAACGCTGGGAGAGGCGCATCCTTTTCTTCGTGTAAAGGATTCTCCGGCTGCAGCAGTGCGGGCGATTTTGCGGGCGGCGAACCGAGCCAACGCCCGGCGGGTGTGACAAGAATGGAAAGAAAAAAAAGACTGAGACGCGGCTTATCGGAAAAAGACGTACCCTTGACTTGGAGCGGGTCTCGCCGTCAGCATCGATCCAGATGTACTCGGCCATGATCTGGCCCTTCTGGTCAAGCTTCAGGTACTTGGCCAGCTACACAGGTAGTCAGCATATTTTGTTCTCGTGTAAATCGAAGCTGATGACGGGATCAGCGTGGACGGGTGGCTCTCACGGTGTTGGGGTTGGAAACCACGGCAGCTTCTGTCGCCTGTTGAGGAAGTCATGTTAGCACAGGTTCCATATAGAATTCTTCCGCAAAACCGCATCGACCAGCGAGGGGCAGGTCGACCGGGTCGCGATAGGCAGGAATGACGTGGGGATTTCTGCGCAGAAAGGTGCAGCAGCAGGAGGACTCACCATTTTTGCGGTTTGTGTGTGTAAAAGTTTAAAAAGGAAGAAGATGGATAACAAGCTCAACGGGTCAATTGAGGATCGAGGAAAGGTTCAAGCAGGTAGATCTAGAGATCTAGAAAACGGGAAGACGAGAGTATATAGGATAGAGGATGAGTGAAAAGTAAAGAGCTGCGATAAGAGAACAGACGCCGGGGCGGTTGAGGGTTTTATGTTTTCGGTGGCCGTGTCCGGGAGGAAGGCATGGGCTGGGCGACTTGGACAAGGTGACTGGCGGCGATGCCTTTGAACCCAGCTATCTTGGGCGGGATATTGCGTACCTTTGCCGTACCGACTGAAGATGAACGTACCCGATCCCGCCAGGTACCATCAGGATACTTGGGATGACCGCATCTTGCCTCGTCTGGCCTTTTACGCGCGTGGTACAGAGGCGTACTGGGCAGGCGGGCTGGGTATCCGTACCTTACCGTCCAGAAACTGGGTAGGTAGGTTCCTTCCACCTCTGTCCAGCGGTCGAGGTACCTCCCTTTACACACTGATGTGCTAACCTGGAGGTCCAGGTCTCGTCTCCAGCAGCAGCCCAGTAGTGGGTGTCCACTGCCCACACTTTCCCTCAGCCCAAGATAAGGCCTTCCCATCGCGGCTGCAGGGGTGTGGCTGGTTCTGGCTGCTGGCATCGATTGCGGTGGGGTGGAGGGGTGGGTGTGGTGGGGTGTGGACCCGGAAACAGCAGCCCTGTGATTCGCTCGCCAGCGCTGAGTTTGGGGGACCACAGATACATGCCACCTGTGGACGTGCCTTCACAGTGTTCCCAGGGTCTCAGAGACACCCAAATAACTGACTTTTTCCCGGCTTCAGGACCGTACTGGCCTCGTCAATTTGCACCGTCCGTCATTGTGCCTTTGAAGCGACGTACCGGCAAATGTACCACAGTGTCCCCCCTCCCCGTCCAAAGCCCCGTCGGCCTGTCCTGCACCAACGGCCATCATGTCTCCAAGAGAAACGGAAATGCGACGGGCGGATCATTCACCCCTAAGGGTATCGTCGACTTCATCGTCGCCATGCAGCGAGCTCCTCTTTGCGCCTCCATCGAGGTGGTTTTGTTGTGTCAACCCTAGTCCCCAAGAGTCAGAGACCGCTGATAGGAAAATAAAATCCAAAACCACAGCCAAGGGTTGATGAAATTTTCGTGAAGCGTGTGACGATGACTTCGACATGCGCGCACAAGGGGGCTTGGAAAAGGGCCCGAGGGGAGCCAGTCAGCTGTCGCCGGAGGCAACCCGCCTACTGCAGTAAGGTACCTACCTAACCTCACGACGAGAACCAGCAGCAGACCTCAGTCAACAATGAAGAACCCAAGAAAGCAACAGTGACACAGACTGCCGTACTGCAAGTACTGGGTACCGCGTCAGTGCCAAGCGTAGCCCTTCCCGCGCCTCAAGGCCCCTCCAAAAGCGCGGTCCATCAACGCGGGGTACGTACCGGTACATCCACGCCTGCCTCGTCTCGCTCCACTGGGGCTGTTTCTATCCTTGGATCACCTCAGTTGCTGAGGTGCTCGTGTGTCGAATCCTCGCTGTTGCTCTCGCCCGCCCGCTGTAAAGCTCTTTGGCCGTCGCCTTCGCCGTCGCTTGTCGCTGTCGCCTGCCCGTAGCTCCTCGGATTAAGATGTGGTGGTGGTGGTGGTGGTGGTGGCTGTGGCACCGGCCGTTCAGGCTCAATTCACAGGCTCCAAAACCAAGGACGACCGAGTTATTCCTGGGTCTCACTGACAGTCCGCGGTCAGTTTCCCTATCGTTCCAGAATCCAGACCGCCCGTCGCCTGTCTGCCTGCGAGCGGCAGCCGCAGCCTACTGGAACTTTGGCTCCCAGAAACGGCCGCTCATGAGTAAGATTTTCCACCACGCACTTGCATGCGCTTTGCTTGCTCGCGTTTCTGTGTTTCGTCCCATGCCCGTCTCCAGCAGATCTCATCTCACCCTTCCAGCTTCCAGACAAATCTCTAGTCAGGTCTTCCCGAGACAGCTTCCCAAACCTTAGCCTTTGTAGACAATGTTCGGCATGTACACAAAACAGATAACCGGCTCCGTCATCTCGGCCATTCCCCCGCTCAAGGCAGGACTAGACAGGCCTTGACCCTCGTCTGGCGGTTGTGAATACCCCGAGAGAGGAAGAGACCGTCGCTTGCACTATGTAGGTTCCGCGCCGACGATCGCCTGGCTGTATTGCGACAGCCTGCATATTCCTGGCGCTGAATTTTCGGAGCATTGTGCGCTACCACTTGTTTTTGGGGTATCGTGAGGTACCGAGACCTTGACTTCGTCCTTGGCCACGACCTTGACCTTGACACCCCCCCCGCCAGAGGACCCTAGAAAACGAGACATCGTGGCCCAGCCACTCACAGTCTCATCTTACCAGCACCGATATCAGTGTCTTTTCATCGCACAATTCCTCTCATCCCGCCGCCTGGCGCAACTGTCGCCGCGGCGCACGCCGTAGTGCGCTAATTCTCCTTCCTCATCAATCTCCCACCCTTGCCATGGCTATGCCTGCTGGCGGCACAGGTAATCATCCTCTAGGAGTTGCTTCCTTCGTGCCGTCTGTTGTTGGCCAGATTGGAAGCTCCGGCCTCGCCCACCGACCGAGTGCGCGGCGTGTCGTTCCACCCCATATTGACCGCGTCCCGGCAGTGATATCGAGACAACCCTCTCAACGTTGACTGTCTTGCAGTTTGTGCGTCTCCGTTTGTGCGCCTGTAACCCCTCGGTGGAGTTAAAAACCTGACCCTGAATGCGTTTAAAGGTATCTGTACTTCTGTGCGCATCTTGTGGTATCCCAATCAGGACCATTAAAACCCGTCGGTCACATCTCCCACTCAAAGCTATCGACACAAGTCGACCCATTTGTGATGCGGCGGCGAGGGGCAAAGGTGGGGTCGGTGTTGCTCCGGGCTAGACGTAGACACTCCGGAATCCAGACGTTAGATCTGGACGTGTGGTCAGTGCGATGGCTTCGTTTGTCGGTATCCTGTGAGAGAAGCCGAGTTTACAACACGTCTCGAGTCATTTGGGGGGTTCAAGGGAACCCCGTATTGCGCGCTCACTCCGACAGCGGGAGGGCCATCTTCCCCAAACCTTCGGGAATCACTAGCAGCAGATAGGCCTTCCGGCCAATATTCGAGCTTCTTTTCGTCAGCGAACCCCCAAACTTGGTCTCCACGAAGCGACGACCATGTCGAAGCTATCTTCGGAGGCAGCGCCAATCCGCATGGGTATGGCCCTGCTGCCCTGCCGTGGCCCGTCTCCTGCAAGCCTTGAGTGAAATATCTGGCTGATATGCAGCCCCAAACGTCCAAGAGACTGCAGCATGCACAAAGCTGGAGTCGCCCAGCGCCCTAGGGGGGAACCGCTTTTGATTTGATGTTGCTGACCATATGGTCACCGAAGTAGATCAGGTCACCTTTTGTTGCTCAAGTTCCTCGACAGGATCGAGATGCCGACCTGTCGTTGGTGATGTCGAGTCTCCAGTCAGTCATATCAACCACACATGCCCCTCCGATACGGCGGTATCAAGATGGGCTCCCACTCCCCCGCAAATCAGCACGCGACAAGGTGAGACCCGTACATCGTACGCGGCGGTATCTGTACCGCAGCACTCGCGGATAGACAATTACCCCCAACATTGTCATCCCAACATGCGCCTTGTGTCCGTCAACATTATCGGGCATCGTGTATCCTGGGATGCCGCTTGCCGTTGCCGCTCCCAGACGAAGTTCAAGTAAAACTTTGATGATTCCATTATGGAACTCGTTCTCCAGATGTGACCTGCAGGAGACCTCCATCCCGGGTGTCTCCAAACCATCAAGTGTGGGACGCTAGTGGATGGATGGCGCATTTTGCATTGCTGGCTTATCGTTGGGCGCTGATTGGTCGGAGCCCAAGTGCAGAATAATTGAATTCTCTCAAGAGCTGTTTCGGTTCCGTCTTCTCCTTAAAGGCAGACATTAATCGCTCAAGAGGTCCTGATTGCTCGTTACGCTGCCGACTGCTAAGCATTTACCTCTCTTGTCATTCGCAACTCCAGGTGGCCTGCCACGATGCGCAGCTTCACGGGGTGTCGTTGGCCTCGGTGAAGTGTGTGACTGACCTGAGCTTACTTGGTGGAGAGCCGCGGTTGTGACATGGGGTCACTGCGAACCAGAAGTGCAGGCAAAGGTACCACCCATTTCGCCGCAGAAAAAAGGGCTGTCCACGGGCTAGTGCCGCAATGTTGGATTCTGGAAAATGTGGATGGAGCAGCCGTGTTGGGTTGGGCGCCGGCCCGGCGGGGAGGGGGTGAGAGTGGAATCGTGGATGGATGGATGGGATGTTGGCCGTCAGTTTGATTGACCAGCACTGCAGAATCTGCCACTTTTTCCAGGGTCGCCGAGACCGGGCATGGAGCGGCAACGGCACCTCAGCGGCAGCGCTTTTGCGGACGGCTGGACGGCTGCTCCGACCGGACAAGACCGCGGTGTCCGTATCCCACATCGGCAATCGCCTCGACCGCCCCATACCGACCGATCCTTTCCTGCGACCTCCTTGAACGTCAGTTCTGGGCTTGCTGTATGCGCAGCGCTTTCAACAACGACTGCTTTGTGTTGCGGCATTCCTTTTTCTTCTTTATCTCGAACGCATGCGAAAATTCGTCATTTCCCATCGTCCGAACTCTCCTGAATAACGAGGATTCGCCGGTCTCATCGCTGAGTGGTCGGCGTTGACACACAGTTATTGTCTGATTGGTCGGCGCCCACCCGCCACGATCGGGACTTGGCTGAACACTGCCGGGGCACCTGGGCGAGGGCATGCCAGGGACCCGATCAAGTCTCTCACGAGATCACAATGACGTCTTTGGGATGGTCGGTTGGGTCCTCGACGATCCAGAAGAGCGGCGATAACATCATGGCGACGGGTGTGACCTCGTGCAGGACCCAGAACGGCTGATGGAGGCAATTCGGAGGGCCTCGGCCGGTGGCATCAAGACCGCTTCCGTGACGTCGGCCGCGGTGTACGGTACGGCAAGCGTCGGACAGGTTTCGATTGAACGTGGAGACAAAGTTGTCACAAATTCGGGGTCTTGTGTCGCTGGAACTAGTTGGGAATCTTCTTTCAGGGGAATGCATCTCGGCGCGGCAAGCGCCACATGGAGAGACCGAAGGCACTGCGTGCAAGACAAGCTCGACCCGACGGCATGCGCAAGCGTTGTTGGCTCAGGCGGCTTGGAGCTCAGAGGTCAGACTCATTGTCCAGGCTCGGGTCCGGCTGCGAGCCCACAGCAGGGCGCAGTCGACATCGTCAACTGAGGTGGGTTGAGTCAGACTCGTGTTCGGCCGGCGGCGGCTCTTGTTTATTTTCGGACCATTGTCCCGGGAAGAGCGGTGGGCGGGCACTGCGATAAGGTAAGGTAAGGCTCGTCAGGAGGGCGTTCTGGATCTCCTAGGCACTGACCGGACTGGGGCTGCGTCTGACTTGAGAGGGTGTTGCATTTGGAGAAAACAGTGGACTGTCGCCAGTGCACAGGTGTTCGTATGCACACTGTGGGGGAAATAGGGGTTGGCTGGGTGAAGCTGGAGCGGCAAGTGCAGCCTCCCGCTTCGACGTCGCTGCTTCCTGCAGGAACTGCAGCTAACTTGTCACATGATGTTTTGGTACTCAGGAAGTTGCAATGGCATATCTTCAGATTGGAAAGTGCGATCGGGCTCCTGCCTCCTGCTTGCCTCGCGCTTTTTGTGTGCATGGACAGGACCTTCCACGTGGATCGAAGTGACACTGCCTGGAAACCCTGAGCTTTGCCATTTTGTGACAGCCGCTTCAGTGTTTGCTACATTGTAATGGTCCCTACTTACCTTCCCAACAGATCATCACCACCGACTCTCCAGCCATGAATTGGACGGAGGGGGCTTTGGCTCGCCATTCGAGAGGCCCAGGATGGAAGTCAGACGTCGCCCGCCAGCAGGAATACTTCGCAAAGGTTCGGGCTGGCAGACGCGAGACCTCAAAGCCCGATATCAGCTCTATTTCGTTCTTCCAACGCCATTCTCCCAATTCTCGAGTCCAACTCCAGAAAAACTCCCAAGCGCATCGCGCGCCCTCGACGCCGCACGCACAAAGTCAGCTGAGCCATCAGAACAGTCAAAGCCGCCCTGGTTACCGGAGGAACTCGGAGCAACTGCAGCGTGGAGATGGTCATGTCGGTGGCTTTGTCAGCGCCCGGTCTCTTGCAACCGTGAACCAGAGTGCCAAGAGACAGCGCATATCAGATCCCGACGACGCTTTCGAGGCCAAGAGGCGCAGGCTTCTGAAGGTTTCAGACTGGGCAGGTCTCAACATGCAAAAAACACTCTCCATGGAATTCCCAGTCCACGAAAATCGGGCGGGCAAGATGTGGAACTTTCACAGGAAACAAACCACGAGAGATCATGGCCCTTTCGTGGACAGAAATGGACATCCAGCACAAGCATCGAGAATACGCCTGCTTTCAAAACAGGGCAGCACGCACCACGGAAGTCCCAGCATACACATCAGAATCGGGAGCGACGTTCAGAATGGAGGATCAAGCCAATACACCATCAGCAGCCCTTGCAAGAGACTCTCCGGGAACAGGCCTACGTCGAAAGTTAAACGTCTGTCAGGCTATGAATCGTCAGCTGGGTCTTAGGAAGCCTCGCGACGTCAGGCTGACCAGCCTGCAAAACAGAGACATTCTGAACGCGTTGCTTCGGCTCATGACCGCCAGTCAGCCGTGCACGGGCTACGAAAGAATCGCGACTACCAGGACCATAGCCAATTCGCTGTTGATAAGCTTCCGCAGCCATCTACTTCGAGACACTTTCGACGGGAGGGCAGTAGCCTACGGGTCGAGACTACACCCTCCGTCGTGCATCATCCTGTACCACGCAGAGTCAGCCAACTGTTACTGACGGACAGTTCTGGTATTTGTGGATCGGAGATCGAAAGCACTGCCGGGGAGGTTGGGCAACCTCCTGCACCAGCCGTCCCCCGCTCACAGATGAGAGAGGATCAGCGTTGGCAGAACGCGCTCATGGCGATGGAGGGTCATTCCGAGAACTTTAAGGAGCAGCACTTCAACAAGGATGGCGCCGACCCGCAAATCAGTCCTGGTATTAGCGAATTACTACGCACAAGCCCATCGCCAATTTCAAGCAGCAAGCTGAGCGAGGGACATGAAGCGAGATATGACGGTGTCTCAATGAGCAACGATTCTGAAAGTACAAATCCAGAAATGAGAGACCAAGTTATCTACGGACCCAGATTCGATTACCCACCCATGAGTACTTCTTCTGACACCCGACAGCCAGATTCCTGCCAAGAATCGAGTGCGGTAAGTGACCAGGCGCCTGTAGCTATCGAAAATGCGCCGCAAAGCCACCATACGTCGGATTCTTCCGGTCCTTTAATGCGGTCATCACCTCCCCTGCAGCTTGTGACGGATTCAAGTTCGTCTTTCTGTGCGTTTCCGGAAGAAGGTGGCCTCGATGGGCAGCCTGCGGGTGAAGAGCAACGCATTATCATAGGCGCTCGTTCGTCTGACGAAGACCTAGGCGACTGTACACCTCATGCCCAAGGCTTGAGCAGGGACCATCGGATTCTGGACGGCCGGTTGACCAGCGAGACGAATTTGGACCTCGATGGCACTGCACAGTCTGACGAACCCGAGAACCCAATGTTTGCGTCTCAGATGATCGAGCCAGAAGAGACCCAACCTGTTCCAGTGATCGAGAAAGCGCGAAAGGAAGCAGAAGAGGAGGCTGAATGGATGAACTTCATATTTGATGGTGACATCGACGATGCTGAAGAGGCCGCATTTCAAGAGGCAGCGCAAGAGGCAGCGCGAGCCATACGGCCTTCCAGCAGTGCTTCCGAAGTCCCGATAGATAGTTCAACCACTTCGAGCTCAAATCCCTACGCGGAAACAGTGGCGACCTGTGGCACGTCTACGTTCAGGGGGACAAACGGCAATGTTTTCTCCTCGAGGTTCTCTCCCGACCCACACTTCGGCCATCCTGCCAACAGGACCCCGTTTCCTCCAAAATTCTCGTCAGATCCCGACTTGAAATTGTCGTCAATGACGGGAGCTTCATCACTACCCGGCTACTTCTCACGCACCAACATCGACAACATGGCTGATGGGGCTGCTTCGGAGCTAACGACAGACAATGCCTCAATTATCGCCCAACCCCCTCAATCAGAGTTGAGCGAAGCAGCTGCGTTCACATTTACACAGCCCAAGAATTTCGTCGGCAGTCGCGTTACCTCGGCAGTTCCGATGCCAACGACACTGCGCAGCAACAAGTCAAGCGCGCCAGCCAAAACCAACAGAGGACGTAAGAAAAAGAGCCACCACCCGCAGGCAAAGAGGTTTCAACCACCCAGAGACGGCAGCGCTTTTATTCGGGCTCTTCCCAATCACGAAGACGATCCGATTGATGGTTCAGACGATTAAGGAGATGAATTTCATGATATCTTGGAGGAGCATCAGATTCAATTTTGGGACGTACGGCGTATCATGGTACTATGAAAGGCACGAACGAACTGGCGTGGCATCCTTTGACATTCGTGGAATATCGACCGCTTTTGGAACCAAGCTCTATGTATTCTAGACGAACTCGTACATGTGCAATGCAAGAAGAACCAACCCAATGGAACACAAGCCCCAAAACCTTTACTCTCTTGCATGTTCATGCAGGCTCAGCCGTCTTCGCATCTACGGTCACCACCAGCCAGCCAATTTCGTCTTCTGCCCACATAAAACACAGCCTTGCTAAATTCCTCGACTACTTCACAAGCATCACAGGAGCTTTGTCGTCGTCGTCCTATGATGTCTACCTCTGTCGTCGTCCACTGTCGAAGCAACAAACGACGGACGAACAACAACAAGAAGAATGAGAGAATGATTCGACACGTATGTTCTGTTAGGCACAGCGAATTACCCGCAACGCGCTACCGACGACGTGCATATTCGACCGGAGCAACGTGGGCACTACAATCCTGTTCACCTACGACAACTCTTCACATGTGGTAGTAGTCTGAGGAGGGCCAGTGCATGTGGAAGCTGATGTTTGAACAAGTCTATGTAAACTGAGCACCGAAAAGTACATACATCGAAATTCTGCAGAAGTAAAAAAAAAAAAAAAAAAAAAAAAAAACCAAGTCCATCCCCAAGCCGGAGCAACAAGAAAAAACCAGATCCCTTTAACAAAACCCTTTGTGATGACTGCAGACTTCAGCGCCAGGCCGATGTCGAAAATTTGACAACGCGGAACACAACCCCTGTTTTTCGTCGGTGGCCTTGCAACGGGGGGCAATGGTGGCCTTCCGTAGATCCAGCTCGACTTTCGTTTTTTGGTCTCATGAAATCATGCGGTCTATCTTTTTTTCAGCGTGTGTGCATGTGACCGGGAATCAATATCCTCGGTCTGTCAAGCGCATAGGCTTAGAAGAAGCCGAAGGCGCGGCCGTGGCGGCGCTGGTGGTGGGCCGCGGCGGCCTCGCGCCTCTCCTCGGAGGAGCGCTTCTTGGCGGCGGGGGCCTGGGTGGGGACGACGGAGACGGTCGCGGTGAGGACGGAGGTGACGGCGGTGGGGCAGCTGGACGCGGTCACTGTCACCGTGACCGCGGACGGGCAGCTGCCCTCGTCGCCGACGCTGCCGCCGTTACCGGAGCCAGAGCCAGAGCCGCCAGAACCGGAACCAGAGCCGCCAGAACCAGAACCAGAACCGCCGGAGCCGGAGCCGGAGCCGGAACCACCAGAGCCGGCGCCAGCGCTGGGGAGAGCGGACGCGATGGTAGTCGCAATGGCGTCGGTCTGGGAGGGGCTGATGGTGACGACTCCAGTCTTGTCTCCAAGGGTCACGGTAATGACAGAGACTTGGCCGGCGGGAGGGGCGGTGGGAGCAGGGGCGGTCACGTACACCGTGGTGACCTTGGGAGGCAGGCCGCTCTCAGCGGGGAGAGTAGAGACGACGGCGGAGGTGACCGGGGCAGTGCCGGAGGGGCCTGCGGTCGGCTGGAGGGTGATGGTGACCAGAGACACGACAGGAGAGCCCTCAGGGGGAGCGAGGGTCATCGAGATAACAGAGGTGACAGGCTCGGAGGCGGGGCAGAAGGAGCAGCGGCGGGAACAGTGGCGGTGACGTACACAGTCGAAACCACAGGCTCTCCGCCGGGGGTGACGGCGGGAAGGGTAGAGACGACGGCGGAGGTAACGACGGAACCTTGGTCAGAGACGCCGGGCTCGTTGGTGGGAGCGGGGGCTGGCCGGTAACGAAGATCGTAGTGACCTTAGGGGGCTGTCCGCTCTCGGCCGGGAGAGTAGAGACGACGGCGGAGGTGGCCACGGAGCCAACAGCCTCAGAGGCGGCGCCACCCTCGAGAGTCTTGGTGATGTACACAGTCGACACGATTTGTCCACCCGTGGCATCAGGAACAGTGGTAACGACAGCAGAGGTAGTCAGGGCAACAGAGCTGGCAACGGCATCGGCGGAGCTAACGGCGGTACCCTCGGGGGCAGAAGGAGGGCCACCAGCAGAGCGAGTGACGAAGATTGTGCTCACAACGGGCTCGCCTCCAGGGGTAACGGCGGGAAGAGTGCTGACCACGGCAGAGGTAACGACGGAGCCCTGGTCGGAGACGGGAGGCTGGGGCTCGTTGGAAGGAGCGGGTCCGCCAGCAGAGCGAGTGATATAGATGGTGGAAACGATCTGACCTCCAGTAGCATCAGGGACGGTGGTGACGACAGCAGAGGTCGTGAGGGAACCGACAGCCTCAGAGGCAGAGCCAACAACTTCGGAAGCAGCGGGGACCTCAGCAGAGCGAGTGACAAAGATCGTAGAAACGACCTGGCCACCAGTGGCATCCGGGACAGTGGTAACGACAGCAGAGGTGGTGAGAGCAACGGAGCTGGCGACGGCGTCGGCGGAGCTGACGGCGGTACCCTCAGGGCCAGAGGGGGGGACGCCAGAGAGCGAGTGACAAAAATGGTGGAGACGACTTGGCCTCCAGTGGCATCAGGAACGGTCGTTTCGATGGCAGTAGTCTCCACGGCGGCAGTGGTCTCGGGGACGGCGGGAGTCTGAGAGGGGGCGGCAGTCAAGGAGATGAAGGTAACACCACCAGTACCGACAGTGGCGCCAGCATCAGGAGGCAAAGTGGTGGTCGCGATGACGGAGCCACCATCAACGGGAGGAACGGTGCCGGAGGGAGGCACAACAACGGTCTGGGTCAGGGTGACAGGGACAGAAACAGTGACAGTTGTCTGCTCGTTGGCAGCGTTCTGGCAAGCGACAAACTGAGTCTGGCACTGGGTAACGGCGAAGTTCTGTCCGGCGACGCTTGGCACTGGGTGAACTGCATGTTGCAAGCGGCCTTGCAAGCAGACTGGAACTGGCCGAACTGCTGGCCTCCGACCTGGAAACCGCCCTGCTCGCCTTGCTGAACGGCAGGAGGAGCGCCACCGAGACCAGAGATGAAGTTGAAGAAGGTTTGCTGGGAGATGATGATGATCTTGGGCTGCTCAATGATGGTCACAGGGCTGGCCGTGACGGTGCGTTCGGTCGTGATAACATCGGTGACAGTGACATTGTTGTCGTTCGTGGAGGTGACGGTGGCGACCTCGGTGAGGGTCGTGACGGCAGGGACCGCCGGGGCCGAGGTGTTGAGGAAGATGCCCGTGGGCGCAGCGGAGGAGACCGCATCACCGGTACCAGTGGAGATGCGCGGCGGGATGTTGATGCTGCTGAGAATCGGCGACGGCTCAGCTTGACGCTTCTGCTTGGTAAGACCAAGCTCTGCCAACAGGCAGACGAGAAGGGCGGATTTGAGCAACATGGTGAATGATCGTGAGAAGTCGAAGAGAAGCGGTTTGCTAAGTGGTTGAAAGTTGGATCGGTTTGTTGGGAAGGAATGGACTGAAGCAAGGGCCCTTCAAGGGTTTGACGGGCGACTAGCACCTGGAAGAGAATGACAAAGTTCAAAAAACTGAACGGGAAAAGAAAGAACTGGCAAGAATGTACTAAGTGATGGAGAGCTGAGGCTGCTGAGGCAAGAAAGAAACCTCCTCGAGAGACGGGAAGGACGGCCATCTTTAAAAGCATATGGCTCCCAGTTCAGCCGGAGGAGGCTCTCCCATGCCAAGGGCCGCCGACCCTTCGATGGATCGGGCTTGCCTCCTGACCCAAGCCTGCTGGCCTGCTATCCAGCTGTAGGACGGGTCAACCATCGCTTCGGGTTAGCCATCGTGAGACGTTCGGGCAGAGAGCGGACAGGCGGCGGGCCGGGGTAGGGGGATGAGCTTATCGTCGTCTGGTGTTTACGATTCCAAGAGAGGGGGGGTGGAGGGGAGTGGAGGCGCGAGACTGGGGGCGCGAACGGAGTTTTTTCCCTGGCAGGATCGATTGAGGGATTGGTAGAGCAGGCTGGTGGTTTGGCGTACACGAGTGTTTCCCGAACAGTCGATGTGAAGGCTGAAGGCGGTGGTGGCTGGAATGACGGGGGTCGACGGAGGAGGTCCAAGGATGAGCGGGGATGTGCCTCAATGTCTGTGGGTTCCTCGGCGGAGAGAGTGCGTAAACGGCATAGTCAGGGCCGCTGGCAGGGCCTATATCAGACTTAGCAGAATGCGCGTCTCCTCTGCAGTTGCGGTGATGTTGGAGCGGAGCTCAATAAGTGAGTTTATGGGACGGTGATGAGATGCTGTGCAGAATGCAACGGTGACTGTAGATCCAAATGCTGAATCGAAGCCACAACGACGACGACTTCGATCGTGTTGACTGAATGCATGGTATGCATTTGCAACTTTGCAAATGATCGTCCCGTAGCGTTCCCGTAAAGATCGACGACCGTCGACCGCTCTCTCTCATGCCGTCTCTTTCTCCTCCCTTTTTTTCTCCGAGCCGTGTCTGTAGAAACTCCACCCCAGAGAGACTATTTCAACAGTCCAAACAAGGCAGGCAGAGACCTCGTTTGGTCGGGAGAAACGGTGGCGAAATGTGGGCTTGCTGGAAAAGCAAACATGGGATCAGGGAAGGAGAACCCGAGCAAAGACTTCTTTGGCCAGGGGAAGCTGTTCAGCGTCTGATGTTGTGATCCAATAGCATCGCGGGTGAAAGAAAGCTCTGCGGGCATGCGCATAGCAGTCCAAGGAGGCGGCCTGGCAGCAGGAGATGTCGAATGGAGGCTCAGGGGCAGCGGGGTGGAGGAGGTGAGGTTCACTTTGAGTGCCCAGAAGAAGGGGGTTCGATGGTTCAGGAACCAACTGACGTCGGGATGGTGCCGGTCGGGGATGCGCATGATTTTCGAGATCAGTGAGGATCACCCGGAGAATTACGACCAATCGGGAGAGACCTCTCCTATGCAGTAGGACGCTAGCCCGCAGTCTTGATTATCTAATGCCCGCCAGGCCCACTTGGCGAGTTTGAAGATGGCAGCGGCCTTCTTGCCCTTCTTCACAGCTGCACCTGCTCCTGCTTCCTCTTCATCCCAAACGTGGTTCGCCCCCTTGACCCGGCTGTTCCTGTTTCAGCTGATCTTCCAAAGGGGAAACTCAGCCTCGTCCCAACTCCCCTTTCTGTGGCTTCTCGCCTGCAGCGTTCCAGCGAACACGGCGAACTTGCCCAGGCCCCTTGTCTCTTGCTTGGTCGACATCCACCCCGAGCCACCTTGCGATCCCCGTCCCTCGATTTTTTCACCGAACATCCCCAGATCACGTGTTGACTCTCCTCCCCTCTCTTCCCCCCTTCTTCTCCTGAATCCAGGCCGCGGTTTTTCTCGGCCGGTCGATGAAGGCTGCTCCAATCCTTCCACGGCCGTCTGATTCTTCCATCTGATGTCATGTCGTCCGACCCACTGGTCCCTGAACCCCTGCACCGGTTTCACAAAGGCTAATTGCAGGAGTCGTCTTTCGTGCAGACTTGGGACGACTGTGGACTGCACGCCACCCAGCCCTTCCCTTCCTTTCGTGATTTCTCCGATTGTCATAACACCGATCCCGAAGAATAGCATAGTCGTCCCGCCGGCGAGGTCATATCCAGAGTCGCACTCAATAATCTGCTCTCGAGCCCTCTCTCTGGTGTCTTAAGGGCATGGTTGTTGTTTTGCGGCATATGTCCACGGAGATTATCCATTGCAACCTCTCCCATGAACCCCTCACGCCGAAACTTGGCTCATCGACCGCGCGGGCAGCCAGACGAACTCTCTGCCCTCCCAACCCAGCTCTCTTATGATCAGCACGATGCTGCTATGATCCGCGACACGTCAGTGAATAAGGTCTGGCTTGTGCGACCCATGCGGGAGATCGCAGCAGCACCCCGATCCACCCGCCGCCGACACCACCAGTACCCCTCGGTTTCGACGGTCTTCCCTTGTCTAAACAATTGATTGTTTAAAATTGCGGAAGGGGCCATCAAGCATTTGGATGAGACTGCTCTTGTAGCATCATCCCCGAAGAGGTATGTAGCTCACCAACGGTATAGACTCTTCTCGGCCTCCGCGAGAGGGCGTGGACTACGAATCCCTTCTCTTGGTGCTCCATCACGTCGACTTCTCACCATGAACAACACCTGAAGTTTTTCTTTCCTTTTTCCCTAGAATGCGACTTCTGCCGGGCTCTTGGCGAGTACCCATCCGTGGAGCCGCCTTTCACCCTGGGATCTGTCCCGATCCGGCTGCATTGCGCGTCGGCAGCCTGGCAACTCGTCGAACTCCTCAAAATACATGCATACCGAAGCGCCGATGGGTCTCTTTCACTGATGCTTTTCATTTGAGGTTATTGGCTTTAGAGTACCAGTCGAACCAAAGCTGCATGTTCTCTCATGTCATACTCCTGAAGACAACCCGCTGCCCCCGACACAGGGTTACATCTTGCTGTCGCCGCCCCTCGATCGCCCGCGCTAGTGCTCAGGACTCACGGTCCTCCTCCTCCCCCGCCAATATCTGCCCAATAGCTTGGATGAACTACACTGGACCTTCAGACAAACTCTGCTTCATCTGAACCTGCAAACTCCCTGATGGAAATAGTGTTAGCGGGCTGCGGGCTGCGGGCTGCGGGCTGCAGGGTCCCATGGTGTTGGCTGGGCTCATGGTGCAACGGAAAAGCAGCACCGCCTCGAAGGCACCAAGTCCCCTTCCTTCACTTCCATCACCTCATCCACCTCAGGCCGTTTTGTTCCAACCCGTTTGTGGAAACGAGACGGCGGCGCCTAGCCCAAACGTCATGCGACCGCCACCGTCAGATTTAGCAGCACGGGAGATTCGTCCAGACCGCGGGACCGACGAACGCCCCCCTCAAGACGCCCTTGGAGCCATCAATCAGCCCTTCAGGAAAGCCACACTTTGATTTGAGGACGCACTCATCCTCTGGCTGTAAGGTGTCCCGCCCTGTTGCCAACGCTCGGGGAGTTTATTGATAGAGCATAAACTAAGAACTGGGGTCGTCGCTGCGCCCTCCGACGATCCGGTCTGGAACAGTTTTCTTCTTCTGGTGAGGGGGTTTTCTGGGGGACACCTACACAGCCTGCCTCTCCTACATCGCTTCTCTCCTTCCCGTCCCACCATATACGTCATGTTGGAGGGTTGATGTCGTGATCATCATTTTACATGGCCGGCACTGAAGGACTGCGATGCCACCGGATTTCGAACTGACACAAGCCACAGGTTCTCAAAATGGCTCATCTCATCAGGAGTTCTTACATCAGGTTTGAGTTCCTGGTGCGTTATTTCTTATTCAGTGTCAGCCACCTTCTTCCGCTTGAGTCAAGTGTCACTGTCTTCCTTGCTACCCTTGCCTTCCTCGTTATCTTGATTTCCTTGTTGCCCCTGCCGTCGCCATTGTCCCAATCGTTGCCGTCGTCTCCGTTGTCATCGGTCTCACCGTCGTCCTTGCTCTGCTTCGCTATTTCTGCAGCTAGCACTGCCATTCTTCTATAGAGTGTTGCGGATGAGTGTCAACGGCTTGCTGTTCAAGATTTATCCCAATGACAGACGGGGCACTCTAGGATGAGCTCTAGTACACCTCTCAACAACCTGCCCCTGGAATAGATGCACAATCCGGCCTACTGCCAAGCAGCCACAAGTGTAGCTACAGAAAAGGATCTCCCCGCAGCCACACTCAGCAATGAGAAACGACAACATGGTCTACGGATAGCTCATGAATCACCACCATCATGGTTTCTGGCCGCTTTCGGTATGTGGGTGGTCCCCCGCCTGACATGTAGCTCGGGGGTCTGCGTCGACCACACCGAGCTTGTCTAGACAGTGGGGTCGACGTATATCGCAGGCTAAGCATAACAAGCATACCAATGCTTGTCGACGACTTTAACATGAAACTGCCGAATTCTGCGGTCCACCTGAAGCTAGCGTTTTCTCGTGGTGACTCTGAAGAGGAGCACAAGGAAGAGTGTGGTCTTGGCTGCACAGCCTCTGGAACTTTTTGACGCTGTATCGACTTCGAACTCCGGGCAATGAGAAACACTTCCCATACATGCTGTATCTTGCATTGGAGCTTGGGAAGACGTCTTGCCCAGATGTGTGGGATTCAGGACTGCTTTCAGAACGGTCGCAGTCTAAGACACTCGGGTGTCCGGTGCGCGTGTTGGACCTCTCCGTTCGATGGAAGAGACATACGTCCTTAGAGCAGACGGTAGCACAGTCTGAATCAAAAGTAGGAAGCTTAGTTTTACGATTCATAGACCCGATCTGGCGACCCTTATGGGCGACCGCCTACCTAAAGGTACTAATTAACGAGGTCTCATCGCCATTGGAAGTCCTCAAGCACAAGTGATTGGTCTTTGAAACAAGCACATCAATGGTAATGGGCCACTAATGTATTTACATAGGTGCTTGGCTGAACATGAGGGCCGTCGATGAAGCACACGGCGGTGCTGCATGTCTGAAAATGCGCGGATTATCTCTCACACATTGAATATTGAAATTAGTCATATCTTTCCATCGAGGTTCGGGGTTGAGCTCAATGAAACCTCAAGCATAGTTGAGATTGCAAATCTTTCACTCAGCTTTCTTACGGACTTTGCATTTTTCGTCGGCAAGTCATGCATCGGCACACACCGAGAACGGACTTAATTTTCATGGGTCAAAAATAGGATCAAATTGTGGTGATGATTCACTCTTGAATTATTCTTGCACCGATTCGTATTTAAATACTGATGAGGCGTTTCAGTTTTCGTCGCAGAAGTTCTCATCCCGGAAGCAAATATTTTGGCATCTTGGTCTTGGGGGTTTAAAATGAAATAATATTGTGTCACAGGTTTTACCGAAGACTGACAACATGGTCGTGGACCTCCCGATGAAGCAAGAACGTTCAAATACACCTCAGAATACGTTAACAACAAACGAGGAGTGTGCGACAATGGAGGATGGATGCATATCTAGACCAAGTCGGTTGACAACGTTCGCAGGAATGCTTGAAGGAATATCGTTCTCATGACTTCACTCCCCTCCTATTGAATTGCGAATGCAACGAATATCTCCACTTGAAGCAATTTGTTGTTGTAATGAATAAAATATCCTCAACTCGGTGAGTAAATTTATACGTGTTCATCCACTGAATTCAGTCCGGGACAGGAAACCGCCGACCTGTCACCGTGCAGTGGCAGTGAGAAAACGTAAAGTACGAGGAGAGCGATTTCGCTACCCCCAAGCTTGACTGCGTACATATGCATCGTTGGCGACTGAAAGACCACACCAGTAAAACTTACACTGAGCCGAACTGCTGAATACATTAGAGGTGGCTGGAAACGTCGCCGTTATCGTACTGGAGCTCTTACACGGTACTATAAAGCAGGTAATTTAGCGGAGACGGATAAGTCAGGCAAGGAGTGAACCAGTTGCGCTTTTCGTCAAATCACATCTTCACTTCCAGCGTGATAATTGGCGTCATGTTTAATCCAGAGAACCTCCTTTTCGTTCACTATCACCCTCTGCCTCTTGTTTAGCGGCTGTAAGTCTTGCTTCATGGCGTGTTGGAGTTATGCATCACTGTTTCTCACTGATTATTGCCGGAGAATAATTCATATCGGCTGGAAAGTTTCATCATGTTGTTGTCATTAGCAAGACTACATTTGTAAGCAAGACGCCATAAGCTAGCGTGTATCGTCTCTTTCCATAAAACTAAGCTGAAAACCTTTTTAGTAGGCACTTCAGACGTCAATTTCCTTGGGGCTTGGATCTTAATGCTGTTATCAGACATGGTGTTACTGTGCTGCAGGTTTTCTTATGCTTCAGCTGGCGACGCGGCATCGATCGCTACCACGCAGTGTGAATAAGACGAAAAACATGAAGGAAGAAACACGTAGGAGATCGGGGTCTGAGGGGCAATATCCTCTTAATGACCGGGCAAGATAACAGCTTCAGTGGCGTGGAAAGCTCCGCATTGAATATCCCATGTCAGCACCGCACTGGGAGATTCCAGTCAAATTGTTAGTGAAGGTCTCATCTCAAAGGGACTGATCAGTTCAATTTACATAGAACTTTGGTGGATGGGTGCACTGGACTTGATAACTGGATGGAAAGAGAAAAACAGGACACTCACCAAGGATGAATGGATGAAGATGTGAGGCAGCGAGACGAGTGTAGTGAAATTGCCTGCGCTTCATATTCTCCTTAAAAGATAATGCTCAGCAATCCAGACGAGAGTTTGGAGTTCTGGAATTCGCTGCGTCTCAGTGTTCAGTGTCGTTTTATTCAGCAACTGAAGAGAGACATGCAAGGGCTTGCAGAGGCGAGCATAGAATGAATGTTTTCAAGAGCTTAAAAGCAGTAAACCTCACCAAGACTACTATTTCAAAAGCCTTCCAACATAATCGAGTTGAATTTCCTGGCAAATGTCTAGCATGTTGTGCCCAGCATTGAGGCCGGCTAATCCTCACTTACACGCTCGGTCGTCAAGGTCTCCACAACAACATGCGGGTCCTCCATGAGCGCTCAATCCGCGCCATCCGTCAACGCAGAACGCGATCCACTATCCTCGATAGTCTAGTGGTGAGGATATCGGCTTGTCATTCACACGATTCGCCGGGGACCGGGGTTCAATTCCCCGTCGAGGAGTTTCTCTTTTGCTTTTACTGTTTTTGACTTCGATAATTTGTAATGCTATTTGCGCTTTTCGCATATGCTTGATACATTGCAGCTTCAAATGAAGTAATCTAATGTTTGTGATATCTCCCTCCCCCTTATGACTTTTATAATAGTTGCTTTAAAAGGCAAGCTTTTTTTTTTCTTTGCCTAGATGATCCTGAAGGGAATCTTTTGTGTGTGTCAGTAAGCTGTGATGCAGCAGTGAAGACTGAAGTCCCACACAAAGCCTCCTCGCCATCTTATCGTGTATGTCTTAGGTTCTCGTTATCATGTCGTAGTCACACCCCTCTGTCTTCGTATTATTCCCACCAGGTATGCAGTGATTAGGACTTCGAAGGACTCAATGCTGCTTGTAAAAAACTTGGTTCCCACAGGATACTGAGCCTCAAGGTGCGATGCATATAATGATAATCTCAAAGGAGCCAGGACAGCTCATCGCTAATCACAAACATCACTCTCTGTTCTGATTTGCTCCGATGACACAAGGAGTCAGTAGTAGTAGTTCTTACATACATCGGGTTTTCATCACGAGGTATGAGCAAAATGCCTGACAATAAAAGCTCTCAAAATGAAACCAGTCTTATCAACAACAAGAATCGTGTTCAGCGGGACATCTTTTCCCAGAAAAAAGTAGGCGGAGGGGAAGCCGCCCTCCAATGACGAGTTTTGTGATGCGGGCGCATTCAGTGCTTAATTACAATGCGAGACTATAATAGTGTCTTTCATTGTCGTCCTGGGGCCATCATGTGTGTGTTGCTACTGATACTATAGCACCCGCATCTTTCCATAGACAGCATTCTCCTACTTGCTACTTCTTACTCGCAAGAAGCTTCTTGAATCTTTCCAGCACCGTATCTGATCCGATCAACTTGCAGCTGAGGTACGTGAGTAAGCTGATGACCGCCCTGGTTTTGAGAGTCTGCAACGACTCCCTGCGCGCTCTTGCTAACACTGAAGCCAGAAAACGGGGAGGATCGCTGGTAGTGAGGAACACGTAGTCCGCCATGAAGGGGACCATATACCAAGGATGTATCGCAATTTTGCGCGCTAAGAACTCGACCACGATGGCGAAGGCGCGTGGTGCAAGAACAAGCAGCAGCATCAACTCTTTGATACCGTCGTGGCCTTGCATGTGGATGCGAAACCACAATGGACTCTGCCACGACGGGCTCATGATGCAGTCAAACCGTCTCGATCCGATGCTAACGTCGATGATGATGAGGGATTTCCCAAAGGAGTCTGGAACTATGGCGCTCGCTGAGTAAACTCCATCTGCTGTGCGAATGGTTGTTCTCGATTTCTTGAGAATTTTCATTAGATGTGTGGAGAAATAGGGGTCCCATCCCGGGTTCCAAAGCTTGATGAAGTGGCGACTGAAGTGGCGTTCCAACGAGGGATAACCGGAAAACATGCTAGGTTCAATCAGACCGTACATTGCTTGGGGGGCACCGTTGTTTCCATTGCTTCTTGATACGACAACAAGACCAAACTTTGGATTGTCGGAGTGGTCGCCTAGGAGCAGAGCACCTCCCAACATCCTGTCATTTCGGCCGTCGTTATCTATAATGACTTGGGAATATGGCCCCATGTTGCCGCTTTCACAGCATGAATCTAATATCTTGATTTCCTTTGGTAGATTTCGTATGATGACGGTGTACTCCTTGCCCGTCTTCCGCCGCATGGCGTAATTGCCGTATTTGAGAGCGTAAAGTTCTGTTGGCGGAGACTTTCGCAGAAACCGATAGTCTACTAGTCTGAGAGGAAGCCTGGCCCGTACGTAGAATCCTTCAGGCGTTGGCGTCAGAGGTAGGGCCACAACGTCGACCGGGGCGTCTTTGTCGTGACATTGCAAAAAAGCATACGGAAAGTCTACAGAGGGTCCTAGGCGGAGTTCCAACCTCAACCCTCTGTTCGTTATGAGCGAGTGAAGGGCCGGTTTGCCGATATGGGTTCGCTTGATGTTTTTGCAAGTCGAGAAGGCAGCTGGAGAGGTGGCGAAAAGCCCAGCATATTCTAGCTCACGGTCGTATTCAGACCACCAGTTTTCGCCATTCTCGTAGGCATATTCTGTTTGAAACCCCTCAAAGTTCCAGGCCAGTATAGACTGATCGTCTGAACTCATCAGAATTTGCTCTTGGAGGCGTAGAAATGCCTTGGGACCTTCGCCGTAGAGCAGTGGCATGTTGATGTCGAATATGCCCAGAAGGCAATAGGCAATGTCTTCCACGCGGCTCGTTCGTCTCTTCGACGCCCAACTCATTCTTTGTGCGATGCTTGCTGATTCGAGCTTTGCTCTCCGAGACACGCGTATTGCCGAATTGTCACTGGTCCTCTCCTGCGCCTCAGGAGTGCACAGGAATGACGCGTCGATGCCAGAGATGCTGCTGACTAGGTCGGCCATCTTATCCCGGGTGTCAAACCGCATCCAATCGGCGAATATAAAGATGAGTTTCGACGGGGCGAGAAGCTCTTGTAGGGTCCATCCCCGGTGAACCATCGGCTGTCGCGAAAAGGCGTCTTCCTGTTCTTTTCGGGGCGGGCGAGATGGAACATCTCTCAGGTATGTGTAGCAAACTTGAGATTTCTCGTACCAGCTCATCATCGAATTGATAGCTTCGGTAAGCTCGGCACTGCTAGTCTTATCAATGCAGCACGTATCAATCCAGACATGCTCATGCTTGTCTTCCCAAGCTAACCGAGCGGTATTCTCTATCTTGTCCCATCCTGACTTGGTACGAGCCCCGTTCTTGGCCTTTTCTTTTTGGTCTGAGAACTCCTGAAAGGTGACTTCTTCCCCACCTATCCAGGTGTGGGAAGAATAGCATAGTTTGGGATTTCTTCTCCGAAAACTCTTCGATTTCGTATGTGCTGACGTTGATAAGTCGCATCTTGGCGATCTCAGTGGCTGGCAGTAAAGAGAACGCAGAAGAGAGTCGATCGGATAAATTCGTTCAACAACCATAAGGTGAGCCGGGTTAAGCTGGATTTGGGTTGCTGGACCAAAGACGCAAAAGCTCGATTTCTTATGCTCATTATGTGAAGGAGAAGCGCGGAGGGTGGAAATTCTGCTCAAGAGCTGAGCTACGATCTCCCAATCATGTTGTTGACTACCCACTTATAATCTGAATATCAGAAAGTACTCAGCATTTGGGATATGCAAGACTTCTTAGACTGATATCATGCAGACTGGAGGCCCACAAGAAGTTTTGAATACAAGCGCCGAGTCCTGACTGGCTGGACATTCGCCCGTGAGCGGTGTATCGTACCTCGTCTGCTTTAGCCAGTTAGTCGTCACTTCTCTTTTCACTCATAAGCGTCACTCATAGAGGGTAGGGAATGCGAAGAGGTTGCCGACCTGTAGAGCCGCCAGAAGGCAACATAATACGCAGAGGTCAAAGTCTCCCATTGAGTACTATGATGGCGAACTTCGTATATACCTAGTTACACTCCAGCCACGAGGGGATGCACTGCCTCACGAGAAGGATGCGCCTACGAGCGACTTATGTTACAAGTGATAGAAATGATCATTCAAACTGCATGCCTCCATGGAACAGTGTGGTGGCCTTTGGTCTGCGTGCTCAAAATCTAACGGCACGGATTTGAATCTAGTGCATCATAGCTTCTTGGCGAGAGAAATGAATAGATGATCAGGGAGAAGAAAAGAGACGATATCGAAAATCACAGGGAAGGTAGTCGAGATGAGGATCGCCAATTAGGATGCTCTTGGCCACGAGACTTTTGAAGGTAAGAACAGAGGACCTAGAAGGTGAAGGCTCGCCGCACCGTAAGAGTCCCTCCAAGTATCCTCAAGAAATTTACCTCGAAGGCCTGGCTTTCTACAGCAACAGGGTCGCGTGCATCAAACAAAGATCTGCGCAGTCGATGTTGGGTTGCCTACAGCCAGACTATGAAAGATGCAGGCAGGCCTACTGAGCAAACAACCCAGCCAGTCCTCAGAAGAGTACGAAAGCCTGTCCACAGCAAGGAATGCAGTTCAACGACGGGAGTGTCTGGGCCTCAGTGAATGATTATTTGGGACCAGTTCTTAGACGTTGAGCCAATGAAACAAACAGCAGATTTTCAAGCCACGGCACAGACCGTACGCAGACAACTGGAGCCTCACTGAGGCTGTGAGGCCTCGGGATCTCTGGAATCAACGGCTGGTGACGAGCGAATCAGACAACGTTGGACAGGCTGCAGGTCGCAGGCAAGTGCCGGCTGTACCAAGTACTGCATGCAGCGCAGGAAAACCAGACGGGTGGGCAACGCGTTGTTGCCGCTTCTTCTGAATGGTAAGCAAACCTTGAAAAGCCGTCCTTAATGCAGGCAATTAAGAGAGCAATTCCTGGCAAATCTTGGGAAACCAGAACCACTCAGCGCGCAGAGCAAGTTGGAAGTTGGCTGCGGCTGTCGTGGCCGACACGAACAGGGCGCATCCCAACATGCGATGACTCTGAAGTCGGACGTAAGTTCGAATAGTCTTCCATCTGCATCTCTGCAACTGTGTCTTCGCCATGGACCACGAGGACAGCGCAGCAGCCGCAGCAGGTGGTTTGGTGGAGCTGTGTTCTTCGCGCTTCCCGAGGGGTTCCAGCGGCGGAATCTGGACATGCAGGCAGGCGGTTTTATTGGGCGCATCTGCGGGTGCCCCTCTGTGCCATGACGACACCAAGCTGCGACGGAGCGGGGCGCATCTTCCCAGGGTTCAAACAGTGCGATGCATCTCTGAAGCGTGCCGCCGCGGGAGCCGTCTGAACTGTCAAATCGTTAGCTTGGCCTCTTCCAGAAGAAATAAGCACAGGGCTGGGCCGCCAGAATAAGATCCAGGAATGGAGTCAAGACTCGACTCGGTCGGTTTGAAGCAGTATTGAGTAGCGAGCCTCTCGAGGACAACGGCGGGGTGAGTCTCTGAGACTCTGACCAGCTGTCATGGGCGACAGGGATGGGGGCGGATGACAAGGCCGGTCGGGGTGTCACGGCCTGTCACTGCCCTGGACCGCCCACCCTCTCAGCATCGGATGGCGTGCCGCAGTAAATCTGCCTGGTCACAAGGCTGCCTTGGTCGCGATTTTCGATGCCGGGGATGCTTCTGCTCTTTTTTGTTGGGGAAGGTTGCTGACGGATGGACGAGAGAGGTACTATGTGCATGTCTCGCCCGTGGTCAGTTTCGGTGATGGCAGTTGGACGACATGGACTAGCGTTGGGTGCTTTTTCTTCCCAAGGTGGATTCGGGTTGGTCAGTACAAATGACGTAACGGTTTTGCGTCGCGAGCATTCGACTCTCCGTCGAGGCTGTCGGGGGGGAGATGATAAATGACGGTCAGCAGCCAGGCTAGGCAGGCTACGGATACGTGAGCTAAAGGGCCATGGGCAGGTACTGTTAATAGCGTGTCTGTTGAAGCAAGGAGTCGACGCAATAGTGCAGAAATGCGACTTTGGCTGGCAAAGAAAGGCCGGAGCGAACCAAGAAAAGAGGTCGAGTGTTTGGAGTTGGGTGAAGGGTGGATGGAAATAGCCCAGCTAGAACATGGTTGAACATGGGTTGCAGGTGGTTGGAGCAACAGCGACATGGGACACCCTTCCAGATGCAGCCTTTTAGTCGTATCGACCACGGACAAACCTTGGCCGCACGGCGAGAACAGGCGGGATGGGAAGGAAGGGAAGGAAGGAGGGCACCGGCCTGGTGTTTGAAGCCCTGGTCCGGGCCTTCCTTTGGGTGCCTCAGACAGTGGGTGACTAAGGTGTGAGGTGTTCCCGTCACCGAGAACTTGCTGCGGTGTTGGCAGACTGTAATCGTGGAGGGGAGGAGAGCGAGAAGGGAGGGCCCTAAAAGGAGGGGCCGCACGCTGAGGTGGACGCTGGACGGGAGGCCGTGGGCAGTCCAGGTCCAGGTCCAGGTCCAAGGTCCACCATCTCAGCCCAACTCGACCGGCATCACGCTGCTGCGCCTGGTGTTCTGCCCCTCCCTCCACTTCTTCGCTTCGCTTCCGTCCGTCCCTCTTCCCTCCCCCCTCCCCCTCCTCTTTCTCGCTCTCGAACGCCATCCATCATCGTTTCTTTCCCCTTCTCCCGGGCACTTCCCTCCATTTCCACCCGGAACCGCACACACACCAAAAAGCTGTCGACTGTTCGTTCCAACAGCTTGCACTCACCCAACCGGAAACGTTGGTGTCCCACCAGCCATCCCATTAAATTGATCGACTACGTACCCTGCTCCAAATAAAGAGCCTACTGAGCCGTGAGCGACGACTACATATGTACACCACCTAGCCCATCAACCCCCCTCCGTCATCATCGTACATTCTTTGTTCAACCACGCCTGCAACCGCCCATAGCGAACCGTTTCGCCGTTAGATCTCGCCTGCCGTCTTCCGAAACCAGCATCGCTAGCTTCCGATTCCACGTCCATCGCATCGCATCTAGCGATGGCTGGAGTTTATAGAGAGTCGACCCGCGTCTACCGGGACCGAGCCGACTCAACCTCATCCGATGAAGGCGGATACAAGAGAACAACCGTCCGCCGTTACAAAGTCGCCCCTAGCCGTGTTGAAACCATCGAGAGGGTTGAACGCGAGCGTGTAGAGCTCGACGACGACGATCGCCGATCACGATATTCCAACTATCCTCTGCGTACTTCCGGCGAATTTCCCTACGCTGAGCGCCCACGCTCCGCCTTTGACTCCCGGAGTCAGGTTGTCGAACGCCAAGTCATTGAGCGCGAGCGCGAGGTCGACCCCTACAGGACCGACTCGCGCAGCGTCATCTACGAGAAGGACTACGAGCGGGAGCGCCGCTTCGACGACACTCGCAGCGTCATCGAAGTTGAGCGTGATCGCGAGTGGGACCGTCGCTCCAACCGCCCGTGGGATCACCACCACCACCACCACCATCACCATGGCGACACCGAAGTCGTCGTGGATAAGCGTGTAGAGCGTCGTGAGGATGGCGACGTTCAGGTCGAGAAGCGTATCGAGGAGTACCGAGATGACCATGGCGGCGCAGAGGTCGAAAAGTACCGTAAGGAGACCGAATATTACTCCCCCGTCAGCCCCCCGCCTATTCCGCAGCCCGTCATCATTCGACAGAAGGCTCCTGAACCCCAGCAGATCATTGTTCAGGAGGCTCCTCCGCCCGCTCCCATTGTTCTTCCCCGCCAAGAACCAAACATCGTCGTCTTGAGAGAGCGCGAACAACCAATGGTCCGCCGCGACCCCCGAGAGGATGAGTACTATTACCGCCGTGAGACCAAAACTGTCGGCCGCCACCGGGACGATCGCGAGTACTACTACGACCGCCGAGGACGTGGCTACGCCAGCGATGAGGAAGATTACCACTACAAGAAAACCATCATTCGACGCGAGAGAAGCAACAGTTCTGACCACCACCACAAGCGCCACCTTGCTGAGGGTGCCCTTGCCGGAGCTGGTATCGCTGCTCTTGCTGCAAGCCGTAGAGACAGCCACGGTGAGCTCCCTGTCAATCGTGGAAGCAAAGTGCTTGCTGGTGCCGCGCTCGGAGGTCTGGGCACTGAGATCATCCGGCGTGCGCGTAGCGCGTACGAAGAAAACTATGGGGATGACTACTATGACCGTCACCACGGATCTCGATCTAGATCACGCAGCCGCAGCTCCAGGATCAAAACTGGTCTTGGTATCGCCGCTGCTGCTCTTGCGGTAGCCGGTGCCGCCAAGTATATGCAAAGCAACAAGATTGAAAAGGAAGAGGCGAACCGCGGCCGAAGCCGTGGCAGAGGCTACTCTGTCTCTAGCTACTCGGTGTCTCGATCCCGCAGCCGCAGCCGCAAGAGCCGCAGCCGTTCTGTCGCCAAGGCTGCCGCCGCGACTGCCGCCGCCGCCGGTTTGGTGAAGCACTTCCGTGATAAGTCCAAGTCCAAGTCCCGTAGCCGATCGCGGTCCAAGTCTCGTCTCAGAACCGGCGCGGAAATTGCAGCGGCCGGCTTAGCCGGAGGCGTCGCCAGCAAGATCTACAAGAATCGCAAGGACAAGAAGGAGCGCGAACTTGAGCGCGAACTGAGCGATGAGGAGTATGAGGAGGATCTCCGACGGGAGCGGCGGCGCTCACGTCGTCGGTCGCGCAGCAGGTCCCAGGCCCGCTCTCTATACTCGGAGCCGCGCAACGCTGATACCGAGCTAGGCTTAGTTGAGTACGGAACAGCTCCGCTGCCGTCCGAGCCGCCCTACCCGCCGGATGACGGGTATGAGTCTGCAGCGAACGAGAGGCGACGCCGTCGACACCGGGATGGACGCGATGACCCCGAGCCGGCACAGAAGAGAAGCAAGAGTCGATTGAGGGACATGGCGGCGGCAGCGGTCGGGACAGGGGCTGCTGCTATTGGTATCAAGCAGTATCAGAAGAAGAAGGAGAAGGAAGAGGATGATAGGAGATCGAAGGAAAGGAGCGCACGATCCCGTTCTCGTGATAGGTCAATCTCACGCGACAGAGCCTATTCACGGGATCGGGCTTCAAGGGACCGAGCTTCAAGAGACCGCGCCACTAGCGGAGAACGCCCACGAAACAGGGAACGTGAGCGGGACCGTAGACGTGAGTCCCGAAGTTGAACGTCTCTGTGAACATTGTACTGACAACTCGACAGGATACGAAGATGATGCTCGAGCCGGGCACTATGATGACTACAGTCGTCCCCCGTCGCCACCCCACGCGTCGGGCGGCTCGTACTACCCAACGGCGACTGGTGCTGCTGCGGGCTTCACTCAACACCCCAACATTTCGACAACGAACTTGCGGGATCAATACCCGCCGTACCCTCAAGATTACGGACCACCGATGGGACCGTCTCCACCTATGGCCACGGGCGGCGCTAGTGGATATCCTCCGCCTCCGCCCGCGGGAGGTCCTCCTCCGGCAGGCGGCCCGCCGCCCGGAACGAGGTTCGGCCCTGACCATGTGAGTGAAGCCAAATCTCGTAGCGCCTCACCGCAAGATGCCCAGCCAGTCTCTTTGGGTCCTGAGGGTGGGTCGATCTGATCGTTATCTCATTTGTATCTTTACTGCTTTTGTGACGTTGACTGACATCCTACAGATGGTGTAAAATGGCGAGAGCGTGCCAAACAATTCATACCGCCCGAGGCCCTTTCTCGATCTCGTTCTCAATCGCAACCTCGCTCGCGGTCTGTATCACCGTCATCTTCCTCTGTCTCCAGCGCAGATTCAGTCAAGCGCCCACACTCTGCTTCAAAATCAGTCTCCTTCATCCCCTTGTCTCCTAAATCGTCACAGACTATGCATCGGCATCGTCAGGAACAAGAGGTTAATGCGGCTGAAGAGGAAGAGAAGGAGAAGGAGCCACCTTCTTTGAGTGAGGCGCAATTAGCAACCATCCGGCCCGTCCTCAACCGCCGACGCTCCTCGTCGGACCCCTCCGCCAATCATCCACTCATCCGCCAGAAGAGGCGTGGCATGGAATTCCCTGTGATGGACTCCGATAGTGAAGTAGAGGTGCTTCCCGATCGCTTTGACACTCATGGACGTCCTCTGAACGGTAGCACAGGTGCAATGAGATGGCGGCAAGGCAACTTTGAATCTCGGCCCCGCAACGGCAACGGGTGGCACACGAGCGGTGCATGGGCCGTCGGCGGCACGGATGATGATTCAGTCCAAAAGATCGCGAGCAACATCGAAGGCATGATTAGCGGGCATGGAAGCTGGAAGAGTCTCTTGAAGGAAGTGGTTGGCGTTGTGCAAGAGGTGCAGCATGGGGAACAGCGAAGGATAGAGGACGATACTGATGAAGATGAGGATCACGGCCTAAGACGACGAAGAAGGAGGAGGAGGAGGAGGAGCGGATAACGACTTATGACGTTGCGACTTTTTCCTTTTCTTTCCTTATATGACATTCATATGTTTGGATCTAGACACGATATGATGGGCGATGTAACGACTCATGACTTTACTTAAGCACTTAACGAATGAGACGGTTGATAGACATGGATACATCACAGCAAATGGACTATTTGAATCTCTCATACGCCTCTTGAATGACAAGCAACGTGAAGGAGCAAACATACCGAGTAAGCAAACATCCTGAATAGGCAAAGTTTGGAATGGCAAGCAGTCTCAATCTCGATCAACATACTGAAAGACATCAAGGGCAAACATTCCGAAATGAGGGAGTCTTGACATTACGGCCGTCTATTGTTCTATCACACACATCGTCTACATCTCATCATAACTCGTCGTGCACAGGGGGCTTCTCCGGCCTTCCGCTGTCCTTGTGCAAGTCGACGGCAATCTTGCCGCGCCACTTTTGGAACACGCTCCACATCTCCTTCTCCATCCCGCTCTCCATCTGGTCTGGCAGCACCACCACGTAGTCCACAAACAGGTTGCCAAACTCCGTCTTGTGGTAGACGCTGTCGCCGTCCTCGTGGAACTTCGGCATACCCTCGCTCTGCACGGTCTCCACGTGTCCCGGCTGCACAACCTGGCCCCTCTCCCTTCCCAGCTTGACCACATGCCCGTCGAGGTGCGTCAGGTTGCGCGTCCAGTCTCCCATCCACGCCTCGCGCAGAGACAACACCTCAGTCCAGTACAAGTCATCCCCCTTGCGTCTGAAGAACGTGCCGTCGACCTTGTCGGGGTTATCCGTGCCCAGCTCAGGCTCCTTCTCCGACAGCGTGACGACCAGGTTTCCGGCCACGTAATCCGGGCTCGCGTCGGCCTCGTTCTCGTACACGATCTGGCTATCCCTGCCCGCGCCGCGCGCGACCGTGAGCTGCACCGTCGTGGGCTTCCGCACCACGCGCGCGCCGCCGCACGTGTGGCACTTGTGCTTGATGCTCTGCCCGCGGCCACCGCAGGCGTCGCACTGCATCTGGACCTGCTGGTACATGCCCGGCGCGAGCTGATGCTTGACGATGCGCACGCCGCGGCCGCCGCAGACGCCGCACGTGTCGACGGTGCCGTCGGCGGAGCCGGTGCCGTCGCAGTCCTCGCAGATGTGCTGCTTGTCCCACTGGAACTCGGTGTTGATACCGTTGTAGAAGTCGCGCAGGGCGATGCCGATGCGCACGTTGACGTCCTGGCCGCGGCGCTGGCCTTGGCCGCCAAAGTGGCCGCCGCCGCCGAAGAAGCGCGAGAAGACGTCGAAGGGGTCGTGGCGGTGGAAGCCGCCGCCGCCCTGCTGCTGCTGCTTGAGGCCCTCGTGGCCGTACTGGTCGTAGATCTTGCGGGTCTCAGGGTCGATGAGGGCTTCGTAGGCTTCCGAGACTTCGACGAACTTGTCCTTTGCGGTTTCGTCGCCACTGTTCAGGAAAAAGAGACGAGGTTAGCTTCTTGATGGTGTCTGGTTATAGGAGGGGGAGAGGGAAATAGCGTACGGGTTCTTATCGGGGTGGTATTTCTTGCTAAGTTTGCGGTAGGCGGATTTGATCTCGCGGTCGGAGGCGGACTTGCTGATGCCCAAGACGTTGTAGTAGTCCTCGACACAGAGGGCGATTTGCACAAGGCATAGGAGCAGCAGCAGCAGCGCTGCCCCGCGGAAGAGGAACATCGTGGGTGTACTTCGAGGGTGTGTATTAGTGGTCGAAAGGTTTAAAATGCGGAATGGCTTGAAATAAAAAATCACACCGTTCACGGTAGTGAGGTCGCCCAATGTTTCCAAGTCCTTGAAGGAGTGACTCAAAGGAAGGAAAGGACTGGTCGTGTGAGAGGAAGGGGGAGGTGAGTTACGGAGAAGGAAGACTTTGAAAGATATCAAAGAAGGCGAGCGCAATTGACCAGCTGCTTGAAATGCAAGTTCCAACGTGTTAAGAAGGGGGAGCTGGGAGGTACGATAAGAAATGTTATCAGAGACTCTTGATTGGATGGCATTTGAATGCAGCCCGCCCCATAGCGGAAATGTGGGGACTTTGAGTTCAGACGACATGCAGCGCGACAGAGACGTCAGAAACGTCCAAGTTGAGGCCAATCTCGGATGGGCACTTGTTTGCCCTATTGTTTCATCTACCATTTGATTCCTGCTCCATTCTCGGTGGAATCCCCGATCAAAGGATACAAACACAGGTCTCGGAGTACCGAGTTATTGGCCAGAAGCCTGCCGTAAACCGACCGCGACGATGGCGTCAAAGAAGTACGCCTTCCTGCCGATGGAGGACGACGAGGTCGGCCCCACGAAAGTCGTCAAGGAGAAGAAGAAACACAAGTCGCGCCACCGCGATCGCTCGCGCGAGAGGGAGAGAGACCGCGACCGTAGCGAGAGGACGTCCCGCCGCCGCTCTCGCTCACGATCACCGGCCCGCCCGTCGAAACAGTATCGCAAACGAGACACAGACAACGACGACAGGTGGGCGGACGAGGAGCCGCCATCGGAAGGGGAAGAAGATGTCGACGAGGAGCCCGAGTTTCAGGAGTCTGCGTCGAAGCGCGTCAAGCTCAGCCACGACGACCGAGATCGCGAACGAGATCGCGAACGAGATCGCGAACGAGATCGCGAACGAGACCGCGAACGAGATGAGGACTTGTCGGACGGCGCGCGCGAGGAGCTGGAGCGGCAGCGCGATATCGAAGAGCGCGAGGCGTTTTCGAAACGGTTGAAGGACAAGGACGACAAGAGAAGCAAGGGCTCAGACAGCAGGAGGCTGCCGGACGCGGCGGACCGCAAGGCGACGATGGAGGATCTGAGGATGAAGAGTCGGCAGATGTACCTCGGGAAGCGAGAGGCCGAGAAGCTTGCCCTGCTGCGGAAACAGGTCGCTGAAGAGACGGCGGAGCTGAGGAGCGGCGCGAGGTTGTCGGAGAAGGAAAAGGCCGAGTTCGCCAAGAACCGCGAGATTTTGAGGTTAGCGGAGGAGAGGTTGAAGATTGACGACCACAAGGACGGGTACTACATTCCCGAGGACTACATTACGGAGAAGGGAAAGATCGACAGGAAGAGGAAGGAGGATGCCATGTACAAGCGATACGTGGAGAAGGACGAGTACGGCCAGGAGAAGTTCGTTACGGAGCACGAGGAGTGGGAAAGGGAGCAGGCGACCAAGGCCAAGGCGCAAATCCAGAGGTCAGAGAGGGAGAATGACGACTACGCGTATGTTTTGGATGAGGAGCAGTATATCCAGTGGAATCTGGGATCAAGTTTGCCTGGGGAAGGCAAGCTGACCAAGGAGCAGCAGTTCCTTGCGGCGCAGATTGAGGCAGCCGAGAAGAAGCAGCTCTCGATCCAGGAGACGAGGAAGAGCTTGCCGATTTACGCCTACAGAGACGACTTCCTCGCGGCGATGGAAAAGTTTCAGATTCTGGTCATTGTCGGAGAGACGGGCTCCGGAAAGACGACGCAGTTGCCGCAATACCTGCATGAAGCAGGATATACGAAAAACGGGCTAAAGGTCGGGTGCACGCAGCCCCGCCGTGTCGCAGCAATGAGTGTTGCAGCACGTGTGGCGGATGAAGTAGGTGTCAAGGTCGGTCAGGAGGTTGGATACTCGATCCGTTTCGAGGACAACACCAGCGACAAGACTATTCTCAAGTACATGACCGACGGCATGTTGCTAAGAGAGTTCATGACGGAGCCCGATCTCGCCGGATACTCCGCCATCATGATTGACGAAGCCCACGAGAGAACGGTACACACCGATATTCTACTGGCTCTGGTCAAGGACCTGGCGAGGGAACGGCCCGACCTCAAACTCCTCATCTCATCGGCGACGATGAACGCCGAAAAGTTTGCGGCGTATTTCGACGACGCGCCCATCTACAACATCCCCGGCAGACGGTACCCCGTCGACATCTACTACACACCCGCCCCTGAAGCAAACTACCTCGCAGCAGCCATCACCACAGTCTTCCAGATTCACACCACGCAAGGAAAAGGCGACATCCTCGTCTTCCTTACGGGTCAAGATGAGATCGACGCAGCGGAGCAGCAAATCGCCGACACGGCGAAGAAGCTGGGCTCCCGCATCAAGGAGCTCGTCATCTGCCCCATTTACGCCAACCTCCCCTCCGAGCTGCAAGCCAAAATCTTTGAACCGACACCAGAGGGCGCGCGCAAAGTGGTCCTTGCCACGAACATTGCCGAGACGTCGTTGACAATCGACGGCATCGTCTACGTCATCGACCCGGGCTTCGTCAAGGAAAACGTCTACAACCCGGCCACCGGCATGGAAAACCTCGTCGTGACGCCGTGCTCCCGCGCCTCCGCCAACCAACGTTCCGGCCGCGCAGGCCGTGTCGGCCCCGGCAAGTGCTTCCGCCTCTACACAAAGTTTGCCTACATGAACGAGATGGACGAGTCGCCCATGCCCGAGATCCAGCGCACGAACCTCAACGGCGTCGTCCTCCAGCTGAAATCCCTCGGCATCAACGAGCTGCTCGACTTCGAGTTCATGGACCCGCCCCCGACGGAGGCCCTCATCGGCGCCCTCAACAACCTCTTCGCCCTACAGGCCCTCAACCACAAGGGCGAGCTCACCAAGATGGGCCGCCAGATGGCCGAGTTCCCCACGGACCCCATGCTCGCCAAGGCCGTCCTCGCCGCCGACAAGGAAGGGTGCGTCGAGGAGGTCCTCTCCGTCGTCTCCATGCTCTCCGAGGCCTCCGCCCTCTTCTTCCGCCCCAAGGACAAGAAGATCCACGCCGACTCCGCCCGCGCCCGCTTCACAATCAAGGACGGCGGCGACCACCTCACCCTCCTCAACATCTGGAACCAGTGGGTCGACGCAGACTTCTCCCCCATCTGGTCCCGCGAGAACTTCCTCCAGCAGCGCTCCCTCACCCGCGCCCGCGACGTCCGCGACCAGCTCGCCAAGCTCTGCGAGCGCGTCGAGGTCTCCCCCTCCACCTGCGGCTCCTCCAACCTGACACCCATCAAGCGCGCCCTCACCGCGGGCTTCTTCCCCAACGCCGCCCGCCTCCAGCGCTCCGGCGACTCGTACCGCACCGTCAAGAAGAACGCCACCGTCTACGTGCACCCGTCCTCCGTCCTCATGGGCGTCGACCCGCCCATCCGCATGCTCGTGTATTTCGAGCTCGTGCAGACGACCAAGGAGTACATGCGCAGCTGCATGCCCATCGAGGCTAAGTGGCTCGCGGAGCTGGCGCCGCATTTCTACAAAAAGGGAGACGTCGAGGCGTTGGAGGAGAAGAAGATGCCCAAGAGCCGGAGCTACGATCGGTAGTTTCTTTCTCGTCGTTCAGGTGGCATGGCATATAGATGGTTCACGTCAGGCATGGCAAGTACTCACGGTGCAATGATGTTTAAAGGGTATAAATTGAATATCATATCTGGATGACCACAGCCATCCCCCATTGGACAAATGATCTCCTTCGTGTGTTGTTCCGATGAACGGAATCCAATTACTAAAGACGTCACAGCCGACCTGCAATACAAGATGAGACCGTCTAATTTCCCTGTACCTGCGCGGCCATCCCTGTGTACTCACATCTCCTATCGAAGACGATAGTTGCGACGACGATGACAACAACCATAGCAATAACGATAGCGATAACGACGACGGTAGGGTAGAATACAGCCACAGGAAAAGTAGTCGCTCTAGTGCAGGAAAATGAGGCGGTCTCTAGCAACGTTTGTGATCTCAAAGCCGCCATTGCCCACAGTTCCATCAATGACCATCTCGACTAACGCGCAGATGATCTTAAAAGAAACCCTAGACTGACATGTCAAATGAAAAGAGGCCGCGCCGCGCCACGCCGTCCCACGTCACTCACGCAAAATCTAGACAACGTCACTCACGCAAAATCTAGACAAGCGTTAGAAGCGTCTTTCACATGCTAGATCAGCCAATAAACCCCGCGCCTCACGAGATCTAGTCACATTTCCAGGTTTCATTTTGGGGGGGCACAAATCCAGAAAGAAGTAAAAATAGTTCGAGGTCGCGTCAAACAATCTTGAGCTTTGCATTGCTTTCGTCAAGGGAGGCCACATGAAAATTCCCACACTACGTGAATCCAAGCGCTTTAGGATCAGAAATATTTTCACCTCCCAAACCTGTCCGAACCACCCTGGTTTCCCATCACATTTTCAGCGATAGAGTTGAACTCCCTCTTTAGCGCAACCCCATACAAGTTCTCTGGACGAGGTTGACACGAAGTGAATAAGACGGTCGGAAACAAAAAAGCAGCAATTTGACAGTATTCCCCCAACCCGCCCAAAAGTTCAATGAGACAGCCGCCCCGGATGACATGGCTGCTCGCTTGCATAGGAAGAAAAAAAGCGTTTGCGTGAAAGCGAGAAAAAAGTAGTTCGCATGAAAAAAACTTCCACTTTGGTATCAATGGTTTCTCCGTTTGCCTCCGACTCCGTACCAGTAAATTTGTAGTGTTTTGCAGCGCTTCGTCATCTTTTTTCCCTTTGTCGATAAATGCGTTTTTTTTTAACGTGACGGCCCCTCAATCGGGCTCGTGGGCGAGCTCCGGACCCCGCTTAGATCCGTGCTCCCCGTGTGTCTGAGCACCTGCGACATGGTCTCAATGTTGAGGTCGCCGCTCATGTTCAGGTTGTGATGCGACGAGATGGGGCTTCCAACGGGCTTGCGCGCCGGGGACATTTCCAGTCCCTTGATGGACCCGGGGTTGCTTGTCGGCGGGGAGGTGGCCGGCTGCGACGAGACAGGCGAGCGGATGGGAGACGGCGACCGGGCGTTGACTGATGACAGCGAGGTCAGACCTGCGACGTGGATCGACTCCCGAGAGCCTGCAGCACCTGCATGTCCGCCCTGCTCGGCTTGCACGACGTCGGCAAAGGAGATGAAGCTGAGACGGCGGACGTCAGCGTTCTCGAGCGAATTGTAATTCGATGCGTCATCGCGGTCGGCAAATGCGCGCAATTCTTCAGTCCAGGATGCGGCCATTGAGTCGGAGGCGTGCGGGGTGCCGCCGTTGGCGCCCGTGACGGCGGAGCGGCGGGCTGGTGCTGAGCGTGGGTGACGATTTCGACGCTGTCCGGGTCGAGGTGGTCGTCCGTGATGGCTTCCGAGGATGCATCGAGGACCGGTGGGATGTGGTTCTCCGTCTGGATGTGCGACGGGATGGCGGGCGATTGCGGCTTGATTGACATGTTGTCGACGTCGCGCTCGAAGATCTGCGAGCCGGCTGGTGATGGCAGGCGTGGGGAGCTGGAGATGCCACGGCCTGGCGACGAAGGGTGCACGGTGGTAGACCTGGCTGATGCTCTGGAGGGGTCCCTTGACAAGGACGGATTGCTGGTGACGGTCGAGGCAGGAGGCTTGGCGGATGACGACTTGTTGGAGGCGTTCGAGTCCTCCTTCTTCTTGCCGATTCCAAAGAGTCCCTTCACCTTGCTCTTCACGTCCTTTTTGGAGGCATCGGATGCTGGCTCGTTATGGCTCGAGGGGCGCGGTGTCGCATCACCACCTAATGTGTCGACAGCGGCGGCGGCGATGGGGTTCTGGGGGGAGATGCTGGCTCCCGCGGCAGCAGCAGTGACCGGAGCTGGTTTCCACTAGAGACTCATCGTGAAATGTGCTTGATTTTGGGCGATAGATTTGTTGCTGCAGAGGTGGTTGTGATTGTTGGAAGTTCAATGTCTTGTAGTTGGGTTTGCTGATAAGGCGCAAATGTAAATCACTGGCGGGAGTGACCAAGGTTTATGGAGAATGTTCCAAGCAGGGACCCTGACGTTTTGACGTTATTATGTAGGCCGGGGAGGAGAGGGGGAGCAGGAACGGATTCTGGGACGGGACAGGAAAACAGGTGGTGGGTGGACAATAGATTGGCTTGGTGACCCTGTGACCCTGACGTCGATTCCCGCGATTCGCCCTTTTTGGGTCACAGCAAGGGAAGGGGAAAGTGGAAGGGGTTCGACTTGGGGGTGTGTAGTGTGGTGTACAAGTGCGGTGATTGTCGCAGGAGCGGGCATCAGCATCAGTGAGCGTCCAAGGCCAGCGGCAGAGATCCCTCCCTAGCAATAGACCCGACACTTGATACTTTTGACACGCTTCAGAACGGGGGCGGGTGATGTTATCGAGATGCACATACCAGAAGGGTAAAGAAGGACGAGGACAGGAAAAGGCCGCGACTGGATGTCTTCGTACGGCCTGCCTGCAATGGGCGCAGCTCCTCCCCTGCGTGCGGGCTTGGAATTGGAAGGGGACTAGCCGATCGAGAATGGGATGATTTACACGGGCGTTCGTTGGTTCGTGAACGTGTGAGAGAGACCAAGTCAGGTGTCACTTTTTGGCGATGCCGGCTTTGGTGTGTTCCGGCTCTGTCCAATTGTCTCTGATGGGACGGTCGGTCGGGATTCGCTGTTGGTAGCTTGTCTGTCGCAAATCGCAGAGGGGAGAGGGGAAGAAAAAAAGATTGACCCGGTCTTTGGGTATCTTGAGTGAGGCGAGGAATGAGGGTCCCTTGAAATGCAGCAGCGAGCTATTGTGTCTTCACTGTGGGTGTCTTGTGGTCCTGTGTGCTGACTGACGAAGCTGGAGACGCGGGTGACGCAACAGTGGAAGCGACTCGCAAGCAGATTGGCGGTTGGTGTTGCGTGCCCCTGCTTGCAGCGAGCGAGCGTGCCGTGTGGGTTCGTCGGGGTGAGGTGTGCTGATGGGCGGCCCAGGCCTAGACTGGTGACTTGTGGGTGGTTGGTTGGTGGAGTGAGTGTCTCTTCACAGTCCACGTCTTTTGCAGGGTGAGTGGATGAAAATAGTAGGCGAGGTCACGGGTGCGGTCGCCTGGCTGTTTGTTCTAAGCAAGACATGCACGAGATAAATGCTTGTGTATGCGTTGGAGAGACGGAAAGATGGACGCAGAGAGCATTCGGCAAGAGAGGAGAGCAAAGTTGATCCAAGACGGAAGGAAGGAAGGGGGGGACACGAGCGAGCTATTATTTCAGTCAGGAGGAGCTTTGATCTGTCAGGTCGCGCTTGTCACTCCTTCCTTCCTGTCTATCTGTAGTTGCATAGGTTAGGTTCGTACCTGTCCTGTCACAGCCAGGTCCTCTGCTACCAACGAAGGGTCCGTAGTCGGGCTGTTTCTTCTTACTGGCGTGTTCCTTCTGAGGCGTTGAGCTAGGTGCCCGTCGCTAGGTAGGTGGGCAGGTAGCAAAATCGTCCGGTAGGGTCACCCGTCATCCTTCAACCCGTCACCGCACCGCACGCACGCCCTGGCAGCAATGGCAGCTTGTGAAGAAGGAAGAAAAAAGGGGGCCCATCACGCACCCCGTAATGTTGTTTAGAGTTCGGGCATTGACGTGATGCGCAGGCCAGTGACATGCTCGCCTCTGCTGACCCTCATATTCCACCAAGTATCTTGGTCCAAGTTGCCAAGTACGGCCTCATCCACAACAAAGATACCTTACCACAGAGAGCTTCCCCCGTCCAAAGTCTCCGTATCCGATGCCCAACACATGTGCTCGAGTGCGATCCGACATCCCGCAGGTGCCAGGCCATAGCTCAGGCACTCGTCGTCGCCCTCGTCGTGCCCAAGGTTAGCCTTTGGGCAGGCGGTAGGTACAGCTAGCCGACTGCCATATATTCCCTCGTCAACTTAGTCACCCCGATGCCTCCGTTGGGGCCCGAACCCGGGAAAGGGCTCAGGGGTGATCACTTTCGTTCTTCTTACTAGCCTCCAAACGAACCTATGTCATGACTAACTCGAGTCCCCTCTCTCGACTTCCAGCCGTCCCGTTCACCAGAGCCCAAGTTCCTGACACCTGTAGCCCCCTTTCGTGCTTCGTATTCATCTCATAGCTATGGCACTTACAACACGCCGACGAATGGATACGCGGGGAAGCGAACGACCTCGAGCGCCCTGCGTCGCTGGCGTGTATCGAGTCCAGGCGGGCGGCTTTTACGTGGGCTGATTGTCCGTGTGTTTTTTCGGCCGGCCGGCCGCCGCCTCACAGCCCGTCTCGAACGCGTCCTCAACTTTGCTTTTTTGGACGCGTCTCTCCATGTTCTAATTTGTTCCCTTTTCGCATACCTCATTTCCCTTCTTTGCTTCTGCCAACCCGGCATGAACTTTCGCCCGTGTGAGAACTTCCCTCCGTTGTCTTGCCCCGTCAGTCGCCAAGTGACGCATGCATCCTATTTGGCTAGCTCCAAGATTTGGACCCTGCCTGTGACCCCCTCCTTTCTTGTAATGCGAAAAAACAAAACGAAAATCTAATGGTACACAGAGATCCAATGTCTTAGACAACAACGCGTGCGAGGGGCCGCGTTTCCTTTCCTCGGGGTTCTATTGTTCTCATGCTCCGTTGACGCTATTGATTCAAAACATCATGCCTTGGGAAACACCCGTTGGCATCGGCCCCAAAGTGGAGGGCTCGCAAGCCAAAAAAATGGCGGATGGTGATTTGTTTGTGTTGGCGGCCTTTTTTCATCTGAACAGGGGACGCCCCTCTGAGTCGTTTATTCGATGGAAGCTTCGTTTTACGGGGCCCCTTGGGAGGCTCCCGAAGCCGAAGGTTTCTTTGCTTCAGACTTACAGCTCCATCTACCTCAGACGGGGATTCGGGGTGTTTCCCAAAGGTTCGAACAGCCACATCATCTCCGGGTCTTTAGGGCGGTTGCTTCAGAGATGTTGCGTCAGTCAACGGACATCCATCCCTGGGGGCGTTCGACACCTCTCTCTCTCTCTGCTGCTGCTGCCAACTTCAAAGCTTCCCCTTCCCTGTTTTCTCTGACCTTATTTCCTTTTTTTCCCCTCCCCCCAATAAGATCCTTTCCTACTTTGGCTTTACCGCTATTGTTGCCTATCTACCGTCAGCCTCGGTCCCGCGGCGTCCCCACGGGATCACAGTCACAATCACACATATCGAGGTGCCTACCTATGTGACGGTGAAAAAAGATAGGGCGGTTCTATGGGGCCGTCCAACGCTGCTTGAAATGCCGCCCGACGACTGCGATGACGGAACCCACCTCCTCTTCCCAGAACCAGGACCCTTTCCGGGCTGCGCTCCCAGCATTGCCTGCGCCCCTCCCCGCGAATCCCTGTGTTAATCGGGCTTTCCGCCGCCTTGCACATGATTGGCGCCCTACAAGGCACGTCACTGCGCCCAAGGTCCTTTTTTTCCGCATGAACAATTCCATGGCATGAATAAACAGTCATCGACGCAGAAAATTTTCAAAAGGGGTCCAACGACTGGGCTATCTTGGGCTAGGCGTTCCAACACCTTCCGTTGGGAACTCTTGCAAGTGCCCTTTGCATTCTTCAAGCCCCTGGCCAAAAAGAACCGGCCCTGGCCCCAAGTCCAAGTGCAAAGGGGCCTTGCCTCTACGGCAGTAGCCAGTGACTAAACCCCTTGCAACGGTCGACCGGTGCAGGGTATATTCCCAAGATAGTAACAAGACCAAGAAACCAGAGAAAGAAAGAAGAACACCTCCGCCTAACCCGACGCTTCGCCGTCGCCGCACCGCGGTAGCATCTGCTAAACCACCAAGCCCGTCCATCACAAGGAGCAACAACCAACATGAAACGAGCCGAACGGAAGAGAGCTTCTCAAGAACCTTTTTTCCCTCCCGCTTGTCCCGCCTGCAGCCTCGTGGTTTCTTTTTCCTCACTGTGATCGACAAAACTCTTTTTTAGCTGTTTTACGAAGACGAAAGAGAAGCGGTAGAAATCGTCGCCCCTCCCTCCGCGGTGTTGACTGCCCGCCTCGCCGGCCGACCGCCGCCGCTGATCCAGGGGTTGGGGGTTGGAGGGGGAGGCTGGACCGCCGACGTCACCGGTTCTTGGGCTGCGCAAGCTGCGTTGGCAACGGAGGGGGGAGAAAGCCAAGGCAAAACCTTGGATTGGGGACCCACCTTCTCGGATCCAGCCGTCTATCGGCAATGCAGGTCGCACGTGTTGCGTCATGTGATGTCTCCGTTGCTAAGCGGCGATCGGGTTATTGCATAACGTCTTGGTCTCAGTGATTCTCTGTGCCCAGTATTAGTAGTTGCAGAAGGTATTGCAAGTGAATATGAGGCCAAATGGCAGAATATCTGTCAATACCTCGAAGCTTATTAGGAAAAAAGGAAAAAAAAACTCATTCTAGAACACTAAAAAGGCTGGGTACCAAAACCAAAATATTGCAAGTGAAGTCTATGTAGTCTGTTCAATGTGAACCATACGCTCTATCATTAGTAGAAATAAGTAGTAGACTGCATGCTAGAAAAAGTATAAACACAAATTGTGGTACAAAATTCCATCCATGCAGCTACGAATTCTTTAGTGAATACCTCTTTTCTTCATTTGCAGATGGAGGTAGCCTCTACTCCGACCATCAGACAGGTTCTGATATACCGCCTTGATGACCTGGTCGGTAACTTTGGTTCGATCTTCTGTCCAGACCGTGGTCCAAAAGCCCTCCCTTTCGTAAAACATTACCGTGAGAAGCGAGTTGTCTACCGGTGCATCCTTGTTTGTCGCCGCCGCTGCGAGCACGTTTTCAGTGATCGTTAAATGGCCCTTTTTCCATCGAAAGAGAACTTCCATGACACCGACGCTGTTGCCTTCGTTTGCTGCTGCTGCTATAAGAACGTTCTCAGTGATAGTAATCTGATGTCGTTTTACGCCAAGGATCAATGCCATCATGTTTTCGTGCGCACCCCCGGTCGGGCTTGTCGCTGCCGCGATGAGAATGTTCTCAGTGATAGCAATTCGATCCCCTCCCAGCTTCAGGAGTAGTCTCATTGCTCGCCAACCATTCATGTTGAAATCATCAGAGTCCCTATCACTCGCTGCTAGTGCTACGAGAAAGTTCTCTGCAATATTGATTTGAGCCGCTTTGCTGTTGAGCAGGAGTTTGATTATGTTCCCAAAATCTCGCCAGTCACGTGCCATTGCTGCTTTAAGACATTTATCGGTGACGCTGATTTGATTGTCGCTGCGCTCAAGCAGAACCTCCATGATACTCTTGCCGCAGTACTCATTCCCCGCTGCAGCTATCAGGAGGTTTTCGGCCATTGTAGCAGGCTTTCCTTGCGTGTCCAGTACAAACGCCACTGGTTCCCATCCCCGAGCTGATATTACGAACGCAAGCAGAAACTCTTCCGTCACGTCGATATACTCTCTCTTTCTGCCAATCATATTTCTCAACATGTCGAAAATTTTATGGTGGCCCCTATTCAAAAAGACTCTTTGCACCACGTCAAGAAATCTTGCGGCAGCCATGGCGTCAGCGCGTTTACTCTCACCAACATCATCGGACGCAACTATGATTGAATGAACTTTCAATATTGCCGAATAATACTGCTCTGTTTCCAGGAGCATCACCGCAGTATTCAGATCATCTGAACTCTCCAAGGCAATGCAAGTCATTGGACTCACACCTCGGGCAATCAGAAACTCGTCGAAGCGGCTTGGGTGCTTCTCTTCTTTCCAGCTCCAGGTAAGCAGAAAGTCGAATTCTGTGTTATTATACCAAGGACCTTCAATTAGCGTCATATGCGCTTCTGTACCGACGGCAATGGCCACAATAGAACAATAGTCCTGGTGTGCTCGGACGATTGTGGGAATTGATCTGCCTTGCAGAAGACAAACAATATCGCCTTGATAAATGCGCTTTGAGGCCCGCTGAAAGGTCCATGATGTGGTCCAAGATGTGAGATAATCATCGAAATCTTGGCTATCGGATTCATGCCGAGCGACGGTTACCAATTGTTGGTCATACCAAGTGTCTTCATTTCGCACTGAATGCACTACGCCTATAACACGGCCTGGAATTGTGACCAAAGCAGTCTGATGCTCGTCAATAGTGGTGACCATCGAGGACTTTGGGAGCAGTGACTTGACAAGGTGAGGAAACAGATCTTTCCATGACATCTGGTAGTTGGGAATCAAGCCAGTTGGCGTGTCGGTGCTCATGCCAAGCAGGGCATAAATCTTGTCTCGACGATCCGTGGCTTCCCGTATATGATGTAACTCTATCAAATATCCGAGAGATGAGATCTGAAGAGACAATCTTTCCGAGGTGTTGTTGACCACAGCTTTGGAACGAAACGTTGCACCCTTAATAAGGTTGACAGTTGACCGGATCCGAGACCGACATTCTTCATCCTCGAGAAGCAGACTCTCTTCCATCCGGTCGATCCCAGAGCAGAAGGCTTGGCCATCAATCTCGGCGAGCTTGCACATGATGAGAACATGCCGGGCAGCAGCAACCTCTTGGAGCACCTGGTTACGTGTTGTTAATCACGCGGTCTGCCTCTTTGCTTACGCTAAGCCATGACTTACCCAAATGCGGCGAAACCACGGTCTCCCAAGTAGTTTCTCGATAACTAGCCGATCCTGCTCGTTCTTAGGAGGCGTTTCCTGTCCGTCGTCAGGAAGGTCTTTCGTCGATCTGCCGGCGGCAGCCTCCAACGCCTGGAGTGCTTGGCGGCCACTGGCTTCCGACTCGCTATCAATGAGGTGATCGCCGGTCACATTCTCAAGCCAGACGATAACACAACTTGCTCTGGCATATATCTCTGCCATAAGTTGAACCTGCAGGCCCTTTTCGTCTAAATCATCCTGGTTGATGCAGATAGCGTCTATCCATATGATCCGTTCGAGGGCAGGGTCTCGGACGCGTTTAAGGGCTGCGTGAAGGTTTTCCGTGACCCGTAAGAAGCCCGCGTCCGTAAAAACAGTCTGACACTTCGTGGGAGAGCCCCAACAATAAGATAGGGCTTCGTAAAGATGGGTTCCTTTTCTTCTTGCGCTAGCGAGAGAATATTCGAGCAGTTGACATCGTATCGGGGCATTGTCGTCTTGGTGTGGACTCAGGCGAAGCAGGCGGATACAGCCGGGCGGCAGACAGCGGTAGTTGTATGCTGACATCGCGCGTAGCCCTTTCCAGTCTACAGGCGTGTATTCTTTTTCTACCAAAGTTGCTGATGTCGAGAGCACGAGCACCAGATGTTCGGGGAGAAGCGGGGTTGGTAGTGGATGCCTAGTATTGACGTTGGGCGCACTCATTTGCGTTTGCCTTACCTAAAACCCCTGTTAGTACGCGATTTATTACCCCTTAATACTACTTTTTACTATCTACGTTAACGCTACTAACGTTAATTAATATACTTTTTAATATAATTTAAGCTTTTTAATACTATTTAGAGCGTAATATATATATAATTTTATAATATTAATATAAAATAATAATAATTATATATCTATATAACTAGTGTAATTATTAAAGCTAGTAGTATTATATAGAAGTAAGAATATCTCTTTAATACTAGGATTCTTATTAATAAAACTAGTAATATAAAAATCTTTTTTATTTATTTTAGTTTTTAAAAAAATAACTATAAAAGAGAGCTTATATTATATTAACTTTAATCTAACTTAAAATAAGTTATTTTTAATAAGATAACTACTATAGAGACTTCTTAGTTAACTATAAAAAGGTTAACTAAGTTTTTAAATAGCTCTAAAAAAATAAAATAAGCTTAAAATATAGGAGGAATAGTAGTTATTTAAACTCTTAAAATAGAGTAAATATAAGAAAAAGAGGGTTTTATACTAGTAATAATATATATAAACCTATAATTATAGTTATTACTTAATAACTTTAGCTATAAATAAACTTTATAAATAATTATTATAACTTATTAGTATTAGAAGTAATAGATAATAGTACTAGTAAAGTTAAAGAGATACTTATAAATCTACTAGAAGTTAATAATACTAAAGCTATTATTAAGACTACTATTAAGCTATAAATTAATCTTATTACTAAAGAAAATAACTTATTTAAAAAGTATTATTTACTATTTTTATTATAATTATTATTACTACTACTACTACTTAATATAAAGCTTTAAATATATATAAAGATTAAAATTATTAGAAATATTATTAAGATATAGCTAGACTTTAAGTTTAAAAGTTAAAACTAAATAACTTCTATTTAGTAGTTAACTATATTATATTAAATATAATCTGAGATTTTAACTATAAATATAAGTTATAATATATTAACTATATTTTTATATTTCTCTCTACTTAAATCTCTTTTACTTCTAGGATAAACTATTAAATAGTATTCTTAAAGGAGATATTCTATTAAGTTTATAATTATAACGCAGCTTCCCTGTAAAAAGACTATAGTAAAATTCACTCTATTCGCAGGTATAATTCTAGAAACACTATATAGGTACTTTAACCTATACCTCTACTAATTAAAGAAAACAATACAGAAATCCTATACGTTCCTGCTAGTAAGTAAAGCTTCTAAACTTTATAAAGACGTACGCGCGCCCTAGCTAAATAGATTAGCTAAATAGTAATAGCGCTAGCTATATAGCGCAGAGCCGAATAGCGTAGTAATATATATAGTAAGGCTAATTATATTAAGACTAAAAAGGTTACTGAGGTTCTTATAGTTTAGAAATACTACTATATAAGAGATAACTTTTTAACTAAAGAGGTTATCTTAAGAAGTTCTTACAGTTAGAAATATAAAAGCTCTACTATAAATAAAGCTTTATACTTATCCCTCTTTTTCTTATTTATTCTATAACTTATAATAAATCCTTTATAATATCTATACTATGTGAAGAATATAAAAATACTAACCTTATACTAAGTATACTCTTTTTTAAAGATAACACTATAGCTATTACTAAGAAGTATAATATCTATATACTAGATAAAAACCTCTTATTTAGTGCGTATACTTTCCCTAATTAGTAGTATATTATCAGGGTAGTACTAAACAGAGCCTTCAAAAATACCCTAAAAATAAACTATATTTACGCTATAATTATAGTAATAATTACTAATAATAAAGGTATTGAAATAGAAGCTACGTAGGTTTCTAGCTATCTTAAGGAGTAGCTCTTCTTTATATAGACCCTCTGTAATACTAAGGCTAAAGTAGCCTAGTAAGGCTTAAATATTAATAAGTACAGCTTATGCTGAACAGAAAGCGTTACTAATAATATCACAGCTATAAAGGTATTAGCCAGCCTGACTAAATAAGAGAACTAATAGCAGATAGCAAAGCAGTAATAGAGATAGTATTAGCAGCATAAGTGATATATAAGAGGATAGGTTAACAGTTTAGTAGTTAGTAATTAAGTAATTATAAACTATATTGTTATTAAAGTGAAGTTGAAGATTATAAGGTTATTTGATATAACTAATAGGTATATATAAGTGCAGCTATAGTTAGGAGAGGTAGTTAGAAACTTAGGAAGTTATCAGGGATTATATAACCAAAGGCTGTGTATATTATCAGGAGGCGTGGAGTTAGGAGGTCTGTTGCTCTAAGTAGGTAAAAATCACTGTGAATAGCTAGAGACTGGAGATATTCTATATAAACCTAGAAAATATCAGAGTATTATAATTATAGCTATTTAAATACCAGTAATAAATTACTAATATTATCTCTAATAATAATAATAAGAATAAGTAACTATAAATTAAGATTCTTATTAATACTATATTAAAACTACTTAATTAGTATATATTAATCTTTATAAGCTATTATTATACCTCTTAGTAGTTATTTTTAGTACTATTTAGTATAAGTTCTATTTAAATAAACCCTTTAATTAAAGTAATACTAGTTTAAAACTCTATTAAAATACTTTTATAATTTAGTATAACCTTATAAACTTCGCACTAAAATAATAACTTTATTAAGCTTATTCTTATTAGGCTTAATAATACTAGTAAGCTGTTATATTAACAGAGGTAGTAAAGTAACTTATTATTAACTAGTAAGTTAAAGTAGAAGAGAACTTAGAATATCTATATAATAATCTAAGCTATATATAGATATAAGTTAGAAGTTAAATATATTAATAATAAGGATAGTATTACTAGTAACTATTATATATCTTATCCTTTTAGCTTAATAGAGCTGCTTTCTTATCTTGAGATTAATAACAAATATCTTATAGCTTAAGTAGAAGCTATAGCTAATAGATTAATTGTTAATATATAACGTCTTAATATAATAATAATAATAATATAAGAATAATCTACTTACTTAAATATTTTATATAAAATAAATAAATAGACTTTTATATATATAACCTTATATAAAAGTGTTTAGTTTATTATAACCTATAACTTTATAAATGCTTATATAATCCCTTATATTATGTAATCCTACTTATATAATTAAGAGCTTTATAGCTTATATTTTAAGTTATCTTTCCTCTCCTTTTTCCCTACTTTAGGATGTAACCTGCTAATTATATTAACTAGAATTATTATAATATATTCCTTTTCTATTAATTATTTATATAAATAAATACCTATAAATGCTGAGGATTGTCACTTTTTATTATAATATATCTCTATCTATAACCCTATACTATATAGGTGTATATACTACGCCCCTGAATACTCTTATACCTGTGCTAATATTAATAACTATTAATAAAGCTCTAGAAGATATTATTATAGATATAACCTTATATTATAATAAATACTTTATTAAGACTAATTCTAAGCTATAGAGTAAAATTATATTAAAGTTAAGAAGTAATAGAAGTAGTAGAAATAGTAGAAGTAGTATTAATAAGTTTAATCTACTTTCTTATTTAAATATTATAAACTAAGTTAATATCTTATTACTATTACTATACTATAACTATATACTACTAAATTTTCCTTTCTATAACTATACTCCTACTTAGTTATTATTATTAATACTACTACTAATAAAACTACTATTAATACTACTATATACTAAGAAGTAGGATTTACTAATTTTATCCTCTTTACTACTTATTCCTTAGATTAAGTTTATACTATAACTTCTTTATAAATATATATAGTATCTATAGAGAATAAAAGAAATAGAGATAATAAATAGGATACTAATCTCTATAGTACTCTTAAAACTATTTTATAAGCTTATTTTTAACTTAAATCCCTCTAAAAAGTATTAATAGATTAGTTTAATAAGAATAATATCTTTATAAGTATTATAGAAGTAATTAGAAGCTAAATTAAGTAGTTCCTACTTAAGTAGAATATTATAGATTTAATAATAGACTATAGTTTATATTTACTACTTTATATTATTAAAAGCTAACTAATTTTTTAGGTAGATAATATATTACTTCTTACTAATACTATTAATTAAGATCTTCTTACTAAAATAACTAATAATATTCACTTTTTTACTATATCTCTTACCTAATTACTTAATAATAATAATAATAATAATAATAGTAAGCTTTAATAAGTAAAGAGAGGTTTTTTCCTACTTCTTTATTTAAATATAAAGATCTTAACTTTAATAACTAGTAGTAATTTATCTAATAAATAGGATATACTTCTAATACTATAGCTAAAGAGAAATATACTATAATTAAGGTATTATAAAGCTAACTAACTATTAAAATTAAATTTTTTATATTAATATTATGTTATTTTAAGTAAAAGAAGCCTTTAATAGTATTAAAGTTAAATATAACTACAGCTATAAACTTAACTTTATAGTAAGCTCTCCTCTCTATTAATATCTTTAGCTATTTTAATATAAATACTATAGTAATAAAAATGATTTAAGATAGTATTAGTATAGCTAGCTATATAGATAGTATAGTTATAAAGAAAGTTAGTAAAGAAAGTATTAGTTACTTTAAGTTATTTAAATTATATAAATTACTTCTATAAGTAGCTTTTAAGGTTTCTAAAAAATACTTTAATAAGGTTAAAATCTAGTAAATATATAAGTAAGTAGAGTAACTTAATACTATACTCTTAGTAAGCTTCTTCTAACTACTTTATATTATATTATACTATATTATCTATAACTAATACTAACTTTAAGCTAAGAAATACTTCTATTTTTAGTAATATAAAGTTTTTAACTTAAAATAAAAAGCTATTAATATCTATATATCTAAGATAAATAATATAATTAAGAAGACTATTAATAGTAAGGGCTAGTAAGATATAATACTATATACTTCTTTTTAGAATACTCTACTTTAATAGCTTTATACTTTTTAGTATCTAACTTATATATCTAGTACTACTTTAATAATTAATACTACTCTTATTAATAAAAATAAATATATTAGTAGTATAGTTATAGATTAATATAATATATACTTCTTATATAGCTTAATTTTATTATTAAGTAATATACTAAATCTTCTTCTTCTTCTACTAGATTTTTTTAAAGTAGTAAGAAATTACTAATATAGATATAAATAAATTAAACTCTTCTTTAAAAAAACCTTAAACTTTATTAAAGTAGTAGTTAGCTTTATTATATAAAAGTTTAAAAATTACTTCTTTATAGATTAGTATTATTTTATAATACTTAGACTTTATTAGTTAATAAAGTTTTAATATATCTCTAAATACTTCTTATTATTAATAATAAATTTAAACTATTATAATATTATATTTAATAAGGTTTATAATTAACTTATTATTAAAGTAGTATATAAATAGTAACTCCTTTAACTAAGCTTATTACTTACTACTTAATAACTTTAATATTATTTACTTTATAATATTAGTATAATTTTAATTAAATAAAATACTAGTAAAAAAGATAAATAATAAAAAAGCTATATTATATATATTTTACGTCGCTAAATAGGTTTAGTAATAAGATCTCTAGTATTAATATGTTTAAGGTATTCTATAGCTAGAAAATAAAATATAGTTATATAAATATTATAAAAAAAATACTTATTAATAATATTAATAATTATTATATACTTAGATTTTATAATAATATACTTTAATTTATTAATAATACTAGTAAGATAGATAATAATAATATTATAAACCCTAAATTAATATATTTAGTAATAGTTTTAGTTTCTTTAGTACTTTAAAACGTATACTTAAGAGGAGTTAACTTTAAGAAAAAAAAAAGATAATATATAGATTCTAGTAAAAAAAAGCTCTTCTAAAGCTATTAATAATTAATTTATATAATAATTTACGTTAATTAACGCGTTTATAGTGTTTATATATACGTATAGTAAAAAGTGGTGTTAAGGGGTAATAAATCGCGCACTGATAGGGGTTTCAGGTAAGGCAAACGCAAATGAGTGCGGCTAAATAAGGCTGTAGGTAATCATCGCCAACAAGTCTCTCAACCAATCGTGCGATGAATGTTTCCCCACACTTTGTTTTTGGAAGCAAAGCGGTTCGTATTGTGATTGCTGGCGCTGACAGCTGAAAGACAGGAATCCAATGCAAGTTCAATTTCTGCTGCTCAATGCATTACAGCAACCTCTTCATAACTCTGCTTGGCCCTGTCCTAGTAAGCTCTTGGGTATCTAGAAATTTGATGACAGGGCGAGGGTCCGGTTTTCGGGAGATCCGATGTCCGGTTAGCGTTTCTCATAATGAAGTTGACCTTGCGTGGTATTACGGTGCCTTAGGAAATTCTCGTCACCTGCGTCGCATGATACCACGCCTGTACTCCTACCCCAACTGGAAAGTGGTTCACTGCGCGATTGTTCCCACATTCGAAGTGAACTCTTTCGAATGGGTAAAGGACATCCGAACCTTGTCTGGAAATATCACCAAAGCCCTCAAAACCCCTTCAAGCAACTATCTCATCATTTCGGAAGGCAGGTCGACTCTAACGCTGGTGATTGCGGGTACATCAGCACTTCTTAAAGAGTCTAAATGGACAAGAAAACCAACGGACAAGTTGCCCGATCCTATAATTTACAGGGGCACAAAATACGCAGCGATCTATGTGTCCAGAAACTGGAACCAGGGAAAGAACGAGAACTACACGTGTCCAGACACTTCACCAGACTTCGGCATCATCCCTCCAGGCACTGACCTCCTTTATATACCGTGGAACAATAACTTCTCCGACTGCCTTGCCGTGGCAAAGCTGGATATCACCGCGGGCGTTACGCAATGCTCCCAGTCAGACCTCAGCAAGTCACCAGAGTCCACGTGTCTATGGGCATCCAATGTCCTTAGCACCGACAACGACACCGTATCACCCGATCCTCTTGTCAACGAAGTTTTTGCCATGATGCCCGAGATACAGTCGCTTGTGGTAGCGATAAGCTCCTATGAGTCCGGCATACTTCAGGGCCACTTGGAAGAATTTCTTCGGAATTCTCTTGTTCAAGCTTACCAGGGCGGTTGGAGTGCGATGGCTGAATACCTCAGCCCGGTGGAGACCCAGCGTACAACAACTTCAGCTTGGAAGCCTGTGGTTCTTCTAGAAGCCCGTATTTCCTCAAGGCGAATGTACATTTGGATGGGACTGGGTATGACGCTGGTGGCGTCTGGTCTTATACTGATGATTATTCAGGCGACCTGTCAGGCCAAAACCATCAATGATTCCCTGGTCGCTGCTGTCATGCTAGATAGCTCAGAAGTCGCTCGGAGGGATACTAGTGGTTTGTGCAATGCCGTAGATATTGGAAAGGGCCACGGCAACGCAAAGTTGAGACTCAGATTGAAAGTCAGCGACGCCAATCAAAGCTATATTCCGGTTGGAAGTAGCTACGCTCATCCCAGATTGGTGCCTGACGCAATGTAAAACACTCCTAGGATAACTTGTACTTTCTACCTCGGATCATGACGCGGTTGCTGTGGCTCGGCGAATGACGGCTTTTTCTCAAGGTTGAGATAGACGATGATAAAGGCTGGAACACCGCTACTCTCGTATCATCTCTCAGTATTTCGGGTGGAAATAATGATTCGGGTCGAAAGCAATTTTGTGCCAAATTGCTATGTCGAGAGACGTCCTAGCAGTGTTAAGAGAAAGTAACGTGAGAAAGCTGGTGTTATTACATAAGCGAACGGTTTTTAGCCTAGGTGCGAAAAGTCATGGTGTACTTATGTAATCAGCCAGAGCTCCCCCATTCGGGACAGCTATCCCCACACCTTACCTAATCAAAATTTCCAACGCTCCGAAAAACTTCAATGTCCAAACCACCTCCAAGGGACCATCACGAGAAAGCCTCACCACCGCGAACACCCACCCCTCCCGCCCTCGCGCCGACCCGGAACCGCCGCCCTCCTTAACCCTCCGAAGCGACGACGACGCCGGCCGAGTCGGAAAAACCAACCTCCCCTCATCCAATTGATCCCTCCGGTCCGGTCTGGTCAGCCCACCAAAAAAAACTACACCACTACCACCACACCGCGACAATGGAAGCAAGGACAATAACCCGCCCAGCGCCACCCTCCTCCGCGCCGCCGCCTCCAAACCCTCCTCATCATCACCCTCCCTCACCCTCCGCCGCGGCCACAAGACCACAACTCGCACAAAGAAGGCCCTCAAAATCGCGCCCCACCAGACTTTCCTCGACCGCCGGCGACACAATCCTCATCAACCCGCCCTCCGCCGCCCCCTCCGTCTTCCACACCCCCTTCAAGTTCCTCCCGCCCACCGACCCCCGCCGCCGCGCCAACCTCTCCCACCTCTTCGCCTCCTCTTCCTCTGCCACCGCAAACACCATCAGCAGAAGGCACAAAACTCCCTCCGGCCCTCGACGTCCCCTCCCGCGGCGCCAACCCGCGCTACCACCTCACCCCGCCGACGTCGCCGAGATCCGCCGCCTCCGCGCCGCCGACCCGACCCGCTGGTCCGTCTCCGCCCTCGCGCCGCAAGTTCGCTCCGAGGTCTTCATCACCATCTGCACCCCGGCGCCCCGCGAGCACAAGGAGATGCTCGCCCAGAAGCTCGACTCCGTCAAGGAGGGCTGGGGCAAGATCCGCACAAAGGCCCGCGAGGACCGCTCCCGCCGCAAGGAGATGCTTCTCCGTGGCGAGTTGTGAAAAAACGGATTGGGACTGGGATTGGGCTGGATGTGTGCGAGTATATATTTGCAGAGAAGACAAAACACCTACGGTCATGGCTCCCCACCTCCCAATGGATGACAGCTACGTGTGGATGAGGTTGAAGGGAAAAATGGGCAGATGAGGCTTGTCTGTATCAATATGGGACGAAAGAAAAACAGCAAAACAGGAGGCTGCGACGTGTTTGATCGCGTGCTCGCGTGTCTACGTGCCATGATGGAGGTTTACACCAAAAAAACAGGCGACGGGAGGGGATGTAGGATAGAGACGAAGGACGAATCATGCTCAGGGCTGAGAGCTAAACACCCAACCACATCTGTACAATGAGTAAAATTCATAGAAACTCGTGTATAATTTTTTTCCATTTCCCGGTTCGCCATTACAGATGCGCCTTATTGAACCACCTAACAATTTGTGCGAGATATGTTTCTCGAGCACTGCATCGTTACGTCTAAGAATCATGAACACTACTACTAGATCAGGCCCATTCGTTTCTGAGCCTGGGGCTGTGTATCCATCCCTCTGACCACTCCTTTTACGTCGCCCCCTCTTCATGTTCTTCCAGCCAGTGTGGTCTGCCGGCAGTTGTCTCCCCTGGTCGCCGCTAGGCACGGCGATCTATATAACCCTACTTAGAAGCAAATATCACACCCATCATCATCATCACATTATAGCAGAATATTCAACCAGACCAAGCGCTCACAGCTTGGGCACCTTGAGGCCCATCTTATCCACCATCTCAACGCCGGCCTTCTCCAGGTCATCCTTTCCAGGTATGACCCTCCAGCACCAGCCGCACCAGCTCCTCCTGATGCCATTGGCTTCTCTGCTGAGAATCTTGGATGAATGTCGCTCATCATCCCACTCGGGCACGCAGGCGCCCACACTCACCATCCTCACCAGCTTCGTCTTCACGACACCGCCGATGCCTTCAATCTCGTGCCTCTCATAGCCAGGGCCCAGTTGCGGGCTCGGCGTCCTTTGGTACCGCACGGTATCGAGATGCACCTCGTCCGTAGCTTCCCAGAGGTTGGCGCCACTGACAGCCGCATCCTCAGCGTCGCAATCAGTCTCGTTCTCACGCTCCTTGGCGCCGACGCAGGCCTGTTCGCGACCGCAGATTACACCGCGGTCGCCCTCGCCAATACCCGTACCCAAGCCGCCGAGGACTTCACCATAATGGGCGCGCCATTTCCAGATGCTGAAAATTGTTAGCGGACAGCTTTTTTGGGTGTTGGTGGCGGGGGCTACATACCGCCGGTAATCCTGATCGGCAGCGCGCATGCTCCGCCCGCAGGGCTGGCAGAGCCAGACAGCATCAAGCTCGCATCTGCAGATCTCCCGTCGCACTGCGTCGTGGGTGAGCGGTGTCTCGGGATCCAAAGCTGGGTTCACGAGCGCGGCAGTTGGGGCCTTTACGCAAGGCTGACACAGCCTGCGATGACGGTCTTTGAGGACTGTACTGGCTGGGGGCTTGATGGCACAATTCTGTTATGACGTGTCAGCGATCGACTGTTCTTGTGTAGCCTTCTCGGCTCCTCCCCGAGCCAATGCCGCATGTCCCCTTGGGGAGGCTGGTAGGCTGCCTTCCTCTTCACACAAGTAGGGGAGCCCCTCTCGGCGAGAGGGCCAAGGGCACGCGGCACGGCGTAGGACGGCATACCCTGCACACAACAGTCTCACACCTCCGGCACTCCGTCACCAGGTCCCGGGCGCAGCTGCCGCTCTTGCCGTTGTAGGCACGTCCGTCTTCCATGTAGTACCAGTTGCTCGCCCTCGCGCGGTAGCGGAAGGTTGACTCCGGGTCAACGGGATCGAGCTCATTGGAGCAGTGTAGCGTCGAGGAGAGGAGGATGTTGCGGTATTGAAGCAGGCCTTGTCGGACCATGCGGCAGGTACGGGCCAGACTGTCGAGGGTGTTGAGGTCGATGTGTTCGGCGATGGCCATCACGACACTGCCAGTCCGTGTTAGACATCGTGTGGGATTGGGGTTGGGTAAGCTTACGGATAGCAGCCAAGAGCCTCAGTTGCAGCACTCTGGAAGGTCGGGGATGGCTCCGGTGCAGCAGCAGCAGCAGCAGCAGCAGGCGGGGCCATATGCATAGCCGGAGCTGGGACGGGGACTGAGACGGCGACGGCAGCCATGTTGGGCCTGTAGAATTGACGCTGATACTCGCGGTTGCGTGCTTCGATGCGTTGGGTGACGGCGGCGGCGGCGGCTGCTAAACGACGGGCCTCGAGGACATGAAGAGGTTCGTCGTCGTCTTCTAAATCAACAAAGACGACCATGCTGGGCCAGGGCAGCTGGACAGGGGCCAGCTATATTTGACTGGGCGCCGGTGAGCGGTTCAGACGCACGAGCAATGCTCGAGCTTGGGGTTGCTGCCAATCTGGTCTCGGTTCCTGACACCCGAGCCGAGCTGAGCTGTGTAGGTAGGACCGTAGTGTAGTGTACTGTGTGGTGAGGTGCACCTGATGGCGTGGGATGGGGATTGGGATGGGCGGGGTGGGGTTCGAGAATCCCCCGATGCCGCAGCTGATGCTTGTTTTCCCAACCGGAAATGATGACGCAACGGATGTATTGTCTCGGCAGATCCTGTGGAGATATCAATAGAATAAGAAAGAGAATAGGAATAAGAACATGTAACGAATTTGCGGAAGAAACGACACTACGAGACAAGAAACGCAACGTTTGAGTCCATCGCAAGTCGACGACACAGGACGGGCACCGGGGTGGTGGTTGACGGTAGGATGATGTTCAGGTCGATCCTGTTGCTGCTGCCAGGGGGTGGGGGAGAGAGTTTGGGTGGAGGGGGGCGCCAGCCAGCGCACCCAGCAAGCAGCAACACTGAACAGCACGCGGACGCGCCAACTCGGAAGGTCCAGTCCAGAGGTACCCGCACTCGATCGAATCAGATTAGATCAAGCCCAGCTACAACTCACTCAGCGAACCATCTCCCCCTTCACCTCGACCTGAGACCTGGCGGGATGGCACAGTCGGCACCTCGCTGAGGTGGCGATCTCTATTGCTGCCCACTGCTACTGCAGCTAACTCGTTTGGTGCGAACCTAGACCGCTCCCCACGATACGCGAGCGCAACACCACACACGGTTGAGGCGCTGATCAGGTACGAATGCCACCGCCAATCCATCAACCGGTGACCGCCAAAACCCCAGGAACAAAAGTCACGAACCAAAAAGATGCCATGCTTCGCCCAAGCAACGACGCATATGCAGTGGGGGATGGGATGGCGACATGCGCCGTTGCTTTTCTAGCGCCGACACCTCAGGCGGCCCTGTGACCCGCGCCTCAGCGAAAAGCTTGGGTCACCCGGACGCAGGGTGTGCATCAGCGTTTCCGTTTTCCCCAACACGCCTGTGCTCAACCTTCTATTTTCGACCTCGACGCGAGAAAATTGGAAACCCCAGACTTTGCGAGTCCGCGGACACTGTGTCGTCTACTTGCATAGTATTAGTATGGCTTTCCACAGCTCTGCTTGGGTCTCCAATTGCGCAATTGCGTGCTCACCACGGTGAAGCCCTCCCCTTGGCGGCGGGGGTCGACCCCGAAAGCCGGAGACGGAACACCCCACCCCGAGCCGCGCACCGCCGAGCCGTCTTCGGTGATGCTGGGGGCTTCGTTTCTTTTAGCTAATATTCCCGATTCTCCGAGAGCTTGTACCTGTTCTCTCACACAAAACGCGGGGGTTTCACGATGGGCTCCTCCCCATGACATGATGAATTTTTTCTTCTTCCTGGGGGAATGACCCTCCTTGATCCAGCCTTTCTAGAACGTCTCATCGCACCCATGTCTTGCTTCCTTGCGATGCAGTGCAGGTGAAAGACACGGGTCCGGCCCGGTCCTTGCACGGATCCGCATCCCGAATGTCGGTGTCGGAAACCTGCACCGGCCCGGTGTGACATCTGGCTATAAAATCTCATCCATGGCCCCGATGCTCCTCGACTCTCCCAGAGCAAGCAATACAAAGCACTTCTAATAGAACCTAAATGAGCCTCGCCGTTCGACAGGACCGGCTGCACAAGTCGACAATCCGGCGGTGCTAGATGAAAGCACCCGCGAGGCTCGAGATAGCTCTATCTAGGATGGCAGTGGGCGAAATCGACGAAGGCAACTGACGGAGGCAAGGTGAAGGGAATCGAGAAGCAAACGAGGGAAGCAATGGGAATGGAAAGACATGGAGGTTTCGACAAAGGGAGGAGGTCATGAGGTGAGCCACTCTGGTCGGCTGGATCCGTGGCCGTGCAACGGTAAGACGGAGACTGCGCCCCGGCTCGTCAAATCATAAAACATGGGCTTCGAAACGACTGAGATTGAGGTGAGAATCTTGAAGTCTACGATCGAAAAAGCCGTGCGGATTCGACAAAAGCAAGCTCGATTAAGCAACCATATTCGCACAAGATTGAAGTATACGGAGTTTACAAAGGTTGAGCTCTGGCAAGGAGCTGCTGTCGGGTTGGAGGTTACACTGTCTATGCTGTCCCAACCTACCACATCCTGCCTGCCTATCTTCCCCATTGCCACCGTCATTATGCTACTTGTTTCCAAAGTCTATCCGATATCAAGGAAGAAGAAAAGCCCTTTTCAAGGGACAGTTACATAGCCGTAAGTGTATGAGCGCTCATAGACCATGCCCCAAACATTGCTCGAAAGCTCAGAACCACTCTGTTGCCGGAAGTTGATGACGACGCCGCTCTTCTATCTCGTACTCCTCACGCTGAGAAGAGTGAAACGCAATTCCCTCGTCGGCAAATGCTTGCTTGAGAGTCTGCAGTTGCTCCGGGGCAAGCCCAGGGCTATTCGGTAGAAAGCGGTATGTCACCGACTGTAGGTCGGGGCAGCGTTGTCGCAAGTGAGGCGGGAGCAGCAAGAGCCCATCATGGGCGTGCTCAAGGGCGTAGTTGCCGTGGGGCCAGTTGCTTCTCACGTACGGATACTCTATGGTGTCATCCTCCTCTTCATCGCTTTCCATGCTTTCGTCGTCGACATCGAATTCATCGAATCTGTCGATACTTATCCTTGGGTCCGGATCGTCGCCGTCTGCGTCATCGTCGTTGAACCCGTCAAACTTAAGGTTCTGCAGTCGCTGGGGAAGCAACTTGATGAGATGCGTGGCCTTCTCGTAGTTGGACATTCTGACGTATGGGTGTCGCTGTACCCAAAGACAGTCGGAGTCAACATCCAGACGCTCGAGGACCGTAAGAAACTCCAGAGGCTCCAGGACGCCAGCGGGTTCGACGAACTTTTGGGCGTATCTGCTGACCCCAGTTTCATGACAAAGCTTGACGATCCATCGGTCGAAATGGCTCATCTTGAGCTCCTTCATCTGCCCCGCGATGGGCTTCAATAAATTGACGATGCCTCGAGGAGTGGGGCAAATGTCGCCTGGGCCTCCTGTGGGACAGTATAGTCCGCTGTCCATATGCTGATAGTGAAGTTTTTGCAGGCTGGGCAGTCTTCTAACCAGCTCGGGAAACACCCCCATTGTGACAACAGAGTCTTCTCCTACCTCGAGAAATTTGAGATGGGGTGACTTGATGTCGGGGACGTCGGCCGGTTGATCCGCGTGCCAGACACAATCGTTCAGTTCGAGGGACTCGATATTGGGCGCGACGTTACTGAGCACTTCCAAACAATCGACCATGTCGATACATACGTTCTTCAGGTGAGGAAACAGCACTCGCCCCCCAGCAGCTCTGGCAACGATGTCCAGCGTCTCCATATGGTAAAATTCAGACCCATCCAGCTTTTCGGCATCAATCAGCTGACGCTGCCACTCTTGCGACCTGATCGCGAGGGTATGGAGGTTAGGCATTTTCGTGATGAGCAGCTCCGATAGCCAGACCATGTATTGGACTTGGTTGAGCAGATGAGGCGGGGGCAGGGACAGGCCGGGGAGGGCTTCCATTTTTTCACTTCTCCACATGGTGTAAATGCTTTGGAACATTTGCAGATGGATAGGCTCCAAATCCGTACCCGTATACAGGTGATAGAGGTCGATCTCCTGCACGAGCTCGCCGAGGCATGGGTTGAGGACGAAAGCGTGAAAGAGGGCAATAACGCGCGGAAGACTGAGCTCATCCGGGTTCGAGGGCTCATGAGGAGTAAGAGTCCCATACAGCGCGGCGCTCGAGAACTGGCGGATGCGCTTGCTTGTACAGCAGAGGCTGGTAGTGTACTCATCTTTGTGTGCGACGACGAGGGAGAAAATTTGATGGAGAATCTCCGAAGGCAGGGTTTCGAGCGTTGGCTTGGCCATGTTGAAGGTCCGTACGGTGGTGACGGGTTTGATCGAGGTTGAAAGGGGGAGGATGGTGATGGAAAATGAGAGCGTGGGGATGCGTGTAATTAAAGTGCACGCAGGAACGTCCCGCTTGGTGTGGGGGCATGGTCCAGTGCCGACCCGGTGAAATGGTCACCATATCCCTTTCCAGCTTCAGTGTTCACTTGCCTTGGCGAGTTCAGGAAGGCGAGTTTAGATGTAATGCGGCTCACGAAATCCAGAGCATCACTATAACAGGTAGGTACGTAGGTATACCGCATGCAAAAAAGCTGGAAGAAACATTTTGTATTTACTATCTTGCCTCTCGATCCGCCAGCTCGAAATCCTTCAAACGTCAAGCCTTGCATAGCAACCTATTGAACCTCGTTAGTCGTTGGTCGCGAAACAGACGATTAAACAGCAGGTGAGAGAACGATTGTCGGTTCAGGATTTTCAGTGTGTGTAAGAATAATCATATAAATAGATATCATAAAGGTTTAATTTCTCATCATTTGATGACTGTGATGTGCAAGGAAATCAGCAGGAACTTACATTGTGAGGTTCCAGGACCAGACTGCCGTAGAAAAAGAAGAATCTCAGCCAAAAATAAGACTGTGAACCGATTCTGCCGATTTTTACTGCGACGCGCCTGGTCCTGTTCTTGTTGCCGGGACATCTGTTCGTGGTGAGTGGTAGGAAACACGTTGGAAGAAAATTCTGCGGCGGAAGGACATTTATTTGCAACGCGACGTGGGTCTCATATTATGTAAGCGAACAGACCCTGGTGCACGTCCCATGCAGCGGGCATGGCGCGCTCAAGCTACCTACCTAGGTACCTACCGCAGCATGGATTAGTGACTTCCATTCGACATCACTCGTGAGGATCAAGGCTTCATTTCGTTTGTACGAGCGCTTTATCAGCTCGTTGTGTTCCAGTATCGATTCAATTGACTACGATATAGGACGGGACATTACGTCTTCCAAGTACCCGCTATCGATACTGCATCTCCTCACCGTTTGGGTAAGCAACTTCTCAGTGGCAGCGCCGCACTGGCGGAGTGAGCAAGCTCGTGGCCAACCACCTCGCCTTCATGGCAGGAACGCTGCGCTTTATTTCTCGAATGGCAGCCATCAGAGGTCGCCCGTTCCGCCAACCGACGATGCGGAATACGGACCACTCCTCCCAGAAGCTCTTCGCCTTCTCAAGCACCTGCTCGCCGGGACGCTGGCTCTCCACGACTTGAGGGTGTGGCACCTTGCGGCCCTTCCCAGCGCTGATGGGCAGGACCTCTTGCTCAATCCTTGCGACACCAGTGCTTCTCAGCACGCCGCCAAGGGCATCGACTGCCTCAGCCGCAACGCGACCAACCCGATGGCCAGGAATATGCAGCGAAGTCTCAAAACCCGTCCGCTGAGTCTCGCCGAGGAAGCTCCTCGAGCCATACTCGTCGGTGAGCTCATAGAAGCGCCAAGTCTCGGTCTCCGTGTCGCCGTTCCAAGAAACGTACACCGTCGTGCCGTCCTTGTTCTCAAGCGAGACGATTGCAGGCTCCTCCGAAGGCAGTCCAGTCCAGTTGAAGCGGAATGCGCGGTAGTTCTCGACAGCCACGCCGAGGTCGCCAGAGTCCATGTACGCGTGGAAGATGGGAGTGCCGTCGGCCTTGAACTCGGTCACGGCACCCGAGGAACCCCAGTTGACGAGCGCGTTGCCGCCAGGCAGAATCTGCGTCGAGCCTTGGCTCTTGGAAAGCAGGTCATCGGGGGGATAGAAGCCCTGGACCAGCTCCGCCTTCCAGGTACGCGTGTTTACGCGAATGATCTTTCCGCTGCTTGTTGGCGCCGTGTGAACCTCCTTGCCGCCTCCGTGCTCGGTGCCGTGCGCGCTGTTGTCGTACAGACTCAGGACCTCCTCATCGCCGTCCTGGGACAGTCAGCGCGCGTGGTGCTGGAAGCAAAAGTCGACGCCCTCGCCGAGGTCGAACGACGAGTTTGTGCCTGCCAGACGCCAGATGATGGACCCGTCAGTACCGTTGATCTTGTGCACGGAGCACGCGTCGCGGGCAGATATGAGGTAGTTGCCAGTGGCATCCTTGTCGACGCTGTTGATGTGGAAATAGTCCCATGCATCGGAGCTGTTGTAGCCTGATCCTGCTTGGCCCGGGTTGATTGGCAGAATCGCCTCTGTTACATATATGTCAGATGATGCACCCCTCAAGTGAAGGCTGGCATCTTACCATCAGGAGTGACGTGGTCGAGACTGGACCATTCGAAGAGGAGCTTGCCAGTAGCGATGTCCAATTCTATCACAACGTCAGTACGACATCCACCTGTTTTAGCGTTCAAACTTTCCCACCTTGAATAATCGCATTCACAATCCACTGCTGCTCTGGCTCCGCGCCCCACGGCGTCAAATCCCTGGGAACAGGCTGATAAATCTGGATCAACCCCGTCTCCTCATTGACGACATGAAACTCATGCTTATCAACAAGCTTATGGTTGCCCGCGCGCAGCTCCCGGATCGTCTCGTAATGCTGATCCAAAAACGTGACATGCCCGTGCCCGTGGCCGTACCCGGGGTTATGGTCCCCCTCGAAGCTGAACAGCACGTCCCGGCCGCGCCAGCGCGCCGCCTGGAAGTTGGTCGCCCAGATGCTGTAGATGGCGTACCCGCTCCACACGAGCTCGCCGTCGTCGCGGAAGATGTACGGCCCCGCCTGCCGCGGGCCGTGCTGCTCCGTCGGCGTGTCCGGCAGGCCGGCGAAGGGCGCGATGAATAGGTAGCCCTGCTCGACGTCCGCGGTGGCCGGGATGGTGATGTTGAGGCGCGGCGGGGCGAGGTCCGGGCGGGAGCGGAACTGCCAGTCCGCGGACGCCAGGGGGACGAGGAGCGCCGAGGCGGCGAGGAGTGCGGTGGTGTGCTGCTTCATGGTGGGTGACCGAGGATCCTAGGTGCGTCAGCTATTTCCGTTGGGTTACCCATTGCGAAGAATAGGTACATTCACCTTGGTGAAGTACATGAGCCCTAGAATTCAAAAGACGATTTGTGAGAAGTTCCTTCACTTGTTTTCCAGTATTTTCAGTTTGCAATGCTTTGCTTGTGAGAGTTACTGCTGGGTGAGATGAGGGTTTGAAGGACGAGATACCCCGCCCTTTTGAATTCAGCAGACTTCGGGCGCGCTTCCCCTCAGCATACCGATCGGCATGGCGACATCACTATCCTTGCAGATATGCCTTGACACTTGTGAAGTATGGCACCACGAATGTTACGGACTATGCGATTGTATCTGCTGGAGCTTGATAGCTTGATAGCTTGAAGGAGCAGTGCTTGCCCTCGGCCTGACTCATTGTCTGTCTTGTACCACGACAAGTCCTATGACGGTCCACGACCAATGCTACGTGTTCCAAGCTCTCTGGGGCTCGAAGACGCAGGTCAGTACGGACGGAGAATTAGGTGACAATGGTCCTGGATAGATTTACTGGTCTGTCTCGGGAATTGTGGAAGCAGCACGTTGAAACCTATTTCATTGCGTGCTTCGAAGGATTGCTTCTGTCCTGGGACCACAAGACAAAGACTTCCAAACGTCAATTCCCTCCATGTCTACACCCTATATGGAGCCGGGCCTTGCAAGTATCTCATCATGACATCAACCCCTCAGCTTCGGCACTTATGCGGAACCTCATGCCGCGTCTGCTAGCGCGGGGTCACCCAGACTCCTTCAACCAAGAAACGATATGGGAATCAACTCAACGCCAGGAAGGATGCAGCGAACGGCGAAAACGGCGTGAACGTACAGAAGTCTGAGGCATTACGTGCTCAAGATGCATATGGTGTGATGCATTTCCTCCATCAAAATCGACATACTTCAGACTGTAGTCATCGGCTACCCGACCGGCACCGAAGCTGGCCCGCCGAGACCAAGGACGCTCTGCTGCACCGCGCGGACGAAGCCCGGCCCCACGTCACCCCGCCGGCTCCCCATCGGCGGATGAAACTGAAGAGAAGAGAAAAAAATGGTCCCGCCTTGCACTTCGTCATTCCCGCCCACACCCCGGCTCGTCCAGCACTGACAAGTTTAAAGCCGCGCCGGAAGAGTCAGACCGGGTCGCTGTGGCCCCGATTGCGTGATGGCCCTTTGAATTTTCTTTCAACCTCCAACTCAATGAAATCCTCCCATTGAACAGCCGTGCATCCCCACTTCCGTCTCATCTAACGTCCACGCGGCACCCATCCTAGTTCCTGCAGACCGAGACTCTCTCTGCAACCACCACCACGTGAACTCAGATACCACATTCAGAAGGACCCCTCAGACATTGAAAATGTCGAATCCCCGGCCCCACTCCGACGAAGAGGCCCGGGCACCGGCCTCACCGCCGCCCCCGTACACCGACGCTGACCCGGCCCCCCGCGAAGACCAGCCCCTCCTCCGCGACCCCGGCGCCGGCGTCACCTCCGGCGAAGCCTGGAAACCCCCGCCGGGCTTCACCTGGATCGAGCTGGCCATCATGTCCAACGTCTTCCTGTACGGCTTCGACGGGACCATCACCGCCGCGACGTACGCCGTCATCAGCTCCGAGTTTGACGCCGCCAACACCGCCTCGTGGCTGACGACGTCGTACCTCGTCACCAGCACCGCCTTCCAGCCCCTCTACGGCCGCTTCTCCGACATCTTTGGCCGGCGCGTGTGTTTCTTCGTCAGCAGCATCACGTTTGGCCTGGGCTGCCTCGGGTGCGGGCTCGCGCGGGACGTGGTGCTGTTGAATTGCATGAGGGCTCTGACGGGCTTTGGTGGTGGTGGGTTGATGACCATGGGTAACGTCTCCGATCACAACTGTTTGCCACCTCAAAACGTAGAACACAACTGACCAGGGCCTCAGCAACAATCGTCAACTCGGACATGATCCCCTTCCGCAAACGCGGCATGTACCAGGCCCTCCAAAACGGCATGTTCGGCTTCGGCGCCGTGGCGGGCGCCTCCTTTGGCGGCTCCATCGCCGACCACATCGGCTGGCGCTGGTGTTTCCTCCTCCAGGTCCCTGTCTCTGTCCTGGCCCTCGTTCTGGGTGCGATTGTGATCAAGAACCCCGAGGGCGGCTTCGACATCGACACGACTGACTTCAAGGCCATCTGGACCCACGTCGATGTCTCTGGCGCGCTGTTGCTAGTCGTGGCCATCTCGGTGCAGCTCGTTGGGTTGAGCCTGGGCGGGAACGAGTTGCCCTGGGGTAGTCCGATCGTGATTGGGACGCTGGTGGGAAGCGTGCTGCTGTTGGGGCTGTTCTTGGTCGTCGAGGCGAGAACAAGGGCTATTCCCGTGATCCCATTGAGAATGCTGAGGGGTAGGCTGCCGGTTTTGACGCAGATTTCGAACGTTTGCGCGGGACTCGCTGCGTATGCTGTAAGTGACGATTCTTCAAATTATTTTGAGTAACGAGGATTGCCTCTAACTCGAGACAGTATCTCTTCATGCTGCCTCTCTTCTTCCAGGTCGTGTTGATGGACTCCGCGACCAAGGCCGGCGCACGACTGGCGATTCCATCGCTCGCGACTCCTCTTGGCGGCCTCGTTGCCGGGATTGTCATGTCACGTTGGGGCAAGCTTGTCTGGCTCGTTCGCACCGGGGCTTTCTTCATGCTCTTTGGAAATGCCCTGGTAACAGCTCTGCAATTCAAGGATAGCAATTGGAAATACTTGGTTTACATCTTCCCGGCGAACCTCGGCCAGGGAATCATCTACCCCGCCATTCTCTTCACGACACTGGCTTCGTTTGATCACGCCGGTAGGTCGAGCTTCACATTCCAAACATCAAACTCGGGCTTACATGCACCACAGATCACGCAGTTTCGGCATCAACAGTCTACCTCGTCCGCTCCCTCGGCACCGTCTGGGGCGTCGCGATCACCTCGGCCATCGTCCAGACGACCCTGAGTGTCCGTCTGCCGGATGCTCTCGGCGATATTCCTGACAAGTGGAGAGTACGACGTCCCCCTAACTCATCTTTTCTTCCTTGATTGCTAACACTGTGGAAGCTCATTGACGAGATTCGTCACTCCGTGACAGCCCTCAAGACCCTCCCGGTGGAGGTGCGTCTGCCCGCGCGCATGGTCTACTACGAAGGCATCCGATACGCTTTTGCTGCATCCACGACGTTCGCCGCCATCGCGCTAGTCGCGGCGCTGTTTGCTAGTCCCCGCGGTCTTCGAAGCACTCACAAGTAAAGAGAATAGCCACCAGGGGACGTTTTCAGGGGTGGTAGGATCACGTCATGCCGAGAGTCCCCATAGAACGGCCGTGATCGGGGCCCAACCAACGTCTTACGTGGGCCACGGGCACAGTAGTTATCACACGATGATGAATATCAACTCAAGCGCACCGGACATGTAGATGATGTCTCTCAAGGGCAGATGGAAGTGCGATGCTGGCGCTAGGTGGCGCTGCATATACAGGGATAGACAAAAGGGGGAAATCTTCAATAGATAGGGCTTGATACATTTGATTTGCTACACTGGAGTACGAAACCTGAACGCATTTGTACCATGCACGATCTCGGTGACTTCCCGACCTTTGAAATCTTACGTTAACCCTCCATCAAGATTCGTAGTTCGCACTCCGTGGCTAGGAACAAATCCTCAGCCCACAAAATCCCACCTTAAATCATTGCAGGCCTGTTATTGCTGATTGCGTAACTGTTGTTGCATATTACACGATTGTTGCAGTGCTAGGAATGCAAATTTTGTGTAATGTGTGATGAAAGAGGGAAGACAAGATGCTGCAAGCAAGTCGATGCGCATCGAGTTTGATCCGACAGATATTCCATTTGAACCGACATGGGAGACTCATCCAACAAAGGTCATTTTGCACATACTTTTCTAAACATTGTTTAGCTCCTTCATATTCGAGTCTTGCTAAAGAGCCAAGATGTCCTTTAAAGCCCCGGAGACTAGCGGCTCCGAGACCGACGTTAATGCCCGCGATGAGCTTCCCCCTTCCACCGGTGAGGTCCTAGGCTCTATCGAACCACATGTCTTCTCCAATCCCAGACCTGCCGCACACTGGCAACACGTCTACGAAAGTGCGACATACGAGGGAAGACATCGATTCAATGCGACATTGACATGGTCCGCAGAGGAGGAGAGGCGGCTCAAGAAGAAGGTAATTATCTCTAGCTTCACAGATCCTTGAACATACCCAATCGAAATCAGCTTATTACTTTCATGAGTCTTGGTTTCTCTCAGCTGATACCTATCTCAATTGTGACAGTTGGACTGGAGAATCATGACTTGGGTCTGGGTCATGTTTTCCAGTCTCGATTTAGTACGCAGGAATGTAAATCGTGCAGTCTCCGACAACATGGTAAGATCTAGTCACCATCACCAATTCCATAACACCCCGAATAATGGCTTACTGAAGTGTCTCATCAGCTAGATGACCTGAAAATGAACACCAAGCAAGTAGTGGACAGCCCTTCGTACCAGAATGGTTTGCTAACACTTTCTCGCACAGTGATTACAACACCGGCCAAACAATCTACCTCGTGTGTTTCCTTGCCGCTGAACTGCCCGGTGGCCTGATCAGCAAGAAGGTTGGACCCTTCAGATACACTCCCACAATCATTACGATGTTCGGTGTGCTGTGTGCCCTCCAGACGCTCATGAACAACCGAGCTAGCTTTTGGGCTTTCCGAGGGCTTCTCGGTTTCGTACAAGGGGGCTTCATTCCAGAGATGGTGCTGTATCTCTCATACTTTTACAAGAACAACGAACTCCCGATCCGCCTTAGTGTGTTTTACACAGTTATCCCCATAACACAAATCTACGGTGCCCTTCTGGCGGCGGGCTTCCTCGCTATGAGGGGTGCTAGAGGTTGGGCGGGGTGGCAATGGCTGTGAGTAAAAGACCAAGCAGCGAACTCACTGCACGCGTGTCTCCTTACCGCAAACACTGATCCAAGTGAATACCTAGTTTCCTCTTCGAAGGGCTCATCTGCGTCATAATTGGTTCTATAAGCTTCTTCGTCATGCCGCCTTCTGTCTGCGAGCCCGCTCGCGCGTTCAGACGCCCCGACGGATCTAACAAGTGGTGGACAGAACACGAGGAGGAGGTCCTCGTCAACCGCATCCTCAGAGACGACCCCACCAAGGGTGACATGAACAACCGAACAGCTGTAACTCTCCACGGTCTCTGGTCAGCGCTGACGACCGTAGACCTGTGGCCCATCTTCCTCGTTGGCCTCTTCGCCTGGATTCCCTTTCAACCGACAGCCAACTACCTGTCCCTTATTCTTAGAGACATGGGGTACTCGGTATTCGAGTCCAACATGCTCGCGATACCAAGCTACGCCCTGTTCGCTATCAATGCAAGTAGAGTCTTGCACAAAGTACACATACGAAACAAACTAATCACAGATTTCCAGGTTCTGATCTTTGGCTGGTTATCCGAGTACTTCAAAGAACGCTCCATCATATCGTCTTGCAGCAATATCTGGATGCTTCCTTTCTTCATCGCACTTGTCGCTCTACCCGAATCCGCCAACCCCTGGGTTCGGTATGCCTTGCTCACCGGGATCAACTCGATCCCGTACACACACTCCGTGCTCGTCGGAATGGCGAGTCGCAACTCACGTAGTGTGGGCACGAGAGCGGTCGCAGCAGCTGTGTACAACATGACGTACCAGATAGGCAGCATAGCTGCTGTCAACATCTATCGAGACGAGGATAAACCGTACTGTTAGGGACATTCCAACTGAACGAAATCTATTCTTCAAATCACTGACAAGTTTGATGCAGATTATACCGCTAACAAGGCTCTGATTGGGCTTTGTGTAATCAACATTCTGCTATTCATCGGCATAAAGTTGTATTACATCTGGCGTAATCGTATACTTGAGAGGAGGTACGCGGAGGCTTCGGAGGCAGAAAAGCAGACAGCTATCGATGTGCGATTTGCCCACTAGCTGAAACGGCATGCCTCTACACGAGCGTAGATTATTACATATGGTTATGGATTACGTTCCTTTTGGAGGTGACCTTTCTTTTTGAAATGACAATGCATGGCCTCTGAATTGCCTTTAATACTACATCTTCAACGTCAGTCTTTACTCACATGATGTTACAATCTGAGCTCGTACTCCGTTTGAGCTTCCCATTATTATTCTCCAGTCCTCCGCCCTCTTCGCTATGTACCTGTGCTACTTAGCACCTGCACACCGTCCAGGCATGCCTCCAACTAACTCACGATACGTTAATTACAATTTACTCTTGATGGGTTCTTGGAATCGATAGATGATGTTCTCAAACCGAGCCTCGGGAAATACATAAAGCCACTGCAGGGTCTCACCGGGCCCGCAGAAGACGCCGTGCACGGCATCCCCCGGTATCCACAGAATGCTTCCGCCCGATACCGCGTGCCGCTTGCCATCGATCTCGACGCTTCCGGTGCCGGAAAGAATGTAATAGATCTCGGCTTGGGTATGCTGGTGAAGAGCAAGAAAGCCCTCGGGTGGGCAGGTTGCGAGTCCCGCACACATCGAATCAGTCACGGTGTCGGGACTCGACAGCAGTGTTTGCCAAGTGACATTGCCGTACAAGGGCTCGGGGAATGCGCTCTCGGCTAATTTGGTGATGGTCGCATGATCCATCAAGACCGGCGACGGTGCCACTCCGCTATCATGTCTCTTGTGCGAGCTGATTTGGCATTCATAGAGTTAGTCCATAGACTAAGGATGTATCGAAAAACAGAGAGGAGAGACCACAAAGACATGCAAGCTCAATAGCGCGGGCAGGGGTCAAACGAACCAACAGGGCTTCTCCATTTCGGCAGTGGATGTAAGTGAGCGTTCAAAGGTGGGGAGCTCCCAAGGATGAGTGTTGACAGTTTCCGGTGAGCTGACTCGATATGATGAAGCCTTGTTCAATGAATCACGAATGCCAGGACTCAGGCGTCCTATGTAGCAAGGCAAGGAACACCTTTTCCAGACTTTGATCCCCTGGCTTATTGAACCCCGCTCTCTGATAAGAATACATAGGTAGTCATTGTCGTCAAATTTAACCCACTTGGGTTAAACTTTGCGGCCGACGATAAGTATGTGGGAACAATGGCTGCATACATGCGGAGAGTGCTCTAGAATCTTGGCCCCCAACGGTCCGGGCGGACCGGCGGCGATCCTTGGAACGTTCTAATCCACCGTCATCCCGGGCCGGGCATCCACTAGGTATACCCCAGATCTAAGCAGGGGGGCAATCGGCTGCATGTGTTGATTAAGTCTACTGAGACATCGTATTTAAGTCGTCGATGGCAATGGTCAACATCCGGAAATATTACCCTGCCGTGTTTTACAGGCAATCTCATCCCGTGCCAGCACTACCCCAGACTTTCTCTTGCAGCAAAATACGCTCTGCGACTACCACCACCTTAGTCATTGTTGCATCGTCCTGCGTATCAGAAACTTCAAGCAAAATGGCAAGCAGTATCTCAGGCGCCGACGTCTATGGGCCTGGGTCATGGATCGACCACGATGCCCCAGCCGTCCCCGACGATGCGCTCCGGCTTTTCGAATCGCTGGCAGCAGTGACTCCGGGTTTCACACAAGATAAAGAATTGTGGAAGTCTGTTTCCTTCCAAGGCTCTTCACAGGCCATCGCCCCCGGTCCACTCAAGTCCCCTGTCATTGCCGCGGCACTGCATGCCATGTGCGGTGTGGTTGCCAACGAGCTTCTGGCCCTTCGAGACGGCGGCAGTTCTATTCGCCGTGTCGGTATCAATACAGATCATGCCGCATTCTGGCTTGGGTGTGTTGGCATGGCCAAGCGCAACGGGTCAACCGTCCGAGAGTTGGCTAAACGTGGCGAGCTCGCGGGCATCTTCTCCAAGGACCTGGAGAAGGGCACGTTTGCAACTCCTTTACGACTACGCGCGACAGCCAACTATCCGACCAAAGATGAAGGACTCTGGTACCAACTCCATGGCTCGCTCGATGCGGGCCCTGTGCTGCAAGCCGTTGGCCTGGACGCAGAGACACCTTGCAGCGGGCTGGATGAAGCCTACAAAATCATTAGCGACCACGTGCGAAAGTCTGGCGCTCACGAATTGGAATCCATCAACATTGAACGTGGACTCTGTGGAAGCATCTGCTATACTCCGGAATCATGGAGGCAGACGCGGATGAGCAAAGACCTCTCCAAACACCCTCTGGTGAACTACAAGTTGCAGTCCCATGCCATCCCTACTCCAGCGATTCCTTTGAAGCCTGGGTCCGACAGGCGACCTTTGGCTGGAATCAAAGTGGTGGAAATCGTGCGGATCATTGCAGGCCCAGTGATTGGAACGACGTTGGCGGAACTGGGAGCGGATGTCATTCGCATCAACTGTAGCAGGCTGCCTGACTTCAATGTAAGCACTGGCCTTCTTCTCTCCAGTCCTGTCATGGAAACGGATTATTTGCATATGTTCACCGGTCGCTTTGGCTAGTATCCAGTGGAAAAATCGTACAAAAGCTAATAGTTGGTTATAGTCTTTGCAACTCACGCTCAACGCCGGAGTTCGCACGTTAGATATCGACTTTGACAAAGAGGACGAGCTCCAGCACCTACTCAGTCTCGTCCAGGATGCCGACATCTTCGTCCAGGGCTATCGATCAGGCGCCATAGCCAGGAGAGGAATGGGCCTCCACGACCTCTTGGAGATGGCCGGCAAACGGGGCAAGGGCATCGTTTACGTCGAAGAGAATTGCTACGGACCAGACAGTCCCATGCATGAGCGCCCGGGCTGGCAGCAGGTGGCCGACGCCGCCTCTGGATGTTCGTATGTCACCGGAAGAAGTCTGGGTCATACAGACGGCACTTGCGTGTTGCCGGCTCTCCCAGTCCCAGATATGTTGACCGGTTTGATTGGCGCTATTGGGGCTATGATGGCCATAAGAGACCGCACGCGCCAGGGGGGCTCCTATCACGTCTTCGCCTCGCTCATGGCGGCAGCCGCCCTACCCTTGCAGCCGGAAATCGGCCTGTACTCTCCTGAAGCCGTGAAGCAGTGCGATGAAAAGTTCCAATGGCGCGAAACTGGCCCAGAGCTGTTCGTCCTCGAGCTGCTGGATGTTGTGCTGAAAGGATGGGCCGATGCGTTTCCTGAGCACTTGGGCCGGGATCGTCATTGTTTACCAAACTGAAAGGTAAATGGGGCGATTTCGAGCTGCTTAAACCGGTTATTGAGCTAGCAACTCCGGAGGAATCTCCGCATTGGTCTTCAGCACCAGAGCCCAACTGTCACCATGACAGCCCATCACTGTCATGGCTTTGATGTCATAGCATCAGGGTAGTTTAATAATACACTGTTATGGAAGAAGGCCTTCGTTCAAGTCAAACATGATCTCAAGTTGTATGATGAATATGTTCTTGGATTTGAAAGTGGCTATGTCGCTCGAAATAGCGGTAACTCAAGATGACTGGTTCGGGTTGAGCAAGATCCTTTCCACTTCCATCTACTTCTCCTTGGCCGTCAATTCCAACTTGTATCCAGTCTCGGGAAGTAGAACGTCATATCAAGGGTGGTAATTATGACTTCAAGCGGTTCCTGGAGGAAGGAAATCGACGAGCAGTGGCGTTCGACTCGCACGCTTCCTTGCATTGTCACCCAGTCCCGAAAGCTGCGATGACTTGGAACTCAACTGCCAACATGGGTTTACGTTCGCACGAATCTGGATGCGACTAGACAACCGGCCGGTCCGTCCCCATAGTTAGCTAGCGAGTGACCTCGTGCTTTGTCTTTTGTGGACCCGGTCCGGCCGTTAAGCTTACACCCCTTCCCTCCGCATTGCTCACCAGCGCGGCAACGCATAGTCTGCGTCCCCATCGAGATCAATTATAATGCAGTGGTGCAGATCCTTAGATCAACTGCGGAGGAGGGGTCTCCCCGCATCTGAACCAACAGGGAATCTCGCTTTCGGGCCATAATGCCACTCGAGCAAAGGGAACCCGGTTCATCACGCTGACCGACATAGGGACCTGCTGCGCTCTTCATCAACTCTTCAATACGGTCCAGAGAGCGTTTGTAACTCTTTTAAAGAGAAACAATGCGTCATGTCAAAGACCCGAAACCGCTTCCTTGGAATCAAGAGTTGAAATCACGTATCAACAACATACAAACTCTGAGCGAAGCACCTTCACAACCTGCGAGTTCCTGCCCATGATGGCCTTACATTCTGATAAATATTACGCAAACGAAGACATCACGGTCAGTGACATGAAGACTGAGCACGAGCACTGTGAGGATGCTGGAAGCGATGTTGCCGCTCATGGCGGCTTGCATCGTCGCCTCAACAACAGGCAGATACAGCTCATTGCCATCGGCGGAACCATTGGCACAGGTCTCTTCGTGAGCATCGGGGCTGCTCTCGCCAAAGGGGGGCCCGCAAATCTTCTAATTTGCTTCCTGCTGTACTCGTGCACGGTGGCCCTCGTCAACAACTCCATTGCCGAGATGATTACATATATGCCTGTTTCTGGGGGATTTATTCGCCTTGCAGGCGAGTGGTTCGATGATGCCTTAGGATTTATGGTCGGCTGGAACTTCTTCTTGTACGAAGCTCTTCTCATTCCCTTTGAGATAGTGGCACTGAATATCGTGTTATCATTTTGGGCTCCTGGCATCTCTGAACCAGGACCGTTGGCTGGCTTTTGTGTAGGAGTAATTGTCTCCTATGGGTAAGTCATTTGACCATCGAACATGTACGATTACTTCCCGTATCATAAACTGACGAGGCCAAAAGCATTATCAACGCCGTTGCGGTGAATATCTTTGGCGAAGCCGAGTTTTGGCTTTCAGCAGGGAAAGTCATTCTGACCTTCATGCTCTTCGGCTTTACAATCATCACGATGGCTGGCGGGAACCCCCAAGGTGATGCGTACGGGTTCCGGAATTGGCACACCCCCGGTGCCTTTGCCACTTTCACTTCCACCGGAGACCTCGGCCGCCTTGAAGGGTTTTTGGGCGTATTAGTTACGGCGGTATTCATCATTGTCGGGCCCGACTACATCTCTATGGTCGCCGCTGAGGCAAAGCATCCCAGCCGATATATCAAGTCAGCCTTCAAGACAGTATACCTTCGATTTGGTATCTTCTTTGTTGGAAGTGCTATAGCAGTTGGGATCGTTCTTCCCTACGACGATGCGAAGCTGCGAAGTATCCACATCGATGGCCAGGGAACTAGTACCGCCAACGCCTCTCCATATGTTATCGCAATGCAGAACATGGGCATCACTATCCTTCCCCATGTCATCAACGCCTTGTTATGTACGAGTATATACTCGGCGGGGAATACTTATACATACTGCGCTGCTCGCTCACTATACAGTTTGGCCCTTGAGGGCCATGCTCCAGCTTTCCTCAAGCGAGTCACAAAGTCTGGTATCCCTATCAACTGCTTTGCCGTTACCATGGTCTTCCCGTTCTTGGCATTCCTACAGGTCAACAGCGGCTCTGCAAAGGTTCTGAGTACCCTCATCTCTGTCATTGCGGGTGGTTGCCTTGTCAACTATATTGTCATACTGATTACCTTCCTATCTTATGAAGCTTGCAAAGCTCAAGGTGTCGATCGCAGAAGCAGACCATATTATGGATATTTTCAACCCTACGGCGCCTGGCTATCTCTGGTCTTGGAGATCGTTATCGCAATTTCCTACGGATACACCGCTTTTCGTCCTTGGAATACCTCGGCTTTCTTCGCCAACTATACCATGCAACTTCTTGCACTTGTGCTGTACACAGGATGGAAGTTGTTCAAAAAGACACAGATCAAAAAGGCCCATGAAATAGACCTCCTATGGGCTCGGTCAAGCATCGACCGGTATGAAGCAGAAGCACTGGTGAAGGACCCGCCTTCGAGCTTTTGGGGAGAGATGGCGTCATTGATAGGCTTTGGCAAGAAGAATGTGTAATCAGCAGAGAAACATAAGTCAATGGGTAATATTCATCTGCCGATTTTGAGTGATACATCGCGGTGAAAGGTTGGAGGTTGGATCTGGCGTGGGGCGGCGAGCTGTTCAGGCCTTCAATTTACTTCAAATGAAAGACATGTCTTCGTCCTGACCAGAATTGTACCGCCCACCCAAAGCACAATCATCTTTGCAAGCATTTCTCAAGATACACCCCGTCTAAGCAGAGTACACAATGTCGTTGAACTAACGTCCGTCACCCACTTTCAGCCACCCCCCACTTTCGGCCACCCCAATTTTTATGCCCTCACATTGATATACATCAACTTCAACCAATATTTATATGTATTATGATGCGACGACGATGCAACTTTCGCTATCACTAGGGTTTTCTGACTCGCTGGATTCATCTGTGCTACTTTCAAGTTCGCCCGCCTCGATTTGAGCCCTCCGAACAGCCTCAATATCGGCAAACTTCGAATTTGGGCTCATTTTGACCTTCTTCCGTTTCCTGGCCCTACTGGCATCAACCTCTGCCTGCAGTGCCTCAATCTTTCGCTGGGCTACTGCTAATTGGTATGCCTTCTCATCAAAGCCCTTCTGAACCTTCCGGAAAAGCAGGCGCTGCGTGCTCTCGTTATCTAGCTTGCTGAATAGGCTGAACTGATCCTGAAGCTCATCCCTCTTCTTGGGGGTTGACCAAGGGACTGCTGATGTATCTGCCGCCCATTTTTCGCTTGCTTTGCCATCAGAGAGCCCTTTGCAGACCTGACCAGCTGGTTTGGCAGGGGTTGATGTGTTCTCAAGCAGCAGAGGGCTCATGAGGGGTCTAGCCATACTGACAGGCCACAAACCAGTCCATTTCCAGCCACTGATGATGTTCTTGCTTGTCAGGGCTGCCTTACGCGCCTTGCCATAGCATATAACGAAGTTTCTCTTGCCCACAACTGTACCAGCATCCCATTCAGCCAGTAATCCAAGCTCCTTCTTGTATGCTGCCTTGAGGGGCCCAAAAACCGACTGATCAAGTGGCTGAAGGACGTGTGACGTGTGTGCTGGCAAGAACAGCAAGTGTATCTTGTTCCTGAAGCATGTATACATAAAAGCAGTAGTCTCATGGCTTCCATGACCATCCAAAATCAATAATCTGACCTCTGAGGGGTCCCCTGGCTGGGTTGAAGGAATAAAGACCTCTGTTAACCACTTGACAGCTGTAGAGTCTGAAGTCCACCCATTTTCTGTAGCTGTGAACTTCCAGGATTCATATGGCGTCAGATCTAGAGGGAACTACTGCTGCTGGACACTCTTGCCCTTGTATATAACAAGTGGAGGCAGTGCCTTGCCAGTTGCAGAGATACACTCGATCAGAGATGTCCAAGCACGCGATCCAGGCTGTTTCTTGCGGATAGAACGAGTTTCTGATGATCCAAGGACAAGCCCATTTGATCCTCTGCCTTCTAGAATACCAGTCTCATCCATATTATATCGATTGGAGGCCTTGATAGCCATGATCTCAGGTATAGCAAGGTGCTTGAACCATTGCCTGATTACATTAGTTGAAGCTCCATTGATACGCTGGGAATCGATTGCTCTGCTTCTTTGGACCCTTACAGATGGGTTTCTCTTAATAAAAGACTGCACCCAGTTCTTTCCAAGAGGCTGGGAGTCTCCATGGATCTGTAGGATGCGTTCAGCAAAATCCTTGAGTTGCTGATGGGTTGGAGGAAGGCCTAGGGCAGCCTGGATTCGAACCCATTCAGCCAGATGGCTTTCCTGGGTAGCAGAGAGCCTTTGAAGATCCGTATCAGGGGCCATTCATACGATTTTTCACGTGATCGCCTGGGATACAAATGCAGCTTTTTTACACTGGTACGCGTGCAACAGCTTCAAGAGCCTGGGTTGATATCATTTTCTGTATACTGAGGCATATGGATCTTAAGAATGCCGATATGAAAAACGACGACGATTGAAGTAAAATTGGTGAAGTTGTGGAAGATTGAAGTTGGTGGTCATCATGGCGGTGAGGCATTTTTGGGGTGGCCGAAAGTGGGGGGTGGCCGAAAGTGGGTGACGGACGTTATTAATCTTATACGCCTGCCCCCAGTTGTCGCCACCAACTGAATGCCTCATTTTTATTGTTCAGCATCAAGTTCAGCAGTGGTGAAAACATCATCTCGACGCCGAACAAAACGGAGGTGAACTTCCACACCATATCCAAGATACCACCACCTTGCTCTGGGATACGTCTACTGCACTCAGACGAACTTGATGTTTCCTAAAAGAGAACAACGAAGCCTGCATCTTACCAGTCCCAGGTCTTTCTTTACCCCGCCCCCGGGAATGCATGTAATCCTAGTGACCCGGGCGCCGGACCGTGTCCACCTATGTTCCCACCCCTCACACACTAGTGCAGATCAGCCCCCCCAAAGGCCGGACCGCACCCACTCCGGCCGTTTGACCAGGCCTGCCTTGTTCCGACTTGGCTCCGGTTGCCACGGGCCCGCAACGGTATGACTTCGGGAATGGTCGATTCACTCTTAAAGGAACGAATTCATACAATGGGAGCACGGATTTGCCATGAACTCACGCGAAGTTACTACGCAACCTTCAACCTTCAACATGCAAATGCAAGCGTCAACGATCTCTTGGGGGTCCGTCCTCCGCCAGCAACCCTGCAAATATCAACTTGGACGCTATCCTCAGTTGGGCTCCACACGCACAATGGCGAGCGGCGCCGCCGACAGAACCAACACTATCGGATTCATCGGCTTGGGAGCTATGGGAAATCATATGGTGACTACCTACCCGCAAGTGTTTCTGTCTATGCTTCTAACAAACGACCTAGTTCAACAACCTTGTCAACAGATCTAAAGGAAAAGTAGGCGGCAGTGCCAAATACGCTTTGTTTGACGTCAACGATGCTGCCGTGGAAGGCGTGATCCAGCGTCACCAAAAGGAGAACCCAGCTGTGTCTTTACACAAGTGCTCTTGTGAGTCTTGATACAGAGTTTGTTGCAGTTTATTCCAACTTACTGATTCACTTTCTCCTTTTCCTTGTTTACAGCCCCTTACGAAGTGGCCCAAAAGGCTTCGACGATTATTACGATGGTACCCACAGGTCGGCACGTAGAAGAAGTTTACCTCGGTGACAGCAGCGTCATTCGTGCCTTGGAAACGTTGGATGAGCAGCAAAGATCGTCGACTTTGTGTCTTGACCAGTCCACTATCGAGCAAAGCGTTAGTAAATCTGTCGCTCTGAAATTGAGAGAGACTGGAGCCGACCTATTGGATGCTCCAGTATCCGGAGGTAGGTCATTTTACCCCTCAAACGTTTCATATGCCTTGAGAGTCTACATTATATTGACCACTATGGTTTAGGAGTCATCGGTGCTAGAGATGGTACTCTCGCGATAATGGTCGGCGGAAATAGGAGATCATTTGAACGAGCAGTCCCTTATCTCCATCCTATGGCCAGAAAGGTTACATATTGCGGTGACCTTGGTGCTGGTCTTGCAGCCAAGATATCCAACAAGTAAGAGCACACATACCATTACCCATCCTTTGAAATGGTTCTAATCAACCCTTGGATTTATAGCCTCTTGCTAGGTATCACTATGCTGGGTCTAAGGTAACGCTTATCCCTGCCTGCAGTTGGTGCAGAATGAAAATCATTTCCATCCAGAGACTGACGCAATTCTACTCAGCGAGGCCATGCTGCTGGGCAAGAGACTCGGTGTTGATCCCCAAGTCCTCGCAGATATCATCAACAGTTCAACAGGGAGATGCTGGTCTAGTGAGGTATGTTCTTCTGGTTCAGGTTTATTAAACGGGTGTTTTCAAGGGAAAGATTGATTCGCTCCATCATTGTCTCTTGGGACAACGTTGATATCGGGACAAGATTGTACGGTTGGCAAGCTAACAAATATTCCAGATCAACCACCCTGTTCCCGAAGTCAAGGTAGGAGATACAAGCCCTCCAGCCCATCGTCAGTACGCGGGAGGTTTCGTTACCAAACTAGCGCACAAGGATCTGGCCCTGGCTGTGAAGGCTGCTCTAGAAGTTAACACGCCACTGCCGCTTGGAAGACGTGTTGAGGAGGTTTATCGACCTCTCGCTCAAACGGCGGAATGGGGAAGTCGCGACTTCAGTGTTGTCTACGAAGCACTCAACGAGGCGATAATCGGTCATGACAATAAAAAGGTCGAGCTGTAAATAGTATAGCCAATATGTAATGTTTCGGTTTTGTTCGTCTTAGGTAGGGATTAGGTAACTGCACGAATTACCTACGCATAAGTTCGAGTTGGTTGATTTCAAGATGTTGCGGCAAATACCTGATTCCTGAATTTCTCTCGCTTTCCTCCCAATGATCGTATCGCGACATGCCACCTGTGTTGAGAATTTGCTTCAATACAAACAAGCAATTGCCGCTGCTCCCGTGAGTGTTCCTTTACAAAAGATTCGGGGTCAATGGTGCTATTTGATCGCCTGGCACCCCAAAGAGGTCCGTCCAAGAATCAAGCCATATGCTACTAGTTAAGGTCTTGATTATTATTCAAAGCTTCCTCGCTCACTGTGCTCGACATGGTGTTGTAGTCAACGACAGCCCACAAGGTCTCTTCCTCGGCCAGAGTAATATTGGCCCTCTGGAGCTCACTACTGCACAGACTTCCGCCCAAGTGACCATCATACACCATTCGTCTAAGCACCGTTGCCTAAATATTTGTGAGTCCTGAAGCATTTCGTGGTGGGAAAGGAGAAACTCCAGCATGACAGAGGCGGGACTGTAAGAGTTACGGATCATTGAGGAGACATTGTTCCAATGACGACCCAGAGTGTCGAGATATGATAAAGCCTCTTCAAGGAGAACTTGAGCTCTCTGGCTCACGACCAAGTCTGAATCGCCCGTTCTCAAGGCGATAATAGAACCAGCAACAGTCGCACAGTAGCCACTAGAAGAGGAATGAAAGGAGCACCCCAGCCCGCGAGCGTCCCGTATGAGTGCTAGCATATGCTGCGCATGTAACCAACCGAGGTCGGATGATCGTGTCAGGAAACTCGTCGGGGCCAACGTGCGGCACGTGTCAATCCGGCGTTTTAGCAGAAAAGGGTGATTAAGAAGGCAGTAGCAGAGGTGATAGAATGCCCGGGAGAAGATAATTGGGCCCGTGGTGTGGTAATCCACGACTCCATCAGCCGTGATGTACGGAGCCAGAACTTGTTGTAACGGTTGTTGGATCCTCAGGGATGCCTCAAAGTGGAGAAGATCAGACTCAAGAGCAGCGAAATCGGAGCTTCGATCCCAGGGAGGATGAGGACTGCGAATATTAAATTCCTGAAGCATGTATTGCGCACTCCGTCCCAGGATCTGCGCCATGGCGATGACATGGGCGAAGGAGCCTTGACTCTGAGGGACTGTCAAGGCCCGGTTTGTCATCTCGTCGAGAGATTGCGTCTTGCTCCAAACCTCATTCTTCCAGACCACCTCTTCGCATGGCAACTGCAGGTGGCAAGATGCATCGACGATGGCTGGCGGACGGCCGCGTCCGCAGGATACCAGCCGGTCCAGGAGATAGACAGACCAAAATACGCGTCGGCGTTCTTCCTGCTCCACATATGGAAGATGCGTTGCGTTCTCCAACATGAGTCCGCAATCCTGAGCCATCTTCACAGACATACCTACTTTAACCCATGCCGAACCGTGGCGCGACCTGCTAGCTACTCGTCGTCAGCACTTTGCCTCTAGCCCTGTTGCTTAAGGTAGGACAAGTAACAAGGTCTAGTATGAGAGCCGTGACTGACCAGTGAAATCAAACAGACCCAATAGAGCCACCGTTTGGACTGCGGATATCTCGGTTCCAGTGCCCTCAGTAAAGCAATCAGAAACGATCAGCTTCCAGGCCCGATTGGCACAGTCGACTGACGCTTCGTGCACGCGCCCGCGAAGTAGGGATGTGAGCAGAAGCGGCCAGCCGTAGCCACTATAGTCAGCAGCAGATGCGTAGGGACGGTCTTTTCCGACAAGCGCCGGCGGAAGTGCGCTTCATGGAAAAAGGAGTAGGGTTGGTTGTGGCAGTAGAAGAAGTAGGCATCCACCGCCGCGGCGACGACGTCTTCTGCACGCCAGCATCCATGGGTGCAGGTGCTTCCTGCTCTGCGACTATACTCTGACCTTGACCAGCGCTCCCCGCAAGGCAAGTAAACTTGTCAAGTTCAATCAATCAATCAATCAAGTATGAAGCCATCGCCAGTCAATCAAGTCAAGTTTAAGCCTCAAACTTGATTGATTGCCTTGACTCTTTTGACAGGGATCACGATACGGATTAAATGAATATTCCACTGCCGAATATCCCTGCCCTTCCCTGCCCTTCCTCATCTGCCCTCCACTTCTGATAGGACCCCCCCTGGCAGGGTATAAATTGCCCCCTTTTGCCTATCTGGCTTCTTCTTTTTTTCCCCTAAGCTAATATTGTTATGACGAACTTAGTGTGATATTCTCTAACCTCTTGCCTTGGCTTAGGTACCAGGTAATCCCCTTAGAGAGCTTGAAATCTGCCCTTCAAGATCTTCTGGAGATCTATATCAAATCTGTTGTTTCACTGCTGTTATCCTCTATCCCTGTTGTCTGTTAGCATCCCTTAAATATACTGTGAAGGTGAGGGTATTACTAGTGCTACCTTCTCTTCTGCCTTGCTTATCCTGTGCCAGATATCTACCACACCAGCAGTCCTCTATTCAACCCCTACCCCTCCTCTAAATACCTTTAACTAACTCTTAAGGCTTAGATCTATTATATCACAGCTTAAGCAAGGCAAAAACCACCCCCTACCTAACTATCCTTTGTTTAAAGACCTCTTCAGGGTTATAATAAATAATAAGGTATATATATAAGAGTTAGAACTTTAGAGAAAGGGTGTAAGAGAGAGGATAAGCTAGATAGGAAGCTATAGCTAGTATTTTGTTCTCTGCTAGCTAGATAGTTAACTAGAGGCTAGTTGCTAGGCCTGCTATTACTATAATCTTAAGGGTAAGCAGATTATTCTTAATATTAAAGCAACTTTATCTGCTTTAGAGCATCTTAAAAAGAACTATACTAGAGAGATTAAAGTATTACTTATTAGCTTAGAAAGCTCTAAAAGACCTAATAATATTCTATATAAGAGATAGTATTTAGATTTTACTAGTTTAATAAAAGATTATATAAAAAGTGTCTAGAAAGCTGCTATCTGCCTTATTATAGATACTAACCTTCTCTTTACTATTTATAAGAACCTTGCTTTTCAGAGTATAATCTCTAGTATTAGTATGAAGCTGGAAATATTGCTATAGTCTGCTATATTAATAGTTTCTGAACTTAATAGTATTTAGAAGCATCAGAAAGAGGTTATACAGCAAGAACTTCTGTATGCTAACTCTGAAATCTATCTAGCCTTTGATCTATAGACTTCTCTAGGCTGGCAAGCTATTATAAGTGTTATTATATACTTTATTACTAGAGAGAAAGGTCTCTAAATATATTTAATTGCTATAAAGAAGCAATTTAAGGCTTATAATAGTGTTAACCTTATAAATACTCTTAAGGAGGTTATTTGAGACTGGGGTATTATAAACTAAGTGAAAACTTTAATCTCTGATAATGCAAGCTTAAATAATATTTATATAGTAAGTCTGATCTCTTAATTTAACCCTTCTGCAAAGAAGAGATAAGATACTTAGGCTAGAAAGATTTATTGCTTTAGGTATATCCTTAACCTTATATCGAAGACCTTCTTATTTAGCAAGAACTTTGAAAGCTTTAAAAGATAGTTAGATATATATATTCTTCTATAGCAAGATAAGGCTGACTTTAAGTATTAGCGAAAGACTAGCTTTATTAATAAGCTTTATAATATTATAAAGTTTATAAGAGCTTTGCTGTAATATATACAGAGGTTTAAAAATCTATCTTATAAGATATCAGAGAGATCTAGGCAATTTAGTGATATTCTTCTCTCTCAGCAGATATTTAGAGAAGTTAAACTAATCTAAGATAATATTATAAAATAGAACTCTATATACCTTATAATTAAGCATATAATTCGCTTTAAAGATAAAGTAGATAGCTTCTGTTCTTCTCAGAGTATTAAAGATCTTATACCAGCCTAAGATATCTTAACTTCTAATAACTAGCTGCAGTTAACAGAGATTATAACAATCTTAAGGCCTATCTAGAAGATTATACTTTAAATGCAGGGTTTTAGATAAGATAGCTTATATAGTAGACTTTAAGAGGTAATCACTGCTATAGAGTATCTTCTGAGTTATTTTGAGAAGTAGAAGACCTTCTATAATAATACTAGCAGTAGGAATTCTTAAGATCTTAAATCAGAAGAGTTATAAGCTTTCTCATAGGAAATATCTCAAAGATTCACTTAATCAGTATATTAGTAAGTCTTATTATATGCTTAAGTATTATAACTATCTCAGAGACAGCTTAATAAAAGCTTTTTACCTGCTTATACTTACTAAGAATATATTAATAGCATCTCTAACCTAGAAGAGATAGGCAGTAGTAGCTAGCAATACTTAAGGACTTCTATTAATAATAGATAGAAGAAGCTAGATAAGTACTATACCTTAACAGAGAAGTTACCTCTATATACTGCTGCATTACTCCTCTACTCTAGTTTTAATATAAAATATATAGAAAAGAACTAGCAATCCCCTCACTAGCAGGAATAGATATCTAATGCTAAGTTAGCTCTAAAGAGATATTTCAACTAATAATATCCTTCTGAAGAAGGAGAAAGTATGAGAAATATAAGCTAACGCCTAGAACCTTATAATCCAGATAACTTTAAGCAGTAGGTTCAAGCAGAAGCCACTATACTTAAGGAAGACAAGGATAATAAGGAGCTGGATAAGTTAGAGAAGTACTTAGGTCTACAGAGGCAGGCTAACTGCAATCCTGTTAATTAGTGGTTTGCCTATAAAGAAGAATATCCTCGCCTGAGTAAGCTGGCATTGAGCATACTGGCGATACCCTCACAGTTATCTGACTGTGAGAGGGCATTCAGTGCTGCATCTCTTGCCCAGACCTCACAGAGGCTGGCGATGAAGGTAGAAAGGCTAGAAATGCTGCAATGTATGAGGCAATGGCATAAGAGGGGTGCAATCTCACTGCTTGGTGGGTCTGAATAGCTTCACTTGGCAATTACTTGCAATTAATTGGCAATCAATCAAGTATGGCATCGCGATGTGGCAATCAAGTCAAGTTTGAGCCTCAAACTTGATTGATTGCCTTGGGGTGGGCGCTGACCTTGACTGGAGGCAAGATTCGCCACGTCGGTGCCGTTTCTGGGATGGCGCGCGCCATGAGACGTTTGTACGCTGCCTGAAAGGTGAAGGTCGAGAAGTGATGTCAAGCGGTCCTCAATACTATGAAATTGACTATATGAGCGTCTTCCATCATCATAAAAACCCAAGGTGGTAGCTTACGTGCTAAGTCGAGATGTCACATTCTCCATCTTGTTGTCAAGCATCGACAATCTCCTCAACACAGTTGTCTGAGAGCCTCGTTAGAGAGACAGAGGGGAGAACCTTGATTTGGCTGGACATCATCTTCCACTCACGGTGGCCTCCCGAGAAGATGCGTGGGGCTCAATCTGTGGCTCAGAGTCCAAGGAACGCTGCCGAGGGTTCTCTTCACCGTAAACGCAGTCTATTTGGAGGAATTGATGTCTTATTAGCAAGATAGGACGAGTATCAGAGTCTGAATTACGGGCCATGACTTACCTAGGCCCAACCGACGGCAATGGCCACAGACAGGTCGATCGCCGGTGCACCGACATTTCTTGCGTCTAACCAAGGTCAGCTGTACTAATTATCGTAAAAGTGTATGCCGTATCATGATTTCGAGCTTCCGACGGAGCCTCTTCATACTTACCGACACCGAAGACATGCCTGAGCGATTCGTTGCACCGGGAAGAAGTCACCTCCCGCATTCATTTGTGCTGCTTCAATACTGTGCGGGATGCGGGAGGTGGTGGCTTGTGAATAGGAGGGGAAAGAGAGCGGGGTGAGTGAGTTGGGAGTTGCGAGTTATTGCTGGTTGGTTTATCTAGCTCGGCTTCAGCCACTTTAGTCATCAGCTCTGGCCGGGTAAAGGGAGTTAGATAGCTGACGCACTCCAGGTGTTGATCCATAGCGCCCCACTTTGTGAATGTAAACCATTAACTGTCTCTGAGTTTCTTGCTTCATTCTCCCACTTCGTGTTACTACAGCCAATTCATCCTCTAGTCAATAATTAAGGTAGTCGTTCAAAACAAACACATCCAGTTTCTGTAGAACAGACAATGCTTGATTTCAGAAACGACACCAGAACGTTCGGAATACATGCTCCTCGCGGACTGAACATTCCCGCTGTGAGTGTTGCCTGTTTCAAAGAGTCGTGAGAGTTCTGTAAAGAAATCATGACTTGAAGTTGACCGGGCAAGAGCACGCTTGTGGAGTTTCGGATATCCGAAAATGGCTCGGTCTTGACATGCAGTTTCCACCCTCTGAAAAAAAGAATAGTGGAGAGCTTTGTTTCCACGCCTCCTACAAAGCAAGCCAGATGGGGACGTGTGACACTTGTAATCCAATTGCTGATGACGAGATAATAATTAGAGGGCACCACATCGTGTTGTGGCACGAATAAGCTCTTGCTTCCTCTGTCTGACCGCTAATGAAGGGTAAGCTCAAATTGACGTAATTATTATGTTTGCACTTCATGAGACAGAAGGCTCATCCAATGACCTTTTTCCTTCTTGGCAGGGTCATTTTTCTTAGGTTGTCATGTGCTAGCCCTCACGATGAACAATGCTCTAGTGAAACGGCCGTCTTGCCAATCCACCGTGACTCGCGAAATTCCACTTAGCTCGGAAACCGAGGAATGCTAAATTTTGCACCACGGGTAGGTTTTTAGTTTTTAGTAACGCCAAGTGCAGCGAAATATATTCTCTCACTTGTTAGCAATTTTCGAGGCTTTTTTCCTACCGATTTCTGACGATCCTGCGACGCAACCCACCCACGCAATGAAGTCGCCCATCCCCGACTATCTCAACCGCGTACTTGAGAATGCCCGCCCCAACGAAGATGGAGCTCCAGCAGGCTACATCGATGTGCTAGCGAAAGCCGACACGTCCAAGATGGCAGTGGCTCTGGCCATGGTTGACGGCAATCTCTACTCAGCAGGGGACGACCGGGTTGAATTCTCAATCCAATCGATTTCCAAGGCCTTTGTCTATGCGCTGGCTATCGAGGATGCGGGATTGTCGCGCGTGTTGGAAAAGATTGGCGTTGAGCCGTCAGGCGACGCTTTCAATCAACTCTCGCTTGAACGCGGCAGCAATCGGCCCATGAACCCCATGATCAACGCCGGAGCCATCACGGCACACTCACTAGTCGTCTCGCCTGACGCTACGGTGGAGCAGAGGACGGAACGCATCCTGAAGACGTTGTCAAGGCTCGCAGGCCGGGAACTTCACGTCGACGAGGAGGTTTATCAGGCCGAACTCAAGGATGCGGATCGCAACATGGGTATCGGATATATGCTAAAGGCGGCAGGCATCATCACCTGCGATCCGCGAGACGCTGTGAAGGGTTACATTCGCCAATGCTCCATCACTGCCAACGTGAGGGACTTGGCCTTGATGGCAGCAACCCTCTGCAACGGCGGCGTGCATCCTATCACTGGAGACCATATCATCCCTCAAACCAGTGTCCGTCAGGTCCTCTCTATCATGACTACCTGCGGAATGTACGATGCCGCAGGTGACTGGGTTTCCAGGGTGGGCGTCCCGGCGAAGAGTGGCGTGGCTGGCGGTATCATCGGGGCTCTACCCGGTCAAGTCGGTCTCGCAGCTTTCTCTCCCAAGCTCGACGGGCGCGGGAACAGTGTGAGGGGCGTCATGATCTGTGAGCAGTTGTCACGGGACATGGGCCTGCACATGATGGACGCCAGCCAGATCGCAGGTGCCACTGTGCGCATCTCAGTAGCCACAATCGTTGCGGGTAAGAGAGAACCGCACAATCCCAATTGCCAACGAGAGGTCGTCATCTTTAGTCTGCGAGGCGCTGTTCGCTTTGCGGGATCAGAACGTCTTACCAGGGCTCTTACGCGCGAGCTGGGTTCGCCGGATCCGGATGACCCCGGCTCTGGTATGCATGCCAATGCCTGTGCTGTGGTATTCTCATTCCGTGACACATACTCACTAAATGCCATTGCACAGAGGATAATTCGTGAGAATATCCGACGGCTGATTTTGGACGATCGGAGTGTGGTGGTGGTCGACCCGTCTGGGGTTCTGCAGATGACTGTAGATCCTGAAAGTAAGGAGCAGCAACCCCATGTGTTCAAGTCAGAAACTGAAGCACGGGAATTCATTGGAGGTTTGGGTTGCCAAGCAATATTAAACGATGATAGTTGGTGACTATCCGACCTTGGACGGTTCGCCAGAATAAAAGCATATCTATCTAGGTTGTTTTGTTGCCACCAATAAAATAGAATCAATGCATTCTGCACTCTATATCTTGCCAAACAATGGGCTAGTATTGATGATACCGTGATACATTCAACGACTATATGCTAGAGATAGGCCTTTGAAAGGTCACCACAGTGTCAGACAGCATCGTACGGAATATCCACAACTCCGACAACCACATAGTTGTCAAATCCCGATTGCATTTGGCCAGCATTCGAAAGCATCAACTTCTCCGTTCCATTATTGTTGATGACTTCAATGCATCTCGAATGTGCTGCCCATTGTCCCACATCAACTTCCTTCCATCCCGCTGGATCCGCAGAATCCTCGTTTACGAAAAGCTGTTCTCTGCTAGCACCGTTCATGATGATGATGCCAGAGCCATCGTTTTTCTTCTCGTTGGGAGTCCAAATGACGTACGGTGATCCCCCGGTGGTATGACCTTCGGTGGAAACAATTTTGTCTCCACGTCCTTCAATAGTGCCAAACGTTAGGGGCGAGGAAGAGACCTTGTAATATCCTTCGCAGCCCTCATTCGTCGCGCAAACTTCATACGTGATGATGTACTGGCCCGTGGGCTGAATGTGTGCCACCGTAGTCATCCCTGGGCGGTCCTCGTATGCTGACGAAGCCACGTCATCTACCGGCTCGCTCCATATCTTGAGATCTTTGGTCGTGATGTGTGCAAGCTTCTGCGCATGGTTCTCGTCTCTCTGATCAGAGAAAAAGCACACAAACTCGCCCTCGTGCATCATAAAGAATGGCTCCCACACTGCATCATTGCCGTTGGTGGTAGTCTCAGGCCCAGCTCCATATACCATGTGACTGACGAATTCCCAGTTCAATCCCCCATTTCTACTAGCATAGAGATCAAGATAGGCTTCGCTCAGATCAGCCGGAACGGAAGCTCCTCCAAGAAGAATAGTCCCGGCAGGATATCCGCCAAATGCTTCTCTGAGAAGGTAGAAGTTGGGCTGGTACCGTAAACCCCATCCATTGACTTGGTCGGACACAGAAGAAAACTCGATCCAGTTTGCGCCTCCGTCGGTTGATTTGTAAATGGGAAAGTTGGCTTGCGGGGGTTCAGGTGGATAGTTCTCCCACGATAGAAGGTGACTACCATCAGGCAGCTGAACAGTGCGGGCGTAGATGACCTTCCAGCTGGTGTAGTTCCTATCTGGGTAGAATACTAGGTTGTTGGTGAAGTCGCTGAAAGGTGCAGGGGTGGCTCGTTGAACCAAATTTGCGATGCCATGGGGTGGCGCTGCGGTCGCAAATGTGACGAAGAGAGGAAATAGAATTGAAAGGAATTTCATGGTGATGCTTGAGTTTAACGACAAATTCCAAGATCAAATGTGCTATCTTGGCTGTCCGCAATGATTGTCTTGATCATTCACGTTAGCACGGATGCGGGAGCTTTTTATAACCACCTTATCCACCAAGGTCAACGCATTGAGGATGTCGGTAGCTCCAGACTTTTTGTCGTTCTGGTCTTCCCTCGGAAATCTAGGCCAGAAACACTATTCGCGCGGCTAACACAGCATCTTGGGAAGCTACCCCAGGTTTGGTGATATAATATCCATGTTGGTGCAGTGCGGGGAAAATCCCCTCTCATGCAACGCTGATCCTCCGGATCTTGCCTCTATTCGGGTGCCAGTCCGATTCTGAAGTTCCCACACTGGCGCTATTTAATAAGGTATCTCCCTGATGGCCTGATCCGATTCGACCGCATCAATAGTTTCCTAGGTGGTGTAACATCGTATTTCGGTCAACCCAGTCTGGATTAATTGTCACATGCCAACGGAACGTACATGTACACTGAACATAATGCGGTAGTTCAACGGGTTTCAAAAATATCTTCAGTTTTCCTAGATTGCCCATCTCTGATTCACTTTCATAGTTCTTCTGTCAACCTTTTCTCCTCCTCCATGACGGCCCGTATGGCATCGAGAGAGACAAGCTCTTGTCCTTGTTCTTTTGGCATGGGCAGTAGCGGTCTTCGAGGCAGCTCACTATGTCCCAATACCATATGCACAAGCATTTTCAATCCCGCGATCTTCAGCCTTGTCAGTTTTCTTCTTTTGTCATGACTGGCAAACATGACCACTCACCCCTATACGTTGACACGCTCCATCCGCCATGGCCAACAGACCTTGCAGACGCTGAGCCTCGTTGTAGTCCTCAGAGCCTGGAGCAGAGCCACATAGTTGCCAGAGCTTGACACATGTTTTCTGCGTGATTCTAAGCCAATGTTTCTGAGTATCAAGATGCAGGTGACTTACAGGAGCAAAGTTTGGGAGACCTGAGATAGCCTATGATACGGACAAAATTGTTAGTTGGATTTCATTGCGTACCGGGCATCCAATCTTACCCCAGCAGCTCCGCTGGCTATCGATGGCAGCAAGATATCGATGAAGCCGTCAATGATCTTGAAGTTATCCCCTTGGCGACGACGTGGGTAGGTTTCCATGAAGGAAGGCGCGGACAGCACCGCATTGATCCTTGTGATCTTACCAACAGATGCGCATCTTTCTGCAGTAAGTATCACAGACAATGTACAGATGTCATAGATGTTAGGATTATTTACTCACGTCAGCTTAACTCCGACGACATTGCCTGAGCCCTTCACAACATCCACAATTAGGTCACTGTCCAAATCGATGCCCCCTGATACAGCAGGAAAGTTGTAAAGAACGACTGGCAGCGGGCTTGCTTCAGCAACATCAATGAAGAATTTCGTCAGAGCAAATCTTCCTGCCGGACTTCCAAGCTGGCCACCGTAATAGCCAGGAGGCAAGACCATAGTATAATCAGCGCCAGCCGCTTCGGCCTTTTTGGCAAGTTCAATGGTTTCGCGGGTGCTTGGGGCACCGATACCGGCCACGATGGGGACATGTTGTAACCCCCCTTCGTCGAGACTAGCTCGAGCAGTCTTGATCAGTTGTGTGCGCTCCTCGGCAGAGAGATGAGGGGCCTCGTCGGCTGAGCCTGCTACCACAGGAATGGTGCCCGCGGCAGCTACGTATCGCACGTGAGTTGCAAATGCAACTAGATCCACATCTTCGTTGGGAAGGAAGAATGTCGGAAGAGGAGTGTAGATACCCTGAGGGAGTGGTCGGTGCGGGATAGAGGTCATGTTGTTTGATAATGATGCTGCTTCAATAAGGTAGTCTAGGCGGTTAATTCAAGCTTTCTGTGTTGAAAAAGAAGAATACAAATTAATTATAAAATGGACATGCAATCGCATGGCACTTCCACATGCACCTGATAGTACTGTCGCCGAGCCTCCCGCCGAAACGCCGAGACAAACCCACATCTCGCTGGGTTTCTTCTTGCAGAGATGCCGTGCATGATGTGGTCAAGTAAATCAATTCTGAGCATAGCATTCAATTTATAAATTAAAATTATGCCCCAACATGTCGTCTCAGACAACGACGTGATGGAAAGCAATTACATTATACTGAACAGTATCGAATCGCATCATGATGCACCTGAGACTACACGTAAAAAGTATATAATAGTCGTAACACCTACATAAAACCCGTATGGTCGCAAATTTTGTTACCTTGATCTCATACTCTGTGTAGTTATAATACTATGGATTTTGTAATTGATTTGAGTCAACCTGCACATACTGCTGCTTTTGTCTCCAACCCTACAAAGTGTAACGATACAGGGGCGAGTTCTCTTCCATACTGCTGAGCTCCTCCTGGCTATGTTCAGTGAGAATACGATCGTGGTCCAAAGTATCCCTTCTCTCATTCTCTTTTCGCATGAGCCACCAATGAACAGTAGCAGGGATCATTGCCCCGAGAACGGTGGCCCCAACTGAGAACCCGAAACCCAAGGGATAGACGGGCGCTTGTTCCTCCAGATAGATGTTGGAACCAATACCGCCACCGCCAACAGAGCCAAAAAGCATCAGAAGTCCGATAGAAGCAGCCCTCTTGGAAGGATTGGGAATATTGTTGGAAGTCCAAGCTCCGACAATCGGTGCCTGGGCACTGTATCCGGCGGCTGCGATGAAAATAGCGAAGTATGATACCCCTGAGACTTGCGGGAAGTGAACGCTGATCCATAAGATGACGATCCCGGTAAGACCAACAGCATAGCATGTCATGATCGAGGCATAGCGCTTCTGAAAGTGATCGCTCATCCACCCGTTGAAGATGCACACAATGGTGGCGAAAATGTAAGGTGGCGTAGTCAAGACCTGGGCGCGGATAGCTGAATATCCCAGGTTCTTCACCATAGTCGGCAAAGTATACGACAAGGAGTATGTCGGAATAGAGCCTCCCCACCAGAACATCATCATCATGAGCCATGTCTTACGGTCGCGCGCAGCTGCCCAGACGTCACTCCAGCGGAACTCGTAGGTAGGAGCATCCGGGCCAGAAGCATACTTCACTCGCAACTTGGCGTAATCCAGCTCACTGGGGGTAAGCCAGCTAGTCTTGCGAGTCTCGTTGTACTGATGGGGAAAGTGCCTTCAAATCGTGTTAGCAGGACGATGTTGAGTTCTGAGCGAGAACACTTACGGAAGAAAGAAGATGGTCATGAGGCCAATGGCAACGGTGATGACGCCTTCTATCAGGAACAGCCACTCCCAGGCAGTGTAGCCATGGGAGCCATCAAGATGACCAACGCCATACGCAATAACTCCTGAAAAGGCGCCAGCTGCAGTGTTTGCGCCGTAGAATATGGCCATGCGAGTGGCAAGTTCCTTAGGCGTGTACCACATACTCAAAATGAAGTAAGAGCCAGGGTACAAGCCGGCCTCGGCGATTCCGAGAGCAAGTCGAATAGCTATGAATGCTCCGAAACTGCGGCAAAGACAGGTCAAGGTCGTAATTGTACCCCAAGTTACGATAATTATAGGGAACCAAATCTTTGGTCCAAGACGTCTCAGTAAAACATTTGAGACGGGTTCCCATAGACCGTATGAGAAGAAGAATACCATCAAGCCCAAATTGAATTGGGTTGATGTCATATTGGCGTCTGTGACGAAGCCGAAGATCTTGGCATTGCCCGCATTTGACTTGTCCAGTGAACACAGTAAGTAGAGAACACTCAAAGTGGGTAGAAGACGCCAATCGACTACATTCAATAAGTTAGTCATGGGGGCACTAAGTCTTGGATTCACATTGATACGTACGCTTCTGCAAAAGCTTCTTTCTCCCAGCACCCTCAAAATGCCGATGCAAGTCCAAGTACCTCTCATACTCAGAGTTTGGAGAGTTTGCCTGACCCTCAGCAACACTAGCTTTTGATGAAGGAGAGTTTTGATTTGGTGTCTTCTTTTCGACATCCTCGATTGAGGATGCGTCGTGAGGTTGAGCGCTCATGGTGAAAACACCAAGAATTGGTCGGAGAATGGAACAACGAGCAAGCCACAGTGAGAAACAGCGATTTCGAAAGGTCGAGAGTTGGCATTTGAGCCGGAAAACAGAGGAGCAGACCGAGCCAACTTACATGGCGCTATCTGCACGAGATTGTTGCGCCCCGCTGATCCTCCGTCGATAACGACAAGCGACCGGCTTGGCCGCATCGGCGACTCGGCGCCTCGGCGTTTTGAAATCACGGTCTCGGTGTCATTACTATCGGCGCGTCAGCTGGAAACTGCCACATTGGCACCGGCCATCATTCGAGACGCTTCGAGCCAATTGCCATTTGGTCTGATAGAGCCCAGCTCCTTGGTGCTTGGCCCGACCGAGGCAAACAAGAGTAGTAGGTATAAGTAAAGCCTGACTGATAGCACAGGATCTTCCCCGCCATCTTATCCATCTTATCTCTCAACTTACACAAGATTGGTAAACCGCGAAGCGATACGGAAAGCAATTAGCACAGTTGTTCTACTGATTCTTTTTTGAAATACCGAAACCAAGAGGCTTCAAGAGGCTCGACTACCATGGCGCCCTCAGCCACTACTACATCACCCGTCTCCGGCCCTGCAGAGCCTCTGGCGACCAAGCTCGCCACGCGCCCCGTCAAGGAAGATGGTTCGGCACTGTATCCTGAGTTTATGCCCTTCTATGATCCTCTGGAGAAAGTAGAAGACATCGGGTCTTTCGAGCACTTCGACCCCGGTCATCGCGCTGACCCAAAGCTCCCCAACCTTCTATCAACAGCAACCAAGGTCATTGACCTCTCGCCTCACGTCGGCACCGAGATCGAGGGGGTTCAGCTCTCACAGCTGTCAAATGAAGGACTGGATGAACTGGCGCTTCTCGCAGCCAAGCGTGGTGCCTTAGTCTTTCGCAACCAAGACTTCCGCGATATCGGCTTCGAACGCCAGAAGCAAATCGTGCGCCACTTCGGTCCACTGCATATCCATGGATGGGCACCACACCCTGCTGCTGGCTCTGAGGAGCACATGATTATCTATGATCATAAGGAGGATCTACGTGTGCGCAAGTCCTGGAGGGGTCGCAGCCCCGTGCAATGGCACACCGACCAGTCCCCCGAGCCTCAGCCCCCTGGTACCACCTTCATCTGCATGCTCGAGTCACCCTCTGCCGCTGGTGGTGACACACTTGTGAGCTCTAGCGTTCAAGCTTTCAAGGCTTTGTCGCCTAAGTTCAGGAAGAGGTTGGAGGGTTTGACTGCTATCCACTCTAATGACGATGGTGTCACTCAGGAGATGAAGAACGGCCAAAACGCAGTCATGAGGAGGCAGCAACTGGTTCAAGAACATCCTGTTGTTATCGTTCATCCCGTTACCAGAGAGAAGGCATTATGTAAGTTTACTTCAGGGGGATGCAATGTGATAGCCGCTGACAAAAGCTTAAAAGATGTCAATCCCGTCTACACGAAGAAGATCGTTGGGTTCGACCAAGAGGAATCGGACTACCTCCTGAACTTTTTGTTCGATCACATTGCCAAGAGACAGGATTTTCAGTGCCGTGTCCGCTATGAGGCTGGTACCGTTCTCATCTGGGATCAGCGTGTCACGAACCACTCTCAAACCCTCGACTACCCTGCCGGTGAGCGCAGGCACGCATTCCGTCTGACTCCATTGGCGAACAAGCCTATCCCGGCAAAGATCGAGGAGGACGATGGCGAATGTAAGAAAGACTTCGGGCGGGTATCTCTTGGACTCTGCTAGAAGATGGGGAAGTCATCTCTTTATTGTACAATTTTTGCGAGCTAGAATGTGAACAAATATTCGTCAGAAAACTCGGGGGTATGCCAGTGTTGGCTTTGCCACTGTCTCCAGGAGTCGAGAATCGCTCCGGTACTATTCAACCCCCCATTTTCATTCGTTTCTTCCGAGCAATCCCAGGCAGATGAAACATTCAACTCGGCAGGTCTTCTTTGGCTGCCATCCGTTACCTCTTCGTCGTCTTTCGCTGCCTGGTTGACATTGCTTCCCAATGTTGAATGTTGAATCGACTCATCCTGATTTTCAGGCTCCTCGTCGATCAGCTCTGGAAGGTCGTGACTATCTTGAAGCCGTGAATTGATCCGCACTGAGTTTTCGAAAAAGTGCAGGATAGACTTTGCATTAGGCCAGTACTCCGCGAGCCGTTTCAGTGACACCAGGGCTGAATCGTATCTTCTGAGAGCCGAGATGGCAAGCAAAGGGTTCGAAATGCGTATTTCGGTGCTTAGCTGTACCAAAGCGGAGAACAGACAATTTATGGTCGACATCCAAAGACATTTTATGCCGTCGTTCTGGCACAAAGTCTGGAAAAGGGATTGGATTACCCCCGCAGCAGCCACGCATATCTCTGTATTGTCGTCGCGCTGAGAACTTTCTACACCACTTACGTCTAGAGAAGAAGCTTTCGGAGGGGCCCTATGAAGGAGAATGAGAGCCATGTTGTAGTGCAGATGCAGATTTGTGTTCCATACGCCAGCTCCTGGGGCACCATGGAGATTGAGTGACTGTGGCAGCCTCAACGCCCAGCTGGCCAACCTCTCATCTGTTTTACGCAAAACGATGCGCCTAGCCTCGTCACTTGAAGCGCGATTTCTCTCCCGCATTGCTTTTGATACTATGATCGCCAGTTCGGACATTTGAATGAGGCTTTCAGGCTGCGCATCCGGCCCACAGTCAGCAAAGTCTGACACTTTCAGCTTCTGCACGTTTGAATCCTCGAGGTGGATTGACTGTGGCCGCCCGTATTGAAGCGAGATCCATACATCGCTTTGGAAGAGCAGCCACCATACTCGTCGCCACATGCGCTTATTATGTTGGACCAACGTGCTGCCTTCTGCGTCGCGATGCATCCCGAGGCCGGTGGCGACACGAACAGCTATCCCAAGCCAGTACCATGCATTCGCCGTAGCGTCTTCCAGTCCATCCGTATGCCAGGTAAGGAGAAGTGCCGCTTGAACAACGGTGTCGCGGTTTGATTCGAATCTAGCATCTAACAGGCTTTTCGCGCGACGGAAGTATGTGGCCTTTGCCAGATGCCTCTTTTCGGAATCATCTTCGTATAGGGCATGGGCGCCAACAAGAAGTATAGCGTAGAGAAGCAGAAGTGAAGGCGGATTCAAAGAATTCCTGGCTCGATACTGATCCATGAAGATACGCTTATCAACTACGGGGAACCCCGGGTTGACAAGTCGAAAATAGGCCTCTAGCAATTCATCCACAACAGCTTTTGATGGCAATTGAAATATGTCTAGAGGCAGTCGATCTACCGGATCGTGGCCCGCCGCACGCCGTGAGATGCGATTTGTTGGGTAATGGCAGACTTCAGATGTGTGAACAGCAGCTCCGAACTGCTGTTGAACGAGATAGTTGACGTTCGAAACATCTGTACCAATGTAGGTCATACGGGCTTTGTTGTCGATCGGTCGTTTGACAAGCTCTGGCTGGTCGATGAACTCAACCAGATGTCGCTTATAAAGATACTCGCCATCTTCTTGTGCATGGATGTCGATTCCTGTGAGGCCAAAACCGACTGATCCAGGGGTTGATTGAACTGGTCTCTGGCCTTCCGATCGTTCTGTTAGAGGCGAGGTTGGCGAACCCCCTTTCTCAGCAGCAACGGTTATAGTGCCGCCCGCCGTTGATGAGATGGCCGTACGCGTTGATGAAGTAGGTGTTTGCCTTTCAATTTCAATTGAAGAGCGCGAAGAACGGCGAGCTGTAGCTACTCGGGATACCCGTTTGCGTTTCTGATGAGGACGGCAGTCATCCCGAGAGCCTGCTTGGCAATTTGAACATGGGATTCCGACATCGTGAGCGTCGCATTTGACCTTTCGATGGTGGCAAGTACTGCAAGCTACCCTTGCTGGTGTTGAAGTCAGCCTTTCGTGTTGTCCGCCTTTTTGTCTCCGCAACGAACGATTGAGAGCCACACTCACTTGTGAGATTCGACCTCGTCGTCTGTGTCATTTTGAGTTTGACTATCCGTTTGCTAGCCCGTCCCTTCTTAGTGTTGACACCAAGCGTGAAAATGGGAAGTCTACAGAGTATTCAGACGTTGACGGCTCTGGAAATCCCGTTTTCCACGCAGAACACCACCATGCTATGACCCGAGATTCTCTCCACCAATACGACTTCGATCATCCCGAGTGAGATAAGACACTACTACAGATGAATGTACCCCGTATTATGCTGTAGACTAATCCGGAACATATGATTGGTGGGTCACAGTCGCCGCTTATCATTGCCCGTCCGTCGTTATCATACCGTCTTGCCCGGAGTGTCGGCCTGTCGGCCCAATACCGACTCTTATCTTTTAAAGGCCGATGATAAGATGGGGCCCAAAATGGGAATCGGCCCTAGCGGCGATCTCACCTTCGCGGGTTCGGATGTGTGCAAACGAGGATCGTGATACCAAACAACTTCGTGGCATTCCTCAAGGTCGAAAAAAGCCAACGTCTCGAAACATCTTTGATTCTACGGTGCACCTGAGATGTCTTCCACAACCGAGTACGACCTCGTGATCACCAATGGTGTTTGCGTGACGGCAAGCGATGTTGCAGCATGGGATCTTGCCATTAAAGATGAAAAGATCGTGCTTCAGGCACCATCCGGATCACTGTCTAAGGCGGATTCTAAACGAATTATTGATGCCAGAGGTGGTTATGTCATGGTCAGTTTTCTCACCTGGACGATTAATTTTCTGGGAAAACGAGTCATTTCACTAACACGATTGCATTCAACTAGCCTGGGGGAATAGACTGCCATGTTCACCTTGAGGAGCCTGCAATTTACTTCAAGGGTTCTACCGGCCGCTCAGCTGACAGTTGGGAAACTGGAACCAGGTCGGCTGCGGCTGGAGGCAACACAACCGTCGTCGCCTTTGCGCCTCAAAGAAAGGGTGAAGACAACTCCCTATTAAGTGCGGTCAATGCGACCCACAAGCTCGCAACAGAAAATTGCTACACAGACTATGGCTTCCATGTCATCATCTCAGACACCAGTCCCAAGGTGTTGTCCGAGCTGAAGACACTCAAGAATGAGGAAGGAGTTTCCTCAGTCAAGATCTACATGACGTACACGGCTCTCCAGCTTCGCGACGACCAAATTCTGAGCATTCTTCTAGAAGCACGTCAGCATGAGATTCTAACCATGATCCATGCCGAGAATGGTGATGTTCTCAACTGGCTCACAGATCAACTTGAGTTGCAAGGCAAATTTGCGCCAAAGTACCATTCAAACTCGCGCCCGCCCATCCTCGAAGCTGAGGCTACCAATCGCGCAATCGCTCTCTCATCCCTCATCGCCAACACACCTATTCTGCTCGTGCACGTCAGCGATCCCTCGGCCTCCTCACGCATCCGCATTGCTCAATCCGCCGGACAACCCATCTTTGCGGAGACCTGCCCGCAATATCTCTTCCTGACAAGGGACGACCTGGACAAACCTGGCTTCGAAGGTGCAAAGTGTGTGTGCTCACCACCGCCCCGGACGAGTGCCGATCAGGACGCTATCTGGACGGGTCTCGCGAACGGAACTTTCACGGTGCTCAGCTCTGACCACTGCCCATTCCGCTTCGATGACCCCGTGGCGGGTAAGAACTCTTGCGTCACGGCTGACCATCCCGTGGGTCAATTCCGCTACATACCCAACGGCCTGCCTGGTGTTGAGACTCGATTACCTCTTGCGTTCTCGGCACAAAGACTAGCTCTGACAAAATTCGTCGAAATGTCCTCCACCAACGCGGCTAAGCTTTACGGTCTCTATCCTCGAAAGGGCGCAATGATTCCTGGTGTCTCGGATGCGGACTTGGTTATCTGGTACCCGGAGGAAGAACTGGGTGATTTCAAGGTTACGAATGACTTGCTTCACCATGATGTTGATTACACGCCTTATGAAGGACGGAGTGTGAAAAACTGGCCGAGATATACGATCTTGAGAGGTAACGTGATTTGGAACCGGGATGGCGAAGGCATTGTCGCGCCGAAGGGTGTTGGTCAATTCGTTAAGCGTAGTTCCAGCACGTTAGGACAGGTTTGGGAGACGGTGAGAAAAGCTGGCCCACTTGACTTGGAGAGCCTTTGATTCAAATCATCTGATGTTACATCTTCTGGTTCTGCTAGAGTAATCATTTACAGAACATATTACCTTCAGTTACAGACTAATTTAGGTGCAAGTACCAGAAGCATGCATTGGCGGCAGGCATCTAAGATGACACGACCGGTTGTGCATATTCTGGGTCGGCCTTCGGACTCGGAACCCCGGGGCTCAGCTGCATCACCACATGGAGCGTAACCGGAACGGAGCGCCCCTGTAGACATTTTCATCCTGTATGTCTTAGATAAGCGTGTTTATGGAGATACTGAAGGATTCGCCAAAGCGGGTGCCTAATGCGACTCTCAAACTCGCCTTACAACCCGCAGTTGCTATTGGATGCATCGTCAGGCTTCCCCTCTTCTGACGAAGAGACTTCTCACTCAGATCTCTCTGGCCACAATTACCACTGTATTCCTCGCCAGATCATTTACGCCCATGTCGTTGTCAAACAATGGGTTGGGACGACACTCTCGGCACAGTCGCCAGCATTGGCAGTCTCTTACAGATGACGTGCGAGATCACGAAACTGAGTTACAGCTATCTTTCTAGCGTGCGGAATGCTGATTACACTCGGAGGGAGTATCTTAGAGAGGTTAACGCTCTTGTTGTGGTGCTGCTACATCTCAAACAAGCCCTTGGCGCGGAGAATGCTGCCATGCTTTCTGGCGATGGTGCCGAGGCTCAATTGCGAGGTTTAGTATCGACTTGCGAGAATGAGCTGAGAGCAATTCAAGGGACACTGGGAGTGGCGGCACTGGGTGTTTCAAGACTACTTTGGCCAGTCAAGGAGAATGATCTGAGAGCACAGATCGATACCTTCCAGCGAAATCGAGCCATGTTTGATAGTTTCGCCTCATCGAGCATTCTAGCCACCACCAAAGCCACTTTAAAGAAGGTCGACCCCTTGGTATTGTCGCACGAGCGCAGTCAGCTTTTAGCAGCTCTTCCTAAGCCTACCATCTCGAAGAGAACAGAAACTTGTCCTGGAACTGGCCGATGGTTCCTAGAATCGGATACCTATGACCAATGGCTGGGACCCGAACCTCCTTCCTCATTCCTATGGTGTCATGGTCCGCCAGGGATTGGTAAATCCGGCATCGCATGGCTCGTGGTCAAGGACCTGAAAGAGCGACAGCAGAAGGATCAGAGACTACTTTTGTGTTATTTCTTCTGCGACTTCATACAGCATAAGAGCCAGACAACTTTGGCCGTGCTCCAGTGCATGGCCTATCAGTTGATCGCTCAAGGCGACGACGTTGTAGTTCAAACTGCAAAAGAAGTTTTGTCAGATTTCGATGCATTCCAGGACGTTGAAGCTCTGGTCAGATTTGTCACTAAAGTGGCAGAGTCTAATTACAACGTCGTATGTGTCCTAGATGCAGAAGATGAAATCGGGTCATCGGAGCTCTTGACCAAGCACTTTAAACGTTTTGCCGACGCAGGTTGCCGCATGCTTGTTACAAGTCGCCGCCGGTACGAAGATGCTATGCCTTCTGCTTCTGTATTGGTAACTTCTGTTGTCATGGAAAGTCCCACCGAAGACATTCGCAGACTAGCGCAAAGTCGCCTGTGTGAAAGCCATGACAGTCCATTGAGAGACCAGGTGACTCCTGAGTTGATCAAGTGTGTTGTTACAAGATCGAATGGAATGTGGGTATTCAGAATTCCCCAGCTGTTTTCTCTTCAACTTTCGACCATGAGGACTGATAGAAATGCTTTGACAGATTCCTCATTGCTCATGTCCTGATCGGACATCTCCTGGAGCAGACATCAGTCAAAGCCATGAGGCATATTCTCGACACTGCCAAAAGTGGCAGTATCAATGATGTGTTTGAATCTAGTCTACAACGAATCGATAGTCAGCCTCCCCCGCAAAAGGCTCTGGCCCACAGAGTGATCGGCTGGATTATCAACTCGAGAAGGGTTTTGACAACAGACGAAATGTTGCACGCGTTCGCTACAGAAGACAACATGGAAGAAATTGATCAGGAATCTGTCACGAATCAAAGCCTTATTCTGCGGGTTTGCGCTGGACTTGTTGTGGTGGATGACATGGCTGCTGTCCGACTTGTCCACACGTCAGTATTCGAATTCTTCGAGCCGCACAAAAGCAACCTTTGGGATGTTCAGATCGACATCGCTCGATCTTGTATCCGATACTTGTGCGCCAAGCCTTTTTCAGAGGGTCCAGCAAAAGACGTGGCTGAGTTGCGTGGGCGACTCACTGACATGCCGTTCTTGGACTACTCAGCTCACCACTGGGGTCACCATATCATCGACCAGAACATGGAGAAATCGCTATTTCCTCTCCTGAAGAGGTTTCTGGCATCCGAAAAGACGCGGTGGAGCTCATTCCAAGCTCTCCAGTTTGATTCCAGTATCAAAAATACCGCCGTTGCCACCGATATTTTCGCTACGATTCCCCATGGACAAGACGCACTCCACCTGGCAGCATTCTGGGGACTGTCAATCTTTTCGAAGAGCCTACTTTCAGAGGGTTGTCCACCGTCACCGTCCGACTCTCAGTCATGGACGCCGCTACATTCAGCGCTCCCCGCAAGGCAAGTAAACTTGTCAAGTTCAATCAATCAATCAATCAAGTATGAAGCCATCGCCAGTCAATCAAGTCAAGTTTAAGCCTCAAACTTGATTGATTGCCTTGACTCTTTTGACAGGGATCACGATACGGATTAAATGAATATTCCACTGCCGAATATCCCTGCCCTTCCCTGCCCTTCCTCATCTGCCCTCCACTTCTGATAGGACCCTCCCTGGCAGGGTATAAATTGCCCCCTTTTGCCTATCTGGCTTCTTCTTTTTTTCCCCTAAGCTAATATTGTTATGACGAACTTAGTGTGATATTCTCTAACCTCTTGCCTTGGCTTAGGTACCAGGTAATCCTCTTAGAGAGCTTGAAATCTGCCCTTCAAGATCTTCTGGAGATCTATATTAAATCTGTTATTTCACTGCTGTTATCCTCTATCCCTGTTATCTGTTAGCATCCCTTGAATATATTATAAAGGTGAGGGTATTACTAGTGCTACCCTCTCTTCTGCCTTGCTTATCTTATGCCAGATATTTACTACACTAGCAGTCCTCTATTCAACCTCTACCCCTCCTCTAAATACCTTTAACTAACTCTTAAGGCTTAGATCTATTATATTACAGCTTAAGCAAGGCAAAAACTACCTCCTACCTAACTATCCTTTGTTTAAAAACCTCTTCAGAGTTATAATAAATAATAAGGCATATATATAAGAGTTAGAACTTTAGAGAAAGGGTGTAAGAGAGAGGATAAGCTGGATAGGAAGCTATAGCTAGTATTTTGTTCTCTGCTAGCTAGATAGTTAACTAGAGGCTAGTTGCTAGGCTTGCTATTACTATAATCTTAAGGGTAAGCAGATTATTCTTAATATTAAAGCAACTTTATCTGCTTTAAAGCATTTTAAAAAGAACTATACTAGAGAGATTAAAATATTACTTATTAGCTTAGAAAGCTTTAAAAGACTTAATAATATTCTATATAAGAGATAGTATTTAGATTTTACTAGTTTGATAAAAGATTATATAAAAAGTGTCTAGAAGGCTGCTATCTGCCTTATTATAGATGCTAACCTTCTCTTTACTATCTATAAGAACCTTGCTTTTCAGAGTATAATCTCTAGTATTAGTATGAAGCTGGAAATATTGCTATAGTCTGCTATATTAATAGTTTCTGAACTTAATAGTATTTAGAAGCATCAGAAAGAGGTTATATAGCAAGAACTTCTGTATGCTAACTCTGAAATCTATCTAGCCTTTGATCTATAGACTTCTCTAGGCTGGCAAGCTATTATAAGTGTTACTATATACTTTATTACTAGAGAGAAAGGTCTCTAAATATATTTAATTGCTATAAAGAAGCAATTTAAGGCTTATAATAGTGTTAACCTTATAAATACTCTTAAGGAGGTTATTTAAAACTAAGGTATTATAAACTAAGTAAGAACTTTAATCTCTAATAATATAAGCTTAAATAATACTTATATAGTAAGTCTGATCTCTTAACTTAACCTCTCTATAAAGAAGAGGCAAGATACTTAGGCTAGAAAGATTTATTACTTTAAATATATCTTTAACTTTATATTAAAAGCTTTCTTATTTAGTAAGAACTTTAAAAGCTTTAAGAGATAGTTAGATATATATATTCTTCTATAATAAGATAAGGCTGATCTTAAGTATTAGCAAAAGACTAGCCTTATTAGTAAGCTTTATAATATTATAAAGTTTATAAAAGCTTTATTATAATATATATAGAAGTTTAAAAATCTATCCTATAAAATATTAGAAAGATCTAGATAATTTAGTGATATTCTTCTCTCTTAGTAGATATTTAGAGAAGTTAAACTAATTTAAGATAATATTATAAGATAGAACTCTATATACCTTATAATTAAGCATATAATTCGCCTTAAAGATGAAGTAGATAGCTTCTGTTCTTCTTAGAGTATTAAAGATCTTATACCAGCTTAAGATATCTTAACTTCTAACTAGCTGCAGTTAACAGAGATTATACAATCTTAAGGCCTATCTAGAAGATTATACTTTAAATGCAAGGTTTTAGATAAGATAGCTTATATAGTAGACTTTAAGTATTACTATAAAGTATCTTCTGAGTTACTTTGAGAAATAGAAGACTTTCTATAATAATACTAGTAGTAGGAATTTTTAAGATTTTAAATCAGAAGAATTATAAGCTTTCTTATAGGAAACATCTCAAAGATTCACTTAATTAGTATATTAGTAAGTCCTATTATATGCTTAAGTATTATAACTATCTCAGAGACAGCTTAATAAAAGCTTTTTACCTGCTTATACTTACTAAGAATATATTAATAGCATCTCTAACCTAGAAGAGATAGGCAGTAGTAGCTAGTAATACTTAAAGACTTCTATTAATAATAAACAGAAGAAGTTAGATAAATACTATACTTTAACAGAGAAGTTACCTCTATATACTACTATATTACTCCTCTACCCTAGTTTTAATATAAAATACATAGAAAAGAACTAGTAATCCCCTTGCTAGCAGGAATAAGTATCTAATACTAAGTTAGCTCTAAAAAGATATTTCAACTAATAATATCTTTCTAAAAAAGAGGAAGGTATAAGAAATACAAGCTAACGCCTAGAACCTTATAATCCAAATAACTTTAAGCAATAAGTTCAAGCAAAAGCTACTATACTTAAGAAAGACGAGGATAATAAGAAGCTGGATAAGTTAGAGAAGTACTTAGGTCTACAGAGGCAGGCTAACTGCAATCCTGTTAATTAGTGGTTTGCCTATAAAGAAGAATATCCTCGCCTGAGTAAGCTGGCATTAAGCATACTGGCGATACCCTCACAGTCATCTGACTGTGAGAGGGCATTCAGTGCTGCATCTCTTGCCCAGACCTCACAGAGGCTGGCGATAAAGGTAGAAAGGCTAGAAATGCTGCAATGTATGAGGCAATGGCATAAGAGGGGTGCAATCTCACTGCTTGGTGGGTCTGAATAGCTTCACTTGGCAATTACTTGCAATTAATTGGCAATCAATCAAGTATGGCATCGCGATGTGGCAATCAAGTCAAGTTTGAGCCTCAAACTTGATTGATTGCCTTGGGGTGGGCGCTGGCTACATTGGGCTGCCGCCAATGGCCATGTCGAGGTTGCGGAGGCTCTCGCCGCAGCTGGTGCATATCTCAATGCCAGGGATTCAGAAGGATGGACTCCGTTGTTTTGGTAAGTACCGCAACCTTTTTGGAAAGTCTGCTTCTGATCAAATCCACAAGGGCGGCATTTGGCGGGCATGCACCAGTCGTAAAGATCCTCCTAAAATTGGGTGCGGATCCCTCAATCAAAAGCAACCATGGTCTCACCGCGTTGGACTGGGCAATTGGACGCCACGAATTCGATGTCGTCAGATTGCTGCTTGAATTTGACCAGGATGCTGACAGTGGTAAGCCGCAAACTCCTAGAGAGACTGCTATTGCAAAGTCGGATCTCCAAACCATTGGCAAGGCTATCGGTCTATCCTACTTCCGTGGCCCTACACACAAAGTCTATCTACAGGATGTAATACCATCTACCAGAGATATTTCCTGGCTCGAACGACCAAGTCAGGTCACCGTTGTCATCAACGACGCTTATGGGCAGTTTCAACCGCCGGTCTCTGAATCCACATGGCGCGTTGCGAGGAAGACTGGCGCAATCGAGGTTTCATCGAACCAGCTTTTCATGAAGCAGCCACAGACTTGGAAGTCAAGCCTGTTACAAAGCGCCATCATTTCCCGTAACTTGCCCGCGGCGCGAATGCTGGTCGAGATAGGCGCGGATGTCAACGCCCGCGATCAGGGCCTTTGTCCTATATATGCTGCTGTGCGATCTGAGGGTACGACTTTCTTTGACCTCCTTCTCTCAAACGGGGCGGAAGTCGATTTTGAGCATGAGGGAACCTCCCCTCTATTACATGCCGTTCAGAGTCATGATTATGTCTGGGGAGGCAAGAGGGCAGGCGTCCCTCTCGTGGAACGCTTGCTTCAGCACGGAGCAAATGTTAATCAAACACAGAAAAGGGGGGCTGGTCTCAAAGACTATGCTGTGTTCAAATTCGAGGGATACACTCCACTGATGCATGTGGCTGGGGCGAGGTCACCTGAGTTGACCAAGCTCTTGATTGCCTACGGTGCAGACGTCAACGCTCGTAACGCCACAGGCAACACTGCCCTTATCATTGCTGCAAAGGAGGGGGATGTAGACACTATTAAAGCGCTTCTTTCTAAAGGCGCTGATATTCATTCCCACAACGAAGAGGGAAATACCGTTCTGCATGCCGCGACATCCGGGTTTCGACCCACGGTAGAGGTGCTGAAACTGCTTCTCAACCACGGAGCTTCGCAGGATCTTCAGCGTTTGAATAGCAGTGGTAACACGGCTTTTCGGATTCTTCTCGACAAGCGCGCCTACTTTGGTAGCAGCCATGAAGATGCAGGGGGCCTAGAAAATCTCATTGCCCTGTTCTCGGATTTCGAACCCCCAGACTCGGAAATTGTCAAGAAAGCCTGTCAAGATGGACAGACGCTCATTCAGGCTATCAAGAGAAATTCCGAGTCGGTATTGGAAGTGTTGATGGCGCACGGTGCGGCACTACCACCAGCAAATGAGTTGCTAAAACTATTTTACGAAGAGATCGGCAATGGAGGTTCAAAGCAAATGCTTTTGCTGGATAAACTCGCCAATATTAGCAGTCTGACCAACCGGCATGTCACCTTCTTGTACTTGATTTTCATATCAACAAGATTCTATGGTGATCAAGTCCACGAAGACGCCGATGATACATTGGACATTACAAGCCCAAATTCCTTACCGCTGCGTGCCCAACGAGACCGTATGCGCAGTTATCAGGAGGATGGATTTTTGGAGATACTCAGCACTCTCTACGATCTTGGATTCAACCCAAACACAGAACTTGGAGAGACTTTTGTCAATGCTGTTGCGCGTCATGAACGCCCATTTAGTAAGCTCGTTGGGCACTTACAAAGCCTGGGTAGCCAAACCGCTTTAGACGAAGACGAAGGAAAAAGAACTGGAGGGGGCGTATTCATTTCGGTCATCGCCTTTGCGGCCCAACACGTCCCCTCAGCCAAGATTGCAAGGGCGCTGGTCGAGCAACACGAAACCAAGATGGGCACCAAGGACCGCACCCTTCGAATGGAAGTCTTGGTCCGATCAGCCATATATGAGAACATGGCTGTATATTATGGCATACCAAACGACTTTCTGGTAGCTTATGAAGAGGATGGGGCCACAGAAGAGCAAGCGGAGTCGGCTTCTACTGAGGTGGAAGAGTTTGTTCTCGCCGTCAAAGCCTTTCCAAAGCCAGGAGCAGACGACTTTTATCTGGCATTCTGCCACGCAGTCAAGGGAGTCGGTCTTGAAGACAGGTGCTATGAAGGTTGTAGAACATTACTTGATCTTGCGGAAAGAGCGGGAAACCAGCAGTTGATAGATGCGTTAGTTGAAGGAGGATTTCCCAGGGGAGAGCATCATGGATCGAAACGACAATTAGCGACATAGCAGGTGAAGAACAAGAAGCAACGGTTCGGTGCGTAAATACGAAACGTTTGAAATACAGATATGAACAGTATACATAATCCGTTGGAATGTTGCTCTCAAACTTATGGGCTGGTGTGGCTCTAAACATTAGCCCAGCACTATATCTGCTTCCATTTCCCTGGTGACCGAACTCTGAGGCTGCATCAAGCCCTGGAAATAACACCAGCTCACTACCAATTGCACCGGTAATGACCTTTTGTCCTCTAGGGCTCCCACAGGCAACGGACTTGGTTTGTCTTAGAATGAGTGGGAGACAACAGCCTGGTAAGCAGTAAACTGTGTCGCCCACTTGTACTAACGACGGTCCCATGCACAGATAACCTCCCTGCGACAAACAGAACTTCCAGCCATTGGGTTTCAGGTTGGTGTTTACTGTGCGGTAAAATCGGTTGTGCTTGATTCTGTCGAGGTCCGCTTCCGTAGTGCTCGATTGCAACCATTCAAGCCACTCCACAAAATACCTCAGATATTCTGGTCCAATTATCTCGTCGTCAAGGTTTAGACCAAAGGTCATAGTCTTCATAAGATACTCAAACAGTTCTATGTCTGATACCTCTCGTTTTAATTTCGATCGTTGACTGAGAATTTGTCTCATTGCCGCTCGCTGTAGCCGCACTGATCGGAAGTTGAGAGGAATGAAAGTTGCAGTTATGACGTCGATCCTCTGTGCACGCAACACCAGATGCTTATCAGAGAGCTTCTTCGCTCTTGTCACCACGCCTCTTTCAATTTGTCCAGCGTTGTAATTCCCTCTCGAAGCGGCAGTAATCGGTTCTTCGTGGCACCGATTTCGAGGATCGGGAACCCAAGTTGGTAAGGCAGACAGCTGTGTTCGACGCGAAATTCCACTGAGAGACAAGAGATCGAGGGACTTCCCAAAACAAAGGCAAGCTTCTGCCGCCTGTTGAAATACCGCTTCTGGGGAAATTTCGTAGCTTATGGTCAATGGCAGATTGCCAAGTCCGAGCAAGCCATATATCTTGTCCCTTTCATTCGACGCCTCGCAGTGATGAGCAGCCTCCAAAAGTCTTTCGAAGGGCAGATTACCAAGGTAGTGTAAATCTCTTCGGACGAAGAGCATCCGATTCATGTTCCATAGTCCTCGGACAGCTGGGTGATCTCGATCGTAGTCTCCTAGACGTTGAAAGTACCTCCATATGGCACAAATGCTTGTGTGTAATGTTATAGAATCCACAGAGTCCTCTCCGCACATGATTTCTACCGTGCTATTCAGAGCGTACTCCTGCATTACCCATGTCCGCCTAAACCAAGTCGTTTCCAAGAACAGGAAAAGGGACTCCAAGGAATCAGATAGAATCCCACTGTTCTCGTTGTCCCAATCTTCCGGCCAATCATAGTTTTTCCTAGAATTCATCGCCTGGAAGGCGGCTCGGGATAATGCGGTATCAGCGCCAAGCCACACCAGGACACTGCTTGCTAGGGTGTAGATCTCGCCCATCATGGCAACTTGCGACTGCCGCTCAGACACGTCTCCCTGGTTGATGCAAACCGCGTCTATCCAGAGAAGATGTTCTTTTTGTCGAGGAAGAGAATTGAAAAGGTCTCCGAGAGATTTGCTTAAGTTGAGAAAGCCGCCATCGCAAATCTGAACTCTCTCCTCAGATTCCCAGGCGTAAGATATGGCGGTGTACTGGCCAGCACAGCTGCGGAGTGATCTGACTTCAAGTTTCCCAACGATTTCGCCCGTATCGGTGCAACCGAAGCTGAACAATCGAATGCAATCGCCTTGTAAAGGACTATACACATAAGTCATCGTGACTCTCGATTTTGCAAGGGAAAAGGTGTCGATTGTGGAGTTGGTCGGTCAGACACAGACTGGGATGTAGATAAGCAGGTGAATAGGATGTCAGCTGCATTGCAGTGGAAAACCGCCTGTACTCGTCAAGGCATCCAATCAGCCTGATGCACTATGGTGATTGGGCAGGATTGAGCATGTGTCACTTAGGCACCATTCGAGGCAAACTTGCTGCCAGTGCCCCATTCACGGGTCGCCTTCGGCAGATTCTACCCCGCCAAGCGCTGTGTACCTTCACAATATTCCTACACATTCGATCTTCAGCGGATCAAGCTTTTCGATTCTTTTCCATTTGGATTTTCTTTTCTTTTTGGCTTCCCTGAGGTCACTGATCAACTGCTCACTCACAAAGCATACTGTGCCCGATTGCCTGGTGCCTCGTACACACCCTCGACTTGATAGAACAGTGTGACCTCAGAATGCCAAGCTCTGGTCGTTCTGATCTCCACTGGTTTTTAAAGTGTAAACTTGTGTGATTTAGGTAGAAAAATGTCTAGTTAACTTCGCCTTGCCGCGCTCTCAATCATGAGTACCTAGCGTCCTTTCTTGTCGGAGTCTACAACAGAACACTACTACTCCGCTCTGCCCACGCGTGACGCGAGAGTTGCCAAACATTTCCGGACCACTTTCTGTCCGGTTTCCATGAGATTACATTAGCAAGATTGAAAAGTGGCGGTCTATTCTGTCTGAACATTTGAATGCTAAAAGAATGAGAGACTCAGTTAGTGCATGCCGATGCCGGTCCCGGCCGCACCCGGGCCGGTGCAAACCGCCACCCGGTCGAAGTGGAGACTACGCTACGCCCTTGGATTGACGCTGAAGCTTCCGACATGGACATTGTAAAGGTTGATTCTACACGTAACGAACGGAATAATCAGTAATCAACAATAAAGAAATATCTTCATCGTTTCTATCGATCTTAAAAGAGTTACAACCATCCTCAAACTTCAAGCCAAGATCCAGTACCACCATCAACCCCGCATTTCGCCCAGATTGCTATCATCAATTTCTCATCAAACTATCATCTTGATAACGAAAGTTCTCATCGATCAGTCACAATGGCTAGCTTGAAGGACTTCCGCGTTCTCACCTTCGACGTCTACGGAACTCTCATCGACTGGGAAGGCGGCATGCTCACTGCCCTGCAACCCCTTTTGGACGAGAACAAGCGCACAGGCTTCACCCGCAAGCACCTCCTGGACGTCTACCACGAGCTTGAGGCCAAGCAGCAGACAAAGACGCCAGACATGCCTTACTACCAGCTCGTGGCCACCATTCATCCCCAGATCGCTGAGAAGCTTGGCCTCGCAGCTCCTACGGCCGAAGCCTCAAAGGCCTTTGGCGACTCAGTCGGCAACTGGCCTGCGTTCCCCGACACCGTAGACGCCCTGTGCCGTCTTCAAAAGTTCTACAAGCTCGTCGTCCTGTCCAACGTTGACCGCGAGTCTTTTGCAAAGAGCAACGCCGGCCCGCTTCAGGGTGTGCCCTTTGACCTTGTGGTGACTGCACAGGATGTGGGGTCTTACAAGCCTGACCAGCGCAACTTCAGCTACATGCTGCAGAAGGTCAAGGAGACATTTGGGGTGGAGAAGGACCAGGTGTTGCAAACGGCCCAGAGCCAGTTTCATGACCATCACCCGGCTAAGGAGGCGGGTATCAAGTCATCGTGGATTGTCCGACCCGGTGCGGTTATGGGAAACAGGGATGTTGAAATTTACGACTTCAAGTTTGACACGCTGGGACAGATGGCAGATGCTCTTGAGAAGGAGCTGGCATAGCCGAAATCGAGTTTGAGATTGGACATGTAAAGTTGGTTTTGGCAGTTTCGTGAATGAAATAATCACGAATTCAAGACCCTACTGAAGTTTTCACACTGCGTTCGTGCCGTATCACTGCATAGCATGTGTTCGATCTCTCAAATAAAGGGGGAGAGAAGTCATTAGACTTGGTCCACAAGTGGACAGTTCTCCCTTACTCATCTAACTCCCACGGTGTCTTTATGCCAATAGGTTTCTTTCACGAGTAACTTCACCGCGCAATGCATCACTATCACTAGACATCTCCAGCGATAGCCGCAGGAGTTTGAAGACCGGCTATGACAACCGGTTGATAGTCCGGGCATGGCAACAGGGAGACTTTCACATGCGATGAAAATATGACACATGTTTATTCCGGTCAAGTTGCTTTTGTCTTGATATCCAATTCACGAGGACTGTGCCGATAGCCCGAAGTGGGGTGCGTGTGAGCTACCCACATCCACCGGCAAGCTCAATTTGTACACCGTAGGGCTGAGAATAGAGTTTAAGTACGCCCTTGAATCGACATCTCTCGTCAATTCATCGCTTGTAGTCACATCGGAATCTGATGCGACGTTAGCCAAACTTCGGAGCCTCCGCACCGATCCCGATCCCGGGGCCCGGCCCGGCCGACACCGGGGCTGCCAAGTCGAACGCTGCACTAGCGTCGAAGCGGGAGGAACGTGGGGGAACTTCCACTCTTCCCACAGTTGAGCCAAATAATTCTACAGATGATCCTCTGTCACATTAAATGTAATTTGATTGGATCGCCCAAATCTTTTAGACCTCAAAGTTACTCGTTACGTTGCACCCGGTGAGTCGGCAAAGCACAGTGCAAACTAGCGCAAACATGGCATCCAACCTCCTCGCCGGCTTTCCGGCCCAAGCCCCAGCTAAACCTTCAACGAAACTCCGTTATGCAGACGTAAGCGCAACCCCTACGACTAACACACATCTCTCCTTCATCGTACTAACCATCCGAGTAGGTCGCAGTCACCGCAACCGCAAAGGACTTCGCGGGAATCTACAGAGGCAAACAGTACCACCAGCCAGACTTCGATGCGGTCCTCGACCGCGCGCTCGCCGCGGGCGTCGAGAAGGTGATGCTGACAGGCATGTCCCTCCCCGACGCCGCAACGAACCTCTCCATCGCGAAATCGCGCCCAGAGGGTTCATGCTTCGTCACGATCGGTATCCATCCGTACCACGCAGCAGAGCCGGATGCAGAGCCGGACGGCGGCGAGGACGGCCACTTTACCAAGCTCGCGCAGACAGTTCGCAATGCGCTGGCCCCGTCGTCTGGTGGGATCAGTCTGTTGGCCGCATTCGGTGAGCTGGGATTGGACTATGACCGTCTCATCCACGCCTCCAAGGAAGCGCAGATACGCACGTTCAAGCGCCAATTAGACCTCTTCGTGGCGGAAAAGCTTGATCTGCCGCTCTTTTTGCACTGTCGTGCAGCGTATGATGACTTCGTGGAGGTCATCAAGCCGTACCTTCCTAATCTTCCCCGACGAGGACTTGTGCACTCATTCGTGGGGAGCCCGGAGCAGATGAAGGGGCTGGTTGAGATGGGTTTCGACGTCAGTGTCAACGGGTTCAGTTTTCAGGATAGGGAAAGCTTGGAGATGGCTCGAGAAGTACCGTTGGACCGGCTGCAGATCGAGACGGATGCGCCTTGGGGAGAGATCCCTGCCGGCTCGGAGGTTGCCAAAAAGTACCTTACCAACGCCCCGAGTTTGCCCCAGAGTAAGAAGAAAGACAAGTTTGAGTTGGGGTTGATGGTGAAGGGGCGTAATGAGAGCTGTACAATTGATCGAGTTGCTTTCGTGGTTGCTGGGTTAAAGGGGTGCACGGTGGAGGAGGTGGCGGAGGCTGCATGGCGGAATAGTGTAAAGATGTTTGGTTTAGGAGAGAAATGATATTGTCGATGGCAAAGGCATAGGCTTAATTGATGTCGAATTCTTCGCTCTCATGGTAAGAGCTTCACATCTGTTCAAGACGGAGCCACGGTGAACAGGACCGAAAACATTGTCCCTTTAAAGTATCTTCTCAACGAGCATGATCCCCTCCATCTCCACCACCTTACGAATGGGATCGCAAATTTCCCCCTTGTAGGGGGCCAAAACTCCAGGGACATTGAGCGCAGGCTCGCCGTTGAGCAATAACTGAGTGGCGATGCCACAAGTCACGCCCACCGACTTGGCCATGGCTGAGTATCCATTCGGCTCACCAAGAAGCTCCAGCGTGGAGGTGATTGTGTCCTATACAGAAGCCATTGTCAGTCTCAAACGCGGCAATTTGGTTGTATAAAGCAAGGAGTGAGTTACCTTGGAACCATCCTTCCATTCAACAACAAACTTGTGCTGAAGCATCACCAGGTCCCTCTCCCCAGGTTGGAAGCTCATGAGCTTCTCAAGTTCGGCACATAGAGTGTCCAGAAGATTGCCTCGAGGAGTAGCCGGCTTGTCGGAGAACAGACCGATCCATCGCAAGCCTTCAATAATACTCTCCCTCTCAGCGCTACTGGTGAAGTCGCAAAGCTCAACGACGCGATTGACCAACGCCCTGTGCAAGTCAGCGAACATTTCCAGTATGCCACAAATGCAATCCATCATACTCTTCATCAAAGTCTTTGGAGCCAATGCACCTTCCCAGGACCTCTTTCAGAGTCAATCCTTCATTCTCAGTGCCCAACCACTCCTTGGGCTGTGTGTCCAACCACCCCATTCTGATCAGCGCCAGCACAAACGCAGGGTTGCCGGCATATCTCAAAGACCCGCGGATGACTGTTTCCGCCTCAGGGATGTTGTAGAACTCGCGAAAGGGAACGGAGTTGCGGTTGGGATACGCAACGAAGGAGTACCCGTCCATGACGTGGTACGGCTTCGCCCGGGCCATGAGATGCTGGTTTGAGATCTCAACTACCTTGCCATCCTGGAGGAAGCACGCCGAGTTGAACTGCGACAGGAGAGCTCCTCGCGGGGACCAGGAGAACTTGAATTTGAGAGGGTTATTGGCGCACTCTGGAGCGGGCAGACCGCCGCAGTACGAGTAGAACTCCTTGACCTGTCGCACCAAGTTAGCAAGAGCAGTGCTCCGGAGTTGACTTCAATGCAGATAGCTTCCTACCTTCCCGCCCTTGGCATGCACTTCATCGATAGTTTTGATGGCGTAAAAGTGGTCGACTCCAGGGTCAACTCCAACCTCGTTGAGAACCGTGATTCCAGCCGCTTTGGCTTCGGCTTCCAGCTCTCGGATCGCAGGCGAGACATAGCTGGTCGTCACGACGTGCGTTTTGCCTCGGACCGCCGCCTTGATCACCGCTGGATGGTAGATGAAGGGTACAAGGGAGATCACCACGTCATGTTCGGCAACGTGGGTGTCCAGTTCAGGGGAGGCAACGTCGAGAGCGATTGCGGTCGCCCGGAGATGGTCCGCGGCGAGGGTCTGGGCTGTGCTTAGAGTTCGGCAAGCTAAGAGATGGCAGGTCAGCTGCTGATTCTGTCAATTCTTGGGACAGGCCATGAACCAATTGTCAATTTGTTCCTTTCGTCGCGAAGAAGGTAACCAACACAAGGCTTGGCGACGAGGCCGCTTCCGAGGACGAGGATTCTCTTGTCAGTGGACATGACGGACGTAGGCTGGCGCTGTTCGGCGGTGGTTCAACTGGCTAGTTACTTAGAAGAATGAAATCTGATTGATGCTGCAACTTACACATTGAATGATGCCAAGACACCCAGACTTATAAACGAATTTACCCTGAGCGCCGCCATTTGGCTGCTGATAGGCTTTGAGTACCAAACACTATCTTCACACCGTTCATCGAAACACCGTGACTCATTCGGTGAGACATTTTCTACTCGAAGTTCTACCCTGATAGTTGATTTCACAGACGTTGCTGAGAACCACTATGAGGCCGCGTTGAGATATGGCCGTCCCGGAAGCGGATCGGCCGGGCGGGCGAAATCGGCGGGCCGCAACGCTCGGGATCTCCTGCCTGAACCAGAGCTCGAGTCATATACTCTTCCCAAACGAGAAACACAACGTCTCGAACAAGCCGAAACGGGCCAAATTTGTCAGCGAGATCATTTCAATTGACTACCGCAATTGATGAACCAGGATCCTCTTTTGTGGTTTCCGATTCCTTCCTATCCAATTACATGGCAATAGGCAGGCCTGTAGCATAGCTTTTGTGTTCTTCCCTATTCCATGTTGTTGCCTGTAGCATAGCAGAAGAACAACCCGATTCAGTCGTGCGTCCGCAGATCTGCACCCCAAAATGACGCTAGGTTATCATCGAACGTCGGCTGGCTCCCGCAACCTAGGGTCCTTGGCTTGAATCCTCATTCTCACTACCGCGATTGTGGACACCAATCATCACTTGCCATATCTTTAGTGTTTTGACAATACCTTTTTCACAGGATTGTCGGTTTGATCCTTCATTTAGTCGATGTCAGACATGCTGTTGTTGAACTCGGCTGTTGGCATCTCCGCGCTGGCATCATCTTAAGAGGTCTAAGATTCATCACTCCGCGTAGATTGCGCGCCGTTGTTTGGACAGAGTTCTCAGCAGATTCAGCATCCCTTGCAAATTATAGTTATATAATCATCAGGAAAATGAAGAGCATAGGTCGCAAAAGACTTCAATCGCCATCGAGGCGAGAAAAGATACCCAGCTGTTCATGGCTGACAACAACGAGCGAATGATTGGGCCATTCGAGTTGGGAGACCCGCAGTCAAGTCGGTGTGCTCGGTGAAAGGGGGCCCGAGCTCCTTCACCGAGAGCACACCTTATTACATCACCCATTCTGCCATCCGATAACAATTTCGCATTTCTCATCAATCGCTCCCGGTTGACCACCCCGCCAAAAGCACCACCACACAGCCCAACATGTTTGTCAGGTCATTCGCCCGCTCAGTAGGTTTATTTCCTGGCACATTCAACCCCATTGGGACGATCACAAAGAACCAAGAGTGGCTGACCCGACATCGCAGAGTTTCGTGCGGCAAGCTGCCCGCCCCGCCGCTCGCCCGCTGGCCTTCCGAGCTCCCATCCCATTCCTCACCCAGCACCGCCTCCTCTCCGACGAGACGAAGCAAGCGATCGAGAACGCCGTCGGCGCCGCCCCCGTCGTTCTCTTCATGAAGGGCACCCCCGAGACCCCTCAGTGCGGCTTCTCCCGCGCCTCCATCCAGATCCTCGGCCTCCAGGGGGTCGACCCCGAGAAGTTCGCCGCCTTCAACGTCTTGGCCGACCCGAGCTGCGCCAAGGTACGAACGATACAACCTACCAAGAAATGAACAAGGGAATAAGGACCAGATGCTGACTATAGGCGCACAGGAATCAAGGAGTTCTCCGACTGGCCGACCATCCCCCAGCTCTACGTCGAGAAGGAATTCATCGGCGGATGCGACATCCTCGTCTCCATGCACCAGAACGGCGAGCTCGCTAAGCTGCTCGAGGAGAAGAAGGTTCTTGTCGCGGCCGAGAGCGAGAAGAAGGAGGAGTAAAAAAAGAAGGATATTCTTAGACATCCACGCTTGAGAAGAGCGTTTTTATGTTTTGTACGATTGTAAAATACCAAGGGAAGGCAGCCACGAAGCGAAACAGGTCCCGGGAAATAGAGTGGTATTTATTTCATCTGCGATATCCGGAAAATCTCCATTCAACCTTTTGCGCATATTCACATACTGCTGGTACTCATCCAGAGGGTTTTCGTTTTCCATCTCATTACATATTAACACTTACAGCGCCGGGTACGCTCCGCCGTCGCCACGCATGTCGCTGCCCGCCGACCACACGCCGGTTCCCTCGATAGGGTCGACATGGTACCTGATAATCTGGCCACGGCCAAACAGACCTCTCTCGGAGCCGGTAACAACCTCAACCTTGTGTCCCAGCTTGCGCAGGCCCTCTACAGTCTCTTCAGGCATGCCCTCCTCAACACTGACAGTCCAGTCAAAGTCGGTGTCCTTCTCAGGCAGACCAGCAACGATGCACACGCGCGGCGCATCGAGCGTCTGCTGCGGTGTGAGTCCTGCGACGATCTGGCCGAGAAGGACCTGGACGTGACCCTGTGGCTGCATGAAGCCGCCCATGACACCGAAGGCGCTGTGCAGCGATCCGTCGGCCTGGTTTGTCACCATGCCCGGGATGATGGTGTGGTACGGGCGCTTGCGGGGCGCCAGCTTGTTGGGGTGCTCCGGGTCGAGGCTGAAGTTGGCGCCACGGTTCTGGAGAGTGAAGCCACAGCCCTTGGGGATGATGCAGGTGCCGAAGCCGCCGTAGTTGCTGTTGATGAATGATGCGGCGTTGCCGTGGGCGTCTGAAACGGTGAAGTAGACGGTGTCGCTGCTGCTCAGCGCAGGAGAGACGAACTTGGGGGGCTCGCCGGGGTGCAGCTTGTTGAGGGCCTTGCTGGGGTCGAACAGCTTGGCGCGCTCGCCGAGGTATTCGCGGGAGATGAGGCCGGCGGAGGGCACGTTGACGACGTTGGGGTCGGTAACATACCAGCTCGCGTCCGTGAAACCAAGACGGAGAGCCTCGATGATGGCATGCAGGTAGGGTGCGGTGTTATGGTCCTCGGCGGACCAGGCAGGAACTGCTCCAGAGGCCTGCAGCTCCTGAATAATGCCAAGAGCCATGAGAGCAACGATGCCCTGGCCGTTGGGCGGGTGTTCCCAAAGCTCAACGCCGGCGTCAACAAAGTCGGCATTGCCGTTGGCCTGTTGCTGGTTCTTGAGAACGGGCTTGAATTTGAGAGAGATGGGTCGACAGGCTCGCTGCCAAGCTCCAGGTGGTTGGCCAAGTCGTCGAGCTCGAGGTGGCCGCCTAGATCCTTGACGACCTTGACCAGCTCCTCTGCGATGCGGCCCGTGTAGAAGCCTTCTTACCCTCCTTCGCGAGCGTGCGGAACGTCTGCGCCAGAGTAGGGTTCTTCATGATCTCGCCTGGGTTGGGCGCTCGTACGCCATCCGCAGCCTTGGGGTCCTTCTTCAGCATCTCCGCGAAGTTGGGCGATGCATCTCTGATTTGAGGCTCGGCTGTGTTCCACTACTCATAATTAGCGGCGGCCTTCTAAGTATTGAGAACTTGGTTCATACGTATGAGCTTGTCAGCTCACTGACGGGAAAACCTCCCTCGCCCAGCTCAATAGCCGGGGCGAGAATTCTCTCCATGCTAACATTGCCGCTGCCGAAGCGCTCGACAGTGTCAACCCAACCAGCAGCCGCACCAGGGCAAGTGACAGCGTGAACACTCTTCATAGGGATCTTGCCCTGTTCGCCATCCTTGATACCGAGGTCCTTGCGGATGGTCTCGAGGGTAGCGTTCTTCGCTGAGCGTCCTGAGCCGTTCATGGCTGAGACCTTGCCGGTCTTGGAGTCGTAGAAGAGGATGAACATGTCGCCACCAATACCGGTTGAGCACGGCTCAGTCATGTTCAGACCGGCGGCTGAGTGTATATTCTTGTTAGCAACTTGAACAAAAGTCCCAAATAGCGTTGTACTGACCAACCGCGACCGCTGCATCCTGTCACATTTCAATCATTGTCAGCCCAACACACCCCGGAAAGGAAACCGAAGGATCGATCGACTTACAGCTGCATTGCCGCCAGCTTGCAGGATCTCAATACCACATTTCGCAGCGAGAGGCTGAGTGCACGAGACGATTCCCTTGGTGCTGTGAACGACACTCCGTCTGCTGGGAAACTTGACAAACTCCTGCGCCTGCGGCGTGAGGAGGGCGCTGGTGGAGAGGGGCATAGTGAGTAGTCGTCGGTGCGGGGTTGTCGCAGTCGATAAACCGGAGACGAAAGCGCGGGGGAGGGGTTCGACGGATGATGAGGGAGCGAAGAAAAAGCGCGATGGGAACACTTTTTTTTCGGCGAGTCGTTGACAGGTATTTGTTGGTTTTCGACGGTTTCAAAGAAGCGCAGTATCAGTCACAATAAGAGGGGGGGAATTGGATGGCGTCAATGATTATGTCGTGATAACAGCGAATTCGGAGGTGGAGGGCGCCGAAAAGAGTCGTTGACCGTTGACACAAGGACGTCTTAACCGAGCAAGGCGCGAACGACAAGCCAGGCCTATTTTCTTTCTTCGCAAGACGAGGAGGGAGAGCGGGGGTGATGGAGATTTCGGCCACGCGGAACGGGCAAAGCTCATATGTAATGGAACCTGCTGGCTCTCTTCCTTGCCGGACTACACCAAGAACGTATCTCTCATTCGCCGTCTTGCTGAAGATTGATCATGTACGTAATGCCCAGGGCCAATTGTTGCCGATGGGAATTGCCAAGTCTGGTAGGTCGATAAGAGAGAAGCAAAAGAATTCCCCGGTTTACCTTAGCAGGGTGGACGGCCGGTTTACGCTAGTGGAGCTTGTCGGATGCTCCGCTCTGTCGGTGCTGGTGCCGAGATTGTTGATTCGACTGATCGGTTTATTGATGGTGTGGACAAAGATCGCAGAAGAGTCATGGATAAGAGAGGCAGAAGCTTCGGAGAGGTGGGTGATTCGCCGCTCCCTCGTTCAATAAAGTGCCTTAAGTTTTTTGATGTTTTGGCGTGCGCATTGAGGAACAGAGAGAGGTCAGGACATCCGTCTGGTTTTATCAATCATTCCTTCTTGACACTTATTCAAGACACAGCCAGCCAGCGCCGTTTTTGCAGCATTGTCGTTCCCACTGTAACCCCCAACACAGCGCCAGCGTCGGCCGCGGCCGTCGGCCAAAACGGAGGGGTGATCCAGAGCGACGAGGTCCGAAACTCGGGGCTTGTTTCACTGGCACGGTTGAAAGGTGACAGAAGTCTAACGACGACAAGAAATTGGAATTACAAAAACGTCAAATCTTCATGACAAGGAAGCGCAGTCTTGTACCATCCATCTCCGGGCCTAAGATTTGTTCTTTTCGTTTTCTCTTGCTCGTTTTCTCGTTTCTTTCGGATGCGCGCACCCGGACTTTTTTGTTTTTGCCTTTGTATCTTTTTTTAAGCCTTTTAAGAAAGCCTGCAAGCAATCACAGTTGACCAGCGGCTGCTCCCGCTGAATTGGAATAAACAAGTCTATTTTGCGAACTGCCACCCCGAAACGTTGGTTTGATCCGAACGAAGACGAGCAGAACGTCGAGGGCACGGGCTGCTAGCAGGACACGGGCTTTGCCAGGCGCGCGGTAAACTTCCACGTACGGGCTTTGAAGAATGGGGATTTCTTCGATTTTCCTTTTCAGGATGCAAATGGCATTCATAGCTTGTTCTTTTTCTGCTCACTTGCTATGTCCGCCGTGTCTTGCATCAAGACTCAACGACCGGAAACCCGGACTCTTATTGGTCCCATCAACATCATCTCAACCTCTCACAAACACAGCTCGGAAGAGTGTCTCGAGTAGTTCTAGAAGACCCAGGCTACTCCGCCCTCCAAGCTTTCTCGCCGGTGGAGACGGAAGCTCCAGGATGAAGCTGCCAAGCGCATCATCCAGTCCTAACTCAATTGAGGTCATTTCTCGAGAAAGCCAACGTGTGTCTGTGAGTCATTGGCAGCGCAAATAAAAGTCAGTCTGGGATTGGGATGAAAAAAGCCGTTGTTTCGCCTTTTAGGTTTTGCGCTTGTCCCATTCGTCTTTCAAGATGCCATGCAGCTTTCCACTCTGCAGGAGTCGCCAGGTGGTGTCGATGATTGGACCGTCACATGCTATTTCTCCTGCGGGTATCCATGGCTATGGATTAAGACAGCCTGAGGTTCTGGCGATTCTTGTTGTTGGCGGTTCATCGAGTCTAGCTCTTGGTGTGTGTGTATGACTTAGCTGATGACACACGTCTTTGCCTCAGCGCTCGAAGCACATACCCGGTCGATGTTGTCATCGCGATGGAGCGCCAAGTCGTGACAAGACTGATACGACTGGCTCATCCGAAGCCCGTATCTTTCTCTGGATGCTGGATGATAATTCTCCGCGCGGCAGATCATCTGCGCGACAATGGAACGTGGCCATCGGGATCAGGGTCAGCGATTGGATCATCATCGTCTAAATGGGTGGGATACCGGTGATGGTCTCTAATGTAACCCACCGGGCCGTGAAACTCAGGTGTAGGAATTGTACGTAGAAAAACGAGCTTCACGGGGTTACACGCGGATGCCGGTGATCCGATGATCTTCAGGCCACCATGTGCCCACGAAATTACGACATTCGAGGGTACTACATACGGCAAGGCGCAGCAAAACGAAAGGGACCAAGCAGAAAATGCGACGCTGAGTCTTTATGAAGAGCCCTGATGTTTGATTGATATCACGAGCGCTATACACACAGGCACGCCAACACTCCAACGTTGAGACGACATCATCCCAGTTCCAACTTCAGCTCTTCAAACCTTGAACCGGAACCCATGCGTGGCAGCCTCCCCAGGCGCAGCGTTGATGGCCCCCTCGACGTGCTCTCCCCTCTCGAGCTTCTTGTTCAACCGCATCAGAACCACCCTCAGCACCGTCGCCGCGCAGATCGCGATGAAGCAGGCGACGCAGTTGTGGATGAACGCCGCCATGTACTGCGGGCTGGCGCTCTTGGGGTACAGGTAACTCGCGTAGATGCTGGAGCAGTTGGACACGGCGTTGATGAAGGCGAGCGCAGATGCGCGCTTCGCGGGCGGGCGCGGCAGGGTGTTGCTGATCCAGGCCAGCGCCGTCGTGTAGCCCGAGTAGACGCCCGGCACGAGGAGCATCATGGCGACGTAACGGGGCGCGGTGGCGTGGGTGGCTGCGCCGATGATGAAGGCCACCATGGCGACGCACAGCGGGAGGATGATGTGGAAGTAGCGCTCGCCGGTGCGGTCGGCGTGCCAGGCGTTGAGAGACGTCGTGATGATGCAGAGGACGTACGGCGGGCAGGTGAGGAGCAGGGAAATGACGTTGTTGTAGCCGAGGGTGGCGACGACGGTGGGGAAGAAGTTGGTGATGGAGGCCGAGGCGACGATGCTGAAGATGAGGACAAGCTGGCAGGTGTTAGTGGGTTGACGCGGACGCAAGTGAATGACGTGAGCATACCAGAATCCAAGTCTTGACATCTTCCAGCGCAGTCTTGAATCCATTCCAGAAGGTCTGCTGCTGACTTCCCGTCCAGTCATCCTCGCCAATATCCTCCTCAAGTCTCCAGATAGCCAGTGCCTGCTCTTCCTCACTCAACCACGATGTTGTACGGGGAAAGTTTGGCAGGACCCAGTACGCGCCGATCGCGATGGCAACAGTCACGACGCCCTCGATCAAGAATAACCATTGCCATGCTCCGAGACCTCGGGCACCGTCCATGTTGCCCGTGATACCGGCCGAAATGAGACCCGAGAAAGCGCCAGAGATTAGGGAGCCCGTGTATAAGATTGTCGTTCTCAGACCCAGCTCCTCGCGCGTATACCAACAGCTGAGATAGTATAAGCATCCCGGAAAGTACGCAGCCTCAACGAAACCTGTTTTCTCTTTGTCAGACTAACAATCTAGAAGAGAATTAGAACTTCACATACCCAGAAGGAAGCGAACTGCAAGAAGGCCCGCATAGTTGTGGCATGCTGCCGTTGCGGCAGAGATGATGCCCCAGACAACCATCTAACAGACATGGTCAGTATATGTCAGGATTTTACATGTCACTTTCGTTATCGACTTACACATGTGGGGAGGTAGATGGCCGGTTTACCGATCTTGTTCAGGAAGAGGTTCGAAGGCACCTGCATGAGCAGGTATCCCACGAACAAGATACTGACCGCCGTCTGGAACTGGTTCGAGTCGGGGTCCAGCTTGAGATCCCGTTCCAATCCCGCCAAACGGGCCGCCGCAATGTTGTTTCTGTCGATGTAGTTCCTACAAAAGGTCAGTGCCCAGTTCCCTTGCAGGTCAACCCACAAGACCAAGACCTACAAGATGTAGCAGATGACCGTCATCGGAAGCAGGCGCAAGTCGATCCGCCGTCTCAGCTTCTTCTCTAGCTCGGCGCGATACTCGTGGCTCATGGCCGCCACAATGGGCGGTGGCTGGAGTCCTCTCCGCTGTGCCTGGGCCTCAATGGAGGCTTTCGGAGCCGTATCGTCGGCATCGTTGGACCGGTGGTCGTGGTGTAGCGAGGTATGGTCGACCTCCGTCGGCTTTCCGTCCGCCATTCTTTTCCCGCGTTTTTCTTTGCCCGGTCTTCTGAATTGGTATTTTCCAGTCTTTGGCTATTGAATGAGGCGACGGAAGGCTTGACGTCAAAACTGCCGATGCGCCGAGGTGACGAGAGAGGTGGAACACAAGCACCGATCGCGCAGAAGTAGATCACCAAGGGGACATGAATCCTTCAAGTACCATTCAAGAGCGGACGTCGAACGTCTTTAACTCCGCACCACCCACAGCTCTGGCAGCTTTCCGCAGCGGAAAAGAGGAAACCACAAAAGACATGGGGGGCGGCATTTGGGGGTGGTCATGTTCGGCTCGGTTTCGTCCCAAGCCGTTCTACCCAAGTCGGGGCAATCACCGTCCCTCCCCCGTGGGGTAGCTTAATCTCACCCCAGCCATTCAAATTTCTGGTGTGACAGAACTCCCTTTCCCCTCTCGACCAGGTAATGACAATCTTCTTCCCCATTTTGCCATCCAACCACGCGCTGGACAGGTGCGACACGGGACCGGATGTCGGGATCGTCCCAAAGATAATCGTCTTTCGCGTGGCGAAAGCTTCGTGGAAGAAGTGCATTGAGCTTGACAGTACCGTTACTCTGGTGCGGAGAACCTGCAGCCTGCATCTCGAGGCTGCGATGTACGGCGCAAAGGATGTCCTACGCGGGCTCTCGCGGAAAACTTCGAGCCCGAATAGTTGGTTGACAGATCAGAGCCAAGACTCGATAATGAGACCACCTCGTTCTCGCGTTCGGCGAATATTTACAAATACGTAAAAGAAGCCATCGCAACCACGCTTTCGAGTCTCGAGATTGGTGACGACTCCAAGCCAACACGGAAAAGGGACCACACACCGCTGGCGAAATCCGGGGTTAGGTCCCGTTCAGAGGCAAGTGTGCGGGGGAAGGGACTGGGGTAGGGCGGAGTAACTCCGACTTTTCACCCAACAAGTGCGCCAGCAGTAATACGAAAAAAAGGCCCCTGGCGAAGAAGAAATATGAGACGGAAATATGTACTCGCGGAATCGCGCCCTAGGGAATTGGCGTCTGCATTTCTCAGGTCATGATGGCACGACAACCTCAGACAGAGCTCGCGCCCCGGTCCACCTGCATCATTGCAGATGTTGACCTCTCATGTTGCAGCATCATGCAGATGGAAGAAGAATCGTTCGAATACGACAAAATGCCTTGCAGACAGAACAAAAACACTTGCAGCTTCGAGACCGCTTCCAGGGACCAAACGGGACGAACTCCCGAAAAGGTTATGACGACATGGCTTGCATTTCGGCCTTTCTATGATTGGTCTGTCAACGGGCCAAGCCGGCGCGGGGATACTTGAAGCTTCTAGCATGCGTACAATTATATATCTTTTATAGTCATAACCCTGACTCTAATAGACGCTGTTTGGGTATGCATTGTTCTTCATTCTGGTCTTGAGTCGAGGACGGAAAATTGAGGGGCTGAGATCCGGCCTGAGACAACATGGTGATGTGTTCGCAAATCAATTATTGTGATACATTTCAAAGAAACGCTAGAAGTTGGCCTCGTCAAGTTGCTGTAATTATACCAACAGAAAACACACCGCAGGTTGTACAGATCATCGAAACTTACTATTGCCCATTTGAGGGGCTCAGTCTCACTTCACTGAATCATGTACATTACTTTTGTGCTCAATCCTTCAATCTCACAGCTTACTTGCTACACAGAACACGAGCTTTTCATCTGGCACAGCAGCTCAATATCACAATGGTCTCACGCAGATGTGTGACAACATGCTGTTCTACGTGTTGAGTTTTCCCAGGACATCTTTCTGGTTCTCCCCCAGTCCCCATCCATTGACTTTCCATATCATTATCCCCTTTTATGGCAAGTTGATATCTCCAGCAAGAAAGTTTGTCGTTATGTCGGATTCCCTCAACAACCACGAAGCTCCGTTCAGTGCTGCTCCTGGACGAAAGCTTGGCACCGATTTTCTGGAGAGGGAGGCGCTCTATGAGGATGTCAACGCACGCGCCGCAGCAGAAGATAACGAATCCGGGTTCATGGGCCGCACAGATGGAATGTACACCACTGTACCGACGAGCGATTCTCATTCCCTTACATCCGGCGAGGGAATGGTTCTAGATTCTCCCGAAAGCGAAAAAGGCGACCTTCGACCTCAAGAAACCACAGAAAAGCTCGTCGTGCTGCGATCGTGGCTTTTCGAGCTGATAGCACTCCTCTCTGGAGTGCTTTCTTTTGCAGGAATTGTAATACTTCTTGGAGCTTTCAACGACCAGCCTCAGCTCGAGTTTGCCCGCGATGTCAACATCAACACAATCATTGCAATTCTGTCAACTGCCTTGAGAGCTGCCATGGCTTTCATTGCAACTGAAGGTAAGACATCCAAGTCTCATTCAACCAGCGAGGTCTTACATGCTAAGATATCCAAGTTATCGGGCAATCGAAATGGGAATGGTTAGAGATGCCGCGTCCCTTGCGTCATGTCGAGCGATTGGATAACGCTGGCAGGGGTGCGTGGGGATCGATCAAGTTCCTTTCCTTCGTCTCAAAGCCGTAAGCAACTTTTCTTGGCCATAGTCGCGTGCGATCAATGAGAGCTTGAGGACTTACGCTTGTTGTTGTACCCCGAGTAGAAATTTGGCCGTCATGGGCGCTCTTCTAACGATAGCATCTTATGTGCTTGACCCATTTTCCCAGCAACTGGCCAAAACGTATCCTTGCAGCATAGAGTCTGACGAAGGAGCGTCAATATTTGTTGCAAGACTAGTCAGCGATTACAAATTTCAGAAAGGCCGCTGATATGGTTGGCCGCAACAACTGGTTTGGCCGGTCTGACTCTAAGTTACGGCGCGGCCGAATTCAGCAAAAGCCAGCTATTCCAGTGTCCATCAGGGAATTGTAACTTCCCTTTGGAGTCGAACATCACACACACCTCCGTCGGAATTTGCAGCACTTGTGACGATGTGACGTCTGACGTGATGGAGAGAGACCTGGGCAAACAGAGCATGACGTACCAGTTTCCGAAACAGCCGAACCTAAACCTTACTTGGCGGCCTGAAGGATACGGTATGCCTTACTTCCGTGCGAGCACTAGCAATCCCACTCTGGATGTTTTGGAACCCGATTCGATATTGAGCAAAACATCAATCATCACGGTCTCTGCTGCTGCTTGTAGAAACCACAGCAAAGAAAGCCGAATCTACAACGAAAGAAAATGTCGCAAGGTAGGCTACGACTTTGGACAAAAAGAGTTGAAGAAAGACATGGATGTGGGCGTTATCGCTGTGAGCTGCAGCCTTTCGCCATGTTTGCGTCAGTATTATGGAGAGGTATCCCTTGGTACCCTTCAAGAAAGGCTGGTGTCGTGGGCCCCTCTGGACTTCGTTACTTTGAACGGAAGTCTTCAAGGCCAGGGCGGCTGGTGGTGGATAATCGAATCTGAGCCTTGTGAGATCAAGGGCAGATGGTATGACTCATCCAACATGACCCAACGACCCCAGGACAGTGAGTTCGTTTCTTGGAGAGATCTCAAACAAGGCACGCACCAAGCCCCAAAACAATGTTTGATGGGGTTAACCCACAAAGTAATATATAGTATCGCTGAATTTCAGTACCAGGTTATCCAAGGCGAAGTTGGATTTTGGGGCTTGGATCCGGCGTCCGCGTTCTGGGCACTCGCCTTGGCCAGAAACGGCAACGCAACGTTGGAATCGATATCTGCCTCATTTGATGGCATGACGGCAGGATACACCGATTTCATGCGAGGCAACTGGGAGGAGATACAGAATGAACGCTTCAATGCCATTGGTGTCGCCTCTAAAACCACTGTATGCATACGGGCGGACTGGCCATGGTTGGTTTACCCAGCAGTCCTGCTCGTTTCCACCACGATTCTGCTCACCGTCGCGTGTGTATACAGCATGAGAGAAGGAGGGAAACGGCCGGTTTGGAAGTCGACAATATTGCCTTTTCTGTTTTACAATCTCAAGATGGATCGGGATCAAGATCAGGATCAAGCGGACGAGAGTGGCATGGACGTGCCGCTGCTGCAGCTGAAGGAGTTGGAGACACTGGCCGACAAAACCGTGGCGAGGTTCAGCGCCGATGCTACCGCGCCTGGATTCATTGTTGAGAATGGTGGAACTAGTAGTGGCGCAAGTGCAGGGCAGCAGGTTGGGTTGCTTCAGAGGCTTTCCAAACCGAGAGCGGATTGAGCGTTAGTTGTGAGTGCTGATTATTTTTCTCAACCTTTCTGGAATCTCAGCCCCCTTTCTCTTTCTCTCTCTGTCTCCTTTTTTTTTTTTTTTTTTTTTTTTTTTTTTGAGAAATTCCGGAGAGAGAATACTCTTTCTAATAAGCTCTAGGTTTCAACGAGGTTGCGAAAGTGAGGGTAGCGAGTGGAATGTGTGGTGCCGGTAGGAAGAAGTTTGGCTGCATTTGAACCCGGTTGCAAGAAGGCCCCGGCGGGGGGGATGTGGGCATCCAGGTTACAGTTGTGTCTCAACATCAATAGATATCTTATCACGCCAATAAAAGATCACAAGGTGAAGTGTTTTTGAACTCTTGCTGGATTCCTTTTATCAAACTCCATTGGTTCAGCAATATCAGTACCTTCTTTGCCTGGTACAGACGGGCAAATCGGTCTGAAGTCCAGCAAATTATTGATTTTGCGAAGCTTTGCAACTACGCCGTTGCGCCACCCCATCCGGCATCGAAAGATCTCCACCTTTACCCCGCAAAACCTCCTTCCGCTCGGCAGTTATTCTCCCGGGCACGGGGCACACTCTCAAAAGGAGGGCGCAATCAAGCTTCGGACCAAGAAACGGACCAAGACATGCGGCTCGATAATCGCACGTAATCGCAACCACCAAAACATTTCCATAACTAAGGTAATCAAGAAAACAACCGCGGCTGAACCAAGCAACAACTTCAAATCAGGAAATACGCGCGATGATACGCGACGGCACGCGACCATGGTTGAAGTAACATCGATGACGACGACTAACGCCCCCCAGAAAACAGCAATCACATCATGATGCGACGTGCAGATAAGAGTGCTGCATCGCTCGCACCAACACCCCCAATGTCGGCGATAAGCACTCCAAAAAAGCAAAACTAGCGGAATACGATTTTAGGGGGGAGGCATGTAACCAAGACATAATTTCGGGTAGTTCCCAATGTCACCCAAGATCCGAGCCATGAAAATAAACATTCACGAGAGCGATACCCTTTTCGGGGCAGGCAAAAGTCACTTTATCGGACGAGGGAAGTGAGATCCAAAAGTTTGTTCCAATAACAACAATGACAGGCTTAGCATTATGGATTACTATGTACAATAAGCAACAAAAATTATGTGTCTGCTGTGCTGTGCTTCCTTGCGTAATTACACTACCCCCTTGCAGCGTCCCCTATAAGAATATTCACATAAGAAAATGTTCACGTTATATCGTCATGAGAGAGTGTGTTGTATGTGCGCGTGTGCGATGTGGTGAAGGCCGGTGCGTTTAGACACCAGAGTCCTCCTGGTGGACGGAGTCCTCCTGCGCGTAGGCGTTCCAGTTGGCGCAGGTGCTGTTGAGGGTGTCCTGGTTGTAGAGGGCGCCGATCTCGTCGGGGCGCTCGATGAGCTGGAGAGCGAAGCCGAGGGAAGTGTGCCAGCCGATCTGTGAGTGTTGTTAGTTGAGTGTTATGAGGGCATGTGCTATGAAAGGGAACACTTACGTGGCAGTGCATCAGCCAGGTGCCCGGGTTGTCAGTGTAGAAACCAATGACGAGGTAGCCGGAGGCGGGAAGCATGGCGACATCGCGGCGGGGAGCGTTGGTGGTCTGCAGAGTGACGGAAGAGTCGTAGGTGCCGGTGGCCTGGGCAAGAATCCAGAAGTCGTGACCGTGGAGATGGATGGGGTGGGCGAGACCAATGGGGTTCTGGATGATGAAGTGAACCCAGACGTTGGCTTGGTCAAGGTGAACGATGTTCTGCTGGGTGGAGTAGGTGTCATTGCCGTCGATGACTTGCTCAACAGTAGGGTAGCCCCAGTCGGAAAGGAAGGTGCTGTTGTTCAGGGTCCACTTGAACTGACTGCTGACAACCTGGAGACCGACAGTGAGGGTATCATCGTAAGTCTGCTGGCCGGCCTCGATAGCAACAACAGGGACCAGGTCAGACATGGACTCGTCCAGGCAGTTGTCCATGTAGGTGCCGATCTCGGTGGTGGGGTCGGCGTGGAGGTCGAGTCGTAGCGGACGATGCCCTTGATGTCGAGGGTGTTCTCGTTGGAAGAGCAAGTGAGCTCAGGGACGGCGCGCAGCCAGTAGTTGTCAACGGCCTGGTTGGCACGAACGATGACATCGTAGCGCTGGCCGATACCGACGGAGACGCTGGAAGTGTTGTAAGGGTTGATGGGAACGAAATCGGCAGAGATGACCTCCAGGGTGTGGTTGTCAATCATGAACTTCCACATGGTGTCGATGGCACCGTTGACCAGGCGCATGCGGTAGGACTTTCCAGCCTCGAAGTTGGTGGTGAAGCGGGAGCCGCCGCCGTTGTACATGCCCGTGCCGTTGATCAGACCGGTGTTGGCGGTAGGGGGACCGTTGGTGGCTGCGGTGGGGTAGAGCTCGTCACTGGTCTGGTGGAACCAATCGCTGAGCATGATGGTGCCGAGATCCTCGTCGTAGGGGGCGGAAGCAGGGCCGTTGACAATGATACCACCGAAGACACCGTTCCTGGGATCTGTTAGATAGGGGACTTGAGACTATCGATTTTGAAAAACTCACCAGGCCTGGAGGGCAAAATGGCTGTGGTACCAGGAAGAGCCATACTGAGATGCGTGCCAAGTGTAGGTGATGGAGTCGCCGGGAGCAGTCGGGCACTGAGTGATGGAAGCAACACCATCGGCCTCGTTGGTGTAGTTCTGGCGGATACCGTGGAAGTGAAGAGATGTGCCGTTGTTCTGCATGGAGTTTCTCACGTGAACGACTAGATGTTGTCAGCAACCAGATCTCGCAGGCTGGTCCTTGCTGCTTTAGACTTACCGACAGTGTCACCCCAGTCAGCAATGATGGTAGGGCCGGGAACGGATCCGTTGACGGCGAGGACGATGCGCTCGACACCGTCGGGAGCGGCGGTGGTGTTGGTGATGTCGAACCAGTACTCGCGGACGACTCCGGTGTTGGGAGCCTCCTCGTACCAGTTGGTGTTGAGATCGTAGGTGCCATCCCAGCAGGAAGGGTTGGTGGCAGAGTCGAAGACACAGTCTTGACGCTTCTCGATGAGAGAGGGAGCGGCGGCTGTCAAGGCAGAGAGGAGGAGTGCTGCGCACCCAAAAAGCGAGTGTTTGTACATGATTGTTGTTGTAATCGAGTAACGAATGTCGAAAACGAGAGAATGTTCAAAGAACGAATATCAAATGCCAAAAACGAATGTAGGCAAGAGAGAGAAGGAAGATCAAGCTTGATGAAGCGGATGATGATGTTCTGGAATGGATCAACAGACGGGAGATCTGACTTGCCTTTATACAATTCGAGATTTGATCACGACATGGACGAGATGCACCCAGTCTCATCAACGTCGTCTAAGCGAGCCGAGAGAGCCAGATACCCCCGACACAAACTCGCAAGCACAGCACCCAGCGTAGCTCTCGATGCTGCGCTCCGAGGACCTAGCTCGGGGCGAGAGGCCGATCGCCCCTGGCTCGAAGGGTGCTGTCCCACATAGGAGGCCATCATGAACGACCGGGTTGACACGAGAACATCGGCGTCCGGCAACTTTGGCGAGCCCGCCTGCAAGCTGCTCCACGATGACAGACGGGGTACAATCAAGCATAGAAGCTATACGAGCGAGAACTTGATACCCATGTCGATGAAAGATCCAGAGAAGGGGGTCGGCCGTCAAAGACCCATGCGTGATGGTGCTCTGTCGCTACCGAGCAGGAATAGACGAGAGCAAGACTGCTTGCCATATCCGCCGACCACCTGCCACCCCTGACCGATATGGATGACCTGCATGTCAATTGCATAGGCGCTGGTCTTTCCGTACACTAGCTCGTGGCCTGTGAGCGAGCGGCCCCATATCTCGACCCATCTTGGATGTGTGAAGTTCAGGCGGCTAAGGGGTGCAAGACGACGGTGGGTGTAGGGAATAGGAAAAGATGGGGAAGGAAACAAGACGACGTTGATGATCTCCAGCCCGAGCCACATGCTTAGTCGATTTCAGACGAGACGACGTGCTGACTATCTTAGTCAGTCTACCCCATGCCATCAAACGATCGAACATGGCTGACGCGTAACTGTAGTGCTCCTGACAGCCAGCAGCCAACTATCGAAACGTGCTTCTGTGTGGCTGCATTAGTCCCGCGGGTAGCAAGGCCAAACCCCGTGCGCTCCTTCGTTTCTTCTGCGATGGATACCTCCGAGTAGAGGACGGACGGGTAAACGAAACATAGGATGATTTTGACGTCTCCTAAGACCGGGCCTCCCTTGCCAAGACTGGAGTTCAGTCCGGGAGTAACGAGGGAGTAACAGGAGGACTTGGAGCCCGCCTAGATCCAGAGTAGGAAATGGGCAATGACTAAGGAAATTGTGTTAAGAACCAGTCAGCAATATCAGAGCCTCATCGCGCAGAGAGTCGGCGAGAGAGAGAGAGAGTCCACTGTTCGGCACCCTCGCTGCCCAATTGCAAAGAGCCGAATGCCAAGCATGACGGGGAGCGCCTATTGGCGGGTACGGTGGTGCTAAGGAAACATCAACGGTGATAAGAATTGAAGCTAATCAATAATTGAAGGCAAGCAGGCAGAAAAGGATTGGAAAAGCTCAAACGGGTGGTGAAGATGGCCAAATCCGTGGCGTTCCTCCGCTGACATGCCCGGCCGAGAAGACGCGGCTTGCCAAGGGTATCCCTCCATGCCGACGGTGCGGCGCTGGCCCCCGGCCCCTTTCGGCCGTGGTCAACGTCATCCAATGCAACGACGCCAAAGGGAAAACCGTTCGATATGGGGCGGGCGCGTCAAAACGGGCATGGATGTAATGGATTTGGGGACTCTTGGCTCTTGGAAGATGGGGCCGGGGGAGAGAGGATATGGAGAAGGGTCGAAGGGCACAAGCCACTAGGTTGCAGTGGCGTTGGGCACTGACAAAGGAGAAAAAAATCTGTCCGATGTTGTTCACTAACTCTGTTGAGCCGCTGACTCGGAGGAACGCAACGTCGACGGTCCAACGGTGGTGGGATTTGTTTGATGTTTGCATCCGCGTCTGTTCCCCGCGTGTGGCTCGGTCGTCCCAGACCACATATTCTGTCCAAGAAGCCCACTGATGGACGATAGTCGATGCTACGGTTGCGCTGCAGGTAGTCCCACGTGTTGAAAACGGCCAGCGTTTGTCTGCCCCCCTATCACGGAGTTGTTTCGACTTTGGTCGTCATCTCTATCCAGAGTGCTCGTTCAGTAAAAGAGCGACATCCCGCCGGGTCTCACGTCGTCTTGGCAATGAAGCAGGGGAAGAAGAAACGAAGAAGCGGACATGGGATGAGAGTGGGAAAGGAAAACGTGGTCCGCCGAAAGCCGGATCTCCCGCAGGATCTCGATAGCAAAAGTCGATACGGATAGCGACAGGACAGGGAGACAGATGGGGGGCATTTGCGAGCGGTTGGCGTGAGCCGACGACCGAGGAAAAGCTATTTCGTGATGCGTCAGTATGCAGAAGACAATGATAAAGCGATAGCGAGAAAGGCTCTATTGCCTAAGAGGTAAGGGGCGGTTCAATAGACTTCAATTTCGTGATCATTTGCGAGTATGCTTGATTGGAAGAAGCTCCCGTGATTCCCCATGGCGGGCTCGGGCGGTCATTCGCGGGAAGGAGAATGGAAATCGGGGATCGAGGTCGTTGAGGAGCAGCCATTGGACGATGGAAGGATGGATTGCGTACGTAGTCCCCGGCTCCCTGCGAGTTGAATGTGGGGGTGAAAAGGTAATCCCGATGATGGGAGCAGGGGTTCCCGAAGGTGCGTCGACCATGTGCCTGCCTGTGTGCCTGTGTTTCTGCATGTTTGCTGCATGTCTGCCTGTCAGCCATCTACTTGCCTAGTAAGTAGGATGGCTGTTGCTATTGTTGGCGCGGTTCAAGACGGTGTACGTACGGATAAGCATGGGCGCCTGAGACTGACCTGACAGGACAGGAGGAGGATTGGCGGAGGATGGCGGTTGTCCATGTCCGTGGGATGTCCGTCTTTGCAGGTTCCGGCAGGCTTCAGCAGCGAAGCCGGCGGGAAGCTTGGCAACCTAACATCGCCATGCACCTGAAGCAGCGAGATACTGCAGGTAAGATGCAGCGCCTCAAAAGCGGTCCCCGTGAAGGATCAATGCCAATGGGATATCGACAGGAGCTGCGCGGACGAGGGGCCAACGGGATTGCCAGGGGCCAAGGGGCTCGAGAGGAGAGTGAGATGCACGAGGCTAGCGCTCGGCGGCTGTGGTTGGGATGGCACAGGGCAGACAGAGTCGATGGACTGGATCATCTGGATGCATGTGAGCTTCCATTGCTTGCGTGTAGGCGTGTCTCAGTCGAGGGTTGGTGTTGGCAGTGTTGGTGCTGGTCTGGGCATTGGCAGCCTGCAGGCCAGGGACCGTCGGTATTGGCGTCGACATTGACGATGTGAGGTTGTGTGTGAGGTGGATGGGCAGAAATCTCGTCAATGGCAATCCAATCCATCAGCAGTGCATCCATGGTAGCGGCAGCAGCAGGAAGGAGGAGGTTGCTGGGACCTGCGTGCCTGCCTCAACCCCTGGCCGGCCGCGCAAGCCTCATCTCTGGACGCGGGCCCGCTTTTAGCAGCCCCAACAAGGTGGCCCGCCACACGGGCTCTTGCCTGGCCAGTGCGTCCTCTCCTCGCACAAATGCCGGATGCCGCCTTGCATGCGCTAAGCCCCAACCGCGTTAGCGTCAGCGGTCAGGGCCCTGAGCCTCCATCTCGACGGTCGACGATGTTTCTGCCCGTGGCATCGCAGCCGTCCTCTGCAATATACACACAACAAGGGGGTTTTGGCTTCTTCAGTCCTGACTAAGGCGCAGTTAAGGGTCCGACAGTCTTATGCCGAACAACTCGCCCCCTCTCGCCGACTTCTTTCACCGAGCCATCTCCACCAGCTCCTATCCACGATTACCCAAAATGGCAATAAAGTCTTGGCATCGACAAACTCGTCCTCCCACGGCATTGCCGCAAATGCCTCACGCCCAAATTATCGCTGTCATAGCTTCCTGCTACAGGCAAGCACCTGCGCCTCTTCCCGCCCATCCGCGACCGCACCCGCCCCTCCCCGTTGACTCTGTGTCATTAACCTTCTTTCATTCCGTCCTTAGCATGAACCTCAATAACTTAACACTCAATATGGATGGGCACCGTTCGTTGGCTGTGTCCTTGATCGGTTGCTCCCGAATGACCTGTTCGTCGGCACATTCGGGAGCACCGTCGGCAGTCTGCGCACTGGAAGAAGAAAGCAAAATACCGAAGCCGTATGCTTAATTCCCAGATGCTAGGTTTCCGGGACGAACACCTGCTGTCAAAGCTTCCATGGATATTGATTGCGATCCACTGTCTTGGGAGAACTGCTGCTGCTGCCGCCGCTGCTACAGTTGCCGGCCGGCGAGAAGACTGAAGAAAAACTCCAACCCTATGCCTACTACGTGATGGAGGTCTATACCTACCTCAGGCGAAATAACATTGGCCCAGGTAGTTCGGTGAACCTCCTCACCGCCGTTCTCCTGAGCACTGCATTTCTCTTTCTTCCAATATTCTCGTTCGAATCAATTTGAGCTTTCTACCTGCAACCATCCATCCGAGCAACTTCCCCGAGTCAAGACGGCCATCGCCACCCGGAGTAGTCCAACGGGCGTCCTGTGAAGCAGGTATAGGGGATGGTGGATGAGGGGGTGGAACACGCGTATTGGGGAAGCATCGTGAACACGAGGAACCTCTAGCATCGCAACCTCCAGATTCAACATCACTCGGCGCCATGCCGTAGCGAACCCTAGCTTCAATCTTTTAGTATCTAGGCGACAGTCACAGGCCGCCCTAGCCGGCGTCTACGAGGCGCTCATTACAAATTCACTGTGAAGATATCGCAAACCCTCTCCTTCGGGAACAACACCCGAGAAATACGGCGCCTCGGAAAAGCCCCTCTCTTCCTGTCTCTATCGCGTGCGCTCTCACAACCATCACAACTCAACAAAGTCACCTATCTACAGGCCGTCCCAGCCGCCTGCGCCTGCGAAAGGCAACCACCCACCGACGACCTCCACGTCACCAAAAATTTAACTTGCAGCCGCTTAAGCGCAACGAAGATAGAATTGTCTTGGCTTTGCGGGAGGCAGGAAAAAAGGGTGTGGTCAAAAACCTGGCAAACCGGACTAGTCGCCCACGCCAATTAACCTTAGAGCGCGGGAAATCAGGGCTGGCGGCGCTAAAGCCAGGGACACTCAGCCTTTGTCAGGCCGGGACCCATGTCGGTGCGTGGGCACACAACGGCGGCGCGGGGGTGGTGGTCGGTGTCGGACAAGGGCCGGCCCCGGGGACTCGGCCGCTGCATTTCGCATCTTTCAATCCGTGATGGCTGCAAAGAACCACAAAACCCACGAGCGACACAGAAGGTGTCAACAAGTTGAACCGAGGCCCTGGTTAAAGACGTGACCGAAAAGATATCACGCGCATCTGCCCCCCTCTCAATGCATGCTTTCCCAAATCTTCTGCGAAGGCCCTCGCGTGCGTCGGTGGACATTCGCCTGGGGGTACAGCTGCCGCCACGTAAGCCCGCCGGGGTTGAGGTGCGAGAACGTGGAAGGAAAGCCGACGGGCAGCCAGCAACGAGAGATAACGACCACACATCCACTCTCGGATTGCAGCTGAAGAAAGTAATCCCAGGCATTCACATCGCATCGTCGACCGCAGTCAAACCTGTTGTCGTGCATGCAGTAAATTAGTGCTTAAACATCAACCAACCCCGGCCTGCCAGGAAAACCTCAATCAATACAGGCTTTCGCTTCGCGTGACCGGCTGCATGTGTCAGGATGGTCGGCGCGGTGATCCGACGTGGGACGTCTCCACGATGGAAATCCAGCTTTCGAGGTCGTCACCATTTCAATAATATTGGCAAAGTGTTGAGTAACAAAACACCACGTCGGCGCAGCAAATTCACCGCGCCGGCGCTCTCCCGAGCGGGAAAAAGCCAGCTCCGACTTCGCCGATGCACCACGAAACGGCGAAGAGTGCGATAGCATCACCGATAGCATTGGCATTGCAAAACATGAATTCAACTCACGACTCCACGATCCTACATCGTATTGTCGAGAGTGAGCACCCCCTCAGGCAGACGCACGGCTGAAGCCGACGATAGTGTAGTTCATCAAGGTCCGTCCCGCCGAACGACAAGCCCATCCATCCCCAGTCTAGAACATCTACTCGAACTGCACGCCCCCCCATCAAAGACCCAAGACAAAAAAGCGACTCGTCAATTACTGCAAAAATACACCCATGTAAACGTTCACATCTGCTGAAAATACGTGCAGCACGCTAGTTCAGGTCGATGCTGCTAGACCGCTCACAGGCGTCGTGCCTGAAAATCCTCACCGATCATTGCCCGTCTCGGCCTCGGGGAGGTGAATCTTCGCCGGCCCACGAGGCAGGCTCGGGGTTTGCTGGCTGCGGGTCGCTCGGGGTCAGCAGGACACAATACACAATCTTGAGTTTGCGGGAGCATCCGGATGGAACGCGCCGGATTAAGCATGAATCAGTGGACGTGGATGGCTTAGACCAAAAAAAGTCAACAATGGTCTATGTGACGGTGGTAGTGGTGATGATGAGTGAACTTGTGAAAAGTGAGGGTCTCGCCTGTGTGTGCGCGCGTAGAGAGTCTGGATTCACCCGCGGCAGCTGCGGTTCGGGACGGCGCTGTCCGCTGCATGACGCGGCAGGCTAGACCACGATAACAGACCTGTGTGTGTGTGTGTTCCACTGCAGGCGCTAGGAACTGAATTATTGCCTGCGAGACAGAGTCATGTTGAAGAATGGCTGAGGACTTCGTAGCGATACGAGGTGTAGACCGTGGCATCCGGACGCTGCTTCGATCGTACATGTCCACCACCGGTCATGGGTTCGAATATCACAGTGACGATAATGCAAGTGCGGGGGGGGGGGGGGGGGGCAATACAGTTTGTTCAACGTTCGAAACTCGTCAGACATGTATTGATTCCTAAACACATTAATCATGAAGCGATTAAATCATTAGAAATGATTCATAATCCAAAATCATGAAATCATCAACGTCTCCAAATCAAACCCAGCGCCTCTAAACCAATCCTTCAAACCCGTGCAGTCTTGCCGTTCCGTGAAAAAAGCATCGATCCAGTCCGCGTACAAATCGTAGTCGTAACATCATTACACACAAATCATCAGTTGAACAATTTCTTGAACATGCCCTTGATGCCACCAGACTTCTCCTTCTCCCGCTCCCTCTCCTTCTCACCATCTCTCGTCTTCTTCCTGCCCTCCTCGCGAGCTCTGCGACGAGAGTCGTCCGGGCTGGCATGGGAGTGGTGAGAAGAATGCTTCGAGCGGGGCTTCTCCTCTGCCACTCGCTTGGCCTCCTCGGCGACCTGGTCACGCACTTTCTGAAGCTTAGCCCCGCCAATGCCATCTTCGGAATGGCGGCGGTGACGGTGCCTGGGACGCGTGGTGTCTGTCCGAATAGGAATGTCGCGAGTCGCCGCTGCGTCTTGGTGTCCTGCGTCGTCATCCATTGGCATGTCGTCCTTGGCAAGGGGAGGAGGGGGGTCCTGAGGGGGGGCTGCTGCCGATGAAGCCGTACCTTCTCGGTTTCTGACGCTGAAGAATTTTCTTGGCCCTGTCCTGTCCGACGACGGTTCTCGCACATCTCGGCGTTCTCGCTTGCTGGAAGTGCGCTCCGGGATGATGCGTTCGGGGCGGTTGTGCTCCGAGGTACTGTGACGACGAGTAGAACGGCGGTGGCTGCGCTCCATGGGTTCCTGTGACCTGTCGAGGATCTCTGGCTCCTTGCCCTTGGTGCTGCGACGGCGCTCTCTCTCCTTCTCCTCTTGCTCCTTCTCCCGTTCAGCTCGCGCTGCCGTTCCTTCTCTCTTCTTCGTTCTCTGTCTCTGTCTCTATCTCTTTGCTCTTGCTCCTTCTCCCGCTCGAGCTCGGCCTCGCGCGCCCGTTCCTTCTCCCTTGCAAGTCTTCGCTCTTCCTTTCTTCTGTCATGAGCAGCTTGCTCGTCAGGAGTGCGCTCAGAACGCCTCTCGCTCCTCTCCGTGTGCTCACTGCGACCCTCGCTCCGCTCGCTGTGACGGCGGCGGCGGGTGGTGGTCTGTGTCTGTGGGCTTTCCGAGAAGCCACTATCTTGTCTCTTGGGCGTTCTCGGGGGCGTGCTTGGAGCTGTGTCGCGAGATCGGTAAGATGATCGGTCGCTGTCGGTGCGGTGACGGCGGTGAGAAGATTGGTGCGAGTGAGACGAATGGCGACGACTGCTGTCGCGACCTTCCTCCTCAGCCCGACGACTGGAGTATGAAGATGGATGGTGGGAAGAAGGATGGGAAGAAGAGTGGGAAGAGCGGCGGTGTCGGCGGTGCTTGTCGCGCTCTTCTTTTCTTTCTATAAACTGGTTAGCACCAAACTCATTGACTGTATCCGCTCCCTTAGTGGTAGTACTCCTGCGTCTGGAAAGAAGGCTTGGTAGGACCCGCGAGAAAAATGCTCGAGCCTTCTTTGGCTTCATCTTCAATTGTTGGTCCAAGCTGGGCATGGCCTTGATGAGCTGTGAGCTGTCCTGGGAGGAGGGGCTGTTCGGAGGGCTGAGAGTCTGGGCCGTAGCATAGATAATCACGGCCGCTGCCACAAGTTCTTCGGCCCGAGCAACCGAGAGCTTGCGTTGCCGTCTGAGTGCCTTTGCCCTCGCCCTGGAGGCTGGTGATGAAGGATCGCAAAGATCTGGCAGGATCACGGCTGGAGTCGAGGGCCTGAAGCCGAAGACGGAGCTGCTGTCTGTTTGCGTGCCTTGATCTGAAAAGCCTTCCTTCTCCACCGGGCTGAAGTTGGCATCCACGTCGACGTCTTCTGGCTTGGATCCTGTAAGAGCAGCGGACCCTGACATTGGAATGTTGCCGTCAAGAGTCTGTGTGAGTTTGTCTGAAGAACCGCGGCGTGCAATGGTTTCGTCGGAGTCCTTGCCAAGTTGATCCATGGCTACCAGGCCAGCGACGCCAGCAACACCGACGGCTGCAACTCCTGCGATGGCAGCGTCTGTGTCATCATCGCCTGGAGCGTCCTTGGTCGATTCTTCTGGTGCATCTTCGATAGGAATGGGTTCGGCAGGGGAACTGTCTTCTTCGACAGGTGCCTGATCCTCTTGCGGTTCAACGGGCTCAGGCTCTTGTACCTCGACTGTTTCTGGCTCTTGTTCGACCTTTTCGGCCTCTTGCTCAGGTTCTGGCTCGGGCTCAGCCGACTCGGCGGGCTCAGCAGGCTCAGACTCTTGTGACTCGACTTGCTCAGGTTCTTGCGGCTCGACTTCTTCAGCTTCTTGTTCGACGTTCTCGGGCTCTTGTGGCTGGGCTTGCTCAGGTTCTTGCAGCTCAGGCTCAGCAGTCTCAGCAGTCTCAGCAGTCTCAATAGGCTCGGCAGTCTCTACAGCCTCAGCAGGCTCAATAGGCTCAGCGGACTCCACAGGCTCGGGCTCTTGTGGCTCGACTTGTTCAGGTTCTTGTTCGACGTTCTCGGGCTCTTGTTCGACCTGCTCAGGCTCTTGTGACTCGGCTTGCTCGGGCGCGGGTTCGGGCTCGGTCTGTTCGGCAGGGGCGGCGGCTTCATCTTCGGGCGGGCTTGGCTCCGGCCCAGGCTCTTCAGCAGTCGTCGTCAAGTCCTCCTGGGGTGCAACCTCTTCTTCGGCTGGCGGCGCGCCATCGCTCTCTTGTGGTTGTGCCTCGGGGGCATCCGGGTCAACGGCCTCTCCAGCTGGTACTTCGGTCTCCTCTCCAGTGGGCTCCGGTGCGGCTTCGTCTTCTTCGGTGTTCGGGGCATCCTCCGGGACATCCTTGGCGCCGTCCTCGGGATTCTCTCCATCCGGTCCTTCCCGTGCATCTCCATCGGGGGAATCGGGGGAAGGAGGGGTATTCTCACCTGGTTTCTCTTCGCTAGGAATCGGCGGCACCGAGTCCTTGCTCTCCTCAACATCCAAACCTCGTGTCTTCTCTCCTTCCGGCGCAGTCTTGTCAACCACAACAGCCGCAGCAGTCGCTCCAGCCGCGGCAACCGCAATTCCTGCGGCAATCTCAGCTGCATGACTATCCTCTGTTGCAGGTTCCGCTTCGGGCTCAGCTGCAGGTTCCTCAGCTGGAGCAGGTTCCTCAGCTGGAGCGAGTTCCTCAGCCGGAACAGGTTCAGCGGGGGCTTCTTCAGTAGCAGGCTCCTCAGCAGCAGGCTCCTCAGCAGCGGGTTCTTCAGCAACAGCAGCCTGGACAGCAGGTTCTTCGACTGCAGAAGGCTCAGCTGGTGCTTCCTCTGTGGTAGGCTCCTCAGCCTCAGGCTCAGCTGCTGGGGTCTCCTCAGCTACAGCAGCTGTGGCATCATCAACAGCAATAGGCTCAGCTGGGGCGTCCTCGGGGGCTGGAGGCTCTTCAACAGCAGGAGGCTCTTCAACAGCAGGAGCCTCTTCAACAGCAGGAGCCTCTTCAACAGCAGGAGGCTCTTCAACAGCAGGAGGCTCTTCAACAGCAGGAGCCTCTTCAACAGCAGGAGCCTCTTCAACAGCAGGAGCCTCTTCAACAGCAGGAGCCTCTTCAACAGCAGGAGCCTCTTCAACAGCAGGAGCCTCATCAGCAACAGGAGCCTCTTCGGGGGCGGGAGCTTCCTCAGGGGCCGGCGCTTCTTCGGGGGCGGGGGCCTCTTCAGCAGCCGGAACCTCTTCAACAACTGGAGCTTCCTCAGCAGCCGCTTTCTCAGCGACAGGAGCTTCTTCGGGAGCGGGAGTCTCCTCAGCGGCGGGGGCTTCTTCGGTAGCCGGAGCATCTTCAGGAGCGGGAGTATCCTCGGTGGTGGGGGTTTCTTCGGCAGCCGGAGGGTCAGTGGAAGCTTCTTTGCTCGCAGCCGGCTCGGCAGGGACCTCCTCAGGTGCGACTGGTTCAGCTTGGGGTGCCTCCGCCTCAGGCTCAGCAGCTGTAGGCTCCTCAGCTTCAGGCTCAGCAGCAGGCGTCTCATCAGTGGCAACTGCTTCCGCCGATGGTTCCTCGGAGGCAACTGGCTCAGCGGCAGGTTCCTCGGGCGCCGCAGACTCAACAGCTGGTTCCTCCGTAATTGGTTCAGCTGGAGTTTCTTCGGCAGCTGGTGCTTCCTCAACCGCAGCATCAGAAACAGGCTCAGCAGCAGCATCCTCTGGAGCTGGCTCAGCTGGAGTTTCTTCAGCTGCAGTAGGCTCGGCGGCAGGCTCAGCAGAAGGTTCGTCTGCGACTTGCTCAGCAGAAGCATCCTCAGACGCGGCAGGCCCAGCAGAAGGCTCTTCGACTACAGCAGCTTCAGCTGGAGCTTCTTCCACTGCAAGCTCAGTCGCAGGCTCAGCAGAAGGTTCTTCTGCGACTGGCTCGGCTTGGGGTTCTTCAGCAGGAGCTGGCTCAGCAGGTGTTTCCTCAGCCGTGACAGGCTCGGCAGTGGGCTCCTCCGTAACAGGCTCAGCCGCAGGAGGCTCTTCGGCTGCAGGAGACTCAGCAGCAGGTTCAGAAGCAGGTTCTTCTACAGCAGGTTCGACTGGACCTTCGTCGGCAACGACCGGAGCAGAGGGGGCTTCAGCCGCGACAGGTTCCGCCGGAGCTTCCTCGCCCTCAGTAGGGCTTGCCACAGCCTCACTCGGCTCGACTGGATCGTCCTCGGGCTGCGTGGCAGCTTCGCTGGCCTCAACCGGTTGTTCTTGAAGTTCAGGCGCAGCTTGCTCTGCCTCGGCAGCATCGACGGGCTCTGGGACAGATTGCTCAGCTTCAGCCGTCTCAGCCGCCTCAGCTACAGGTTGCTCAGGTTCGACGGTCTCAGCAGGCTCGGACGCAGTTTCACTGGCCTCGCCGGCTTCGGCCGCTGGTACCTCAGGTCCGCTAGCTTCAACGGGCTGTTCTGGTTCGCTGACTTCAACAGGCTCAGCTGCAGGATCACTCTCGGGTTCCTTTGCCTCGTCGGTTGGTGCCGCCTCCGCTACCACCTCAGGTGTGTCCGCAGGAGAGTCTGGATGAGCATCTTGCTCCTGGGCAACTGCCTTCTCAGCCTCATCGTCGACGGGACTTTCCTCAGTTTCAGGAACGGTCTCGTCACCGGCGGGGCTTTCTTGGCTTTCCGGAACAGTCTCACCTTCCGCCGAGACTTCCTTGGGTTCTTCGGCAGAAGCACCAGGTTGTTCGTCTGAAGTAGCAGGGGCGGGAGCGTCTTCGCTCTCGTTTTGTGTCTCTTCTGCTGGAGCGGCGGCTTCTTCAGGATGAGCGTCTTCCTCTGGAGCAGCTTCGACAGCAGGCTTGTCTTCCGCGGTCTCCTCTGCTGCAGGTGGATCGGTTGCTGCGGGTTGTTCCTCTTCGACACTGGTTTGTTCGGCCGCGTCGACGTCGGCGGGGCTAACTTGGGCTTGTTCTTCACCCGCAGGGATCTCTTCAGTCTCGGGAGCAGGTGCATCGGGTTGTGACACCTCTTCGGCCGTATCGGGTGCTGGCACTGCGTCTTCTTGCTTATCTTCTTCGGCAGTTGCAGGCTGGTCCTCAACGCTTTCCTCAGCGGGCTGGGTGTCGGCAGGGTTCTCTTGAGCCTGCTCAGCACCGACGGCTTCTTCTGCGGGAGGTGCTGTTGTGGGTGCTTCCTCTGCAGCTGGGGCCTCGCCGCCGTCAACAGCCGGAACCTCCTCGGAGGGGCTCTCGTCAACGACAGGCGCCTCTTCGGCAGTGGCCTCTTCAGCAGCTGGCTCATCGGTGGGCTTTTGAGCATCGTCAACCTTGTCCTTAGTCTCCTCCGCCGGTGTGTCGACGACTTCTGGCGCAGGGTCGGAAGCCTCAGGCTGTGGAGCATCCTCGGTCTCGGTCGCTTCAGCCTTACTTTCTTCCTGTGTCGAGTCTGCTTCAGCGGGGGCCTCAGCCACTTCATCTTGGCTATCCGGCGCGGGCGCGGACGCGGCCTCAGTGGTCTCCGCCTCAGTGCTCTCGGGGGCGGGCTCTGGCACGGCAATAGGGGCTTCCTCGCCACTTTGCTCAACGGAGGGCTCGGGAGCTTCGCCCTCCTGAGGAGTGGGTTCGGGCTCGGCTGCTTCCTTAGCTTTGGCATCATCCGGAGTCTGGGTTTCAGCAGTGTCGGCAGGTTCGGCAGGTTCGGCAGGCTCTGCGGGCGGATCGGCCGCGGTCTCAGCTTCCGGAGTTGGCTCCGGTTCGGCCGCGGTCTCCTCGTCCGCAGCGGGACTGGACTCCACTGGTGGGTCGGCGGGAACATCGGCAGGGGTCTCCTCCGTGGCAGCCTCGGTTTCCGTGGCTGGCTCTGTTACTGTCTTAGCATCCTTGGTCTCTGTGTTGAGATTTGCTTCCGAAAAGGTGAATTCTTTGCCGTCGCTAATCATTTCATACTGGTCCATACCTTCAGTTGACACGGATGCGTCTTGTGCTGCTTCCTCATCAGGGGGCGTTGAGACCGGCTCCTCTTCGGGCTTAGCCTCGGGGGCAGCGTCGACAGCTTTGTCATCGGTTTCTTCTTCAGGAGAGGCTTCCTCGGTCGATGGCTGATCAGGAGTCTCACTCGGGGCAGCGTCTTCAGGCTGGATCTCGGCGGCCGGTACTTCCTCCGGAGTGATGCTGGCATCTTCGGCGGGCTTATCGGTGGGCTCATCGGCAGACTCCTTGACAGGCTCTTCGGCGGCCGCCTCGAGTGGCTCAGCCGGTGCCTCGACTGGTGCCTCGACTGGTGCCTCGACAGGCTCTTCAGCAAGCTCTTTCGTAGACTCCTCGGCTTCAGCGGGCTCTGCTGCAGCGGCGGGCTCGGCTGGGTCGACTGGCGCCTCGGCTGTGTCTTCGGCTGGCTTTTCACCAGGTCCATCCTCCAGGGCGGCTTCAGTTGGGCCATCAGTAGGTTGCTCAGCAGCCGCCTCGACTGGCTCCTCGCTTACAACCTCAGTTGGTTGTTCGCCGGAAGGCTCCGCAGGCTGTTCGCTAGGAGCTTCACCGACAGATTCCTCTTGAGGAGCATCGCTAGGCTTGTCTGCTGGCTCCTCGGCTGCTGGTTCGGTGGCAGTCTCAGCCGGAGCCGCTTCGTCACTAGGAGGCTCAGATGGCTGCTCGCTAGCAGCCTCAGCTGGTTCTTCGCTAGCAGCCTCGACTGGCACTACCGCATCATCAGGTGTAGTCTCGCTGACGGGTTCCGTCGGGGGTGTGTCGCTGGGCGAGTCCTTGACTTCTTCTTCGCTAGTTGCGGGCGTGGTGTCAGGATCCGTCTGAGCTGCGGTCTCGTCCGCGGAGTCTGCCTTGTCTTCCTCCGCAGGCGCGGCGACCTCGTCACCTTGCTGGTCTGGAGAAGCAGACTCTTCAGGCTGGGCGGAGGCTTCATCCTCAGGAGCAGCGGATGCTTCGGGTTCCGTAACTTCTGCCGCCACGGCTTCTGGCTTCTCTTGGTCCTCAGGGGCGATGATCTCCTCGGATACGACAGTCTCTTCAGGCTTCTCTCCTCCCTCTGCAGGATCACTGGGTGTTGTATCAGCAGCCGGTGATTCCTCGGCAGCCTCAGCAACGGGTGGGTCGATTTCTTCGCCCTTCGCTTCTTCGGGGGCAGGGGCGTCCTCTGCTGGCTTGTCGCTTGCTTCCTCCGGGCTTTCGGGCGCATTGTCGGCAGCCGGTATATCATCGGTTGTGTCAACAACCGGGGCATCTCGAGTTTCCGCTTTCTCAGTGGCAGCCGCTTCATCAGCAATCTCAGCCGGTGCAGCATCTTCAACAGGCGCAGCATCCTCAGCTGGTGCAGCATCTTCGGCTGAAGGAGCATCTTCGACTGGAGGGGCAGGATCAGGCGGCGCAACATCCTCAGCCGGAGAAGCCTCAGCCGGCGCATCACCCTCGGCCTTGTCGCCTGATTCCTCCTCGGGAACACTGGCGGTGGCATCGGCAGCTGGAGGATCCTCGGACACCTCAGCGGCGGGCGGTTCCGTCGGCTGTGTACTTTCCTCTGAAGCCTCCTGTGTGGATTCCGGTGTGGTATCTGCTGGTGATTCGTCCACGTTTTCGACCTTCTCCTCCGACACAGCAGCCTCGGCGCTATCCGCAGGGGCTTCTTCCGCAGCCTTGGCCTCGTCTTCTGGAGCGGCGGCTTCAGGACTGTCTGCGGGAGCTGCATCTGCAGCCTCGACCTTCTCGTCAGTGACGGGAACGTCTGGCGCATCTGCGGAAGCATCAGGGGTGTCGGAAGGAGCCGCCTCCTCGGCTTCCTGCTTCTCCTCCTCCACAGGAGCATCTACAGGAGCTGCCTTTTCCTCCTCCGACGTCTCCTCGGCTGCAGGGGCTTCTGGGGCTTCTGGAGCATCTGGGGCATCTGAAGGAGCAGCTTCTTCACCTTGCTCCTTATCATCGGCGGGTGCTTCAGGCGTGCTCTCGATCTTCTCCTCTTCAACGGGAGCGTCTGGTGCATCTGCGGGAGCGTCCGGTGCATCTGCAGGAGCGTCCGGTGCATCTGCAGGAGCGTCTGGTGTGTACGCAGGAGCTGCATCCTCGTCATCCTGCTTGGTGTCGTCGACAGGAGCATCCGTGTTGCTCTCCACCTTCTCGTCGCTAGCAAGGGCGTCTGAAGGTTCCGTAGGAGCATCGGGAGTATCTGAGGGAGCCTCTTCTTCTGCATTCTCGACAACACCGGGGCCATCTGCAGGAGCTTCCGCCTCAGCCGCAGCCTCTTCCTGCTCAGCCGCGGGAGCAGGTGTGTCTGAGGGTTCCGCGTCGTTGTCCTCCTGCTTCTCCTCGCTGGCGGGCGCATCTGGTGCATCTGACGACGCTGCGTCCGTCGCAACAACGGCCGCCACTCCCGCGGTCGCAATCGCAGCTGCGGCTGCAGCTGCTGGGAGGGCGCTCGAGTCGCCCTTGTCGGCGTCGTCCTTGGACTCCCCGAGACTGCGGTCGGTAGCAGGGACCTCTGGCTCGTCCATCTTGGGCGGCTTGGCGTCTTCCGCGGGAACGGACTTGGGACTCTCAACCGGCTCCGGCTCAGCGTCCTTGGCGCCCTTCTTCTTCTTTTTGTCCTTTTTCTTGTCTTTCTTGCTCTTCTTGGAGGATTCTTTAGGTGGTTCTTTGGGGACCTCCTTGGCGGACTCTTTGGCCTTTTTGGAAGGTGGAGAGGGCGGCGGCTCTGCAACGGCTTCAGGCTCGGGCTCGGGTTCTTGCTTGGGCTCTGGCTCTTGCTCTGGCTCCTCCGGGATTGTTGGCTCGCGCTGAGGTTCCGGCTCCTCTTCGGGTTCAGATGTCGGCTCCGGTTCTACAGGCGGTGGAGGGGGAGGAGGTGGTGCAGCTTCCTCCTTCTGGCCCTTCTTCTTCTTCTTTTTCTTTGTCTTGGTTATTGGCGCCCACTCTTCATCGGCGAAGACGGTTTCTTGTGGTGTTTCCGGGGCGGCGTACTCGGGGGGTGTTGGCGCTTCGTCATAGATGGCCGGGGCTGGTGCTGCTGCTGCGGCCTTTTTGTCCTTTTTGCTCTTCTTCTTCTTCTTGCTACTTGATGAAGCTTGTGGCTGCGCGGGGTACACCTGACCGTTGGCGAATACGTCGTCGTCTTTGGAAATTAATAAAGTCAGAATTGGACAATGCGATATCAATTAAAGCATGCGCGTTACGTAGCTCTCTTACCATTCCGTAGCTCGTCATCCGAGGCTTGGAAGTAGTTGACCTTGGAGAAGTCCTGTGTCTGGACTTGGCCCCAGCCAACGTTGGCCCGGTACGGGCAGTAGTCGACCGGCTCTTCATTCGAATTCATGCTGTCCGGGACTGGTGATTATGGATGCCCTTGCCTAATCTGACACAGTCAATGCAGATCCGGGGATGATGGTCTGATGTTGTCTGTGGCGTACTTGGGTGATTGGGTCTCTTTGGTGAGAGTGAGATTGGGTTGTTGTCTTTTGCTCACGTTGGGTTCTCGATTGTCTTGTTGCAAGTGTGTGGTGCCCAAACCAGAATCGAGAGGAATCGAGTCTCTTGGGCGGGTATCGCGAAACTCAAAAGGAAGTACAGATTTGTATCTCGTCGCCTATGAGACGAATGTAGCAGTGTAAACAGACAACAGATGGATTGGTGATAGTTGGTGACCGGGAAGTGGCAGGTTTGTTGTCTCGGCTTGACAATGGATAGGGTAGGGGGAAATAAGGACCATGAATGACGAGATGCGAACTGTCCAAGGCACACCCAGGAGCGCACAACTGGGCCAAGACGTGGTAGAAAAAGTAGGTTCTCGACAAGCAGGGGGGAGCTTTCCTAGCAGTGCCAAACATCACAAGCATCACTGGCTGGAGACAGGGTACAGGGCGCGGGAGTAAGGGGTCCCTGACGCAGGCGTACCCCACGTCGTCCCCACGAATGGGGACAGATTCGGGCAATCTCTGAGTCCAAGTGATCAACTGTCGTGCTCCAGAGCCATTGGCTCAAGTGAGGCGGGAGAAGCACTGGCGCCACGTCGCAATTGGGTTGGTTTGGACTGGGGTATGAGGCTTTTGGGAATTCGGGGGGCTTGACAGTTGGATGGATAGATGATGTGATGAGAGCCAGGAGAGACATGAAGGAGGTGAACATCGGACGGACTGTGAGCCGAGGTGAAGGAGGGATAATGGCTGCCCAACGACGATGCGATTGGGATGAAGCGGCCAACCGGCATAGCAAGGCGGCTCGACGATGGCGGGCATGAATGCCGCTGATTTCTTCCGGGATATGTACTTTAAATTTTGTGATCTTAACCCCTTTTGTCGTGAATCGTCTTCTTTTTCCCTTCCGCGTCCCGGTATCTTTCCTCTGTAGGGTAGAGCACTTGCATCAACCCAATGAGCCCAATCCTAACCAGATATTCTCAAGTTCAGAAAGGAACTGAGACAAGTTCGGTCCAGCCCCGTGTCTGAGGCTAAGAAGGTAAGCATCTAGATTTGAGACAAATGCCATGGTTGAGAGACAATACAGACAACCGTGTTGAACCGTTATCCCCAGGGAAGACTTTTCAGCGTGAAATGGTCGGCCCAAAGAGGCATAGAGTGCCCCATTTATTCCTCTATCCCGTGCGCCTGCTTGAAAAATCTGAGAAACGGCAGCCGGTGAAGCGTCGAGTAACCGTCTACTTAGCGGTCGTGAGCTAATAATTGCTGTGCTGCGCTGGTCGTCAACGTCTGGCCCAGCGCACTCGAGCGTATCGGGCAATAGGAGACAGGGAACACGATGGGCCGGCCCACTGGAGCCAGGCGGATCCTTGCTGTTGGCTAGGTACATGGTGCCTGCCAGGACACAAGGGAAAGATTACCGACGGAAGAGTGGTTCCTGGAATCACACAATGGAGGGCACCCTCAACCCAAGTGGTCTGTCATCCGTTGTTCGAGAAGATGGAGGGTGGACGAGGGAGAACCCGCGGGTTGGCTACATGCAGTTAGGCGGCAGGGTGAGATAGGTCGTATGTGTGTGATTCTGTATGAGAGTTTTGTGTAAGCGGGAGAGGAGTTCCCAGCGTCCCTGAGGCAGGTCGCAGCGGCAGGTAATGGTGACAGTGGGGGTTGGAAGGCGAAAGAGCGCGGTTTGTTTCTCATCGGCCATTTAACCCCCGGTCAGCGACGTGCAACGTGGCTCGCCTGGTTGAGGCTCGCCTGTGAAGATCCATGCAGCAGAGTCCGGACCGCGGGCTGGCGGGAGGGGCGGATGTGACTGCAGTGACAGCGATAGTGGCACCGGCCGTCGCAATGGTGGGGTTGGGCGGCTGTTTGTAGCGGGTTGTAAACGAAAGTAGAGTACAGTGAGCTACTCGGTAGACTTCTCGACGAGCAGAGATATGATAGCCAGGCGGAGTTGTGAAGACCAGCAAGCCAGTGGTGACCATGTCAGCATGGAAGTTGAGTATTCGCGCGAGATGCTCCTTGGATACCTTGCGCCTGCCGCGAAGGGTGCGGGTTGGACGGAAGATTTTGGCGAGAGTCAGATGTACGCATACGCATAGCCTCTGGCATGGTTGTCACTGGCGGGTCGTGGAGAGAGGCTGGCGTCTACCTGGGTACGCGGACGTAGGTAGCGGAGGTTGGGCGGGATGATGGTCGCGGTGAGGTAACCACATGGCTCCTCCCGAAGGACGGTGTGTGAGAGCTGCAGTAGCCCAGTCTGGCCCGAGGAGATGTGCAGCGAGTGTGCGTCCCGTCGTGCAAAAGCAATTACTGCCATTGGCACCGTTGATGCCCTGCGGGAACCCGACTTGGTCCGACGACATGCCACAGACGGGGGACAAAATTGAGGGAAATGCGATGGGCCGCAGAGGTCGAAACCCGGGGGTTGGTTGGGCGCTGAGAGCACGACAGCCGACGACATGGCTGCCGACTAGTGCCAACTTCTGTCTGGCACCGACATCCATTCAGGCTGATCCCGACAATGGGTGAACAGTTGGCAGGTGTCGGTGGTTGCCCGTTGACGGACGCCCGTCGGGCTGGCAGGGCATTGAAGTTCACGATGAGGCCATCGCGATACCGAAGGTGATGTCGAGTCGTATGGTTACTGGGAACACGAGGCGAAGGAGATGGCTGGCTGCTATCGTCTGTGAGGTGTTCTGTTGTATTCGCGTGATGGAGGTAGGATTGTCCGATCGCGATTTGTTTTGTTGTTTATGCTGGACAAGCAACAATCCATGGATGTTTCCCTGGGCAGGTTTAAGTTGGCCCTTCAATTTACCAGCTCAGGGAAAAGGAAGGTCGGGTGCCATTCCATTCCGTTGTTCTGGAAGGACGCACTGGCGCTGTCACGTCACCGCCAGTGCTTTGGGAAGGGCCGTTGTGACCCTACAGGGCACCATGGGCACCGTTGGGCTGGAATGCCAGCTCAAAAGTTGGACGTGCCCTGTAAACGTCTGGGATGAGGGCAGAAGAAAACACTGCGGTAGTGCGTTGGGCGCTAAATGAGACAGAAACAGCAGACCCCCTACGCCGTACTCAGGAAAATTAGGCGGTCTCAATGAGACAGAAACACAGGCCATCCATCCTTCCAGCGCGCTTGTCTCTGAGGAGCCTGCTCTTAGCTGCCGTATTAAACATCTCGTGTGGGCCTTGATAAGAAACAAGTATCGGTATCCCCGTCATAGCCAAATATCCGTGCAAATTGAGTCCAAAGGTACTTTTGCAGCATCGTCGGACGCCCGCTTCTTCAGCAACTGTCCCTGACTTTTCTTGGAGAGCCAACCACACCAGCCGCCTCGTCCACCCACCGTCCATGGCCTCAATCGACCCTTAACAATTTTTTTGCATGAACACGTCGTGAAGCCTCATTTTCTTTTCTCCTGATGGTCGATTCCACTCCATATCATCGAGATGGCCTCGTCCAGCGCATTGCGACCCCGCCCGTTTTTACGGAGACGGTAACTCGGATCACGGCTGCGGCCAACGAGGCCTCCGGATCGCCATCGCCGCCACCTCGACGCCCACGGGGAAATTGATCGTAGCTTCGGATGTCCATCGTCACGATCGGTCACTCCTGGCGACTGGCGGTGTGCCGAGACACGTGAGCAGTGGCTTCTGTCCCGGTCCCGGTCGGGTGGGACCCTCTCACCTCAAACTCGAGCCAACACCGCCATGATCCATCGAGCCCAAGTGGACCGCCGTTGATGTCTCGCCCGCCGCTCACCGGACCAGACACCGCTGCAGCGCGGCTGCGTCTCCGGCGCATAAGCCAAGCAAACCATTCTAGAAGGACCCTGGAAAACAGACGCCAGCGATGCATCCCCAACTTAGGTTTCCAACGATAGACACTGCATGTATTCCTTACACCGACCCTTCTAGCTTCTCAACAATGGTCAATGTGTGTTCTATGAAGACTTGGACGTAGACGTAGACGTAGACTGTGTAAAGTACCCTCCCGCAACGCAGAAAAAGCTTGTCAAACTCCCTTCAGCCTCCACAACCGCGAGATTCCCATCGAATAGCACCCAAGTGCCCCAAAACGCCAACGCCAGTAGACAGGTCTGGAAAGGGGAGAGGGGCTAACTGGCTGGCTGTGAAACATGTGAACCAAGGCCGCGCAGGACTTCTCCTACCTCACAGCACGCCCTGCGTTCGAGCGTGCTTGTGCCTGTGCGCTGCGAGGTATGTCGTGCAGCGTCCACTTCTCTCGGGCAAAGGACCATTCGCATGGCACCTCGGTGTCCCCTCGTGCGCACCGTAGTTCCATGCATGCCTCCAGAAGCCCCCATCCCAAACCAGGAATGCTATGCCACCACTCTCGACCGTCCCCACAGCATCACTTGACGTCTTGGGCCCCTTACATGGCCATCTCCGCCTGCAGCTTGCGGAGCTCTGCCTCCTCGTCGTCCTCCTCGACAGCGACGGGCGTCTTGCCTTTGACTGCGCGGCAATGATTAGTCACTGCATCTAGACCGGGCGTGGATGAGAGAGGATCCTTACTTTCTCCGTTCGCCGGAGCGGGCATGCGGTGCACGGCATCCGATACGGGGACTGAGCCGGTGCTGATCATCTGCTCGTCCAACTGCTCCTGTTGCATCTGCTCCAGCTCGTCCTCCAAGTCCACATCGTCGATGGCGTCCGTTTGTCCCGTTGTGATAGCGTTGACAATCTCTTCGCTGAGTGCGTTTTGTTCTCGGAGGTCCTCCCTGCATTCGCTGGTAAGTACGTCGAAACATCGTCATGTGATAAGGTTTGGGGACGTACATGGTCTGGTCCACCTTTTCGACCGTGAGCTTGCCGTGAATTCCCTTCATGGCCTGGCCAGCCTTCTCCATAGCGAGCAGTGTCTCGCGGTTGATGTTCGCAGACTCGATAGCGTTGATTTGGGACTCAAGTGTCGTAATTTGGGAAACCGTTTGCTCAAGGCTGTGCTCGTGGCCCTTCTTGCGGCGCAGGGCAGCCTTTGCGGCTATCGGGACATTTCGTTAGCACCCAGGCCTACAAACCATGAAATACCGCTCGGCCTGCTCACCGTTCTTGTTTGTGTTCACATTCTTCCTCGCGATAGCATCTTGTTCGTCCATCAAGTTTTGCAAGTGTTTCTCCCTCTTTTGCAGCATATCGAGTTGGACTCGCAGACCGAGGATCGCATCTTTGGCATCGTTCTTCTTCTTGGCGCCACCGCCGCCGCCAAACCAGCCCCAGACGCCAGACATGATGATGTTCGCTTCGCGGTAGTCGGAAAGAGGGTATCGGAAAGTGTCGCTCGAGAAGATGCGAGTCGGTTTTGAGGATGTGCGCAGGCAGCTACGGCTCGAAGGCAGCCGTTATATCGGGTTGCGTGGCAGCAGGCCGAAGTTTGATGGCGGGGTACCGAAACAGGACGCAAGTGGGCACCAGGCGTCGTCAACGAACCGTGGAGCGGATAAAGGGTATTGGCGGACTCGAGTAATGAGGCTCTAGATGGTGCGACGAAGGACTCGCGGCCAGCAGGTCGATATATCGCGAAGGCCGATAGGCAGAAGGCTGAGAGATAGAGTCGAGGTACGTAGGCAGGTATGATGCAAGCTCCCGACTGGCTCAGCGATGCCGTTTAGTGGGCGGCGGGCGATGACGGTGCTCGCCCAGCAACCTTGGGCGCCTGATTCCACCGCGGTTTAGCCGGTCAGATGACCCAGTTCCGCCGCGCACGTGAGGCTTTTCCGAGACCGATGTCTTATCGCCTTATCAGAAAAGTCTGCTTACATAATGCAGCATCGGTTCACCCAGCGCTAGATAGAAGGTGCTGGCGGAGAGGTGCGTGTTGACTTGCGGAAGGCACCTTTCCCTTACACTCTGTTTAAGCGTCTGTCCAATCCTCGCATCGTCATATTTCAACCGCAATCATCGACGATTACCGGGTACATAGAGACACTGCGTCCGCAATGCTATCATGACACCATCGCCTTAGACTGACAACCGCATCAGCCATGTCGAGGGGCCCACTCCCCTCAAAGCTCAGTCTTCTGTCAGACTTGCCCTCCAAACCTCCAGGCGAAAAGGTCCGGTTCTTGGGATGGTAAGGTGCCCAAATTCTTCAGACGACGACGCTATTCATGATTCGACGTCCTCATCTCGTCATCGGGAGTTTACCGGTGCTTTCTCATGTTCTGGCTGCTGACATGGCTCCAGTGTCACGTCCTATTCAATGGACTCGGCTGTGCTTACATTACACCACGAATCCCCCAAAGGATCCAATGTTAGTGCATTGGTCGATGTCAACCTCCTTCTCGGCAACCTCAAGTCAGAACAGACACGTATTGGCGAGTGGGTGAACGTGGTCGGCTATCTCACGCCTGCCTCTTTGGGAACACGGGCCAAAGGGACGACCCGCGAGCCGCAGCATGTCGCCGTTCAAGCGCTGATGCTCTGGTCTGCCGGTCCTCTCAATCTTCAGCGGTACGAGGCGACGTTCGAGAAATCATGAAATAGCCCCGGATGGGTCTGCGGCCGATGCTCTGACGAGACAAAGCACACCACTTGAGGGGTACGGGTATGCCACCTGACTTCGGCACACGTCAACTTGGCCCTTCCTCACGCCGTGAATAGGCAGACGTGTCACACATACTCTCTGCTCACCACCCTGACCGGCCAGCCTTGCTTCGCTCGTTGGTCCCTCCACACAACGCACCATGACACCTCGATAAGAGCCAGTGCTTCCCGATCATTGATGGATTCATGCTTCACAGGTCGAAGTCGGACACGGGCCGAAATTAGTGTCGGGATTCGCATACCTTCGGGACGTCCCACTAAGCAGCCATCTTCGGATAAAACACGTGCTGTCGTTGGTCCTCAGAACCTATTCGGTTCGACTTCTATGCAACTTGTCTATTTGGGAAATGCACTACATATGCCTATTGGGTATCTGGACGGGACGAAAAGCTAGCTGGTCGCATTCGCCGACCCGCCGTTTCGCTATGCGCCTCTTGCAACAATTCCGCATACACATACCTGTTAGGAGCAATGGACAGACGACGCCGGAGTCGTCGGTCATCACCATTGCCCCCCAGAAATGCCAGATGGCAGGCTGTTTCTGGACCATTCTGGGACACAAAGCCAGGCCTGTCCCAATCAGACAGACTTGGTTATACTGCTTCGTCCACCTGTCGCTCAACCAGTCAAAAACAACGAGAGTCCGGTCGGATCCACCGTCCGCTGCGGCCACCAGGCCACACAAATCAGCTTCCCCTCACCACCAGCAACACCTTCTTCGCATATGGTAGCGCCTTGGATCATCAAATCCCACAAATTTCGTGCCGTTATGCATGAAAGGGCTCACCCGGCCGCCTGCAACGCCTGTGTCGTCTGTGTGCTTAGATCCAAAGAAAAATCTGGCCCAATCTGAGATCTCGATCACTTCAGTCCGGCTCCGCCGAACCGCTCAACATCATTCTCGTCGCCTATCATCGTAACGTCGATGCCGCTCGTGGCTGCGGTGTGCGTCGTGTCTCCTTCGTGACGAGTCGTTCGACCCTCTGGATATGACCACCGGCTGGTGCAGCGGTCTCTTGAGAGGCTTGTCGGCCTCCTGAGCCCTAATCGCAGCTTGTCGCTCCCACATTTCTTTGGATTTCCTGCAGATATCGTCGATTTGTTCCTGTGATGGGCGACGGTAGTCAGTGGCTTACAATTCTGCGCCAAATAGGGGCAAGCGAAGACGAGGCTCACATCTGTCAGGCAGGGGCCTGGAGTAGTGATGAGGAAACCATCCTCTCCCTATTGATGCTGTGAGAGGCGTCTCGGGCATCTTGTCTGAGATGTTCACACCTCGTTTGTGTACGGTCTGACCGTCGCATCCGGACCAAGGTAGTAGGGGAGCTCTTGGGTGATGATCTTTTTGTGGATGTCCAACCTGGGAATCCAGTATCTGTTCATCTCTGACGACGAGGGCATGGCTATGGCGATTCTTCGAGCATCAAGGAGATGATCTGTCTATCCGGGGACCCGGGGTGGACAAGATGGCGCATGCTGTTCTTGGTTGACGGTGATCAGGAGGACGAAGACGGTATTTATCTTCGCCAACTATGCGACCATCAGGGCGTGCCAATCCTCACGCATTGCATTCAAGTGGTGATTACGAGTGTACAAGTCGTATTATTATTGCACCAAGTGCAAGACAAGAAACGCACTTTCACAGTCTTGCCCTTTTGGGTTCAGCTGTCGGCATCCTCACCGCTTCGAGTTCTCAGTCGTCAGAACCTGCCTCTGCTATGCCTGCATGCAAGACCTTACGCCACATACCTTCATTGTCTTGACGGTTTCTCATAAGTGGGAACCATCCATCTGGGTTGCGTTCCATCTCACAGGTTGGGGGGGTGTGAGCCTGCAGTAGATAGGCAGAAAAGTGAGGCGGACGGCACCCACCCATGACAAGTCCGCCTCACACCCGCCATTCAAACCCCTCGCCACCACCAACCACGAATCACACATGAACAAACCCCGTCATGTTCGGAATCACCACGAAATTGAATTCGATAATTTCGGCCGTTACTCTAGCCATCGAATCAGACGTCGGGGTCGCTCAATTCGTCACTTCTCGACTATGGATCAATCCGCTGCAAGATCCAATGACGACTCTGGGCTGCAGCTTCTGCAGGTCCATCATTCTCGTCGTCGCCATCCGCAAACATGCTGATATGGATCTCGTCCTCGTGGCTTCCTGGCTTTTCTCTCAGCTTATGTTTCTATCCAGGGATGGACCTGGTGGGTGGGTTAGGTAAGGCGTCGTTGGTCGCTCGCAGCCAAGGGTGCCGATCATGTCGATCGTGGTTTTTGACTTCAAGGCGAACGTGCGGGGAGAAGTAACGGCGGCCACTCGTTGTTCCAAAGGAGATTATATATCAAGGATGTCGATTTCTTCAACAATCCGGATGAACCCTGGACCCTTCCCGTCAACAATGTTGGTCTCGGATTCCTGGAACTCAGGGCTGCCGTGATCGGCGACGTCTGCTCCGGATTTATCGGCTTCTGAAGTGCCGGTGGATAGTAATCAGTAACCCGGCCACCCCTTCAAGACCTCGCCCCCTCCTTCTCCCCGCTGGTGGTGTGCTGTTCAACTTCCTTCCTGATGACGATCCACGATGTCCGAGACAGCATATCTTTAAGCCGGATTCGACGAAATACGACAGCATAAGTCCAATCCCCTCATCAATGGGACGCAACCATGAGGCTGCCCTCACTGCACATTCGACACTATGAATCCTTGCTATCACACGAGGCGGGTTCGCTGGCGGTATCATACGTGCTCGGAATAATCTGACGCATCTGGGAGGCATCGAGTCGGTAACCCAGACGGCGTGCTTTCTCGGTATATCCTTGATCGCACAATGAAGCGGGCATTCTAAGGGTGCACACACCGAGCGATGCAACGTTCTGCCGAGGACAGGCCGGGCCCCATTGCGGCGGCAGAACCCCGCACTGTTGCTGCTTGGTCACCAGAAGAATCCGTTTTAGCCCGCTCATGGATTATTACTGTCACCTTCGCTTCCAGGATATCCAGATAACAGCCTCACTGATGTGCCAGGGTCAAGGAATTGACCTTGCCAGCAGCCGGACAGCTTAGCCAGGCGGACTCAGCTTCTCCAACCGACATGTCATCGGGTGGAGAGGGCCATCTCAGACAACGCCTTGCCCCATGACCAGGTTGGCATCGACAGCAATGCCTCATCTTCACGTATATATGCGATGCTTTTGCTATGCTTGAAGCGCTCACTTTGGTTGGGTGAGGTCAAGATTAGGATGAGGGTCTGTGGGCTGCTTGAGCCGCATGACACTCAGGGCTTAGCCTGCCAGCCCCTCTTGCTAGTGCGCCTACCTTAGTTGGCTCGACCGAAAGAGCACATTGACCAGGGAATTCTTGATGGGGCAGGCGAAGGCGCGCGAGAGTTGCGAAGAAGGCCACCAATCACTGCGGAGTCACCATCGAGCCACAGCCGTTGCTGCTATCCGCATTGTAAATCATCAACTTCTGTTTGCTCTCGACCCACCAAGCCTTAGATAACAGATATGGCTCATGTTTCCATGACCGACATTGGTCGGCACCTCAGCCTTCGATACACACTGCCCCATTCCCATAGTAGCATGCTGGACATAGCGGATGTACACATCCTAGGCAGGTAAACTTCTGCATCCATGGTTTGCTTCCTCTATGGTCTCCCTCCTCTCTGGTTTCCTTCATGTTCAAACTTTCAAGAACGGTCGGTGTGAAGCCGTCAGTGAGAGGAAGCTGAGGCTCTCAACGGGAGCCGCTCCATTGCTAGCCGAGCTATGTAGTCCATAGCGTGGCCAATTCTTCCCACAACGTTCTCTCAGACGGGCATGATTGAACTTGATCATGTGAGCGTTACGATTCGCCGCAAGTTCTGCCGCGTGGCTCAACTGAATGGGAAATTGATTCAAATTACCCACCAGCCATCCGGCGACGCACAGCAGCAATCAGGCTAAATTCCATCATATGATAACCATGTAATCAGAACCCCGCTTTCATTGTTCAAGAAGCCTGGACGTTGAACTCGGGGTAGGTTAATTGATACCAAGCTTCTCCTGTCTCTTTTCGGAAGCTTGGGGCGGTCTTTTCTGAGAATTGGCTTCCGTATTGGTGAGCGTTGGGAGCCAAGCCCGGTTGTTATCAGTCGACGAGGTCGGGTTTGGGCTTCGCTCGCCCTGGTCGGCTTCCACTCAAGTGAATTATAAGAATTTGTTGTAGACCTCTTGTCCAAAGATGAAATGCACCCAGTCCATTTGGAGTCAAGCTGGGCTTGGCCGTGCGGCCTCCCCAAGACGGTATCTTGTCTTCTTCCAAATGAAGTCACATCCACGATTTCAACATCTGATACTAGCCGAAGAAGCCGTATGAGACAACGATACTTATACACGCAAACATCAGAGTATTTAATGTTGGGGGTTTCAAATATTTTTCCGCCGCTGCTGAGATCTCAGGTTGAACTCTCTCAATACCCAGTTTGCCGACTTCTCCGACCACCTTGACAGAGACACCGGCTCGCCATGCAGCCCGTTTCCATCCTGGTAACGCTCTTTGTTGCCTGCGCTTATGCAACGGCGCAAGATCAACCTGTGATCTCTCTTCCTATCCCAACAGCTATCATGTATTCAACTCAGACTACAACTATCACCTCTACTCCCAAGCTAGCTTTGGCTCCAACCTCCCTCGTTACAGTCACGATCACAAGCTGGACGACAACCGTCGTGACAGTCACGGACATCGACACCGTCATCGAGACCGTGACGCAATGGGTCCCGCCGCCGACGTCCACGTCCACGGTTCGTTCGACCACGCCAACTAGCTCAACGGCATCGCGGTCGACGATGCAGGCTCCGTTGCCTGAGCCGACGCAGACAAAGTATGGACAATGTGGCGGGTCGGGATATACCGGTGCGACTAAGTGCGCGGCTGGGTCGAGTTGTTCTGCGGTCTCGCCGCCTTGGTATTATCAGTGTTTGTAGTTGAGGGGGATATGTGTAGAGTTAGTTGAGAACTCCAATGTGGATGTTCAAAATGCCCACATGCATGCTTCTCGTTTCAATGCCTCTGTGGCATTTGCCGGTTTCTTAGCCTTTTCATTAAGGGATGCGCATATATTGTCTGCCCGCCCTTCTCAAAGCCTCGAACTTCCCAATCCTTCCCTCGAAGTCTGCCTGTTGGAGAGCGAACCTCCAAAGAACGCCTAATGCAACGGTTCATTCCTCCCACCCTGTCTCTTGACGAATAGAATTCAACTTCAGCATCATAGTTGCTTTTAATCGAACCAACCAAGGCGCAGATGCATGCAATGTTCAGGGGCCCCGCGAAGCCACCCAGCCATCCGGCATCGGCCCAGCCATACGATTGCGTACCAGATAGAGCGCTAGCATCAAGGCGTCCGCTACCCAGTTCGCATGAATTCCACTGTCATGCCTTCTGAGGACGCATCCCCGCTAACGAAGCTTCCCAAGAACATCATGCCCGCCCGCTCATTAGGGATCATGAGACAATGGACCCGGCGTCCGCCTTCGGGTTCGCCGTCAATATTTTGACGGTCGTCGATTTCTGCTTTAAAGTTCTGTTGGCAGCATCTGAGATTCGTACCACAGGGACGACTGTCACGGCAGCTGATCGTTTATCGATCGTCAAGGACCTTGAGTCTTGCTGTCGAAAACTTGGAGACAACACCTCCATCGCCCGCGATGACTCGCCATTATTTGGCCTGGCCAGCGAGGCAAGGCTCATTGCTGCTGACATCGAGCGGAGCTTACTTCAACGACAGGTCGGACATACTCCACTCGGCAGCATGCGCGACGCTTTCCTTCAGATATGGGAGAGAGCAGGATGAGAGACAAAATGTCGCGTCTGGAGACGATCCGCAACGAGTTGCAGTTTCGCATCATTGTGTCCATGAGGGATGACATTCAATGCTCCAGTTTCAAGAACTGCATTGCACTTGAGCGACTACAGAACCAAACGCACGATTTACCGTCAAAATCTGGGCTGGAAAAACGCATGGATAACATAGATCGAAACGCTGAGTTCTATCACGCCGAGATTATCGAGTCTCTTGCAATGGGAAAATGTATGCAAGCAGACAACAGCACCTCAATTCGCCAGGGCTGGGTCACCGAACAGATACTAAGCGCCTTGTGGGTTTCTAGCGTCAGCGACAGGCACGATGACATTGAAAATGCACATGGGAGTACTTTTGATTGGATTCTTCCCAGCCAGACATTTCTAGGCCAGCAAAATTGCAATTTTTCGGATTGGATAGAGTCCAACAGTGGACTCTATCTGCTCAGCGGAAGAGCTGGCACCGGCAAAAGCACTTTGATGAAATACATCGCCGGACACCCGCAGATAACAGAAGCATTCCAGAGATGGGCCGGCTGTCATGAGCTCGTCATGGCAACGTACTGGTTCTGGGACCGACGGGCCGATGGTCTTCAGAACTCTCTCCAAGGCCTGCTTCAGGGTTTGCTCTATGAGATCATTAAAAGGATGCCCGCATACGGATCGCTTCTCTTTCCAGACCATCACTCGGTCACTCGACCGGGTTGGCAGAGGGACTTCCCCACGCTGCATGAACTCAAGAGAGCCTTCAAAAGACTCGCTTCAGCTCAACCCTCGCCTGCATACATCGCTATTTTTATCGATGGGCTCGACGAATGCGAAGCAGAGTTCCAAGACCGGGTCAAAATTGCCGAGCTTCTTACCCAAGCCGCTGTTTCCACTCACATCAAAGTTGTGGTATCGAGTAGGCCTGAGACAGCCTTCGAGGCCACGCTTCAGGGTTGCAACAGACTCCATCTGCACAATCTCACTCAGCAAGACATACAAAAATACGCAACCGACATGTTGTCCAGTCATCCGAGGGTGCCGTATCTGAAAACCCAACACCACGGCCAGGAGGCTTTCTACGACCTGATACAAGCCATCGCATCGAAGTCCGAGGGCGTATTCTTGTGGCTGCGACTCGTTGTCCAGTCCCTGATGGAACATCTTAACGACTGCAATACTATCCAAGAACTCCACCAGGTGGTGGACGTATTTACTGAAGGTCTTCAGAGTCTCTATCTTGACATGATGCAACGGATCCGTACAGATCACCGATCTCGAGGCTATCAGCTATTGGAGCTTGCGAGGAGAAACATTGCCCTCTCAGACACACTAACGCCATGGTATTATGCCACTGCGGACAAGACACTTCCAGAACCGCCCTCACACTGTCTGACTGCAATCTGTATTTCCTTGGCCCATGGCGATGCATCGACGGTCTTATCTCAGGAGATAACAAGTCCTGAACCGGAAACTCTAAAAGATACAAAAGAGAAGGTTGATAACCGACTCAGAAGCTGGTGTGCCGGTCTTCTGGAAACTAGGAGCCCGCCCACCTCTTCCTCGGACCACTTGGGGGACCCAGAAGTTCACTTTCTGCACCGTTCCGTCGCCGTATTTCTGGACCGACCCGAAGTCCACTTAGAAATCACAAGCACCATTCAAGATACACACTTTCAAACTGATAAACTGCTAGTCATGGGCTTTCTCGCGAGACTCAAAACATGCTCGGAGGTGTGGCGCAAGTGGAATATAGGATGCCCTTCTTTGGAGTGGAATTACATTGAAATCATTCTCCGATTGGCCCGGCACGCGACTGACTGGGCATTTTCGACTACCTGTGCCATACTAGACGAGCTTGATCGAATCTTGACGTTTGTGAAAGTCAATTACTGGATGGTGCCTGGCCACTGGTCAAAAGCCATGAGACGGCGCTTCGAATTGGATCACTGGACGAACTATTTCCCTTGGAACAATCAATGGGCTGGGCGAGGGAAAATCACGTATTACGGCGATAAAGTCATGGATTACTGTGCTTCTCATCCCACATTTCTTTCATTCGCCATGTCTTTCGGACTTGCAGAATACGCCATCTCCAAGTTAAAGATCATGGATCAGGCTTCTATCCTTCGGATGGAAGGCCAGCCCTTGTTAAGTTCAGCTTGCAGACCGCCCCCCGCCCTGGTAGGCATACCCGGTGCTGTACGTCCTGAAATTATCAATCACCTTCTTCAGCTAGGCTCAGATCCAAACCAGGCATACGCCTCCATCACTTATGCCGGAGCCTCAACGACACCATAGAAAGAGATGCTGACAACTCTCCACGACCTCCGCATCGTATGCATCAGAGGTGCTCAACAACTAGCCGACATAGTGACCTCCATGGTCGTGAGCGGTGCGGACCCCAACGCTGAGGTCTCCTTCGAAGAGCGAAGTGCGCGAGGTTCCGCTAGTCGTTCCATTACGCGCAGGCCTCTACAGCTCATCCAGCACGCCTTCATCGACAAGTTGGAGACTCCACAAACGGCACTCTACGAAGGTCTTGTGTACCATGATGACCTTTTGAAGGAGTTCAGGCCGTGTACTATAAGCCGATGGGGGACATACGTTGGGAACTTTGTTCCATTCGAAAGTCTCAGCCCGGACTGGACCGTATCTGAATATCCCTGGATCAACCATTTTGGCCCGTTACAACTTCCAGATCCAGAAGCTACAGGTCTAGGCACGACCGAGATGGATAGAATCAAGGATATGGGACGCAAGCTGATGGACTTACTCAGGAGTAAAGGCGCGGTGGCAGATGTTCCTGCGGTGACAGCGCAGCAGAGGAGGCGCCATCTTGCTTATTACAGACCGTGGCTCGCCCGAAGGTTTGGGCGTGGGTCTAGATAATTGATGATAAATTCATCAATTACAACCTTTTTGTTTTTGTCTTATGGTACTTGCTGGATGTTTGATTGTAGCCTACATTGCCACAAACATGGAATTCGTGCCTAGCTCACAAGGTAGAAAGTATCAGATTCCGACGACCAGCGGCAAATGTGAACCTGTACGAGTTAAAAAGTCTTGAATTTAAAGGCCGCGGGTACGCTTTTTCGATTCTATAGTCCGCCAAACTTTAGGTTCCTGCCCACACCAACCAACCCGTTCGCTTATAAACCCTCACAAACGACGTCGCCTTATCAAATATGGCCACTTTCCACTCGTTTCTAGACCTACCAGCGGAGATTAGGCTCACGATTTGGGAGTTGGCGATCGCACCCATGAGCTCCACGCCCCGCGCTTGTGCTGTTCATTTCGTCTCCCTCAATAAACACGAGAACCCAGAGTCGAGCAGTAAGCACGATGCGACCAGCCCTTTGGAAGACCGTCTGCCTGGCTACCTTTCCCACGAGTCAGCGTTCTTCGACTTTGGATTATGGACTGCGAGCATCGAGTCGAGGCAAGTCATCTCCAAACACGTCCTAAAGCACGCCCCCAGAAAAGAGCTTGGAAAGTATGCCAGGCTCGGCCGGATGCATATAAACGGAGAGGATATCGTCTTCGACGTGTTTTCGACCTTATCACCTGCTTCCGAGTACCAGAAGATGAACACCTCGATATCAACGAAGCGCTAGAGGCTGTAACATGCACCTGGAAAGGAAGAAGAACACAACCTCCACAGATTATTGCGTTCGAATGCGACGAATCGTGGGAGTTTGATCCTGCACTGGGAGACGATCCTCACGTCTTGGAAAACCTGATGAAGATGCCAGGGCCTCGAAGCGCGTGCCTCAGGATTATCGACAAATTATTAGGGAGAGGCTGAAATGTCACATTTGTCTTTTCATAGGCAACAAAGATGCTTATGCCGAGCCTCTCAACGAGTGGCAGCTTCAGTCTCTCGGCAACTGGACAAATCGCGATTTCTACGGCGACGATTACAAATTCACGTACTGGATGAAGTTTGAAGACTTCCTCGATCTCCTCGACGACGACCAGAGAAGAATATTCAGCATTGCTTCATCGTTCACTGACCTGTTGGACAGCAAAGGAAAGGAACACTGGGACCCCAACGGTGCATATAAGAAGAAGCTTCTAGCATTGTATCAACCAAAGTCATGGAATTCTGAAGAATACCGCGCCTGTGAGAATGCGGCTTCGCCAAGGACACTTGTGGACAGGTACATCTGCGAACGGATTCAGACGCTGAATCTAGGGTAATTGGAACGACGATGGGAATATCAGGCGACGTGCTTTGCAAGGACCCTCAATTATACAATTGGGGCGAACTGGGCATATAAACCAACAGACAATTTCGGTTGCTACTCTTTCGAAAGCCCCAAACGTGCTTCCGTGATCTGAACAATCTCTCTCCAGTCCATCATCGCCCCCGAGCCAGTGTCTCCACAAGCTAATGTCTTCTCCATGGGCTGCAGCACCTCAAACCAGTTCCATTCCCGGAGGGCACTCAGTTGCTTCCCTGTGATAGGGTGGTTATGCATACTTTGATATAGGTCAGCTTGGGTTTCTCCGAGTGCATCAGAGGTGGAACCTACGCCGAGTTCATCGCGCTGGCGACGAGGATCCTCTTCTTCCGTCCGTCTATCAGACCTTCTGGGTCCCACGCGCGAATAACACTGAGTAAAAGGCTAAAAGGAACGTCAGAAACCCGCCGAAGACGTCGTTTTAGAAGCGCCAACGTACTTGTCCGAAAAGCCGTTCACAATCTTGGCTAGGGTATTCGCGCTCAACGGTGCGATGAGCATCATGTCCGCCCAGCGCCGCAACTCGATGTGCAATATGCTAGCGCCACGTCTCCATGGCAAGACCCATTCATCTTCGTCAAGGTGAATACCGTCCACGTTCTTCATCTTGCGGATCGTGGCTAGTGACGGCTGCTCTTCCGTGTTGCCGGTCAAGAACTGTGCTGCGGAAGCAGTGAGGATGAGTCTGATGGAGAGGTTTTCATGTTTGCCGAGCGCTTCAATGATGTTCGGGATCTTTATGGTTGCTACTGAGCCTGAAGCGCAAAGCAAGAGGTGCAGCTTGCCGTCATCCCGAGATGCTGCGACTTCTGCGGCGGGGTCAGACATTTGTGCGTCTTTGTGAGGAGCTGTAGCTGGATAGAGTCAAATGATAGGGTTGCTTGAGTTCTCGTGTATCTGTATTCAGTGTAAGTAAAGTTCACATGGGTCTCTCCCTGCACCAAGGGTTGCGGCTTTTGGTACCGAAAAGGTGCCGACTCATCGACGAGACATGAGCCCCACATCCAACGGCGGAAGGGGAAATAGCTTACATGCAGATTCAGATTAACAGCTCCTTGCACTGTATTTTGATGAGTTCAAAATGGCAAGGCTTTGCTAGTCGAGTGTCGATAAAGTACAAATCTTTTAAAAAAGAAGTAGGTAGTGGGTGAAAGAAGATTGTCTCGGGATGAGGGAGATATTGTAAGTTGGATCACCAATCACCACGTGACAGACGGCTAAATCGGAGTAGGTCCTCCGGCCGGCCCCGCCACCGGCCGGACCGGTTGGAAACCCAACTGAGCTGGCTTTCTCAGCTGATTGCTAAGATTCTCAACGGACTGATGCTTCTTGAATTTGTCCTGGGAGAGATCATGTGATTTATGCTTCATGATCAATGTTGCATTCTGATACAAATGCAGTATGAGAGTGTCTGTGGTATTCCAATACCATCTGAGAGCCAACTTCACACTGCCATGCTCAATAAAAGCCCACCGAACGCCAGGCCATGCAGATTAAGACAGTTGTAGCAGAATAATGAGCTGAAAACGATGAATAATGCATCAGAAATGACTTCGTGATCAAAGAATGGATGAGCCAGCCCATTGAGACAACATGTAACGGCCGCTTACCTAATGACGCTAAACCGACCTCACTGATCTCATTGGCCAATCACATGTCGACCGCTCATCCCAGGCATTTAGCGGGGTCCCAAATTTTCCAGGACTGCAAGGTGCAGGCCAAAAAAAAAAGTTGCTGTAAATCTTCCAGGTTGCTTGCTACCGGACCAAGCGAGAAACCTCCGAACGGGGAAAAAAAATCACCACATCATGGCGGCGGGCAGCACGTCTTCTTCCCTCACATCGACATCGCACAGCTCCCACACCCTCTCCTTCGCGCCCGGCATGGTCGCCCACATGCCCCCAATGACCGGCGCCAGCGCCGCCGACGTGCGCGCCTTGCTCGACAACATGGGCCCCGCGAACCGCCACGCCTTCCTGCAGCCGCCGCCCGCGATCCCGTCTGCGTCGCTGCAGGTCGTCAAGGACACGCTGGACGCGTTCGCCGGGCAGATCAGCGACGAGCAGCTGCGCCTGCTGAAGGAGGCCACGAAGAAGCGCAAGAGGGCCGACGCCGACCGGGCGGACGTGCTCAAGATCCGCAAGGTGCACGTCGACGGGTTCGAGACGGGCCAGGTCTGGCAGCAGGCGCGCCGGATCATCCAGAGCGCTCTGAAGCACTCGCAAGAGACGCTGCAGGAGCTCGAGGACCGGAACGAGGTTGTGGCGAACGGCGTCGGACAGGACAGCCTTGCGGAGTCTGACGAGGAAGGATCTGAGCTCGACGACGAGGAGGGCTCTGATGATGAAGAGGAGCTCTCGGGATCCGACCTGGAGGGCCTCGAAGACGAAGACGAAGAATTGGAGGAAGGGTCCGACATCGAAGGCCTGGCCGGAGACTTGGAAGACATGGGCGAGGAGGAAGACGAAGAGGATGAGGACGACGAAGAGGAGGATGATGAAGAGGAGTACGTCGAGGACCCGAACGGACTCAACGACGGCTTCTTCTCCATCGACGACTTCAACAAGCAGACACAATGGTTCGAGGACCAAGACGCAAAGGGAGACCCAACACGGACGCCGCCAGCGACGATGAAGAAATCGACTGGGATGCCGACCCGATGGCCGCTTCTTCCAGCAAGTCAAAATCTACAAAAAATGCCGACGAAATGGACGAGGATGCTGAAGACGCTGAAAATGTCGAGGAGTCTGACGAGGAGGACGGCCCCACCTTCGGCGACATGGACCTCAACGCCCCCGAAGGCGCCAGCGACGACGAAGACATGGACGAGGACATGGCCGAGGAGGGAGAAGAGTTCAACGCCAACGGCATCTACTACAAGGACTTCTTCGCGCCACCGGCGAGGAAGTGGAACAAGGACAAACCCAAGAAGAAGAAGTCGGTCCGCTTCGCCCCCAAGAAGGTCAGGGAGGAGGACGTCGAGCGTGCCATGGAGGACGTCAAGAGGGACCTCTTTGACGACGACTCGGACCACGGCGACGACTCCGAGGATGCCCTGTCCGACGTCTCCGCCGGCGACCCGCGGTCCCGCAGGTCAGCCCACGAGCGCCGCCAGGCCAAGCTCGCCGAGGAGATCCGCAAGCTCGAGGCCGAGTCCGTCGCCAAGCGCTCGTGGACGCTGACGGGAGAGGCCTCGGCCGTGGAGCGCCCGACAAACTCCCTGCTGGAGGAGGACCTCGCCTTCGAGCACGTCGGCAAGCCCGTGCCCGTCATCACGGCCGAGGTCAGCGAGGGCATCGAGGACCTCATCAAGCGCCGCATTCTCGCGCAGGACTTTGACGAGGTGATCCGCCGCCGCCCCGGCGCGGAGCTGCCCGAGAAGACGCGCCGCGGGCTCATCGAGCTCGACGACTCCAAGGGCAAGGGCCTCGCGGAGGTGTACGAGGAGGAGCACCTCAAGAACGCGGACCCGGAGGGCTACGTGTCCAAGTTGGACGAGAAGCTGCAGCGCGAGGAGAAGGAGATCGAGGGCATGTGGAAGGAGCTCAGCGCGCGGCTCGACTCGCTGAGCAGCTGGCACTACAAGCCGAAGCCGGCGGCGCCGACGCTCACGGTGGTCTCGGACGCGGCGACGATCAGCATGGAGGACGCGCAGCCGACGACGGCGCAGGGCGTCAGCGCGGGCAAAGCGCGCTCGCGCCGCAGGAGGTGTACAAGGCCGGCAAGGAGACGGCGGAGCGGGGCGAGGTGGTGGGCAAGGACGGGCTGCCGGTGGCGCGGCAGGAGATGTCCCGCGAGGACAAGCTCAGGCGGCGCAGGCGGGAGAAGGAGAGGATCCACAAGGCGGGCGGCTTGGACGCGGCCAAGAAGCCGCTCGGCAAGAAGGCGCAGATGCAGAAGGACACGCTCGCGGACCTGAAGAAGGGCGGCGTCAAGGTTATCAACCGCAAGGGCGAGGTCGTGGACGTGGACGGGAACAAGGCCAAGGCACAGGCACAGGCGACGAGCAGCAGCTTCAAGCTGTAGAGGGCGCCATCGCTGTTGGATGGTGTAAGCATGTGGATGGAGTTGTCACGGGCGTTGTCGGTCATTTCTTCTGGGCGCGATATAGAGCCCAGAATAATTTGCATGTATCACAAAATCAAAAGCATTCATCTTTCCGCACCTTGCTCTGTCTGGTGTCCTTATGGGACGAATAGGAAGCCAGACATATCGCAGCAAAAGCACATGTCTTTTCTCCCACAAGCCGTCCACAATCCTGGCCCGTTATCGACGGTGGTAATGACATGGTCAACGGCGAAATGACACACAGAAACCCCAGATCTCAGCATCCGACGCCGGCAGGGTCTGCAGCATCGCCAAGGTTTCTTCTCTCTTCCCTAGGCCATACACAGCGCCGAATGCACTCCGAAGACGCAGGTCGCAGCAGACCCCGCGAGGAGTGATTGAGGCCCAATCGCAGCCAGACCTTCCCAATTCGCCGGTCGGATCTTGGGGTCGGCAGAGGCCGGGTGAGTCGTCCTCTCCAGTGTGCGCGCGGCAAGACAAGGGTGTAGTAGTGGTGGGTGGCCACCCACGCTGCCAAACCCAAGGGTCCAGATGGCAGCCGCAGTACCTTAGCAAGCATCCCACCAATGAAAACCGGACCAAAGCCGTTTGTCACTGACATTAAATTCGGTCAGCACCGCCCAAACATTTTCTGTCCACAGTGCTCTCTTAGCGCCTCCTGCATCGCCCACCTGACGATTCAGGGCGGGTTGGCAGGGGAGGGGGGAAAAAACCCTTCACCTTGAGGGAAAAGAATTGGGTGGGCAATTGGAAATCAGAAATCGTGAGGCCTTTGGTTGGGCCGTCGCCCTTCATCCGGGTGCAGCAATGCAAGGTCATTGATGGTCATCTTCCCCCTTCTGCAAAACCACCCCTGGTGCAGCACCCTTGGTCTCCCCTACAGCACACTGCGTAATGGGCCCCGTCCATGACATCGCCTTGCCCGTGGATTTTTATTGTGAGCGCCTGCGTCTTGCGTAAATGGGGGCGGGGAGGGTGCTGATTGACTGCCCGAATGGTCGAAGGGTGACGTTCCGCTTTCGGACCCCTATTTTGCTCTCCTCAAGGTCCGGCACAGCAAAAGCAGAAAAAAAGCACAACGACCCAATGACTTTGTTGCATCCGTAAGCAAGAGATCTGATTAATGAGCTTGGGTTGATCGGAGTGGACAGAACATTTGCTTCTCCCCCTTCTCGCCCTTCTCCGGCCATTCTCCGTAGTACCTTACCTGCTTCCAACAAGTTCTTTTTATCAGCCGCCTTTTCCTTTTCTCCCCCCTTCAGTGTTCCTCCCACGCATCCTGCACATTACGTCTGCAATACCCACTGCAAGACCAGCCCCCCGCGGAATCGTCCACTTCACTGGCAACCTACGCAATACCGTGTAACTAGGCGTCCCGATTACGGTGCCCACCCCGCCAACCCCTCACCATTCCACGCTTATCAAGCACCGCAAACTGGACAGTACGCTACACAGTTTTTCCTCCGAATTTGCCTTTGACTAATCCCCTCCCAAGAGAAGCCATCCCATCCTATCCCGTCAAGCACCGTCCTCTCTCTCCTCACGTCAAACCTCCAGTCGGAAATTTCCTACAGCCGACCACCAGACCCTTTCCACCTTTCTTCACCATTCACTCAATCAACGCCGTCTGAACCTCCAACAAACCCCAGAACCCGCGTGAACAACACACCTCAACATCCCACCGTCACACGCGACCCCCTCTCCTCTCCAGGAAAAAAAAACACCAACAACCACAGCAACAATGGCGCCCTCAATCATAACCCTCGACACAACCCCCGACTTCGACTTCACCCCCTCCGCCCTTCCCCCGGCAGCGGCGCCCGCGGGCCCCCCAAAGCAACAGCAGCAACGAACCCTCCTCCTCGCGCCCCCCTCCCTCTCCTCCGCGCCCAACAAGCTCTCCGCCGCCCTCGCCTCCCACGACCGCGCCGCCACAGACCTGCAGATGCTCGACCGCCTCTCCGCCCGCCTCGTCTCCCTCCCCGAGTCCGCCTACGACCTCGTCCTCGTCCTCACCGACGCCGACGGCTCCCGCGTCGAGTCCACCCGCCTCCTCTCCGACCGCGCCGTCCTCTCCGCCGTCGCAGAGGCCCTCAAGCCCGCCGCCCGCCTCCGCGCCCAGGACGGCGGCAACCTCGCAAACGACCCCGCCGTCGCCCGCGAGGCCGTTCTCGCCGGCCTTGTAGCGGTCGGTGGTGCTTTCGAGAAGCCCGACTACGACGAGGCGCCGGTCACTCTCTCCTTTGGCAAGAAGAAGACCGCCGCTGTCAACGGTAACGGTGCCGTGTCCCTCAACAGAGGAGGTGCCGTGTCTCTAAATGGAGGGGGTGCCGTCTCGCTCAACAGCAATGGCGCCGTGTCCTTGAACAGAAACGGCGCCGTCTCGCTGGGCAGCAAACCCTCCACCGCCCCGGCCGTCTCCGCGCCCCCGGGCGTGGGCTTCGTCGACTTCAGCGACGACCTCGACATGGACGAAGACGATGACGACGAGCTCATCGACGAAGACGCCCTCCTCACAGACGCAGACCTCTCTCGTCCCCTCAACATCCGTACGTTCCACCCAACCCCTAAAAAGATCCAGTAACAAGAAGATTGGGGAAAGACTTTTTTGACTAATCCTCTTCTCATACAGCCCCCGAATGCGCCCCCAAGGCCGGAAACGCCGCCGCGCCTGCAAAGACTGCACCTGCGGCCTCGCAGAGCGCATCGCCGCCGAGGACGCCGCAACCCGCGCCGCCGCCGACGCAGCCCTCGCCTCAGCAGCAGCGGCAGCGGCCGCCGCACCCGTCAAGCTCGGCACGGACGACCTCGCCGAAGTCGACTTCACCGTCCAGGGCAAGGTCGGCTCCTGCGGCAACTGCGCCTCGGCGACGCCTTCCGCTGCGACGGCTGCCCGTACATCGGCCTGCCCCCCTTCAAGCCCGGCGAGGAGGTCCGCATCCTCAACAACGATATCCAACTGTAATTCAAGGCTCTCTCTCGCTCTCTTATTTCCACGGAATTCTTTTATTGGGTGGCATATCACGGGGAGTTTCAATCATTTCTGGCACAAATCGGATACTGGGCACGCAAAGCCTCTGGTACATACATACCTTTACAGCAGCAGCTTGTGCATACATGCATTTTCTGGATTGGGGTGGGGATAGGAACTCGGAGGGGGAATATCACGGCAGGCGGCAAATGCCAGACTGGGCGCTTCTCATTAGAAAAAAAATTGTCTTGAGGTGTTTGAGGCGTATGAAAAAAACACGGGGCAGCGATATATATAGGAGGACACTGAATGGATCAATCACATCGCCACCCGCAAACTTGGGGGATGGGCAAACGAAGCAAGGCATTTGTAGGCCGTAACCAAACGATAAAAATAGCATTTCGCTAGAGACAAGATTTTGCTCTATACTTGATGATACACATACAACTCCGTCCCGTGCTAAATAAATCCGAGTAGTAGTGGTGGTGGTCGTAGTCGTAGTAGTAATCCGGGGCTCCCTTTTGTTTTTGTGATCCGCTAAACTTCCCATGCATTGATCCGAGGAGCCGTAATAGTAGTTCAACCAACCCGGGTCGTTCATCGCCTTCCCAGGCTGTCCGGTTCTTACCTCGAGCGGCTGCCGTTGGCCGCCCCCGAGGGCTTCTTCTCCTGGGGCTCGTCATCGCTATCCCCTCCGACGCTGTACCGATCCTTGTCCATCTCGTGGGTCGGGGTCGTCACATGGAGGTCGTCCAATTCGCTCTCGTCAAAGTCGCCCGTCTCCACGTCACGGCCGCTGCGTCTGTCACGGAAACCCTCCAGGCCCCGCGTACCACCTCTCTGGCTCGTTGCCGGCGGGCCGCCCATGAGACCCTGGTAGCCCCTACGCTTGCGACGCTCGCGCCAGATGTACCAGCCCCAGACGCTGGCGGCAATAACGACGATGACCAAGACGATCTCGCCTGAGCGGTAGTATGCCTTCCACTTGGCCTCGTCCAGCTTCTTTTGCGTCTCTTCGTCGGTGGAAGTGCTGTTGCCGATGCCGCCAACCGAGGTGGCCGGGCCAGTCTCACCGTCCAGCCGGGAGTCGGTGGGCGTTCCGCCGACGGAGCTGATGTCGACCTTCATGAACCGGTCAAGCATGTCGCGGGAGCGGCGGGCGTAGTCGAAAGGAACCATGTGGGAGGAGTTGTAGAAGAGGATGTAGGTAAGGTTGCGCGCCTCCTGCCAGAATCCGGCAGGTTCGCCTTCCACAGTCCAATCGCGGCGCGGCGCCCAGTTTCCTGGAGAGATCTCGAATCCCTTTCCGCCGTTCCATTCCATGTCGCCAATCATCTGCTCAGTTCCCATGTGGTTGCAAATAAGATCCTCGGCACCGGAGAAGAGGATGACAGGAACCTCCTTCAAGAGGTCAGGCAAGAAATCTCTCGAAGGCTTCGAGTTCTTGGCTCTGAAGGCAGCGCCAACCGCGCCATTGCATTCCTTCCAGCCGGTGTTCTTCTGAGGGTTGATGTGGAGAGCGCTGACAACGTCGGCTCTTCTGAGGTAGGGAGTGACGTTGACCAAGTCGGGAGGCCAGTTCATACCGCACGAAGGGTACGTGTCCTTGAGGCGGACGTCGTACATGTTGATGCAGTCGCGCTGGCCCTTGGCGTTCACCTTGGCCGTCTCGGCGAGCAAATCCTGCAAGACAGTTTCGCACTCGGAAAAGTCGACGGTGTTCTCGACGGCAAGCGATGTCCGGCAGATGCGCCATTGCTGCTCAAGCTTGAGAGCGACGGGCGAGCCCTTCTCAATGAGCTTCCTCTCGTAGGCATACTTGAGGTAGGCATCGTACTGCTCCTTGGGAGAGATCCAAGCGTTTCCGAGCAGGAGACCCTGCAAGTTCCAGATAGTCTTTGTTCCGGGCTTCTTGTTCCTCTCGAGCATCGCCTTCGCGATGTAGGGAATGTGCTGGCCAGCATAGGATTCACCTGCAATGTAGATCTGTTCTCCGTCAGCTCCGGTATCCCGGCATGGTCTGATTTGTTCGGACTTACGTCGTCATGCTCGTACTCGGGGAACATGGCGAACCACTTCTCGAGGAACTTGACAAATTGCTCGGACATCTCGTCAAGCTCATGCAGGTATGCGTTGGTGTCGACATAACTGAAGCCGGTTCCAACGGGGTTGTCGACGAAGAGCAGGTTCGCAAACTCGTTCCACGAGCCGTTGTTGTAGGTTAGGGTGTCCTTATCCTTGACTCTGTAGGGGCCGATCTCCATCAATGCACCGTCTTCGGAACTGCAGCCCGGGCCGCCATTCAGCCAGATGACGGTGCGCTGCCTGTTTGCGATGTGCTGGTTCTGGAAGTGCCAGAAGAAGAGGTTTCCGTTGTGTTCGGGGGTGACTTCGATGTGGCTGTGATGAAACGCGCGTCAGCAGGAATAGCTTCACCAAGAGGCGAGACGGAAGCGTCGGGGGAACATCATGTGCTTACCCTGCGTGCATCTTGATGAATGGCTCTTTCGGGGCGCCGGGCAGATCGTGAACGAAGTAGTCGGCCTGGCTCTGGGCGAGCACGGGTGTGGTCCATGACGCCAGCGCGAGCACCAGCGCGGACATCATCGGTAGGATAGCCATGGTTGGGGAAGTGTGTCCTCCCCAAGGCTACCTTTTGATGGGGGTATTAGACAGAAAAAGGTTACGAGCGGGACCCAAGCTGTGATTGCATGGAGACTCTCTCTTCACCGATGACCACAAGCAAAAAAAGAAAAAGAAAGATGGTTGAAGTGAAGTCCAGGTGGAGGGAGGGAGGATTCGGACTGTGGAAGGGAGATGGGGAAAAGAAGATGCGATGCGCGAACTTGATTGAATTCCGTCCGGCGCAGGAGCAGCAGTGAGCGGTAGCGGTAGCGGTAGCGGCAGCAGGAGCACGCGGTGGACGGGCATGCAGAAACAGATCTGTAAAGGTGTACTCTAGACTCGTGCAGTCCCGTTGACCACTCATCGGTCGTTGCGCAGCTGTCCGCCGGGCATCCCTGTCGGGTCCAGGTCCTTGGCCAATTTTGGCTGGCGCAGCGTGGCACAGACTGGAAGGAGAATTGGGGGGGTTCGCCTCCGTTCACTTGCTGCCCTGGAGGCTGGAGGCGACCGGCGGCGGCGGATAGTAGCGCAGCCGAAAGGTGCCGCAAGGGCGGGGGGCCACTGTGGCACTCTCTAAACAAGGGGCTTACAGGCAGCCTGCTTCACTTCAGGCCCAGGGACAGGACAGTCGCCTTCAGCAGTCCAGTGTGCTTGAAGTGACGTGGGGCAGGCCCCAGCTTTTTTTTTGGTGCGCTGCAGTGGTTCCAGACGGGAGCGATGAGGGTGGACGGGAGATGCCATCCAGGACAGGCTCCAGCATTCGCTTGTTAGCGAACCAGAGAGAGCCCGAGGTTAACTTTACTGCAGCGGCTGTGTGGTGTCGGGTTGCTGGATGCACCTTGCGTAAAACAGAGGCACTCTTGAGTTTCCAGTCGTTGTTGTTCCTGTCCCATACGGGTGCTTATGTACGAACAGTAGGCACTATCTCAGACTCAAGAACGCGCAACCAATACTGTAAGCAATAGAGATTGATAGTAAGACGCAAGAAACTATTTCCAGCCCAACCCCTAGATACCCCGTACAATGCTTGGACTGTCGATCGAACCCCCTCATGCCGTTGAGCTTCACAACTGTCAGGTCAGACCGGGAGCTGGCCGGAATGAAATGCTAAGGAGCGTCGGGTTACATGTAGACAGCAGAACGCGCGGAATTCCCATACGGATCGCCGAAACCTGGTTCAGGGTCCGGCTTAGGTAAGGCATCCGGTACGTACCCATGAGATAAGCAAATCTCCAGCTTTTAGACGTGCAACCTGAGACATCAAACGCTGCTGCGTATCTCCCACCCCTTGTACCTAAGGTACCTATCCTTCACTGGTATGAACGAAGGAACTCTTGGAGAAGAAAGCCAAGACGGACACCTTCCCAATGATGCGGAGCCGAATTCATGACTGAGGTTGGTGATGCTGCTGTGTCTTTCTTGCCAGGTCTATCAAGACAGCCGTTGCCAAGTGGGATGCGGCATCTTTTCTTGGGTCTTGCAAAGTACCCGTTCCGTGTCTTAGGGCAGCCCAGCAGACCAGCAAGCGCCTACCTTACCTAGTGTAGATCTGCTCAATGACTCCAAACAAGCGTTTGACCAACTTTTCAGCCCATCAAACACACAACACACGCCAGCCCAACGCCCACTGGGTCCCCTTTGACACTATTACGCGGCCTAACGGTACTGCATAGTGTTATTCCCACAACCACACGCTTCACTTCACACTCCTTGCAAAACAGCCACAGTCTGGAACACACACACACACCTCTCCTCCTGGTCACCCCTCGTCTCCCACAAACAACCACCCCCGTCCCGTCTCTTGCTGCCTTGCACAACACAAACATGGGAAAGACGTACATCGTGGAGCACCTCGACCCCGAGCTGGGGCCATGGTCCGAACTCGAGTACATCGCCATCGCCAAAGAGACCCATGCCGCCGCCGGCACCTTCCTGCTGTCCTCCCTGCCCGCCGCCTTCAAGGCCCCGGCGAAGCTGAGCGACGTCCCGGCTTTCAAAGCCGAGAACCGGGGCGTCGAGGAGCTGTACGCCCACGACAAGTCCCGCGTATGCCTGCTCGACCCCGCCGCCGCCAGCGACCTGAGCCCCGAGGATGGTGAAAAATTTGACGCCTTTTTGTTCGGCGGCATCCTAGGTATGGCATTTCCTCACCCCCGGCCCTTGGAACGGCGCATACTGAATTGCCCAATTTTCTGACTTCTTTCGCAGGCGATGACCCCCCGAGAGGTAATGCTGATTAAACTCGTTTATGACATTAGCACCCATTCTGACCCTTGCAGACCGGACCTCCGAGTTGAGGAAGAAGGGATTCGAAGGTAGACGGCTCGGGCCCACTCAAATGACCACCGACACCGCCGTCCGTGTCACCAGAATTGTTGTCGAGGAGAAGAGTGCGCTCCGCCCAGATGCAACTCCCGTCAATCTCAACCAGTCACTGATAGCATGCAGCACCACTGGACAAGATCCCCTACGTCACCTACCCCGAGCTCAAGTTCAGCAAGAATGAGAGCACCGAGATGCCCTTCAAGTACGTGACGGACAAGAACGGCGAGCCCATCATGCCCGAGGTAAGAACACCATCACGCCTTCCAGGGAATGATGATACTGACCCAGGCACAGGGCATGGTTGATCTCATCCGCAAGGACGCCGACAAGGCCATTGATGACCTCTTCTGATTGATACCAAACCCAAAAGCAATTGACTACGATTTACGAGGAGAAGCTCCATTCTCAACAGTCTTTTTGTGAATGCAGTCCAAACCATTAACTTCGATATCGGTTCGAGTTGTTCAAGAGCGAATGTGACACCGCCGCAGTGCTGCATACAACCTAACTCACTCGGATTATTTTAACCATATCTCATCTGCTTGTATCGGCATAGGTGCCGAATCTGAGCCGCCATGAACCCCGCATCAGAGATCGGCCGTCTTTTAACTTTCAGATAGGCTGTTGTCTACGTTTTCTAATGTTCAACTTCATCATTCATCCCGTCCCCTCGGAAGTTGACAATACCCGGTTAGAATTGGTCCGGTCTGTTCTTCATTGCATTCCGGGAACGCTCCCGCGGGAACAATCCCGATCAAGTTCGCCGCAGCCGCCACTGCTCATATCACGTCTCCAACGAAGGAACCATCCCGCACTCCTCCTTATCATCGACTTGCCTTTCCGGGAACCTATCCCACATCGATCTCCAACTCACATCCCTGCAACCCCAGAAAGCTCCCTCATCATCAAAGTGCCAAGCACTCGCTCTCCCTCAACCTCCTCCATCTCATCTCGTGCACTCCCAACCTCTCATCGCTCCATGTTCGACCTTACACACCCAAACCCTCCGCACAATGTCCAACCCTCAATTCACGTTCCGCCAAACAACCTTCACCCACCCCTCCCTCCTCCTGACCCGCCGCAACACAGTCTCCCGCACGACCCTCCACACCCAGCTCGCCCAGCTCCGCGCAAACGGCCAATACGACGCCTTCAAGCTCAAATGGCACCCCATCTACGACGACAACTCCCGCTGGCCCGCGCCCCTCCACCTCTTCTGGGACAGCGACGTCGCCAAATGGATCGAGGGCGCCTGCTACTTCCTTGCCGATGAGTACGACGCCCGCATCGACGCCGCCGTCCGCGAGCTCGTCGCCATGATCCGCGGCGCCCAGCACGACGACGGCTACCTCAACATCCACTTCTCCGTCGTCGCCCCGGGCCAGCGCTGGACCAACATCCGCGACATGCATGAAATGTCGGTGTTCCCGAGAGTCACCCTGAGCTAAACAAACGCCCTGACTTATAAAAACAACATCAGGTACAACGCCGGACACCTCATCGAAGCAGCCCTCGCGCACCAGCAGTACTACCGCAACGACCAACTCATGGAGCCCCTCGCAAAGTACATCGCCCACATCCGCGCCCGCTTCGGGCCCGGCGAGGGCCAGACGCGCGCGTACCCGGGCCACCCCGAGATCGAGCTCGCCCTGCTGCGCTTCCACTCCGCCACCGGCAGCCGCGACGCCTACGACCTCGCGCGCTTCTTCCTCGAGGAGCGCGGCAACCCGCGCGGCCAGGACGGGAAGCACTTCTACGACTGGGAGGCCGCGGTGCGCCGCGACGACGAGCCGCGCTGGAAGCGCCCCAACTCGTGGCCCATGGACCGCTCTTTCTGGTACTGCCAAGCCCACGCGCCGATCCTGCAGCAGGAGACCGTCGAGGGCCACGCCGTGCGTGCCATGTACCTGCTCACCGCCGCCGCGGACCTGCTGAACCTCTCCCAGACCGGGGCGCAGCAGGAGCTGGAGCTGGCCGAGGCCGACGCCTGGCTCGCCGCGCTGCGCCGTCTCTGGGCGAACATGGTCGACCGCAAGATGTACCTCACCGGGCGTCGGGGCGGTCGCGCAGTGGGAGGGGTTCGGGATCGACTACTTCCTCCCGCAGGGCGCCGACGAGGGCGGCGGGTACGCCGAGACGTGCGCGAGCGTCGGGGTGATGATGCTCGCGGAGCGACTGCTGCACGCGGACCCGGCGCTGGACGGCCGCTACGGCGACGTGATGGAGCTGTGCCTGTACAACAACGTCATGACGGCCATGAGCGCCGACGGGAAAGCCTTCACGTACGAGAACGCGCTAGCCAGCTGCGAGGCCGCGCGCAGCGAGCGGGAGGACTGGTTCGTGTGTGCGTGCTGCCCGCCGAACGTCACGCGGCTGTTTGGTAGTCTGGGCGGGTACCTGTGGGATTACGGGGAGGGGTTCGTGAATGTGCACCTGTACACGAGCGCGGCGGTCGAGTTTGAGGTAGAGGAGGGCAGGCGGAAGGTGCGGTTCGAGCAGAGGTCGAACTGGCCATGGGAGGGCAAGGTGGGGTTCCGGCTCGACGGCGCCGAGGGGTGGACATGACGGTGCGGTTGAGGATCCCAGAGTGGGCCAAGGGGGATTTCATGCTCCTCCCGGCGCCGAAGGTTGGCCAGTCCAAGGTGGAGAGGGGGTACCTCCACCTGGGCTCGGCGTACATGGCCGAGAACCCGGCCTTTGCGATTGTGATTTACGGCTTCGAGCCGCGGTACATTGCGCCGCATCCCTACACGAACCAGCGGACGTTGTCTCTCGCGCGGGGGCCGATTGTGTACTGTGTCGAAGACGCGGATAACGAGTGGGAGGAGAACCACTTCAAGGACGTCGGCATCAAGCGGGGCAGTGCGGTTGAGGAGATTTGGAGAGTTGATAAGATCAGGGGAGAGGAATACTTTGCGCTGAAGACGACCGGTTGGGTGCGTACGCCTGAAGTGGTGATGAGTGGAGAGGAGGGGGAGAAGAGGGATCTTGTGTTTGTGCCGTTCTATTTCAGGTCGAATAGGGGTGGCAAGGGGCAGATGAGGGTTGGGTTGAGAGATGATGGGAGGTGAAGAGAAAGCGCGTCGTCAGTGGTGCACGCTACAGACCGAAGTGAAATATGAATTTGGCATGGCAGCTTTATTGAGATTATTACATATATATACATGCCTGTCTGATGGGATGCCACATTGAAACTTATCAATTAATTGAGGCCAAGGCAAGCCAAACAACCCACAAATTTGAGATTCTGGCCACTACGATGCTGCCAGTACATTGCCTCGCTCAAGTTGGAGGCCACTTCCGCCTTGAAAATCGTCCTCCTCTGTTTTACCCCGTTGCCCTACATGTATTACATAGTTGTCCCCGCCCCTCGACGCATTCTCAACCGCCAGATGAGAATAACGTACGCCGTCAGCGCTGACGGCCTGCGAGGTTCCAGTCAATGCCCATATAAATTGGACAGGTCCGCGTAACTCAGTGTATCCACACAAGCAATCTGGTAATGGCGTGACATATTCGCCTGGGGCTTACAGCAGTAATGTCAGCTATCGCAATCATGGCGAGAGACTTGTCAGAGTAAACAACCTGGTCCGCCTCCATCAATTCCCCAACCACGTCACTTCTGCCCATCCGTAGCTGTATGTTTGACGTATTCATCTGTGTTTATCATGTCGGATAGCCGAACCGTCCTTTGTCAATAGTCCAGTGGTCTTCCAGGATCTAAATCAAGTTGATGCGCCCCAACTCTTAAGGAAAGTCCCGTTGGGCTCAGAAGGATTGCAGAGCAGTCGGGACTTGGATGTCAGGGCTTTTCAAGGGCTGCCGGCCAACCTGAATCTGGGAATTTGAGTGAGAACAGCCAACGAACCAAACATCGTCCCATCCCTGGTTCCCATATATATCGATCAAGCCCAGCGTAACTCTGCAGCCACCCGGGCAACAATATCGCTCTCTTGCCCTTGATATCCGAAATCACCTTAGTAATTGACAGCAGGCGGATGCTCTCGAATCCGTCTAAGTTGGTCTTTTTAGTCAATCTCTGTCAATCTTCGCGCCGCGTCAGTTCTTAACAGTTTTCCTTGTGTATTTGGCCTATTCATGTGGCGTAGCCCTTCGTCGTCCCTGCCAGGAGGCCGCGGCGGGATTCTATCGCTGCACATTAGGCTAACGTTTTCCAAGCCTTGCAACTCTCCTGATTATCAATTCCTCAACATTCAAGGAAACAAGCATATCAGGTCTGAGCTCAGTTCTTTTAAGGCAGTTCATAATCCTGCAGGCTCAACGGCAACTCTGCCCGATCAAAATCTCTTGGTGTGGGTGAGACGAGCATCTGTTTCTTGCATTCCATCCCTGTTTGCTTATGCATGTATGCGTGGAATGCGTGGAATGCTCTTTGAAGCGGCTCCTATATATTTTTCAAGCTTCTGCAGTCTCTCTGTGAAACGACAAAGGCAATAGAGGGGGCCGCCTCCAGTATTGGTTGGACAGCTCCAAAATCTGACCTATGAGAGGTACATGCATGCTTGGAAGCAAGCGGTCCTCGACTGCTAAAGCACACGAACTTGAACCTGACATCATGCTTCATCTCGGGTTTTCTGTCGTTGTGCAAGTATTACATGTGTATAGATATACAGAGGCGCTGTTCGCCGATTTCACAAGTTGAAACCCGAAATACGTATGTACAAGAAAGTACGCCAAGCCTCCCCGTGAGTGCGGAACCTCTCGGCACCTTCATAAGGTCTTCTCTGGTTGATAGCATGCGGAGGCCACATGATATCCAACGTCCGCATGCTCGACAATCTTCCATCTGCAAATGCAAGGTCCTTTAAAGAAACGCGGGATCTTGTTGGTTATGCCAGATGCCTGCTCCCGAGAAGCTAAAAAGCCCTTGCATAAACACCATGCTGCAGATGCTCCTCCGAATCCACCCACGTTGAAAAAGTCCGACCCGAACCACACATGGACTTTCTTTTCCAGGCCGATACTTATGGATACCCAGCCAGCTTGTTCCTGGTATCCTCATTGTCACCTTCGTCACCCTCTGTCCTCTCGTCTCTCATCTTTCCAGACGACCTCAGTAGCTTTTCTTCCCGAGCTCTTCTCCGATCGTCCTACCTATAGGCTTCATTCTCAGCCATATCCCTCCGCACCAAGTCGCGCAAGTATTTTGACGAATTGATACTGAACTGTACATCCCTCGCTTCTTCCAGCCTATCGATCCCACGCAGCACGCCTTCCAGCTCGATCTGGTACCGCAGGACATGACACGCGGCACTCTCACTCCACTCGTTATCCTGCGCCTCCAAGTACTCGGCGGCACGGATGGCCTCCTTCAAGCACTCCACCCCGGCCTCTGCATCCCCGAGCTTGACCGCCAGCTTGGACGCGATGTACTTGACCCAAGCATACCGCTCCAGCGACTTGCTCTTCCACCGGCCCATCGGCCCCTCGTCCGCAGCATGTAGCCTGTCCAGGTGCCTGCCGCACAGCTCCCGGAAGCCGTCCCACTCAGCGTCGAGGAACGCCGTCGCCACGACCTGGTTGTGCTCCACGGTGATGACCTCGTCCGCCGCCGGCCCGAACTGCATGATGGCGTCCGTCAGGACCCCGTTGTAGCACTCGATCGTGTGCCGGTGCGCGGGGCCCTGCTCGCCGCACCGCACGTCCACGCCGTCCCGGTGGTCGAGCTCGCTCTTGCGCCCGAGGACGTGCCCGTAGTAGTTGAGGCAGTGTTCGTGCATCCGCCCGATGCCCCAGAAGAGCTCCTTCTCCGAGGCGCCCGCCATGATCTGCTGCATCAGCCTGGCCAGCCGCGTGATGGGCTCGCCCTCTCTGTTGTTGATGCAGAGCAGCCGGTAGAAGTGCACGAGGTACGGGGACAGGATGTCGAAGCTGGGGATGAGGTGGGGCGCGTCCAGGACGATGGTGCGGAACATCTCGATGGGGTCGTGCGTGATCACGTCCTCGAGGAGCAGGAAGGCGCGCCGTAGTACCGCCCCGCGCTGGCGGCTTAGAGTGGCAGGCAGCCGGTTGAAGAGCTCGAACATGTCCAGGAGGTGGATGGCCGGGGAGGGCAGGAAGTCGAAGCGCAGATGGAGGTCCCACCCGGCATGGTTTCTGGAGCTGCCCTGGATGAGGTCGTTGAGGTTGACGAATAGCTCTTGCGTACGTCGGTCAGTCAGGTTCGCGTGCGCCATGGTCTTTACAAGGGCTGGAGGAGGGCGGCCGGTCCTCGACAGGTGTTGAGCCGGGGTTCTGCTGCTGCTGCTGCTGCTTGTGCTGCTGACGCCTCTTCGGGATGGTCTCTTGCAAGTCTTCCCAGGAGGCATTTCTACGGGCTGGCCTTCATATTGGTCGTTCCGGAGCCCCTGTGTGTTGTACTTTCTAAAATTCCATTTCAGAAACTGTCTCTTGAACATTCTCTCTCTGAGGATAGCCCCAAGATCATCAGCGAACTGGATCATCCTTCAATTCGCATCGGGACTGGTGCTTACGTAGCAGAGAAGGAGTGCTCTTCATACATGATTCGCTTGATCTCCTTCAACGGAAGATTCCTCTCGAGATACAGGTGCCGAATCGCTTCCTTTTTCTCCTCCCAATCTTCCTGCGACTGCGGATGCACAACATCATTCTTCGTCACAAGCACCAAAGGCCTCCCCGAATCAATTGCAAAGGCGGCACTCGCCGAAGAAGAATTCAAATCCATTCCTGAGAAGCAAGTCTTGGTTTCCGAATCACTCATGTGACGAGCCTGAGGCGCCGTCGCGAATTAGCGACGACGAATTTCACATGGACTGATGGATCGAGAGTCGCGAGTTGCGCGCCGGGAGTTGTGGCGGGTCTCCGGGTGGGAAGTTGGTAGCCGCCATGGGCCATGGCAGGGAAAATGCTGATACCCCGCTGAAGAAGGGGGACGGCACGGGTGGCACCCAGCATAAATGCTCTTTTTCAGCCCTGTCAACGGCCGCGATAGATAGGGAATAGCCTGCCCGGGCTGTCCCTTTTAGCGTTCAATGCCAAGCCTGTCGTCAACAAATGTAGCAACCTTCTCGTTCTGCAACCTTCTTGCTGTGGTCTTCATTGGGCGCGGTTCACGCACATCAGAGTTGCCTGCCTTTGTGTTACCCCAGAAAGCATATGTCCAGACCACACTCTCCCTCCATCCCGGTCGTCAGCCTTCTGGGTTATTGGCAGCCGCCTCATCGTGTACTTAGTACATAAGATGTAGCGGTGTACCGAAGCGTGCATTGCTGTCAGGCCGCTTGAACACCACAAAGCGCTGCGTGAGGTAGCATCTGAAGAGGGCCGGTGGATGGTGGTTGGCAGCTTGTGCCTTTCCTTCCAGTTCGAGCTTAGCAGGAATTTCTAGCGTACGGCGAGTGTAATGAGGTGGCAAGGCACCTTCTTGTAGAAGATGAGAACGGGTAAACACCCGGGCCGTCTTCAAGAATAATGAGTGGTGTTTGTCGTTGATTTCGCTCGGTATGACCGAGGAATTAGCTTCACGGCCTTCAATGGCTGATGTCGTTGCGGCAATGAATGGCAACGACCTCTAGCGGCCTGGGGCTTCGAAGTCTGCGGGTCTCCACTGAACCCAGAAAGTTCTCGAAAAGTTCTAGAGACGCAAACCGGATAAGGTACTGCGTTCCGACCGCGGAGCCGATCAAGTATAAAGTTCCGGGAGCTGGTGCAAGCTCCGGATCACTGCTGGTCATGCCCCGTGGCCCCCGAGTCCGCCTCCCCGTATGACCCACATGGGCGCCGTGTGCTCCGTTTCAGCACTGTGTGCTAAATATGCCCCTAACGGCCCACTGACATGCTACAAACCAAGGGTGATCAGCACGCACGGAGCGCCATCTGCAACTGCCAAGCACGATTCGCTTCGCTCAAGATCAGTGAGGAGGGAAGTTTAACCTGGAGACGTGTGCCATTTTGTTTCTTGGCTGATCCACGTAAGCTGCTGTTTCTTCCAAAGAGGAGAGGGCTGACAAGACTGTGTAACTTGGTTGAGACTGTTGAGTGGAATGACACAACAGCTTAGGTGAGATTGTTTCTCCCCCACGTCCCGAAGGATGGTATATATATGATGGGAAGGTTACGAAGACCTGCTTCTCAGACTGGAACTCTCAAACCATCCAGCAAAACCATAATTGAACTACCACCTTCTCAAACCAGACGGGTGCTACTCATCCTTCAAAAACGAACAAATCCGCCAAAATGTCAAACGTCAAGACAATCCCCACAAGCGAATACGACGCCGTCGTCAAGGTCGTCCAAGACTTCTACATCGGTGGCTGCGCCAAGGGCGACAGCGCCCTCCTCGCCCAGGGCTTCCACAAGGACGCCACAATGTACGGCCACATGGCGGACGGCGCCCTGCTCGGCGGACCCATCCAGAACCTCTACGACTTCATCGGCAGTGCCGGAGCGGCCCCTCAGATGAAGGCGCGGTGCGACATTCTGGCGATTACACCGACGACAGCTGTGGTGAGGGTGGACATGGAGAAGGACGCGGCGGGAAACAGCTACACGGATTTTCACTCATTGTTGAAGTTTGATGGGGAGTGGAAGATTATTTCAAAGGTTTTCCACACTTATGCTTCTTGAGGGGTTGGTGGGTTGAAGTCAAATGATGGGATTCGAGGAGGCTCAGGCTCAAATGGGCATTAGCAGCATTAATTGAATGGGAATGGAAGCATAATGAAACATCGTTCACTCTTACTTAATCACCGGAGTCAATATTTGAATCGTCTTTCTCGCTGATCTACAGGGACGTCGCTGTTATCATACCTCAACCTGACTGATTGCTTGCTTGCTTGCATGAGATTGTGAGTTGTCGATTGCGTATTTATTTGATGATATCACTCCTGTTTTTGAACATTTTTCTCGTTCAGACAATAGAACCCAGCAGTGTCCGCCTCTGCTAATACCACAAGCTCTAACTGGGTATGGAGGAGTGGTGACTTATTACGGGATCTCTGTGGTTCAAAGACACAGTATAAGAACACAGAAATGCGCAGAGCCGACTTGGACTGATTCGAATGAATAAACGGGGAGAGATGTGTGATAGTAGCATGTACTAATGATGAGCCCAGCCGAAAGGCAATCTGGACCGTAGTGCCTCTGGAACGGGGGCACCAATCAACAGCTCAACGTCATGAGACATGGATTGGCGTCATGTGAATGAGTCGGCCGCATGAGAAGAGATGGGGCTGTCAAACAACTTACAAGTAGCAAAGTCATGTTTAAGTACCTGTACCATCACTCATCTTCAATTACCTTACAAACTTGATCTTGCGCCAGGCTGCAAGTGTCTAAACCTACATGAGCACCCCCAGCTCCTTTCTCAAGGCATGGAGCTTGTCGCTTGGATTGCAATATATAAGCCCACTCGCCGGTCTTCAACATGAGTACGCAGCACAAATCGGTCTGTTTTGATCCATCTGGCTTCTTGCACCTTCGAACTTGGCGCCGGCCGCTGCATTGTTATCTGTACGATCGCTGAATCATGTTGCGGCCGGAACTCGGGACCATCGCCCGGGAGTACTAGTGTCATCCGCTGTTGAAAAATTATTCATTCGTTGTATCTGGAAATATATCTTGATAGATGAGATCTCTCGTCGCACAAACAACAAGAACCTGGTTTCCGGTAGGCAAAGATCAGTATTTCCAAAACCTTCCGGTGGACCAAAAGCTCAGGATTTCTGGCTGTTGCCCTCTGAGGATGAGGCATAAGAGAATCCAGTAGCATATATATATGTTGCAGCAAGAACACTGCAGTAGTCGCCCTGAGCGACGAAATTTTGCGGTGTAACGCGCTTCTCCATCTTTCGGTCTCGAATGACAGATCGCAGTGGTACATTTTCTTCAAATTATCTGCCTTTTTCAAGCCTATCATTCGCGTCGATTCGACGATCCTGTTTCTGATACTGGTCGTGTAGGTAAGTATCCATCCATACAAGACAGAATAATCCATGGCTTCGAAGAGGAGACAAAGACAGACAGGGGCCAGTCACCTTGGACGACGACCTCTCAAGATCCATTCCTTACCGATTGACCTGCAGGCTAATGACTACTCGGATTCCCTTCAATTCGAGACAAGCACCACGCCAAGAATGATTTGCCGCTGTTCAACAGAAGACGGTCTGACCTCATTTATATCATTGACTCCATCAGCCCCAGCCTCAGACCCAACTCGCAAATACATATATGTCAAGAGAAATCATGACAATAGGCCTATACAGAACGCAGGCAGAAGATTGTCTTCCATCTTCGTAGTGTTATTTTTTCCACGCTCTTAACTACAGCGGCTTTGGAAACATCATGACATGCTACGTGATCATCTTTTCCGCAAATCTTACCGAGGATTGCACTAGTCTTGCGTATACGATGGAATACCGCGGTAGAAATGAGAGAAGATACTTGATGAGAAGCATTCCACCGACATGTTGCTGCAAGCAAGTGTCAGAGAGGGAAGCCGGGATGTTGGGGAGATCCATATGTCGAACCCAGACCCCCTGGACATTTGTGTGTTCGAGATTGGAATCCCACTGCTATCGCCGAGTCTCTTTCATCATACAGCTAGATACCAAATACATGGATGGCACCGTGTTCAGGATCAACGAATCTTGTCTTGATGGTTGACAGCCCATGATCATACTAAGGTAGCATACGAACCCTGCAAATCAAACAGGCCCAGCATCCTTTCTGGAAGGCACATGGGAGTTGACTCTAGATCAAGTTCGGGGGGGGGACAACCCTTCACCAGCATGCCTGTTAGTTTGGGATTCCAAGTTACTCGAATCATTCTTCCATTTACAGTCACAACACCTGAAGACATTAAAACGTATGGCCAATGGCGGGTATTGTCATTCGTGGACAATTACTAGCTAGTGTACAGTATTCGCCAGACATCTCATCTGGCAGGCGATGCAAGTCGCACCGCATCTCAATGCATTCAAAGTCCCCCTTCCCATATGCGTCCGTTTCCCCATCATTTCCGTTGATTTACGGTCATTCCCCGACGATGCAAATGCTGTACCGGACTCATGATGCTATGCCGATATGAGAGAATAAAAGTGGAAAAGTCGCCGTACCTGTCCCCGGCCGCTCCTTTCTCCCATGTTCCGTGAATAATAAACCGAGTTCGTTTCTCCGCCTCGAGTGTTGGGCGTTTTGTAGACAAAAGAAAAGGGGGCTCATCTCCCCTCGAGAATCCAGCCAAAAGAAGTTGGATATGTACAATGAGCCGCGTGTGCGGTGCGGACTAGTTGTCGTGTCTGAAGGTGCACTTGTCGCCTCTGGCACATTTGCCCTGCTGCCAGAAGCTGCAAGGCTTGGTTCCGATGAGGGCGCGGTTGACCGGTCGATGAGGAGGGAGCGTGGCCCCGCCTGGGGCGTTGCCTTTGCGGTTCTTACCCTGCTTGCCCCTGCCACCTTCCCGATCGCGGTTCCGATCCCGTTCGCGTCCACGATGTTCCTCAGATTCGTCCCGGCTGTCCCGGTCGCTGTAGTCGATCAACTTCCGTCCGTAGGATGGTTTGTTATACGAAGGCTCCGGGGTGTGATCGACAGGGGGCTCGGGAGCTGGGGCGGCTGTTGTTGCTGAGGCTGTTGTTGCTGCTGCTGCATCTGCGCGAGCATCATCAACTGCTGGTAGCCCTGGTCCTGAGGTTGAGACCGAAGGCAGCGGCCTGAGGTGCGCTCTGGGCCGGCTGCTGACCAATTTGAGAGAGGAGTGCTTGGAGCTGGGCATCGCCTACTTGCGGCATTGGCGCTGCTGGGGCCGGCGCGGGTTGAGAGGGCTGCTGAGGCTGGCCACCTGGCATGGATTGCATCAGAGCCATGTACTGGGCGTACTGTTGCTGTTGCTGGTAGTAGGCTGCCCACGCGTCCTGGTTGTCCTGGCCCTGGGGCGCTGTCTGCTGTGTGTTTGCTCTCGCCTCTGCATCTGCCCGAATTCGTTCTTCGGTATCCCTCTTCGCCTTGGCCACTGCATCTTTCTGGAATCCAGCCCACCATTCCCTGACTCTCTCTTGGTCATGAGCCAGCCAGTCAGGCGGATTGGTTGCAGGATAAGGCAGTCCTCGCAATTTCTCGACGACCTCTTCGATGCTGTTCGCAGCCGCCTGGATACTTTGATCTGGGTAATCGTAGCGTCGCTGCGTCTGAGGTGCTGCCGCATTGTAGGGGCTATTGTCCCTCCAGTCCTTCATCTTGTCGGATATCAGAATGCCGTGAACCTTGTCGTCAAATGGTATCGAAGGGATAGGCTGCATTTCGGCTGCAGATGGAATGATCGGCTGAGCAGGGGGCTCTCCAGGTGGAGTCATGTTGTATGGCTCGGGAGTAACAGCAGGTGCAACAGGTTTGAGGTTGCCCAGAATGGAGTTCAACTTGGTGGCGGGGTCGTCCTTGGCTTCGAGACGCTTCCGAGCATAATATGCCGCAGCTTCCCAACCAAATTGCTGACTCTCTTTCCATCGCTTCTGAATCTCGTCAAACTTCGCTTCACCCTGGGGAAGCTGCACGATCTTGGCGTCGACATTGGGAACTTCTGGCTCTGGGGGCGGCGACTTAGGCGTGGGAGGAATATCCGAAACGTCCGTGTAGATAACCATGAGTTCCCTATTCTCTCGATCCGCGATCGCCTTCTGCTCATCGGTGTGGAAAGTCTTACTACCACCTCGCGTGACAAAAGACTTGTCGCGGTATTCTTGGGCTATGCGGGACACGTCGGCTAGGGTAGGCGGCACATAAGGCTGATAAGGCAGCTCGTCCTCGTCGTCTTCGTCTTCGTTGAAGTTGGCACGCTGTTTGAGCATCATTCCCTCAGAGCGATCATCCGCCGCGTCCTTCGTCATGTTGTCTTCATCCTCCGCCGCCTCTTTGTGGAAGACGCGAACTTGAACCAACTCCGATTCGGGCTTCCAGGTAACCCGCAGTTTGCGGCGAGCCTCCTTCCTGAGTCGCTTGGCTTTCTCCTCGGGGGTTTCGGGGTTGTCTCTCTTGTTGGCGTCTTTCGCTTGCGTTGCCTGGTTCTCTGCCTTAGGAGTGTTGATCGAATCAAGGAGAGACGCAATGCTGGAGAGCGAGGAGCCGGAGGCTGCAGTTGGTTTCGGAGTTGCCTTGAGCTCGGCTTCGGCGGAGCTGGTGCCGGCTTCTTGTCAACGTCCGTTGGTGTAGCAGAGGACGAGGCTTCAGGCTTTGGGGCCTCCGGTTTCGTTGGCTCCTTGGTGATTGGCTTGGGGGGTCGAATCTTGCCTGCAAGGAGAGTTGAGGACGCGGACGAGGCTTCGCAGCAAATTTTGACTGAAGAGAACCAGCCGTCGCTGGCTTGGCACCCGTCTTGTTGGCCAAGGTAGTGTTCGACGATTCCGGCCATCTTCTTCACAGTCCGGGTGTCGCTGTCATCGTCGCGGGCCCTCTTGGCGGGGGAGCCTTCGACAGCCTTCATTGCCGGCTTGGTGGCTTTGCTGACTGGAAGGGCCGATGACGTCTTCTTTACCTCGACACCATTGCTTGTCTCTGTGTCTTTCTTGATCCTCGAAGCAATCGTTCGCACAAGCTCCTTGACCTCGTCGTCGCCCTTGTCTGCAAGGCGCTTCCGAACATTTTCGAACTTCACGTCCTTCGATACTTTTTCAGACATGCTGATGTTGGACATGAAGCGAAGAAGTGCCTTGGGGAGGGGACCATTGAAGTCGGCGGCTTTGATGCAGCCAATCAACATGTTGACCAAACTTAAAATACCTTTTTGGTGACCGCCCAAATTTTCCAACACCGCTTCGTCGCCATGCTTGGCAGCCGCCTCGCAAACCCTGGTGAAAATTTCCTTCTTCAGGTCCGTCTTTCGGGTCCACTCGGCAACGACAGCTGCCGGCTGGCCCTCCTTGATGGCCTGATCGACCTCCTGCTTTGCTCGGTTCATCTCACCTCTAATCTTGATTAAAAATTCTCCCAGTGCCTGGACAGCGCTGGCGATGAGCACATTCGTTCTTGTGGCGGTAGGATCAATGTAGACAATGCCCAAGATGTCCCAGACGGCGCCCTCTACTGGGTCTGCAGGGCGAGTTTCAGGACGGATTGGTTTCTTCCGCTCTTCCTCCTCCTCTTTTCGAGCCTTTCTCTGAGCTTTGGACTTGACAGCCTCATCAGCTTTGAGCTGCTCTTGGAAGGTGAAAGGATAGTCGGCGTATTTCGGACGGCGGTTACCCAGTTGCTTCATCTCACGGTTGTACTGATCAAGCAGCGCTCTAGCCTCAAGCTCTCGCTCCTCGGGCTTCGCGGGAAGAATCCCGGACGGCCGGTACCGGTCTGTGAACTTGCCCTGGATTTCACATGGAAGTTCTGAAGCCAGCTCTGGGATGATGCGTTTCCCACTGCTTGACGGTAGAGCAACAAGAGGCGCGAGTCTATCGTAGCTCTTGGGGGGTAATAACTTTACCGTTCCAGATGAGACAAGGAATGGCGCTCCTGGGATTGCCGGGAAATTTTCTTTGCCGCGGCACTGCGCTTCTTGAACTGACTCACTGCAGCAAGCTCCTCGTCGGTACTTGAAGGAAAAACCAAGGTCTCGCCATCGTCACCTTTTCTCGCCGAATCATTTGGGGAGTCCGCTTGCTCCGGTTCCTCCTTCTTAGTCACACGTTTGCGTTTCTTTGCGGGCAGCTGGTCGGGGGGCGTTGCGGAATCAACTGGTGGTGTGCCAGGGGGGATGATAGGCGCCGCAGCAATAGGCTGGTGCTGTTGCTGCAAGGTGGGTTGTTGATACGTCGGTTGCTGATACTGGAACTGCGGCTGCAGTTGCTGCTGCTGCAGTTGCAATTGCTGAGCCTGAGGATGAGGCTGAATAGGTCGAACCGGGCCCGGGACCGCCTTTGCCTGCTGGACAGGCTGTGGAGGCGGCTGAGATACAGGCTGCGGCGTGTGCTGGTTTGCGCGTGCCTGTTCAACCTTCTGCTTCGGCGCAACAGACTGAAAGGTTGGGGCCACATTGGGCTGGGCGTATTGCGATTGCTGAGGTACAAGCTTGGGTTGTTGATAAGGAGGTGCTTGATTAGCCTGGAAGGGAGGCGGAGTCGGATTGGAAAATGACTGGTTCGGCTGGTGCGTATGTTGAGCTTGGAAGGAGTGCGGTGACTGTGAGTAGACTCTGTCGGGCTGTGCCTGATGCTGCCGGGGCGACTGTCCATAGCCCTGAGGAGCGGGAGAATATGACTGAGGAATGGAGTCAAATCGCGGTTGTGGTTGTGATTGTTGCTGTGGTATTTGCGCAGAGCTTTGGTGGCCATGCTGAGGCATGAGCGGGGACTCGTTGTATTGAGGCACATTGCCGTTGACACTACCGTTGAACAACTGGCTGTTCTGGCCATTGTACTGGAATTGCTGGTTCGCAAAGTCAGGCGCGTGGTCGTGGTTCATGTTATCCAAGTTTCCACCGAAGTCAGCCTTTCCTTGCTGGCCATACATGTCTTGGGGGAAATCATGAAGACCAGCCAGAGGATCATCTTCGCCTGAATCAGCATATGAAGGGTCCAAGCCAAAGTGGTTGTGGCCATTATGGAAGTTGCCCTGATTCAAAGCGGACATTCCATTATGGTCACTCGCTACAGAAGCGTGGGCTTGATGAGGCGACGATCCAAAGGGATTGTTCTGAGCACCATTGCCTTGAGGGGCAAGATGGGAGAAGGCATTTTGGTCATGGATCTGCTGGGTCCAGTCTTGAGCACCACCGAATTGATTTGATCCATTGGAGAACCCAAAGGAGCCCGGCCAGATATATTATTATGGCTCTGGGCAGAACCTGCCTGGCCGTTGGTCTGCCAGTTCTGCATCGTGTTGGGCTTCAGAAGCCTGATCTTGTCGACTGGCAGACTGAATATGCACGTGATGGATATGGAAAGAAATGCCAAATCCTCACGAGTTCATTGGGCGGAGATGGAGTACACTGCACAGCTACGGCCAATTAGCATTTGTTCCTTCGATAGCCGGATCGCTGGCATGCAGGCTGGGGTGGCCGAGCGTCGGATTTTATCAGACGAAGAGGCAGTGAAAAGCCACCTTGATTGGGTCAAACAGGGATGTAGGAAGAAGGTGGGGTGGGGATAAAAATGTTTGAGCAGAGTTAAGCCGTGTTTGAGAAGGCAGTTGGCCAGGAGGTACTCTCCCGGTCAAATTGGCTGGCAAGGCACCTGCTGTGGGGAACAATTGGACCAGACGGCTAATTACCGGCCGGAGACTTGCAGCTTACCTTGGTGACAGCGAAGGATGGAAAGAGCGGCTAAGCCGAAAGCGGCGGTGCTGCAGGGATAATGGTGTGGTGCTGCGCGCGCCGAACAGGACCGATTTCTGATGGGGGTGGGAATGACGAAGGCGATCGTGGTGTTTCTGTGTGTCGTGTGGATGAACTGTAAAACCAGTCAGCGATCAGGAACCGGAGTGCAACGGTCTGCGATGTATGGCGATGCGTGATGTGTGAAGAGCTGGATCTGGCTTGAAAGCTGTTGATGAACCACTTGGCTCCGACCCAAGGTGCAGTGAAAGCCCCTAGTTGGCCAAGTTAACCAACAGCCTAGGAGGCATTTGCGAATGGATGCCAAGGTCGACTTTTGCACATTAGAGACACCAACAACGTGATCTTTCCCCCTCTTGCGAGGATTGAAGAACGCGAGTGGCCTTGCGTGCTCTGACGGATTGGATGACTGGCTTCGAGGTTTTCAGCTGCTGGATGAAAAAACCGAAGGAGCCGTGTTGATTGTTATCATTGACAATCCAGCGAGGTATGGCTTCTTGTCTCCCAGTCGACGGATGAATGGCGAGTTGAGGTGGTCTTCAGTGTTGGGTGGTCCCTTGTTTGCAGTGGGCTTGATCCTGCCGGCCGTTCGCTGTGGTGGTGGTGGTGGAGGTCAAGGCCAGATTGAGGTGCGCTGAACAGGTCAGAGAGTCCCCTGGAGGAGACCCGCCCCCTGCATCCAACCCAGCAGGCTGAGCTGAAGACCAAGACCAAGCCCAAGCCTAGGTCCCGGTCCAGGACCAAGGCCGCGCAACAGAAAGTGACCGGTGAAGTCGGAAGTCCAGTCTGCAGAACATGCTGTGGAAGTGAGTGGGTTGATTGATTGATGCGAAGGCGAAGATTGACGGTCTGCAGCATCGACAGTTTTCCGGGAGAACTGCTTCGCGTGGGTTGCCCGTTTTTGCTTGCCTTGCCTTCTCTCAATGTTCCCCTCTGCACGATCCCAGCCGCCCTCCATCGCGCCGCGAAACAAGGTATTCTGCTTTGCAGAACATTTTAAACAGGAGTGTTACTCGCGTGTCCTTGTCCACATTTCCACGCGCGCCGTGTCTGCGTCTGTCTCCCTTTGATGCGATCCGACTTTGCAAATTCATCGCTGCAAAGAGTTCGGTGCGGGATGAGTTGGAATGCCATGGGTTTATCATGATTTTCACTCATACAAACATTGCCATGTCTGCGTGTCCAGAGGTACGGAGGATGGCGATGACGATTGATGGAAGTGCGCTGATCATGATGGCGGTGGTGGGAGAAAAGGTGATGCGTGTTGGGAGGGAGGGTGATCTCGGAGGCAAGTGGTTGTTTGGGGCAGTTGGGGGGAGCGTAAGTTTGGCTTGGGGGGAAGGTTTACCATACCCTGCAGTTCGTGTGTATGCCTCTCTCTCTCTTTCTCTTCCTCGCGAATATCCCGCCTTTGGGTTCCTGATCCTGAGAGGAGCTGGCCTCGCGACCTTAACGTGGTTCGCGGTATGACTTGATGGCGATCGCGCAGATTACAACATGTTGATGATTGCCCGACAGTAGGGCGAGCGAACTGTCTACCAGAAAGAATGGACAAGATGGAACGATCGCGGAAGATCTGGAAGACGACAATCAATCAGGCAAGCTAGATGCCTATTTTCGCGTTCAAAAGGATCGCGAGACGAGGATTCCGGGTCGGTCAGTGTCGCTGATGTGGTTCTGACGCGTTATCCTGTCGCTTCTGTCCGTAGGAAGGGGTGGTTTTTTTGATGGTGAAGGAGGAGAAGCGGGATGAGTTGTCGCTTGGGAGGAAAAGTTGGTTCTTGTTTCGCTGTGGCCTGTCCAAAGGGAGGCAGGTAGGTAGCAAGTCACTTTGCGGCCGTAATTCTGAGGCATGAATTTCATGGATGGGTCCAAGCTGGGAAGGAGCCACAGGCCACGGGCATGACTTGCCTTGGCTGTGACTGGGCAGGGCCCCTCGTGCCTTCCCGCTTACGGCGCGCAGAAAATGAGCCAGTGGCTCACACAAAGCCCAGGATAGGGCCGGAGGCAGGTGCGGCAGGCGCAGGCCGCTGAGACTTGCCCCAATTCGGGCACATTGGGAACCTGTGGAAGGTTGGGTACTTCTGAATCAAGAACAATCACGACAAACACGATAGACACTATTTAATGTCATCTAATTTGACTGTACTGTGTTATTTATTGGGATCTGGGCTAAAGTCTGTTTTGCTCTGGAGTCTGTACAATCCGTGACGCAACGAATGCCACATCTCGCGGTGGCACGCTGTGCGGAAAGAGCACCTGCTATCCGTCCGTATGTACATGACTGCGAATACCTTGCCGCTGAAGTCAAACAGGTCATTTGGGTCGAGCCAGGGCCGTTCCAGCCCCTCCAATGCGCTCCCGCGTGTCGCGGTCCAAGATGCATCCCAGTCCCGTAGGTCTCACCGCCTTTCGGAAGACGGAGATTCAGTAATGCCGAGCCATGACATCGTCCAGTCCAGGTTGCTGTAAGGTACCCACCCCAGCACAGAGCACTTCATCTCACTGGCCAGCGGAAGCATCCAGGAAATGTGGCTCGACGGCTTTTGAGGACACCGATGCTGGAGCCGTGTACGTACCTACAGCATCACAAAGCGCAAGCACCTCGTCAACTTCCAGCTCGATCGCAACAACCGATTACAGTACAATCGATTGAGGCCGTAGCGCAACTCCTGCCATAGCTACTATTCGTCTTGGCATTGGCTTTATGCGACCTGTCCACTCGCAGCCCCAAGAGATACCAGCTCCTCCAAGCTAGCTAGAGCTGTGAAGCTACCCCCACCATCACCATCGCCATGGCAGCGAAGGGCCACTCGCTGCGCGATCGCCAGATCTGTATGTCGCATGCCCATTTCCTCACGACCTTCTTTGTGAGCTGTATGCTGATTTCTATTGTGTTGTAGCGGCGCTCAAGAAGCTCCTCAGCTTGAACGACAACATCAACGAGAATGAAGCCGAAACTGCCCAGACCAACGGCGGCGCACTTGGTCCCGCTGGTACCATCATAACCTCCGATGGCGATCCCCTTTGGAAGGTCCTCGTATTTGACGACCTCGGCCGAGATGTCATCAGCAGCGTGCTCCGTGTTAGCGACCTACGGGCGCTGGGTATCACCATGCACATGTATGGCAAGCTGTCGTCGCCGCGCCCCGCCTTGATATACTAACACAGCGACAGGCACATTGGATCTTCTCGACACGCTATCCCAGACGTGCCGGTCATCTATCTTGTCGAACCCACGCCTCAGAATCTACAAAACATCACGAACGACCTCCAGAAGGGTCTCTACACTCCCGCCTACCTGAACTTCCTCTCCTCAATCCCCCGACCTCTGCTCGAAGACTTCGCAGAGCAGACCATCACCGCCGGCACTTCCGATAGCATCGCCAAACTGATGGACCAATACCTAAACTTCATCGTCGCCGAACCAGACCTATTCAACCTGGGCATGCAACGAGATCACACATACTGGGCGCTCAACAGCGCCACAACACAGGACGACGAGCTGGACAGAGTGGTGGACAGGATTGTCAGTGGTCTTTTCAGTGTCATTGTGACCATGGGTGTCATTCCCGTCATCCGATGTCCCAAGGGGGCTGCCGCCGAAATGATCTCCGCGAAGCTCGATCGTAAACTGCGCGACCACATCCTCAACTCCAAAGAAAACCTCTTCTCCTCCAGTGCCCGTCCAGCATCAGCAGGCACTCCGACGTCCCGCCCCGTCCTCATCATTCTCGACAGAAACGTCGATTTAATACCTATGCTTTCTCATTCCTGGACATACCAGTCTCTGGTCCACGATGTTTTGAATATGAAATTGAACAGAATCACAATAGAGACGCCTGTAGACGAGAGCAACCCTGCGAAGGGAACCACCAAAAAGGCTTACGATCTGACATCCAGCGATTTCTTCTGGACAAAGAACGCCGCCGTGCCATTCCCGCAAGTAGCCGAGGACATTGATGCCGAGTTGACGAGGTACAAGGAAGACGCAGCCGCCGTGACGAAGAAGACCGGAGTGACGGATCTGGAGGACTTGCAGAATGATACCGGTGCCAGCGCACAACATCTCAAGGCGGCCATCACCCTCCTGCCAGAGCTGCGCGAACGCAAGGCAGTGCTCGATATGCACATGAACATCCTGGCGGCTCTCTTGACCGGCATCAAGAACCGCCAGTTGGACAACTTCTTCCAGATCGAGGAGGATGTCATGAAGCAAACGAAGGCACAAGTAATGGAGCTTATCAAGGACAGCACCAAGGGAGACCAGCCCGTCGATAAGCTGAGACTTTTTGTCATCTGGTACCTCAGCTCCGAACAAGAAGTTAGTCGAACCGAGTGGGAGGGTTTTGAGAAGGCCCTCGCCGAGGCTGGCGCAGACACGACGTCTCTGCCCTACATTCGACAGTAAGCCACCTGCATATCACACGAGTTACTATGTACTGACCGCAATCTCAGAGTTCGTGCTACCACCAAGATGACCCAGCTCACCACCATTTCCAACCCTCAACAAAACCAAGCCGCCTCCTCCGACCTATTTGGCCGCTTCTCCTCCATATCTAACCGCCTCACCGACCGTCTCAAGGAAACCGGTGTACCCACCGGTCTCTCGTCCAACTTCGAGTCCCTCATCGGCGGTATCAAGAACTTCCTTCCCGCCAACCGCGATCTTACCATCACCAAGATCGTCGAGTCCATCATGGACCCCTCTACCGCCGCGAGCTCCGCCATCGCCAAGACGGAAAACTACCTTTACTTCGACCCCCGCTCTGCCAACGCCCGCGGCACTATGCCCCCGCCAAGCTCCATCCGCGCGGGTGCCGGCTCAAATGCCCCAGGCGGTCTGCCAGGACAGAACATGGGCCAGACTCCCGGCAGCGGCGCCAGCTTCGGCCAGCGTCGTCAAGGTTACTCGGAGGCCGTCGTCTTCACCGTTGGTGGAGGCAGTATGGATGAGTACGGTAACCTGCAGGAGTGGGTCGAGAGAACGGGCGGCGACCGCGCCAGGAGGCGGGTCGTGTACGGTAGCACAGAGATGCTCAATGCTGATGAGTTCATGAAGCAGGAGCTGGAGAGGTTGGGTAAGGAGGTGGCGTCTTAGCCGTGGGGTGGGCAGTCACGACAATGAGCTAAGCGAGTTTTCTCCATTGTATCTACCTATATTACCTTACTGATCCCTGGTTTACGAGTTGAAAAGAGTAAATACGATTCCCAATGTCGTTCATATCCTTGCAGCTTGTGATGCGCTCCGCTTTGAGATGTGATTCCAGCGGTCCGTTGGCCGCTGTTTTCTCGCTTCCGGCTTCATGTGTCTGATCTCTGCCCGTGTTGATGAGCTACACTCGTTGTCTCGTGTGTTAGTGACCCAAGGATATCTCTAGATCCAAAGACTGGATATGCAGAACTGCCTGCAAAAGTGGCGCCAGGCTCAAACGAGACTATTCAAGTAGCTAAAGAAAGACAGGCGACAATCAATTGTGACAAAATCCAAAGAGCGAGAGAGGTCTCTGAAAGACTGCAGGAGACTGTACAACACCGAACAACCTGCCATTCTTGAAGCTCCTGTTTTGGCTGCAGACAATGGTTGACTTGCTTGGCAATCGACTCCCATTGCTTTATATCTCCTCCGGCTGAGTATCGATTAAGAATACATCCAAGCAGATATGGTAGCTTTGATGGCAAAGGCGATGAGACAATGTTCTCAAAGAACGCGATGTTGTCGGTGTTTCGTCGAATTACATGAATTTACGGGTTTCATCCGAACCGTATGCAAGGAAGTAGAGGCAGTGGTGCAGACCATATCGTTTCGTGCAGTCACGTCACCTTTTATATGTCGAAATCCCACTAAGCTCGGGCTGACAACGATGCGATGGAAATCCTCAGAGGCGGTACGGTTTCCATTACCAGCTGCGCAGTATGTGTGAGGCATAATCAACAGCTTCATATAAAGAGCATATACGTAATTTAAGTTGTGCTTCGAGACAAGATGCTTTCGAGCCATGGGTCTAAGTCCTCTGAAACCCCAGGAATAAAAGACGTGGGTGATCGACCAAGTAGTCTTCAAGGATGGAGATCTTGCGCTCCCTCAGATATCTAGTGTTCGTCAATACCCCTCGGAGATTATTATCCCAAAACACCAAAGTGGTCCGCTGAACCTCTCCGGCCTTTTCAGCCGACAGCACAGCCGCATGATCTATTGTGCGAAGCACAGCCTTATGTATCAACCACATGAGGTATCTGATATTTATATTATGTGATGGAGGCGTTTCTATATAGCTGGATCGACGTCACTGGTAACATCTCCCAATCATACAACCTCAGGTGCTATAAATTCATCATCACATCAGCGTCTTCTCATTTTTCAATCGCAAATTCGATTGTATCTCCTAAGTGGGCATTCCACTAGGAAATGGCAATTATCCCTGCCGTCTTACAGAAGTTGAGCCACGGACAACTGAGTTCAGTAAACAAATCGTTATCGTCACGAGACAAACACGTTGGTGTCTTTCGTCGTCCGGAGGCGTGTATTCATCAAGGACCTTTGCAAGTAAAACAAGCCATGTTCAGGCGACATCGACACCACATGCGTTCAAAAAGGTGGGATTTATCGACATATCCATATGATTCTTCCGCTCTGTCCTTCTCAGCTTGGTTGTCTACATCTCTCATTGATTAATCTGTAGTATCTCGAATAAATGGCCTCGGAGAAGAACGATGCTTGAGAACCTGTTGTCAAAGATCATGAGTCTCATTGTGCTCCCATCATTGGCTTTTATAGCCAACACCTGAAGTGGAGATTGTCTTAGGAAGAATATCTCAGGCGATGCGTGCTATCGCCTGCGTCTGGCGATGCCCGAAAGAAAGAAGATGTTTCATTCTAAGTAAGGTAATCAACAGCCCCTGGCATAACTGATATCGTCACGTCCACATGACAGCCTCGAAGCCTTGGTCAGGCAACTCCCTGCAGGCATCATTGCAACGAGTCAGCCAAATGACTGCATAGCACGAGCATTCGGCACTGTCGGTCTCGAACCGTCCCGCATAGCTGCCTTGTCGAAACCCGAATAGCAATGTAGAAAACAGGTGCTCCGAAGGGCGACTCGGTAGCTAACAGAAGATGTCTCTGCAATCGGGTTAATGCGAGGCTCTCTTTGTGCTTAGACATGCGCTAATTATAGCACGGCACCTTACAATGTTTCCAAAAGACGGCTTTGAAAGCGTTTCCATCTATGTTTCTTTTTCATGCGTTTGTTTATTCGGCAAACGTTAATCACCCAATCACAGAGACGGAAAGACAGAGAACCAGGTTGAGCCCGAATTGTTAAGAAGATGTGATTCTTAGAGACGGGGTTTAAATCTTGGAGTTGAATCCCTTATTGTTCACCTCAGATTGCTACGGAAGTCTAGCCGAATGCAATTTTTGCCAGGGACGGGACTTTTGTGACTCGATCTACGTAGATATACTTCTCAAGGGACGGTCTGGCTTAGATTGGTGCCGTTAAAATTCGACGTTAGGCATATTGTCTGTTGATAACATGCCCACCAGAACTTGTGTTCCAGCTATTTTCGATAATCTGTGAAACCTTTAAGGAGACTAATCAGAAAATTCATATATTGAAGGAAGAACTAGATTGAGATTAGAGATTGTCTCTAGGCGTTCTTGAAGAAGCGCTATATTAAGCGAATTTATGTACGGATTTGTCGGTTGATGCTCATTTCAACCGTCGAAATACATGGCCAGTCTTCGTTCTCAGTCCATCATTCTTATATTCTGAGTATCTTGGGCAAACAAATTTCAAAGCGATATCGAGCGTCGCGCTGGAATTTTGTCCGTTCGCTGAATTCTAGTCTCATATCACCAAAGGACCCGGGCAGGAGGCCGACTCTCTCGACTCTCAGCGGCGACATCCGAAGGAAGAAGCCCCGTTTTCAGCAGTTCCGTGTCTTCATGAAGAATACGGCAGCAATACCGAACCGGGGACACCGCCAATAGCCAGTCATACGGTACTCCCGAAAGCGACTTGTTCTGTTGAGAGTATGCAGTAGAGGGCATGTTGTTTCTTTCGTCTGACTTTCACGTACTCGGAACCCCTGGAATTGCTGTTGGCTAAGAGCACCTTTGCATTTGCCTGCAGCTTTTATATGCTCACAGGACGACGAGGCTTCTCAAAGAGCTCGGCTGCTCCCACCCTCTCGTGATGCCATCAATGATCCTATGCTAAGATTCCACCATCCCTATAACGTACAACGGAGGTGCTTCTAGTATAAAAGTTCATCAGAAGTGGAAATATGGCAGAAATAACAATGAGGGGAAGGAGGAGGCGGAGGGGAGGAGATGGTTTCGAGAAAGGGACTGCTCTGGTTGATCCACTAGGGCGACAACCCATGGTCATGATGCCGACCCGAAATGGGTAAACGGCGAATTCCATAACATTTTTACTTCATCGTTAGGGGGTTATTCTGGTCGTATATTGAGGAAACGGACAACTTGATGAATGCCCGGCTAGACAAATCATCTCCTCGGTCGTGTACCGCGTGAACGACTTATTTCATTTGTGATATTAATGCTAATGATAGGACAAGGCATTTTGCAAAAACGTATTCGAGCTGACACGATTTCATTCACTGGCTTTCGCAAGGGACGCGATCTCGCTTAAATACTCTTCATCAGCGCGAATCATCGGCAGGCCTCGCGTATACGTTGGCTTCCCGGGCTATGATTTATCGTCACCGAAAATGCTCTCCAAGGTAACCCCAGGCCTTGGTCTCTAAAGATCCCATGTGGGGTAGCTTGCGAGGTTCTTAGGTGTCTTCATAGCCCCGTGTGAGAAAGACAGAGCCGCTGAGCTCGTCTACCAAAGTATTCGATGGTGATACTCCAGTAGTGACGCAAACCAGAGACAACTCATAGACGGAACCAAACTACCACTGGAAGGTTTCGAAGTGTTTACTGCTGTCATATTAAGGAAAAAGACAAGATGTCGTCAAATTCCGTCGAGCCCGCATTCCCATGTCCTGAGCATGAGAGCCGATCCATTGGTTGCCAAAATGTTGGGCCTGACATTCCTTGAAGTCATTTATACAGCTGGAAACGGGTAAATCAGGCAATTCATTAGCTTGGTTACCCAATTTCTAACGGTGCTTCAGTAACACACGATGCCGCGTGTATCTTTCACAACAGCGGCGTGGTGCATAAATTGAAACAAGAAGATATATGGGCAAGACGCAGATCAAAGAAGACGTTCTTGTTTCTTCTTCTTGTGCTCGGATGCGTTGAAAATATCTGAAATCCTGGAGCTGACTAAAGATTTACTGGCCTTCTCCCCAGAACCACAATGCTCGTCAACGCCAATGCTGTTTTTCTCAACAGGTATTCCAGACTGATACACCCACCGCAGCGGAATAGACGGACACCGATGTTGGTTTCCGTGACTAAATGATGCTCATTGCCCTCAACACCTGGAGTATCTCGAGCATAGTGCATAGCTCTATGCTTCCTGCTTCCTGCTTCCTGCAATGGAAAATCATGAAGATGAGCTATATATCCTCGACCCAACTTTTGCAAAACTTGAATTCCATGTTCGCTCTTCGAAAAGGCGGTATAAATATCGAAGAGCTCCTGTGCATGATTCTGCCACCGGCCAAGCAGAGGATCAACTGGGTTTCATCTATCGTGTATCCATGACCTGAGTGTCAAATCCGAAGAGATTCCAAGCTGGACTAATCTAGGCCAAAACTTGCGGACACCGAAGCTTACTTCGCACCAGTCATCCGTCTTCTCTGGCGGTTCATTCGGCTGACACAATTACAGACACAAGATGAGGACACCAGGTTCAAGACCATCGTACCTGAGAGCGTCTCGTCTTTTGGGTACGTGATGAGGACGTCACACAGTTGTAGCCAAAGTTGAAGAACGCTCCCAACATACACACACATACCCCATTCGGGATTGGTGAGGCACAGCTCCCCCCCCATGAAGTGCGGCTGAATATATACGTGCAACGAAGTCGAAACGCATCTACCCGCTACATCCACAAGCATTGTATCGCAATATCGTCAAACCAGCCGTCTATAAGCATTGCGGGGTTCATTGTAGTCAACCTCCAAGACTGAAGCTCAGATTTCTCAATAGCTTCAAAAAACGTTCCCGAGTGAGATTCCGAACGCCGCAGAAATCCAGCATTGAAGACGAGGCGGACGCAACATTCTCAGCATCTCACTCTTCTCCTTGTATGAGCCACGAATACCTCTACAACAAGAGAGAGTATTTCAGACACCACATGACCGAGACTGGCCGAACCAGCGAGTCAACATGTTGCATGAGTATTTGGTATGCTGGTCAAGACAACAGAAATCTTCGTACTGAAAACACCCACGAAGCTATTGTGACATTCTGCGGCGTGAAAGACGTCGAACGGGAAACAACGGAAGTTACCTCTTTATACGCCAGGGCTTGGAGATCCTCAGCAAGGGCCGAGAAGGACCGCGTCAGGTAACAATCATACTCGTCATCGGTAGAACCACCATAAATACAATACCTAGCGCATGGCTAGTTTACTTAACCCAAAGAATTTTTCTCAATGGAAAAGGCTCTCTAGATACAGAAACAAGACAAGCTCCCGAGCAACAAGCACAAACGTAGACAAGTCCTCGTAGCGGCCCCAGCCCTCGTCTCTTCCCTTGCCACCTTACTTGCCCAGCTATTCATCTCCAATACCCGAGAAACATTCCGACGGGGACGATTTATGACCCAGAAGCAAGATCCAAAGGACCTTGGTGACATCGCCCAGGTTCGCAGTCAGATTACAGACCACCCAGAGAACCGACCTTGGTAGTCAGCCGCACTATCAGTACAACGCCACACAGATCTTGAAAAATCCTTCCTGTTCAAGCCACGACGGTGTCTTTATATAGTTCCAGATTCAGTAGCCAGATTCCAAGACAGGAGCCGTCCAACATGCCCCCAGTTCTTCACTTATGAGTGGACTACTACAGAGCAATCAAACCCAGTGCCAATCGTAATGCTGTGAGCGCAATGTTTTGATCACGATAGCTGACCGACTTGTATTCATCGACTGCGGCCTATCTATCTACCGTGACGTAGAACAACACAATCCCATCCCTATTTGTATACTCGCTGAAATTTTCCCAAAACGACGGTGTCAAAGGACAACTACGTCATCGAGATGATGAACAAGTACTATCGACAAGATGGTCAACGATGATAAGCTTGGCAACGTCGAGCTGTTGGAGCTTCTCAGCCTACCCCAAGCTCGACAAATGCGAACCTTAACCTGGCTCGCGGCACAAACAATTGTCAGATATTCAGAGCTTGCAAATTTTTGCTGTTTCATAGGGAACCGATAACAGCCGACGCCATGAGAATCACGTAACAAATCAGTGGGATCAAAATATCATCAAAAGCTTCTCTTTATTGTCTCATTTCATCATTTTAGAGTAGCCCATCTAAAGCCTCATTTTCAAACCCTGCTCTCCACCCCCCTCGTCCCGTTTATGAACGCCAATCCGGGCGCCATCCCACCGGCCCATCCAGGGCAGACAGCTGGGACAGACGCCCGAAAGGACATGCAGAAGAATAGAAAGAAACGCCATTTGGTTCCATGTTGATATCAGAGAAAAGACAAAATGCGTCAACAAAAAACGGGGAGTGAGGGAAGGGGATCCCAAGCAGCAGTGGAAGGGGAAAGGAAGAAACATCCAAATGCGTACAATCAAAACAGAGTACAAAGGTCATTAGAGTTACATCCCCTCCCGCGTCGTACTCCAAACATGATGAGAGCAGTGTAACTCTCAGAAGTCGTGTTCGCCGTCCACCTTGCCCTTTTTTCTTTCTCTGAAAAGAAGGGGCGGGTATAATGCTCACAAACTCAATGCCATCATAAAACATGCAAAATAAGGATGCGAAGATCGCTTCCGGGGAAATGGAATGCAGCCGCTCGCAGGCTGCTTAGACACCTCTGAACATGCGCACGACGAGGAACCACATGGCGCCGATGAACTTGAAGGCTGACAGGCCTGCGACGGACCACAGCACGACGGACATGTAAATGTTGGCGCGGCCGTTCTCGTCCGTGGTGCTGTTGGATGTAGGGCTGATGCGCTCCAAGCCTGCCGCGCTGAGGACGACAGCAGCCAGACCAAAGTTGGAGATCATCCAGGCCAGCACGACAACGGAACGAACGCCACGGTAGTAGTCCATCTGAGCCTCAGCCTTTTGCGCTTCCGAAGGAGCCTTGACCTCCGCAACGAACTTCGTGCTGAAGACACCCAATTCGCGCTCGTACTGGGCGTTGAGGTCGGCCTCATCGGGAAGGTCCGTCTTTCCGGAGCCATCCTTGGTGCTGACGGTCGGTAGCTTCTCGGCCTTGTCGTCACCCTTGGTACCCCAGGAAATGTCGTGAGTGTTGCAGAAAGCGTAGACGTTGAGAATGTTCGTGTACGTGGGCGTCAGGAGCATATACTGGACGAACGACGTGAACATGTGCCAAGGGTCGAACATGAGGATCGAGGCGATGAACCAGATACCGTAGGTCGACATAACTGAGATGATGAGGGTGTAGAAAACAGGGTTCGTGAAGAGTTCGTTGATGCTGAAGCCGTTGGAATCGTTGACATCCTTCAGGATGGCCTTGACGGCAATGAAGACGGCTGCAAAGAGCAAATAGCTGCGGGAGGTCAGTTGATACTCATGAAATGACGTCATCGTAAATACTCACATCATAATAAATGCCCAGAAGTAAACCATCGTCATGTAGTACGGCCCGGAACCCGATGGACGGTTGCCCATTGAAAGAACGAAACAAGTGATCAAAGAGATACCGTAGAGCCAAGTGAAGACGACGCCAAGAATCTCGCCTGTCCTACCAAGCAAGTCATCGTCGCCCAGACTCGTCGTAAGAATCTTGAAGACCAGGAAGAAGTTGCCAATGGCAAACCAGGCGAAAATCATGTTGATCGTGTTGAAGACGAACTCGATGAAGAACATAATCTTGCGCAGGAAGGAGTGATCAGACCGGAAGAATTCGTAGAAGTGAGCAATAGCATAGATGGCAGCGAAGAAGGAACCGTTCAACCAACGACGACGCTGGAGAACCAATTCCGTGACGGTGTCGGGGACGTCGGTCTCGCCAGTAGCGGACTTGACGTACTGTAAAATCCAATGGCAGTTGCGTTTCGTCACAAGCTCGAAGCAGAGAATACGATCTTCGGCGAGGTACATGTTGGACGTGAAGATACCAGCGCCCGCACCCTCGAGCTTCTCGCCAGCGAAGTACTTCTCAAGCGGACCTTGACCATTCTTGTCGTTTTGGAGGGCGACGTATCGGTAGGCGGAGAAAGCACCAGGCAAGACGGAAATGAAGCCAAAAGCGGATTCGAGGGGTTTGTCGAGAATGTTGCTCATCTTGTACTCGAAGTTCTGGGTCGCAACGAGGGGGTTGAGAAGGTGTTTTCCGCCAGTGCCCAACATGGCCTTAATCTCACCGCAAGCGCCGGCGCACATTGGCTCGAGGTCGAATGCCTTCCAGAGGTGGTAGATCGAGTTCCCACCAGGCTTGGTACCAGCGTCGATGAGCACGCAAATGTTGGGGTCCAGGACGCGGCCGAATGCCTGGAAGAACCATCTGTGTGAGTTGATCTTCTTCTGGTTTTTCTCCTTCAAGCAGAACAGCATTTGAACCGGCTGCTGCTTAGGAACCAAGGAGACAACGTCGTTCTTGATCGTCATGCCGACCTGGGACGTGTATTCGTAGATGTGGGCGGTGACATCCTTGTTGTTGACCTGTTGCTTTGCAATACCCTCCTGGTACACACCCATACCGGCCAACAGTGCTCTTGTTCTCGGGTTGATCTTGGCACGACCATCGCTGACGACACAGACAACGATCTTCTTCCAGGCATCTTTGCCCCACGTCTTGCTTTCCTTCCGGTTGCACATGTACTCAATGTTCTTAAGCACACCAATCATTGTCCGCGCGAACAGGATCTCGTCTTCGTTGTACATGGTAACGACGATGAATAGCTCAGTATGTCTGGGCTTGGAGAACAGCTTCTGTCTCAGCGTGAAGTTGTCGTCATAAAAGTAGTTGGGATCGCAAGTGGCGGCAGAGTAGCGCATGTGGGTAAACTCATCGCGCTCGCCGTGGGGAAGCTGGGTTGAGAAGTCTTGGGGGCACGGGCAGTCGAGAACCAAGTTTCCGCGGTACAGGAGGACCTGCTTGACCGTCTTCCACCTCTTGATGCCACCGGCTGGCTGGGGCGTCGGGGCGTCTGAGTACGGGTCCTGAGGCGAGCTGTCTTGGTGAGCAAGCATCGGCCTGTTGTCATCATACTCGCTGTAGCCGGTGGGTTGGTCGTAGGGCATGTTCGGGTCTTGAGGAGAGGGCTGGTAGGGCTGGTTGTAGTAGGCATCGTGATGCGCCTCCGGGTTCACACCGTAGTCGCCCTGGTGGCTCCGTGAGTCGTAACCGCTCAAGTTATCGATTGAGTGCTAGGAGAGCTGTTAGTGCCGGCTCAATTGAGAAGCTTTGCTCATGAAACTCACTGCGGCGTTCAGTTGAAGGTTGTCGCTTGGTGTGCCGAAGCGGCCTGGCGGGGGAAGGGGAGCATCAAGGTGCTGTTGCCTCGCGTAGGGGTCGTCCAGATGTTGCTGAGACGGCTGGTTGGCGGCGTATTGGCCGTTGAACGGGTTGTCCTCCAACTGGTAGCCATGTTGAAGAGGCTGGCCTGGCGAAGGCGTGCGGTGGTAACGAGGGTCCATGCGATCGTTGTAGTAATCGTCGTCTATGGTGAGAGTAGGTTAGGTTGGTTGTCTTGAAGTTACGAAACCTGGGGCAGTCGATATTAAGAAAGCAAAAAGCGGAAACTTGTAAAGAGGAAAGGAAGAAGAAGCTTGCGCCACGCCAGTTGCGTACTCTAGTAGTACACAGTGGATGCGCCGGACAGACTGGTACTTTGACAGGAAGAGGCAATGAGATCAGATCCAGTTGGTTCAACAGTCCGAGGCAGAGGCAAGTGAAAGTAGCGTCTGCAGGGGCAAGTCGGGGTCTTTGTGTGGCCTTGGAGTGGTAGAAGTGGGATGAATGACGCCAAGGGACGATTCATAAGGGGACCAAGTTACTTGCCTAAACGATTATACGACATGGTTGCGATGGTATGGGGGGTCAATCAAAGGAACCAGTGTCTGATGTTTGTGACCAGGAGAGTCTGTGGGTGGGTATCGATATGGATCAGGTAGACAGTTCGTGTCCCCTCGGGGAGGGCGGGCAGGCGGGAGGTGTTTCTGGATGTTGGCTATGCTGCGGGAGTGCCGTGCTGTGCAGGAGTTCAGGCGGCCAGTGAGAGGGCAAGGCGCAGGAGATGGGGACGAGGTAGAGACGACTGTCGCGCAAAGATGTCGATGTGGATGCAGGTGGAAGTGTGGATAGGTCGGTACCAAGAAGAAGCTGGAGGAGGACTGGAGGAGAAGGGGAGAGTGAGGTATGGTAAGGTGGTAGGATTGGCGTGTCGGGGAAATTCCCAAGGTATCTGTCGTGGAGCGCACAGTCGCAGGTCTGGCGCCGCAGTCTCGTCGGATCGGAATACCTGGGCGGAGGGCGGGCGGTTCGACTTCAGCTGAGAGAGCCCCTATTTTTCGTCTCTGAATTTGTGAGCGAGTGCCTTTTTTGGGTTTTTGGCTTGTGGTTGTTCCCCTCCTTCTGTTGTGCGTACAATACGAAGTGTGTCTGTCTGCGGGTGTCTGTGTGGGAGGCGGAGGGACTCAACTTACTGCTTCGAAGAACCCAAGCTAGGTAATCAAACAAGGAGGCAACCTTGTTGAGGGGCGGTTTGGCCGGGTCGGTGCTCAACTCAATGCGCCTGACGGGTTTCGGGGTGACGGGAAGGGGGCGAGGAGAGGGCAGAGAAGGGATGGGTTCGGTCGAAGGTTGGTGGAAGCAGAGGCAGACGCAGACGCAGAGAGGGATCAGGGAGATTGAGGACGAGGACGACGCTGCGAGGTTGCCGGCTGGGTAGGGGCGGTTTTTTTGGTTTCAAGCTGATTGAGCCGTATGAGATTGTCTGCAGGCGAGTGGCCGGCGGGACTGCGACTGGGATGGGGCCATGGGGGGGACGAGGGACGGGACAGGGGTGCGATGGTTGTTGTGGGAGACGACTCTTTTTTGCAGTAAAGCTCCGCAGACTCTCCAGGTACCACTTCCTTCAAGTCTTCAGCCAGCAGGCACTACTGACTGAGGTAAGGTAATGGAATCCATTAGTTGCTATTGCTCCTTCCGCCGCAGCAAGAGCCCGTCAGCCTTGGGCTGGGAATACCGCCTTGTTCCTCCTTCCTGTCTCTCCTTTCCTTTACTGCCTCTTAAGGTACCTCACTTTCCACCAAACTGGCAACCGCTGCTCGGTACAACAGCACCTGCCTCAGCCAGTCAGAAATTGGGGATGCGCCGTTGGGCTCTGCGCTACGCAGAATAAAGACGATTTGTCGTGTTTCAGGCCCGAGAGTGTGGCGCGGCGCCGACTTGGATGCTGACTGGTCCAAAGTACATCCCAAAGCAGGATACAGAGCACTCCGTGAGGTAAGGCAGGTACAAGTACAAAAGCATCCTGGTCACTATAAGTCTTGATAATGCAAGAAAAGACCAATAAACACTCATGATAAAATAAACTGCCGCGCATCACTTCTCTCTGCGCATCCGAAAATTTACAAAAGCATGTCCATCAACATTGACCTCTGTCGGGTCCATGGCCATCGAGGGGCCAGCAGGTGACGTCGCTGGGGGCCTCAATGGTGGGCATGTCAGGGTCCCCGAAAGACGGCGGATGCCAGTGCAGGGCAACGACGTGGACAGGGTGCAAGACAACACCTCACTCTCACTGCTCCCCTCCCACACAACGGAGCCTGGAGGAGGAGGAGGGGCGCAATCGCAAGAGAAAATGGACGGGCCACGCTTCGGTCCCTGCCACTCGTCGGCATTGGCGAAGACGTGGACGGGCAAGCAGCACATTGCATCTTCAACCCTCTTGTCTCAGTCTTCTGCCCTCTGTCTGGCCATCGCAGTCCGGCTAATGCCAACCGTCGGTCTGTGTTGTCCTGTCCTGCGCCCAAAAAAGAGGTCACAGGTCTGTCTGCCATGTCATCGGTGTCTGTCCACCAGCACGACCGCCCGCGCTGCCAGAACAAGCGTGACAAGCGACAGACAACAGGGCATCAAATCCTCGTGAAATGACGAAATCCAACCCCGTGTGTCCCGGCAGCCGTTCTGCATCGTCCGAAAATTCAATAGACAAGACGAGACCAAAAAAAAAAAAAAAGAAAAAAAAAAACCTTGGAGTCCTCCCGTCGAATGATCGAATCAGCCAGCGGACGCGCAAGGTACCCGCGGGTCGATCGCAAGCAAGCAGATTCCAAGCAATCAACGAGTGCCGCAACAGCCGTTCGTTGCCTATTCGATTGTTCGCGCGTTCCCGTGGTTGCATGGCCGCTGCTGGGATCCCGTTGTTTAGCTTGGGAGGGGCGACCACCAACTTTCCGAGCCATTGACAGGGTAACCGGCGTCTTCCAGTCTAGAGTGAACAGGGGCCAACGGAGAGAAGACGATGAGTGGTGAGGGTGAGATACGTATCGCTGCGGGCTGCAGCTCTGCGGAGGCTTAACCTTTGCGTGTGTCCCCAAAAATAAAATTAAGAAAAAGAGACAGAGAGGCACCAGAAGACACTTGGACAGCGATGGGCCACTCACAGCCCAGAGGGGTCGAACGCCACACTTGCTCCCCAGGTGACGACGCCTCCAAGCCCCCCGCACGCTGCGCATCTTCGGCTGCATCCCCACAATTCCGTACCTGCTCAGCCTCCGTTCGCATTCAGGCCTCACTCGCGTTTTGCTGTGTCCTGTCCGCGGACTTTGGAAACCTCACGTCAGTCTTCTCGGTCTTTGCAATGCAATGCGCGGATGCACTTCACACCGAAAAGCGACCTTCGCCCTGAGTGGCCACCACACCGGGACTCTTCCCCGCCGTTGGGGCTGAATCCGCCTCAGCTACCCCTCCAAAACCTGCTGCGGTCACCACCTCAACCAACATGGATATCACTCCCGTCGTTTTCCCGTACGCCTCTTCGCCTCGCATCGCTCAATAGGATTCGCCACGGCTAGGTCTTCGGTTCCTGAAAAAAGAAGCAAGAAGCACGTTTCCTCTGATCATCCATATGCTTGTTTTGCCATCGTCAATCCTCCTACTCCTCCTCCCGAGGCATGTGGCCTCTCAACCCAACACCAAACGTCAAATCTGCCGACCCTTGCTGCGCGTATGATCGTCACATGATGAAAGCGTGCCAAGGGCGGTGCCGCAAGCGAGGGGTGGCGGCGGCGGCCTGCCCGGAGAGAACCTGACTTCCCGCGTCAATGACAATAATCCTATGTCTGTCGACCATGCTTTGCGTTGCCCAAAACTCAAAATAGTCTGAACTTTTTCAGCAGCACAACGGTAGGGGCACAACTGAAAAAAGTATTCTAGACTGGCCTGCTGCGGGCATCCGTCTTGTCCGCCGTCCCCCGTAAACCTTCTGCCGGTGCCAGGTCGGCCTTGGGTCTCTGCTCTCCCACAGCTGCGAACTGCATCTTTCCCGGCCTCAGCTTCTTTTGAGTTTATGCGGGCCAGCCCGAGGCAAGAAGTGCTCGTGGTATTTCGGCAATGAAGAAAAAGTATCGTGACGATTGTGCGGTTTAACGCGCCAAGGGCGTCGTTCTCTGCCGCCGATGTAGCCAAGATCTTTTTCATCTGTTGATGCGGGAAGTCTTGCATTCCCGTCGGTCGGGGCTGAGCTTCAGAGGTAAAAGATATGAATAGAGAGGCGATCAACGGTAGCTTGTGTCATTTAGATGGGAGCTATGCCCGACTGAGTCAGGTTTCGGACGTCGTCAACTACATGCAACCCTGGCCGCTAGTGAAGTCATTGAATTCATTTACAAAACTCATGATAGAATGGATGCCTTCTGTTGCAAAGCCATGGTGAAGGAATATCACAACAGCGGGTTTAAGCTGGCGGGTTTGGCTCGACCTTGATGGCAGACCAGACCGTAAATTTCGTTCGGAGATGGGTGGGACCATGTGGTTAAACATGTGCCTTTAGCTGGCTTGACGCTCACAGTTCTAATATACTAGTTTCTCAAAGTTGCCGAATTCGTGATACTGCCCAGGAGAAGACTAGCCCGCAGATGATCACCACAAAATGGACGCCTCAACAACAACAACAACCTCAGGGATCAAGACCCGTATCCTCATCATATCAGACACCCACGGCGCAAGCTCCCTCCCAGGCTCCCAACCGCTTCCCCTAGTCGACGTAGCGATCCACTGCGGCGACCTCACCGAAGAATCCAAGCTCGTCGAGTTCCAAAACACCATAACCCTCATGAAGAGCATCGACGCTCCCCTCAAGATCGTGATAGCAGGGAACCACGACTGGACGCTCGACACCCCCATCTTCAAATCCAAAATCGCAGAGATCCCCCCGCCCGTCGACATGGCCCTCGTCCACGCAGAATACGGCACCTTCAACCAGGCCCGCGACCTCCTCCTCTCCTCCGCCACCGACATCACCTTCCTCCAGCACCAAGGCACGCACCGCCTCACCCTGCCCAACGGCGCCCGCCTGACCCTCTACGCGAGCCCCTTCACGCCGTCCACCGAGGACTGGGCGTTCCAATACGACCCCCGCGAGGAGGCGACCCGCCAATGGGATGTCGGCGACGACGTGGACGTCGTCGTCACCCCCGGCCCACCGCACGGCGTGCTGGACCGCACCGCCGGCGGGGAGCGGATCGGCAGCGCCGGGCTCTTCGCGGCGGTACGACGGGCCAAGCCGCGCTTGCACTGCTTCGGGCACGTACATCGGGGCTGGGGCGCGAAGCTCGTGCGCTGGCGGCGCAGCGAGGGGGCCGCGTTGGCTGATGGCTTGGCGGCGGGCGAGGGACAGGGACCTGGACCTGCTGCTGCGTCCCATTTTGCGGATATCGATCACGAGAAGAGCGTTGCTGTTGCCTGGCGGGCTTGACGCCGAGCAGGTTTGACGGGGTGGATGTCATTGCTGAGAAGAGGCGGAAGATGGAGGAGGGGCTGGGGAGGGTACTTTCCTACATCGCACTGCGCCGGCGACGAGCGCCCGTTGGTTCCTGGGGAAGACACACTGTTTGTGAATGCTGCTATCAAGGGAGACGGCGAGCAGCCGCAGCACTTGCCGTGGATCGTCGACATCGAGCTTCCCAAGGCTCCATGACGGGAGGTCTCCCAAGTGTGGCGCAAATGATACAACGGTACAATGCTTAGTACAAGATACACCGGGGACGGAAGGAAACAAAGACAAGCTAAGCTTGCTGTGGTAGTCGCCGGCAGGGGTGGCATGGATATCACGGCATGGGAAGAGCGTTTTTGACGAGCTCGCAAATCGGAAGACACTGACAGAGCAAGGCGTTTGAAATTGGCGAAATTAAGAAGGAGGTTTCGCGGCCGCTGGGGCGAAGGTCCACTGCAATCACGCGGGAGAAACGGGGGGAAACGGCCTAGCGGTGATTTTAGCGACGATATCACGATCATCAAACATGACACACGGCTTTAAAATTGAGTGAGGAGAAAATTGTGGTTCAATTTATCAATCGAAAGAAGAAAGGATTGCGCTTGTGAGAGGTTTGCATGCGAGTAAGACTCGGCCTCACATCCCTAACGCGGGTTTGTCGCCCCCGTTGGCAACGACACGCGGTGTTTGATGATGATGTCTCCTCCAGACTTCCCAACACAATGGGCAGCCCGCAGTCAAACATCCATCCTCATTTCTTTCATCAAACAAATGAGAGGGTGGATTGCAATGCGCAAGGGCCACACAGGGTCTGCTAGGGGTCCCGCTCTTCTACCTTATCTGCCCTAAGACGTCTTGAGATCGATTCCTTTGCATGATCTCCGTCTAGGGTCGCGCTGTTGTCCCACCCTACTGTAATTGCGCTTGCAGGGCACGAAGTGCTAGAATAATGCTTCATAAAAAACTGATGCCTCGGTTGATTGTGTCACAGACTCCCGTCCGTAGGAGACCCGCGCTTCGGAGCATTTTCCCGGAAGATGGGGCCGGCGCCGGTTCGGGATAGTCAGTCGTCAACGACACTGGTGTAAGTCGGCGCCGGGAAGGGACAGGATACCTCTGAAATAGAAAGAACCGCGGCGCCTACTTGCAGTGACAACTTACGCCGTAAAGCAGGAACGAGCACTTGGCGCAAGTATTGTGATTATGCCAGGAAAGACCTGAGCGACTTCTCCTTCTTCTGTGAATTGATGCTACTTTTTGAAGGCAGTCGTGGAGGGCTGCATTATGCCAGATATGGACGAAGTGGTCTTCATCTCTGCCGCACGTCGTGTCCATTGTCGTCCAAAGTCATCCATCATCATTAGCCATCACCCACAATCGTTCATTGTACAGAATACCCCCGGGTTACCCCCGCGAAAGCATTCGTCATGAGCCTCGACAAAGGAAAAGCAGTATTGCATGATGATGACCTCCTCGGTAATTGTAACTTTGAATACAAAGACGCTGAGAACAACGACACGCCTCAAAATTCTGGTTCGACGACCGTCGTGCCAGACGTTACACTTACGTCCCCGAACGAATCTCAGCCACTCATCACGTCAACGCCGTCCAGGCCTAGCGGGAGTTTAAAACTTACTCAGCTCCTAAAATTTGGGCAAAAACTTGGTTTGTGGGCGTGCAGATCCGACCTCAATTTGATCTTTCTCGAGCAGTTGCCTGTCGAACAAAAGACATCTGCCAAGCAGTCAGAGGGAATCGAGGCAGCTGACGAGAAGAACTTCGAAACGATAGTGACGCCGATGGCGCTTTACGTTACAGGGGAGCGCCCACCGGTGTCAGTGGCTTTCATGTATCGGTACACCACTTTTGCGATGTCGAAACACTGTGAATTGTTTGGTATGCCTAAACAGCTCTCAATAAACCGGCAGCTTCAAGCTAATGAGTGACAGACGACGCGAGAGCAAAACACCGTTCTCGGTTGGACCCCGCACAGCATGAGTCCGAAGATGAAGCATACACAGAAAGCTGGAAATCGTGGAACATTAAGCGCCTACGTTCAAGCTACGGTGATTCTGGTCAAAATACTCATCAGGGCTCCTAGGCCCCTGGTCGGATACCAGGATAAGATGCGTCGACATTGACAACCGGGCATCAAGAAGATTCATGACGCAGGTTGGGATTGAGACACGCCGAGGCTTGAAGAGTACCTTGCCCAGAATCCACGATGGCCGGTATCAGGTATGACAAATATGACTGATTGGGCGGGTATGGTGGTCCAAAGGAGCGGAGGGTCTCGTGTGAGCGATACAGGCATGCAGCTGGTGTAAATACTGGATGAGAGCACATGAAAGCGGCGAACGTAGAGAAGAACCAGGGCCTAAAAGCCAAGTAGCGGCACGATTGATAGCGTCAAGAAACATGAAATATGCTCCTACTGTATGCCTTCGTTCCGGCATGATCATGGCTTCCGGGGCAGATACTTTGCCCATGATAGCTCTGCCCGTTATCACTATCATCTCTTCATCCCTACTCGCTATTTGTTCTTATGCTTTTCCTTGTCCCTGTCGTTGCTCTTGTTCCTATCAGGGGTCATCAGCGTCGTCGTCCGTCATCACCGTTCAACACTAGTTCCGGGCTTGAGGGACACAATTATCGCCCGATATTCCCCTTTGCACACGTCAAGAGATGGGTTACGATAACCCGCAGAGGCGACCACTACCTTACGTTCCCGGCCATTAAATTGGATTTGATTGGTCTATGTATTTTTATTTCGATGCTGATGAAACATATCGGGTGCAAGCAAATCCTGAACGAGTCACGGCAACACGGAGGAAGTCAACTACAGTATCGATTCGGTTCAACAACCACCATTCCAGATGGCCGTGGCGCGGCATCCCATTACGACCCTTCCTAATAGTACACCCTGTTTGTCATGACCAGGAGTAGATAAGCAACGAAAATGCAAGTGACATGTGGAAAAAAGTGCAGCTTTTTCCTCCCACCCCCTTCCTGACAGCGCCTTTTTTCGAAAATGATTCCCTCAACGTGGCCCGACTACCTCAGTCTGACTCCTCGTCACTGGTAGCCTCGATGTTGGCCTTGCTGGACTTGGACTTCTTGTCCTTGGACGCGGGCTTGGATGACTCCTCGGCGTCTGGGGCGGCGTCCTCGGCAGCACCGCCGACATCGTGGCCCATGGCGCGCAGCTTCGCGTTGATGGCGGGGACGGCCTTGAGGAGGGCCTCGTACTGCGGGATCGAGAGCGAGATGCCCTTCTTTCCGGGCAGCATGTTGCCGTCCTTTTCGTAGAACTCGCGGATGTTGACCAGGGTTGCCTTGTTATATTGGGAGACACCCACGCGGCGCTTGCCGGAGAGCTTTGAGAGGTGTTAGTGGTGGTTGGTCTCAACATATCTTTGCGCCCGTAGGCAAAGACTTACATCCCAGTACGGGTCTCCATTGTTGTCTTTGCCGCTGCCGAGGTCTTCGGACTTGGAGGTCTTGGTCTTCTTGACGGGCTTGTCCTCGTCAGAGTCGCTGGGCGCGTCGCGCTTGGCGCTGCGTTTGGAACCCTTGGTGAAAGGCATAGCTGAGTCGCGGTTGCAGGATGAATCGGATGTGGGCTTTTGGGATAAACAGAATGAGTGTGCGACTTGATTTGAGGGCAGGCTGATTGGCGCGCGAATCGCAAAGGAGAGTGGATTGCGACAACACCAAAGAATTGGGTGAGATTGACGCTGAATGAGACGGCAGTCACGACAGACGCGTTGCTAAAGTGGTTCCGGCGCGACTTCCGCGCATGACGTCGGACCCCCACGCACGCCAGCACAGGTGCGCGAGCACGTGAGCGGCTTATCTTATCTCAGATATCGATACCCGGACATAAGGTAGGTATCCACTTGCTTGGCTTCCGGGATCGAGGCCGAAGAAATGTCACGACGAGCCAGCCCGGTGCCGTTGTGCGACCTTGATTTTTGATGTGGCTCCTTGGAAAGACGCGATGGGACTGTGGAAGACCGGGATGGATGCGCCAACATCACATGGGAAATGATTCAATGTGACCCTACGCGCGCAGCTGCATGCATACCAGCATTTTCAGCGATACCAATGAGAGAAAAAGGAATCGAGAAAATTTTGAAATTATTGTCCATCTCATTGTATGTATTGTTGTAGCTGCAGACCGGCTGCAAGGGACGCCCGTCTTGTCGTCTCACGTCCAGCGCCCACGAGACGGCCCCTGACCCAGAGACGTCTTGAGATTTGTTTCAACCCCAAATTCTGCGGTCCAACTGCGCCGCCTTCTGTTCCCCAGTATTCTCTCCTATTTTCTGTAGTGTTATCCGGGGAAGAATGGGCTACACAGCATCCTTTCTGCCTGTGCTCGGATAGCCGGTAGCATCCCCTTTCTTGCTTGCTCCATCCCTTGACAGATCATAGCCGGATTCAATCTGGAGGTGGAATCAGAGTGGAAAGACTAGCAAGACACCGCCCAGCGGAAGAAACCCACGATTACCAGTGGACGGGGATTTTTTCTTGCCGGGAGCCGCAGGGGGTGCTGGCACGTCACTAAAATTAGGAGCTTCTGGACCTCCCTCCAGACTGATGGACAGTGGACACACGAGCCAATGTGCCAGTTCTGGTTGGTGCTAATCTGCCCCCTCCACTGGCGCAGCTGGCCCTCGTTGACGACGGGAGTCGACGTCAACACATTTCCCCAATCCCATTTTCGCGCTTAGGCCCCCTAAAACGAGATCTGATTCTTGTGGAAGCAACCGTCCACGCCTCGCTTTCCCTCTCGAAACACGGCCACAAAACCCGTACCTACCTGCGCTTGCACTCGTGGCTGACTTGCAGAAAAAAGAACACGGCCAATCTGTCCTTTTTTTGAGCTTGCACTTACAGCTCTTTCGTCCGTACCATCGACCACTGCAAGCTTGTCAATTTGTTTTTGTTTTTTTTTTCCCTTATACCGCCAAGCAGCTCACCACCACTCCCGCCTGGCTGCTCGACTCGCCCAATGCACGTTTTGCCCTCTAACTCCAGCATCAGGGATGTGAGAGGATAGGGCCTCAGACGAATTCAATAGATCGACGAACTAAGCAAAACATGGACTCGACACCCGCCGCCGAAGTGGATCCACCCGGCGGAGCTCCTGTTGCTGAGAAGGGACAGTCCGCTCCCGAGACAACCTCACCAACCTCCCGTGATCGAGAAACCCGCGATCCAAGAACCACGACCGAAGACAAGCCCACGATCCCCGCCGCCTTCTGCAACGAGCGCCGGCCCCGAGCGCAGTGAACCCGCCCAAGCCGGAGGACGAGGACGATGCGGTGACCAAGGTGCTCCGGTTCCTGTCGACTGCGACACCAGAAACACTCGGCGCCATTGCTGTTGGTCTTGCGGCTTCCACCTACTTTGTCCTCGGCAAGGTTGGACTCGTGCTCATTGGCGCATTCGGCGCGTGGTGACCTTCATCGCATATGAGGCGCGCCACCCAGAAGTCTCCCGGGCCGTCCGGGGTGAGAAAGGCCTCGATGTCCTGGAACGACTGTCCATCACGAGGGTCGCTGTGCCGCCCAGCGACGATGCGGAAGACGAAGAGAGACAGATCCAAGGCTTCGACGATTTCCAGCCCGAGACGCGCGAGGCATTGACCGGTCTGGTGGACGCCGTCATCCGCGACTACGTCAAGTGGTGGTACTCGCCCATCCTGCCGTCCGACCGCTCGTTCCCGCTGTCCTGCCGGAAGCTCCTCAACTCCTTCCTTCTCCGCGTTTCAAACCAGCTATACCGCAAGCGACCCGCCGACTCGTTCCTCGATTTCATGACGAATGCTTCGTCCATGTTCATCGTCTTCCTGTCCGAGCTGTCCTCCGCCTTTACCGAACAACACAACGCTCCCGGCGCATCCGCCGCGGAGGTGGTCTCCAAGTACCTCGAGGAGAACCCAAACTCCAACCTGGCCAACCTCTTAAACCACCCGCAGCAAGCCGCCAAGTTCCGCAATGTGGCAGATGACCTGCTCGGGTACCTCGATCGCTCAGCCCACAACTGCGACCCTGCGCGGGTGTTTCTGCGAGAAATTCTGGCTGGCGTGATACTGGAGATGACTCTGCAGTCGTGCTCGAAGCCGGAGTGGATCAACGGCTGGATCGTCTACCTGCTAGAGGCCGGCGAGCCCGACTTCAGCCAGGCCATTGATGTAGGCATGAAGACGGGGCCTGATGCCGCCGCGGACGCCGCGACGGCTGCAGCCAACAATGCGTTTGTTGATATTGATGGAAACCTCGGCAACATTGCGCTGACCAAGGGAAACCGGAGCTCCCTGGATATGGAACGCGCGCGCCAGAAGGGATCTGCGGCGCATAAGAAGCAACTTAGCAAGGCCGATGAAGAGATGGAAGAGGCCATGGTCGAAATGAAGCGCATGAACGCCCTAATCGCGGAGGAGGAGTCCAGAAGAAAGTCCCGCCAGAGCATCGGAGCAGACCCGTCAGTGCAAATCCCCGAGGGCAAGATTGTTTTTTCGCCAGGGGAGCTGTCTCCTAGGTCACAGTCTTCGGCAGAAAAGCCTTCAACACACACGTCAAATGCTTCCCACGGATCAAACAAGGACGGTAGCCTGCACTCGCCCATCACGCCAAAGTCGAGCGTGGAGGAGTCAAGCAGGAACCCGTCGCCCAAGCATGCCGCTAATGGAAGTACATCATCTCAGTTCACCAGCTTCGACCAGATCGTGCCTCCCGGGAGAGATGATCCGGACTCATCTGATGAAGGCCCTCGCAAGCCTTCCTTGACGCTGCACAATGCCACCGTCATCCTCCACGACGACACCGACAACGAAAAGGCTCGGATCCGAACGAAGCCTACTTGGGACTATCTCGTGCAGATCGAGCCATCATCACACCACTATTCTGGCTGGATGATTGTCAGGCGCTACTCCGATTTCGAGACTTTGCACGAGATCTTGAGGCGGATCGCCACAATTTCTGGCGCGACGGCTTTCACGGAGCAGCATGCGGAGCTTCCCAACTGGAAGTCCCATACCAGAGCATCCCTGCGTGGCGAGTTGGAGCGATATGTGAAGGATGCCTGTTGGTACCAGTCACTCGCCGAGAGCGAAGGAATGAAGCGCTTCCTGGAGAAGGACAATGGCCTCGGCCATGGCCACAGCAACTCCAAGTCAGGTCTGGCATGGGACACTGTCGGCAAGAACATGCTGGATGTTCTGACGATGGGACCCAAAGGTGTTGCTGAGGGAGGAAAGGCTGTTTTCGGTGGTGTGACGGGTGTGTTCAGCAACATCGGATTGGGCGCAAGAAAGAACACGGCCTCGTCTTTGTCAGAGATTCAGACGAGCCAGATCCAGACAAACAACCGCTGGTCAACAGGTACTCCACCAAGGATGGACAGCACCACCAGCTTGAACGCGGCACTCACATCACCTATCGGAAATGGACCCCGGAAGCCTCGGGACAGTCTGGACAGTCAAAGATCGTCGATTGTCTCGACTCAGCCCGGCAAGGTCGCCCCTATGGAAAGGAGGCCCAGCTTCGACCCCCGAGGTGATTCAGAGGCGGACAGCCTGAAGCCTCGATCTGACCGATGGGAGCGGAACACGCCGAGCGCCACGGGTAGTCGCGAGCATAGTAGAGCTTCTAGCCTGGCGCCGCTGCAATCTCCTCCCCTGCGATCGCCGTCGTCGACGAGTCTGGATGTCATGCACATCCAGCATCTTCCCCCACCTCCCGACGAGATGCCGGAGGACTGGGAGTCACCCACTCATGGTGACATGCAGTCAAGGATGAACGAGACAAGCCAGCCGCGCAACAGCACCGGTGCTGCCTCGCCTGGAACCAAGAAGGAGCCAAAACCTGCGCGACAGCATTCTCCGCTGTCGGAGCAGGAAACAAACGTGGCAGTAGAGCTGGTCTTCGCTATTATCAATGAGATGTACACGCTCTCATCGGCCTGGAACATTCGCCGAACACTGCTGGCGGCCGCCAAGTCCTTCCTCCTCCGCCCTGGCAACCCGTCCCTGATTTCCATCCAGAAGATGATGCAGGAGTCGGTCATTGATGCCAACACAAGCGACGCGGGGCTGGCCTACCACCTGCGCACGCTGCGGGAGAACACGATGCCGACCGATGAAGAGAGCGAGCGGCTTGGCCCGCCGAGATGACGGACGAAGAGAAGGAGAAGCTGCGGGTGAAGGCACGCAACCTGCTGATCAGACGGGGTGTCCCGGCTGCTTTGTCGGGCGTCATGGGACAGGCTGCCACGACGGACGCGCTCGGGCGCATCTTTGACAGCCTCCAAATCGAGGAGGTAGCGCGCGGGTTCATCTTTGGCATGATGCTTCAGGCTGTCAGGGTCGTCACCCATTAATTTATTGCCGTCGCGGTGGTGGCGTGGTGTTGCGCCGGGCGCGGGAGGAAAGGCAGCATTTGACATGTACCAACAACAAAACAGCACGGAAGCGAGCAGCGACTCAGACGGCATGTGTAAGATTAGACGACCATTCAAAGAAACATGATCGGAAACGAAACCGGATGCTGGGCAAACCTGGCAGGACTGGGGACGAGAACAAGACTACATATATACATATACTTAATAATTGACGGACGGACATATCACAAGGACATGAACTGCAGCTGGAGATTCGCGATGGACCATGGCGATACAAGTGAAGCTCGACTGCCCTTTTTACACACAGATTTAATCGGCCACAGTGCCGTTGAGTTCCTCTTCGCAACACAATGAGGATTTCATTCCCTGTGTGTTCAGACGAACCAACTCTCAACATCGAACGACATCCCATCCCTCATCTGGTGGAGCTCCACGACTTTTAAGGTCTTGGGTTGCCTTAACAGCACCGTTATTAGTGGATGAAGACAGGACCCTCCTCACGGAAACGATGGCGTAGGGCGGGGTAGTTCGCGCGCTAGAGGTGGGGTGCGGAGCTTGGTTCTTATCTTATCATTCACCCAAACGCCCTCCTCCTCGCCGTCTCGGCCGATGATACCACCATTTGTCATCGATCAACTCCTCTATTCTTCTTGACCATCTTCTCCGTTTCAGTAGCTGCCGATTCTCCAATGGTCCCTCGCTCTTCTGCTCCAATTGAACATAAAGATAAGAGGCACCGAATGAGCTAACACCAGAACATCGACCTCCCCCACCATCATTATTCAACACGGGAACCCGCATCGAATACATCACGACATCTCACCCATACCTCAGCAACAATGGCAGCCGCAGAAGCGACAAAACCCCAGCCGGACCGCGGCATCCGCATCGCCATCGACCGCGGCGGCACCTTCACCGACTGCGTCGGCGAGCTCGCGGGCCGCGAGACCATCATCAAGCTGCTCTCCGAGGACCCGTCCAACTACGCCGACGCGCCGCTCGAGGGCATCCGGCGCATCATGTCGCACTTCCTGGGTCGCGAGATCCCGCGCGGGGAGCCGCTCGACACGGCGCAGATCGACTCCATCCGCATGGGCACGACGGTCGCGACGAACGCGCTGCTGGAGCGCAAGGGCGAGAAGATCGCGCTGGTCGTCACGCGAGGGTTCAGGGACTGTCTGGCGATCGGGAACCAGAGCCGGCCCAAGATTTTCGACTTGGCGATCCGGAAGCCGGATGTGTTGTACGAGACGGTCGTGGAGGTGGAGGAGCGGGTGACGTTGGAGGATTATGCGGAGGATCCGGCGAGGACGGTGACGGAGGTTGAGGTGAGGGCGGGGACAAAGGAGGCGGCGACGGCGGAGGTGGTGAGGGGGACGAGCGGGGAGGCTGTGAGGATATTGAGGAGGCCTGAGGAGGAGGAGGTGAGGAGGGGTTTGCAGGAGGTCTATGACCAAGGGATCCGCAGCGTGGCGGTTTGTCTGATGCATGGGTATACGTTTCCCGACCACGAGGCATTGGTAGGAAGAATCGCAAGGGAGATTGGGTTTAAGCACATCTCGCTAAGCCACGAGTTGATGCCGATGATCAAGTTGGTCTCCCGAGCTACGTCGGTTTGTGCCGACGCGTACCTTACGCCGGCGATAAAGAAATACATTTCCGGCTTCCAGGCAGGCTTCGAGGGTGGTCTGGGGACGAGGAGTGTGCAGAAGGAGGAAGGGGCGAGAGGTGCGAGGTGCGAGTTCATGCAGAGTGACGGCGGTCTGGTGGACGTGGAGAACTTCACTGGGCTGAAGGCCATTTTGTCCGGACCGGCGGGCGGCGTCGTCGGATATGCGATCACGTCGTACGACGAAGAGACCAAGGTTCCTGTGATCGGGTTCGACATGGGCGGTACCAGCACGGATGTGTCGAGATTTGGCGAGGGCAGGTATGAGCACGTCTTCGAAACAACCACCGCTGGAGTCACTATCCAGTCGCCGCAGCTGGACATCAACACGGTAGCGGCAGGAGGCGGCTCGATGCTGTTCTGGAAGAACGGGCTGTTCGTCGTCGGACCGGAATCGGCCGGGGCGCATCCAGGCCCAGCATGCTATCGTAAAGGAGGCCCGGCGACCGTCACCGACGCAAACCTCTACTTGGGCCGCCTGCTGCCCGAGTTCTTCCCCAAGATCTTTGGCGAAAAGGAGGACCAGGGGCTCGATCCCGAGGCCAGCAAGAAGGTCCTCCAAGAGCTGGCGGACCAGGTGAACAAGGAGACCGGTAAGAACATGAGCGTCGACGAGGTGGCGTACGGCTTCCTGACCGTGGCCAACGAGACCATGACGCGACCCATCCGATCAATCACGGAAGCCAAGGGCCACGACTCCTCCAAGCACCGGCTGGCCACCTTTGGTGGCGCCGGCGGGCAGCACGCCGTTGCCATCGCCGAGGCGCTGGGCATCAAGCAGATCCTCATCCACCGGTACTCGTCCGTTCTGTCGGCGTACGGGATGGCCCTGGCCGACGTTGTGGACGAGAGGCAGGAGCCCGACTCCAAGGTGTGGGAGTATCCCGGCAAAGCGGCCGACGAGCTGCGGAGCAAGATGGAGAAGCTCAAGGAGAAGTCGCGGGAGGCGCTCAAGGCGCAGGGCTTCGAGGACAAGGAGATTGTGTTTGAGGAGTACCTCAACATGAGATACCGCGGGACGGAGTCTGCGCTGATGATTATCAAGCCCGAGGGCGGCAAGGACGGCGACGAGTGGGACTTTGGAACGGCGTTTGTCCGCCAGCACCGCTACGAATTTGGGTTTACCTTGGATGAGCGCGACATCATCGTCGACGACGTGCGTGTAAGGGGCATCGGCAAGAGCTTCCGGCATTCCGAGAAGACTGTGGATCAGCAGTTGAAGGTGCTCGAGCGGAAGGATGTCGAGGTAAGCAAGGCGCTGGACCGGCAAAAGGTGTATTTCGAGGAGGGACGGTTGGATACGCCTGTCTACAAGCTCGAGGATCTCAGTACGGGCGAGACTATTAAGGGACCTGCCATGCTGGCGGACGGAACACAAACGATTGTAGTGACCCCGAAAGCCACGGCTCTGATCCTTGATACCCACGTTGTTATTGATATTGAGAAGGAAAGCTCCAAGGATGATGGGTAAGATCCCCTTCTCTTTTCTCTCCAACACGCTTTTGTCATTTCCGTCGCCGACGGTGAACGAGAAGGTAAAGCTCCAAGACAGCAGAACTGACGAATGTATAGAGCCGCTAAGAAGGATGGCGAACGAGACGTCGATCCCATTATGCTAAGTATCTTCGGTCATCGTTTCATGGCCATCGCAGAGCAAATGGGACGTGCTCTTCAAAAGACCAGTGTCAGCACAAACGTAAAGGAACGCCTCGACTTCTCCTGCGCCATTTTTGACGCAGGTGGAGGGCTCGTGGCTAACGCGCCGCATCTCCCCGTTCATCTCGGCTCCATGTCAACTTGCGTGAAGCGCCAAGCCGAAATCTGGAAGGGCGACCTCAAAAAGGGGGACGTCATCATCTCCAACCACCCATCCTACGGCGGCACCCATCTGCCGGACATCACGCTCGTGATGCCTGCATTCAACGAGAAGGGCGACAAAATCCTGTTCTACGCCGCTTCCAGGGCCCATCACGCCGACATTGGCGGTATCACGGCCGGCAGCATGCCGCCGCATTCCAAAGAACTCTACCAGGAAGGCGCGGCGATCAAGAGCGAAAAGCTCGTCAGCGAAGGCCGCTTCGACGAGAAGCGCGTCACGGAGCTGTTGTATAACGAGCCCGCCCAGTATCCCGGCTGCAGTGGCACGCGCTGCTTGGCGGACAACATCAACGACCTCAGGGCGCAGGTCTCAGCCAACCAGAAGGGCATCGCTCTCATCGAGGGGCTCATTGAGGAGTACGGCGAGGAGACGGTGCAGTTTTACATGGTCAATATCCAAAACAACGCCGAGCTCTGCGTGCGGACGCTATTGAAGCAGGTCAGCAAGCGGTTCGAGGGGCGTGATCTGCAGGCTGTCGATTTTATGGACGACGGTAGCCCTATCAGGCTCAAGGTCACGATTGATGCGGATAAGGGCGAGGCCATTTTTGATTTCGAGGGGACTGGGCCGGAGGTCTACGGGAACGTAAACGCCCCCGAGGCCGTGACGTACAGCGCCATCATCTACTGCCTCAGATGCCTCATCTCGGAGGATATTCCCTTGAACCAGGGGTGTCTAAAGCCGATTAACGTCAAGATCCCGCCCAAGTCGCTTCTCTCGCCTTCGGACGGGGCTGCGGTGGTGGGAGGGAATGTGCTCACGAGCCAGCGCGTCACGGATGTCATCTTCAGGGCATTCCAGGCGTGTGCTGCCAGCCAGGGCGACTGCAACAACCTCACGTTTGGTTTCGGGGGTAATCTGACGGGCCAGAAGGAGGTCAAGGGCTTTGGGTATTACGAGACCATCGCGGGTGGCAGCGGCGCTGGGCCCACGTGGGAGGGCACGAGTGGAGTGCATACACATATGACTAACACGCGCATTACAGATTCAGAGGTGTTTGAGAGAAGATATCCCGTTATTTTGAGGGAGTTCTCGCTGAGGAAGGGGAGCGGTGGAGATGGGCAGCATCGGGGAGGCGATGGAGTTGTTAGGGACATTGAGTTCCGCATCCCGGTGCAGGTGTCTATCCTAAGTGAACGTAGGGTCTACCGGCCGTACGGTCTTGCGGGCGGAGAGGACGGCGAGGCAGGGCTGAATGTGTGGGTTAGAAAGGTCGAGAAGGGCAGTTGGGAGAAGAGTCTCAAGAGGCTGAAGGGGGCTGGCCAGCAGGACCAGGAGGAGGTGGAGTATGAGGAGAGAAGGTTCAATCTGGGCGCCAAGAACAGCGCGCCCATGAAGCCTGGAGAGAGGATCATTGTGAACACGCCGGGCGGCGGTGGATGGGGCAAGGTTGGGGAAGCCAAGGGAGTCAAGGCAGGAAGGGATCATACAGAGGCGTGGAGGAAGGGCAGCCATGCTAGTCGGGAGGAAATGGCTTTGCAGGTGTAGATGGGATGACAGATGACATGTTTCTAGATGCGAGACCTTAGAAAGGAGCAGTTGGTGTGCTCATAAGAATATAGGCTTGTTCGGTTGGGGAGGTAGGCTCAATAATATGCATCTTCCACTCAAAGTTGAATCCCGCGAAATCCGCTCGGCGATTGGAATGCCATATCCAGAAAATCCGGTGGGAGAAATTCCACCATGAGTCCGACAACAGCTTGGCTGCTCAGAATTACCATGAAGAGTGCCACCCTGTTGGAAAGTTATGAGACGAAAGAAGCCATTTCTTCGACGGGATGCAGGACGGTGAACCTTGTTAATGTCAATGAAGGAGGGGGCGTGGATGGAAAAATCCCCTGATTTGGGGACCGTAGAGTTTGGCACAGGACGGGACGTTGATCTTGACCCCCATTCTTCGCGGGAGATGTGCAGCGAGAGAGATGGATGATGCCTAGAGGAAGTGTAAATTGTTCGATCGCGAGAAGTGATTGGTATGTGGGGTAGGTTGCTTTGGTTCCTGAGATGTTGGTTCGTATCGGGAATGGTGGCGATGGCGATGATGAGGTGACGGCGCTTGATCCTAGCTTTCACCATCGAGATCATGAGCCTGGAGGGGTTGTCATTCTGCAACTGTATATTAAGCTGTCGTACAGATAGTTTTCGACCTCAGTTATGGACGTATTTGGCGTTGGACCAGCAAGGACTCGGCATGAGCAATCTCTGTGAGGATGACCCGGGGGATTCGCCGGACTCTTCGCCGCCCCCCAAAGAAATATGGCTCCACTCCTCCGAGTCCCGATCCGCCCCCTTTCCGTCTCCGCGGCCGTCAGCCACATCAGGCAGATTATCGTAGCCAGGGGTTTTCAATCTTTTCTCACGGTCAGAGTGTCGAGAAAACTCACTCAGCGGGTGTTTGTCGCTAAGAACGACTTCGTAATAGTCGTCGATCCGACTTCCGACGCCATGGATGATGCCAACTGAGCGATGACTGTCAGCAAAGCTATCCAAAAGAAGGGATACAGTGTGAATGGCTTACAAAGACTGCAGTATAGGTACTTGGATATCACAGGAGCCCATGGCAACACTGCTATTATCTGACCAAACGTCCACTTTTCCCTGTCCCATACTGAGCCTCCCATCTCGTTGAGGATCGCTGTTGCGTTTCTCATGAGGAGTGATGCCAGCAAAACGTTTGACACAAACCAGATAGCACACCAGATGACCGAACCGAACCGCAGGAGCGAGATAAGAAGAGGAAGCTTGCCCGGCCAGTGTTCTAATTTCGATCCCAGACTGCGTCGCAAACGAGGGACGTGACCTAGTTGGTCAATTGACAAGACGACTGTGCTGAACAAGAAGCTGATGAAGTAGTCCGAACCACCCCGGTCTTCGTCCCGAAATGCATCTCTGAAAGCAGACGATCCGTTGTTGTAGCATGTCTGCATGATGTTTCGGCTCCGATTGCCGCACTTGGCTATCGCGCCCAGCGTAATTGGCGCTTCCGAGCCAAGGTTTCGTATCACCATGCCCAGGACGCCCACGGAGAAGGTGAGGAAGAACGTGTACCACCATCTCATCTCTTTTCGTTGTAGTTCCGACTGCATGAGAAGGACGACGAGCGTGTTTCCCGCCGAGTAGATCCGGGCCGCTCGCCAGTCGATGCGGATGACGGGGACCTGGTCGGTCATGAACATGACAATCGTAGCCAGCTGCACTGCTAACGTGAAGAAGGCCTGGGCTTCTTGAAAGTCAATGATGGAGGAATACAAAGCTACCGCAAACCTGGAGGCTCGTAATCGTTCCATTAGATATACCGTGGTAGAGCCGTGTTGTTGTTCCTCGCATCTCTTAAACCGCCCTAATGCAGCTACCGCCTTTACAGGCATTGAGTAGATTGGATCCCGAGGGATCAGTAAAGACAACACAAAAAACCATAAGAGTAATCCTATTTGGATTATGTAGGAAACTGTGACCTGTCATATCATTAGATAAAGTCCTTGCTCAGAAGCCGTGTACTCACACCAGGCCCGGCTATATCAGCTTCCGGTGACCTCACCTGGGAGCATAGCGGCTTCAAGTAGTCCAGAGCACCTTTGAGATTCTCGTCGACCTCGAATGGTTTGTAATAGCTCGTGCTGTCCAGCGCCCAAGCGCCGAACTCGGTTTCCGGTAGACGCCCAAACGTTCCCTTGGTACTTGGCTCTGAGGCGCCAACACAGCTGAGGATCCGCTGGAGAGTTCCAAGACCATCGAACGAGGCCAAGTCCCCAAACTTGAGGAGGCTGTTTGCTTCAGTTGCGGTCGCAGGATCAAGGGTGTAATTGTAGTTTTGTATCAGTAGAGCCGACACGGCTAGAGCGGCGCAGTCATAGATGCCTAGTGGATTGTCGAAAAGAGAGGATTGGCATATTGATATAGTTGATTGATGTACATTTGGATCGTATTCTAACGGCACTGTGACATCCGAAAGATCTGAAGAGTAAAGGTGGTTGATCATTTCAGGCCAAGTGTGCCCCGGTGTAAAGTTGGACACAGTTCGAAGCCCGTGTAAGCTCATTCGAAGCGTACGATTCGAGACCATTTTGGAGACTACAGACTACCGAAAACTCTGGGGATTAGGAACGGGATACCGATTCAATGTATTCTATGACTTATAAAGCTGCTACGAGGCTATTTTTCCGATCTCAATTGAAGTGCTGTGCCACAGCCACGCATCTGCTATTCTAGTCCGAGTGGACTGTAACCTCGCTGCCTACATGCTTGCATTGGCCCCCACGCCAATCAGCTCACATCTTTCTTGTACATCTCCAAGGAGCCTTGTCAATAGGCCGCTAAATATACACCAAACACAACTTTTGGACCAATAGTCTCCTCACGATAGTCAATGCAGCTCTCAGTGAGAGCCTTTCTCGTCTTCCGTTGGCTCTAGCCTTTCCTCGCTATGATCACAGCCACTTCAGCCCAGAGTAAATCTTTCATAGACACCTGCACGTAAACGTCATAACCACAACTATCGGATGTGCTACCACATCGGACATCAAGTTCTCTCTCAGAGGTCAATATGAAAATTTCAGCTTCCGGAACGACTGCCGTTCCGACGGCCGATCATCGCAAAGTTTTGGACTTAGGGGAGCACACAATAATTGACGATAGCCTCGCAACCAACAAGGCCCCTAGCCTTTCGATGTGACTCACGCGGAGATGGCTTCTCAAGGTCCTCGCCAACGAAGAAGCTTGTCTTAGCCACGTAAATAATACACCGCTACTGGCACCGGGCTTCGAGTCCTTTACGCATGGTGGCTCGCAAACATGAGCAGCGTGACCTTCAAGTCAAGCAAGAGCTTCTCTCGACGCATGTCAACTTTCAGTGCCAGGCAATTGAGTTGCTAGACCTTCCCAGTGGAGTTGTTGATCCTGGATCTCTATGGCAGATGCAGAGAGAGGTGGTAACTGGTTGGCAGGGCAGTTGAATAGCCATAGCTTATGCCTGCCATTCTTGTGCTACTCCAGCCACGATGTAGAGTCCGACGCATTTTGAAGGACATTTAGACCCATTCAAAGCGTTGACTTCATCTCATCTGAGTTTAAAAAAAAATACACTAATACGATGGTTGTGCTCAAGTTTGAGCGGACTTCAAGGAGAAAGTGGCAACAGTGAAATTGAAGGAGTCGAAGGCCAGATCAATAATTCCGTAGAAAACGGCAACAGGTTACAACAAATCGATTTTGAACTATTCAACAAACAGAATCATTTGTCAAGGACTTCGAAGTCCAGGCGTGAACTTGTTGATGTGAAAAGTCATTCAGCGCCTTCTGATCCCTGAAACTTGGATGGCTGGCTTTGCAGCCACACTTTCCCGATGTGGACGGATCATTGATCGCACAGAACAATTCAGAGAACGACCAGTTTCCCGAAAAGAAAACAGGTGCCTAGATGGCACCGGAAAGACGGTCCACCGGATTAGCACAGCCTCGGACCATCTCACAACTTTTCTCTTATCGTCTCTGCTCGCGTGGGGAACAGGCGGTCGAGAACCGCCTGGACAACGCTAGTTCAGTTGCCGCGATACCGTCAGATACATAACGATTGACGCAGACCATGTAGATTCTTTAGGGCTGATGTACCTCCAGACCAATGCCGTTTTGTGCATCTAAGCGCACGACGTTTGCACAACTCGAGGGCGGCGCAGGCGCGCGCCTGTCTTAGACGTCGGTTAGCGTTACCGGTTGACCCCAAAGAGCTAAGACAGACTACCGATGTACAGATCAGGCACCACGATACGTTGTTCCACGCCAGTCTGATGGGCTGCTGACGCGACAACTTGTTCTAGCAGTCGATTCCAAAATGAGCTCACGCCTTTTGCTCGTCAGCCCCCTAGAGCCTCCAGGGCATAGTGTTGTGATGCCGGGTCACGTCCAGCCCGTTGGACTGGGTTTTCATCACTTATAGCCTAACAACTTATAACATACGGGTTGTCCCTGGACTAAGTATTTACCTTTGGTATCATCATACTTCTTCACTTCGACAAAGGTTGTCCTCGATCTCTTCCCTCCGATAGTACGCATTACTACTACATGAATCCCAATGAACTTCAAATTACACCTATCCTACGTCCTACCAGCCGCTTCGTAGCCAAACTCCGCCACGTCTCATGCGTCTAGACACCCTATTCGAAAGAGCTGCGCTTTTTGCAGAGCTCGAAAGATCAAGTGCTCGAACGAGACCATTTGCGAAGCTTGCCGCAAACAGAATGTCGACTGTGTATACGACTGGGACTCACGACCAACAAAACCTCGCCCAGTTTCTCGCGATGGCAGTCGAAGGAATAGCAATGCCGATGGAACTATCTCCGTGCCAATGATGCGACGCCAACGATCTTCCACTGCCGGTTCCTCGCGCTCCACATTGTTCCTAGATGATCCCACGTTCTCAGCGGAGAATGGGATGGCCTCATTAGACTGGGAGGGTGTGGCAACTGTCTTGGAAGAAACGTTCCAGGGAAACTTTGGAGGAGATATTGGCCTTGAAATGAAGCCGGAATTTCAACGCAGAGATGCTGCCTTCAGCCATGCACTTCAACGCAACCCATCAGGTCAGGGTGAAAACAGCAATTCCAAATCTTTTCAGAGAGATCCGAAGGTACGAGGTTCAGATACTCTTCAAAGCTCGAAAGCTAACTTTCATGATTCAAGTACACGAGTATTCTTCAGTTCCTCGCCCATGACTTGGTCAGCCTAGTTGTGGACAAGGTCGGAAGTTTAGGATCGACGTTCTTGGAACATGGTGGTGGAAGATTCTATGCGACTGCTCTCTCTAGTGACAGAACCCCGACCATGTTTGATGCAACGTTGCCATGCCCGAGTCCACTGGTAGAATTTGGCACGCGGCAAATCGGACAGCTGGTTGATGTGTGGTACAGCGTTCACCCGCTCTCCTTTCTCGTATCAAAGACTCTCCTCTTAAGGGCACTCAGAGACAGCACCCACGACGAAATTCTCCTTGCCGTCATACTTGCTGACGCCTCCATGTCACTGGGAGACGAAGTTGGCGTGGCAAAGGCCCACACACTTTTGAGTTGGGCGGCTTCTCAACTTCGTGATCGCCCAGTGCCGACTGCAGCCACGCAGCCGGGCATGTCTGGGGATGAAATCTCGCTTCCCAGTCTCTCTACGGCGCAAACCCTCATGCTTCTTGGGTGGAATGCCCTGTGTCAGAAACAAATCCGTCGCGCAACTTGCTACATCGACCTCGCTGGTCGCATAGCTACTGAGATCAAAGAGAGAATCTCCACGTCAGGGGGCTCCTTGGTCACAAGCCGTATCAATGGCATCGATGTCTGCGAAGTGGAAAAAGAGATCGCGGCTTACCTTTACTGGACTACGTACGCTCTCAATCTTTGGATCTCCCTCCAAACACGCACTCTTGTCTCTCAGCTGCAACCCACAACCGCATCATCGATCCTCCTACCCGCCGATGAGTCTTCTTCCGTACTGATGCGGCTCGACGAGATCTCCGACAACTTTTCGACACTCCAGAAGCAGAAGGAAATGATCAAAGACATCTGGCCCTTGGCTCATATCGCTAGCACAGCGGCTTACATCTTCAACATGTATCTCGAAATCGGCTCCCCCGAGAATACGACTGCAGTTTGCCACGAAGCTTCCAGAGTGCTTGCAGAGAATATTTTCGCGGTCAATCTCCAACCCGCGCCCGCTTCTTCGCGATACTTCGTCCTTGCAATCTACCACACCATGTTAATTCATTTACTCTTCGCGTCTACCGCACCGACAGATTCTTTGGTTTTGAATGAGGCGGCCGTCGAACGTTTCCTTCTTTCCGCACAAGAATCAGCCAGTATAATGCTCCAAGTTGGAGAGCATGAAGATCTGATACTTTCTTCTTTGCCAGTGCAGAACAGGAGCAATGTTCCCGATATCTTCTGCCCGACCATGGATGCTTGCGCTCGCGGACTATCTTCAATCTACGCGCAAAAGGCCTCTGGGTCGTGCGCGATGAATCTGCAGATGGACACATACGATGTTCGGCTTGAAGCTCTCGCGTCTCGGCTAGTAGATATCGCCGCTTCAGACTTTGTCCGTGCAGGGACCCAGCTGCGAGTCATCAAGAAGCATCTCAAAGCTGTTTTGAGAGCCTTCGGTGGTGACTTCAAGACTCCAAGCAACGGTGATGGACTTCTAAGTCTCAGTCCCATGCCTATCCGTCCTCAGTCAGCTACCTCATCGACCACATGCTCTCGTCGCAACTCTTTTCTGTCGCACAGTCCGCCTGGCGAGTACATCTCCGCAGCTCCAACAGCTGTAGGATCTGCCCGATCCTCGATGATCGGCGCTATGTCTACGCCAATGATTCCCACATCGTCAGCCGAATCCTATCAGACTCCTTTTCCCGCCTTCAGCAGTCCTGAAACTAGACCGCAAGAATGGCCCGCCCATAACGATTACTTTACGTCCTCCATGAATACCGCAACTTTGGCGCAAGCGTCAGTCGATCTCTCGCTGACGGGCATGATGAATCCTCACGCAGTGGTTCCTGGAGAATGGGATACAAACCAAGTAAGGATGTCTGCTGACATGAATATGGAGTCAGTGAGCATGGGGGCTCATTGGCAGTGGCAGCTAGGTGCTGCGAGTCTGCCTACCGAATCAGTCACGGCAGGGGGCGATGTTGACGATATGTTTTACTACTTCAACAGGTGAAGTGACCTGATTACAAACCTCATTACATGGTGCATCGATGGGAGGAAAGGCATGTCCACGGCGTTTGATAGCATTTGTAGCGTACAATCTTAAGGCATGCTTCGTTCTCATAATCGACCCTTGCTGTCACACCTCAATGATCTCATAGTCTCGCTGTTCCACCATATCTGCCGTTGAGCCGCATTCCATGAGTTGGCGACGATCTGTTATCCCCACCGCCTCTTGCCAGTTGCCGGAACACTGAACCGAAGTAGTGGAACTGCCGTGTATCAGCAGACGTATCCGTGATTCTCCCTAGGGATTGGATGTCACAACCAGCCGCTACCTTTGAGGAATCAGCACCGAAATGGAAATTGTGGCGCTTCCTCCCGCAGGTTGGTCTCACTCTCTGGTATGTCTCAGTCTTCCAGAATGGGCGATGGATCCATCACTCAGGGAACACTAAGGCGGCTGTGAATAATTAGCATGGCATACGGCGCTTATCACGTAAAAGAGGTTGGGGCTCATAAGAATAGTGCATTCAAAAGTGAACGGAGTGGTGTGCTTTTGGATGTTCAGACGATGAACGATAGACCAAATTGTCCAAGCTGTCGGGTCGAATATGAAGCATAGGCTCGAAACCATCAGACTGTCCTGGTCTTAATTCTGGACCAACCTGCAACGCTTGTGAGTTCATCCAAGAGTCTGACCCAGCCCAATATTTCTAAGCAATCACTCATCAATTGTCATAGGCAGAAATAAGCGCGAGGCGCATAATCCAACAGCTCGATCGCCTTTGAGGATCCTGTTCGCTAGCCCGCTAACATGACAAGCCTTTTAGTGACAAACCGGCCACAGCCACCGCCAGGCAACAGAATTCTTGACTCAAACCGTCAGCAATAGAGAAGCATACCCGCAAAGCTTGACCCCTAAGGTCCCCAAAAGTGCTGCGAGGGGAGCAAGCTACTGGAGATATCCGTGGCCAGGCATGATGTCCGGCCACTGTCAGCCACGAGGGAGCAGCCGTAGGCTAAGCTAAGCTTTCGTCTAAATGAGGTTGGGCGTGAACTTGCCATGCGGAGGTCATCCCTCCGCTGTTCAAACAACACTTGTTAACCTGAATACACAGCTTTCATATTGCATAATTATGTAGAAGATTTTGAGGATGTGTGTCAGATCTTTCACGCACTGTCTTACGCTGTAGAGATTCCCATCCTTGTCGTAGCCAATCAAACATCACATCACTACACAAAACCGGTAATTATTTTCCCCGCATGAACACCGACGAAAGCGACGATACTAGGCCTGTTGATCACTTAATCAGACTCGAATATCGATCGTTTTGGTATTTTGGTAGGGCCAGAACATAGCACACGAGAGATCAAAGACTTGGCCATATGGAGCAAAGAATAATTTGGGCGTAGAAGTTACGGGGCCTCTTATGTGTAATACTTCTATCACCGTCCTGGCTATCGTCATCCTTCTCATAGCCCAAACTTAGGACATCTACGATGGTTCTCGCGGAGTCTTCGCTCAAAGTGTCGTTGCGGAATACTCTGTGGTCGCTGCATTCAATTTGAAGCCGGAGATTCCGAATGTGATGACCTCCACAGGCTCCTACACTGTCTGAGGCGGAAAGAGAACGTTTGTGACGTCGTCGTGGCTCAAGATGTCCCCTTGAACAGCACGAAGACGAAGAGAGTATTTGCGTGCGAAGTTAGGCATCGAGCTGGTAAGCAAGGCCCTCAGCTTTTTTGCATGCCGAATAATTGAACGACGTTAGTGAGCATTCGGTCCCAAAGAATCAGTGATGATAACGATGACATACGGACATGACAATAGGGCAAGAGCAACAGAAACGGCAGAAACGGATGTGATGATGCTGCTGCCTGATATGGCGTGTACAGCCGCGGAAGGTAAGGCTTGGGGTAAGTACCAGTTTCTGGCTTCCAAATTGTTTCCAAGTGTGGTCAAAAGGTGCACGGGAAGGATGCAATGGCGCTCTCGATGTGTGACTTCAACAAAGCACTTCCAGCTTCGGGTTCCCGACCAATTGGATGAGTGCATTTATGTCATTCAAAGGAAAAATTCGAAAGAACCTCGGGAATAAGTTGAATTTATGTGTTTAGATCTGTCGAATCGAGAAAACGTCTTAATGCTTTCAGATTGCTTAAGCTTCGGAGATTGAAGGGCGGCTCGTTGGTCCAGCATTGTCCCATTGTACACGAGCCCCGTAGCTCATACACTACGGCAATCCTACCGTCGAGGCTCAACGTCCCTCGTCTCATTGTGTTACCGATGCACAAATACGCCTCACTGTTGTGCATGATGTCGGTACCTTTGAGATACAACCCAGCTGTACCTGTCTCGTACCATACGATGCGCAGCAATTAGCTGCATTTTGTAAGATGCCTCGCTCGCCAGTTCATCCTTTCTGTCCGTAGTAATTTCAACCGATTCATCGTTTTCTGGCCCTTTAGGAATGGCAGAGATGACAACGATAACGGCTAGGATTGTCCCGCGCATATCAACACGCACGTGCTGAGAGACACCTGCCCACCACACAGAGTACACAATGATATGCGATGCTTACCACCGGAGTTCAGGGGAATCCATTCTCAGCTGATTGATTCATACCGGCATATTTTAAGCATACAAAGCTCTATGAATGCTGGTACTTTTAAACAGGTTGAACGTGTTCAGGTCTTAGTGTGCTGACAGTCATGATATCAAATGTTTCGAGTTTTTGAAGAGGATGCGAAAGCGATTGAAGGAGGAACCAGGGTCCAGTGAGGTACGTACTTTGTATCTTGGATAAAGTGGGGGCGGGGTCGGTGTGTCGGTGAAGATAAGATCGGATCCACTAAAATTTTCTCAGGTTCACATTGTCGGCCGCCGCAGCCTTCGCTTTCCACCATTCTCCCACCAGGCCACAGCGAACAAGCGTTACGACGTCTTCGCTGAACAACCCCGATCAGTCGGATTACTTCTTCGGCTTTTCTTTCCAACCAAGAGAACTCAGACTCGTGCACGTCTCACGACCCACAAACGGTTGGCCACACTGTCGACCTGCGAACGAAGCGACCACAGCCGACGTCCGTCTCCGAGACTCCCTACAAAGCCCTCCCTCTGCGGCCAGACCCGCGCGAGCGAGATAATCAAACGAAATGGCGCAAGGCGGCTTGAAGTCATCATCCCGGCCCGCGCCCACGGGCAAGCCCAAGCAGCAGAAGCAGAAGAACACACAGCGAGTGGCGAAGCCTCAGAAGGCCAAGAAGGGCATGGCCGCCGACAAGATGCAGAAGAAGTTCGCGGCGGGTCTTGTAAACCAGACGGAGAAGCTCCTCGGCCAGCGTGCCGGTCACCTTGAGCTGATTGGCCAGGGCAAGAAGGCCAAGAAGGAGGAGAAGGGTCCCAAGGGAGGCAGCCGCAAGTTTGGCTAAGCGGGGAGGGTCATTCGTGGAACGGCGGGAGATCCACGGAACGGAAATCAAGCCGATGATTCAATGGACGATTGAATTATACAGGGTCGCCGAATCACGACCGGAGCTGGGCGTCGCGGAGATGAAAAGGGCCGCCTCTGATGTTTGAGGAGACCAGGGGCGAGCATCACAGCGAACCTGAGAGCCCCGAGACGGTGATGGCCAGATACTAGAGACTGAGGGCACTTCTTTTTGTGAAATAGGATGGGCCGACACTAAAAACAAGATACCCTAATACATGAGCAAGAAAAGTTTCTGATTCATCTCACGCGAGTCTTCCGGGGGAACAGGTTTACCTTTTTGGAGTTGACGCCCGCTTTCCATTTTGAAAACTCTAGATGCCGTCCTTGCCGGCTCGCATCTACCCACGGGAGGTGACAAACGTCAAATGAATCTCAATGGAAAGGAAAGTACCGACACGATGGGTCCCAGCCTTTTATTGTCATTGCAGGACGCGACTCAGCAGAGCATTGGGTTCCTCCGTCTCGAGCAAGTCTCCCACCGGCTATACATTCCCAAAACAGAACATATTGAGACACACCTTGGATGTCGGTAGGAAACCATAGCAATGCTGAAGTACTCATCGGTTCAGTGGAGGCACAGGCAGAGCATTCGGGAAATTTGGTTTAAATTCAGTACCTCAGCTCAGCCTTTGTTACCAACTGTCCTCCGAGTCTCTAAAATATGAACATCATGCGTTCTTTCCCGCGACACCAGTCGGCTGTTTTTAGCTGCGACTTTGGAACCTAAGCACTGTCTATGACCGGCTGTACTACTGACACCTCTATCCTCTCGGACGGAGATGGCTATAGTTCAAGTGTGTATGGGATGTCTCGTTGTAAACCTCGTGTAGTTCTTGAAGCGACGACTCCAGTCGAACGAAGTATATTCTGAAGATATACATGGTAAGCAAGCTACCTAGCTAGCTAGGTAGGTTCATGAAGTATACCTGCAACGAATCATCTACACACCTTCGGTCTCAAACAGAAGACGCGAAGACCTCGGCTTCAGAATTGAAAACAAGGTCATTAGCTGCTATGACTCAAGCACGCCACCCATCACACAGTAGGGGTTCGAATTTGGAAGAAAGCCCAGGGTGAATCTCCAGGTCTTCTGGATTCCTGGAGTGCCATGGAATGAGAGTAATGCCCTGGCCAAGTTCTTTCCAAGTGAGGCGCGCGACCCGACAGCTCTTTCTCGCGGCAACTTCCTGAAGAAGCGGGTGTCTCAATACCAAGCTTCCGATGCATCCAGTTCAGAGTATCTGCCTGACTCCTTTGACCACGAAATATTGCTGGCCATACTCTAGCATTTCATCATTTTCCTCGGGCACGAACCGTAGTCGCGTCAACAAGTGTCGATCTCAGTTGACAACAATCTGTCATGCATCTCATAAGGCCTTCAAGAGACCAAATCACCAACATCAGCCCAAATGAAGTTCAATCACAGCGCGCCATCGGACGACGAAGTTCGGGCAGGCGAGTCGTTGTAGCACTAGTGGGATGCCGTCCTCACGGGCCATTATTAAGCTTCCTGCGAGTCGGACCGGCCAGAGTGTTAAGCTTACAAAACAGCCACATCTCGGCTTTGCACTGCCTCCCGTGATACGTGCGCAGGTGGGTGGGCATTATGAGGAAAGGGTGATACACGGGAGATCATACGGTGACACTAAGCTTCTCTTTTCCCGAGGGGGCCGGAGCTTGAACAATGCTTCTCGCAAGAAACCAAACATAAGAGACCGAGAGATATAGGCAAGGGGGAAAATGGGCGGCTACGGGCGATCTGCACACGAAAGCGGGCACGAATGAGGTGCTGCTGCTGGACACGGTTGCTGGTCAATAATGAAATGTGTTATTGGGGCCTACCGTGCTTCAGATTTTCATCCTGCGCTCAGGGATTGCGACCTGGGGCCTCACGGACATCCGGGTGAGCCATGTCGACCATGGGCCGCTGTGGTCGGGCCGGTGAGGAGGAGAAGAGCCCACGGAATTCGGTTCCCGGCAGCGTCTCGGGCGCAGGATGTTTTGTGAAACCCCTCGGGAGAACAAAAATTGGGTCGGTGAGCGGGCGGCCTCGGTCGTTTTGGGGATCATGTTTATCGGATCTGCACCGGGATCATCTTCCAGGAGTCGAGGAGGACGAATGAGATCCTGTGGCCGCTCCGAAAGAAGCTGAGGGGTCAGTCCATCTCTGTTCCGTAAAGTGCGGCCTCAGAAACACATTATCACAGCGACTGATCGTGAGGCATAACATTCATGTTTCAAAAACACTCGCTTCATAAGCTATTGTACATCACGTTTGTACAAGTCCATGGATGCTCGCTTGCTCGTGACTCCATCTCGCAGGACCGCCTTCTATACACAGATTGTATGCCCGTCATCAAGGTTCATCAAAGGGGAACATGAATGGCTCTAGTTAAGGAAAAGGAGACATGCACGGCCAGCGTGTCACATCAGGTATTGTTGAGCCAAATGAATGATTTCCATACACCCCATCATGCGTCGAACGCGATCCGTATATCCGTACAAATACAATACAGAAGAGAACAAAATTGTACACTGAAACGAAAAGAGCGGGTTTCCCCTCATCAGTAGATGACGGTCACCCTCCTTCTGCGTCGCGTGGGCTTCGCCTCCTGACCCATCATCGGTGGGCCGGGTATGGGGTAGTCCAGGTTGTCCTTGTAGATGTTGAACTTGATTCCGTCGTCGCCAGACTTGTACAGCGCCGTCGCCTTGACACCCTTGGGCTTCTCGGATCCTCCGCCCTGTACATCGAGGTTGACGCACTGCGGGTAATTCTGGGCGCCGCCCTCGCGTCCAGCCTCATGGAGGGCAATCGTCTCGTGGCGCAGAACGTACTGCCCGGGAGCGATGTTGGCCGGGATCGTCATCGTCCATGACTTGTTGTTCGAGAGCATGTCGTCGGAACCCCACTTGCCCGGCGCCTTGGACCCGTCGACGAGGCCGACGGCGTCGATCTTGAAGAACTCGAGATCCTCCTTCTTGACCTTTGCACAGTCGCCGTTACACGGGGCGAGGTAGTCCATCATGGGCCCGTGGTGCGACTCGGGCCAGTCGGTCCAGAAGACGGTCACGTTGGAGCCGGCTGTCACTTTGGCGGCGATAGGAGCGGGCTCAGCGCCGACGTGGCAGATGATGTCGGGGTCTGCGTACTTGTCGACGGCGACGAAGCCGTTGGACAGGTCTTTAGGGATGGACCAGCCAACGACTTGTGGCGGGGGCTTCTTGTACTGCATTTGCGGACTGTAACCCTCGTAGCTGTGTTGTGTTAGTGAACCGTGAGGTTATATGAGAGAGGAACTATCGGGTCCGCGCTTACAAGATTCCATCCGCCATGATACCGTTCACCGTTCCATGAGCACTGACGGCCTGGATGGCTGCTGTGGCCAAGAAGACGTACTTCATGGCAGACATTGTGAAGGACCCTTCGATGGTCTCGCGTATGGCTTCTTTAGTCGATGAGACGTTGGGGAGATGGTTGACTTAGTTTTGCTTTCGCAAATCCTCTTAGAAAACACTAAATTTATCAAAAAAGGATTGTCGTTGATTATATGTTATCCTAGAGAGAGATTCGCGACTGAGTTTGGTTAAGGAGCGTAATAGTCGACCAGCGCGCTATGTTAAGATATTATCAAAGAGTGTGTAAATGCTTCACCCGGAATGCAACGTCGGCAGAAGATGGTGTAGTCCGGAAGACACTTTATTATATCGCAGTTCTAGCCACAGGAGAGAGGAAGGACAAGTCGCGGTTGGGGAGGCATGCCGGCCCCCGATTCATCCGTTCAAACATTCTTCAGCCCCTTTCCACCTTCGTGCGCTGATGTTCGAGCACACCCTCAGAGGAAAGAAGGTGCAAAACATCAGACACAAAAGAGGCGACGATGACCTCAAAACCGAACGCGATCCCATTTCTGATTGGACAAGATCAGATCTTCGCCATCCAGACCATTGGCTCGCAGTATCAGTTGGTCATGTACCCTGTTTCAAGACGGGGGTTATCCAGTCTTCGACTCGGTTTCCCCTTTCCATGGTGTCCGTGCCAGCACCCTCCTCAGCCCCATAGAGTTATCTTCCGACGATATTTCACGTTTTTCTTGTCTGTTGTGGGTAGGAAAGTTTTGTTCCGGCCTTCGGACAGCATGGCTATCCTAGACAAGATCGGGATTCAGACCATTGCAGGCCAAAGACTCACAGTCACCGGCTCTTTCGTCTCAACAACTTCCCAAAGGGGAAGCGGCCTCGGCTACCGCGTTCAGGCTGCTCAGCTTTCCCCAAATTTTCATGCGATAGTCCGATCCCATATTACTTGGGCTGACATTATAGTCAAGGTTTTTGCGACCGTTTCATCCCTCCACAAAGTGTTCATCTCCTCAACCAGAGCCGCAAAGAGCTGATGTGACGTGCTTCTGCGACGTAAGTCTGATGTTTTCCAGCTTCGCTTTCTCATTCAGTGCTCGTATTGCCGAAGATAGTTTCTTCCTGATGGGCTGGCAGTGATGAAAATAGGTATCAGTTGCCATGATGGCGCCTGGGGTTCGCCAAGCAGAAAGGCAAATGCGAATGGCGAATCGCGAAGCTTCCGCCCGCGGCTCACCCACAATTTGCGAGCAGTTCGCATTGATGACGCTGCGACATTCGAGCGCAGTGCAAAGCAGCAGGCTTTTGCGCTCTATGCCGACCGCCACTTGTCGCACACCTCCCCGATGATTTCGCCGAACTTTTCCAGATCATGGATGTTGCTGACTCAAAGCCGATACACATATTATTTGCGATAAATCAAACAACGTTTTTGTTGTCCTCCTAAACTCCTTAACACCGCCAGATAATGTCGAAGTCCAAATCCCGTCGAGGCGGCAGGGCCTTCATCCGAAAGTAAAATCGTCCCGTGTTACAACAGCTCGAAGTCGTCCAACTTGTCGCGGTATTTCATGATGTTCCTCTTCACCTTGCTGCCCACGGTCCAGGTGACAAAGTCCTCCATGCTGCGAGTCACCAGGAATGCCGGGTCGGTGCATGTCTCGGTACCCACACGAACATGGCCCTGCTCGATGAGCTTCGTCGCCGCCTGAACGGTCTCGGCCATCCTGAAAGGCATGATTAGCATTTGCTTTTGCGGATCCAGCAGCAACGTCGGGCTTTTGTACCGAAGTCGAGTCATGACGACCGGGAGACGCCGCCTAGCAAAGGCGCTCACAGTGACGTTGTGCTCGACGGCAGACAGCTTTGATGCGGAAGACAAAACGCCCATGTCGTACAGCTTATCAAGGAGGAGCTTCTCGTGCTTGCGGCGAGCCGCGCTCTCGGGGGGCATGAGACTCAATCTATGCGCCAGTTGACGGATGGACTGCGAAAGTATGTGTTAGTTGTATTCGGGTGGATTTCTCGATTCCGTGTGTTTCGAGTCGGAGCAATCGGTGCCAAACTCACGCCGCATAGCCGGTTGTATTTGTGCTGGTTGTCCTTGTTAGCGGATGTCGACAGTGTGGTGGTCGGGATAATACTCACATAGTCCTCGGGCTTCTGAATCATATATCGGCGTACCTATTACTTGTGTTAGAGTCGGCTGCGAAAGCATCCTTTCCTTGGTTCTGCCATACCACTGCCGCATCTCGGTGATCGCCATCCTATTAGAAATTGTTAGCAATGCGCCTGGATCTATGGTATTCGCGAGCGCAGGCTTGTGTCGGTACCTGTTTGTAGGTGATGAAGTCATGCTTCCGCAGAAGCTTCTGCTCGTGAAACTTGAGCTTGCGGACCATGCTGGGCTGTCGGCGTCGCGTATTCCCAGTATGATTTGCTGGTGATGGTTGGCGGGTTGTCGTAGAGAAAAAGTTCTGGAGCTAAGGTGGGACAAATTCCTTATCGGCGCTTATCGCAGTTGTGGGGCGGAACATCCCGTCCGCCTACCAAAAAAATACCGTGACAGCCTCAACATCCGCGACTGATCACGCCAGTTGGATCAGCCAAATCCGCCCAAAAGTCAATCATGCCGCCGAGACTACCGTCATTCCCGGCCTTCAAGGCCCCGAGCGCCTTCATGGCCCGGATTGCGCGACCTTTCTCCGCTACCCCTGCTGTAGCTGGTTTGTCAATGCCTCCCACTACCCAGAAATGCACGCAGCGCTAACCTCAATAAAGAGCCCAGAAGACCAATCTCGAATACCGACAGCCTCCTGGGCCTCGACGACCAGAAAGCGCCTATCGACCGAGCTAGGACTCTCATGTCGAAGAACCCCCTAGGCGGAGCACGTAACGCTGCTATCCGCCAGCGTACGATGCTTGAATCCCTCAAGAAACAGAAGATTAGCGACGACTACCTCAAGCAGATGCCTCGTCGCTGGCGCAACGGCAACGTCTACGCCCCCCATGACCTTAGCCCTACGGAGATGGACAAGTGGAGGAAGATCCGAAAGCCGGAGGGCGATGTTATCGACATGCTGGGCATCAACCCCAAGGACCACTACAGGGTAAGTCGCATCCCTGCAAACGGGACTTTTCGACGCATATTTCTTCAGAGGCTGACGAAGAATGTAGAACTTTGCCATGATCTCCGAGTTCATGACCACCTTCGGACACATCATGCACTCCAAGGACACTGGATTGCGGGCGGTCAACCACAGGAGGATGACGAAGGCTATCCGCAGAGCCATTGGCATGGGTATCCACCCCAGTGTGCACCACCATCCCGAGATCCTGAAGAAGACGTTCAAGCAAGCATGGAGGTAAAGATGTGGTGGCTGTATGGAAGGCGGGGAAAGTGGACGTGTCTACCTTAGGACCAACAGGGGTAACTCCACCCCGTGTATGAATTGTACAACCTCGGCGTCTATTATATTTGTACAGATACAAGAAGCTTTTCTAGCATTTTTGTACAGATCATGCCTTCAGCACCCGCTGCAGCTTGAATTTCTTCAACTTTTCCGCCGTGATGTAGTAGCGCTTCTTCTCCACCTCCGCCCATTCCTCGGGGAACTGCTTTTTGGCCCACGCCTCAAAATCTCTTTGTAGTCCTTGCCCAGGTAACGCGTTAAAAGGGATGCCCAAACTGTATGGATGTCAGCTGCCTGTATCGCACTCGAACGGTTCAAGGCACAACTTACGTCATCGCTTCAGGCCCATATCCAACAGCTCGTTTCATCGTTCTGATCGTGCTCTGCACCTCTTGAAGATTCCCGTTGCCCGCAAGACCACCGCAATAAGCGGCAAATACCGACGGAGGAACATCAATCTCCATCTTTTCGATTTTGTTCCAAATGTCCCTGGCAATCTGATCCCCAAAGGCTTTGATTTCGCAGAGCGAGAACACGATCTCGAGACTGTTGTATGATGGGCCCTCGGCCGAACGAACGATATCTTGCCAGAAATCGAGCCCGATGCTCGGTCGTTTGCAAGCTCCGTATGCAATCATCAACGCGTTGTACATCTTCGTTGTTGGTTGGATGGTGGTGTCCATCTTTAACATGTTGTGGGCTAGCTTCAAGCTGTCCAAGTCTGGACATCTGCCAATGCCCTCAAAAAACCTAATGTAGGCGTCGCTGGCCGGGTGGAAGTCGGGGTTAACGTGTTGCCTCATGTGTCCAAACACATGGACCGCCATGTCGGGACGGTTGCGGGCGAGGAACGCATCCATCAGCTCAAGGCGACTCTCAATGCTAGTCTCCTGGAAGAATTGCCTAAGGATTGAGTACGCATCCCACACTCTCGCCGTGCTGTTTTTGCTATCCAGACAATACCCAACAAAGGCGTCCCTAATGGACTGTCTTTGCTCGTTGCTGTGTTGGAATACGTTCAGCGACAGTGTGTCGATGACCTCGAACTGTTGGTCGTTCTTCAGGAAGACTGTACACAGTGCAACCACCGTATCAGGGTCAAGTGTTACGATGCGCTCCTCGAGAATGTCCGAAATCTCACGAATGGATTTCAAATCTGGTGTCGGTTGGTGGCAAAGAGCCTGGAGATACTTGTTGATCAACGGCAGATCCTCGTCTCCCTCTAGTTCGGCTTTCGGGAGCTGCATGTACGCAGTTCTTGCACCAGATAAGTCCTTTGCCCTGATCTTGAAGTCCATTTGGAGGAGGTATGTCTTGCCGTTAAGGCGGATACCGAGCTCGGAAGCAAAGGCGACCAGCCGTTCTGCCAAGTAAGGGTCATTCTTTTCGGTAGCGACTTCGAGAAGACCATTGATAGTATCAGTATCCGGTGATTTGGTGGTATCTTCGGGGTTGTGGCGGGCGACAACCTCAAACATGCCTTTCAGGTCATCGAGCCTCTTGCCCATGGAAAGCACTGCCCACTGGTATATAACATCCCAGTGTTCCTTGCTTGGATTCGAGTCCACAAGCTTTTTAAAGATCGGCGTCGTCCAGCCCTTCTGCTCAGTCCTGACGGAAAACTGTAGCAGTTCCTTGTAAGTCCTGGCGGTTGGACGCTCTTCGTTGTGTATTGGCCGCAAGAACCACTTCTTCGTTTCCAAGACATTGTTCTTCTTTGCAAAGAACACTGTCAAAGCCTCATGGACACTTGACGTGAATGGGACACCAAGGGTCTCTGATTTCGCGACAGCGTCGACGAGTTCTGACTCGCGCCCCTCCTCTGCCAGGCCTTGGAAGACATTAACCCAGAGATTCTGAGCCGCTGGTCTCCCTGCCACTGGAAGCTGACTCCAGTACTCTTCCAAGACAACGAGGCCTTCCTTGGAGGCCCCAAATAGCGTTAAAGCGACGAGAAAAGATTCGAAGTCCTCTGCCGAGCCAGGGTCCATCGGATCCTGCGCCCTTTCCACCTTAATTGCCTCGTATAGTTGCCGTGAAAACTCCAGATGCTCTTTTGTGTCCTCCTTCGGCTGTTTCAGCAACGCCTCGCGCGCAGAAACGAGCTCCGCCAGCGTAAGTCCGGCGCCCGGCTCATCGTCCTTATTTTCCAACAGGTATTGCAGCAAATTTCTGCAATGTAGGGCTTGTGTGCTGTTGACGACCACGTTGAACCGCAGCTTGTAGACGAAGAGCTCCCGGAAGGCTTCGACCAATTCTGTCCTCGACGGTGGCCGCACACTCTCCAGCAGGCGATTCCTCCACGTCAACACCGTTGTCCAACCCGGCTCGTACTCGGGCTTCTTGATCTGTCGCGGCGGCTTCTGAAGGATGCCGAAGAAAGTCCTCCGCGGGGCTCGTCGGGAAAGCGATATCGTTGATGCTACCGGTAGCTGGGCATGGCGACATGTCGGGCGCGAGAGAATCGAGCAGGCGGGGACGCAACCCCTCGGTACGACGACCCGTCGAGAGACATGGCGGGCAATTTGCGCCCTCATGATGTGGGTTTAATACTTGAATTGAGGGGTCCTGAGAACTCAATTAGTCGATGTGATTGGCATTCGCAGTCGTGTGACTACATACCTTGGCATTTTCAGACCGAACTATACAATTTGCGGCATCTGGGGAAGCTCAATGCCCGCAGTAGAAGCTCTCAGAGATTTGCGACTAGGAATTGGACACTGGAGCTTTCGGGGCATCGAAATCGCGGCCAGCTCCCACCAAAATGCGACCCGCGCGGACGGATGAGGCCGATAATTAACCGAGCTTAGTCATCACGTCATCAATAACTGTATCCTGCCAACGGCTTCTTCGGGTTCAGCTCACGCATCTTTACTTTCCTTAAATCGATCGTCATTTCCTCAATCCTCGGGAACGAGCAGTTTCACGACGACGAACATCTCATGCAGTTCAAAGGAAGTGCACAAGAGGTTGATGCGATGCAACTTTCGATCGCAGCGCCCATCATGTCACCAGCCAATCACAATGCACTCATTACTGTGTACCCGCGATCCACCACATCTCTCCCCACACACTCAACTTCCGAGAGAGTCGGCACTCAAGATGGCGATGACGACAATGGGGTAAATCAGCTCTGTTAGAACTTGGAAATATGTCGAGTCTGATCTAACCCAAAAATTTGGCTGAAGCTTGCGATTCGAAACGAGTGGTTCGTGACTTTCAGAGTTGCCGCCTAAGCCAAAGCAAGTTTCAATTGGATAGACAATCGGCTCAGACTGTCTATGACGCTATTACAACTCTTCGCGCAACCACCATCCGTCGTCGAAGGCCTAAGGGCATAAAGGCCGTTTTATGTTCTTGACGACACGGAATCTGGGAACCAAAGTGACCGACATTCTATTCTTGAGATGGAACATTCCAGGGGCTGTCATGAAGCCCAAGCATCATGCAATTACGCTGGCGGTTGCGCATTCCCAGCAGTTCATGGCGCTTGGCACCTCGGCATCAAGTGATCATTTTCATCGTCCCAAGCGCCCGGTGGCATAAAGCACAAACGCGCTCAGACATCTCCAGCAGCCAGTGCGACATCCGCGGTATAGGTCCAGATGACTGATCATTAGACCTCGCAGGCGCACTCGACAGTGATGGACTGGTCAATCGCTTCTACTTGCGCCCAAAGTTCTCCTTTAGCCATCGATTGTTCCTTATTCGAAAAACACTTTTGCAAGTACTATTCATTCTGCAGCTGCCACAGTCTGCGGAACAGAGAACATTTCGTCATTTCAGTGGGTATTCCAGTTCTGGCTCATACGGTCTTATACTCACTGCTTGTAGTGTTTGACGAAGAAGTCTGAAAAGAAAAGCGTCGCTTTTATCCCGCTGCGGAATTGTTCGCGCCGGAGCCGACCGGCAGGATAAATCCTTCCGACCGATCTTTCCAGGAGGACAGTTGACCACCATTATCCCGTTCCTTTGAGGAAGCACCAAGCTGTTGGCCTCGTACTGCAAGGGTATCGCGCTACACGTCCCAACTTTTTGAGATCATGCCATGGGGTCACAAAATCAGCAACTTCATAGCAGACGGCAAGCCAGTAGCCGCGATCCCAGTTGCTACTTTTGCTGCTGCTGGTGTTGTTGGATAGTCATCTGCTGCTGTCTGATAATCACCGGCTGCATCGCTGTGCTCTTCTCCGCTTTGCCCGTGGCCGGCCCGGAGCTGCAGATCCCTTAGACCATGGCGCAAGCCATCGGTCCAGTATCTCCATCCACGATCATTACACAGCCCACGTTGGTCCATGATGGATCTTCATGTTGTGATCCATTGGATCCTTACCACGGCTCAATGAAGCAGCCAGAGTTGGATAGCATCAGAGACGATATAAAACAAAGCGAGACAAGGTGCGGCTAAGCTGTCAGTCAACATCAACAGCTTCACTTTCCAGCACCCACCTGTTCAAAGCTCTTTTGCACAACTTGGAGCCCATCGTTCGAACATGTCCGCCGGCGACACAACGTCTTAGACAGCTTTGTGCCTGACTTCTATCGGCAGTCGCCTCGGGCCGAGTAAGCAACTTATCCCACGTCCTGGACCTGGAGATTTTGGTTTGTGTCCATGCCACAGGCCTGCTCCCACTCGACCAAAAGCTTCGCGACCTTGGCGTCTTCAATATCTCGTCCCGTCTTCCAGCTGCTCTCGGTGTCGGTGTTGTCGGCGAAGTTGTCGAACACGGCCCTCAACCTTCGAATACCCCAGTGCCAGCTTCTTATCCTGCCGTTGGGACCAAAGTCCTCTTGCAAGGCAACTTGCGCTGCCCTCACGCTGGTGGCCTAGCCTTCTTCGTTCTCGCCAATGCCGAAGATCTGATACCTGTTCCTGAGACGATCTCCGTTGTCGAGGCTGCGACCTTGGGTACCAATTCCTTCACTGCGGCTCTTTCTCTGTTCCGCCAATCTGGCCTTGATCTCCCCTTTCCCGGCACGGTCCCAACCTTCGACTACCGTAACGCTCACGTGATTGTCCTCGGCGCCGGTACTTCTGTCGGGTCTCTCATCGTTCGGCTTGCATCCATTGCTGGCATCGGAACCATCGTAACCACCTCTTCAGAGTCGTCTTTTGCCCCTCTTCGGGCTTTGAGTGCAACGCATGTCGTCGACCGGTCGTCCTCTTCCATTGCCGCCACAGCCCAGTCCATCTTAGGGTCTTCCATCATCAATGTCGTCGAGGCTTATGCGTCTGGTCGTCCAACTCTCGCTATCTCTCTCTTCGAAGTGTCCGGTCCTTCAGGGTCCATCGTCATATTGGCATCCTCCACTGGCGCCGACACCGCCGCCCTGGCCGATAAGGGCATCTCCTTGCGCAACGTCTACGGCTCTTTCGAATCTCATCCAGTCCTGTTCCAACTGTGGGCCGCCGCCCTGCCGAAGTGGTTGTCGACTGGCGACATTGTTGTTCTCCCCCCCATAGAGTAACCCGAGGTCTTAGCCCCCAAGCCGTCAACACCGCACTTGATGACATTGGGAAGGGCGGGGGGATAAGGTATGTCGTCAAGGTCCATGTGGATGATGGATATGACGACGATGGGAAGGAGGCATGGGATATATAGACGAGAGGGAAGGGGACGACAGGGCCCCCGAGGGATATGGGGCGATGGGCAAGAAGAGGCACAGCAAGGACTAGGAAGCATGCCGCCTGCGCGGGGGGTGTTGTACAAAGATCCGTCACAGTCCGGACGATCTTGTCCCATCATCGCCTAACCCACCCTCCATCATCCGATGTGACGACGGCTCAGAGCTAGTGCGAACATATCCCTCGCCCGTCGGTCAACAACACTTCAGCTCATACCCGAGAAGAGGTTGACCACCCCCTCCCCCCGGACGAGAGACACAGAACGGAAGGAAGGCAAACCCTGGCCAGGAAAGAGAAACGGCATGAGATGAACAGAGGAGGGAAGAAAAAAGCCAAGAAGGACGGAAAGAAAGAAAGATCATCGACTCACCGCAATATAGCACACTACAGTTACCTGCCGCACCCCAGTAACCATGGTATTTCCTAGTCTCTTCTCTGCTCTCATTCGTCCAGAGTTGCTAGTGATTCGAAAGTTGGTTCCAAACTTGCATTGGGAAGCTCTTAGCTCCGCTCCTCGTCTACCCCTCTTTCTCTCTGGACCACCGTCCTCCATGCCATCCTCACATCTCTGCTCTTCCAACTCTCCAGAGCGCAGAGCGACGTGGAAGAGTACGCCAGCAAATCCTGAATCTCTACCCATCTCCGGATTCGTCTTTACGCGCAGAGTCCGCGCGGCGCTGGTGATCACGGGGGACGCGTAGTCGGCGTTCTGTATGGTTGAAGGAGTCCTTATTTCGTCTGGTTAAGAAATTTCTGGACAAGTGGGTGTGGGAGGACGGCTCCTGAGGCGTTCACGTCTGCGTTTCAGAACTGCAAGTGCAGCTCGCGGCGACTGGCTGCTGTCAACTGGCAGGGCGCGCACCCATCTTCCCATTCCCTTTTCCCCAGTCGTTCTCTCAGAAGCACAGCGGGAAGGAGGCGGTAAGCACTGGCGTCTGGCGTTGCCCGATTGTGCCTGTTAGAAAGACCAACGGCCTATCCAGTGATAGGGTCTCAGGTTGACGTCGTTCTTGCGTAAGGCCCGCCCTTCATCATCGCGGACTTGCTGCTACTGCTGCTGCCAGAGAGCCATTGTTGTAGGGATGGTGAAGCACAGAGAAGAAAAGAAGATGGAAAGAGATACGGACAAGAGACAGACACACAAGAAAAAGAGCCGGAGGCTAGCTCCCCAGGGGGGGTGCAGACCAAAGAGAAGGAGAAACCCAAGAGAGACGAAAGGGGAACGGACTAGGGCCTAGCCTGCCATCCGAACATCGTCCTGATGTCGGTGATCCGTGGGACATTGATCGACGGTTGACAGGTTTTCGCCCGTGCGCCGTTCGACATTTCTCACAACGACACCAGAATCGCAGACGTTCGGGTACGGACTTGCTAAAACATCACCGAAGTGTGTCGACAGGGCAACCGAAAGGACCGGTCTCCCGCACGCCAAGTAACGCAACTACCGGACCAAATTCTAAACAATAATAGAGACGAAAGCAAGTCTAATTTGGCAAAAACCCTGGAAAAGAAGCGACAAACACCGAAAGATGCTGCGCCGGATCGGACTGGCTTACTTGCATCTAAGCCATGCTCTCTCTCCTTTATGAGGCTGAACGAACCCGAAGCTGTGTGCCTGTCTTTGATGTCCGTGGGGGAAGGGCAGATATGACGGGGGTTGAGAGTTTCTGTCAGTTTCGACAAAGTTGCAGTTGACAACAGAGACAGACGGCAAGAGCAAGACACTAAGACACTACAACCTGCAGCTAGCCGCAGTCGACAACCTCAGCTGCAGGAGCATATGGCATCCCATGGCATGACCACGTCCTCCGGAGCGCCGCACCGGTTTGTCTACTGCTCACTTACACGCCTTCTCTGCGTGGTCGGGCGTCCCCGCGAATGTCTTCCTTCCCGGCGTGAAGCAGATCAGCGGCAGGTACGAGGTTTGGCAAGCAGGGCGAGACAAGGATTCTTTCCCGCCCAGTAAGCACATGTGCGAGGGCAGATTCCCAAGGTGTGGCATGGCTGAATGGGGTACGGGATCGTCAGGCGAAGAAGAAGAAGAAGCAACACCGCGGGATGGCGATGCCGCTGCCGAGCTTTCATGGTTTGTGATCCCACGGTGCTTCACTCACAGACAGAGCTGCTCCATCTGGGTGAACATGTCCCGGACAACTAGCTGACCGGCATATAGCAAACATGCGTCTTCGGACACGAAGGCGATGGGATGGACCCGACGGGAGAATCCAGAGACAGAGATGGGCAGGTTTAGGATAGCCTCAGGTGCCACAATCAACCGGGTTCCGCTCCGCGAGATGAGGTGATCAACACCCCCAACATCCATCCAGTCCTTGTCCCATCAAGGAACAACGGCCGAAGGATACCTCGCACGACGCAATGCAACTCGATTTTTGACTCAGTTCCCAAGGGGCAACAGCAGCAGCAGCAGCAGCAGCATCAAGTCCGGACTCATCCTTCCAGCAGCCAGGGTTCGACGAGACGACGTCGGACATGTCGCTGCTTAGCATCACCGACGTCCGTCGAACCTCGAAGCACCGGTCCCGCCGATTCGATGGAACGAACCAATCCCAACCTGTACCCAACACGTTACCCAAGAGAGTGGCCTTCCCCCTTTTCATCGCATCCTGTAATCACCGACCACCGACACCGTCGTCCGGCCTTTTCTTGCGATGGAATACATACTACAAACATGTAAGAAACAAAAATCAGACCGCCGCAAGCTCGCATGAAGTCCGTCCGGAACGGCGCCAAACCCGTATAGGACAGGGCCCGTCGTCGGTGTTGCGGCTACTCTGCCGCGCTTCACACTCGACAATCAGCACCTTATCAAGACGCTACTGGGGCCCTGGGTTCCGCGACTAGGAACAGCAAGCATCGCGCCGGATATCGTTTCTTTTCTCCTCCCCCCCCCCCCGTCTCTCCTATCAACAGCAAACCATCTGTTTAACCGGACGCCATAGACGTAGTTCCCGGCGGGAAGTTATCCCAATGTCTTGTCCAGGCCCCCGTTCTAAAGGAACGACCTTTGGTTCTGCGGCCCCTTCAGTATGCAGCCGTCGTACATGCCCCCGTCCGCCGAAGGATGACATCGGAGGCTGTCTTCCAAGGGCGAGGCTGATGAGCTGAAAAGAAGCAGGGGGAGGACGACAATGGGACGGTACACCGTTCGAGTGCATGTAGGGCGGCGGCGCGCTGCGCAGAATCGAGGCGGAGGGGATGCACAATCGGTCGCCGATGGATGCACAAAGACAGATCCAATCTATGGGGTGATCGGCCGCTGTGTTCGGGTCGTCCAGTTCTATCGAATGTCTTTTTTTCGCTCTCTCTGGTCTCTGGGGGACTTTGGTATTGCATCTAGGCCAAAGGGTCCCGGACGGACGACTGTTCGCACTTGCGTGGCGCCGGTAAGGGGGTGTGGCCGCAAGCGCAACGACCCTTAGTTGGGGGTCCGAAGATGCCAACTCCGTCGTCCGGGGGACTACCACGGACTGTCCGAATCACACTCGACCGAACCAGAAACCTCCCTTGATCTACAAGGCCAAGAGCAACTTTCTACAGTCTCTAAAATTCTTTTGTTCGTCTTGCAGGACCGAAGAATTTCTTTCGATTAACCCCCAAGTGCCGGTAGCCAGAGAGGGAAGGCAATCATCAAGCCTTGCTTGACGTCGAGGTTCCAGAATTCTCTCCGGCCCCTTTCGGGCATCTCGAGAGAACCTCACACTCGACAGGGACAGTAAGAAATCGAACGATGGGATCATCTCTGAAATGAACCGTCGTGTCGGTATCGGTCGGTCGTCGGGTCTTCGGTGATTCAACACTTTGCCCTGACAGCAACGAATGATCCAAAGACGAAAAAGACAACCCCAGGGAAATCGTGCATTCAGCCCTGTGGCACGACAACCCTCATCGTCGCTCGGACGACAGAACCATAAGCGCGCTCTGCCCAGGAAGCACTCGCATCCTCTCGCTCCCCGACTCCTCTGATGGCTTTGACGTTGGGCAGAGGAAACAGATGACAAGCGGGACGTAGACCTGGGGTTCGAAGCTGGTCCCTCCTCGCTCCGCCATTGAACTACAACGGGTCGAGCAGCAATACCAAGATAGCAACGAGCCACTGTGACGATGACTACATTGACGTTGTCACGCGAGGCTTTGAGGCTGACAACTCAAGCCAGAATACAGCCGTACTGGAATGAAGATGACCCAATCGTGGAACCGAGGGATACAATCTCACTCCCAACCGAGCTGCATAATCTGGGGCGCTGGTTACACCTGTAGTGCTGCGGCGTCTGTTGCACGATGCCGGCCTCGGCCGAGCGACGACACCTTGCAGATACGCCGCGCGCTTGGCTATCCTGCGCCGCTCTTCCGCCCTCCCTATGCGAGGACACATCTTACCGTCCCAAAGGGCATTGGGCAAACGACCGAGCAGGAAGGAAGCACTTCGCGACGCGAACAGGCACCGAGGTGGGCGAAATGGCGGACGAAGAGACGAGATGCAAGACAAGACAGGTCGATTACATCAACGTACATCGCTTGAAAGGGGGGAGGCGGGTTAGGCAAGGCAGCCTTACAGCTTCCCCGCCGCCGTACCGTCAGACGAAGAGACATTCGCTGCTTGGCGGCCGACCGCCCTAGATGCACTTCCCGCGCGGGACGATACGAGAATAGCCCGGTCTTAGCCCAGGCACAACGACAGACTCCATCGTCAGAATCCCACCAGGTACAGACACCCAGTCTACGTGCGCTGATTGGACGGAATATTCGACAGCAAAAGATCATCCTACAATTGGGCCAATGAGTCCGAGTTGCCATATTGAGACGTTAAAAACGATCCCCGATCCTTCAGTCGATAAGCTTATCATCGAAGGATCATCGAACCGGTCCAGCTGTGTCCAAAATCTGCCCAAAAAGGGCATTACAGCCCGACAATAAGTGGCCGCAACAACACAAATTTACCAATCGCCAATCCCTCTCGCTGCCTCGCAAAGCCATCCAAGTCGTCATTGCTTATTCTACATGACCGGCCGAGGTGGTCAGCCCAAGACAGCTGGGCGGGCGGCGGGCGGGAAGGGCCTGTCTCACCGAGATGCGGACGAGTAGGATGCTCCCCCCGTCAAGACTTATGCACGCAAGTCTCGGGAATGCGAGGCGTAGATCTCAGGATTCCCGGCAATGCGGGCCTCGGTATTAAGCCCCGGCGGGTTTCGTTTGTTTTTTTTGGTGGTGAGCTTGTTTGACTTTGCCCAGCTGCCAAGTTTCTGTCACACAACTTTGTGCATACACAAAAGTAAGCAATGCAAGCCAGAAAACGAGATAAACAGCCCGGTGGGATTGCGGCAGAGTGGGTTGTAAGACCTCGGCCGTCCGGCGCAGGTGTCGGTTGTCACACACAAGACACTGTCACAACCTGTCTTGTTTGATGACAGACATTGACAGGAGTCAAGAGTAGAGTTATGGCGTCAGGTTTCTCCTTGACACTACCCCAATAGGCAACCTGCCTTTGCAACGCCCATTGCCACCGTATCATGTGCCGTCGCTGATGGCAGCATTGTCGTCTTGGGATGGCAGGCTGTCCATTCCCGCGTCTTCCCGCACTCGCATGGAGACGTCAAAAAGGGGCAGACAATTCGTCGATGTCACCTGTTGAAGGGGCCAACCTTGACAGGCACGAGCCGAGTACGCGCGCCTTTTGTTTGACGTGACACCGTATCGTGGTCAAATCGAAGCCAAATGATGTAGCCTTTCGATCTCAAACCATCGCGATGTCTTCTCACGTAATTGGAACGCGATGCATGAGTAGTTCAGAGGTAGTTGAGTGTTTGCAGATATCTCATGGGCCGGTCGTTTAAAGTTGGCAACGCTACTGTGGGCGTCGGTACTCTCGGACTAGGACCGAACTTTTGTTCAGTCTGTCCAGCGGCAATATGCAGGAACGTTTGGTTTGCAATATTGCTTCAAGATCGGAACGCTTGACTTAAGTGCTTGCATAGACGTCAAAAGCTGAACCTGTCGGGCGTGCGCTGACAACATCGAGACGACATCGTCAGTGATGTTTATCGACTCATGCACCGCACGCTCGCTGACTCCTACAAGGCAGCAGTAGGCGAGGGCCGGGGCGTATTCGTACGTATCTTGATACGCTTTTGCAAGACGTAGCGGAATGCTCCCGTTGGGGGCCTGATGGCAGGGATGGATGCACGTTGTTTCGTTTCAACTGAAGTCTTTGCATGGTTGCATCTGATCCGTGCCCCCCCTTGTGCCTTCCAAAGTATTCCCCTGCTAGGAAGGTGAGCAGACAACTCAGCCTTCAACAGCCTACAAGGTGTTTCGACATCTCTCTCAATTACCTGGTACGGCCTGTTACTGCATCGTGCTCGTAACTCCAGACAGCGACAGTGGCGGCTGTCACAACTGTCTGCTGCCCTGCCAACATCCTGATGGTGTTCAGCTGTCTTGTCTGGGAAATCGATTGACAGAAACGGAAGAAAGTGTCTGAGCGACCCTAATATGAACCGTTTGTTGCCTTTTTGGGCATCGAAGCATGGGACAGAGTGCTTCGTGAGTCTGGCTTAACCATGGCAAGGCTAAGCCGAAGAGATCGGCAGGCTCGGTAAAGTGGATTGCGCTGTACGAGGTGCTACCGCCAGGTGGAAGTGCCTTAGCCGGAGGCTCGAGCAGTTGACGATGCATTTAGCTGAGTTAGACCACAACCTGACACAACCGCCGGGTGGCTGACGGTGAAATGTGATTTAGTATGTGCTAAGTGGGTTGGCGATGTGGCTGCAAGGTATTTCAAACTGAGGCTCCGCAAACAAAGGTAACGCCGGCTCTCATCGGCTCGGTCGGTGGCAGCGGCCGCTCCAGACGCAACAATAGCGGGTTTGCAGATCGGCGCCGGGCGGTGACTAGGCGTCAGGGTACACAAGTTCCCGTCGATAGCTTGGGGATAGATGAGGCCGTTATACTTGGGTGGATCATTTCGACATCGGGGTGGACTCGCCGGTTTGCATGCCGATAAATGCGAGGTCCCTCAGTAAATGACACTCGGCCGCCGGATCAGCGGATTGCAGCACGACTAAGCCATACTGACAGGGGATCAGTTGTAAGAGATGCGACGAAAATGACGACCCTGCGGTAGATAGCGCAAAAGGCTGGAAGGACTGCCAATTGGGTGTGACGGTGGCTGTCAACGACTAGACGAAGACTCGTAGTTTCGGGAGCCGAGGGAACTGCGAGAGCGAGAAAAGGCCATCTGCGGCGTCTTAGGATGCGTATGGGGAGGAAAGGCATCATCGGATCAGAAGACTCGGGGCTTTAGATTCTCCATTGAGGTGCATGCAGATGCTCCGCGCGCGCAGGACAATGGCTGTGTCGGGGACGGAGCGGCCCCGAACAACGGACGAGAAATACGGTAGTTGAAGTAGGCAAAGGTGCTTAGCTTGCCGTGATGACTGTGGGTACGCTGAAGTTCTCAGTGTGCTTCCATGGCGGCTTCAGAAACTGCGTGCTGCAAGCCCATGTGACGCTGAAACGGTATTTGACAGAGGGCGAAAGTTTCTGTCTATCGTGTTGAAAGCTCGCTTTTGTTGTTTCCGATTCCTTCCTAACTACTCTATGAAAGCTCGCATCATCCCACCCGTGTGAGATGCCGAAAATAGGAACCCGCAGTTGGCAGCAGCCCTTGAACTCACAGGACTCAAAGGGAGGCCAGCACGAGCAATAGTGCAGCCTTTTGCACAGTAAAGGGTGGGCAGACCAGGGCCAGCCTGGCTGTAGAACGGCTCATCCGCCGTACGTGTGCATGTCGACCGAGCTCAGGGAGGCCGACCGTTGGCCCGGTGTCAGGGCTCTCCTGGTTCTGCCAAACATCAAGATTGGGCAGAATATTCGTAATTCTGCCGAGTCACCGTCTTGCCAGTCACGGCTCGCCTCCTGACCTCTCCATTCCTTTAAGCGGCAGTCTGAGCGGCGGTAGGCTTTTGCGGTATGGCACAAGCGCGCCTCCTGGAACACAGCGAAGAAGAAGGTGATGCAGCGGTTGCGAGTCCGTGAGCGTTGTGTGTATTGTGGACCAAACCAAAGACGGTCGGAGAATAATGTCTCTGGGAGCATGCCTGTCTGCATACTGCACGTCCTATCATTCGCTGGCTCGGCGACAGATTGCAAGAGAGACAAGTCTTTCTGAAGAGGCGCCGAGACTGGCATGGTAAACCCTGCATGCCGACCGGGACAATCTGGGTGTGTGTGGGCCGCGCTTTCGACCCCAGTCGTGCCCCCCATGGGCGGATCAGTGGAGTACAGCATCCGGTTCCGCGTGTGTCGTTGAATGGAGGGTTGGATCGTATTATGATGATGTTGTTGTGATAGGGGTCCAGCAGTTGAGGCCGTGTAAGTCGGTCTCGCGTTCATTTAGATTGCCCACGCAAATAGCTCCTGAAGGAGAGTAGAATGGCATTTTTGTTATCTTGGGCTTGCACTATGCGAAGCCCAAGACGACCGGCTTCAGGCTCTTTTTGGAATTCGAGCAAGGCGGCGCAGATACCTCGATACGCCATATGGCGCATGGCTGCCGGGAGCGATACATGGGCGCGCTAATCAGAGCAGATCTAACGGCATCTAAACCAAGGTGCTTATTCTTAGCGGACAGTGGCTGCGGGTAATTGCTGCCGTTTTCTTTGCCTGACTCTTCAATTTTCGTTCTCTCAAGGTTTTCTTTTGTGATGTTGTAGTGGTGACATGTCGACCTGAGCTAAGCCGCTAAGGGGGAGATGAAGATGTACCTTGGCCAGCGAATCAATATCGTAGCTGGGCCAGAGTCGACGTTGCTTTTTGCTCTCCTAGAGCAGAAATTCGCCGTGCTGCTTGGGCATGATATTGGAATCATCATGGTGCTCTGCTTCCGTCTGATGGAGTCAGGCATGTCGTGCCGCGCTGCGCTGCGGGAACACATGACTCTTTCTGATTAGATGCGCACAGCCAGGGCCATTTCTGTGGAGTTGTTTCTCGAAGGCGGAGGATTTCAGAATAGACGGCGTCTGTGGACGGTTTCTGCGCTACGCAGCATCTCAGGCAGTCGGAAGCAGCGGGTAGCAAGCGGGTAACGGACCAATCGCTCCAGCGGACACGAAAATAGCTGGCCTAGTCGGGTCATCGTCAGCGGCGCTGAGTTGGTTGCCCCGGGGTTAAACTGCAGCAACTCAATGGCGGCTTCGTAGCGAAAGAACAAAGCTTGACCAGAGAGCCAAAACACAAAACACACAAAGAAGAAAGAGGAACAAGGAAAGGGGATCAGAGACAACGAGTAAGGCAGGTAGCGCGGGAAGTGTGGAGATGGGGGGGCAGGAGTGGACACGACTCAAGGAGAGGCCAGGCGAGGCGAGGCGAGGCGAGGCGAAGCGATGCGATGCGTGTCGGGTGAGCACATGGAGAAGTCGAGGGAGGTCCCAGATCCAGATCTCGCTGAGATTGTGATTCACCTTGCACTTGCATAGGTAGGGCCCAATGCTCAAGCAGACGCAATCCTGATGGTGCCAGGCTGGAGGTTATTGAAGCCGGGTTTCTGAGAGTCTGCGAGGGTGTGTAGTAGCTCCTTTGAAGTTGTGCATCCTCATTTCTTCAGCTTGCATGGAGTTGGAGTAGCCGTTGTGCCGTTGCCGGAGGCGTTGCTGCGTTGCAGGCTCCTTTGGAGATAAGGTAAGCAAGTTGGAGGAGAGACAGACGTTGTCTGGCCGGGATGTTGAGGGTGTCAAAGTGTCAATCAAAGTGGCCGTTGGTGGTGGTGTGTGTGTGTGTCTGTGTATGTGCGCCGCCTGTGTGGGAGGTGATGCGAAGAAGGAAGAGGAGGCTGGGTGAGGAGGAGGAAGAGAAGGAACGTGGAGCCGGGGCAGTACGTACCGATTTGTGCTGCTTCCCTTCCCCTGACGAGCGACGGGAGTTGATCATAATTCCCACAAAATCGGGGAAAAGGGAACGTGCTCAAGCAGACATCGGCCCCACCAGGTACGTACCGATCCACCTCAGATACAGCCCCATTTTCAACCGATGTATATCACCTTATGTCAGCAGGCGCAGCTGAGTAAGGGAGCATGGGGGCATGGGGGCCTGGGGGCAGGGGGGGACACTCACCCGAGTAGGTAGGTACCTGGGTGCTCGGGGAGGGAAGGACGAGGGAGGAGGCACCTTCGTAACACTGTGGAGGTACCTCGCGCGAATCTCCCCGTATCATCCTTTCCTTTCCCTCCCAATGGTGAACCACACCTACCTTCAACATCATCTCATCTCTCACCCCTCGAGGCGCAACCGTAACAACACCCACCCTCACTGCCCTACGAATTCAATCCTTTCTCTCTTCTTCCTCCCCCCTGGCTAGGTGGCTATCTTGCGTCGTTTGCCCGCATACCTTTCCCTGTCTTGGATGCTACCCTAGTGCCTCCTCCCGCTCTCCCACACTATCTGCAACCACAAATGAAGGATCGTCGCACCCGCAGCTTGATCGTTCACCGTTTAAACCATCACCGAACCTTGCAGCACTAGCGCCGCCATCGTCGACCGAAATCGCCCTGTTGCTTGGCGCAAGTACGCATCTAGTGGCCCCTTTGCTGTGCTACTCGACCTACTGCCGCCGTTGCGGCGCCGCCAACTCATCACTCACCTCCTCCACTGCTCATGCCATTGCATTGGGTTCCAATTACGATGTGCAACGCCTGTCATCAATGACAGCGACATCTTATCTCCCGTCACTCCAACTTTGTCGTTATTGTTGTTCTTCCTTCTTCGAGTCAGACACCGAATCAGAAGCTTGCCTGTCTCTCTCGCTTCTCGGCCATTCGGTGCAGCCTCTGCATATCTATGCCGAACCTGAAATGCCATGCTGGCGAGAGTTCAATAATCCAACTTGGCTATCGTTTGGTGCACCCTGGCCTTGCCTTGTCGTACCCTGGTGCCAGCCTTGGTCTGTCAAGGCAACGACTTACGTATCCAGTCAATTCCACCTCAGTGCATTCGTATGCACCATGGCCCAAGAGTGCCGTGCCGTGGTGTGGTCTGGTCTTTGCGACCTCGCCTGGATACCAACCAGCGAGCGATTCTTGCAGCTTGCCTTTTGCCGCCGCATTGCCTGAGCCCCAAACCCACCCAGCAGCAGGAGAGTCTGATACTGAGCATGCGCCTGCGTCTACGACCTTAGTCACATTTGCGCCAGCGCCAGCGCCTGTGTCGGTTTTTGCGCCGCCGCCCCAAAGGAGCATGATATCGATGTAGTTGTGGATGCGCGATGCGCGATGCGCAGGCCACCTCTCGGCTCCAACGGCCGATTTCGACAAAACACACGTCTGTTTGGTGCTGTCAAATGTCCGTTTTAGGAAATCCCAGCGCCATTCCCGTTGGTGGAGGTCACCTCAGCGAAGGCGAACAAGGTATAATCCCACCCACGCATCAATCTCCCCGAATCAGAGACACACAGGCTCAGCCCAGCCTCCTACACGAACCGTGACGACATGCCTCCCGTCTTTACCTTTGTCTGGGATACCACTGCCATGCCCTTTGGCACAGGCCAGAAGACTCGCAGAAACAGATGGCACGAGCCAATGGCCTCTCGAAAACCGTCGATCTGCTCCGTGCCTTGAAACCCGGCACCGCACCCGCAATCTACTATGGTACACTCTGAGCACATCTTGAACAGAGTCATCCCGGCCAACCCGCGCTTTCGGAAATCCATGCTCGGCCGGGTTTGGCTCTGATTTCGGGTTTGACTCTGGGTCTGGCCAGAGATGGACACACACCGACACGACGTTGACTGACGACAACGCAACTCGCTCTCATGGTCTCCCCCAGCTCGCCGACTTGACTGCCGTGGCCCCTGTGCCCTTGAAAGACTGTCGAGATTTCTTGGCTTCCTTGCTTCCCTAACCTTGCTTTTCGTACTCGTTCGGCCGGCAGCGATCATCTCTCTCCACCCATCCACACGCCTCAGTTAACCTTCTCTGACATTGTCTCTCCCCACCCAAGTCCTTCGGGATCATCTCAATTCTGTCTGTGCCCTGGCATTTGTTTGATTTCTCACCCCCTCCTCCCACCCATCCCACTCCCACGTACCCTCTCGCCGTAAGACTCCCCGCTCCCCGACCGCTGCCTCCCCCCTCCATTCGAAGCCAAGCCCCATCGCCGCCGTCCTTTCTCCTCCCCGTCGCCGCCGCCGCGGCGCCGCTGCCCCTGTCAAACGTAAAGCTTACTGGACTGGGTTAAACAGTACGAACGCCCTACTCAGGTACCTCACGCCGTCTCCTCGCCGGGCTTGGCCGTTTATTGTTTAGTCCACCTGGCTAGTGTGTAGGTCCAAGGTACGCGCGATACGAAAGCTCGTGGCCCGCACCGTAACTTAGCCAGCGTTTATGTACACATACGCATTCACAGATCCCTCTTGAATCCCATAGCACACACTACTGTACCTCCATATGCAAGCAGGTACCTTGCGTGCCTCCGTCCACCTCACCACTCGCCGCAGTGGTCGCTTTTGTGCTGCCGCTCTTCTGCCCAGCCTGGCCAAAGACCTCTTGTCTGCGCCAGCCACCAGGCCGTTGACTTGCATTCCCCACTCTCATCATTTCTATCTTCAGCCATGCTTCCAAGACCGGTTCCATCGCGGCTGAACGCATGTCGGTGCCGTTTCTCGCTCCCCTCCCCTCCCCTCCCCTCATCCCCTCCCAAAGTGCCAGTCCCTACACCTAAACGCCCAGGGCCAGCCATGCCGGGCCATCATGTAGCCTTGTACCCCTGCCCAAGGATCCATGTTGCACATCTCCATGTGCTCCAAGTGTCTTGCCTCCAACGACTGTGCGTACTCAGTCTGCTTTTCGTCCTGAAGCAGGCACCGCCTCGGCCTCTCAAGATCCCATCGCCGTCACCCACACCATTACCGACCCTGACCATCCAAGCTATTCCCACACTGCTGGGTAGCTGATGCCATGCCCAGACCGCTTCCGTATTCGCCGAGCTGACGGGTCCTATGCAACCCCTGTCGCTACGCCCGGCCCTGGTCCATACATCGTTCCTTTGGGTCCTCGACTTGCTTCTGTGATATATTTGAAAACCGTCCACCCGTCCTGCATCTTTGTTGTCGGATCCTGAAGGAACTCTGCTTTCGTATCACTTGTTCGAGTTTCTCACACATTCGGTGGCAACGATATCTTGGATGCAAGTTCGTCCAGAAACCTAATCAGCATCGTCACACTCGAGCATTGCCTTACCAGAACCTTACACCTTGGACCATTCCACCGGGCCATTCTTATTCAGCCCTTACCTTCTCTCCTGCTTCTTCAAATCTTCTCATCTGCATCTTCACCCAAACACCAGCCCAATCTTCGGCACTTCGATCGAGCTCATACCCAAACGTGCGCATCATCCCGAGTCGTACTCACAACGATCCGTTCACACACTTCAATCACCGCAATCTGAGCGCTCTCAAGATACCCTGCCATCTGTTTGCAGCTTGATGATATCCTTCGTATAACTCTTCGACTCTCAATCGCCTCTTGCGACTGTCCAGACACACCGGTGACAATGGTTTTCTGCGCGTACTGCGGGAAGTCCTTCACCAGGAAGGAGCACCTGGAGAGACACATCCCTAGCCGTACGTCGTCGCTCCCGCTTCCACTCCACGGAAGCAACACAGGCTAACTTCACTTTCCCAGACACCAATGTCAAGCCTCATCGCTGCAGCGCTTGCCAGCTTTCCTTCGCCAGACGGTTGGTGCTTTCTGAAATGCCCACGTGAACCCTCACTTACTTACAACACAACAGAGACCTCCTCCAAAGACACCACTCAACATACCATGAGGCACGAGACCCCATGGAGCCTCTGCCCGGTGGTGTCCCCACCGTGGCCGGCCGAACACCCATCGCTTGCCAGAACTGTGCCAACGCAAAGACGGGTTGCGATAAGAGAGTACCATGCTCGAGATGTGCAGAGAAGAACCTGCCATGCGCAGCCAGGTTCGCGAGGAGATCATCCAAGGCTGCCGTCAGAGCCGCCCAGGCCAGCGCCGCATTCCAACAACAGATGATGCCCACTGTTCCTCAACCACCACCACCCCAGCCAGTCGCCTTCATGGATCTGGATCCGACATTGCCCAAGCAAGACTCTCCTGGAAAGATGTCGACAGGCTCGCCCATGACGACTATGGATCCTCGCATGGTCGAGGCACAGATGAAGAAGAGTTCTCCTCCTCAATCACACAGCAGCCCCAACGAGTTCCCCTCACCTCACGGCAGGATCGATGGTCTTGATGAGTTTATGCAGCTCAACAGCGACTTCATCACGCCCGAGACCAACTACCAGGATATGATGGTGTGGCCCGAGTACCCCTTGGAGCTTGACATGTACAACCAGGTGCCCATCTCGCGCCCCGATATGACGATGCCGAGCTTCACTGAGCTGAGCGACATGTCCTCGACCTCAGCTTCAGAGCCCATGACTGCCTCGTCATCGCGGGGATCCATTCACACCAGGAGTACCAGCATCATGTCTACTGCTGACTTCGACACGACAATAAAGCCGGCAGAGCCTGCCATGGGTATGATGAACGACTCGATGATCCCTGAATTCGAGGTTGTCATCGCCGCGGAAGACTCATGGCCTCTCGCTCGCTGTAATCCTCCCATCTACTCTGGTACTTGCCCGCGAACCGCAATCGTCCACCTCGAGTGCCTTGAGCGCAAGTCGAAGGAAGACAGTACCTGGAGCTCCCTGGAGAAGTACTTGGAGAATGTCGATTGGGATGCGACGGATGCTTCTGTCGTCCCCCTCACCTCGCGCACTCGCGACCGGATGCTGGCCATCACGCAGTCGTTCCTCCAAAAGGCGCTTGAGATACATCGCAGTGGCCTCAACAACGGGTACTCCAAGACCGGTTATGCCACCCCCAGCGAGTTCAACTTCCTTGTCCTGCCTCCTACCAAGATTCTGGAATACTTCCTCCGCAGCTACGTCCGCAGCCTTCACTACTACTACCCTCTCATCGTCGCTGGATGCGTCGACCCCAATGAGATGCTTCTGAACAACCAAGCGTCAACTCTGCTTGTTCTCTTGATGATTGCACAGGGTGCGTCGCACGTACCGAGCGCCGAGGCCAGGTATCTTGCCGCCGGTCTGACAGAAACCTGTCGCATTTCGCTCTTCGATATCATCGAGAAGGACGTCGAGCTCTCAGCTGACCCGATCGCTCTTCGATGCGCTCTTCTCTTCACCTTGCTCGGTGCCTGGAGTGGAGACAAGTGGTTGATGGACATCTCGATGGGACAGAGGGGAATGTACCTGTCGGTAAGCAGCCACAGCCTTCTCATCAACCAATGTATGCACATGCTGACATGAACACAGATGCTGAGACACGCTGGCATGTTGGAGCCCCAGCCATCAATGATCCCAACCTTGAACAGCACCACCAGCACCGAACTTCAATGGCGCGCCTGGTTGCATCGCGAGATGCAGAACAGGCTGGTCTACAACTGGGTCATGGCTGACCAAGAGCTGAGTCTCTTCCACGATACCCCGCCTCAACTGGCCATCACGGATCTTCAATGCCCTCTGCCCAGTCCCGAGTCGCTCTGGCTCTCCTCAAACTCGGAGCAATGGTTTGCCAACGTGCAGAATCTGTATGGCTGCACCGCAAACGTCAACCCTCAGTTGCTCTCCAGCCCATCTCTCACCCCCTCATTGTGTGAGCTCTTCCAGGACTTCATTCACGACAACCTTTCCCGTCGCCAGGGCAGTCTGTCTCCTCAGCAGCTTCGCCTCCTCCTCCACCCTCTGCAGGGCCTGCTTTGCCACTTGAGGCAGATGCTTTCCTGCTTCTCTGACGTGCTCTCTACCCGCCGGGCAACCTCGCGCACTGTCACCAAGGCAAGCACCATGCTTCGCCTCGAAGAGGTCCAAGCACTCTTGCAGAAATGGTACGAGCTCACCATGGTCGCGTCCAAGAACAACCCCGACTGCGGCACCACCCGCTGCAACTTGGTCCTCTACCATCTCATCTCGCTCAATGCTGTTACAAACTTCCCCGAGATCGAGCGCCTCGCCCGCCGCGACGGCTTTGACGGCTCGTACTGGGAGCTTAGCCTGCGCCACAAGCGCTGCGTCTACAACCGCGAGGAGGCCATCTTCCACAGCGGCCAAGTCCTTCGCCTCCTGCGCTCTATGCCTGCCGACCGCCGCCCGTGCTGGTGGCCCGCCGGTGTCTACCGTGCCACCCTTATCCTCTGGGCCGACAGCATCGCTCGCCTTGACCCCAACTTCCAAAGGCGCAGCAGGCTTCTCAGACCCAAGGCTCTCCCCCCGCCTCTCAGCACCAGGCTCAGAGCCCCGAACAGCTCAGCGGCGCTGGCGCCTCAAACGCGGCTACAAGCTCACAGTCTCACGGCAGCGGCAACATTGTCGCCATCGACCAAGTCACGCCTGAGGACCCGGCAGTCATCTCTTACCTCTGGAGCGGAGGAGATGGTTTGCCGGTTCTCACACGCCGGGACGGTACCACCATGGGCTTGGACAAGCCATCCGAGGTTATCGGATACGGCGTCATGTCCATCGAGGAAGGTGTCACTTGCCGCATCGGCGACGGCATCAAGCGCAAGCTCATCACTCTCAACAACAACTGGAACGTCACCGATCTCAGTGCTACCACAACAGCATGAGGTGTCACTCCTTTCATTCACACTTCATCCATCCATTCCTTTTAATGCCCCATTCAAAAAGTGGTTTTTCTCTTCTTCTCATGTCATTTCTATCTTGTCTCTCACACATACACACTGGATATATGGATCATGTTGATACTTTTGTTGGTGTTGGGCTTTCATTTCTGTTCCCACCTGTACAATCTTCTGTTGCTTCATCGGCGTCTACGGCCTCAACGACACACATTGCGCGCATTTTCGGGGAACCAACTCGATGCATGCCTCTGCAAAGCAAGCATTGCCTCATTTGATGAAAAGGGGGAAACACACACACACACACACACAAAGGGTTAGCGGCGTTTTTCAGATAACGCAACGATGAAGTTTGATTTCGGGATTCCATCATTTCCATTTTATTTGCTTGGGAAACTTCGGATCAAAGATACCTCGGGCCACTGGTCACGATAAGGGAGGGCCTTCACTTCTGAAAGCATTATCATGTACGTTAGTTGTCGATGCAAAAACAACAATTTGCACACCAATCTACAAGCTTTAACTTGTCAATTTCGGACTTGGCTGCGAGTGACGCGTATGAGCGATAAAATCACCAGTTCATGTGCCCGTGATAGGCGCAGTGGACGAAGTCTGTCGCATGGGGAATCTCATGTGGTACACCTCTTCGTGCCAGGCCCACACATGCGCGGCGTGATCAAAAAATCATCATTGCACACAATCGCAACCCGAAGAAGGGAGCTGGGACGAAAACCGCATAAGTTGACGTTGGAGGAGGGGCATGTGACATGCGTGATGGGCAAATTAAATCTCGTGATTCTCATGGCTTCGAGGAGGGATGCAACACAGAAGCCAAACATGTGAAGGACTGCGAAAATGCTCTCGGTTTCTGGTTTGTCCTCGCAACTTCTACAAACCCACCCTGGTCTGCAGCAAACTTGATCTAGAAAGTCCTCCCGAGGAACGGCAGATAGCTGAGCAGGGAGGGAGGATGTCCTTTTCGTTCAAACCACACCACTTCCTGCCCCTTTTTCTTCATGTGCCGCCCCGTCCCTGCTGGACCTTTTGATGAATTTATGGGCACGTCCGCGCGCGGAATAGTCATCCGACGTTTTTCTCTCTGTGTTTTTCATTTGTTTCTGTCCTTGCGAACCAGTCTGCTGGGACGTGTCGGGGAGGTCGGGTGGGAGAGCCAGAACAAGGACGCCGCGGGATTCGGGCCTCTTCAAGGGACGAGGGTCAATGGCAGGAAGAAGGGAGGGGGGTCCCTTGAGTCCCTGCCAACTCCCGCCATCCTAGGAAGGGTGAAAGAAAATACAAGCAAGTTGACAAGGTGAAGGGGGGTTTGTCCACCTACCTACCCCTTCTTCTACCCAAACATGGTGATGCCCACGAGGGGAACAACACCCGAGACTGGGGACTCGTTGTTTTGTGCGCTTGAGGGACGGGAGCCAAACAAGGGAGATCTGCAGAGCAGACACGCATGACAAGCATTGGACAAGGCACCAAGGGGCCTGTGGGTGTGGGTGTGGGTGTGGGTGTGGGTGTGGTGAGGTGAGGTAGGTGGATGTGACAGCAGGCAAACGTCACCGCAGGAGAGAGAGTCTGGGCGCGCGCCGCCGCCGCCGCCGCCGCCCAGGACAACTACAGCATTGTGCTGTTTCTTTTGTTTTGTTTCTTCGCCTCTCCATGGCGAGCGGAGCGGACATGACGGCGGGGGCCCGGAGATGGGGGTCTACTCAACGCTATCTTGCTGTGCTCTTGGCGATATCCCGGGACGGCCGAAGGCGGGTGCTTACAGCGGGAGATGAACAACAGTAAAACGTGGGAGATGGCGGGATTGCCCAGCGGCGTTCTGGTCGCACGGCAGGGCGGTCACATACCTACACCTGGAAGGTACACTTACACAGTACAGAAACATACACCCTCGCACAAGACGGCAAGAGCGCCCACACCGAGAACCCCGAGACCGACGAACGCATGCTGCGTGCGGGTGTGCAGTGTGTGTGTGCCCCTCCTCCCTCCCTAATAAAGCCCCGATTCGAGTGGTTCGACTACGAAGGGGTTCTTAGTAACTTGTTTGTTTCACAATAATGGGCAGGAAGGTAAAAGGTGGCTCTGGTTTCTCGATTCAGGCAAGTCGGCGCGGCAGTTCTAGGAGCGGTCTCCGTCTTCAGCCCGCAAACCACATCATACCACATCATTTCTTTCGTCCCGTCTTCTTTTGGGTGTATGGCGTAATATGCGGTAAGGGGAAAGGAAAAACAAGATTTAAGATAGACAAGGCGAGCGCGCGTAGGTCGGCTTTTCCGTATAAACTTGACTTGACGGGGGGGCGGATGGATGGATGGGTGGTGGTGGGCGCGTTGCTTCCCATGACAAACCCGAAGTGTTTTGACAGAGTCTTTTTTGACGTGAGGGTGACTTGACAAAGTTAGTGTAAAGGCATGTGTGTGTGTGTGTGTGTGTCTGGGTTCTCTCTTGATAAGAGACGACCGCACCCGCGGCAACTAGCCAAGATGGGCAGCGGGCTGGAGGAATAGTCCGGCCCGAGGTTGGACCTGGGTCCGGATTTAAACTCCGGTGCGGGCGGGAAGGAGGCTTTTTTCAGGGAAAACCAGGGGGAAACATACATCCCGCCCTGTGTGTGGCATCTTCGTCCGAAGTCTTTAAGGTTGGTGTAGTTCGGGTTTGACGTTACGAACTCGGCAAAGCGGAGAAAGAGAGGGCCCAGGGAAAACAAAAGCACACACCACTCGAGGGGAGGGAGGGGAGGAAGAAGGACTCTCGGGTTCCTGTGTTCACATTTGTTCTTCCAGGGTTACAAGGGCCAACCGGCGGGGAAGGGGAAGGGGAGGGGGAGTGGAGGGCCCACATCTTGCCGGACGGGCGAGTAGGGTCGTCCGGAGAACGGCAGACAGCAAGGAAACGTTGCGTCCCTCGCGTTCGGTGTTAGACGATTGGACGGTTTCGCGACGTGTTCGGTGACGGGCGGTTGGCGCGGCCCTACACACCGAAATGGTGGGGGCGTACCGCGCGGGAAGGGCCTTTTTAAGCTTGATGAGGAGTCTCTTTTTTGCTCCTTTCTGCTCACCGACGCTGTCCTTGTTGAAGATCACCATGGTTCTCCTTGGGTCCCCATGGATGGTGGTTCGAGTCGTGGGTGTTGTTCCGTCGGGATACTTTCGTATTCTGCGACTTTGGCTGGCACATGATGCGTGTGGGGGATTACATTATGAGCATCACGGGGCCGTCGAAAGAGAGGTCTCGGAGCCGACGGGAGGGCCGCGACCTACACTGTTGCGAGGTCTCGAAAGCGATAGCGACGGGTTCGGTTGGTGATTAGTCTGAACGGAATACGAGATGGTTCGCGCAGCGTCTGAATACGCCGTTCTTACAGATTGGGACCGTTGGCAATATCGGCACGAGTCCGTTCTTCCCTCCAATATCAAACGAAGTATAGGGCCCCGAACTGACTGCCCGAACGAGACAAAGTTGTTCTAGGGCTGGTGAAGGACCAGCAGTTCTGCGGGAGAGGGTGGGCCAGCTGCATGTTTACTCGCACCCATGACGCAGACGTGCTAGGGACGGTCCGCTGAGCGACGATGAATCCTAGGCCCTATAGGACAGCCAATAGAACACGAATACGGCCGTCTTCGAGAAGAGGGTTCCCGCGAGCTTGCAATGGATACAGAGATCGTGATCGCGTTCCGATCGTTCTTGGCTGAATCATCGATGACTTGTCTGATGGAGAATGACGGGTTTCATGGACGGCCATTCAATCTCCATTTTCCTCTGCATTTTCTGCCCAACACGAGCACAAGATGAGTCTCTCGACCCGATTGGAGAACCTCAAGACGCGGGTGGGATGTCTCGGTGCAAGGCCCAGCCCAAGCATCTATCAAACTCTCAGCCATAGCTCCTGACCTATCCCCCTTATCGACATGGAGAAGAGGTAAAACACGTCAAGCTTGTCAAACAGAGCTAGGCAGAAGGCTCTCTACCCTCTCTCACCTATTCTCTTGGCAACGAAAACCACCTCGGCCCGTCGACGTTGAGGCCGAGGCCGAGGCAAGGTCGATGCGCCGCCCCATCTCGCATGTTCCGGATCTGCGATCCGGCGCACAGGAAAGGTGAAGATTTGGCAGCGGCAACGCGCGTCTGGGGCGCTAAGACATCTGTGAGATGCCCGGCCCTGCGCTGCTTGTCCTACACGCCGCAGTTTCGCCTTTTCGTCGGCGTCGTAGTTCGTCTCCCGACAGCTCGGGACGCGAGATGTGATGGAATGATCCGTGGGAGAGTGCGTTGCTTCTTGGGACGAACAAGCTGCATGAAGCCGTGTTTGTATAGAGGCCGTTTTGAAGCTCATTCTAGTGACGAACACGATCATCTATACCTTGTGCTGACTTTTCACGCCGTTCAGGGGCATTCTGATGTTACAAGCCCGATGTCAGAACAGGAGGTCGAGACCGGGAGGACTCGCTAGTCGCCTTTCGGCCGTGTTCCATTCACAGAATTGTCAACCTGCTGTCAACTTAACATGTCATCCAGAATTGTGCGAACCGTCAGTAGCGAGTGTAGACTTGGACGCCGTCTAGTAGGAAGCACTTTCACGGTGGCAAGTCAACTGAAGTTGGCCTTCAAGACCTTAAACCTTTCTCAATAGACTCTGAACACCAAATAGACACGGACGCATGGTATCATGATAATCTGCAACAATCATCATCATTTGAGCAAGTTCGCCTTTTACAGAATGTTGAAAAAAATTACATAATCTAGTACTTGACCATGGGGTTGACCGCTGACTAAGACCACCTAGGTGAGACCGAAATCCCCCATTCCCATCTCGCCCATCTCGGACGGCACGAACTCCCGAACCAAGCTCCCAGCCGCAGACGTTCGTGCCTTCGCGCTTAAGGCAATCGACGCGACTCAGACAATCAAAGACACATTTGACGGACAGCCGTTGCCAAAGTCACGGGATTTGCAGCTCTGTGGATTGGCTTGGTTGCCATAAGACACAACCTGCCCCTGGACAAGCAACCGGACCTCCGTTGGGGGCGGGGGAGGGGAGAGGGCCCCTCCGCGGAGAGGGACGGCCGGGGTGGGGCCACCGAGTGAAGTCCCTGACGCCGCGCGCCCTCGCCCTGACGTTGGTGCCCCCAAGGTACCCGGTGGCTAGCTCTGCCCGCTACTGACCTTAGACGCGACGCTACCGCTTCGACAGTGCGGTTCGGCTCAGTTGAAGCGCCTATCGCCATGTCTGGCAACGCAGGCAAAGTGCCCATGGCAACCGAACGTCGTCAGTGGCTCGCGCTCTTTTGGGGGTCGGGTTTCTCAAAAAAGAAACGAGCTCTGCGGAGGATGAGTCGGGATGGGTGTACGCGGAGTTGGAGTATCCCAACTGCTGCTCCGGCGCCCCTTACTCCGGCCGTCGACCAGCTCCGAATAGGTAACTAAGGTAGCTTAGCTATCCGACCCCTAATCATTGTAAGCTCTCGCTCCTGGAGACAAACCACATAGTGAATGCATCCCACCAAAACCAATTCTGCTCCAGGCAGAGTTTCAGTAGGCTCGGTTGGCCATTCAACAAACAAGATAGTAGCCGACGCTCAATCTAGCTCTCCTGCAGACACACAGGCATCACAAAAAAAAAAAAGGGCTGCCCGCAGACTGCAGCCCTGAGCAAGTGCCATGGCGATGGGCGTGAACGCTCCCGCAGTGGCGTCGTGAAAGACGCCGGACTTTGACAATCCTCTCACCAGCGCCGCGAAAACGCGTGGACCTCCCCCTTCCTAAGCCCGCACCGTTTGCACATTTTAGCTCCTATTCTTTCGTCTGTCTGGGCCGTCGTGCGCCCTTTTTCTTTAGGTCCTTGAGTGTCCTTCTTCCCCCGGGGCCCGATCCCAGTATGAGCCCACCCCCAATGCAAGGTGTTTCGCTACCCGGGCGGAGGTGCGGCGCCCCGCCCGGACGGACATGCGTCTCGGTGCTCGCCCTTTTGCGCTTCTCACACAGCGTCACTCGTGAAGATGTGCCCAAAACCGGCCCGTATATAACTATCCTTCGTCGGAACCTTGACATTGTTGGCCCTGCTCTCTCTCTCTCTCCCCATCCTCAAACATCCTCTTGACATTCCTTCACGTTTCTCCCCTTCTAATCAAAAGACCACATCCAGACCCGTTTGTTGCTTCTTCATAAACACACACATAAAATGGCTCCCTCCGCCGATTTCAACACCTCCGCCCAGCAGCAGGCCGCCGCCGACCCCGCCCGCCCCTTCGTCGGCAGGGTCGCCCTGATCACCGGCGCCGGCCGCGGTATCGGACGCGGCATCGCCCTCGAGCTCGGCAAGCGCGGCGCCAACGTCGTCGTCAACTATGGCTCCTCCGCCAAGGCCGCCGAGGAGGTCGTCGCCGAGATCCAGAAGCTTGGCTCCAAGGCCGTCGCCCTCAAGGCCAACATCTCCAAGCCCAAGGAGGTCGTCGACCTCTTCGACCGCGCCGTCGCCCACTTCGGCCGCATGGACTTCGTCATCTCCAACTCGGGCAAGGAGGTCTGGTGCCCCGAGGAGGACGTCACCGAGGAGCTCTTCCAGGACATCTTCGACCTCAACACCCGCGGCCAGTTCTTCGTCGCCCAGCAGGGCCTGAAGCACTGCGGGCAAGGCGGCCGCATCCTCCTGACCTCCTCCATCGCCGCCGTCATGGGCGGCATCCCCAACCACGCCCTGTACGCCGGCTCCAAGGCCGCCGTCGAGGGCTTCACCCGCGCCTTCGCCGTCGACTGCGGCGCCAAGGGCATCACCGTCAACGCCATCGCCCCCGGCGGCGTCAAGACCGACATGTACGACGAGAACTCGTGGCACTACGTCCCCAACGGCTACAAGGGCATGCCCATTGAGATCATCGATAAGGGCCTGGCCAACATGAACCCCCTCGGCCGTGTCGGTGTCCCCGCCGACGTTGGCAAGGTTGTCGCCTCTCTGTGCCATTCCGACTGCGAGTGGATCAACGGTAAGCTCTTTCCCCCTTAGCCCGGAATTACAACGACGAAGACCATATGCTAATTAACATCAAATAGGCCAAGTTATCAAGGTCACCGGTGGCGGCTGCTAAATGCCATCACTCTCCAAGACCACGGCAGCTCCATCCGCGCGGGGCTGTTCTCGTGACTTCTTAATGCATCGGGTCGCAAGGCGAGCCGGACGTCTGGCGACCCCAACGGTCTGGGTCTGGGTCGGTTAATGATGGGTATAAAGAGAGATGGATATCTCACAATGTGTCTAGGTTAGGGCGTATGTAGAAATAACGAGACATTGAAACCATGCCTAAAATGAAGCCATTCTGTTCCAGTGCCAGACCTCGTCCAAGTTCTGACTAATAGTGCCGTGCTGCAGAATCGCGACTGACTCCTTCGAACCTTGTCCGGTAAAACTTCGTCAGTGTCAGACTGGCCATGATTATGATTTCGGGTGGTATGGTGTTGCGACTCTCGGTGAGCCCGGTGTCATCGTCTGTCATCTCAGCCTGGAGCCAACACACTTTGGCGGCAGCATGTCAGCCTCGGCAACCGACAAGGATATAACCGTTACCGTAAATAATCTGAGAGAATGCACGACATCAACGGCTGTGGCTGGCGTACGTTAGCTACCCGGTGGCCCGCGAGCTCCTTCGCGTCTCTGCGAGCCGTTGGCCCAGGCCGTTTGGAATGTGATGGATGGTAAGAGTTTAGGCTATCGGTCAAAAGACGTCTTCGTTCCCCAGTTCCTCGCCGATAATAGCGCAAGTCCCTGATACCTGGGGGCCAGCAGCGTCGTTGGACTTGGTCAGATTCGTGAGAACAGCTCAGCTATTGGCCATTGGGGATGACGCAAGAAGCTCGTGAAAGTTCACCGTGCCACAGAGCTCCTGCCATGCCGCCAGGGACCAGGTCAGTAACAATGCCGACGTCGCGACCGATATAGCCGTTGTGGAGGCGTCGAGGCAGAGAGTTGTTGGAGTAAGGTGAAGGCAGTGAGGTTCTGGCTCTTGACTCAGCCCCCAAAGCTAGATACAACGACACCATAATCATCTCGAAACACGAAGGATTCCCATCTCCGCGGCGATGGAACTTCAGCCGTCAACATAGGATGCTAAAATTCGAAAGAAGGAGGCTTCTAGATGTTTGCTGTGCTCGCCGTAGATTGGCCACTAGCCACCCGCCCTCCAACGTGGTGTTTGCTGACTAGCGGGATAGCGGCCGGCTGCGCATCCGCCAGTGCTGACGCCGGGCATCGAACTTCGAGATATGATCCCGGCTCTGCGTCTTGTCTGCCCTATGAGGCATCGCGAGAGCCGCGCACTTGTGGGAGTGTAGGCGTCAGAGTCGTACCATTCAGTCTGACGGTGCGCCTAGCTAAGGAACTAAGATTCTGACACCCAAGGAATCCCGAATCCAGTCGGCAACGTGTGTAGAAAGGTGCCGGGACCATACACCTTGAATAGCACCTGCGTTAGGAAGAAGGTAAATCCCTTATGAATGGCGACGATAGGTCCGTGTACGGAGGGTGTCCGGCCACAGCCCGGGAGGCCGGCAAATGAGGTCTCAAATCCCGGGTCCGGTGCTCCACTGGCCACATTCATCCGTAGGGCTCCATCCGGCTATGCGGATCCTCCGATCTTACCGTGCCATCCGGCCCGCTCGTAATGCTACCGCCAGATTTGTTGCCATTTTGGGCAGTCCCTTGCACCCTGGAATCCCGCAGCGTGGCCGGCGCATGGTTGGGTCTGAACACGTCCATGACGCGACGATTGCGGCCGCCGGAATTTTGGATATTGCAGCCCTCTGCAGAGCTGATTGCTCACATGACAGCTGCAATCGAGGATCGGCGCTGCACACCCGGCACCGTCTGGCCGGGCATCTCCCCGTTGCCCGGGGGGTTCCCAGCTGTTATTATTCATTGTCGTACCAGTATGCCGCGCCGTTTGTTTTCCAACGCCCGTATTACTTTGCACACGCGCGAAGTGACGCTGATTTCCTGGCCCGATGACCGTAAGCAAAGCTGCCGAGGCCCACGGTGCGGCTGGCCCCTAGCAGTCGCACCATTTGCCAAAGATCCTCTTGACAGCGGATATCTACTGCGGATGCACCTGGAGGGAGACCCCTGCACCTTATCATGACGTGGGCCTGGGTACATCGGGCGCCATCGTCCGCCATCGCCCGCTGGCAGCTAATGCCATGGTACTCTGACATACATGAGAGCACCGCAACCCCTGGGAGCTTTGTAAGATGACAATGGAAGTCTCCCAAAGATAGACGAGAAGATCGTCGCCAATATTGCTGCCTGTGCGAGATGGAAACACAAGTGATGATAGAGTTTTGGCGAATCGAATCGAACCACAGGTATGGAGGGAAATCTGCCGGCAGTCATCTTCGACTTTGCCGCGGAATCAGCTTTGTCGTAGGAAGTCTTTTCGTATTTCCGAGTGGAGAATTGAAAAGCTTCATTGTGAATCAAGTCACATAACACGGGTAGTAAAGTCACCCCGACTCCCGAACAGCGGCTGCAGAGGCAATGCAATCATACGTAGCGGCAGGAAGTTGCTTGCCGGACAGCCAAAAGCGCCCCCAGACACGGAGGAGCGTGCAAGACTTGATGTGAGGTAACGCCACCAGAGAATTGTCAAACGGCGTGGAAAAGTGTCGATGACAGGGCTCGCTCCGAACACGCGAATCTGACGAACCAGACGAATTGCTGGTCAGCAGCATCCCGCAAGTCAGCCTTGTTGCCCATCGCATGCACCCCGCAGGACAAGGGAGCAGCCAAAGTTTGGAAAGCGGCACAAGCCCCGGACTCTTCGGGCGCCTTTGGGGGGGTTTGAAAGACGTGGCCATCGTTATCTAGCGGAGTGCAGCTGAATTGAAGCAGGCGTCGGTGTTTATGATGTCGTGGCTGCGATGTTGCTGGGCTATCGCAGCTGAAGTCCCGGATAAGAGCTAGCGAATATTCAAGAAAGAGCGCCAAAGTCAAATTATTGAATGCGACAGAGCCTCTTTGGGATGACATGTCAGGATGGTGTGATGGGGCATGTGCTGGTTCGCTGGGGTTAGGTGGGGGTTCCCAAGGGTTGCCTGTCGCCAAATGCAAGGCAAGTTTACCAGATGCAAAGGCTTTCGAAGTCAAGTGTTGGGCGGCGAGAGTCAGCATACCCACAGTCGGGCGAAAAGGACATGCGTACTGGCGGGTATGCGGAGAGTGCGATATGCGATCGAAAGCCACGGCTCAAAACATGTCAGTTGGCGGCCGGGTTTTGAAGCAGAATACGAAGTCATGCAGAGCCGAACAGGTGGTGAGGTCGTTCAGAAAAGAAAAGAGTGCTGCACAAGCGTTGTCCTCGGGACGAACACCCCGAGACATTTCTGGAAAAGAAACAAGAATGCCTTTGGTCAAGCCCGATCAGAAGGAAGACAACTTTCGAAACCAAAGAGAGGCTTGTGGGTCCTCAAGGCAAACGTCGACGAGGATGATGCAGCGCGACGCCGACAGCCTGCATTGCGACCCATGTTGAGAGAGCCATTGGCAAGGCCGGAGAATTCCACGAGCATTTTTCTCCTATGACGATCTCTTGGTTGCTGCGGGGTGGATTTGGCTTCGGGACCGACCGCACAAATACCGGAGAATTGAGAGTGACGCTGGCCACTTGGCGCGCCTCGTGTGCTGGACAAAGCCATGGTGTTGATGAACTGAATCGTATCCGTGAGCCCTGTAAGTACTGAGACCAGCAGCGATTGCATGCCAAGAGTTGGCAGCTAAGTCTGGACTCGACCAACGGCACGCAAATGCGCGCTGTATGATGGGCGGGCGTGCAGATACATCAGGTCGAGGTATGCATGCTGGCGCATGGCATGAGGATGGGTATGTTGTGTTGGTGTGTTGGTGCCTTGGACCTTGTGTAACTGACCGCTTATTCCTGCTGTTGTGGACGGCAGCGTCTAGTGGTGTTGACGGTGAAGCTGAGGGTGGTGGTTGTGGTGGTTGTGTCGCACAGCCGCGGCTTCGCGGATGATTCCCAATTTGCTGACGCGGGAAAATCGTTGTAGTCGACCCGTGGTTCAACAGCGGGACAGCGAACTGCTTGTGCCTGTCACCAGTCAGAATAGTCCGAGCAGGGCCAGTGAGATGATCGGGTGGTCGGAGACAGTCACCTGGGCCTATGAGACACAGAGGGTACCTTCGCGGGTGCAACAGAGAGCTGACGGTTGAAGAATGGAACACTGAAGGAGGGAGGTCAGACGGAGGAAGACGGCGAGGTGATTTGGTGATGTGGTGACGGAGGACGAGGATGGTGGTGGTGCGGGAGGGAAGTGGCGGAGGGACCTACCTTACCTTACTTTGGTCACATATCACACTGCTTACCTAGGCTTCCAGTCGTCTGCTTCTGCCTCTGCTGCTGTACGAGGAGGCGCGCTTCGTCGCGCCTCGTATGGTGCTTTCGCCAGTCGCTTGTGCCTGCTCGCACTGGAATGATGCTTGGGATGGGATGGCATGGGATGGAGAAGGGAGGAAAGAGGAAAAAGCGCAACGGTGTGCTGTGGTGAGCTGTGCGACGCTCTTTGCGGAAGCCACTCCCCATCCACACCACGCTGCTGCTTCCTGTGGGTGGCCGGAGAGAAAGTGTGAATAGCGTCGCTCCTCCCCACGATTCCCTCCAATCCTACGATAAGTTTAAGTGGGTATTTTAAGAGGGAGATAAGGTACGAGAATGACTAAGCCTTATCGGGCGATGAACTGATAGGGGCAGGGGCAGGGGCAGGGGTTCCTGCCCGTGAAATGTCACTCCACACCTCCCTCCCTGTTGGTGGCAGGCGGGATCCACCCCGATCAACGTCTCCGACTTCCATCTCCACGACCGCGACCACGACCACGACCACGTCGTTTGGCCCGCGTCTTTGCACGTCACCAACAACAACCTCGCCTTGTGCCTTGATCATCGTCAACATCAAAATCTCCCATCCTGTAACACGACCCATTCGCCCCTGGGATGAGCAACGTCAGCACCCTCGATCGGATCACACATGCGGAGTCCTTCTGGCCGCCCTCACTCGACTCGAAGAAGGAATCCGGTCAATCTCAACCCCGCTCCTATTCGCTCTAGGCCATGCAAAAACCTCTTGGGCCCTGCTGAGGATCCAGGCGAGTCCAGCTGCAGTCTGCAACACCCTCGCCGCCTCTGCTTTTGCCTCACATTGCACGGAGCACCAAGCACCAAGGCCACGCTGCTCTGGCGCACCCAAGTGGCGTGAACCATCATCACCTAATCAGGCCTCCACCCCTGCTCTGCTCGCCGCCCCGGCCATCTTCGCCTTGTCACTGATGCCGTCCGCGGGAGGCGGGAATACCACGCAATCGCCGCCCGGGATTAGGAGAACAGACGCAAAGTCAAGACGCGCGGAAAGTTGATCAGGCGGGGCAATTTTGCCGTCGTTGGAACTCCGCCTCGTGCTGTCACGGCACTTGACCCGCTCTTGATACCAAGAATGCTACAGTGGTTCCGACTAGCTGTCTCTACATGCGGCGTCACAAACGTTGCCGCATCCCCGTCCGACAACAGCCGTACTGTCTCTTCTGGAACACGTCCAAGTATCATGGCCAAGACGTTACACCCTGTCAGCCACCCAAAACTTTCCGTATCGACCAAAGAAGCACGCCGTATTCTCCAGCTGTCTGACAGGCTCTGCTCTCCACCGGCTGGGATCTGACCGTGTCACCAAAGTTGACGCCCACCCCGACCTGCAAAGACAAGCTCGCAGCGCCCAGCCTGCCAGTGTCTACTCTAGGCATGGCGCAATAAGATGCTCAGCTAAGATCTTCACCCCTCTCCGCGAGGCCATGGCTCTGCCGCTGCCGTCAGACATGTCACTTCGGAAATCACCCAACGGAAATATGGTGACACATTGGTCATACGACTTTTCTCTAGCTCAGAGACATTCAACGTTCAGGCTCTGGAAGTATTGGCCGTGGACTGACAACGTGCCAAACACCTCGAGAAACCGGCAAATCAAAATTACTGTTTTCCGAAATTCATCTAGAGGGAGGCATGGTCAAGGGTGACGGGAAGCTGCTTCATCTGCCACCCCTGCCGCCGGCCTGCGACTTCTGACAAGTGGAGAAGTCGAATCGATTTGCGGACGAGCCAAGGGTCAAATCGATGGTGGCGGCGGCTGGCGGCATCAGTTGAGTTGGAGATTCGAATCAATGAAAGGACGCGCAACTACCAACCGTTCGCCAGAATCTCCATGGAATTGCCTCTTTGGGTAATCTGCTGCAAGTTCCCAACCCTGGACGCCTGTCTACCGTTCGGTGACAAAAGTCTATCACAGTAAAGTTACTGTTCATCCCCTGGCTCGCACCATCACAGACCGCTTCGAGGCCTTGACTTTGAAAGTTTCTAGGGTTGTCAAACCAACCTTGAAAACAGCCGCTGGTCTGATGAGCCGGTTGTTCTCATGTGAATTATGGTTACGCATAACATCTGACAGATCCTTCAGGGTAGTCGGGCCAAGTGCTGACAATTTTTGTCGTGATTTCGACACGTTTCTCACTCCTCCGTCGCATTTTCAACTTCTGCCGTCTACCATTGCCTCACATCCGCTCGCCTCATCCTTGAAACGGTTCCCAGCGATGGATTCATTCCGAAATCATCTTGAGCTTTCGCATGATCCTGCATTAGTCTGAAGAAATCAGGTCTCTTGGCCGTCTTCAATGGTCAAACCGGCTGCCGCGGCTCCTAGTCTGCGTCCCCGCCAGCCAGTTGAAACCTGTTCTCATCAGAGTTCCTGCAACGTCAGGACATCCGACTTCTCAGTCGAATCAATCTGCAGTGGGCCTGAACAGAGCTGAGAGCAGAGAGCTTTTGAAACGGGTTTCCTCGGCGAGCTCTTCCGAACATCCACGTGTGGTCGATATGCTTTCCCCTTGCTTCGATTCACTCTGGCCTCTACCAACACCTGCGCACAGTCCTCTCAGCTCCCAGAGCTCTGGTCGGGAGAACATCATCCTGGCTGGAAACAAGGGCCGTGGGCTTGCCGCCTCGCTATGAAGATGTTCGTTATGCACAATGAGGGCAGAGTTGTCCGACTTGGCTCTGGAGCTTTGGCGTCGACTCGGCCTGATTAGTGATTAGCTCTTGTCAACCTCTGTCTCCCTCACCGCGCCGTTGCCTCATGTCATGCAGGCCAAAACTTCATCCTCCCATCATCAGAGCATCCGTGCCCGCTGTTCATCCTTCCGATGTTCTGGTTCTGACATCTCCAACACTCCCAGCCTCCAGCATGAAGCATCACAAGACGAACATCTGAGCATGGCTCACTGCCATGCCTGTTGTGTTTCCGACTTCGTTTCTCAGCCTCGGGCAGCGGATGGCATCTGACTGACTGATCACCAAAACCGTCTCAGCTCATACGCCTCGCGGTACGCGTACGCAGCCTTCAGCCCCAAGTCTGCAACACAGAGAATTCCATACACGTTCTGGCCGCCTTACAGCTGATCTAGATATTTCCGGCATATAGCTGCTCCTTCTAACATGGTTCCGCCTCAGCCGTAAAACAGCCGCTCAAACACTCATGCTAGTTAGGCGCAGGCCAAAACAAAACACCAAAGAAGCATTTTTTGGGAATTCTGATGTTAGGTCGTCGTCCAACAGGAATCATGAAGTTGCATCGGGGAAATATTCCACACTTCCTTATTCCCCCCTCGTCCGAGTCTAAGCCACAATGCCTTTCACCAACCGTCATTGACTCGCATGTTTAGAAACGCTGAGCCAACCAGGCCAAGCCCATCATCACATCATTGGTCCATATCGCAGCCGCAAGTGCAAGTAGGTATCTGGCCAGCGCCGCATGAGATAAGCCCCAATTCCTCACGTCCTTCCGGACATCTCCAAACCGTCCGTGCCGCCGCCGCCAACAGCTGGGAGGATTCCGTCAACGTCAGCCACATATCACAAGCTAAGTAGACAAGGTTGAAGCCTCCAGAAAGGTAATTGGGAATAACTCGACGATGATGGAAGGCAATGGGTGCGTGCCCGCCTTTTTCCCTTTCCCCTCACTAGCAATGCCCAACGGTCCGGGAGACATGGCGCGGAACGACGAATGAGTGGTCGACGAGCGGGAAATAGCGCAAGTTGGGTTGGGTGCCTGGGGCTAGAAGCGATTCGGGGCCAGTGCCGAAGGGCTAGCCGGCAAGGCTAATGCAACCACTTCGACAGGAGCATGCAGCCACTTTGACAAAGGCGCACGTGGGGGAGGATTCTCTTTCTCTCTCTCTCTCCTTGAGAGAGCGAGCACCCCCAACCTCCTACATTTCGTTTTGCTGGGAACGGAATGGAAAAGTTGCTAAAAAAGAACATGTCGGAGTTAGGGAACGGAGCGGCAACGCGGAAGCACGTCTGCGGGAAGGGGGCAAAGCAAAGCAGCAAAGCACATGAAGCGCTGCGATCGAGGTTGCGTCAGATCTGGCGTTACATGATTGTTTAGACGCGCAGCTCATTCCCTTTCTGTTTGCCTTCCTTTCGAACGCATTCTCTTAGGCAGGGAGTGAGACGAGGACGAGGGCGAGGGCGAGGGGGTGATGAGGGGGGCTAACAAGGCATGATGATGACATTTCTCTTTGCACTTCACGTCTGGACTAGTGATGTTGTCTTGGCCATCGTCTCTGTCTCTGTATTCTGTAACTCTGTCCGGTAGGTAGAGTACACACACCAATTACGTCCCGCACACACAGGAAATTGCTATGCTTTGGGCTGTCTGCTTCCTGCCTCCACCTGCTCGTCCGGTTTGCTGACGGCATAATCTTTGCGCAAGGTTTGGGGGATAACATCCTTCCGATGAACCGGGCACCAGTCCTCTTCCTCATGAAAGGCAAAAACAAACGAAAGAGAAAAAAAAAGCTTCGACTCCTACTCCCGCTGGAAAATCCGCTATGATGAGGAATTTATGAAAGGGAATAATCCGAACAATGATTTTTGGTCCGAAAAATTGAAAGATCTGCTTTCCCATTGATGGTCTGATCCCGAATACCCGTGCCCACTACTTTCTCTCTCTGGGTGTGTGCTGTGTATTTCCTATGTCTCTCCCATCCAAGTTTGTTCTATCCCTCCCCCCAATAGCGGATGATTTTCCGCATCCATCGTGACCTAAGAGCCACCACATACATCTCTTGTGAAACGCCACCACGCCAAACCATGAAAATTCTCGCGGCAAAGGAAACAAGAAGAGTGGAAGAAGAAGAAAAAATAGTTGAATCATCAAGACGCCGAGAAAGTAAAATGTACACAAAATAGTCCCCCATGGCCCCCAAAAAAGCCTGGTTTAACCCGTTTCTTTCGCGCGCCGCCGCCGGTCCGGACTCCCATAGATACTCCATGTGGAAAGGAAGTAAATAGTAGTAGTAGTAGTAGTAGTAAAATGCTCATATCGGTCGTATCGAATTAGCAACAGCCTCCAAAACGCTTCCTTTTTTGCCCCTTCGGTTCCCTTTTCCCTCCCCAAGATCGATAAGCTTTCCCATCATGTCCTATCACACACAGAGAATCCCGTGTTCCTTTTTTTTTTGTCAAACCCGTTTTTGTTGTCATTTTTTTTGCTTTCTTTAGATTTGCCTCTCTTCTGAGAGGATGAGAGCTGTGTGACTAAGCATAGCTCATGTCACCCTTGCGATGGCTGACGACCTCGAGGGTGGTGCCCAGATTGTGGCCCAGGTAGCCAATCATGGCCTTGCTGACCTCTGGGTCCTCGGACAGGTCGGCGCACACCTCGCGGAACTGCGCGTAGACCTCCTCCAGCTTGCGCAGCTCGCGGTTGAGGATCTCGAGCTCGAGCCACCGCCCATCCTCGCCGCCGAGCGTGTACGCGCCCAGGCTGACGCCGAGGCCGCCGACGGCGACGGCGCCGGGGCTGTTGAGCTGGTTCATCGCCGCCGCCACGGAGGAGGGACCGCCCATGCCGCCCATGCCGCCCATGCCGCCCATACCGCCCATGCTGCCGTTCTCGAAGTAGGTGTGGCTGGCGTTCTTGTAGAAACTGGTGATCTTGCCGATGACGGTGGCCAGCAGCATCGCGGCGGTGTGCGTGCCCGAGCGGCTCATGCAGCGGTTGCAAGAGAGCATGGAGGCGCACCCCTCGACGGCTTTGCGGTTGAGCGAGAGGACGAGGTCGAACGGCGGGGCGGAGGGTGACGAGGCATTGTGCAGCGCCTGGAGGGACTGGAGGCAGACCGTGAAGCAGGTGCATGAGCCGCTGCCGCCGCCGCCTCCCGAGTTTGAGGACTTGTGTCTGACGGCGGGCCGCATGTTGGGCGTGGTTGACGGGCTCGGGAATATGCTGCTGCCGCCATGCTGTTGGGCGTGGGCATGGCTTGATATGGCATCATGCCGTCGTGCTGTGCTGCTGCTGCGTCTCCCCAGGGCGTCATGTGCGCGGCCATGGCCATGTCCATGGACTGTGAGCGGCCGTGGTGGTGGTGGTGGGGGGCCATGTGTGCGGTGGCCATGGTCATATCGGGGTAAGGGGCGGCGGAGAAATCGGTGGGAGGAGTCCACGGCATGGCGCCTCCGTACATATCGGCGGTGGGATCTTGGTGGTCTCTGGGTGTTGCGTCGTCGACGCCCAGGAGGGCGAGCCCTGAGGAGATGGAGGGGTTTCTGGTCATGGCACCCTCCATGCTGGTGGGCGTGTGCCAGCCGTTCTCCATCTTGTACATGCCGGCGCCGGGGTGCTGTGCGAACATCATGTTCTTCTCGTCCATGATGGGCGAGAGATCCGTCATGTCCATGTGGACGGTGTTTGCGTGGCTCGGTGCGCTGTTGTCAGATTTCGGCTTCCAGCCCTGCTGGAGGGGGAGTATCGGCATTCCAGGCCGCATGCGAGGCATCTGGAGCATATCGGACGGGCTTTTGAGCATTTGACCTTGGCGAGGAAGCAGCCGTCGCAAGAGGCCCGAAGGCGAGGTTGTCTGGGCTTGGAGCTTGAAGACATTGTGTGTGTGTGTGTGTTTGTGTGTTTGTATGTGTGATTAAAGGGCGAGTGTGTTTCTCGACGATTGGAAGGAAGCAACTCTGAAAGAAAGGGGGGAAAAAAGGGTATCTCTTTGGTCTAACGAAAGAATTACAAGTCCGGAGGATGAAGTGACGGCGGAGGGGCAAGCCACTATTAAAGAAAAGGACAAGGGCGGAAGGTGTATTAGAGTTCTGAAGGCGGTGCGAGTGAGATGTCTGTGTGATGATCGTGTGCGTGTAAGGCGGAGTCGGGATTAGCAAGCACTATTCAGGCTTTTTGTGTAAGGGTGCGCGATGTGAAGTGCGGGAAGAGCCCCGAGGGTCACGGATCGCGGCCAAGGTCGAGGGTGAGCGGAATCTAGCCGACGGCGAGGTAGACAGACAGACAGACAGACAGGCGACGGACGACAACGACGACGACGACGACGACGACGACGAACCACGACGAAGTTGGAAAAACGGGGTCACGAAACAGGAACGGAAACGGTCACGGCCATTACCCAGAGTCCAAGAGGGACGAGCATGGAGTGAGAGTCCGGGTGTTTCTAGAGGAAGGGACGAGAGATGGAGCTTGTAAGAGCGAGAGGATATGCGACGCGGACAAGAGGGAGCGGACGTTGAACGGTTAAAAAGAGAAAGGCCTGATTTAGATAATGCTATGCCGTTGGCTTATACAGAATGAAGGAAGTACAAGCCCATGTACACCGGGGGCTGTGAGGGCGTGGGCAAAAAAGTACTACGGCAGAGCAGATCTGGATTACCCACCCCAGACCCAGAGGAGGGAGAGGAGACAGGCACACGCACAACGAGAGAGGCTGGCCTGACATAAAGGTGTGTATCTATGTGCGCGCGAGTGACATTAGAGGTAGGCCACCACCGTGGGTGAGAAATGTCTTGTGCAGACCAGAGACCAGCGATGTGTAAGAACGAGGACGGTCCAATTAGATGGAAAAAGAAACGGGCCATGTACTGGTCTGGCAGTAATGCAGAGGCCATGTACCCTCCGCCCGTTCTTTGGTGTGGTGGACATGGGCTGGCTCGCTCGCAGAGACCCTTGGCCTTTGGGTCCAAGGGCATTGGATAGGTCTCTGTCCTGTGTGCAGGCCAGAGCTCTTTGGCCGCTTGGACGAGGCAACCTGACCAAGAGAAACAGGCAAGAGGGAGAAGAGACTCGGCACCCAGCCGGCAGCTCAGCACAGAGGCAAAACAGAACCAAAAAAGGTCAGGCCAGAGGCGGTTGAAGCATGGATAAGACGGTTTGGGCCGGATGAAGCCTTGCCTGGGCATGCAGGCAACGTAGGTGGCACCCGCCTGGGTCGGTGTGAGAAGAGAGAGAGAGGGGACATTTGGGGGGAGGCAGACGTTCAGATGCACGTTGAGAGAGTGTAAGAGATGGACGGGCCTTGTTTCTTGCCGTTTACAGGTTCTCCAGGTTCCCCACGGGACGTTGACGGCGAAAAGATGCTGCCGGTAGTGGGTTCAACTGGAGTTCCCCATCTCAAGATCCTGCTTGCGGAGTGGGATGGATGGGTGGACGGATACAAAGGACTGTTCTCGCCCATTAGGTGGCCAGACAGCAACCAAGAGCGACGAGAGGGAGATGGTAGCGGCTGCTGTTGGTTCGTGCCGAGAGCAGATCCCTGGGTTTGGGCAGTGCCATGTTGCTGCGCTGTGCTGTGCTGTGCTGAGCTGTGCATTGCTACTGATAGGCAATGGCCGTAATGGTGGTGATGGTGAAGGAGAGGGTGGTGGAGCGTGCCAGAGCTGGGGGAGCAGGGTGGAGCTTAAGCTGGGGCCTAGGATAGCGTAGAGACAGGGACAGGGACGACGAGGAAGGGGACGGGGAACCCTGCTCGAGGATAAGGCAAAGACGTGGGACGGTAGAAACGGTTCGTTCCAAGTTGGCGTGAGAAAAAGTAAAATGGATGGATACGGGGAGCTGGGGCAATGGAAGGGAGCAGAGCGAGCCGGGCAGTGTGTGAAGGGTAATGACGCTGGACAAGGTGGATTATGCATCCAGTTCTCTCGCTTTTCCTCTCTGATGCATAGTGGCTATGGAAGTACACAAGATGCAACGAGGAGGTAGTGTCGGGAGAGAGAAAGGTACGAACGTTACGGTACGGTGAGTAAGGTAAGGTCATGTAGAGCAGGGCCATACCAGCTCAGGCGTATCTGTGGGCAGCGACAGCTCGAGCAGACCCAGGTCAAAGGGCAGAAGCAGATCCACACGAGTCGTCGTCGATCTGGAGGATGGAGATAGGGAAACGAGCCTTCAGAAGGGTAGGGATTAGGGTGGTTGTGAAGATTCCGCTTCGGGGAGCAGAAGAGAAGGATGGGGAGCAGGGATTGGGAAGGAGAATAAACGGGATAGGATACACTGACTGGGGCTGCCTTGTACACCGGGCAACGATGGGCGAAGGGCGAGGGAGGACAGACCGCGTGGCGGAATGGCTCGGCCGATTGGAACAGACCAGGCGTTGGTCCGAGGGCGAGATGCGTGTGTACTTGGCGGAAGAGGACGACAGAGGACGAGCATCAACGACTCGAAGGGGGAACGGACGGCAAGATAGGTGAAGGTTGTCATGGTCGGCGGGTGGACTCGTCATCCGGGCGCGGATGCCGGTACGGAGGCACCTCAGTCCAACATCGTAACGTCCAATGTTGGTTGGCTCGGCTGCTTGTTGCCCGTTGCTCGAGAGTAAGGAGACAGGACCAAGAGACGAGGGTAGGTAAGTCGAGATGGGCGGCCTAGCTAGGTAGCGAGACGAGCTGTGTGTCTCTGGGAAAGAAAGTAAAAGCGGACGAGAAACGGAGTTTGCAAGTGGGATAAGTGGGACGGATGGATGTCAGACTAAGACGTGCAAAGGCGAGTGAGGTAAGGCGAGGCAAGGCAAGGCGTGGGCTGTTGAAAAGCCAAGCAACAGAAAGCTAGATGCAGATTGTGGACAGCGGGATTGAGGATTGGGATTGGGATTGGGATGGTGGTTGGATTGGATTGGACTGGACTGGAGCGGGCTGGGAAACAATGGAATCCAAGACAGAGGAACGGTAGCTAGGTTTGACGGTACGTACCGCGCGGGCATCCTCCACTGCTCTGCTTACTTTCTGACGAGTTAGTACATACATAGTACTGCATTCCTTAGGCCTGGGTCTCGGGGGCTCTCACATCATGTGACTTGGACTTCCAGGTTGCATTCTCATGAGGTGGCCATTGGATCTCCAGCTTACAGCTTACAGCTTACTGCACACTGTGAGAGAAAGAGACTTCAAGATGGACCGCAGCTGGACTGCCTCCCGCCTCACATGTTCTCCCCTGCCCCTGCTTCCCCGTCTACCTCGCTGCCCTTAAAAGCGAGTTGCGTCTTGCTGCTGCTGCTGCTGCTGCTGCTACTACTGCCTCTCACCTCACTCGCTGCTCCCCCAGTTGAGTGAAAGAGAGAGAGAGAGAGAGAGAGCGAGTGCGGCCTAGAAGGGAATAGCCTAGACCAAAGAGTGAGTGGAACCATCCAACTGCACGACACGACATGGGGGGAGCGGAGGAGGGGGGGCACTAGACCCTTGCCTCGCAGCATCCGCGAACGGGGGGGCCCAGCACACCACACCCTTCCCTCCCACCTAGGTACCCTTTCTCAGATCCCGTCCAGGTCCCCTTTCCTCCCCTTGACTCCAAGGGCAGACGAGGGAGCTTGGGCCATTGTGTACGGAATACCACCACTGTGCTAGGTGGGGTCTGTAAGTACGTACATACAACCTACTGTTTGTCTTGTCTTGTCGTAGTCTTCATCGACAGGCCTCGACCAGTCACTTCGCCTCAGTTTATTCTTTTTTCCCTTCCGTTTCGTTTCCCTCTCGCCGTCCACGTTGCAATTGGCCTGCCTACGCTTGGAGAAGCACAAAAAAAACACAATCCACAAGGGGCAACTGGGGTCGACATGATGCGTACTTATCACGGCATACGAGGCAATGATCTCCAGCAACCATTGCCGTATTCAACCACCCTGTCTGCTCCATACGACTGCTGCCAGCTAGCTCCAGTTCCCTACCTAGTCCAAGCAGGGGCAACGCAACGCAACAACCACAGCTTTGCTTGCTTGCTGCTGCTGCTGCTGCTGGGCGTCTGAGAAGGCAGGCTGACATGAAATCCAAAGGGGAGAGAGAGGAAAGGCCCCAAACGGTGAAATCAGTACTATATGCAGCGCACATACTTCGTGTTGGGTACTGTACTCGTCGCATATCGGGAACGGGGCACTTTTCCCACCTGCCGTACCGCTCCTCAGGTAACCTACAACAACGCATGCGCCGAGGTGCAGCCAGCTGCGATGCGTGCTGCTGCTGCTGCTGCACCATCCGACTTTGCATTGTTGTAATTATGCACAATTGAGGCGAGAACTCCAGAGTCCTGGGATCACATCTATCAGAGAATCATCATTTCCTCTCCTCGCTTCCGGTTTGTCTCTCTTGACACTTCTGACCGGCATCCAGTAGATCTCAAACCTCGACAGAGGACAAAGCCCTTGTTTCTTTTTGTTTCTTTTTTTTTCTTGTTTTCTTGTACGTGTGTTTCTTTCATTCCAGTGTCAGATCCTAAACCCTATCTATCGAGAAAAAAAAAAAAGAAAAAAAAAGGTCAGCGACATGTCTAAGGCTGATAAGATAAATCTGCGCCTGCATGTGGCACGCTGCTGACGGGCCATGCTCTGACCTGCACCTTAGTCGACTTAAGGTATACGAACGACACGGTCAAAGATAACAATGCAACGGCTCGCCGTATCCGTACTATGGCCGCCGCTGCAAGGTTGGGCACCTGACTGGTCGATGGCTGAGATGAAGCAGAGACATCTGGCTTTTTTTTTTCGGACTGCGAGCTACGAGCGAGTATAGAGATTGACACGGCGGCGGGCGGCTTTCTGGGCGGTGTCTAAGTAGGTAGGTAGATTTGGCCGAGCCCCCTCCCCCCAGTTCTCGACGGCCCGTTATTCTGATTCAGATGTGTGTTCGTATCGGAAATGAAGACATGGTCTCCGAGAAGGACAATCTCGAGTCTGCTCGTCATCACTCGTTGATCTCATTTTGCTGCTCGGTCTTTTTGTTGTCCGTCAACGTTATGGGGAGATGGTATAGGTACGGCCTGGAAGTTCCGAGTGCTGCCACGTTCTGGTTGCCTTTTCGAGAAGGCGTTCCTAGGTTTTCCCTCGTCGTGCTCTCGAGTGGTCGATGGCGCGATTCCCGGTTCCTCGGACCACATGCGATTCGGATGGAGCAGCGATTCATGAGCCTGGGACGGCGTGTTCGTTCAGCTGCACATGCGGTTAAGGTGGGCTGTCAACTGGATGGGAGAGAAAGTTGACTGGAGCATGGACGGCTAGGCTATAGTAGGGTTGGGCGAGGGTTCCAGCCAAGATGGATGACGGGGGCGGCAGGTACGCCATGTTCGCAGTTCCTGAGACTGAGACGAACAGGAGGACGAACAGGAGGGTGAAGGAGGATACGTTACCGCCTGCCGAAACTCTCGCAGCGTACTGCATCAAGCAAAGCAAACGGGTGGGCAGTGGTCCGGGAACGCGCACAGAGTTTTCTTGCTCCCATGTCATTCAGGCGAGAGCTCATGTACCTGACTGACTTGACGGCAGGTCTGGGCGAGTTGAGTGTGACAGAATGGGCGAGTGATGTGATTCCAGCGGCCGGTCTCTTTTGGCGGTCCAAGTGGCGGCGGGGGAGGGACCACGGGCTGTCGAGTCAGACTGGTATCTGCGGAGGTGGTCAGTATACTAATTGCTGTCTTTGGACATGAGGCATCGCAGAGCCCCGGCCAGACACGAGAGTGTTTGGTGATCCAATGTGAGCAGCCAAGGTATCAAGATGGGATCTATTCTGAGGTAAGGTAGGAAAAGGCACATGTTTGATCCTCCGGGGACAGGAACAGCTGGAAGGGGGCCGGAGGGACCCACTTGGCAGGAGACGGAGCGCGCGGAGGGCAGGACGGCGAAAAGGCGGGGATGATGGGGCAAAGGACACGGACGGGAAGCTCGGAAGCCGGTACGACTACCTGCCTTGGGACTCCCAATGCCCCGCTTGCCTGCTGCCAAAGGACCTATTTCGCCCGCTGCCTATCCGTACGTACTTACATACCCTGTCTGCTAGTGCTTGTGCTTGTGCTTCTGCTGGGCCCGTCCTTCCGGCTGTGCACCATGCACCGAGGTAGGTGGACTTTACTTGTGCTGTGTGCACTCCTACTCATCAAGTACTGACCAAGGTAAGGTCGTATGGAAGGGCCCTTCCCGTTGCACCCGGGCCAGCTCCGACGCAACGGAACTGCAACCTGACATGGTAAATCGACTACCACTTCCCATCGTCAAAGGCCAAGCGACAACCAGCGCCAGTCCACCATCGTCCGTGTCCGTCGTCTTCTCCCCGATTTCTAGAATCCCATGTTTCGAAACACACACAGCCAGCTGCCGTCGTCCCAGGAACTGCACCTACTGTACCTGTACCTGTACCTGTGCACCGCATCCAGCAGTCTGCAGTCTGCAACCCGCCGACTCAGCACTCAGGTCTCAATCAATGAATGCCCCAGCACCACCAAGAAACCTCTCATCCACATGCTCACTTCAGTCAAACCCACCAGACATCGCGTCAGCTTGCTTCGACTACTGCACCTGTCAGGAGCCAGCCACCTTACGTCAAGAAACCTACCTACCTACCTACCTACCTACCTACCTACCATCGCACCCAGCTCGCCCGCATACACGATATCGAAACCCTTGTCTTCCCCCGGACCTCCGTTGCAAATCCTTGGCTCCATCCTCTCTCTCGACACTGGCACCTCACCTCCACCCCGGAATAACCAACTCATTGCTTGCCGATAGACGGCACGGGGATGGCCCAGGCGAGCTTTTGCCGAGACTCGACTTCATCGCAGCATCCAACTCCCACTGCATACTCCCTACGTAACGTACCGTACCGTCCATGCACTTCCAGTACAGCTGCAGCTACCGTGCTACTACACCTCACCACGGCAGCCCATGAAACCCATGGCAGCCATCGCCTTGATAACGGCCGGCCGATCGCGTCGATCATCCAGCCAACATCCTGTCGCCCTACCCTACCCCAACCCACTCAATTCTCAACCCCGACTTGATCCGCTGCCGGAGAAATCACCATACCCAATTCCCATCTCTTTGGGTCAATTCTCCATCTTGACACCCCTGTCATCCAGCCAGCCTGCCGGCCCACAATCCAAGCCCTCAGCCAGCTCAGTGCTCGGACTCGCTCCCCGAAAGAGACGCCTTCTGTCTACTATTGACATACCGTTTTCACACACAAACTTGCGACTGCTAGCCCCAAATGGATCTCTTCCTTTTTGTTTGGTGCCCAACACGCGTCGGAGAATTACGCCAAGTGAGGCTGCAGTGCTGACAGCACCGGACATTCATGGGTTCGATGACGATCGTCTTCAATAGCTGCCTATGCCCTTGTTCCGCGGCTGCACTCAAAACACTTGGTGTGAACACCATCCAATCCAGAGAGCATTCAGATGCACAAAAAGACGCCGCGTCTGGGCCTTGGGCCTCGTGGATCTGCCGGGCCAGTCAGACCTTCAGCCTTCTTCCACTGGCATTATCCCAATGGCAATGATCCACAGCTTGAAGAGAGCTGAAAGATAGCTGCCATGCCGGAACGGGATGGACGCCGGGGTTGGTCTTCCCTCCGCAGCCACGGTATTTCCAGAGTCCCCCGGGCGGCTCATGTTCGAGTTTCTTCGACGCTCTTCGGCCCTTATCAGAAGCGAGAGAAGGAAATGACATCATCACCGCAGCGGCAGGCGGCGACGTGGCTCTCCGGATTGCAGCTTTTTACCCCTCTTGGCTGCGCTAAAGCCTTTCTGGATACTCAGCCTTCAACGCCCTGAGCGTGGCGTCGAAGTCGACCTGTTTTGGAGGACAAAGTCCCGTTACCGTTCACCTCTAGCGCGCGCAAAGATGTTTCAAACAGCACCTCAACTCCCAAAACCAACGTGTGTTTATGCTTTACGCCTGACGTGCCGCTTTCCGTCGTTGCTCGGCAAGCTTGATGTCGTCTCCTCTGGGTGGAGCGACTGAGACAACATCGTCGTGACCCATCCCGAGAAATGGGATTTGGGACGATTCGGCCCTTGAAATGGTCAAGGAATCTCGTCTTCACACCCTAATTCATGTTTTCCTTTGGAAAACAAGCTCAACGCTAAGTCGCAAAGGCCTGTAGCTGCCCATACTCCTGAGCGCACCCACATTAATGGACCAGGACGATTCTGACACTCAATATACTGGCCGAAGGGTTTTCAGGGATTGGTCAATCGGTGTGCGAACTCACACGCTAACCCAGACGACGTCGATCTTGTCATGTTTGGGATGAACCCGGGGACCTCGCGCGGGGAACTATCGTCTCGCGCAAGGGCCCGGATTGCCTATCAAAGATCCCCTCCACGGCATCTTCAAGTACAATGATCAACATGAGGCACCAGTGGTCCGAAGGCGAGGTCGCCAACCCTGCAAAAGTGAATTCCGGCTCCTCACCCGCCGAGACGGACACGGGTATTGATCGATGTGTTGGCACCGCATCGTGGGGTTCAATGAGACCCCCCACTTGGCATCACCAATGCGATGGTTTACAACACTTGTGTGAGAAACGGCGGTTGTCGGTCTGGCAGCATCGTTGCTTCTTCCAGCCCGCTCTGACTTGGAGGCACTCATAATTGGCCCGACATATGCCGTTGTATACCTACCAGCAGACCGTCCTGTCAGCCACAAGACCACGCTTGCCTGCAAGACGCTGCAGATCAATATATGAATTATTGACAGATGTTACACCAAAGGCTTGCAGATTGGCATCTACCTTACCCACATCTCAACACCAGAGACAGGGGCTATGGAGACGACGATGCCACGCATTTTGGGCGCTAAGGAGATTTCCTGCGTCTTTCGTGGACGACTTTCCTTGCTTTCATGGCACACTCGAATCGATAAGTCGGCATTACTTGGATAGGAGATTTTCAAGGAGAAAGCCACTGATCCAACTAGCATCTGCAGAAACCATCTCAGTGGCGCCAGAAATGTCGCCGAGAGATGCCGCCGCCTGAGGAAGGAATAATGAAAGTGATGACCGCTTTTGGGGAACCGTGAATTCGCTAGCGGACTTGTGGAACCTGGGAGTTGAATTTCAGATCAAGAAGGAAGGAGATACTCGGTGTTGATGTGGTTGACAGTCTCAGATCTCGATCTGTCCATCTATCGCACGTTGCCAAAGGGCCTTTAGAGTCAAGCCATGGCAGCCTAATCTTGCAAACCAAGACAACTATCATGAAGCTTGGAGAGGCTCGACAACGAAGAGGAGGTTGGCAACAGCAGGCATCACCGCATGCCCACAAACGGTCATACAATATTTGGGTAGTATGCAACGATGCAAGTTCTCGAGGGTAAGTCGTCTTGTTGTTGGCCTTCCAACAGACGAAGGGTATTCGAAGCGTGCCTCGTTCAATTCATCAAAGCTGAATGGCTAGGTATGTTGCCAAGAGCCAATTTGAGGTGTCATGATCCTGATTTAGCACCGTATTCAACGGCGCCTAGCAACTAACCTAGTGAGCTTGATCGGCCACGACAAAGAACACCAAGGTGTTGTAGACGGACGATGCCCTGCTAGCCTTAAGCGGTGTGCCGTCCCGCACGCTCTAATGGAAGCCAACCAAGATGGCGCGAGTCTTTTTAACCCTGCAAAGCCCGCTATCTTTCCGAGAGCCATGCGAGTCGCGATCGCGGCTGCGTCTTGACATATTTACGATGGCACCAAAGACTAGAACTGCTAGTGCTCGTGTCACGACTGTTCACTGCAACGCTGAGGCGCATTGCTTACGCCAGCGCGCGCGCGCGCGCGAGCGCAGGGATGGATGGGCTCACGGCAGGAGAAGGAAACGGCATGGCCAGCTAGTGCCTGAGAACGCACGAAGCTCAGCGCACGCTACAGTCATTCTCTTCTAGTCTCATTCTGGGGCGCGACCGTCGTTCCCGTCAATGAAGGACTGCTTCATGGTGAGACCACATGCTCTGAGCGATGAATCCTTGCTGATAAGTGAGAGGAAAACAACAGACAGTCAACTCGACAACCCGTCCACCAAATCCGTGGTGAGGACCTCTCGGAACCCAATCACTGCGGATACGGTCCTACGGGAATGGCTGGCATTGCGGCCCAGCAGGCGCTAAAAGCAGCCAGCCGCAGCCCCTGGTTGCCGACAGCACGCCGGTCAGAACTTTGACTTCTCTGTCTTGAGCTTTTCCAACCGACGAACAAGGCCCGGCCGGAAGCGACGGGTAACCCATTGCTCCTCGCGGCCGGGTCTTCGGACGTCGGAACCAACAGCATCGCGCTGCCTCACTTGAGGTATCCAGATTGCTCTCTCTCGTAGAATTGCGTGCAGCTGACCGGCGGTGCGACCATGGCAGCAGCTCCGAGTGGGGGGCCCCCTAAATCTGAGTCTTGACGTCCAAGACGAGAACCAACATTGTTGGAAAAAAAGAACAAAGGCACACACGGCCTACTACCGCGACACTCCCGCGGCGTCGGATCCTTTCTTTCTCCTGTTGCTCACCCGGAGGAGTTTCCGGGTGCCGTGTCCACGGTACGCTGTTACGACAGTCGCGATGGTGCAGATTTGATGACGATGACATTTCGAGCAAGCGAAGAGGGCAAGGCCCCTTGTCGCTTCGCTTTACGTCCGCAAGGGAGGCTGGATTTCCTGTCGCGCTGTGTAACTGCTAATTTCACGGCACACAACTCTCGGGGTTGAAGGCGTCTCTCGCAGGGCCAGCCGACGAGCGGTCGGGATGTATGTTTTTTTTTTTTTTTTTGTGTTCTTCCCAGCGGCACGCGCCGTTGGCATTTCGGGCGTTCGGCAGGGTCCTGGGGAGGAAGAAGAAGAAGAAGAAGAGACCGGGATTCGAAAAGATTATACATGCCGCGGCGTGTATGTACGAATGCCTCTCCCATGCATTGCCTGGATGCCGCATCATCCTCAAAGGTCCCATGCCACCAGTTCTCGTGTTTATCTGGTCGTGATACAGCATTCGATAGTCCAGGTCACAGGACTCGGGGGCCACGCTCTGGTGACGCTGAGAAGTTATCTTCTTGGCGCCGACGGCCATGGATTGCGAAGGGAGAATCGACCTGAAGATTGCGTCGACGTCGTACAAGCAGAGCGGGGGGCGGCCCTTGCTGGGTCCTTTTTTTTCTGTCTCTCGCACGAGTCCAGGGTTTTGATGACCGGGGTGCCGATTCGGAATACCACTCTCTTCTCCCGCTGCGATGCTGCCAGTTCCACGATCAGCGAGCTGAGCTGTTTTTTTACGACGCCTGGCATGAGATTATGCCGCCTGCTGCTACTCACCGACGGGGGCTTGCAGACAGAAGGCTCCATTGCAGTGGAGATCGATCGACACGGGAGATCCGACCTTTCGCTTCGAGAAGCGAGCGAGAGCGCATGGCGGCGACGACGACCCGGCGCAGTGCAGTGCAAGCGCAGTACACAGCTGAGGGCCAGGCATGTCCATAGGAGGCTGGAAGGCGTACCACGAAGATGTGCATATTCATTCCGTGCATATATGCCCAGGAGCAATGGAGGAGAATAGGACAGGACAGGCCTCACAAGCTGCGCCTCGATGCAAAGTTATCCCGCATCTTGGACGCGCCCCAAGGCCATCTGGATAGTCGATGCCGAACACTGCAGGTCTGTTCAGGAAAGATGACCTCTTCCAGACTGTCCAGCATGCATAGGCCTCACATAGGTTATGCACCATTCTTCCTGCGGCCGTCTGCTGATGTCTTACTCATCAAACCTGGCTGGGGGTGATGGGGGGGCCTATGACGACACGAAACATAAGCTGACATGTTTGTTGGAGGGGAGGGCAGGACGTTCCCCAAGATGTCTTTGCATCAGATAAACGTCTCTGCGTCAATCTCACCTGTCTTTCTCTCTCTCTCTCTCTACTCTGCAAAGGGAGGAGAAACGACAGGATAGACACGCCTCGTGCGAGCCCGTCGCGTGGTCAGGTGCATGTGATTGTTGCATATGTTTAAGACAGCAGAGACACAGAGACATGGGAGAACCCTGAGGCGGAGGCGCGGACCTTGATTCAACCCCGCAGGTAAGGGAGGAGGAGGAGGAGGAGGAGGAGGAGGGGGGCTCTGCGGGTGCGTGGGATGAATGCCGGGCGGATATGTTTGTGTGTGTGTGTGTGGTCAAAGGGAGGGGCGTAGAAAAAAGGGCTGAAGTGGTTGAGATCTAGGTCGTGGGTGTGTATTATGTATGTAAGAATTGTCTTGACTCGGATGGAGTCGATGGCGCGCGCGGGAGACGGGAGGAGAAGCGTAGCGCGGGCGGCGGCTATGGCATGACGAATACCATACGATTCCCAGCCGCTGACATCGTGCTAGAGAGAGAGAGAGAGAGAGAGAGAGAGAGAGAAGAGAGAGAGAGAGAGAGAGAGCCTGATGGGGCTGACTGACGGGGAGGGTCGTTGGAATGTTGCGGCTCTTGGGGCCTTGGAAGGTGTAGCCTTGTCGGGCGGGAGGATGTTTGGGAGCCCTCTCTCTCTCTCTCTCTCTCTCTCTCTCTCTCGTTGTCCAGGAATGCAAATCGTCTTCTTAGTGTGTGTGTTGTCGTTCCGCATCGACGACGTTCGTATCGACTCGGGTGATTCGTTTTCGAATTGGGGGGGGGGCTTGGCACTAACTAGATCGCCTGGAACATTCAAGCCCATCATGCGCCCTCTCCTTCTGTAATATCTGACGACCGCATCGCCGCCGCCTTCGACCGTTGCGGTTATGGCATCCGAGGATCGAAGATCGAAGATCGCGGGGCCCGGGGTTTAGATAAATCAGTACAGGGGCAAGAGGTGTGTGTGTGTGTTTGGTTTCTGGCGAGAATCGCGGGGTTATCAAGTGTGCCGCCGCCATCCTTGGATTTGCAATGATGAGATGATCGCAAGTAAGGCCGCCGCATCCATCCCCGCCGGCCGTTGTCCCTTTGCAGCATGTCATCGCATGACGTTCCCTTCCTCGGGGGGTTGGATGGCATGAAGGGATGATGACTGGGGGATTAAAGGTTCCAGGGGCTGGCTGTCGACTCGGATGTCGCATGTCAGAGTCCAGACGAGACCACGAGGGGGGACGAGGAGGGAGGGGGGAGTGTTTGCCAGGCTGGGTAGGGATGAGTGAGGATCACGAGTCGAGAGCTTTGCCGTCGAAGATGTGTACGGCGGGCCAGGTGTGATTGTGGTGGTGGTAGTGGTGGACCAAGGGTGGATGAATGAGCCCAAAACCATGCGTGCCGTGTACGTAGCAGAGACTCTCCTGTCTGCAAGGCCATGTGCCGTCTGCGTGTGCCGTGTGGTGGTTGACGCGAAGAAACAGAGTTTAAGAAACCGTCGCAAGTCTCTTGTTTGGGTGAAAGGGGGGGCTGCAACTTTGGCAGGACATGTGCGAACTGGTGGCTATAACAAGACAGTTGTGTCAGGGGAAATGGACCATGTCAGGGGTGCGCATGTCTCTAGGGTAACTACTGAAGATACCAGTTAAAGCTGATGATATCTTGTTAGTGAAGAGAAATATGCATTCGGGACTTGGGAAACGAGCAGGTAATTTTGACTTCGTGTATTCAAACTCGAGAGTACTGCTATCTTAGGGGGGTACGGCTACTCAAAGCGTACATTCTATGAACCGTCTGAACCAATTCCGACAAAAACAAAAAAAAAGAGACACTTGAACACCGCCAGATACCATGATTGTAAGGAAAGACGATAAAAGACTTCATGACAAAAGGAAAATTCCGAACCCATTATGAGACAATGACTTTGTGACGCGCTCCCGTGTCCCTCCAGGATAAAACAACGCCCCAAAGTGATTTGCCTTGTGTTCTTTCCGCCTGTTCCTCCTCCATCGCCTTTCCAACGTAAGGAATGATTCGTATGAGTGTGTGTGAGATGCTGTCGCACTTGTACAGGGAGCGGATATCAATGTTAAGACAGGATGGAAAAGAAATGATGACAAGAAAAATGAAGAATAAACAATGATCAAGAAAAGAAAAATCAGTCTCATATCCATGCTCGCATTTCATGTAATGTCCTGTGTCCCTTCTATAACCTGCAATGCGTGTGCTCATATGCATTCCGCTATGGTGGTTCCTTACTCGCAAACCGCTTCACGAATGAATTGTCCAAGCATCTTGGCCTACAAGAATGTTAGTGAGTGCTGACAGTGATTGATGAGGTGAGGGAGCTTACGTAGTCGCCATGCATCATGGAAAAGTGGTTACCAGGCATGTGCCTAGTCCTGAACCTGTTAACGTCCAGGTACTCGTCCCAGCGGTTGGGACCGAAGTCGGTCCTGTTGTCCAGGAGGAAGAGGGCATGACCCGTCGGGTAAGGATCCGGGCGAGGGTCGGTAGGCAGATGGCAGACACCATCCTCGCACCAAATGGCCATGACGTTGGGGCACTTGTCCTTGGGGATGGGCTCCGCAGTGTAGTTGCTCAAGGCGGTAACACTGGCAGCGAAGTGGGGGAGAAGCCAAGACGGAATCTTCTTGGCAGACTCATCGTCACCCTCACCCAGGAGTCCGATGGAGGCGAACCAAGCGTGGAGAGACTTGGGGAGAGGCTCAATGGTGATGGGGCAAGGAGCGTCGATGATGATGAGGTTATCGACGGTCTCACCAGCCTTGGTGAGCTGGTTGACAATCTCGTAGGCGATAACACCACCCGCGGACCAACCGGCCAGGGAGTAAGGGCCCTTAGCCTGTCTAGCCTTCATGGCCTCGATGAACTTGGAAGCCATGCCGTAGACACCGCACTTGTACTCCTCAGGAGTCTTCATGAAGGGAGAGAAGAGACCCCAGACAGCCCAGTCGGAGGAGACCTGGCTGATCTCGGTGTAGGAGGTCGCACAGCCCGAGCCATCAGGAACCATCCAGAGGTTCTTGGTGGCAGTGCGGGTGCTACCTTGGAGGAGAATTGATGTGGCCTTGCGGTGAGGGTAGTTGTCAACAATTTCCTTGGGTGGGGGAGGCTTGGTGATGGAAGCGGTGGTGTTACCAGGGTGAGTGTTGATCTCCTTGGTAGGCTGGACCTTGGGCTCACGGCGAACCGGAGCGGGCCTGGGGGGTGCAGCCTTAGGCTTGGGCTTTGGGCCGATGCCAAGAGCCTTCTCAACCTCAAGCAGAGAGGGATTGGTGACGAAGAGATCATTGGGAATATCCATGCCAGACTTCTCACGGAGCGTACCCAGGATGGACAGACTCATCAGGGAGTCCATACCAAGAGCAGCCAGATCAGGAGCGGCAACAATCTCATCAACCTCGACTCCCATCTCGGTGGCAATGGTGTCGCGAAGGATACTCTGGAGGTCACAAGAAGCCTCATCATCACCCTCGCCCTTGACCGAGCGGTCACTCTCCTCGTAGGGGGTGGTGACGTTCGAGTCAGACTCGAGCTCAGGAGTCTCGGACACCGAGCCACTAGAGTCGCCAGAGTCCTGGACGTAGCTGTCCTTGCGGTCAGACGTCTCGAACTGAGCGAGGAAAGCCTTGAAAGCACCAATGGTAGGGTACTCGACGAAAGCATGAGAGTCGATGTCGATGTCAAGCTCCTCACGCATCCTGCCAGAAACGGTCAGGGCCATGAGAGAGTCGCAGCCAAGATCGGTGAAGGCAATGTTATCGGCAAGCTCGTCGTGGGTGACACCGACTTCCTTGGCCAAGATGTCAAAGACGTCTTGAACGACAGACCGCTTAGCAAGCTTGGCATTGACAGTCTTGAGGTTGCTGGCGGTGACTTGCTTGGTGCCCTTCTCCTTGCCAGCCTTCTCCTTGGGAGCAGCCTTGGCGGGGGCGGCCTTGGCCGCGGCAGCGGCCGGAGCGGGAGCAGCGCCAGCGAGGGCACGTCCGCGGGGCGGCAGGACCATGTTGAGGACCTTGCGAGGAATGGAGGCGAACCTGACATCGCCGGCAACACCGATGATGCGGTCGCCGTCAAAGACGTAAGCATCACCAGCCATCATCTTGGTACCCTTGACAGGCTGCATGCGGATGTAAGAGCGGTAAGACTTCTTGGGGTCGAGCTTCTCAGTGAATCTGAGAGATCCCCATCCGTGAGAAATGAAGACCTGCTCACGAGAGTCAACAGCGTCAGTACCGTTGATGATGAAGCCAGAGATGTGGCAACAGCTGTCGATCCAGTAAGGGTTGAAGAAGAAGCTGCCGTCCTTCTCAGTGGTCTGGAAGGTGACCTTGGCAGTGGCCTCACAAGACTTGCTGTCCAAGATAACTTCCTCCATGCCCTGGTACTTGGGGTCGTAGTCGACGAGAGCGTTGAAGAGCTTGTACGCCAGGCCGCGACCGATCTTGGAAGCCTTGCCCTGTCTCTCAGCCTCCTCGAGAGCATCAACACGGCCCTTGATGAGATAGGTGACACGCTCAAACTCATCAGCCCACTGCTCGGTGCTGCCGTACACGACCTTGCAGTGTGCGTGCTCAACCTTCTTGGAGCCCTCGCCAGTGTGGAAGCTGACCTCAGCGTAGCCCAGAGCGGCGTTGGCAGTAACCGTGGTGCGGAGAATGTGGGCATCAATCTTCTCATCGAAGATGAGAGTCTTGGGAACCTCGACGTTGGCGACGTTCAGACCGATGTCCTCGGTACCAGGGCGAAGCATCTTGTAGGCGTAGTCGCAGATGGTCATCGCCATATCAGCGTAGAGGGTCGAAGGGCACAGAGGCGCACCGTTGCACAAGTGACCCTCAACAAGAGGACGAGTGTCAGGACGAGACAGGTTAGTCTCGGTCTCGATGATGGCGATGTCACCCTTGACATCCTCGTTGGTGATAGCGTGCACAGAGGTGGTAGAGAGCTTGGGCTTCGCCGGCTCAATCTGGAGAGGAGCCTTAACGGCAGCAGGGCCACGGTTCTTGGTAAGACACCAGTCGCCAGTGTACTGAAGCCAGTAGTTCTTCTCGTCGAAAGAGTAGGTGGGGAGGTCCAGGAGGCGAGTGCAGTCGCTGAAGTCGCGGTGGAACTCATCCCAGTCAAGGTTGATGCCAGCAGTGTGGAGAGTGCACAAAGTGTTGCTGAGAACCTTGTAGGTAGACTCGTTGCGGCGGAGTGTGGGAACAGCGACGGAGCTGATGCCGAACGAGGACTTGACGAAGTTGGCACAGACGGGGTGAGGGCCAATCTCAAGGAAGACAGTCTTCTCGTCAATAGAACCAGACTGCTGAGCGTGAACAAGACCTCCAAGGAAGTTGACCGCATCGCGAGCGTGGTTGCGGAGGTAGGCGGCGTTGATGGGCTCGTTCTCAACCATCTTTCCGAGGAGGGGAGAGATGATTGGGACCTGAGGAACCTCAAAGCTCACAGAGCGAGCGAGGGTCTCAAAGTCATCCAGGATGGCGTCAACCTGTGCAGAGTGGAAAGCGAAGGGCACCTTGAGTTGGGTGCACTTGAATCCGGCGGCACCAAGGGTCGAGGAGATCTCGCTGATCTTGGCAGACGCGCCGCTGAGAACAGTCTCACGGGGGCCGTTGATGCAAGCCACGTTGACAGCCTCAGACTGAGAGCCGAGGGCCTCCATGACAGCATCGACAGGGCCAGTAACAGCCAGCATAGCGTGAGTGCCAGCGGTACACTTCTCAACAAGGAGCTGAGCGCGAGCTCCAACAAGGTAGATGGTGTCGCTGGCAGAAAGGACACCAGCGGCGTTGAGAGCAGCGTACTCTCCAAGGGAGTGACCCATGACAGCTGAGGGGCGGATACCCCAAGAGGCCCAGAGGCGGGCGAGAGCCATCTCAAAGCAGCAGAGACCAAGCTGAACAACAACAGGAGACAGCTTAGTGACATCAGACTCACTGCCATCAATGAGGGGGAGGAAGTTGGGGAAGCCGTGGATCTGAGCCAGTTGGTTGAACTCATCAATGCTGTCACGGAAGACGCGGTAGTGCGCGTACAGGTCCTTGCCAAGGCCAGCGTAGTGAGAGCCTTGGCCAGTGAACATGAACGCAACCTTGGGCTGCTGAGTGGAGATAGGGCTGAAGTTCTCCTTGAGTCTGTCCTTGATAAGACGCTGAGCCTCGGGCAAATCGGAAGCGGCGACGTTCATGCGCCAGTAGTGCTGAATGCGACGGGCGGTTGTGGTGTAGGCGACGTGGGACAGAGGAGTCTGGGGGTTCTGCTCCATCCAGGCAACGAGTCTCTCAGCGTTGCGGATCATAGCAGCCTTAGACTTGCCAGTGACGGTGATGACCTGGACGTTGCGAGCATCAACCTCAGCAGGCTTGAGGTAGGGAGCGTCCTCAAGCAGCAGACCGGTGTTGCCACCGGCGGCACTGAAGTTGTTGACGAAGATACGCCTGGGCTTGCCATCTCTCCTCTTGAAGGGGGTGAGGTGGAACGCAATGTTAACGTTGCGCTCTGACAAGTCCTTGGGGAAGGTCTTGTTAATCTCCTTCTTAATACCGACGTGAGGCGGGATAGCATTCTTCTGCATCATCATGAGGACCTTGCAAAGGGCAGTCACACCCGAAGCAGCCTCTCCGTGACCAACGTTGGACTTGATCGCACCAAGGTACAAAGGTCTGTCGGCGGGTCTCTTGCGATCGGCAGGAGCGAAGACGTTCGTGACGGAAACCATCTCAGTACCGTCACCGGCCTGAGTGCCGGTACCGTGCATCTCGACGTAGTCGACATCATGAGGGTCAACACCCGCATCGTCGAGAATAGCGCTCGACAGGATGGACTGGGTAGGACCGTGGGGATGGGTGATGGAAATGGCATCGGCGGAGTGGTTGGTAGCCGTGCCCAGGACCACCGCGAGGATGTTGTCCTTGTCCGCGATGGCATCGTCCAGACGCTTGACGATGACGGAGGCACAGCCGTCAGCACGGCAGTACCCATCGGCACCGTTATCGAAGGTCGCGCAAGGTCCAGTCTTGGACAAGAACTGGCCACGACTCAGACCGGCGAAAATGTCAGGGTTGGTCATGCAGGACAGTCCACCGACGATGGCGGTGTCGCAGTCCTTCTGCCACAGAGCGTTGCAGGCAACGTTAAGGGCAGCAGCACTGGAGGAGCAAGCCGTGTCAATGTTCAGACTGGGGCCGCTGAAGCCGAAGTGGTAGTTGATACGACCAGGACCGAAAGCGCGCACGCCACCGGTAATGTAGTAGGTGTCGACCTCCTGGGCAGCGTTGATTTCACGCCAATCGTCGGAAGTCTGACCGTAGAAGGTACCGATACGATCCAGTCTCGTAGAGGGAGTACGGTTGGGGACATAACCAGTCATCTCAAGGGCCTCGTAGGCGGTCGTCAACGCCATACGCTGCATAGGATCGGTCTGGAAAGCCTCGCGGGGAGACATGTTGAAAAATCTGGGGTCGAAGTAACCGGGGTTCTCAATCCAGCATCCGTACTGGGAGTGACTCGTGTTAACGGCCTTGCCAGTGATGTCGTAGTGAGTGGCAACGGGGAAACGATCAGCAGGGACGACTCTGTGAACATCCAAGCCCTTGGCCAGGAGCTCCCACAGCTTCTCGTGGCTGGCAGCGTCGGGGAAGCGACCTGCCATACCGACGATGGCAAGCTTGCACTTGCCGGCTGAGCCGTGGTTACCGATCTTGGAGTTGTAGCTCTCCCTCTGGATCTTGGGGCCAGGGCGGACGATAACGTCAAGTTGTGTGCGGTCCTTGATCGTCTTCTGGAGGGTCTCGGCGTTATGCGTGGGGCCGAAGGGGATAACGAGACATGTTGATCCCTCAAAGTCACGGGCAGTCTCGATGCAGCCGTCAATGCCCTTCTGGAACTGGAGGACGTCGACGAGGCACTCGTGAGTAACAGCCTGGAGCAGAGACTTGGTGCTGGTCTCAGCGAACCAGATGCCCTTGGTGCCAGACATGATGGCAGAGCGGGGCTTGCTCTTCTCCAAGATCTCGGCAACCTTGGGTTCGTCGAGGCGAAGGATCTTCTCGATATCGGCAGTGCCGTGGAGGTGGGCCGCATGGTAGGGTCCGTAGACGGGAATCGCCGTCGACTTGACACCAAAGACGTTCTGGTCATCCAGAGCCTTCAGTGTTGCTGGCGGTCCGGAGATCGCAAGACTTGATGCCGACACAGCGCTAACGTATGCTTGGCTGGCGACGGGGATGTACTGCTGGAGGTTAGTCTTTGAGTCTAAGACCGTTTACAACGACGAGCTCACATTAGATTCATGGAAATTAAAGAGAGCCTCTTTGGCTTCGGGTTCCTTCAGGCCAGGAAGGATATGGGTCCAAGGTTCAGATTGGCCGACCGGCGGGCTGAGTCTCTCAGCCAACGAACCGACGTGAGTGCCGGTTCTGAAGGCCATGAGGACTACCTGAACGGCAAGGGGTATCAAGGTAGAGACTGAGGGGGTCGAGGCAATAGCAGCGGCGGCAAACAGCCCCGTGCAGAGACCCATGAAGAATGTTTGGTCGTGAAGGCAGACATCTTGAGGCTCCTTCTCAGTGCGGCTGCGGGTGTGTTAGTCACTAATCCGGCGAAGATTTCTGTCTGATGCCCTGGGACGGCTTGGTGGGAGGGACGTACTCAATGTAGTGAGCCAGCTGGGTGATGCAAAGCAAGGCACTGTCGATGCCCGGGTGCTTGATGCTCTGGGCGTGGTATCGTTCGTTGAGCTGTCGGAGGGTCAGGAACGTGGGGAGCTTCGACCGTTCCAACTTCCCCAAACCATCGATCTCCTCCCTCAAAGCCTGGCCAGCCTGCTCGAGGAACGTCTTCGCAAGGGTGCTCGGATTTCCTGAACGGCAGAACTCGGCGAGAAATCCATGGGTATCAAGTGACTGATCTCCGAAGAGGAGATAAGACATCTTGTCGGCCATCTTGAAGGGTTGTCGACATAGATTTCCTAGGTGATGAGGTTCCGGTGTGCCAGCTAGAACAAGACTTGGAGATGCCGGGAGCGAGTCTTGAACTTATATGATTGAGATGGTCTCAAGGCAGCGGGTGTGCACACCAAAGCCAACAACCGGCCCTCCTCCCGAAATAATCAACCCAGCTGTCAATGTCATGGCTGATGGATAGCGGAATTGCAACATGGCCTGCAACACATGCTGGGTAGAGGGAGTGAGTTGAGGGGGTGGGCGGAAGACGTCCCATGTAGAGACACACCCCCTCGCACCCCTTCCCTTGGTCTTGGTGCCCACTTGGCCCATCCTTTTCTTGCCCGGGTGGATAGCGTGAGTCCGGCCCTGAGCATCCTCGGTGACCGAAGCTGATGGATGATTTTCAGTGTCTTGCCGCATCGGTCGAGGCCCATTGGTTCAGGGCAAGCGATCGAGGCCGCCACACGGGCTTTCTTGCGCCAGTTCCTCTGTGCTGGGGTGAGGACGGACAAGCGGACAGACGCAGAAAGGACCAAAATACGCCGCAATGCAGCAATTCGAGCGGAGCAGGGCAAAACACACGGCTTCTGCTCACTCATTCTGCCAATATCTCTCACGCACCCTTTTCTTTCCCTCTCTCGCTGTCTATTCCACTCACTCTCGAACCCACACACCCAGAACGGCACGGGGGGAGAGCGAGGGAGGGTGGATCGTGGACTTTTGCTTGTACCCAGGTATCGGGGTGTTCTTGACAGCGCGCATCTGGGACTGTGCTTGGAAGTAAGCAATGACTGGGCATGTCCGTGGGGCTTGTCAAGGCCAACTGGACCAGACATGACGTGATGCCACTTTGGGGTTGGCCAGGACCACGATTCTATCAGAAGCATACAGGCCGCAGCCATGGCCTGAATACGGTAGGTATGTAGGCGGGCGAAGCAGCAATACGACGAGCTACCTAACAAGAAGAGTTTCGACGAAGAACCTAAGATGGCAGTTGCGAGGTGATGGAGTTTCGATCTCCGAGATGTTAGGCGGCAGAGGAAGATCGCCTGGGATGAAACGGGTCTGAGAAGACGACAGGTCGATTAGGGTAATGTTTGGTGAAGGCGAGATGGCTTGGCTGGCCGTCAGTTGCTGGGTCAGGTCATCGGGTGGTCTCGATGCTTCTCGAAAGGACCTTGACCTGGATGGACGCTGCCAGCATCTCAGGGCAGAGACGGGACCACTTCGAGGCTGCACTGAAGGGCGTGAGGAAAGTACTGAAGATGGTAAGCAGGATGGAAGATGCGAAACACGGCCGCGCAGCGCAGCAGGGCGGCGCACCAGCAAAAACGGTCGGGTGAAACTCCGCAAATACGAGCCTGGCTGCGACAGCAACAGCGATAGACGGTGGTCAGTCCTCGGGGGTCTCGCACAGCGGGCGGACCGGAATCCCCACGGGTCGAGGGGGCAGATCCGGGGTGATGGGCCCTGTTTGATTCTCGGACTGTGGTGGGCTGGCGGGCGAGGATGGTATGCAGTGGAGGCATAGGCGGCAGAGGCGTAGGTGGAAAAGCAGACAGGGTAAATCGGATTTGACAGGAGCTGCGGTGCGGTGCGGTGCGGTGCGATGCGGTGTTGGTCGCGCGGGCGGGCGCGCTGTGTGTTGTGGGTTGCGGGGGTGGACGATGGGCGACGCTTTGTCCGACGGACATCCCCAAGGACATTGCCAAAGCGAGATGAACCCAGAGATAGAAACCAAACCGACACGCCCCACGCCCCCTCCTTGGGGTCTTTTAGGGCCAATGGACGATCATGATTTTGGCGCGAAAAGGGGGACGATGGCAGGATTTGAGATGTGGTCGCTGACGGCCGCTGGTGTAATGCGTGTCGACGCTGTTGTAAATGTCGAGATGGCAGCAAATTGACGGATGATGTTGAATTGAGGTCGGAAAAAGACGACAGCCGCGTGAAGGATTGACGTCGAGCCGGACAAATGGGGGGGAGGGGAGGAGGGAAGAACAGGGGAGGGGGGGTGGGATGCGAAGTGAGGTGAGTGGCTGGTGTGCGGCTTGCGGCTCACCTCCTGCTGTCTGCCTCTGCCTCTGCCTCTGCCTCTATCTCCATGGGCAATGTCGGGGTACCTGTTCTGCTATCGAAGTGTGCGAGGTACATTGAGGTGCCGTTTGCTTATCTTAGCATACCTTACCTACGAGATCTACTACCTACCATCTACCATGGAAGTACGGCGAAGAAGGCAACCACAGTCCACCTCACTCCTTCCTTCCTTCCTGAATGTGCTGCACCAGTTGCTACACTGTACTTCCCATCTTCAGCACGAAATAACAATAGTGGGCTCTCCGATTAGCCTTGTGGGTCTCTCGGCCTGCGGCAAGCACACACTCAGTGGCACCTTACAATGGGGGCCGCGATGTGGTGCCTCACCTCACTCTGATACGTGCCTAGAGGGTACCATTTCGGGGAATTCGGCGGCAGTTTTGGTGGGGCAGGTACATCGTTCCTTGTACTTGCCTCAGTGGGAAGGTGGGTTCCTGCTGCCCTGGGAATCTCGGTAAGGGTGCCTTGCACTTACGCAGTGTAGGTAGGTACTTGGTCAGTCAGGCAGTCAGTCGGTCAGTCAGTACTATGCGAAGTAGTCAGTTCTTCTCCGTCACGTCCCTCTTGCTCCTTTCTTCAGATGCATCGTGTCGCCGCCGCTGCACACTACGCTGCTGCGCTGCTGCAGGGCTTGGACGGGAGCGACGGGAATAATTAGTAAGTCAGGAAGGCTAAGAGATGGGCAAGAGTACAAAGCGGAAAGTAAAGGGGGAAAGCAACTGCCCACGCGTCGTACGTGCTCTTGCCCTGCGCCAACTAGGTGCACTCAGGTCGGTCAGTTAGTCTCTTAGCACTTGCCACTAACACCGCTCGAGGGTCGATGTGGTACGGTGTAGTGCGGTGCGGTGCGGGCCATGGATGTTCCGGGAAGACCCCTTTCCAGGTATGACAAACACCCGGCACCAGCACTAACAAGGCGCGATAGCCTAACGCAAGGTACTCCGTACACGGGCCAAGCTATCCCTGATAGCGCATAGCAGCCACACGGGCTCGCAGGGCTCTCGCTCCCCCCCCTTTCCGCATCTAAGCTCATTAAGGTCAAGTGCTAAGGCAAGGGGTCCCGCCTGGCTTCGTTTCTCCTTGCGCTTATTCCTATTATCTGGACCCATCTGGAGCCGTTCGGCGCCTTAGCTTAGGGGGGCTACGCAGATCGTATCGTTCCTCCCAACCTACTTACCACCCAATCGTGTCTATCTTAGGTGTCCGTACCTATGTTTGGTGTTTGTTCCTTCCGTGCTCCTCTGAGAGCACCAATACCATACCATACCATACCATACCATACCATACCACGCCACTCTCAACGTCGCCATGGCCCTGTCATGTTGTGCCATGGACCGCTTCTTGACCGCGCGACAGTCAACTCGGCTCCTCCACCAGACAGGCAGAGCCCTGTCCACGTCGCCTTCGCCGTCGTTGTCGTTGTCGTTGTCTCCATCCCGTCTACCTACCGTAAAGCACTGTGGGGACAGCGAAACGACTTCACCGGAAACACGCGCGCGGAACCACTGGCTTGCTTCCAAGGCAACCTGTGCATACCCATCTTACAAATTCGTCCTCGCCGGAGCACACGCTCGTCAAACCAAGACCACTAGCCAAACGTCCAGCGTCAGCAGAGGCCAGCAGCACCGATCCCGCGTCGCCTCGCCCCGCACCCGTACCGCACCGCTTACCTCGAAAGGGGGATTCGGTTTCCGTCCGAAAGCCGTATCGTACATGGGTGCTGCACGGGAAACACTTGGATGGCAAAAGGGCGGTACACTGACAGAACAGACACGGCTTCCGCGTCCTTTCACCTCAACGCCTTGCCCTGGTCCTCCATCTTGGGCCCTTCACACTCTGAGATGCAACTCTCGCCAGCACCTTATTTTCGTGCCAACAGCTTGAAGCACCGACGACGCTTGCTTCTTCTTCCAGAAATGCTTGGAAGCCGCAAGCGGGACCCGACTCGACGGTCCGACGGCAACGGTCACGGGCAATGACATCAAAGCTCATCTCTGCCGCCACTCAGAGCCCTATGCAACGACTGTTCTCAATGGCCATCCAGGCTTTGCACATGTCTTGCCCATGGCCAAGGCTGGGACCCAAGACCCAAGACCGCACCCAAGAAACATGCCGATGCAAGCTGCAGTCTACGGTCTGAGGTGCTGCACGGCACCCAGCAGCCCTGTGATTCGAGATGTGGTCTCAAATTCGCTCTCGCACTCTCGGGAAGGTTTCTGGGCGTTGAGATGGTCAGCAATTTGCAACGGCTCTTACCCGATTACCAAGTAGAGTTTGCACGCCTTTCCTTTCTGCTCTCGTTTGCTATGCCATACCCAGCTTCCAGCATTAAGCAAGACGCCTGGCCCTGGCTGCTGGGATCACGATAGCTTGAACTTCCTCATGGAGAAGTGCCAAGGTCAAGGGCGCGTGGATACTGGTGCCATGCGATGCCTCACGAGAGGGGACGAGGGGTGGTCTTAGTCGGCTCGCACAAATCGTCAGCTTCCCAAACGCGTGCTGTGTGCTGTGTGCTGTGTGCTGTGTGCGGTGTGCGGTGTGCGGTGTGCGGTACGCATGCCTCTCCTGGCCTGGTCATTCATCTCAATAATTTGTGTCTGTCCCATGGCAATGGACACAGGGCGAGAACAGGACCCCTCCTCGATGCAGTATTTCGGAGCAAGTGGCATCCCGGCTGCGGGAAGCGGTGCGGCTTGTGGATAATCCTCAGGGCCATCTGCCGCTCGTACCAGCCAGAGTACGCGTCTGTCTACAGAGTCATGGAATGCCCACTACTGACCAGTGACATGGGAGACTGGAGGAAATAGGCCTAGTGGTTGTAACGACCGACTTTCAGGTGAGCGTTGCGGACGGACAGTCTGGTAAGGTATGCAGAGCCAAGCACACGGCGCTACTGCCCCAAGCCTCTTTGGGCTCTTGACTCTCGTTAGGCCCAACGGCCGTCGGCGCAGGGCGGCGTACAGAGATATCAGTGGACTGATATCTGAGGCGGCGGTGATGCTCTGCGGAAGCCCGTATTTGAGACGGCCCAGGACGGGCTCTACGCTGCCTCGGCCGCGGCAGACTATCAACGACGATCGCCATGGTTGGGGGAGACGCACTAGGTTCTGGCGTCTGAGCGAGAGTCGACGACGTGTACGACTGCAGCTCGAAATAGGAATAGGGCGGCGGCCGTTTGGGTCCCAATCACTTTGGTCTTGCATCTCGATTGATGCAGGATTGCATTCATGTTGCCGCTTAGTACACGCATGCGAGCGCTTCCAGGGAGAGAGGGTTGTGTATGCAGTGGCATCCCCTCCTGTAAACGAGAATGAGGATTTACACCTCTGTACAGCCCCTCTGACAGGATGTGGGAGGATGAGGTCTGCCGTGTGGCATCCACCTCGTGCCTGTAAGGGCAACGGAGCAACATGGCAACAGAGCAACATGACAACAGAAATCATGGAGGAAAAAAGGAGGATGAGAGAGGTTTCTAGGGCCGTTTCGTCGCAGGTTGAACCAATGGAAAAATCGCCGGTAAGCCCGCCTGTCCTGTCAGTGTGTACGGCGTAGGTACGGTGTCCGGGACACGACACGCCCACGCCCACGACCTCACTTGGGCACTCGAATCCTCCGCCTGGTGCTTTTCAGCACCTTTCGCCAAACCTTAGCGGCCCGAGGGCGCTCCGCCGGGCAGCTTCCATCCCTTCCCGTTGCCCCCGGCTACCAGGAACCGCCATTTCAGCGGACGGCTACAGTCGATTGATTACAGCATGATTCAAGCCAACGACCGCCTCCCGCGGGTCAAGGCCGGTCCAGTGTGTCTTTGAATGAGCGTATGTAGGTGGATGGGGGGGGGGGATGGTGGAAGGGACTCACCGCGGACCCGCGCCCGAAAACATGGGCAATCCCGCCCCGGACAGCCACTCACCTCACCGTACCTTTTTCTCTGTGAGCATCACACAGGATCAAGATCAGGTTCTTCACCTTGTCCCCTTACCCTACCTTGGCTTGCTTGCTGCACACCACACCCATCTTCACTTCACCCCCATTTTCACCTCACAATCGCAGAAGATGCTCTCCCTACCTTACTTGGCCTTGCTTGACTCCATGTCAGACTGGGCAACGTACCTAGCTCGCATAGCCTGCGATGCGATACTATGCGATGCTTCTTCTCACTAGCCTGGACGCCAACTAACCACGACTTTCAACGGTCCCCCAAGGCGAAACGAAACGCAACTAACGGCTAGCAGAAGCAAAAAAAAAAAAAAAAAAAAAAAAGAAGGGCCCTGCAGGTCAAGGTCAGTTCAGGCTAGGTCCGGTCCACGGAAATAGATCTGATGGCTTGGCTTGACGGCCGATGAATGCTTCTTACAAGTGGATGGCATTCTGGCCAGATGCCGGTGTGCCGCCGCGCCCATCAACAAGCCCCGTGTCTATCGCAACTTTGATGATCAAGTCTGAATGATGGGAGTCTGCTCTGGCCCGGCCGACCGTATCGTTAATCGCGTATCGGCCGCCCATCTTAGACAAGTGGCCAAACCGCCCGGATGAGTCGACAGGTGCCCGCCAGGCCAGTGGATCGGAATCATGCTGCTCTGCATCCCTCCAGCCAAACAGGCAGGCAGAGCCTTGCATGCGCCGAACGGCAATGGTGTCAGTCGATCGCATTTCCACAATAGGCTTATTTTTCATCACCCTTCTCTCGGTACCACCTTCGGATTCAAACCACCTTGTGCCCCAGGGGGGCCTGCAAGCCGGTACGGATAACCTGTCCATCATACAAGCTTCAACGTCATCCTACCCTCCAACAATGAGGTGTGCAACAAGGTGCTGCCCACCAGTCTCAGCCTCGGTCGCCCGCCAATCATTGCTGCCCCTCATCCAGCCATCCGGACTTTGTCGTCGGGAAGCCGCCCCCAAAGGGTCCAGTTGGAACACAACGCGACTCTGTCTCTGTCTCCAGGTCCGAGTACGGCAGTCAAATCCACCGTAGCTGCTACGAGCACCGAACTTCCGGTCTGGCTTTGCTGCTCCTCAATCCCGAAATTGGTCCAGCGTTGCGCTGCCGCTCCCGGTATCCCAGACCTAGCCTCCATCCGCGCCATGCGGTGATGAGTCGAACCTCCAACGTTGGGCTGCAACATTTGCGACAGCCGCTCCGTCCTATCTGGCCTGCGTCCCAGAAGCGCGCAAAGCTGTGCGCAGGCGAGTGCTCAAGGCGACCTCGGTCGAGAGACGGTCCAACATTGCCCACTTAGCAACCGATTCAGCCCATCTCAGGCCCTGCGGCAGCTTTCGGACGTCCGACCAAGCCTGCACATGGCGTGCCTTGCTTCGTCCATCTAGCGCGCCTAACCTCAGCCAGCAATCTCACCAGGGCGGTAAGACTACCTGATTATTCCCTTACCATCCCCATCCGAAGGCGTCAAGTGGTGATGTCGATGGGCGTATCCCGGCCAAGCCAATGCTGCTCCCTTGGATCGTCCAGACCGAAGCCTGCATATCTTAGAAATCATCACCCAGGCATCCATCCCCGCGGCTCTGCAGCAGCGAAGGAACCGGAACCCTGGCGAAATCACTTGTTCGCATCCCGTTCGAACGTCAGGAATGGTGACGCTCTTGTACGACCACGAACGCCTACCTTACCGATCCGGTGGTTCCTCTCCCTGGCTGATCTTCATCAAGGGGTGAGTATAATCAACCACGATGTTGTCGCCAAACCTATATCCAAGTCTCACTGCTTATGAGCCGGACAGGGGGAATATGCTGTTCCTGTCGCCGCCAGAATGGCCTCATTGTTCTCTCGTGCTGCTACGTTCCATGTCGTGGCGCCGTGGGCCCCGCCGATACGGCGGACATCCATCTGTCCTACCTCGATGTTCACACCCGCACCGCCGAGCAATTTCCACAACACCCACCGTGGCCAAGCATTTTCCCCACGGCCTCTCGGAGTCTAGGGGAGACTAGCACCCGGATCTACTCCCGGCCTAGTTGAGACAGTTTTCTCGTACTTGCTTCGGAGCAACACCGCATCCCGGCAATCAAATCCCCCCGCGGCTAGCTTATCTCTCGAAATAGCAGCTCTGCAACTCATTGTCAACCGCGCGCGCGCGTCGGACTCGGAAAGACCAGCTCTTCAATTTGGAGTTTGTCAGCCGCGGGAGCATATTCAAAGTTCAAGGTAGCAGGTTTCTGCCTGACCATCCGGCCTGATACAGAGGAGACGAAGCTGCATGTCTAGTTGCTGCACACTTTGGATCATGGATGCAGTCTCGGGTGCATCTCTTGGTACCGGAATCAACTCCCTCCGGCCAAGACCTAAGGAAATCTCTAATGACTCTAAGAGAGGATGTCTCGTATCCCCGAGATGCAGAATTCACGCGTCAGGAATTGCTTGTGGCTTCTCACGTCGAACCACTCCCAGCCTGTGCTCCTTGAATCATCTCTCGGAACATTGCCCATGGCGTTGGGAACCATTTGCTTATTTCTTCAGCCCAGTCTTGCACAGCATCCGATGATCAAACTTTGTCCTTTCAGGCGGTAACAACTGCAATCGAAGGATTAGAGGATCTGCAAGACTCAAAGTCAAGATTTGGAAGAACCCAAAGGAAGACACATTCTTGTCACAAACAGCCTTGGCGCTCTACCCGAGATGGCACGCAGCATCTGTAGTCCTCGGGGCTTGCTTTCTTGCTTCTCAAGCGGTCGATCCGAGTGGATAGTCGAACGAGAAATCGGCATGGCTGCATGCTCTGCCTGTCCGGCCGAGACGTCGAGTGCTCAATTTGGCCCATGTAGGCGATGTTGGGCAGAGTAGCATTGCCTTCCTCATCAGCCTTAACCACGCCTTGCGGCAAGATGCTGTGAGACTCGATTGTCTATCAACGCTTTTCATCTGTTCTATTCTGCTTCTGTCGCATCTCCGGTGTCTCAGCATCTGTGGTGAGCACTCCTTCTGCCCTGTGGGCCTGACAAGACCGCAACCCATAGGCCAGTGCCTGTTATTCTGAGCCTCATCAACGGGCATCTGCGCGAACCGTCAGCAAGGAATCTGAACTTCGGGCATGTCCATGTTCAACCGCCTGAACATCGGCCTTGGCTTTCTCTTACTTGGTTGGCTCATGCCTGGCTGAACATCGGGCGTCAACCTGCTAAGCTGCCTTAACCCCGGTGTCTCTCCCCCTTTGTCGTGGGTGAAGACTCCACGCCCGAGGGCGGATCCATGAACACAACTTCTCTCGTTCTTCTTCTTCCGCGATCTGACACGCCCCTCTGTGCGTTCATCTTCTGCGAGATCTAACTCAATCAGAAAAAGCCCTTCCCGCCGTGTCGGCGCCACGGAACGGCTCTGGACTGAATCATTGACTGACAGCTCTTGCCCTACCACGTCGTATGATGGGACGATAAGATCGTCGGACCCAAGCTAGAGGTTCTCCTAGAACCGTTCGTCTCGGAGGTTTATCTCGGACGCAATGGCTTGGCATCCGCTCATTCTATCCAAGTCTTGAGTCTTCTCTCCCCGGGGTCATGATATTGAGACTGCGAGGAACCAACTCCGGATCATCCACCGGAACGTTGCAATCAAGTCCAAGACTAATGCCGCAGTTGCGTTACCAATGACCACTGAGAACCTCTACAAGCTTGCTTACCACTTGCTTAGTCCTTCGCCACGGAGGAGTCAAAACTTCATCCAACCAGGATTGTCAGCGTATCTCGTCAACGTCATCTTGCTTTTCCTCGACAGCTGGAAACATTGGTGCCGTGGCTTACGCAAGCCGTCTCTTGTTTCTCTCTGTCCTATGTCCGTCTCACAGGATGCGCGGGATGCGGACGGCTGACTCTTCACCGCGGGCGGCTCAACCTTGGGGCCGAATGTCCAATCGTTAGCTCCTGGAGACATCTATGGTCGTTGAGCTTTTTCCCGCAAAAAGACCCAGACGTCCGTTCCTCCGTGAACGTCCCCTCTTCATACTCGACGCTAAGAGGTTGCGGTTACGCGCGCCGCTCAGCCATTCCCGAGGCGTACATATTCTGACACAAGTGCCCGCGCATGTCTCACGCACTCTTTACTTCCTCCCTGTGGCTTCTGAGTGGCTGGAGAATTGAAGTTTGCCCTTGCCCGTGTTAGCTATTCTGTTCATCGGCTTGTTGGACTCAACTTTACTTGTCTTCCTTCTCCGAGTGACTGGTGCGCTGGCTGCCTCCCCGGTCAGACCCTCTGGTGTTTCCCAGATTTGCGGTAAGAGCAAAAGCAGAAACGAGACCGAACAAACAAGACACTAAGAGAAAGAAAAAAAAAGAAAAAAAAGCATCCGAAATTTTGGTTTGCTGGTTTTTTTAGTGACCCGACCTTCACTCGTCCAAGAAACAATGTTTACAAAGCAGATCATCTCTAATCCTCTGCCCACGCCCCCTTCCAACCCTCTAGCTTCCCGTCCGTGAACCAGTTTTGTCACATCCGTGAACACGTCCAACACCCGTCTTCCAACAAATGCCTCCTTGTGTCCTTCCCACCGTATCTCCGGGAAAAGCCACGGACTTTTTTCTGCTATCTTTTCTTTCCCACAACGGGCTCCTCAACGGGTTCCGCTAGCATCCCGTCTTCCCGTCGTTCGTCCCGCCTTTTTGGTCGGAAACGCACCCCCCCGTACCACAGCAGAGGGACCGGCCGCTTAGACCAGAAAGCAAGAAGGTGATGATTACGAAGACACATTTGGGACGTGGATGTGATGATGGCTTGAACAGGTTTCCCATGCGTCTGGCGCGGACGTCCATATCCCATCCCGCCGGGTTGGTTGGGCGCGGGCGGGCGAGCGAGCGGGCAAAAAGCATCCACGTAAGAGACGCAGGAAGATCTAGGTGGAAAGGAAAAAGAAAGTATACGGGAAGATAAGATCAGAAGCAAAGGTTTCTATCAACTCCTCCAAACACAGACTACCACTTGTCGGCCCCCGTCGTAGCTGGAAAATCCTACCACTGAGGAGAGCAGATGGATAGATAGAGAGACTTCGAAGCAATCATCCTGCCGTCGCCCGTCCGCAAAGGTCCCCCTTCCCGCCGTTCCCCGGCAGCAGCACTAACAAGATCCTTGCCTCCCTTCTGGTCCAATCCTGGTTTGAACGGAGGACGCCTGGCACTTCTTGTCCCGGGAGACGATACCGTCATCTCACCCGGTCTTGCAGACAGAAACGAAGAGCTCCAGCACCAATCCGCCGCCGCCGCCCCCGGTGCTGCGGCCCATACGAAGAGTGCCCGTATTACCCGCCCCGCCGCCGCGCGGCATAAGCTGTAATGTGACGACGAAGGCGTCCGCGCAGCAAGAGACGGACAGCACACCAGGTGGTTCCCTATTCGTGCCGCATCAAACCACTAATGAGAGAGGTCGGAAGTAAAAAACGGCCGATATCTTTCTTGTTCTGTCCCGCGTTCTCTGTCTTACAGCCCAATCTCACCGTCGTAAGTATTTCCCTCTTCCTCTCTCTTCCACTCCCTCTCTTTTGCTTCTCACAAACCTCAAAACGTTCCAAGCGTTGCGTTACCCGTTCCAACCCCGCAACCGAGTCTATTCCAGAGCCTCCGGGACCTCTCTGCGGTGCTTGCCCAACTTTTTGTCACGAACCTCGTGTATGTGCGTCTTTCTTTCGGCTGTGGGTTTTTTTTTTGTGTTTCCGCTTCTGCGTCTTTGCTTGTCCTTCCCACAGCCCCTGCTTCTCGCCCCCTCCTCTGTTAAGAAAGCCAGATGGAGGAAAAGCGAAAGCCGTGAGCTCTGTGACTGTCACAGCATAGACAGCCGGCGCGCGGCTCACGTACCTCGCATTCCCGAACCACATTACACGAAGCGGGAGAAAAGCGAAAAAAAAGAAAAAGCAGGGGAAAACTACGCATGTTCCAGAGGATGCAGGTCGCGGTGTGTATGTGTCTCGTCGCACTGTCTTTGCTCACCTTCCTGGGCGGGGGACCGCCCCCCTCCCCCCCTCTCTCCCCCCCCCCCCCCCCCCAAACCTCTGCCTGAGGGTATATAACAAACCCGTACGGTGGCAAAAGTTTCGTTTCTGTGGTTGTTTGGTTTCTTTCTCGTCCTCGTCAGTTTCACCGTGTCGAAAACTTCGAGTGCTTTCTTCTTTTCCGTCCTAGGAGCATTTTCGCACTATTTCCCAATCCTACGTGATTTTCCTCCTTCTTTCTCTCTCTGTCTCTCTCTCTCTCTCTCTCTTGTTTTCGTATCACGATTAGTTTGAACCTTCAACCCCACTTCACCTTCGCCTTACACACAGAGATAATGGAACCTCAACCAGCCAACGACGTCCCCGAGACGAGCCACGATGACACCATCTCCCTCATGATTCTGGAATACATGTAGTCCGGCCCGTGGGTTCCGCCGGATGTTGATCCTGCCGCGTCTCCGCCACCTCCTCCTCCTCCTCTTCTCGACGCGGAAAGCGGCCATCGTCACTCCCCCCGATCCCCCAGCCCCAGCCTCAGCCTCCGAAAATTCAACGAGATCGCAACTTCCTAACACCGGATCCCACGGTCTCGTTATCGACACGAGCATTCGATACAATAGCTCCATCATGCAAAAGTGCCGCTTCCAAATAGGCTGTCATCGTGACAAAGACAGTCCAGACAGAAAGCTCCTAGGGCCGTTTCAACCCCCTTCCAAGTCTCAACTTCCTGATAACCAAGGATCCGGAAGATTCATCAAACCTTTCGTTCGTATATACGACTCCTGATACCCAGACTCTCTTCAGCATCGGATCACAGGGAAACGGCCAGATTCAGACACGCCCTCACCCTCCTCCGTCAAACGTCCAGAACAACAGCCCCACAATAACGCTGCAATACGAACACATCAAACAAGCCAACGACAAAATCCTTCGTCACGCCTACGCCGCAAGGAACGAGAAACCCGTCTCCATCAAATCGCGAGAAATACAGTGGTTGCGAAAAACATGACAAATCGGAGCATGGGCCATGAACACAGAACCAACAATACCCCCCATGCAGCCCCTCGTGTGTAATTGTTGGCGGCACGTTCATCCGAGTCTTCGACTTCGCCCTCCTCTCTGCGCCACCTTCTTCATCCGAGCCGCTCGCTCGCTCGCTCGCTCCAGCTCTCTAGCACATCGACTTCTCGTTTCAGCCCGCCAGAAGACCTGAAAAAAGACACAAGAGACAAGAACACAAACGTCTGGCAGCAGACCAACCCTCTTGAGCGTCATGTTACGCAAACGTCACGGTTTCTGTGGCCCTTCCCGCCGCCGCCGCCGCCGCCGCCGCCGCGGAACCCGCTCTACGCGGCCGACGGCTGTCCGCGGAGCCACGTGCCTTTGCGTCATTCGTCCGGACACTCATGGGACGATGACGGCGGCCGCGGCGTCTCAGTGGGTCCCCAGATTTCGGCTCCGTCATCGACGATGTCTTCTTGCATAGGGCAACATCAAGCGAGAGAGATTCTCACTCGCTTCAACTTCTCGAAACCGCCCCAAAAGCCAGAATTGAGTTGGGGAAGTCTCTTGCCGCCGAGGACACACCTCTTCCTGCATGTCGTTTCCACATTTTCCTCACATCTGCAGTCCCTTGCCCATTCGGAACGGGCTGAGATAAGATGGGACTGGAACAAGGACGCTCAAACTTTTCGTATAGGCCCTCAATCTCATCCAGTGCTTATCAGAGTTGGCTGGCAAACGTGATGAATGTTTTAATGAGATTTGCTCCAAGTGGAGTTAGATCGTTTTCATTTTGGTGGGACAACGACGGCTTTGATGAGATGATGTGATGGTGTCATGACTGAGTGAGGCTCACGGAGTTTTGCGGGCTGGTGAGATGTTTGGCATCCCCAGCGCCTCTCCTCGCATGGAGGGTTATTTCTATCTGACGCGTTTGGAATTCTGTCATGTGATCATCGATGAGGGGACCCTCAGCTTCCAGCGTCGAAAATGCAGGCCGCTCAGTGAGTCTGGGGGCTTCCATCGTCGTTGTCGAATGCATATTTCCGTTTCCACATGTAAGCTTTTTTTTTCCTAAGTCGAATCTCAATCAAGTTTCTATTGAAGATGAGGTTAAACGTCTCTGTCTCTTCTACTTAATTTTCTTGAATCACATCTCATTTCATACTGTAGAGATTCTCGCAAGTTGTGGGAGACATGTGAAAGTGTGGCCTACACAACCAAAGCGCGGAGTGATGAGGGGTTTTGAGATGCTTAGAAGACTCCTCCTCATCACTCATCTCATACTGTTCAGAAAACTACCACTCATCTCACACATCTCTCACCTCAGACCACCTTCACGACTCGAAGCCACGAAACATCACAAGCGAAGCGCAGTCACAAAACAAGTACCATATCTCGACAATCGAGGTTCAACCTCAGCTCTCATTACCATTCCCAACTATTTATCTACCTATACTCCACACCATCATCTACAATAAGAAAGAGATCTGTCAATCTACCAGATACGCCCCAGGTAACGGAGTGGATTGGTGGTATTACAACATTACTCCGCCACCGACAGGCCCTGTTCTCTCTTCCGGACAAAGGAAAAATACACAAAAAAAAGGGGTTTGGGTTTGCATATCCACATGGTTATCATGGGTACTATGTACAAGAACGGTACGGAGACTCATTCGGGATATGAAATAAGAGAAGTGAAGAGATGTGCGTGTGTTGCTTTTGTCGCGCAATGTCCTTGAGTGCTTGAGGCCTCATTCTCAGAGGCTCTTGCGGACAACGCGGGAGCGGAGCTTGGCAGCGGGGGCCGGGGCCGGAGCGGCGGCGGCAGCGGGAATGTAGGTGGAACTGTGGAGTATGGTTAGCCTCAAGTGAGCAAGGGAAAGGGCGATTTGAGCATGGACTTACCCGACATAGGTGACCGGGGGGGTCAAGTTCATGCCGGTCTGGTCAAGAACGTTGTCGGTGTTGCCGGCAGCGTTGCCCTCGACAGGAATGTTCTGCTTGGCGCAGGCAGCGCGGTGGTCATCAGGGACAGTGAGGTTGCGGAGCATCTCAGGGGCCTCGATGATGGTAGCAGTCAGACCCATCTCGACGTGCCACTCAATGTGGCAGTGGAAGAGGTAGACGCCAGGGTTGGTAGCCTCGAAACGCAGCACAGCGTACGAGTTGCCCATGACGGAGACGGTGTCACGACGGGGAGGCTTCTGGTTCAGGCGAGCGCGGTCGGCACCGGGCCAGTCACCAGTGCCGGAGGCAGGGCGCTTGACGACCTGGAAGTGGTGACCGTGAAGGTGGAAAGGGTGGACGGCATCATCCCTGTTGTTGACGACGATGTCGACGATTTCGCCATAGCTGACAACGAAGGGGTGGACGGCGCCGTAGACGAGAGGGTTGGTGTTGTTCTCACCGGTGGAGGCGACGGAATACAGGGTGGGAACCTTCTGGTCGACGTACGGGGTGCCGTTGACGCAGGCGCGGGGAATACCGGCACTGTCGAAGCAGAACTGCCAGTTGAACTGGATGGTCGTGGTGGCGTCGGGAAGGATGGCCTCGTCGCCATAAGGCTCGTAGACGGAGTCGTCAGAGGGCTTCCACTCCGCGACAGAATCGGTGCCGAAGGGCTTGCTCTGGTCCATGACCAACTGACCAGTGGCGTTGAAGGGCCAGGACTGGTCCAGAGCCTTGTTGGTCCAATCACGGTTGATATCGGCGGAGATGAGGAAGGGGTAGTTGCGGTTGTCACGGTCGATGCACTTGATCAGAATGTCGTAGCGCTGGGCGGGAGTGATGCGGATCTGGTAGGTGGTCTTCTGCTTGATGTAGGCCGAATCAATCATGATCAAGTTCATATCGTGAGAGTCGAAGTGCAACATGAACGAGGCAATGGCAGCATAGTTGATGACACGGAAACGGTAGGTCTTGCCCTTCTCGAACTTGTAGTTGGCCGTGGCGCCGTCGTTGATGATGATTCCATTGGGGATGGGCGGCTGGAAATGCGCGTTGGACGGCACAAGCATCTTCTGGACCAGGGGAATGCTCTGATCGTTGTACCTGCATGGTGTTAGGCACGCCATGTCTCGATGATCTGCGCAGATAACTCACCAGTCAGAGACAGTCAAGAGGTACTCCTCGTCATATTGTCCGGCATAGGGGTCTTGGGGGTCGTGGATGATCAAGGGGCCGCGCATGCCGTCAGGGTACTGGCCCATGTTGTGGGAGTGGTACCAGTAGGTTCCGCCAGCGTTGGCCTGTTTATTGTCAGTCGCTGCGTCCATTGATGAAGCTATGTCTCCCACTTACAGTGAAGGAGTAGGTCATGGAGGAGTCGGGAGGCAGTGGGCACTGAGTGACCATACTGGGGCCGTCCATCCAGTTGGTGCTGATCTGATCGATACCGTGGAAGTGAATACCGGTCGTCTGGTTGCCAAGCTTGTTGGTCAGGTGAACGACGATGGTATCACCAACATTGGCCTCGATCTTGGGGCAAGGCCATTGTCCGTTGATGCCAATGACAGGCCTCGTGACGTTCTTTCCACCGTTGGAGTTGACCCAGGTAGCCTCCCAGTTGTAGGTGACCGTTCCGGCCAGGGCAATGTTGGCAAAAGCCAATGCAAGCAGAGATCGAACCATGATGGGCGTTCCTGACTAGACAGACCAGGCCTAGTAGGTTGTATTAAGTGATTAGGGGACACTCTTCCAACGAACGAGTGGAGAAAGGAAGCGCGTATGCAAGGGGAAACACCAAAGAAAGCGAGAGGCGGATGGGATGAGGAGTGAGGTTCTAAAATCAGGGTCTGAGGAGGGAAGAAGATGATGGTTATAAAAGAATGCCACGCGATGGGCTGGCAAGGCCAGAGCGGGAGGCGAGCAGATGGTTCTACACCAACCTTCCCACTCCGGCCGGCCCCGGCTGGTTGGTAAAGTTGGAGCTCTGACATGGAACCGGGCCTGGGTTTGGCAAGTCGATCGATGCTCGGGCGAGACGGGCACCGGAGGAGTAGGCTGGCGGCTGAGATGACATACGGCGTCGTGCTGACTGCCTCGCACATGGCAGGTACTCCAGTCTTGTCGTGGCCAGGCGTATAAGCCACAGCTTGGTATTAGCTTGCTGCATGGCCGGATGTCCGTTGCCTGCAGCAAGCTAGTAGGAGGGGGAGGCTAGACCTTGTCAATGGTATCTGGGATCACAGGTAGAGTTGGGCGTCAGGTAGGTGGACATGGCAGAAGTATGGCATGCAAACCCTCAGACGAATGAGCGTCGGGAGAGTGGGCGGTATGCGGATAGCACTCGCTATCCAACGTGACTGAGACAGCGGCGGCACGATCGTGGTGTTCGTGACCGTTGAAGCGGGTCACACAAGATGCGCAATTCTGGAAGATGCAGAAAGGCCGTCCAGCAGCCGATATGCAGGCAGAGAGAAGAGAATACCCAGACGCTTGGATAAGTGCTCTGCGGCTTTTCTAGGGTACGTTAGTCCGCGGAGCAGAAGATATGAAAAGGAAGAAGACACCGATGCTGAAGGCATGATTGGGCAGTCGATTGAACGCCACTATGCAATAAGGGCTCTTCCAAGACAGACAAATTTTGTTAGGAAGAAGAAGTTGCAGGATTGCAGCAGCAGGGTGTTTACGCGAATCCCTGGCTCTGCAGATGAGGGATACCCTGTAGTAGATGGCCGAACAACGAATAAGTGGGCGGTTCGTCGAAGCAAGCTGACTTGGACGGCCTCAGGTGCAGTTGGTGCAGTTGCATACGCCTTACGAGAACGAGGTCGTCTGAGCCTTGATGGAGACCAGGTAGTGTAGCGCAAAACGGTTCCTCGGCAGGTTGCTAGCTCCCACCCTTTCGCAAGACGACGACTGAACAGAAGGGAGCAGAGCAGAGCTCCAAGTTGCAGGTCTAGTTCGGCCGAAGCGCTCAGGTACACGGCGACGTCATGGCGGTAGACCTTGCCGAGTCGAGGTTGGGTTGTCGGGGCTGGCGAATGGATGGCCGAGGCTGGTCAAGGTGCAGTCAGACGGGATGGTCGCCGTACTCCGTCCGCCGCATTTTCCGTCCCAAGAAATTACCAGAGAGAGACGATTGTGCAGTTTCCGACATGTTGGCATCAGATAGATGACATTGGAGAGGCCTAGATCGCGAGCATGCGAGGCGTGTCTGGTGGCGTCGAAGACTAGGTACCTCGGAAGACGCATGCTGCCGTGTCTCAAAAGCCAAGTTTAAGGCCAGGCAAGTCTAAGTAGACCTTCGGTGCTAGGTCCAGAAGGAGACTCAAGGTACTCTGTCTGTACAGACCTTGTCCATCCATCGGGAACTTTTGGGCTCTTCCGGGTAGAACGGGAGGCGTGGTACGGTGCCTCTCGTACGTGGACGGTTGTGCTTGTGCCTCTGTACAGTGAAGACCCAAGGTGTCTGCAAAGGCCACCTCGGGATGCAACGACAGCTGTAGTGCAAAGTTGGACGGCGAGACTTGTCAGACCAAGGGGCCGTTGGCGCTAGTGAGTGGCCAGAGGAACGGGGCAGCCGGCTGAGATAATGTCTTGCCGTGACAAGACTGAAGAGGCAGGCGACGGTTCGTGGGGATAAGCATTGGCGCAATCCAATCCCTGGACTAACAGGTTTCTTGTCCCACGACATGAAGATGAATCCGCAAAGCAGTCGGGCTTGACGGAGCTTGAGCTTGAGGGTGGGCTCAGTACCCTACGCAGCAGAGCTACTGTACGTACTGCTGCGTGACTGGTGACTGCCAGAGCAACAGTGGGCGCACGGTGACATGGGATGGACCCGGTCGCTGTAGTCAGGGCCGCGGTGGTGGGGTTGGTGTCTTGCGTTGGGTGAGGTACGGTACAAGCAGTTGGCGTTGGCATTGGCGTTGGCATTGGCGTTGGCCGGTGTGGGTGTGAGAGTCCATGTGTGCGTACAGATCTGTGTGGATGGAAGGGCAAGGCATCTATCTTCATCTCGGACGCGACGAGAGAACTCGGCAAGCCATGTAGTTGGAAGAAACCATCGGAAGAATCGAGGCAACTGGGAGAGGCGTTGGCCGTTGGGGCTGGCCCCTGAACGCCAAAATACGTACCCTGACCGTCTTCACATTCAGGTCAGGCCAGGCCAAGCTGGAAAGCACTCTGCAAGATGCCTGGGATGCCCTCCCTTTCATTGTTAGCGCCGGCCGGATCGCACCCTCTTCCCCCCATTTCCTCACACCATCAAAAATAGTCGGAGGATGGGGATGGGGATGGGGATGGGCTGCAGATCTACTCTCAGTACCTACCTTGGGTAGCTCAAGTATTGCGTACAGATGCAGCCTTGAGCTGCCCTTGCTCTTCCACGCAAGTGGCCTTCCTTACAGTAAGTTCATCCCGCTTGCATCCAAGTACCTAACTACAGCACATAGCATATAGCATCCATAGTACATAGCCTACCTTACCGCAGTCACGACTCGCAGGGCACCTTACCTGCCGCACCATGCGCTTACTACCACTGCACATCCTCCATGGCCTTGCATTAGCACCATCAACCCTCCCTCGGAGGCGAAGAGGGGGCAACAACCTCACTCGGTCCATCTCAGCAAAGACTTGGAACCACCCAGACTTGCTTGATTCAGGAACCAGCATACGAACACGTCCCTTCTAATCTCTCTGAAGTCTCTGCCTCGTTGAAGGCTCGAGTCCGAGTCCGAGTGCCCTCCGTTCGACAGTCGCCGTCCTGTTCTATTCAGGGAGCGGTGCCTCAGTAGAGCAATAAGTCCGAAAACCCGGCCCGTTCGCTCCGCTCGTCTCGTCCCGCCGGAACAGTCAAACCTATCAGTCAAACCGACACAACTCGAGATGATGCTACTGCTGCTCAGATGAAGCCCGAAGTCAATGGACAAGGCACCTCGGTTCAAACACGCACCCAGAACCCTGTTCTCCTTCCGGCTGAACTTGCGGGCTTACTATGTAAACACGCAACAACATTGTCTCGTGGCTCCATCACTGCTACTACGCCTTAGTCGTTGCCCGGCTCTCACGCTGCACTTCGTACAGTAAAATGAGGAAAATGAAGCCTGCAACCAAGTCGGCGATGGAACGACGCCCCGCCGGGAAATGTACCGCTTATCGCCATGGACTCGCCCTAGAATACGATCGATCCACCTCACCGAACACGACTGCGGACCATCAGGACAGCCCCTTGGTTTCTCAGGTGGCCCGAATGCCACACCATGCTGAGGCACCCTGGTTCAACTTAAGGTAAGCTGCCGATACAACCTCCATCTTATCGGCATACATATGGGCCGCCATGGTGCTTGACCAGCAGCTGTCCGTCGCACCCTGCCTGCTAATCCCTGTGCCAGATCTTTTGATCGCTCGCCTCGGTGCCCCAGTGCTACTTCCGGACCCCAGGTACGCCCTGCACAGCGCGCCAACCAACCCTCGAAATTGTCAACCCTTCTTCGCTTCGCTGACAGCGCCCCCCGAGACGAGTGACCCAACACTGCTGAAAACCGGAAGCAACTTTGACATCATGGACTTCAGCTATGCGCCATTTCCCATCTGTACTCCGCAAAGTCGAGACCCTTCTTTCCGCGGCGCCCGTCAGGATCGGATGGCCCAAGTTGCACAAACTGCCAATGCTTGTCAAAGTGACGGACAGGGGACGCCGCCTCTGTTCTCCCGCTTCCCTCGGCTGCGGCAACGCTCTAGTTAGTTACACAGTGAGGAATTATTGTTTGGCCAGTCGTCCTAAGCCACTACTATTGCTGCGATGCATGTCAAACAAGAAGCCACGCGATTGGCCCCAAGATCGACACGTCAGGTCTACTGATAACGCGGGAGAAAGGCACCAAGTCCAAGGGAACGCACAAGAAAAGCACCGCCGGAAGGATTCTGAACCCTCAGTCTCTCTCAGCAACAAGATTCTGCTGCGTGCGAATGCTATCGAAGCACTTGCACGGATCATAGAAGATCGCACACCTTTCTTGGCCACCGCGACTGCTGTCAATTTTGCTCTACCGTCCCGTATAGCCGCTTAGCTTGACGCTGTCTCTCGTTTCGCCTGTCTCTCATCTCACCGTCTTTCCCTTGGCTAAGCTAAGCTTCTTTCTTTTCTTATTTAACTTTCAACGGCTGATCTCACCATCCCCAAAGAAGATTCCACTTACACAAATCGGAGAAAAAAAGCAACGGTTCCATTGCAGCAATCTCCAAGTAGCACCCGATTTGCATCCGTATTCCAACAATACGGCTGGGCCAGAGCTCCGGGTTCTAAGCCCGTGCCCAGCGGTAGTGACACAGCGGCAAATATGTCGTGTAGGGCCACTGCTTGTCAATGACTTCAACGATCATAAGCAGCAGCACGTTGAAATCAAAATCAGCTAGCTGATGTTTACATGCTGTGCCTCACTACTACGCCATGCGTACCGTTCCATCGCGACTACCCATGGCTATCAACAAGCTGCAACCCTGATACGAGGACCAGATGAGCAGCACCAACGATGTGGTCAGCACCATACCCCTGGACACCGCCTGTTCTTTGTGCCGAGCCCGGCATATTCCAGCTGGCTCTTAAGCATGGCATGGCCATCCACACTCTTCTCGCAGGGAGCAAGACCCTTGCAGTCATTTCCCGCGCCCAGATGTAACTCACAGGCGCATCTATAACCCAGCATTTGCATACGCAGACGAGGAAATATTGCATCCTGCGTCGCCCCAACAGCCCTAATCCCTCTATGAATGGTTGGGTGTGAAGCATCCCGCCTTAGCGCTTTTTATTCACCGAGCCTTGCAGCATGCCCTGGTCCCAGTCCGCACTCTGGCGGCTGACGACCAAAAAAGGTCATCCCACTGAACTCGGTCGATGGGCGTAGTAATTGCAGCCTCCCTTGCCAAGGAACAGCGGGGAAGTCTGCGCGGTCGACTTCGTGGCGCGACTGGCTTGGGTTGACAGAACTTCAGTGCGACCGAAGCGATATTGAATGTCAGCTTGAGTCGTGCCGGCTGACGCCTTCTAGTTGCCTCCCGTTGGTGCGGATTCAATTGCTGACGCCGCGCAGGACCAAGCTGTCAAAAGTCAAACAGTCCATCACTTTCCTAATCTGGATCGTTGACCGGTTAAGCGGCCTCCAGATGTCTCCACCCGGCCGGTCGGTCGCCGTGCCGAAGGTGGGTCCACCGGGTTCTCGCCGTCCGGGGCCGGTATATGCTTGCGATGGAACGCTTTCGGATGTCCAGCTTCGCGGGAGACGCAGAAGCTCTCGAGAATCAGCGTACCAGTTTTTATTCGCTCGGCTTCACCCAAAAATAAACGTCGTTTCAACTATGCAGCGGAAAAGCCCCTCTCCGTGAGAACGAGCAGTCGTCATCCGACAATTGCCCCCCACGAAGGAAGCTACATGCGCCCACAGATTTGCTGCAAGGGGACTCCGTGGAAGCGGTTCGCGGAGGGAGAGATTTATCGAAAAGCCCTTTCAAAGCCCTGTCGGTTCCTGTTAACCCAGCCCGCCGTGCTTTGACACCAGGAACCAGAAGGTTGGGTCTTTGCTCACGCTTTGATCGCAACGCAGACCACTGACCTTCCTCGTTACCGCCCAACCGCCTCGGCACCCCGCATATTGGAACAATTCCACGGAACTGCGGTCATTCAAACGGACTTTTACGAGCATCGCGCTCGGTCTCCGGTGGCGTACACACTGGACGGACACTGGGACTTCACCAGCCATCTTTCTTTTTCACCTGCACGATCTCTCGGCGTACCGTCGACTGTGCCCTTGGGTACGGGGGCAAAGTCTGGCTGGTAGAGTCTCGACATAAGGGCGCATGTCACTGGCATGGTCTTCTCCGAGAGGCGAATGTGAATGGGCACCGGGCTGCTGGGAAGCTCTGTACCGAACACGAGCCCTTCGCCGCCTTGTCTAGAATTTTGAATGTAGGCATTCGCTAAGTACCTTACATCAGGTGAATTGGGCATCCCGGTGGGCAGAGGGTTAGAACTTGTACTCAGTAGATGAGCCTGTTGCCTCGGCAAGAAGTGTAGAGAAGGGCGGAAAGTTTTCGGCATGCTGGCCTCTTTTCTCGATCTGAACTACATACACGAAACGAGGTTGGTATTGAAAACGCCCCGACAATTTGGGTGTAGTAACTTTAACATAGCCCGTCAACAGTGACAGATGTCTTTAAACTCAACCAGAAGCGTAGTCGCAGGTGTCGTTCACCCATCCATCGCACCGGTAAACTTGAGTCATGAGACGAGATCTCGGCACGGTGTGCATGTGAAGAGCTTTTCTTCTGATCAACCATCGGTTTCACCACTCGCGGCGTCAACAAATGCTGCCATCCGGAGCCTCAGACTCTCACAACTACATCGTGACAATCCCGCTGAGCGGACTGCAAACACACATTTCACAGGACTATAAGATTTCAAGGGAAAAGAAGTTGCTTGGAAAGGCTTCACAACTTCTTTTGTGAACTTGTTCCCGTCTATATTTTGTCATGTACTTCGGTTCGACGCGGACACCTTTCGCCATAGACAAGGACGTGCTGGCGGATGAACAATCACACCATCGGTTCGCTGGTCATGTCTCGACACAGCTCGTACGAGAAGAGGATGAAGGCCGTGCCGAGCAAGTATAATCCGAAAACGTATGACAACCACGAGCTTTTACGTGGCCCTACTGTGCCCGGCGGAGGGGTTTGGAGCCCGAAAGTCTGGATAAGCAACTCCTTTCAGTTAATAGTGACCCCCCCTTTACTTCTGGCGTTTTGGCTGAACTTGATGACGGGCTCTTGTCCACTGAACTGACACCATCTTGACACCCTCACCCAGCCCTGGAGCTTCCCGCCCCCGTGTCCTGTCCTCGGAAATTCCGGCTGATCTTCTGGTTGGCCACAATTGTAGATATATAAGCTCAAGCTGTCAATCATACCACATCTAGAGAAGATCCGGACTTCTCCCACGGAGGTGTGTGAAGCTTGTTCTCGCCTGTCGGTATCGCAATCATGTTTTACTCATTCTAAATGTGATTGAGCCCGATCTTTCTGTTGTTTGGGTGTTGTTGTGTAAAGTCTTCTTAACTTTGGTATATTCTTCTAATGTTTGAAGATGCTCCAAGTACACTACCGCAGTCGCCCACCCGCGTGTCATCGGGGTCCAGGCTCGTGACCCAGTGAAATGTGAAAGGGTCTAACGGGCTACATGCCTTGGAGTCTATGTTGTTGATGATTGTCTTTATAGCTTCCGCCCAAAAGTACGAATAATTCATTCTGCTTGCGAAGAACTTGTAATGGAGTTTCCGGTTGTCGTCCCGTATTTGGCACATCAATCTTCCTGCCCAGCAATAACCAGACGGGACGGCCTAAGCAGGATACGTTCCCGTTTCATATCGGACATATCAGTTCAGCCCAGTCAAGAGTTGCGAAGACGGTAGAAGCTGCTCCCGAAGGCAAGAAATTGATAGAATTCTGTTCCCGAATGGCTCCCAGAAGTCGCTCGACACGATGCGGTGTGCTCAGTGACAATCACATTCGATCCCTTCAAGATTCTCGCAGTGGTTGCGTACGCCGCTCGACGCACTGGACAGACGGACCGTATCCAATTTATGTGATTGGTACGGAGGAGAGGCTTTCAGAAGCCGGGGACAGCGGCTCTGTGATCGCTTTGGGCCAGGTTGGCGGGGCGGGCAGCTAGCTAGGTTAGAACTGTGTAGTTTACGGCTGGTAACTGGCGTTGGCTGGTTGAAAAGCGTAGGCTTTTGTTTGTCTTGAGACTTGCAACACCTCTTACAGCTATTACAATGCAACTATGCATGCCGTTTTAGTTGACTTGCAAAGGTATGAGTCTCATCGAAAGAGATAAACATCAGATATAAACTACGTCCACCTCCGATGAAACACGAGAAACGGGAAACAATAATCATCTCTGTGGAACCAGATGCTTCTTGAATTCGCTAATTAACTCGTCTTGCTCAGCCTGCTCGCCAAGCAATCGACTATAAAGAGGAAGCTGAGGCTGTATGTAAGGTTGGACATTATGCGAGACCGCAGTAACAATCGCAGTCGGCACCGTTGGCCATCTGTCTTCCTCCACTCGTTCGGCACTGCATCGCCAGTCAGCACAATTCGGGTCAAGACGGGCCATGTGCCCCGCGAGACGCGCCTCCTTGTATGCGCGTCACGAGGTTGCGTGAACTCACCTTCTGGCCGCAAAGATCCTTGCAGCCCTGCTGGTCCGCCGGGCTACAGTTGGAAACCCACTGAATGAACATCCTCAAAGTTAGCCAACTGACAACTCTCGCACAAAAGGGGGCGGTAATGCGCTGCCATGATTGGGAATATTCACCTCGGCAGGGAACGTGGTTCCACACTTGTTCAAGCGGAGAACGGCGTTGGCGGAGGAGATCTGCAGCGCGGCGAAGAGGAAAGCGAGGAAGAAACGCATTGTGACTGGCGGTGGAGACTTGGGTCGGTTGATGTTATGAGGATGTACAAGAGAGGCGAGGTTGTGATGAACGACTGTGGTGGCGGCAATGGAGATGGGAGTTTCCAGAACAGACAAAAAATCCGAGGGAATTGCGATGTATCTACATCTTTGCCAAGACGGAGCATTCCTTTCATCACTATTCGGATTTCATTAGTTTGACTGTCGTGTAAGTGTTGATTGAAGAGTTACCTGTTTGACGTGGTTGAAGGCTAGGCCAGCACAGCTGACTCGCGAGTTAATCTATTAGACTCAGGAATGGACGTCCCGACATACTCTATCCGAGCCTTGTTCACTTGCACTAAATAGACTAGACACCAGGGCCGAAGAGTGGGAATAACTTGGCAAGGGGTTTCAAATGCGAATTTTCGCATTTGCTCGGTGCCATTTCCGCTGACGACTCTTGTTACGCGGGGAAGAAAGCGAACCCGAGGTGCGCCTAGTAAGGTAGCCAGCCCTCTGATGTAGTGGAGCCATTCAGTTCCTGGAACTGTCCACGCAATATATTGACTTGATCCCGCTGTTGGGCGGTGAACTGTGGGCGCAAGCAAGTTCTTCCAAAGGCATAATGGCGGTGACACTTGTCATGCGATGAGTTCATCCATGGTAACAGATTCAACGAGTTGACCCAGCTTGACAATTCGGCATGGGCGCCGACAACATCCAAATACATAGCAGCCCAAAAGAAGAACAGGCCAAGCTGAGGATGCTTCTCGATTGCTCTTGTTCATCAAATAAACATCTGAGACCATTCAGCCAAGATGATGAGACAAAGAACCGCAGTCTTTCAAATTTGACAGTTGAAGTCAGAGAGCCGGGTGAACAACATTGCTCAGCACGCCTGTCATACACCAAGATTCGTCGGGCGAATCAGAAAAGACCTCTCCGAGGTACAATAAGAGGGTTCTCATTGCAGGCAAATCAAGCGACGCTCTAGTCAAATTCCCTTGACTGCAGGACTCATTTCCGCTTCCCTGCTGGCTATCAACTCACTGAACAAGTCTCCAGAATAACCATCTCAGACAGTGACTTTTCCGCAAAGTCCGGGTGATACCCTATTTGGTGAAGCTGCTTCCTGTTCTTCATCTCCAAGTTTGTTCGACGCATCTGGCCAACCAGGAAGAGTTACTTGGTCTGAGCATAACCGCATTGTGTTGGAAACCTGTGAGGTAGTGAGCTTTTGCAAAAATGGTCGAAAGGTGATATCCCCAAGGCTACAACCATGGTAACCGGATTCTGCGCCAAGCGATGAAAGGGTTCTTGTCAACTCGAAGCCTTTGTTTGAGCCCAGGTTTCGTACAGCGCAGCATCGATTCAATTCTGACGAGGTTTAGGTCAATGGGAATAAGCATGTCATACACCTAAACCTCAAAGGCCAGGATCTTGAAGAATACGGCCTCTGTTTCGTGAACAACGGCCAGCGAGAAGGGAGTGTGGTGGCGCCGGCAAGTCTCTATGGGTTCAGCGCCTCAGTCGAGGTGTGTTTCTATCACGACTAGGATTAGCGTGACGACTGCAGGTATTAGAGCCGCTCCGAGAGAACTGAGATCAAAGTTAACTGCAACGCATGCTTCGACAAGTTCGACGGCAGCCTCCCAACCTTGCGGCAAACCGCGGCTTCGTAGAGCTATCCCTTCTCTCCAGCTGTTGGAACTCGGAAACAGGAGACAGTTTCGCTTCCTTTACCAGCCCTTCAAAACATCTTCCTCCGCGAATCCTTCGCCGAATTGGTCCGCGGTCCAAACATCAACCATCTCCCCAAGAATCGATGCGGGATGCGGCTCTCCCATCTCTTCCAATTCACTGCCGGCCTTGCTCGCGCTTGTAGTCCCCATCTGGTTTGATTGCGGGTATGCCGGTCGGGAGTCCTTTGGCCTAAATTTCGATCCCATGAGCGTGTTGTCGCGCGCACGGCAATGATCTGATAACGTTCAGTGCTACCTAGGTAGGTTGAACACGTTAGCCGGGTTCACCCGATCACAGGTTAAAGTGCCACAACATCAACCGTATGGCTCAAGTCCAATCACGTTCACACATGCAAGGCAGTGCGAAACTGTCCAAACTCGACAAACTGTCGATGGTACATGTTGAACACGCTATACCAGAGAACGGAATAAAATGGGAGTCCCAAACGCCGCGACTGGCTTCTCTTTTGGTTTGACTCTCTAGCCAGAGAAAATTTCCTCCAAGCCGGTCCATGTCCCCTTGGACCTCTCCTCCCAGTACGAGTCCTTGCCGGTCCTCAGCTTCCAAACCTCCTCGCCCTCTGGGCCTTGCCCGACCTTCACGAACCACTTTGGCCTGTGCTCTTCGCCCTTCTCTTCCAGCACGCGACGGCGTGCTCGCTGTGCCTCCTCGAGCTTGACCTTCCACTCCTCTGCCTGGTCCAGGTCTCCCTTCTCCGCCAAGCGCTGATCGGGTCTCAGTCGGCTGTCCGTTGGTGGTAGTCTGTCCTTCTCGATATCGGTGACCTCGTTCAGAGCGGCTGCAAATGTCGTCATACCGTACGTGTTGGCGGCATTGTCGACAAGCTTACCAACGCGCCAGATCTCCTGGCCGGCCGCCTTGCCAGCTTCGACAACGCGAAGGCTGCCAGTCCAAGTTCCCGACAGACTGCTGCCAGTATGGACACCATCTGGACCGTATGTTTCCACCTGGACGTCTTCGCCTCGTCCTCCAAACATTCCCTTGCTACGGAACTCGACGGAGGCCTTGGCGCCAGTGGTATCGTTGGTAATTGGCATCACGCCAACGGGCTCGACGTACTTCTCACCCATGACTACATTGCGCAGGAACATCGTAGCATGAGTCCAGGAGTACAGCTCATCCGAGCCGTCAGGCAGTCTCAGTGCGACGCGGACGCGGCCTTCCGTGGTGATTTCGGCGCTCTTGCCCCAAAACTTTTGTGACGGCGCGGGAGACTGGCTGAAAGACCAGTTTGCCGAGTCCGCCTGCATGGCGAGCCTCACCGGGCGATGGCAAACCTTCTCGACAAGTAGGCGGAAGCCTCCCGGTACCTCCTGTTCTGTTCGGAGCATTTCGTACGTTTCTCCAAGAAGCGGGTTAAAAGGCTTGCGGATAGCACGCTCCTTCGCTCGTCCACTGCTGAATTGTGACACGGCAAAGGCCGTGACGTACAAGAGTCGTTCCTTGGGCTCCTTTGCGCGCGCAGCTTGGTCGAGAAGTTGCGCATACTCTAGCTGTTCCGCTACACGCTGCAGGAGTGATATCGGCTCGTTCGCAGACACGGGCATACTGATAGTACTGAGATCCTTGCCGACGTTCTTCCGGACGAAAGCGATCAAACTCGGGGGCTGAACCAAGGCCGGCGGGACCTTGGTTCGCCTGGTTATTGAAATATCAACTGGCAGCGGCGACAGGCTCTTGGGCTTTGCCGGGTAACAGCTCGTATCATCCTGGCCAATGCCGGCATCTGACTCTGGTGCCGATGAAATTGAGGATGAATCGGTCAAATTACCCTCGTCCGGCTCAGAATCCGGGCTCTCATCTTCACTCTGAGCAATTCGGACAATTTGCGAATTCGTCTCCCCAGCCTCGGCATCGAAGAACTCGTCCGTTGACATGGTTTCCACACTCCTGCGAGAGGGGGCGGCGGACAGCGGAGCGGGTGCTCTGCGGCGCTTGCTGTTGGCGATCAGTGTCGTGAACTCGGACACCACAGAGTCAAGGTCATTGAGTAGTGATGCACAATGCTCTTGTGTACTCTTCTCTTCATGGACCGAGGCCTTTGACTTGGAGTGTTGGTGACGAGGACCATTAGAAGAAATGGTGGTGGTGACCGTGTTTGGGGCCGGAACAGCGAGAGCGGTCGCAGCGGATGCCTGATGCGCCTGCGGCGTTGTAGCTGTTGGAGTCGCATTGCTCGATTTGCGCTTCCAGAATGGTCTTCTCTGTGCCTGTTGCTCGGTTGCCTGAGGGGAGGGAAAATAGCTGTCGGGCTCTTCGCCCATGCTGGTGGGAGACAGAAAGCTCGACGCCGCCATACTGACAGGCCTTTGGTTCGACATGTCCTTAACTAAGCGACGCAGAGCATCTCGGGTTCCAACCATTCGGCTGACCAACGTCTCAACCTGCTGCCATTCGCGGTCTTCTTCCATACTTGTCGCAGTTGGCTTCAGATGGGTGGTGTTGACTCGTAAAGGCGCCGTCCTGGCATTGTTCGGTTGGTCATCGGGGGCTTCCAACCCTCTGGCCGCGCGGCTGGCCTTTTCCAGAGCCCGGGCCCAGTCGTTGAAATCTTTCGCATTGGAAGCTCGCAGGTGCCAAATCTCAGCACCTGAGTCAATGTTGATCTCCCTGCGACGTTCGTCGGCCGCGATAGCTGCGAGGCTGAGAGGTATGGCACCGCGCAGAGCCGAGGAGTTGCGGTTATAGTAGTACGACAATGTGCAAGACGAGTAGTCGAGGGAGAAGAATCTGCGCGCATATCCTTGACCCTTCTTCCTCCTCCTCTTGTGAAGAATACCCGTGTGGTAGTTGGCATTCTCGCTGCGTCCCGAGGCGGAGGTCGGTCGCACACCGCCGCCGGTCTTATGGCTGTGGAGACTGTCCTGGGAAGCGGAAGTGACGGTGGTGACTTGGGGCAGGCTGGTTCTGCTGGCACTCGCGTTCGCAGCTTGGAGGTTCGGGAAGGCGTTGGCGGTGGTCTGGGGCGGGGCACCAGTCGGGTAGGTCAGAAGGACGAAGGTCGCTGTCTTGGAAATCTGCTTGGAAAAGGTGTTGTCAAATACCAGGCCGAACATGCCGCCCTGGCCCTTGGGGACATCCCAGGTGCCGGTGGACACCTTGTCTGCATCGCATTTCCCATGCCATTTCACCGGTATGAAGCCCTTGCTGGAGAGCTGGTCTTGGGCGGTGATGGAGTCCCGCTTGGCAAAGCGACCCTTGGGTTCGGCTACGCCGGAGGTGAGGGCGCCGGCGGTTGCGGTGTCGTCGTTCTGGTTGGCAATCAAGCCGGTGGCACCGGTGCCCGGATGCTTGACGATTCCAAAGTTTCTGCCTCGGCGTGAGGTAAGCACGTGTCGAGTTGGAGAAGTATAGCGAGAAGAGGAGGGAGGGGGAGAGGTACGCACATGGACTTTTTGTGTGGTTGAACGCTCCAGGATATGGTGTGGCCTTCATCGACTTTGACCCAACGGACGATGTAGGACTAATGACAGAGAGCAGCTGTTAGCTTGGAGATAGGCCGAGGGGAGTCGAACTGAAGACGGCACGGAGGAGGGAGGGCCGGGCAATGACGACTCACGTACCTTGCTATGGATCTCCAACTGCTCAATGCCCGCCATTTTTTCGAATTGAGGCGGGAGCTTGAGGTGGCGCTGACGTCTGGAGACAGCTTGGGGTGACTGCGGTTCGGTCGAAAAAAGGTCGTGGAAACCACAACGCTAGTGAACGGACATGCTGCGGGAGAGAGGGGATAAATATGAAATCAATTGCTGAGGGAGGGAATGAGGTAAGGTAAATGGCGAGGCAGGCGGAGAAAGGTGAGAAGACGGGACGGGGACGGGGACGGGATGTGACACCCCTGTCCGGAGCTTGCAGCAGTTGGCAGCAGAAGCAGCAGCAGCAGTTAGCACAAGGCACAAGGCGCCGTAAGGTACGCGGATAGGTCCAGTGAGGTGGTAGTGAGCGAGAGTGGTGGGTGGGTGGGAGGTTGTTTGGGATGGACACCTCAGCCAGCCCAGCCACAGCAGCAAGAGTCGGGTACCCTTGACAGTTGGTTGGGGGCGGAACGTCATTCGGAGCGATTCCACGGCAGGTGACTGGCTGCCTGCTGGGAGGAATAAGCGGAGACGGGAGGTGAGGGGGACATTGGTCACCACTGGACACTCGTTCTTTTGTGGTTTCTACTGCGAGTCTGCGACAGGCAAACGACAGACGGACGGGCTGTGCGAGGTGCGGTAAGCCGCGGGCGGGCGCGGGCGCGAGACAGCAGGGCGAGAGCCAGCACTTTGCGGTGGCAGGTGCCCAGAAAGTGGATGCAGCTGATGAGGCTGGGGTTATTCTTCCCCTTGCACTTCTAGTTCACGATGAGACCCGTTGATGCTAGGTTGGCTACCTTACCTATTTACAGATGCAATGGCCAGTTCGGACTTTACCCACATCACTCTTGATAGGGTAAGCTCTTAGGCTAGGTCCCTTACCACGAACACTTCAAAGCCTTTCTTATTCGCACTACCTTGCCTTACGCAGGCAGTACGTTGGGGACGTTGGATTTCAGGCGCCTTATCTTGGGGTTCCCAATATTCGATTGCTTAGATAAGAAGGTCGGCAGCGAGTGTCTCCCGCGGGCCGTCTCGCCGTCCGGGCGTTTGTGAGACGGTTCGCTACCTTACGCTACCTACGCAGTGCCCGCCCTGTCAAACCGACGGGTACGGGCGCGAGCGCGACATCCGCGTACTCCCGCTCGCTGGAAACTTGGTCGTTATCGATCACGCGGACCGGCATTCCGCTTGTGCCGATCGGAGCCACCAGCCCTGTCCCTTATGCTTTGCATACCTACTTACACGGCGCCGAGAAATCATGTCCGTAGCCTGTCGGGACAAGCACGATTAGTGAAGCTCCGCCTCGGCATATAAGATTATCTGGCGCCAGTATTGACCAGGTCGCCCCAGAACGCTGAGTTGAACCCACCGGACACAATTTTTTGAGTTGCTCCCACAGTCTCTGTGTGTGTGCAGGCCAGCGCTACTAAGGCATGTATGTACGGCAGCCAGGTTCCCTTCATCGAGATGGAAGCCCGGGGACAAAGCGTTGAAACGACTGCAAGGGCCCCGATGCCACGATAACAAACCTGCCTGCAGTGTCTATTCATACACCGGCAACGGCGGATGGCCATTTTCTGGTTTGTTTTCTTGTTGTCTGCAGAGACCGAGGCAGCCGCACCTTGTCAAACAGAGACACGCTTGTCCCTCGGAGACACCGGACTGTGTTGGCTCACACGGCAAGCTGGTGTCAAGTTGGGTATTGGTAGCTGAGTAATATCTCGGAATGACAGGGTGAGATATCGACAGCGTATATATGCCGACATGTCAGAGCGATGAGGTCAGACGGCATCTTATGTCATTCTGCCTTGCAATCTGCAGTCGTGAGGCCGTCGCACAAGGCGAGTTGCAGCAGCTGAAACGACGACCCAATCAAACAGGTCCCGTAGGTCTGGAAACGCGAATCAACACTCGATATGGCCGTGGGCAATGAATGGCCTTGCCGGGTGACGGTTGACGGTTGACCCCCAACCCCGGCTGGACCCCGAAAGCAACGACAGCATAAAAAAAGAAAAATTCATGTGAAAGATGTCCAGAGAGTGAGAGATGGACCCCTGAGAAGGCTCAGATTCGGTGGAGCGCAGACTTGAAGACAACCTTGTGTTGAACACCCCTGCCTTCCCTTCCAGAGCTCGCGTTCTCGGCAGCACCCGCAGCACCACCACCACCACCACCACCGCTGGCGGATAATCGTCGGGCCTGTTTCCGCGAGAAAGGGTGAACGCCCCAGCCATCCTGAGCTGCGACTGGCCAACCAGGTGCGAGGACACGGCCAGGGGTTCGCATCCACGCCTGGTACATGGGCCAGCTGAGAGCCAATTCGCGGACAGCCGAGCCTGGGGTGGGGAACCGCTTCTTATCCACTTCCACGCGTTCTTCGCTCCTCTCCATGTCCACGCTGCCAATTCAATTTATTTCGTAGGTGCTGAGGTGCTGATACTGCCCGTGCTGCTGTGCCGGTGCCAGTGCCAAACTGCCAATGCCAAACCGCCAATGCTCATGTCAATGGCTGCTGACTACCTACCTACCTTAACCAGGGCAGTACGGGTGTCCTTCATGATGGCATGGTCTGACCTGGCTGCCAGTGTGGTTTCTATTGATTATTATTGATTATTTCTCCTGCCTTTCTCTGCCTTAGTCACCGGGCCCCCTCCTCTTTGTCCAGACCCGTACCTAGCCTGCGCCCCCAGCCCCAGTCCAGCACTCGCGAAGGTCATTCACACTATCCTCTTTCGGCTAGAAGACCGACTCCACCTGCGATTTCCCTCCCCTCTCCTCGCCCTCGCACTCGCAGCAGTCACATTGCGAGTTGCACTGGTATCCAGTCTGCCTTTCCGCTTTCCGGGCTCTGGCTGCTGTTGCTGCTGCTGTCGCTGTTGCTGCCGTGCCAATTAATCCATCGTCTCCTTTTCACCTCGAGTATCCATACTGAGTCGCGCACTACGCCGTATTACACCAGCACCAACCACCATCTCCCGCGCTCACCCTCCAACGCCGCACACCCAGTCCACCTTTGACCAAAACACACGCACCACACATCTGCTAGACCTGGTGGATCGGTGCCTTGTCTGTCTGTCTGTCTGTCTGTCTTTCTTTGCTTCCAAAGGCATTCTCCTGTCGCTCCATCCGCGCCGAGGCCTGTCGTCAAACACTCCGAGCAGCTGCGACGAAGAACCTCTGCTTCCGCTCCCTTGGCCCTCCCTCCTCCACAACACTGATTCGCTGCCATCGAACCGGTCTCAGATACGACTCGACTCGTCTCGAACTCGACACAGTACTCAGCCTTCCCGACGCATGACGGAGGCCATGGTTGTCGTTGCGGTTCCCTTTCCTCCTTCGACATCGGGTTCCATCTTCCCCAGTGCATAATTTCCATGGTACACCTTGCTTCTTAATACCCCTTCCTAATCCCATCTTTCTGCCCAATTACCTGCCGCTGTCCCTGGCTCGCCCGACAACCCCTCGATCTGCCTTCCAATCCCAAGGAACCGCGCCTTCGCCCAATCCAAACTTGTTTCCCACGAATCCCACCGAACCGCCCGCGCGCCAAACCTGCCCCCAACGTCGACCGTTGCACTTCATTCTCCAGAATGACGGGCGTCCTCAGCAAGCGCCAGCAGGCGCGTAACGAAAAAGTCCTGCACGATCTTGTCCAGACTGTTCCGGGAAACAACTTCTGCGCCGACTGTCAAGCACGAAACCCAGGTAGGTCCAACAGTGCCCTCCGCCCTCCTGCTCGGATCCGTTCTCGATACTGACAGCATTTCGCAGCATGGGCCTCATGGAGTGTAAGCACCGCCGACCCCTTCCGCGCCCTATCGATGCGACCCCGTTCCGATAGACGACGATGCGGCATATAACGGACAAATACTGACAGGGTGCACAGCTAGGCGTGTTCCTTTGCATGAGATGTGCCGCTATCCATCGAAAGTTGGGTACGCACATCTCCAAGGTGAAATCCTTGAGCATGGACAGTTGGTCCAACGAGCAAGTCGAGGTTTGTCCACTTGGTGCTCGTTATTATGTGGCTGTCGCACCTAACGCGCCGCCTCTATAGAATATGAAGAAAGTCGGCAACAACAGATCCAACCAGATCTACAACCCAGACAACAAGAGACCACCTGTCCCAGTCGACGCAGATGAGGCCGATTCCGCGATGGAGCGTTTTATTCGATCTAAGTACATGAACAACAACCCGGCTCCTGCGAGAAAGCAACACTCGGGTCTCTCAGACGAAGGCGTCCCACCGCCTCTGCCCCCCAAGGCGGGAGGCAAGTTCGGGTTCAGATCTGCTTCGTCCATCTTCCCTTTGTCGTCCCGCTCCAAGAAAGAGGCCGCGATGCGCAACGCTTCGAACCCCAGATATGCCACGAAGCCCGTCGCCCAGCGAACTGCCCAACAAACCGTCCAAGGTCTTTGGCCTGAGCGTTCAGTACGAGCAAGAGGACACTGAGCGAAAGCTGGCCAGCCTGAGGGATATGGGGTTCTCGGACAATCAACGGAACGCTGCAGTGCTCAAGGGCGTCAACGGCAACTTGGAGCGGGCCATTGAGACGCTGGTGCGTCTGGGTGAGACCGATGGGAGGTCCCCATCTCTGACGGGTCCTCGCGAGAGCTCACTGCGCGCAACGCGTTCGCATGCCAACTTGTCGTCGGCATCGAGCGGTCTCTCTGCGCCACAGCAAACTTTCAGCGACCACCCACAATCACCGTCGACGGCCTCTAGCAACAATCCATTCGACTTGCTCCCGCCTCAACCCCAGTCTTCTCAGTCAACCGGAACTTTAGCCAACAAGAATCCCTACGCCAACAACCCTTTCGGGGCACCCAGTCAGACGCAGCATGACTTCAACCAGGCTTTTAGCAACATGTCTTTGGCGCCCGCTCAACCCCTTTTCCCGCATCACACCGGCGGCCTTCCAGCGTCCCAGCCGCCATTTGCCCAGCCTCAGCAGCAGATGTACCAGCAGTCCATGACACCACCGGCACCGCAAGCGCAGCAGAATTATAGCCATATCAACTTTAATAGTAATATGACATATCCTCAGCCTCAACCGATTCAGCCTCAGTCGACAGGCTACAACCCGTTCTTCACGAACCAGACGCAGCCTGCTCCGCAGCAGAGTTTGGCCGTTAATACGACCGGCGCATTCGCAAACAACCCCTTCGCCCGATCGCCCACGAGAATTCAATCTCCATCACTGGGCCAGATTCCCGAGCAGACACAGTCGAACTTCTACACCACGTCGCCGCGACCTCTCTCGCCGCAGAGTACCAACCCCTTCTTCTCACAGATGGCCTCGCAGCCGACAGGACAGCAGCAAATGCCTACACCGCAACAGCACCAGCAGCCATTCCAGCAGCAGTCCTTCCAGTCGCAGCCATTCCAGTCGTCACCGTTCCAGCAACAAGCTCTGCAGTCATCACCGTTCCAGCAGCAGTCACCATGGCAGCAGCCGCAGTTTCAGCAGCAGGAGGTGCCTCAGCAACAGCAGCAACAACAGCCGCAGCAGCAACAGCAGCAACAGCAGTGGCCAGGACAAGACTTTTCCCAGCAACAACAGGTGCAGGCACCCGCGCAGCAGTCCTTGTACCAGCAGCCGCAACAGCCTCAGAGACCTGACAAGGCCTCCATTCTGGCGCTGTACAACATGCCGCAGCTGGCCCCTCAGCCGTTTCAGCAGCAGCAGCAGGAACCTGCACAGGCGGAGAACCTGGTGGCTACCCAGGCGGGCCAAGAAGCCAACGGGCCAGCTGCAGGGACCAAGAACCCCTTTTTGTCTAACGGGCCGACTTCGCCCGTCATGTCCCAGAAGGATGTTGGCCCGCGCAGGACTGGCGTGAGCCGGGAGAGTATGGCTTTTACGGACATGCAATGGACAAACGGCCGACACAGCCCTGATGCCTTTGCCAGCCTCAGCGCAAGACACATGTGAGAGGCGCCGGTCGTGACGGGCTTTTCTTGTACATAAATGTCCTTTTTGTAAGATAACGTCGATTTGGGACGCTGGAGACTTACATCCCATGACCTTTGGTGTCCACATGATAACGAGGGATCTCCCTGCGGATACATCAACTTTTTTTTTCCGTCCCCCGTTTTGGTTCCCGTGTATATGTCTACAGTTTTCTGCCATCTGATTTTACCATTAGAGTTTGGTTGATACCGTCTGTCGTGAACTGCGTGCGTTCGCAGGGTGGCCCGCGGGCAACTACGAGTTCCCGCTCAAGCGGGAGACGGTCCCGAGATCGGAATTCCCGGGCAAAGCCGGGCCGCACTAGACCCGGATCGGATCGGTGCTTACGACCTCCCCACATGGACCTTGCCGGGCCCCCGGTTCACCGACTTCAAATCCCGTAATGACTCAGACCCCGGCGGTTCCTTCGGATGGCTCCCGAAGTAGGCTCGTTGTCACATGAGCGTGGCTCGCTCGCTATCTGGTAGTGCGTCCTGGACTTTACGTATCACACACACGTCACGCCGGTCAGACACATTCAGTCAAGAACTCTCTTTCAAGAAGCATCCATCATGGCATCCCCTGAATTCCACGCCCGGCTCCACGCCGCTCTCCCAGACGGCGCCCAGGCTGCGACCCTCCCGCCCGCGACGGCGCTCTCGGCCGCCTCCGAGTCTCTCCCCCGGCCCGGCGGCGCGGGATACCTCGCTCCGCTGGCACCGAGGCGACGCTCGCGCACGTCCTCGACGAGATCGTGCCCGGGCTGAACGGCCAGGCGCGGAGCGGGCGGTACTACGGCTTCGTGACGGGCGGGACGCTGCCCGTGGCCGAGGCCGCGGACAACATCGTCACGGCGTTCGACCAGAACGTGCAGGTCCATCTGCCGGGCCAGACGGTGGCGACGGAGCTGGAGACGTGGCGCTGAGGATGCTGGCGGACGTGCTTGCTCTGGAGCAGCCCGGAGTCGAGGAGGAGGTCTGGAAGGGGCGGACGTTCACGACGGGCGCGACGGCGAGTAACATCCTCGGCCTCGCGTGCGGGCGGGAGGCGGTTGTCGCGAGGCGCGGGGTAATGTGGGCGAGATGGGCATCTTGGGCGTGTGCCGCGGCGGGGGTCAGGGAGATCCAGGTGTTGACGAGCATGGGGCATAGCTCGCTGTTCAAGGCGGCGAGCGTTGTCGGGTTGGGCAGGGGGGGTGTGAAGGAGGTGAGGGTGAGTGACGACGAGCCGTGGAGGTTGGATTTGGAAGCTGTCGAGAGGGAGTTGGGGCGCGAGGGCGTGGCGAGCATCATTGCTGTCAGCGCGGGAGAAGTGAACACTGGGCGGTTCGCGACTGGAATCGAGGAGATGAAGAAGCTGAGAGAGCTGGCGGACCGGTTTGGGGCTTGGATCCACGTGGATGGAGGTAACGTATCATCAAACCCCCAAGTGACGTTTAGAAGGCGATGCTAACGGATGAAGCGTTTGGTATCTTTGCGCGGGCGTTGGACGATAGCCCCGAGTTTGTCAAGATCAAGGACATGGCGGCCGGGTTGGAACTCGCGGACAGCATCACGGTGGACGGGCACAAGCTTTTGAACGTGGTAGGTGGCATCAGCCCCTTTAATCCCCCTTTTCCGAAAACCAGAGAGATACTAACGGTGTCCGTCAAGCCCTACGACTGCGGCATGTTCTTCACGCGGTCTCTTGAAACTCTCACGTCTGTCTTCACCAACCCGAACGCGGCGTATCTCTCCTCGGGCCCCTCCAGCATCCCGTCCCCGCTCAACGTCGGCCTCGAAAACTCGCGCCGCTTCCGCGCGCTGCCCGCCTACGCCGTGCTCCGCTCCGAAGGACGCTCTGGTCTCGCCACGATTCTGGGGAGGATGGTCCTGTTGGCGAGGAAGATTGCGTCCTGGATCCGTGAGTCCGAGGCGTACGAGCTGCTGCCGGAGGGGGGTTGGAGCGTGGAGGACACGACGCACATGGTGGTCCTGTTCCGTGCGAGGGACGAAGGTGTCAATGAGGAGCTTGTCGGGCGTATCAATGGCACTAGGGAGATGTATGTTAGCGGGACCAGCTGGAAGGGGAGGAAGGCGGTTCGGGTTGCGGTGGGCAGCTGGAGGGTTGATGTCGACAGGGACTTTGAGGTGGTGAAGGGTGTTGGAGCAGGTCAAGGAGTGAAGGGCAGATGTTGCAGAGGGGGGATTCCAGTCATGTCTTCCGTCCCGCGCCTGTGGTCGGTAGTTTTTACCTGCGGCTCCCGGCGAGGAAGGCGCGCCCCTGGATCCGCTCCTTCCTTCCCACGCCTGCCTCAACCAATATTCACCCACGCCTTTTTCATCCCAACCTCCCACGCGTCACGCGCCCTCGCTACCGTAGAATCAACAGAACCACGCCCTACCCTACTTTGTTCCAAATCGTCTAGAGACTGTCACCACTAGAAGGCGTCGTCGTCAGGCGGGACGAGTCTGGTCAAACTAGCTGGTGAATCGCCAAGGTCGACCGTTCGAATCCCGATCGATGCCTACTCGACGACAGGCAAAAACCCCCCCGACCGTATACGAACCGATACCGCACCGATCCGAGCGATGCCACACCGAACCGAGTGATGCCGCACCGAACCGAGCGATGCCGCACCGATCGAGCGATGAAGAAAGATGTCCCAGCATGTGCACCAAGAGATGTAGCCCATTCGATATCGAGTGGGTGAACTCTTTTGACCCTTTGATGCTATTGATCCATGCTATTTCACCTGCGCGTGGAGGTCTAGGCAGTGTGCTTACGCGATGCGCTGCTGAGCCAAGGAGATTGTCGCAAGAGTTATTGCGACGTACTGTCGCGATGCGCAAGTTCGCACCTTTCTGGTGTTTTCTCTCTAGTCTCTGTACACTCCCCGACTGTACCCTTATAAGAGCTGCGACAAGGACAAATTCATAGAAACCCTCTCGCGCGAAGATATCTCCGTTTATGCTGATCACTCGTGCGCTTTCTGCAGTCGCATACGTTTTGTAGATGCTGTTTTTGCTGCGTACCTTCGTCTCACTCAAACAGTGATCTCGGCTTTCAATCACTATACACACAGGCCTTAAGGCTGACGATACCTATCGCGCGGCATGCGATGGCATTGCTCGCCAAGTCGTACACTCAAACTCGTAATACTGTATCACTATGTCGCAAGCGCAGACGGAAGAAAGATTGCGAAATGTACATATTATTTAACACACTATGATACAAGTCTAGGCGTCCAAGATGCTCTCCAGCGGCACACCCCAATACCAGCTGGCCACTCCCATCGCACTCATGCTCATCGTAAATGCCATCAGGAAGTTGACATCGTTGTTGTCCAGGAGATCCCATCCAGTCTCAATCACACGCGAAGGCTGCGCGTCGCCGAAGCTGGACTTGCGGTGCTTGTCCTTGGGATCATATCTCGTAGCATCTGCACTCATCTCAGGGGCGTCAATGTCCTCAATGGCGCTGTCCGTCTTCTCCATCTTCTCCACAGCGGCCTTGCCCTCTCCATGGAGCACCGCAGCCTTGATGGCGGCGCGCTTCTGGTTCTTGTCGGCGTGGTCCGACGAGTCGCCGGAGATCAGAACCTTCGTGCCACCCTCGCCCTCGACAATCTTGCCAGATCGCACATCCTTGACAGAGCGCTGGAAGACAGCGCCGAGTACACTGTCGAGAAGACTGCCTAGAACGCCCCAAGCGGTCAGGCCGAGCATGAGTGTCGACCGCTGCTGCGTCGTCCAGCCACTGAGTCCGCCGCCGACCTTCCCAGCAGTGCCTTCGCCGCAAAGAGGGAGGAAGACCATCGAAGTAGTGACAATGATCATGGATCCGAGAGCTCCAGCTGCAATCCCCAGAGGCGTCACGCCTCCATTCGTGCCCCGCGGGACCTTGCGGAAGGTCGGGGATGTAATCAGTCGAGGCTCGCTCTTGGCCAGAATACCCAGCTCAGAACTGAACGTGTCGGCGGCGACGGCGGCGTAGTTGGCAATGATACCGATGACGAGGAGATCCCCTCCCCAGGAGAAGCAGAGGGTACCAGTGGGGTTCGAGGTCGCGGTGTCCAGGATCGCATCCTTTCGCTTGTTGAGTTGGTAGGCGTGGAGAAGGGACAGGCACGATGCCATGAGGGAGTTTGCGAAGACTGTATTACCAAGTGTTAGATCGGTTCACATACTCTAAGGGGTTTCTTGGAGTGTTCCGACTGACCTTGGACATGGGTTCGCGGGCCTTCACCTCCCGGCGTGCCTTGGGAAGCGACCGTCAAAGTGGCCTTGACATCCTTCTTGACCTGCAGCTTGTGAGAACTTGCCGTCCGATAGAAACAGCGCGCATACCTTGGTGGCCCTTGTACCAGCGAGAAAGAACACGCACAGCAGGGCGAAAGGCAGGTTCCATGGGTGGTAGGCATGGGCGATGGCAGTAATGACAGCTGCCGCAATGCCTGCGGGGGTCAGCGACTGGTGCGACCAGGCTCGATAGACGAGGGCAAAAGTCGCCGGGACGGCGTAGATCGCTTTCATCGTGGGGTTTGGTCGACAATCGCGATGTTTGGGGAAAGTTTGGGGTGTCCTTGCGACCTCGAAGGTGTGATGACCGAAGTTCCTGTCCTGGCCAGACGGGTTGGACTGGTGCTTGCTTCAGTGAATGGACGTCAGCTCCACGTGACGTCAGTCCAAGCTGAGGCAGGAGCTCTCAAAAAATCGGGGGGTAAGCTTAGGACCCCTGTCACTCCTCCAAAACGTCTCGCGTGTACCTCCGCACGGTCCAGCGAACGGTCCTTATTCTGCTTAAATGCATCAAAAGTAGCGGGATGGAGCCCGGTTAGGCGCATTCAAGCTCTGCGATCCCCTCTGGTTCTCTGATGTAGAACCAACACGATCATCTCGTCATTTATCTTAGGCTAGGTATTTTCGGATATAGATCTACATTTTTTCTTCCGTGTAAACGTCGCCATAACCAGCCTTGCGACGCTACAGCGCAATAATGCTTAAATATTCCAGCAGCCAAGCTCGCTACATAATACCATAAACTGAATCAAGCAGCACATTTTCTACCTCCAGATCGCAAAGCCATGACGGATCAACCACCCATTGCCACCGAGTCTTCTGTGATTGATCGCGCGCTGTACCACCAGGAGCAAGCGCCGTTCTTTCGCGTTCCCTGGGAAATCCGAATTGTCATCTACGAACTCGCGTTTCCTCGTATCAACTCACCACAGCTCATCTACACTGATGTCGGAGGCACAGCTTCATTCAACGACATCGGCAATACTCCCTCCGGAGGCCCTCAACAGTTGAAACGCATCGCATGCAAAGGTGTATTCGAAGACAAGGGAATCGAGATCAGGGCACGACGTTTCGCGGCACGCTTTGAAGCCGAAGGAGTCGACGACAGGAGCGCGTTCTACAGGTCTGTCCTAGACTTGATCAGGCGCCCTCACGATGAAATCATTTACCCGCTCCCTCTACTGCTTGCATGCCGACGGATGTACGAAGACGTCGCACCTCACTGCGACCAGTCCGTTGCAATTCAAGATTTCTTCTCGCTCGAATTGTTCTTAGCCAGGGTTTCCCATGGGATTTTGGCAAATGGCCTCTCATCTCGCCTCAGCAAAGTATCGCTTGATGCCAAGCTCAGTAGCGACGGCGCGTTCAAGCCATCATCCCGGAAAAGGATTCTCGCCAGCTGGTCTGGAGCATGTCAAAGGCTTACATCGCTCAGAAGTATTAAGCAGTTCCATGTTCGACTCGAAATCCCACTGTCTCAGCAAAGATCAGTGCCCGGTCATATTCATCTCGACATGATCAAGCAGTTGAGTTCTGTCGCTGCAGTCATGCCCAAGATCGAAGTCGAATTGATGCTTACATCAACGGTTCATCCCAAGTCGGAAAGGATCTGGGTATACCGGCCGGGACCGGCTGGACAAAATCGTGGCTACGAGGTTCCGGGATGGACGGCGGAGATATCGGTATGGGGCTCATTTCCCCGACTCGACGACAGCCCACCTCCGCTGAAGGAGCTTTAGTGAATTATTCGTAGCGCGCAGCTTTGCAAGGCCGCATTGAACGAACGAGCCAATGAGGCTTGGTGTGTATGCGATTACACCATCCGTATCTATCTATCCATACTGTCGGTCCGGTACAAGCTTATCCGACCCCGGAGTCGGCTCCTTTTGTTTAGCGAGCCAAAGAGCTTCATGATTCATGACGACGGAGTTAATAACTTAAGGTGTACACGACGTTCTTGACTGATCGCGTTCTTGCAATGGATATTGTGTGAGAGCAACTGCGGTAACCAGGGGACAAATTCTCTCCTGTAAAGTCCTCGGAATCTTCCGCCGGCTCGACTGATAGTGACGATAAAATAAATTGGGATCCCTGCCCGTCACTCGAAATCTCACTCCGCAATCGCACTCATCTCACCCTCCCAGACAAGATGGCTGCAGACGTGAGGCAAAGACAGGAACAGGCGCCCGCGCCTAAGCCCGAAGTGAAGAACTACAAAGGCTTCGTTGCCGGCGTATTCTCCGGTATCGCGAAACTCTCAGGTTGGTCACTCATTACTCACGGCGTCTCAATCACTGACACTGCGAAGTCGGTCACCCATTCGACACAATCAAGGTCCGTCTCCAAACGACAGACACCTCCCGCTTCAGCGGGCCTCTCCAATGCGTCGGCCAAACACTGCGCAATGAGGGAATCCCGGGTCTCTACAAGGGCGCCACACCGCCCCTCGTCGGCTGGATGTTCATGGACTCCGTCATGCTCGGCTCCTTGACGGTTTACCGCCGCCTCGTCGCCGAACGCCTCTTCAAACTCCCCGGTTCCGAGAACCTTCCCTCGTACGGACACGGCATCGCGGGCATCATGGCCGGCAGCACCGTCAGCTTCATCGCGGCGCCCGTCGAGCACGTCAAGGCGCGTCTGCAGATCCAGTACGCCGCCAATAAGGCCGAGCGGCTGTACAGCGGGCCCGTCGACTGCCTGAAGAAGATCTACTCGCACCACGGTATCCGCGGCGTCTACCACGGTCTCAGCGCGACGCTGCTTTTCCGGGGTTTCTTCTTCTGCTGGTGGGGCAGTTACGACGTCTTCTCGAGGTGGATGAAGGAGCACACGAAGCTGAGCGCGCCAGCGGTGAACTTCTGGGCTGGAGGATTGAGTGCCCAGATTTTCTGGCTGACGAGCTACCCGTCAGACGTTGTCAAGCAGCGCATCATGACGGATCCGCTGGGAGGCGGGCTTAACGATGGCACCCCGCGGTTCAGGAGGTGGAAGGATGCTGCGACTACGGTGTATAGGGAGAGCGGATGGAAGGGATACTGGCGCGGGTTCTTGCCGTGCTTCTTGCGGGCGTTCCCTGCCAATGCGATGGCGCTGGTGGCATTCGAAGGTGTCATGCGCTCCCTACCAGAGTAAGGTAGACAACGTGTACACTTGTAAAAGTAGGCATAGACATGGGTGGACACACGCATTTCATAGACTGTAAAAGGATACCCAGAATCACTTCTCACAAATGCATCGAGGAACGAAAATGTGTGGTGGCGGATCAACAAGCACACGAGGGTGCTAACTTTTGGTATTTCCCATTAACCTTGCCAAAAACAGTGCCCATGCCGACCCAAGTAACCTGAACCCGACCCATGCACACGTGGAACCATGTTACTGGTCACGTTTACTCGTCATCCTCATCAGCCTCGTCGTTGACGACGTTGAAGAACTTGAGCTCGTAGACACCCTTGGAGGTGGAGACGACACGGAGCCAGTCACGGAGCTGCTGCTTCTTGAGGAACTTCTTGGTCCTGCGGGGTAACGAAAAGTCAGTAATCTGCGTGATGCGATTGCGGGAACCAGCTGTCGCGGGAATACTCACAGGTACTTGAGGTAACGGCCGGAGAGCTCGTTGTGGGCGATGATCTCGATCTTGCCCTCACCCTGCTGGGAGATCTGGACCTGGTCGCCGAGGTTGCCGACGCGACCCTCAACCTTGATCTTGTCCTGGAGGAACTTCTCGAAGGCAGCGACGTCGAAAATCTTGTCGGAGGCGGGCTGAGAAGCGTTGATGATGAACTGTTGGGCGCCAATTGGTTAGCATTTTGTGATTGACCGGATCGCATGGCGTCTGGAGGGGATTGGCTTCTTACCTTCTTGGTGACCTTCTGGGCCTTGCCCTTGCCGGTGCGCTTGATCGCCTGTTGAGAAAATGACCTTAGCCTACTGTTTCACGCCGCCGCCTCTTTCAAGGCTTGGCCAACAGCAAAGCGGTGTGATCATGTACATACTGCTTGAGGAGCCATTTTGGACGGATGTGTGGAACGCAAAGAGGTATGATCCTGCGTCTGTTGGTTGTGGTGTGGTGAGGGAAGAGAGGTTTTTGTCTTGTGAGATCGCTGGAGTCCAAACTTCACGAAATTTCGCAGGTGGATTTTCGTTGTGGGCTGGAAAATGCCCGATAAAAATTAGGGCAGCGGACCAAAGGTTCTTCCGGGAAGCGCTCACCGAGGTGAAGGCGGGATTGCGGCCTGTGGACGTGCACGATTGCAACGCCCGTGGCACTAACCAAATTAAGAAAGTGGGTCTATCCCTGAACCCTGAACACTCAGATGTGATGTTCCCGTCACCATCCATCGTCTCTCTTCAACTCCAGTCCTTTTCCTTCCAGGATCTTTTTGTTTTGCAAAGGACTTCCTGGAAACCCGAAATTCGAATCGAGGGTCAAGCACCGGGACGATACACTTGTTTGCCTGGCCTTCTGCCTACACCCCCACGCCAGAAATACCGTGCATGCCTTTGCGTGAATCACCGGAGTCATCCCCAGAAAGCCGACTGCGGGCCTGTCATTGGCTGGCTTTACATGCAGCTCTGTTTCGTCGAGTCGTGCAGGTCTGCAGTCGAGAACCAGTCAAGTTTAGATCGCCCAAAGTGCCGGCTTCTGGTACCCTCGAATCTCATCCCAGGGGCGTTCTCGTGGCATGTACTGCGGCTCCAGGTGGACCATTAAGACTCTGGGGCACAGGCGTCCCGGATCCGATCATTCTCTGATGCATGTCGGATCTTGCATCCGCGAACCGTTACCAACTCCAACTTGAAACGAATTCCATGCACACAAGAAATGGAAATAGCCTAAGCACCTCGTATTCGAGGCAAGCGAGCAATGTCAACCGACTTCATCCGCGCCTCCTAGCGAATAAGAAGGCTCATCACGAACGACCGGAATGGAATCTCTCGGAGGACTGACAGTGTCGCGCCATGACAGCCACCGATATTACGTCTGCAAAACTGCGGGTTCGTAGTCTCAAGGCGGACTATGCGCATTCAGGCACCCAATCTGAGATACCCAAACGGCGTCTCGTGCCGCGTCATGGGGAAAGGCATGTCCTTCTAACAGCCGAGTTCTCTGGATGACAAGAAGTCATCGCTGTTCTTTTGATATTGACCTCTAGTGGGTCCAATTATGATTCGCGATGTGGTCGCGTGCGAATACTTTTGAGCTCCATCAAAGGTCAGTCCAACGTCATCCGCAAGGCAGCCGAAGTCTCGGCCAACAATGTCCGGCCGAGTAAAATTAGGAATTCTTGATGGCGATGGCTGCCTCCTATATCATGACGACTTTGGCAGCTCGTAGTCGAGAGGTGGAAAAGAAGGGTCGGATGACGTTGATCAGAGCTATGGACCCACGCAATACCAGTCGCACGAGGTCGGTCTGCGGTTAACGCCGTTGCGGTTTGCCTAAACAGATAACCTTGGCATGGGTCAATATTGAAAGAAGAATGAGCCAGTAATAGCCAATCCGGCCTATGTTGTATCAGACAACAAGGGGGTTTGGCCGCATCCTCTCCGCCGTAATTGACCATATATCTTGGCAGGAGGGCAGCCGAAGCATTGATACAGGTGGGGGTCATGGCATTGGTTGGTCTCATTGAAATGATTCGAGGAGAGTCGGCAAGCTAATCCTACGAGGTTCACTCATGGTCTTGATTGTCGAGAGAAATCCATCTGGGTTACTCGCAAAAGTCAAGCTCGTCTGATAACTGCTTGTGAGTTGCGCATTTGCGAAGGCCGGCTGTCCCCTTCGTCGCTGCGCATCGTCAACTTGGGCTCCCTCTCTCGGCGCGCTGAGTGATGGAGTCGAAGGAGTGCCTGGAGGCTGTGATAAGAGGGATGGAGGCGAAGGTGTTCTTCTCCTGTCGGAGGCTGGACCTGGTTTAGCGGGAAGGATGATGAAGGAACGGGGATTGGGTGAGATGCGAGTGAGTTCCCGCAGTGCAGGGGGGCAAGTCCTTTGACGCACAGACGGGGTGTTTTTCGTGCACAATCCCCCCTTTCCTTGTGCATTCATAAAGCAATTATGCATAGGGCTGAAGTACGTACCGAAAAGGCCCCCAACCAGACTATCTCCATTGTACAACGGTCACTGCAACAGTACCCGTCTTGAGTTTGGTCGGCCAGAGAAAGATTGCTCTGGTCCAATTGCTGCAAAGTAAGGCATCCATTCCCGTGGCTGTGTATACACACAGAAGCCTGTTCCCCCGGTCAGCATTTGCGCCAATGGCAGGCCGGCGCAACGCGTTATACACTTCGTCACGACTACCCTTCGATTCAACGTCGACACCTTCCAATCGTCTGCCGCAGCGGCATGCTCAGCACCGTTACATTTCCGAGAACTCAAAGGCCCCTGCCTACAACTGTCTTGGCATGTTTCCTCCGGTTGAGCCTCGGTGAAGTGGACCTGTCTGGCCATAGACCACCCACCTTCTGTTCTCATTCGATGCCGGACTCCGGGCTAAATGGCTCTCCCACCACACCACCTTTGACCTGCCTATTTGCTGTCCACTGAGATATTGTAGTTTCCATGTAGTCACCTCAGTCATCTGCCGTGAGTACGAACTCAAATTTCCATGGCCAGTGTCTCCTGCGCACATGCTCGACCTGGACCAGCCCCAGGCGCCCTTCACTGTGTCCCCAACTTATCCCACGCCCTTCTCGCCATCCATCATGTCTCAACTCGAAATCTGTTTGGTCTCCTCATTCTCGAATTACAGGCCCCGCGGCCTAGTCTCGCCAGACGTTGATCGCGTGTTCATGCCAGGGTTGACTCATGCGTACCCCTTGATGACGACGGGGGGACGACGCGACTTCGGGAAACGTTACAGACGACATACTTGTGGCTATCATATGAGTTGTTTCAGATGACTTACACTCCCGCTGTGGGGTGAGAAGAACTGTGCCGCGACCCAGGAGTTGGGATGTCGGTTCTTGTCCGGATGGGTGTGCACCTGCAGCCGCTTCTCAGGGCCAGGCATCCTTGCTGCTCCTTCTCGACCAGGTCTTAAAATCAGCCCCGGGAGCAAGTACGGTTTACGACTGCCAGTATCAGGGCAGGTACATGATATTAAGGAAACGACATTCGGCCTCATTGCTAATATCATTAGAACACCTCCGGTGCGCAAGGCGTTGACTACTTCGTCCACGACCACTCGATCTACACCACAACGAAGTTTAGGACCCCACTTACTCCTCAATAACTACTCTGAAGCGGTTCTGGATGCTTTTAGAATACAGTAACATCACTCGGACACTCGACTCGTTGCCATCGCACACCGGAGTCTCCCGTCTTCACAGTTGTATTTGGGCTCGTAGTCGACTCTAGATTGGACCTCAACTCGAGCCGGTAGGCTTTTCCGTCTCGTTGCCTTGTAGCACAATAACCAGTAGCATTCAGATAGCGACTTGAGTCACTGCCTTCGTTCTCAGGTGGTGTGGACTACATATCGACATTCTGATTCGACTTCACCGCCACGACGTTACAGCAATGGTGTATACAAGGCAAGTCGTCTCTACCAGCCGCTGCTAACAGCCCCTTGGGCGGCGAACATATAACCCGGAGTTCTTGACAACTCTGAAGCATATTTTATCTAACGTTCCTCAGGATTATCTCCCAACGCACACAGACTGCCGCAGCTATGATGAGAATAGCAATCGCAGGGGGCGGTGGTTTCGCTGCTATCCTCGCTCACAACATCGCTCAAACAGCAAACGCGCTGGTTGTTCTCTCAAGAGAGGTAAAAACAACGTCCCATCTCTTTCAGACAGTAGTTCATATCTTCACAGCCAAAACCAGAGTTTGAACAACGCTACGAGTGTCAAGTGGCCGTCGTTGACTATGACGATGAAGAGAACTTGAGATTCGCCCTCATGGGAATCGACCTCGTCATATCCACCATCCGCGGACAGGAGCAAATCAATCTCATCAAGGCCGCCCGCCACTCCCGCGTCCGTCTATTCGTCCCCGCCGAATTCGAAGGCTCCATTTCTCACCGACCGTCAACATCTGACCACCCCCTAGACTATGGCTCCAACGAAGCTCTGGAGCTCCTTAAACACTATGCCAACTCCAGGTCTCGCAAGATGGATTACACGGTCTTCTCTTGCGGAATTCTATACGAGCGCTTTGCGCCAGGCGGTTTGGCAGAGTACGGGATGGGAGCTCACCAGCACATACAGGGTCAAGGCAGCTATCTTGTCGACGTCGGCAACGCAACCGCCGACATAATCGAGACGAACGGCTCAGGACGACCAGTGCAGGTATCCATGACCTCGGTCGCTGACGTTGCTCGGTTCGTTGCTGCTGCGATCGAGCTTGGTCCAGGCACCTGGCCGAGGGAGTTCAGGATGCGTGGAGACAGAATGTCTGTTCGGGACATCTTTGCCAAATGCAGTAACGTCCGAGGAGGTGAGCATCGTTCCGCCAATTAAGCTGAAGCGCAAAGTCATGAGGTTCATTCAACTAAATCCATGCAGTTGCATTTTCTCTTCGAATCCGCCGATACTCCAAACTCCAAAGTGACCTTGCTAGCTACGAACAAAGGCAGAATTGGGACCAGTGGTGGAACATCCAGAGACTCATCGCCACCGCTGAGGGTCGGTACGATTTCCGCCAAACAAATCTCAACGAGGCTGTCGACATCGAGCCCGTCAGCTTCAGAGCTTGGCTGGAGTCACAATGGGGTTCTGGTTGACCAAGATGGGGAGATGCATCTGGTCCATGATGCATGCACGTAACGATTTCTTTTCTCCCGCCCACCCTTTCCATCGTTTCTAGGTGTGGTGGTACGCATTCCGCTTTTAACCTACTCTCATTTGACTATTACAAGACTGCGTAGCACATGCGTTATGCATCATGTATATGGCTGCTAGGGAATCACTTCTAGGCAAAGCCCTGCCTCTCGACTTAGATTACACGCTTGCTGCAAGTCGTGCCATGAGCATCAACTGAGTTCCAAGACTTTGTATTGCAGCACCTTTCATAGCTCATCAATCATATAAGCTTTCATTGCGTCTTATTTCCCTAAGAACGTTTGTGAACCTCTTCTCGGGTCCCGCAGTGATTCAAGGAGGCCTCATGAAGAGCTGAAGTACCGATCTCCGAAGGAAGCCACCCAAAATCGGTGCTCTGAAAGCCTACGCATCCTTCGAACTTCAGCCGGTTTAGCTGCAAACTTCATCGATCAGACTTACCAGGCGAACCATTCGAAAGGCAGCAACCAGGTCCCCTGAAACGCTCCGACTACATGAATTAGCGCAGGTGCGTTGACGCACATGGTCCCAAGTCCCAGGAAACCCACCCATCCCCCGTGCTGCGCCTCCCAAAAGGGGTTACATTTGCTGACATACCTGTACTCTTTCCCCCTCGCTCCGGCGAGCTGGTAACAAACTCCCATTGGTCAATTATACTCATGTCGGCCAATTTCACACCTGCTGCTGGACCCTGGCACATGTACGGATGCCCAAAAGCGGTAGATGGGCCGTCGCTCCGGGCGACGGCATGAGGAGGAACCTTTGGCGTACGCGCTCATGCTGCAGGGCCCTTTGCTCGGAGCTTCCGTATGCGATTGGTGATGATCGAACATCTCCAAGAGATTGAACATCGTATCTCAACGTCATTTCATCTTTCAAATCTTGTTTTGCACGGTGGGAAATTTGGCACCCATCAAGGCAGCTGGACGCCTTCTGATATCGTACGGTGTAGCCTTGCTATATTGTATGTTGTATTGTCTTCATTCTTTTATACCTCCCAATTCCAGAGCCTCGTTGAATGCCCCTGTATCCGCGGTGCGGTGTGTTGAAGTCGTAAACCCATATGACCAGCCAGTTGATGTAGCTCCGTTACTGTTGAACTCCGTTGTAGACATGCTTAATTCCGTTGCCTTTTGACCTCAATCGACGCTCATCTAGTCCGCCTTCCCCTTTAATTTCCTTGTCGAACAATCCCCCTTGTCATGATGCGTGAAGTACCCGGCCCCCCCCCATCTCTTACGCCTTGTCAGACTCTTCACCGAATTCCTCAACAATCCAGAGACAGAATTTCTCCCAATCTGTTGACCACTGCTTAAGCCTCTCAGCCTTGACTCCAGAACCAAGGCTTGCCTCCTTGACACCAGCCGTCCACTCTGCCGGCGTCTCATCCTCGAAGGCGGACCACCGCACGCTGTTCTCCGCCAGCGAGCCGAGGCCCTCAAGGCCAACATTCTCCCAACCCTGCAGTGCCTGCCAATAGTCATGGGACATGCCCTCCGTGTCTTGACCCAGCATTGCCGGATCGTCGTTGCACAGCGCGCAAGACACGCCACGGGCCAATAGCGCTGGGAGCGGGTGCGACATGATGGAGCCGCAGAGACGAAGGACCTCGTTGCTGATCGGGCAACTCTCCACAAGGATACGCTTATCTTTGACCATGTCAATGAGCAGCGGGTGCTTGTAAAGCGAAAAGCCGTGACCAATACGGCGCGTGCCGAGTAGCACGGCATCAAAAAGGTTCTGATCCGTCGCGTCGCCGTCGCCGAGGGTCTCACCGGCGTGGAAGAAGAAGGGCAGGTTGACACCTTCCTGGGCACACTGCTTGCGGAACCAAAAGAGTTCCGGCAGCAGATCGCGAAGAGGTCGTCCCAAATCCTCCTGGCCAACGAGATCGTAGCCTGCGATAAGGTGAGGCCAAGCCATCTTGGTGGTGATGCAGTTGTCCATGCTCTCGACAATTTCACGGGTAGGAAGGATACGGAGAGTTGTCCAGATGGTGCGCAGACCCCAGAAGGCGGCGTTCGCAGGGTCGGACTTGAAGCGCTTGACTTCTTCGTCAATGACCTGGAACATGTGGTTGTAGTCTTTTTCAGGCTCCTCTTGGCTGGCACGGCAGTAGTTAAGGGGCCAAGTGAATCTGCTAATGTTAGGATCTGCCCCTCCATAGGGCTGGAAATATGCTCTTACCTGACTTCAACCCAGTAAACGCCGTCAGCCAGCAGTGATGACATCAGTCTTCTCAGGAACGCTCTCAGAATGGGCTCGTAGTGGATGATGGTGTTGGTCACCGTGAAACAATCGGCAAACTTGCGCCAGATCGCATCAATGCCATGGTGCTGCTCCACGCTATCCGTCAAAGAGATAGTGCAGCGTCCCTTCAGCCACTTCAAGAACCCCGGTCTTCCACCGTCCGGAAATTCATCAGCTGCCGTAGTCAACAGTCTGAACTCGCCAGGGACATAGTCCTTGTCCCATACTGCTTTTGAGCTGGTCTCCTGCTTTCTGAATCTGAAGTGAACGGCCGAAGTCGCCAAGGCCTTCTCGTTCGATAGGGACTCATTCGCTGCAAAGTGCATTCCGGGCTCATTCAACAAGACATCGAACAGGAAATCAAAGTCAACCATGGCGTCCAGATGAGCGTGTAGAAGCGAGCCCTTGGGCATCTTTTGCACGATACGCCACAGTCTTGTGGTCTCGAGACGCTGCTTCGCAAGAGTGAACATCATGCCTGGGAAAGAAGCCAGGCCCTCGCTGGTCGCAAGGTCTTCCTCAGTCTGAGCGTTCCATGTCGTCTTCTTCTCCTCCTCCCGAATGCGGGCAACAATGGCAGCCGCGCGCTTGACAATCGGCGAGGAGTTGGCGCGGAAGGAGGCATCTGAGCGAGACTTCTGCTCCTGGGCGATAAGCGCCTCGCGGCCGCTGATGTATTGTGCCAGAAAAGGTTCCGAGGTCGACGGAATCTCCTGACGGATCTCCTCCCAATCTTCGTTGCTGAGAGACATGTTGGACGTTGGATGCGGGGTTGTGTGGGAGAAGTGAGATCACGCGAGATGCTCGACGGTTGCGCGCCCAGTGACTCTTTATCGAAGTCTGTTGAATGAGCCTTTGTTGGTAACTCAAACGCCGAGAAAAATGTGGATGCTGACGCCCGGGAGATAGACAGGGATCCGCGGTGTTTCCGTCCGGTCGGGTCCGGTGCTGCGATATGGATATGGAGGACAAGTGAGTGGTTGGTGGTGTGTTGCCGGCGGATTGCGATGGAATTAGACGCACTCATTTGCGTTTGCCTTACCCGAAACCCCTGTTAGTACGCGATTTATTACCCCTTAACACTACTTTTTACTATCTACATTAACGCTACTAACGTTAATTAATATACTTTTTAATATAATTTAGGCTTTTTAATACTATTTAGAGTATAATATATATAATTTCATAATACTAGTATAAAATAATAATAATCTAGTTTCTATATAATTAATATAATTATTAAAACTAATAGTATTATATAGAAATAAAAATATCTCCTTAATACTAGGATTCCTATTAATAAAGCTAGTAATATAAAAATCCTTTCTACTTACTTTAGTTTTTTAAGAAGATAACTATAAGAGAAAGTTTATACTATATTAACTTTAATCTAACCTAAAATAAGTTACTTTTAATAAAATAACTACTATAAAAACCTCTTAATTAACTATAAAAAGGTTAGCTAAATCTCTAAATAGCTCTAAAAAAAGTAAAATAAACCTAGAATATAGAAGGAGTAGTAGTTATTTAAACTCTTAAAGTAGAGTAAATATAAAAAAAAAGGTTTTATATTAATAGTAATATATAAGCTTATAATTATAATTATTACTTAATAGTTTTAGCTATAAATAAACTTTATAAATAAGTAATATAACTTATTAGTACTAGAAGTAATAAATAATAGTATTAGTAAAATTAAAGAAATATCTATAAAATAGCTAAAAATTAATAATACTAAGATTATTATTAAGACTACTATTAAACTACTAATTAATCTTATTATTAAAGAAAATAACTTATTTAATAAATATTATTTACTATTTCTATTATAATAACTATTATTACTATTACTATTTAATATAGAGGTTTAAATATATATAGAGATTAAAATTATTAAAAATACTATTAAGATATAGCTAAACTTTAAGCTTAAAAAGTTAAAACTAAGTAACTTCTATTTAGTAGTTAACTATATTATATTAGATATAATTTAAGATTTTAACTATAATATAAATATAATATATTAACTATACTTTTATATTTCTCTCTATTTAAATCTCTTTTATTTCTAAAATAAACTATTAAATAGTATTCTTAAAAAAATATTCTATATAAACCTAGAAAATATTAAAGTATTATAATTATAGCTATTTAAGTACTAATAATAAATTACTAATACTATCTCTAATAATAATAAGAAGAATAAGTAATTATAAATTAAAATTCTTATTAATATTATATTAAAACTACTTAACTAGTATATACTAATCTCTATAAACTACTATTATACTTCTTAGTAGTTATCTTTAGTACTATTTAATATAAGTTCTATTTAAATAAACTTTTTAGTTAAAGTAATACTAATTTAAAACTTTATTAAAATACTTTTATAACTTAGTATAACTCTATAAACTTTATACTAAAATAATAACTTTATTAAGCTTATTCCTATTAAGCTTAGTAATACTAATAAGCTATTATATTAATAAAAGTAATAGAGTAACTTATTATTAATTAGTAAATTAAAGTAGAAAAAAACTTAAAATACTTATATAGTAATTTAAACTATATATAAATATAAGTTAAAAGTTAAGTATATTAATAATAGGGATAATATTACTAGTAACTATTATATATTTTATCTTTTTAGCTTAATAAAGCTTTTTTCTTATCTTTAGATTAATAAAAAGTATTTTATAGCTTAAATAGAAGCTATAGCTAATAAATTAATAACTATTAATAAAGCTCTAGAAAATATTATTATAAATATAACTTTATATTATAATAAATACTTTATTAAAACTAATTCTAAGCTATAGAGTAAAATTATATTAAAGTTAAGAAGTAGTAGAAGTAGTAAAAGTAGTAGAAATAATACTAATAAGTTTAATTTACCCTCTTACTTAAATATTATAAACTAAGTTAATATCTTATTACTATTACTATATTATAACTATATACTATTAAATTTTCTTTTTTATAACTATACTCTTATTTAATTATTATTATTAATATTACTACTAATAAAACTATTATTAATACTATTATATACCAGGAAATAAGATTTACTAATTTTATCCTCTTTATTACTTATTCTTTAGATTAAGCTTATAGTATAACTTCTTTATAAATATATATAATATCTATAAAGAATAGAAAAAATAATAAATAATAAATAGGATATTAATCTCTATAATACTTTTAAAACTATTTTATAAGCTTATTTTTAACTTAAATCCTTCTAAAAAGTGTTAATAGATTAGTTTAATAAGAATAATATCTCTATAAGTATTATAAAAGTAATTAGAAACTAAATTAAGTAGGAACTACTTAAATAGAATATTATAGATTTAATAATAAACTATAATTTATATTTACTACTTTATATTATTAAAAGCTAACTAATTTTTAAATAGAAAATATAATACTTCTTACTAATACTATTAAATAAGATCTTCTTACTAAAATAACTAATAATATTCACTCTCTTATTATATCTCTTACTTAATTACTTAATAATAATAATAATAATAATAAACTTTAATAAGTAGAGAGAAGTTTTTTCTTACTTTATATTAATATAAAGATCTTAACTTTAATAACTAATAGTAATTTATTTAATAAATAAGATATACCTCTAACGCTATAGCTAAAGAAAAATATATTATAATTAAGATATTATAAAGCTAACTAACTATTAAGATTAGATTATTTTTTATATTAATATTATATTATTTTAAGTAAAAGAAGCTTTTAATAGTATTAAAGTTAAATATAACTATAACTATAAACTTAATTTTATAGTAAGTTCTCTTCTCTATTAATATCTCTAGCTATTTTAATATAAATACTATAGTAATAAAAGTGATTTAAGATAGTATTAGTATAGCTAGCTACTTCTATAGTATAGTTATAAAGAAAGTTAACAAAAAAGTATTTATTACTTTAAGTTATTTAAATTATATAAATTACTTCTATAAGTAGCTTTTAAAGTTACTAAAAAACACTTTAATAGGATTAAAATCTAATAAATATATAGATAAGTATAATAACTTAATATTATACTTTTAATAAGCTTCTTCTAACTACTTTATATTATACTATACTATATTATCTATAACTAATACTAACTTTAAGCTAGGAAATACTTCTATCTTTAGTAATATAAAGTTCTTAACCTAAAATAAGAAGCTATTAATATCTATATATCTAAGATAAATAATATAATTAAGAAGACTATTAATAGTAAAAGCTAGTAAGATATAATACTATATACTTCTTTTTAGAACGCTCTATTTTAATAGCTTTATACTTTTTAGCACTTAACCTATATATCTAGTACTACTTTAATAATTAATACTACTTTTATTAATAAAAATAAATATATTAGTAGTATAGTTATAAATTAATATAATATATACCTCTTATATAGCTTAGTTTTATTACTAAGTAATATATTAAATCTTCTTCTTTTTCTACTAGATCTTTTTAAAGTAGTAAGAAATTATTAATATAAATATAAATAAATTAAACTCTTCTATAAGAAAACTTTAAATTTTATTAAAATAGTAATTAGTTTTATTATATAAAAATTTAAAAATTACTTCTTTATAAATTAGTATTATCTTATAATACTTAGACTTTACTAGTTAATAAAGTTTTAGTATATCTCTAAATACTTTTTATTATTAATAATAGATTTAAATTATTATAATATTATATTTAATAAGTTTTATAATTAATTTATTATTAAAATATTATATAAATAGTAACTCTTTTAATTAAACTTATTATTTACTACTTAATAGCTTTAATATTATTTACTTTATAATATTAGTATAATTTTAATTAAATAAAATACTAATAAAGAAAATAAATAGTAAAAAAGCTATATTATATATATTTTATATTACTAAATAGGTTTAGTAATAAGATCTCTAGTATTAATATATTTAAAATACTCTATAGCTAGAAAATAGAATATAGTTATATAAATATTATAAAAAAAAAGCTTATTAATAATACTAATTATTATTTTATACTTAGATTTTATAATAATATACTTTAATTTACTAATAATACTAATAAAATAAATAATAATAATATTATAAGCTCTAAATTAATATATTTAGTAATAGTTTTAGCTTCTTTAGTACTTTAAAATATATACTTAAGAGGAGTTAACTCTAAGAAAATAAAAAAAAAAATAGAATATAGATTCTAGTAAAAAAAAGCTTTTCTAAAGCTATTAATAATTAATTTATACGATAATTCGCGTTAATTAACGCGTTTATAGCGTTTATACGTACGTATAGCAAAAAGTAGTGTTAAGGGGCAATAAATCGCGCACTGACAGGGGTTTCGGGTAATGCAAACGCAAATGAGTGCGGTTGACGACGGTGAGGGGCAACGCGGGGTTGGAATGGTCAGTGCGCTGATATCCACCAACGGGTCCCACTCCGGAGCCCCGATCCGGCGAGCTGGTTATGGAAGGTGCGGCGGCCGGTGGCTTTCGGCGCCGGGGCGCCGTGTCCGGTTTATCCAGGCTTAGTCCGGCTTTTAGCGAGGCCCGGATGACTCATTTGTGAATATGACTCACAGACTCGTCCGATATTCTGATTTGTACATGATAATTCGAGCGACAACAGTCTGACCTGATTGGTTGCCAGATATTGTCTTGGCCTGTGCAATGGGCTGGAACAGTGGAACCAAACTTCGAGTATTTTGAAATCACAGTGACTGACTTATTTCATCTAAGATCATAATCTCGAAGAGATCGCACCCTTGGTATGGAGATCCGACCTTACTGGTTCACAGCGGAATGTGTTTTATGAGGAAAGCTTTATTCGATTGACCACGCTAACGGGCCAGAACATCTAGCCGAGGGACAAGATTGTTTTCTCTATGAAATCTTGGAGGTTCACCCGTCGTCAACTACCTCAATCTTCCGAACGGGCCACTTCTTCGAACACCAAAGAATGACTAGAGTCAGAACAATCTCCAACGCAAAGAACATCGTGGCCATCTCGTATCCAATAGGGAACTTGGGTGCGTCACCTGTGTTGTACACTAAGAGTGGAACCCACGCTTGAAAGGTGAAAGCAGCCGTTTCCACGACGCCTATGATAACAGCACGGTGCTCTGCAGAATGAGAGCACACCTCGTTGACCCAAGTAATAATGAGAGCTCCGGCTCCGGTCTCGAGGAACGTGAGAATCCATGCCGCCATCATAGCTGGTATGTTGTCCTCGGGATATACGCTCAATATCACCGTGCCGATTATGGACACTGTACAGGCTACTATGACAAGAGGCCAACGAAGACCAATCGCGTCACTTGCCCAGGCATAAGACAACGTGAAAAAGACCTGTGCTCCATAGCCCGCCGTGGGAATCAGATTGATCTCTTCCGGCGTGAACAAACCTGTGGATTTCAGCCACACGTTGAAGTAGGCATAGATGCGGATACCAAGGACATGTGCTATGAAGATGGCGCTGAAGAGCCAGACAGGCCAGCCCTTGGCTATGTCTTTAATGGTGCGCCAGGTGAGTTTACGGATAGGTTCCCGACCGCAAGCTTCCATGCGCCCGATGGCCATTCTGCGATCGTCGGGCTTGAGCCATCGAGCTCGAGACGACGTCGGTTGATCCGGGATAGCCCAATAGCCGTAGAGACAGACTGGGATTCCGATGATACCTGAAATTTCGCTTAGCTAGTGCTGCAGTGACTAGGAAAGAAAACCTTCATACCGTCAAATATGAAAAGCCATTGCCAAGCTCGAATTCCGTTGCGGTAATCCATACCGGCAAGGAGACCAGCCTGAAGATACCCGGAGAACATTTGCGCCACAGCCGACGAAGCCTGGAAGATACAGGCTCTCTTCCCAAGTTCTTGTGGCGTATACCAGTTTCCAAGGAGAGTCATTATTCCAGGATAAGCTGATGCCTCCAGCAGGCCTGTGACGAATCTCAAGGCGCAAAGCGTTTGAACGTTTTTCGCGCCCGCCATGCCCATGACGACAAAGCTCCAGATGAGCTCCAGTGACGGAAGCCATATGGATGGGCGGATACGTGTCAGAATCAACTGGGAGGGCATCTGGCCGATGATGTAGCCGATGTTGAAGAAAGTTGTAAGATAATTGAGATCATTGCCGGTAAGCTCCAAATCTTCTTTCATGCCAGAAACGTATGCATTTCTATATGAATGTGTTAGTCTAGCTGTCAAAATAGGATATGGTTAGTAGCGAGATTCGCACCTAACGTTCGTCTGGTCAAGATCTTGAAAATTATTAGCGACTCATCACACCTGAGCAAGTCTCAGTGAATGGAAAGGACTCACACTTGACGAAGTAGGCGACACAACAATACGACAAAATCCACCAGTCGATCTTGGCTATGAAGCGTCTTTCTTCCGGTGTTTTGTCGAGACTATCCCACACAATTCCTGCAATTCTCTTGCGAAGAGATAGTTTCGACTGGCGTTGGCCGGGTTCGATGGTGACAGAAACGACATCCTTGCCGTCATTGGTTGACGTTTGATCCATGTTGTCGTGATCGCGGTCCTCAACCCAGGTGTGAGTGAAAGCAGCAGACCAACGAGTATCGGAGTTCTAGATCAGGAAATCGACATCGGTGACAGTCTTATGAGTATGCTCTTGACATGAACCATTGACTCGCAGGCTAGATTCTCTTGCAATGGCCAGCCAGCGATGGCGTCAACCGCCACAGTCGGAGAAGCCCCGACAACTACTCTCTTTGATGGTCGCATCGAGCATTAATAAGACGATTTCGACTCTCGATGCATCCAATTGAAGCTCCGATTCTGATAACCTGTCGCATTCATGCGACAGGCTGACATGGGGCAAGCTCGGGTTTAAGGTGCCAAGATCACAAATCCCACGTGGGATAACAATACCCGATGAGAATCAAGCTTTCTTCCAAGAAATTTCATGATGACTATCTTCGGGCCGACGCCGAAGATTCAACGCTTTCTCCCGATAGCGACATGTGTAGTCGGCTTTTGGCTTGAAGATACCTCGCACAGTGGCGGGAGGCAACCGCTGAATCGGCTCCAATGCACTGCACAGCACTGATGATCCAATGGGGAGAAAGATGAGAAATATTCGAATGCTGATGGTTCAATTCGGCATTGCAATTGCGTTATCGAAGGATCCGTTGAAACCCATGCCGTTTGTGGGCCGATTGCCACTCCTGGGAATTCTTACCGGACGTTCCCCGACAGCAGGTTGATATGCCGTATCTCCGGACTAGGTCCCGGTAGAGCGCCGGTGGGATCTCTATGGAAGCTGTTAGTCACTCTCAGGATTTCAAACGTTGATTCAAGAGTGAGGTCTCGCCTAGAGATCATAGATTCACTTACTATTTCACTCCATTTGAATCTAGCCAACAGGGAGACACCAGGATCTGACGCCATTCTTTGGTCCTCGTCAACAAGTCAAAACACCATGGTGACGGAATCGGAAGCCCGGGCAATCTATGCCTCAGCCATTCACTTCGACGGCCTCAACATCGCAAACTGGTCCCGCGACATTTTCGAGTCCTGGCATAAAGGAGGCATCACGGGCGTTTCTTGCACCTGCGGCCTCTGGGAAGGCCTCCGCGGCAGTCTTGCCAATGTCGTACAGTGGAAGCGCTGGTTTGAAGAGCACTCCGACTTGATCGTGCAAGCGCACACCGTTGCCGACATCCGCGCTGCCAAAGAGGCTGGCAAGACTGCTGTGCTGCTCTCATGGCAGAACACCTCCGGCATCGAGGACCAGCTCGACTACCTCCGCGTGTTCAGAGACCTCGGGGTACGCAAGATGCAGCTCACGTACAACACTCAAAACTACTCAGGCTGTGGCTACACTGAGGCCCGGGACAGCGGACTGACAGGGTTCGGGCGCGAGGTGATTGAAGAGATGGCTCGGCTTGGGATCGTGTGTGACCTCTCTCACGTCGGACTGCAGACGTCGGAGGACGTTATTGTGCACGCACCCGACGGGAAGCCGCCGTGTTTCTCCCACATTCTGCCTGGGGGGCTGGTTGATCACCCGCGAAACAAGTCAGATCAATTGATCAAACTCATTGGTAGCAAGGGTGGCTTCGTCGGGTTGTCGCAGTTCGGGCCACACATGCCCAAGGGTAACGACAGCACAATTGACGATTATGTCGATGTGCTCGACTATGTTATCGGCCTGATTGGGGAGGATCTTGTGGGCATTGGGTCAGACTCAAGCGAAGGACACGCGAGGCCGAGCGAATTCCTAGAGTGGTGCAACAAAGACAAGGGATATGCGCGAAGGCTGACCCCTTGGGGCAGTCAAAAAGTTGTCAAGCCTCTGGGTCCGTTGGCTGATCGGGCAGAGTTGGCTGTGGCAATGGCAAGGAAAGGCTGGAGCGAGGAGAAGATGAGAAAGATTCTTGGCGATAATTGGCTGAAATATCTCGAGAAGATAATTGGATCATAGATTTGCTTTTTCCTTCTTCAGAAAACCACGCGAGTAAATTAAATTGCATATGCCTGAGTGGCGATGGAGAACACTGGTTTCGTGGAATGGTGGTCAGCATCAGGCTGTGAAGGCAGGGGCTCTATTTTGGACGGCACGTTCAAGAGCGTGTGTTCCCTCCATAAATGTGGCAGGCGCCCAACCGAATTTTCTCCAAAATTCAAAAAGTATTCAACTCCTACCTTAGGTTCCAGTATTCTCTTCATCGACTTGCCAGTGCTTTCAGTATCTTCAATGTCTCAAAATCATGCACTTATCCTTGACCTTACTCGGGAGCAGTTGTTTAATTCAACGCCTGGCTATACGTGGCCAGAAGCAATTGAAAAGATCTACCCGAAAGATGGAACACAGAATTGGACAATCAAAATCCCCGATAGAACTGGTTACTACAGCACCGGAACTTACAATTACACAAAGTACTGCGACGACGATTACCTCTTCTCTGGGTATAGTCTATATGATTGCGCTGCAGTTGCAGTGGCTGCAATCTTGGTGCAAGACCAGGACTACATTCTTCTTGACAATGACAATGCTCAAAACGCGAGCCTTGGCATCAAATCTCTGCAAACATTCGACGGTGTGGGAATTCTCAAACGAATACTCAATTGTACGCGTGCGTCTTGTCAAGGTCCCGACAGCGAGCATGGTAGGCAATTGGAGAATCAATACGGCCCTTGTGGAATCGAGGACATTACAGAACTTAGTTACGACGGTGGTAACCCAACCAGTTTTCTGGTTTCACTGGCGCCGCTCTGTTCTCAGATCACTAGAGAGCCCGAACCCGATATCGCAGGTCCAGGGGTAAGTACATGGACATTTGCCTACGAAGTCGTCTTCTCTAACAGATTATCAGATCACAATGGCATACATTTTGCAGATTGCCTTGGGGAGTTGGTTCATTCTTTTCTCAATCCTGATACCCCGAGACCCCAATTCTTCATTGGTTGGGAAAGCAGCACGAGCCCTGCGCCGCCTCAAGAGAAGATTTCGAAAACAAGCCAGCCTACGTGAAAGACGGACTGAGCCTTGGCTGGAACGTCTGAGAGCTTCTCGATTCTCAGTCGCCCTATTCTCAGCCATCGTCGAATTCCAAGAGGCACAAGTCTTCTTCACGCTCGCGGTGCAGTTGGCTTCTATCTCCATGATGGTTTTCAACGATTCATTATCAGCTATTCGAATCGACTGGAGAGCGGCGAAACTTTTCCAGGCAGGAAACACCCTCGTTGTTCTATTAGTGCAAGCAGAACTTCAAAGAAAGAAAATGCACTGGTGGTATACCTATCTTCTCACGTTGATAGTGTGTATTTTTTATGTCACGATACAACTAATTGGTCGCGAGGATGAGTACTTTGACTTCACAGCGCTTCCCGAATGTGGCGGGTCCAACGGATACATGGCGAGCATTCTGGCGACCTGCCGTTCTGGATTCTATGATAATGGGTTCGACTCAGATATCATGGAAGATGTTTTCGAACCATACCTGAGCATCATACTTATCAGCATAAGTTTCATAACCCTGGATCAAATCGCACAGATATCTCATTTGCGGGGTTGGGTCGTCAGTCGAGTGGACGTTTGGAGAGCTAAATCTCTCGCCATCAGACGGACGCTAAGGTGCGGGTCCATTCTCTGGAGCCTTCTTTGGTTTCTGATGAATTTCTTCCTCGTGTATCTCTCGTTTTCAACGACATACATCATCCTTCAAAAAGTAGGAGGCACGTTGAGCAAGAAGGACAAGTGGACCTTTGGGCAGATCGTCGCAGTCTTACTGTGGGCCCCAGTGGTGTTCAAGTACTTGTATCTCAACATATGTAAGTGTACCTTATACACAGGTGATCGATTCTGGCGATGCTAACCTCTGAAGTCGGTGTCAAAGAAGGAGTCGGGAACCGAATAGACAGCCATTACAAGGTAGTCGAAAGAGACGAGGATCAGTCGGGCCCAAGACCATCTCAACAATCCACGGACCAAATACCATTGACTAGCACCGGGTATAAAAACGTCCCCAATAACGAAGATGGCCGGGAATATGGAGGATTGGAGTATCCAAGGACGCCGAAGTGGGGCCGGCATTCTTCGGCCAGCGGTCGGGACGGCGCATCCTCGGTCGGGAGCTTGGAACCGCAAAGCTTTCCTTGGTCAAACTCCCGATGATTGTTTTCCTTTTTCATTTCCTCGAGCAGATGTATGCAACGTATAATGCGGGGGACTAATATTCAGATGACATGCGAGGAAGCTCGCGAGGCGTGTTGTTGATAATTCGCGTCTGTATACTTGGGGTTGTTGACATACCAATCTGCAAGTTTGCGTTGTTGCAATGGATTCATGCTGGATGGTCGCGGGAAAAGCTCACGAGACTTGAGAATTGACCTGATATAACCTAAAGCCTTGACGAAATTCCCATTGTCCAGTTGTCTCTGATTCTTGAATTGAATTCAACTAGGTCTGTACATATGCGCGAAGTGCTTATCGCTATTGAAGAACGTCAACTGATCATCCAACAACACATTCATGAACCAATATTGCAACCCTTGAATGATGTTTGCTCATCATGATAGGTCAGGCCATGGTAGCAAGTACCCATCCAACTCAGAATAGGATATCAGACATCTCAGGCTTGACCGCCTTCAACCCCGGTGAACACCAACCCTGCCCGGCACCCAAGCTGCATCTCCAGATCTTAACACCCCACCACCAGACTTGCGACTTCTCATGATGGCGACCAGGTCACAAACGTGGATTTTACTGCCCCCCATTCAATCAAAATAGCCTTTCTGGAATCCGAGTCCTTGCCGAACTAGGGAGGTGCGGATCAACCGACGTAAAGTAGCTAAGCACCCTAAGGCAAGCCAAGTCCCCGCAACCGCGAGCTAAGCACCCCGGTTTGCCGTCTGCCTAAACCCACGCGACGCGGTCTCGTACCTCGCGAATAAGAAACGTCTCACGGCCGATGCCCGCAAACCTCCCACGAACTCCACACGCATATTGGCTATCGCAGCGAGCTAGTCATGGGGGGACAGACTCACCTGGTAACACGAAAAGTGAGAGAGTGCAATTTACGAATCTCACATCAGCTTTCAAAGACGTCCAAGCCTTTGCATGTGGAGCCACGGGCCGCGATCTGCGCGCCTTACCACTGGTCCCCTGGGTCCTCTATCGAAGCGGGATGGCGATTATTCAGACACATGCAGGAGATGCCAATATTCTGAGCAGGGGGTGTGAGGTGGTGCTAAGGCTAGCTGGGTTTCGCAGCTGGCTAGACCAGCCATACAAGCAAGAAACACTCGGGTAATGACGACGAGCGGAAATGAAAGGTTTACTTCATGATGGGACTTATAAATAGCTGTCAAGATCCGCTCAAGAGAACGTGAATGCCTAGAGTTGCGAGGCCTCTAGGGAGTCAGTCTTCAATTCCTTCTGTTGGAAGAAGGTCGAGAGACGCCATGAAATTGCTTTCATTCTTTGCAATCTTCGGGATCGGGGCCGTCGCTGCTCATCCACACGCGCCCGGCAGTCTTGAGTCCCGGCAGAGCTGCTCCGGGCCCGTGGAGAGCAGCCCGCAAACGTGGTGGCGCGCGGCCATCGGCCACAACGGCACGGCACCGACAAGTACGGACTCGACGTTTCAGTACTACCGGACGGCAGTGCAGTACGGCGCCGACAATACCGGCGTTCAGGATTCCTCCGATGCTTTCAATTGGGCTATTGAAGGTGTGTCTCAGCATTGCTCTTTCTCTGGCCGGGGAGATTTTGAGGTACTGACCAAACGTAGCATGGAGCCGCACTGGAAACACCGTAACAAGTCGTCCGGCGTACGTGTACATCCCTCCGGGAAAGTACCGTATCAAGAAATCGATCCAGATGCTTGTCACGACGTACCTCATCGGCGACGCAGTCAACCCGCCAACCCTAATCGCCGACTCGGCGCTGGGCACCTCGCCCGTCATCAACGGCTACGACTCTCACCAAGGCGACGGATCGGCGACGAAGAACTTCTACATGGCCGTTCGCAACATCGTGATCGACACAAATGAGATCGGGACGGGCGTTCAAGCCGTCGGGCTGGACTGGTCCGTTTCGCAGGGCTGCTCTCTCACCAACGTGAAGATCCGGATGCCAAACTACTCGAGCCACGTTGGCATCACCATGAACGCCGGCGGTTCTGGCATCCTGATCAGCGACAGTGTAAGTTTCTGCCCGCTCGAATTCTCATCGTCAAAACTCTGCTGACAAGACGGCAGCAATTCGAGGGAGGCGCCATCGGTATCAGGCTGAATGGTCAGCAGTACCAGTTCAAGAACCTGAGCTTCAATGGCTGCAACGTTGGTATCTCGGTCAGCAGCGTCTTCGTGGCCGTTGTCCAAGGTTCGACGTTCATGAACTGCAACTTTGGCATCGACATGGGCCAGGCGACGGTCGGCACCGTCTCGCTGATTGACTCGAGCGTCCAGGCCTGCAACGCGGGTGTGAACCAAAAGAGCACCGGCTACGGGGAGAATTCGCTCATCATCGACAACTTCCAGGTCACCGGCGCCACGGCTGTCAAGTCTAGCGACGATGGCTCGACGCTGCGTTCGGGTTCTGTCCCGGCCGGTCAGACTTGGGTCATGGGGTACGTCAATTCGAACAACTTACAAAAGGGCACCACATACTCCATCGACAGACCAAGTGCGCTCTTGTCCGGTGACAAGTACTTCACCGCGCCGCTACCTCAGTATGAGAAGTATGCCCTAGATCAGTTCATAAGTTTGAAGGGTGATCCCTCGCTGCCAGTTTACGGCGACAACTCCCACGACGACGGACCCAACATCAACGCGATCCTCCAGAAGTATAAGAACTGCAAGATCATCTTTGTCCCACAGGGTATCTACCTCACCCAGCAGACGATCTACGTCCCTCCCGGAACGAGACTGGTCGGTGAGACGCTGAGCATATTCAACGGCAACGGCTCACGTTTCTGGAACCCCGACGACCCTCAGCCCATCCTCAAGGTAGGCAACTCGGGAGAGGTTGGTATTGCGCAAATCAGCGATATTACCGTGGAGGCGGCCGATGTAATCCAGGGTGCCACTTTGGTTCAGATCAATATGGCTGGATCAAAGCCTGGGGACGTTGGTATCTGGAGTAGCGTCTTTCGTGTTGGCGGCACGAAGCACTCGCTCACCAACACCAACTGTGGTGGCTCCGACCCCGCCTCCTGCAAGGCCGCCTTTGCCCTGATGCATGTGACCTCCACGGCTTCTGTGTACCTGGAGAATGTCTGGGGCTGGGTGGCAGACCACTCATTGGACGGTGGTGCGGCGCAGAACATCGCCGTCGGCAGAGGCGCACTCATCGAGAGCACCAAACCCACGTGGCTGGTGGGAACCAGTTTCGAGCATTGCGTCTTGTATCAATACAACCTCCACAACGCCCAGAACGTGTACATCAGCCTCCAGCAAACCGAGGCACCTTATTGGCAGGGCGAGGGAACGCCTCAGCGCGCGCCGTCCCCGTGGTCGTAAGTTCCCCAACCCCCAGTCGTCCCGTTTGGTGTTTCGTCTGAGACCGGCACGGGTGCTAACCCAAATGAACAGCGTCAAATCGGCCTATGGCGATCCGGACTTTAGCAACTGTGCGGCTCAAGGACAGGGCAACAACGACCGATGTTTCCGGGCATGGGGCCATTACATGACGGGGAGCTCGAAGGTGGTCATCCATGGATCGGCATTGTGGGTGTTTTTCAACAAGATGAACGACAACCAGTGGCAGAATGCGCAATGTGAGAACACAGGAGGCAACTGCATGACGAACCAGGGCTTTGCAGATGGGGCCAAGCAGACATACTGGTTCGGGTTGAGCTCCAAGAGCAGCACGAACCTCTTGTACGACAAGACTGGCGGTGAGGTATGGCAGGTCGTAGCCAGCGACAACCCCGGATCTTGGGGCGGCGTGCTCGCTGCGTACCTCCGAGATGCTGGCGCTTGAAGAGCCGCGGCTGGCTGTGCGTCGTCACAACGGATCTGCAGTCGAGGCAGACGCTCGTCCTGAACTTCAGACAGGGGTTGCATGTCTTGGGGGCGCAGGAAACTAGAGAGTAGTGGCCGTGCCAGGTCGGTCGGCTGTGGTTGTAGAGTCCCAAAGTTGGGGTCGGACGAACTGTCAAAATGGAACGTCAGTGAACTCGTGTCAAGGTCGAGATTTCTTTGATGCTTCTGCCGAGGTCCCTTTGTTGTCTTTGTCTTGCGTGTTTGTGATGCATTACCGCACTCGGACTCGTTCTCGTCGCAGCTGCCCAATTGGGGTTTGCGAGTCTGGATATCCCTCCATCTAGCCTCACTTTCCCCTCTCTCGGCTGCTGTCAAATTTCAAGCAGGAGTTGGAAGCCGAGATCTGTTGCGTGGTTGGATGTTTGGAAGGCATCGACCAAAATACACGGCGATCAAGGTCGTGGCGTAAACATGCTCGAGGGCATGAATCGGACGCACGTGGGAAGTGAGTCGTTCGATTGGTCGCCGTCGGAAGTCTGTTTCGGAGCAGGATAGCTTGAATAGCAGGGCAGTGTTGTCTCTGGTTGTGTATCGACTTGTCAAAGACGGATTGGGTAGTGTCTTCGTTGCCTCGTGTTTCTTTGATGCCTCGGTGTTTGCGAAACAACTAAGCTTCGAGGCGGACCTAGACGAAAGGCCTGGAAGGCATTCTCTGTGGCTTGAAAGGATATCATGGGTAGGGTACAGATCCATGACCTCAATGCATTTTCGGTATCCGCACCAGCACAAAGAGGTGGCTTCTCCAGGTTCGGAAATAGAGTCATGGGGACGGCAGAATGAAGCAATTGCGGAGGACTGCTGCGGTTACCTGTGCGGAATGGGACCTGTCTTTTCCTGTTCCTGCCTCCGATTCGTTACCGAAATCCGGAGAAGCTTTCCAGAATCCAGAAAGGGGAGGTAGATGTGTACGGAGTAGCAAGGTACCTTGCAACGCTGTTAGTTGACGGTTGCGCCGCTTTTCTAGCAGCGCATGCTCACGTAGCCTGAGCCCGCTGTCGAATGCCACCCGACAGCAAGTAAGGCATTCTGTAGGTCCGTATGTACGGCGCAGCGCGTGGCGGCCCAAGCCGGATCTAGGTAGATGGAGTGAACCTGGAATGCTGCACTTGTCGGCCCCATTGATCGTCACTGTTCCATGGCTGCTGGGGTCCTGCTGCTGGATGCTTTGCTAAATTGTGGAGACCCTTCTGGGGGCGGCGGCGCGCGCGCACATGACGCCGTGCTAAATCGCCGAGGTTCACATGCGACACTGAGCGTCATCTCTGGCAGCTAATCCTCCTCCGTCCGCAGCGCTCCCCCAACCTCCGACGCACGGCTTACCGTTACCATCTTTCAGTATTTAAACTATCCGGCCATCCCCCGCGTTTCGGTAATCTTTCGCGATCTATCAACATATCTTGTGCTGCTACATTCAATCAATCCAAACAAACTCCTAAGCATCTACTATCCACATATATCCAAAATGGGTCTCGCTAACGGTATGCGACCTAAAACAAAGAAGTCTCCCCATTGCTGTCGCTGACCACGGTATTCCTCACAGACAAGTTCCCCTCATCCGCCGCCTTCGACGCCATCAACGATGCGCTGAACTCGAGCGAGGCCGACCGCAAGGAGGCCGTTAGCCAGGGCAAGGCCATCTTTGCCTTCACCCTCAAGAACTCCGCCGGCGAGACCGACAGCTGGCACATCGACCTTAAGGAGAAGGGTGCCGTTGCTAAGGGTGTTGGCGAGAAGCCTACCGGTATGTGTCCAGCCCATATATTCCATCCAGGTCTACACTAACACGCTGGGTCCAGTCACACTCTCTCTGTCCGACTCCGACTTTGGCAACCTGGTCCAGGGCAAGGCGAACGCCCAGAAGCTGTTCATGTCTGGCAAGCTCAAGATTAAGGGCGACGTCATGAAGGCTACGAGGATGGAGCCTATCCTGAAGAAGGCCCAGTCCAAGGCCAAGTTGTAAAGAATCATATTGGGGACGTCGTGCGTTGTCGGTAATACCCTGTACCATAACCTACATGTTGGACTAGGAAACTGGAGCTAGATCCGGATATGCGCCATAGTAGGCGCTCGTAGGAAATGATATTAAACAAAACTTTCAACCCAGACAAGCTTCAGGAATCTGAAGTATACTGTCTCCGACACGAACTGCGTAATTGACAAGCTGGTTATCGAACCCGTGGAGGACCCAATCCCAGGGATGCGGTCCGGTACAAGCCGGCATTCATCAAGCATTGCGAGTGCATGGTCTGACACGTGCTTCCGTTGACACCGGCTTTGGGGACGGTGGATGAGATGGGCTGAAAGAATTCCCGATTATTGCCGGTCCGACTCAGACCCCATATCGTCCGGAGCAGACGCCGCCGACTTTTGACCTGGACACCTTCTGCGGAAGTATAATTCCATGGAGGCCTGGCTGGGAGCTCAGGGGAATCGAGTCACAGAGGCAGGACTCGTGAAAGCGGCCGCGGCGCGTTTCCCCTGGTTTCAGTAGTGCAGTCGCATTCACCAGTACGGCTCCGACTTTGTCAAGGCACATGCAACAGAGTCAGGAGTGCAGCTGACTTGCGAGTGTGTTGCACTGCAGTTCAGGACTCAGCAAAGGAGGTGTTGACTAAGCACACGACACGGAAAGCGCGGGCCAACTGACCCTCCGCAGCTCTTGCTCTCGGAAAGTGTAGTGTACGTACTTTACCTTACCTAATGGCTGGGCATGCTGGACACTGGACACTGGACACTGGACACTGGATGGGCAGATGAGACGCGACTGGACTCTGACTGGTTGAACATGACCCCAGTTGGAGTACGTACCTGCCCTAGGCAACCTGGAGCCCTGTCCTCAGCAACGGATGGGGACCTTCCATTTGGCTGGGGGAAGCTTTGGGCAGTCGCAGAGTCGCCGTACGAAAAAAAATCGAAGCGCCCAAAATCAACCAGTCGCGTCCGGTGCCTGTCTCACCCATCGCAGCCAATTGAAAAGCGGTTGCCTTAACACTGAGGTTGGTGACGGCAGAAAAGTGGAACCACGTCCCTTCCCGGTTGTGCTTGCACCCCCTGTGGCCTGCTTTTTTTCATTGCTGCTGCTGGCCCCGTCCCGTCACCATTCGGATGTGCCACACCAAAAAACACCACCAAAATCTTCTGTCGTCTCTTCAGCCAGACATCAAGGCCGTCTTCGATGCGCCATCCAGGGTCAGCTTTCTGATCGCTGCGTCATTGTCTCCCCTTGCTGTCGAACCTCTCATTGCTTTTCGGCCTCTTTTCATCGACTCATACCCTCCATTCGACGTCGCTTCTCGCCGTCGCGCCAGCTTTCCATTTCGCTCTCGTCGCTTTGTTGGCGCATCCTGCGTGAACCGAGACGCGACTCTCTCAACAACGCCAACCCGACCGGCGTCTTCCTCATCACCAACAACTAATTATAATCCTCCCCTCGAATCCCCCGTCACCGTTCATCATTATGGACCACAGAAATAGCACCCCGCGGGCCCGCCCGTCGCTCAAGTTCGCAAACCGTAGCTACCAAGCTTCGCCTCTGAACCCGAACAAGCGACTCGGCACTCCTCAGACTGCGCCCTCTCAGAGGGTCTTGAACCGCGATCCCTTGCCATCCAGCAACCTCAACACAAGCACCATCTCTACTGCTTCAAACCTTTTCCGTTCGTCCTCCATTACCGCGAGCCCGGCCGCTGCCCCTTTCGCCCCCACCTGCCTGCGAGCGCCATGAAGAAGGTTTTCGCGCCCGGCGCCACTCCGGCTTCACAGAAGGTTTATCGCGAGAACATCGCCCAGGCTACCCCTCGAGGCCTCGCTTCCAAGTCGAACTCCGCCGAGCTGTTCCAGATGCGCATTCCCTCCCCCCCTCCCGAGCTCACCGGCGAGGCTCTTGCGCGAGATATCCCCCCCGAGCTCGAGGCAAAGGGCACCGTATACGCGGATCAGTACCTCAGCCATCTGGTTCCTTCCGAGTACGACGACTTGCAGCGACGCCAACTCTTTTGCGTTCTCGATCTTCGTCGCCTCAAATATGCGGCCAATGAGATTTTTGCTAAAAAGGACTGGAAGCTCAACATTATGAACTTCGCAAAGGAGTTTGAGAAGAGCCGGAGCCTGATCATGCTGAGATATGGCCTGTACGAGTTCAAGAACGTCAAGCCCTCCGACGAGGTCCTGAAGAAGTGGAGAGCCGCTCACAATCTCCCTGAGCCTGAGGAGGACGCCGCCGCCGATGCCAGCCCGTCCAGGCAGACCACCCGCTCCAAGCGCAAGGCTGAGGAGCAGCTTACCCCCAAGGACACGGCACTGTCCACGGCATCTCCCAACAAGAACAACAAGCGACGTGCCTTTGACAGAGAGGAGGAAGAGCCTGTTTCCACACCGGCACCCAAAAACAAAAGAAAGGCTACCGTGACTGACGAGGCTGACGAGAACCAGCCCTCCAAGTTGCAAAAGTCGACCTCGACTCCCTCCTCCAACACCAAGAGCATGTTCGAGCGCATTGCCAACAACCAGGGACCTGCCTCAACACCCAAGGCAACCCCCAAGGCTCCCGAGCCTAAGCCCAACCCTTTCGCTGCTGCCTCACAGGGCACCAACGGTGGGCCCACAAAGTCGGTCTTTGAAAGTCTCAAGCCGCCCCAAGGCGGAAACATCTTTGGCTACCTCTCGGACAACAGTTCCGCGAAGAACAGCGGTGTGGAGGCCGACGGTGAGAGTGAGACCGATTCCGACGAGGAAGAGGCGGAGACTCAAGAAGCCGGCCAGCAGAGCTACGAGCCCAGCGTGGCCGCTAGCGGTGGCGCCGAGACGCCGTTGGCCCAGCCTACTTCTAGCCTCTTTGCTGCGAAGAAGCCACTTTTCTCCAGCGGCGCTGCTACGGGCCCCTCCAGCACCTCTTCCGACGCCAGAGAGACCACGCCGAAGAGCCTCTTCGATCGCGTTACCAAGGGAAATGACGGTCACCCTATCCGCGCGGACTCTGCTGAGCCCGCAGCCAAGGAGCCCGCGCGGCCCCCATTGATGCCACTTGGAAGCCCGACAGCCCGATCAAGTTCAACGCTGCTCCTGCCACCGGCGGCAGCCTTTTCGGAGCTTCCACTAACGGTGCTTCGAGCTCTATCTTCGGTGCCAAGCCCGCTGCTCCTGCCTCCAACTTATTCGGCGCGCCGAAGCAGGACAAGCCGGCCGAGGAACAGCCCAAGTCGAGCAAGCGTTCTGCTCCCGACGATGCCGAGTCGGACAAGGAGAACAGCTCGAAGCCTCCTGCCAAGTCTCCCTTTGCCGGCTTTTCTGCCGGCTTCCAGCCGAAGACTTCTGAAGAGCCCAAGAAGGATGAAGCTCCGAAGCCCGCTGCTCCGACCTTCTCGTTCGGAGCCTCCGCTCCCAAAGCAGAGGAGCCCAAACCTGCGGCTCCGGTTTCCAACTTGTTCGGCTCTCAGGAGAAGCCTCCCGTCATGCAGTCGGCCACACTGTTCGGCGGCAGCAAGCCCCAGGAATCAACTCCCGCTGCTGAGCCGGCCAAGCCCCTGTTCGGCACGAGTACCTCGGGAACCGCCAGTCCTTTCCAATCCAACACTCTCTTTGGTGGCCAGGCGCCTGCCTCAAGCACCCCCAGCCTCTTCGGCGCAAAGCCTCAGGAACCTGCTGCTCCCAAGGCACCAGAGCCAGCGCCAGCCGCCTCAGCAGCTCCTGTCTTCAGCTTCGGTGGTAGCAAGCCTGCCGAGCCCAATCCTCTCTTCGGTTCGCAAAAGCCAGAGGCCGATCAACCCATGTTTGGTGGTAGCCCCATGAAGCAGGATGGCCCTCCGGCAAAGAAGCAATTCAATGCCCCAGCTCCCTCCACCTCCTCTTTCACATTTGGCGCGTCCCAGAGCGCCCCTTCCTCCAACCTATTCGGTGGTTCTTCCGAGCCTCAGACCAACGGAAACGCTGCTCCAAGCTTCGGTTCTGGAGGTGGCTCGTCGTTCACGTTCAGCGCCGGTGGTGGTGGACAATCGTTCAACAACCCCTTTGCATCCAACGGCGACTCCAGCTCTGCGCCTACATCCTTCAACTTTGGGAGGTGGATCTTCTGCGCCCTCCAGCGGATCTCCCTTCCAATTTGGTGGCGGTGGTTCATCGTCTGCTGCCCCGGCGAGCAACTCTCCTTTCCAATTTGGAGGTGCTTCTTCGCAGCCTGCAGCCCCTGCGGCTCCAAGCGCGTCTTCGTCTTTCACCTTCGGTGCGTCCAACGGTGCAAGCAATCCCGCTCCGGCTCCGTCTGCATCCGCCTCGTTCACATTTGGCGCGTCCAACGGTGCCGGAAATTCCGCCCCTGCCGGCCAGAAGCCTTTATTCGGAGCGTCCAACCCTGCCCCCACTAGCAATCTCTTTGGCGCCAAGCCCGCGCAGCCTTCCGGTATGTTCGGGGGCCTGCAGCCTCCCGCTGGTGCTTCGACTACTGGGACCAACTCGCCTTTTCAACTTCGGAGGTGCCTCTAGCCTCGCTACGACGCCTGCGACCGGTACGCCGGAGCCTGAGAAGGCGGCTGCCAATGGTGAGGGCGACGATGCGGATGGCAAGCCTCACGAGCAGATCAAGCTCACCGAGGGTGGTCCCGGCGAGGAGGACGAGTCGGTCGCGCATGAGGTGCGCGCCAAGGTCATGAAGTTTGTCCCTGCTGGTTCTGAGGAGGATGACGGCGACGACCAGCCGAAGAACAAGAGTCCTTGGTCTACAAAGGGCATCGGCCCATTCCGTCTTCTCAAGCACAAGACCACCGGCGCCGTGCGAATGCTTCTCCGTGCTGAGCCTCGTGGCCACGTTGTGCTCAACAGAACCGTTCTGCCCAGCGAGACGTACAAGGCGGAGAAGAAGTACGTCAAGCTGACCACTTCTAACGAAAATGGTTCTGGCCTCGAGACCTGGATGGTCCAGGTCAAGACCGAAGACATGGCAAAGGGTCTCGCTGCTGCCTTGGAGTCCCACAAGTCAGCCAACGCCAAATAAGCGTTGGCCAAGACCGCATGAAGGAGACGACGGAATGAGCCGAGCGTTTTTTCTTTCGATTTATTCCCCTTTGGACTTTCTGTTGGTCGGGTTATACTAGATGAAGAGACTGCGGGCTCATTAGCGAAGAAAGGTAAGGCATAGCATTGCTCTTTTGGGGGCTTGGCGTTGGGAAACTGCATTTTTTATCATTCTGTTTATCATGCCACCAGCTTCATCTACTGGTTTGGGTAGGGCGCGTATGCGAGGTGCGCCCTACAGTGGAGGATTGGACGAAGCGTGAGGAAGACCACAAGAGTACAGATTAGAAGAGAATGTCTTGTCAGGGATTAAGCACTTGTAGTACAACAAAGGAGAACCATTCCTTGAGGAGAAAATTATGATAGCCCATGCGGTGATGTGTGACGTGTGTATTTGAGGCAGAGCCGACCCCCATGCCACGTATGATCCGTCCATGTATCGACACAGAGTTCAAGTAACCGCCCGGGTTTTACACCATTTCTTAGCCCTAACGACACCCGCCTATGGCAGAAACTGACATCGCCCAATCAACCCGCATGGTTGAAATAAATTTTGATGTGAAGGGCGGGCGATGACGATGGAGGCGCTGGGATGATGCTGCAAATAGCAACCTGTATTTCTGTGGCAAAGCTCAAGTGGCATTTTACACAAGCTTCAGTTCAATAAACTAAAGCAATTCAAAAGTGAGGTATTCAAATTTTGCCTCCTGTTAGATAAGAAGATTAAAACGATTTAATAAGGAGAGCACTGAGAGGCAGGCGTTGCGGGTGACTTCGTTCGGCTTGACTGTTAAGTGGGCTGTGACGACTAGAGGCCGTCTTAGTGTGCTTTTGCGCAATCCTTTCCAATTCACCAAGCGGGGCTCAGCCCCGTTACTCCCCTTGGTGTAGTTGGTTCATCACGTTCGACTGTAATGGTTACATTGTCATCGAAAGGTCTCTAGTTCGATTCTGGAAGGGGAGAACCAATTCTTTTGCCCGCTATTGCTTTTTTGATGCCTTCAAGTTGCCGTTGACTGCCGGCGGCTGTACTTTGTTTTTTTGGGTTTCGCACCGTCCCATGTCTGATTATCAATTGAGTTACAAACAACCTCACTTCGTCCCAATTAACGAATTGCAATTCAGTGACACAACACTCTGCTGGCCTAGTCATTCTTTTTTTTTCATTCGCTTCCAGTACATCCTAGGCAATGATCAAAATGGTCAGACATTGCACTCATGGCGAAGTTGAGCAGTCCTAAGATGCAACTTAGTCAATCGCGAAACAGAGCTCAAAATTCAGCAAACACATACCATGCCGCCATGCTCACAACGAGCTGGGTTCCGGACCGAAAGTGCATTGGACCTCGGGTGCTGTGTGCTCATCTGAGCAGATAATTGCATATCTCACTGAGCTAGCAGCTGCCTTTTAGCTTCTATGAGTTCTCGAATGGTGATCTCACATGACTAAGGACGACGACGACGACTTCAGACGACGGCTGACAGACTTCCGCCTCACTCTTTTGCGCGGGGCTGTGACGCGGGGCATCACGATCACCTAGCAAAAAAACCCAATTCGACTTTAACGGTTCTTCGCACTGCATTGTTACCTGACTGATACTCGTGTGTTCTTGTGTTCACATAGCTGATAGACCATCGTCTTTCAATTCATACACTATGGCTGGCATCCTCGACCGATCAGCTCCCAGGCCCGATGAGCTTGATGGGATGGGAAGTCTTTTGAAGTAAGCAATGATTGCATTTATTAAACACTCGCTCGATTGCAAAGCGTGGCGGATGACCAGCGCTGCTGCACTGTCTACTTTTCTCACTTAAACATCACCATAAGGCAATGGCTTGCGGCTCAGTTGGACATGATCTTGCTTTCCCAGAATCCAACGATGCTCTCTAATTTGTGGTCAATTTCTGTGAGCAATTGCTCGCCTTCCTGAAGATCAGAGCCACATCTGATACCTACGAATCTTGGAACAAGCCCGCCACCCCTTATCACATTATCAAAACTGACCAATGGCACAGACAACCCCAGACCATCATCTGGCTCAAGACCGCAACGCAATCCTTCGCAATCCACAAGTCCCTCCTCCTCGAGTCGTCAAAGTACTTCCAGCGCTGCCTCGACGGGCCCTTCTCCGAGTCCGTCTCCAACACCATCGACCTCGACGACGTGCCGCCCCTGACGCTCGGCACCTACGTCAAGCTCTGCTACTTCACCCGCCTGACCGCGGCGCGCGTCAAGCGCCGCGCCGCCGACGCCGAGGGCACCTTCTACGAGGTCTCCCCCTTCAGCATCAAGCCGTGCGACATGCACACGCCCCACGACCTGCCCGAGCTCGTCGACATGTGGGCGCTGACGGACCGCCTCTTCGACGACCTGCTGCGCGGCAAGGTCGAGACGGCCATCCGCGAGACGCTCGACGTCGCCGCCGCGAAGCTCGCGGACCCCCGCTGCGCCGAGTGGTGGGTGTTCAACCTCGCCAACGGGTACGTCGCGCTCGAGGCGCTGCCGCGGAGGGGAAATGGTAGTGGCGAGGATGATGCGGTCGAGGGGCTGGTGGAGCGTATGAGGGACCTGTTTGTGGCCAACTGCGCGCCGGCGACGTGGAAGAGGCTTGCGGCGCAGCTGCCGGGGGAGTTTGTGGTGATGATGTCGATTGCGTTCCAGGCGCGGCTGGCGGCGCTGGTTGCAAACGAGGCGGCGATTGCGAGAGTTAACCAGGCGAGCTTGTGTTATGAGTGTAAGACGAGGGTGCAGATGGCGTTGAAGCGGTAGATGGTTGCCTTTTGTGACTTCTTTTCGATTTGGCGGGACTTGGGCTTGTGGGGTAGAGGCTCAGATATACGAATCTTGTTGCCTGTCTTTCGTCAACTGTACAGATACAGAGTCAATGTTGCGCCGGTTGAAACCATTGCCATGATACATGCCTTCAAGTTGAGCTCTTGCCAGATGATGATGATTTATGGTACGGTGTCTATGGGAATGATTGGCTAAACAAAGTAAATTACGCTGTCTTCAACAACCTCAGAAAAATGACTGCGATATTTCTCTTTCAATGCTGCCTCCTCCGCACTATCGTCATCCAATGTAAACCACTCAGGAGGCATCAGTCCCCGCTGGGGTGAGAGCCAACGGACAGTCGATAGAAAACAATCTCCAACTAATTGGAAAGTTGGAGCAGAAGCGTCCTGGCCTATTTCCACATGAACGCCCCTTGAGACTGGACGCACAATGTATGTCCTTGACCAGAGGTTCGACAGCAAAAGGGGGCGCATGCGGTCGGACTTCGATGGACGGTCATGAATTGGGATGGCCATGATCCTATCGTCCAAATCAAGGAAGTTTGAACCAATCCCTAGGATATCCATGGGGGATGCGTTGGGAGGCGTGTTTTCCACTTCGCATGCGAAAACACAACGGTTGCGCATAGTCAACGCAACAATGCGTATCAGCAGCACCCATTTCTCATTAGAGGCGAGATCTATATCGGAAAATATGAACGTCTTGATCAGGAATGATATTTTGGGTACCATGAGGTCGGATGTTTGTTCCTCTGCGTTGGAATAGTCGAATAAGGAGGTGCTGCCGTGGTATAGCAGGTCGATGTCTTCACCCACATGTTGATGCATCTTGCTAAGGGATGGTGGAGAATAAGAAGTCCATACACACCGAATCGAAGGATCGAGGAGTGTGTTTGCAAAGTCGTAGAGGCCGCATGCCGCACTCTGGCCGGTCTGAGCACCATCCATAAACATGCTCCCGGCCATAAGGACGTAGGAAAACCGCTCAGCACATTGATCCCTTACCGACTCAGGAGAGTCTTGAGTAGATGAAGACGATTCGACGTGTGCTGCATAGAACTCATGGAATGTCTTTTTCATCCATGTCGCAGCATCGTGCCCAGACTCGATCGACGACGGAAATGGCTCGCTTCTCCATGTGACCCTAAAAGGGGCAACGCTTTGGCAGTCATGTTTCCTGGCACTGGCACAACCGGAATTTGGAGTGATGCGGGCCAGAGGCAATTGCATGCGAAAAACTCGCTGCTTGGTATTTTGAGATCGTGCGGGCGACAGGGTGATGCTGCTGGGCGTACGCTGACCAACGTTATTGTCAGTCCTTAGTCCGGTATACGAATCCCCAAGGTAAAGACGGAGGGATCGAACATCGCCTCCATGTGTCCAAAAGCTGGGCCGCCTAATGTGCATTCTCCAGTCGGGGACCCAAGAAGGCATCATTTCCTGTTCTGACTGGAGAACGGAACCAGGAGAATCAAGGCGAGCGGACGCCTCTCCAAGCACCCATGGTAGGTTTCCTGCCTCCCCTATGCTGCGACTAAACATGGTATAGATGTCTTCGACGCTGGCTCCCTCCTCATAAATTACCATTACCTGTGGCCGATGGTCTTGGTGAAGCAGGGCACCATTATGGGCTGTACCGTCGAAGGCCTGGCGAAAAGTTGCAAGGTCCACTTCTCGAGTGTCTACATCTCCGGCCAAAGATGCGAGTGTGAACACTCTATCTCTCGGGTCCGTGCAGTCATATTGATCGAAAGATCGCATGAGCTTGCAGATGGAATACTCTTCTGTGTAGTCTATCGAGGACTTATCGTGAAGAATAGTTCGTATCCAATTCATCTGCCCGACGGAGGCGGCGCGATTTGCGAGATCATACGAAAATTTGCCGCTGTTTCTCCAATATATGTCATAAGCAATATCGTAAACCTTTTCAAAGCTCCACTGATCATTTGCAGAGAACACATCGACGGTTTTGTTGAGAACGGCCTCCTGAATGACCCAACGCCGGCGGAACCAAGGGTGATCTAGGATGCTGTAATCTCCCGGTCCCGGAGACCTTCGCCATACCGCATTGCGTCCTAGAGAGAGCCCTCCTAGCCAGATCAGCACCCCGGTGGCGTCTCGATAAATGGAAGACATCAGCGGGATGTGGTGCGCCTTTTCTTTCGGATTGTCCTGGTCGATACAGACAGCGTCTGCCCAGAGACGCCGAGCTTGGGCAGAGCTGGAGTGGTCTCGGAAGCGTCGAAGAGCCCCATCAAGATTCGGGGTGATGGGCACTCGGCTGAGGGTGAGTTGGCAGTTGGTCAAGGCCGGGTTGTCCACAGCCTCGTCAACAACGATGAGATCGCATGTGAATTCAGGACGTCCCCAAGTGTAAGAGATAGCCTCGTATGTCGCTTTCGCCTGTGCTTGTTCGACAACATGAATCCGGCAACGGAGATCATCTGATGAATCAGCTGCCGGGAAGAGTTCAAGAACTCGTGTGTGTGATCCAGATGGTAACCGGGAATGACGATATAGAGGCAGGTCTCTGCCTGACATATCCCGTGGTGAGGCCATGAGGCTGGGAGCGCCTATGAATGCAGGCTTATGCTGAAGGAAACGAGTGCTATAGTATTTTTGTGTTTGGAGATATTGACATCGAAGATAATGGGACGAGTTGGTGCGGCGTAGACGACTTTTGGAGCGATACACAATGGCAGCCAATAGCATCCTTTGATATCCACCAACACAACCCAACAAGTGCTTGGCACGTCAGCATCATGCAGACTTCGTTCATTCTAGCCAATGACGGTTACTGCAGCTATATGCAGTAGCATCCAATCACATCACTAAGATCGGACACTCAGCCTGCATATCTCACAGTATGTTTTCATCAGAACATACATAAAAGACAGGATGCATGAATTGATACATGGGCGCCGCATCAAGTCGATAGTCACAGGCGTTTACACCGTACTATTAGTGATAACTACCTTCTCTTCACTTGATGCTGCTGTCTCCTTCATTACTCTATTCTTACCCATGCATCAGGCTACAATGGTGTACAGATGAAGCTCCCCTTACAATGCGCGCTTCTTTCCAATAAAGCATACCTCACCATCTCTTACGGTTTACCATCCACTTTCGCCGAACTAACATCCGGATAGACATCAAACCTCCTCTGCGTGTTAACAGGGATGTTCCTCCTCGCCTCCTCAATCTTAGTGCCGTCCAGCTCCCACGCAACAGTCGTCTCCCCCTCCTCAGCCTCAGTCAGCACGTTCGCCATCGGGTCGATGATGAGACTGTGTCCCCACGCATGGTACGTCGCGTCCATGTCGCGCGCGGGGCTGCACATCGCCACGTAGATCTGGTTATCCACCGCGCGCCCCTGGCCCAGCAGGCGCCAGTGCATCGGGCCCGTCGTCAGGTTGAACGCGCCCGGGTACACAAGCGCGAAGCACCCTTTCCGTGCCGCGATCATGGCCAGCTCCGGGAAGCGGATGTCGTAGCAGATGGCGACCGAGACCTTGCCGTACTCGGGCAGGTCGACGACGGTCACGCTGTCGCCCGGGCTGAGCACCTCGGACTCGCGGAAGGTGATTTTCCCCGGGATGTCGATGTCGAAGAGGTGCACTTTGCGGTGGCTCGCGAGCAGCTCGCCCTTGGGGGAGAAGATGAGGCTCGTGTTGTAGAACTTGCCCGTTTTAGTGTCGAGCTCCGGGATCGAGCCGCCGATGAGGTAGGCGCCGCTCTCGGAGGCGATGGCCGCGAGGGCATGGAAGCTCGGGGACTGCTCCTTGGTCGGCGGCGAGGGCAGCAGCGTCTCGGCGTACTTGGGGAAGTAGTCGCAGCCGTAGGGCGAGTTGAAGCACTCGGGCAGCACGATGATTTTGGCGCCACCCTGGGCGGCCTCGAGGACCTTGGAGCGCGCATTGGCGAGGTTGGCGGTCTTGTCCGCGCCGGAGGCGAGCTGGATGCAGGCGAGCTTGACGGGCTGCTTGAGCACCGGGGATGCGGCGGCGGCGGTGGCCATGGTGCGGAACGGGATGAGACGCTGGGAGGACGGTTTGAAGGCGGACGATGTGAGGTGGTGGAGGGTTCGGAGGGCGAGGCGCATTGTTGTTTAAAGAGAGTGTGTGTATGGCCCGGTTGACGTTGGGAGGGGACGGCGTCGGCTTGGGGATGGTGGGGGGTGGATTGGAGGCGACGACATTGTGCGGGGCGATAACGGCGGGGTAGCTTCGGTGCGGTACAGCATCGGAGCTCATCCCTGCTGCCGGGCCGTTGGAAGACTGTACAAGCACTGTCGCTGGCCCGGAATCCGACAGGCGCCACTACAGTGCGGATTGGTCGGACAATTGTCCGAAGCGTCGGGAAATGATGTGATCGGGGCGGCTCCGATGAATCGGCCTTTTCCAGTCCCGGCCGACGCTCCAGAGCATTCCTGCGGCGGGATGCGACATAGGGCGCAGACTACATGTCCAAGTCCGAACCAACAGAGATGACGACTGAACGCTGTTGGTTTTGACCTATTGCTGCCCCTGTCCATTTCCACGTTCCCGTGGCCCAGTCCGCGATCCCAATCGCCATCATGCGCCTTTCTACCCCGTACCCATTTTACAAATCATCACTTTAATGATGCCGCTCACCACCAGAAACTTCTCAGAGATGGATTGCTTGATGAATGGAATAGTCAAAGCGTTTCCAATGGGGGGTCACGCGACGGCCACCATTAGCTTCTTATTCTCATAACTCAACTCGCTATATTTATCCTCGTCTGGTGATGAGCGTTGGGATGTGACACCCTCGTCGTCCCCCACAACGCAGCACAACTCGCAGCCACCTTCATGCGACGATTTACCTGACGGCAGGGAGCCGAACATGTCCAGCACATCCCCATCTGGGCAACTGGCCAGTGACCACCTTCGGCAGACCGTGCCGACGAATAATCTGTCCCCCACAGCCGCCTTTCACGGCAACTCATCATGTTCGTCCGTTGGAAGCCCCATGAAACGGGTCTTGTAAGCTTATATACTAGGATAGACGGTACCCGAAACTATGACAGCTTCCCTAGCACAGATACTTCCATCAGCGTCGGGGACCTACCGCCAAGGCAGCTCCGCCTGCGCGGGTACCTGATTGAAGACACGGCTGGTCCCATCTGACCGGATCGCGGGGAAATTTCAAGATCTGAAGGTTGGCCAGAAGGGGTGGTGTCAATGCAAAGCCACAATGCATGAGACACGCCATGGCACACTCTGCGAAAGAGACTCTCTTTAGTCCGGACATTTGGTGTGTAAATGCTTTTTTAACATGTTTTGTCCAATTTTCTTTTCGAGTTTAGATGCCTGCCAGACTGGCAGTCGTGCCATTTCCACCCTTGGCACTACAGCCCACACACATCTCTTCTTTGCTTCTTGTTCCAAACATGAGGACAAAGCTTGAAACAGGGCATTAGGTATCAATCCATCGCACGCAAAACAGAATCAGCTCGGCCTCTCCCATGCTTTCGTTTCGTCTCATGTGAACCACCCTTCGCAACCTGCTCCGTCTTTCCCCCACGGCATACCCGCCGTTGAACCTCGAATAGCAGGGGCCACGTCCTACCCACTGCTCTCTGCCGGCCTTGGCTGCGCGCTGTCAAGCTGTCGCATACTGGCAACAATATGCAAAAATAAAGCTGCATGATTACCTGCCGCGTTTTGCAAGACTCCGTTCGGTAGATAACGCCTGCATATGGACAATAGATAACCAGAAAATAGACACAAAGGAAGCGGAAGTAATATACATCCAATTCGGTGCTCTCCGAGTCTGACTTAAACTCGCTCAGAGCCTGCGACGCTGTGCCTGGGCTGAATGCTCGCAGTGGATCGAGTGACGACGCCGAATGTTCTGAATGGATGGCGCCGCAAGGGGCGGGTTATAGACCTTGGGAGGCCGCGGGTATCGATTAGGGTCGGCATGTTTGGTACATGCCATTTAGGAGTGTTGATATAGACGGAAGCCAGCGAGTGGCGCAAAATTATCGCAGATCCGGCCTTATAGTATCAGCTGCTTCAGGTTGCGCTGTATGATCATGTCCTGCACTGAGCCCATAGTAATCTTGAGCAAATTTGTGTCGGTCGCGTTCGTGAAATGGCCGTAGATCTCCTTCTCGGTGTTTCGGTTCAGGGCGCGGAACTTGTCCAAAAAGTACTTGCTGGCAGCCTTCCAATCGTCGGCGGGTCCGTGGTAGTCGGTGAAGCCGTGTGCTGTGATGGGGTTGGTAGGCAACTTCTCCTTGAAGAGATCCATCTTGTTGAGGAACAGAATCAGGGCCGACTTGGTGAACCAGTGCGAGTTGGCAATCGACTCCCACAGCATGAGCGCCTCGTTCATTTGGTTCTAGCAGAGCAGGTTAGCAACGATACTTCACAACCCCACCGGGGCATACATACGCCGTCCTTGTCTTCGACCAAGCACTGATCATATCCGGAAATGGCGACGAGGAAGAGTAGACAGTTGACGTTCTCGAAGCAGTGGATCCACTTCTTTCGTTCTGAGCGCTGGCCGCCAACATCGAACATACGGTAGGTCAGTTGGCCCAAGTCGAAAACCGTTTCCGTGATACCCGTAGTTCTCAATCTCGAGCGCAGCAAGTCCTGGTCCGTAGGTACGTAGGCGTCGTTCCAAATACGGTCCAAATCATCACAGAAGCTTCAACATGGTCAGGGGCAGATTCCAAGGTTGACGCATACCGCGCAGGTGACTTACTATGCCAGGTTGTCGTGGAGCGCGAACTCGTTGCCCTTTGCGATGGCTTGCTTGACGCCGCCGTCAGACCAGAGCTCTTTGATGGGCTGCAGGTAATCGTGCGGGAGGGGGTCTGAAGCGTTGATCTCGTGTTCCACCAGGATATGCGCCATGTGTTTCTATCAGAGACATTGCGTGTTAGTCTAGCCGTTCTTCTTTCACATGCGACAGCGCCGCTTTTACGATGCGACAGCGCGCAATTGGCGTATTCGGGTTATGCTTGCCTCGTTTTCTGGGTTGCTGAATTCGATGTGCATCTCGGTCATGGCGTCTTGGATCAGGCGGAAGGATTGTACAATGTTGTTGAAAACAACGGGCTTCCACTCGAGCTTCTCATTTTTGCTGAAACCTTGGGCGTAGATCAATTTCATCTGCTTGAGCACGGTCGACTTTCCAGACTCTCCGGCACCTGGGAATCGCAAATGGGTTAGTGAATTGCAGACACGACGATGTTGGTGGTTTTTGCGACAGCGTACCCAGCAAAAGAAGCTTCACTTCTTTCGACATTTTCTTTTCGTCCTGGCGGATCAAGCGGTCCAGGTCGCGCGAGCGGGCAGCGCCGCCATCATCCTTCGATCGGCCCCCGAAACACATGTTGTACCAATTCGACTCAATTTTGGCGGTGATTAGGGAAAAGGAGGGGGAGAATTGGCGCGGGTGGGAGGTAGAAGGAATGCCGGCCCTCTAGTGCAAAAGAAAAGATCGATCAAGTCGTAGGCCGGGGGTGGCGAGCCTCAGGGATTGTGAGGTGATTCTCGATGGCGAAGGCGAAAGCGACGTAGGGGGGAAAAAGACTGCAGGCGGGCAGTCTAAAAAGGACGGTTTGGGGGTTTGTTCGCGTCGGAGGAGAGTGGTCTTTTTGTTGTCCGAGGGCGTTGAATGTCAGGCAGATCAGACGAGGAGAAGCAAAGCCAAGAGGAAGCAAAGCAGAGCAGGCCAGGGACAGGGCGCACTCGGGAAGCAGAGGACTGAAGCCGACTCGACTTGCAAGAAGAGGCTGTGTGGTGTGAGGTGGGTGTGGTGGTGTTGTTGCTGCAGCGGTCAGTCACCTGGATGAGGTTGATCCCAAGGTGGTTGACTGGCGTAGAGTAAAGAACGTCGGGGGTTGAGGAAATGGGCGGGCGAAGAAGCTTTTGTCGGTTTTAGGAGTGCCACGGCCAGTTTAGTAAAATGCGCTAAAAAGCTTGGGGGCGTTCGTAGTGGACGCCCTGTGGGCTGCGGGTTGGCTAATGTTAATCCTGCAGCAGAAGAGCCCAGCAGCTCGACTTGCTTCTGTTTCTGTTCTGTGTGCTGCCCGGGGCGAGGCCAATGGCGGCGTGTCAGGGGAAAGACTAAAAGTGCTAGCGTGGGCGAGTGAGAGAAAGGAAGAAGGGCAAAGTAGCGATGAGGCGAGGAGGAATGGAGCCAGGTCAAGGCAAGGCAAGGTAGGTAAGGTTGGTTTGGCAAGAAGGACAGACGGAAAGGACGAGATGAGACGGGATGTCCAGCTCGAATTGGCAGAATGGGGAAGTTTGAGAGAGAGAGAGAGAGAGAGGTGGAGGTAGAGGAGGAGGAAGTGTGAGAGAGAGGACCGGGAGATGATGGGAGAATAGATGTGAGAACGCACGAAGCAAGCACTGGACAGGACTGGACAGGACTGGACAGGATAGGTAGGCACGAGGGAAAATGCACCTCGGCGGATACCTTATGATACGTACTGGGCCTTCAGATTGGACAAAGTGTCGTGAAATAAAATAAAAAATACATGGAGAAAAAAAAAAAGAGTAAGGATTATGGTACACGGTTCATGGTCATGGTGGTCCATCCATCATTCATCAACGCAGTGCAGTCCGGTCCAGCCCATGGAGACTGGAGCAGGCGGGAGGGAGGGACGGACAGGCAGAGAGAGCAATGGAAGCAAACAAGGACCTGCTGCCACTTGCTACCAAGGTAGGTACCAACTGGAAGTGTTCAGGTGCCCCAGCACACTCGGGTCAGGGAGGTAAGGTGAGGTAAGGTAGCTGTTGCTGGTTTGGCCGTACCCTTCAGCTTGATTCCTGGCTGCAGGGTACAGACTTGTCGCGTTCAAGGTACTTTGTTTCGACACTATGGCAGGAGATTCCATGGCCATCCCGGGTTCCAAGTTATCAACGGCAGAAACAACACAAGAAGCACAATTTCGCCGCTGCAAGACACGGACAGTTCAATCCATCGAACGCGACCACGGCGGAGACACTGGACGGGCATTGGCAACGCTGAGTGGAAGCCCACCGCAGTGGACATTGGAAAGGCCCAACAGGTGGACACTGACGGATGGCACCTCTTCCACCAGGTCCACCTCAGAGGCTTCGATGGAACACTACACCGCAGCACGCTGCTATGTGCGGGCGAACAGGAACATGAGGAACCTCTGGACCGGGGAGCCAGTGGTACCTTCAGTCCTTGGGTGCGGTACGTGCCCAGGGTCGTCGACATGCCCGCTGCCCCAGAGCTCGCGGACGGCACGGCAGTGGGGCGGCCCCTGGCGTACCTGCCCTGTACCCGCTGCCTGATTCGTTGTTCAACCCTTGCCTGCACATGCCGCAGAAATGCGCTGGGAAGGACTTGGCAGGTACTTGCATCCGTGTACTCCAAAGTTTCTCTGCGACTTCCTTGCACTTGCATTAGCAAGCAAGCCACACTCCAGTTCCCCGTCATCCTCACCACCACCAGTGACCACCACCACCACCGGCCGCCTACCGTCTATCGCAGCACCACACCCTCTCAGCGGGACCGCCTTGTTGATGTTTGCTCTCTTCTCCTCCTGCTGCCGTACCTATTCTCTCGTGAGAGAACAATGGCTTTCCTCTTTTGACTGAGACAGCCCGCTGAGGGGCCACCAGATACCTTATGCTTCTCATCTCGACACATCTTCGTGGAAACCGCCAGCCGAGTCGACTCGTCATTTTGTTTCAACAGCTCTGCCGACATATCACAGCCCAATGCCGCAGTCGCATGGCATGGCAAGTCGGTCTTGTCTGTACGAGTTACCGACTCCGTCATCCAACCCAACCCAGCCCGAACAGCCAACACACGCAACACGCCCGCCCAACCAACAAAGGCAAACATTCCAGATACTATGTAGACATCAATGCGACCCTGCCAAACCTGGCCAACGCACCTTCCGTACAGCCTACGCAGCACTGCACTGCCATATGGCGCCGCCTACCTGCTGCATCTGGCATTCTCCCCCTCTGCTGAAAGGAAAAAGGGGCAACTCCCTCTCCTCGCTACCAACCGCATTGCATCAGTCCTGACATAATGGTTCGACGCACATCCTCCCAGATGCCCAATGCTGCGTCTGAGTGTCCCAACAAGAGGGTTGCGACCTGCAAACTGCCATGCCACATGGAGAACCGTCGGCGTGGAATGGGGGCACAGCGCAAAAACCATGCCAAACAAGCAACCAAGGCTCAGCCGCCTGAAAAAGCAAAAGCAAACTTGATCCAAACACCACACACATACACTCACATAACCTTGCGACGCCTGGCTGGCCACGAGTCTCGACTCAGTCACTTTCCATCTCGTCCAATCCTCCTTGAGGCGCTGTCTCAAGCACTTCAACCTACCTCGATATGCTTCAAACTCAAAAGACTAAAACCTTCCGCCGACACGACATCGCTCCCGCCGCCAGCGTCCTCCACGGCTTCTCCGTCCCATCCAACGTTCGTCGGCCGACCTGTCCACGACGCCTCAACGCAGCTTTCTAAAGTCAACAATGACAACAAACGTACCTACTGCTCCTGCTGCTACAACAGCCTGGAGGCCTGGCGACGTCTCTCTGCCAGTGTGTCTGTCGCTTGCTCGGGAGCCACTTCGATGGACCCTGCGTGACACAAGATCGCTGCTACACGACCCCAATCGGGCCCGTACGCCGGAAACGCCTCATGCCCTTTTTCTGGCCACAGCTTCTACACTAACCACGCTTCACGCCTCGACCTGCACCAAAATCGCTTGCGGAAGTGCATGCCTCCCGACGCCAGCTCTTTCGATGCTTCGAGCGTAGTCCTGAACGCCAAGAAGCCACCAGGTATCAAGCTCCCATTTCTGCCCTACGCCAACCCGAGAGCTTCGTCAGGTTGTTTCCGCTTTCGTTTTCCGTTGTTTGCCCGCTGCAGAGCGAAGCAGCGCGAAAAGACATCCATCCCATATGCAATGCAAAACCATGATGCTGGTCCCGTTTCGACCAGCGGTCCCCCTGGCCGAACGCGTCCGCTCTCGGGGAGCCATGTCGCCCCTGATTCATGCAATTGCAACGGCGACATTGAAGCATGACTCTGTTCTTTCTACCTCTTTAGCCTAGCCACATCCACTTGTAGGGGGTATAAAAGCCACGGAAAAACTCTGTTTATAATACTAATAAAGGTACCTATTAATATACTATAATACTATTTTAAAAACTTAGGGAATTTAAAGTATAACTTATTAAAGTTATAAAGCTACTATAACTTTAATAGTATAAGAACTTCTTAAAAGTTATTAATAAGTATATAGAAAAAAAAGATTAAAATATTAAATCTTTTTAATCTCTACTTAATATAAATAATACTTATTATAGATAATATTAAAATACTTAAAATATTTCTAATTAATTTCTTTATAATTAAAACTATTAATATTAAAATAATAGAATAATATAACTTAACTACTATTATAAATAATTACTATAAATATATTATAGTTTTTATTAAAGATATAATCTACTTTAATATTAAAATAAACCTATATATAAAAAAGGTTTTAATCTATTAAGTAGTAGTTTACTTATTTAGTCTTTAGTATAGTAATCTAAATAATATTAATATATTAAAAACTAAATTTAGAGATATTTATAAAAAACTAAAGAGAAAAGAAGTTTCTAAGAAAATTATAAAAAAAATTAATTAAATTATAAAATATACTAACTACTTTAATAAAGTTAAAGAGATTAGTATCTCTATAAAATTAAATTTTTAGAATTAAACGTATAAAGTTATAGTTAGAAAGGTGTAGTTATAGGGAGTAGCCTGCTAGAGTTCCTAAAAAAGTATACTTTGTTAGCATAGGTATAAAAGTATTCAGAGGTGTAGTATATGCGCCTATATAGTATAAGGTTATAGATAGAGATATGTTATGATAAAATATAATAATCCTTAGTATTTATAGGTATTTATTTATATAGATAACTAATAGAGAAGGAATGTATTATAATAATTCTAGTTGATATAGTTAGTAAGTTATATTCTAAAGTAAGGAAAAAAGAGGGGAAAGATTAACTTAAAATATAAGCTATAAAGTTCTTAATTACATAAGTAGGATTATATAATATAAGGTGTTAGTATAGATATAAGAGTATTTAGGGGCGTAGTATATACGCCTATATAGTATAAGGTTATAGATAGAGATATATTATAATAAAAAGTAATAATCCTTAGTATTTATAGGTATTTATTTATATAGATAATTAATAGAGAAGGAATATATTATAATAATTCTAGTTAATATAGTTAGTAAGTTATATCCTAAAGTAGAGAAAAAAAGAGAAAGATTAACTTAAAATATAAGCTATAAAGCTCTTAATTATATAAGTAGGATTATATAATATAAGGGATTACGTAAGTATTTATAAAGTTATAGGTTATAATAAACTAAACACTTTTATATAAAGTTATATATAAAAATCTATTTGTTTATTTTATAGAATATTTAAGTAAGTAGATTATTCTTATATTATTATTATTATTATTATATTAAGACGTTATATGTTAACACACTTTAATACACTATGTCACTTTATAGTGAAGAAGCATGACTCTGTTGCTGGACGGCCGCCTCCCAACGTTCATTCAGATCAGCATTGTGCAGAGGAAAGTAAATGCTGATTTAGCGGGCCTTCAAGGGGCACCTGCAGCATCTGCGGATGAGTCCCGCAGAAACGAACGCCAGGCCGCGCTGGGGTCACCCCATACCGTCTTGGCCATTGAGGAATGGTCCCAGGCTCCCGGCAGGGATGAGAGTCGTGGCTTGCCTCTCTCGATAGGGGTCCCGTTTGTGGACGGATTGCACAACTCGTGGCATTCTGTCGAGGATCCGCGGGCGGCGGCCATCGACGACCCAGATCGACGCACGTTTCCAGCACCATGACAGCTCTCGTTCGAGACGGCTCGCAGCAACGCGCCAGCATCGACCTTTTAGAGCGAGTAAAACCGGCCTGAGATGGAAGGTGCGCCCCGGGTCACCACCACCAGTCGGGGACTTTTTTTTTTTTCCCTTCTTCAAGCAACCGCCCGTGCCCGAGCCTCAACTCAACGGCGGCCGTGATTGTGGACATTCGACATTGGGCGTTCGAGACCGGGCGTTGTGTTAGAAGCTTTGGATTCGCTCGGACCGTATGGCCGGACCCCGATCAGCTGGGAAGAACAATCGAACCTCACGATTCGTGGTGTTCCGATGTAATGCAATCACCCAAAACGGGTTTTCAAGCCTCCTGTGCTCTCAAAGAAGCATAGGTACGGCTACCAATCCGTAAGATTACTAATGCAATGGGCCCATCGCACTGGCTCGGGCGGCTCTGCTGAAGAAAGAACATCACCATTGCGTGTAATCAGCCGGAAGCGGCTCGTATTCTTCAACAAAAACGGTTGAATAGTCCTCGGTCTCTGCAGCCCAGGCCATCAGAGACATCCACTGGAAACCAACAAAGGACCCAGTCAAGCGGAGCAGCTGAGAAAGCCGGTGGTATGGGAAACAGTAAAAATGGCCTTCAGCTTCGTCTAATGTCAGGCCTAGATCCGGAGGAGTGGTATGATGAGTGACGGAAATCGCGGGATGGCATGGCCGCGCGGGGCAGAGCCTCCCCCGACGCCCACAAGCGTGAAGAAAGAAACGCGCGCAGACTCCAGGGCAGTCTTTGGTGGCACGGCGCGGTAAACTCTCGGAATCTGGCAATCTACCTACTGCATAGACTCCCTCCTCCCGCCCAGCGCATGGAGCTGTACATCCAGATGGGTTCAAAGTTTTCACATCGGCACATGGCATCGCATCGGCGACCGTGGACGAGCGACCTAGGCAGGGCATCAAGCGGGCAAAGCTCTGCCTCTAGGTGTGTTCTGGGGAAGGCCCTGCCGGGCAGCATTTCAGTTCATGCAGTAGCAAAGCAACTCTGGTCAGATTTGGAGGCGGAAACAGGCGAGATTTGGGGTGCCATTACCGATCATCCCGTCTGTGAACCGCAAAGGCGTTGTACTGCGTATTTGGCCGTCGGAAATGTTCAGACACGTTAAGCGATGAAGGTTAAGCGTCGCACCAGATCTGACGCGTCCTGGAGCAAATAGCAGGAGTGTTTGGCCGAGAGATTGGGATAAGCGAAGGGAGCCGACTGCAACGGACAAGACGATCGGGTCGCGAGGCAGAAGGGAAGGGCGGGAAGGGGGAGAGTTTGATCCTCTGACTTTGGGTCGATTCTGGCGCACGCGACAGACCCGAGAGCTAGAGTCGCGGTGCGGTGCGGTCGGCCGAGGACGGTGGATGTTGAAGGATTGGCATGTCTTGCATGCTGCTGCTACGTTGGACCTTGGTGCAGCCGCGGAAGGGCGGCGGCAGCACTCCGGTTGTGGGTAGAAAAGGCAAATCCAATGGCACAAAGAAAAATGGGTGAGGTGGCAGGGGTGATGGCCATGCATGATGTCGGGCCTCAGTTTGGCCCGGCGGAAGGGCTCGGCCGGTAGCCTCCGGCCTTCGCCTTGTCTCAGTCGGCTGCACGAGAGCAAGACAAGCAGCTTTGTGGCCCCATTCCCGGAGCATTGACGGTTCTCCTGCCGGACGAATGACGCAGAGTGTCTGGGTTCTCACATGGCGGCGCTCAACCCAAGAGGGAGAGGCACTGGAGGTTCACAGCCACAGTGAAGGCATTTGCACAGCTGCCTACTGAGTATTCAGCAAAAGCCAGGCAGGTTTCGTCCCGCAGTATCCGAAGGACTTCGTAAGCCTGTGAGCAAGCTAGACCGACACTGGCAACTTTCGTTCCGTCTGGTCTCTTCTCGTCTCGTCTCCCCCGGGTTGTCAAACCAAATAGGCTGTCACATCTGATGGCGGGGAGGGGGACGACGATCTTCCTTCCCCCTCACAACAGAGACAGGAGAGGAAAGGGACGCCCGTTGATTGCCGGTGAGGGAGTGGGGGCGCCTCGTTTTTTCTGTGGAGCGGAAATTGACGTGAAGAGTGTGAGACGCGGCAAAGCAAGAAGACGAAGAAGGAAAAAAAAAAGAGTTTTTGGCTTGGTGATCCCAGCTCGCCACGTTTTCTTCAGAAACAGCTCTCCCTGCGTTGCCTTACCTCGGGGTTTGTGCGGCAGGACTCTGCCCAAGTTTCGACCACGATGGCAGATGGTGTACCTGGTTGTTCCTACGGATGAATACCTCTCGCATCTCGGGTGCAGACATAACATGGCCCGGCGGAAAGGTAGCGAGCGATGGAGAAAAGACGGATCTTCTTCCAATGCTACATAGGGTACGAATACTGACGTACACTACGGGCGGGATATCCGTAGGGTTAACGGGCATCGGCCATTCGTCCCTACCATACCTTACCAGGTACAGAGAGTTGCGATCCATCCAACAGACATGACAGGTGTCAGTGGCCAGTAGCGAGCGCATTTGACCCATATTGACGAAGCTACCTACACTAGCTGCCTATCTTAAGGCGGGCAAGGAGTGCGAAATAAGGTCAAGTAAGTTGTTGCAAGTATAGACACGCAACAAGGTAGGCACGGTCGTGAAAGTAACATGATACCCGACAAGATATGGACCTTACGGATCCGTACCTTTACCCTGGGTGCCTACCTTACCGTGAAAAAGGACTCATCACAAGTTCGATAGGGCAGACACGACACAGCGTCGTCGGCGTGTGGCAGCAAGTGGCCGGCAGGTTACCAGGAAACAGCGCACTGATGACCGTAGCGAGGAAGAGAATCTGCCAAAGAGGGGATCCCCAACCACGAGCTGGCCAGTCATTGGCCTTGCCTGAGCCTAATTCTGGGTCCCAAATCTCAAAACGAGGCCACCCCGGAGCCACAAAAATTTTCTTCCTGATTTTCGCTGTCGCCCTGCCCGCACCGTACCGCACCGCACCACCTGGGACGCCGCTCTGGACCGCACCGCTACCGCTGCCGTTCCTCGATTGGCTTGGATTGGCGCACCGCGCCGCATTGGACAACGGCGGGGGAAGAAAAAAAGAAAAAAGAAAAAACCAAGCTCCCCTCTCGACGTCAACGCACATTTTCAGCCCGATACCAGGAAGAGGAGAAAAAAAAAAAACCGAAATCACACATACATACACATACACACTCGACCCCGTAAGAACCACTGCCCGTCCTGGCTCTCCCCTTCCGCCATATAATACCCAGCTTGCGCCTGCAACAAAGACGTTTGCTCCCGTCGTTGACTTGTCGATATCTACACAGTAGCCCTGCAAAACCCCCGTCCTTTGCGAAAATGAGCGAAATTACCCATCCTACCATCCAAGGTACGTACGGTCCACCATTCTTCCTTCCCTATCTCTCTTGTCATCATCGGTCGTCTGTCGTCAGTGTCTTCTGCTGCCGCCGCCTACCTCCCCCTTACCGAGCTTGAGCCGGAGCCCAGGCCCTTTCGAGTTCTGCTCGTCTCTCAACCATCAAGGGGCCCCAGCAGACCGATGTTGTGATCTCCCCGACCTTCGCCTCCTTTGTCATCGTGACAGGCACCCGGAAACATCTTCGATGGGGGGTGTTGGCTGCGCGGGAGCCTCATCCGTTCCACCCGTTGGCTCGTTGATGGAACGCGCCTTTTCGGCCCAGTCACCATCTGCCCGGTCGACCTGTCGATTTTTTTCCAAGTCTCAACAACCTCCCGCGCGACTATTGACGGGTGGCTTGTCTTTCCGGTCCCGGGCTGCAAACGAGCCTTTTCACCAGGCCTGCCTCCTCCACCGTCTGAGCGCGCATGCGCTACCCTTGATGCCACTCTCGGTTAAGCAATTGCTCAGGAGAAACATCATCCATCGATGCTGATCGACTGTCGTATAACCTCTTAGTGAGGTGACATCTGGGCCTCCGCCACATCGGTTCCTAATTCCTCCGGCGACGGCACTTTCGGGGGATCGGCAGTGGGCGGCCAGAAGCAGTGGACATTTCGGCAAGCTCAGACCTGGGGGAAACAATCACAGCGACTCATTCATCACGAAAAAATCAAATGAGTTGGGACCGCTTTGCTAATCACACTGGAAAATTAAACAGATGGCTGGTTCCGTGAGATTTCGGACATGTGGCCTGGTAAGTCGACTTACTCGAGCATCGTGGGCTTCTTTTTTCGCGTGCTAATGACTTTCCCCCAGGCCAGGCCATGACCCTCAAGGTCAAGAAGGTCATCCACCACGAGAAGTCCAAGTACCAGGATGTGCTCATCTTCGAGTCCACCGACCACGGCATGGTCCTGGTTCTCGACAACGTCATTCAGTGCACCGAGCGTGATGAGTTCTCGTACCAGGAGATGATCACTCACCTGGCCATGAACTCTCACCCCAACCCCAAGAAGGTCCTCGTCATCGGTGGTGGTGACGGCGGTGTCCTCCGTGAGGTCGTCAAGCACGACACCGTCGAGGAGGCCATCCTCTGCGACATTGACGAGGTGAGCTTCATCTCGGTCATCCCCGCGCCCGCCGGCTCGGCCCCACTAACACGGAGCCCCTCATAGGCCGTCATCCGCCTCTCCAAGCAGTTCCTCCCCGGCATGGCCGTCGGCTTCGATCACCCCAAGTCCAAGACCCACGTCGGCGACGGCTTCAAGTTCCTCGAGGAATACAAGAACACCTTCGACGTCATCATCACCGACTCCTCCGACCCCGAGGGCCCCGCCGAGTCCCTCTTCCAGAAGCCCTACTTCCAGCTCCTCCACGACGCTCTGCGTGAGGGCGGTGTCATTACTACCCAAGGTTGTACGTTCCCATTTGTTCAGAAAATACGAGGAGAATCAAGGAAGTACTCGGTTTTAGGAAACAGCGCCAGGCACTCAACTTGCCTGCTTCTTTCTTTGGCCTGTCCTCGATTCATCCCAAGAAATTCCCCCGGCGCGCCCAGTGGCCGCCGGCGAGATCTGGGTTGCCTGAAACCTGGATACGCTTTTTCTTTTATTTCTCTCTAATATGAGAATCTCTCCTTTGTCATTGTCTATTTAAGTCGTGAGTTGCGAGACTCTACTTCCCGACGGAATCAACTTCTCCCCCCCCCCCCCCCCCCCCCTCTCTCTCTCTCTCTCTCTCTCTCTCTCTCTCTCTCTCTCTCTCTCTCTCTCTCTCGCTAGCGCGGTGCTCTGAACCGGACCAAAAACTCCCCGGCGCCCATCCGTGTACCAAGAACGGGACTAGCTAACAACCCGCACAGCCGAGAACCAGTGGCTTCACCTTTCCCTCATCACCAAGCTCAAGAAGGACTGCAAGGAGATCTTCCCTGTCGCCGAGTACGCCTACACCACCATCCCCACCTACCCCTCCGGCCAGATCGGCTTCATGGTCTGCACCAAGGACGCCAACCGTAACGTCAAGGAGCCCATCCGCAAGTGGTCCGCCGAGGAGGAGGAGAAGCTGTGCAAGTACTACAACGCCGACATCCACAAGGCCGCCTTCATCCTGCCCAACTTTGCCAAGAAGGCTCTGGAGTAAGGGTTGTCGTCCCCTTTTGACGAAGTAAAGAATCGGAAAGAAAAAAGGAAAACGGTCATATTCATGAGGCTGGGTTCGGTATAGAATGGTTTTAGGGGAGGCAATGCTCTTAAGTGACCAATTATGAATTTTGGTCCGCGGAGGAGGTATCTCTCAATAAATTTGTTTGGCAGATTGAAAACAAGATGTCGCCAAATACTCTATGAACAAAAAGTTTAGTTTGTGCCGGAGGTTGACTCCAGGCGCGTTCAATGAAGTCTTTTATTGAATCATCTCTGTTTCTTCTCTTCGACTGTGTGACCCTATAGCCTGGGCTCTCTCTATTCCCGAACGAGTCCCGTCTATAATGATATCAAAACCGTCATTGATGAAATGACACCGAAATCGCCAAATTGTTGAAAACTTTTCCCTTTTGCCCTGACATGAAAAACTCAAAGACCTCCGAGTACCCCTTCTTGTGACCATCTCACCCCACGCCGCCGTGCACACTTCATATTATCTTTACTTCTTCACCAATCACTGCTCGCCGCCAGCAGCGCAGCCAGCTTCTCCAGCCACACGCGGTCCACCTCGTCGAAGCCGTCCACCTGGGCGCAGTCCACATCGATGATGGCGACGAGCCTGCCGTCCACGACGACGGGCACGACGATCTCGCTCTTGCTGTCGCCGTCGCAGGCGATGTGGCCCGGGAACGCGTCGACGTCGGGCACGAGCTGCGTCTGCAGGGTCGCGGCGGCGGCGCCGCAGACGCCGCGGCCAAAGGGATCGTCTGGCAGGCCACCTTGCCCTGGAAGGGCCCGAGGATGAGCGCGGGCTTGGAGGTGGGCGCCTTGGGGTCGAGGACGTAGAAGCCGGCCCAGTTTACGGAGGTGGTGGGCGCCGGGAGGGAGTGGTAGGCGTGCCAGAGGAGGGAGGCCGTGTTGGAGAGGTTGCTGTGTTTGGGGTTAGGTGAAGTTGATTATTGGGGGGGATGCTATGATGCTGCTGATCTTCCGATTCATGGTGAGATTTTGGGGGACTTGACGTACCAGACCTTTATCAAAGCGTTAGTTCCGTGGTTGGAAGGGAGAAGCGAAGGTGGTTTGGGGATGGGGGGAGGACAACGAACGTACCCAGTTTCTTTGCTCGTAGAACAGACCTTCCGCCTGGAGGAGGACCTGCTCATAGGCCTCCTCCTTGGTGACGCCGTTGGCGAAGTTGGATGCGTCGGCGTGGACCTGAGTCACCTCGGTGTGTCAGTAGGGCTTTTCTCGTCTTCTTTTTTTCCCTTCTTCACCGAGACGACGCACCATTATTGAGTTTGTTTGAGAGCAATTGCAGACTTGGCAAATATTGAATTGAGAAGTAAGGAAACCTTATGTTTCGAAGGGTTTATACAGAGCAAATGGATCACGAAGTGAATGAGTGGTTGTTCAACTCATCTCATCCGAAATCCGCGGTGAAAATGTGTGTTGAAATCCCACTGCCCAATCACGTCAGACCTCGGTGAGCTCGGTGAAGAGAGACCCATCCCAGGGGGGGGACGATTTGCTAAGCAGACTGCTTTCTCACACTAACACCTCAACCTACCTAGGTAAGGTGAGAGATAGTGCATGGAATGTGACGCACGGCACGGACGCCTGCGTCGCGGCAACCTTTGGGTTAGGTGTGTTTAGCCTATAGTACTTGTTTCCCCCAAACAAACCTCTTGCTTTTTCTGCTCAGAGAGTCTCCCACCGGAGAAATCTCCGCCGGCTAGTGCAAGATCGGAAATCCTGCGACAGCTCGGGTGATGGACATGACGTCCGCGCGTTAGGTGGGCAGCAGCAGAGAGAGACAAGTGAAATTGTGTGTGCTGCTTTAAACCCCGCGCCAGACCTGAGACGCGGTTATCTTTGGTGGGAGAGGCTAGCTAAAGCTAGACTTCCCGGGGACCAACACACACACACTCACCGACGAAACCCATTCCCCTTTTTGACACCATCTGCTTGCGCATGCGTGCCGTCATTACCGTGGTGATGTAGCTCATACCTCTGCACAGACAATGCGATCTGGTGGCGCCCTGACGGACGGACGGGGGGGGAGGGCGATCGATCTTCACAGACATATTTGGTGCTACTTCATCTCAGCTTTTCCCCCACATGACTTTACTCTCTCATTAAGCAAAGTAATACTGTTTTGGCTTTTTTGTACTAATTGATGAAGCGCTGTGGGACGACACGATCTATTCTCGACTTTAGAGTTGATCAAGCGTCCGCGCCCCACGATTCCTTCCGGGAGCTGATCCTAATTGCAAAAAGAATCTAGAATCTATCAAAGCTGAGAGAGACCGGACGCGCGCGAGAGAGGAAACGAAACGAAACGAAACGAAACAAAACGGAACAATGTCAGATTCGCAGGCGCCTCGCTTCTGCGCAGACTGCTTCAAGGGGACCCTCCGCGGCGACGTCGAGCCGCAGGGCACGGAGGAGACGGTCAACGGCCTGCCGACGTACGTCGCGCGCCCGGAGCCGGGCCGCGAGCCGGCCGGGGTCGTGGTCGTCATCCCGGACGTGTTTGGGTGGAAGCTGCGCAACACGAGAGCCCTCGCCGATGCATATGCGAAGAGGATCCCGGCCGTGGTGCTGCTCCCCGAGGTCATGAACGGTTAGTTTTCCTCTCTCTCATGATGGCTGGTGGAACGATTGGACTCAGGTCTGGTGTGAAGGTGAGGAGATATAGCAAGCGCTGAACATAACACAGGCTACGCAATGCCCGACTCCGTGCTCACCGTCGGCGACCGCATCGCGTCCGAGAAGTCGTGGCTATACAAGCTCTTCTACCTCTACCCCGTCGGCGCCGCCACCATGATCCGCTACTTCGTCCCCCTCCTCCTCGCGACGCGCGCCGGCGTGCTCATCCCGCGCATCGCAAACTTCCTCCGCGCCCTCCGTCTCGACCCGCCGTCTCCGCTGCCGCGCCCGTCGACGTCCACATCCGCCTCCGCGGACGGGGCGGGCGGCGAGACGTCTGCGTCCGCGGCGGCCAAGGGTCTCAAGATCGGCGTCGCGGGGTTCTGCTGGGGCGGCAAGTACGCGATCCAGCTGGCGCAGGGGACGGCCGGGCCGTTTGGCGAGGAGGGGCTGGTCGACATCGCGTACACCGCGCACCCAAGCATGGTGTCTGTGCCTGGGGACCTGGAGAAGGTGGCGTTGCCGCTGAGCATTGCCAACGGGGACGACGACATGATGATGCCGCGGGCCAAGATGGCGCTGGCGAAGGAGATTCTGGGGAAGAAGGGGGATTGCGAGGTTTGTGAGTATGCTGGGGCCAAGCATGGGTTCGCGGTGAGGGGTGATCCAAACGATGAGAGGCAGGCCGACTTGGGAATGCGGGCGGAGGATCAGGCTGTGGGGTGGTTCAGGAGGTGGTTTGGGCAGGGTCCTGAGTGAGGAACTGGTGCAGGTCTGCACGATCTGCCATTCTCGCTGGCAAAAGAGGATGAGAAAAAGCAGAAAATTGCGAATCTCAAGGAGCTTTAATTATCCTACACGCGCTTCTGATATTAGTGGTTCAGATAATGGTAGTGTTGTGTTGTGTGTGTGTGTTACCAGCAGCAAGTATCGTGTTTTTGTGGTGGCAAAATTGGTGTTTATTTGATCTTTTAAACAAGTGTTTGGTTCGGAATGATTAAAGTTAAGTCGCAGATGCCAATTGAGCGACTCTGATAGTGTCATGCTGTTGGTTTCGTCGACGGGGATGGGGCCACGCCGTTGGGCTCAGTGTCGGGTTCCAAGAGACAAGCAAATCTGCCCAGTAATGTCTTCGTCTTGAGCTCAAGAGCGCATGAGTACAATGATCGACCTGAAGCGATAAAAAGCCATCCTTTTCCATGATCTAGACGAATAAGCCAAGAGCGGCAGGAAAGCTTGGTTCGGCTCTGGCCGACCGTTCCCCGGATCCGATACGGCGGGAACTGCAGGCGAAGCGGGGCCGACGCAGGCACACCCACGCGCGCGCCGATAACCGATAAGCTTTTCCACACTACGTAGGTAATCAGTGACGAAATCAAGGCCCCGTTTTTCTTTTTCTTTCTGAATTGATTACCTAAATTTCGATATTTCAGGACAGCTTTAATTGCCCATGCTGCTCCAAGTCCACGACCACCTTACGCATACACCAAATCAGAACCCCCCACACCGCCAATGCAATGAACCACAGAACGACACTGCGCGTAATGCGCAACCCGTCAGCTTCGGCCCTTCTCTGCGGCCGCTGCTCGACCAATTCGCCCTTCCGCTCCTTGCCGATGACGACGACGCCTTACCGCCGCCTCGCGAGCTCCCTCACTTCCGAACGTAGCCCCGATGCCAGCTCGACGGCCGTCCTCAACCCCAAGCTCAACCCCATCGCCACCTCCCGCCCGGCGCCCCTCGAGCTCCCCGAACGCCAGCCCGACCAGAGCACGTTCTCCCACCTGTTCGCGCAGGCCAAGACGTACATCAACTTCTACAAGGGCGGCCTCCGCGCCGTCTTCGCGAACAGGCGGCACATCCAAGACGTCATCGCCTCCAAGAAGAAGACGGTCCAGGGCTTCCGCGAGCCCTCCGTCTTCTCCCCGGGTTTGGTCCCCAAGGGCTTCAGCCGCGCGGACTGGGTGCTCCTCTGGCGCGTGCGCCACGACATCCTCCGCGTCCCGCTCTTCGGCGTGGTGCTGCTGATCTGTGGGGAATTCACTCCGCTCATCGTCATTTTCGTCGACGGCGTGGTGCCCTACACCTGTCGTCTGCCGAGGCAGCTGGCCGCGAGCTTCGCGCAGGCCGAGGAGAGGAGGCATAAGTCGTTTGCGGACTTTGAGAGGGCCGCGCCGGAGGGCGTCGTGAAGGGCAACAACGCGAAGGCCGCCGCGCAGAAGCACGTGCTGCGCAGCCTGCACCTGCCCGGCATGATGTGGGACAAGATCGGGTTCATCCCACCCGGCATGTGGGCGTCCAAGGGGCGTCTGAGGATGGCGTTCCTGGAGGGCGACGACAGGCTGCTGCTGGGCGACGGCGGCGTGGCCGGGCTCGAGGAGCAGGAGGTCCGCATTGCGTGCACGGAGCGCGGTATTGACTGCGCCGGCCGTAGCGACGGGGACTTGAGGAAGTTGCTGGATCAGTGGCTTCGTCTCGTTAATGCGGAGGAGACCGTCGAGAGGAGGAAGCGTATGACGGTCATGTTGACCACAAAGTAAGACCCTTCTCCCCTTGATTTGTGGCCGTGATCTTTTGCTAACGAGGATGCTCTGCAGGACTGAGAAGTGGCCCAAGAACAGAGATTTTGCTCTCCCCGAATGGCACCTCTGAGCATGTTACGTCCTATGAGCATGTATGATACCAACGTCTTGCGTATTATGACATGGCCTGGCACTCCTGTGTTACACCACACATCGTGGCGAGAATGATTGCCGGGTCTGTACACTACTGTATCTTCGTCGAGGCATGAGTAGAATGGATGGGAAACACAAAAGCATATGGCAGGGCTCGGAAAACACGGAAATGGGCGCAACCGCAGATAGAACAACTCCGTTCCGGACAGACAACAGGCAACAACCCAACATCTTCCCTTTACAATTGAAGAAAGTTCTCAATGAATCTGTGCAGCTTTTTTGCAACGAGGGAAGGTACCCACTCCGTCCCAAGAAAGCAGATTGGTCCGTCGCCAAGGTCAGGTTTTTTTTTCCCTTCCGTGGAAGTCTGACATCCCACGTCGCCACATTCCAGTGTGCCAGGGAGGTGCTTTGTTTTCCCTTCCAAGTCTCCATATGTTCCCTTATCTATGGATTCGTTCCAACTCGAAGATATTTTGGTCTTTTCAAAGCCATCACTGAAATGTAGCTCAACATTGCCAAGACAGGGTTGTCTCACGTCATCCCCGGACGTCCGCTCGTGGGCTTGTGTCGTGGAGGCTTCTTGACGATATAAGGCTGTGGGATCCCCTTGACGGCGTGAGTGTTTTTTCGGAGCCTCTCTTTGACTTGCCGTGGCCTTCACAGACGGAGTGATATGCGAGTCTTCTCTGGTACGAAATCACCAACGTCAACCATGGCATTGATCCTTCTTGTCGTCCTAGCAATCTTCCTGTTCTTCAGGTGGTACTGGAAACCAATCACAATACCGACAGCTACAAGACATTATGGCTCTTTTCCCCTTCCAGTGGATGCCCAGCGTCGCCAACACAGGCCTGCCTACTCCGATCGCAAACTGCACGCACAGTTCGGCAATATGTTTACGATCGCCGAGTCGTTCAAGACGAAGTTTATTTCACCAGACCGCGACCTCAACAAGGTCCATTCAAACACGCCCGAGACACTGTCATCGTTGACACGCGGAGTGGTGAGAGTTACCCCTGAAAGCCACCTCAACCTGCTGGTGGGTGGTAGTGAGACATTTCTGGAATGCACCCTGACATGTATCGAATTCTTCACACAGGGAATATACCTCAACAAGATCATTGACGAAGAATACATCCAAAACATTGATTGCCTAATCGGGTCTCTGGGCCGGTTCATCAGCCGTGCGCCGGCGCAGGAACACACCGCCGCTTGCGCTGTCGAAGAGACGCACCGATGCGCGCTGGAGTGGACGACCAAGGTCGACGTGGATCTCTTCGCCAGCGTGTCCGAGCTGACGCACAAGGCCGCCGTGCGGATCCTCCTCGGCGACGACTTCTACCAGTCGAGCGACGAGCTTCGCACGCTTCTGCGCGCCGTCGAGGAGGAGGCCGGCGAGCCGTGGGCCTCCGTCCTGCCCGACTGGCTGCCCCACCCGGCCGTGCGACGACTGCGCTGGGCACGGGAGCGCGTCGCCGACATCTTCACGGAGAGGCTGATGCGCAGGGATGCTGTCGCCGTCGCCGGCGGGCCCATCGAGGCCGACAGACAGGACTACGTCACGTTCCTCCTGAACGAGGACAGCACGGCGTTGCTGAAGCATCTGTTCCCCGCGCACTACACGATCCTGATGCTGTTTTCCCAGAACGGCGTTGCTTCGACCGTGTTCTGGGTCCTCATCTCCGTAAGTTAGCAAACGTGCCGTTTTGTTTTCTCCGTGACAGCGCTGACAAAACGCCTTTGTGTGCAGCTCTTGAGACACCCAGATGTCATGAACGCCGTCAAGAGGAACTCCCGCAGCGCAGAAAACGACTCTTCCCTCCTTAAAGCCTGCATCAAAGAAACGGAGCGGTACTACGAGAACATGCGGTCCTCCTCCCGGCTGGACGACGGCGGCGGCGGCGGCGGCTGCTGCCCGGGCCCGGACTCCTGGATGCCTGGGAGGTGGCTCAACGCCGAGAACAAGCTCGTCAGCTTCGACGAGGTGTGCAGCGGCGGCGGCGGCGGCGTTGCGTCTGACGCCCAGGTCAAGCCCGCACAAGGCGACGACAAGTTGTCGGCGATAGTCGTCGAGCAGGTGCTCACAACCTTGCTTCGGTGCTACGACGTCTCGTGGGCGTCTCCTGAGCAGCCTCAGACGGTGGATTTTGAGGCGCTGGACTTCGACAGAGCTGCACCCCGAATGAAGGCAAGGCATACCATTCTTGTTCTTCGCGTCGAACATGACTAACGAAATATCTAGGATGACTTGAGAGTAAGGGTTTCGAGAAGAGTGTGGCCGGAGATGATGGGAGGATGTTAAAAGAGATCTCCTCAAAGCTAGTCCCATATGACGTGGGCTAGAAAACAACGGGATCTGAGTCAATCAAAATCTTATCAGCATGACTTCCGATTTGATTCACACGAGCATACTTCTTCTGCAATGTTTCCTCTACAGAAGTATGACTTCAATCTACCAAGCGTACAGAAAACAGTCGTGCAGACACAGAAAAGTCAGGCGATCTCTTCCATGGGGCCAGCCTCTTGAGCTCGTGATTGGTGATGTAGACATAAGGCGGAGTTCAGAGACCAGGAGGTTGGTCAAGAGGACCAATGACCACCAAATCGGGAAGCCAGAGGCTGAAGCAATTGCCAGGATGGACCTAGCGCCGTGTAAGTCAACTCACTGAACATTTGATGCTTGTAGGGAAACGCCTGCCTGTCGATCGGTGCATCTCATGGCTTGGTTAAGGTGGGTTCTCAGAGAACAGCGCATCAGAGATCCGATAACAAACACGGCATTGCTAGACAAGTAGACATCAATTTGAGATACGGTAATGTCAGCGAAGAAAGTCGAGATTACGACAATAGATGACATCGATAGGGACGATAGTAAGGAGACCACACAAGTCATCGTTTACATCACGTTTGGTTGATTTGCCTGAATTACAGATACTGTAGTGGCTATAAGACTATAATAGACATGAAGTGCGGCGATTTGCCTGTGCTGGGTGCCATTCGCGTGCTCCCTCACGCACTGTGTTCGGTTCCCCCTTCGATCATCCACCGTCTTGATCCTCGTGATATCTCATCTTTTGCAATCCCCCCCCTTCGCTAATGCCCACGAAAATAAAATCTCAAACATGGTATCTTGTGCTTTCTCCAAGTCCGAACGCCCCTTTTTTTGATACCTCCGTGTAACGCCTTGAAATGATTTGTGAATTGGTACAGTTGTGAGTGCCCCTCGATGCCCTCCCAGGATGACCTTCGGCCCTTAGCTTCTCATAACCGCCGTGGGCGGTGTCGCGATGGTGGGTGGTGTTGAAGACGTAGAACCGGTGGCCGTGCCGTAGTCTGGGGGCAGGGAACCCCGGCCAGCTCCTGCGGCACCAATGAGAGCGGTGGGGGCATGTGCTCGACGTGGGCCATCTCGAAGCTGCCGTCCCGGGTGACGGCCTGGCCGGGCTTGGCTTTCGGCTCGTAGGCAGGAGGGGCCTCGCCGAACTCGTCCAGACCCTCGTCGGGGCGGGTGGTCCACGCCCAGCGGCCGTTTCGCGATGAGCGTTGACCTCCAGCTCTTTGACGGTTTGCTTCGAGGTCGCGACGGGGCCACGGGCGTTGCAGGCCAAGTCTGCGGAGACGGCGGCGGCGCTGGAACTGGATGAGAGTTGCGAGGATGCCGATGGAGAGGAAAACGATGAGAGGCGTGAGGATCCAGGTGTAGGGTGCGGAGGACAGGCCAAGGCCTTCACCGCTGCTGCCCAGAGAGCTGCTGTCCGTGGACGACATGATGTTCTGGTCGGTTTGGTGGGGTGCAGGTGCCGGTTGACCAAGAAGGAAAGAAGGAGCGAAATCGTCGGCGAACCCAGCGAAGAGTTAAAGTAGGCGTGTAAGAGGGCGCAGTGAATGACTGGCAGGGATGTGTGTTGGTGATAAGCAGCAGCCTTGTTTTGTTTGTTGGTTTGTCTGTCGGTTGGTTGGTTGGTTGGTGGTATTCTCGTTGTCAAAGGGAGAGAGACCCCTGGTGGTGCGTCGAGTTGGAGCGTAATACAAAGGCGCGGAGGGCGAAACAGGGAACGGATAGTGGCAGCGATGGTGATGCAAAAGGCAGCAACGATGGGCTTTCACGGCCTCATAGCGTGGCTCAGTTTCGCGGGTTCGCTAGTGTCGTCTGGATTCCCGTAGCACTAATAGCTTGGGTGGATCGGAAAGAAGGACAGCCGAAGGAGACGGTGAAGACGGGTTGTTGGTGTTTCTCTTGGTAAGAGTAGGTTTGGGGACGACGGGCGTTTGGTGGTTTGGTGAGCAAGGGAAAGGCTTGCTACCTTAGAGTGTTGCCGCTCGTGCCTGCCCGGTGAGGTGGGTGGGTTATGCAGGCCCCAATAATTCCTTGATTGCAGTTCGCGTGGGTGCAGATCTCGAGGTCGACTGGGTTGGTGTTTGACGTAGCAGGGAGACGGACTAAACGAGGGACGTCGCAAAAAAGGAAGGAAACGAGAGAGAGGGAGCGGACCAAGAAGAAAGAGCGAGAGTCTTGGGGAAGCGGGAAATGGTGGCGGGGGAGATATTGGATATTTGGCAGCGAATGCCAAACAATAGCGGAGGTCTTGAAAGTGAAAGTGGATTTGAGACGTGAATTCCAACGGCAGGGGCAGGAAGGAAGCAACCGAGACCAGGCCAGGTTGTTGTTACGGATACTGCTGAATTGAACAAGCTTGGACGGGCTATCCAAGGGAGCTAGGCCGGATATCGTCAGACTCTTGAGGGTTGATTCGATGCATTCGTATTCCAAACTCTCGGAGACGAGGAAGGCCACTATTAATTAGTAGCGCGGGCGTGGACGTGGACGTGTCTGGTTTCTAGGGCGCCGGTGGCATGGCTGACGGCTTTGGGCTGTGCGTCCGTCGTGCGTGCGAGTGCGGCTGTCTTTCGTATGCCGTGTGCGATTGCGATAGGATTGCGAAAGGAAGGGAAGCAGGCAGGGCAGGGCAAAGCTGAAAAGGGCACAGCCGAGGGTCGAAGATGGGATTAGTTGGTAGGTATGCAAGAGATGAGAGATGATGCAGCACGGTCAACGGCTCGCAGGAAGAGAAAAGCTTGGAGCGATTTATCCCGTGCCTGCGTACTATTCCCACGAATACAACTTCCGCAGCAGATCGGTGTTGCATTTGATCTTCTTCACCTTAGCTGGCAAGGTAAGGTAGGTTGGATAAGTCCTGGCATCGCAAATGACCCCCGTCGGCTGGTTGCCAATCTGGGTGCCAATCGTCAGGGACCGGGCTTGGCTTTTTTGGAGTCGCACGTCATGGGTTGCGCTAGCCGTGTCGTGTTTAGCAGCAACGTCCGCTGAAGGGATGAACCGGTCCACTAGAGGCTGCAAATCACGTTCCTGCGACATGTCAAATACCACTGGACCCCAACTTTTGCTCTGGTGCTCTGCCGTGTGTCTGCTGACGCATCGCACCCGCACTCTCTCGGCTTAGCACCGCAATCTATCGACGACTGCACATCGCGGCTGTTTCAGGGACCCTCGCTTCGATTCACACTGACCGAGTACAGATTGTCAAACAGACTTATGAATTAAACCATTGCAAATTCTTTCATTGTGGCATTCTCTGCTACCTTACTTCGTATACGCAGCATAATACGCCCGCTGCGAATCGCACTCGCACGTCGCAACTCGGGGGAACCCACTCACGATGTCCTGTCTGCGCACAACGAGAAGCTTCACAAACGTCCCTCGGCATCCGCGCATCTCGGAAATCTACGCACAATGTCGAGTGAATTTCCGAGGGCGATCGACCTCGTCAAAAGAAAACTTGACACACGTCTAATCACACTCAACAAACCTTGTTCCACTTCTTGGCGGCCGTTGGCACACATGATCAAATTGAAATGTCCCCAAAAAGTCCCGACGCGACTCGCAGCTGTCCTCGTCAAGACTCAAAAGTGTGCCGTCGGCATCTCCAGGCGCACTCTCACCGGCGAGCAATATCGAAGAAATTGGCCAAAGGACAGCCGCAGAGAGCGACGGCAATCAATCACTGAAAGTGGACGAGGCGACAAAGTGGAGGTGGGAACCGCACGGAGGGCCCGTCCACAGCATCCCTGACGATCCAACCATCCACATCCCATGTTTGCGATGTGGGGGCCACAACTTTCATCCATCAACCTGCAGCAGCCCAATGCAATCATCTTGTGAACAGCTACGAATACTGAACAGAAAAGAATGCCTGTCACTGGCTGCATTTCCCCAGTGTCATGTCAGGGATCTCGCAAATTGGCCCTTGCGCCAGGATCCAAATCTCCCCCCCCCCCCCCCCCCCCCCCGTTGGAAAGTTTGTGTCGCACCTCTGAGTGGCTGGCCTGCCTGCTGTGTGGTCGAAGCCCCCCCCCGGGGCCCCTGCACTCACACCAGTGACCACACTGAGCGATTGAGGTCAGCTTCCCTGCCTAAGGCCCCACCCCAGTCTTGAAGCTTCCAAATTGTTTTGTCGACGATCCAATTCCACCCACGTCAACCCATCGGCCACGTTTGCGACACAAGCTCACCAGCGGCTCAGAAACAACCCGGCACGCGGCCGCCGCCATAGACAAACAACAGCGACAGTCTTACCTTGACTCCAGCCCCGTCGCTTCCCGTCAAACTCTACGCGAGAATCCGCCCTGTAGCCGTACCGACGCCTGCAACTCTATCCGTAAACACTTGGAATCATCCGTCTCGCAATCCACCCGCCATGCCTCGCGCCATCCGAGGTAAGCACCATATCGCCTGCCGCAGCCTTCCACGAGGCATCCGTATCCCACTTGGCTGACATCTCGGCTTTTACAGGAGTGCTTATCGAGTGCGACCCCTCCATCAAGTCCATCATCGTCAACATCGACGCCGCGAACCATGATTACATCATCGAGGACCTCGACGACCAGCACGTCGTCGTCAAGGAGAATATGGTCGCCGCGCTAAAGAGACAGCTCGACGATGTAGGTTCCACCATAGACGAGCAATCCCCCACTTTACGATGCACATTGCTGCACATTAACGCTTACTTGAGACAACCTGCTGACGACTTGCCTACAGAAATTGAAGGAGACGCAACAGCCTGACGAAAGTTCAGACTCTGATTGAGCAACTGCCGATAGGTCCGATCGCTTGTGCACACGAGTTGGTTATATTATATCTTTCCCGAGATCCTCGTACTCTCTATATCTGCCTTCGTCGTTGTGTCGTACCGTCATGTGACCGTGGCTGTGTCAACGACCGCCATGACCCTCTATACGACGACGCCAACCTGGCACGGAGGCGTGACGACACTCTATAATACATCAGGGTGGGATGAAACCCCCTCAACATAGCGACTGTGCCTCTCCAAAGGCAGCCAGTGTCCCAGCGTTCTAGCAAGCATGCCACACGAATCTACGTTGTGTTGAATAATCCGGGTTGTTACGGTGGATTTTAGCAATTGCAAAGATCGCAGGTGTGTTCTAGAGCTTGGCGAACGTGGGCTTGGTCTTGGTCAGTCCGGACATCATGGCAGTCTTGAAGTCACCTGATTGCAGCATGGCCGCGTTCCAGACGGTGGTGTATCGCAAACCTTGCGGCCTGGTCAGTAGACAACTCATCAAACAAGGATAGAAAACAAGACGAATATAGAAAGAAAGAGTCGAGACAGTGCTTACTCTCCGCAACCGAGTGATCCCTCGCGTGGTTCAGCAGCTCCTTGGTGCCCTGCACCGCCACCGGGCTCTTGCCGGCAATGAAGCCCGCCAGCTTCAGCCCCGCGTCGAGCGCGGCGGCCTTGTCCGCGTGCACCTGGCTGACGAAGCCTACCGCCAGCGCCTCCTCGCCGGAGAAGTCCCGGGCCGACAGGCAGACGTCCTTGACCCACGACGTGCTGCCCACGAGCTTGGGCAGGCGGCTCAGGGTGCCGAGGTCGGCCGCCAGCCCGATGTCGACCTCCTTGACGGAGAAGCGCGTGTTCCGTGCGCAGACGCGGACGTCGGCGCAGCATGAGATGTCGATTGCGATTCCGATGGAGATTCCGTGCAGGACGCAGATCACGGCTGTTGATTATGTTAGCTATACATATTTCCGTCGTCTCTTCTCATTTTGTCATGGATATGGCACCGGAAAATCGGACGGGATGGAAATAGCAGCGAATGAATGACAGGGACGTTTTCACATACGCTTCTCGCACTTTTCTACCGCGTCGATGGCGGCTTGGAACTCAACGATGTGACGGCGCATCATGGTCGCGTACCGGGACGGGTCCATATCCCCGCCGATGGCGCTGCCGAGGGTGCCCTCGCTGGCGGACTGGACGTCGAGACCAGCCGAGAAGGCGCGGTCGCCGGCGCCGGAGAGGACGACGGCGCGGACGTCGGGGTCATGGCTGAGGCGATTGAAGAGGGGGCCGAACTCGCGCCAGACGGGTTCCGAGAAGGCGTTGAGCTTCTTGGGGCGGTTGATCTCGACGTGGACGACGAAGGGGGCCGGCGTGGTGACGAGGAAGTGTTCGTAGGTGTAGTCTTTGAATGTGGCGGCGGCCATTTTTGCGGGAGGAGGGTGAGTTGAGAGTGAGGTTTGGTGGCCTGTGATGGTGTGAGATGTGTTGAGTCCCGCGGGTGAAGAGAATGCGACGTGACGCGGTGTGAAGGTTTGCGAGTATACTTGGGGCTGAGAGACTGCGAATGCGGCTCTTGGGCTGATATACGCAGGGTTTGAATCTTGATGGATTTTTGGATGACAGCTGTGGTTGCGAGTGCGATGAGGTTCGAGCTGACAACGCTGACCGAGTTGCCGAGGCATGTCGCAGGTTGTCGCCGACCGGGGCCCCGCCTGATCTGGGGTAACGTCGGTACGCCCCGGTGTGTCTTTATACAATTTGCTGCTGAAAACTCCACATCACTGCAGAGTGATCTCCTCTTTGCTCACCTTCACTCTGTGCGGTCACACAAAGGTGTTGAATTCATTTTTTGATTTTCGCCGTCAATCGTTTTGGTCGAGTGTCGGGTGATTGAGACTGCCGGCGGCTTTACGAACACACTATCAACCTCGAGTGAGGAAAGTCGAACGTCAGCTAATGCCAGCGGTTCTCAAGCTGTTCCTTATCTTGTTGGGGTTCTCAAGCAGAGAGATCAGACTGGGCGAAACCAATGCCACGGATAAGTGTCCTCACTGCATATTTTCAGTCCGGCGAGTGAATACAGAGTCATCATTTGGGGCTTTGTTCCGAAGGACCAAGCCTCACTTACCTTCGGATTATGGTCATCTACCGACGCTTGTGGGCATAGAAGTCAAAGGATGGCGAAGAATCGAAGACCATCCTCATGAGAAGGAGACTTTCGATTATTTATTGAATATGTTTATTCTTCATATTTGGTTCAGTATGCGCAACATGTGGAACATGCGCTTGTCCTGCTACGATGCTCCTCTCGATATGATGAGTCGGGCCCCTTTCCCCTCACTCAGGGGCAATAACTATGAGTCACACGCCGGCGTCACGATACAAATGACTGTCTGCCGAAGCCCATCTTCAATGGAAAGCACCCGTATAACTTGTTTTCGGAAAGGGGCAAGCTGGTTGGGGGGTTTTCCGACGGAATAGTGTGGCTCCCTTCTTTAGCACAGCAAGGCCGTGGCTTCCCAAGCCGATTGTGCTGCAGCCTGCACCTTCTTCAAGTAGAGCCAAAATATCGTCGGCCCTTCCAAATTGTTGGTCAGCACACCGAAGTACATGTCTTGATGGTCAGAGGGCAGGAGCGCGTTGGTTGGAAGCTTCGGCAGATGTTATCATTGCGGTAGAAGGAGCAGAGAAAGCAAGAGCGATTGCCTTGCGGGAACGGTGCTCGATAGTCCTAAGGGGGGTCTTCTTGTTCGCGTGCCGTTACATGAGAATTCTTGATTGTCAACTTCCCCAACAACATCTCTCCGACCTCCTCGATTCCTCAACCCCGGACCATTTCCCCCTACTGCCAAGACCTCCTATATCCCTCCTGCCGGTATCTCTATCAGGACCACATTAGTTCAATCGTTGATGCGTTTTTATTCCTAATTTCTATGCGCAAGGCCGAAAGGACTCGGTCCCTCACTCCTCCCACAGAGGTTCAGCGTCTGACCGACCCAAGCACTTTGGCCTACAAGGAATCTGTTCTTCGACGTTACAGCTCTGCCGAAAGGTTGGGTAAAAAGACACGGAACCAATCGTCTAGCTCGACTCCCACGTCCTTCTTCAAATTCTGTTGCACGCCGCAGGCCGAATTGGCCCTGAAGCCGCAGCCTGTCGAGAAGAAGCCGGCGATGTTGTCAAACTTCTTCCACCCCACCAAGACGGCTGACCTCCACCCATCTCCCGAAGCAACTGGCGACTTTGACAACACCCCTTCCCCTAGTCTTCGCCCTTCTATGGCAGACATGTCTCTGAAAAAGCCGGAGCAAGACGTCGATTCCGTTTCGTCTGCCCGGAGCGGTGTTTTCCGCCATGCCCTCCTCAAAACTGCCTCTGGACGCCCAATGGTCATTGACCGGGACTTGCCTGCACCTCCCGTCTTGAGCCAGCAAATCAACCAAGACGAGCCATTCGAGAAGGTTGTCAAGGAAAAGACGCCCGAGGAGAAGGGGTACGAGCATAAAGCTACAGCATCACTTCCCTCCAGGAACTACTCTCGGGAGAGCACCCCGTCCGACCAACATGCAGCATCTTCAACTGAGTCGGATTCCTCACATCCCAGAGAAAGGATTTGCGTTGATCCCGAGCTCCATCCCGATGAATCGCACATCAAAGCCCATCACCGAGGTCTTTTGAAGGGTGCTGACTTTTGCGACACTGGAGTGCCTGGTCAGCCTGTGGCTCAGCTTCCCGAAGATGAAGATGAAGATGACGACGAATCAGATCCATCCAAGGAGTCGGAGCCACAGGTGATTCTTGCGCGTGTCAAACGCGCCATGACGGGTGACGACAATTGTCTCTCAACTGTCGAAATTACACTTCCTCCCAAAGTGGAAGGCCACAGTCGTGCTACGAAAGTTCGGCCGGCCTTCAACACACCCACCTTCCACTATCCAGTCGGCCCTGCAAACCCAGGCAATCCTGTCAGTGCCATCAGCCAACAGGCTTCGCTGGGTGTTTCCGAGGTGCGGCCGTTCGACTCGTCAAAGGAGCACCAGGAATCCAAGATCGGCGTCATTGGATCACCCATATCGGATTAGGATTACGTTCAAGGAGGGCATACGAACATTCCCGTCTCGAAAGTTCGTTCAGTTGCCCAACCTCCTTTGTTGAACCGAACCCCAGGGCACCCAAAGACCTCAAAAGTACAGCCGTATACTGATCTCCCGCATGATGACCAGCAAGAAAAGTACTTTGCCGATGGATCTGACGCTTCTGCTGATGATGAACCTCCGAAAAGCGACAAGTCCCAAGCCCAGAGTGCCTCACGTTCCAGGGCCGGGACTCTTGACTACAAAAGAACCGCTCAGTGGATTCGCGACCTCTTAAAGAACCCAGAGCGGCCTACAAGACTGACGGAGCTGCCTTCCAGGTCTCAGCGGTCATCTTACATTCGACTGGAAGACTCACCGGGACCCAGTCCAATCTCCCGCAAACTTACTCGCAAGTCTACACTGCCACCTTCAAAGGTTGAGGCAGGCCTTTTCCAAAGAACTTTTGGAGAGCTGGAACGGCTTTTGCATGAAGCATTGACTTTGGCGTCGCAAGTCGCTGACCGCGAAGAGGAAAGGTCCCCGTACTCAGGACAATCTCCGCGTAATCTCTCGGACGACATGGAGCCACAGACAAGGCCTCGACGCCGCAGCCATGAGTTCTCGGACGTTGACCTGGACGACAACAATCAGGAGACTCATTCGCTGGCCAAACGTGCAGCCACGTACCCAAATATCGATACGCGGGCTCGAGAGCTCGTCGACGACCTGTACAAAAACATCTCTCTCACCCCACAGTCAGTTGTTTTCGAGGAGGCTCTCGAAGCTCACAGAGCCAAAAAGAATAAACGCCGAAAGAGTCGTCTACGCCAAGCTGCGGCTGTACCAGAGCGGGTATCGAGTCGAAAGAAAAGCCAGAAGAGCATAAAACGAACAGACTCGCAGCGAGTTGCAAGATTGCGCGAACATTCAGACGTGTGTAGCATGGATGGGTCAGATGACTCCTCCTTTGTTGATTTTTCAGTCCAGCCCGAGACTCGGAACAGGAGTGGAGGACCATCTCGTCCAAGAGCCAGTGCCAAGCATGTTCCGTTCAAGTCTCACAACACTGGCGGCGAGGCGAACTTCCCAGAGCGAGACATTGCCGGCCGCCAGTTACATAATCCTCGTGGTATCAGTCTCCGCGGCAAGTCACACGTCAGTCTACGTGGCGTTCAGGCCTTCAACTTGCCCAAGTCGAAGCGTCGTCAACCTATTGCTCGAGACTGGTCCCCTATCCGCAAGAGGGCCGTTGCAACAGTTGCGTGCATCAGCACCGCGCTCATCGGAGTGCTGCTTGGAATCTACGCTGGCTTGGTTCCGTCGCTTCAATACTACATTTGGGACTCAGGCCATACTATCCTCAATGGCAATGTTGGTTGTTTTCTCGGCATGGCACTTCCGACATTCTTCTGCTGGCCTCTGCCCCTTGTTCATGGAAGAAAACCATACATCACTTCCGGCTTGGTTTTATCCATGCCTCTGCTTTTCCCGCAGGCTGTGGCCGTGTACGCCCAAAGGTTTGAGAATCTCACCGGATAGAGAACGGTGTTGCTGGCGCCTCGGTGCGTCATGGGAATGTGCCTTGGTTTTGCAAGCATGAACTTTCACTCCATATTGACGGACCTCTTCGGTGCGTCTCTCATGAGCAGCAACCCTCATCAGGAAGTTGTGGACGATTACGACGCAAGAAGACACGGCGGTGGTATGGGAGTTTGGCTCGGTATCTGGACATGGTGTTTCATTGCCTCTCTCGGCTTTGGATTTTGGATTGGCGCCTGGGTCATTGATGATCAACCACCGGCTTGGGGCTTCTATCTCAGCGTAATCCTCATCGCTGTCGTATTGTTGCTGAACACCCTATGTCCTGAAGTCCGCCGATCCGCATTTCGACGATCTGTTGTGGAAGTGAGAACAGGTACCGATGTCTCTCGAAGACTCGCACGAGGCGAAGTCATGATGCATCGTGTCAAAGATGGTCCAAAATGGTGGGGCCAGGAGATGTATCATGGAATCGCTCTTTCTCTCGAGATGCTTCGTCAACCGGGTTTCGCCGTCATCGCAGTTTACTCTGGCTGGATTTACGCACAAGTTGTTCTCATCATCGTTCTACTGGGCTCGTTGTCTTCAAGATTCTACAAAATGCGGTCGCCCTACGTCGGACTGATGGTGGCTGCCTTGGCTTTCGGTGCCGTCGCAGCTATTCCGTTCCAAAAGGCCAGCTACTTCTCAAGAGCAAGACATACTCAAGTCAACACCAGCCGCATGACATTCGACAAACAAATTACGTGGACCTCGCATCTGCTCCGCCGGACCGTCTTCACCATTGGTCTTCCACTGGCAGGCATTGTTTACGCCGGAGTATCAGGGGGACCTCCTCTTCATCCAAGTGCACCAGCTACTCTCGCGGCTGTCATTGGATTTCTATCATGTCTGGCAATATCAGAATGCAACGGAATCATCATGGAAACCTTCGATACTTCAGACCTGCAACCTGGCATGACTGGTCGGCCGCGCGGCAACTCAGACACTCAAAGGAAGAAGAATTACTCTGCCTTTCCACGTGTCACGGCTGGGTTTGCCATCTGTCACACTTTTGGCTTCGTATTTGCCGCTGGAGCCACTGGACTCGGCAGCATGGCTCAAAGAACCCTTGGCAGAGGGTATCCACTGGCGTTGTTGCTGGAATATTGTTGATTTTGACAGTACTCCTATTCCTCGTCCTCCTTCGCTTCAAAGAAGTCACAATCATTCCCGAGTCCAAGACGGAGGAGATGGACAGGTGGACTACCGCCCGTAAAGAGTCTCTCAAGCGTCGGGAGTCTGTACCCGAAGAGCAGATCGATGAGAAAGCTCTGTTCGCAGAAGAAGAGCCGTGGCGGCCTTTTATCGTGGGCAACCCAACAAGCAAAAGTCGCCGAGTCAATGTTCTCGAGCTTGGAGGCATGTCTCGCTTCACGGAGATCAGAAAAGAAACAGGCTTATTGACGCCAGCGCACATCTCAACAGGGCAGCTTTAGATGCTGGCTTGGATGCACTCGACGACCAACTCAGCGACATCGTGAGCGACATTGTGAACGATGCCAAGGACATACTCAGGAGGAGTAGCCAGCGCAGCCAACAAAGCCGGCGCTCGCGGCACCACCACAGAAGTACGAACAGCAACAGTGGCAGTCAATCATCAATCGAGATGGAGATCATTGATGGGAGACTCGACCCTAGTAAACGTCACCTTCGAGTGCCTGATGACGTTTACAGTGAGCGAGAATGTCTCCGAGGCCAATCGGTGGAAGAGGAAGACGAGAGCTTGCTTGGAGTGAAGCGTGACGCGGATCATCGAGTGGACGAAGGACACAATTTGAGACATGGAAGACGCGACAGAAGAGGCCGCAACAAACGAGACTGAAAGGCGGGCCAACCATCACTTCAAGGCAGACTGTTGCACGAATCCTAAAGGCTCTCAAAAGACAATTGTGTTAAGGAAAGGTTGGACTTGTAGTAGAAGTAGTGTACATGACATATTGGGAAGAGTTAGAATGCCAGATCCTTTTTTCGAAACCAACTCCATGAATGCTGTGACTGCCTCCCTTCACTCTATACCCATCTCGTGTCTCTCCTCTTGCATCATATTAACGGGTTCTAAAGAGGGTAGGGAAAAAAAGATGTAGCTAGTTTTACAGACAGGTAAAGAAAAGCTGCGTGCGTGCTGGGTCTCGTAGAGAGTGGGTATAAATAGAAATCTTCGTCTTCGTAATGCATATAAAAAAGGGGGGGTGAAATTAAAGCATCGTTTTTAACCTTGTCCATCATCTTCTACTGTACGTTCAAGAACAGATCGTCGCCCCGTCTGGTGGGCGTCAGCTTGGGCTGCCACGTCGGCGTAGCAGGCAGCCCGCCGCCTCTGTTCTCGTCTCCGCCGCCCGGAATGGGGGGCGCGGGGAAGAACTCGTCGGGGGAGAAGAGCATGTCGCCTCCCGCGCCGGGACGGTAGGGTCTCCAGTTGGGGCTGTGTCTCGTGCCGCCGTTGGCGTTGTGCTGGAGGGGCGCGAGGGCGGCGGCGCGCTCTGTGCCGAGGCGCTTGGAGAGGAGGGAGGAGGTCGTCGACAGGGGGGTCGCGACGGAGGCTGCCTCCGAGGCCGGGCGGAGGGGCGCGGTGAGGGTTTGGGTTGCGATATGGTGAGGCGAGGGGGAGGCGGAAGGGCGGGCGGGGAGTGGCTGTTTAGGAGGCGGGGATTGCTGGGGCAGGTTTTGGAGGGATTGCCGCGAGGCTCGTTGTTGGAAGGACTGCCGATTTGGTTGTTGCTGCTGTTGCTGCTGCTGCTGCTGTTGTTGCTGTTGCTGCTGAGAGATGCGGCGGTGGCTTCGGGGCGGAGGTTGCGGGTGGTTCTGCTGAGGGGGGACGGGGAGCGGACGAGGGCCGTCTCCCCAGAGAGCTTTGTAGACGGATGCTGATTGCGGCTCGACGTTGGGGGGCATCTGCTGCACCTGTGCCGTTTGTGCCTGGGGGTGGGCATCGCCACGTTCAAGACGGGGGCGCTGGGTTGTAAGGGGGAGGGTAGAGGCTTCATCTGCGGAGGCCTAGAAGACTGGTCTCTCTCCGTGTCTGATGGGGGAGAGGGAGTGACGAGGCGGAGGGAGGGCGAGCCGGTGGCGATCCTGTTCGGGTCTGCGCTGGGGCGCGGCCGGGCGATGGGTTTGCGAGGAACGTCGTAGCTTGCCATGTATGGTCCGCGGGCTTGCTGCTGCTGCTGCTGCTGCTGCTGCTGCTGTTGTTGTAGCATGCCGAGCGTAGGACTTGGCTGACCCGGTGGAAGGGTGGCGAACTGTCTTGTGGGAGGGGCAAGAAGCCGGAGGTTGTTGCCCGGTTTTGAGGACGTGCGGCCTGGAATCACGGGGTAGGAGACTGGCGAGCGGCCTGTAGGGGACGCGTTTGAGGCCGGTGACTCGACGACGGGAGAGAGGCTGCTTTGCTCTAGGATTGGATCGGGATCTGTTGCCGCGGACGAGGCAATTGTCGTCACCGAGGCTTGAGAAACGTGGGAGTCATGACTGTCGGAGCGTTGTGGAGCCTTGATCTGTGGTGTGGCAGCGGTGTTTGCAGGAACCGGAACTGACGAAGCGGCTGCAGGTGGTTGCTTAGACTTGGACGAGCTGCGGCGACCGAGAGAGTTGCTTCGACGGCGAGGGGGCTCCGGGTGGGAGAAGGACATGCTCGGCACGGGGTGAGAGGCGCCGCTTGGCAGGGGAACGCCTGGTTGGAAGGCGGTGTTGGGACGGGTGGTATTTTGGGAGTAGATGCTCGAGGAGCGAGACTGGTGCGGCGGAGCAGAGAGGTTGGAAGGAACAATCTCTGCTGGAGGGAGAAGCACTGGCGCAGGAGGCATCGGCATCCGGGGAGCAGTGGGAGCGATTGGGCTCCCGGCTCCATGACCAATGCCCGCCTTCGAAGCTGTGGCTGCAAGCATGGCGGACTCTGCGTACGAGGGCTTCGAATTCGCTCCCCCATCTGCGCTTACACCCGAGGCATCAAGCTCGGCGAGCTGAGCCATATGAGTAGCGCTCTTTGGGTCGCCCAGCACCCAGTTGCCATTCTTGTCGGCAACATAGTACGTCGTAGCCGACTGGGGCGTTTTGCCGGTCGCCGCTGACGGAGGACGCCAGATATTGTTCGATCGCTGGGAGCGGGCCGATGTAACGGGTGCCGAAGTAAGTGCGCCATCCTCCTCGAACTCGGTCATCGTGCTCTCGCGGGGGAGGTTGTAGTGCGTACGCGGCGGAGCCGTGAGCTTGGCTGTCCTCTCATTCAGGATCTGGGAGTTTGTCTGCTGAGAAGAACCTTGTCGCTCCTGAGGCTGAGGAGGTGAAGAGGAATACAGGTCGATCTTGGGGATCTTAATGGACAGTACCGGCTTTGGGGATGATAGAGACGGCTTGGCGGGAAGGAGACGGGATGTCGGGCGGGCCTGTTGCTGTTGCGGCAACCTTGGCGTGCCTGTGCTCTGTGGTCTGGAGATGGCGAGGCCAATGGCCCCAGGCCACCAACTTGTACGGGCACTCGTGCGAGTACGGGCCGCTGGGGGCGGTTGAAGTGGCGGCGATGGCGATCGGGCATGGTGCAAGGGCGGAGAGATGTGGAAGATGTTCGCCGGGCCCTCTTGTGGATGGAATTCCCAGGAGTCCTTCTCGCGCACGGGAAAGAAGCCAGTCTTGGCATCTGGATAGTCTCTGCGGCGCTTGCGACGAGCAAGGCAGATTGCGAGGATCGCGATGCCCACCGCTGCCGCAATACCAACCGCTAGACCTGCCACCTGTGCCGTCCCGAGGCGCTCAGAGGAGCCTGAGTTGGATTCTTCGGCGCCGGGGACTGCAGTTGCCGAAGCAGACTGAGTCGTTGTGGTTGCTGTGGTTGCTGGTGGCGGTGGCGGTGGTGTGGTGCTGGTGCTGGCAGTGGTGCTTGTGCTAGTCGTTGTCGAGCTCGTGGTTGAAATAACAGACGTGTTCGACCTTGTAATGGTAGAGAACGATGGGCTTGGTATGGAGACAGTGCCCGTTGCTGTTATGAGCGTTGTCGGGATGGAGGTCGCTGTCTGGTGCCTCGTCGTGGAAGTGGGATAGACTACCGCGGAAGTCGACGGTGCAGGGACTATGATGATGCCGGCCCCCGTTGATGGCAGAATCAAAGTTGCAATGATGGCTGTGTGCGTAGGAGTAACGGCCCCAGGCAGGTTCGAGCACATCAAATATGCCGCGTCAATCACGGTCTCTGTTCAAAGTCAGCCATCACGTGTCTCGCACGGAGAGAGACTTCAGACTGACGAGGCGAGTCGCTCTCGCGACAAAAGCCGATGGCCTTCTCGGCGACGATACATTGAAAAGCACCCTCCCCTATCGTGAGCCCCGTGAATCCAACATTAGCGCAAAGGCATTCCAGCGTCGGCGCGCTGCCGCAGGTAGTGAGAGCGTAATTGGCGCTCAGGTGAGACCGGAAGCATTGACGAGCGCATGTGGGAATGAATCTTGTAATCTCGCTCGAGAGGTTAAAGGATGTGGCGGTGACGGTGACCGATAGAGTGAGTATGAGTGTCCATAGAAGCAAAGGCTTGAGGGCCATGGTATGGGAGAACATCTGTAGGTTTTTGGTGTCAGCGTCGTCGCGTCTTCATGAGCGCAAATGTTCAATTACCTCGCTGAAGATCCCATCCTTCATACGGTCTACCGACAACGAACTAAGTCTTTGTAGGTGTAAGTAAAGACACCAAGGTAAGAAGCATCTGTATCTTCTTGAGTGTTTCGAAAAAGGTCGAGACCCAAAGGCTTGTGAGTGGCGGGAGAAGGAAAGAAGGTAGCGAACCTGCGAAGTAGAAGAGCCTATTAAGTTATTACGAGACGGCCTGCATCTCCAGATGTAAAGTATTAGGCAAGGAAATAGAACACGACGCTGGAAGGTGTATGATCCGATAATTCCAAAAGAATAAGCTGCAGAAAGCTTCAGCCCCAAAGACGAGAAAAGAAAGAGGCTATTCCCTGCAATCGGACGAAATATGCAAAATGTAGAGACAAAGCTGAAAGGAAAAAAGCTAAAATCAGTGAAGGTGCCGTTGGGGGCTCAGCAGTGGGAATGCAACTCTTGATACATGGATGGAGACATCGTCAAGAAACAGAAAGAGAACGAGAACGAGGAAGAGATGCAAGGAAGGGGGCAGGGAAGGTGGACACTCGTGCCTCCTCCGTCATCCATATGCCCGCCTGTTCACGCCCTGTCACTCAAGAGAGTATGGCGCCGCGTTTTCGCGCTTCCCTTCGTCTGACTTCATTCGACCACATCATAACTCGGGTTGCTGCCAGAGTGGACGATGGGCTTAGCGAGTCCAGTGTACTGCCTCACCATGCCGCCGACCTGCATCTTGCAGGGTCGGTTCCGGTTCCTGCAGTCGCGCCCACAGCGGCCCGGACGAGCTTGCCACCTCGCGAGCCGCCTTTCCAGATCTCAACGAGAATGACGAAGGGCCAGACATCTTGGGGGCCACAAGTCCCCGTTTCGGGCGTCTGCCACAGATGCTGGTTGGTTGGGGGAAATAACGCTATTTTCGGGGTCCCCTCATCGCAGCGACCCGGATACAAATTCTATGGGCAGTGTGGCGGTTTGGACCTGAGTGTAACCCATCCCGCATGCCAACATCCCAGGCGTTGGAAGGTTGGGTATCCAATGGGTTCGCAGTAGCGGCCAAATGCATGCACAACGAGTGGCTGAGGGCCTCCCTGGCTGCCCACCCCAAATTTAGCCGCCGTTGTTTGTTAAGCGCGGAGGTCGAACAAGATGCGCATGGCGAACCGCCCAAAGGCCCGGCGCCAAAAAGGCGACCGCATCACGTGATGTAGATCAGAGGACCAGGGGCCAATGAACGGTCAACTCGAGCCGAGAATCGGTGTTGAGCGTCAGGCCCAGCCGCTGGCCAGTTGTTTCTAGACTCCTTTTCCATCCTGCGACTGTCTCCTTTGTTTCGAAGTCGCTGACCATGAGATTTCACGGATGTGATTGACTATGCTCGCTCTGCAGTCTTCAAACGATAGTAACTCTTCATGCGCCGCTGGCGAGTGCTGAGGCGGGGGACTGGGGGTCATCGCCGAGCTTGACACGCTTCTCCAACGCAGGCAGCCGCCTGAGGCGTGTGTGCTACATCTCGTCTTTCGAAGTCACATATAGACCCCAATCTCCGCTCGGCGCCGTATTCCTCTTACCTTTAGCTTTTCCGCTTCTTATCGTGGGGTTTCATCTGAGCTGAACGCTTCCGTGGAGCTGCTGCAAGTTAGTGCCCCCAAAGTAACCTACCTAGGTACCCAACACCGACTGTTCCGAGTCGATGCAGTGGAAACCGGGTCGCGTAGGATTCCGGCAACAACGTAGACCGAGTCTTGCAAGTTGAGCCGGGCGAAACTGACCTGGTGCGATTAGTCAATCCAAAGTGGCGTGCAGACGAGCTATTTGTGTTCAGACTTTTCCATTGTTTTCCGTTGATGGTATCTTAATATCGTTGCCTCGTTCCAAAGCCTCGAGGCCTTCGTGCAAATCCATGTCGCATCCGATTGTAGCAACTCTGTGAAGTGGCCTTACATGGCCAAAGCTTGGCTGCCAATCCGTCTCTCCGCCAATATTGTCACGCCCATTTTCTCATTCACACCCAAATCGCCCGTCTGTCAAAGCTAGTACTACTTCTTGGCATCGGTGGCACTCGGGGCAAAAGCAGCCTTAGCTCTGTTGGACTTGATGACTCTCTGGACCTCGTCCTCCGTTTGGTCCCAGTCATCGGCGTCCAGCTGAACAAGGTCGATCTGGTACAAGTCGGCGATGCTCTTGAGAGCGTAGAAGCTCTTCTTGTCGTAGACGAAGCTGATGCTGACACCGATACGTCCGAAACGACCAGTACGGCCGATACGGTGCAGGTAGGTCTCGGGGTCAGGCTCGGAGTCACCGCGTCCCTTCATGGGAATGTCGTAGTTGATAACCATGGACACACTGGACACGTCGATACCACGCGCCAGAACGTTCGTGGTGAGAAGAACCTTGGATACACCAGTCCTGAACTCCTCCAGCAAGCGATCACGCTCGGGACCATCCTTGGCGCCGTGGAGGGCCGACACGCGATGTCCATCGGCCTCCATTCTGCGCTTGATCTCATCGGCACTCTCACGAGTCTAAGACAGGTTTAGTTGGCTCGTCCTTTACAAAACATTGTGAGAGGAAACATACCCTGACAAAGATAACGGAAGATCCGATGGTCATGAGACCATAGAGCTTCACAAGGTACTCGTACTTATCCTGCTCACTAGGACAGTCAATGTACATCTGAGAGATGCCCTTGACGGTAAGCTCGGTGTGCTTCAGACGGATCTGATCAGCCTTGGGCGCAAACTTCTCGGCAAAGCCCATAACCTTGTCCGGGAAGGTGGCAGAGAACAGGAGGATCTGAATGTCGCGGGGGAGCATGCTGAAGAATCGTTAGTTTATGCATGACTGTAGGCGGGGGAGCACCCTACTTCTTGACGCGCAGGCACTGCTCGCCGAGACCTTGCTGGTCAAGCATGTTGTCAGCCTCGTCAATAACGAGAAGCCTCAACTGAGAGATGTCCAGCTGACGTCTGCGGATGATGTCCATGACAGTGCCAGGCGTTCCGACAATGACGTTGGCGCGAACGGCGGCGTTACGCTCCAGGGCGCCAGGAAGAGCAGCGGCGACCCTAAGACCCTCGCAGAACTGTCCGATGCTGCCGACGACTCCCTCGATCTGACGGGCAAGCTCACGACTAGGCGCGAGAATCAAGGCTTGAGGCTGCTCGGGCTTGGTGTAATCGACTCGCGACAGGGTGGTAACGACGAACGCAGCGGTCTTGCCGGTTCCGGATTGCGACTGTGCAATCATGTTACGGGGAGGGTTCGTGAGCATGAGAGGGAGAGCCTTCTCCTGGATCTTGGAAGGCTTCTGGTAGTTCAGAGCAAGCAGACCACGGTGAATTGGCTCGGGACTGTGCAACACACTGTCAGCATCAGGAACAAACAACTCGAGGAGGATTACACACAGTCCCATGTCGGCGAAGGTTTTAACTGAGTATAGGGTGCTGTTCGTGTCGGACTGGAGGTCACCCAGCTTGACATCGACATCGTAGGTGTTCTCGACAAGGCCAGAGCCACCGAGAGGCTCAACGGTGCCATCGAGCTGGCCCTCTGCAGGCTTGCTCTCCGCAGGGGCGGCGGCCTCAGCAGGAGCGTCGGCAGGAGCATCGGCAGGGGGCTCGGTGATGCGACTCGCAAGGTCGGCCATGGTGATGGAGATGCGCGCGTACTTCGGGAGGAGAATCTGCAAGCAATCGTTCAGAGATCGCCAAGCTGGAGAGCTGCGAGGCGTCGGGAGCTTACTGGTGAGGTCGGAAGGAAGAAGCGGTATGTTCGCCCGTCTGTACCCGCGGCGAAAAGAAGTTAGTTATTGGCAGAAGCGCGCGGGAGTAGCTTGCTGAAATTGCGGAATGCGAATGGGGATGAAATGGAAGGCTTACTTACATGCGCGCAAGGTTCTTTCACTTTGTGTTGAGGGAAAGAACAAAAGGGACAGCTCGTGACTTTTTTTTTTTTTTCGCTTTGTTTGGCGGCGAATGGAAAGCTCCAGGAGATCGAATTTCTAGGGAAGCTACGTCGTTGGTCTCTCCTGCCTGTGCCTGGGACGCAACCTGGAGACAATACCTACGGTACCTAGGCCAATGGCGGGGCTACCGCGGGGCACTTTCAAGCCTGAATATTCAGGAATTTATCAATTAGCTGCCAAGAGCTTCACAAGACCAAGTAAGGCACTACTTTGGGTGATGTTTCGATCAATCTTCCATCTCAGAGTAGACCATCAAGAAGACCTATGCAAATCTCGGCACCTCTCTCGAAAACCTAGTCGTCCGATTTTGGCCAACCCATGTGCTCTGCAGAGACGTGACAAGCACATGTCTTCCACCACTTCTCGTGTCACTAGGTGTTGGGAGGCTGAGGTGCAAGGCACACTCAGCCAACCTACTTGCGTAGTAAGGTAAGTACATTGCCTTACCTAATAAGAGGTCCTTAAGCTGAAGTTCGTTTAGGAATGGATAAGTTGAGCTGATGAAGGACCTGCACCGTGCTACTCCGCTAGAAGGTTCCACGTGACAGATGCCAATCCATAGTTTCCGCGGATAACGAGTCGCGATGCAATGGCCAAGCGGCATCGTGGCAATGGAGCTCCCTTGTTCGGGTGCCATCTGTTTCATTGCGACCCGACGTCATTCATGCAAGCCATAGCCATATCCGTTATGCTGAAGAGTGCAAACAACAGCAGAAGGGAGTTATTCAAGCTCCGGCACGTGTGGCATAACCCCTCAGTAAGGTTGACTCTGGAGAACATAGGTAGAAGCCAACCTGAGACCCCTGCCTCCACGCTCAGGAGTCAGGCCTCAACGCTCAACGGCACCAATGGGTGGAGTTCCAGTGGCTGGCGGCCATTCCGCCACCCCACCACAGGCCTCTTCAGCGCGCACCTAGTGCACCGAGCAGCCGGAGAAACGCGCCAGTGAAGCAGCTCAGGTTCCAGTCTGCCTGAGAGGGAGCTGACGACGTCTCCGTCCGATGTCATGCCCCAGGTTCCGACTTCCAGGGGAGCCCACCCAGCGTACCTAAGGAGGCAGGTAAGGTGGTGGGTGAGGTACCTTCCAGCCCAGTCCTGCCCACCCAGGCACATGAGGTACCCTACCTGAACCTGGTGGGCTGAGGCTAAGGTACTTACCACTTACCTGACGAGACCTTTGCAACCTCTGCGACCTCTGCTGGCGTTCTTTGTCGCTTGGTGATGATCACGGCCTTTGCGACTATCCATCTCACACTCCAAGCCGCTCGCATTGCTCGACTATTGACATTGTACATACCCTTCGGGCGTCCTGCGCCTCGTGCTAGCATTCATCAACGGTTTCTGCCCAGTTTTCACCCAGTTTTAGCCGTTTCGGCGGGGAATACCTTATACTGTGATCCCCCCACTGCTCTTCTCTCTTCCTCGGGCCGCCGTCCGCATTGGCAGGCTGTCCTCTTTCCACCAGCCCTCGCTCCTTCGGAGGAATCCATCACGAGTCCTCTCTTGCTTCCGCCAACCCCCTTCCCCTCCCGACGGTCGCGACATTCGAATTGATCTGATCCGCCGTTCCTCATCCTTTGCATGCGGTTTCAACAACATATCCTACGACAATGGCCGAGGTAGACGCCGCGCCGACGTTCGGCGCTGAGCTGAAGGTCTGTATTGCGCGCTGCGCCCCTCGGTTGCCCCTCAAACCGCTGACATGTCCTCTAGGATGGCTTCAAGCCCGCCAACGCCTGGGTCACCCACGGCATAGCATGGCTCGACGAGATACAACAGTTTTACCGCGAAAGGAGTGCGATCGAGAAGGAATATGCTGCCAAACTCAACGCCCTGGCCAAGAAGTACTTTGAGAAGAAGAACAAGAAGTCGGCACCTCTAAGCGTTGGCGACACGCCGGCCATGACCCCCGGCTCTCTTGAGAGCGCCTCTCTGACGACCTGGTCTACCCAACTCACCACCCTGGAATCCCGAGCAGAAGAACACGACCGATACGCTAATAACCTCCTGTCGCAAGTGGCCGAGCCGCTCAAGTTTCTGGGTGGCCGCTTCGAAGAGCTGCGCAAGCGCCATGCCGAATATGCCGGCAAGTTGGAACACGAAAGGGACTCCCAGTATGCCGACTTGCGCAAGACGAAAGCCAAATATGATTCTGCTTGCCAAGAGGTGGAAAGCAAGCGCAAAAAATCAGAGTCTGCCTTTGACAAGGCCAAAGCGCAAAGTGCGTATCAGCAGCAAATCTTCGACATGAGCAATGTCAAGAACACCTACTTGATCGCAATCAACGTTACCAATAAGCAAAAGGAGCGCTACTACCATGAGTACGTCCCCGAGGTTATGGATAGTCTACAAGACCTCGCCGAGTTCCGTACCATCAAGTTGAATGGCCTCTGGACGGTGGCTTCGCAATTGGAGGCCGCGATGCTTGTGAGCAGCAAGGGGCTGATGGACAACTTGACCACGGAAATTTCCCGAAACCAGCCTCACCTCGATTCCATGATGTACATCCGCCACAACCTCGGTTCCTTCCAGGAGCCCCCTGACAAGGTCTTTGAGCCCAGCCCAGTGTGGCACGACGACGATAACATGGTTGTCGACGAGACAGCCAAGGTGTACCTGCGCAATGTTTTGGGCAAATCCAAGGCGCAACTAGGAGACCTGCGCAGAGAAGTTGACAAGAAGAGGCGCGAAGTCGAAGGTATCAAGCGCGTAAAGCAACGCATTAGGGAGGGCACCGAGAAGAAGGACGAGGTCTTGGTGGTCACGCAACTCTTCCTTCTGCAGGAGGATCTCCATGCGGGGGATAGAAAGAGGGTGACCGCGGAAGTCGAGACCTCGACCATCACATCGGCTGTCGGCGACGTTACGCTTGGCGCAAAGAACCACAACTTCAAGGCACAGACATTCAAGATCCCGACGAACTGCGATCTCTGCGGCGAGAGGATATGGGGTTTGTCTGCGAAGGGATTCGACTGCAGAGACTGCGGATACACCTGCCACAACAAGTGCGAGATGAAGGTCCCTGCAGACTGCCCAGGAGAGCAATCGAAGGACGAACGCAAGAAGCTCAAGGCCGAACGACAAGAAGCTGCCAACGCTCTGTTGAAGCCTAGCGCGTCTTCGCCGACGAATGCATCAGATTCGCCAACGTTGACCCGCTCGAACACGATGAACTCACTAAGTTCAGGATATGCGCAGAGTGCTCGTCGGTCAATAGCAGGTCCAGCCTCGCCAATAGACGAGGCACCCCCTGAACCGGCGACCCCTCGCCCGCCAGCTCCTGCATCAACCATCAGCTCCAGCGCGGCAAGGAAGAGAGTGATGGCCCCGCCGCCCGCCGCGTATATCAGCGAGCTCCCCGGAAGCGCACCAACAAACGGGTCCTCCGAGCAACAGAAGGGCAAGATGCTATACACATTCGAGGCTAGTGGGGACGGAGAGGTTTCTGTTGTGGAGGGTCGCGATGTGACGATGCTGGAACCGGATGGTAAGTTTCACTTCGTTTCGACCTGGCAACACCAGCTGACATTTTCACAGATGGTACCGGTTGGACCAAGGTTCGCGCTGGCTACAAGGAAGGCATCGTGCCTTCGAGCTATATCGATTGGGCGCCAGCGTCGCCCGTGGTCGCTCAGAATACCGGGGCTTCTGCACGACCCGATTCGACATACTCCAATTCGGGCTCTTCGATAGGAACGGCGGCCAAGAAGAAGGGTCCCGCGGTGGCACCGAAACGCGGGGCGAAGAAGCTCAAGTACGTGGAGGCGTTGTACGAGTACACGGCGCAGAGCGATCAAGAGCACAGCATGGCAGAGGGCGAGAGATTCGTGCTCATCAAGGCCGACCCCGGCGACGGGTGGGCTGAAGTCGAAAAGGGCGGCGTGACGAAGAGCGTGCCCGCGAGTTACGTCCAGGCGGTCTAGGAGCACCGCGCGAGGGAGCAGAAGAAACACACGACGCCAGGTTCTGCAGCCGCACAGTCGTCTACGACGGCAGCGAAGAACCAGGCACAGCGAAGCGCTCGTGGCACACCGGAAAGGGTTTTAGAGAAAGTCAAGGAGAATCCCCATTTCCAGGCTATAGAGGAGGAGCAGGTGACGAGCGTGCGACTGGTTAGACGAAACCAAAGTCAGAGAGAGCGACGCAAGTCAAAGCTGGAGGCGTCACAAAGAGATCGCAGTAGCATTGGTTGAGGTGCATTCATACGAGTACATATAGCAAGTTCTCGCGGGGAAGGGAAAGAAAAGATGGAGTCGTGCATCGGGTGGTGGCTTTTTTTTCCCTCTTGGAGGAGAGTTCCGGCGTAGTAAAAGAAAACAAGCAAATCATTTTCACAGTGAAGCTTTAGGGGTTTTCCCGTCTTGTGCGATCCTTCCGCTTGGCGTTCGCACGTACTTTCTTAAGAACTCTCCACTTGTGTGAGTTTTGCCATCAAGCATCAAGATGCGATGATGCATGAAAGTTTGTTTTGTTTGGAGGGGGGGGCGTTCATGTCAAGGAAATGTCAAAACCGTGGTTCCTGTCACAAAAGGAATCCCGCTGCAGGGAACTGGGCTGGAAAATCGCAGCAGTCCCGCGTTTGGATTGGATCGTGTGCCCTTTTCGGCATGGTTGCAGGGCCACGCAGGTGGGAGGATCGCGGAGATCCAGCCGGCCTTCCCGCTGCCAGCCCCGACCTGACGCCGGGCGCGACCTGACGCCGGGCGCGACCTGTGGCCGACTGACTGGCTGCTGCCAGGCATGCCAGCCCCCGCGAGGGGAGGGCGAAAGGGGGAAAAAAAAAAAAAAAGGCACACGGACGCTTTGCGGGGGAGCTGCTTCCTTGGTGGGAGGAAGAAGGTCTGGGCATCGAGAAGGATCCCGCACGAATGATTGACGATAGCCGAGAGCCGGGTACAAATCCTCAGTGTCGAAAGGATCATTCAACGTCTGAATACCGTCTTTCCAGAAGTTGTCGCCGGATGCGAAAGGTGGAAAACCAGGCGGATGAGGTGAGCAGGCCTTGCATCTCACCTCAACACAGATTCATCAACTATGCCAAGCAGCCGTAGCAAAAACCTCTGTAGGTGGTCAGCAGTCCAGGATTTTTTTTTTCCCACTGAGGTCGGGCCAAGCACTGGCCAAGCGCCAATCAGATGACGAGGCCTGGACGGATAACCCCTGGATAAACGGTCTTTGGTGTGTGTGAGTGTGTGTGTGCCATTGTTCTGGTGCTGAAGGAGGGGTGAGATGGGGGGTCGGGTCAAATCTGGGAAATTGTGATGAGTTTGGAGTAATGCAATTTCTTTGCGCTTTGCGATGTGCATGCATCTGGGGCCCTTCAGCGACTTTTCTTGCTTTTTGAACTCTTGGCGACATGTTGGCATGAGGCCTGTTTGCATGTGCCAATACCTACTACCCTTTCTGTTGGATTTGGATCACTGCATCCAAACAAGAGATGGCTCATGAAAGGGAGAGGTGGAGGAAACGGACCGAAATCTGAAGAGGTAGACTTCTTTGGTCGTTTATTTCCCTCCAGTCCGTTTAATATGGCCGCCCCGGTATGTTCTTTCTCTGGGCACACGCGCAGGCAGGAACCCAGGCGGGATGGCCGTCATGGCAGCAATCTATTCGCCGTCAGCGCTCTCGACCGAGTTGCACATGGTCGTCGGTCTGAAACGGGCATCTTGTATTGCGTAGGGAGTCGGATGGTGGAACCACGAAGTCTTGGAGGCCTTGGAAGATGATGATTGGCGATCTGGATCGGACATTTATTTTCTTGGGAGCGAAGGATGATGGCGTATGTCCCTGTCGGTGGTAGTCCGACTCTCATTCAAATGAATAACGGGAGGCGGGATGAATAAATCAACCGACCATTTTCTCTGGATATTGTGCGAATATTTAGCAGCAGCAAATGGTTGCGGACTTGCGCGCACTGGTTCCCGTTCAAGGCTCTCAAATAGAGAGCTATCGAAGGGCTAAGTGGAGGAGGTCGGTGGCAGTGTTACGACGACTGCGCGGCAGACGACATTCCTGCGATCGCCGACGAAGCGAGGTCAATCTTGATAATGGGCATGTCGTTAGCTGCATATTGTGCTTTTCTTGGAGCTTTTCTGGGACCATTTTCGAGACTGGTTGGACGCGGCCTCGGCCAATTGCAGAACAGGGCTCGCCGTTCTGGGACGGGTTTCTTGGGTTCAAGCTGCTGGATGTTGGACATGAGCATGAGACGGGGGTGGGAGGGTGTGGAGGCAACTGGAGGCCGGGCGGATGATGATAGCCCACAACAGGAGGACGTGCGTGCGTGTCCCATTGATCGCTGTGGCAGTGCATGGCCAGAGTCGTCCTCTGACTGGAGCCCGTGGGAGAGGACGGGGAATTATCTCCACTGCTGCACCTGCACTGCTGGGTCGTGTCTCTCTCTGCGTGTGTGTCTTTCGGCATGCGAAAAAAGGGGGAGGAGGGTACGGGGAACCGGCCCCGGTGGGCGTGGATTCCAAAGACCTCACCTCTTCTCACCTTGCTCACCGCAGTCTGGAACTTGCTCGACTGGCCGTTTGATGCGGTTGCTGGTGCCGGTACCGATGCTTGAGGTTGTTTGAATTGCGGTGGAGATGTGGGAAAGCACCTGCTGCAACTCTGAAAACAAACAAAAGTCCAGAAAAGTTACCTGGCGGTAGCGGCGAACGACCTGATGAGGAGTGGGGAATTCGTGTTTTTTTTCGGTCGTCAGCGCGTGTCAGTGGCCATGTCAGTAAGAGGCGCAGATAATCAACATGACGATGAGGGTGATACGAGCACAACCAGGCAGACAGACGTGCATCAATTTCGAAGGAGTCTGTCGTGTGCCACTACATCCAGCGCTTGGCCCTGCGCCGAGGAGATCATGAAGCATTTGCGTTGGATGCGAAACCGTCAAAGGAAGCCATGTTGCCATGTTGCCATGTTGCCATGAAATCCGGATACTGGTGCCGTAGTCGTAGGGCGACGGCAACAAGTGAAGCATTGAGGCGTCAGGTCGTCCTAGGGTGCCAGCCCAGGGCAATAGTCGCAACGGGGGAGGGGGCTTCTTCACACTCCCGTCCTAATGGAAGCAAGTGGCTGCCCTGATCTGACGCACTGGACTGGTGACTGGATAGTGGGCAGAGGGCTTCAAGGGCTGGGAAAGAGAAAGAAAGGCGACGACGACGACGAAAGCTGTCTGTGCCCAGACGCGCCGGTGCAACGCGCCCAGGGACGGGTGGTCATGGATGCTGGACGACACCCACGGAATTACATCACCAATAGTGAGCCTCCCGTGTTTACAAGAGATACGAACTAATGCAGGCGTGGCTCTAGTCCCAAGGGCTGTCCAGGAAGCCGGCCGCGGACCAATCAGAGTGCCCATCTGCGTGCTCTACAAAGTACTTTGGTCTGCCGGGTCGCCGACTGGCTCCATCCCACCCTCCCGTCCGATGTGACCACGCCCATCGCACGGTCTCCCGTCCACGCCTGCCGCGTCCCCTGAATTCGCAAATGTCGTCGAGGAACCACTGAGAATCGACTGGGAACCGGGTCCCAAGGCCCCGAGCAACAGCTGCCCCTCAGCCAGTCATGGCTCGCCTGACAGCCAATTCATTCGCCTGGTGGATCTTCAGCGCCTCCTGTCGTCCGCCGCCGTGTCCACCGTCCACGTCTCCTGTCGGTCCTTCCTTGGCAAGGAAAGGGAAATCTGGGCCAGGGCAGCGCCGCTCGACCTTCTGGGCCAATTGCTGGGCGATGAAGTCCGGGGTGGGAGGACCCTCAGCGCGATGCAAGGATGCGATCCAATCCAGCAAGAGCCTGAGGTCGGGTGTGGAGTGAGCGAGCCAGAAGATGTGGAAGGAGGAGGGAATTCGTTCGTTCGTACCACCACCACCACCGTCGACCACGCCGTTTTTTAATTCACCCATTCCCTCCTTCCCGGCCAGCCTCGACCTTTTCTCTCTTTCCTGCTCTTCATTCCCAATCCGACCTCTCGTTGCCGCCTTCCGGGTTTCGAGTGTGCCAACTCCCATCTTCCCTTTCGACCTCCATCTAAAAGTCAACTCCCTCGCTTTGGTTGACGCCCTTTTTTGCTACTCTTCGACAACCGACCAACCTTTTTAATCAACAATCCCGTTTTGGAACTTCCACGAACGTCGCTTTTGCTCCCGCTGAACCAACTCTCCGTCACTCTTTCTCGGCTCCTTGGAACTTATCACCGCTTGCTTTTGGGAATACAACTCAGTCAACAGTCAACATGAAGTCTGCCGCTGCCGTCGCCCTTGTGGCTGCTGTCGCCGTCTCGGCGAACCCCACCCCTACCACTCCCGAGAAGCCCATCAGGGCTCGCTCCCTCCCTACCGTCACTGCCTCTGGCAATGGTATGAATGACCTCAGCTCTCCCCACCCTTAACCAGTTGCTGACACAACTCCAGCTTTCTGGGCCGGCAGCGACCGTTTCTACATCCGTGGTATTGACTACCAGCCCGGTGGTTCTTCCAAGAACATTGACCCCTTGGCCGATACCGCCATCTGCGGCCGTGACATTCCCGAGTTCAAGAAGCTTGGCGTCAACACCATCCGTGTCTACTCCGTCGACAACTCCAAGAACCACGATGACTGCATGTCCCAGCTCGCCGACGCTGGCATCTACCTCGTTGCCGACGTCAACAACCCCTTGTACTCCATCAACAGAGCCGATCCCCACATGTCTTACAACGCCGTCTACCTCCAGTCCGTCTTCGCCACTGTCGAGGAGTTCGCCAAGTACGACAACACTCTCGCCTTCTTCTCCGGTAACGAGGTTATCAACGATGCCGGCAACACCACCCTGACTGCCCCCTACGTCAAGGCCGTCACCCGTGACATGAAGAACTACATGGCCTCCCGCGGCCTCCGCCACGTCCCCGTCGGCTACTCTGCTGCCGATATCGCTGACAACCGCATGGAGACTGCCGAGTACTTCAACTGCGGTAGCGACGATGCCCGCTCTGACTTCTTCGCCTTCAACGACTACTCTTGGTGCAACACCAACTTCCAGGAGTCCGGCTGGGATGTCAAGGTCAAGAACTTCACCGACTACGGTCTCCCCATTTTGTAAGTGATCTCGTCCGCCCTCGTTCACATCTGGCCTGGTCGATGTCTTGAACCAAGTGTTGAAAAACCTGGCTAACCCACATGACAGCCTTTCCGAGTACGGCTGCATCACCAACGGCCGTGATTTCGGTGAGATCGAGGCTCTCATGAGCACCGATATGACCGGCGTCTACTCCGGAGGTCTCATGTACGAGTACTCCATGGAGGAGAACAACTACGGCATTGTCGAGATCGACGGCACCTCCGTCTCCGAGCTGTCCGAGTTCGCCAAGATGTCCACTGCCATGTCCAAGTACCCTGCTCCCACCGGTGCCGGCGGTGCTGTTTCCACCACCCACTCCAATGCCTGCCCCACCGAGAACGCTGTCTGGTCCGTTGACCCCAGCAAGATCCCCACCATGCCTACTGGTGCTAGCAAGGTAAGTTGCGCTTTTCCCTACATCAGATATCTCTTGCTAACAAGGCGCTGCAGTACATGACCGCCGGTGCTGGTGACGGCCCTGGTCTGACTGGCGATGGCTCCCAGCAGGCTGGTGACTCTGCTTCCGACGGCGAGACTACCGGAGGAACTGCGTCCCCTACTGCCTCTGGTGCTGCTGCCACTGGTTCCTCGAACGCTGCCCCCGGCCTTACCTTCGGCGGCCACGTCGAGAAGGCCCTCTCGTCATCAGCGGCCTGACCATCATGTTCACTCTCTTCGGTGCCATGGTGTTGTAAGAGTTTAAGGCTTAGCCACGTCAAAAAAAGTTTACCCGGTATTGGGATGTACAAACGATTTTGGGAGGGCACTTGCCCCGTTTCGCATGAGCATTAGAATTGGACGGCACCGCCGTAATTTCATTAGTTGTCAAGGAATGAGACCCAGGGTATTCGGGCGTCTCCGGCTTTATCGCAGTGAACAAATGGACAGGAACGGGAGAAACGTATCCTTCAACGCGGGCGCGTTATTTGTATGTACAGTTGTGCCACGGCCAACTATGATTTAATATGTTCGATCCATCGCCTCTGTTGTACGAGGTGCTCTTGTTGTCTCATGACGTCTCCATCCATCGATGGTGCATATACCGTTGTCCATTGAACTACGTTCGAAGTTGCTCTCGGCCTCCGGTTTCTGGGCACCGGGGCGGGGGGGCACACGGACGGGGGCCGGGGTCCCCAAGCATTCTCACCCGAGAATAGAGCTCGTCTCAAGTGCAGGACACAGAACGTCGTCCGAACCCAGTAAAGCTATCGCAAACCCTGACGTTCCATCTGCAGGAGCTTGCCTGAGTTCGCCATGTCTTAGCAGGAACAACTCATTGTGCCGGAGTTCGACTGGATTGAGTCTCCTCACCTCAATACGAATCACGTTGTGTTGACGACTTGGCCTCGATTGGCTTGTGTATGAATCACAAGATACGGCTGTACATGAACTGAGGGAAGCATCCATATTCAATCACGCCCAATCAGATACAATTGTCTCGAAGGTCAAGACGTCTGGCGAATCCTTAGCCGGCATCCAGACAAACATATCGGAGTCTGCAGCCTTTAACGACAATTTCCGATCGAAACGGCAGCAGGAACGTCTTGTTGTATAGGAACAAGACCGCTAGCGAACATATATCAAACCATCCTCAGCTCCTAAGATTGTGCAATCGGACGATATGAGTCTTCTTTTAGCACTTTTTGCAAACAGAGTTGAAGCCTCAACACTCCAACTGTCGGCCGTTGACGGCGATTGCGGAAGATCTCGAAGTTATTCACCCTGTCGGAATGACAGCACCACCGAAGTCGGTTCCTGACCGTCACCTACTACTCACGTACGTGAGTCCCATCTGCCGGGGCGGCATCAACTTTGGAGAAGCATGGAAGGACAGGCTGGGGGCTTGCAGACAGAAGACCGCGTTCGAAATGATGGACTACTTTCACGAAAAGGGTGGCTATTTGATCGGCACGTACGTCTCCCCCGGGGATATTCCAAGCCCCAGAGAAAGAATGGCGGTGGTGAGGCTTCTGACGGTTGGACGATGAACGTCGAGACGGGCAAGGAGAAGGGGGGTGCTAAGGTGTTGATGAGATGCTGCAGAGGGTTTCGGGGAGGGTTGGGGCGCCGATGGCGAGCTTTGCGATGGCGTATGTAATGCGCAAGGCGCCATACGTGTCTCCCATCGTAGGCGGAAGGAGGGTTGGGCATTTGAAGGGGAATATCGAGGCTGTAGAGTTAGACTTGACGGAGGTTGGCGTGGAGGAGATTGAGACGGGATGTGATTTCGATATCGGGTTCCCGTATGATTTCCTGGGAGGAAAGGCTTCCAAAGGACCAGAGTCTTTAGTGTTTACGCAGAGATTTGGGATTTTCGACTATGTGCGGCCTGTGGGAGGCATCAAACCTCACGAGGGCTGCCGAGCACGTATGATCTCGAATGGGTGTAGATCTAGCTTGCGTCGAAGATGTTGTGGGAGGATAAGGTTCTTGGGTGTAAGCAGAATCAAGACTCGTTTCTGAGTAACGTTGAACTTGGAGATATTACCGCCTTGATGTCCTCGTCGCCTTTCGAGAAGCTGACGCTCGGAAAGGGGGCAGTGTTCGGCCCGGGAATGGTGAATATCATGTGTTGCAGTCCCCGATCTTCATCAAGTAACTCGCCAAGGTCTTGTCAGAAAGAAAACAGATACCTAGGGGAGAAAGACAGGCTCTGAGATGCGCTGTATTAGCAAAAGGCTATTCAGGCTGATATTCCGCCGGCATGACCACCTGGACCAGAGTGCAAGTGGTGGTGGCATAACGTATACAGTAGTCCTTGTGATAATTCTTTCCGACAACATGGATTTGAAATATCTACTTAAAGGGTTCCAGAATGAGCGTGCTTGGCAGTGTAACAACATGTGCATTCCTTTATAGTACGGCAGTCAGCTGCAAATCCGGGGGTTGCAATGAAGCAATATTCACGTATTAAATGATTGGTGGACAGATATGAGCAGGTTTCGGGGTCAATCAACTCCAAGCCAATACGCTGCAAGGACCCCCGCTTGCCAGTTGAATCAGGCCATGGCCGTGAGCACCTCCGCAACCCCGACTTCCTCGAACGGTAGGCTGGTTGGATGTTTCTGTCGTTGTGCAGCACCGCGGCTTTCAGGTTTAGGAAAGAGTCTTGAACTGCCTAGCATGCCGTGTATCCGGCCCCGCCCCGGAGCAGCCAATAGTTCTTGGCATGGCGTTGTCAAGACGGTGTTCCAATCTCCGCAAGATATTTTGGTGACATTTCTGTCAATTCACCGTGTCATTTCTAGACGAAACTGTTTCCCCCCATTCGCCCCGCCCCATGTTGCAAGTACAGGCATTCCAAAGTTAGTCGGGCCAGAACAGGGCGCATCCCGTCCCGGGTTACCCGTCGGCCCCTCAACTTCCAAACCTCTGCATTCGGGACATCTCATAGAGATGACAACTTTACTTCATTCCATCACAACTTTCGAGTGAGAGGCAGTGTCAAGATGCGCCAGAAGCAGACCGCGCGGCGCTTGTGGCCTGTTCTCGTCGCTTCAGCGCTTGGGCTCATCGCGTACCGAATCTTGTGCCCATCCAGGGTTGGGTTTGGAGGAGATGACACGGGAATCTCTCTAGACTACGGTGCTGAGTCTAGCCCGACGAGCAACCGGGAGCGGGGTTTCGACAATCTTCATCTCACTGAGGAACAATGTCAGAAAACATTCCCGGGCTTGACGAGGGAGATAGACCTGGCTGTGGGCCAAGGCTCATTCGAGCTCGGCATGGACGACGCCTCTGCGTCCCTTCTGGGACAGACTAAGAACAACAAGCTGTTCATCATACGATCCCCCAGACCAGTTGATATGTCCGATCAATGGAGAGAGGTCTGTATTCCGTCACAAAGTTCCGAGCTGCTCGGGTCGTGTTGAATCACCTCAACAAAGCAGTGGCTAACAAGTTGCGCAGCGACAAAGAGCAGCCCTTCACCAGATCCACCGAGCCATCCTCACTTCACCAACTCGACTTCCAGACACCGTTTTCAATCTCTACATCCAAGATACGCCCGTATCGAAGTCTTGGTCTCATAGTAGACCCGCCATCGCGTCGTCCCCAAGACACATCTTCCCCATCCCCCACTTTGCCTTTTGGGCCTGGAATCAACCCTTCATCCGGTCTATCACCCATGCTGCTGCCGCAACTACCGACATCGAAGCCGCCCTACCTTTCCATAAGAAAGACCGGCGAGCCGTCTGGCGCGGGACGGCTTGGTTCAACAATGGTGCTGGCGCAAACCCAAGATCAAGACAGGAGCTTCTGACGATCGCCAAGGACGCGAAATGGGCTGATGTGCAGGCGCTGGAGTGGACAAATCAAGGAGAAGATGCAACGAATGCCCTCGACATCGAAGACTTCTGCCGCTACAAATACATCATCCACACGGAGGGCGTGTCGTACTCGGGCCGTCTCCAGTTTCATCAGCTTTGCGAGAGTGTCATCCTGAGCCCGCCTATCGAGTGGATGCAGCACACAACGCACCTGGTCAAGCCGGTGTACTCTAGTACGCTGCTCGATTCTGAAGAGGCCAAAACCGTTGGAAGGGACGAGTCACAAAAGCAGCAGCAGGGACGCTACCCATCAAAGAGAGCACAAGAAACGTGGCCGGCCACGTTTCGCCCGGAAGAGGCAAACATGGTCTTTGTCAACCCGGATTGGACGGATTTGGAGGCCACGATCAGCTGGCTGGAAGACCACGCAGACGTAGCACATGGCATTGCCAAACGGCAGAGGGACTTGTTTGCTGGACGCGGATACTTGAGTCCGGCCGCGGAAGTCTGTTACTGGCGGGCACTTGTCCGAGGTTGGAGTCGAGTCGTACATGCTGATGATGCCACATGGGAGAACAGCAAGGTAACCCCTTGGGAAGAGTTCAGTGTAAGAACTGAGAAGGTTCAGCAGAGGTCGTGATATTGTTTGCCAAGATGGGTTCTTCGATAAAGCACCACTGTGGAACATGGCGCAGGACTTGGCTTGACTGGGTCACATCGAAGAACGACGGACAACCGTATCACCGCTCTTGGATATGTGTCACTGCCAGTGCTAGGGAGACTCAACAACAAGGAGGCGGTATCTTTCGGGCTACCTAGGGAGTCCGAATCGGGATTCAATGTCGGAATCGATGGCGGCGGAATTGAACGTCTCTCCGTGCCGACTGGGAAGAGCAACCAACCTCGGGCAACGAGGAGACTGGGAGCCTTTTGAGCTTGGACTTATACCGACGGGTGTCGTTGGGGCTCGCGGACCAATACCTCGGCCTACCGGTTTGTTGGAAGCTCTGGGGCTCAATTCGTACAATGTCCCGGGAATGACATGGACTTGTCGTTGTCTCGGCCACGCACGCTTTGGATGCCTGCCGGCGACGTCCCATGCAAGATTGACGGAACACAGGGCTTTGAACAGTGGGGACTTGTGTCAATGTCAGGGGTGGTCCAACAGGGAGTTTGACATTGCGGTGGGAAACATTGGGATACCTGTACCAACATCTCCATATGCTCGGTATGGGACCTCAGGGATCAGAGTCCGAGGGCGTAGAACCGAGTGGCCTGATCTCGTAGCTTGCTGGCGGATGACATGTTACTGATCACTCGGAAAGAATGTTTATTGTTTCGAGTAAGATAGTAAGGGCCAAGAAGAGAGAGAGAAAAAAACATCCGAGCATCGCGAACGCAACCTTGCATAGGGACGACGGGCCAAGACTCCATGACAGGAGGAGTATTCCCGGAAACATGGATGGAGTAAAAGGATGGAGTAAAAACCCATGCAGATCGCGAGGTTCTTCTGGCTGCTGCAAACAGATCACAAAAACCAGGTACCGTGAATGCCGTGGAGGAAGGGCTCTCGCGCGAGACCGTCACCGTCCGTTTAGCATGGCCGACACCGGCCATGCGGACGACAGGACTGTGCGACGTCGTCTTATGCATCTCGACGAACAGAGCCGTGAGCGTCTGGCTCGGCAAACTGCTGACAGCATGGTACTGGTGGTTGTGTAACAGAGCGAGTTTGTGACATATGAGCGCCATCATGCAATGCCTGCTCGAGACAACACGAACCGGGCCTTTGGGACGGGCAGGTCTTTTCCCGACGGAAGGGGAGTAGGACGGATTTTTGTTTTTTCTTGCAGGAACGATGGTGTCTCAACATCAAACGAATCACGGGGCTCCAAGAGAAAAGTGTGAAGGAGGCGAGTGAGACATCTGCAAAATGTTGGCGGCGGGGACGGAGAGACATGGTGTTGGTTGGAACATGGCCTGTGACGATGCGGCTGTCTGTCACCAACGGGAACTTTTGCACCGTGACCGTCGTCTCCCCTCTTTCTCTCCCTCTCTCTAGGTTTCTCTCAGGGCACCTCATTCATTAGAAGGGCCCGAGAACCTGGGATGAGCATCTCTGCGGCGCAGCGCCCAGGCCCCAAGCAGCGGGCAGCCATTCAAGTGGAGAAGATGGGCAGCATGTGGCTGTTGGTGCACATCACATCACGTTTCCTGCATGCCTAGAACTGGCTTTCCGTCCAACCCGTCACACCGTTCTTTCGACGCTGGCGGCCGTCCTGTCACGGTCCAGACTCCCCCTTCCAATGATTCATGACTGCGGGCTTCTGGCAACACAACAACGCCGCAGATGTGATTGTGATTGTAATTGAATCCTCCGAGCCGGTACCAGAATGAACGGACATTGCACAGGGCATGGATCAGCCATGGCACAGAGCACCGTCGCCCGGCCGGAGCAGAGAGCTCTCCCAGAGCGGATGTTACCGCAACTCTCTCCACCGACAGGCCATGGCTGCTGGCTGGCTATGCGAATCATATCCTGTCATCCTATCAACGCCTTTGGCCTGACACCACTTCGCGCAGCATTTCCCACCGCAAGGGTGCCCGCAGAGCTAACTGGGTCTTGGTGATATTTGGTGTTGGACCCAATTCACCGTCGTCTTCGCTTCCGAGGGCAAGGTGAGGGGGCGGAACATGAGAGCTCGTTTACGCTTCTGTCCCCATCTCCTGTCAGATGTCAGATGGATCCTGGGATGGGATGCCGGTAGACCGCCGTCCTCTCGTTCCGGTTGGTCAACCCAGCGGCCGACGTGAGGAAACTACCTATGAGATTTGGTCAGCAACAGTCGGCAGCTTTTCCTCATTGATCGCGATCCACGTTCAACTCGGCGCAGGCTTCTTTCGCAGTTGTGGCACCTCTGCAAAGTCCCCTTGCTTTTTCTTGTTTTAATTCTGGGCCTTCAGTACATTAGTACAGACACGCTGTTGTTGGTTCTCCTCCTACGCACTGATGCATGCACCTTAGTCTACGTATCTCTTTTTTTGATTTTTGGTTCTTTTTTTTGCCTCCTCCTCTTTTTTTGATGCAATTGATGCAGCAAAAACCCACATTGGATGCGTCCTTCTTACCTTAGGCGGCTGCACGCAACTCCAAAGGGTGTTTAAGCCCCCTCTAATGCAGAGGCTCAATCTAGTTTCCAGCTCGCCCGTCGCTCCGGTCGAAACAGAGCTCACCTGCTATCCGCTATTTCTTCCACCCCTGTTGCTTGCTCTCGACAGCTGTACCCGGTAGCAAATCGGGGAGGAAGGCGACTGAGGGGCCTCATTTGTCAATTCCGCGCCAACGCGCAAGCCTGGGTCGCTCTTGGAGGTTTGCTCTGTTTTGGTTCCAGTTCCAGCCCATCAACAGCCAAACAGAAGCCATACAGAGGACGAAGAAGGGGGGAACCCAAATCAAAGAAATCCAGGTCCCAGGGTCCAGGGTCCGCCCCCCAGGGTTGTGGAATCGTATCAGTCGACAGTCGACACCGAGTTCCAACACCAACAACAGCAGAACCAACCTATTGGGTCCTCCCCCGTGTTTTCGTTCCCGCCTTTCCCGCCCTCGCGGATTCAGACCGACTCAGGCCGTCCCAGGTCTCTGGGTCGAGCACGAACACTCACACACCCAGACTCGCTCCCTCAAGTCTACTTAGTACACAAATGCCACGGCTCTCCCCTCCCTTTCCATTACCGACGCCCCAATCTCTCATCTTAAACCTTGTGTGTGTCTCGGCCGGCGTTCAATTGGCGTGCTGCGAGGCCTTGAGTCGGATCGAGCTTGTTGTCACCTTGATTCTGATCTGCGATCCCGACGTCGTTCGACTCATTCCTCTTTGATGCCCGACCCCTCCGCCCCTAGTTAATCTTACTGTCTTAATAACCAACGAGGTGAACATTCGCCGGGAACTCGACCTGTCAGGAGACAATACGTACCGCGAGACAACATCAACGAGCTTCCCAAGGAAACTTTCTTTGTTCGACAGCCACCACGAGCAATTGCGATTGACTTTACTTTCTCCACTTGTTCGCTGAGGTCTTCGATGGCCCTGGACTTGACCGCAATCGTCCTATTGTTCCGAATCCGTCACCTCGACTCATAAAAACTGCCCCTTTTCTCATCAAGCTCGACCCAGTCGTCGTTACTCGACACTCGACACTCTCCGAACTTTTTTTTATTTCCATCCCTCGGCTCATGCCACGAACTCAACTCATGGCCACCAATTTCTACCCTCCAGGCGCCGTCAACGGTCGGCTCCACGGCTTCGAGTTCACCTTCGAGTCTACCCCCGACAAGACATCCTGCACGATAGCTTTTTGGAGCCCGATGTACGTAGAAATCCTGCGCGCGCGTGTGCGGCCCTGTCCATTCGATCCAAGTGTTCGTCTGATGTCACTAACAAGCTCATGTTCTTAGCCCGATCCTCAAGAGGGGTATGCCTGTCGTTGAGAAGTCAATTCGCAAGCGCACGAACTAATGGTGTGAACTAGGGAAACGGATTCTTTGCCGGATAGCGTGGAATGCTTTCCTCGTCACTTTGGCAGGACTTATCACGCTTACCAGGCCGGATGTAAGTCATATCGACCTGACCGTGCCAGCTTGCAAATACTCACATGAGCTGCAGCCTACGTATTTCCAAATGATGCAGCCGAACAAGAGCGATTAGACCTTCAATCGCTCGCACTTACGGAATTATTTAATGGCAGATTGCATTTCGCCCCGATAAATGAGGAAAGCACCCCCAGACGGATTCTCGATGTGGGCACAGGAACGGGGGCGTGGGCGATGGATATGGGAGACAGCTACCCGGAAGCTCGCATCATTGGAGTAGACTTGTCACCTATCCAAAGCAACGCGGTGCCACCAAACGTTCATTTCTATATTGAAGATGCGTGCGTGAGTCTGTTTCCAGTCTGAGAACTTCATCTGACTCAACGCACAGCTCCCAAGAGTGGGCATGGCCTGACCCCTTCGATTACATTCACACCCGGGTTCTCCTTGGTTCGTTCGGCGATTTCAAAAGCGAAGTTATTCAACAGTCGTTCGACGCTCTACGCCCAGGTGGCTGGCTCGAGTCTCAAGACTTTAACGTCGAAGCGATTAGCGACGACGGAACTCTGTTGCCAGACAGCCCTCTAGCTCGTTGGGTCTACGATATGAACCACGCAAGCGAGCTTATCGGACGGCCCTTGGCCAGAGCGCATCTGCTGAGGCAATGGTACGAAGAGGTTGGGTTCGTCGATGTGCATGAGCGTGTGTTCAAGATCCCATTGAATGGCTGGGCCAAACACCCCAGACACAAGCACGTCGGCAAATTATGGGAACAAAACTTTCTTGATGGGCTGAGTGGCTTCAGCCTGGCTTTATTTACGCAAGTTTTGGAGCGAAAACGGGCAGAAGTAGAGGTGAGATCTCCTCGAACCTTTGTTATCTTATCATAAGCTGACCGCATTTGCAGTTGTCTTTGGTAGGCGTTCGGAAAGATATCAGCAACATACAAATCCATGCTTACCAGCACGTTTGGGTTGTATGGGGTCGAAAGCCATATCCGGAGGAAATGGCTGCTGCCGGCCCCTCCGAGGACACTATGGCCGAATAATGATGCAAATGACTTGACGACTTTTTTTTTCCTAGATTTGTTTCCCATTTATTCGGCAGCGGAAGTCATAGCGCGTTACGAGCAGCATTTAAACGACCAAGGGGGCACAGGATCTCCCAGGAAAAGGCGTCTGGTAGGCATCCGCAGGTAGCGTACAATGTTTCAAGACGAACGAACGCGAGAGGACCGCATAGATATTCCTGTATGATGATGACCACGAGTATTTCAGCACAGATACCATTCCTCAATTTTCATTTCTGCCATCTTGGTTCCCAAAATCAAACTTTAAGCAACATCCACTCCAACTGCTTCGCCTTTTCTTCTCCAACTAGACTCAAGAGCGTATCCTTCGTCAAGAAGTCATGATCACAAAATTCGAACCCAGGCACGGCGACTTCAGTAATCAAGAGCCCTTCGCTCGCCTCCTTCTCGCCCTCTTCGTCTGGCAAGATGAAGCTGGCCTTATAGTCGCCTCCTTCGACGACCCACTGCAGCCTTTCCCGGCGGCGATTTTCTTGCCGACGACGAAGCTCTCGATTCTGCCGTCTGCGTGGATGAGCACATATCGCCCTCGTCCACTGTGAAGGGAATGAGTGATGCGGCAGCGGTTGCGGTGAAAGTGGCCCACAGGCGAGGAGGGAGTTAGGTAGTAAAAGATGTTGGATGATAGTGTGCGAAGGGTTGGGACGAAGCCGGAACGGTCGTAGCCTCCGATCATGCCGAGGGTTATCGGGTTCGTGGGTGTTTGAGGGAACGTGGACGTCATGGTGGTCTTGTCCCGGTCTGTTTCGGCAAAGAAGCCGCCCTCGAAGTGTCGCAAAAGGAAGAGGGACTTGATCGTCCCCTGGACAGAGGACGGGTCGCGGGGGAGGGGAAGAGAGGATGGGGTTGGAACTTGGTCGATGATAGGAAGAGAGCCCATCGTGCTGCTTCTGAGATGAAATGATGATTGAACGAGCTATAGAAGTTGAGGTGAAGAGCATGTAAGGTTGAAAATACACCAAGACAGAGCGATTCGAGGAGAACTCTTTTTAGCCGCAGCCTAATCTTTATCAACGGGTGCCAATCTGAAGATAAGCTACAGCTTACAGCTAAGCCCTGCGAAACTACTCATACTAAGATAGAGAAGCGACTTATCATATACATATAAGACGCCCGCAGAGAGCTTCCAGAGTACCATACCAAACGGAACCCCTGAAAACCATGGCAGCTTGCTAATGATAGGTGTCCCGGTGCTCTGCGAGGTCAAGGCATCTTTGAGATCCACCGGGCGGCTTACTATGCAGTATGCGATTTCGCTTCGAACTAAAAGGATACGGGCAAGTGTTGATGGGGTTCCTTTTACCGTCACCGGAGACCCATGCTGTTCAAATCCAGGCGCACCGGTGAGCCCGGATTGCCGGTACACCACCAAAAAAATCTGTGATGAAATTTCAGCAAATCATAATACCAGGTCTAGAAATTCGGAAAGCTCGGAGTGCTTTGAAATCTGACGTGGGATTGAACAGGTGTTGACGAGGGAGTTGGGAATGGGGGCATTGGCTCAGCCACACCGTTCGAGCTGACATGTGGCTGGTGCAAGCACAGCACATTGGTGCCACATTTCTTATCGTTATCGCCGGCCAGTGAGCTATCCTCCGAATGACAGCATCCTCGGGCGTCTGAATTCGATCACGACGAATACCAATACCAGCCTCGCAGCGACCCTCGCCTCTACAGGACACCTCAACCGGGTCGCAAAATCGCAGAGACAGACTCTGGGGACTCATTCCGGGCTGGCGCCCGTCGCGCGCCCAACCATGTCATCCCTCCGACGCGCTCTCCGACCACCAGCCCTCCGAGCAGCATGCCTTCGACCGCCGCCCCTCGGCCGCTCAATGGCGCCTTTCCCATAAGCCCTCGTCTTGCGCAAATCAGATCAGACTCAGCGACATCAATATATAGACAAACCCGATCCTTCTCCCAGACCCCGCGTGCTCCTCAAGACCCGCGCGACCCCCGCCGCCAAATAGACTACGACTATCTCCAAAAACAGTACCACGAAAACCGCATAAAAGCTGCCAAGCCCCTGTTTGCAGGAAAAGATGGCGGCCGGATCGGCATCTTCGAGCGATTCCGCCGTGCCGCGACGTCCCGGGGCACCGTAGGCACCGGCGTGATAGCCGGCTCCTTCCTCGCCGCCGTCCTCTTCTACTTCTACAACCTCCAGACGGTCCCCGTCTCGGGGCGCAAGCGCTTCAACATCTTCCCTGAACAATACGTCAAAGATATTTCCGCCGAACAGGTCCGGCGCATCATCCACGAAGTCGAGTCTCAGGGCGGCCGTTTCCTGCCGTCGTGGGATCCCCGCGCCAGGATGGTAAAGCGGGTGATGGAGCGGCTGATACCGGTGTCCGGGATGGAGGATCTGGAATGGGAGATTCGCGTGATCGACGACCCCAGCACCATCAACGCGTTCGTCCTCCCCGGCGGCAAAGTGTTCGTCCATAGCGGCATCTTGCGTGTGACGAAAAACGAAGACGGTCTGGCCGCCGTGCTGGGCCACGAGATCGCGCACATCATCGCGGATCACGTAGGCGAGCGGATGAGCTCTCTAATTGGGCCCAATATCCTTCTGGGAGCGTTGTTTAGCATCTGGCTTGCGACACCCCTGGCCTTGCCCATGGTTCATTACTTGGGCGGTGGAATGATTGATTTCATATTCACGCTACCAATGGGCCGGCTGCAGGAGAGCGAGGCAGACTATATCGGTATGATGTTGATGGCAGAGGCGTGCTTTGATCCCAGTGAAGCCATTGGTCTGTGGCAGCGAATGGACCGCATGGCCAAGATGTATCGCCAGGACGAGATTCCCGAAATCCTGGGTACACATCCTTCGGTGCGTCATGGCCCTGTTTTGTTTGATATCTTTTGTTTGGCTAACGGTGTTTCCGCAGAACGAGCATCGCATTCAGAAATGCACTGAGTGGCTACCGAAAGCCCTTGAAAAGCGGAACGCGAGCGACTGCCAGGGAACTGCCAGCTTTGCGGGGCAATTCAGGCGAGCCCTAGATTTGGGCAATCTGATCATTGAATTCTAGACAATTCCCCTCTTACTGTTACCCATCATTGATGGTGTTTGGCGTTGAGGGCATAGGACCTCGGAGACGATAGACGAGAGCTTGGATTGCATGCAATCTCATGAAACTATGCGTCATTGTTATTATCAAAATCATACTATAGCCTAGTAAACCTTCATATATGAGATACCAAAATACTTCAATTCACCTTCTAGATCGTTCCTTTCCACTGCATCGTCCCGAGCAACCTTGCATACAAGCGAAACAGACTGGCCAAATGCCCCGGCATCCTTGACAATGACATATCGCCGGGTGCCGATTCGAACCATGGAAAAAAAATAAAAAATTGCAATACCAAGCGCGTAAAAAAGTCTAGGTAGTTGCAAAGGTAGCGGAGCCTCGGATCTGGGCGCTGCTCCTCCCCCGGATCTCACGAGCTGAGAAATCGTCGCCTCGTGATTTGCTCCCGCATTCACCCCAGGCCACCAAGCGGTCCGGAGGCGGAGCTCCCCCAATCAGCGGACGAATGACGTCGTCCGACGACCCCTGTTCGCGCATAGATGAGCCGAGGTAAGTTGACTCGTGTGTACCGCTAGATGCAACACGCGCGCTGCTGGCCTGCTCTTTGCCGGTGCTTTGCAGGGCCACCAGCCAATCCGCCCGCCCCCCCCAGCCAGTGGCCCGATACGCTGGGAAACGACACCGACAAACCCCCGACAACCTTTGCCCATCTCACCGTGTCTTTTTTCTCTACATCTTGTCAACCTGCAACTCACCACCTCATCTTCAGCTTCACTCCTTCACAGCAACTACGACCGCAAGCCTTCTCAACGTCGTACGATATCTCGCTACTACATACACCGAACCGCGTCACCCCCTCAAGTTCCCCCCCAAACACAGCCGCCAACATGTCCAAGACCTTCACCACCGCCGAGGTTGCCCAGCACAAGACCGAGAAGGACATGTGGCTGATTGTCGAGGACGGCGTCTACGACATCACCGGTGAGTCTCTCTCGTCCTCATGCTGTAGAAGTATCTCTCCTTCTTCCCAACATACTGACCATGTCGGGCAGCTTTCCAATCAGAGCACCCTGGTGGTGAGAAGATCCTCAAGCGCTTCGCCGGCAAGAACGCCACCAAGGTCTTCTGGAAGTACCACAACGAGAAGGTCCTTGAGAAGTATGGCGGCAAGCTGAAGATCGGCACCGTCGGCGAGAGCGCCAAGCTTTGAGACGGTCATCTTGCCATGACTGTCTTTGTTTCGGTATCACTTGTTTCTGTATTTTTTTCTCAATCTCGCAACAAGAAGCGACTGTAGTTGATGGAATCTCTGCCGGAACCTTGGTATTTTTTTACGACCTTTGCATTGGACTTTAGCGCAGTGGGACGGGCACACGATGTTCTGGAATGGGCTCGGGGCAATGGATTCGCATCGAAGATGAGCGAGCAAGCCCGGTGTCCGCTCGATTGACTGGGGTCGTGGGGAGGAGCAACGGACGTCAAGCTCATGCAGGACAGTAAGATCTGTCTGGTCTAGGGGTTCACGTTAGGCGGACGTCGGAGTCCGGGAGCCGGAGCGAGGCCATTGATGGCTCAGACGCCATCGGAGAAGTGGCCCAGGAGGCTGGAGTTCAGCGAGGATCACTGTTGTGCTTTGGCCGAAACAGTAGACAAACACTAGACGGCCCAGCTCTTCACCGGAATAGATGTCGAAGACCATGTTAAAGTCAATCCTTTGACCATCGGAGTGCAGCTTCGAAACGTTTAGTCATTAATATATCTTGGCCCGTTAAACTATATGCAGCCGCTGCAAAGGGCAGTGGCGAGGTGAAATATTATCGTGCAAACCCTGCCGCAGCGTATCCAACCCTCGTGGAAGCAAAAGCGCGCGTACCCAGGTCCCGTTTGCCTTCCCATTCCAAGGGCAGTTCTGTCTAGATTTTATCATTGTCTGGATTCCGGTCTCTTCCTTCGTCCATCTCTATGGCATCCTCAATAAGCAAGATTGTCGTCCCCTCTAGTATCTTTTCTCCCTTTCCCAAGTCATAGAGGGTATAATGCAATTCGTCGTTGTGCGTTATACAAACGGAACAAAGAGAAAACTTCGGTAATGCCACGCCGCCCTCAAGAGGGCGGCACGCGTCGTTCGTGAGTCGAAAAAAGAAAACTTCGTGAAAACTCATGATGGTGTTCCTTGCAGCCAGATCAATACCCGCCGATGAGAGAGTCGTCATATCTATCAGGGCTGCCGGTGCCGCTGCCGTTGGCGCTATCGCTACTCGAGAAGTAGCTTTGGTCGATGCGGAAGATCCAATCCATCTTGTCTCGTTCGCTGCGCCCGGCAAATAGCCATGTGTTGTCGGTACCGTAAATGGCGAACACGCCAGCTTGCAGTCGTTCACTCAACCGTTGGAGGCCACCATTGGGTCCGGTCTGAGCGCCACCTGTGCCTGTGCCGGTCCAGATACTTGAAATAACACGCCCTGAGGCAGTCCGACGGTGACTTGGCCGGAACTCCTCGACGCTCCCGTTGGCTTGCGAGCTTGTGTCGTCGTCTTCACCCGAAAGAAGACCGATGACGCCAGGTTGACTGTCGACGCGCGAGTTGCGGAGACTGACAATTGCCACCTCATCACCGTCAGTGACGGAGTGGATATGAAGGTAGGGCCGACGCAATTCCACAAATCTCTTCACCCATCTTGTGGAGCTGCTGTTAGGTACCAGCAAGTAACCACCCTTGAGCACCTTGGGGTTCTTTGGGACACGGATGATCGTGGGAATCAGCATCGGCGTGGCAGGTTCGGGTGCAGCGCCATCGGCTGGTGGATCAGTGTTGGCTGGGCTGAGAATCTGCAACAGAGGATCCGGGTACTTGTTCCAGAGCTTGAGGCACCTTTCGGCGAGGTACTTGTCCCGCTCTGGCATTTCCGGCTCTTGAGATTCTTCAGGTTCCTGTACTGTTGCTGTCTCCGTCGCTGTCTCCGCGTCTTGTTGTGGCGTGTCCTGGCCATCTCCATTCAACAGGTCATCTTCTGGTACTTGTGAACTCTCTGGGGTGTCGTTCAAGAGGTCGTCATCGTCATGGTCAAAAGTCGGTTGAGGAGGTATATCCTCTTCTTGAGGCTCCTCCGCTGGCTTCGCTCTAGGCTCAGGGAGCCCAATTTTCTTCAGCAGTAGCTGCGCGGACCCGATTTCAGCGATACGCCTTCTCTTCTTGCGAGAAAGAATAAAGTCGCCAACAAGAGAAACCCCGCGTGGTGTCCAAGTTGTAAGCTGCTCTTCGCCCTTTACATAGTCGTGTTGACTGCTCATTCTCCACAGGTCACCGATTCTTTTGATAGGCGCGGGACGCATCGAAAGAGTGAAGATGGCGCTGGTGGCGTGGACAAACCGAACGCTTTGCCACAGCGCAGAGAACATGGATGTCTGCCTCACGTATGACCTGGACATGATTTGACAGCAAACGTGCATGGCGAACTTCATCGGCTCTGCAAACTTGCTGGAGCTGATTTCCCAGGCCACCGTCATCTGGACGCGGTACTTGTCTGCGGTAACCCTGTCTAGCAGTAAGGAGTTGTGCAGACTTGAGTCCCACTGACCGGTCAACGTAATGCTTCGGGTACCGTTTGCGTTGTCGCGGAAAGTAGGCTTGCTGGCGAGCTTGAGGGTAATTGCCGGGGATGTCGAGCCCATGTCGGGCGACTTGCCTGCCTGGTCCAAAAGCTGGATCCTGCCGACCCTGAGATTCATGGCATCGTCCCAAGGCAGAGCATCGCCAGAGCTGTGCGTGATGTTGATGGCGATTCGGCGCTGCAATCCTTGGTGGAGGTGGAATGTGCCGCCGTCCATTTCGCTTGTCTGAGCGACTTCGACCGGAGCATACTCTCCTTCCTCGTTGAGCTCAAGGATCTGGATTCTTGCCAGCATGTCGTGTTTCTCTTCCGTGAAAAATTGGGACTCCGCAATGCGAGCGTTCTTGCCTTTACCTCGAGAAAGGGGCACGGCATCTCTCATGTCGTCCCAACTCAGGAGCTTATCCAAATGCATAGCCGAAACCTTGGCAAAGATGGCGGCTCTGAGAGTGACGGTCTGCGGGCTGAAAAGAGGAACGCTCATGCTGTGGACGCTCTCAAAGCGAATCGGGCCTTCATCGAAATCCTTAATCATCTGCGTAGTCGTAATTCCGTCCTCCTCAGAGACTCCAGGAATGAACAGCTGCGCGTGCACCTCGGTACCTTCCCTCTCGGCGAAGCCCACCATTTCGTGCATAACGACATTGAACTTGAGAGTGTTGGAAGGCGCCCTGGCGTGAGACGGCTCCAAGGAAAGCTTGATCATGCCAATAGCATGGGAGGTATGAGGAGACAGAACGTCCAAGGCAAAATCCTGGACTCTGCTTTGGAAGACTGCCTTTAATGGGACGTCAACCTCTCCAACTAGAGTGTACTGCGGCATGCAAGTCTCGACAAAGGGATTGTCGAGGCTGAGATGCTGAGCATACTCGGGCTGATCGAGATACTGGTGCATTTGCCTCATCTGTCGAACCCGATCGTGAAGTTTTTCCAAGCTCCAAAGGTGGACGACGCTGTTCTTGTAGTCAATGACACGAACGCCAATACAGGGCTTCTGAGCCTCGTCAAGTGCAATGTCGTCGCCTTCGCCAGTCAACCCATTCAGGACCATGTCATAAGAGGAACATAATGAGTGGCCAACGTCGATGACCGTGAACTGAAACACCACGCCTTCGTCCAGCTCGTTGCTCATGATCTGTGCCTCCTTGAGTGCAGATGCATGCTGAAGGACCGCTTCGGCCATGCGCACGTAACGCCTGGTCCGCCAGTGCTTTACAACTTGTCGAGCAATCTCGAGCTCCTCGTCTGACAACTTGGGATTCGCCTTTGGCCGCTTGAGTGGATCCATTTTCTCAAGCTTTTCCTCGAATTGTCGGCGCTGGACCTCAAGCTGTTGTTGCATGTCTTCCTTTATAGTCTTCAGAGTCTCTTCCATGCGGACCTTCTCCTTCTTGATCTCTTCGACCTCGACGTTGGCTGCTTCCGCAGTCTTGAGCTGCTCCTGGTACTCTTCCTTCTGCCTGTCGAGCTGAGATTGCATCTCTTCCCGCACCTCTCGCATCTTGTCGTCGACTTCGCCTGGCTTCGGTGTTGACGGCATGGTCAGAGCCGTGTCAAGTGAGAAGTTGTCGATCGTGCCAGTTGACATGTACTTCTCCCGTATAGGATAGGAAGTGACTGACTCCGTGTCGTCATCTCCATCGCGTCCATTAACACGCTCTGCACGAGCTCGCTGAATCCCTTCAAACAAAGCATTAAGCTCGTCGTCCGTAAGACTCGCCAGGTTTTGGTTCGTTCCAAGGATAGCCTCTGCTGCCTCGCGGCGTGCAAAGCTCCAATCATTGTCACGACCCGGGCGGAATGGAATTGGCGAGTCCGGTCTGCTGTCACCAAAGTCTGACCCAGCCTTGCTCCAATTACGCTCGTGGCCCGGGCGAGGGCTGGCAGCTGGCGTAATCACCTTCCCTTCGAGACTCTGCAACTGACTTGCCGTAACAGACTGGCGAAGAAGGCTCTTGTCAGCGCGCTCCTTCTGTGCCTCCATTGGGTGATTAAAACGGAAGATGTGGAAGTCGCCTAGGATCACACGATAGCCGGAATGAAGCTGCTTAGGCTCTTCGATCCGTTTACCGTTTACCATTACGGACGCTCCTTCTCTTGGAATAATCATGACGGTGCCATCTTGCTGGTTTTCGAAGGCGCAATGGTCGTGTAAAATTCGCGTCCCGTTAAGGCGAATATTAGCTTGATTTTCGGCGTTGGTGTCCATGTTTCCGACTGTCGTCAGCCCTGGCTTGAGATTATATACCAGACACTCAGCAAGTAATGGATCGTCCGAAAGGTTAACCAAGTGAGGCATCTTCTTGGGCGTGGACAGCCCGATAAATCCTTTCTCGATGCTGATGCCGAGTTCCTCGAGAGCAGCCTCACGCTCTTTGTGAATCTCTTCGGTTTTTTGCAACTTCTGCTCCCAAGTCTGATTAAGATCCGTTAGCAGCTTCTCACTTTGGTTGAGTTGCTCTGCGATTTCGGCCTTGGACACTTTCTTGACGGCACCATCCGCAGACGTGATGGAAACGAACTGTTTCTCGAGCGGCGTGCCTTCCGGGTAGACCTCTTCAGCCGTGATAGTACCGCCCCCGGCAGCGGCGCCAGCGGCACCTGGTACTCCGCCGCCGCCCCCAAGTTGGCCCCTCAATAGAGCTAGTTCTTCCTTGAGTTCTCTGATCATGCGAGCGTTGGCGTCTTCGTTAACCACGGCGTGGTTCTTGATTCTCTTGGCTGAATCGGCGTAACGAAGTGTACTCAGAGTTTCGTCGTAATTGATGTCTGCTGGACTGATAGCTGCAATCATGGCTGTCATACTGTTTCCACCTAACGAGTCCTTGAGCAGCCACGTCAGGACACTGTCTCTGTACGGAACCTGCCCACCGGCACCCTTCTTCTTCTTTCCCGTCGAGATGTCCGCAAGGGCTGAGATGACACGACCCAAAGAGGACAGCGATCTGTTGATTTCCGCACCTTCCTTCAAGCGAGCACCTGTGGCGCCTGTCGAGGTGGCTCTTTCTGAACCGGCTAAATCGACAAGACTGATCTTGGCTACCTTTTCCATCTCCATCTTGGTGTCGGGGTCGAACCTCTTCTGAGTAAGCATCAGGGTAAAAACAGCGTGACTTCGACTCGATGTCTCGTTCATGTTGGTTGCCGCAACTGTTCTCGCCTTGTTTCCTTCATCCATCAAGTGCTCGATTTCTTGAAAGCTGCCAACAACCAACTTGGCCAAGTCTTCGACATAGGGACCAGTCGAAGGATGCTCGCGGACCTTGAGGTTGCCCTTGGTTGACGGGTTGAGCAAATCCCTCACACGTTCGTTGTAGATTTCGAGATACGAGACCTCGACAGTACAGCGCAAGTGCTTGTCCTCCTGAAGTGCCGAGATTCTCCTAAACATATCTTGGCAAATGTTCGGGATGATACCAACTTCCTTGCCGTAACCCATCATAGAGTAGGATTTTCCGGAACCCGTTTGACCATAGGCGAAAATACAGTTATTGTAGCCCCCAAAGGCGTTGTCGAGAAGGGGCTGACCGAGGTCATCGAAGAGGTTGTCTTGGCCAGCATAGTGGTTATCTTTTCGGTCAAAAGACCAGTATGACCTATCGAAGGCGAAGACTTTCTGGCCAGAATCCTTCTGACCCTTTGTATCGGATGGCGGGGTCAAGACCGTCTGATTATCTTTCATTTCGATGATACATTTTGAACCCCGGTCAATCTCTGTGTCGCGTCAGTCGGTGTGCGGTCAATTTCCTACCATCGCTGCCCGCCGTGCTGCAGCGGAAGCGTTTCTGGGACGTACCTCGACTATTGAACGGTCTGACTCTCACCACCACCTTAATATTTCCACCACCGGCCGGAGGCATCTTTGCGACTGGTTTGGGGGCACCTGCCGCCCGACTTCACGGCACAGATGTTGCCGGCTGTGCGGAAGGCAGGTTCTCTGCAGCAGCCGACTGCGATGCCGTCCCGACAGAGACCTTCAACTCCTGCCCCTGTGTGGCAGCGAGGCTGGAATTACGATAACGTCGTTTGCCTGTGTCGTCGATAGCCCTTTCAGTAGGTGGGCGATATCATCCTCCGGGTGTTGAGGGGTGGTGGGCTATCTCGGCGGCAACCGTGGATCGCTGGGTGTGATTCTGTCGATTTCGACGGCCAAGCACTCCAAGAGGAGGTCACTGGAATGACGCAGCCAGGGGCCCCGCAAATAATGTGGTTACTTGGGCGGTCGAGCACACGAGGTCTCCGGTAGACTCTCGCAAGGCTTCGTGAGCGAAATGGAAATCGTTTCGGGGTCGTAGGGTCGTGATCGCGTAACACAAAGGGGATTTGTCGTTGAGCAGAATGCGAAATTACGATTCGGTACGGAGTACTTCGGTGTCAACAAAATCTCGGAAGGAGGACGCGGTCGGTCGCGCACCGCATGACGGCCCTCTGCAGGGAAAGAGTGTCGCTTGATTGGGTCGGAAATTAGCTTCGCTCAGGGTCATTTCACGTGCTGATGTGTTCAGCGGGGTGGTCAACAACGCTTTTCATTGGCCTCCGCCTCCCTGACATAAGCAGCGCGAACCGTGGTGGCCCGCGCGCTGGGCGTTGAGGGCTCAATCCCAAATGCAGGTACAAGCAAGCCGCTCGATGCCTTTACCATTACATCAACTCCAAACTTAACATGACGGGCAGATCAACATCCAGGATAGCTCCGTCAACATGTCCAGATTCAATCGTCCACGATTGATCCACACCTAGCCCTACGAGAAACGTCAACATGGCTGCATCACAGCTGGCCCTCAGCCCAAGCCCGGAAGACTGCTCTCAACAACCGACCTAAGGTTACGGCAAGATCCTTCGCTTGAAACCGCCCAGAGGAACTCAAGAACGCAGGCGCCTCGACCGTCGTCGAATCAACGCCTATGTTTGGTTGGATCTCGTTATCGTAATTTGCCAACAGTCGCAAAAACGTGTTGCCGCAGCACTTACATTCCTCTTCCGAATCTTATGCCTCGTTTCTGAAATGCCATCTGCATCCATCCGGGCCAGTTCATCTCATTCTTGACTGCCTTCTTGGGCCATCCCTGCCGAATCATGAGCCAAACGCGGGTATCCGCCTGTCAGCTCGTGTTGGATACCGACGAATTGGGAGGTGTGCCGGCGGACTTTGGTGCTCTTACTCACCACAGCACCATCTCCGACTTCATTCAAATCGCAAGCCGCCTTTCCCTTGTGTCTCGGGTCAGTATCGAAGTGGGCTGTAGCATCAACCCCTTCCGCAGATGGAAATTTTCAACAGCGGGGGTTTTTTTTTTCCTCGTCTTTCTTCCTCTGGAATAAAGATCACTCAAAAGAGAAGGGAAAAAAACAACGAAACAAAAAAAAGGTTGAAATGGCAAAAGAATTCACTTGAACCCTCAAACTCCACCGATCAGATAATGGATCACCAGGGCGCTGCGATTGCGCTGACCTGACCACTGGGCCATCTTGTTCTTCTCGCCGGTTGAGAACAAAGCAGCAAAAGCAAGAACATGTAGGCTGTCGCCTGAGGGAGGCGGTCGCCGTCGCTCCTGCCGTCTTCGACCATGTCAGATCTGCCCGAGCTGAGCGGGATGTCCACGCCGGATCTGATCCAGATGTCGGCCGTCAGCCGAATCGCACTCGCTACCAATCCTCGGGCTACCGCATCGACGGATATATGCGCTAATCGGCAAAGAGACTTTGATGAGCAGGCTAAGACGGGTGTTCCTGGTCCTTTAGATCAGCAACACATCGGGAATTGGCGGCGATCGTCAATCGACTTACACAATACCAACAACGCTCCCAGCCACTAGACTTGAACCAGTCAGCCACAGTCTCTCTGCCTCAGTCGATCACTAACATGAGCTCTCAAACCAACGACGGCTAGCGCACTGTTTAAGGCACCCTGCATAACTTGGCATAAGTCGTCACTGTCAGTATTAGCTGTACGAAGTCATTCCCAAGATAGGCAGGCCGCTGAGACCTGCCCTTGAGCGGAGGCGCCTCGTTTTTTATCTGTGACAACCACAGCACGCCCTCTCGTGGGGCAAATGCCCTTCCCCCGGGTCTCAAAACAAAGCTCCGAAGATAACCTTCTCGACAAGTCTTTTTCTTCAAAGCGCGCCCCTCCGGCGCGATGCCTGCACTTGCAGATTCAGCGACAGTTCCCCGGTGTCCCGCGAAGGAGCTCCTGTTCAGCCAGCCACCAAGGACCATCCCGGCCGGCCCCCAAAACGCAAGGATCTGCAAGGACTTCCACATTGGCAGCACCGGACGCTCCAGACTTGGGTACCTTTGACGACAGGGCGTCAACCTCTGCGAATGCCCTCCATCGCCTTCTCCTCCTCCTCCACCGGTCTGCTACAAATTATATCTACGCGAATGCACGCAAGAAAAGCCCCTTCCCCACTGCCCTTCTACAAGGTCTTCTAGAATACCCCTCCCTCCTCGTGTCGTGGCTCGCGTCCGTCTCAGACAGAGACCCCTTCCGAGTCTTGACTGCCACAACGGATGGAACGCTGGGGAGGCGATGGGAACTTGGCCTCTGCAAACTCCTGCTCGCTTGACCTCAGAGAACCCTCGGGTCCGACGTCCGGGGCTCGTTCACATCCTGAACACCATCACCAGTCCTGTTCACGAGAAACAGCCCCCCGTGTTCCAGAACAAGCTTGTCGACAGCATGCCCCACAACGACAAGAAATCCGTCCCTTCAGGCCCCCGAATGCCACGGATTTCTCGACCCGCCTCGGCCGCAACAGCCCCCCATCACGCCTGCCACTCTGCACGGGTGGCGGAACCCCCGTCACCTTTTCTCAAACAAGCTCTCAGCTAAGGTAACGGGGGCCGGGCGGGCATGGAGTTTGACAGCTGCTTAAACAATAGCCGTCTGCCCAGAAACTCCCCGAACTGTGTGTCTCCTCCCCAGCGGCGCATTTCGTCAGAACGTGCGCGTCTACGACCTACGGCCCCAATATCCACCACTGAACTAGAAACGAAGCGAGGCTCACGATGCAAACCACCACAATGCCCAGCACTAGTGTTTCGCTGTTTCTGTGCCGTGCGCCCAGATCCAGGCTCGTCTCTCGGGCAGGCCAAAGCAGTGTCGACCCCGGCGAGATGACCCCCTCCTGGCCAAACAAAATCGGTGATCGCCGTCCTGAACCCTTGCCGATAAGATGCAAGTAAGCTCAAGGGCCCTTCACAATATCACGACAGGGGTCCCGAGTTTCTCAAAACACTCAAACGTCCGGTTGACCCGTGCCGGATCCGGACGCGACGCCGCTCCATCTCACCCACGTTTTTTTTTCTTTTTTTTTTCTTCTCTTCCTAGTCTCTCTGTCATCCCGTCTCCCACGAAGGCAAAGCAAAAAAAGAAAAATCCCGGGCCAGTGACCTGCTGCCCCCGGTTCCGTCCGCCGTCCTGCACGTCGGAAGGGCACGTCGCAAGAACGCATCAGCTCGAACCGGCACGACGGCTGCCATATTGAAGATGACGTCCGCCGTGCCGTCATATCCCGCCATCACTAACACATACACACACACAGTCACACACACACGAACAACCGGACCAGTCCGTTAGGAATTAGTGCGCAGTATGCAGCGAAAAGACCCCATCGAAAACGACTTACATTGAGTGGGAGGAACCACAACCAGCACCACAAAACCCAAAACTTGAGGTAATATAGATTGAAGCTTACGATTATGATTGCCAGTGCACCTTAACTCGCCCGCCCGCCACAACACCCAGCGAAAGGGGGGTGGTGCCATCCCGTCCAATCTTAACAGAGCCCTAAGTCAACCAAGGAACACGTAAACTTTCACTGTCGCGTGCAACACCCGCTGCCCGCATCCGATGAGAGGGAGGGGTTCTCTTTCGCCTTGAACTATATCCGTCAGGTATGAAGGAGAGGCGGCTTTCCCGCCGTTCGTGCCTTCTAGCGGCGTTCTCGACTCGTGGCGGCGTGGTAGCAAGTTAGTCTGGGCAAGTCTATCTGTGGCGTCAATGGTAGCACTGGATTCTGCCGATCGCCGCCATTTGCAACTTTACGGGTTATCTCGCATACTTGGCAAGATTTCAACTAGATTTCTGCTTGCAACCTCGCAGATCTCAATGGCTGGCCAGCACGCAACAAACCAGGCCGTAGAACACACAAGAAGTCTTGGCGACGACCAACGACGTTACTAAACAAAGACTCCAAACATTCCTATCAAAAGTAGCCGCCTCAAACAACAACGGCGACTTGCTAGTGCAAGGGAACTGAGGAGCCGCAGATCAGTGACGCACGCCGTCGCCGCCGTCGCCGCCGCCGTCGACCGTTGGGGCCCGTTGCATACCTACCTATCGTCGCCACAACCCGGGCGGGGAAACTTCAAGAAACGTCCCGTGTTTTCAGAGGGCCCGGCCAGGCGGCCGCGGCAGCCCGCCCCCTCGGATCAGCCGCCAGTCGGGGACTTTCATACCTGCGTCAACCATGAGATCATCAATCAGGTCCGGGATGGATGCCGCATCAGACAGGACGAAAACGTTTCCGAAGCGTGGTTCTCTCTTGCCATGAACCGAGTCGGACTATTAACAAGGTGTACCGTGTAGGATCGACATCGAGGATGTGTGCCGCCCCTCATCCTCTCTGACACTTGCTGACTGTGCTTTTTGGTTGCTGGGCTGGAGCTTCTACACCAAAAAAAGAAAATCGAGAACATTGCCTCTCTCTCTCTCTCTCTCTCTCTCTCTCTCTCTCTCTCTCTCTCTCTCTCTCTCTCTCTCTCTCTCTCTCTTGTGCCGCCAGCGACTGGTCTGACCGGCTCCCAACTCTATTGAACATCCGGACCACACAAAGCGCGTCACTCGTGCGTAATTGCCCAAACTCTGTGTCGCGGCGGCTACTTGTCCGCCCCTACCCTCCAATTGCGCTCTAGCTTTTGCAGGGTTCGTGGAAATTGGATGGCCTGCTACGTAGCTGAGCGTTGTGGCATGCAAGTCATTGTAGTTACCTTTTTTTTTTTCCCTCTCCTGCGAGTGGCATGTTTTCTTTTTCCCTCCTCAAGTTTTTGCTTTTCGTGTGGATCTAAATTCGTCAGTCGTGTCATTGAATTAACGTTATTTTGGAATGAAGAAAACATCCCGGCTACCGGGATGCTCGTGGCCAATTCCTAGTGTGGCGGGCAACTAGTAGCCGTAGGCATGTCTTCACAATGATGATGGCTCAGGATGTGTGTGCTCAAATTCTTTTGATTGCCTCAATTCCCTAATGGAAGAGTGCTGGTTGCTTTTGATAATACATTGACTCAAATTCTTTTGATTGCCTCAATTCCCTAATGGAAGAGTGCTGGTTGTTTTTGATAATACATTGCAGCCATTGACTTTTGCAAGGCTGGATACAGAATGTAGACCTATGGTATTGTAACAAGAAAAGAAAATGAGGCGCCATGACCGCGTTCGCTCGCACCGGAGCCGGGACAGGTCTTGTTTTTCCAGAGTTCAAAGGGAAAAAAAGAAAAAAAAAAAACGCCCCAGCACCATGACCATGGATGATGAATGGGTTATTGAAAATACGACAATGAGACGAAAGGAAGGTGGTGTGGATAGTAGATTGGTTTATGAAACAAGTATATGTGAACAAGAAGGGAGCGTCGCGGACGGGTATCAAAGTTTGGTTTGTAGCAATCAAAGTCGCTTCTCGGAAAGGAAGGTAAGAGGGTCAGCCGTGAAGTCGTTTGAGACGTAGGGAGCGTAAGCGTCTAATGAACCGCGGTTTCAAAAACGCCAAAACAAAATGAAATGGGATAGGGATGAAAGAGTTGTAAGAGAAACAAGATGGAATAGAATTGGAGCTGTTGTGGTTGGCTCCTTAGCCTCGGAAGACGGCATTGGTGAGAAGGATCGGCTCTTCGTCAACCGGGTCATCCTTGGGTGTGGGCGATGGTGCGTGTGTAGATGGGACGGGACTCTTGGCACTCGAGGCAGACGATCCACTGAGGGCCTCATGACTGCGAGCTCGGTGAATCTCCTTGACCTCGTCATCGGAAAGATTTCCCGAAGCTGCAGGCTCGGGGTGGACTGCCGCGGCGCTCATCTTTGTGATTTCGTTCTCGACGTCGGCGAGGAGAGCATAGACATCGCTGTCGGCGTAGATGCGGATGCTTTCGCAGTCAACACGACGCTGGCTGAAGGTCGAAGTGTGCTTGGCGACGGCGGCGGCGGCGGCGGAGGACTCCTCGACGATGGGCTGCTCCACGATGGTGCTGGGTACCTGGGCAACGACGCGCTGAGGTGAAGGAGAGCTACTGGTGTGGGAGGAGAAAGCAGTCTTGGTGGGGCTTCGGGGAGGGGTGGAGATGTTCCCAACACCCACTTGTGGAGTCGTCCGGACGCCCATGGCAAGCTGCAATGACTCGCTCGCGGCCGCTGTCGCGGGAGTAGGGAGGGTAGCTGCGGCAGCAACGTGTTCCAGAAGCTTTTGGCGTACCCGTGTGCGACGGTTCTCGGCCTGCTCCAGCTTGTTGACCCAGTCATCAATCGACGTGTCAAGCTCAGCAAGTGCTTCTTCTTGCTTGAGCATTGAGTCGGTGCTGAACTTGGCCATCCGGGGCGAGCGGAGATACTGGCAGATGCGCGAGTGCAAGTTGCGACGGCCTGCACGGAGTGAGTTGTAAGTACGGCGGAGGTACTCAGTTCGCTCGTCGAGCTGACGAAGTTCCTACTGCAAATTAGCGAATGGAACAGCTTAGTTAGTTGCTAGCAGCAATGTACATACCCTTGAGAGCAACTCCACGTCCTCCTTCTTCAGAATCTCAAACCTGGATGCCTGGCCAAATGCTTGCCTCTGAAGAGCTGACAGTTCTTCCTGGTCCATGTGCTTCGGCGCATCGCTCGCCTTCCATCCAGTCGGGAGCTCCTCAAAAGCCTTGCGCTCAGCACTCTTGTTGCGAGTTGACGCGCTGCGCTTAAGAAGAGGTCCGTTGTTGTTGCGCACGTTACTGCGCTTTCTGGGCCTTCCTCGGTCCATGATGCTACCAGACTCGGACTGTCCTCTCCTGTGTCCGTGAAGGTAAGGTCTCGCACTAGCAGGACCAGCTTCTACTTCTGGTGAAGAAGTCTCCCTAGGCAGGCTTGGGGTCGTCGCTCTCGGGGTGATGTTCTCCCACGGCTTGGGTGATGATCGGTGGTGTTCCATGATGGGAGCTGACACGGGAGTTGTGGCGGATTGGAAACTAGGGCATGCAGAAAGAGGAGTCGTGAGGGCAGTTGAAGCGGTCAAGGGCGTGAAGGGAGTGCGCGCTTGCGATCGAGGAGAGTCATCGGCGCGAGAAGAGAGCTGCCCGCAGTCGTTGCCACTGCTGCCGGAGCGCATGCGGTTGTGGGAAATTTGCCTGGCCAGACGAGGGACGTTCCCGATGTGAGTAGGAATGACAAGGGGCGCGAGTTGCTTCGGCGAGATGGGCTGTCGAGGAGTCTGGTTTTCTGACGCAGATCGTTGATGGCGGTCGGGCGAGCGAGCAGGCGTCGTGCTGCCGTTGCTTTCGACGTCGTACGCGGTTACGGACGAAGTAGAGCCCGTTGATCTGTGTTGCTTGATGTGGTGGCCCGGAGCACTAATAGACCTCTCGTGAAGGGGAGGTCTTCCAGGAATCGTGGCTAACAAGGTATTAGCAACTTGTGTAAGATCAAACAACGTTAGATGCCTACGCGAATCCATTGGGACTTCCTGCACTGTCGTCATGGGCCCCAACTCGGGAATGCTGACTTTCCGCCGCCTGATCAGGTTGTGCTCCTTGATGCGTAGACGCAGCGAGCCGCTGCTGCTGCTGCAGGGCTTCTGATTTCTCGGTCTGTCCCATGGCCAGGGCGAAAGCTTGCTCGGGGTCGAGGCTCTTTGGTGGCGGCCGTGTTGGGCGGTCCTTTGGGAAGAGTTGGTACTTCCGAGTCTCTGGATGATGCATCCTCCAGACGAAAGGCTTATGTTCTGTAGGTGTTTGTGTCTGTGGTTAACCAAGCCAAGTGGTTAGCTAAAAGGTTAAGTGAAGCAAAAGGTAGAGAATGTGTAATTGTAGTAGGTGACGAAGGCAAAGAGTGGTGGCCATACCGGTTCGTTGGGAGGGAGTGGGGAGGGTGGCTTCGCTATATACGAAGACCTCGCTGAGTCGTCGACATCGAGCATACAGCTTGCAATGTGAGCCATTGGGAGGAGGAGGAGGAGGAGGAGGGATTAGGATAGGATGCGGCTGCAGGGTTCGGGAGCGTGAGAGATAGATGAGAAGATGGTACAGGTCAGGAGGAGATCTGGTACAGCTATAGCCAAGGACAGGCAAGCTATAGGTCCGGTCCCACGCTATCGTAAAACGGTGACACGCTGACTGATGAAGAAGTCGAGCAGTGAGGCTATATATGTCTATGCAGTGGAGGAGGAGCAGACTGGAGAAAAGACTGGAGAAGAAGGAAAAAGCTCGTCTTGCTGTTGACATGGGCCCCCTTCGGTTGCTTCGATATACCTTACAGGCCTGTCCGTTTTTTTTCTGACAGGGAGGGAGCCTTGACTCTCCCACGACCGGGAGGCCATGGGCCCTGGGCCCTGGGCGAGCACGCAGCATGGGAAGGGGAGATGGGACATGGGAGGGGGATGTGACCAGGGGGTGTGGGGGACGGCACGAGTTGGGGCGAACGGGGGAGAGAAACAAGAGGAGTGACGAGCTTGGGTTTGGATAAGCTAAGGTATGGGTACTCTTTTCGGTTTAGTTTCCAAGTGAAAAGAGAGGAGGGCGGGAGAAGATGAGATAGCGTGCGAGAGTGCATATATCGGGCAGCCGGGGAATAAGTCCCTTGCGAAGTAGAGACAGAAGCAGGAGCAGGAGCAGGAGCAGCAATAGCAAGTGCAATTATCTGGTTCAGAAGCTAAGAAAGATATCACTTGGGTGCGGTACAGTGTCTGTGATGGAAGAAGCTAAGGCGACCTTGACTTGATGTCTGCACTGCGGTTGCAGCAGCGTCTTAGTGTAAGGTAGCATAGGAGCTACTGCAGGACCAGGGGTCATGACAACGACAATGACATGGCCTTGAGGGCTGTGGAGGAGGAACCGGGGATGTTCTCGCTCTTGGTCCGAGTTACAGAAGAGGAGAGAGGGCAAGACAGCAGCACGAGGCACGGCTTCCTTGATGCTTCCTTTGGGCTTCTGGCGGGCCAGGAGAGCGAGATTGGTTGCCAGTACTCGGCCAAGCTGGGCGAAACACGAGGAAGGCGGCGTCCGACTGCCGGAGGAAGAATCAAAATCAGGGATAGAGCAGGCAGGGTGGAATACCAGAAGAGGACAAGGGCCACGCGTGGATGAGAAGAAGAGGCAGAAGAAGTGGGTGCGCGAGTTGAACTCGAGACTGCGGCGGACACACTACACGCTAGGCAAAAGCCTAAAAGAGAGAGAGACAGGCACCTCGACTGAACTGAGACGGAGAAAAGAGAGTGTGTGTGAGTGTGTGGCTGTTGAGTGATGGCAGAGGTGCGGATAAGGTAATGCAATTGAGGCAAGATGTGCAAGTGTGCATGCATATTCTGCATCTCATGGTGCATGTGCGACAGCGACTCGAAGTGCAGGTGCAGGTGCGGATGCGAATGCATGGGAAGGCAGTGGGCGCCCAAGTTGAAACGGCTCGAGCACAAATTAGCCAGGCCCGAAGGGGGGGAACCACAGAGGAAAGGACCCTAAAATCCAGTGACCCCACCTTCTCGGACCGGGGGTTCCACTTTAGTTCACTGGTCAGACCCGCTTCTTCTTGTGAACAGCAGGTGCACTCCACTGTCCCGTACACTGAGTGTCCTCCACTGAACACTGGGGAGCCTGCCGGGCCTGGCCCGCTACACAGTGAATTGTTTTAGTAGGTATCTATCTACCTAGGTAGGGAGTCGGCAACGCCCTGAAGGCCCCTGGACACTTTCTTCCTGAACACCACATGGCAAACCCGTCCCGCGCCGCCCCTCACCATTCTCCGAGCAACCGATGGCCATGATGCTTGTCCATATCGCCATCCCGATAACCTTTTTGGGTGCAGGGCGGGTGGTAAGTGAAGGGTCTCTGCTACATCAACAGCTGCAACTAGAACACACTGCGCCCGACAGAGTCAGGTTGGGTAGCCCACTGCGGTGGGTTGAAGCCACTCGTTACTTGCCACACAAGGGATTTCTCTCGCGAAATGCAACCAACCCGTTGCTTCCACGAATAAACCTGAGAACGAGACTTGAGGAGTAGCCGAGTTACACACGCCAACTCAGTCTCTCTCGTTGAACAATTACCGGAATAAGAGACACACAGACATCATCATCGTCATCACCCCTCCTGAGCCTCCTGAGGGGGCGTTGCCATGTCCTCTCCTCTCCTCTCCCTCCTCTTGCCTTCTGTCATGCGCACTAGTTCCCACAAGGTAGTGTCTTGTCATTTACTTCCCGTCTCTTGAGGACTGAAGTTGCTGCAGCATCGGACGTCAGGGTAAGGGGACGGAACTGATTAGTCCACGTTGGGCTTAGAGGCCACAGGGGAAACGCTGCAGGCGCACGCACTTACACTCACAGAGTCCAGTCGCAACCAGGCTCGGGTCGGCCACTTACACTGAGGTCGGGTGGTGAAAGGTCTTCGTCACAGCTGCACGGCACCAGTTTCCAACTCCAGATAGTGCGACTCGACTCGTTCTTGCCTCTTCTTCTCAACTAGGGAGATGCCTCTGACTTGCCCCTCCCTCTCCCCGACCTCGCCCTCCCCTCGCCTTGGACAACCCGCGGTACCTACCAACTTCAACACGAGAAGCAAGAAAAACACTAAGCAACGACTCACGGCCTTGCGCCTTGCCTTGCCCGTTTCCATCCCGGAACGCCCTTCAATGCACTAGCATTCAGCCCTCCTGACTCCAATGCCTGGCTCTCTCCACTCGCCATGTGGGTGACCAGCCGATCATCACCATCAAGAGCCGTCGCTCCAGCAGCACTCGCTTGTCTCGAAACCGCCTCCACCCAGCCCTCTCACCCGCCGCTCGACCCGGCCGAGTCGTTCATCTTCAACCTCTGAACCCTCGACCTGCTCGTCACCGCCCGACTTCAAAGACACAGACCGAATCCAAAACGGCCTACTGTATCTCCGTCGACTCTGGTACAACGGTGTGTAGCTTCATTTCGTCTTCACTTCAGGTGGAGGAGCACAGTTCATGCAACCCACGACAGACGATTTGACCTAACCCAGAGGAATGCAACCCCGTCGGGCTGTGTTCACTCTTGCCAGTGGACATCTGAAGTTCGCGATTCATTCCTGCCCACCCTGACAGCCCTCTATCCCAACTTTCAACACACGGACGCTTACTATGCGTCTACGACGTGGGTTGTGAGGTGGTGATGGACCTATCGGAGGGCAGCACCGCCAACTAGCCAGCCAGCTTCCTCCGTCACCTTGTCACAGCCCTCGCTCGCCACATCCATCAGCCATACTACGAATGCCTGTCTCTTCTCTGCACGTCCCTCAGCCTGCAGCAGACCGACAAAGTCCCGATGGCCGGCCATCAATTGCTTCCGTTGACCCCGCAAGCCGAGAGACGCCATCGTCTCAAACGATTCTTTTGAAGCGTCAACTAAACATGGCCTCTGTGGAGTACTCCAATAGCTTCCACAGTCTGTACAAACACCGAGACATTTTATTATCGTCCATTGCCAGCACCGCTCGGGCAATAACGTACTGCATGTGGTACACGGCCCGGGCGTTTCGTCGACCCGGATGTCTCTTGTCTTCGATGAGGTATCACAAAATCCTCGGACTCTCAACGTATGTGGGGCAAACACAGCCTGAAGTTGAATCCAACTTCACTCCTCGCCTGTCACACCTCTAAACGCGCACGATCCTGGCAAAAGATCATTGTCAAGCCATTGGCTAAAACAACGCAATTATTGACGAGCGACCGATAGCATGGAGCAAGAAGGCGTCAGTTAGAGAGCTTGCATGGCAATTCTCGCCCTATAGGTTATGGATCTTTTGCCCTCAACCACCTCCGCGCTCAAACTCTCTGCGGCAAAGGAAGATGCTTCCGCGCGTTTGCGAAGGGAACGATGACTTAGCGCTGTCACCCGGAGAATTTGCGGTATTGGTCCAAGATTGCACTAACAAAATCTCGACGTTTGGGCGTTGTGCTTTGACGCAGACACCGAATCTTAACATCCGCCCGTCGACTTATCTCAGCGCGCGTTGCATAGATTTCAGACTAGGACTGACCTAGAGAACATCCGCTCCCTGACAAATGGTCTCATGTCCTTCTAGATTCAGTCCGTTTGCTTCGATTCTTGGACGTTTGACTTCTGTCAGTTGCAGGTGGCTGCATATTGGCATGCCACCGTCTCTTCGACAGACGCAGAGCATAAACTGGCCCTTTCAGAGTCCTAGCTTTGCTTGCCATATGCACCGTGGCCTACATATGATCAGGCTCATCCATCCCAATGTCGGCTCTGGCATTCACGCCTAGTTCGCTCATGGCGACAAACCGTTTCACGTTAAAGATGTTCCCGCTTCATCCATTCGGAACGTCCGCCGAGTTTTTGCTGCCAAGCTTTTTCTCGGCCCAGCACTAATTGCATAGTGAACTAACGAGCGGATCAGCAGAACCGTTCCCGTCCCCACGCTCTTGACGTTGGCAGTATCACCAAAGCCACACAGAGAAACGACGGCGCGGTCCATTTCGTTTAATCTCGCCAGGATGCTCCTGGTCCATCGTTCATCATTCAAAGTCCGATGGTGATTACGCACCTCTCTGTTCCAGAGTCAAACAAAGCTCGAATGGCCGAGTTGACCGGCTGCGGAGCGTCAGTGCGTGACTTGGCCGCTCCGCCAGAATCCACGCGGGAGGGGGATAAAGGGCCCGAGCATTCAGACTGTTCGTCCGAGTCTCCACCAAAACTGCGGTTGGCAACTTCGGTTCCGGTCATTTGTCGACATGGGTTGATCTCGTCTATCACACCGCTGATGTCAAGCCGTTTTCTCATTGAATCAATATACCAGCCATGGGCTGCTATTCTATCGGTTTTCTGCTATTACGGAGTGCGGGCGGGAGTTGGCCATTTCCAACAGAGGGTCAGGGTGCCCCCATGTCCTTACCAGCCGTCACCAACCTTGTCCTTAAGATCATCGTCGTACCAGACTTCCACTTTGGTGTGGTGTCCCCAACACCAATCTCTGTCGTGCGGAGAGTGATGGGCCTTTGGGAAGCACAAAGAGCCAAGTGTAGTCGAACTTGACTCAAGACTGTGCAGCCGCAACCCATTTCAGGAACCACGTGCTATCCACCGACGGCACTGTGATACTGGCAGGCAATCTCATCGATCGACCTGCTGGCCTAAAATGAGGATGTGCAGTTTTAGTCGTGGGACAAGAATCACGAACTTTAGACTTATCTTCAGCACGCCATTTTGGTCTCAAAGCTTGGATCTCAGAGCGCTCAAGCATACGGGCACTTACTATGAATAGGCCAACCGCTACAAGAATTCGTCCCGGAGCCGCCGATCCAGAACCAACTGCTTGTCTCAACCATATGAGATCAATACAGCAACGCTTCAAATTGATCTTCCCAAGTAGAAGAGAAACTCTGCGTCGGAGCCTTTCATCAAGTCATCGCGGGGCCCCCCACTAAACGTTTCGTCCCAACTCTTGTTCAGAACCCCACCCAGAAGCAGAAGCAATCTTGCATTGGTCCTATGGGAGAAATATCCCGTAATGCAGATTGCACTACAGAGTACATCTCGCATGTATTATCCGCGGCTTGCTTTCGAGACGAGAAGTGATATCTCCTGATTACCTGGGAGAAGAGCTTCGCCATTCTGCAAACAGAGTCAGCACCGAGGAGGAGCTCTATCCAGTTCTCCCCGACACCCTTGCGCGTGCAGCGAGAACGTCTGGAATAGGTTGCCGTCTCCGCTCCTAGTCACTCCCCTATTGCCAGCAGAAACAGGGGATCCCCTGTTCCTCGTGTCTCCCAGCGAAGCTCCCCCTGTATGCCCTGCTAGCAAACCGCCTTGGGACTGGCTGCTTGGAGCTTAGAGCTCCAGATGTTAATTAACGCAGGGTTTCTTGTCACTCTCCGAACGGTGACAGAGCAATATGTGAGTTTGGTGGGCTTTGCTATGGAAAACTAGGATCGTGGGTTTTGAATGATGTCAATAACTCGCCGTGATATCAGATGGGGCAAACATCCGTCGAATTGAGTGCTCTGAGGTCAACTAACGAAATCATGTTCAATACTTGATCGGAGACAACCTCAAAGCCATCAAGCATCTGGTCTGGTTCATTTTCAGTCCTCGGTTCGTCACAAGACGAATGTCTCTGCCTACCGGTAGGACCAAAGCCCCCGGAGGGGTTGATCAATGTGCGCGGACGCATCCGCGTTGCGATCGGCCGGCTACAACCTGGTCTACGGCCGTGCTGGTGCGGTTGCGCTGCCACCACACCGTCGCACGCACACTGACTGTGGCGGCCTCTGGTTGCGCCCCCCGCTCTTGGAGACCGCCTCTGCAACGACGTCGCATTCTTCACATCGCTTACGCGCAAACGAGTCGCGAACAATCATAGGAACATGATGAACTGTGGATATGGCTCCCATCGGTTAAGGGGCCACGCACAGGTCGCGGGAACGAGCACCACAGCGACGAGACCAAAAAATGGATAGAACGGCAGCAATCCGAAGCCGCGTTGCGCTCCATGGCGACTCAAGTGTTGCATCGCAACCGGATTCCTCTCGTCTACGAATTAAACGCCTAGTATCAACACAGTTTGCTGAGGATTTTAGAGTTACGTCAACGCTTGACAAGGAGAACACATGGCCCGGGCCTCCAACGATCTGACAACTCCGGCAGCCGCGATAACCAGAATTAAAAAAGGATGAAGACACTGGTTGACACCCAAACCCAAAAACTTAGTGGCCACCAACGGTACCGTCGATCCTCGACATGGCTGATATGATTCCTTGGTGGCATCCAATCTTCCCCAGGCTGATAACGCTCTGCCTTGGTAAATTCCCGGTCAACTGCCGACAGCTCCACGGTGTTCAGAGGCCCTGATGCCATTGGCAGAGCAAACCCCAGGTTCCTCAAAGACGCCTGAGACATTGAATCTGGGGGCCCTGGGCACGGCCACGTTGAAGGACCGTTGAATGATCTCCAGGTCGAAGCTCAAGGGCAAACATTTCCCACAACCTTGTGTGTTTCTGCTGGGCCGACTGACGATTCGGCCCCGAGCTATGTCTTCAAACGATACTTGTGAGGCATTGCTCGCTTGCTACGCCGGTTATCCGGGCTACGCCGCCGCCGCAACAGAAGATGACGCTTTTATTCTCGGGATATGGGGGTTTCTCGAGTACGCGCGCATTGTCCGAGCGCCGACTCTCGTCAAGTGTGACAGTACCGACATCACTTGGCTATTCAGTTCGAACAATGAAGTCGCAGCAGAGATAATCTAATCGACATCCGCGGCCTTTGTGCCTTACTCGGGAAGCCCCTCAACCGGGCCCCGGGTCCGCCTCGAAGAAACCCCAATTGCCGGAAACAAGCTTTCTAAACAAACTCGGTGGGGTCCAGAGCAGTAACATCTTGAGGGTTAGGGGAAGACGAGCCTTGCGTCCGAAATGACGGCGACAACGGGCTCGAGAGCCGTTGACAAGCGATAACCCCCACGTTCGGGCGATAAACCACGCACCAAGTCAACGAAATCCTACACTCACGTTCGTGGCTGACAAAGTAGACAGTGAAGCAGGCGTCTCCTTGAGAAGAGCGAGAGGTAGGGATTCGGTCTCGAGGGCAACTGTGATCGTTCAGGCATGCCTTGTCTATATTGTGTGCAGATATCGACAGGCACCAAGACCAGAGGTTGTCAGAAACCCCTGCTTAGCGTCATCGCCCTGTCGAAGAGCCAGCTGTGGTGTTCGCTGCCTTTCGTGCCTTACGTCGCTTACACCATCCTCCGAAACTCGAATTTTGGCAGGTCTTGGAGATGGCGCTGGTCATTAGGGTCTTGTCCATTGGAACAATCCGGTGTAAGAAGCTAGCCAACCGTCCCGTCTCTTGGACCTCTTGGACAATGGCCATGTGCCACCACTGTTACCGATCGAATAAGAAGCACGGAATCGTTCCTCACGGATGACGCAACAAACGTGTGCACGAACATTGCCCACGTTGACAACGGCACCACGAGATAACAAGTCTTGGTACCGACCGGTTCGAGTCCAGACCCGTGGTTGACTGCGAAAGCCCAACGGCAATGAAAGGACGAAGAAGGGATCAACTGGTTCACTCTCCGCAGCCTAAATTCAGACAGGAAATACGACACAGTCAGTCGGGTCTAGGCTACCATCGTAGATGGGACGGGTTCAGTATGAGCAATTAATTCCTCGGTATCTGATCGCGCGCTCCTTTCCTTTTCCTCCCAAGTCCAGTCGGGCTGCCGTGTGGTAGGAGCCAGCTGCACTCATGGTCCCCTTGAAGTGCGGGGTTGAAACGACACTTGGTCCACGAGAGACGACATGGTGATCACCAAGGGCTGCTATTCGTCAATGGCCGGGAACATCCCACAGGAGTCCTCCTCTCCGCCCAATCCCACGAACATGTGCGGGAAAAGCTGGCTCACGAACGGTCTAGACTAGTGATGTTGTTCGGGGGGGAAAGGGCTCGAGCAACTTGCAGATTGCATGAGCCAGCTATCGACCAAGACTGGGATCCAAGGGTAATCTTCCAGCGACTCAAGACGCAGCTGGACGGTGTACGTATGCAACGCTGAAGCGGCGAACTCGGGTACCAAGACGGCTGAACAATTGCGGAGCCAAGACCGAAACAGAAAATGTTCAGACGAAGCGCGGCAACATGACAGTGGGAAAGGAATGAGGCGTTGGTTGTGATGGTGGTCTTGCCTGCCGAAGCTATTCATGTCAGTCTGAAGTTCTGTCTATCTCTAGACGAGAAAGCAACGTCAGCAAGCTTGTTGGAGCGTGAATTCAAGCGACGGATAACAGGACAGCCCTTGCATGCCACTGTTACACGTTCAGGGACAGCAAAGTGAGGGCATCCCAGCCCGTCAAAGTTTTGGGGCCTGCTGTTGGGTGCTTGACACACGAATGGAAGAGAGAAGAGGAGGAGGGATAGCTAACGGGCATGGGGGTCATGCGTGCAGCGTTGGTGGCCCGTGACGCACAAGGAGTGATCAACACTGGACTGCGGAGGATTCTTTTCGTCGTATAATTTTGACTTTGGGTACCCGTCTCGGGAGCTGCACATCAGCGGGCATATGCTATGTGCCGGTTGGGAGAGAGATCAACAGTCAATCCCATCCAAGTTCCCAGTTTTCTCCGACAAGTCTGCCCAGAGAAAAACATGGTTTTGTGGCCCATCCCTTTCAATCCACGACAGATGAGACTTCATGACAGACGTCAACGGTTCACGCCAAAACGCCAATAAGAGACGGCTGTTGATGGGAACTGCTGCGCTGCAGGAAGATTAGAGCTCGTCACAGTCGCAAGAACGTCGGAGTGGTGGAGAATGGCAGCGATGGAGGAGGGGTTTGGGGGCCGGAACTGCACACACACCAGATCAGCACCGTGGTGCTCGTCTACGCTAATTACAGTGTCGTTAAGGTTTTGCCCGACGGTTGCCAAGCCTGTCATGTCAAAATCTCGTGGCGGTGCCCGCCCCCAATCCCCCAATCATCAAAGCGCGCAGATAGCCTCGACATCGGCCTTTTCCCGCGGGCCCCCTAGTCTACCAGAACTCTGCGTTCTACGGCTCGCGATATGCAGTTTGTAGGCCTGAGAGAAAGAAGGCGCACACATACGCCCGAACTCGGGCCTCCTCCTCTAGGCATTGAGTTAGCTGCTGTCATCCAGAAGCTGGACGAATCCTTCGGCTGTGGGCATTGACGGGATCGCTCAATGTCAGACTCGATCCCCGCAGAAGCCATAGGTCCTATCGTTGGGAAAGACGTTTGCATGACAGTTCACGCCCGCGGTGTTCGGTCAATCGGCACGGAGGGTGGCTGGGTTCAGGGACATAGGCCTCTCCTCTCTTACCCTGTCCTAATGTACGAATACTCGTCTCCCCCTCGACTCACAGTCCTCATCACCTTCCCTTGGGTGACTCGGCCGACTATTCGTATCCCCAGCGCAAAGGCCGGTGCGAATTCTCGACGCTGAGCCACGCGCTCCCGAGTCCCTCCTGTGCCTGAGATCCGGCTAAGCTTGAATTGTTAGCGTCCCTCCAGCCCGGGAAGCACCACGCAGCTAATATCCGTCAGCCAACCACGTCCAGCTGAGTGCACGCCGCACCATGTTCTGCGACTAGGCTCGGAGGGGCAGCGACTGGCCGCGATGTCTCTCCTTATGGTCTTGGCTCCCGAGCGCGGGTGCTCTCCGGGACGCTGGCCGCTGCTTGCTGGTGTCTAGGGCAAGGTTCTCTCTTTTTCTTTTTTTTTCCCCCTTTCCAACAGGCTTCATCAAATTCTCCATGTGGGCAGCAGTCACAACGCACCTGCAGTGGTGCGAAACCACGATCCGTCCAGCGTGGTGGCATGGCATTGCGATCATGCATCCAGCATCCAGCATCCAGCACCCCCCCCCCCCGAGGCGCGCCCATACTCGAATTGTGCCCATCCTCCGTGGCTTCAAATCTCGCCGCGGCAGCTTCCTGATGCTGTTGGGGAGGGCATCGCTGCCAATCCACCCCTTCCATCCTTCCCTCTGCTCTTAAACCCTAACGCATTGCGTTCCTGTCCGACCTCCGAGATGCGTTGGCCGCAGACCTCCCGCTGCCTCACCCTTGCCCTTACCCTCCCGTGGCTCAAGATCCGAAGTTTTTCTTGTTTGTCAGTGCTGACAATCCAGGGGTTTTCTTGTCTAGAACCGATGCCAAAGGCATGGGCAGAAAGGCGTATCTGCATTCTGTCTTGGTGTTCCTGGTCACCGAGAGATCCCTCCACGCCCCGTTTGCCCAAACATGAGACGCACTACACGAGGCTGTTGGTCGCATCTTTCAGGCTGTTTCAAGCCGACGGGACCTTGGAGACACGACAGACGGAACGCCATCTTGTGCACCGCCCACAAGCCACAAAACAATTATCGGCAAATATCGTCAAAGAAAAAAAAAACCGAAATGGGATATCCCCAGTGTCATAGCTCAGATCTTATCAATACGTGCGGCGAGTATGACCTCCAGCGAACGAGGTTCTGGCAACCCCTTTCCAATCTTGTCCCCCCCTCCATCAACACGGAAACGCAGCCATCCCTGCTCGCTGTTTGGCCTCCGGTTGGTCGCAGGCTTCCAGAAGACTGTGGGTTTCCGCAAGCAGGGGGGTGGCCCTCCCCTTTTGGTGTGGCACCTCTCATCGAGTGTGGCACCTCTCATCGAGTGTGGGGTAAGAGGGAGGCCGAACAAGCTCAGTTGCTTCGCGAGGCCCTAGGTAAATGAATAAGAGGGGTTCGTTATTGGTGATGGATGTTGAGATTGGGAGAACTCCGCAAGCTCAAGAGCTCTCCCATTGTCGCGGCGGCGTGCTAAGCTTTGGGGTGCGTCGGTAAAGCCTATCGTTCTGGCGAGAATCGCCGGTATGAAGATGGAACTCTACTTTTGCTGAATGTTGACCGCTTCTCTTTTGTGGGAGAAGCGACATTGCGACGGAGAGGAAACGGGACTTTGATTTCCGGTAGGACTTTCAAAGCTTCCCATAGCGTCAAGTACTTTTTTCTTCTTCCTCTGTGCTCGGTGCGGACTCGATGATCTCGCATACCTCGCAGAACCGTGGCAACCGTCACGCACCGATATGGGTTCTGTCACATATCTCTCGGCTCGGGCTTGGCCGGAGGACGCCACGAACCCGCGGAGCCCTGGAGTTGGAAGCCGTATCCACAGCTCACGCCATATGCCTCACCCACGCCGGTGTGTGACTGCGAGCGCCGAGCAGCAGTACCCACGGCTGCGGATGCATATGACCCTAGCTCTTTTTTTTTGGCTCTGGCAGAAGAAAAAATAGCCAACGGTTCACGCAGGCGAGAACGGATCGTTGGGGTGTCAGACGTCAAAAGAGGGCAGGCCGCCGAGGGATGCCTCAACCCAAAATGCGGCCATGGGATCGTGAGCCCAGCAGGTGGGTGGCCAGCACGGCCGGCGGTTCAGAGATCGGGCCAGGGCCCGTATGCGAGGTGAAGGCAAGGGAAGGAAGGCCGAGGAGGAAGAGGGGGGGGGGAGACGAAAAAAAGGAGGCGGCGCGTGCTGCATCGTGACAAACCAAATCGAGCGTCACTGTCAAGCCTCTCTGGCTTACCATCGTGCGTCTTGGAACTTCACCAGAGCTTGCTTGAATGTTTCCCCTGGGCTTACCCTGCAACATGGAGCGACAGTCTCCGGCCGTAGGAGCTGGCCGTTTTGTGTGCTTCGAAACCTTTTGAATACTCTGGACCAAACATACATCGAACGAACTATTCTGCCCAGGTGCTGGGGTTTCCGGCACCCAGGTCCAGGTTTGCTGGTGCTAGGCGAAGGTAGGAGACTTTTCATCTGGTTTCTCACCCTTGGAGCTACGGAGATATTGTTCTGACGCCGTCGTCTTTTCTTTCCCTCTGGCGTGTGCGTTTTTGCGGCGAAGCAGAAGCATTGTGAGGGTGGTGTGTATGAACCAGGCCCAGGGGGGGAGGAGGGACAGCAAGTCGGATGCGCCCAGCAGGAGAAACGGCCGGAACACCCACACGGAAGATTCCTACGTCACGCAGGGAGATCCCATCTCGGAAAGGCAGTGCTGGTTTCAGGATGTTGGCCGTCCCGTGCTGCAGGCTCGACGATGGCTGGATCAACAGATACCCCGTGTTGGGCTTGCGTGAGCTTATCGACTTGTGATTGAGTTGAGTTGCGTGTGCCTGGAGCTAAGCCAAGAAACTGATAGCCGTCATTGAGACGTGACCTGCATCTCATGTTGAGGATGTGTCTAAGAGTGTGTGACGAAGTTGAATCTCGATTGCGGTGGTTCACCACAGGCAGGACGAGGGGATTCCGGAAGCCCACAAGCCTTTCGTCAAGCTGCGTTGGGATGTTTGGGATGATGGTCAAGAGTGGTACTGAGCTCGCTCGCTGAAACAAACTGCCAAAATGGAACCTGAGGCAGCAGGGGCGTCTTGAGAGACAGATCTGCATGTGGCGCACGTCGTGGCGTCGCTTACCCTGTCTTCTGCAGCAAGATGTGGCTGGAGCTCGAAACTCTAGTCCCAATTTGGCAAGTCCTCCCAACGACATCACGAGAGGAGTTGGAGATATCAAAATCTGGAGCCTATTTTGCTCCGCAGTGCCAATTCAACACACATGTGGCGGTCCCTCGTCTCGAAGGCTTCGATCCCGCTCAGAACAGCCTCCACCCGCGTTGTCAATCCCTCAAGCCGTGCCGCCGCCTTTGCTACAACCGCCAAGATGGCCGCCGCCAACAGAGACCCCAACACCCTCTCCAACTATGGTGCGTGGCTCACCAAGCACACCACTGCCAACCTCACCATCGACTTCAAGGACAAGTGTCTGAAGGGCTCCGTCACCCTCGAGCTCGAGTCGCTGACCGACAAGGAGAGCAAGGAGATCGTCCTCGACTCCAGCTTCCTCTCCATCAAGGGCGTCAAGGTCAACGCCGCCACCTCCACCTATGAGCTCAAGGACCGCGTCGAGCCCTACGGCGCACCCCTGCACGTCTTCGTGCCCCGGGGAGCGGCAAAGGGCGACATCGTCAAGGTCGACGTCGACCTGTCGACCACCGACAAGTGCACCGCGCTGCAGTGGCTCACCCCCGCTCAGACGAGCAACAAGAAGCACCCGTACATGTTCTCGCAGTGCCAGGCCATCCACGCGCGCTCGCTGTTCCCGTGCCAGGACACCCCCGACGTCAAGTCGACGTACACCTTTGTCCTGACCTCGCCTCTGCCGGTCGTTGCGTCCGGCGTGGCTGTCGAGGGCGAGCCGGAGAAGAAGGGCGACGAGACGGTGTACCGCTTCGAGCAGAAGGTGCCCATCCCGTCGTACCTGTTTGCGCTGGCGTCTGGTGATATTGCGACGGCGGACATTGGACCGCGCAGCATCGTTGCCACGGGACCCGATGAGCTGAAGGAGTCGCAGTGGGAGCTCCAGGGCGACATGGAGAAGTTCATGGAGGTCGCGGAGAAGCTTGTCTTCCCTTACAGATGGGGGCAGTACAACGTGCTGGTTCTGCCGCCTAGTTTCCCCTACGGTGGTATGGAGAACCCCATCTACACATTCGCGACGCCGACCATCATCAGCGGTGACAAGCAAAATGTGGACGTTATTGCTCACGAGTTGAGCCATTCGTGGAGTGGAAACTTGGTCACCAGCTGCAGCTGGGAGCACTTGTAAGTGAGCTGGTTTACGTGAGATGAGATGAGATGCTAATGAGTCGGTAGCTGGTTGAACGAGGGTTGGACGACCTACCTCGAACGCAGAATCGGCATGGCTGTTCACGGTGATGCTGAGCGTGATTTCTCTGCTATCATCGGCTGGAAGGCTCTTGGTACGAAGTCTCTATTTCAGTCTCACATGCGATCTCACTCACTAACTTATGTCAGAGGACGCTGTCGCCCTTTTCGGCAACGACTCCGAGTTCACCAAGCTCATCATCAACCACAAGGGCATCGACCCCGATGACGCCTTCAGCACCGTCCCCTACGAGAAGGGCTTCCACTTCCTCTACTACCTCGAGCGCCTCGTTGGCCGTGACGCCTTTGACAAGTTCATCCCCCACTACTTCACCAAGTGGTCTCGCAAGTCTCTCGACTCTTTCGAGTTCAAGGACACCTTCCTCACCTTCTTCAACGGCCTCGGCGATGCCGACATCAAGGACAAGGTTGCCTCTATTGACTGGGATAAGTGGTTCTACCAGCCTGGTCTGCCCCCTAAGCCCGAGTTTGACACCTCCCTGGCGGATGTGTGTTACAAGCTCGCTGAAAACTGGAAGGATGAGGTGAATCTCCTTCGATACACACATTAATTACTACGCTAACAACTAAACAGAAGTTCACCCCCTCTCCTGAGGATGTTGCCTCCTTCTCCGGAAACCAGAAGCTCGTCCTCCTCGAGACCATCGAGAAGTTCCCGAGCCCCTTGTCCGCTGACCGCGCCCGCCTGCTTGGCAAGACTTACGACCTCGTCTCGTCGCGCAACGCTGAGCTCAAGACCGCCTACTACAAGATCGCCCTGGCGGCCCAGGACTCATCCTCGTACGCCGGAGCTGCTGAGCTTCTCGGCCACGTCGGCCGCATGAAGTTCGTCAGACCTTTGTTCCGTTCGCTGAACAAGGTCGACCGCGATCTTGCGCTCAAGACCTTTGAGAAGAACCGTGACTTCTACCACCCCATCTGCCGTGGCATGGTTGAGAAGGATCTTGGGCTAGTGTAGAGGTGTCAAATCACTCATAGCTGAAAAGAAACACATGAGTTCCAAGCAGGATGATGAGCTAACTATGTTTCTTGCCTTTCTAACCATTCGAACCGTAAACTTGCAAACCTGTTGAATGACTACGCGTTTCTTCTATTCCCGAGTAGAATTCTGCCTGTTCGATCTTGCCTCCATCATCAATCGAATAAGGCTATTTTTCTGACCTGAATTGCGACCGTCGAATCTCTCTCTAGCCTCCTTGATACTTTGAACAAGGTTATCTTCCTGTGCTGATCTGGGATTGTTAAATCTCTCTTTAGCCTCCCTTATCCTTTGAATAAGTTCATCATCCCCAGTCTCAATCGCATAATCCATCGGGCTTAGGTACCAACCCTTTCGCTTTGGGTCCGCGCCGCTGTTGAGCAGAAGGTCCACAATGTCGATATTCTTGGTCTGAACCGCGTAGGAAAGCGCTGGTTTCGCTGTTGGGCTTGCGCCGTCCACATCGATCCCCTTCGCGAGGAGCAGCTCGACCATAGCCGCGTTCCCTCTTTCAGCGGCGATGCAAAGAAACTCGCCATTGTTGTAGTTGACATCCGCACCGCTTTCGATTAGAATCTCGGCGATTTCCACGTGTCCTGCAGTGACAGCCCCATGCAGCGGCTGCGCCTCCCTAGCATTCGCATTCACAGGCGCGCCACGTTCGAGGAGAATCTTTACGACGTTCATATGGCCATTTTCAGCGGCGAGGCGTAGAGGCGTTGTTGTCAGAAGCACGCCCACACTGGCTAGATAACTAACCACATCCGCGTGCCCGTTCCGGGCTGCCTTCGATACTGCTCGGTCGCCGTCGCCAGCCTTGAATGTCTGACCAGGTCTGTCCCAAGCACGGTGGAGTTCTTGCAATGTGAACAGGTGACCCTGTTCTGCTGCCAGCGAGACCAGGGAATCGTCGTCGGCCCAGTTCATCCACTCTCTGATACTTTCGTTGGCCTCCTCGAGCATGAGCTCCACGATTTGGGTGAGCCCAAAATACGTCGCCAAATGTAACTTGGTCCATGAGTGCGGGTAGTTTTGGGAGTACCCCGGGCCGCTAGGAGCGCGTTCTGTTAGTATCAAAGCTTGAATGGCTGCTTGCACCCTTTCTTCGCCGTTGAAAAAGTCGTTGCAACGCTCCAACAGGGCCCGTCCATCATGCGTGTCGTCGCTCAACGCTTCTCGAACAAATGTACCCCACGACCTTGCCACGAGGGGAAGACACGGTTCAAGGTTCAACCGTTGTTCCCAGTCAAAGTCTGTCTTGCTTGGCCCGCGATTGAACCTGGTTCCTGAAAGATACTCAATGCATTGCAGTGATGAGGTCATTACCGCGCTCCTTTTGAATTTAAAGTGCAATGTTGAGAGAGACCTTGATACTGTGGGATGACAAAACTCGAGATGAGCGCCAGAAAAGACGACAAGACCAGCACAGGAGGACACAGTCCTAGCTGCGATCTTTTCGCGGGCATATCTGTTGTATCCTGGGCCGACGTCAAGTAGATGCATGAACTCCTCGGTTTTAAGTCGGTCGAAGCGTAACATGAACTCTAGCAGAAGAGTAGACGCCTTTGCCCCCTTGTGGCTTAACATGCGGTCGATGGTTTCCTCATAGAAGTCGTCCATCATGAGATCGAGCTGCATGCTGTCCAGATCTACACCGTTTTCTGGATCGGAAATAAGGGATTTGACATAGTTCCGAGCAACCAAGAATCTGAAGATGTGAGAAAGGCTGCCAAGAAAGAATCAAGTGCAACTTACACGCCGTCTGAGAAGGCTATCATGTCTTTTCGAATCTCGGCCGTCGAATGTCCAAACTTGTCTAGCGGTAATTTTTGAGCGATATCCTTCAGAAAACTGTGAAAATACCGCTCAATATCATCATTTGAAGTAACGATTCTCTGTGTTCGGCTGCGTTGGAAGCTGCTTCGGAATATCTTGGAAATGACCGGAGTATCTCTTGACATTATGAGCATATTTAGAACGCTTCCCCGCGTGAATTCCCGCATAAATCCTAGAAAGGTGGCTCCTCCAACGTCGTAGTCATAAATAAAATCGAATCCATCGATGATGATATATATCCCGGAGAATTCGGCCACTGTTTCCCGAAGGACAGTGCTTAAGAATTCAAGGGAAGTCAACTCTTTTAAACTCGTGCCAAGTTTCTCAAGCCAGCGATCAGAGGTGTGGCTCCGATCCTTGCACGCTTCAATGAGTTGTCTCAATAGGCTTCGCAATAAATTCACCGTATCGCTTTCCGTTCCGTAGTTTTCTCCATAGATGACGACTATGGCAGCGTCATTTACCTGTTGGAATCTCTGTTGAACGTCTTGAGCAACCACTGACGATAGAACTGACTTGCCAACTCCCGGCAGTCCATGACAGAAGAGCGATCCTCCTGGCGTAGCGATCCAGTCCTGATATTTTGCCGAGTCCAAAAACCACTGGCAAGTTCCTGGAAGATGCTCCTGGAGGTGTGCTTCAAAAGACTCACGGTCGTGGTCAGGGCCTAACCAATCTAGATTCACATGAGGCGAGGTTTTGTTTTCGCCGCAGGCGACTGCGTCTTCGAACGCACTTCCTTTGTCGTCCGGGTTAATATCGGGAGTGTGGGCAGAAGAGTGATCGCTTTGACTGCTCGAAAATCTCAGGCTGACAGACCGAAGAGAAGCTGCAGAACGTGCACCCTGAGCAGCTCCAGAGTTGCCTTCATGACTCGAATCGTCGTCTTCTCCTGAGCTCCTAGGTACGGCAAAGGAAGCCATTCGCTCCATGTGTAAGGCCATGTGATCGGCAAGAGTACTCTCAAACGGTCCGTGAGATTGACAGTACGGGCAGATCACACGTTCATCCTTGGTACTGACAACGGCAAGTTCAGACATGTTCTGGATCTGCGCCTCGCTGAGGTTCGGATGCGAGACTTCAAAGTGTCTGATCAGGGCAGAACGCGACTTGAACAAGTCTTTGTGCTCAAAACAGCGCCAAACCTGACGATGGGCCTTGGCTTCGTGCTCTAACCACGAAGCCTTGCTGGGGTACATGGTGTCGGCCTCAGCGCAGTTGTCATATGTACACATGTACGGCTGAATATCCCGTATAATATGATCCCTATGGAATGAGTTAGCAAGTAGTAGTTCGCTTTAGCTTTCCGACTAGAATTTCGTTGTATAACTGCTGATAACTTATGGTCGATGAAGTGTTTCCAAAAAACAATTTACTGACCTCCAGCGCCTGCCCTTGGCATCTCGTGCTGGACAAAGGACGTGGCAGACTGAGCATACGAACTCTGTATGCCCCGGCTTGATTGATGGGGATGGCGGAAGCTCTGAAGTGATTCCATCGGCATCGAAAGCAGTTGAGGCGTAAGATACTACGGAGCCAGTGTCGAGATCCACGTCGTCGTTACGATACGTGGTCGCCTCCGTCCCAGACAACATTGTCCGGATGGCAGAGCTCGGTACCTGAGAGGGGGCAAGGTTTTGCAGTAGTATAGGGGCCTCAGATACACGGGTGGGCTCGGAGGCCATGGGAAGAGGCTGGGGTTGTCGAATTGTGATCTCCCTAGGTCGGGTCGTTGGCTCTTCTTTAGCTAGCTTCCTGGCATGCCGACGCCAGTAGGCAAATATCCGTCGCCGGTTGGTGACTGATTTGCCCCAGGTCTTTTTCAAATAGCTGACGCCATCCTCCGCTTCTCCAGTCGGAACGCTTTCATCGACAAAAGCCACATCGTATGTCTGGGCGGCGCTCCCCTCAAAAGCTTCTCTGCGAAACTGTCGAAACACCTCATCCACGTACTGCCTATCAAAAGTTTCATAAGAAGACATCAGATCAACAGGCTCTGAATGTTCAACAGAAACCATCTCCTTGTAACTCATAGCCCTCGCGTCTATCTGCGCTATTCTGGAGGTAGGCCCTCTGATGCGGAAGGACAGCTTGACTAGTGACGAGAGAATTTGGTCGACTTCGGCGGTGTTCTGGCCCAACTCCGTCTTCGTGCTGAGATCGTTACTTTGGGCGTCGCTTTCGGAGCTACTGCTGCTGATGCTGGATTCGTCCGAATCATCTTCCGAATCGGACTCGATGGTTTTCTCAAATGGCAATCTTAGTCCTTGAACCACTTCATCGCCTTCAACACATTGTCAGCCCAGGTCCGTGGAAGTAGAAATCCCGAAGGTCAGATTTGCCGTATTTTGGGGGCAAGAGTTCTTACTTTGCAACAAGACTTGTTGAAGCTGGTCTAGAAACCTCAGGACAGTTGTTTTGGTGAGTGAACTCTCATTCAAGCGAAAGTCCAAGGACGCTCGTCCGCGTTGAAGAGCTCCAAGGTTTGTTGCCCAGATCTTGAAACGATCGCGCTGATGTTTAACCACAGAAAGGTGAAGTTTTCCATCGGACCTCTCATTCGGGCTTTCCAGACTCGCTGTGAGACGCTTGAATCCCTCCACGCACTTCTTGGCTGTTTCTGACAGCGGGAACGCCGCCTGCAGGTCCGAATGTTGGCCATCCATGCCGATCATGTAGGTCCGTCTCATGTAGCGCGATACATGGTCAATAGAAGCACTTAGCAGCGGATTGTATTGTTTCGTAGATGCGACTCAGCGTTGATCGATTCTGAGCAACACACAGGCGAAGTGGGGATTGGTAACACAGCACTGTCTCTGCGTCAGATGGGAAACCGATTCGGACTAGTATAAATAATTACCTCAGTTTTCTGCGTGACAGGATTCGCTTGACCCAATTACATGAGTTGTTCTGCAAGGCTGTACCAACGGCACTTCTGATAGGGTGCCCACGTTTGCGGGGATTACGCTCGCTTCAGCTCAGAATCAACCGGGGGTTGGCACTCTCAAGAAACGTACAATCCCTTTGAAGATTGCCTCGATTTCAGAAAATCGGATAGTTCAATCTTCCCACACAACAAAATGGCCGAAGTGGCGGGCATCGTGCTCGGAGCCGTGCCTCTGCTCATATCCGCTCTGGAGCACTACCAAGATATCATAGGTCCAGTAGTCAGGTTCAAAAACTGGAGAGGTGAACTTGGGACGATCATATTACGTCTGGTGACCGAGCGCGCCTCATATGATCAGAACCTGCGGATAATGCTGCTCAGAGCTGTTGGCAGCGACGACCTAGAGCGGATGATTTCGGATCCACAAAATGAACTCTGGAGGTCCGAAGGGTTCGCCGACGACATGAAGATCGAACTCGGCCGCGCATACGATTCATGCATGGGTCTGGTGAAGAATATTGCAGGGACGGTTGAGACAATAGCCGCGAATCTCAATATCGAGGGTTCAGACAGGGTTTGACACAGCCATACCAAGTTTGTGGGAAATCTCAGCTGACTTGTGCTGGAAAGATACGAAAGGAGGGCCTTCAAGCCGTAGTCTCCGCCAACCCTCCCGAGATGTCTACCGTTGAGGGTGGCTCTCGGTTTCATTTTCGAAAGCGCGTCGACTTCACCATGAAGCGCCGGGACGTGATTAGAAGCCTTAAGTCAATCGAGGAAGATAACGAAAAGCTACGTATGCTCTTGGAGGGGGCGGATAGGATCACTTCCATACAAGACGAGGTAGGAGCGTCTTCAAGGGCTCGTATACGCTTTGTAGGATCGTTAAAAGGCATACGATCGAATGCGTGCCTCGTTCATCGCGGCCTGGACGCGAAATTCTGCATGGATCACGAGTGCCATCGAGCAGGGCTTCTGTTAGAGCAGCGCTTGAAAAGGCGGAAAAGAACGTTGAGGCAGGCTATGCCTAGAGACGTAGGAAAATTGGGACGTTTCTGTGTTTCCGTGTATAGATGCCCTGATACAGCCTGGCTTGACACAGAAATCAACATAGAGGACGATCCTATCGATAATTACGGGTAGGGCTATCACAGTTTTCTTTTCAGTCATTACGAGAAGACGCTGACAGATGTCTAGGAGGCCAAATGGGCCAAAGGTATCTTTCTCAGTTTCAACACTGGAAGACACCGAGAAACCAGGCCTACCAGGGTTTCATACTGGACTAGAAATCCACGACATCTGCAAAGTCATACATGGGGCTGTCCACCCCCAAGTTGGCTTCAGATTAGATGGCTCCGGCAAACTTCGTGGACTATACGAAATAGACACCCAGCCTCATTCCCTCGTCAGCAACTACGTTACGATGGATAAGTTCCTGCCTGTGATTCAGCAGAGGGAGCACTCGATGCCGGACTTCTACTGCCTCGTCGTTACCCTAGTCTCCTCTGTATTACAACTTGGGGAAACCCCGTGGCTGAACATGCCTTGGAACCGGCAAAGCATCGTCTTTCTGCGATCGGAACGGGGCGTTCATTCAGCGGTAGACATCAAACATCCTTACTTGACATACTGGTATAACGCAGGTGAGAGATCGGGCCGCCTACTCAGCAGTCTAGCCTTGATATTCTGACCTAGTTACAGATGCTGCGAAGTTGAGAAGCGAAGAAGATGACACAACACGCAACCAACAGAACATGCTTGCACTGGCCATCATGCTACTGGAACTCAACTTCGGAGTACCGATTGAGAGTCTTAGGCAAGCGCCGGACATGGGGGCCGATGGGAAGCCGAACGCCTTTACGGATCTACTGACGGCCCAGAGATGGTTTAACAGCAAATCTCGCAAGGGCCAGCTGTCTCATGGATTCAAGAGCGCCATCAAATTCTGTCTTCAATGCTACGTTGACCCCGATGCATCGTTTGAAAATGCCGAGTTCACACAGGCGATAGAGGACCAGGTTCTAAAACCTCTGGAATCCGAGATGCAGCAACTGGTTTACGGGGGAAGTTGATGGATGTAAGCGTCTATCACTGTGAAAGATATACATGAGAAGATACAGCGGAGAACAGCGGTGTATGAATAAGCGACCTCAGCTAGATCGGTGATCGCCTCCTCAACCAGTGATGTGCGTTGGTGATGCGAGATTCTTCTAGAGACGGTAGTCAAAGAGAGCAAGCATACAAGACTGCACCGAAAACTTCTTCACATGGCTGGAGATCATCATTGCCATCATGACAGAGTAGGTCTTAAGTTCTGGATAGCGAAAAATGTTTGATATCAACATTTGTGTAGCTGTTGGATCAGGCTGAAGCGAGGTTTAATACGAGTAATAGCTTTGAACTGTAGACGGGGTCTTGCCTCTTTGCCGGAGAATGACTACGCCGCCTTGGCGACCTCAGCTGAATCGAATGGCTGCACCTAAGCGTGTGCACAATCTTTGAACGAGCCGTTAATCCCCCCTTTCTATAAACATGACTGTGTCTTACGCAATCGCAGTCGTCTGATGGTAATATCGTTGGGTTGGAGGATAGCTGAATCTGTCCGACTGTATTGGTGTCTACCTCAATATATCGAAAGAGATCGGCGGACGGAAGTGCGAGTAACAAGATGAGGACCCAACAAGTGATGGACAAGTATATATGTGGGAGTTGTCGCTATCTAGCTATACATCAAACTTCAAAGCCGAGATCGCAAACTATCCAAGTTCGCTCGGCATAGCGACGCTCTTGTACGAGATGGCACCATAACTTTTCCCCGACGGATCTATCCAGTCACTCGACTGCTACTAAACCATACGCTCCAATCTCCCAGCCCGACAACGTCGCCTTGATCATGGCCACTCTATGAGCAACGCTTCGGCCACCCCCCGGACATGATCCGAGAAAGAAAAATATATGGAAAGATGCGCCATCTGAACGCCATGCCATAGATAATAGTACTCCGGAAACGCCCGTGACATATGCCAACGTATATGATCGATATACAACCTCAACTCCCAAACACGCTGCGTCATCTCATCAAGACAAAATGGAAAATAAGATGAAACGTAAATGAAATGATGCAACTTAGTGCCAACCACCATGCATGCGGTCGTTATCCTCGTGGATACGGAAACCAATGCCGTCCTCGACACCGGGGACTTGCCAGCCGCGCTGAGTGCTGGGGTACTCGGACGGCTGGCTGCTCACATCGGATTGAGCGTCGTCGTTGGCACCCACCGCCGGCGAGAAGAGTGGATCGATGTTCTCCCCATCCGACATGTGGTCTTGGTCCTCGATACCAGGCCAAGGCTCATCCTCAGGCTGCCGCGGGTGCGATGAGTCACCGTCACGCACTGTAACCATGTGAGTCACCTCGACACTGTAGTCGCTGCCGTCCTCATCATAAGGGTTGGTGCTCCCGTAATCCGGATCCAGGTTTTCGTCATCCTGCACGTCGTCTTCCGCGTTGGAATCTTCCACTACACCGCCGGAGACACGTGGGCGTGACTCCGTGAGCGGGGCGTTGCTGTACGGGGTAGCGTAGTACATCGGCGTAATTCCACGACCGGTCTGATGGCGCTCATCTGCGGGAATGAAGCCGGGCGCAGGGCTGGGCGAGATGGTCCAGCGAGGTGTGTTACGAGGGCGACTAGGCGAACGAGTTCGCCGGCGTTTGTAAGCGTTTGACATTGCTGATGCTGTCGCTGCCGCCATGTTTGGAGGACTGGTCCGAATCTGAGCGGCCAGCTGTCGCTGCCCAAATGACGACACGCGCCGCTTAGTTATCGCAGGCGAGTAGTTCGCAGGGACTGATGGGGGCATTGAGGTGGTGCGGATGTACGGCGGCTTTGAGCCCTTTCGCTCCCTCATCATAGTCTCTCTCAAGGGAGTCTGGCCACGAGTCATCATCGGACTAGACGATCGCAAAGACGATTGCATCGTGATGTGGTGAAGTGAAGGGGAGGCTGATACCCTCTGCCTTGCTTGTCGGATGCTCAACGACGACTGCGAACTGGGGCCCTCGTCCAAATGGTCATTCCATGTCCAGTAGTCTTCGCGGGCATCCGCTTCAGGGACCTCCTGCGTCGACTGAGAATCGGGATAAAAGCGGCTTGTTTCCCGAAGACGTTGCCAAGTCCAGCCGGACTCAAACGCCTGCAAGTCCTGCAGGTAAGCTTCAGGCTGAGTAATGAACAGACGAGGCTCAGAGGAGCGCATGACGACGGAGTGGAGGAACGACACGTCCCATATAGCGGGAGTGATCATCTCTGCTGGTGTCAAGAAACGGAGGCGAGAATCTTTGTGGACCTTGCGGAGAGGCACCCATGATTGCTGCAGGCCCAAGAAGCGATCAGCCTTTCCATCAAAGCTCCGCCGGCGAGAAGGTGACGGCGTAGCGACCGAAAAGTCGGTAAATGTGTTGGAGAAGGCAGCATGCATGGCTGCCTGGACGCTCCTGGCGTCGGTGCCTTTGATGGATATGGTCCGTACGAGGCCGCGACTCCTCAGTCGTCTGTCGATGATGCTCGTTGGGCCGCACGCCTTGGCCATGAGCCATTCGTGGTCGTGGCCTGGAGCGGCCCATTCCGCGCAGAATGGCGACTGGGCCCTCATTGTCAAGCCGCTGTTAGTGTTGGGTAGCTGTGTCCACTCATCCAAGCTAGAGTGAACGTCAGCCTTGAAATCTTGAAGCTCTTGCCAAATGCGCCTGAGAGGAAACGGCATGAAGACAACTTCAACCTCCCATGGCCGTGCTGGTGACGGTAATTGCGACTGAAGCTGAAAGAGCTGTGATTGTAAGGTTTGGATCTGACTGAGCATCTCATGTGAGTGAGCGGCGCGGGATGCTGTGCTTGTCGCGACAGAGACGACACTGTTGGTCGACTCATCGACATTTTGCCGGTCGCGACGGCCGACAAGACTGCTGCTATCGTTCATGACCTTCTCAACCTCCTCCATGCGCACCTCGAGATCGGTGACGCGAAGGTCGACAGCATCATGCTTGTCATGGCATTCATCATGTCCAGCTGCAGAGAAGGAAACATTTTCCAACTTTTCCAGGCGGCTCTCATGTCCCTGGACGGTATCTGATAAATGGCGGAACGTTTCGCGTGATGGTCCTGCAAATAAGGCGTCGACTTTTTCCAGGGGTCTTGGGGACTGCGCTCTAGGTGTCTCTGCGCCGCTGTCACTGTGAGGAATGGTTGCGCCATCATCCTTGGTAGACTGGTAATCCGGCTGAGCAAATGTAAATCCGGCATCCTGGAGTCTGTCCCTTCGTGGTGTCCTGGGATTTGAAGTAACACCACTTAGTGTTTGAAGACCCCTCCCAGCAAAGGGGCGGAGGTAGCGGGCCTGGCTGGAAGAAGTGGTGGAGCTGGCCTGAGATGGCATTAGACATTGAGCTGGTATCGGCGGCAACGTGGTCTTGTTTCCAGGCTGGGACTGTATGAAATCGCCCCAGGGTAACGTATCCTGTAAAGAAGACTCCGGGCGCTGGCTGGGTTGGTCCAGAGGCCGAGGCCTGGGTGGTTCCTCGGGCTTGTTAGGGGGCATCGCCATGGCGGCATCCAGGTTCATAAACTCCATGGTTGGGGTAAATCCAGCGGGCATGCGGAAAGACATCTCGGGCATCTGGACCGGGCTGAGAGGTTCCCTGGAAATCCTCGGCTTCTCATTCTCCTGTCCGGCGATGTGGGCAACGGGCGCGGCGAAGAGCGCGGGCGCATTGGCGGCGGTGGGAGTCTGCGCAGGCGCCGGCGCTTCGCTCCCAGCGCGACCGCCATCGTCGTGATAGCAAGCATGATGGGAACACATGCACCAGACAGAGTTGTCAGTGCCCAGGGTGTCTGCGTATGCTCTCCCTGCGGCAAAGCGACTCCAAAAACGACGGCATCCACACTTGGCTCCATTGGCGCCGGGCGTCAAGTCCACGTAGTTGCAGCCTCCTCCGGGAAGGGAGACTGGGGAGCGCTGGGGAGTGCCATCATTGTAAATGTCGAAGAAGGATGAGCCCGGGAGAGGAGCATCGAACGGTGTTGCTGCCATTGGCGGCAGTGATATTCATCGGAGGTTGGGTGATCGGTGCGGCGGCGGCGACGGGGATGGCGCTGGTAGGAAGGCGAAAGGTGGAATGTTGGGATGAAGATGGGATATCGGTCGCGCGACGATGTCGACTCGGGATGTTGAAGAGAGGAAGTTGGTGAAACGAGATGAGAGAGAGAGAAATCGCTAGGCGGCCCAAACCAGGGCCCAGCTGGGTCGCAATCCGAGAGACCTAGAACATGGCAGCTGGTGCGAATGTTAGCTCTGTCCTATCCTGTGCTGTCCGGACCGGCAAGGCAAGGTATGCGGCATGCGGGATGCGGTATGTCCAGGCTGGAAGTCGGCATTCGCAAGCCCACCGGGGGAATCCTCAGGGCCGACGCAACAACCTGGAAAGCAAATGCACCCACCCAAACACGGAAGAAGATATGTGAGCAGCACGGCGATGAATTGGCGATAGGGTGCTCTCTTTATAAACGCGTGCGCTTTTGCCTAGCTGATGTGCGCGACTCGAAGAATTGCAGGCGAATGGTCGAGGCGAATAATTGACTGGAGGGGAACGGGGTGTTGTTGATGAAAGTGAGGCGGCGACGGGATTGGGCGACAGCGGGACGAGCACGACAGATTGAACGACGACTGGGACTGTTGGCCGATGGAGGATGGCGGGGGGCACCACGGAGAGAGCAGGAACGAGGGAGGAACCAAGTCACAACCCCAGCAGCACAGATGGCATGGGGATGAGTTAATTGTGGAGCAGAAGAGAGAGGGAAACAGTCAGAATAGAGTGTTGGGTAGCATCCAGAATCAATATGGCCGAGTTTCTCCAGTTGTCGGTATCCGTCGTCAGTCAGTTGATGCGTCTCGTCGAGGTGTTGTCGGAATGGAGGAGATGCAGGTGTTTAGGAATGACTCGAAAGAGGATGCAGGGGTTCCTGATATCCCACGCCTTGTCCTGAGGCCTCTGTCGGTGTCGGGTCAAAATAAGGTCATGATGTTAGCGTTGGTGGTAGTTGAAGTGGACAGGCAGCTAACAAGCTGTGATGTCGAAACATGAACTCGTTGGAGGAGGAGGTAGTGGTGGTGTGCCTGGTTGCTGCTAGCTGTACGTACAGAATAGGCGCATGCACTATGCAGGATGCGCGCTATCTGTACGCGAGGTCGGTGGTCGCCTCCTCACCCATCCACATCACCCACCAGCCATGCCATGCATCCATTTCCATGGCACGGCAATGAGCCCTGTGTGGACGACTTCAGAGCAGCAAAATCGGCTGTTTGGGGGAGAAGCGAACCGTCTGCTTCAGCTGCTCTCCTTGCTGCAGGTGGCAGGTGGCAGGCCACAGCAGCCGGCGCTTCTGGCGCGCGACCTCTAAACCCAGCAGTCAACCCTTGGAAGCACTCACAGAGGAGGGGAGGGAGGAACAGCAGAAAAAAAAAAAAAGATGGAAGAGCGCAACCTCGACGCGTAAAGTGTCCAGGTGGTTCGCGGCAATCCCTGCAAGCTCCATGTTCCTGAGCCACGGCGGAAGCATCCCATTGGCCCGACGCGCTTGGAAAGCGCAGGTTGAGCGACTCGGACCCCTCCACTCCATCCCTCGCCCGCGGTCTCCACCTGCGCAACTTGTACGTATCTCGCAGAGCACAAACTCCAAGCTCCCCTTCAGAATGCTGCCGTGAACTGCGAGTCGTCTCTCCTGCAGCTACTTCGCCAACCTCAACCTCCCCATGTCTTGCTTAGCCCCAAACAATGCGTTCCACTTTAAAGCGGTAGCCCGTAGGACAAACAAACAGGGCACCTCACACTGTGTGTCGTTCATTGGTGGTAATGTTAGTGTTAGTGGTAGGGAGGAGGGGCAAATGTTGTAAAAAGCAACGACAACCGCCGCTGTTAGTGCTAGGCTGGGCTGGTCTGGCTATCCATTCCGGACCAGAGAAGGGCGGACAGATGTGATGCACTCCTGGCCATCGCACGCAGGTTGTGATTGATAATTTGGTGAGCGCGGGTACGCACGCCTTGATTGCGTCTTTTTTTTTCACGCTTGTCAAGGCGAACTACCACGGGCGACAATCCACACGGCGTTGCGCAGGCTTACAAGTTTGATGATGCTGTCCATTCGCAAGCGTGAGGCGTCCGTCCCGATGATCCGCTGAGCGCGAGGCGCCCAACTTGACTGGTCTCCAACCGAGAGACAACTGTCAGGATTGTCTGGATAACGCCCTTGTCAACAGGCAAGTCTCCACAGAAATCCTAATCTTGTGCAGGTTTCAAATAGCCTCAAAGTCCCACGGTTGGCTCAAGACGTCAACTGAAGGTGAGGTGAGCCTTGATAGTGCAGCGTGAATGATGGCAACGTGTGGTTTATCTGCCTGTCCGGGTCCGGTGTGCGCGCCATGGGACCAGGAGGACAAGCAACGCAGGCACCCCGGGCATGACGAGCCTGAGGGATAAACGAACGTCGATCAAGCTTCGAAACACCCTCGTCTGTTGAGCCCGTTTCGCAGCATTTCCCCCAATCGTCCGACTCCTTCACCGATACGCGGACTGCCTGAGGTTAAAAAAGTAGCTGCCACACCAACTCGACCTGCCAAGTTGCCTTGTGTCACCCTTCCCGTCCCGTCCTCGGGGCCTAAGCTCCACAATCTGCCGTCGCCCAGCCGGTCCATCCGGCCACTCATCCGGAGTAGTGGACCATTCCCTTCCCGGCAGCTCTGCCTGCCTATCACGGAAAGTCTTATCTCATTCCCCATCAACGCATCATTCATTTTCCTTAGGCATATCACGTCTTTCATCACGACAAAGACCAAACAGCTTGGCGGGCAAAAATGTGTATTTTGGAGTTGCAACGACTCGACATGATTGTGAATTGTAGTATGTAGATATCAATACCTCTAAGTGGACTTGTTATGATGATGATATGATGCAGATGCTTCCCTATTCCCCATAGATCGCGTGAAAAAAACCTCGTCAACTCCCGCTGACCCAAATAATGTACATCTAGTATGGACAAACGCCGTGCCGAGCCGGTGACTGCAGATCATTGGCGTTATGACTCTGCTCTGCCGTTGATGATGGCCTCACTAGACCTCGCCCCAGCTTCCCATGGGACCTGCCGAGACGATGGCCGAACCTGTCCCGATGGACCCTCCAATGTCCCAATAGTGACGTGATGAAACGCTGCTGCGTCTCGCCGAGCGTCTTGTGCTCTGGCTGGCACAGCTAGACGCGTGCCGCATGGCGGCTGGACTCGACGGCGTCGTCGCCTTGAACGTCCTCCGCTCTACCGGTCGTGCTCGGGATACGAGCGGGTGATGCTGACGCACCCGCGCGGCCTTAGCTGCTGTGTCTGGGGTGCTTGAGGTGGCAAGGTGGGAAGTACCAGTTGTGAAAGCCGACGACGGCGTGGACCGTGAGCTAAAACGAGACCGCAAATATCTGAAGACGAGGTTGACGTCCAAGTCTTGCTCCCACTCCTCTTGGGTGAAAGATGTGGGCAGAGGAGTTGACTCATCTCGAGTCACAGGCACGGGAGCATCCGACTGGGGCCGCACAGTGGGGATGTCGATAGGGCGCGCATGCTGTACCATTGTTGGTCGGAATTCTGGCATTGCTGTTGACGCTTCCCGTACGGGAGCAATTGGCGTATCAGCAGCCGACTCTGGGATGACTGGTAGTCCGGCATAGGGGATCGGCATCTGCTGCATGCGAGTGTAGGTTGAGAAGGCCCCCGGATGAGGTGACACCTGATTCATCAGCAGACCGAGCTCTTTGGACACGCGCTCGAGAGCTCGAAACTGCCACGATGAGTCAGAGTTCGGTGTGGGTGTGGCCGAAAGATCTGCACTCGTCTTGGGCGTTGTTGAAAGGTCCTCATCAGTCGGGAGCTCCTCTCCAAGGAGAATGGATAGCATCCTCTCGTCGATGCCCAGCTCGTGGAGAACCTTACGGGCAATCTTGGCGAGGACACCGCCGTCGTCTTCCTTGGTGTCAGTCGATTCATAGTGCCAGTCCATGCTGTCAGCATCGTCTTCATTTCCAATCACACTTAATGTTGCGACGTCCTCCGCCTGCTTCTCTTCTGTTGTCATTGTTGGCCTTGCGGAGACCATAGACTGGCGGCGGCGTCTGGTTTCCTTGCTGATCTCTTGCAAGAGAATGCGACTTTGCTCCAGACGCCAGGCCTCGATTCTCTGCATCTTGTGCGTCTCCTGCTCCTGCTCGACCTCCATCTCAAGCTGGGCCAGTTCGAGGCTCTCACGCCGCCTCCGCAGGTGATTAGGATTGAATCTCTCAAAGGCATAGAGCTGCTCCTGGACCTCGGGACTGTCAAGCCGGAAAGAACCCAGGCCATCATGGGCGGGCAGCACAGGGACATTCTGGCCCACAGCGGCACCGGCAGACTGAGTGTATAGACTAGGTACTGTCCGAAATTCAGGTAAATGGCTGTCGAGGCTGTCGAGCTCGGGGTCGTCCTCGACAGACTCCTCGTCGACGGCGCTGGACAGAACGCCCGACTGTCGCGAGTCGGTGTCCCGAGCAGAATGTAAGAACGTGTTGAGGCTACCTATATCACTAAGCCTCGATCTTCCGGGAGTAGGTAATGACTCCTCCTCCTCTTCACTGAGGTAGGAAGCTGTTGTTGTGTCATCGGTGGGCTCGAAGAGCACCCAGGAGTGGGAGGCGTCGGTCGCGGCGGCGTCTTGTTGGACCTGGGGAGCGTCCCGCTCGTCCTCGTGCACCGGGCGGACGGCGCGCTGCTGAGACAGCCGGCGGGTAGGTTGTTGGAAGGCCATGATGGGCCTCTATTCGAGTCGTCGGTTCGGTTGAAGGGGAAGAAACAACCAGAGAAGAGTCGTGTTCGTCCGATAAGAGAGGAGCGAGTATCACGATAAGGCTCCCCTAGTCGCGATATCGCAGTGGCGCCTCGATAGCGGCACCCTGGTAGTTATACACGTGTATCGTCGGTGGTTCGACAACGGTTCGAGATCGAATCCTTGGAACGGTTCGAGAGAAAAATCAGGTATTCGTGACAGAAGTAGGTCAAGAAGAGGTCAAGACTCAGGCCACACACACCAGATATATGTGGCAGCGACCTACTGGGACCAACAGCGATGGGCAAGGAAGAATGCGGGATGGATGATAAGAGCAGGATAAGGGGTGGGAGGGGTGGATGCTTGGGGGCTAAGGCTAAGAGAGAGGATGACGGACTGGGGCTGTCACTGATTAAGGCGTCACCGACTAAGGCAAGTACATGGTGGGAAGTACCTCAACCCTTGACCCTGGCAGTTGCATTTCCAGTTGCCGGAGCTGGAAGGACCACCTGCCCTACTACTTCGGGTAGGTACCGGAACTTGTGCCCAGCAAAAAAGGATACTCTACTTGAGCTTGGGTGAGTAGGAGAACCGCTGCCTGCGGGCCTCGGCCCCAGGTAACTGCGTTATGTAAGCTGCGTTGTTCAAAAAAGAGACTTTTCGAGACTAATCAATAGGGTACTTATAGCCACTTACTTTACTACGAATCCTCCTACGCTTAATACTACTAAATCTTAACTAATAGAGCTATCTACTATATTATAGTTTCTAGTATATTTAACTATATTATATCTAATACTTTATATAAAGTATTATTATTAATAGTAGTTAGTATAGCTTTAAAGTCTTACTAAGTTTAATAGATTACTTTTCTATATTATATAATATTAAGTAGAACTATATAAATACTTAAGAAATATATCTAAATATTCTAGTAGTTAGTTAAGTTATTTACTATTAAAATATTAATACTTCTCTTAAAACTAAAGTAGTAGTTAAAGAAGTTTAGCTAGAAACTAGTATTATAGTAGAAATTTAGAATATAATTAAAGTTATTAGTAATATTATTATATATATTAATAGTATTATACTAGTTAAAACTAAAGTTTATTAATATCTTAGTTATACTAAAAGTAGTATATATAATAGGGATAAAATTGTAGTATTATAATCCTTACTTAGCTAGTTATAGCTATACTAATCCTTTCCTTTAAGGTTCTCTATAACCTTAGGAGATAAGGCTAAATAGCAGGATATCACACCTTGAAGCTTATTAATAATAAAAAATCTCTTTCTAGAACACTAAAAAACTGGGTAACAAAACCAAAAGAGTAGGTGAACCGCGTCAGTACATTACATGCGAACACCGCGCGCCGTTACGAATAACACCGAGGAGGGGCGATGAGAAGAGAAGTGGGCGAGTGGGCGAACTCGGCGGGACAGCGGGCCAGGCGCGGTATCCTCAGACACCAGAGCCAGAGCCCAGCAGACAAGCAATCAACAGGAAGGGGGCACAGGAGACGAGAGAAACAGCGAATGGAAGGGGGAGAAGGGGGGCGGATGTATGCGCCAAAGTGAGACCGGGAAATGGGAATGGGGGTGGCACACACGGCTTGGTGCTTTGAATGGTGGTACACGCTGCTCGTGGTGAGGAACACTTGGGGAGGGATGATGTGCTCGCGTGCGGCGGGCAAGGGATCCACGATCAAGACAACCAAGGGCAAATCTTTGGGACGCTCATCCATGGCCTTTTTTGCCTTTGGTTTGGCTCGGGGGCCCTACGGCGGCGGTTGCGAATGCCAGTCACCACCACCAGCTGTCTGTCAACCCGTCGTCCACCGACTTGTTGGAGACGTCCATGAGCCTGAGTCCTGACAACCCACTCATCCATGAACTGACCTGGTGCTGGGCTGACTGGTTTACCTGATGAGGTGCGGATGGCGTTAGGCCCCTCCTAGAGGCTGGCTGGTCACTGGCTGCGCTGGGAGGCTGCCACACCATTTCCCCCCTTGGGACCTGCTGCAATGGTTCAGATGCGCCCTGAGCGGAGGGGACATGATGAGACTGAGACATGGCGGTAAGACTCTCTCTAGAATGGAGGGGAGAAGCTATGAACTCTGTTTATTGCGTTGCTTGTTTCCCACTACGTGTGCGGACGCGCTCCAGCAGGCGAGCTTGCTTTGCTGTACTCTGTACGGATACGGGAAATTCAGAACACAACACTCGTGTCATTTTTTGCTTTTCCTACGAATCATCTTGCGGGCGGGCAACGGCTGCGTCGTCTCAGTCACCCGTTGCCGCCGTTTGGCAGGCGCCAGCCAAAGCAGTTGCGTTGCGGTGCAGATTGGCCCGGTTCATCGGTGACGATATCGAGTCCACTTGCAATGTCAAGTGACATGCCAAAAGTACACTGAAGGGATACCCGCCCTTCACTTTGAGAGGCTGGAACAACAAAAGATGGGCCAGTTCTCCTTTCAACCTTCGACATGATCATCTGTCTGGCACATAAACTTCAGGGGGTTGGCAGCGACCGCCGTGGCTATCTGTTTTTCCAATAGCCAAATATTGTAACAGGCCAGCCCATGCTTGTGGTGATGCATATCTACCTCCCATTCGCAGGTTGGCGGCATCTGCAGCCAGGACTCCCATTCCATCTCACCCCCATCAGCTTATCACCGAGATCAATGCAGCATTCCGAGTCTTCGGCCCCTCCTAGAGAGAGAAGTAGTGTACGAGAAAAAATCTCCCATCCCACTCTAATGACTCTTTTCGCGCTCCTTTTCGGGCCATTCTCTCCCCCATCCCGAATTTCGGAGCAACTGAGGCGTCTTCTCGAACCTCTCACGAGTCGTGTCGAGGTACCCAGACCAAGCCTTTGGAGTGTACCCCAAAGCCAACGCCCAAAAGACGTTCCAACTCCAACTCCAACTCCCACCCAACGGTCTCACACCGAACACCATCCGAAATCCCGATAACGTCATTTGGGTCACCTGGGATCTCTGTGGGACCTGATCGCCGCCCACCCTCTTCGCTGAGAGGCTGCTGGCTTGCCCTCCGAACGTCGCTTCTCAGTCCGCGTCGCTCCTCACTCTGCCATCGCTGGTGAATGTATCTCCCTCCATTTCATCCCACCAACCAGCAACCAGCAACCCTAGATCTCGCTGCGGCCTTCCTACTGGCGCGCACCATCTGCTCCCGTCGTGTCTGCCCGTCTACGCTTGCGCCTGCATCTCTGACAAGCCATTCTGAGGAGGGTGAGGCGTGCGGCTGGTCCGGTTGTTCCTGCACTGGGCCTCCGAGAAACATGCGTAGTAAGATGCTATTGTAAGATGGCTATTCTTATGTGACTTTCAGGCAAGTAGCTGAACATAAGCCCATGTAACTCTAGATATCTTATTCAAACCACGTATCTCTCAGCTTCGGCTACATCCTTCAGCCTCTGCGTTGTGCTTACGAGATCAAGGCTACCTCAGTTCCCGGCCATCCGGATAAAGCCCGCTGGGAGGGAGGCCTGAATCATAATGTAGGATGGAAGAAAAAAATATTTGCACTCATTACGTACGGTTTGCCTCAAGAAGCCCCATCGCATTCAGCGTCAAGCACACCTCATTTCTGGTAATCAGATGGGCCCCCTTCCAGGGACCTCCTCGAGACAAGCTGGGCGCAGTCTGGCAGATGGGGGCGTCCGCGTGACCATGTTAGGGCGTGATAAGCTCCGTGATTGATTAGCAAAAATTACGCTTTGGCAGTACTTGAGTAATTCTGGGTAGTGGATCTGTAGTGTGGGTTAGCGTTAATATACTTCATATAAGTGAGATGAGGGGGATTACCCTTATCGAGGGTAGCGGAGTTTACTATAAGCCCTATACTACTTATAGGATATTCCTATTACTAATTTTATATTCCTTTTATATATCTTTTACTTATTATATATATTAGTAGTATTATAGAAGTACTTTATAGTTAATAAGTAGCTATTAGTAGCTTACTTAATAATAATATACTTAATTAGTATATACTTAAATTTAAGGGCTGCTGGCCTATTATTATGAGATTTGACTGGTATTAGCTGCAAAAGCTAGGCTAGTCCCCCCGCCCACTGCTGACGACCTTCGGGTCACGTGACTTTCAGACTCAGACTTCTTCTTCGCCTCCACGCTCTTCCGTCAGACTTCGACCATTACAACGAGCCTCAACCGCCTTCCTCCAGCCGCCTCCATCTTCGCTCCTCCGAGCCGCACCCGCCCTTCACGCTATATTCGGTTCGCACCCGTCTTTCGTTAAAGTCTCCTCCGCCGTTCGGAAGTCTGCGTCGCTCCGCCAGGCGCGGGGGCCCCGAGGCCTCCGTGCCGTCGCGCCGTTCAGACAACGTCTTCCGCCCTACTACGTAGTCTTAACGAAGAGCCCTGCCGCCGTCAGCCATACTCTCGACACCAGATTCGCCCTTCCTAACTTACTAACGTTCAAGCCTTCAAGCCGCCTTAGCTATCTCAAGGAAACCCGTGAAGTAATTATAGGCGTTAAGATCGCTATTACTAGCTTTAACTATATCTATATTAATCTTAAAGCTCTATAGCTACTATTTATTATCTTCTTTAGTTATAGCCTTAACTAAGTATAGCTAGGTAAACTTGAGAAAAGTTATTTTATTAGTATAAGTAAGGTTAATATACTTAGAGCCTTTAATATCCTTAACCTTAGTCTTGCGGATTAAGTCGTCTGGGTTAGCCTTACTTAGCTTACGTACGTATTCGAAGAGGGGGAAATGTATTGTGAAGTGTTACTGCGTTTAGGAGGATATAAGGAATAGGCTTAAGGCTTCGAGGCCTCGTTCGAATAGTTAAGCTTTTATACCTATAGCCACAACAACATAACCTTTCTAGCTATAGTAGCAAAGAGTTATACTATTGAGTTTATACCCTCGAGTATAGGTTCAAGCTATTGCTAGGCAGCTGATGATAGTATTACGGACGATACTCTTGCTAGTATGTTTTGCTGCCTACCTATCTACTCTCTTCTACTAAGGCTAGGGATAAGTTAAGCCGAGCATTAATAACTAGTTATAATATAGGATTTTATTTGTTTGCTTTATCGAGATCAGGCATAGGTTAAAGTACTACTATTAGGTCTAGAGTATTATGATATACTATATAGGGTAAACTGCGATACCTGTTTATATAAGTTAAGTACTCTATAAAACATACTTAAATTTAATACTGAAAGTAATATAGAGGCTTAGAAGTTAGATTCTAGCTTTAATACTTAGCTAATTAATATACCTATTAATAATATATAAATTAATAAAACCTAGCTTAATAATAATATTAATAATATATAAGTTAATAGCTAAATTAATAATATATAGGCTAATAAAGTTTCTAGTATTTAAGCTACCTAGAGTATTTAGTATTAACTTATATAGGAGCTAGAATATATTAAGAAGTTCTTTAAGTTATACTTTAACTTGCGCGAGAGGAGCAGACTTTTTACTATAAGTAATAAAAAGATAGCTCTATACTCTATATTATTAGAGACTTTCTTTTTAATAAGAGTAGCTTTCCTTAATATAGTTAGTTAGTTTACTATAGTAAACCTAAGTAATAAGTATAATAATATATACTAAATATATTACTAAATATTATAGCTAGTTAATAAGTTTAATACTAAGTATAATAATAAATATAATATAATTAGTATTACTAAGCTTATATAAGACAACTAAATTATAAAAAATTCAAGGTATTTTAGCATTAAATAGTAAAGCTTCTTATATATATATAGCTTCTATAATATATTATAGATTAATACTAAGCTAATAAGCAATAATATTACTAAAGTTAGTAAGCAGAAGCACTATAATAATAATAATAACAATAACTTTATAGACGTTATACTAACCTAGCTATAGTAGTAGCAGCAAGCTACTAACTAGGACCTTATTATTAATACTTCAAGCCTAGTCCTTACTAATAATATATTAATAATATATTAAAATAGTCTAACTATTAATAAAAAGGCTATAATAGCAAAAGCAAGGAAAGAGGCTAAAAATGAAGCTGCTTAAGTAATTTAAAGTAGTTTTAATAACTTAGTAGTACTAATAGGCAAAGTAATAATTACTTATAAGATTAAAACTTATAATACTAATTTTAAGCGTTAGCTTAGTATTAAAAGTATTTTAAAGGCTAGCTTATACTTTAAAGAAAACTTTTTAAGCGCTTCTATATTTAATATACTATTAGAAGCAGCAAAGTTATTATTCTTAGAAAAATTTAATATTTTAGGTAGTAATAAAAAGGTTAATAAAGTTAATAATAAGGAAGCAGCTGCAGAAGGTAGCAATATTAATATATTAATAGAGAGTAATAAAGAGAATAGTTATAATAAACTTTAATACTAATAAAACCTTATTTCTTATATAGCTAATAAAAAGGCTTAGATTTAATATCTAGACCTATAAAATCTCTTTTTAGCATCAAAAAAACTACTAATAACATTAATAAGAGCAATAAGAGTTTCTTATTAAGGTTTTTAGAGAGGTAGAGAGGTTAAAAAAGTAAACTAAATATTATATTAAATATTATATTAAATATTATATTAAATATTATATTAAAGATCAGCTTTTTTTATTTATATTAACTATATTAACTTGCTAACTACTACTACTACTACTCTTCTATTTCTAACTACTACTACTAATACTAAATCGATAATTAGTAATAAATCTCTAGATTTTTTTTATCTCTAATTGCTTTATCTGCTTTTATTATTACTACTACTAAGATTTTAGCTTTATTAGCTTTACTAAGTTTATCTTCTCTCTTTTCTACTTCCTACTATTTTTTTTCTATAATTTTAATAAAGTTATATAGATTTATTACTCTATATATAATTCTAATCTGCATTTCAAAGCTTCTAGTAAGCTATCCTTTAAAATAGCAAAAACTTTCTTTAATATACTAAATACCTTCTTAACTTCAGTCCTTAAATATATATACTATAAGTTATATAATTCTTTTAAGGTTTCTAACTATAGCTTTAGCTTAAAGTCTTTTAAATAGTATCTCTTATTATTAAATAGTATAATAATCCTTTAGAGATCTTAGGTAAACCTTAAATCTACAAAGTAATACCTCTTTTATAATACTATAAGAGATTATATTAATACCTAGTTAAATAGGATATAATTATTTATTAACTTCTTAGTACTAGCTAGTATATATATAAACTAGTAGTTAAAGTTAACTACTATAAATACGTTTTATACTAACTAGCCTTTCTAATTATAAAACCTTTTTTAATCTTCTACCTTAATATAGCTATTAAACTATACTATCTTATTATTAAGCTTAACTTCTACTAAGATATATAATTAGTTAGGTAACTTAATAAAGTTCTTATATATAACACTTATTATATTAAGTATAATATTAAAAGTATAGCTAACTATAGCTTATAATATATTAAACTAATTAGCTATATTATACTAAGTTACTAACTACTTTATAATATATAGAAAAATTATTAACTTTAGTTTAACTATCTAGTATTTTATATTAAAAAAAGTTTTAGTACTATAGCTGGTTTATAAATAAAAAGAACTCTACTTTTATTAAGTATAAAAGATCTTAGAACTTAATATTAGTTTTATTAAGAGTTTTTCTTATAATTTTAGCTACTTCTTATAGATTATTATAATATAAAGCTAGTATATACTTTATTAGCTTTATATACTTATTAACCTTCTTATTATCTATTTAGAAAGCTTTATTAATTAATAAAATAGCTACTATTACTAGGTTTTAAGCTTAGTAATCTATTACTTATATTAGCTAATTATTACTTGATTTTTTTTAAACTATAGTATACTAGCTTTCTTAATAATTAAAAAAATTAGCTAATTTTAGTAAAAAAAGCCCTATTTTACCCTCCTATTAAAAAGGATATTTTACTTTTAGAAGGTATAATTATATATAATTCTAGCTAGAGCAGGTACTTCTTATATAGTACAAAAGTTCCACTAAAAGAGGTATAGTTCCCCTCAGAAATTCGATTTTCTGTTATTTTTCACCTCCACTTACCCTAAAATTGCTAATCAATCATGGAGCTTATCACGCCCTTATGTACGTGCTCACCTATGCGGTACCAAATAATGCTACGGATGATCCACGGGCCAGACCGTCGACCACCATGCCTTACTAGCGACACACGAATCACAGACTGACATCATCTTAGCTTGAGCCTCAGCCCTTCTGGCGGTTTGAACGCATGTCTCGGAGAAAGAGTAAGGGTATCAGTTTGCCTAGTCGGCCGTACATTAAGCTTCATACCAAGCCTGCCTACGACCCTACTAACAAAGTCCGTTGCTTTTGTTCCACCCTTTTCCCAGATCCAGATGCCCGTTCATCAAGCAGTTCGTCAGTCGGTAATCGCATGGTTCTCATGTGTGACGTATGGAATGCCAATGATTGAATTCCTATCTAGAGCCTGCCTTGGCATGACTCTCTTGATGATGACATGCAATTCACTTTAGACGCCAGCCTGTAGAAACCCAAATCCCATAAGAAACACGAATCTTTTCCCTTCTTAAGCCTCAGAGGCGAAAGCGTCGGGGAAGCGCTTCATGTTCTCCTTGAGCGAACCGTGGTTGCTGAGGAACTGGACGTAGGCACCGTCGACCTTGACGCGGCCAGCAGCCTTCTTGTCGAGGTACTCGTCGCGGCGGAGAGGAGTGAAGCCCAGTTCTTGGAGATAATGATCTTCTGGCGACCGGGGAACTTGTACTGGGAGCGGCGGAGGGCCTCGAGGGCGGTGGCCTTGTCTGTTAAAGTTGTTAGCTTCTGAGAGGTGATTCCCTTCCTTCGAAGATGACGTACTGGAGTCACGAGTGCGAACGCTCATGATGATCTGGCCAATGTTGACACGGGCAACAGTGCCGTTGGGCTTACCCCAGGCACCACGCATACCAGTCTGAAGTCTATCGGCACCGGCGCAAGACAACATCTTGTTGATACGGACGACGTGGTAGGGGTGAGCGCGGACACGGAGGTGGAAACCTTCCTTGCCGGCAACCTTGACAAGGTACTTGTTGGCGCAGATACGAGCGGCCTCGAGGGCCTCGGAACTCAGCTGCTCATACTCGTTGGAGACGAGGTGGATGCAGAGAGGGAAGTCGTCGACGTTGGCCTTCTTGCGACCGAGATCGAAGATGCGAATCTTGGGGTCGGGGACACCACGGTTGAACCGAGACTTGGGGTACGGCTGGAAAAATCGACCATGTCAGCATAATCGATCCTGGAAAAAAGGCACATCATCGCGACGCCCGCATCCCGTTCCATCGAAACATGCCGTTTGTCCATTGTAAACAGGTTGTTTTCAAGCGAAGAACATTGCAGTCCTCTTGACGCGGAGTTTCCTCGTTTCTCTCCTCCTCCGGTGCGCAAGACTTGGCTTGGGGATTTGGGCGTCGTCGCTCAAGACAAGGATTCCATAATGCTCACCTTGTTCTTGCAGTAGCGGTAGCAACGGGCGGGACGGCGGGCCATTTTGTCGGTGTTGATCTCACGGGATCCGTCGAACTGTTCTGTGGTGTTGGGTTAGTTGGGGTTGGCGAGGGGGACAAAACCTGGACCTACCGGCTTATTTGTGAAGTGAGGAGCGTTTTTGGTTTGTCATCGTACCTGCCTTTTGCTGAGAAATCTTTGTGGCGACCGCCCCACCTACGCTCGCTAAAGGCAGGAGCAGGACACGGACTCCTACGTACTCTTTAGGGCTCAGGGAGGCAGGAGCGATTTGATTGGTCGCACTTGCCCGAACCCCCCGCCCCTTCCAGAGCAAGTCAAAACCAAAAGAAAACGCTTGCAATTGTTTTTCTGGTGAAAACATCGACGATAACTTTCCGCCCAGCCCAGCACCCAACTAACCGGCCAACCTCGCCCAAAAATCAGTCGCAATGGCTCCCGTCAAGAAGAACAAGAAGGACCAGAACTCCATCAACAGCAGGCTTGCGCTTGTGATGAAGTCTGGTAAGGTCGTCCTGGGCTACAAAAGTACCCTGAAGTCCCTCCGCTCCGGCAAGGCCAAGTACGTTTTTCACCACTTTGGAAACCGCAGTCTTCGAGCACTTTCTAACATCGCCACCAGGCTCATCCTCATTGCTGGCAACACTCCCCCTCTCCGCAAGTCCGAGCTTGAGTACTACGCCATGCTTTCCAAGGCCCCCGTTCACCACTTCTCCGGCACCAACGTAAGTTGATTACCAACGCTGCAATTTGTAACCGTCAAGCAAGTGCTTGGCGCTCTCTCTTCTCTTGCTATCGGTCTCGGAGACAACGTCCCTTGGCCAACCCAGCGAAGAAGTCTATATCCAGACTTTGGAGGGTGAACAAAGGCTTACCTGCTATACCCACAGATTGAGCTCGGTACCGCCTGCGGTAAGCTCTTCCGTTGCGGCACCATGGCCATCATCGACGCCGGTGACTCCGACATCCTCAGCGACCAGATCGCTTAAGAGGTTGAACCAAATTTGGGTTGGCTGGGAACGGCGTTAGGGAAAATGGTCAAAGTAAAAAATGCATTTCGCAGTTTGGGATGCGCGGTTTGGGATACGCCGCTATGATACCTCGGAAAGGTCGCAAGAAAGAACGACTTCATGACAGACCAGATAGGCCACCTTTGAATCAAAAAGACTCGCCTGTTACCCAGCCATTCAGCGAGGTTCATTAGTGCTCAGTGTCTCTCCTTGGCAGTGTTCCCAAGCCACAGCCCGGTGCCTTCTAGTACATGCCTGCGTTCATCCCTCGTGGCTGTTCCCTTAGATTGGATCTGTGGCTTGCACCAACGGAACTCGATCCTCCCAAGCAACCAAGCTGGCGGTGCCCGCGGCTTAGACTTCAGCGATGGAACAGAGCCATGACCATGACCGAGCCAAACAATGAGATGCTTCCCGTCCCGCCAAACTTGTTCGTCGGCGGAACCGGGCTGGGTTGATGGATGTCACTCTCGGCAGCTATCAGCCGCGGGTCAGGAGGACAGCAAATTAGTATGGATGTCACGATGGATTTCTCTAATAGTACTGGGACAGGAAGGCCGCCTTCGCTCTGGCAGTGTGCATTAATGACAACATGAGGATAATTTCACAGTTCCCACTGCGGTGAGTTCTGGCCGGTCTCGTGCAAATTGTCGTCCAATGACTCGATGGGGTACCTGGGTACAGAAGACGGGCCGAGCCCACTAACATGGACGGGCTCCGCATTCCGGTTCCTCAGCATGGAGGAAATAGGGGTGCGGGCTGCGGAGGACCCCTACCATTGCATGTGCTTGCTAAGACGTCGTGGTAGATGCTAGCAGCTTGCTACTGCGAGGTACAACGGTTCCCTACGTCCAAGGGAGCGCGGCCGGGTATTCCTGAGGCTTCCGCTAGGGAAGAAGACACTAGATAGCAGCAGATGGCCGTAGGGACGGACGAGAGCGAGGCGAGCAAGCCCAGGAACATGGCATCCCAAGGGCTATGCCTGACAGACTATCGACAGCGACGAGGGTGTTTCAGCAAGACCCCAAAACTGCATCAAGATCCTATTCGCTGATGGCAGTGATTGTGGTTTACGTGTTTTGTTGTTATTGTAGACGCGATTTGATTCGACTTTGAAGGACGGAGTATTGAAGCCGTGTATAAACCTTGGTGGTCTGCCTTCTGGTTCACTCAGGCGGAAGACGAGTCCTGTTGCCTCTTTTCACCTACCGTTTCCCAGAAGCCGGTTCCCATACCCTCGCCACAGCAGCACGAGAGAAGGTTACCGTCGCAGTCGTCCCATCTTGTCGCAAAAGACGAGACGGCGTGTGCAGCATCCGCATTCGCAGCGCAGCGCTGGCCACTGCCCGGCACTGGCGTCATCATCCCGCCAACGAGCCACCGAGCCCGACGCGACGCAGCAGTTTCTCTGAAAGAGGAAGAGACGGGACTGGTGGTGACTGAAACAAGAGGTTCCTACAGTGCCCTCGGACGCATCGCATCCAACGACAGCAGAGTCTCGGCAAGACAAGACGCAACACGGCGCGAGCATAGCGATCGAGGAAAGCATAGCGTTGACCGAACTACGGGGTTCAGATTCAGAGTTCTTGGTGGTCGCTGTGAAGGTTTGCGTATGACGGCTGGTTCGTTCTGCAGGAGGTGAGGTGCTTAAGCGTTATTAGCGGCCTTGAGTTGGACGGGAGACAAAAAAGCATCGTTTCTCAGGTCGAGCTATTCCCCGTGTGCTGGTTGGTCGACGCCCTCCCATTCCCGACGGCCTAGCGAATTAAACCCCTGGAGACGCCCCCCGATATATCGGAAATTCGCTGGAGACAGTCCCTGCGGTCTGGACAGTGACTGGACAACCGTCACCGTCACCGACAAAACGCATCCGACTTGTGGATTTGCTTGCTGCCCGTACACGGAGGAGACAGGCGAGCAGAGCAGAAGATACCCGACCTTACAAGAGTAAGGTACAAACCGCAGGTACCTTACCTGACCGGGGCTGAGTGGTTGACTGTACTGTCTGACACCCGACGACTTAAGCTTGCACAGCTGCTGCCGCACACCCTCCTTTCTGCACCGCACTCCTACTTGGCCCTCTTCACTGGCACCTGCGTTGCACAGCACAGCACACTTTCGCATTCCATTTCTGACTTCTGGGGCCCAACGATCGACAACAAGACCGACTCCCCTCCGTCTTGTCCCTCCTCCCACTACGCCACTTGTTCCAAGAATAAGCCATTACAACATTCTGCTGAGGTAGATTGTTTCCTCTGGAACGAAACATCGTCACTACAGAAATAACTCGCATCCACACGGCACACTGCACATACCGCAGTGCTTGCCCTTATCCCCTCGACCTCGACCACAAAAAAAGAAGGGCGATTCCCCCGCTCCCGTTTCCCCAGGTTACCTCCGCCGCGACTAGAACACAACAACACCATCGCCACAAACAAAGCCCGCCGCGACAATAATGTCAGCTGCCACTGCAAAGAAGCCGCCGCCGGCGGTGTCGGTAGAGTCTCTTCTACCGACTCAGCCTCGCCCTCTTCTTCTCCCGCGAGAACCCCCTCGAGATCTTCCACCCCGACCGCTACTTCAGCTCCGCGCAGAGGTCCCCCTCGCACCACAACCCCCGTCTCTGCTCGTGTGGCCGCCCATGCCAGGAGAGGCTCAACCATGAGCACCCCCAACATCACTGCTCCCGACACCAGCAACACAGACGCTGAGGAGGCCGCAAGGGCCGAAACTGTTGCGCTGCTTGACGATCTCAAGGAGCGCCTCTCCAAGGCCGAAATCTCCTCCGAGCAGTACAGGAAACAGGCCGAAGTACTGCAGACGAGGTTGGATGATGCGCTCAAGGAGTCTGCCAAGCTGGAAGAGAAGGTGCACGAGACCGAGGAACAAATCGAGACCCTGCGCAACGAGAAGAGAGAAAACGCGAGGCAGATGCGCGAGATGGAGACCATCTACGAGGCCGAGAGGAGTTCTATGAACAAGGAAAAGGAAGAGTTCAACAACAGGGAGGAGGAGATGCAGACCATCATCCAGAGGCTGAAGGACACCCTGTCGCAAAGAATGAACGACGAGGAGGGCAGCAGGTCCTCAAGGCAATGTAGGCGTTTCATCACATCGATTTCAATGCCTTATTACTAACAGCAAGCAGCAGCAGCGACGTCACCCAACGTTGACAACGGAAGCTTTGCACCACCCTCTTCCCTCAACCGCAGCGACTCGCGGAACAACTCCAAGTTGATCCTCCAGAAGGACAAGCTCATTGAGTCTTTGCGCCTGGAACTTGCCGAGGCTCAGATCAAGCTGGTCGAGTCCGAGAACCAGGGTGGCGGGAGGCTGCAGGAGGTGGAACGGCTGCTAATGGAAGCCCGCATGGCAAAAGCCCGTCTTATGGGACAACGAGAGCTACCAGCTGCTTCTGCAGGAGAAGACCCTGAATGGCGATTTCTCTAAGAACGACTTCAGCTACATGGGTGTGTCCGCCAACCAGGATGCTCTCAACGCCCTCGAGGGCCGTTCTGGTGGCGCAAGCTTGGCCGACGAGCTGTCCGAGGCTTCAGACAGCACGTCCGATAATAACAACGAGCATGTTCGCCGCCTCGAGTCTGAGCTCAAGGGCATGAAGGACCAGAACAAGGCGTTGACGCTCTACATTAACAAGATCATCGAGAGGCTTCTGCAGCACCAGGACTTCGAGCACATCCTCGATACCTCGAGCGAGCCCAAGCCTCCCGCGGCCAACACCAACAAAGACCTCCCGCTCCCGCCTGCATCCGGAGCCTCGCTCCTGCAGCGCGCCAAAACCATGGCCGTCGGCCCGAACAAACCCAAGCCGAGGCCCATGTCTTACATGCCTTCGGCTACGCCAGCGAACTCAGCGCACACCGATCCGGAGACAGCGCCTCGCATTCCTATCGGCAACTTGACCCGCTCCTCCAGCACTCGCCGCTCCCGTCCGATGAGCGAGCAATTCACCGGCGTGAACCTCGTCAGCCAAATGTACAAGGGTCCGGGGGACGGGCCAATTTCGCCGCCCCTTGGCTCCCCGCGCACCCCACGAACATCGCAAACTTTTTTCAACGGCAACCCCAACGCGGCGGCGCGCGCTCCGAGCGGCCAGCAGGCGCCTACGGCGGGTAACTTCCCCGGCATGCGCAGCGAGACCTCGAGCATGAGCGGCGACTCTGGCGACATCACCACGCCTCCTTCGCAGTCGCCCCCGCGTTCCCATCACGAGAAGCAGACCACGTTCGCCGGCGGTAACAAGCCCCGACCTCTGCGTCTGGTGCAGGAGAACTCCGAGGCCAAGCAGGAGAACAACAAGCGATCCAGCTGGATGGGCTGGGCCTCCGGCTGGGGCAAGAAGGATGAGAACGCGGCGCCAACAGCGACCCGATCCCCGAGTAATCGCCGCAACATGATACGCCGTTATGTTTATGACTTCTCCCTTATGCTTTGGCACAGTCGCATCCATCTTTCTACACAACCGGGCGAAAAACTTTGGCATCGTTGGATACAGAAAATAAAGACAGACGGGATACCCCTTCTCTTTCGCGGGAACGCTGGAACTCTTTTGTCGTTTGGGTCCTTCATATGGCACTAGCTTTTTGACTTGGCTTTGCGGACGCACATCACTAAAGGTCTGGTGGCATTGCAGTTTAGTTGTACGAGACGACGACAGCCCCGTCCCAAGCATCTTGTTTTTCTGTTTCTGTTTTTGGCAGAGGTGCTCTTGCTTTCTTATGGCCAGGTACTTATTCTTTAAAACCCACTATATCTATTCATCAGTTCTTTTTGACAGAGGGGGGAGGAGGCAAGACATGTTTGTTTGGCTCTCGAGCCTGTGCATGAGGGATGAATTGAAGCATAGGAAGACGAGGGATATGTGTTTCCGACGGTGTTCATGAACAAAACAGCATGATAGTGTGCTGGGACTACTTGATGACGGGCGTCTTTGCATAGTTTAGCCTTGCGGGTTTGCCAAATCCCCTGGCCTTCGCTGAAGAGGCGTAATGTTGGGTAGATACATGAGTAATGCAGAGATGGATTGATGTTAGCTATGTGCTTCCAAGTTGTTTTGTGATTGTCTTGCGTGTGTACGTCACGTTTGTCTGGATAGACTTGGTGGTGGACTGTGGCGGCCAAGAACCTAAGAATAACCGCCGAAAATGAACGAAGGCCGTCTTCAGATGAAGATTGTTGGACTGAGCCTGAGTCGGTTTAGAGTTGCATAGCTTCTGATGATTGGGATGACAGGAGATCCAAGGTCTGGGCACGACTCTTCCCTCAGATGCTGCAAAGGAGAAGGCTATCTGCAGGATCTTATCACGATCTGTGTGCTTGTATGACGTGGCGAATGCTTGGTTGATCTACAATCCACGACTACGAGAAAGGTATTGACGGCTATTGGAATCTATGGAATACTTGTCGGTCTAACAATCACTAGCAGTAGCACTCCTATATACAACTGGTCACTCTAGCTTCCCATCTAATTTGCGTCTTCGGGAGTGAGGCTTGTCAGGCAGCACATATGGTACACAAGAGAACACCGATTGCTAACGTGATCCAGCGACTGTATATCGTCGTCTGTATCGCCGTTTCTCTCATCATAATTTCAAGTTAATTTGAACCATCAGGCAATGCAGCTATTTGAAAGTCTGACTCTATCAACAGCACAGGTCGAAGAAAGAATAGACTTCGAGTTATGAGAAGCCATCACGGCCTTGGTTCAAGAGTATCTCTTCCACCAAGCCGTCGATGAGTAAGTCCTCTAATGGCCGGAGATGGTGTCATCATTGCTGCTTCTTCCGGCATGTTATCCCAGGTTGTCACTTCAGTCAAGTTACTGTAGCAAACAAATTACACTCCATTCGAGCGCCATGGTGTACACAATCCTCAGTTGTAGTCATGTAGAAGACCGTTCAAGGCGTTTGTCAAAACACAAAGAATCCTGGCTGCAGGGCCATGCCACGAGGTCGCGGAGACGGCCTGACAAACATCATTTGCTGCCTTTACCCTCAACTTGCTTGAATCCCTTCAGCGAGTCAGAGTTCATCGAACCCAAATTCCGTTTTCCGACGGCAAGAAGATACGCTTTGGCAGAACATTCTGGTAGGAACCAAGATTTCCCATCTTGTTGGGACGTCTGACTCGGCCGCTGAGAGATACGCACTGCCTTCCGCTCGAAAACACGCGTCTAGACCTCATGAAACCCGTCCGTTTCGCGACGCAAGACAGGCTTCATCCTCGTCCAACACGAAATTTCAGAGCAGCTCAACCAAGACCAGGCGGCCTCTTTTCCCGCATAATCATCATCTCCCCCACCAGCCACGTTTTTGCCCCCAGGACCCCTTATTTCCATGCATAGACCACTCAATTTGGACCTTCATTCCGAGACCGAAAATCTCCGTGAAATCACACATTTCCTTTGTGATGAGATGAGAGAAGCACGGTTTCAACGGGGGACGGGGGACCGGAAGGTAAGAAGGTTTGATCATTTGTCGCTTTCAACTTCATGCCAACTTTGGATAGTCATGTTACTCATTCTTCTGCGTATGGGGTTTACAAGCGGCTGACAAAGGCGTCAAGCTTCTTCTGGTTGTAGACATCCGCCTCAACAAGCTTCTCCCACTTCTGGTAGAGTCACATGTCAGCAGTCATGACTCTTTGAACCAAATTCGAGTTACAACGGGCAGCTAATCAGACCCACCTTCTCGCCAGAGACCTTGATCAAGGTAGGCAGGTTCGTCACGTTGAACGGCTCCTGTCTCCACGGGTTCTCCTTGGTCCTCCACCTACAATTCAAAATGAGCAATTATTCAAGTCCAATTCGCGCGTGCATGTTTCTGGTCCATGACCTTTGCAAACAAGCAGACCGCGGGAATGGGTGAGAAAACTCACTCCTCGGGCAACCCCGCGTAGACAACCCTGACGGTACCCTCATCCCCGGCAAACTTCTTCTCAATGTACGGCTCCGCGGCCGTGCAGTCAGGGCACCACGACTTGCCGTTGCGGTGCGAGGCGTAGACGACGAGGTAGGCGGGCTTGTCCTCGCTAGCCTCGGCCTTGAGGGCGGCGGCGACGGCCGAGGCGGGCTCCTTGGTGTTGATGACGGGCATTGCTAGTGGTCAGGAAGTTGGGATGGCAGTGAAAGCAAAGATCACACCTGATGGACGCGAGAGATGGAGAGAGCAAAGAATGATATGTTGTGTGCTATATGACTCGTTTCTTGCAATGTCAATGGCACAATCTGTACAGTTATTTGCGTTATTTCAGACGCTGGGAAAAGCTTCCCGAAGCTTATCCGAAAACGCTCACAGACACCCGCCCACAACATCATTTTTGGGCACTCAATGAATGCGTACATACGTATGTATATGCTTTCTGTAAATGTTAACGCCGCCTAGGAATTGGATCAACAGCTGCTGGGCTTGGACCTGTCAAACTCGGTTCCCACTCTGTAGCCATGAACCTCTTCGGTGGCGGGCAACATCTACCCACACAAGACATAAAAATAAAATGCCAACTAATGCACTCACAGACTTGGTCCGCCACGGCCCAATTAGCAAAAGCAGCTCCATGCCCGACTCCAAAATGAGAAAAAAAGTGACAACTGTGAGATTCGAACTCACGCATCTTTCGATACCAGAATGCTATCCTCTGTGAGGATCAAGCTGACGCTTGAGTCTGGCGCCTTAGACCGCTCGGCCAAGTTGCCCGATGTTCCTCAAATGGGCTTGCGAGAGCTCAAGACGAAGTGGATCGTGTGGATGCTGATCGGGTGTCTTGCGCGGTCACAAGTCTCCTACCATCCGTGTAGGTCGGTGTTTACGAATAGGGCCCAGGCAGAAAGAGGGTTGGCGGTCATTCTCGGTAGGCAGGGGACTGACTGTCTGTACTGATGCCCAATCTAGATAATAATCGTGATCACCGGCATTCACCCAGTTCCATATAGACATGGGAACAAGCAGATTATCGTCATGACGGAGAACTTGTGACGAGGGGGCCACTTCCCCCGTTCTCCTCCTCGTGATCCTTATCATTAAACACAAAGTTGGCAGTGGACAGGGGGATGGGGGCATGTCACCGGCTAGCTTGACGTGGAGGGATTCTAGAGGCGTGGGAAAAGAAAAAGGGAAAAGGAAAAGAAAATTGCGAGATAGAGGGTTGCTTCGTTGTGGGCCCCAAGCCCGACCGCTCCGATCGGAGAACACCATCAAGACACTCTCCCGCGGCAACCCAAACCCCACGTCTGTTACGTCGTGTTGTTTACCCACAAAACATTCCTTCGGGCTCGAACCCGTAAAGGCGGTCAGTTTGCTATCGGTTCACACAACCTGCCAGGTTAGCTGCTGCTGATCCAGCATACACATCTGGTGGCCATGCTCCTGAGCCACGCCTAGAAAATGATTCTGGGTAATATGGATTCATTACTTCCTGCAAAGGAGACGCTGCTTAGGCAAAATTATCTCACTGACAAGTCGCTATCCAGCTAGAGACGTGTCAGGCATTCTATCTGACTTCCCATCTCACCCATCACCAGTCCATCGACAGCACTGTAGCTTTGTTTAAATGTAACTTTTCTTGAGGTCACACCTAGTTGGGTGGGCCCGACTCTTTCTCCCTTTTCTCCTGTTGGTCATCAAAAGCTTCGTTACAATTACAACAGTGTAGTTGCCACTTTTCCCATCTAATGCAAAACCCCCAGAGTTCAAAAGGCCGTCTCATAAGAAGAAGATTCCCCATCCGTGATACCAGTAAAAGAATAAAAAGCAAATTCCAGTCCACTAACACCGAGTGAACAAGTCCCGTTCCTGAATGAGTGCGCTGCGCTTCCTGAGGTGTGCCCAGTGAGGACATGTGATGGCCCACAAATCGTGGTATGCCGAAAGAAGAAAGTAAACGCAAACAAAGGCCGAACGAACGCCAGCTGAAAGAAGAGACATCGTGATTGGCGATGCTCGCGAAACGAATAGATATGTACAGGTCGCTTTTGTCTGTCTTTGTTCCAAAGCGCTTGTTGCTGGAAATTACCATTCAACGCCACTTTTTCCCCTTGAAATGCTAATGCCATGCCATGCACGCTCAATATACAGAACAAGTGACAAAGGAAATGGTCGAATGTGTCGACCGCCGTCAAGACCATCAGGACTCTAGTTCTGGTAGGTCTCCGGGTAAGGTCATGTTGGGTTGGAGAGATGGGTCGTTGGCAGAATTGGGTTTCACTGTGGTTCTGCCAGATATCGGCGCACTGCGGACTCGCTGGCTGAGTGGCAAGGAGTAGCGCACCACACCCTTCACAATAAGATCGAACTCGTCCTGGATGATGCGTCCCCAACGCTCAGAGCCTCCAGCAGAGTGGTTACCTGGGAGATGCAGTCGCATGGTGCCAGTTGATGCTGAGACGCCCTTGTTGAAGAAGGACCCTTCGAAGGACAGAGGGCTGTCAAACTCGATGATTGTGCCGAGACGCATGTTTGGTGCGGCGTCGTCGTCGGGCGGGTCGTCGGGAGGATCGTCGAGAATATGCACGCCTGGGTCTTCCAGTTCATCCCCATGCGGCCGCTTCCACCAATCGAAATCGGTGCCAGCGTGTGGAGACTTGGCAAAAATTTCAAGATTCGCCTGGTCGATTGATACCACCACAATATTAGGGTTGTGAGCTTTGACCGTCAAGTCAAACATCAGCTCCGGATCGCTAGACAGGACATTCTTGATGGATACAAGCTCAATGTCCGTCAGTGGTTGAGAGGTAGCGAACATGAAGCCAATTGCGCCGGTGATAACAAGCAACAGCATCATGGTTACCACTAGACAGGCAGCGAACCGGTTCAGGTATGACGGCTGCTGCCTGTACGACTGCGATTCGATATTTCGCAGATTTGCGGGGTGACGGCGCGTTCTTCGCGCAGATCGCACCGTTGATGTGAGTAGAGGGGTTCGCTCGTCATCGGCGCCGGTGGTTGTCGTATCGTCTGCGTCGTAACGGGCCATTTGAATCGAGGACCGCTTTCCGAGAGCGTGGGGACCGCCTCTAGCTGAGCTCGCGACTCTCGGACTAGGAGGGCCTGACGATTGTCTCGAGTTGTTGGCCGACATCTTAGATCGGGCCGCGTTCGGGAACAAAGATTCATTGTCGAAGAGCGAGGGGTGCGTGTTCCCGGGATGACGACCCCAGCGACCGAAGTGGTTGTGGTGGTGATGCCTTCCTGTGCCTCTTCCTGAGCCGACGCCTGCACTTCTCCCACTGCCCTTTCCATCGTCGTCGGCGCCTAGGCTTTCGGCGCCGTTGCTGTTGAAGGTGTTGACGAACTTCATGCTCTTTTTCAGCCCCGCGGCTGTATTAACCTGCAAAGCCTCGTGGATTGAGCGCATGCCTAGGGCGCCGGCTCTGTCGGCCTGGCTAATCATCGAGGTAGCGCTGGGTGTTCGCGAGTGATACCGACGTCTTTCGCCAACATCAGGAGGGTTGGAGTCGTACACGAATGTCTCCTCAGAGTCTGATGTATTCGCCTCATCAACGGCGCTGGCCACTTTAGCCTCAAAAATATCTGCTTTTGATGATGCTACACAGGGATTGCAAGTCAGCTAACTGCATATAGGATGTACAGAGCGTCGATGGTGTTTTTATCAAGATTGAGCGGACAGCTGTCGCCTTGCCATGCCACAAGATTTATTTCTCGTAAGAACCCAAGGCAGGGCGTCGCTTCATAGAAGAGTAACTGTAGTGTGAACAAGGTCTCTTACCATTTCCAGGGTTCACAGTCGGCTGCTTCCGACTGGTCTTCTTCTTCTCTTTCTTGGGTCGAATAGTTTCCGTGCTAGGTTTCGCTCTGAGAGTACCGGTGCCGGGTTCAAGTTTGGCAGCAGGTGCCAATGCCACTTGGGGAATGGAAGAGACGGTCTCCGTCTCGACGATGAGACCAGATCCCTCCCCAGCTGCCTTGTTTTTGCCCTGCTTGTTTGACAGGACACTAGACTGTCGCGTGACTGTGGGCACGGGGGCTGTACTTTGCGACCGCACTCTCACTGTGCCAGTGTCGCCGTCTGTAGTGTGCAAAGATCCTCGACTTAACCGGGCAGCTCGGTCCACTTGGGTAACATTGTCGGCGCTGGCGGCTGCCTCGTGGGCCAGCTTCTCGTTGACCTTCTCTAACGTGGAATCCATCAGTCCGGGCGAGTTCGGTAAGCTCACTTCTTGCACCGTTTCCAATGCGGATCCACAGCCCGTAACCGGGGTTCGCACTCCAGACTGAAGCTGAGAGTCGTCTGTCTCGCTCTCGGATACGGATGGGAAGGGCTCGGATTGAGGGGTAGGGGATGCTCTCGTGAGGTTTATCTTGGGAGGCTCCGGCTCTACTCGGCGTGTTGGTGGTGGAGGAGGATTCTGAGGCTTCCCAAGCTGCGGAGGGGGGGAGCGCAAGCGAGGCGACACAGGCCAGCGAGGGCTGTCTCGTGTTTGGACAACTTCGGTATTGAGCGGCGTCTTTTGAGGATTGATTGATTTGAGAAATGATTCTTGAGAGTGTGGGAGGAGTGTAGGGGTTGTGGCGGCGGAGAGGGTCCTTGACGATGTCGGCGGGCCTGGTATGCTGGTGGTGGATCTGGGGGTTCGAACCGCGGTCAAGTCTTGGCTGCTGCTCTTGCGCGAGCGTAGGCCAACAGTCGGCTTTGGAGTAGTCGCGGCGGTAGGTTTGACGGTCTGGCGGGTAGGTGAGGTATCTCTCGAATTGAATGGCGATGGAGTTAGAGATGTGGTGGCCGAGGATTGCTTAGAGGAAGGTTGGCGCTCGAGGGTGGTGGTTTGGGAGGGAGTAGTAGTGGTAGACGTCTCTAGGGGTTCTAATCGTGACTGGCTTGCGTCAGAGGACCCGTTCGTGGTGCTGGATGTCTTTTCCATGGCCGAGGACTTCCAAGTGAGACAGCAAAGGGAATGGAGCCTCGTCTAAGGTAGTCCTCATACCAATCCAATGTGGGTTCTAACACGGGAGCCGGCAGTCGTAATTCGGAACCAGGCCTATCATGATGTTCGACAATGCGACGTGGGATAGGATGGAATTCAGGATAGACGAGGCGGGATCCTATTGGGGATCTTGGGGGTCGTCGTTTGCGGTGGCTACGGCTGCCGGTGCTTGGGGGACGGAGACGAGGCGGATGCGCGGTCGTGTGTCTGTCTCTGAGAGGTAGGTTTCGTGGTCGACGAGTGGCTAAGCTGGTGCTGGTACTGGCTCGGTGGCTGCTGTGGATGTGTCTGACGGGGACACTTGTGGAAGTAAGTAACAGAAAGTGATCTGGTGTGAAATGATATGGGTGTTGGCAGAGAAAGAGTAAGAAGCTCAAAAATGAGGGGATTGGGGGAAGAAGTCCAGAGTGGTGAAGGTGGTGCAAGTTGGCGGAAGAAGAGCGTGTGTGTGTGTCTGATGTAAAAGACGAAGACGAAGACGGATGAGTGGTGGTAGCGGGAGACCAGACGGGAATGAGGTCAGTAAAGCAGTCGGGTCAGTGCAAAGCCAAAAACACGGGCTGCAGGTGCTTGCCCTGCTTGCTTGCCGGGTGTGCTGTACCTTAGCTGGCACTGAGCTGAGGTGACTGTAAGTATCTCCGTACCTATTTTGGGTGGGATGGTACCTCTCCAGTGACTGGCGACGGCAACTCAGCGAGTGCTTGCTGTATGTACAGGCAGTTGGGGGGGAGGAAGGGTGAGTGAGGTGGTGGGTGCTGGGATGGACCGACCGGTAAGGAGCGGGCTCTCAGTGTGTGACGACTACGACCTGCTCAGCGAGTCTCAGAGACCTCAGCGGCCCAAAAAATCGAAAAGCACCTGCCGGAGACCAATGCCTTGTTTGCAAGGGGCGAGACCTACCTCATCCAAGGTCCAGGTACGGACGGTACGTACGGAACGGTACTTTCTCATCTGAAGGGGACCCATGCGCCAAGTAGCGCGACATGGTGACAGGGATGCATTTTGCTGGTGAATGACGGTAAGCACACCAACCTCCCCATCCCTGGGAACCTCTGCAACTGTGTGAAGGGAAGTATTCAGCCTTGGATGAAAGTATCCATGACCACCTCACCATAGGCGCATTACTGACCTGCCCTGGTCTCCGGCCTCTAAGCAGAGGCGATGCACAGATGCTCCGCTGCCGTCACTGAGGAGAGGAGAAAGACAGAGAGCTGCCTTCCCTCAGGTTCCATCTGATTGCCCTGTGGCCGATTTGTTTTTGGGCATGCATTATTCCCATCGTCCCCCCCCCGTTCTATGTGTACTCTGTACGTGTTGTGCATCCGTACTTTTGTGTGCCTACTCATGGACATGACACACTTCATCCAACGCATCCAACCTTCCAATAGCGTCCTTCAAAGGAACGGCAGAAACAAACAATGGGTTCTGACAGGTCCGGAGTCGAGCTCCTTGCTCTCGCTCTGCGCGCGGTGGGCAGAGTGACAAAGGCCGAAGAAACCTTCCTTCGCAGAAAGTGACCCAGAGAGCGGAAGGGAATGCGATGTCAACGAGTAAGGCAAGGAGGGTACAGGGCGAGCAACATCCAAGAAATCAGAAAGAAAAAATCGAAGACGGGCATCCCAAAAAAGCAAATACAACGACTCAACATGGGAAGGGCGACCCTGACGTGTCTGCCCAACGGCCATGCCTGATCTTTTAGCTTCACGGTACATTGCCTTAGGCAGGAGATAGGTAGGCTTGGTAGGTATGTCGCCTTTAGGCCTGAACGATTAGTACCTATTAGCAGACAGCGCAAATTATCTCTTCCTCCCTCCGTTCCCGCCCTGCTTCGTCGTCTTTTTATTTCCCCGACGAGTTTTGATTTCTCCTTCCCGCCTTCCGGCTCTATCCTGGTAGAAATGTTTCTGGTCAAGTTGGGAGCGTGTCTTGTGGGCAACGGAGAGACATGGGCAGGTCTGGGACTTGAGGGAGCTTGGTTCTCCTTGGTGCTCATGGCACCGCGGAAGCGTTCCTGACAGTCCGTAGCAATCAGAAGCGTCGTTAAGAGCCCATCGGAATAAGTCAGTGACAAAGCTCTGCGCCTTCACCCGATTCTGCCTTTGAGTTCCGGGGGAGCCAACCGCCCTCTGCAAAAGTTTGCGGTTGGATACCTTGCCTTGGGTACGGACGGAGTACCTACCGTCCAGTCGCACCTCTCGAGAGTCGCCGGGTAATGGGCCGCGTCGTCGTCAACCGAGGCGTTGAACCGACGACCAAGAGCTTCGCTTCTCCTCTCCTCTCCTCTCCGCCGAGAAGAAAATCGGGAAGTCTGGGGAGGGGGGCGTCGCGCCGCGGATGGATTCCTTCAGCAGCCAACGCGAGGAATGGAATGGATCCGACCCGGCTGCAGGTCCCAGCGTCACAAGCACCAAAGGCGGAGGACCCGGCGAGGATAAAGGAAGGGGCAGAAAATACAACGGCTGGACACATGGAACTTGGAAAGGAAGAGACGGATGACGGGAAAGTCCCATCGACCGCCACCGGATACAACACAACTCTTCTTCATACAACATCACTGTTGACGAAGTCGGAGGTTGTAATCACTGACTGGGCCCTGGGCGTTGTCGGCTTACCTACCTATGGAACAACACAACATTGATGAGGACAGGCAGATTCTCCGGTGCGTGTCTTCTCTGGTGGGTGTCCGGCGGCTGCTGCTGCTGCTGCTGCTGCAAACACGCTAGGCAAGGGCTGGGCGGGGGAAGAGTCCCGTCAACCGTAGGTGAAAGGTAGCCGCAGCCCTGGACACAAGAAAAGGTACTTGGATACGTACTTCTGAGGATGACGGCAGGGTTTGGGCGGTAGGTACCGCGCGGTGCCGTCAGTTGGGCCGATGGTGAGGAGGGATGGGATACTTTTCGCTTTTCGAAGGAGACGGGAAGGAGGACGCAAAGGAAACCTGTGAGAGTCGGAGACCCATGGCCGGCAGAAACCCTGAAACTACGCGGGATGCCTCAGACCGCAACTCTTCTCCCGGACGCTTTCCTCCACACTGATTCGTTCTCGCCTGCCTGTGGATGAGTGGATGGTGGATGGTGGATGCTGCCTCCGCCCATTCTCAATCTGGAATTTTTCTGGATGCGACTGTTTTGCTGGCTCAATCCACTGCCCCCAGAAAACAGTCAACCTCACAACGCAACCACACAGCAATGTGGAAGTCACCGTCACCACCCATGGCAAGGCGCAAACCGCTTGAAATGCGCTACGGTGCTGCCAGGCCTGGAAGGCACAGCTGATGGGCCACAGACACACACCCGCACAAGGCAAAGCCAGAACACACGGTGCATCTGGGCCCCGTTCTAGAAACCCACCTTGTTTTTCTTTTTTCCTAGTTCCTCTGTTTTTCCCTCTTTCCCATGTTGCACCGACAGCCTGTCACCGATTCTCCCCGCCTCCTCTATCATCACCGCTGTTTGACATCGGACTCCTCCATCGAGGCCTCGGGATGCTCGCACCTCTCCCCAATCACGGTCCCGGCCTCTCTGTCGTGCCCTTCCAACCCTGACCATCCAGGGATCCTGAAGACCTATCGATACCGCCACTCTGATCCCTCTTCTCCCATTCCAAATCTCGATCTCTCTGTTTGATTTGGTATCACCTCTATCACAAGTATGATTGTCAGCGGCTGTATTTAGTCAGGAACGACGAACCTGGCAGCTGGGACCGAGGACTGCCTCCCGCACTAACACCAGTAATATTGTGCGTTTTCTGCCTCAACATGCGGTATTTCCTAGAATTTGGGTACCGTGGCACAAAATATGCCACTAGGAGGTACCTTTTGATTGCTGTCATTTCGCTGTCGCTGAGTGTATCATCTACCCCGGACGGCGTACGGATTGTTGCTACTGCCAACCAGGCTGACGATAAAACATTGCGTGGATGCATCCCACAGTCACGAGGCATGCTGCACGGCTGGGTCTTGTTGGCGATCTGACAAGCTCGCATGCCGACTGAAGACACACCGTCTCGCGCAACTCAGTCGACACACTAATCAGAGGCTGATACGTGGATTTGGTCCCGGGCCCTAGCAGAGACAAACAGAAGTTGGTGCCTGTCTACCGAGACTCTAATCCTTGTCAAGCGCAGGCACAACTCACAAACTGCTGCCCTCATGATGAACCAAGGGATCATGGCGCCGGCCGCATCCGGACGCTCAACCCCCTCTCAACACCTTAGCTGCTAGACCTGACCGACGGCGCACACTCAGTTGATCTCCTCTTTACGGTGACATGCTGGGCGGCCTGCCTGGCTTGTTGAGGGGCACTTCAACTCGCCTCGAGATGACTCTGACAGAACGGGGCCTCTTGTCTCGCGGTTCGCTGCATCCCCCCCCTAAGGTAGTTTTCGTTATTGACTAGAGACCACAAGGGTTCTGAACGCCCACAGATGGTGGACCAACTATAAACTCCATTCGAAGCGAACTGCTGCTACCTGTCTTGCATATCATCATGTCCGTCTCGACACCGCATGTCCCCGTTCTGTCTGCGCAGTATGTCTGCCAACAAGCCCCTGCTCTTGAACAGACACCTGCGAGTCAACGGGTCAAAAGTCGTCTCCCTCTTCTACAGCCTCTCACAGGCGGCCAAGTGGACGACGTGGGAAGCACGCGACTGGTTGCATCCCCATGTGCACCCGACATTGGGCTCTGATTAGGGAGGGCCGCCAACTTGGGTTCTGGAAAATCCAAGACATTCCCAAAGCGAAAAGAAGACGAAGAAGGGCGCCGGCCCCCGGCCCCTCGATTAAATGTCACAACGAACCCACCCGCCCACGAGGCAATTACCTGCACTTCCCAGACACTATCCCGACGGTACCGGCCTATTGGACGCAAACGCGACGGACGATTGGCTGCTGCCCATCCCCCTTGAATCCCTCCGTTTGGGGGCCGGGCAGCACACACATTACCTAAAGTACGCCCAGGAAGGCGAGCGACGGAGACGGGGCCGCTGCCGCTGCCGCTACGAAGTAGGTACCTACCTCGCCGTTCTTCAGGTCGTCTCACGTTACTCATTATTACTCATGGTTATTCAGCCCTTCTCAACGATGGCCGCGATCGTTGCACCGGGACAGGATTCGGCCCATCCTGACGGGACCGTTCCTGGTGCCCTCTTCATCGACGCCTATCCCCAAATGTCCTTAGCCTTGAGAGAGCTTGACTCCGTCGTATGATGGGTCGTCGGTGGTCCCCGCAAAGAAAGTGACAGGAAACGGGTCCCCGTTCCCTGCCCAGCCAGACCGAGGCGCCTCACCGGCAGCTCTCAGCACCGAATCCCGGCGAACGGCTCATCTGGCATCTGATGCTGCTGTGCGACGGCACCGCTGAGAAAGCACATGCTGCGGTGGCGCTCCAACGGATTTATCTCCTGCACAGGGTGACCTGCAGGAGCAGAATGTGGCTCAGTCAGGCGCAGGAAGAATGAGAGGCATGTCAGATTTCGCTGTAACATTCCACCAGCCAGCCCAAAAGGGACTCTCGGGGAGGGCTGGCCGGCTTGATGTCTGGCAGGCAAGTCTTACACTCCCGTGCGACGGTGCCGAGGTGGTGAGCACTTTCGCGACGGGAATTCCCAGCCGGGCTCTCGATCGGTCGACTTCTTTAGTTCGAAGGGGGAAAGAAAGGCGACCGATCAGATGTGTCTTGACCGAAACAAGTATCCAGTGCCTCCCGTGTCTCTTCTTGCCCGTCGAAACTTGTCAAGCATGCCTCGCGGCAAACACCTGCAAACCTAGCCCCCACGGACAACTGTCAGAGACATACCACGTCAAACTGCGTCCATCTTGGGAGTCCCTCCACCCGCGCGTGATAACAGTCTCGATGTCTGTCCACCACCCCTTTGCGCGTCAGCACCGTTGCTGGGCGTTGATCATCTGCGCAGGAACCCGAAAGTCTATAGGCTGGGTGAAGGATGGAACCTGAACAGCGAGCTAGAGCTACATGGGCAGTGGCATGACGTGCCACTCTTCGACAGGTAGATTTTTTTTTCTATTTTATCTGGTCGACAACGGCACACTAGAGACTGCCTGGACCTGTCATTACCCACACGCACCCAAACCACCCTCCTGGTTCGCCCGCGCCTGTCAGATGGGACGGGCCTTGCTCGGCCTCGTCGCGATGCGCTGGCGGGAGGGAGACCACGCGGGTAGGCAAGGCAGGTTAAATTTGGTGGTTACCATGTAGCCTTCTGCCTAAGTGACCGCAGCAAGGTACTACTGCTGCCCTTTGTCCCAGCTCTTGAGCAGAGTGGGATGGGATGGTCTTGTCAAGTCTCATTTCGAGAAAACTGCATGCACAAAGCCCCTCCTCCCACTTCCCTCCTTCCCGTTCCTCTGCTGACGCTTCATGTCTCTTGCTCCTGCTTTCCCGGTTTTACACGCGATGTTGGACCGACCAGTCAATGAAGTGCCATGTGTTTTCCGTATGCCCTATTCCTAAGATCCGGGAGGCGGTGCTGCCGCTCCCCCCAGCGCGCGGGTAGGGCAGCACACACGAAAGCGAAGCGCCGCGTTGCACCCTGAACGGGGGTGGTGGGTGACATTTTGGACTTGTTCACCTCACCATCGGCCCAATCTGCCTTTGACGGATTTAACGGGAATCGGGACCAAAAATGCGAAGGGCCAGAGAGGCGTTTCTGGGGAGGATGCAACTTCCATTTCCATCCATCATGTCCGAACTTGTCACGGCTTAATCAACCGCCCCTTTACTGGCCACCGCTGCGCGTCGTCCATGCCACTCACCACAGTCGACGGCCTTGGGCCTGCCAATCAAAGCCACATTCGCATTGTGATGGATCGATGACCGTTGAGACCTCATCCTTTCCCCGTCGACCTCATTTAGGAACAGAAACAGCCTGGCCGTTGTAGATCTCTTGCCTAAGCTGGAACGGTCACACGCAGCGCCTCGGTCGACCTCGGTCTGGGGTTGGTGGAATCGGAATCCCAATCCCCAAGATGAGGCTCTGTCTGTGTGTCTTTGTTCCAGTCCGGAGCATCTTGAGCGGGATGTTCGTCTCAAATTGACGTCGTTCCCCCTTGGGCGACTGAGATCGGTGTCTCATGTCCGACTGTGTGGCATGTCTTCACCACGAGCACGTGGTTACTCTAGAGGCTCGTGGGGCTTTTGTGTTCTTGCACGTTGTGTTAATGGTGCCATGGATTTTCTGGTGGTAGTCACTCTTCTCGGCGACAGCTTCTGGGGAAGAATGGCGCATAGCTATGGGGAAGTTGGTCTGCCCTCTTCGACCACTCTGTTTTCTTGATGAGCACACCTACTGACAATCATCGTGCTAGAACATGCTGCTCGAAGCGTGCCTCGTACGTAGTATCAGTTTGATGAGATGTGGCAGAAGTAGCTCCGTACATTTTCCCTTTGATACCAACATCTTCATTCTATATTCATACCCTGCAGGATATCTTGTGTCTTTTGTACGCCATGAACGCCAGGCCATGAAATGCCGCCAACCATCCGTATCTACCATATACGACACAAAAGGCCCGGACCAAAATCAAGCAAAGTGAATACCCTCAGAGTTAAGGGCGGATAGAAGTTTCAGGAAATCCGTCTCGTCGCAAGCGCGCGCACGCTTTTCCAGGAGACCGGTGCTCTCGAGCGCGCCCTCAATCTTCTGCCTGACGAGCGCGGCGACCTTTGTCTTCTTGCGTTTGCTCTTGGTCTTCTCGGGGACCTTGGCCGCATTGGCCTTGAGCTCCTTGAAGAATTCCGGGGTATCATCGTCCATGGGCTCGACATCATCATCGTCGCCACCGGCGTCAGCGTCGTCATCCATGTCCATGTCATCGTCTTCGTCGTCCTCGACGAAGGTCTCGTCGAGGGGACGTTGTTCAAAGCAGCCCACGTACGGTAGTTCTGTTGTAGCGTCAGCTAGTGTCCAGCGTCACGGCCCATATGCGAGCGCGACCTACCTTCTCAAGCATCTGAAGAACTTCCTTGGTGCCAAGCCAGCTTGCGCGCATAGTCCTGTTCTTGCGGTTGAAGCACTGTGAAATGTCATCAGTCACAGCTATGCAAGGTGATGATCTCCTCTGACTTACGATACGCAGGAGGCCGTCGAACTCCTCGAAGCTAATGGTAGGGCGTTCGGCTCCCTGCTTGGGCACGATACGAACAACACATGAGTCGACTTGTGGCGGTGGCCTGAAGTTGGCCTTCGACACTTTCATCACGTTGGAACACGTCGCCCAGAAGTTGGCGTTCACACTCAATCTGATCAGACTGTCAGTCGTGCATCCAGTGCCAACCTGGAGCGGAAAACCTACCGGCCGTAGAGCTTGTCCCCCGGCTTCGCCACCAATCTCTGGCCGAATTCGAGCTGAAACATAAGTATGGCTTGACGAGGCGGCTTGGGCATGGCGAGCATCTTGAAAACCAACGGAGATGAGATCTGACTGATGTTTAGCTTCCAGATTCCTAGCCCAGGAATTCCCACGGCATACCTGGTAGGGGGTGTTGGAAATGAGAACGTCAAAGGGAACCCAATCGACTTTGATGGCATCCCCGAGCATGACTTCGAGCTTGCGCTGCTCTGGTGTTCCTTGTACACGCTACACATGATCTTATCAGCTCCCGAGGACCGTTACGAGAGCGAGCGGTCCAACCTTTGTGACTTCAGCCGCCATACGAGGATCGAACTCGATCGCGATGAGCTTCTTTGACTTCTCCAATATCCTCACAGTCAAGTTACCGGTACCGGGGCCAATTTCTAGAACAGTGTCCGTCGGCTTCAGTTCGGCTTTCTAAGGCGCAATGTTCAGCAAAGTTCCTGGCTTTCTTTTCCGTCGGGGGTTCGGCACGTACATGGACGATCGCATCCGCAACACCAGGGTTCTTCAGGATATGCTGGCCTACATTGGTCTGAAAATAGCGTTAGCAGTGAAGCATACAAATCGCAGAGCACTCCACGCACGTTGAACTTGAACACATTGTTCGTCTTGTTGGATTTCCCTGGTCGCGAGTAGGGGCTTCCCGACCCAGCGGCATTGCGCTTTCCGGCATTGGCCTTGCCCATGTTGTTCTCGTGCTCGCGCAAATGTATTCAATATCGCACCAGAGCCGATTCGAAGGTCGAGGAGGGTTCGCGGGGTTACGCGCGGCAGTTGGTGTCTCCAGTATGCTGCCTCGACAAATCTTCGCAATGTCGAAGTCTGCGGTGAAGATGGAGGGGCAGCCTTTTTGGAAATTTTAGTGGAGCCACCCCACCACTTTGCCGTGGCGACAAGGGTGTAGCAGCTTAAGGTAAGGGAAAAAAAAATTGGTACCACTTCAGCCTTGCGCCTATCTCCCCTAGCTATGGGCTGTAGCTACTTCTGCCTTCCAGCACATACACGTCCTGTCGCGCGCATCAGCAATCACTCACGCGACAACGATTTACGCATAGCGCATCTGATACCATGGCCAGCCGCCGCGATTTCTTGAGCCAACCGGCTCCCGAAAACTACGTTGCCGGTCTCGGTCGAGGTGCTACGGGCTTCACGACGCGATCGGATCTGGGTCCTGCACGCGAGGGACCTAGCGAAGACCAGATCAAGGAGGCTGTCGCCAAGCGCGCGGCGCAACTAGGCATTGGTGCCGATGGAAAAAAGCAAGAAGCAGATGATGATAACGATGACGATCGATTCAAAGACCCCGATAACGAGGTCGGCTTGTTCGCCGGCGGAGTGTACGACAAAGACGACGAGGAAGCCGACAGGATATGGAAAGAGGTAGACGAAAAGATGGCGAAGAGGCGACAGAAACAAAGAGAGGCGCGCGAGAAAGCCGAGCAAGAAGAATACGAGCGCAAAAACCCAAAGATCCAACAGCAATTTGCCGACCTGAAGAGAGCACTGTCAACAGTATCGGACGAGGAGTGGGCAAATCTGCCCGAGGTTGGAGATTTGACCGGAAAGAATAGAAGGAGCAAGCAAATGCGACAGCAGCGGTTCTACGCCGTGCCCGATAGTGTTCTTGCAGGAGCCAGCGCCCAGGGAGAGCTTGGGACCACCATTTCCGATGACGGGGCAGCTTCAAGTTCAGAGGCGGCGGACGGGACAATGACGAACTTCGCCAAGATCGGTGCGGCGAGAGACAAGGTCCTCAAGTCTAAGCTTGAGCAGGCCTCTCTGGATGGCACGGAGTCCTCCGTCGCTGGCAGCGCGACGAGCATCGACCCCAAGGGCTACATCACCAGTCTACAGAAGAGTGGCCTTACAGAGGCCCAGGCGCAAGTTGGTGACATCAACCGAGTGCGCGAGCTTTTGACGTCGGTCATCAAGACTAACCCGAATAATGCCCCGGGTTGGATTGCGGCAGCACGTTTGGAGGAGCTTGCAGGCAAGACTGTTGCGGCGCGCAACGTGATTGCACGTGGATGCACAAATTGCCCAAAAAGCGAGGACGTTTGGTTGGAGAACATTAGACTGAACGAAGGCCGCAACGCCAAAATCATTGCCGCGGATGCCATCAAGAAGAATGAACGATCGGTGCGACTCTGGGTTGAGGCGATGAGGCTGGAGAATGAACCCAGAGCGAAGAAGAGAGTCATCCGACTTGCTCTGGACCACATCCCGGAATCAGAAGCTCTCTGGAAGGAAGCGGTCAACTTGGAAGAAGATCCGGAAGATGCGCGGTTGCTGCTCGCCAAGGCAACCGAGCTTATACCCCTTTCCGTTGATCTTTGGTTGGCCTTGGCAAGACTGGAGAGCCCAGAGAACGCCCAAAAGGTCCTCAACAGGGCACGAAAAGCAGTTCCTACATCCCATGAGATTTGGATTGCTGCTGCCCGTCTGCAGGAGCAGCTCGGCACGGGACAGAAGGTCAACGTCATGAAGCGTGCCGTTGCAGTTCTCGTCAAGGAGTCTGCCATGCCGAAGCGAGAGGAGTGGATCGCTGAGGCTGAGAAGTGCGAGGATGAGGGTGCCATAATCACCTGCGGAAACATCATCCAAGAAACCTTGGGCTACGGCTTGGACGAGGACGACGACCGCAAGGAAACCTGGATGGAAGACGCGAAAAGCAGCATCAACCGCGGCATGTACGAAACAGCCCGTGCCATCTACTCTTACGCCTTGCGTGTTTTCGTCAACAGCAAGACGCTTTGGATGGCTGCCGCCGACCTGGAAAGGAACCACGGGACCAAGGAGTCCCTCGCCCAGGTCTTGGAGAAGGCTGTCGAGGCCTGCCCTAAGAGTGAGGTATTGTGGATGATGCTGGCCAAGGAGAAGTGGCAGGCCGGCGAGGTCGACAACGCCAGACTTGTTCTTGCCCGGGCTTTCAAGTCGAACCCCGATAACGAAGATATCTGGCTTGCTGCCGTTAAGCTCGAGGCCGAAAACGGAGAGACCGAGCGCGCACGCAAACTCCTGGAAGAAGCTCGCGAACAGGCTCCGACGGATCGTGTCTGGATGAAGAGTGTGGTGTTCGAAAGAGTACTTGGCAACAGCGAGGCAGCATTGGACCTCGCTCAACGAGCTCTGCAGTACTTCCCTGGTGCGGCGAAGTTATGGATGCTCAAGGGCCAAATCTACGAGGACCTTGGCAAGATTGGCCAGGCGCGGGAGTCGTACAGCACCGGTGTCAAGGCTGTTCCCAAGTCTATTCCCCTGTGGCTCCTGTACTCCCGCTTGGAAGAGAACGCTGGACTTGTTGTCAAGGCTCGTAGTGTCCTCGACCGAGCCCGTCTAGCGGTTCCCAAGTCGCCAGAATTGTGGTGCGAGTCCGTCCGCATCGAGCGGCGGGCAGGCAACATCAACCAGGCCAAGTCCCTCATGGCCAAGGCCCTCCAAGAAGTCCCGAAGAGTGGCCTTTTGTGGAGCGAGCAAATCTGGCACTTGGAGCCACGAACCCAGCGGAAACCGCGGTCTCTGGAGGCCATCAAGAAGGTGGACAACGACCCCATCCTCTTTGTTGCCGTCGCCCGGATTTTCTGGGGCGAGCGTAAGCTCGAGAAGGCCCAGAACTGGTTCGAGAAAGCGTTGGTCTTGGACAGCGACAATGGCGACAGCTGGGCTTGGTACTACAAGTTCTTGCTCCAGCACGGCACAGACGAGAAACGAGCAGACGTCATCAACAAGTGCGTCCTCAACGAGCCTCGCCACGGCGAGTACTGGCAAGCAATCGCCAAGCATCCTCAGAACGCGAGGAAGGGAGCTGAGGAGATCTTGAAGCTTGTGACTGAGCGTATAGAGAAATAAGGTGTGTATTATACTTGTATCGAATAATTTCCCTTGTGGTCGGGACAGGTTTATGTCACCGAGATTAGTAGGCGCATATAGGACATGACGACTAGAGCATGGGACAGCGAAAAATTGAGTCGAAAGTATTAGAATTGGTTCATTTCACGAGACTCCTAACCCTGAGATAACCGAACCCGGCCCTATTGTAACAAGTGACCCGAAGGTCATAACACAAAAGAAATCATCGGTCGTGAGATTGCTTATTTTCCGCCAAACCAGCTGGAGACACCACTCTTGGCCTTGGCAGCACCATCCTCGACCTTCTTGTCGAACTGGTCGATCTTCTTCAGGGCCTCAGCCTTAGCATCCTTGGCGTAGGCCTCGGCGGTGCTCTTCGCAGAGGAAAACTGTTTGTCTGCCTCGGCAGCCTGCGAGTAATGATATTAGTCTTGTGCTTCAGCCACTAGTTGACGCCGTAACACATACAGCAGAGTCGACCTTGGCGCCGGCGCGGGCACCAGCATCGCCAAAGCCCTTCTGGGCCTCTGGGGTGCGGCCAGGAATGTGTGACTTGATCTCGGCAGAAGCCTTGTGGACATCGCCTGTTGTTTGCAATAGTCAGCCCCGTTACCCCTTGGCCATTTCGCATAAGTATAAGACTGCGTCAAACATACTCTCAAACTTCTTCTCAGCAGCGTTAGGGTTGCCACCCGCGCTGTAGAGGTAGTAACCGACACCACCCGCGGCAGTGAGACCGAGGAAGAGGGGGGCCTTGGACTTGGACATGATGACTGTGATGCGTGGCGTGTATCGAGGGGATTTGGTTCAATGTGTTGGGACTTTCTCGGCGATGTCAAGAGTGTCGTCGTTGAGATTATGGGCTGCGATTGATGGAAGGAGGGAAGAAGAGAGGAGACGAGAGGTTCAGCATAGATGGATGGCACGATCTATTAGTACTACCGATTCACGGGCCATGCCGGTATTGCTGCTGCCATTGTCTCATTAGTCGTCTGAGTATTTTCTGCGCGGTTACATCCTTCCCCCTCCTAGCGATCACACCAGTGACAGCTCGTCGCCTGGGCAAGGTACAAGTTCAAGCTCAGGAGCTCTGGTTTGGTGAAGGCGTGAGAGATACATGACGTAGAGCGGCATGAATGCGGGGAATCGAAGGTAGCTACCCCCAGCCGGTCCTGGCCGGGAGCTCCACTGGCGTTCGGGAAGGCAGGCCGCACAGGCCCTCTTTTTCAGAAGGGACCACGCAGTACTTTCATCGTCACAGTGATCAGTGGCGGTCTAGGTAGCTGCAAGTACCTCATCGACTGCATCACAATTGCAGAATGGCCTCCACAGGATCCCCAGTGTCACCTTGCAGCCATCAAAGCTCCGAGAATCAGCTGTCGGTTTCCAAAGGGGGGTTTTCGATTTCCTCTTGGAGCAATCCCAGCTTCAGAAGCCGACGCTTTCACCGCCCGAACGGCCGGCTGCTCAGTCTTGGGTTCGACGCAGTACCGAAGCACAACGCTTGAAGGTCTGAGCTGGCTGGATTCCGGCACGCAAGCTGACGCCAAGGGGCCTCGCTGCTTGGAGAGAAAGCTGGAACATTACATCATCGACGGACCTCTGGGACGCGACACACACCCTTTCCTACCCTTGTGGCCTGGACCGGTCTAGCTGGAGCTCGTGAACCGGCCTGAGCCAGAACCAGCCCAGATTCAGCTGGCCCAGACCTCCAACCAGCAAGCACCATCGACGCGCCGCATTGCTGCTCCTGCATTGTACTAGCCTTGTTCTGAGCCATTTGGCCACTGCTAGGTGGTCGTCGTCGTCCTGGTCCAGCCCACGCTAGGTCCGGACGCGCGAGGTCTCAATTGATTTCCCTAATCAGCCTCATCTACTGTTTTACCACTATCGTTCACCTCCCATCCTCTTGACGAGGCGCCTGGAGATAATTCGACTCGCCTTCGGTTCAACACAATGGTTGAGTGATTCGCACAGCCGCCCCTCCCTGTGTTCGTAACATTCCAGTCCAGCTCCCTATCGACCGCTCGCTCACTGGCGTTGCGAGAACCGTCTCGAATCACGCCGAGCCCGTCTCCTGATCCCCACACGAACCCCCGAAAAGGTTTCTTGCATCGAACGCTGCCTCTTTGCCTTGGGGTCTTGTCCGGCCCGGGGCTTTCTGATCAGCGGCCCAGGCGGTTTTGGCCGTCGAGATGCCATCGTTCCGAATCTCGTCGGGTAACCGGCTTGAAGGACAGCGACTACGATCACGAGATCAACTTAGTCAACCACGAAGACCGCGTTGCCTCGCCCAGTCTAGAAACCCCCAATGACGTGACCCGTGCATCGACTGGGTCGCGACTGCTTCGCGATGAAGACCAAGAAGAAGAAGAGCAAAGTCCGAGTAACGGAACGGACCGTAACGAGGACAGAAATGGGAATGACGAGGTCGCTTTATCTCGGGATGCAGCAAGTCGAGGACCGAGTCGCCTATCTCAAACCAGGGAGCGGCGGAAGATCCCAGTCTTAACTGCCCAGACCACAGCGGGTACTGGAGCACCATCAATTGAGGTCGAAGGTATTCAATTCCGAGGTCTGTTTGTTGATTGTAACAAGAACTGATTTTATTTGTTATTAGAACCTACGCCACACGAAGCCCCGATACCTATAAGAGATGCTAGCCGTAGAGAGCGGCCATCTACAGCAGATCGAGAATCTGCAATAGACGTATTATGGGAGAATGAGAGAGGCTGTTTTTGCTGTAGAGTTCCTCTCTTCTCTGGCAAGGCCTTGGGGAACCTCGATCCCTCTCCTTGGACAAACCAATTTCACAAGACGAGTCCAACGACCATAAAGACGGCCCAAGTCCCCGACCCCACGTGGGAGTGGGCATGGCCGGAGTGGAGGGTACACCGAGAAGAAGGCGTTCAAATGGACGAGTTTGGGTGGGAATATTCGTTCATGTTTTCCAAGAAGTTCTCGTGGCATGGTCCGAAATGGTGGAACTCTTTCGTGCGCAGGAGAGCCTGGGTTCGAAAGCGAGTCAAGAGGAAGCCCGAGGATGTCTCCGAAGACCCGCACATGCTCAACAACGACTACTTTACCGTCACGCCTGCAAACCACAGCCGCGCCTCTAGTGTTGGCAGCCGTCGGGAAAGCATCAGCAAGGCAAGCATGCAGACGAGCATAGCGGAGGAGAAACCCGACATCGAAGATGTGTGGACATTGATGACGGTCCTGCGGGCCGCGCGAATCGACCGAGAAAAGATCGAAGCCGTTGAGAACTATCTTGAGCATGCCAAGGACAACCTCGAACACTTGCAGGATGAAATGCACGATATTATGGGCATCTTCGTATTCCAAGCCTCAAGGAGACTGCTGCTCAGTCATTTGACCAAGATATATGATGAGCATGTCGCGACAGACGGAAAAGAAGACGAATCAGGGGAGCTCGAGGAGAGGAGGAAGCACCTTGAGGCCGCAATCAAGCATGCCGATGAGGAAGTGAAGAAGTTATCTTATTGGAGCGACGTGAAAGGACTCGCGGAGAACGGTGAAGCAACGCACGCTGTCGAAGAGGATGAGGGATGGAACCAGAGCTGGCAAGGCGTTGATCAGAGCGGACCGGCGCATGCGAATTCAGGGGCATTACCTGTGACGCCCAACAAGTAATGAGGACGCCAAGAGATTAAGAGCTATCATTTTCTTGTATACCCGTCTCTATACAGATCTAGGCAGTTTATTTTGTATGGATTAGACTTGACGCTGATTCATGCTTGCGACTGTGTGGATGACAGTGCCTGCACTGTGTTTTCTAGAACTCGCAGGCCCGCGGCTGCGTACCGGCGGCCGGTGGCTCCTGCACAACGGGGCCGGGTTCAATCGGCGCGAGCGGAAATTTCCTCGTTCCCGCTGGCTTGCGACGTCGCTCTCCAGCCATTTTCCCAATTTTCAACGCGAACCGCCAGCCCAGCACACACCATGGGCCGCTCATAGCAAATGTCCCTGGGAATCGCACAAGCATGGAGAGCCCGATCGTACCGCACCGGCATCTCTGGAATATCTCTGATTCCCAGGGGTCCTCCAAGATGGTCTCGGGCGCCTATAGCTCAACCACTACCACCCTCGTATCGATGGATCCACGCAGCTTCCGGAGCTGCAGTGAAGCCGAACCTCGACGACACCATCCCTTCCTCTGACTCAAAGGAAGCGGGCGAAATCATCGATCGAAAGACTTCCGATCCTGCTGCGGATGTGACTGAAGCAGCCCCAGTGGTTGAAGCTGGGACCCTTGCACCCAAAGGACGGACTGAGGAGAAATTCCAGAACAAGAACGGCGATCGGGCTTTCGACACACTAGTCAGAGATGGGATACTATCAGAGCCGAATGTTCCACACGGCCTGTTCTCGACACGAGACGCGAACACCCAGAAAGGCTTGCCCACCCAAAATGTGCCCATCAACACAAGTCAAAGTGGCATCTGGAGGAGGACTACGGACAGACGTCACAGCCCCCTCGAAAACGGGCCGAAGGGCGTGGAACAGAAGGCAAGAGGGCGACGTGGGTCAACGTCGCCAGTGCAGCGGAAGCACGAGTCGGTTCTTGTTGAAAGCCCTATCGGATACAAGCCTCCTCGCGAGACCATGTCCAGTCTCAATCGCCATCACCGGAGCCTGACAAGACAGTCGCGGCTGGAGGCTATTCGAGAAATTAAGAAAGAACCTGTCGGGAATTGGCGCTCGATCCTGGAAGTTCTGCGGCGATGGACTCGGCCGATCAAGGGGCCATGGCAAGAATGCGCGCGCAGAATCTCGGTATGTGAAGAAGTTGCGATGGCGCTGCTTTACAACCCCGACCAAACCATTTGGGATATCCACGAAAGGACGAGATGTCATATTCAGCTGCATTGGGTCCCATGGAATAAATTGAAGGGCGAAAAGTCACCTTCGGCAAGACCTTTTTTACTCCTCTCGGGAGACGACAGGGCCATGGCAAACGCTGTCGCCGAGGTGAGACGAGTTGCCGGTAATGGTAACTCCAGCAGTGAACTGGCCGTCACTAGCAATTCGCCGCAGACTCCTGGCCCTGGATCGATGCCCTCAACCACAGTGTGGTCGAGTTTATACAAAGCCCAGCGGCCTTCGAGGATAAATACCTACACGCTGGAGGCCCCCTTTGAGAAGATTCCCAAACCAATCACATGGACACCTCAGACGTTCGAGGCCTACATTACGGCCATTGCAAAAGCAAAATTATCCCCGCGTCTTGCGCAGCGCTTTTACGGCTCGGGCGTTGGAGCGATGACCGCGGCGTTTGATCTCCTCTGTAACACCTTCAAAGATGTTACCGCACGCCATGCCTTATCGACCAGAGCCTTCAAAGTGGCTCTCCAGGCAGTAGAGGTCCACGGCCACTCTTATCGTCACCATGCCCGCGATTTGTTCCGCAGCATGTGTAACATGGGGGTGCCTCTGGACACCGAAGTCTTCAACATACTCTTAAAGGGCACTACCGTCGTCAAGGACCTGGGAAACTTTGACAGGGTGGTTTCTCTGATGGTCGGAAATGGATGCGCACCGAACGTTGATACCTGGTGCCTGGTCCTTTCAATGATGCAGGACTGGCAGGTTCGCCGTCACATCATCAAAACTATGGACGTGTGCGGGATGCTCGTCGAACCTGGCGGTCCGCAACGGATCGCCAAAGAGCTTGCCGTCTGGGATGTCCGCCAGCACCAACCTGACTGGACAGGGATCAAAGACTTTTTGCAGGCTCAGGAGGGTAGATACGGTAGGAAATGGGCCACGCTGTCGGCTGTGAACAAGATCCTCGTGGAAATCGGACGGATGGGCCATCTCGACGATGCCCTTGAGTTTCTCGACATCATGCGCAATACCTGCGATATTCGACCGAGCACATTGTCTATCAATATCCTCGTATACCACGCACGACTCCAGCGCAAACCCGAGGCTGCCATTCCCGCACTTCGCAGGGCCCACGAGTGGCAGATCCCACTGGACGAAACGATATATCACGAGCTCTTTAAGCTGATGACGGTGCTTCGCAAACCCAATATGATGGGCATCGTCTGGCGGTACGCCGCCCTCAATGGCACAACATCCTGGGACATGCGACGGGACGTCTCTGAGCTGATGATGCGAACCGGCACTTTCCAGTCAGGCGACAATGTGGCGGCCACGCAGGACCCGCCGGCCGTGACGGTGACCTTTCACGAAGAAAGCATGACCAGGCACTTGGAGGCCACGTTGAATCCGCTCAAACGGGCCGCAAAAATCAGCAACCTGCTCTATGGTTGGAACGAAGGATGGGAGCCCGCTTTGCCACTCTATGAAATTCTTGAGAAGGCATGGGTGGCCGACAACAAGATCTATCAGGAGATCAAAGAGGCCGACCGGCAGAAGAAGCAGCAGCAGGCTATATCGGCAGATTCTGGAGCTGGGCCAGCACCACTTCCAGGTGCTGCCACGCCTTCAGGCTCTCCCAACCCGGTAGATGTCGGTACACTGGCAGAACCCACGGCGCCAACACCAGCCACGCCGCCCACGATTCACAGAGTCACCAAGCGCGGCATCCCCATCGTCCTAGAAAGGAAGTGTACGGAGGATCGTGGTGAGGCTGAGCGCAGAACGCTTGAGATGACCCTTACGCATATTTCCACCCAAAAGCCAGTGTTCATTCGGCCTAACAAGGCAGTGCAGTTGCCCTACAAAAATTCTGTAGCATAGAAGAAGCCCTGTACAAACAATTCGACCATTGGCCAGCCAGTGTATGAAGTAAGATTTGAAAAGCCACAAAGGTCTGTTGGACTTTGTTGTCATATTATATATACCCATAGAATTAGAAAAAGGTAGAAACACATCTCTACAATGTACCTACAAAGGTTACATCCAATCGTCGTGGCAGAGGCCGCTGAGATGGCTGAGTAATCTATCTGCATGAGTGCCCAATCAGTCGCACCGCCATCGTCAAGATTTTCAAGCGGCTAGACATCACCGACTCTAAGTGAAGAACAACTTGAGGTGGTTTATGCAAATGATTTCATGAGGAAGACGTGCTATTCAGGTAGGCCACAAGAGACCACTCGGCTACAGCACGCGTGTTTGGGGGGAGTCTCTGCCTCTCTTTGGGGAAAAAACCGCGGCCCTCTCCGTGTCGCCGCAACTGCTCTCCTCCCCCTTCTTACAATTCTGACACAAAATAAAAAAAGGCCCGGACACCCAACATGATGAAGAAAACAACAGGAAACATTCAGTCATCCAGCCCAGCCAAGCCGTATAAAGTCTCTCTTTCGTCCGGAACCGTATCTTCCGATCCGTTCAAGCCAGCATGCTCATCCATAGTATTCATGAGTGGTGGTAAAAGGTTCGTCGTCAATGAAGGAGGAGCTCACTTGTCCTTGCTCTCTGTGGTCTGCGCTTCCGTTGACTCGGCGGGCGCAGCGGCCGGCTTTGACTCCTCCTTGGGCTTGTCCGCGACCGTCTTGCTCTCCTCTTCGGGCTTCTTGGCGGCCGACTCCTCCGCGTTGCCGTCCTTGCTCGTGGTCGAGGTGGCCTTGGAAACCTGGCTCTCGAGGTCCTTATCCTCCTCTGCGTTGTCGAACATCTCGGTGTCGTCGGAATCGGTCAGGACCTCGGTGCCATCACCAAGGAAGATGATGCGGCCCTTGTAGCCACCAATGCCAAAGGGCTTGCCCTTGTTCTCCAGGTCCACGTCGTAGCCGCTGTCGCTGTCGTCGAAGTTGTGATGAACTCCAGGGCCACGGAATTCAGCTAGTTGCACGGGATGGATCAGCTCTCTCCTCCTCGGAAAAACGAATGTATGTGTGGTATATAAGGGGCACGTAACAAATGGGTGGCGGATACGGAGGGTTCAATGGTTGTATTATGGGAGGGGAAGAGAGCGACGATGCGACTCGATGCGAATGGATATGCTGGCGCGTCTCCAACCGTTTTTTTGCTTAGGATGAGGTGGATTCAGTCGTACCGTATTCGGGAGGGGCGCAAGGTCCGTCTCCAGCAGCAACACGCTTGGCAATCTCCTCGTACCACTCCTCCCTGGTCTTGCCGCGCAGAAGGCCGACAATGACCATGGTCATGTTATCGCAACCAACGCCACCAGTCTCCGAGTTGGACGCCAAGCAGTTGTCCATCATGTTCTCGCAGATCTTCTCCAGATCCTGCTTGGCCGCAATGCCACGTCGAACGAACTCGACAACCGCCTGAGACGACTGGCAATCCCAGATACCTGCACATAATACATCAACGCTGTGTCATGTCGTCTATGTCCTGTTGTTTGCTTACCGTCACAAGCAATGACCAGAAACTCGTCATCGTCGGTGATCTCGTGGACCTCGACGTCGGGAAAGGCGGTCACAATCTGGGCCTCGGGGGAGAGCTCGGCGCTCTTCTTGAATTCGAAGTCGCCGATGGCACGCGACAGGGCGAGGTTGCCGTTGACACGGCCGAAGTCGACGAAACCGCCGGCGGCTGTGATACGGGATTTCTCGGCTTTTTATCAGAATCATGTCAGCCGCAATTCCTCCAAAGCCGCGAACACTCAAACAACGTCAGAAACTATCCACCTTCGAGTTGAGGCTTGTGGTCCTGGGACAAGGGCTTAGCTCGTCCCTTGATGCCAAGGACACTTCTCGAATCGCCGGCGTTTGCCTAATTCCCGGTGAGGTTGGTAAGTGAAGCCAAAAGGATCATCCGTCAGCGGGGAGGTCAGCAAACTTACGACGTAGATCTTGTTGTCGGAGATCAAGCCAACACAAGCAGTGCAGCCAGAGACTTCCTCCTCGTACTTAGGGTCTGATGCAGCCACCAGGCATTAGCTCTTGTTTTTCTTCCAAGATGACGCCCATGAATCTGGATACAACCCAAGAGAGTTTTGTCCAGAAACATTGGGAAGGGTGTAGAGGTCGAATATTACCGTTCAAGATAGCGCGGTCGGTGGCGAGGAAGCCGTCCTTCAATGCCTGTTCGTAGTTGCCCTCTTGAAGGTCTCCTGCTTCTTGATGATCTCATGAATGTGCTCTCCAGCAAATAAGGCCACCTTGTCACCTCCATGTCCATCAAAGACTCCAAAGAAGGAGAGCTTGGAGTCGTGCTTCTTAGCTTCGTCGCTGCCAGGGGCAAGAAGGTCGAGGACGGTGATGTGAGCATCCTCCATGCTTATGCGCCAGCCCTGCATGGCCGACACACCGTAGAGAAGACGTTCATCTTCACCCTTGGCCGAGTTCTACAATATTGGTGTTGAGGTCAGTTGAATGATTCACACATAAAATTGGCAGGTACGTCATCATGGGTGAGGTAGTCAAGCAAGATGAAGCCTGGGCCACGTATCCAGACCCCCGGGTCCCAGACTTCCCCCGCCCGCACAGGATATCACAAGTGAAGAGCAGGAGGAGCGGGGTCGGAGGCTGTCATGGAAGAAGAGGAGAGAGCAGGTGCAGAGAAAGGCAGGCAGTCTATCGCAAAGGACGAGGACAAAGGGCAGCAGGAGAGAGCAGAAGCAAAGGCTCGGGTGGGCGCAGTGGTGGCAGACCCTGACATACCTTTTCGATAACGGGCTCGGAGAGAGTTTGACCCATGGTGATGGATGCAATTTGTCGGCAGCGCAGCTACCGGGAAGAAGAGGGGAATTCGGTCGGGCAATTTGCTGGTGCTGGCCGGATCGGATCGCGAGGGAACAGAATTTTCAGAGCCGTTCGTGGGTGCGCGAGGAAGGCTGAGAAAAAAACAAGAGGCGAGAGGTGAAGAGGGTGGTGCGGTGCGGTACGGTACGGTTGGTGGTGCGGTAGCAAAAGGTTCTAGATCGCGCACAATGGGCAGGAAGCGGGGTATCCGAATCGCAGGGAAATGGCAGGGGATGGTCGGCGATCCCCAAAAGGATTGTGGTGTAGAGGAACGGCGTGATCGGTCGGACGGTATAGCTGTTTTGCGCGACGAGGTGAGGTTGCGCAGGAGAGGGAGAAAAGGTGAAGGGGAAAGGGGAAAAAAGAAACCGAACTCAATCGTGGCTCGGTGGGTGAGGTTGTGAGCAAGAAGAGTTTTCCCACAGGAAGAGAGTGGTGGTGACGGTCAGGTCGCGTGTGGTGGTGGCCTGGGGGGGGGGGGGTGGTCGCTGTGCGATACGGAAGGCGCAAGCAACACACCTTGCCTTACGCACCTAGGCCAGGTATTCGCAGGTAAGGTAGGTACATACCTAGGCAGGCACAGGCCACCGCGACCAACCAACCCAGCCCAGCCCTGGAGCCGCGGGCAGAGCGCGGGATATTGCTGAGGTGAGGTGCTTGCTGGCTCCCGTCTAACCTACCTAAGCTGGTACGTACCCAGCAACTATCAACCTAAGCAATGGGAACCACCGAGACTAGGTACGGTACCTGTGGTGTATTCTGCGATGAGTCCATCGATATAGTACCTCCGACCACAGCACCTCGGTAACCTGCCTAGATGTATTACACAGCGGTTTATGGGCATCTGTCTTGGGCATCACTTGAAAATGCAGAGGGGAAAGAGTTGGCCTTGGTAGTCAACGCGCATGTCGCCTCCACTGTGCTGCGCTGCTTGCACCAACATCACCCACAATGACAAGGAGTCACCCTTCGGCCGCCTCCCAACAGGTCGGCTGACTAGTCTGCAGTTGCAGGGAGTCCACTCAGAGACAGACTGTCCAGTCAAGTCAACCCTGGACTGAAGCAACTGGTCCTGGCCAAGTTGACAAGTTGACAGTCTCTAGCGAAGGTGCTGAGACGAGAACGTTGAGGGGCATCTCTGCACTGCGCGAGTTTCTCTCTCTCTTTCTCTCTTGCTGTCTCCGAGTCTCTCTCAGTGTATGACTCCCACGCGCCCCAGTCAACAACACCTGGCAACCGCCAACCAATGGCACACAGGAATGGATTGCACTGGAACAGCGGCACTTGAAGAGGTGCCATGCATCGTCATCCTCAAGCATTTCGCCAGACAAGGTTTGGCTGCTACTGCTCAAGTCCGATGCGAAATTCCTGTTGAGTATGAGCGAGCTTTCCCACGATTGCGTCATGTCTCGCTTCCTAGCCATACATAGAATGGTATTCTCCTCGTACTATGTCTGCCATGCCCGTCTTGCTAAGTGAGCTTCAGTAACTTCGCGTTGCTTGCCGATCCTCTCCTATCGTCATCTCACTTCGAAAGCATCACCACAAGTAGGACCGTGTTTCCCGGGGACACAGACATCCGTCATCGTTTGATGAAGCCCGCCAAACCCGTCTTGCCCACCTGCCATATCGAATGCACGGTGCTCATGCAAAGCCCCCCTCTTCATGCCCCTCTCCTCTATTCGAGAAAAAAAAAAAACAATCCCCATCTCCCCTCAGCACCTTTCCCCTGCGCCTTCCCCTTTCCCGCCTCTGAGGCCAAGCTCGTCGGGGCCCCGAAGCAGTACAGTTCGGCAGAAACGGTGGTCCCAGCTCTACCCCCTCTTCTCTCTTTCTCAAATGTAGGTAGTGTAACATCATGTTGCTCGGTGAACATGGCCCAACTTAGGTATTCGTAGACCAGTTTCTCTCCACCCAACGTCCTAAACCCCGATGGGGCTTAACGGTGGGGATTCCTCTTTTTGGAGCGCGGCGGGCGCTAATCGTCGAAGCTGTGGCTGAGCTCCCCTCCCCCCCGCCGGTGCAGTCGGGCCACTCGGTGCAATGTGCGCTGAGTCGCTGACCGGGTCCCCCACAAGGCCAACTCTTGCCCTGTCCAGGATATAGAGCACAGACTCGTTTTTTTAAATAAAGAAAAGCAGGAAAAAAAAGGGGTCCGCGGGGAATCGTGCCCCAATATCCAGATTAGCTTTTGTGGCATCGTCAATTCAACATTACAGTCCTAGGTTCCCTGTCAAGGGTCGTCCGTTCAAGCCCAACCCATTCTAGCATTACCATATCGCCCTCCAAGAATTCAATCACCAGAATACACGGAGCCTTGCTTCGCTCGGTGGGTATAACAAATCGCAACGCTTCTAAACGAGGGTGGTGACAAAGTATGCCCTTTACATGAATACGCGGTAATCGTCGCTGCTGTCTAGACGGCTCCGAGGTCCCTTTTTCCCCACTGTGCCCGCCTCCGTCATCCAGTCGGAGTTATCTGAATCAAGGCCTGACGAGTATCGCGCAAGCCCCTTCCCTTTGCCCAGCACTTCGCTACTCGCCCGAGACGATGCGTAGCCCGGCTGGGCGCTGGACGGACCCTGTTCCGCGGGAGAATTCCTGCTCCAGCGTCCCGTAGATACGGCATTGGAACTGGATGATCTTCGCCGGGACAACGACATCTGCTTTCCGGGTCGGCTTTCTCTGCCAATTCTTGGACCGCTGGAGTCTTTCTTGACTATGCTGAGAGGTCGAGGAGACATGGAAGACTGGTTTCTCAGAAAAGGAGAGGTCTGGGCCAGCTCAGCGTAGGCGATGCCTAGAGAGTCCCTGGGTATTGTCTGCCAATTTTCTGTTCCCCGCGTTGAGGACTCCAGGGAGTCTGAGTCGCTGTCGAGGTTGTAGCGATTGCGGGACGGTACGACGGAGCGCCCGCCAAAGAAAGGGCTGGAGTCCGACTTCCTGCTGATAGGCCGACTCATCATGGACCCCGTCCACGACCCCGGCTGCGAATCTTGCCGCCCCATTCTACCTCTTCCTGAACCCGACCGAGAGCTGCGAACGCTGTTCTGTGATCTGGAGCTTAGCAAGGAGAATGTCCGCCTCGGCCTTTGAGCAGGAGAAAAGCGCCGGCCGTGGGTGGGATGCGATCCCAATGGTGTCGGCTGCTCAGGAATTGACGCCAGACTATCGGAGTGTGTAGGAGCCGAGAGTGGCGTTGACCTATCGAGGACCAGTCTCGACGGCTCTCCCCATGGACTCGTGTAAGCCATATCTGGCGTTGCCTGGATGCTGCTTACTTCGTCGTGCATCGAAGGGATGGTGACGTCCAGTGCGCTGCGGAAAGAGTCGTCCCGCTCACCCTGGAGGAAGCCGGAGGAACCAGAAAGGACATCGCTCGGACCGTCGTATGTGCTTGTTGATCCTTGATGCGCATGTTGCGGTTGGAAGTGAACACCCTCGGTGAGCCATGACGACCCAAATGAGGGTGATGTCGGCAAACTTCTGTCGCTCCGAGGACTCCTCCAGTGTGACGAGTTACGGTGAAGTGACTGGGAGATGCGGGAGCCGGTGATTGTTGAAAGCGTTCTCGACTGCCTCATCCTCGCCACTGCAGAGTTGAAGTATCCTCGGCTGCGACGGCTGTCTTCGGGCCTCTTGATGATCTCGACAATGGATGGATTGGACGTTTCCCGGCTGTGTCTGCTACCATTCCAAACAAAACTGCCAGGTACAGGCTCCGATATCTGACTCTTTTTCTGCTCGTGCATGGAGTCGCGTTGTTTCCTTCGTCGGCAGCAGATGATCAAGATCACTACAGCGAAAAGGAAAAGAATGGGAAGGAGCACTGCCAAGGCAATGAGCCCGGGATTCAATCCTCTTCTCGGATTTTCGCTCGCTGCGGACTTCGGGGCTGGCAGAAGGTGTTGGTTGCGCCGATGTGGTGGTCACAGCTGCCGACAAAATCTCAAGGTCCGCGGCAACGGTCTCGGACTCTCCTGAGCTCTTCGAGGTGGCCTTGACGAGAATCTTGGTGTTCTTCGGTGACGCAGATTTGGGAACTGTTCCTGTGATTTTGAGCCCATCAACCTCCACCCAATCTTGCGAGTTGCTGAGGCCCAGTTCTACATCGGCTGGAGTCCATAGATAGGGCTCAACGTCAAATGAGAAGTCTTCCCCAGGTGTGACATCGAACTGGAGTGTTTTGTTTCGGAAGTTTCGAGTCGTTATCAAGACAGACAACAAGATATCAAGATTATCCTCGTAGACATCTCGGAACGTGATGTGGAATTCGAGGACTTTGCGTCGTCGGGAGGCGTGCCCTTCAGAACTAGCGTTGAATTATCGACCGAGAGCCAGCTCGGTAAGTTGGAAGTGGTGAGGTTCAGATCAGTCGGCGCAACAGATTTGCCGTCCAATTTGATGCTTTCGGCCAATGTTTTGTAAGACACTTCTTGCCCCGCCGTCGCGTTGATATTGACGATGGGAGTGTCGGTCGTCAATTTGTGCGCGCCAACGACGATAGAGAACACGACTGAAACGGCCGAAAATCCTACAATGTCAGACCCAACAAGACTAAAGTCAAACTTCTGAGGCGGCTGAACCAAAGACTCGAATGGCGGAGTCTTTCCTGTGAACGTCAGGCTGCCGGAGTCGAACTTGATCCATGAAGGCAGAGGGCTGTTATTTGCTGAAGTGGCGTAGTAGTTAATACCGTTTCCCGTGTAGGAGAACGTGTCCTTGGCGAATGAGAAGGAAAAGTCGGAAGCTGGAGAGGCTACGACTGCAGATGGCGAAGATGTGTCGCCAAATTGCTGAATTTGTTCGGATAGCGGGATCTTGACTGTTGGTGCCGGGTTCCTGGTCACCACGAGAGTAGCCGTCATTGTCGCCGAACCAGAGTCGTCTGTCGCAATGATGTCTACTGGAACCCCAACTACTTCTCCGGACGGAACATCGGCATCTTGAGGCGTTCCTGACAGACGCCCGGTACTGCTGTCGATTGAGAGCCATTTTGGTGCATCTCTTAGGCTGTAAGAGATTTGTGATTGAGAAGAAAAGGTTTGTGGTGAAAGAGTGTATGAAAATGGCTCGGATATCCTCGTTGCTGGTGGCAGCTGGGAATTGAATGGAAAGTAAACGACCGGAATTGCGCCTGCTCGCGCAGCTAGATGGAGTAGCAGTAGCACCCGCAGGATCCCAAATGAGGCCATGTCTGACGGGGTGAGTGAAATGAGCGGCATCTGCGAGCCAAAGAAGCGGAAAACAACAACAACAAATTCAATGAGAGGAAGGCATAGCAAACGAAGGTTATCTCGGCAGCAGAGACGGGAGAAGCACAGGACGATACCAAGAGAGGATACACTTGGCGCGAATCACATTGCCATGTTTTCCTGTCTGCCGGTGCTTGATGCCTCCCTTCGCGCCAGTGGTCGCGCCCTCGTAAAGGAGTCGCGAGTGAGCGCGCATCGCGCACACTAACGTTTCCCGTTCCATGTGGTTTCCAAAGGGCACTCGCCCTGTCACCTACCAAACGGGGACAAGGACGAGCCTCGTTTCAAAGTGATCCGAGCTAAATCGCCATAATGGGGGGCTTAGGCGAGGAGTATTCGATGTGTCCATTCCAGTGACAGGTTGAAGGCCTGGGAAGGGTGGTGAGGAAGACTTCATCTCGAAGGTCTGAGGGAGGCGGGATGAGACATGTCCACTCGGGATGTTCCCCTCCATGATGAGTGGAATGAAAAGCTGTGATCGCTGGCCCAGCTGAAGTCGTTTTGGAAGGTTCCAATAGTATGTATTGGACATGACATTCATAAAGTCCAAGACGATAAACGATTCGATGACGTTCAGTGTTACGGAGAAACGACACGAAGTTGTCGACTGTAGAGTTTTGTAAGCCGAAGAATGGCTTCTCAGTAAAGGCGTCCTTTGAATCAACGCTTGCCAGATTGAACCAGGCTCGAGTGTGCAGGGTAAGGTACCTACACTAAGGTACCTTACTTAGGTACCTTAAGGCAGTTGAGCACGAAAACAAGGTAGGAGACCAGGGTGCGGCTTTCCAACCAATCACAGCCCTGCAATGGTAGTCGCCCCTTCCTAATACTGCCTCTCTAGCTACAGTGGCCCTCAACAGTTACTACCCGCTAAGTCTAAAGTTGGTTTCGTGCCTACCATACTTTTTGCGCCTGCCTTCTGCGCTGCCTTCTGCTGTATGAGTCAAGCTGAATAAATGGGCCCAGAAGCAGATTGAAGGCCTCTGGTTGGCTTTGACCCCTGCCAGAGTATGTGACTAATCTTTAAACTCTGCTTCCACGTGACCGCGCCGTCAGAACGCCCGCCCACCTCACTGTAAGAAAAAACTCACCCTCCGCCGACGATCGGCGCAGAGTAGAATTCCCCTCTGGTGACACATCTTCAAAGCCAACATTTTCGACCCTCCAGTTGTGTTCAATCGACTCAGTACAAATCTTGCTGTCTTTCTGCCGCAATGGGGCTTCCTGATCCCACCATCGACCTTGACTGGGGCGGCTACGTTGGCGCCATCCACGAGATATTCCGCAAGAATGCCTTGAAGAATCCTGATGCGCCGTGCGTCACGGAAACAGCCTCCTCCACCACAATCGAGAGGAGGTTCACCTACAAGCAGATTTATGAGGCTTCCAACATTTTGGCTAACCAGCTTCATGAAGCTGGCATCACCAATGGCGATGTCGTTATGATCTTTGCTTCTCGTTGCGTTGAACTCGTTATTGCCTTCATGGGAACCCTGGCTGCCGGTGCCACCGTTACTGTCCTAGACCCCGCATACCCCCCCGCGAGACAACAGATCTATCTCGAGGTCTCACAGCCAAAGGCCTTGATCACGATTGGCCGAGCCAGGGACGATCATGGTGATCTCGCGCCGCTTGTCCAGAAGTATCTGGACGAGGAACTATCTCTCAAAATCCGAGTCCCCGAGCTACGGATGAGCGATGATGGCTGTCTTACCGGTGGCGAGATTGACGGAAAGCAAGTCTTTACCGATACTGAAAGCAAAGCACAAACGCCTCCAGATGTTCTGGTAGGGCCCGACTCGACCAGTATCCTGAGCTTTACCAGTGGCACAACATCAAGACCCAAGTCGAGGCCCCCGCAACTGTTGAAACTTAGACACTAGCTGACTATTCATAGGGGCGTGTTGGGTCGTCATTACAGCTTAGCCAAGTACTTCCCATGGATGGCTAAAACATTCAACTGGACCTCGGACACGAAGTTCGCTTGTCTGAGGTAGAAACCCACCAAGAATAATGCCCGTCACAGCTCTGCTAACCAATAACAGTGGCATAAGCCATGATCCTATCCAGCGAGACATTTTCAGTCCGCTTTTCATGGGTGGAGAGCTAATTTGCCCTGCTCGAGAGAACATCGCACACGAAAGGTTGGCCGAGTGGTTCCGTGATCACAAACCCAACGCGGTCCATTTGACACCGGCGATGGGTCAAATCTTGTGCGGCGGTGCTAAGGCAGAGTTCCCTTCATTGAAGTGGGTTCTCTACGTTGGTGATATTTTGACCAAGAAGGATTGCGCTGCGCTCCGCAAGCTGGCACCCAACGCGGAGATCTGTGCTGCCTATGGTACCACTGAGACGAGCCGCAGCGTGTCGTACTATCACATCAAGAGCCGCGCTGAAGATCCAGATGCGTTGGATAGGTTGGGCGATATTATTCCTGCTGGAAAGGGCATTGAGAACGTCCAGCTTCTCGTAGTCAACCGCGAGGATCCAACCAAGCTTTGCGGCGTTGGAGAGGTTGGTGAGATCATGCTGAGAGCAGCAGGCTTGGCTGAGATAAGTCTCCCCCTTTCAAGTTAGAGTCCTGCTAACATTCGACTGCACGGATATCTGGATGATGAAGAGAAAACCAAGGAGAAGTTCCTCCAGAACTGGTTTGTCGACAATCAGAAATGGGTTGATGCCGATAACAAAGTCGCCGATCACGCTAAAGAGCCCTGGAGAAAGTATTACAAGGGCCCTCGAGACAGAATCTACAGGAGCGGCGACTTGGGGTACTTCTTGGACGATTCCGGCAATGCCGCCATCATAGGCAGAGCTGATGACCAAGTTAAAATTCGTGGCTTTCGAATCGAGCTTTCTGAGATTGACAGCAACTTGAGGGGACACTCCATCGTTCGCGAGTGCAAGACGCTGCTTCGAAGAGACCGAAACGAAGAGCCAACATTGGTCAGCTACATTGTGCCCGAACAGCAAGAATGGCTCAAGTGGCTAGCAGAGCGCAGCCTGGACGACACCAAGGACGAGGGCACCCAGATCGGACCCGTCTCCGTATATTCCAAGCGGTACCGGCCATTGCAGACAGAGATTCGCGATCATCTCAAATCTCGATTGCCAGTTCAGGCTATCCCGACTTATTTTATCTTCTTGGACAAGATGCCTTTGAACCCGAACGGCAAGGTTGACAGCCCAAACCTACCGTTCCCGGACGCGGCCCTGATCTCGCAAGAGACTTCAGAGGAGGATCTGAAGAGATGGGAAACGCTTAGCAGCACCGAAAAGGAACTGGCAGAGCAGTGGGCAACACTGATCAGTGGTCTGAATGCCAGGACTTTGCAGCCTGAGTCTGATTTCTTTGAAAGTGGTGGGCACAGTCTGCTGGCCCAGCAGCTCCTCCTCAATATCCGCAAGCAATTGGGGGTAAACATGACCATCAGCTCACTGTACTCAAACTCATCCCTCAGAGCTCTCAGCAAACAGATTGACCGCCAGCGTGACGGCAAGAACGATTCGGACGCGACACAGGACACCGAGGCTGCATATGCCGAGTCACTGGACAAGCTGCTCGGTAGTCTCGATGCTAAGTACCAGGCAGCAGACGCCGCGGCCCTCTCGCCGGAAGGCAAGGCAACCGTGTTTGTCACCGGTGCCACAGGCTTCTTGGGCTCTTATATCGTTAAGGATCTGCTCGCGCGTGAGAGTATACACGTGATCGCCCATGTCCGTGGAACAAAGAGCGTCGCGGCTGCCCTCGAGCGGCTTCAGAGGTCACTTCGCGGATACGGCGTATGGCAGGATTCTTGGGCTGATAGGCTCAGTGCAGTCATTGGTGACCTGACACAGCCGCGTCTTGGACTTGATGACGATACGTGGAAGATGCTTAGCGACACTGTCGATGTGGTTATCCATAATGGCGCCCTCGTTCACTGGGTAAAGCAGTATGAACATCTCGAGCGCAGCAATGTTCTGTCAACACTCGATACCCTGCGGCTGTGTAACCAGGGAAAGCTAAGCTCTTCTCATTCGTCAGCTCGACAAGCGTTCTGGATACGGACCACTATCTGGATTTATCACACGAACAGACCAAGACTGGACAAGGCGCTGTCATGGAGGCTGATGACTTGATGGGCAGTCGCACCGGTCTCGGCACCGGATACGGCCAATCCAAATGGGTAAGTAGCCTTCACAGACCCTCTCTACGTGAGTATCCATTCTAAAGCACCACAGGTCTCCGAACAGCTCGTCCGCGAGGCTGGCAGACGCGGCCTCCTTGGATCGATCATCCGACCTGGCTATATCCTTGGAGATGCTGCTACTGGTGTCTGCAATACCGACGACTTTCTTCTCCGTATGCTCAAGGGCTGTATCCAACTTTCCAGCCGTCCGCATATCATCAACACGATCAACGCCGTGCCTGTAGGCCACGTCTCTACCGTGGTTGTCGCAGCTTCCCTGAATCCTATCCCGGCTGCAACTGCGAATAGCAGCAGCGATGACGTTGGTGTCCACGTTATACATGTCACTGCCCATCCTCGCCTACGCATGAACGAGTATCTTTCTACCTTGAGCTTTTATGGCTATGATGTTCCCGAGGTGGATTACGACAACTGGAAGGCCCAACTTGAGACCTTTGTCTCGGCAGGTCCCACCCAGAAAGACGAGCAACAGAGCGCCCTGATGCCTCTTTTCCACATGGCAACGAATGACCTTCCCAAAGACACCCGCGCGCCGGAACTTGATGATCGCAATGCTGTCGCTGTTCTCAAGGCCGACGCGGACCGGTGGACAGGTATTGACGAGAGTGCGGGAGATGGTATCAGTAGGGAATCGGTTGGCCGTTTCTTGAGATACCTCGCCGAAACCAACTTCCTGCCGCGTCCGACTGGACGGGGTAGGGAACTGCCGGCTATCAAAGATGGTGTCGTCGAGGCGCAAGCGAAATGGGGCGTTGGAGGGCGTGGTGGTGCAGCGTAATGAGAGGGAACGAGAATAGAACTCAAAGTCTGGAATCTAAAAACATGTCCCAATGGATGGAAAAGCCTAAGTTAAAGGAATAGACTTTAAAGAGGACTTGCACCTTCGTCACCATACTGCCATTATCTAGTGCTCGAGTCCCCAAGGAGTTAATAGTGTTTCCTGGATGAGCACCAGCTGGCGCGCGCCCGGATCACATCCTCTGCTGATGCCTACCTTAGGTCGGCTTGTTCTGTGCTGGCCTACAGTGTGTACTCTGTTTAAGCAACTGTGCAATGCTGCTTAGGTAGGTTTTAATCACCCCAGCTCAGGTCTGCGTAAAGTAGCAGCTCAGGCTCCATGCTAGAAACATACTTGGCGGCAAGATTTTTCGAGTGTGACTACGGTATTGCGGTAGGCACTGAACGTGAGAGATAAGGCAAGCAAGCTCCTTCCACATCTTTCTTGGACGACTAGAGAATGTGATGCCTCGATGGAAAGTGTGGAACTGTCAAGCAGAACCCGCCGCTTGGGAACACTGAAGGGACCAGTGTGAAAGTCGGGGCAACCCCGCTTGAGGCAAACGCACCTACCCTTATCGGAAAGTCTAGATTGTCGTCGACCTCAGGGAGGGAGAGGGGGGGAAAAAGCCCAACAAAGACCAGCGATACCGCTCTTTTCTGCCTCTCAGATCTGCAAACGCCCGAAAGCACCACCTGCCTTGAGAGAATTAAACGCGCTCTCAGCCTGCTCTACCTACAATTTTGCCTCCAGACGCATTCGACTTACCGTTGCATCATCCGTACTTACCCAGAAACAAACAATAGCATGAGAATTCTCAACAACCCTCTCATTCCAGAACAGATGGACTCCGCCGAGAGGTCTCCCTCGCCCGAGTTCTCGCCCTTGGCGATCGGCGAAGATCTCACCCCGCTACCCGCCTACAAGGCTGCGCAAACCAACTCCTTTGACATCGCCGGTCTACTGTCCACTCCCCTCAAGCTCCACGAGGACCTCGCTTCGGGATGCGGAGGTCAAACCTGGCCCGCGGGCATGGTGTTGGCAAAGCACATGCTGCGTTACCACCGGGAAGCTCTGACCGGAGCCAGAATGTCGGTGACTCGGCCCCATTGCGCTCGCCACCGAGCTCACGCTCGCCTACACTTTGCTGCAAATACTGCAGCACTTGACTTGCCGGAACCTAACCGGATGCTAATGCGATAGAACATGTCGTGGAAAGAAGTTAAGCTGACTCGTGGCTTTTCGGAGCAAGTAGACTAGAGCTAGGTGCCGGCGGCGGACTCGTTGGGTTGGCTGTTGCTCTAGGTTGTGACCTGCAGCAAACGCCGCTGTATCTCACAGACCAAGACGAGATGTTCGAGCTCATGGGCAGGAACACCAAGCTGAATGGTCTTGATGGCAAGGTTAAGCCCATGATCCTGAATTGGTAAGTAATTTCCATTCACCTCCGACTCCAGCCGTGCGCATCCTTCCCCCAGACCATCAGCCCCAGACTTGGGACAAGTGAATGGTGTCTGTCAGTGCTGAGGATTTGCACGTGCGCGGGAACCAGCAGCACACCAAAGAGTTGTGAAACCAAAGATCACAACTGGTCCCGGCTCGTTCTGCTACTTCGCTGCGCTGGAATGCACAAGTCCAAGCACAAGCAGGCTGCGCATGCACTCCGGCTGATGAACGGATGACTGATGAACAACACAGGGGCGAGCCGTTATCACAAGAAGTCGTCGACTTCAAGCCGAATGTCATACTCGCAGCCGACTGCGTGTACTTTGAGCCCGCCTTCCCGCTCCTGTTGGAGACATTGACAAATTTGCTGACGCTGGAGCCCGACGCGACAATCTACTTCTGTTTCAAGAAGAGGAGACGCGCCGATATGCAGTTCCTCAAGAAGGCACAGAAGGTGTTCCAAGTGACGGAAATCGTGGATGACGATCGTGCCATATTCAGCAGAGAAGGACTGTTCCTGTACACCTTCGCCAGCAAGAAGCCGACCGCCAACGGTGCTCGACAGTAGTGAGCATTGACTGGCATCCTGTCATTGGCAACCCGTTCTCTTGTTGGGAAAGACAGCATCAAGCGCCTGTTCCGCGAAGCTCTCGGGAGTCGGGATCTGAAAGCCTCGACTCGGGCCCAAGGATTTGCGCAGTGCGCCATGTCAAACAATGCCTCGAAGTCGAAAGACTACTTGACCTTCACAACTTTCAGTGTCACTTGCGCGCCAGAGTAGGTGTACGGAGTTCATGAGTTTGTCCGTTGGCTCAGGGAAGAGGAAGAGATGAAAAACGATTGTTGTCTCCTTGCTTGCCTCGTTCGAGGATCCCAATCCACAGACCAAACGCGGGGCATGTCGTGTACTGCTGGGTGTCGTGGGCTTCTCTGAGAGGTCGCTGCACCGCGTCAGCTGAGAGTTGATGCGGAGAGCGCCAGTCATCAACGCCGTGGAAGGGACGCAAGAATCGACGAATAGAGAATAGATGAATAGAGGCTCATGTCAATCCAAAGAAGCTTTTCAGAGCACCACATATCGTTCGATCCAACACGCATTTGATCTTCAAGAGTAGTGGAGAACAAACAGTGCGAGTGAAAAACATATAAGATCTGGTCCCCATAGTTCAAAGTTCAGATTTCAGACTTTGGATGATCATTTGTTGGGACGAGAAAGCTGTGAGTAAAGGCCGGACGACGGCTCGAAGGCAAACGGAATCAAGACCAGCCCGAGAATAGATCTCAGGAGTGAGGGAAGTAAGAACGGTCACCGAACAGGTGAGGGGTTTTCTGCGCCTTCCCCTTCACACAACTGCAGGTTGCTGCAAGCCATTAACGAATCAAGCATCAAGCCGCGGGTGGCCGAATGAAGATGCGGGAAAATCTCTGCGTGGTTGGCGCCGCGGTACAATGCCCACCCAACGTGTCAGCGTGTCAGCGGTGTCCACCAAACCACTGTAGGTTTGCAGGCACGAATAAGGAGCTATAAACTGCAGCGCAGAGGCTAGCCATTCGAATTTTTAGAAGGGAGAGAGTGATGTGGCATTGCCTGGATTGCCTGATCGTCCGGGATCAGAGCCGGACAGGGGGGAAATGGGCTGTGAGGGTTGCGCCGGGCGGGGGCTTTTCACCGAGGCGTCGCTGTGATTGGCGCGTACCTTACATCTGCAAGGAACCCGTCGCCCAAGCCCGTTGTCTGGACCAGCTCGGGCGCTCGCCTTGGTCGCTTGAGGGCTGCCAGTCTGCTTCCTTCGTTGCATCGCTGGTTGATTTTGATTTTGGCGTTCATTTTTTCCCCCTTTCGTGCCTTGTTCAGGATTGAGCAATCGTTACCTAGCGTCAGGCACGAGTGAGCGGGGGGCCTGACCTGGTGCCAACACCCTTGAACGGCCCCCTCAACACCGACCATAGAGTTCTGAATGACACTGACTTCTCCTGCGCGGCTCGGTAAGGTAACATCCCAAATTGTCGACGAGTGTTTCTTTTTTCACGTTTCTCCTGGTGCGTCATCTGTCCAATGTTGCATCGCACATTGCAGCCGCCATGGCGCCGACATACTTATCCACGGTCTGCCGGGATCCTTCTCGCAGCGCGGCAATGGTTGCGCTTCTTCCATGAGAGACAATTAACACCGAGCCAGAATGCTGGCGCAGCAGGCGCAGGCCTCCCGCGGCACGGCACCTCACAATAACGGAAGGTACTGTGTGTGCGCAAAGCATGGCGGTTGGCAGGCAGGTACCCGTCCTGGACACCCCGGTGCCACCGGATGATCGTCATTCTTTTGTTTCCAGGATTCCTAGACGATGCGAGGGGAGGGGAGAAACGGTGTTCGGACCCTGGACTACCTACGTGCTACCTACCCCCTGGGCTGGGTCTCTTGGGGCTGGGCTGGCCGCCAGGGCCTTACTATGTAGGTGAGGAGGAGGGGAAAAAAAGCTGGAGCGCCCTTCCCAGTTTCCGCGTGTTTCAAGCACCAGCATCTCTCTGGCGGTTCATCCAATCATCAAGTACCGGTGGGAAGAAACGAGATGACATTATGACAGGCAACGACAAGCTTGGAATGAGACGGGAGTCCGGGAGACGAAGGCAAGAAGGCATGGACATGGGACGAGGAAACGAGGCAAGAGACGCGCAGCCCGGCCCAGTTCCAGCCCTGGAGCCGTGCCGTCAACCGCGCTGCAGCGGCAAATTCAAGAGCAATTGGCAACGACGGCGCATGCGCAGACCTTGCGGTTACGCATGTGATGGGCCAGCATAACGAGTCAATTGCGAGATGGAAGCTCTCCAGGCCCCGGCTTCTTGTTGCCGTACGTTGGCAGGATACGTTACGCTGCCCCAGTCCCATACATCCACCACTTCCCGATGTCCAATACTCTGTATTCTCGACGGATGTGCGGCTCGAATTCAAACAACCAACACTCTCCCTTACTCCCTGTACGCGTTGCTGGTTTGAGCGAAACGGCTGTCAAGTTGCGTTTCCTCGGCATCCATTTGCCTAATGTTTTCTCGGGTTGCGGTTGTCGTCCCTGGTTGCCTCAGCCCAAGTCGGTTTCGGGTTGGTCTGGCTGGCAAACATCCCATCTCCAACATCCCAAGCGGAGACGTTCAAGCCCTAGGGAGCCAAGATGGGCCATGCCAGATGCGAATACCAAGAGGCATCCTCGCCCCGTCTGCTTGCCTGATCTCGTGGCGTGCTTGTTGCCAACGATGCCAGTCTGGAGCGAACGGACTCGTGCTAGTGCCATCCAACGGGCTGTTCACGCCCCCTGGACTTGCTTCTTTCGTGTTGGTACGTTCTTTTTTCGGACCTCCAGCATCCAACGGTCCAGTGACGAGAGAGGTCGTCGAGGCAGTTTGTCTGCCTCTCCAAGTCGGTCCAGGGGGGTTGCAGGGACGGTTAGGTACCACTCAAGAATCCTTGTTTCCACGCCATGACAAGGACCCGCTTTTGCTTTTTATTCCCTCTCGGGGCTTTTGCGAATTCTGTTGTCACTACCGCTAGGGCAGGCGGTGGCAGTGAGCGAGCGAGAGAGAGAGAGAGAGTGCGCAGTCAACCACCCCGGAACCGCAACCCAGCCAAACAACACAACCATACCTCGAGGGATCATCAGGTACTCCCGCATACCGCCGTGCTAGCTGAGGTACCTGCCAATGGAGTCTGTCCTCCACCCTCCGTCAGCATTTTCAGCAGGCTCAGCACCTGCAGGCCTCCTCTTCACTCCGCACCACATCCACCCGACCTCACAGGCTCACACCCCCCGGGCCCCCGTTCCGCCCCTGGCCCCCTAACCCAGTCTCGCCAGCCCCGAACAGGCTCACTTTCGTGTTGTGTTCCCATCGTTTGGTACCTCGCTTGGTCCACGAAAGTGTTCTGGGATACAAATCCCAGCCGGCCTCCGCTTCCCAGATCGCTCATCTGGATCTCTCTCTTTTTTTCCTCTTTCCTCTCCATCCAACAACGCTCCCTCTTGTTCGACCAAAACCAATTCATTCCTTTCCTTGGACCCCCTTGAGCAGTGCTCGACCGACCTTCAGTCCAACAAACTACCCAACCAATTCATTCCTTCACAGACTGTTTCGAGGACTCGTCCAAACATTATCATCCGGTCTCCAGCTGTCAGCAAAAGAGTGTTCAGTGAACTGCTCCTTTCATCCCATCTTTCCAGCCTACCAGGAACCTCAGTACATACCAAAGCGTGCCCCGAGCTTCCTGCCGTCAACCTTGAACCTGCCAAGCTTCACACGCTCCCACAAGCCATTCCTTGATCGAGAGGCTCAGCCCATTGCATTCATTTCGCTTCCAGCTCATCCTTAACGGGAGAGACGATCACTCAAGAGACCGTATAAGTCTCCTGACCAACAACACCAACATCACAAATCACCAAACAATAAGTTCACCATGAAGACCTCTGCCATCTTCTGCGCCGCCTTGGCTGCCGCTGCCGTCGCCCAGCCCCACCAGCACGGAAACAAGAAGCGTCACGTCCACGGCAAGCACCAGAAGCGCGCTCTAGTTACTGAGTGGGTTACCGAGACCGCCTACGTGACCGAGTGGGTTGATGCCACCGAGACCGCCTGGGTCTCCTCCTCCGAGGCTTCTGCTACTCCCTCCGCCGTTCCCACCACCTCCGTGCCCGGCCAGTTCTTCGAGCCTGGTAACTCGCCCTCTTACACCACCTTGTCCACCTCGACCAAGGCCGCCCAGCCCGTTGTTCAGGAATCCATCCAGCAGGCTCCCGTCGTCTCGTCCAGCAGCTCCACCCCTGCTCCCGCGCCCCAGACCCCAACGCCTCAACCCGCTCCTCAGCCGACCACCACCTCTGTCTACATCGCTCCCGTCGTCGTTCCCACCACCCCTGCCTACGTTGCTCCTGTTGTCGCTACCACCAGCACTCCCCAGGTCCAGGCCCAAGCCACCAGCGGTAGCAGCAGCGGCAGCAGCAGCAGTGGTGGTGGCTCTGCTTACAGCGGTAAGCTGACCTACTACGCCATCGGCCTGGGTGCTTGCGGCGAGGACGACAGCGGCAAGGACAAGACCGAGAACATTGTTGCTCTCTCCGTCCTCATGATGGGATCGGTTTCCAACGGAAACTCTTACTGCGGCAAGAAGATTCAGATTTCTGCCAACGGCAAGACCACCACCGCTACCGTTCGCGCGACAAGTGCATGGGCTGCTCCGTCGATGCCATTGACGTCAGCGAGAAGGCCTTCCTCGAGATCTTTGACAGCCTCGATGTCGGTGCCGGTACCGTCGACTGGAAGTTCATCAACTAAGCTTGACGTTCAAAACGTTTGCTTATTCCTCTTTCTCGTTCCAGTCTCAGCACGGCCGTCGGGGGTTCTTTCTCTTCTCTTCTTTGGGGTGCGCTTTCCTCGCGAGGGCTTCGCACCGATCAGGTTCACCTCATTCACAGGAAATGATTGGCTACAAATTTCCTTGGGCCAGTCATCTTTTTTTCTCTGATTCAAATCTCAAATAACAAAATTTGGTTACATATACCCCTCCTTTTCCTGGTCAGTCAAAGGGACGGCGCCTGGTTCAACAGCACGGGAACTGGATTGGATTAACAAAAGGACAAACAACAAGACCTGGCACGCCAGTCTTGAATGACGTGATGACGATATCTCTATACCTGCGGATGCGAAATTCCTACCGTGCTTACGGGAGGTGTTGGGCAATCTGGGGGCGGACATCTGGTGTTTCTGTTTATGTGGACATTCTTACCATCGGGTCGGCTCATAGAACTTACAATTCAAATGTATATATCTATTAGGGGTGTGGAGGGGGGGCGTGTGCTTTCGCGCTTCCCATCCTTCCCCGAATGAGGGTTATTGGCAAACTACTGCCAAGAAGGATGAAAAGATATCAAAAAACCCAAGAGTTGAGACTCCAAAATATGCCTTTCTCCGTGCCACAGTCCCAGTCGGCCGAGTCCCGTGGAAAATGTGATCAACGCTAGACTTGCCGGTAGCAGGCGGCCACCCATCTAATGATTCGTCGGCACGCGGAACGATAATGAGAATGACGATGGAGGGGTCATGAAATCCCCTCTCCCCACGGGCTCAAGTGCGCCATTCCAAGCAGTGATGGCGGTTGGCGTTCAGAAGGAGAGTATGTAATAAGCTGGCCTGGCCCGAGAGACATTCTGAACCACCGCCTGTTACCGTGGCGGCCGCGGCGTCTGGCACTCTGGGGGAGGGGCAAAACGAAAGATTGCCTTGCCCATATCCATAGTATGTTGTATGTCTCGCACCGCAACGATCCGATCGTGTCGGCTGAGGAAAGGGCGGAACATTCCACTCTCGCTGGGTCGAGAAGGCGTGGAGGAGGAGGAGGAGGAGGCCTCGGAGGGAGGAGTCTCGGCCCAATCTATAATTCCAAGACATGACCTCGGTGGTCTGTAGTTACATCACCCTAACTACCTTCTTGTTCGACATCATTCCGATGGTTCTATTAAACTTTCGTGACTCTAAGGATCTGATTCGGTCAGGGTCGTTTGGTTTCTTTCTCGCCACCAGCTGAACTCAACCCCTCGTATCAACAACACACGAGATACCACGCATCGCCAAGACAACCGAATGTTCCAGAATGACGCGACCAGCGCCTCCTACAGCAAGAACATGTCCAGGTCGTCCATCTCCTTGATGCTAGGCATAGCCTGGGCCCGCCGCGCCCTCTCCTCCCCGACCACGAAATCTGCTGGCACTTCGATCCCGTTCTCCTTACCCCCGGCCATCATGCTGGCCACAGCTCGCCCGCAGAGCGCGGCTTGAGGCATCCCGTGTCCGGTGTACCCAGCACAAATCCACAGCCCCGCCCCGCCGCCGAGCACATCGCCCGCCGGGACCTCGCCGACCCACGGCCGCCCGTCACGAGAGAAGGCCATGATGCCCGTCCACTCGTAGCTCGCCTTGAGCTCTTCCGGGTCCGCCGGCTGCTCGCCGTCGCCCTGGAGGTCAATGTTCTTGGCCCCGGCTCGCCGTAGGTACGACGCTACTACCGTCGTCCGACCTCGAGCCTCTGGCCGCCGCCTAGAATCATCTCCAACCCAGGGGACGCCGTTGTTAGGTTAGGTAGCCATCTCCGCCCTATCTCGGCGCGCGGTTCCGGCGACCCCACGAGGCACGATGAGGTCCGAAAAGGCGGGAGGAGACGTTGTGGCGCAGCGTTGTTTCGCGGCGCTCCGTATGCACGATCCAAGACGCCCCGTCGTCACTGGCGCCAATCAGGCGTTGGAGACGGGTAACGGGCGTGTTGGTCTGCAGGTTGAACCATCCGCCCTCGCCTGCAGACTGCTGCTGCTCTCCTCCAAACTTCGAGATGAGGTTCTCAAACACCCACGCGACAAGTTTGTACGGCCAGCAACTCGCCGCGTTCTCCTGCACGACGGCGCCCGCGGCTCCCGGCACCCTTAGCGTCTTAAGCTCTTCCGCATCAGTGACGAGGCGGACGGCGCTCTTGAGGTGAGGCGGGACAACGGCGATGGCTTTGGCGGCCTTGGCGACCAGGTCCGCGGTGAGGAGGGCATGGACGCCGCGGAGGGACACCCAGTCGCAGGGGATGGCGTTGGCGGCGACAAGGTCGCGGAGATAGTTGTACGTCTGCAGCTCAAAGTCTGCTATGGCGGTGGAGGGACCATATACTACCGGTTGGCAGTGGCCACCGTTCTGGTGGGGGTGTCAGCGGTGTCGTTATCCTGACGGTGGTTATGAGGTGACATGATGAGGGGTCGAGATAAGCTATCAGAGCCCATCACCAGCAACCTTGGCTGAGCACTTGCCAGACCTCGACCTCCCCCAGTTTACTTCGTGATGCAAGACGGAAAATAATCAAAGACTCACCCGTCCCGTAGCTCCCCAGCAGACCTCTCTGGCCTCAAGCAACAGCACCTTCTTCCCGCCCCGCCATTCCCCTCCTTGAGCTCTTTGGCGGCGAAAGCGCCCGAGATACCGCTGCCGACGACAACCACATCTGCGGTCGGAGGTAAGCTCTGGTCGTCCGGTGGCCCAGGAGCGCCTCGGAAGGCTCGCGGTGCCAGTATGAGCGGGTGCTCTTGGTCGAGGGGAGATCGGCCTGGCCCTCCCGCAGCGTTGCGCCCGTCATGGTATTGTGTTCGATGTTGCTGTCTGAAAGTGACAAGAAGGCTTGATGACTCAGGGTATTGGGTTCAGACAAAGTAATTCGAGTTCTACTTTTGTGTGCAGCAAAGGACTTTTGGTGGAAGGTTGATGTTTGAGGATGACGTTTAGTTGACGACTGTCGCGCGAGTGGCCATGTGAGGTTAAGTCAACCACTCCCACCTGCGCCGATGGAGCAGGTCCGACAGAGACATCATCGATCTACGTTGCAGATCGCGTCACTTTACCAGACCCACAAGAAACAGGTGTCGCACATCAGCAAGACTTTTGAGAACGATTCTCATTGACGTTATGCCCAACTTTTGTACCAATTTTCGGAAAGAAAACGCCATTGTCTATGGGTGCCATCCATCCATCCATTGATTACCCGGAGCGCCGCAGCCTCGAGGCTGCACCGCACACTGCTGGCATGATCACATCTAAAAGCCAAGAGTACGCTAAAGGACGTAAATAGCGTAGAAGAATATTTCTCCAACTCTTGCTGTCCACGACTGAAATCGCTTAACCCTGCATCTTTCTTCTCTTTCCGACCTGGGCGGAGAAACCGGTCTTGATGGCAGTGACGGAACGTCTCGAACCGCAAGAGTTGCAGGTGATGAAGTACAGACGGTTCTCTCCCTTGGACAGCTCGGTGTCGGCAGATTTGCAGGTCTTGCAGGTGACGTACTCGACTGTGGAATAAGTTGGTCAGCTTCCGCGTCAGACGCACAAAAGAGGCAAACTCACTAATGTACTTGCGCAACACGTTCTCGAGCTGCTTCTGCTGGAACGACCCTTGATAACAAGACGTCTGCTTCCGTCGACGGAACCACTGGTACCCAACTCAGCAAACAGGTAGGCGGTCACGTGCTCTTCCGTTCTCTTCATGCGCTTGCAAATCTCGGCAATGTTGGCAAAGATGGTCTTCTTGTTGCCTTCACGCATGCACTGCGGGGGAGGGATCTTGTAGCTCTTGGAGCCGCTCAGGGCGTGGTCGGGGTTCTTCTGGGACAGCTGGTGGAAGAAGCGGTTGAGCAGCAGGCTGTAGCTGAGGGCCTTGGTCTCGTCGTGCTGCCAGATGCCGGTGCCAGCGTCCATGTCACCCTCGTCAGCCTCGCCAGCGGCGGGGGCCTCACCAGCTTCACCCTCCTTGCCCTCGAGATCCAAGGCCTTGAGCTTGGCAGCGAAGTCGTCCTCCTCGCCCTCCTTGGCAACCTTCTTCTTCTTCTTCTTCTTCAGGGTCAGGTCCAGACCACCGTCCTCGCCAGCGGGGGCATCCTCGGCATCTTCGCCCTCCTTGGCGACCTTCTTCTTCTTCTTCTTCTTCATGGTAAGGTCGAGGCCACCATCTTCGGTGGCATCGGGGACGGGGGTCGCATCCTCGGCTCCGGCTTGAGAAGGGGCATCAGTATTGAAAGATTCAAGTGCTGCAGAAAGCGGCGGCGTACGAGGCGTGTGCGACTGGGCTGTCTCCTTGGGTTCGTCGGTAGCGTTGACCATTGTGACTGAGCCGTCGGCGTCAACTACTATTTGCTCGGTATCGAAAGCGACGGATTTACGCTGTTTGCGCTCGGGGAGAGGAGATGCCTGCAAAAATTGAATGTTAGATTTCAAGGAGAACGAGCAGAAATTTCGGAGATGAGCAGGTAATTAATTTGGGAGGAACAACGTCTTTGGGGGTGATGATATAGTCGGTTTAATGGCGTCGAATTTGAGTCACGAAAAATGTCCTGTCTGTCCAGACCGTCTTTGACTGTGGTTGGGCAGTGGGGTAAAAGACGAATAAGTTCTGGTGGAGGGGCCAATGGTGGTGGTGGTGGGCAGTGGCAGAAGTGAGCGGTGCGGTGCGCCGTGCGCAAGGTGTAGTAGGAGGGGAGGGCTAAGGTGCGGTGCGTTACGGTAAGCAACGGAGGAAACTTACTTCGACGTCCGCCATGATTGCGGCCTGTGTCTCACTGAACGGGGTTCTCGGTTAGGTATCCTTGGTAAATGCTTCTAGCACAGTAGTCCGGGGGGTGTGGTTGAACAAGCGCTGATGGTCGGAAGGGTCGACGAAACAAGAACCTGGTGACCTGGGATATGGCGTCGAGTCGGTTTGTGCCGTTCAAAAATGGTTCGGTAATGGAAATTTGTGAGAGGGAAAGTAGAATTGCCTCGACTGCAGGTGGACGGGATTTCAAGGTGACGTGAGGGTGCTGGCCACTGGTCCAAAGTGGGAGACAAACCCCCCTCCTTCCCCTCCAGTCACAGCGTCCGCCAGCTGTTGCAGTGCCCAGCGCCCGCCCGCAGTCACCCTTCGCAGCCTGTGACTCAGCGGCACATAAGGTCATGTGACCTTAACGTCTGGTGTCCGACCGTTTCGATAACGAATTTTGTTGAAGCGTACATTCAGTCATATAATGCACAGATTGACTCTACATGCTTATTTTGTGATGCAGAGTAACATTGATTCCTCCATGAGTCGAATCCATCAAATTAGATTGACAAAAATAAACCAAATAGAAAGATTCAACCGTAAGCGAAGCAGTGACTGACTGATTCGGCACCTTTCAGTCCTGAGGCCATTCCGTCTGCACTTCGAGGAATCGCAACCGGCCCCGCTTCACAACATCCCCAGCCAATGAAAATCGAAATCGTCAACACCTGCTACTGGCCGTCCCGGTGCCGTTTTTGGTTGGGGGAACGGGGGGATCAGAGAGCTCTAGGCGTCCGCACCTCCACAGCTGCACTGGCATCATCGGAGGCATCGCGGTCCCTTGATTCAACTTCCCGCGAAGCGCCCACCTGGCAGATCGTCTCGTGTTCGATCTCCTTGACACGCATGCAGGATTTAGCCTGCCCCGCGACTCAATCGGCGTTGAACCCGAATCATCGATAGACCTACCTGCCACTACCGCGTCTTGCCGCATCGAAGCTCCCATAGCCGAGCGCCGAACCAACGTCCGACATCCTACCTACCCGCCATACCTCTCTCTCTCCGACATGATGCAATCCACCGATTCCTTCGTCATCCACGACGACATCTCGCCATCCTCTGACCTCGACGAGATCGACTCGCTGCCGTCAATATCCAGTAGTGTGCTCGACTCCGAAGACGATTCGGATGCGCAGGAGGAATGGGAGCGCAGCTTGGAGCAGATCCAGCTCCTGCTGACCATGGTCATCGTGCCGTTCGCCGGAAAGTACTTGGGTCGCAAATTTGCGTACTGGAGTAAGCTTCCCGAGAAAGTGACGCTGTCCTGCAGATGCTAACTGTCCTGGCATAGGCTGGTCAAGGTATATGGAATGGATGCACAACGTGGAGGTGCGCTGGACAAACAAGGGTGCCTTCAAAGCTGCTGGTGTCGCTGAGGCTGCGGCCACGTTATAATAAGCACGAAAGTGGTTTTGATGGATAGATTCGCAAGAGACGCTACGACGGAGCCCAGAAGCTGGCGCTGTGGCCCAAGGTGACGGTTGGATAGGTACATATGGATGGCGTTGAGGCCCGCCGTGATAGATCAAGGCGGCACATACAGAAGCAAAGCATAAGACCTCGCTATGAAGATTTGCAATTCAATGATTTCAAAGTTCAACCCTGAACTCAGCGTAAGGATGAGGTTCTCGGAGGAACATGTCTGCGGGCCACGTTCTGTCACGAAGGTCTGATTTGATAATGTCGCTCTTGCACACGGTTACACATGAAGCTACTGAAAGAAGACTCGCATTTAATGGTATCAATCATTGTGATTCTGCTACACAAGAGGGTGCTAAGCAGCCTTGCGGCTATTCCCAGAGCACCGTGGCATTTGGCCCGCCGTATCCATATCCATATATCCATGTCATCCCAAAACCCATAACCCATATCCGGTCATTCATTACTACTATATGCCATCGTGAAGGTAACATAAAACAACAGCATGCCGCCAACGCCGTCAGAACCCAACAGCTATTCAAGGACCAGTCTTGAATGCCGTATATCTGAGCCAGTGGCCGCACCCCAAGAACAAAAAGTCAGGTGATAGTTTCTCACAAGCGTGTATCTTGTTGTATAGTGTATGTTGTCGGTGAAGCTTTAGGCTCCGACCTGGGCCATGGAGGGCCGAGAGCTGCGGATAGAGCCACCACCGCCACGACGGAAGTCCATGAAGGTGAAGAACGCTCCGGCGCAAAAGCTGGCGAACAGAAACCACATGAAGACAGTGCTCGCTTGGATCTCGCGGCAACGCTTCTCGTCGTCGCCAGAGCCCCAGACGATATAGTCGCTTGGGTGGTCGCGAGAGTCGAGCGTACCGCAGTTGACGACACGCAACTTGGCGGACAAGACAATGCTGGCGATGAAGGTGAAAAGCAAGGCTGCCCCGTCCAGAGCTAACATGACGAGGGGAATGGCGATGCCGGTGATGAATGATGTGGCCAGGCCGTAGAGAGCAGCCAACCAACAGACGACAGCAACGAACATTGTGAAGTTGATGGCAGCCATGGCAGACCCGGCACCGTTGATGTTCAGGGCGATGACATTGCCGATCAATGCTGTAACGAGCAGGACCCAGAGGACCTGAACGCCTCGGATGGCGACCTTGAAGATTGATTCCATCATGTTGATTAGGTGTTGGACCGCGTCCGAGAATTTAGATGATCGGGATCGATGGGTTGGTTGTTGGTAAGTTGGTTGCTAGAAGCAAGAGCTACTAGAGTTATGTAGAATGACGTTGTCGTCGAGGGGTTGTATGCGCGTGTAATTTGAAGCTGGGAGTAGTGGCGTGACTGGCGTCTGACGATGAGTGCTCACGGGATGATTGGCACAAACAAGCAATTGTTCATTGACTATGTCTGTGTGTGATGCGGAGGAAGGCAGGAAGTCAGTAGACGTGGAGCAAGATCTGGCAGGGTGGGCGTGGAACAAATAAGACTTGTCTGGGTTGTTCAGGCTGGTTGTCGGGTGAGTAGAGTCGCGCGGGAAGGAAGCGGCAGGAGGCAAGGGTATCTTTAAGAACTGGGAAGGGACGGGAAGGGGAGGCAAGGGCGGGATGGAATGGACTTGACGAGTCGGCCGAGGAGGGGACTACCTCCTAGAGCCGGACACCACCAATTCAGATCTAGCATTCATGGATGTTCTTCACTGGCTGGCGGAGGTGCAGAGTCGCCCGACATGGGAAGAGAACCTTAGGGAGGGCACGGAGGGCCGGGACCTGACATGGACGGTGGACGCGCGGGAGCTGCACAGGCGCAGGCGTGACGGGTGAGAAGTGTTCGATGATTTCCATGGCGATCGGCAGTTGCGGGAACTATGACCTCACCAGCCAATACCTCTGCTCAGAACGCGCTTCTATTTTCTTTTGGCCTCACAAGCTAGCAGGCGGCACTCTCTGCGCCCATCTTGGGTACGTACCGTGTCCACGTCTGGCCGAGCGCTCCCGCAGGCCCTAAGAGACGCCCCAAGACGTCCAATGGCATCATCCAAGGGTCCCAGAAGCCGCCAAAGCTGCCACTAAGGAGCTTGGACAAGACCGCGTTCAGCCTAACAGATGACTCGCCTGTCTGCGTCCGTCATTCATCTCCTCATTGACTCTCATCTGCTGGCAAACTCGCCCTCTGAAACGCAACCCTCCACGACACTTTGAGATCCGAGAAAAATAAAGTCCCAAGATCAGTGGCGCGTGTCTGCTGGCGCCTCTCCCGACGTGGCCGAGAGTTCGAGATCCGGTCCAATTGTGGCACTGTTTGCAGCTGCAGGGTTCTTCTCTGCGCGGGGACCTCATCCAAAGGGTTTTTTTTATCTTTATTTTTCGGTCGCTGTTTTCTGACCCTGCGGCTTCTGGGCCCTGTCGACGTTCCCTGCCTGGTGGGGTGATGCTGGTTGGCAGGTGAAGAGCCTCTCAGTCCCCCTCCATCTTCTTCTTGGCCCAGTGTGGCCCTCTTCTTGCCTTCTTTGCCCCGCCTTGGCCCTTCCTCCTGGGTTGATCAGCTCGAATTGCCCCTCCTTCCCCTGCAGCAAATCCCAACCCTCCCGGCGATTCGCTGCCACAAACACAATCTGGCCCAGCAACCCTGGAAGAAACATCCACTGCCACACACCTGCACCCCAGTCACGATCGCCCTCACCCTATCAAACCTTGAGCGCGGTGGCTATCGTGAAACAACGTGAGCCAGCATACCCGCGCCTGCGAACTCGTCGACATCAAACTAACGCGCCGAGAAACAGACTTCACGGTTGCGATTCATTGAGGCAGTCGGGTAGATTTTTGCTGCGCCCTCAAAGAAAGCTACAAACGGGCAGCAACACACTAATACCATCGCTTCCTCGGCAAGCTGAACCCCTGCCAATATCTCAAGGTGGTCGCAAGTTAAGATACAGTAAGTACACTGCAGGACTCCTGCACCTGTCATTTGCGCCCAGATTATTGACCATGACTGCAGGCCGCAGGCAGGAAGATCTCTCGTGCACACAATGGCAGACGACACCGCCCAGTACCCCAGAGCAAGCCTCGGTGGCATTCCGCCTGAATTGTTCGACCACATTGCGTCCTATCTCATGCCCAATATTCCCCCGACTCCCGTCATGAGACCCATCGAAGCCTCCTATGATATTCATACCAGCGCAGCGCAGTATGAAGAGTGGCAGTGGACCCGAGCCGACCTCGTCTCCCTTTACCGAACATCCAAGGGCATCGCTAGAGCATCCGAGCCAGCTCTTCTCAAGACCGTGGCTCTTGCGAAGCCCTACCACCTTCGGCGCTTCCTTCGCCTTCTGACCTGCCCAGTTAAGCGTGGCCTTGGAAACTATGTCCGTGCCCTCTACCTCCTCGGCGACTTCCAGCTAGGACCACGAGCTCCCTACTTCTGCCTCTGGCGTCAGCTGTACAATACCAAAACTCTGACAGACCTGGCCATCGTTCTCACACTTACACCCTATGTGGCTGAGTTCTTGGTCACTTCTCCCAACGAGAAGTACTTCGAGCTGCTGATACGGGCGATGCGACACCAGATGGAGTACACTCATATGATGATTCCAGCCAGCAAGGCACTCACGCAACCGGCACGTTACGGACTGAAGCTGCACAGCATCGCATATGAGGGCAAGATACCACTTACTCTCACCCCCCTTTCCTTCGACTTGCCGTTCAGTTGTGTGCGCACCCTTCGACTCCGTCACGACTTCACCGACACTGATTCTGATATTGCCGGAGACTATCAGCTGCCCGAAGCCCATCGCCATCATTTTTCCTGCAATATCCCCACATACCTTTCTCAGCTTCCTAACCTCGAGATCTTCGAGCTTCTCTCTGACGCGCCTTGGTGCTGGAGGCCTATCGACAAGCACAGGGATGATGTGACCCCGCCGGATTACGGCGACATGCCTCGGATGAAGAAGATCGTGCTGAACCTTTCTTGCATCCAAGAGCCAGAGCTCGTCGGCCTTCTGCTGGCATGTGCTAACCTGCAGAACCTCGCCGTATACTTCTCGAGGAACACCCACCCTCACCATTTCCGACGTCTTCCTCAAGGTAAAGACCTGAACATGGCCCTCCGAGGTCTTTCTGGCAGCTTGCGCCACCTGGAGCTTGTCGCCGCCAAACCTGGAAACTACTTGCCATCATACCCAGAACGTTCCGCTGGCCAGAGGCGCAGACTTGACTGCCTTCCTTTTCTCACCAATGTGAAGACTCTCGTCATTGACTTTACAGGTCTATTCGGACTCTGCGATTTTATCCACGCACACGACGTGGTCGACCTTCCCAATCGCTTCCCCCCCAATGTGCAAGACTTGACGATTGGGTGCAGATGGCACTCAAACCCCCCGCTTCGAATGGCCGTTGACTACGATGACGAGTTGCGCGTTGTCAGTGCTTTGGCAGATTGCTACAACACCACTCTTCAGAAGCTCCGACGACTAACTCTGGACATTCCCACGACTTGCTCCATTCTGGAGCCGCCCTGTCCTCGGATATTCCTTTCCCACCCCATGACCCCAGTGCATGCATCTCGCCCACTGGCGTACCTGATGGACTGTGGCATCGACGTCAGTTTCCAAAATATTTGGCGCCAATTCGAGTACCAGGGTCAGATCTTTGAGAATTCTGCAACTGACCGTCAGGTACAGCGAGTGGACAACAGGTTCGCGGAGGAGCATCGGCGCCGGAGGCTCCTTCAAACGGGCTTGAGGCCCCCGTGGTACCTCCCTAAGAGAGAATATGATGCTCTACTGGCCTCGTACATGTTTGGCTAGGGCCGTCGTCCAACAAGGTTGGCGAAGCACGATAAATCGACGTGCCACCTGCGGACCAATAACGCGCGACATCAAAGAAGTAGGCCACGGCGTCATCGTCGTGGACTTTTGCTATACACTACTGCGGGACTGGCCACCTGGAATTCTCTAGCTTGAAGCTGCGGCCTTTTACCCACTGCTAACCACCTCAGCTTGACGGACACTACAATCAGGACCGGCAATTCCGGGTGGAGGAAAATGGATCACATCGAAAGACCGGACGCGTCATGATGACACGAAGATATGAAGGATTGTTGGAATACATGTTTGGAGAAGAGGATCGATCACTGGTATTGGGTTTTCATCATGGAACCACAGGAAAAGACAAAGTCACAACAATTGGGTCTTTTTAGGAGGGTAAAAAAGGAGACGATTCACTAGCATTGGGTCTTTTCAGAGCTTGCAGGAAGAGACAAGAACAAGAGGGTTTGCATCACGAGGAACAACGAAGAAAGCTCATGCATTAACAAGGAAATACCCCACGATATCTACCGTGTCTGCAATGAGAACAATGACTGAGTGACTCTTCTCTGTACATCTCTCTACTTTTCCGTCCTCATCCGTATCCTCTACGTTTCCCCGCAGTTGGAGATCTACCGGCTAAAGTTCAACAAGCCTTCGATATACTTGCGGGTATCGATGCCAATCCCCGACGCAAGACGGCCCGCGCCGTCCCCCCACCCCGTTCCGCCCTCGGCGTAGGACGAGCTCACGCCACGGTAGCCAGCATGGTCGCTGGCTCTGCGGATCAGAAAGATCTCTTTGCTGACCTTTGGAGGTGTCGACGAAGCCTTCTTGGGCACTGGCGTGTCTGAACCAGATCCGCCTGTCGGCGAGGAATCATCAGTCTCTGGCACTTGCTGGCCCTGCTGCCCGTCGTCGGTCTCTGATGTTAATTCGGCGGCCGCCGGGCGTTCAAGAATGCGTGACCAAACCACCCACCACCCACGATTCGTCTTGCAAGTCCGCTCGAGCTCGTTGATCTCGGACCGTGTGATGTTGAAAAGATTCAGTAGCTGCATGTGCGTGTTCATAGCCTCAACGCGCGACCAAGCCGGTTGCGCGTTCGGGTTGGACGTCTGAGTGTGGTCGGGAATGTTGGGTATCGATGAGTGCACCGTCATGGCTTGCGCGTCCCACACAAGGTCATAAATACTTCCAGTCGCAGAGCCGATATTTGGCCGTTCGGGTCGATACTGTATCGACGATAGAAGAGGCTTGCGAATAGGCAGGAGCTGGTGGTGCAGGGATCTGTAGAACGAGTTCCAAGCCAACGAGTCGGTCCTCAGCTCAAACAAGAAAGTGAAGACGAAGGGCTTGCTGATGTAAACAATGACACGCAGCTTGCTCGCCTTGTTAGAGTCCTGGTTTCCAAACAGCGGGTTGCTTTTCACAGCGTTGGCACCGAGAGGCGTGATTTCGTTGGTGAGACTGCCAAGGTCCTTAGTAAAGGCCGCCTCCGCCCGATCCTTGCCTGTCTTCTCAAGCTCGATGTGGACGGTTCGAAGCATTGTGCGGGAATTTGACTCTACGGCATCTGGATTTTCTGGCCCAAAGCCCTGCTCGTTTTCGTCACCGTCGCCGCTGTCCTCAACGTCACCCATTAATCCAATAAGAAAGTGGCCGGCTCGTCGTCCATGGCCTTGGGTTTCGGTGCTTTACCGAAGGGATTTTTGGAAGTCTCCCCAGTCTGGTGTGCTGCGAGGGCGGACAGTTCGTCTTTGGCCGCGGAAGAGGAGGCGTCAGACTTGCCGATGGACCAGTACGTGCCGTAGCCAAGCTTCATGACTGTCATCAGCTTGTCCAGATGTCCGTCGCCCTCCTCCTGCAACGGCGCATATGCCTCGTCTTTACTAGATCCGGGTCGCTTGGCCTCCTCCACGGTGCCTATTTCCTGACCTCGCCTTTCTGCAAGCGTCATGGTAGACCTCGAGCTTCCTCCAGACCCGGAGCCGGAGTCTGTCCGGGTGGTATTGGGACGAGCGGGCGGCCGCGCGGGTGCGGTGGCAGCTGCAGCTGGAGGAGCCTTCGTTTCTGTTGTTTGTGATGCCGATGGTTGTTTTGTCCTTCGAGAGCGACGAACAGCTGTCGGACTATCAATGACACCGTAGGCATTTTCACCCCAGGTGTAAAGATCCTCCATCCAATGCGCCACATCCCGCACGGATTTCCGAGACAACGCGCCCGTCCCCAGGAAGATGGCGCCGTCCTCGGGGCCGGGGTCTTGCCCAGTACCCAACCACGAGTTTCTGCGATCCTTGCCATCTTTGGCTTCACCATCGGCGTCAACAGACCCAAACTTGGAGACTACGAGGTCGACGAGGCCATCTATTCTCCCAACGAGGCCTTCTAGCACCTCCCGCTCTCCGCTACCCCGCTCCTCTTCGCCAACGCCAATGCCTAGTTCGCCGGATGCGGCAACGTTGATGCCGGCGAAGATTGTGCGCGCCGGGTTGCCCTGCAGCATTACATTCCAAGTCGACAGGAAAAGGTCCCAGTAACGGCCAAGGAGACCGAGAAACCTGGGTCTACGAGAACGCACAAACAGAGCGCTGAGCGAGGTTCCGTGGTGTAGCAGGAAGGTGGAGTGAGCGCGCAGCAGGTCTTGCAACAGAAGAGTAGCGGGTTTGATCTCCTTAGATGAATACTCGACCACCTCCTCTGGAGTTTCGTTGGCCTTGCCCAGCTGCAGCTTAGGCGGCAGAGGGATGCGGGTCAGATCGATGGACTGCGAGACATCAGAATGTGAAGTGAGATGCAATTCTGCGACGGGCGTACAGCAAGAATCCACCAACCTGACTCCAGCTCGTGGAGCACGACGCGGGATTTCTCCGTGTCTATGGAATCGACGGGCTGGCCGCCAGAAAAGCTCTTGCTGAATTCTACCATGCCCTGAGCGAGGCCGATCTGGCGAAGTCGCTCATTGCGTTCTTCTTGAGAGATGTTCTCAGTGGGTTTGTTACGAGAGCGATGGCGGCGTTTCTGACGCTGAGTGCTCACGGAGGCGTAGTACACTATTTGGTCGTCAAGAGTGTCGTCCGTGTTCCCCAAGGACGGGTTGAAGATGGCGAGGAAGCCCAGCTGAGCCGGGACGATGCCACCCGGTGACGATGCCATGGCGGACGTGGGGATCTGATCCGTGAGGGTTACCGACAGCGGGTCGGAGTGCTTGTCGGGATGGCAGCCTCGTCGAGTGACTCTGACGGGCCAGCCGCTCTAAAAAGCGTTGCCAGGCGCAGGTGGCAGACGCGGACCAAAGGTGCGATGCGTGAGAGACGGCACGAAAGGTGTGAGTGAGGTGAGAGGTGAGAATGGCCCGTCGGAAGCAAGCGTGACAGTGACTGGGCGGCAGCAGGGAGCTCCCAGGCGGTCCACGCAAGCGCGCAGCAGTGCCTACGGGTTTGGCGATGGTGATGGTCTAGGCGTAGGACATGCGGTTTGGGTTGGGGTCTGGCCGGGCAGAGGAGGGCCGAGTCGGCAGAATGGAACCTTGCTCGGTTGATAAGTAATTTGGTTGATGTTGAGCTGAGATCCGAATCTCGATCCTCCCCCACGATGCAGGGCAAGGCCGTGTGTAGTGTGGCGCCAGCACCAGGAGAAGCGAGGCGGATGGATGGGATTGGGAAGTGCTTGAATGCTGGTGTGCTTTGGTGGAGGCCCGGCAACCCTGCAAGTTGGGATTGGCCCATGGCCCAGACCGCCATGGGCCTCGCTGTCTGCCCTTTAGCACAACGCACTTCGCACCTCCACTGGTATCCGTATCCGTACGTGCCTAGGCAGGTAGCAGTATTATTTGCTGCTGGACCTGCCCGGAGGCTCGTCCGACACTGGACAAGTGAGGGGCTGTGAGCTGCTGTCACTGGTTGAGCTGGGAGCCTACCTGTTTGGATTGCAGCGCTGTGCGACCCCAGATGGGACGAATAGTGCTTGTGCCTATCTATCTATGTCTGGCCAAAGAGCGAATAGAATGCCACTTTTGCACCGGATGTTGCCCGGTCTCTGAGGTCTAGTGTTTGGCTGGCATGGCAGGCTAGCCGTCGACCCCGGGTACTCGATCCATTATGGGCAGGTTGCAGAGGACCGAGGTAGACTACCTATCTTGCTGTCTTACCATGTCCTTAGGTGGCGAGTGGGGTGGCAGCCCGCTGTGCGCGTCTCGCTACCTAGGTAGGTAGCGTGGTGCCAGCCCAGAGCCCTTCTTCTGTGATTGCCGCATTTTGATCAATTCGGTTTCAGCGGCGGTCAAGCATGGGAAAGAGTCTGGACTGGCCTAAATGGCAACCTGCTGCCCTCAACACCTAACCGCCACCACCACTGATTGCCCAGCTGCCAGGGTAACAACGGCACGCGACACCCCTCGTCGGAAAAGAATGCCATGGTGTGCCCATCAGCAATTCGTAATCCGCATACCGGACACATTTTGTTGCCTGTCCACACACCGAGAAAAGCTGAACCCCGCTGGTTATCCCGCAGACTTCTGTGCCCCCCACCCCCCCCTGGAAGAACGTGAAAGCCATCTCGAGGCGTGGCATCTGACTGGGCCAATCATCGGCTTTTCCCTCGGCTACATCTGCTAAAATCCACGATCCATCTGCTACCAGTACCACGGCACTTCCTCCGCCCTCGCCTCCTATGCCATGTGGCTTACTGCCACCACTAGTGGTCTCATTACGCCAATTTCGAGCCAAGAGGCTTTGTCATTTCTGTTGTTGAAAGCAAGCAATTCGTCAACCAGATCAGCTCATACATGAACCGACCACGTGAGGAACCGCTCTTTGACTTTGATTCAGTCCAACTCCGTACCCGCTCATTTCATACAGGGACAAAAAGAGGAAGGCGGTTGGAGGAAAGGTAGGATGTGGAGCTGAGAGAGAAATACAGGTAATGAGTCTATCGACCGTCTCTAAAATAAGGTAAGGCCACATTGACCCTGATATGGCGACCTGCATAAGTACAAACCAGTAGGACTGTAGGCTTTTATTGAGAACGGCGAATCTTAGTAGCTAAATGTAAAGAAAGACCGTCGCAAGTCCTCTGATCTAAACCTCGCGGACGAGCGTTGGTGACTTCACGAGCACACATCGACGAATTCCGGACGATTGGGGGTATCACTCATGATTCTGGGCTATAGATATGGAGCCGACTCAAAAGCTGTAAGAAAGCAAATCGGATTCAGAACTTGGACTCAAGTCCTCGTTCAGAGCAAAAGACCCCGATGGCGCTGATGTGACTAGGCATAAATGTTGCGCACTCATCGAGGTGACGGACTCGCTAGCATGTGGACCCGGCCGGGATGTCAACGTTGCCAACCCTGGACATAGACGAACATCATTGTGGATCCATCCGGGCGCACCCGGCCAGGCCTCCGTAAGCCCGGCGCCGGAGCTGTGGAGCTGTGTGTGATCCGAGCTAACGGGGGAGGTCGGAGATGCCCTGGCAATCACACTGTCACCTTATTGCTCGTCTATAGGCTCGTCGCAATGGAAGTGTCAACAGAATCAAGTCAATGACATGCTACCGGCCCTGTCCCAAACTGCTTAGATACATATCCAACGTACAGCCTACGGAATACTGTCCTTATCCAATGCGTGCAACGATAATTCTCAAAGTTGTAGTCCAATCTAGTGGAACTGATCCTCGGTCACACCCTTACCCATGGCAGCGGTACTGCTGATGCCACCAGTGACCATCTTTTGAAGCTCGTCGACGTATGTAGCACCACTCCACTTCTGGTGCTTGACCACATCGACGCCACCCTCCATCTCGGGTTCTTGGACAAGCTCTCCGTACGCACGCATACCCTGTTTGCTGTAGGCCTTGGCGAACTTGTCGCTGATAAGCGCCGTCGTGTGCAATCCGGCAAGCGTGATGAATTGCCAGCAGTAGCCGAGGGACGCCAGGCGGCGGATGTAGGTCTCCTGCTCAGCGCGGGGCATCGCCGTCTTCCAGTTGAAAGAGGGCGAAAGGTTATAAGCGAGCCTGGAAGGGCACTCGTTAGTTTTGATATCGTTATTAGGTCATGAAGAACTCACTTTTGCTCCGGCCAGACGGCGTGGACACCTTGAGCGAACTCTTGCGCCTGCTTGAAGTCGGGAAGCTTGCTCTCCATCCAAATTGCGTCGCAGTAAGGAGCGTAGGCGATGGCACGGTTGATGGCGCAATCGCATCCGCCCTTGAGGCGGTAGTAGCCCTCGCGCGTACGGGGTGCATCCCAGTCGAAGAAGACATCACTGCCCACAACGCCCTTGGCAATGGCGCGGGCCTCAGTGTTGCTCTTACCCTTGGCGGCAGAAGTGTACTGCTTGATCATGTTCTCCTTGTTCGGGCTGGGGCTGGCCTTGATGGCGTCGACCACAGCCTCATCGAAGCGCTTGAGGTTCGCCTGCTTCAGCCAGGCGTCCTCAATGGACTGGAGCTCGTCGCCGAGCTTGCCCGCCTTTTCTGCTGCAAACATGAGGTCATTCAGGGACTGAAGGTTGGGGTTCGTGGAGCCGAGAATGAAGGCATGGTCTCTGGGGTCAATGTTGGTGGAGATCAGGGTAGCCGCCTCGGCGTCAGTTCGGGCGACAGCGACAAGGTTGGAGCCCATGATATCGGCCTGCGCGCGGATGGCGACAAGGCGGTTGATGTGCTCGCTGATGGGGACAAGGACCTTGCCGGCCATGTGGCCGCACTTCTTGGTGCCAGGGGCCTGGTCCTCAATGTGAATACCAGCAGCACCCTTCTCGACAAAGAGCTTGGTGAGCTTCATCACAGCGGTCAGACCGCCGTGACCGGTGTCGGCATCGGCGATGATGGGTCTGAGGTAGTCAATGTTGGCGAGCTTGGCTCGGGCCTCCTTCGGAACGCTGAGGCGCTCTTGACGCTGCTTCCTGTCGTGGAAGAGCTGCGCCATGAACAGGTGGGCAACCTTGTTAGGCACGGTGGTCTGCACGACGGGTAAGCAAGGCACTCCTTATTTGGACGACGCGAGTCGATACTCACGTAGGGTAGTCAGCCAGATCCGGGCCAGGCTCATCAGAGGCGGAGGCGGTTGACGATGATTGCCAGCCGGAGACGTAGACGGTGTCGAGGTACTTGGCCATTTGGGTGACCATTGTGGGCTCCAAGCAGCCGTAGGTGTAACTGGCGTCCTTTGTCTTGAAGCGGTTCTCGAGGATGTCGAACAGCTTCTTCGATTGCGCGTTGCTCGGGTAGTCGACCTTCAGGTGTCCCCTCTTGGTGACGATTTGCTCAGCGGTAAAGGGCCGCTTCGTAAATCTCCAACGGGGCTCGCTCCACCAGCGCTTGACCTCCTCGACCTCCTTGAGGAAAAGCTCGTCTTCACGATCGGGGTCCACGGCGGGGTTAACCATGTTGTTGGCAGCCATGATGGGCGATTTGCGTAGTAGATGGAGGTATTCCGAGAGGGGTAGCTAGAGATGCTCGGCGCGGTATGAGACGAGACGACTGGCAGTTCAGTGAAGTCGCAAGTAGCAAGATATGCGGACCTAGATGTGTGGCACCAGACTAATGATGCTATTCACAACTCAATCAACGGCAGACTGGTTCAAGAAGAGAGAAGAAGACTTGGAGACGATGGAGTAGAAAAGAAAAAAAAGTCAATCCCGTAAGAGTCACAAGCCAAAGGCAAGGCAATAACAATAAAGAAGCAGCACTAGCTTGCCATGACCGCCCATCGGCAGTCTTCGGCCAAAAGGCGTTCCTGGCCCAATCGTCTTACATCTGTTTCGAGGAAGGTACCTCTGACCTAGGCCCAGGCCAGGAGCTGGACAGTGTGAGAGGAGACGAGAACGACTCAGGTCCGGTAGCTTTCAGCATAGCATGCATCGAAAGCTTCCCTTGGCCGGGAGGCAGGACCGTGTGGTAAAACAGACCTCGGAACTGAAAATAGACGAAGACGGAATCCAGCCGAAAGTACCTTGTACATATCTGCATGCTCTTGCCTTCCCGCAGACTAAAGACAACTGACTCTGTGGGGGAATGCTTGGCCTACTGGCGTGTTTGTACCTTTCTACCTTTTCCACAGCGAATGGTGACATGCCAGGCGCAGTCACTAGGTAAGGTGATGTGAGTGAGGCGCGCGAGTGTCAGTGTGGTGTGAATGTACTCTCGTATGCGTATGGGAGAAAGGGGTGACGTCTGGATTCGGCTCAAAGGGGACGGATGGGGCGAAACTCAGCTACTTCCTCATTGCCGTCATTGGCCGAGTTGCCGAACCTCCTTGCATGTCCCCCGCCGTGCCCCGCCATACCTCCGGTACCTGGGGGAAAGACTGGGGGTGAACAGATAGCAGCACCTCATGCAATGCCAGCTGCCTCTCTTTAAGCACCTGCTAATGGTTCATCCTCCAGGACCTGACCCGACAGCTGTGACTGTACCCGTCCCCGGACCATGGGAAATAATTCTGCAACCGCAAGCAAACATTGACGTCTGCCGATTCCGATGATGCAGCCCCATCTTCACCCGTGCCCGATGCTTCAGACCGCCCCGGATTTTTCATTCAACTGTGTGACCCCCTCGAGGAAACGTTCTGTCGATACCCGCGGATTGCAATCAAGATAAACTGCTCCAGACCATATGAAGAAACAAAGCCATGTCTAACCAGCGTGGCCGAGCGAGTCCTGCCCCAAAATCTTGCGGGGTAGTGTAGCGCTTGTCTAGCATGTGAAGAATTGCTGAGTCGTCGCGATTGGCACTGGCGCTCCCGAAGCCGATCACGCTTCGTGGCGTGCGTCACACCTTCCCCAACCTTGCGACTCCAACCTTTCAAAGATACCTCGGCCCTCTCACACTGTGTTCCGACGAGTCTAGCCGTTCAAACGAGGACAACCCGGAATCACCCTACGCCTACGCTCTGAATGTCCTCATGTCAGTCACATGTCCCCTGCCGAACGGCCCAAGCCACCCTGCCTTGTCGCCAACCACCAGCTTCAACATGCTCCAACGAACCTCAAGCTCACGGAAGTTGCCCGATCTACACGTGCTGTGCTTCCTATTTCCCCTCATTTCGTCCCATCATCTTCAAGAATACCATGTCAGATTATCCAGGATTGATTGCATTGGACGGATATCTAGTTCGGCTTCGTAGCCAGTCTAGCCTGTTTCGATAAGCTTCCAGATCTCCCCGCCGCCCAGCCGTTCATTCAATCATCCAACGGCATCACCACGCGTAGCCAAATCATACTTCAACTCCGAATACCGACATACAACCCTCAGAATGTCGCGGTACTAATCGAATAGCAATTGGATGCACAACTCTGTTGGCCCACCGATGCGATATGAACGAATTTACGCCGGAAGCTGTACCGTTTGTACCAGTCTAATGCATCCACGAGAGAACACACTCTCTCCCCCTTAGCACTCTGGCCATACTCAGGCCAGCTCTGCCAGGGATTTCTCGTTGTTCTGCTCGATGGCCTTGATGAAGGTATCGTATGGTGTGAGCGTGCCCAGGGCACGGCGCATGTGGGCGTTAACAATCTGCAGACCGTAAACGTAGCTGGCGTTGACCCATCCGAATCTGTCAAAAGTTAACAGTCTGCTCAAAGAATAGACACGACACGAAGACTCACCCTTCCTTGGCAACACCCTTGAAATCCAGACCCTGGTTTCCGTACTCGGCGTCCACTCTGTGGGGATCGATTGGGCGAGTAACGTCGTACTTCTCAACGACTACTCCGTTGAAGTCAACGAAAGCCTTGGTCATCATGAACAACCACTTGTACGCCAGGCGCTCCGCCTCTTCATTGAAGCTGTATCGCACCAGTCCGGTCCAGGCGAGCATCTGCTGAGGAGCCCAGCCGTAGGGATAGTCCCATTGACGGTTAGGTCTCTCCAAGCTGACTTCACCACGGGACTTCAGCGTACCCGACAAGAGACCGCCGATCGCCTCGAACTTGGGAAGGGCCTTCTGCACCATGTCCGCCGCCTGCTTGGGCGAGGCAACGCCTGCCCACAGCGCCCAGAAAGTCGTGCAGCTTTCGTACGTGCACCGCTCCTTCTTAGCGGTGTCGTAGTCAAAGTACATGCCTTCCTCCTCATTCCAGAGGTACTTGTCGAGGGCGAGCTTTCTGCGCTTTGCGCGGCGGTCCCAGATCGCCGACGTAACCACCTCACCAGCCTTGAGCGGACCAACAGCGAACTCTGCGGGAATAACGAGCTTATCGTTGAAGACATTGCGGATGGTGCGCGCAATATCCGTCTCATACTTGAACAGGAGCGAGTTCAAGTCGATGGTTGCGAGGTTAGCGCAAACCTTCTCGAGACGGTAAGATGTGTCGTGGCCAGACTCGCGGACAGCTCTGTCGTGAAGGAAGTATTCATCAAGCTCGGGCTCCTTAATCTTTCCATGGTTGTAAGCTTGCACAAACTCCTGCCAGCTCATGCCGTACTTCTCAGCATACGGCTCGAGGACGTGGACGAAGTGACCAGCCTCGGTCTCGGGGGGCACACCCAATCCCTCGGGTCGGTATCGGGAAAGGCCAGTGACGGGGTCCAGGCGCGGCTCAGAAACCCAGACGCTGTGGTACTCCTTGATGGCGGCCAGCATGGATGTACGTAGGAATTCCTTCGCATCGGGCTCATGCTTGATCTTCTCGTAGACACGGAGAGCCATGTCGGTAAGGAATGGAGGTTGAGAACGGCAGAGATAGTAGGAGCGAGTGGCGTTAAGAATCTTGCCGTAGTGACGGATGGAGAAACAGAAGTTTTGCACCATTGACTTGGCAAGATGGACCTTGTCGTTGACCAGGAGTCCCAGTGACTCCATGTAACTGTCCCAGCCGTACAGCTCGTTGAAGCGTCCTCCGGGTACGACGAAAGGCAACCCTCTGAGCGTGTCCTCGCCCGTCACAGGATCCTTGATCTTCTCCATCTCGACGCAAAGGAGACCGGGCTTAGCATTCATGTCGCGGACCAACTCCGGGGTGATAACCTCGGGAAGTAGCTGAACATCCAGGCGGATCTCCGGTCTCTCCTTAGCAACCTTTGTGTAAAACTCGAATTGCTCCGGCGCTCCCACAGGAACATAGATGCGCGGGCGAGGGTCGTCCGTCCAGTCCTTGGGATCCTTGGCCGCGATTTCCACACTCGAAGCATCAATTCGTCTGGTCAGACCGTCCCAGAAGTGGTCGCGGATGAGCCGAGACAGGCGGTTTACGGGGTTCTCGTTCAGTCGTCCTTCGTCGAGGATGATTTGCTTGCGTCCATACTCCTTGGCGAGCGACAGCTCCTGCAACAAGTTGGAGAGCATGTATGTTCCTCGGACATCGAACCGGTTGTGGCCGGCAGAGGCGGCGGTTCTCAGCGCAAGCACCTGTTTGGAGACGTGAGCTTCAGTGGCCTGACGTAGAGAAGACATTCGCATACCTTGGGGCCGTTGTCCTCAATGGTGATCTGCATGTTTCCATCGGTGTCTTCCTGGGCTTGCAAGCTCTCCAGGGTCTCGTCGACATTGATGAGGAACTTTCGACCGCTGGAAATGGAAGCTTCGTCTGTAATATTCACAGTTAGCCAATGGGCCTCGGAAACGCGGTCTGGTTGGCGTGAGCTCAAACTTGCCATGGCTGCCGCGGCGGAAGGGTTCACGCAGTCCAATACGCTCGAATTGCTTGAATAAGCTGTTCTGTACACAAGTTAGCTCATCCTTGCAGGAGTAACCGTCACAGAACACAGGCGGTCAAGGATGTGGGCGGAATTGGGGTCATACCTGGGAGTAGGTTCGAGTTCGAGGGCCGGCACGGTTGTTGTGACGATCGTCAGAGGTGTAGTAGGTTTTGGCATCGTCGAAGACACCAGCGTCGGTGGTCGAGCCGCGATGGCGGCGTTGGGTTGGGGAGGACATGGTCGGAATGGCTGTCGGCGGGGAAGGATTGCGGCGATTGATAGATAACAAACGCGGGGTGCGCTTGAGATGATCAATTGGCGGTAAGAGGGAATGAAGGTGCGGCCGGTGGGCGGAAGGATGCTGTCACCGGCCGGAGGTGAATTTTGAGGATATCCTTAGGACAGGAATAATAATACTCTTTGCTGCGTCTCTTCGTGGCTGCGTTGTCGGATGGTTGAGAGAAATGGGGGGAGATTGGAGTGTGTGAGAAGCGGCGTCACGAGGCCACGGATTGGGGAAGGAAAGAGACAAGGGGCGGCGTGGGATGGGGGGTCGATGCTGTCTCGAAACCAACCAAGCTGTCTCTCTCTTGACGGGCTCGGGCTGTAAAGTTGGCAAAAGCTTCCTACGGCTGACAGCGAGCAGGGGAAGGGGAAGGGTGCCTGCCACCTTAAAGTGAGCGGGTGGTGTGAAGGAGGTAGAGCCAAGGCAAAGTACTGTCAGGTAGGTGCAGCAAGGTGCGCAAGTACGTTTTCAGCATCCAGGTCTCGTTTCGTTGGTTTGTCTGAACTTTCCGGCAATGTCGGAGTGATGTGCAAGCGGCGCAATCTGCTATTATCTTCTTACGAGAAGTGAGGGGATTTTGCCCCGAGATGAACAAGATTTCGAAGGGGGACGATTCAATTCCAAGTTCTGGTCTCCTTCTCCAGCGATATCCGGATGACGCTATCGCGCGTTGCTTTTCAGTGGTCTCCCCCACGCTGGGATCCATCTCGCCTCGCTGCAGGGCATCCGTACGGGTGGAAGCCGGTAAGGCGGTGGGCGGCAACGACACTAGCCAACGACGGCTCACACATAGCCCCACCCAAGACCTCGAGAACCAACCAGTCTCAACGCTAAATCTGAACCGTGGGCCCAAGCTTCCCTGTGCAACTCCCCCAAACGGCATCAGTGGCAACTTCTTCCCCCCAAGACATTGACTGACTGACAGCTTCACGACTCGAACTCGTCCTTACCTTAGTTTTTCACTGTTCAAGTTCAGAAACTAATTTGTTCATGCCAACTGGCTATCTATATTAGGTTAACACTGTCCGCCAACTCCAACTTCAGGGACGAGGCTCCTGAGATGAACACGTACTCCGACACTCCGTCTAGTCTTTTCCTGCGGCATGGCCAAACTGCGGTGTGCGTTCGCAGCATGCTTTCTTTTCCCATTGTTCTCCCACCGTGTCTTGTTGGGTGCAGACTGAATGCCACCTCAAGGCAATTTGATTTGTGACCCTCCACTGAGATGTCGCTGTGCCTGCCAAGACTCGACCACACCTCGGCGACTCGCAAAGGCAGCATCGGTCACACCACGTCCTGTACGACCCGACCTGCCGACTACGGACCTCTACTCCGCAGGAGGAGGAGGAGGCGGCCAATGCCAGCCCGCACGTATGAGTAGAACAACGACAACGCCAGCCACCAATTCGGACACTGCCCGTCTCATCCCACTCCGCTCCGCCTCCTACTCTGATTCCTACGGAAATGAAGAATAGATGCGTCGTCTCGCAGGGAGACGCTTCAAAGCCATCGGACGTTAAGAAAAAGTGTATGTGCGTGGTCAAGTATGGTATTGAAACATATTTCAGCGATATCTTTCTATCCCAACTAGTTGCATCAGTCGTTACATCCCATAACGCCGGCCTATGCTTGAGCCCCCTGAACTTCCCTAGAATAACCCACGAATTACCTCCGGCAGATTTCATTGTTAAAACGTCGTCTCTCTCAGCCGTCCAATCTTGCCAATCTCGTACTCTATCCACCGGCCAACGCGTGTCCGGCCGGGAACCAAGATACTGCCGGGATTCATTACGTGGCAACCTTCGTACGTGACGCAGAAAGGAGGTGCTGTTGTGTCGACCAAAACCATGGATGTTGGTAGCGGGTAGATGTGCAGTGCTGTAGCGTAGTCCCAGTGCACAGGGCGGATAGCCTGGCGGAATGGTGCGAGGTATCCCTGATCCAACACTGTCTTGACAAGCTTCCGCGCCGTATGGATATCCTGTGAAAGGCTCGATGCGACTTCCTTGGCGGCAGGCTTCTCACTCGGTATGTCTACATCCATAGCGCCATCTCCCTCTTCCACGGGGTCGCTGCCCGCCATGACAACATCATCCGCTGCCGCATTCTCTTCGTCTCCCTCTTCTCCCTCCTTCTGTCTAGACGTCTTGAGGCGAACGGCTGTGCGGCGGAAACGGGCTGAAATATCGTCGCGGAAGACGACAATCTCATGGTTCGGACCAAAAACCGTCAGACGGCTAGGGTTGGACGTCCAGATAGCCTCCCCATCCCCCTTGGCGCCAAGTTCCGCGTTCGCAGCGGCGAATGCACGACGGATGCGGGAGGTGAAGACGTCCGGCGCGGCTTTCCGAGGCAACGGGGTCGCAGCGCCAGCAGTGAAGGAGGAAACCCAGCCGTCATTATCCCCTGGCACGAAGACAAAGGTTGATGACTGAAGAAGAGTGGGATAGTCCGAGAGCGTCGATGCTAGGGCGTCGAAATATTCCTTGTATTCGATGCTGCCGCCGCTACCACCCCTGGCGAGAACGGCGTGCTGCGTGAAGTTACCGGTGACGATGAAAGTCATTGGGCTCGAGCCTTCAGGTTCAGCCGCGTATAGGGCTAGAATCTTGCGCATCGCTTGCAGAGTTCGCGGCTGATCGAGGTTCATCTCGCCAAGAATGACCATCCTGCCACGACCAGGCACCTCTTCGGCGGAGTGTCGGGGAAGCAGACCCTGTTCGAGTTTTCGCATGCGTGCCCCGACCGCTCGTTCACTGCCAACGCCGAGGAAGTCAATCCAGCCGAATCCGCCTCCTATGGTGTGGTCTTGTCCGCCGTCGGGTCCGCTGACGCCAAGTGTCGCTTTTCTTTTCTCACACGGCGGCTGTCCGATGAAGAAACCTTGAAATCTGCCTAGGGTACCACCAACACCACTGCTCCCGCTCAAGCCTTTGCCAACTGACTCTTCTTCCTCTTCGTAGACGCCGTCCACCAGTACAATCATGCCCGGGGTAAACCAGGCCGAATCTTCAGGGATCGCAACAGCTTGCGATAGGTCTAGGGCGATGGTAGCTGTTAAATCACTGATGGCAAGTCCTCCTGCTGGTAGAACGTTCAGCATGCCGAGAAGCATGTGATGGCTGCCATGCCGGCCCAGCATGTTTGCGATCGGGGTGATTCTGTGGTTCTGTTGGTTCGACAACGAGCGTTTGAGCGATGGCGCTCTTGCGCTAGCCACGGCCGATGTCTGGAAGGACTCATTCCGTAGTAATCTTTGGTGGATGACATTATATCTGTTTCGAAATAGGGCGGTCTTGTGCGACGCCGATGGTAGTAAAGACGGCTTCGAAGTCTCCCTGCAAATGTGGTCAGAAAGCTAGCTGGAGCCAACGCAGAAGGGCGCTCACCTTTCAAAATGCTTCTTGGCCACGTTGTAAGAGAACCTGGGTTGCTCGTAGGCGTCGATAACCTTGAGCCATTTCCTGGCATCTTTCACGTTGTCGTCCTCCTCCTCTTCCTCGACACCAAGATTTGATATGCCAAGGCTTTGTTGGCTGTCCTCCCGTACCAAAGCAGATTGCGCCGGCCGGATACCCAATCTCGTGCTTGAAAAGTCCGCATCCTGACCAGGCTCAAGCAGAAGACTATTCTGCCGGCTCAACCCCCTTGCACCAGTGACAATCTTGCCCCCGCTCATGTTGCCCTCCAGGGTCTTTAAGATGTCCTTGAGTTCCGAACTCGCTCCATCAACAATAACGCCGCCATTTCGATTCTTCCAAGACTTGGCCACCTCCTCAAGAACCTTCTCGGCCAATCCTTCTTCACGCCACCCTGAACCGCAATGTCGGCCTACAAATGTTGCGAGTTCTTGAAGAGCCGTCGATGTGAGAGTTAAGCTGTGCTTTTTCGTAAACGTTCGGAAGGCGAGGGGTCTGAGAGTGGCCGGCGGCAAAATGATGGGAAGGATGGCATGCTTCGTTGGCGCGGATACCTTGAAGGGCTTGAGCGGATGTACTGGAGTGCCGAATGCGGGAGAGGACGAGGGTATCGCGGAGGACGAAGGAGGGGCAGGTGTCTTGGTGTTGAAGATGTTGGCCATAGGCACCTGCTTCCGCTTTGGAGAGATCGACGGTGGAGGATCCATTTTCTGTGAGATTGAGTTCGGGGATTATCGAAAGAGAAGGCGCTAATTGCGTTATCGAGATGCGACTTCGCAAATGGATCGCAGAGATGGATGTTCGTCACTCGTCGTGGACTGGGAATGTTTAATTGAGACGCGTCTCATACCGCGTTTTCGAAAGTCGAGCGCGTGCACGTAGTGTCCCGCAACCGCGCTAGGGGTCCATGCGCCACACTCTCCCAAATTGTGTCCACGGGTGGATGCTCGACGGCTGTGCACTCCCTGTGGCTACAGCTCCCCCTACGGACTCCAACATGCCGTCATCATTGGGGTTTACCTCGACGAAAAAGCTTCAAAAGTAAGGCGAAGTGCATTCAACAGTCGCTAGCTCTGCACCACAACTGCTCAAAATGTTGGCTCCAGCAGCCCGCTTCCTCCCAAGATACAAGAATTCCTTCTTGCGCTCTGTTTCTAGTTTGGCATCAAACCAATCTATTGTGAGTAAATCTTTCTTCTTGTCGCCGCAATTCTTACAGTTGTAAGTTGACCGAGCGCTGTAGAAAGTGTTCCCTGCCGATGCGTCGCGAGCTTCCTTTCTTCTGTCCTTCCTCGAAGATGAGCCGCCCAATCAGAGAATAGCCATTGGCTTTTCTACGAGGGATCCTCCCACACCGCAGTCATTCATCGAGAACGGAACGTTTACCAAGATCCTCTACGAGGTCCTCGCTGAGCATGCGCACAAAGACAAGGACCTGCTCGCACAGGCAGCTGCATTTGCCGGCCCTGGCGGAGCCAACCTGGGATCCGGAGGCGCATTCTTTGCGCAAAAGAGCAAAAGAGGCTCGCGCAAGGTCGGCGGCGGTGGTGGCGCCGGAGGAAGCGGTGCCGGGGGCGCGAGCGGCCAGGGCGGCGCCGGAGGAGGAGGACACGGCGGTTACGTCCACCTGAGCGACTCGAGAAACCCTCCAGATTTTGGCCGAATTGCCTGGCCCGAAGACATCTTGGGCAGCGTTGAAGTTGATCAGAGCGGAAACATCATTGGCAACCTCGAACCTAGCGGCACCTATCGGATCATCACCAATGAGGGAATGTGAGTTGCCTGTCCTGTCAAGAAAAGTTAAGATGAACTAATCTGACAATCTGCAGGCTCGGACTCAGTCCTTACCTCACAGACAAGCTGAAAGAGAGGCTCCGACAAGAGGACGAGAAGGACAAGGCACGATAGCCTTGACAGACCAAAATTGACCGCTGTGCAAGCGCCCAGTGGTCGACTTCGACTTGTACAGTACTGTACGGATAACTCGACGTGTAATCTTAGCTACCTCGCACCTTTCATGACTGGCAACCCAGGACAGGGTGTTTGATTCACAGCAGCTTGCGCAAGACGGTCTCATCCTTTTCGCCGGATTCTGCTATTCTCGGGATCCGTTGCGACCTTGGACGAAGGGTTTGGGTAGTAGGTAGCTCCGCGGGTTCTGAGCATCCACCCACCTCCACTTGGCTTGGTTTTGGAGCAAGGAACAAGCACCCGGAGGGGGATCGTGAGTTATCCTCTTAACCTCGGAACTGGAGTCGCTGCAGATTCTTCTGTCCTGCAGACTGAGTTCGCCCCCCCCCCCCCCACACAACCCCGTATTCAACTCCCGCTGTACGTGGACGAAAGGAGTCCAAATGGAAGCGAACGTATGCATGCTCTCCAGACCGCCGGTTGAGTTTTCTCGGTTGGGACACACTTGCAGATGTAATCCTGACACTATGTGCTCTCGCGACAATGCTTGATTTACAAGTCGAGTAATGAGCAATGTGATGGCATTTGGCGATATCGGGACACAGGGAACTACGCTCCTTGAGCTATTTTGGGGAATTTAGCCGGCGCGGAGAGGCTGCAGTGCCTTGTACGAAGTTGCAGGCCTGTCATCGAGATGACTTGCAGACCACAACGATCATTAGGCTGTTTCCCCTTGAGTCAAGGAAAACTGGGGGTTTCGGGTAGCCAAGAGCGGTGGTGTATTGAAGGGTACCAATGGAGAGTTCATGCCAGACAGGAAACGATACAGATTGACCAAGACCTCTCTTCAGCTACGGTACCAGCTATGATTAGCAATGGTGTTATCGTTCTACACAGGAAATATAGCAGCGCAGACACGGGAAAATCAGGCGGTCTCTTGGCAGAGCTGTCATCTGATCGACGCTGGCCGTTGACGACTGTTCTCACATGCAAGGCAACCTTTAAGCAACCATGAGACGGTTCAGAGCATTCAGGCGCGTCAGCTCACTCAGCTTCCATTATGACCAGTCACTTCTCAACCGTATCCTCACCACCGTCGGGGGAAATTTCGAGGGGGCAGGATGTGACAGGCGACGGCATTCTTCGAGCTCAACCATTTTGATTGAATGTGCCTTCCCAGCGGCCATGGCGAGCCCAACATGCGTGATGGAATCGGGCCATGATTCGGACAGAGCTGCAGCTTCCAGGACAACTGACTGGGTGATGGTGGCCCAATGGTATGGTGGCTGATTCGCGCCGATTCCACGAAGAATGGTCCCACCAATTACAGCGGTCCCCGATCGCTGTAAACAATATCGCTGTCCACTAAGAGATGCCGGATGCCCTGTAGGCAGTGGGAAGCTGCCCCTCCATTTCCCCCCCAAAGGCAGCCCGAAAAGGTAGCGAAAATGCACAGACCGGCTCATCTCCCCACCACAGCGGGCGGGCAGCCTGTCTGTGAGGTGCTTCTGAGGTGCTCCCGAGGTGCCTGGACTGCCCAAACGTGCCCGCTGGCGAGGAGAAAAAAAGGTCTGCCGCGAACCAGGGAGCTTCTTGGCAGCCCTCCACCCTTCGATGTTCCCCTCCACAATCCAACTTCGTCATGCCCACTTGTGTGGTCCAAGTCCAAGGCTTGCTCCGGCCACAGCCCATTTAAACAAAAACGACCTGAGCCCCCCCTCCCCGACCGACAACATGGCTTCCGGCTTCGACGAGGAGGAGCTCCATATCAGCCTCTCGCCATCCCAGATCCGTCGACGCTCCCAGCAGCACGGTGCCGCCGCTGGTGCTGCCGCCGCCGCCGCCGGAGCTCACGACCACCTTCAACCACCCGACGCCGTCAACATGGCTCCTCCGCCCGATACAACCGCCCCGCTACGGGACAAGATCAAGACGGAGCAGCGTATCGGCGCCTATAAGATTATCAAGACACTCGGCGAGGGCTCCTTCGGAAAGGTGAAGCTGGCCATTCACAATGGCACCGGCCAACAGGTCGCGCTCAAGATCATCGCCAGAAAGAAGCTCATCAGCAGAGACATGGCTGGTCGCGTCGAGCGCGAGATCGAATATCTGCAGCTCTTGCGACACCCTCATATTATCAAGTTGTACGTCATATGCAAACGAACTGCTCTTATCGCCGAAACCTCTGGCTGACCCTCGCCGCCTCAGATATACTGTGATCAAGACACCAAATGAGATCATCATGGTCCTCGAATACGCCGGCGGCGAGCTCTTCGACTACATCGTACAGAATGGGCGCATGAAGGAACCCGAGGCTCGCCGATTCTTCCAACAGATGCTCTGCGCCGTCGAGTACTGCCATCGCCACAAAATCGTTCACCGAGACTTGAAACCTGAGAACCTATTGCTGGATGACAACCTGAATGTCAAGATTGCCGACTTTGGTCTGAGTAACATCATGACGGACGGAAACTTTCTCAAGACAAGTTGCGGAAGTCCCAACTACGCCGCTCCAGAAGTGATTGGCGGGAAGCTTTACGCTGGCCCCGAGGTAGATGTGTGGAGTTGTGGCGTGATTCTCTATGTCTTGCTGGTGGGCAGGTTGCCGTTCGACGACGAGCACATCCCCAGCTTGTTTGCCAAGATCGCCCGCGGTACCTACAGCATTCCTCAGTGGATGAACGCTGGCGCCGCGACCTTGATCAAGAAGATGCTAGTCGTAAACCCCGTGCAACGTGCTACCATCGAGGACATCCGACAGGACCCATGGTTCATGACCGACTTGCCGCCATACCTTGCACCCCCTGTTGAGGAGTTCTACAACACGGGCGTGGATCCCAACAAGGCCATCCAGAAGAGCGACATCGCCCCTAACGCCCCTCCCAAAGTCCAAGAGAAGCTTCACAATGAGGTCACGGAGAAGATCAGCAAGACTATGGGTTACGGAAAGAAGGATGTCGAGGAGGCCCTGCAAGCCGCGGAGCCCTCGGCTATCAAGGACGCCTACATGATCGTTCGTGAGAATAAGCTCATGCAGGTGAATGGTAAGCAGTCCCGACCCCAAGGGCCTAGCACAAGTTCTGACCTATCCCCTCTTACAGAGGCTATGTCATCACTTTCCATCGATCAGGATTCAAATAGCCCGCTTCCAAGCGCATCGTCAGCGAGGTCTGGCGCATCTGGCGTCAGCGTTCAGCGGCCTTATATCAGCAAGATCGGTATCCTACCCAGCAGTTTGCCAACCTATCATAAGGAGTACATAGAGCGTGCAAAGGCAGGCATCGTGGACCACCCGACTCCTACGATTGTGGTCGACGAGCCATCCGCGTCTCGTACAGACGCCGAGAGGGAAGAGACCGCACGCCACCTGAAGCCTCATTCTCGAAGCCAAGTCCGGCTCGACGACTCCAAGACACGGCCACAGAGTATGACACCGGTGACGACAACTAAGAAGACAAAACCGGTCCGGTGGCAGTTTGGCATTCGATCTCGCAACGCCCCGTGGGAGGCCTTGCTCTGTATCCACAAAGCGCTTAACAAGCTGGGGGCTACCTACGTCCCAGACGAGGACTACGAAAAGATGCATGGCTCGGAGGCAGACCAGCCCAGCAACGACGGCAGCTTTGTTGACGACTATGCATCCCAGGGGGGCAACGACTCAACGGCAAGCATCGACCCTCTCAAGAGGTACAAGCTTCCAGCCGACCCATGGCATATCAACGTTCGATGGGAAACACAGAGTAAGTTTCTAGTGCTCATGACCTAGTAGTATGTTATTAAGTCTCCATAGCATTGCACAAGACATCGACGACACCTACCGAGGGATCCAAGACTCCAGACAGCTACCACGTCGTTGGAGATGACAACGTCAAGCGGGACTTTGTGGCGTTGCACCTGGACATTCAGATTTACGAGATGGAACACGGGGTCTACCTCGTGGACTTCAAGTGCTCCGGGTACGAGACAGCTGATAGGAGACTGCTCGAGGAGAAGGACGTCACAAGCCCCTTCCCGTTCCTGGACATGGCGGCCAGGTTGATTATGCAATTAGCCGAGGCGGACTGATGAAATCTCCTTGGCGTTCCGTTATTCATCTAGGCGTCTCTTTCATCTCCGTCTTTGACGAACGGGGAGCTTTGCAAATATTTCGAAAACGGTCGGCTCTGCCATGGACATGGGAAGGCAAGTTGATCGATCAGCCACGTCACAGCGTCAGGTTATGCGAACATGGGAGTTTGGGTGCGTTGGAGATGGAAATGGGTGTGGGGGTTCTTGGGTACATCCAGCGGGAGGGCGTGGATTTGCGGATGCCGGCTTGGCCAAAGGCGACGATGGGCTACATCGTATGCGTCCCGACTGCTGGGTCCAGATCTACATGACAGCGGGTTGGACTCGAAACAAGGGGTACGGTATACTAGACACATTTTCATCGGCATATCTAGTGCGGTAGCGGCAACTCAGCAAGCATTGTCAAAGTTGAACACGGCGCGACTCCGGCGACATTGAACCATGCTCTTCGGAGACCTGCAAGCTCCCGAGTCCCCCTCGACCTCCGGCGATCACGGCACAGCAGAGCCTCACACAATCTCAAAGAGTCCGGAATGGCCAAACCATAAATTCTGGGTCCCGGCGTGCAAAGGCGGCGAGATGTTTGTCCCGAAGTGGAAGCCATCTCCGTGGTGTGAGTTATAGGAAACAACACACACTATACTCGTACACCTAATATCGCATACCTCGACCATTGTTTCGTTCAACCCCTCGGGCGTGGCGATGCAGAGCCTCATGGAAACCAGCGCCAAGAAAAGAACAAAGTCTAATGTTTGGGGAGCTCGAGAGCTCGAGCTTTTCGAGCGGAGACGAGGGTGATAAGAACAATGACAGAAAATCGATCGAGACGGGTCGAGACCTCTCTCATAGCTCGAAGCAGAAGCCAGCTAGCTCCGTTGGTGCGGTGAGACGTGCAAAGTCAAAATCGCAGAGATACAGGGAGACAGGCAGCGGCATTGGACCCTGAATGAGGTTGGTGTCAGTTTCAACGAACGATGACAGTCATCAAAGCCGCGGGGGGTCCATCCACGGCTAAGCGTTTACTCGCCCTTGGACGACTGACGACTGACCGGTCGACCCCGCCACGGGCTCGGATCTTGGGACGTCTCGAACCACATCAGACGATACACTCGAGGGCTCGGGACGGGTCTACTCCAGACGAGATAACTTCCAGGGGGGGAGCTGTGATTACGTACGTCTCCCGTGCCGAGAACAGATTGCGCGGGAGAGGGAAGGGGGGCCCGCGGTATTCGGCGCGAGCCCATCCAGTGGGGACAGTTTTTTTTTGGTTTTCGGCACGGACGAAAGTCTCCGGGACACCCGGCTCTCGCCCTCCGCCGGCCGTGTGTCCTCAGCTTTCTGCGAATGCCGTCTGGCCCCTTCTCGGAGTCCCCTTTTTTCTTTGACATCTGCCGAACTCAAAAAAGGACCTCTATACGCGGGATGTGGGCGCTTGAACTGAGCCACGACGCGGGTCTGGGGAAACTTTTCAACCTCTGTCCGACGTGTACGTGTACGGTGTTCTGTCCACCTGGTCAGGGCGGGAACGTCTTAGTGATGCTGACAAAAAACTCACGATACACGCAGCCACGTCTTGCGCCGCGTACCGCGATCTCAGGCCCCGTCCACTCGTATAGCCCAATCGAGCAATTCTACCATCATCAGACCACAGGGGTTGCCGCGTATGGAACACAGCTCTACACCTAAAATCTCGACCACCCCAAGATTCTTGAGATGCTCTAAATATGGCGAAAGAGGGATGGGCCTTGGACGGGAGGAAAAGAAAAAAACACCAGATGCATGTCACCGAAGATCAGAACAGGGCCCAAGGGACTACCGATAACCCGACGAAACGTACTCTGCACGTCTTCGCCTTCTTGGCTCCCTCCTCACCATAATATCCCGCGGCCTTTAAACGCATGTACTTTGTAACCTTCGCTCGCGCCTTTACGCTGGTTTTCTTCGACACCTGCAGGTTTGAGCCTTCCAAACCTTCTTTTTTCTTATTGCACGTTGGATAGGGTTCGGGTTCATCCCACACCATTCACGCCTCGAAACGCAACCTGAAGGGGGGAAAGATGGAAATAAGGGGGGTGGTTGACGACGATTTGGACCATGGCGGTGGCGAAAAGAAAGTTGACACTTTCGAGACTTACCGGCAGGAATCGCAATCTCCCTGTTATCCCGCCTCCTCCTCTCAAGTCTTTGGGTCACCCATTGTTGCCTTTGCCCTTGCATCTGTCTTGTCTGATTATCCATCTCTGACTACAAGGAGAGAGAGAGAATTATAGTTCAGTTCCCAGGCCGCGCTGAGTCCCTAGAAGGATTGCCCACGCCCCTCCTCTCCAAATTTCAGAGTTTCCCCCTGCCATCATCCGTCACCCAGTCCATTACCATAACCCCAGACCGCATTGCTTGATAATCGGAATATACTCCGACGAACATCACTAAATCCAAACCCAAGCTTCATTCCTAAGAGATGACAAAACTAGTGAGCGGTCATAGAACTAACTACTACCTGCTAGTACTACACGCCCCCCACGATAGTCCGGTCTGGTTTCGAGCAAGGCTAGCAAACCTCGCTTGTAGCCCTCTCTCTTTCTCTTCTCAAATGTACGCCCTCTCTACCTTCTTGGCTTGTACTATCGACTGTAGACTCTAGCGGTGCAGAAAGCACGGGACGACAAATCCCACGCCCATTGTCCCCTCACACTCCCTCTCGTACACCCCCATCCCCTCATTTCTCCAAATTCTCCAAGTTTTAGAAAGGACCTTGCATTTGCTGCCTTGCCTGCCGAGGGAAGTTTAAGACTAATGTACCTACATTCAGCCGTAGCACGGTTGGGGTGGGAGTGTGGGGTGTGGCGCGGGCAGGCGATGGAAAAATCCAAACCACCACCGCAGCAAACAACAACAACAACAACCCCAACTTCATGACTCCAACGACACCACGGCCCCAAGAAGGAAGAAAAAGGTTTTTTTTTCATTCCTGTAGAAAAGCAAACTTCGATAATTTAGAGTTTTGCCCATTTACAGCAGACAATACTAGCCAGACGGCCGCCTGATATCTCCCCCCTATCCTCACCGTCGTCAGCGTCATACCAAACCGTCCCAGCCTTATTTCTCGTCTTGCGCAAATTCTCTTCTCTTTCTCTCTCTCGCTCTCTCTTGCACGGCTCGCCAGAGCGGAAAGTCTGTCTCTCCCTATCTTCCGGGTCCCTGTAAAGTTTGTTGGCACAGGCAAAAGTCATTCCTTCCTTCAGCCTTTGTCATATATCATATGTCTCATTTTCTTGAGACCAACATACCAAAGAGACACGGGCCGAGGCAGAACACCCCCTTTTTCCTTTTTCAAATCAATAAAGCTTAAAAACCGTCTCTCTGGCCATGGGAGCGGGAAAGGCGAAAAGGACCAAAAGACTTTGAAGGGGAACAAGAAGCTATGACGCATGCCGCCCGGACGGGATGAACATGTCATCGGCATATGTCATGCATCACGACGCCCGCTCTGCCTTGCCAAACCCGCCATCTACCATGCCAATTTTACCCCATTTCCCCAGAGTCGACATAAATGTCCGTACTTGATGTACTTTGCCCTGATTATGGATAGCCAACAACGGTGTTGAACAGCAGTACCATGCATTTAATTAATCCCACTCGTCAAAAAGCGGCTGACGTTGTACCGCATGTGAAGTTCTTCCTCATCTGGGCCTATACCGCGAAACATTAGACAACCACACCGCCCAGCACCGCAGCCGCCCGGGGCAACATGAACTCTAATATCATCATTTCTGACCGCAAGTCATTTGGCAGGGTGAGTGACACGCGTCTATAGCTGGACCGAGATATTGGAGGGCGTATACCGTCGGGCACACTCCGAAAGGGGGGGCAGGAAGATGTGGCTTGGTCGCACTGGCTGAAGCTGGTCTCGGACTCTGTCGTTGGTGTGGTGCTGTGTGGAAAGATGCAATTCATCCCGCTAGGCGAGAGAGCAGCAGCAGCAGCAGCGTCAGAGCCTACCACGTCTCGAAACTAGACGCCACGCTTGTTGATGTATCTACTCCTTTTCGTCAATAAGGTTTTGGCCCGCCTCAAGTCTAAGCCACCCAAAGCCAAAAAAACGACGCTCTCTCGCTCTCACCCCTCCAAAGAACCCGTCTCATGGGTGGGGTTTGTCAGTCTTGACCAAGAGGTGAACCACCGTCACACCATGGCCCGTCCGTCCTCTAATCTGTTGCTTTTTGTGCCCTGCGTTGCGTAATGCAACGCAATAGCCATGCATCTTTGTTCTTTTTTCTCTTCTCCTCCAACTTTCTCTTGCAGTAGCGTCTTGGGGAGCCGCTATAGCCGTTCTCGGTCCCGACGACGCCAGAGAGAGAGAGAGAGAGAGAGAGAGAGAGAGAGAGAGAGAGAGAGAGATAGACAGAGGGACAGAGTCTGGACAACATGAGGCAATCTCTTTTCCCAACGGCTGAATGGCATCGCACCCGCATCGCATAGGCGGATCGCTGCTAGCTTACCTGCAGAGTTGACACCTAGATATGGTCACGCCCCTCTCTCTCCCCCCTGGTCTCTGCAGTTCCCAACCGACGACCTCTTGTGGCTTGACCGCTTCTGTTCCTCTCTCACTGCAACTTGGAGAAAAGGGCAAAACAAAAGATCTGACCCTGACACCAACACCAACAAAACCAGTCGTTACACTTCGCGCCGCTGTGGTTCAGCGGGCGCGTGCTTGCGGAGTTACCATACCGCGCGACAGTATTTCCGCGCGCCGCGCGATTGATGTTGCGTATGGGGGGGGGGGGGGGGGGGGGCTTAAAACTCGAGGACGAAGCGGGAGAGAGAGATGTCGAAAAGTGACCTACCCTACGGTATATTGCCCGCCTGTCTCCGTCTCTTGTCACTCTTCACACATCATCAAGCTATGGAAGCTGTGGCGCTTGCTTGCAACGGGCACGCGAACGCAGCACCAAAAAAGGGGGGAAGGCAGAGGAGAAGGAAAAAGGCACATGGTCGGCGAGCCGGCCTACCCCAGCCTGCAAAACCCGCCCCGGGCTCTTCAAGTCCGTCTCGGAAAGAAACCTTCTAGAAAACCATGCACACAGACAACCGTGGAAAGGCGGACATCGTGAGAAGTGCGGCAAGACACAGAGACAGAGAGGGTGGGCGGCCCTGCCAGGCCCGGCGCTTGCATGTCCCGGTGCGTGTACGGATACCCACCCCAACGACGGGACCACCGACGCCGCCACCGAGGAAGGAACAAACACGTCCAACGGCATCAACGACAACACCACCCTTCGCTTATTACCTTTGGCCTTGCCTTACCCATCGCCCTGTAGCCCTGCCCGCCTCGCCTCATCCGCTTGCTGACTTGCTGGCGGCCTACCCTGTCCCCCTTCCTTCACCTTACCGGGCCTGCATCCCGCACCATGTGCATGTATCTGGTGTGTGTCTACCTCGTGTGCTTCTCGCTGCCCATCTGCGTGTCTGGCAGGTCGGTAGGTAGGGTGTACATGTGTAGAAGGCCGCCATGTACTGCGTGATGATCTTCCCTTTCCTCCCCCTCCCCCCTCCCCGCCCCCTGGTCCTCCACATCTCATCGAATAGAACCCCCCGGCTTTTCCAACGAACATACATATCCCATTCTTGCTTACCTCCTTGACTCCGCAGAGCTCCGCGCTTCGCGTTTCCCGTTTGCCGGTGTGCGTGTGCGTGTGGTGTGCGTGCCGTGCATATATCTCCCAGGCCTGCATCTGCACCACCCACGGCGGCTCTAAACCTTCTTTCCACGCCCCCTGGGAAGCGTTGCCTGCTGCGACCCCCGATGGCCCTGGTGAACTTCCAACAGCGCGGCAGCAGGGGGGCGCGGGAGAGGATCGAGGGATTGGGGGATGGGGCAGCACCGCACCGCAGCGCACCGCATCAGCAACGCAGCACCAGCACCAACAGCAGGAGCGGATTGAGAGGATCACCAAACCCGCCTAGCCCTCCAATGATTATCCCCGGTTCGCCTGAACTTCTGCCAGATTCGGCAGACTGGGCACGCGGGTCATTTTGTGCGCCCCATTCATCCATCCTCCCTCTCCCTATCCAGCCCTTCCCACCCCCGCGAAGCAGGAACGAGATACGATGCGCAGTACGCGATGCGAAAAGTCCGAGGGGATCGGTTCCTATGCTGCTGCTGCTGCTGCTGCAGGCTGCACTTACTCGCGGCGTACCAAGTGAAGAGAAAGCTTGGCCTTCTTGGTATACCCGTATTTCGTACCTTTGATATAGTGTTCGTAATAATACAACACATACAAAGAAAACCGGAAAAGGGGGTGGTTTGGGATGGCGCCGCCAAGACGAGCTGGTGAGCGGGAAACGCCCCTCCCCCAGTATCATGAACGAACGACACATAGTTTGTAAAAGAAAACATGGAACACGGCATGGGCAGGACGCGAGTTGGGAGTAGAAAGCCTGGCCAGGTATCCGTAGGCGCCAGAGACTTTCTTTCCTCCAACAAGTATCTTGAACGTTGCAGGAACAAGGGGCGGCCGCTCCGTACGCCGTACTTACCATAGTGCCTGGGTCACTCCGTACAGTAGCATGGTTCGTTGGCTGGGGAGGGGGGAGGAGAGGAACCTAAGGGATCGATCGTCGGTGTGTTCCCACGTCCTCGATGACGAGCAGAAAGAGGGATGACAAAATAGCACGCGCAAAGCTTATCTGCGACGGGTTGGACATCTGACGACGGCAAGGTTTGGTGTGAGAAGCAGGAAGGAGCTGTCCATTGGACCAGGGCTACTGCATAAATCGCCCCCCCCCCCCCCCCCCCAGCATGGATCTTAAGGTTTTGCTTGCTGTGCACCAGTGCTACGCAGTACCAACGCAAGTACCATTTTTTATATGGTACGGATACCGATGCGTGCGATGAGTGTACTTGACGATCGACGTGTGAGTGGGTGCTCTTTGGGTAGGTTTGCCCCTATTTTTACAAAGTGCGATGGAGAAAGGACGGGCGGGAAGGGAAGGGAAGGGAGGGCACGCACGGAGGAAAGGGAAAGGGAAGCGGAAGGAGAGAATCTCCCCCCTTCTGCTCGTTGCCTTGTCGCTCCCGCGTGCCATGCCACATTCCCGTCCCTTCAACACGTCCATCTGTCGCGCGTTGTCTGTATGCTGGAGGGCTGTTTGGTGTAGTGCCCAGACTGCCGGGCTTCATGTGATGTATGAGGCTTGAACTTGAGGCAGTCGCACATTGGGCATGCCATCAAGCTCCCCTCCCCCCCCCCTTTTCCCCAGAGTTGTCGTTGCTGAGGTCGAGGCCGGTGCGCCGCTAGTCGCCCTGGCTGCTGGGAAGCGCCGCGGATTGCTGCCCACAGGGACAATGCAGTTGTTGTTGGTGGTGGTGCCTTGTGCCTTGTGCCTTGGCTGGATTTCACCACCACGGGACGACCGTCAGAGGAAAGGGATGATGGGATGGTGGATGGCGGACGGGTTGGTTTGGTGGCAGGTGGAGCAGAGCGTCCGGGAAGGGAAGGTAAGGGCTGCTCTTCCCATCAAAAGGATGGGATTTGTGATTTGCCGTGGTGGAAATAGAGTTTGGCACTGCATGCCGCACCCTCAAGCATGTGCGTGGAGGCGCCGCACAGGGCCACTTGGGATCGACCGTACGAGAAGGGGACAAATGTCGTGCCATGGCTGCCAGCTGAGCTGTGCTTCGCTGATATACGCCATGGATTCCAACCAACCAAACACACAAAGAGACGCTGCTCGTTTCGCCGTGTCCCCATTGGTCCACAGCTCCGGTCTTGTGTGCCCTTCTCTCTCTCTCTCCTGTGTGTGTGTCTCTCTCTCTCTCCCGTCTCTGTCTCTCTCGGGCCAAGTCGCAGCAGGACGGAACTGGTGTGATTGATGAGCGGTAGATCGCTCCCGGCAGAGAAAGGACAGGTGAGGTTTGGCAGGCGCGCCGTAAAGCTTAAAATTCCGAGGAATTTGCATGGTAGGCTGTGCTAACCTAATTCCTCCCTGCTCCCGACATCCGTCATCTCTCTCTCTCTCTCAGTCTCTGGCTCTCTCTGGCCCTGACACCACCTGGCACCAGGCCTAGGCTGGTGTCCAATTTTTGATGGGGGCCGTTTGCTTTCTAACCCCGAAAGTTTAAAAAGCAAATCCCGATCTCGACTACCTTGCCAACGGCAGTCCAACGTGAGACACATACACACAACACACGCTCCCACACGCACACTGCGCTGCTCTCTCGCTCGCTTCTCACCTTGGCCATGACAGGCTAAGGGTTTCCTTCTAGCCTAGGACACTACGGGCATTTGGGCCGTCCAGTAGACTTTGCTTCAGAACCTGGAAATTCCAGCTGGTCGGTCCAACTCGGACTCCGCAGACGTCTGTTTGTCCTGTTCTCCGGCTTGTCTTCTCTCCTGGAGCCTCCCGAAACCTCACAACTCCCACCTGCGACAATCTGTGGTCGGTCCGCCCTGGCGATCTTAATTGACTTCCTCTGATAGTAGCACTCTTGGCTGGCTATCGGCAGACTTTTCTTCATCAGACAAGACGGTGTTGTTGGTGGCTCGAACCTGGCGCGAGTATAGCTCGACGTCACGTGCTCCTCCTTCTCGACCGCCACTGAACCGAAGTACCTGCCGGACTGTGCCAGAGGCTGAGCTGCTCTTCATATCTGCCGGCATATTGAATTTGGCGGTGCCGTTGCGGAAGGTTGAGAGCTTCGCTATCCTGTAGTCGCCTGGCTTGCCCTGGCGTTCGGTGCGGTTTGGGTTGTTGTACACCTCAAGCCCGGTTGGGTATACGCCGACGCCTTGGACCTCCAGCTTCAGTTCCTGGAATAGCGTCGCCGAGAGGCTGAGGTCGCCGGCGGCTGTCATGTTTGAGACTTGGTCGACAATCAGCGGGAACGAGTACGTCGACTTGTAAGACCCCTGGCCGCTGAGCTCATCCGTGCCGGTGATTATGAAGTTGTTGAAGCCGTTGCGCCCGAACTCGCTGATGGTCGCCTGGTTGCTGACAGCTTCTGGCTCCACACGGGGTTCATGGTGCCCTTCTTTGAGACGACCTCACCCTTGACCGAGATGGAACGCGTCACCTCGAGGTTAAAGGCGATGGACTCATTTGCGCCGGTCGAGTTTTGTTTCAGCATGCGACCCGTCAGTTTAATGTCCGGCTCGGAAATGTCAACGGTAGGCGGTCGTCCGGTGGTGACGGATCCTTCTTCGTCAAGCCACAAAAAGACCTTGCCCGAGACGACCCAGAAGTTGCCGACGGTCGTGTTCACAGAGGTCTTGTCGCCTTGATCGGCGAGGCCGGCGATCTTTATCTTGAAGGTGTGCTCGTTGCCGTCGCTCAAGACGGGAAGCCAGGGCGAAATGTCAATCTCGTGTTCCCGGAGGTCGAAGGCGTCGAGACCGACCACCGGGCGATGGAAGCTGGGCACGACCCCGCCGGTGAAAATAACGGGGAAGGGCCACTGCACGCCGGCCAGCTTGTCGTCGATGAGGACCTGGACCTCACGCCAGGGGCTTCCGGCTGGGGCCATGCCGACAGTAGCATTGAAAGCCGCGGCATCGCTTTGGAGGACGTTGCTCCACCAGAATTCCTCGGTCCCTTGGCCGTTGGCCGAGACGGAGAAGACTGCTCGATTGGCATTACGCGGAAATTTGACGGTGCTCACGGCTTCACGCTCGGGCACCTGCCAGGCACTGCCCGTGCTGGATGATGCGTTCCGTGACGAGATGGGCACGATGAGATCGGCCGGTGGTGCGTTGCCAGTCACCACGTCGCTCTTGAAAAAGGTTGCTGTTAGAGTGCAATTGAAAGGCCCCGTATATCTGTCGTCTTGGCAGCGTTAGCCGTTTTGGCCCCCACCCCGAGATCTCCGAAACCGACAAGGGAGCAAAACAGCAAGCAGCAGCATACAGACAGAGTAGCGCATGTAGTAGTCAAGTAGTCATACGTTTTGTCGTAGTGAGTGTTATTAGGGAGGGTGTGGTGAACTAATAATAAGCACGTACATCGGGAGTGACACGCACGGGGGGGGGGGACGGGTACGGGGCGCTCGACACTTACCGATGAGGTTGGGGAGGTCGAATATCACCTTCTGCTTGGTTTTCCACATGCTCAGATACGGCGTCATGTCCTTCCAGTAGGTCCAGATAATTCCGGGCGCCAGCCTGGGCTCCGCAGTGGAGGTCCTCCATACCTCCGTGTCGCCGAGATACAGCAAGGCCAACCGGTCCAGTTGACGGCCTGCAGAAGTGGCAGTAAAGTTCACAATGACGCGGTTGAAGTCGCACCCAGGAGGTGTGTAGTCGCCTATCAGACCCAAGTCAAGTCAAGTCAGGATACATATTTCCGCTTTAATCCACCACACACAAACCGCTGCACAATGCCGGCGACTTACCGACGAAGGGCTTGCCAAAGCTGTTCCCAAACGAGTGATCCATCAATTGCACCGTGCAGGCACCCGAGGAGTCTTTCCCTTGTCGTCGCCACGCCGTACCTCTTGGTAGACGGGGCCCTTGGGGCCCAGCACTGGCTGGGCCACCTGGAAGCAGTCCAGCGCCCGCTGGCCCCGTGCAGCCTCGTCTGCTTGAAGCAAAGGGCTCATTGGCGCCGGAGTATCGGCAAGCACTCCCTGCGGCGGCGGACGGGAGCCATCGTCCGTCAATCTCGTCTCCGAGATCAGATTACGTGACGACACGTAGCCCGTATTCAAGGCAAGGACAAAGAAGAGAGACAAGGCAAGCGCCCGAGAGAGCGGCCAAAGGACCATCGTTGGGCTCTGGGGGGGGGGGGGGAGGGAGCGGCGTAAACGCCCCTCGTTCTGCAGCCTCAAGGCCCGTCTGTCTCTGTCTGCCCTATGTCTCGCTTGGGTGTCTAGTGGATGGTGTCAGAACCACGTGACGAAGAAAACCCACGGCCCCTGCGAGGAAGCAAAAAAGTGGTGGGCAGCAAAGGGCGGGCGCACATGGAGCAAAGCCACGGGATCCCAGGCGGTCGGTCAGGAAGGAACGGAGATGAAGGATTCACAACCCGGCTTGCGCCACCAAAGCAAACTTCAAGCAAGCGCCAGTGCAAGCAGCTGGGCGAGGACGCAGAAGGGCAAAGCTAGCCATGGCTGCTTAGACGGCGCCATGCGGCAGCGGAGGGGAGGTGAGGGGCGCGCGGGCAGTCGGTCTGGGTTCACTAAAGAGTAGGACGGAATACAAGACGTGGATCTGCATCTATTGGAAGTATAACGGTTTGAGGCGGCGGCGGCGGCGGCGGCGGCGGGGGGCAAGAGAGCGGGGAGGCGGAAGACCGAACCACAACAAGTCTGGTTCCGGTGTGCCTTACCTGATTATTGGGACAATGATATAGCGCGGTGACCAGGTGTAAAGTCGCGTTCGATCGATTCGATACCTCGACGTGGAGACGGTGAGGGGCCGTTACCTAACCCCGCGCGGCGACCAATGTTGATGCTGCTGCAAGTAATCCGGTGTGCTGGACGACAATACTCGGCCTGAAAGTATCGTCCAAAGGTAAGGCCGGAAGTGCGTGCAGTGGGCGAGTGTGACCAAAAAGAAAAAGGAACAAAAAACAAAAGTGGTGTGTTGTGATTCTGATGGATGCGAGAGAGAGGGCAAGCGGTAACGGGGTCCCTCGGAGCAAGTCAACGTTGTCGTGTTAGCCACCTGAGATGCGGGAGGATGGGCGGGACCGGTTGAAGTAAAGGCAAGAAGATCTCCGCCGTATCCGGAAGAGGAACACTAAAAAAGACGGGCTAGAGAACAGGTGGAATTGGATATTGAGTTATGGTTTGGACGGGCTGTTTCGCGAGTGGGAGGCGGGCTGGGTTAGGAGATGACTCGAATGAGAAAGATTGAAAACAATTTTCTCGCGAGAGGTTGAAGTGGAAGGTGAAAGTCAAATCCAAAAGCCGCGACCCAATTGCAGGCCGCCTCAGGGTGGGTGGTCTTGCCTTTCTGTCCTTCTTCTCTCCTCCTCTCCTCCTCGCCTTGGATTTTCCCCCCGGGTACGGCGCTGCGCTGCGCTCGTATCACGTATCATGTATCAGTGTCAGTATCATGCCCGCCCTGCTCCTTCTCCGAGGAGAGAGAACTGTGTGCGCAGACGGCAAGCAGCAACTCTCAAACAATGTGGTGGCTGCTCTCTGCGGCAGGACGGCACCTCTTACAAGTGTTGCGGTCGCGCACCTGCCATGCCATGCACAGCAAACAAAACACCCAATAACCTTAAACGACCGACCCAGCCAGCCAGAGATCCAAGCTGAGGCCGCCTTTGCCTGGCCTCTCCCACCTCGCCTCATCTTTGCAAGCCGCGAGTGTGTGTAGGAAACACCTCCGGAAGAGCCCATCCCACTTATACCGAACACTCTTAAGATGGTACGCGCGAGAGTCATGATTCAACGCTTCTCCAATGATTTCTGCCATTTAACGTAGTGTGAAGCTACATGCAACCTTCCTCCTGTGACCAAGAAAGCCACTCGAAAACGTCGCGGTGAGATCGCACCATCTACTCACCACTTCGCGCATCGACGTTCACATTTCCGGACTTCAACAACAATGATTCTGTAAATAGCCTTTTGCATTCAACAAATCATCCAAAAAGTTCAAACTAACACACGACTAATCCGTTCACCATGACCCAAAGGCCACGCATTCCGATCCCAAGACCCAAGACATGAAGTGTAATAATAAGTCCGCCCATAATCCTCCTTGGTGACGAGCCGTGGCACAATTTGCTGTGTCACGACAATGTCTTAGCGCTTTCGCGTAGGCGCCTCGAGCGCTCGCCAAGCCACAGGTAGAGGGGTGTGACCCGTACCACTGGTGGCTTGAAGGCTGATCGGTTGCCAACCAGTCCGAAACCAACAGTGTCGACCCCAACGAAGACAAGACACGGCCTGGTTGTCGTCCAAACATGGGAGCCGGTGCCGCTGATAATGCCAGTGCTAGTGCCTGTGCCACGCCAGACGTGCGGTCGAGCATCATCGTGGCACACGCAAAAGTGCAGACTCTCGTCCAACTTGACATGCGCCGCTGCGGCCGTTTGTGTGTCTATGCCCGCAAACTGGTGCAGTTGCAGATGGCTCCATGTCGTATCCCCTAAACCCTCGCAGTGTTCCCAATCCACCGTTGAGACACCCTGTGCTGACGAGTTACCGACCGAATGTATCGACTTGCATGCCGCATACATATGCGACATCTCCAAGCGCCAGCATGCATAGGCGGAACAAGGAGGCTCGTCGAACCATGTTCGTCCAGTGACCGACTGCTGTACGCCGCAGTATTCGGCAGACCGGTGTGCACGTCGCCGGTCCACGTCGTCTATGCTGGGGAGGCTTGCTCGTTGCCTGCCGGAGACTTTTCCCCTCCCTCCTCCCTGCGTCCGCGGGCTGCGCTGTGACGTCCGCCGCGCTGGGCCAGCGGACAGCCATCCATGACATGAGGGAGAGGGAGACACAGACAGTGAGAGAAAGAGAGAGCAAGTATCTCGGACTTGGTCGGGGTAGGGTACGTCTTCCTGTGGTAGGTACTGAGGGGGTTTTCTGGGGGCTCTTTTTGGAGTCTGGAGCTCGGACCCGCGTTCCCCACTTCTTCTGGCTGGCGACGCCCCGGACCAGGGGTTTTTGTCTGATAAGTGGGTGCTGACCGGGTATTATAACGGATATATGCGTCTGGTGGGTATGCAGGTGGGCTGATAAGATTATGGGACGGATAAGGGGACCGAGGCGCGATGGATAGTCGGGTAACGCTGCCAGGCGGGCGGATGGCGGAATGCTGCGATTAACCGGGGGCCTGGAGCTGGAGGAACAAATGCTTGCAGGATGCATGTCGAAGACCGCATTGCGAGCAGCAACACTAAATGCAACTGCACGCTGCGCTTGCCAGGTGGTCAAACCAGGTGTGCAGTTCCAGCCAGTTCCTCTCTTTCCCAGGGGTACGAATGCGAGCGTCTCTGCGGCTGCTGATCCCCCGACTGGTCCATCATCCCCGCCTCGGAACTCGCAGAAATCCTCCGCGGCACCGAGCTTGGCATGACAAGGCTACCAGATCCCGAGTCCCTAGCTGCTGAGGTGAATCCTTGGGTATAGTGGATGTTGGTATATGCGGCACTTTCCGAGATGAGAAGAGGATGGGAGAGGCGACTCTCCGTGGGAACACGAAAAGACATTGCCTCCAGGTGACAGCCTCGCCACCCGTTATTATCCCCAACGCCCCTCCCAAACACCTCGTAGACGCATGCCAAAGTAATTGTGAGACTGTGCGCGCCTGATAACCCGCGCGAGACCGTAGATTCAGAGAGAAACCTGAGCAACTTGCTCAGTGTATCTCCTCCATGTTCGTACTTCACGCGCGGGCGTTGTCCCAGTAGCGCTTGCGAGCGGCCATGGCGATCTTGTTGCCGGTGAAGCGGTGTTGGAAGTAGTTGAAGACGGCGAACTCATCACGGCTCAGGACGTAAGTCTCGGGCTGCGCGGCGACCTTGGCCCAGATCGAGCTGATAGCGCTCTCCAGGATGCTGCTAACAGTCGGGTCTGATGCGCCGTCAGGGCTCTCGCGCGCAATCTCAAGCGCCTGGGCAACGCTGGCCGAATCCTTGATGGAGATTGCCGTGGCAGTGTTGCCGGCGTGGTGCAGGCTGTGACCCATGCTGCTGGCGATGGTGGTGAGGAAGGGCAGGTCGGAGGCCCGGTTCGAGGAAGAAAACGGTCTGAAGGGGAGGTAGAGGGACTGGCTGTGGTGATCTCCCTGGGGTGTGATGGACAGCATTGTAGATTGAGGAGACGGGAGTGATATGTCTGTGTATATATAGAAGGCGAAGATGTAATGTTGATCTTTGGAGAAGGAGGCGAGTGTGACACGGCAGACTCTGGAAAGAAGGCTGGGGGATGAGAGATGATATATAATATGATGGTCTGATCCGATCTGGACTAGGCAGTCGGTGGAGGGGGGGGCAACGACGTTTAATAAGTAGTAGCTGGGTCCAGCGACGAGGTAGATACAGGAGCTAGAATGACGGATGCTGGGAGGCTCCAAAAAGAGGCGCACACAGTTGTTTGACGTTGTGCCTTGGCTTGCGTTGCTTTTTGCAGGGTATAGCTGGAGCTGACCTTTGATTGTCGGGATTGTAAAGTGGTACAAGATGCTTCGATCCAAAAGCAGGTCGATGTCAACCCCGGATTAGACTGTTCTCTTATAGGAACTGGCCTTGCTGCGGCGGATGAGGGAGCGGATGCCCAGGTCTGGTCGGCTCAGGTACGGGTACTGATAGTCAGGCATGGGTTGTAAAGTGTAATCGTCCGTATTGGCGATACGTAGCTGGGGCAGGGAGTGTGGGATCTCAAGAGTTAAGTTTTGGGGGGAGTGTGAGAGACAAGAGGATGGGAGTGAGGCGAGAGAGTGACAAGTCCAAAGTGTGTCTGCAGGCGTGCGTGGTAGGGCCAGGTAGGCGTGTGGCAGGTGGGAAAGGCGTGGGATCAGAGCAGAGCAGAAAAAAAGTATGGGTAAGAGCAGCCGTAGTTGGGGATGGAGCTAGGTCTCCGGGGGGTGGGAGTTGGAATAATTGGAGTTGGGAGTGTGAGAAGGAGAGCCAGAGCCAGAGCCAGAGCCAGAGCCAGAGCAAGCAAGAGAAGAGAGAGAGGGATGGAGAGACCGTGTGTGAGGAGAGGCCGTGGTGTGTGGTGCGGCGCGGGAGGTGTGCGTGGGTATGCGTGTAAGTCATCAGTCAGTGTTAGTGAGTTTCCGTAGGGGAGGGAAGGTTGTCAGCTCTAGTTCCAGCCCAGTCCAATCCAAGTCATGGGCCGTGGCATCGGCAAAACGAGACGAGGAAACAGATGGGCGGGTCCTCTCCATTGACGGTCGACAGTCGACCTGGACTCGCAACAGTAATGCGACCTGCATCCCGTCACCAACTGGGACTGGTGCTGGGACTGGGGACTGACGGGAGGGGGATTGCTTCTCCATCTCCATCGTTAGCAAGCATCCAACCGCCATGCAGAGTGAATATGTACACTACCATGTAGCGTGGCGGCAGTCATTAGCCTCGTACAGCAGCTTGGCAATGAAAGGATATGCCAGGTAGACGGGCGGAAAGAAGCCCAGGCTGGGGCTAAAGGGGAGGCGGGATACTCTGCAGCAGTACAGAGGAGGAAGAAAAAAAAATAGCAGAATAGTTTGCATGGGTTTGAACGGGGGACCGAGTACGTCGTGGGGAGGTAGCGTGGACGGAGGAGAGATCCCAACCCACAGGGAGTGGAGGGATGTGATGAGGGGATGGATCATGAACATGGAGAAGGGAGGGCGTGTGGTCAAGGGGTGGGGTTTCTGGGAGGCGTGAAAGGACGCAGGGCAAGGTGCGCGGTTAGGGGGGGTGGAGGGGTGTCTATGGGCGTGTAGCAGAGCAGAATGAGTGCAGATTGAATGTGATGATGTGGTTCAGCAACAGAAAGTGTAATGAACCCAGTCAGCAGCGGCGACAAGGACGACGACGACGTCGTCGACACAGAAGCAGCGACAAGACGACATGGACCTACGGGATTGACTTGCTGCGGCCAACGGACGGGACGAAGACGACGAGGTGAGTGAATGAACTCTAAGCCAAAGCGAGGCCTTGGCTCTCTCTCTCTCTGTCTCGTACAAGGAACTCGGTGCCTCCAGTGAAGTCACGAGTTGGCAGCAATTCGCACCAGAGTTCCATAGACTCGCATCCATCCATCCATCAGCCGTCAAGTCAAACCCGTACCTAGACAGTCAGGAGGGCCAGCCCGGCTGAGGCTGGTGCAACTTGAAAGATTACTGGTTGGCGATACGGTTAGGTTGTCACCATGGAAGATACTCTGTCTTGTCTGTCTTGCTTTCTGTGGCCTGTTATGCCTGTTGTACCTACTGGCGCTCTGTCCTGTCTAACCTAACCTACCTAACGTTTGGCTAGGGGCTGACACGAATGCTGTGATGTGCGTTGCTGCCCATGTCCGTCCCTCAGACATGCCTACTGCTGCCTGAAGCAAGATAAAGCGCGATGTAAAGTGAAATGGCAGCGCTGCGCAAAAGACACAATACGGCATGGTACGGCTAGACGAAGGATGGACGCGAATGCTAATCACCCATCACGACCTAGATCGGGATGGGACAGTAGTAGCAGCAGTAGGGACAAGGCGCGTGTGACTCCACATGGCCGAAAGTCTCTCTGACACACAACCAGAACGGAGGTTTTTCCGTTTTGGTCCAAGCTGTTTGGGAATGCGATCGGCCAGTATGTGAATACATAGAATTCAAAGTTTACTGAGGGTCATTCGTATTGTGGGTGCGTATGTGCGCTTGTGTATGAGAGAGAGAAGCAGAGCGAAAGCGTGGATCGGAACAATACAAAAGTGTGTGTAAAGCCGATAGTTGAGACGGGAGACATGCACAGACTTGAGATGAGTGCGAGTGTGTGTGATGAACAACGTTAATGTGTGTGCAGCAAAAGAGAAAGAAAAATCATGGCCTCGGCTGCGCCGTGGAACAGAGGGGAGGGTAGAGGAGAGGAGAGTCAGGACGGAGTGGCGAACGAGCGTGGTGGAAAACGGGGTGCGGCGGAGAGGAGAGCGGACGCAGGGAAGACGTTCAGTTCAGATGCACTTCACGGTGATGGCGCGTGTGGCGTGCGGCTTTCGACCTCGTAGTACGGATATTCGTAGAGAGAACAGGCTTCTACGGATATTCCGAGGCTATACTTCTGCCCTGCCGTAATAGTAAAGGGGCGAGACACGGGGCCATGGTGCCACGGTGCCACGGTGCCACGGTCTACCGGCATATCGGTGAGGCCAACACCGGTCGTGGACGGTACGGTTCACCAAAGAGGCAAGCGGCAAGAGAAGAGCCCCTCACTCTACCGTTCCCCTCCACCTCCCCCTCCCCCTCCATGTGTCATCCCTCAAGTGCAGTTAGCAGCAGCCCTGAGGAAAAGGTCTAGAAGCATGCTCCTGAGCCTGCGGCGCCTGTCCTGGCAAGCACGTACGTATGTAGTGTATGGATGTGAGCAGAAAAGAAAGGGGGAAACTCGGGAGAGGGCAGGCAAAAGGAGGCTAGCGCATGTACATGATGCCACCAACCACTACGTCCACTCGTTACAGCGGCAATAGCCAGCCGCCAGTACGCTGTATGTGTGGCTCGGTGCCAGGTTCGGGGGTTGAGCGAGCAGAATGACTGCCCAGTGGCTGCGACGAGAAAGGAACGTGGTGGGTGCTTGAGATGTTTGAGAGCAGGGACCATGGGATGGATGATGGGATGCAGTCGATGTACGAGTACTGTCTGTCTGTCTCGTCAGGTATTACTCGCCGGATGCCTTGTCTTACCGCCAGAACTTTTGTATGCCCGTGTAGGCAAGTAGGGTGCAGGTGCAATTGATTGTTCTTGTCAGGCTTGTCAGGGAATGTATTCGTACTATGCGGTAGAGTTCTTGTACAACCACAACTGGCAGGTGCTTCATGGTAGGCAAGGTACGAATATCCGTAAATTGATTGATTGTGGCTAATCTCCTTTCGCCTGTGCCTTGTTGATTGGTCAATGTCTCTCGCCTGCCGCGAGCATCAGATATTGCTAGTCCTCTTACCATGTTGCAGTGAGGCAAGGACAATGACAAGGAACCAGGCCAGTTTTAGAGAGAAAGAGAACCAAAGTCGTGGCATCCGTCGCCAAAAGACTCAAGCAGCCAACCAGAACGGGGCTTGAGCCACGAATGGCCAGGGCAGGCAAAAAGAGGGCCCGGCGGTGGAGCATGTCTTTTCAACACCGAGATGCTTTTGCAGGCATTTCCAACATGCCTTAGTCAGGCACGTCTCCATCGCCAGGCATGTCGTAGTCAGGACTCAGGACTCTGACCGGAAGAACGAAACGTGCTCCTCTCTCTGTCTAGTGTCTACCTGTCTCTATGGGGCATCTCCAACCTCATTCTTGCCTCCCCCCCCCCCCCCCCCCCCATGCCGCGGCAACTTGCTCCGAAATCATCTCGTGCTTGCCTCCCGAACTCCAATCCTATCCTGTGCATAGACATTTCGCATTTTCCGGATTAAGGTGCTCTGCTACCTTAGCCAAGCACACTGCTGCCCTCTTTGATTCGACACCGACATGGCGCTGGGCGGTTAATTGCGACTTGTCCCTGCTATTGCAACCTTATTCTTAGCCCTGCCATTATTACGAATGCGATAACCCGTTCGTTCCGTTCGGCTCTGACTCTGGCTCAGCTGTGCTGTGCTGTGCTGTGCCTCTATTCGTACCTCGCGCTGGCCCTTTGACCTTGGCTTTGGCCTCGACGAGAAGGAGGTGGCGAGGACTTATCACAAGCATGGAGATTGGAATGGACGCTTGGGAGGGAACAGAATGCAACTTACGTATTGCCCACCTGGCATATGGGTGTGTACCACCGGGCTACCAACATAAACTCGAAGCTATCATTCATCCCACTCTGCCATTTGTGCGCCCCCCTTGACACAATGCGAAAGCTTCAACAGCTACGGTTACGCGAAGGCTGAAGGCAGTTAAGCCACCGGGCGGCCGCTCGTCTAGCCTCCTCCCTTCCCATCCTCACGCTACCTCGCGTCTTCGGCCTCATGCGGCGACGCCCACTGACCCACGAACCGGGAACTCACTTCGTCTGGCTGGGGGGGTTTTTCCCCTTCCAAGGCAAGGGGAGCAACGAGATAGCTGCGGGAAACCCCTTCTTTGCGCTAGGTTGGTGCCGAGGTGCCACGGAGCATGCTGAACAATCAAACAATCAAACTCCATGGGCCTGTTCGAGCCGGGCTGGCATAGCTAGGTACGGATAGCTGGCCCCCTCGTCAAGTCCATTACGGCTTATCCCCACGAACATTTCGCGCACACAGCCAGCCAGCCAGCCAGCCAGCCTACCAGAGAAGGCCCAAAAAAAGCAGTCTACGGAAATACCAGCACCTCACGACGACACGCCATTCAAACTCACTCCTAGTGTGATCCTCCCATGTTTCCCCCTGGGCTCCGCAACATACGTAAGTGCGCATGGCGACGAGTCTAAAGTGCGGATACCTCGAGCAAGGGGTTGGATCCATCTACAACCATCTGCAAGCTATCCTTTCATGCCATGTCCATGCTGTCTCCTCTCTACTCTGCCCTGTCCATAGCGGAACAAAACGAACCAACAGCGGAACAGCATGCATTCTCACTCGTAAAGTACACGGTTGGAATAATACCCATACCGTCGCACTTGCCGCACATTTCCCGACCCGGACTAATCCTTCAGACCAGTGTTTGTGTGCACATACTCCGCCTGCCTTTACCCTGCCTCATCACATCAGTCGATCGTGAACTAACTTCGGAGCAACACCAAAAAAAATCAATAACCAAAAAAAAATAAAAAAATAACGCTGGACAAAGCGTAATTGGCTGCCCCCCTCGAAATTATCTCTGGCGACACCCGGGATTCACTTTCCGTTTCCCTGTCCCCCTTCGCCCCGTGTCCGTGTCTTACAATCTGACAGCCCAATCCCTTTGACGGTTGACCCGCGTTGTAACCGCTCCGGTGTCTATCGAGAAGGCTACAGGCGCAACATTGGCCGGTTCACCGACGACAGACCATGAATCATTTGGCGAACATCATAATACGCAGGCGTAAGAAAGAAGGAGAAAACATGCGCTTACATGGAAGAGAGAAAAGGATCTGCCACCATCCGTCCGTCCCATCCCTGACCTATGACACCATAGCCTGGCTATCTGTTGGAGGTTGGGGGCCGCCCGCGTCGCGGTTGAGGGCTTGACTGCTTGATTGCCAGCCGGGAAGTGTGGTAGTCCGTTGTTGTGCAAAACATCTTTTGTGGTTACGGATAGCACTTTGGTCAGATTGCACATACAGAAAATACGTACTCTACCAATCTTACACAAGCTTGCAGCGTTACCTCACTGCTCTATCCGTACCTAGCTACGGGAATGCTGTCCGTTTTGGCCCCCTCGTGCAGCAGCTCTTTCTCGCTAGGCCTCCCCCATCCCCGTCCTCCCGTACCGATACCAGCCAGTATCGGTACCGGTACGTATAGTTAGTTGCCCAACGAAATCAACCCACTTGACAGGTTTCCAGTCCTCCGGAACTGTCTGTCGGACCAGGTTAGCCCGCTACCTTCGTGCGTTGGAGGCGTTCTGTAGTTCAAAACGTCCGTGTTTGTGTGTCTCTTGCTCATTCACCCCACCCACTGCTGTGTCATCTAACGTATTGTTCGAGTTGTTCAATGGCTCCCCCCGGTCAATGCCAAGACTCATGTTGCCCGGGCACACCCTGAACCATCTCTACCCTCCTTTTCAGGATCCTTGGAGGGCGTAGGGTCGACTGGGGACCTGGCATAACGGTCTCTTCGAGCTGAATTTGGTGAGGGGAGGGGGGGACCAGTTGCGCAGGTGAAGGAATGTGGAAATTTGCTGCCTGCATGGGACAGCGAAGTGCCTTGTTTTACCACAAACTCTATCTTTCCGAGTTGCTGGGTGGCAGCGAGCCGACTTCCGACCCGGGTTGGACAAGTCGCGGGACGGGATTGTTTGGGTGTTGGCAGTGACATACCTCCGCTGTAGAGACACATCCCGTGTTTCGTACACGACCACAACCACAACCACAACCAGCCAGCATTTGCTTTGGAATCACTCTCAAGTCCAATGACGATGCCGCAGATCCAGTAGGGAGTGCTCCTACGATTCAATAGCAGGAACGGCTGAGGAGACCCTCCAGCTTCCATCCCTTCACTTTTCGCCCTTCCCGCCGTTGCCCACACTTACACACACAGACACAGACACAGATACAGACACCCACCAACCAACCTTCATAGTTTGCTGCCCTTGCCCCGTGTGTCTACCGCAGAGACACCGAGATGGTGAGCCCGTGGCGGCTCGGAAAGGGCTGCGACACAATCACCCGTCAATGCTTTTTTCTTCGTCTTTTCCCTCGCGACTTCCGAGATTCGCGCCGCCCGAACACGCCGTGGCCGCTCATTTGCCTCCCGAGGAAACGTTATGACCACGTCCCGAAGTAATAGCAGCCCGTCGCTCCGTGTGTCCCAGGGACCGCCCGAATAGGACAACACGTCCGTTGTTAGATGGATGGATGGATGGGATGGGCGGTTTTCAATCTTGCATTTCACCGAGGAGTCAAACGAGGCCCAGCCTTGATACAAACTCTCTTTTGATTGTGTGAATCTCGCGATGCTCGAATGTTTTGCCTTTTGCGGTGCGCAGCATTCGCCGACAGCCTGCTTGTCCGTCGCCGAAACTTGTCGTAACTTGTTTCTTGTTGCTCTTGGTGTGAACATGGCATCAGAACCGTAACCGTGCCGCCGCTGCCCCCATGGCCATGTATCGTCAACTTGCTGGGTTGGACATTATTCAGTTCACATTGCCGGCCGGGTCACGGCAATGCAATGCGGCTGGGTAGTTGGCAAAGCCCAGCAAAGCAATCTACTCCCCATTTACCGCCACAGCTTGCTTTCGGTCGTTGACCGAGGAGCCCCATTTTGCGATCATCAGCGCCTCATACCCCAGAGTAACCCAGGCCCCATCATCTGTGGCGTTACAACGAAGCAACACCGGGCAAGGAACCCCGACATTGCGGGTTTTTGCTTGTCCACCACCACAGCAAGTGTAAACTCTGTTGGAAGAAAGAAACTTGAACTTCTGAAGCTACCCCAATATTTTCTGTTACCTTTGCCATACCGACTTACGTACTTCCCGCATCCACAGCGAGAACAATAGCAAGAAAGCCAGCGAGGGAAAAGCTAGGGTAGCAGAAACTGTCTTTGTTCCATTGTGGGATCATCACCCATGGGATTCTAGTGACCGGCCCGTCACTTTTGACATTTGCCCATCTCTATTTGCGTTCACCCGGACCCTGAAGAATTTCCCTGGCACCTGCTCTCGTGACTCTGGCCATGACGCAAAGTCTACGCACTTGGAGCTCTTTTTACGTTGAAGGATTCGCCCTCGGTCGTAACCTGGAGTTGTAGGATCGACGGAGCTCGTCCTGTCTAGCCCTGTCACTGGCCCCCGTCGCCTCGTCCCTTCGCCTGCCTCTCAAAATCAAACCGAGACCCGTTCAAGGCTTGTACAGACCCCCCCCCCCGCTGCTAGCGAAAATCCCACTTTTGCACAATATGCCCAGGGCCATGAGTAGCAGAGATCAAGAAGCAGCCGGCGGAGAAAGGGCAATCAGAAAGTCTTGGCTTTCTATTACGAAACATCGAAACCCTTACTACACTAGTCGACATCTCCGTGGTCTGCCAAGCTAAGGCAGAGTAAGGTTTGGGACGATTTTGCCAAGAGCCCACGCCGCGATAGCAGAGATAATACGCTACGGGCTGCGAGGCCTTGCGAGAACATCGGATTTATTCCATTGGCGAGGGGGTACGTACATCGCCTCGAGCCCGCCTGATCCCCCCCTTCCCTTCCCTTCCCGGAGCGGCTCACGATCTCTGATCTAGCCGACGTCTCGGGCCCCGCAAAGTACCATAGGCCCGCGCTCTCCTTTAGATGACAAGAGACGCGCACGCGCCTCACGGGGAGATTTTGTGGGAAAATCCAGCCGAAGATTACTCGGTACAATTACCTCCAATCATGCTCAACACCCAAGCCACATCCGTTGAGTTTGTCTAGTAGCGAGGCCGTCAAAAGTCAGCCTCTCGTAAAGCCATAAGCTGTCAAGTGCCTGACAACCGTTGCCCGGATAAGGCCCAGCTTGCGGAGAGGCTGAACAATCAGGGCTGAAGAAAATGGAAGTCTACATGGAAGATCTAAAGTATAGCTCAGCCGTGCGTTACGTCCGTAAGTCCGCCACGCCATGAAGCTATAGTTCCATGGCGCCATACTCTATTTCCGGGCTAGAAGGGGGAGAAGGGGGCGATGGCTTCGCGCCGGCGCCACGCCAACGCCACGCTACCGTTCAGACGGCAGATGCGAATCCCGTTCTTTCTGAAGAATAAGGAGGGGCCATGGGAAAAAAACGGGAATTGCAAGAGCCAGAAATGAACCGGGGCGGTCGAGATTGGCCGTCGTGAAACAAGTCGTGACGGTCTTACAATTGAGCGCCGGTCGCTCGTCAACGGAGATGTGTCCCAGTTGGGAAAATGCTAGTCGCTCCTCCGAAAGGTAAAACGAGCATCACGGCTTTGAAGGAGCGGCATCAACGACAATCACAAGTTGGTGCCTGGCTAGCGGGTTGGAAAGGATGGACGACGATTAATGGGCTGGCAGGTCGGGCCGGGCCAAGGACGAGCAGTCCCGTGTGGCCAGGGCAAGATGTGCGTGTGTGTGCATAGGCATGTGTGTGATGGATGCGATGTGATAATACAACACACTTCTCTACCGCAGCGGAACGTCCGTCTTTCAGAGTTTGTTTCTGAATGAGTGGGTTCTCCGGACCCGGTAGTGGATCGGTCAACAGCCTGTTCTTGTTGGCGGTTTTCCCAGGACCTGTGCCTCACGGCGCTCGCCTTGCCTTGCCATTCGAGCTCCGGGACTGTTAGGCACGGAACGGAAGACGTCTTGGCGACTCACGGTGATATGGGGAAGAGGGATGGGGCTGGTGAAGCAAGCCGAGCTGGGGTCCGCCAACAACATACGAGGCCTTCACCCGGCCGAACGACCGGTGTACTCTCCGATGCCAGGTTGGCGGAAGGTCCGCGCCAGAGCTGGGTCTTGGTACTTCGGAGTAATTAACGTACCCAGGAAAAAAAAGACTGAGCACTGGGCAGTCCCTAGTCATGAGTGAGTAAGAGACAGACAGCTTCCAAGGGGAAATTGAGAAAATGGGTAGCACAGGGGCCAAGTTCAGATCTCGAAGATGCTGGGGGGTCCCTAGGGATTGCGGATGGAAGGAAAACAGAGTTTTGGTCCAAAACTTAGACAGCTTGTGTGGCTTCCACATGGTTATCATTTTTGGAAACCCCATCTCACTCATAGCTGACAACGTCTGACGAAAAAGTCAGAAAGAAGGGTTCTGCTCCGTGGAAAATCGGGTCGAGTCAGGATTCGACGGTCCACCGGTTCCCACCAGTTCCACCGGTTGGACGTGCTGCCCTGGTTCTCATTCTAGTGTAGAAGACCGAGAACTTTAAATAATGGGTAATGACAGGGGTGAAATGTGCCTGTGTGGGTTGAGAACGAGCCGTGAGGGTCTTGCTGATCATGCAGACGCCTGACAAACGGGACACACCAACAGTGACAACTCCATCTGCGTACGGATACTGCGTATGCGTATGCGTATGGCGGCACGAGAGTCCTACCATAGTACACACTGAAGGGAAGCTGTGGATGCTTCCCGTTTGAGGTACACGGTCAGCCCGCGGTGAAGCGCTCGCTAGAACCCACCTCCAACTCCATTGTTCCGTCATACACGGTGTAATACCAAACCTTCACGTCCACTTTGTTTAGTGAGAGTGGACATCACCGTTGTCGGTGTTGTCGTCGTCGTCGTCGTCCGTCGACGTCGGCCAGCTCCTACCGTACTCCTCTCCCTCGTCCTCGTCCCGAGACCCACGGGCCTCCGAGTGGGGAGGCGAGTCGCGGAAAGGAAGGGCAAAGCGAGAGACGGCACCACACCATCGCCCTCCCGTGGCATCGTTCCGCACTCTCAGACTCCAGAGTCCAAAGGCCCTCGAGGGTCTGGACTGCCCCCATGCGCTTCGGGAGATTGTGGGCGGGTCAGCCTGGACGGGGGAACGACACGGACTCGTTTTGTCGCGTGGCTATTACCAGCCCCGTCTACTATCGTGAGCCCCCTTTGGTCGCCCACATTCCGTTGCCCACTCCTACCACCACCACCACCTTCGGTCCATGTTGTGGGCGCACTTCGGAGCTGCGTCACCTGTATCGATCTGGACATCACGGCCGGCCGGGAATCCCCTCACGGCGTCAACTCGGTGGCCTTGCGCCGCAGCCAGGCCGTAGCTCTAACATGCTCCATTCTGTTTGTCACGGACTTGAGCGCAAAAGCCGATAGCACAGCAGGAGCCCAAAGCTCCACCACTACTAGATCGCGATCTCTTGGGAACCCTGAGTTGAGCATGATTCTCGAAGCCCGGAAGAACATCGCTAGCGTGGTTTGCAACACTGCGCTTGGACAGCGCTGTCTCTCGTCTGCTCAGTGCCTCTGTTCCGGCCTGAACACGAGCACTCTTCATCCGTTCCGGTCTCCACGGCCCAGGGCCCTCATCGGGCCGCTGGCTTTCGGGCATGACGTTTGGGAACCAAAGATGGGCAAAACCTTCGACCTCCCACACACTCGGGAGTCACGGCTCCTTGGCCGCCCAGCCAAGTCTACAATGCATACCGCCAGCAAACACAAATAAGTCCATCCCTTGGTCAAATTGCCGCGCAGTTCCGGTAGCACTTTTGAATCGAGAGTAAAATTCTATCAGGCCAAGCCAAGTACATGTATTATACACACAAAACCGCACAGAGTTTGCGAGTCTCTTGGTTGCGGATGACAATGCTGATGCTGGTCTATGGATGAGTGGATCTATAAGCCGTCAATATCAAAGTAGGGCCGATCTGGCCGTCAATCCCGAGAAAAACACGAGCGAGTGTGTCGCCCATTGATAGGTAATACATGATTAAAGGAGGAGCTGGAGGAGCACGGCATCCCAGGGCCCTTCCGACCCGCCGGGCAAGAGTGGAGGTATGGTGACGGAGTTACGGTCCATTTTACGGCCGGTTTATTTGCTCCGCCGTTTTCCGATCTGCCATCCCCATGATCTGAGCACTTTGACAACCTTTGGTGTTACCGCTGCAGTCAGAGGGACTCGGAGGAAAATGAAACTTTTGTGGATTGCGTACGCCAACGCAAGTTGAGTTCCCAAGCCTGCGACAACGCAAGTTGGTGAGTTGTTCCGTCTCGTCTGCCAAAAGAGGGGTCTCAAAGCATCAAGGGGACGAGTTGCATGAAACTTACTGGCTTCTGTCCGGTTGCGCTCCTGGGCTTCTTCCACTCCCCAGCCTGCCATTTCAACAGCCTCGCTGACATCGTTGCTGCCAAGCTGCTCAGTCTCGGCCTTGGTAAGCGCCGCTCTGTACTCATGCCACCAGGTCTTGACCGACTCAGGGATGATTTGCTTGATGTGGGATGTTACCCAATGCTCCAGCTGGCCTATGATTAACGTTGTCAGCATAGCGGATCCAACACAATTGCAGTTGCTTTTCGCTCACCGATTCTGTCTGTGCCAACAACCCGGACGAGCAAAAAGCAGAAGGGGAAGTCAAGGACGCTCAAGGCCAAATACACTCCCACCGCTGACCAACCGTACTCCTTGGAAAGTTTCTTCAGCCTCTGACTTAGTGACAGCGATTCCTGGGCGGGTTTCCCGTCCACAGTGCTCCTCTGTCTGGTGGAAAAACGAAATGTCCGGCGCGAGGCTCGGGACACGGTCTGCAAACGAGCTGCAATCCAACTCCAGCTGTTTGTTTGGGCGCGACGAGTCGTGGACTGTGATGCGCCTGTCCTCGTTCCTCCAGCGCGCGAGGGCGTTGTCGTGAGCGGGCGTCTGGGCGACGTGAACTGCCTCCTCCATACTGCCTCCCAAACATTTTGTCTTGCGGTCGGCATGGCACGGCGCGGTATGGCCGCGACCTGCTGGAAGGCTGGTCGCATCATGGTGTTGAGTAGTGGTGATAGTGACGCCACCTGATGCTTAGCACAAGATTTGTTGCTCCTGGTAGGTTGGAGGTGCGGGCGGACAGGCTCGAGTCAAGGGTGAGGGCGGTGGTCGAGACTTCGGAATATCGATGGTGAGGCGCCGAGCTCGATTGCGTTGCAGAGTTTGTGGAATTAGTGTTGGGAGCTTGTGGTGGCCTGGTGAGAGCTTGAGGTCCGAATGGCCGTAAACTCCGGAGTGGGATTGATTGCGAGTACTGATGCGCAGAAAGCGTATTGTATCGGCTGCTTCCGGAGGTTCCTCGCGGGGCTGGAGCGATAAATTCAATCTGCCCCAGGCCGGGTGATTCGGGTTGATGAGCACCCAGTGTTGGTTGAGTGGCGTGCGTCCCGTGGAAGCCACGTTTATTTCGCCTCGCTTCTTTGACCGTCGATTTGGGAAAAATTCTGTCGAGAATGGAGCTCTTCCGACGAACTCCTAGCTCCGGCGGCGTCGTGGGTACCTGGTTGGTTAGGATAGGACGGAATCTGACGGAATATGCCGTATCTGCTGTGACCTCATGGCCACGTGATGCTCCACGGAAGAGGAAGCCGCCGATACCGACTACATTCCTTCATTACACCTCCTCCGGGGTTTCAATAGTTAGCTTAGACAGGGTCCCACTGTTAACGTGACCAGAACATTCGGGTGCTGACATAAACAGTGGCCCCCTTGCCGCGCTAACTAATGAAACCCCGGAGGAGGTGTACTTAGGTCACCCATCCACAGGCGACTGTGAGCTAGGTAAGTGGTAGGCAGGGTCCATCTGACCCCAGCTGTTGTCCTGGGTCGGATATTACCTCAGCCGCGAGGGGTAGCTGCTGACATAATGTGGGGTCCTGCGCAGCTTACCCCCCTGTCCGATGTTCACCTCCCGTGTTGGTGCTCTGCCGCATACACTTTCCAAACCCCAGCCACAAGCCAGCAACCTTACGCCCATTACGCACCACTACGACGTATCCGCGCTACCTGACACCAGACAACTTTCCCACCAACTAGATGCTTCATTGTTTCACACAGACCAGTCCGTCCATCAGACTTGCTGCGCCCAGCCTTTCTGAAATAGCAGTGAATCAAGTCGCTAATTTGCAATCAAATAATTAAGGTGTTGACCAGCGCCGCGCTTTGGTTCTGGCCTCGGATTCGCATCAATATGCGCGTACTCACTGAGTTAAAATGCCACCGCGCTGTGAGTTGGGTTTCCGTTTATTGCCCAGAGTCTGAGTCTGAGTCTGAGTCTGAGTCTGAGTCTGGGTGGAAAACTAATTTGGTCACCTATTTCCCTCAGGATCTCTCCGGTGCCCCACGATCTCCTCCGGGTTGAGGGTTTGTGTTGGAAAGACCCAGGGCCCAGGGCTACGAGCAGGGGCTCCCACTTGGGAAGCTCCTCGATGGCTTAAGCTCCGTGACACCTCGGAGCTTCACCTGGTCGGTTGCACTGCCCTCCGTCCAAAGCTTCCCATGCGTTGCTTGAAGCAGTACCTTCTTGGGCATGCCAGCTTCGGTCTACCACCATTCATCCCGTCCATTGCCACGATGTAGTGTTCGGTGAGCCTGGTTGAGTGTTGATGATATTACTCCAGGAGGCAACCCAACAGAACGACGAGGCAAACTCTGTCGATGTCAATAGCATCACAACTGTCAACTTTCAGGTTTTGGGCCAAACTTTAGGGCGTGATAAGCTCTATAATTAATTAGCAATTTTAGGGTAAGTAGAGGTAAAAAATAATAGAAAATTAAATTTCTAAGGGGGACTATACTTCTTTTAGTAAGACTTTTATACTATATAAGAAGTACTTACTCTAGTTAGAATTATATATAGTTATACTTCCTAGAAGTAAAGTATCTTTTTTAATAGAGGGATAAAATAAAGCTTTTTTTATTAAAATTAGTTAATTTTTTTAATTATTAAGAGGACTAGTATACTATAGTTTTAAAAAAATTAAGTAATAATTAACTAACGTAAATAATAGACTTATTTTACTTATATAAAGTATATTAATACTAACTTACGCTATAGATCTACTACCTAGAGTTACTTAAGTACTACTAAAGCATAATTTTTACTAATCAATCATGGAGCTTATTACGCCCTTAGGAAACAAAATCGCGATGCAGTGTCACGGTTGTCCGGCAAACAAGAATGTCGGAGGTAGTCCGAGGATTTTCAAGGTGGACATTCGTCGGATTTAGGTCCGATCAGCATTGCCAATGACACCCCAGCTTCTCCGTGGAGTTCAAACATGACTGTGTCATTAGGCTCCAGGTTCAAGCTCCAGCCTCCCTAGCTCCTGCTCCAGCTACAGGCTACACCTCTCACTGCCCAGATCCTCCAGCCGCCCGACCGGCCGCATGCCCGTCCTCGAGAGCCGGCCGGACGACACGACGCGTGGAGTCCTACCGGCCATGCCGGCTCAGGGCCATCTTGGCCTTCAGAAGTCTCTTATATCACCATGGCGAACTCTGTCAACTGAATTTGGAAGGTTGAACGTTTCAGTTCAGCCTTGTTGACCGCTTCGAGTACAACCAAAGTTTGCAGGCGACAGGTGATCACGGTGATCTCTCCGCCTAGGCAGGGTAATTGGAGGATATCAATAGCGCAAACTCTCTCTAAGGGACCCTTCAACCCCGTCCAGGACCCGGTAGAGCGCTTGCGGGGGCCCGGCAGGCAATGGGAGGGGACTTATGACGACAAGGTTTGCGATACAAGTACGAGTGCGGTGTCGTCAGGGATGCAAAAGTCAAAATCCCACCAACGACTCCGCCGGGCTGAAAGGTTGGTATGCTCTCGTGATTTCTACATTACTCACTGCTTACTTTTCGGCCATTCGCCGCGCAGGACAACGTGTTGTTGGTTGGTAGTAAATTAAGGCCGCGCCGTGCACGACTCTGGCCCTTGGCTCTGGGCCCCTCCACCGAGCTCCTCCGAAGCGGAAGCCTGCACTTCGGGTCCGGCTCGCGGTTCGCCGCTCTCTGTAGTCTGGATATCTGGGTCCCCTGATGCAATGCCACCCCACTACGGATAATTTGCTTGGCGCCAAACCTGGATCGGATACAGGTATCCTGGTGGTCGTTGACTGGTTGGAGTGCAGATATGGGGGGTGAGTCTATCGCAGATCTTTGTGGGGGGGGGGTGCGCGCGCTGTTGGAGAGAGTGTGTCTCTATGTCTGTCTCTTGCCTACCCACACACACACACATCACTGCAGAGAATGGACGTTGTCTGTGTCTGCAGTGACTTGCAGGTTGCGGGATGTTGCTGCTGATGACACAGGCACACACAACTCTCACGGTAGTTCGGATGGTTTAATTCTTGTGAGCTTCGAATTCTTCGCGTGGCCATCGCGGCTAATGCGGGATCAGGTCCATAATAGGCTTTTTCTCGAATCTTTCCATCTTCGTCTCCGTGTCCGAAGGCCTCCAGCAGCCATCGCCTTCACCGAGGCCCTCGAAGTTTAACTTGTCGGACACAATGCCTTGGCATAAACTGTCATGAGCCCACCAGCGGCACGTTTTGCGAATTATTGCCCTTTTTCAACCTAACGCAACAACATGCTGGTTATTTCTCGTCTTTTCCCCATGCGCAACATCGTTGTAGCGGTCCACTTGGTGGCGGGTATCGTGCATCGTATTCGATACTTTTGGGATAAGTACACTGCCTCCCCGCTCGTTCTCGATCCATGATTCCACATGGGCTGCGAAAGATGCCGGCCGGATAGTGCCTCCAGTCGGGGTTGGACTGTGAAGCCCTGGCGCGGTTGGAGCGCGGTTGGGTCCCCTGGGCAAGAGATTGCTCCGCTGGGTGATGGTAACGTTGGCGAAATATCGTCACTATGAATAAAGCGTATTGACATAAGCAGCGCGGTCTTGAGCCTCGTTCTTGAGTCAGGGAGAGCGGTTCGCAAGGGGCCTTTTTCATCAAGCGCTCCAGCGGCTCATTCCGCGGTGAGAATGGGGGCCAGTAATAACCGCCAAGCTCCCCAAGTTCCAAGCAACAAAAGAAAAGACCCGCCGTTTGTTATGTGTCGAAACGGTCCACTATTGAAAGTCCCAATTTCTACTAATACTGGGCAACCCGACATCAAGAGTTGAATCAGCAACATGGGACCGGTTCGGACATGGCCCCCCACCACCCCCATACCACAGCAAGCCACATTGCCGAGGGAATCCCGAGCACGTAGTTGCTCAAGGAAGACCTGCTCCTGAAAGGCATGATGTTTACCCAAGTGCTGTCTGTCTGTCTCTACGGGCAGGCGAGTCGAACTTGCTTTGCCTTTTGACATCTGACTCGTTTCACGGGAACGGCTCAATCTGGTAGGCTTCTAGAAGCGTGGCGGGTTGTTTCAGGTAATTCTCGCTGACAAAGAGGCGAAGACCGAGACTCGAAATCGCGAACAAAGAGGCGGCTCCATGGAAAGGGGATCCCTCGGTGAGTGGAGCGGCGGAGGTCCCAGATAGGCAGTCCGATGTCTGGATGGTTTTGCTTCTTTCGTCTTTAAAGTTTTTGTGCCTTTCCGTAATCGTACCACGGCAAGGCAAGAATGGCATTTGCGGTGAGCGAAGACAGTTTGTTTCATGTCACTCACATACTTGGGCTCATGTTTTTCTGCCCAGATGTGGCGTCAATGGCAGCGATGATGGGATGTTGTCTACTGCCCACGAATCCACGATTCGCAGGTGGCCGCTGGCGGACCGGGCGGGACGAATCCCGGGATCGATCCCCACCACTCCATGTAAGTTGGTGGTGGTGGTGTGCGAAGAAGGAAGTGTGGACGGAGACAGGCAACTCAAGCCACCACCACGAGAGCAGAGAGTGTGTCTGTCTGTCTGCCCGGCCGTTGCTCACCCGTGTGCTACCACGTGTAGTGACTTATCCTAACTGACGTATGCGGGTAGGGTCATGACATGTAGATAGGCCGACCTCATGACACGTCGTGAGAGTGGCATCTACCCTTCTAGCTGCGTTGCACCCCTCACGCAAACTCAAAATTGCGGTTCGCGTATCGGGTGGTGACGATACCGTCCCTTTCTACTACGGCTGGCAAGAGGTCCCCTAAATTCGAAGAGCCTTGCTCCCGGTCCGCAAGGTGAACAAGCTTTCGATTTAATCAAATCAGCGCTTTTTTGCCCCAGTACAGTAACTTTCTGCCTTTTTTTCGTTCCTTCTCCCCTCACCCCCCTTGCCAAGATCTTTAATGAATATCATTGGAGTACTTTGCTTTCGATTGAGTTGACCCTCTGCCTGGTTTTATTGAATCATCTGGTGATGGAGGAGTGTCTCGTCCCGCGCCTCGAATTTCCCAGATCTCGACGAAGATGGACGTGGAGTTACAGTTCCACAAAACTCCATGTTGGAAGTCCTGCCAACCTTTTTAATGACTTGACAGACACCTACATGACTATGACGAAACCATTACCTCTTCGGGTAGGTTCGCCTGGAGCTATCGTCGTGGGTTGGTATCGGGACGTGGGGGCACGCTTGTTGTTCCTCCCGTTCTTCCTCGGAGCTCCAGGCCGTTCGGAGCTGGAACTTCTATGGAAGGGGCTCCAGCTTCCGGACGGGATCCGTTGTCGAAATTTTGCCGGCCGGGCTGGGTTTGAGGAACTCACGCGGAACCCGGAACGGGATTGCGTGCAGCTGCCAAAGGTTAAAGAGGGTGTGTGGTGGTGTGGATGTGTGTGTGTGTGTGTGGTAAGATTGTGTGCACATACCAGACCAAACATCGTCATGTGTCACTTTCGATCAAAGCCCGCGAAAGCGTCTTCAAAGGCCGAAAAGCTTAAAATATTGGTCATGATGCCACTTTCCACTACAGTTCCTTCCGAGTGCGACAATAGTTACGACGGAGGAATTTCAGTTTTCCCAATTATCCATGAACTCTCCGCAAATCCCAGTTTCCACTCAACTAACTCTCTACGCATACGCGGTACGCAGTTGCGATCAGCCTGACCGAAGGTTGCATAGACAACTTACACAGAGATTCAGAGTTACAACAAAGTAAGCTCTGCTGCGCCACCTTAACAAGATGGGGGGAAAATATCACCATAGCTCCGCGAAGAAGGGAAACTTGGTTCGTTGATGCGAAAGGTAGACGAGAGCCTCGGTCCAACTACAGACATGCTTAGGCCATCGAGCGCTTACAGACAGAGCTGCCTATGCTCTGCGCTTAATCCTGCTACATTTTCCTGCCGTAGATGATCTCTAACGTCACGATCTAGACAGCCGCCGTCCGAGCTGTGACGTCGATGTCGATCAGCGGTCAGGGAGCCAGGTCAACGTGGATGACCAAAAGATCTATACCTACCCTCCAAGCTCTGCTGACAGAAGGGCCTGGATAATCATTCTCCAGAAAGGATATGCTGCTATCGTCGAACCTGGGAGCTAGCCAGTTCGTGAGAGGTTTCGTTCACGCCCCTAGAACGAGTAAGTCGTCAACAACAAGGATAGCAATAGTTGTGAAGGTTCTTCCATTAGAGCTTCCATTAAGGGCCCTAGCTTCGGAAGGGGGTTGTCGTACTGGAGATCAAGCATGAGGAAGCGCAGCGGGCGCCCAGTGCTCAGGGAGTGGGAAAGTGCGTGGGAGAGAAAGTGGGAAACCGGTCATCGTGCCATGACGAGCAGCGAGCTGCCGTGGTGCAAGAGGTTCGTCACAGAAAGACGCTGGGCGGGACGGAGGGTTCCCGGTCTTGGCCCGGGTCGGGTGCGAAGACTTGTGGGCTTCGAGAAGATCGGGAAACGTTCCGTAGAAGCATCATCGGATGCGGGGACAGGGACACCGCCGGGAAAACGGACGCAGTAGCAGCAACAACAGCCGTAGCAAGGCAGTTGCAGCAGCCGGTTGACTGAGTCGGAAGCAGACGATGTCCCTGCCGTGCCGCGGTGAGAGATTGGCGCTTCGCTGCCAAGGGTTTGCGTCATGGTTCCGCCGAGAGAAAGGACGAGCAGAGTTGTGTGCGGGCAGGCAAAGTTGGGCTTCTGGAAGCTGTGAGGAATCAGGGAGCACCTGGTATCGACACCTTAGTCATGTTCTGTAGGATTGCTAACAAGTCAGTCAACCTTGCTATTCGAGGGTGTTCACTGCAGCATGCAAAAGCAACGTGCCCACGTTTTTAAGTTGGCGATAGCGTCTTTGCGTCCTGCAAGATAGAGAGACAGATCCACCGTGGAAACCGGCGAGTTCCCGACTCAGGGAGATCTCCTCTTTGTGCGTAATTATGGTCTGAAAATGACGTAAAGCGGATAGGATGACGTTGAACGGAGCGTTGAAAGTTATAAACAGAGATGAGATATGACTCCAGATGTTGAACTGACGTATGTTACGTCGGAACAGTCTCTTTGCTCCTCCGATTGCTCTCGGAAAGCACATCGGTCGTTCCGATTATTTGATTCGGCGCCCCGAGCATAGGATATGTGGTGGGTTGAAAGCTGTTTTTTTCTTTTTTGTGTGATTTCGCCACGCCCCTGTCATCCAATGCAACAACGTGTCCAGCTTGACTCTGATGGGCAGAACATTGTTAGCGCGCGCGCGAGAATGTTGGATGAACAGAGTTGGATACTTTCCGTTACCATGGATAGCTGTGGATCTCTTTCTCGTGGTTGACTGCGTTACGCGTAGGGTCTGAGAAAATACGTATTTTATCCAAAAAAACGACGTATCCGTACCGTTGGATAAAAAACAACAAAAACCGAACAAAACGGCTAGCCTAATCGGGAATAGTAGAGAATACGGAGCTTATTGAGGTTAGTGCTCGGGATACCCCCTTAGAAAGGTTTCTCTGGCTTCCGAACGGGGTAGGTATTTTGTGGGTCCGTTTTTAACGAAAAAAACGTCGTTTTAGACCGAAAAGTACAACGTATTGCCAAGAGAACCGCTGTTGTTCTCACACGCTGGTTACGCGGAATCCACGGTGGTCAATAATAACTGAGACCCCGAATGCGAACATCTCGGACAAGCCCATTGTTGCCAAGAAGAAGGGCGTTGCAGTTGGCGTTTAGACATCGACTTCGTGAAAGCGTAAATCAAAATTGCATTCATGAAGGTGACTGCCCACAGCAAAAACTTACGCCGGAGTGGAGATTAGTTGGACCTATATCGTATGCTATTCCAAGAAACACTCGAGCCAGAGTAAGCGCCGGACACCGCCTGCCGGCCTCTTCGGACACGTCGGCGAGTAGGTCAGCGGACGAGATTCCCTACGGCGTTACGTTTATTCGGCGAGATGGTGTTTTGAAAACGCCGGTGCTGCAGGTGGCCTGGCGTGCGCGGCAATTACGGTATACGGCAAATGAGAAAAAGAAAAAAAAATACGACACCCCTTCCCGAAATTCTATCCGAAAAAAGCCCAGTCTGGCCAAGACTCAAGACCGAGCAATCTCGCGAAGCTTAAGATGCGTCGGACGAGTGGAGGTTTAGTGATCTTGCCGGCGGATGCCGCCTGTCGAAACTCCAACAGAGGCATCGCATATCCATTCTAGGGGGCTCATCAACAACCGCCCGCAAGCCGATGGTCTTGTGTTGTACGGGAACGAGCGTTGGCTCGAATTGAACGACGAGAATCTGGGCGAGTGCCACGTAACACTGAGGGGTATGTGCTACATGAGGCCGTGAGAGCTGAAAAAAGCTCAGTAGGGGTCGTGGGCAGAAATTCCCGAGTCTCTGGATTTCGCTTGGACACCGCTTTGAAGTTTTGAAGTTTGGCTAGACCATCTACCATCTCGAAAGCCCCCGTGGTTGCCCATCAACTAACCCATATCGGAATGGCAGATTGCTGTCAAAAGGATAGAGTTGTGATCCGAAGACAGAGATAGATGAGGTCCTAAGGGAGATCCTCATTAATTTCACTCACCTTGATGAATTTCAGCGAGCTTTTCAGCTTGTGCTGGGTACACTACCCGCATCCGACAATGGTTTATCTTCAAAGACCTGATACGCCGCCGGTGGGATGCTACATGCTCTCACATACCCCGGATTGAGATTCATCGTTTCGTTAGAACGCCGCCAAGAGCCTCATATAAGAATTATTGGCTGCTTTGGGTTTCCTATGCGAGCATGCGCCCGACCTAGAGGACCTTCTGTAAAAGAGTTCCAAAGGCAAAAACCTTTTACAGGTGCGAGCAAGATTGGGTGGGCGCAATATCATGGTAACTCAGATTAATTATTGCTTAGTGTCGGTTGAGCTTGGAGAGGACTCGCAGCGGAGGTTCACGCAGTATTCACGACTCTGGAGTAGAGTGAGCAATTACGGAGGTAGTAAGATTGCAAGGGAGGCATTTGGTTCTGCTTTATGATGAGTAGCATGTTTAATGAAATGATTGTCAAGTTTCTCATAAACTTGCTCTTAACGTGATAGCCACTTACTAAGTGACTATCGTATCAGTTATGAGCTTTCATAGTCGTCTAGTACGAGCGAATGAATACATAAACAATACAACCAGTCTAGAAGACATCAGTAGCCATTTCCACAGTGCTGTAGTCCGATAGGGTAATTCCAGGCTCGAAAACAACGAATTATAGTATCGAATGCGAACATAAATGCCAGCAAACCGTCATATCGCTCTAGAAACGAATAGAAAGGCCTTGGAATAGCCTCACTGTATTCGAGAACGATGCACTACTCACCCCTAATTTCCAAACTTCCATTTGATGAGAACAGCTTGTCACGGGAAAAGACTGGAATACGCCTAGAGCAAGGAACTTTCCATGAGAGGGAGCAACTCATATCTCGCTGAGGATGTGCATGACTGTAGAGCTCTGTATCCAAGGACAGCTTGTAGATCCGGACCTGATAACTTTACTTCGGCTCACACCACGTGGTTTTCACTACGACTTTGTTGAAAACCAAGGTGACCGCATGTTCCAAAGAAGGGTATAATGCTGTTCAATGACTACTTGTATATAATGTCTGTATCCCATGCTCTTGATGCTGTTACCCAAAGTGAGAGTCGTGAGCCGATCTGAGGTATTCGATGTGATGATTTCAAAGACCCAACGCCAACCAAGCAATGCTACTCAATCAGTCACCCCTTTTTTGTTTCCCACGTTCCATATCCCGAGCATGTGTTCGTTTGGCCGATGTATTTCTATCCTCTGCCACTTGCTTACTGCAGCAAAAGTGCCTCGGTGTTCAGCACTCCAAAGAGGTTCTCAACTTCTCTTTGTACGTATTCCAACTCTTGAGCGACCTGAGCCGTGACCAAGGTGTACGCATACAGCAACGCATAGTCCTTCTCTTCAACAAGGATGTCGTCCTTGCTGTCACCGTTGCTGCTCCCGTTACCGTTTCCATTGCCGTTTGGTTCCGCCCCAGGAGTGGACGGCTGTGTGGATGGATGATGCTCTTTTCTGAACTGGTAGATTTTGCCCAGCAGCCGGTCCTTGTTGCCAACCACCGACGGAATGGCGTCAGTGAGCGGATACTCCAGCATGATTGAGCTGGCGAGTACCTGGAACACGTGGCAGATACGATCGCAAAGTTGAGCGCGCTCTGGGGCCGTGTATTCGAGCAATGCTTTCTCGCCATCCGACAGTTGGCCGCGTCTTGAAGTGACGAGTCTCATAGCGTGAAAGCCGTCGAGAATCTTGCTGGTAGATGCCATGATGCGGGCATATGCTGCATCGGGAAACGGGCCTCGGAGCTCGAATTCACTCTGTGCGGCGTTACGCAGAGCCTCGAGTTTGGACGCTGTGGTTTCGTCAGCGGTAGTTGACCGTTGTGAGTACAAGTTTCTTACCATAACGTTGCAGAGCCTGCTCTTCTCCAGCCCTCATGTAAGACCTCGTGTTGTCGCTTCGGAGCAAGATAGCTAGCGGTCCTCTCTTCCAAATAAGTCCTAACTGCAGGTAGAGCACAGAGAGACCCTCCTTGAATTTCTTCCTGCCTGAGATGGGCCAGATCGCACGACACACAATGATGCCCCACAAGATACCAAGCGTGACGGCGACAAATCTGTGGTAGCAGATTTCGAACATTAAAGGGTTGGCGCCACCTTCATCATCATCGTCGTCCTCCACCTTCTGTGAGAGCGAGTATGCGTAGAGGACTGTGACGTTCCAGGCCAGAATCGTGATTCTACCGAAGGGGGCGTTGTTCTTCACCAACATCATGTAGAAACAGAAAAAGCTTACCATCCAGCCGAAGAATGCAAGAATAACACCGTTACCTTGACTGATTGCCCAGGCCGTCATCGCGAATACTACTCCAGCGATAGTGCCGATGAACCTTGCAGTGCCGGTAGTGTTGGCAGCGCCTACCGTCATTGACGCAACTATCATGAAAGACAAGAGACCCCACTCGCCTCGCCAGTGTCGATATACATCTTTGGTTGCCGGAAGGAAAGCGCAAGCTGCCCAGAGAGCGGCACCAAAGCCAACCTTGACACCAAACCGAACTTAGAAGCATGTTAGCAACGATCTGTCTTCCGTGATTATTTAGTCAACTTACTATCATCACGGGACAAGACCCTTAAGAATTTGAGAATCAGCTGCGAAAGCAGACGTAGGATCGTACTCGCATTCGGAGCAGCATCCCAGCTGAAAGTATCTCTTCGTTTGATCATGGTATCCGGAATGCCTCTAGGCACGGCGGATTTCCTGAGGGGCCGGACAGGCTGCTCAGTCGCATCCATTGGTTGATGCAGCAGGCGCTCCGTATCAAGATTGTTCGGGTCTGGCTCTCTTGGCGACGAAGGCGTATTCCAATACTTCCATGGCTTGAGCCAGTTCCAGCTGCGAGAGCCCAACTCCCTGTGGTACTTTAGCTCCTCGAGTGCTGTCAAGTAGGCGTCGATATCTTCGGCAACGTGTTGCAAGCTGAAACTGAAGTGTCCGCAAGCAGCGGCGACCTCTTCAATATCTGCCTGGATCTTCTCCGATCTCGACCGCCCGAGCTCAATGCTAGTATACAGTTCTTGGAGCGCGTTGGTCCTCGCGTGGTTGTACAATGTCATGGCGTCCTGCAAACTGTGCTTAAAGTGCGGGTTGACCGTGATCTTAGAGTCCGGACCAGCACCGAAAGCCTGCTCTCTGAGGATCTCTGAAAGCGTGTATGCCAGCGACTTCATGGAAGGACCCAACAGCGCTATGAAGAGTTCGAAGATCTCGCTCGGGGACTTGAATGGAGGGAGGGGTGGCGGCGGCCCGTCTGGTGTCGCTTCAGGGCTGGGATGGTCGTCAACTTCGTCCTCGAATTCCTCATCCTCATCAATAGATGCCAACGTAGCAAATCTGTCTCGAGAGCCCTTCAGATACTGTGACATGGCACGAGAAAGGGTGGGGGAGAAGACAGTGCTGCCAGGAGAAAGCTGTCCAGCCATGGGATCTTGAGGCAGCTCCTTTAGAAGACTGAACTGCGTGTTAGCTGCACTCCTCAAGCCCCCAATAGCCTGCGACAGTGACTCGAGCGACTTGACTAAAGCCTTCTCCAGGTCGTATACCTTCTCGCGGCCCAAAACCCAATGCTCAAACTTGGACTCCCTAAGGCTCTTCGTCATCTTAGCATGAGTAGTCTTGTACTGCCTTACGACGAAGGCGAAGTCTCCCGACATGATCTCGTTCTCGGAACCATTCAAGAAGCCGCGAGTGATCATGGAGAGCATGTCTGCGAGCGACACGGCACCAGCGTTCAAGGAGGTGCGCAACAGCGCCCTCGCCGAGACTCTCCAAAGCAGTAGGTTGACCGCCACAGTGATGGTGATGCCCATGACCAACATCTTAAGTACCTGGACTATCTTGGCCTCAGAGAAGTGCCCCTCATGAATCGCCTCTTCTCTGGTAATAACGGCAATAATGGCGATAGATGCAAGGGTACAGCCGACATTGACTAGCGGGTTATTGAGCCTCTGCTTGACCCAGCCAACGAAGCCAAGACCGCCGCCGATGCAGAAGGTGAGGATAAGGACATGCGACAACGGGATGAGACCGAGCTTCCCTCCGACGAGGACGGAGAAGAGCATGGAGATGACGGAGACGACCTCGGCGTACAATACGGCAATAGTGGCGATGGCTGCTGCCTCGACCATGGAACCCCACGTCCGACTGGCGTGGAAATAGACCGTCAGAGTCGCGACAACGTGTTTTCCATCAGGCTTGCCCAGAAACGTCGATATCGGTGCAAGGAAGGTTGCCAGACTGGCGAGGAGATATGCGACGGAGCATTTCACCACTCCCTTGCCCGCCGGTGATAGCAGCCAGTCCCAGAAGCGGGAGGCGCTGGTCTTGATATTGTGTTTGACGACATTGAAAGATTCGCCCGTCGTCTCGGCGGTCAGGAGAGATCGGTAGCCGTCTACTTCAGGAGAAGGGATTTCGATGCTTGAACCACGGAGGGAGAATTGGCGGCGACTGCGTTCGCCAGTGCCGGGAACAATGAAGGTGCCGTTTCGAAGCTTCTGTAACGGTGGCGCATCGTCAGCTATAGACCTCGAGGACTCGGTCAAGGGTCAGTGGCAGAAGGTTCACTCACGCTCCGCTTGGAAGGCCGCCTGGGAGGCCATTGGTTTGCGGCCGACGAGCTCATCACGGTTGGGTGTTGGCGCACCACCCAAATGCCCAGCCGTGTTGGAGCAGTCGTGGAGTTGTGTTGCGCCCAGACGAGCTGCGCGGGAGCTGCACAAGATGTCGCTCGGTAAATAATCCTTCCCCTTAGCTCTGGAATGGTAATTAGGAGCGTAAACAATCCGGAAGGGTGGCGTTACTAGCCGGTAGGTATATCGGTACGTAAAATATGAGAGGAGTAGGCAGAGACGCGCGCACGCTCATTAAGACAAGACAGCAGCTTCCGCCAACAAATTCGCCGTCAGCTTCCAGCCTACTGCCAACTGCAAAGGCGACTATTAAACTCGACGGCCGAGCATCCGCGACACTGATCAGGTCTGGTAGGGTCTGGTCTGGAACCTCAAGGAAAGCAACAGCTAAGGTAGGCGGTCCCTTAGCTGCAGCTCTTCCTACCCGCCGTGACCTTAAAGGCTGGAGCATGTCGCGTCAACCACTCACAAGCCCATCGACCCATGTCACCTGCCCAGTGCAGATGTCTGGAGAGTGCGTGAACATCTCAATTATGCGGCACTGTGTTCCCACTTCTTATGTGTGGGCAGTGGGTGTGGTACGTCGACGAGTCGTGACATAAGGCAAGCGCAGGTGCCCAGGTACTACAGTACTCTACTTTTAAGCTAAGCTTCCTGGCCTATCTTAGCTGCGGTACAATGACTCCAACATCCATGTCTAAGTTGCTGGCTATTCCAGATTGACTAAACAACTTAGTCATTGTCAAGACATCCTTACGTTGCCGGCAGAGAACTTTAACGATTGTTTGCCGCCACGGCCTTCTCATGAAGCTCTCAAGCCATCGGCGTTACACGAATTTCCTATGAAGAGGTTCATCTCCAGAATGGCTACTGTTACACCCCGCCGGTTCGCCCCGTTGAAGGATGGAGCCGCGGCCAACTCAAACGCCCCTCGGTTGAAAGGCATCGTCTTTGACGTTGACGGAACGCTATGGTACGTAACTTGAAAAACTCTTACGGCTGGTGTTTTCCTTCCGTTGTTTGTTCGCGTCGCATAACTCATCTCATGGTTTTATCGGCTTGTTACGAGACGGGACGCCAATCTTGACCTTCTCACTTGATAAGCAATGGACACAACCGGGACTTCAATGGCCAATGAGATCATCATCCGTGATGCTAGACATGAGCTCTACTGACAAGATTAGTGAACCCCAAACATACATGTTCAAAGAAATGCGCGACGCCCTCAAGATTACAAAGTCCGTCGACATCCTCGACCACATTTACGATCTCCCGACTCCAGAGGCCCAAGAAACGGCAATGGAGTCCATTCGACAGATCGAGAGGACTGCCATGGCGTCGCAGGTCGCCCAGCCCGGCCTCGTTGAGCTGATGTCTTACCTCGACAGCCGCGGCGTCCAGAAGGGTATCTGCACCCGCAACTTCGATACGCCCGTCGCCCACCTCCTCGGCAAGTTTCTGGAAGGCTCCCTCTTTGAGCCCATCATCACTCGCGATTTTCGTCCGCCAAAGCCCGATCCTGCCGGTATCCTGCACATCGCTAAAAGCTGGGGGCTGGTCAAAGAGGCGCCGACCGGGGCTGATGGTCAGGAAGCGCAGGGCGATGCGACTAAGCTGATCATGGTGGGAGACTCAATCGACGACATGACGGCTGGCCGAAGAGCGGGCGCGGCGACTGTGCTCCTAGCAAACGACGTGAACGTGCATCTGGTGGACCACGAGCATACCGACCTCGTAATACGGCGCCTGGATGAACTGATTCCTATTCTGGAGGACGGATTCCAAAGTAGAGAGACTGGAGCTGCATAATGAAGTAGCCGCCCACAGGAAAGCTGTCCGCTGAATCACGAAGCCTGTCGTTGGAGAGGGCTACCTAGGACGCGGTGATATCACATCAATGTAATTCAGGCACAGGTCTGCTCAAGCATTTGTGACTTTGTCTAGATAGCATGTACGCCCACAATGAAAACCCTTCCTCCAAGCTTGCTACATACATGATTCCCTACGCGGGACTTTGACAAAACCCCTCCCGTCCTGGTCACGGTTGGTCGACGCCGCTCTGTCCAAGCTTTCTAAAAAGGCTGAATCGTCGGGCGTCTTACAACAGACGACCGAGTTTGCAAGAGGATGATATCAATACATGCGCCGAGTGATGCAGAGAAAGACCGTAAAATCCTTTTGGTTTCGCCCAGACCGACTGCTCCCGCGGAGGTATATCGGGACCTTAGATAAATGGATCCTCCAGGCCGATGACGTTGTCTACACGCGACGTCCTGCGACCTCTGACACCATTCTGTGGGAAGCGTTGAGAAGGGTAGATTGGAGCTGAGGCGAGGGGTCGTTCTACCTGATGTTCAGATGCTGGTCGGAAGGCCGTTTGCATGGGCATGCTGCAGGACTTCGGCCCTTGGTCAACAGACGCTTCTAGTTGTTGTAGCGAGACAACACGGTTTGGCGCTCTGCTATGCTGTGCTTTCGCTTGGGTTGCCCGTGGCCGAGCGCCGTGATTGTAGTTGAAGCCTCCCTGTGCCTAGTTGGAAGTGCCGTTGTACACATCACTCGCGTAGCTCCTGGGCGCTGGTGGCATGCCGAAAGTGGCCTGTCTTCTACTCTCTCTTCTGGTCTCATCTGGGGTGCCCTTCCGAGGAGGGGCTGGCGGCAGCGGACCACCCGGCGCAGGGCGAACAGGAAGACTGAAAGATGCAGCATTGGCGCTCACAGGGCCAGCACTGTTGGGATATTCGCCGATCTTGGGGATCGAGTTGGTCGTAACAATCCGCTGTCCCATCCCGGGGTGACCTGCGGCCTGTTGTCGGCTGCTGATGGCGTTGATGCCGTTTCTGGTGGGGGAGCGGTTAGAGTGGGTGGCAGGTTCGCGCGGTGAGATGATACCAGCTCCCGCGATAGGAATCTCCCCTGACGTCGGCGTGTCGAGTGAGCGTTCGTTTGTAGATCCGCCCTGATATGTCGGGGAGTCACTAGAGTTCAGGAGGTCTCGAGTCGCGGGAGAAAGCTGGGGCGCAAGGTGAGACTTTCTGTTGTCCCTCTCCATCAAACCAACAGCCCATTCCCTCAAGTCTACAGGGGTTCTCTTGGCAGCTTGAACAAAAGGATCCCGGTCCTGGCACATATGCGATTAGCTGGAGAAGCCCACGTTAGCCAAGAGCTAGACTTACAAAAAGTTCCTGAGGGGTTGGTCGCTCGTCGGGGTTCTTGAAGAGACACTTCTGAATCATATCCTCCAGAATCGAAGGGAACGCATCGCTCTTGGGAAGCTTTGGCGCGGGTTCGTGTACAATCTGCTGTAACAGATCCAGAATGCCGGCCGGGGCGCATTCGCCGTCGGAAAGCTGCTCGCTCGCGTTGAATGGGAATTTGCCAATGGCAAGCTCCATGATACTCAGACCAAAACTCCACACATCGGATTTGACAGTATACTTCTCGCCTTGAATCCGCTCAGGAGCCATGTATGTCGAAGTTCCAACGAATGTGTCTGCAACGGAGTTGATAAGTTCTCCAGACACGCCGAAATCGCACAGCTTGATGCTTCCTCTAGAGTTCACCAGAATGTTTGACGGCTTGATGTCTCGGTGCATGATGTGATGCTTGGAGTACAGATAGGTCAAGCCGCCGAGGGTGGCCACGGCAATCTTGCCAAGAACGTCTACTCGGACTGGGCCGAAGACCTTGGATACCCGGTCTAGCGCGCTGTGAGGAATTAGCCTGCATCCTCCGCCCTCCCAAGGACGAAAACATACCCGACATCCATGTACTCCATGCACATGATGACATCGTTGTGAGGGTTAAGAAATGCGCCGTAAAAATTCACGATGTACTCGGATGAGCAGCCGTGCATGATCTGAAGTTCGCGGACAATGCGCTTGCGCATCTCCTTCTTGGCTTCCACGTGGATGACCTAGAGGCGTCGATCAATATCGGTTGCCGCATTCCTCTCCAAGTGACGACTTACCTTGCGAGCCATGACAGTCCCAGTCAACACGTGCTTGACCTTGCTGACAGTGCCTCCATTTCCGGATCCAAGCTCCTTCAAGATCTCTAAGTCCTCCGGCCGCAAGTCCAGCTTGTACTCGATGCCAATCTCCAACTGTGCTGACTGCTCTCCGCTATCCTTATCGCGGGGATCATAGCCATGTCTGCTGGTCTCGGCGGTCGGTGGGGGTTTCGGGGCAGCAGGCGTCAGGGCGAGGCCCTTGACGTTCTTGCGCTTCATAGACCGGGGCGCGAAAGGGTCGGCCATTTTGGAAGTGTAGAATTCGCTGTGAGATTCGTGCGGCAAAAGACCAAGTTTGAAGCTGAACAAAACCAGCTCAATTTACAACGAAAAGGACGTTGACATGCCCTTCCGTGATGGTATGGATATGGACCGAGCGAAGAGCTACCCTAAGAATCCGCCGAAGGATTGAAGAGTCGCGACCATATGTTGGGGCGCACTTGTGGAACAAGACGGCGGCAAGGTAAGATTCCGGCGACGGGGTAATCGCGGTCGTCGGGTGAGGTTCGGGAACGAGAGAGAGAGAGACAGAGAGAGAGTGGCGGCGGATGAGCGTTTGACAACGGGAAGACGTTGCTGTCGCGGAGTCGCAGTGGCCGAGTGATGGGTTTTTAGTATCTCGCGGTGGACCGGAGCGATGGATAGATTCCGAGGTCGATGACTGCCTGCAGAAAGGGGGAAAGAGGGGCGTAGATGGCTCGAAATTTGTCGGTGTGGTTGTCGTCGATGGTGTCCCGTCCCGTTTCGGCCAAGGTGGGGTTAACGGTGCGGTAGGGAGGCGACTCCGAGGAAGAGCGAGGGGGGAGGGGTGGCGAGCGAGAAATAGGCAACGTGCTCCGTGGTCTTGGGAAAGGAGTTAATGAGACCTCGTAGACGCAAATGAGGTTGCTCTCGATAGGAAAATAGGCGGTACGTGGGTCTTGTCTGGTTGGTGAAGGAGGAGACGGGAGGGGAGGAGGGGAAGGGATGGGGAAAAAAAGATGGAAAGGGTACAGAGCAGAAACAGACGACGGAAACAGATGCAGAAGTGAAAGGGAAGAAAAAACACTGGAGCGTTCAGGATTCAAACTGGACTGGACTGGACTGGACTGGTGGGAGGAGAATGGGAAAAGACTGGCCCGGTCAAAGGTTCCAGGCTTGGTTTGGTTGACACACAAACATCCAGTCAGTGACCAGCAGTGAGATGTGCCTCTCAGTGCCCAATGCGAAGTGCAAGGTGCAGCAGTGAATGGGGTGAGCTGGTGCAGAGGGGCAGCCCAGAGATGCAGGAGTGCAGAAGTACAGACTCGGGCGCTGGTTGGTGCTCAGGCTGCTGCCGCGGAGGCGAGCAAGTGCAGGTGCATCCACGTCGGTCTAGGTTCAGTGTGCGGATGCAGCCCACCTACGAGCCACGGTCCAGTCCGGTCCCGTCCACTTAGTCTGCTTTGGATGGTACCTAAAGTAGGCATTGCCATGTACTCTGCGCCTGTCCATCGTCTTACACTGGTCTCCAGCGTGTCTGGCCGACAAATCAGCGCCCAGGGACGGTTTCGGATCACAGGAAGCCTACCTACTGTTGTTGTGTCTTCAGAACCTACCTAAGCCCCAAACTCCCAGCTTTCCAAGTTCTGCGCCGATGGCGGATGCGATGAATTCCTACCTCCTTCCTCCCACAGCATCTTACCTTAGCACCAGTCTTGACGGGCCACAGCCCAGCACTAGACCGGGCCAGTGTTTTAAAGGCGTCAAGACCCAGCCCCGGAGTACGGGATAGAGGTAACTTGACGCACGTTTTAGGGCCACAGTGGCAGCCAAACGCTTGAATCTCTAGGGGGCCCTGTAGAATCGTGGGGCCACTAGTGATCATTCGCGACGGACAAAGGTGGACATGCATCCTCTGCGATTTTGCAGTGTCCAGGGAAGTACCTTCTAAGGTATCTACATTCCGACATCGACGGCACGTTTTTGAGATGCCCTTTGGCCAATCTCTGTAAGTCTGCCAACGACCGTCACTCCTTTGCACACATCTAGCCAGCCAGTCAGCTCGTCGGCGCCAGCAGCCCGCTTCGGATTGGGTTACAACACCCCCGCGAGAAACACGCCCGGCCGCAACAACCCAACTCCTTCCCTCCAACGACACACGACTTCGTCATTTGCCTGTGTGCCTGACAGCCAGCTGCATGCTTCCCGGCGACAGAGGGGAAACGAAGTAAGGCAGAGAAGGCGAGAGAAAGACGGACAATCTTATATGTAGCGCCAACAGAGACTTCTACCGTCTCTCGTCTAAGAATACCACCCACCTCGTCCAGACATTGAAAGCACATGTACTTCAATGATCGCCCCTAATTGCCTTCTTTCACATTTCAGACAGCTTAGTCCAATCCAATCCTGTGGGCTTCTCCATCACCCTCTCAACCCATCACACCAACCTCCTGGCTTCAGACAGGGGCTTGGTCGTCTGTACGTTGAAAAGCTGGGACTTGGACCGATGCGATGAATCGCTTCGAGCCAACGATGGCAGAGAAATTCCACTTCTCCGCACCGCGGCACCGGGGCCTTGAATCGCAAAACGGGCTGGTGTCTCAGTGTCTTGCCGCCCGCCCTTATTGGCCCCTCACCCCCAACTAACCCGTGCGTCTGTGTGTATGACCTGCTTCCCGAGGGGCTCCATCTGGTTGCCCAAGCGCGAAAAAAACGTGCTATCGCGGGCTGCACGATGGATCCGTGGCTCGCTTGTCGCTGTTGGCTGCAATGCGCTTCCCTGTGACGGCGCTGTCTTGTGTCATGTTGATAGACAAAGAACGGGGTCCCTAAGGGCTCAACCGACCTATTCTACTCCTTTTGACTCAGTTTCTCCCAATCATGAACTCAAAAACTTCTTCTTCGACGAATCCCCACGCAAAGTAGCCCACGCCTCATCTACCCATGTCCACTCGCAACAAGCAGCTTAGCATCCGATATGTCCTTTCGAGTACGGGATAAGGCGGGATAGGAAACTGGTCCGTTTGGTAACCAAGCATGCCGTTCCAAACATTGCATTTTCTGGAACTCTCACCGCTCACGGTAGCTTGATTGAGTCCTGAAGCATCTTTGGCGTATCGCCGACCTCAAGCCACTGTGTTGAGTAAGCTCGTCAACGTGGTCAATGATTATCGACCTCTGTAGTAGCCCTGTTCCTTGGGAAGACATTCAATTCGGCGTGGAGAGTCATGAGCCACGGCCATGAATGGCGGGTTGTGGATAAGTAGACTGGGGTAGCTAGTTTTCCTGGGATTGACCTCAGCGAACAGGGTAGGTAGGGGTCTCGCCGCATGTGGACGGGCTTATGTAAGTTGGATCGAGGTTAGCTAAGGCATCTCGGACTAACTGATAAGATATGGGCACTCGGATGTCGGATAATTGTAGCCAATTGAACCCGCCTGCGCGAGGCTGAGGTCCAGCCAACGAGGCGCGCAAAAGGTCCAAGCTTTCAATTATTCCAAGTGCAGCGGCGACCGAAATTTGTCTGGCGACGGGCGCATGTCTTCAGTCTTTAATCATTCTCTTCCAGCAACCATCCCAATTCTTCGATACGAAACCTCGCGACTACGGATCTAACTGAATATTTCCCCCTACCGCAAGATCTCGCCGGCAACTCTGTCATCGAACCTTTCTTCGCGCCGAACCCGCCAGCAATCACGACGTGACATCAACCGCGTGCTGCGACTGCCCTTTTTGGCGAGTTCAAGATGAGCAAGTCGATGCGTGACTTCGTTGACGGCGAGGCCGAGCTCGATGACGAGGATGATGAGTCCATGGATGAAGATGCCGAGCCCGTCTCTCGCAGAAGGAACGTTGCCCCTGAGGATTCTTCTGAGGAAGAAGAAGACGACGATGACGAGGAGGAAGCGCGTAAGGTAGGGAGGACCTAGCGTCGTGCCATATGACCGGTCACTAATACAAGTTGCTCCAAAGATTCGCGAAGGTTTCATCGTCGACGAGGATGAAGAGGAAGAAGGCGAGGACTCAGATGCCCAAGAACGGATCGTCAAGAGGAAGCGCGAGCATCGCGATCGAGAAGAAGAGGAACAGCTTGACGAGGACGATTTGGAACTCATTGGAGAGCAGATCGAGCGTCGAGCACCCACACAAGTAAGCGCCTATCAATATGCGCCGCTTTACCTCTTACTGACAGCTGCCTAGCCAAAGTTCAAACGCTTGAAACGAGGACATCGAGACGAAGATGATAGGGGCCCAGAGCGACGCGGCTTGGAAGACATGTTTTCGGACGAGGACGAGGAGGCCAACGAACAAAGACACTACGGCCGAGCGAATTACCGCTCCCAAGCTGACGAATTCGATGACTTTATTGAAGAGGACTTCCCCGAGGACGAGGACGAGCGAGCACGTCAACTCGAAGATGCCGAAGTCGCACGACCGCGCGACAAGGGCGTGGGCGGTGTCGTGGACACCACTGGCCTTGATAAGGATGCTTTGGAGGACATGGAAGCCATTTTCGGTAACGGCGAGGACTACGATTGGGCTCTGCAGATGGAAGACGAAGAAGAGGACCGCGAGCGCGAAGAGCAAACCATCGAGCTTAAGGACGTCTTTGAGCCGTCGCAGCTTAAGGAGAAATTGCTCACCGATGAGGACAACCAAATCCGATTCACCGACGAGCCCGAAAGATTCCAGCTGGACCGAAAGCCATTCAAGCATCTGCAAATAACTGCAGAGCAATTCAAGGAGGAAGCCAGGTGGATCGCAGCTTTGATGTGGCCCAAAAAGCTTCTCCAGTCTGAACTTCATTCGCCCTTCACCAAGGCTATCGGCAAAGTTCTTGAGTTCTTCGTCGTCGACGACGTTGAAGTGCCGTACGTCTTCCAACACCGCAAGGACTACTTGATTCACGCAAAGAAAACGAAGAACCCCGACCATCGCGATGACCCCGACGCCCCTGAGTACATCGTCAGCGCCGACAAGCTGCTCACTCAGGACGACTTGTGGCGAATCCTCGAGCTTGACATCAAGTTCCGCTCCCTTATTGAGAAGCGGAACTCGTTGGAGAAGACATTTGAGAGCCTAAAGGAGTCGGCCAGCATCAACGACGATGTCCTGACAGACATGATTTCCCAGGCTGCCACCATGGAGGAGCTGCAGGACCTCCAGGACTACCTCCACTTCCAGTATACGGCCGAGCTGAAGGACCTGTCTTCACTCAACGGCAATGGCAATCAGATGAAGCGTCCGGGCTCAAAATCAAACCTGTTTGACCGCATTCGCAGAAGCAAAGCAGCCGGCTTTGTCCGCGCTTACGGCATCACCCCTGATCGTTTCGCGCAAAACACGCTTCGAGAGGGCAACAAAGTCTTTGCTGATGATCCTAGCCAACTCCCCGATGACCTCGCTGACTCACTCACCGACGAGGACTTTCAGACTGGTGACTCCGTTGTGAACGCTGCTCGCCAAATGTATGCGGAAGAGTTATTCGCCAACCCCCGCATGCGGAAACACTTCAGGATCAACTTCTACCAGATGGGCGAGATAAACTGTCGTCGAACGGAGAAGGGTCTGAAGAAGATCGACGAATCACATCCGTTCTACGAAGTCAAGTATCTCATCAACCAGACAATTGCCGACGTTGCTCGACAGCCTGAACTCTACCTCAAGATGATGAAGGCTGAGGAAGAGGGCCTCATTGAGGTCAAGTTGACTTTGGAGAATGAGGACGGCTTCAAGCGCCAATTACGCCAAGAATTCATCTCAGACAACTACAGCGAAATTGCTGATCGGTGGAATGAGGAACGTCAAAAAGTGCTTGATATTGTTGTTCCCCGCCTTTCAAAGATCATCGCCAAGGGTGTCAAGGAATCGCTTCGGACAGCGTGTCAAGAGGAGGTGCTCAAGTCTTGCCGCGAAGAGTACGCCAAAAGACTCGATCAAGCACCTTACAAGCCCAAGGGCATGATTCTTGGTACCGTGCCTCGAATTATCACGCTGTCTAACGGCATGGGAGATCCCGCCCGAGATGCCACTTCATGGGTCTCTGTGGAGGAGGACGGCCGCGTCATTGAACAGGGCAAGCTTGGCAATCTCGCGCGTGATGAAGCCGCCCGTGCGGAATTTGTTGACATTGTCAACAGACGCCGCCCCGATGCCATCGGTGTTAGTGGCTTTGCCGCAGACACTCAGAAGCTTGTTAGAGACTTGGAGTCTTTAATCAACGAAAAGGGCCTGATGGGCCCTGAATTCGACGATCCTGAGCTTGGCGAATACAGAACCGAGCCCCTCGAAGTCATCATTGTCAACGACGAAGTTGCCCGCCTTTACAAGGACAGTCCGCGAGCAGTGGCTGAACATCCTACCCTTAGCCCTCTCACGAGATACTGCATTGCTCTGGCGCATTATATGCAGAACCCGCTGAAGGAATATGCTGCTCTTGGCAAGGACATCGCGTCGTTGGCTTTCCACCCTTGTCAGAACCTTCTGCCCCAAGAAAAGCTACTCAAACATCTGGAGTCAGCGATGGTCGACATGGTGAACCTGTGTGGCGTGAACATTAATGAGGCCATTGGCGATTCATACACGGCTAATTTGCTGCCTTATGTTGCTGGTCTCGGCCCGCGTAAGGCTACCAGTGTAATTAAGGCTATCAACGCGAATGGCGGATCCGTCAGCAGCAGAGACGAGCTGGTGGGTGACCCGGACAGCGGAAAACTGCCAGTCGTTGGCCCCAGAGTATGGAATAATTGCGCCAGTTTCCTCTTCATTGACTACGATGCGACGAATCCAACCTCCGATCCCCTGGACAATACTCGTGTCCACCCTGAGGACTACGAACTTGGTCGCAAGATGGCGGCTGATGCTTTGGAACTTGATGAGGAAGACGTCAAGGCTGAGACAGACCATAACGGTCCAGGGGCAATTGTCCGCAAGCTCTTCAAGGAAGACGAACAGGAGAAGGTCAATGAGCTTATCTTGGAGGAGTATGCCGAGCAGCTGGAGCGAAACTACAGTCAAAGGAAGCGCGCGACCCTCGAGACCATCCGAGCCGAATTGCAAGCGCCCTACGAAGAACTCCGACGCACTTCGCCACCCTTGGCGCGAACGAGATTTTCACAATGTTCACTGGCGAGACGAAGGATACTCTTGCTCAGGGCATGATCATTCCGGTGAACGTTCGAGTTGTGAAGGACGACTTTGCGATTGTGAAACTCGACTGCGGTATCGAGGGTCGTATCGAGTCGCACGATGGCCCCGACGGCGTACGGGTAAGAGGCATTCTCTCAACCGGGCAAACTGTGCAAGCCAAGGTCCTGGATGTGAATTACAAGGACTTTATCGCCAAGCTCTCTGCCCGCGACGCCGAAGTCAAGCGCCCGTACAAGCGCCAGCTCTACCACGGTCATGGGCAGTGGGATGACAGACTCGAGGCAGCCGATAAGGAAGAGCTGCGCGAGAAGGATAAGACCACGGGTCGCACTCAGAGGGTCATCAAGCACCCAATGTTCAAGCCTTTCAATGGTCTGGAGGCAGAGCAGTGGCTTGGTACTCAGCCGCCGGAGAAGTCATCATCCGTCCCTCGTCCAAGGGCAACGATCATCTTGCTATTACCTGGAAGGTCGCCGACGGTGTCTTCCAGCATGTTGATGTCTTGGAATTACAAAAGGAAAACGAGTTCTCGGTCGGCAAGCTGCTCAAGGTGGGCGGAAAGTTTACCTACAAGGATCTTGACGAACTGATCCACGAGCACATCGAGGCCATGTCTAGAAAGGTGGACGAGATGATGCAGCACGAAAAGTTCGAGAAGCGCTCCAAGCCAGACCTCGGTAAGTTGACCTGTATTTCTGATGACAAGTTATCGATCAAAGCTAACATTCGGTTCAGAGAAATGGCTCACGACGTACATTGACGCCAACCCCAACCGATCCGCTTACGCCTTCTGCATCGACACCAAACATCCTGGCTACTTCTGGCTCTGCTTCAAGGCCAGCCGTTCGTCGCGAGTCAACTCATGGCCTGTCCGTGTCATCCCTGGTGGCTTCGAGCTGTTGAAGCAGGCTTACCCCGACATGAGAGCGCTCTGCAACGGCTTCAAGATTCGGTACCAGACTGAGATCACCAAGATGCAGAAGGGCGGTAGATAGGTTCCCCCCTCCGAATCGAGGGATTACAGCAGAGGCGTTGCGAACATCGGCAGCTACTACTGAGACTGATGATGATGGGCGAGGCATTCCATGATGGGAAAATTATTGCCGTGGGGAGTGAGCTGTCGCCTGCGCCTGAGCCGACGGTGGCGGCTATTTGTTTATTTTAGTACTTTCCGGGGCAAATCCGGAAACGCTGGGCGAGATGGGAAGGGGCCGAAGAGCGGAAGATCAAGATCAATCAGCATTCATGTAAAAGTATTACCTAAAAGCTCAGAAGGCTCAGGGCCATAGATAAAAAAAAATTGGCGTCTATTGATGAACATCCCTTCATGATCTAGTGTCAAGTACTAGAAGTGATCTTGCCCGCCGCGAAAAAGTTCGCAGGTGCCGAAGGCGAAAAGAGGTGCCCGCGGTCGTAGAACAGCGTAGGTAGGTAGGGATATGAGGAATGCCCAGAGGCTTCCATGCAGTGCCCCTCCCCCTGCCAATAGTAAGTAAGTACTTAGGCAAAGGCAAGGGCGGTGTAATTCACTTGACAAATAGAGAGAGGAAGTATTAATAGCAAGCTCCAATCGTATTATTGAAATAGAAAAGCTGTTTTCACCAAAAGCGAAATTCTATGTACACAAGGTCTAAAATTTAGATTCTATGTGAAGCAGATTTGTGACAAAAGGAACGTAATGCACCTCCGAACGAGATACCGGCGTATCCACTTTCCGGATCATTTGCCCAGGAATGATATCGTGACATCGTTACAGGGCGAAGACGGCAAAAGCGCCAACTGCCATGAGGGCAAAGCTGACGCCAGCCTGGACGGCGTTGTTAGTGATGACAGGCTTCGTCGTCGTCGGGCAGCTGGCGCCGGAGCAGACCGTAGTGGAAGCGCCAGGGGCGGTGCCAGAGGCCTTGGCGCTGGATACGGTGGATGACTTGGTGACCGTGGTGGTGGAGTTGCCGTAAGTGTTGCTGTTGTTGCTCTTGTTCGTGTTGCTGCCCCCGCCGTTGTTGTTGCTGTTGTTGCTGTTATTGCTCTTGTTGGTGTTGCTGCCGCCCGTGGTCTTTGCAGGAGTGGTACTGATAGTGACGATCTTAGTGACCTTGGTCGCGGGGGTGGTCTTGGGGGTGGCCGGAACACCGGGAGTCGTGACCTTAGTGACGGTCTTGGTCGTTACGCTGCCGATGGGGCAGTTGGGGACGGAGGCAGGGCACTTGGTGATGGTGTAGGTCGTGGTGTACACCTTGGTGGAGACCTTGTTGTTGCTGCCTCCGTTGGCGGGCTTGGTGGTTGTCTTGGGGGTCGTCTTAGGCGTGGGAGTAATGACCTTGGTGGTGACCTTCGTAGTCACGCTGCCGATAGGGCAGTTAGGGACGGAAGATGGGCACTTGGTGATGGTGTAGGTCTTGGTGAGGACGGTGGTCTTGGCGCCAGGGGGGGTCGTCTTGGTGGTGGGCTTGGTGGTGTTCTTGTTGACCTTCGTGGTAGCCTTCGTGGTGGCCCTCGTGGTGTTGCTCTTGTTCACCTTGGTCGAAGCCTTGCCATTGCCCTTGGCGGAGGTAGTCTTGACCGCGGCGGTGACTGGGCAAACGGTAGTGTAAAGGGCAATGGTCTTAGTCACGACGGCGCCGACTGGGCAGTCTGTGACGGTTGGGGCGCAAGAGGTCACGGTGGAAACCTGGGTGGTGAAGACGGTCGATGTGGTCAACTGGACGACAGAGGACGAAGAGGCAACAGGGGTGGGAGCGGGGATGACGGAAGTCTGGTTCCAGTTGTTGGTAATGGTCGAGAAAGTGCCGGCTGTTCCAGAGACGGGACCTGTGCCGGCGTCGGTGACAGAGCCGGAAGCAGAGGCAGCGGCAGAAGAGACGGAAGCCCCGCTAGATCCGGAGCCCGATGCTTGGGAGGAGGCAGAAGCGGACGCGGAAGCGGAAGCAATGCCGGAGGAAGCAGAGCCGGAAGCAACGGCAGAGCTCGAAGCAGCGGCAGAGCCAGAAGCAGCGGCAGAGCCAGAAGCAGCGGCAGATGTGGCAGAGCCTGAGGCCTGGGCAGAGGCGGAGCCGCTGACCGAAGCAGATGCAGTGGCACTGGCACTAGCAGAATCGGTGGCAGAGAGGCTAGAAGCTGATGCGCTGGCGGAAGAAGACTGGCTGGCAGATGCGGAGGCGGAGGCGGAGGAAGATGCGGGCGAGGACGCTGTGGAAGAGGCAGAGGAAGAGACCGTGGAGGAAGTCTGACCGCCCTCCTTGAAGATGCGGATATCCTTGACCTTGAAGTAGGTGTCACTGAAAGCCGATGGGTTCGTAGCGGCATAGGTAGAGCAAACAGCATGGCCTGTGGCGGCCTTGCATTCGCTACCCCAGACGCCATCGTTTCCGGCGAGCACACCGCACATGCCAATGTTGATGACGAGTCTCTGGTCCTTGAAGTGGCTGTTGATGTTGCAGGCATCGTTGGCGATCAGCATGCTGGGAGTGCCCCAGGTGGCAGTGTCGGGGGAGTCGGAGTTGACGTTGTCGGGAACCGAGCCCCAGCGCCAGGAGAAGAACTTGATGTAATCATCGGTCCACTCAACAGCGTAGACGCCGCCATCAGAGGAACCATAGGGGTCGGAGGAGGTGGTCGAGGTTGTGCAACCTTGGTTGGAATACTGGTTGGGCGCTTCCTGGTCACAGTTGGGCGTATCCACCTGTGCAGTCTGGCCAGTCGAGCTGATGAGGCACTGGCCTTGTTCCGAGGACTTGTAGGTGTGAGCGGCGGGCTTGTTGACCTTGTTGAGATTCCAGCCTTCGAACCAATCGAGCTCTCCCTTCGTGGGCCAAGGCGAACCGTACGACCAGCTTCGCCAATGTTAGTGCCAATATTGAAAGCAGTGTAACCAACAGACTTACAAAGCGGGCCAAGCACCACAGACGGGCTTGGGCAAGTGGGAGAAGCGAGCGACAATCAGAGCCTTGTTGTAGACTTCCTTGCTCTCAAGTCTCACACTGGAACGACCAACACCAGGGAACTGGGTGATACTCTTGGCGTCGAGACCCAGATAGATCTCGCCACCGGCGGTGGACGCGAGACCCAGGGCTTGGGCATCCGCCTGGGAGCGGTAGTTGATGTACCCGGAAGTCGGGTCGACGTCGTTGTAGTTCGAGGTGTTGTAGTTGCTCTCGAAGAAGCTGAACTTGCTGAAGAAGTTGGTCGAGTCATAGGTATCGGCCAGAGAAAACTTCTTGGCAGCAGCATCGCCAGCCAAGGCCAAGGCAGCAGTGCCGATGGTAACGAGCGAAGGGGCCATTTTGAGCGGTATTAAGATTATTGAAACGAGAGACTGTAATTAGGTGTTTGTAAAAACGAGTGGCTTGACGAAAGATACGTCGTTGGACGAGCAAAGCGGCTCTGGAGGTTGCTGGACGGCACAGGAGTTGTCGAGATGCTGCGTGAGGAGGGAAGGGAAAAGAAAACCCTTGTCGAGTGGACAAGTTGCCCTCTTATGAAGTCCTTGGTTGCACATCGCGAGTGTGCGGTTGGAAGTCCCTTTCTGCTGGCAAGTCGGGCACTTACACGCGGGCAGGGGGCACAGCGGCTTCGCGGTTAGCCAGCCTAAAGGGGGCTAAGCATCTTCTGAGAGGAGTCGCTCGTCGATGGCCTGCCAAGCTCTCTAAAATCGGGTAGGGGTCGCTTGGTCGAGCAATTGGGCGCCCAGAAAGGAAAAGCCTATGTTGAATAAGGCCTCACGATGCCAGCTGGGAAGCACGCGAGAGTCCAATGATGGCAGCTTCGGAGCCAAGCCCCGTAAGGTCCGGGCACAAGTTCGGCGGAGGTTCCTTTCCTGCGGGCCAGGTCTGCGGGAAAGGGGCCCAGGAAATTGCGAAAAGGCAATGATTGACAGCGATTGGAGGGATCCCGCGGTGGCTGCCACGGGGCGCCGCGAGAGGTTGCTCGGGTCGCGAGTGTGTCGCCCGATGTGCTAACTTGAAAGGATCATAGCGTCGTGACTATTCGAACGTGGTACAGAACGGAAGCCTTCAACGACAGCCGCACCTAGTGGCATTGCGGTTATCTGGCTGGTCACCGTGACTCAGAACCACCGTCCCCTTTCCTACGACACGTTGTCTGGGTCGCTGGATGCACCTGTCAAGTTGGCGTGATGTCTAATGCAGGTACGTGATAACGGCCAGCAAAGGCAGGTGTCCGTCAGACATAGTTGCTGTTCTGGGCTGTGCCACATGAATCAATATTCCCCTCTACGGCGTAGATAATCATGGGTCGTTCGAGGTGCTTTCTCGCAATCAATTTCCACTTGTTTCGAGAGTTCTTTCCAACATAATACATGCAACGCCGAGGTCATTGAGCAACAGAGCCCTTGAACGACGAATAGAGATATGAGACATGAGGCTTCAGGTGAGATATAGACGACGATGAAGCCTCCCACCTGGTGGGTGGCTATTCTGGGAGAGCTGAAGAGGCGAGACGTCGGACCGTCAACGCGGCTATCACTTGGCACTGTCGCAGCGCTCGGAAAAGGTAGAAAGAATATGGGCGAGTTGTGAACATTTTGGTGGGGTGCTGAGGGGTTTGCTCTGTTGATGCCAAGTGAAAATCCCAAGTCGGCCACCAGCTTTGGGCCATGCCCAAATAGAGCCAACGCCGAGCCAAAAGGCTGCTTAAAGCCTTTAGGCCCCCCACTTCAACCATGACAATCCAAAAGCAACGGCATCCTACCAGGGTTGTAAAATTACAAAGCTGTGGTCATGCGGCAAAGTATGCGAAAGTCATGTATGTGAAGGGACTTTGGTCACCAAGCCTGCAGCAAAGCAGGCAGCAGCAACCAAGAGAATTCGCTTTTCGATCGTGTCTCGCACAAAACAGAATTTGCACTTGGCCCCCTCCCACGTCGAGTCGTGCGAGAAGCCGATGGCATGGGAGCGCCATCGCGTCCGGTAGACTGTTCACTAGAACCAACGGACGGAACAGCATGATACCACCGTCCGGCGCTAAAACAAGACTCGTTTGCCGAATGAGGGTGTTCGATGCAAAATAGACGACGCACTTGCATTGGAACGGGATCGAGAAAAAACTGCACCACGTACTATTCAGGAGGTTTGATTGACCGCCTAGGGTCTGAAATAAGCTAATGGGAGCTAAACCATACTCCTGGGTCTGCTTGAACAAAAGCCCAATTATTGGAAACGTCTGGACGAGGTTTTCGATTTGCCGGCAAGCACGTGGCTTGGAGATGTTTCTGCCGAAGGGCATTGGACGGCGTGGCGGCCGCCAAATCGGCCACCTTCCGCAACTATCTGAGCCTGTTGATCCTCTTTTTCGACTGGACTGAATACATGGCCGTCTTCTTATTTTCTCCTATTTGCGTCGGCTGCTTTTGGTAACATCTCCGCAGAGTATTTGATGATTGGCCTAAAGGCTGTTTAGACCCGTATGCATATGGGCGCATGGGAACCTGCGTAGGCCAACCCCGCGGCCGGTGATGGCAATTGTACCCGTCTTGTTGGTGTGATCAAGCCATCGTTATCTGGATCCAGTCAGCCTCATCCAACCAAGTGTTGTGCGGAAAAGACTATGGGAATATCTCTCTTGAGATCAGACAAATTTGAGAAGATATGATAACGCGGTGTTTATCGGCACTGCACCAACAGATCCAGGACAAGCCTTTCACTTTCTAGGTGCTTCGCTGGCCCCGCGTGCGTCATCATGGTCAAGACGTAGTAAGAAGGAATTGCACGCAACTCACATTATGTAGGTGCTTAGAAGCAGGGGTATCTTTGTATAGTTGGTTGCAAGAAAGGCCGCCCGCAGGGTCATGTCTCGGGCCTGAACTTGCCGCGCTTCTCCCTCATAGCGTCAACTTTCTTTCGGTCCTCGTCGAATCTCTGCATTAGGGCAGCCTGCTCCGCCTTGCGACGCTCGCGCATCTGGAAGCGGTAGAAGTCGGTTGTCTCTGACTTCTTCTTCGCTGCCTTATCCACCATCTTCTGGCGAGCCTCCTCGGCCTCGTTCTTGCTCGCCGGAGCAGCACGGCCGCCGCGGGTAACTGTAACGAAGCCATCCTCATCCGGCTCGTTGCGTAACCTCTTGGCCATTTCCTGCGCTTCCTTCTCCTTGCGGTTGAAGACGTTGAAGAAGGCGTGAACTGACTTCTGCGTCGCCACCTTGTCGCAGCGGGAGAGCTGCAGATGGGTCGAGATCCATTGCGGTCCGAGTTCAGCTAGATCTTCCGACACGCCCTCACCCCAGACGGGATACTTCTTCGACTTATTCGCCTTCTTGATCGCCTTCAACACAAGCTCGACGCTCTTGTCATCGGCCAGAAGAACGATGGCGCTGCTGCCGCTCTTTCGAAGCCTCCTCGTCCAGATATCCGGCAGCCGTGCCACTTCTTCCTCCTTGGCTCTTTCCTCCGCTTCCTGCTCGCCGCGCTTGCGCTTCTTGCCAAAGTTCGAGACCTTCACGGCCTGGGCTGGGTCAATGGCGGCCGCGGCTTTTCGCTCATCTTCGAATGCAATGCCCTCGAAACGGCCGGGTCCAACGAGAGCGGCAAACACTTGGCGAAAATGGGCCTCGGTGCTGTCAACTGGTACATTCTTCAAGAACAGGCTTCGATCGTCGATCTCGGTGGGGATCTTGGGCGCGTTTCGTCGAACGCGGATTCGTGTACGGCATTAACGGGACAAGACGGAAGAGCGGGGATCTTGACGGGGAGGAGGAAGAAACCGTCTCCCTGAGACTCAGTTGATGGCATTGTGGCGACAGCGGTGGCGGGCCGAGTAACGTCAAAAATGTCTTGTCGTGTTCTCTACGGAGAATGCAAACATAGTTGCTTCCAAAAATCTCAATCCACTGAGAAAAAGTTTAGGTGGGGCCGAGTCCTGCTTATCGATTGCCACTTATTGGTCCGTGCACCATTCTCGGTCAAGCTCGGTGACTCTTCTGCATCGACGGCATCGACACAATCAGTGTACTCACCGAAGCAACACTAACCCAATGGTGGCTGAAATACTGCGATTTGTTTTGCATCATATCTCGATCGCTATTCTTCCAATACCTCGACTCACGCAGCTCAGCATCGATTCCGTCTTCTCCTCAGGAGATAGTGCCGTGCCCCTGTGGTCGACCCGACCAGCTTTCAACACCACCTTACACGTGCCGCAATTTCCGACCTCACAGCTGCTTTCCAAGTCGCCAATGTCACGCTTTATTACCTCCAGAAGCGTTTCATCTTCGCTGACTTTGAGAACCTTGCCATCTCGATTTGAAACCTCCACTTCGAATGGATCGCCGGTCGTATCAGCAGCAAAAGCCTCGTAGTGGACATCGGTGGCATCAAGACCACAATCCTCCGCCGCCTTCTTCGCTGCTTCCATCATACGTGTCGGTCCACAGACATAGACGTGGCTGTTCCACTTGAGCGTCCGCATGATGTCGCCAATGTCCATTCTTTCTCCTTTAGAGCCATCATAGATGCGGGCACTTTTACCAAAGGACTCAAGGCGCGAGCGGAACGGCACATCATCGGCCGAGCGGATGCCATAATGTAACTCAAAATTGTAGTGAACTTCGTGGTAGGCCTCCATGAGCGCCATGAAAGCGGTAATGCCAATCCCGCCGACGATGAAGACGTGGTTGCTAGACGCACTGGCAACCTTCACATCTGTAGTGATCCGACCGACCTTGACGGTGTCGCCAATGTTGGCAGATTCGTGGAACCAACGAGAGCCTCCGCGGCTTTTGTCTTCGAGTGCGATCCCCAGTTCGAATCGCTTGGGTTCACCAGAGACAATGGAGTATGATCGCAGCAGTCCGTTAGGAAGCTTGATCTTCGTGTGGGCGCCTTCCATGTCCACCTCGGTTTGAGCATCACCACTGGCAGATTCCAGAGTGAATGAAGAGACCCGAGATGTTTCCCTCCTCTTATCGACAATTTTGTAGTCGCGCCATTCTTCACCCTTCTCCTTCGTCTTTTTGGCCTGTGCCTTCGCTTTCGCCACTCGCCGCTGAAACGCGCCACGACTCTCCTTTCCCATATCTTCAATCTGCGACAGCTCTTCATTCATCTTCAAATTGCTCTGGTCTCTATGCAGAAACTCCTGCACCCGCTCAATGGTCCATGCTGGCCATTTGCGCTCGACAAGCTTAATCTCGTCGCCGGCCTTGACGGTGCCCTCCTTTAGAACACGGTAGTACCAGCCAGTCCTGCTCGTCTTGTAGGTATTCGGGGCGAAATTTTTGAGTTGGAAGCGGTGGTTGAGCTTGAAGCAAGGCTGTCGGGCAAGCTTACTTGGAGCACGACCTCGTCGCCTACGGCAATGACATCGCCAATGCAAACATTGCGCTCGTTCATATGCTTGGTGACAAAGTTTTCGCCAAAGCCGCCCGGCTGGAAGCGATCTGCGGCCGCGGGGAATTCAGTCTGCCATCCGGGGTAGTGCGACGAACAATCTGGAGATTGACTGTGAGTTGGACGTGCTAGCGCCGTGAGAGATGTTAAGCCACTTACATCCGTGGATCGCCTTATCGACGCCTCCATGAAAGGTCGGGTCGTGCTCGTCATCCTCAAGGCCGAGGAACGAGACTCGAATGGGTCCGTTGCGCAGGTTCTTGTCTATTCCCGATTCGATCTCCAACCCCGGCATCTTTTTCATGGTGCTTGTCCGGACCTCTAAAAGAGTGTCGCTGACGAAAGGCGCTCTGAGGTCAACTTGCTCTGAGGCACCCATGGCTGCAATTGAGCTCCTAGTTTCAATGTCAAATGAGCATGAATTCCAATTGAGGTGCAGGAATGTGCGGAAAGGAGCTGAGAGAAGCTGTGGGAAAGGAATTCAAGGTTAGATCTCACCCCTACCCGGCCGGAACGGTCGATGACGGCTAACCCACGGGCCGTGCTAAATACGGCTTGCACACGGTATCGCACACCGTGAGGCGCGGCAGCGGGGTATGCAACACTGAAGCATCGTCGTCAAGCGGCGGCGGGATTCTTTTGTGGTGTAGAGTCGGGGATTGCTGTTCAGATCCCGCTTGGAAATTTTGGTTTGAGCGCCACTGGAGCACGAAATCAAGCTTCCATCAATCTGGATCGTGTAACCATTCCCATGGCTTGGGGAACGGAAATAGATTGCCCGATTCTTCTTGATGTCAAGGGGCGCGCTTCAGCAGATTTCGAATGTTTCCGTGAAATTTGAGCTGTATCGAATCTTGTGGGCGATGTAAGTGAGGGGTAACTGTGTCAGGCATATGCAATGAGTTGAACAGGCGCTGGGGCTTGGGAACCTGTAGGACATGCCTTTTCCATCATCTGTAATCAGCAACAACCGAGTGTTTATCTGGAATGAAGGAAGAACTTTGGAGTGACATGCTTGTTGGACTTGCAGAATAAGGTACATAAGCGAAAGCACTACCTACCTTACCTACCTAGGTGGGCGCTCAAGGCATCCTGCCGAAAGCAGCCCCACAAGTCCGTACCGAAGGTTGTCGATCGGCAGGTGTGGGGAGCCTCCGGCTCGGGGTTACACAACGGGATGCCTTCGTGAGGTTTCCCAGACGACATCCAAATGCAAGGCTGGGAGCTGTACTTTCATTTCGATCATCGAATATTACTTCGCCTATGCCCTCAAAGTTGAGTTCTCTCATAGGAGATGTTATCTCATGAGCACAATTTTGCGCCCAACCGCAGGTATCCGAGCCCAAAGTAACAGATCCTACGGGTGGGGTGGCAGGTGAGCTGCGTGTCACGCCCCTCACTCGAATCTGAGGTTGCGCACTTTGAATGGTCGGTCCGGTGCGTCTGGGAAGGGTGTATAGGCCCGAGTAAACTGCCAGAGACGATGACGACTTGCTATAAGAGCTGGGGAACACAACGATAACAACAGCAGCCCACTTTTGTGCTCTGTTGGATGCGCCATGGAAACGTCACTTGACATGTTCTTCAGCGTTCAGTATCGTTAGGCGCCGAGCAGCGAATAGGGTTATGCCACATAGTTGTTCACTGTGGAGGACACAATCAGCCACGAGCAAGTTCCCGGCCGTGGGCCAGACTGAAAATTCTTCGACCCTTCCAACTTTCCAGCCATTCGGCTGAGCCTTACAGTCAGGACGAGATGACAGGATCGGCGACATTCATCGCCCTGACCTAAAACTATATGAAGCCTATTGCAAGGTCCTTTTGTCGGACTGGCGTTGAGAGCGGGCGCAGATTTTTGGAATTTCGGGTAGAGCTGACATTCAAGCCGCCGGGGGACCCAGATGAAAAACCTCAGCCTGCTCGGCGAGGGACAAATCCAAGAGGATATCATCAACTGAGGTAAGACAAAGGGAGGGCACCATCCATGAGAAGCCCACCAAATATTTCCGCAACCATACGAACTGCGATGTGTGTTCAACGTCACGGGCGGGCGCGTGACGATACAGCTGGAAGTGGTAAGGCGGTCCACCTTGATGTACTAAGAGAAACGCGGAGCTGGCGTCTTCAGAGAGCTGCGGCGGGGAGATGGCGATTTGAAATGAGGCTCAACTCTAGGGAGTGAAGGAATTCCCGACGGGGATCAAGCAATGGGGAGAATTTTCTTGCTCAAGCCATGCATGAATATGATTGGCTATTCATCCCCTGCCCTGCCGCTGCCGTTGTGCAGGGATGATCCCAGAGAGGCTGGGGTAGCACCATTGTTGGAATCTCCTATGTGAACGAAGCCTCACCCAACCTGCCTATTTTCTAGGATTAGACTAACCAATAACGGCTGCAAGAGGCGCAGGAATTGGTTGATCGAAAGTGCGATCAGGCTGCTAGAATGGCAGAGCCGCATTTGTTTTTTGGGCAGGCGGTGCATCGGACGGCCCTCGCTGAGAACGACGAACAGAGCTGTCCGGAGGTCTACAGCCTGCCCGGGGTGTCATGCACTCCACTCCACTCCTTTTCCCATCAAGAATTTAGTCTCGACTAAACCAAACACATGATTCAAAAATCCAATTCAAGTGCGGCTCTGCTGTGCTTAGGTTCTCCCTGTCGAAGCTCGATACAATTTCATACCTTGCACGCCCCCTCGTTCCGATATCCTGAATTCGGCCGATCTCGCACGCCTTTGGCTTGAGCCACCCCTGAACGGAGCCGCACGATTACAGAGAACGCTGCCCAAGGATGAGGCTGTACAAATGTCTCATTTCCAGGGATTGTATGCGGCAGAACATGAAGTGGTGTGGGTGAGGCTCTGCGGAACGTACCTTACCTTATAAAGGCACAATGGTGCGGTTTCTTCGTTGAAGCAGTATGTACTTTGTTGCCTTGCCCCATCATGCACCAAGTCGCCTGATACGCTAGATATTCTCTTTGGCGTGTGGCACACCATATTTCTCACCTGGTACAAGTGTTATTGCTCTGCCTTGTGTTGCCTTGCGAACCACCCAACAACATCTTTCATTTTGCTCGGATGGTCTCTGGACGGGTTTACGGCAGCCGTCGAATTTGCGAGTATGCAACGGCTGCCTATCGAGATCATGACCTACATCGCCAATCCTCTAGGTTTGCATGACATATTCAACCTCGCTCTTACTTGCCGACAATTCAGCTACTTGATCACTAATGACGATATCTGTAAGACCGCACTTGAGGTAGCGCAGAAAACTTCCGTGTCTGAAATTTTGAAGTGCCTTGCTGACTTTGTGGCTTAGACTCATGCTTCGTATTCAGCTGAGCTCCAGGTCGCTCGCTCATCTAGACAATATGCCCGCGGGTTTCGCCGACTGGTCAAAAGCCGAGATGCTATCGCCACAGCCACACCCTACTCAGTAGCTGTTATCGCCTGCGCCAATGATTTCATCTACTGCAACGGCATGCTCTGCTATACTCTTGGCCCCGAGCGGCTCCGTATTCTCGATCTCCATAACTCTGGAACTGAGGAAGTTGTAATCGATACTGCCGCATTACTTCGATCTGTTCCAGACGAGAATCTCGGAAACAACAGCTACAAGTTTCGCCCCATACACTACGCCGAGGGCATAGTGTCATGCCTTTATACTCCGCCTAAAATCGAAGGTCGCAGCCGTCTTCTCGTGATGAACTTGCACGAGCGGAAGCTTCTCACATGTCATCGTCTCGAATCGCACCAAAAGCTATTCGTGCGCAACACCCGGAATTACTTATACTACGGAACTCATTCTTTCACTGGAGATGATGGTTTCAAGCGATGGGTGCTGAAGCATTTCAGCATCAGGGATAAACAGTGGGGCTCTGGTCATTTGGATTTGGAGGACATCGTTGGCTCAGACATTGGAGCTACGGCGTGCTTCGAGATCATAGATGATCATTTTTACGGCCTGTCGAGTCTGTCCAGTTTCGATGTCTATGAAACGGATTGGACCTCATACTACTATGGGTTCCGCTTCCCGGTTGGTAGTTCACGTCCGCGAGACATGCAGCTGACATCAAAGAAGAAAATGTGGCGTCGTCAGCATCAAGAGGGGCCAATCGATGACAGATGGAGCACTCTGAGTCTCGAGAAGGATCCGGTCGCGGGGAAACTCATGGTTGTCGAATGCCGACGGGAATATCTTGTTGGCGACTGCTCGAGCACACGAACTAGTTACCGAACGGAACTCAACTTTTGCGCCAGCGACGACTCTGACAATGATCACTCTGACTCTGACTCTGACGGGGATGAGGCGGAGCATCCGTCTAATTCTACGTTTGCAGCCGCCACGACAATACCAACTCGAGACCCATCCACAGTTCACCGAGGCGATGATGGGTCAACTGTCCCAACAGTTACTCTTACGCACTGCTTCATACGTTCATATCACCAATCTTGCGAAACGTTTATGGATCTCATCAATGATCCTGCTGCCAGCGAGGCCATGGTACAAAGACCACAAATACGTTCAATATCCCGCTCCATTCCGGCCGGCCGTCAGCAGAGTTCTGATAGGGCCAGTGAGGTCTCCTGCTGGCCACAAAACATGGATACAGAGAAGCGGGGTCCATCTCTCGAAGCTCTGGACAATATTCTCAACCCGAGGGGCAAACAATTCCACGGTCCAATTTCAGGGGCGATGGACGATCGGTCCATTGTCTACGCTGTCGGCCAACCCAGTCACCACAGCACACGGCCTCTTGTCTTCATCTCTTTCGACCCCTCTATCAAGCTTCGTGGGCTCACTTGCTGGCCTGGCGGTCCAATGGGACCGCCTCTGGCTCCGCAGGAACCACGGTCTTGTGAAGCCAACTCAATGGGATGTTATCCAACCCCGCAGTCGATGCCAGCCTCTGCACCGACATCTCAAAATGTCTCTTTTAGCGAAGGATGCATGTCAGACACGAAGGAGACTCCTGCGTGGGGTAGCATAACCCCGGCCATGTACTCGGACAGCCTGCGAAATATCGGAACACCCATTGGCTTCAATTTTGCATATTGCGGCGATCATTGATATATTTACCGGCACTGCTGATCAGACAGCCGATATCTGCATTTCGACTGACCGGTCTAGACACTTCAACGTTGTTTTCACGTGGTCGAATCTCACCATATCGGCATCGAAACGGCGACCAAGACGGTGATCCTTGACCACTGCGAGGTACTTTATCTACGTCTTACAGACACAGGGCACAGACGAAGGTGCCATTGATGGACATGGGTTGGGCTTGGGCTTAGGCTTGGGCTTCTGCAGCATCTCCTCATCTCCTGCTGCAGGTAGCCCAGCTCAGCGTAACCTGGTCACACTTTAGTTTGGCGACAGGGGGTTTAGTTGCCTTGTTTTGCAAGCTGTGCGGCTCATCCCCGCCTGGGAGCCCATAGTTCGCACGATAGCTACTGCTCGCCTCACCTTAGTCTGTGAGCTACTGTGTCCTACCCCGGCCAGAGGAAGGGGGCTTGTTACGTTAAGCGAGTAACCGAGTGAAGGGGGGCCAGCATGCCAGCATAGGTACCTTATTATATCAAACTTTGCCTAATAATTCCTTGACAAGAAAGCTCTCCCCAGTTGCAATTCACCGCGAGGTGTACAAGTGGAATTAAGCTGATCTCCAGCATCTAGCCCACAAACATTGGCCGCCTTAGCAGCCAAGGAGCCCACCCTTTGAGTCCTTCTCGATAGATAGATGGAGGCCAAGTTTGCCTGCCTATCAAACCAGAGCGACCCTGTCTCTGGATCGTCCCAGAGAGATGCACTTCATGGCCACGAGCGACAGCCTGCTTTGATACGGAGGGGCTTGCAGTAGAGACATACCTCCCCGTAGCCTGCTTGCAGTGGAACATTCGGTCAATGTCGAGTAAGGCAGGTGATTTATCACAGACAAGATGTGACCAAAAGAAGCTTGGGCCGTAGAGACGTGCATGTTGCAGCTTGAGGCGCATACACGTCGAGAACCGTCGCAACTCGCACAGGGGGGGAGGCGGGGGTTTGACTTTGCATTTGAGGCTGCATATGTTTTTAGACAACATTGATAAGACGATCTGCGGATGGGAGCATTGGAATTTGAAAACACTGCAGAGTCTGGGATTGAAGCTTCTTCTTCTGTCGTGCAACCGTAACCCCCCGGTCTCCCACATCGGGGACCGGAAAGACAGACCGGCAGCGACGACAACACCAATTAGCCAGCTTGTTCCCCGAAGAGAAGCATTTAGTCATGGTCTTGGGAAACAAAGAGCGAGATTGGTGATCAATAAACGAAATGTAAAAAGAAGTAGGTGTTGTGAGAAGCCCAAGCCCACCCTTGCAGCAATACCCTTTTGCCTGTCTGTTGCTGTGCCTCCTCACACCCAACAGCCTCAAACATATGAGGCTCTTGTCTTTGTGTCACGCGCCCTTCGCAAGACTCCACCCCCAAACTTTGCCCGGGGGAAAGCTTTGCTTGACTTCCCTACTTCACATTTCTCCCCCCCAGTTGTCCTGCTCTGTGTTTTCCGGCTCGAAATGACAAGCAGTCCCTTCTGCGTACGCCAAAGACCCCAAATGCAAGTTATTCGCGCTCCCTTTAATGTCCTCGAAGTCGTTCATTAGGCGCCTTTTCTAGCGCATGTATTCGAGCGAAAAATCAAAGAATCTCATTCATTGTGGGTGAGGGGCGGAAGTCTCATTAACTGTTCAACTTCACATAGTTGCCTACAAAACCAGCTATTAGCCATCGGTCACGCCAGAATCAAGATTCGTGTAAGCAGAGAAGACCTACCAGGGAACTGGCCGCTCTTGCCATTCAATTTTCCAGTCCACCATTCGTTCTCGTTCTTCGTGCGGCTGACAATATCAATGATGTCGCCGGCCCGGAAGCTCAGGTCACCTTCTGCTTGTGCGGCATAGTCGTAGAGGGCGGTGACAGTCTCAGCGGTGGGAGCGCCGCTGAGTCGGCTAGGCTTGGGCTTGGGTGGTGGAGGCTTCGCCTTCGACTTTGCGGCGGCGATGGCGGCGAGTCCAGGGCTTACTGTTCCTCCGTTGGTCGCAGGAGGCGAGTAAGGAGGAGGTGGGTTGGCTTCGCTGGCTTCTGCCTGCTTGCTGTATCCGCCGTACTTGGATGTTGTTGTTGTGGACGCAGCAGATGAGGAGGGGCCGGCGGTAAGGAGAGCTTGCGGCTTGCCGCCTTCGAGCGTAGGGCGGGTGCCGTACTTTACCGGAGGACGCTTCTGGCCGGTTGTCTTGAACTTCACGATGGACAGCTTCTCGGCTTGCTCTTGGATGTCGCCGCGCTTCTTGTGGAATGCTTCTAAAACGTCGAGGGTCAGGTCGAAGTAGCCAATGTCGCAGTGCTGCATCTTCTCGTGCAATGTATAGAAAATGTTGAGTTGCATGTAATAGAAGGACTGGAAGAGGGGACGGATAAACTCCTGCTCAAGCTCAAAGAGGCGAGGCAGTTCTTCCTTGAGGAGATCGTTGAAGTAGTTGAACTCTTGGGTGGCCTGCTCAACGTCGTTCTCGGCCTTCCACAGCGCCTTTTCATCCTTGGCGTTCCGATCTTTCTTGTCCTGCAGCTTTTTCAGGGTCTGGCGGTGGCGGTCGTAATCGAGCTTCTTGTGTTCGCGCTTCAATGCCGTCTTACGAATAACCTTGACAACGTCGAGCAGTTCGTTCGCGGGACGGATGACTCTGCTCTCAATCATCTCGAGCTCGGGCGCAAGGGTCTCCTGTAGGTCCTTGACAATGGCCTCGTACTCCTCGCAAGCGCGGATGCCGTCGGGGTTACCCTGGACCTCGATGCTCATGGGATCGGACATGCGACCGGATATGGGCTTGTAGAGCTCGCTCATAGCCTTGCTGAACTCGATCTGGTGGCTGAGCATGCCATTGATGGCCTCGAAATATTTCTTGGATTCATCGTGTAATCGCTTGGTCTCGGTCTCGAGCTCCTCGAAGCGGCGCTCTGAGTCGATGTAGACGGCATCCTTTGTGTGTTCGCCAATATTGAAGCGGGCCTTGAATTGTTGCGGCGCCTATCGCGAAAGACCCAGCGAGGTCAACAGTCAGCGTGGATAGAGCAGAGGAGACGGGTGGCTCGTCGCGTAACGTAGCGGAAGAGACGGAAAGACCCCTCATTTGGTGGAAACGAAACACACGTACCCGAATGACGCTTTTCTGGAAGCCCCGGAAGCTCATGGCGGGGTGGAATTGTGGTGGTGATGTATGGGATTAGGAAGGAGGAAAGTTGTGCCAATGAGGAGCAACAGCGGGAATCGTGGGATAAGGTTATGACGAGGGTGTTCGCTGTCTGAGGGTATTCCACGTCCAACCTTATGAGGAGTGGGCTTTCGCAACCTGATTGTCGCTGGTGACGACGTAGGCGTGGCTGTGTCAATCAGCTACCGCGCTTGGCTGTGGCGCATAGGGTGCCCTGATGCCGATTGCCAGGAGCTAAGACGCTGACTGGAGCACTGGAGCGCCGGGGGGGATAGCTTTGGCGGGTGCCTTGACTGGAGCAAGTACCTTAGGGCAGGTTTCGGGCGCAAGACCGTCGTGGTGAAGTTTGGTGGTGATGAAGCTAGGAAAACGCTTGTAGATCCCAAGGTGAGAGGGAGGGAACGAAGCAGAAGAAAGAAGGAGAATTTGAGAATTAAGGTACATCTATCCGAAGCATACAAAGCAGGAAACTGTGCAATGCGAAGTGAAAAAGCCAAGTGGGATACACTGGGACTCGAGTAAGTGGTTGACGCAGCCCAGTACCTTACTGCTATTGCCGTGGGCACCTTACCGGACGGGATGGATGGGCTGGGTACCTTACCGCCGCATCATCACTGGGTCTTCGTACTGAGGAAAGGTAAGGAAGTGCTCCTTCGCGGTCGGTTTGGTCACAGCGAAAGCGGTGGACGGGGAAAGAAAAGCGACCCCGAGAACCCGTTTCCACGTCCAAAGAGACCCCAGGACCCCGGTCCCTAGCATAGTTTGTTCGGCTCAGCTCGCCCTGGGAGGCCTGTCACTGCACATTAGGTTTAGGTAATCGTGCTCATCTCGTAGGGCAGTGGGCGGGCACTTGGCCGGCCGTCTTGCCGTCCGGAGTTGTGCAAAAATCCCCTCCATCATCAGCTGAAGTACGAGAAGGGGGCCCTTCGGCCGACACCAACCACTACAGCCGGTAGCGCAGTAGTAATTGAAACCACGAATGGGGGCGAGAAGAAAGGCTGTGCGTCATGATTTGGTGGGGCCCGGCCAATCACGGCACCGATTTTGACCTTATCACCGAGCCGAAATTCACCAGCTCCTCCGCTTCTCGATCCGCTGCTTGACTTTTTTCTTCTCTCTCCTCTTCCTCGAAGAACACTCCTCCCCTCTTCCCTACGCCATCTCCATCCAAAACCACCATGGCTAGTATCACAACAAACGCCTTAAGGCAGACCGGTCGCCTGTGCAGGCACTCAACATTTCCCGCGACTCCTTCGCGAGGCCTTTCCTCATTATCAAGGGTGGCGACAGCCCCGGCTCAGAGATTATCTCAGCAGCGCAGATATGTTTCGGAAACGAAGCGTGATAATGCGCAGGTTAACGTCGAAACCGCCATCAAACTCGACAAGAAGGACTTCATCGATGTCGTCCCTCAGTCACCAGATGCCTCAAACGTCATGGTTAGTCCCATGGCGGAGGTTCTGAAGCAGGTCACCACGATGGAGGAGGGCCAGCGGCCCATCTATCTCGACATGCAGGCTACAACCCCCGTCGACCCCCGCGTCCTTGACGCAATGCTCCCTTACTACACCGGCATCTACGGAAACCCCCACTCGAGGACACACGCGTACGGCTGGGAGAGCGAGGAGGCTGTCGAGACTGCTCGGTCGCACATCGCCAAGCTCATCGGTGCCGACTCCAAGGAGATCATCTTCACCAGCGGCGCCACCGAGAGCAACAACATGAGCATCAAGGGTGTCGCCAGATTCTTTGGCAGGTCTGGAAAGAAGAAGCACATTGTTACGACCCAGACCGAGCACAAGTGCGTCCTCGATAGCTGCAGGCATCTCCAGGACGAAGGTTTCGAGGTCACATACCTGCCTGTCAAGAGCTCCGGCTTAATTGACATGGAAGAGCTCAAGGCAGCCATCCGCCCCGACACTGCTGTTGTCAGTATCATGGCGGTCAACAACGAGATTGGTGTTATCCAACCCCTCGAGCAGATTGGAAAACTCTGCCGGGAGAGGAAGACCTTTTTCCACACCGACGCAGCGCAAGCCGTCGGTAAGATCCCGCTGGACGTCAATGCCATGAACATTGACTTGATGTCAATCTCATCTCACAAGATATATGGCCCCAAGGGTATTGGAGCTTGCTACGTTCGACGCCGCCCCAGAGTGAGGCTCGACCCCATCATCAGCGGTGGCGGCCAGGAAAGAGGCCTGCGAAGCGGCACTCTCGCCCCGCCTTTGATTGCCGGTTTCGGCGAGGCGTGCCGCATTGCGTACGAGGAGATGGAGGTACGTTCGACATTTCCTCTCTCAATTCCCCCATCTTTCTCCAATAGCTTGGATGATGATTCGCTTTACACATGCATGGCTTTCTGAATGTCCCGTGACAAGGACGCCCGTGTTGATTAATAGCAACCTATCTGACCCCTCACCCATCAACCACCATTTTGTCTGTCAAATATTTGGGAGTAGCAGTGGCTAACAATTCCAACAGTACGATTCGAAGCGCATCAAGTACCTCTCCGACCGACTTCTCAACGGCCTCCTGGCTTTGGAGCATACGTCCCAGAACGGTGACCCTGAGCACTTCTACCCTGGATGTGTCAATGTCTCCTTTGCCTATGTTGAGGGCGAGTCTCTGCTCATGGCCCTGAAGGACATCGCACTTTCTTCCGGCAGTGCTTGTACATCTGCCTCGCTGGAGCCCAGTTACGTTCTTCGTGCATTGGGCAACAGCGATGAGAGCGCCCACAGCAGTATCAGATTCGGTATTGGTCGCTTTACGACCGAACAGGAGATCGACTACGTGCTGAAGGCGGTGAAGGAGAGGGTGGACTTCCTTCGTGAGCTCAGCCCTCTGTGGGAGCTGGTTCAGGAGGGTGTTGACCTCAACACGATTCAATGGAGTCAGCACTGAGGAATGACTTATGCTTCAACGAACATTACGCAACTAATCCTATCATCCTCTACATTCTGGGGTCAACAGACCTACAGAAAATTGGCGCAGGCGCATTGCCGACGCCGCATCCCTCCTACCTGGGTTGCCTGTATTAAAACACATATTTGAGATACCTACCTTAGCAGCCGGCCTTTCGTTCTTGTGCTCAGGGATAATGGAGTTGGAATCGGGGCGATCGAGAAAAGTCAGAGTTTGGCCGGCGTCTATGGGCCGGTTGATTTCAACATCATGATACTTGGGCCGTTGATGATCTGGCGTGTACACTACCATACCTACCTACTTAACGGCATGAATGGCAAATGAGAATGCTTTCCGAGCGATGGCCAAGTGGAATTTGCAGTCGAACCTAGAGCGATGCCTAGCGAATAATCTGGATTGTCTCCTTTGAAGAATGCGCACAGCCGCAAGCTAACCAATTTGGCAAGATGCATGCCGCTGGTTCCGTCCAGATCTCTGTTCAAATTCAAGAATGCCACGAGCTCGTCGTAAATCGGGGACAGTTTAAGGCTGTGGGCGGCAGCGCCCAACGCTCAGAAGTCAGGCACGCCGTCGCGCCATGCGATTACCCGATTGACTGATTGCCTGGGATCTCGTTGCCAAGGCGGGAACAGAAGTGCATCATCGAGCTTTCCTTCAAATGGACACAAGGCTTGCAAGGGGAAGTCCAGGCTGGTCCTTATTACGTCTACGGTGGGCTCACATGGCCACTGCGACACGTCTCAGTGTGCCGGAAGACAAGCACGAAAAGGGGTCGGGACGGGGGCAAAATGGCGTTGGTACTCGTGCGTTAGTGTGTGGTGGTGGTGAGGTGCGACTGAAAGTTGAGGTCGCGAAATGACATCATGGGGAGGCGCGAAAGATGCAGCAGCGCCCCTCCTTACGTTCCCCCTCCACACTGGCCCCTTCCTACACACCTGCTTCTGGTAGGACCTTCTCCAATATGACATCACTTTTCCATTAGTTTGACCAGGCAAACGCCATCACGACTTCCAAAATCACGATGTTCACATGCTGCCTGCCTCAGAGCTGAAGAAGCTATGACCTTTGTTCCCTGTAGATAAATACCATTTCCCTCCCCAGACTCTGGTCAGGTCTTGTTCTTCAACTCAACACATCAACACATCTTGAAAAGACCCAATCACAACCAACCTACAAACGACTTACTTCTACCAACCACTTCCGTTCACCAAGCAATCAACATGTCTGCCAACAACGACAACACCTCTACCCTCAAGTCCTACATCGACTCTGCCACCGGCGCCGCCCAGAACCTGGTTGGCTCTCTCACTGGCAGCACCGCCGACCAGAACAAGGGCGAGGCTAAGCAGAACAAGGCTGAGGTCGAGCACGATGCTTCTCACGCCACTGCGAAGGTTCCCGGCTTCACTGCTACTGCTTCTGGCGTGACCAAGGATGACCCCGACCGTGCCAGCGGTTCCTGGAACCAGACTGTCGGCTCTGCTAAGGAGACTGTTGGTGGTCTCGTCGGTTCTGAGGTATGATGATATCTGCTTCTGTCCCACTTCTCACTTGACAACCTGCTAACATACTACAGAATCTCAAGCAGCAGGGTCGCCAGCAGAACCTCGAAGGACAGCAACAAGAGGCCAAGGGCCAGCTCAACGACTACACCTCCGGCATTGGAAGCCGTGTTCAAGGTACCGTTGGCGGTGCTGTTGCTGGCTTGACTGGTGACAAGGTTGGCCAGCAACACTACCAGGACATGCACGACTCTGGTAAGACTCAGCAGCGCGGTGCTGAGCACGACATTCAGAAGCAGGCGGAAGCCAAGCAGTAAGGAAGATAGGATGGTGTCGCGATGGTTATGAGCGACGGTTGCGCGTTCGGGACACGATGTAATTGATACCCCCCAAAACACGAGAGAATGAATATCATAGTTAGCCCTGCAGGTAATTGATGCAATAAGTCGTCAACCTCAACCTCTTAGCGACGAACTTACCTTTGCTCGTGATATATTGTGTCTCCATCCAGCAAGATTGGAGGTCTTCCCTGCCAGATACCAGTGTTCTGTTGTCCGGATTGGGCAAGTGGGCCACCCCAGGCAATATCCCCGCAGCAAGCCTGTGTTAACAGCCCCCACATGCCCTGCCCTGCAGGGCATTTGGAGGTAGGTTCCATTGACGTTGAAGAAACCAGCCTCCATTTTAGATAATCCAGTCACTCTCAATCCTCGACCGTGTGTTGAAAGTTTCCGTCGAATTTACATCATCGCGGAAGTCGACGGGGATCTGATAATTTGATAGCAAGATTTGGCCAACGTTCTGCGGCTAGCGGTGATCCAGGAGAGCTAGTCGTCCCAGTGACCTCGGGTTGCAGCACAAGTGTGGAATGGCCCAGAATATGCACCTAAGCCCCCGCCTCTGACATCGAAGTGCAGATGGAGTCTTCGGATGGCAGACGTTGGCGCATCCACGCTGTAAGGTACCTGGAACCGTAGACAGGGCAGGACATGGACTGACCGGGCGGAACACAACCAGGCGAATGGGCTGTCCTGACGGCGCAGCCCCGATGATTCTCTTTTGCTGGGAATTCTCTGCCTTCATGGCGTTTTAGAACAGACGGCATGGTCAACCCGCCATCGGCACGCCGTTTGACCGCCTACATCTGCCAAATGCTCTCCCCCTCTTCTACAACCCCTCATCCCTGGCAACGTCTTCCACCGCCAAACCAAATGCTGCGTTCCAGGCACAAGTTCCTGCGTTCTCTCAACCTCCGCCCCGCCACGCGACGCATTTGTACAATTCACAAGCATCTTGGTGGATGCTTACGGTTCGTTGCCCACAGAACGAAACGACAAACAGCGCAAGAAAATGCCCGCCACCGCAGGCTAATGCTGGTCACACGCATCCAACCCTTATCCCCTCGTCCCAGCAGGAGGGTCGGCCCCATCGGATCGGTCTCGAGCCACGTTCGGGCCACCGTGAAGCCATGCTGGATACAGAAGTCGGCCACCGTCTGTCCAGTGACAGCTGACACTCCATCCTGCAAGCGCAGGGGAGCGCGCCAACCGTGAGAGAGTCGCATCCACGCCTACGAACGGCACCCGTCTTGGAGCGACCTCGGCGTCAGTCATTGGCTCATGCCGCCCAGTGGCTGCATGTCGCGAGAAGAGATGCAAGGGAGCCCGCACCGAAGAGGGGCAATGAGCAGCACGAAAGAGGAGGCATCATCAAACCGTGCAGCATCTGGGCCTGGGTCTACCTACCTAGGAGTATGTCACGCTTCCAATTCCTTGCGCAAGTGCAAAGTCGTATTAGTAGTCACCGAGGACCCGTTTACAGACCCTAGCACTTGCGCACACAGCACACTTCGGAGACGGGACATTCTCATTCACCACCCTACCACCGGCGAGCCCTTGAAGCCCTTGAAGCCCTCCCTCCCCCGATTCCGTTTACACACTTGCATCGTCATCAAATGTTGCCTCCTCACGTCCATCACTTTCCGTGTCTTTCCACTTCTTCCAATCCATAACATCTCGCCGCGTTGACTCTGTTGAAACCGCCATAGACTGCAGTCATCAACATACCTACAGCATTCTTCTGGCCGTCGCATATTCCGTCGCATCATGCTGTTGTAGTATCACCTGTTGCAATTCACACACACGCTCCGACATGGCCGAGTCAGAGGCGCGTCAGTGGACGATCGTTCTCGTCCTAACCGCTCTATTGCTTTCCTTCATCGTCCTATCCCAGATCATGACAACATACTTAACCGCATACCGTGACGCGCCCAGCGAAATCAGCTCTTTTATTGATGCTGTCGACTTCTCAGTCGAGGAGAACGAGAGCTACGACCGCGATATCGCAAAGGTACATCGCCTTGACGACAAACTGCGCCTCGGCCGACTGCTGCGTGAGATACAGAGAGGAGGCGACGATTTGCGCGAGCAGATCAATTATATGCTTCTCTCCGACGACACAACCACTTTGCGCACATCTGCCCGCCTTCTGTGGGCAAACAAACGCCGCGACCTCGAAGAGCGCGTGCGCAGGCTCGATCTCGTGAGGATGCGATTCCTCGTCGTGTACATGGGCGTTGTGGCAGAGAGGGCCAGCGCGACGGCGGAAAGACATGCGGCAACGCCGATAACGCCGCCGCCGACAGATCTGGAGAAGTCGCCGCTACCCTTCACGCCTCCGACGATGCACCCCATGAAGGCGAGCCTGACGCGCGCCCTGACCGAGGAGATTCGCCAGAAGCCGCCGCTGAGGAGGCTGACTACCCAGGCTCTCGGACATCACGCAGATACGCAGCCGGGCCACAAGATGGGATGGGCAGGCGTTGTCCAAGAGCTTCAAAGGAGCCCCAAGCTACACAAGCGGCGCACCTCCATTGAGAGATCGATCGAGCAAGAGCTGGCCAACTCCAGGCTGAGTCTCTGATCGGCCGGGGGCGGGTTTGTCATCGACCTCGGATCGTCGATGTAGACATGGGCTTTCATGACGATACGATTGTCGACTTACGACTACTATCACGAATGACGACGCATATGCATTCACAGCAAGCAGAAATTCTCATGGCCTTAGTAACAGGCTAAGAGCAACATCTTTTGCGGCACCAGCATGAAGCGTACCGGCATGTTTTGCGCGGGGCCTATTTGGCTTTTGCGTTTTGTTCAAGATTCACACATAAACTTTGGACGACAATCATGGAAAACCTGGTGGTACTGGCGCTAGGGGCTGCGAACGGGAGCAAGAATTGAGAGGATGTTGTGGTTCTTTTTTTCCGTCATGTTCCCATGGAGAATTGTACTTCACTTCACTTAAATGAGATACCCCCTTCCACAGCACTACCAGCCCCCCGTTTTCGCCAGTGGACTTCGATTCACTGCAATCAATTTAGCATTCTCTTCATGCCATTCCATCAAAAGAGCTTTATTGACCTTGGGCGTGCCTTATTTTCTCTTACACCGGTGAGAGTCGATGAATTAGTGACTAGGCAGCTCGACGTCATCTGGGCCTGTGCTGTTCCTCTCTCCGACTAGCCCTTACGTTAGCCAGACTCAGAGTAATTAGTGAAGAAGGAGAAGAGAGTACTCACCATCGAGAGCCACCAAAAATCGGCTCACGCAGTTGTAGCACGCAACCTGTGATTCTCATCAGCATTCGTCCGGGCCTCGGTCCCAAAGCATGCTCACCGTCGTAGTAATCTCCACAACCTCTCTCTCGTTGAACAGGCCCTTGAGCACCGCAAAGGTCTCGTCCTTGACCCTCACGTTTCTTGTCATCTCATCGGCGTAGACCAACACGGCCCACTGCTTCTCGGTCAAGACCTCGGGCCTCGCGCTCAGCTCCAGGGGTGCTTCGGTCTTGATGGCGTCCATGCCGTCAGCGGGAACGCCGGCCTTGACGGCAAGAGGCGCGTGGTGGCCCCATTCGTACCAGGCCTTGTTGACGACGGCGACACGGGAGATGGCGAGCTCGCGCACGTCGGCGCCGATGGTGGTCTGGGTGCGGACGGCGCCGAGAAAGGAGTTCCAGCCGTCAGCGACGGGAGGGGCGTGCAGGAGGGTGAGGTCGAGGGCTTGAAGGGGCCGGGGGGCGCGGCGGGCTTCGATGCGGGATACGATGGCCGCGTCTTCGGGGGTGGTGGTGGGGGGAGGGTTGGGGACGTAGGGGAGACGCATTTTGAGGGGTGTTTGGGTTTTGAACGGGGCTTTGGCTGTGAGACTACCGATTATCTGCGGACGTGATGTGTTTACGATTCGCCAGAATCTTGTCGATTGCATGAATTTGTCTCTCTATCGAAAGGACTAATGAAGTTGCATAGAGAGACTTGAAAATTGTCATGAGCTTAAATGTTCGGAGGCGGGGTTGTAGTCTGGGTGTAAGTCCCGTCTCCACATCCCGAAAATCGGGCGGGCCGACGAGCTTTCTTCCCCTCACACTCCGGTTGAATGCTGTCCCGGGCGGTGTCGGCTGGTGCCGGTGCCGGTGCCGGTGAAGGATCCTAGAGTTTGTGGAGAGCGCTCGATTGAGAATTTCGTCGGACGCGCATGTTTGCGAAGGCCAAACGTCATTACCATGCTTAAGCGTTGTGTAGTTCGTTGAAGACTGGATAATTTGCCGCCCATTGACGCAGACTGTGCGCTCTCCAACTGGCGGTTCGATCGACAGGGACCCCAAAATGTTACGATTGGCTGGGAATGGATTAATCTGAATGAGGTTCTTCTACCCAAGTGCAAGTACCTGCTTAGCAATGCAAAAGGCGAATCGTCTGATTGCAGTTGTCTGCCTAAATCTTGGTGCTCGGCAGGTGCACCGAAAAGAGCCTGCTGTTCTGTTTAGTCCTGAGGACACGATTTGAAGCAACGAGTGAAGCCAGGGTGATTTCAACCTTGCAACTGCTGGAGCTGCCGGCTGTTGTCAACCTGCTGCACCTGCTTTTTGACTGTTGGAACCTACCTTACCTAGGTACCCTAGCTCTTTAGCACGTTTGGGGCGAGCTATCCCCGAGCAAGCAGCACCGCCTATCGAACTCTACTGCTACCCCAGCAATTCATGGCAGGAGCCTGCTGCGACACGGTCACGTCACGTGTGGGCATCTGCTTGCGACCCACTTTAGTTCTTGGACCTGGCTCCCATTTACGCGTGGATTTTTACTCGCGTCGACCCGGCAGCGAACCTCTCCGATTCCAACTCCCTTCTCTCTGCTTCAACATCCGTCACTCGATCAGGCAGCGACGATGGGGGACATCAAAATCGACAGCAAGGCATTCCACGATCGCCTCTCGCGCTTCACCGGCGCTTGGAAGAATGACTTGCGCACCAAGGATGGCGTCTTCAATGGCGCCTCGTCCATCATTGTCATGATGGGCAAGGTGGAGGAAGTCCCCGAGCTGCACAAGAACAACGCCATGCATGTGAGTTGCCTCCCTCCCTTCCTGCCATCAATAGCGGCAACCGCGATTGCGATGCAATTCGCAGAATTTCGCTCTTGTCGCGAAAATGAGACAGTTGGCTGACCTTTTTTTTCTTTTCGCGACAGTTCTGGTTGCTTGGCTACGAATTCCCCACGACGATGATGCTGTTGACGGTCGACACGATCTATATCCTGACCACGGCCAAGAAGGGTGAGGAGGCGCTTCATCGAACTTATGCGCTTGCGACGAGCTACAGCTAATCTATTGTTCAGCGAAGCACCTTGATCAGCTGAAGGGCGGCCGGTTTCCCCTCGAAGTCCTCGTACGAGGCAAGGATGCAGCTGAGAACGAGAAGTTGTTCGTCAAGCTGGCAGATGCCATCAAGGCGGCGGGTGTGAGTCATTCTTCATTGCGAGTTGCATTGGTTTCCGCTGACAGTTTCCCTACAGAACAAGGTTGGCACCATCGCCAGAGATACCTCCAAAGGACCTTTCGTCGAAGAGTGGAAAAAGGTCTTCGCCGACCAATGCAAGGATGTCGAGGAAATTGACATCTCCCAAGCCCTCTCTCAGCACGCTTTTTCGATCAAGGACGAGACCGAACTCCGAGCCATGCGAACCGCGTCCAAGGCATGCGTTGCCTTGATGACCCCCTTTTTCCTTGAGGAAATGTCGGACATACTCGATAAGGAAAAGAAGGTCAAGCACAGCGCGCTGGCTGATAAGGTTGATAAGAAGCTGGACGATACCAAATTTTGGAAGACCGTCGAGCTGCCCAACAAGAGCAAGCTTCCCACAGATCTGGATCCTGCTCAGCTGGATTGGGTTCTGGGCCCTCTGGTCCAGAGTGGTGGCAAGTACGATCTCAAGATGAACTCGGAGAGCAACGATGACGTCCTGCACCCGGGAACCATCGTCGCAGCTATGGGCTTGCGCTACAAATCGTACTGCTCGGCTATTGCCCGCACATACCTCGTGGATCCGAATAAGTCGCAGGAGAGCAACTACAAGCTCCTCTACAACATTCACAACATGATCCTGAAGGAGGTCCGCGACGGCGTCGTCATCAAGGACGTCTACAGCAAGGCCATGAGCATGATCAAGGCCAAGAAGCCAGATCTGGAGAAGCACTTCCTGAAGAACGTTGGTTGGGGGGTTGGCTTGGAGAATCGCGATCCTACTCTGATCCTCAATGCCAAGAATTCCCGAGCCCTGAAGGACGGTATGACGCTTGTCATCACAACGGGGTTCAGCGACATCGAGAACCCTCAACCGCAGGACAAGAACAGCAAGATCTATTCGCTTGTTATTACCGACACGATCCGTGTTACGTCCAGCGACGCCGTTGTCTTCACCGGCGAGACCCCGATCGACGCCGACTCGAATTCCTTTTTCTTCAAGGATGAGGAAGAGGCTCAACCGACGCCGAAGAAGGAAAAGAAGGACTCCCGTGTTGGTGCTGTTGCTACTAAAAACATCACTTCTACAAGGTTGAGATCCGAGAGATCCACCCAGGTCGACGAGGATGCCGAGAAGAAGCGCCGCGAGCATCAGAAGGAGTTAGCTTCCAAGAAGCAGAAGGAGGGTCTTGCTCGATTCTCAGAGTCAACCAGCGACAAGAACGGTACGGAAGTCAAGAAGTTCAAGCGCTTCGATTCGTACAAACGCGACAACCAATTCCCTCCCAAGGTCCGCGAACTGCAGATTGTGGTCGATGCGAGAAACGACACCGTCGTTCTGCCTGTCATGGGCAGACCTGTGCCTTTCCACATTAACACGATCAAGAACGCCAGCAAGAGCGACGAAGGCGAATGGTCATTCTTGCGTGTTAACTTCTTATCCCCCGGCCAGGGAGTCGGACGCAAGGACGACCAGCCCTTTGAGGATGCCTCAGCGCACTTCGTCAGAAGTTTGACGTTCAGGTCAACAGACGGCGACCGCTACCAGGAAATTGCGACTCAAATCTCCAACATGAAGCGAGACGTGAACAAGAAGGAGCAGGAGAAGAAGGAACTAGAGGATGTTGTCGAGCAGGACAAGCTCGTCGAGATAAGAAGTAAGTTGAAGTCGATACTGCCGAACAATATCATGCTAACGTGTTGCAAAAGACCGTCGCCCGGCCGTGCTTGATAACGTCTTCATTCGCCCGGCGATGGAGGGCAAGAGAGTTCCTGGCAAGGTGGAAATACACCAGAATGGTATCCGATACCAATCGCCCTTGAGCACACAACAGCGAGTCGACATTCTATTCTCCAATGTCCGCCACCTCTTCTTCCAGCCATGCCAGCACGAGTTGATCGTCATTATCCACATTCACTTGAAGGATCCTATCATGGTCGCCAACAAGAAGAAGACGAAGGATGTCCAGTTTTACCGCGAGGCAACGGATATTCAATTCGACGAGACAGGCAACCGCAAGAGGAAGTACAGATACGGTGACGAGGATGAGTTCGAGCAAGAACAAGAAGAGCGCCGCCGTCGCGCTGAACTTGATCGTCTGTTCCAAGGCTTCGCCCAAAAGATCGCCGAGGCTGGCAAGAACGAAGGTATCGAAGTTGATGTGCCCATCAGAGAACTTGGTTTCCACGGTGTGCCATTCCGAAGCAACGTCTTCATCCAACCCACGACCGAGTGCTTGATCCAAGTCGTCGAGCCGCCATTCATGGTCGTCACTCTGGATGACATTGAAGTCGCCCACTTGGAACGTGTCCAATTCGGCCTCAAGAACTTTGATCTTGTGTTTGTCTTCAAAGACTTCACCCGTGCGCCATACCATGTCAACACGATCCCAGTCGAGTTCCTGGACCACGTCAAGGAGTTCTTGGACTCGTCAGACATTGCTTACTCGGAGGGTCCTCTCAACCTGAACTGGCCGACCATCATGAAGACGGTCACAGCCGACACTCATCAGTTCTTCATTGACGGCGGATGGTCTTTCCTCCAGGCTGAGTCTGACGACGAGGGCGGCGAAGAAGAAGAAGAGGAGAGCAACTTCGAAATCGACGACGATGAGCTCGAAGAGGCGTCCGAGTCTAGTGAAGAGGACTCTGATTTCGGCTCAAACGTGTCGGATGAGGATGACGAGGGCGACATGAGCGACGAAGACGAAGGCGAGGACTGGGATGAGCTTGAGGCCAAGGCCAAGAAGCGCGATCGGGATAGCAACCTCGACGACGATGAGAGTCGCGGTCGCAAGAAGAGGAAGCACTAAGCGTAGCATCTTGATCATGCGGTGTGACATCACCCATGGCAGACCGCAGATACAGACGATCGTGGTCTTTCCATCTCAGCAGTGTTTTTATTATCCATCAGTGTATCAAAATTGTGTCGGCGTCTTGGGTCGCGAACAGAGGGCTTTTGGTGAGGACAGGTCCGCCGCCTGAGAGCTTCAGGGCGTAGGGGCAGATAGCTTTCTTATTAATTTAGGATTTGTGAAACACGTTTTCATTCTATGCGCTGGTCACTTACCCCCGTGGCTAAGACGGTCGGTGTGAGTGAGCATAGTGACCTGGACTTGTTCATGGGCGGGCCACATGAGCCTGCTAGCCGCCTGATTTGCCTTTGATTCATATGAAGCTCTCTCTCTCTCTTACGACCAAAGTGGTACCCCAAGCAATGGTTTAAAAATAATCGAATTGCTAATCTAAGCTCAATCCCTTCCAAACTCCAGAATCCCTATGGTAGGCTAAAGACGGTCGGTTTTGGGGTTGTCTACCTCGCCTTCATTGCAGAACAAAGCAGGGCCCCCTTCCGAATGACCTGGCCCGAAACACAGCCAGAAAACCAAATCAGGCATTAAGAACAGCAAGCCATGGACCGCGGAAACGTCGAAAACAACAATGCCAAGCCTCTCTTGGGCAAATGAAGGCAGCTGAAGGAGGGCTTTGTCCGGTGTGCCAGAAGAAATGCCTGGGCCCTCTTTTACTCATACAATTTCATGTCAATCCATACAAATGCAGTATGCCAGCTCTGCAGCCCCGTGAATCAATGTGATCGTCGGCCCTCTAGAAACGACAGTGGAGAAACGATGCGTTGCCGTCCAACTGACGATGCGGTAACACTCGGCGCCACTGATGCCGGCTCAGAGGGCGAAGTGGCATTGGAAACGGAACGAAGAGGGCGCTGCGACTCATCGGCAGCCTTCTAGGCTTCGCCGGGACGCATTTCACGGCCGGTAGCCGTCGCACCGGTGGGACCCGCCTTGGATCCCGGAGCGTTGTTCCAGGAGAGGTAGGTGTGGTCACCCAACTTTCTGCAAGGTGTCAGTCAGGGGGCTTCTTGTTATTGGACCAGGAGAGGACCTACCGCGGCCTGATGAGATGAGTAACAGTGAAGACTGCACCGAGAAGAATGCAAATGCCGCCGACCACGATGTATGCAATGCCAAGGAAAGGGTTTCGGCCGCCCATAATAGTGCGCGTCGAAATCACGATAGACTTGGTGCCCTTATATTCCAAAGTGGGGAAATCTACACCATGTTAGATCCGCATGACGATGATGCTAAGTACTTACTGTCGGTAATGTTGACTTCGTACGTGCCCTCCTTCATCACGTCGTTGTCGTTCCTCTGGTACAGCTTGCTGAACGATGGGAGACCAGCGGTTCTCATCCAGACCTGGAAAGCTTGCCATTCCGCCAGGTTAGGCGGCGGGTTCTGCTCCGTGTATTCGGGGTACTGGACTCTCCAGTTCGGGGGTGGGATGACCTCGTTGTAATTGTAGTTCGTCTTCCCGTACAACGAGGCATCGGAGTCCCACGCGATACCGGAGTTGTTTTTCATCTCATACAGGGTGTCGTCTTGCAACCAGCGAGGAGAACTAAAAGTATCGTTGAACATCGAATTCGCGATCAAGCCTTTGAAACGATCAGCGAACGCCTCTGCAATACAATTCGAAGCCCGGAACTTACCACAGGGATAGATTGGCATCTCCGTACCATTGACCGTTTCCGTCCTGAGCGGGTCACAGTTGGAGCTCCCGACCTTGTCCGCGGATAGGGCGTCTCCCTTGAGTTGCTTATCCGAAAACGAAGCAACGTATCGTCTGTGGTTCTGATAAAAGTTCGTGAGGTGGTAATAGAACAAGACCGGAGGGTTTATGTCCTCGGGGATGTTGAATTGAATCCTGCACTGTGTCGTCTCGTATGTGATGCCACCCGTCGTCGTAATATTGACCTTTTCCGAGGCCCAAAGGGCATTCTTGGTCTGGTCGCTACTCTTAAAGGCGGTGGAAATATACTTCGAGTCCATGACGCTCAAAGTCTCTGTCGCCTCCTTCGCGCAGTCGGTATATTCCAGCTTGATCTCTTGCACCTATGCATTGTTTCCTGATCAGTAGCTGCTCGGCCGAGGAAGGCGCAAGTGGCACCTACCTTCGCGCTGGCATACAAGAGAAGTCCGCCGATGGGTGCGAAAATGATTCCGATGGTGAAGAAGAGAGGGAGAACCGTCTTGGGCGTCAGGATCGGCCTTGGATCGTCAGCCATCATCGCCACATGTCCGTCGTCGCGAATCTGTCAGAAGACTTACTGCCATGCCTTCAAACGCTGCTGGCGAAACGCCGTATCTGTTGAAACGTCAGTATTAGCTCAGAAGTCGTCGCGTTGGAGATTCCACCAGTTCCGCGTCGACCGAGGGTGGTTTTAGGAGGTGTTCCGGGGCTTCCACGTACTTGCGGGTCGGCGGCTCTTCTTCTTCTCCTCCTTCTTTCCTTTGTCATGCTGCGAGTCGATAGAATCGGCGTGATTGACGCCTGGCGATGGTTCGGGCATCTTGGACAATCGTGCACTCGCTGCGCGCGATTGATTCTGGCGTCGGATGGGGGATTGGTGGGAGGTTGATGTCTTGGGAAACGTCCCGGGATGCGCAGGAGCGACTCCAAGGAGTTGAAGTCAGCCCGTGTGGCTTGGCATTGATGCACGGTTTGGGCTTAGCGGCGTGGCTGAGCGATCCACTCCTCGTCAACGCAAAGCAGTGCAGTCAGCACCATACAGAGAATGGCGAGCACAGGCAGGCTCTCTGGCTCGGAGCATTTTTGTGCTATGGCTGCTATGGCGGATCACTAAGGTAGCATCGGAACGACCAGAGATATGGGCGGTTTTCCAATGTGCAGTAAGTATAAGACCTTCAAACTTGCAAGCCTGGAAAAGATCTCTCAGAGACTATGCTCCTGCAGAGTAGTGACCCCTGTCAATGCTATTAATATTCTCCAAGACGCGTTTCCATACTGCTCCACCACCACGTCTAGATTCCACCCCGTGGTTAAATGATGAAATCTTAGGAAGATGAATTTGCAGTGAAGGAAAGGGGACCCATCGGATTGTGGTCCGTCCGAGGTGTTCAAGAAAGAAAAAAAGAATGGCAAAATGTTCCGAAACCGAGAATCGAACTCGGGGCTATGCCTAACCTCGCACGTTAATGAGAGGGCATCATGTTGGCCACTACACCATATCGGATTGCAAATTATTCCTTAAAACATCATATATCAAGATTGACCAGGATCGCAATTACACTTACTGAGAGTACTGCCTGGAGAAGGGTAATCGCGAGACAGCAAAAAAAAAAAAAAAAAAAAAAAAAAAGGCAGCCACGTACCAAAATGTTTGATTTCATTCTCACTTGAATTTACAAATGGCGGATGTTGAGATAAGCCCATGCACGCAATATGTTTAACGGTGGAATCGCCGACATTACGATGGGCTTCGGCAATACCCGCGGTGGATTGTGACCACTTCTGGAAGCTCTGTGTCAAGGGGCAACAAAGCTCACCAGATAATGGCGTTGGTGTTTGACACGTCTCATTTCGTTTGCTGGATATTTCTTCATCTTTGATTCCTTTCCTGCATGGGTAACGCGACAGTAAGAGCCAAGGGGTGAGATGGACAAGATGATCTTTCTCATCAGAGAACCGTCAAGGTCTGTGACGACAAGATGCATGCGCAAAGCCTCCAGCCACTTGAATGAAAGCATGCCATGACCTGTCAAGTACCGCGTACTAAGAGGGTGGGAGGCGTAGAAAAGGGGTTACTGCCATGGTCGAAAGAATACCAGACGCGGAGTCAACGATGGGGAATCGACATCTGAGAAGCCGCACCTACAGCTTGAAACGGCAGGTTTGGAAGCAAAAATAGGGACATCAAAGGCAGCTTGAGCTTGAGCCAGGCTTGTGACTTTCATTCTGGTTACACAGGGCCTGGGCTGTCTGAGGGGAAAGCTCAGTGCAAGCAGCCAGGAGGCCATGAGGTACAGGCGAGACAGGTGCTGGTAAAGGGATCGGTCAGGTCTCAGGCACCGCCTACCTAATGGCTGTAGCGAGCTTGATCAGCACCTAGGTAGCCACTGACAGAAAAGCTCTACGAACATGCGTGGACGAATGTACTGCGGGAGACTGAGTGAGGGGCAGTTGCGGGCGGACGGGGAAGGCCCACTGAAAGCGCCCTGAAATTCCGCGGGAGGGCGTCCCCATGATGACATGGCCGAAACCAGTGTGTGTGTGACCCAGTGCGGCCAGTTAGAGAAGACGCTGGGAGCTGCACAGAATCGCAACCGAAGCGGCTTGGAAGGGTGGAAGCTGAAGCCCGGACACTTCGGGCTGCAGGGAAGGGAAGCGGCAGCGGACCACAAGATGATCTGTGCGCCTTCTAGAACTCTTCGACGGCCGTGAATGGCCGGCCGGGGCAGCAAGGCCCCTCAAAAGCTAGGACCCAACACCACCTGGGGCCCATCCATCAACTCAAGCCTGATGCTGTTCTGTTGCTGTTGCTGATGCTGGCTGTTTTGTAGTGTCCAGTTACTGCATGCCCACTGCATGCTGGTTCTCCTGCTCCTGCGGATTGGATGCCACAGCTAGGTAACTTAATGTGAAGGCAGCGAGGGTGGGAAAGTGGAGGAGGGGGGAGGGGACGAAATGCGAGAAGGAGGAGGAGGGGAGGATAGGAGCGCCTTCCGCTCTTTCTCTCTTTTTTTTTTTCTTCCCTTTCCCCTACCCTGTCTCCTGAGAGGTAGCCAGGTTCCCAAATGTTACCTGTGCTCCGTGCTTTGGTGCTGAGATTGAGATTTGACTGGAAGCAGCCAACGTGGATGCGCCCTCCTCATTCTGTATTCGTCTCCTGGCCCCTCCACTGCCTGCTGGTAACAAGCGTGGCCCCCCCACCTCACCCCCGTCCCAGTGCAGTCCCTAAACCGAACCCAAAAAGCTTCCCTTCCCTTGGCCTTCCGTTTCCTACACTCCCCCATTTCGTGCTCCCATCCGCCTGCTCGTCACCGTCGCCCTTTTCTTTCCTCTGCCACCTGCCCTCGACCCAGACAAGACACGCTTGTGAGGCATTCTTGTGGCCTCATCAACCCGTACCGTCTCGCACCCGGACAATAGCAACAGAACTGGAAGCCCAGGAGAACAGAAAGCGGCGCCCACTTGCCACGCCCCTCCCCTCCCCCCTCCTCGACTTCGGTACCTACCTACCTAAGGTACCTTGACATACCTTACCTACTAGCCGCATCCTGCTGTTGCGGACCCACGACGTGACCTCCTCCTGTCTTCTTCTGCTTCTCTCTATTACTGCTCCCCTCCCCTCTCTCTTCAATCTTTAAACAGCCACCCATCCCTTTTGCCTACCAGAAGCTCGTCTTGCTCGTCCCCGTCTATACCTCTCTGTCCTCGGTCCGGTCGACAACGACAGCTGCCCGCCTCAACATCTGTGGGCTATATCAACATTGCTACTGTTGAGCTTGCGCCTTAATCCACCGTCTCCCGCTAGCTAGCACACCTTTGGTAAGTGAAAGCTCCCTTCAACCACCAGGCCGACTTCATAGCCCAGATTCGATAGTTCCAACATCATCATCTCCTCTCATGTTTCCCCTGTGTCTTCTTTAACAGCCGCATACACCCCAAGATTGCTGTGCTCCCATGTCACCGCCCCCTGTTTTACCTTCTCCCAACCTGCAGTTCGTCACTGTTACTGCCGATTGAAAGGTATCGCATTTGGACATGTTGCCACTGCCCTGCGTCATCCCTGCACAGTCAATTGCCCCTACCGATTTGCGTCAGTGTATCTCGAACCTCCTCATGACCTAGTTGGCCAGGGAGTTGGGATCTACTCGGGTGCTGGAGCCTGAGACCCAGCAGACGAGGCACTCAACGCACCAATTCCGTCGTGCTCACAACCCCACCAATCTTGCAACATTCTTTGTCCATCTGCCTGATGACCTCAGAGAGCAGGGCAACCGTTTACCATTCCATCTGCTGGTGTCCGAAGTAGCTAACCATACATCAGAGCTTCCCATCAACACATCATCACAGATTCCTCCTCTCAATATCCACACCCGCTGCGCCGACTTGCCTACCTACTTGCGCCAGATTGCACCGAGACGTTAAAGGCACCGACGCGAGACGAAGTTCCCACCGATAATCATTACTCACAAGTCGCCCAACATGTTCAAGAGTCCTTTTGGTGCAAATGCCAATCCATTTGGCGGCGCCAATGATGGCCCTACTGGTGGTAACGCTATACACCGTGTTATCGAGGAGGAAGAGAATGATACGGTCACGTCTCCCACGTCACCGAACTTCGGCATGAACACTGGAACCACATTCAGCGGTCCTTTTGGCGGCGACGCCACGGACGACGCTCCGCCTTCTGCGCTCAGAAGCCCGCCGAATCCCGAAAGCTACCCTGCCCAGTACAACTTTGGCCGCCGTACCTCGGTTTCCGCTGAGTCTCTGAAACCCAGTGCCGATTCATACGATAACTGGTCTCCTCCCGTCCACGAGAAGAATAAGGAGCAATTGGATCGTCTCACAACTGCCATCGCAGGCAACTTCTTGTTCAGCCATCTGGACGATGAGCAGAGTTCTCAGATTCTGGGAGCATTGATCGAGAAACCTATCCCGGCCAAAGGCATCAAGGTAAGAATATCACTTCCACCACATCACTTTGTTGCACATGTACAGTGCCTAACGTAGTACAACAGGTAATTAGCCAAGGTGACGCTGGTGACTTCTTCTACGTCGTGGAGAAGGGATCTTTTGACGTGTACGTCAACAGCAGTGGAACTCTGCAACCTGGCCCCGAGGGCATGGGCCAAAAAGTTGGAACGATCCAGGCCGGAGGCTCGTTTGGTGAACTGGCTCTCATGTACAACGCCCCCCGAGCTGCAACGGTTACCTCTGCCGAGTCTGGATGCACCCTGTGGGCGCTCGACCGACTTACATTCCGCCGCATTCTTATGGAGTCGACGTTCGCGCGCCGTCGCATGTATGAGAGTTTCCTCGAGGAAGTGCCGTTGCTGCAATCCCTCACGCCGTATGAGCGATCCAAGATTGCCGACGCTTTGGAAACCCAAAAATACACTCCCGGCGAAACTATCATCAAGGAAGGCGACCCGGGCCACTCGTTCTACCTGCTGGAGAGTGGTGAGGCCGATGCTTACATTGGCGATAGCGAGGAAGCTGTCAAGCACTACAGCAAGGGGGATTTCTTTGGTGAGCTTGCGCTCTTGAATGACGCCCCCCGCGCCGCTAGTATCGTCGCGACGACGGATGTCAAGGTCGCTAGCCTCGGCAAGTCTGCCTTCCAGAGACTTCTTGGCCCCGTCGAAGGCATCATGAGACGAACAAAGTACGAGAGCGTGAAGACGGGGGTTGAAGAGATGGATCCGCTGCAAGCGGCTTAAATGGGCAGTTGAGTGGTTGACGTGCTTTTCGTTGAAGATTGGATGGCGGCTTTGGAAAGGTTGACGGTAAATGTGAAGGTTCACAACGGCGTTAGTGGAACACCTACCTTCGCTTCCTAAGAACATGGCTAGTATGAAGTCCAGATACCTGTTAGTAAAGAGTATTTTTATTCATGGCATTGTTAAATTGGTCGAGGGACAGAGTTCCGGTGGTATCATTGATCTAGATGGACCTTGTTATTACAGATAAGCGTGAATGACATCAATCGTGAGGCAGGTAAGAGGATTCCCGCCAAGGCAATTCAACCTCAACCCCCTCTTATTCTCATTTCCTCCAAAACCTCCCTTCTCAGCTGTTCGACAGCAATTTCTGTCTCCAGCGTCCTTCCGACGCCTTTCTTCCAGGTCTCCTCCAATCCCTTCATCTCGGCCGCGACCTCGTCCTGTTGCCTCCTTCTGGCAACAGTCAAAATATCAATTTGACGCTTGGTCTCGGAAAGATCCCGTTCCATAGCCTTGAGCTCGTTCTCAAGGCCCCAATTGCCGATCAACCACGCATTCTTGCCATATTTGTCCAACAGACCCAGATTCTGAGCGCGACCATCGAGGTAAGCGTAGGAGGTGTATGCCTTGCGCAGCGAGTCGGCGAGGCGTTCGCGATCCTCTGCTGTCTTTGGCTGCCCAGAGTCTGGAAAGGGCTCTTGTGTCTGGTACCTTTCGAGATCGATGACTTTGAGGGGCTGTTTTGACGCGACGCGCTCGAGTTCGGCTTCAATAAGGGGGGAGAAGGTAGGCTCTTTGTAAGCTGGGACCGGGGCTGGGGAAGAGGAAGCCAGCTCGGCTCGGATCAACGACTCGGCAGCTTCGCGCTCAGCGGGCGTGGGCTCGTCGTCAATGTCTGCGGGCGTTGACAGGTTAGCCGGATGGCGCAGGCACGGCAGATGGGAGATCAGCAGACGTACACGGGAGGGACTCGTGGAAGGCGTTTAGCGAGCTCATTGTGTTACGGGATGACGTGAGCCGTCAGAAGGGGTCTTCGGGATGGTTTTCTGGGCAAATTGACAGTTTTAGACGCCGAAAGACTGGTTGAGGAGGAGAGGTGTCGCGTGATATTTTGAGTCGAGGTTGCCGATGTCAACCTGGTGTCGCCTGGCAGCGGCCGCGATCTGGCAAGGTACCTTAGTTCAGAATTTGGCACGTCGACGCACGAGCCCGCCCGGTAAGGAGATAAGTCGGCTACAAGAAACCAGGCCCGTGCTTGAGGAAATGCTGTGCACGGGCCATACGCGGTCGATCATTGCTCTGGGGTCCTGGTCCACTTCTCCTGCACTTCAAAACACGCTCAAGCTTGAAGGCATCCTTCGCCGCACCTTAAGCTAGCGGACTTTGGGAAGACATCCCCTGACAGCCATGTGTATGTGCGCGTGCGCCGTGCCCAACAGATTAAGTGCGCGCAGAAATCAACCGACAACAACCCTTGGCAGCGATCGATGATGGGACGACAGGACCTGACGTGCATGCAAGACACCTGCTTGGGTCGTTTAGCAGATGGGCTCGTAGATGGCCGGCCCCACCGTGTCTTTCTTTTTCTGATGTCTTCAGCAGGGCGCCTTTCCTTCCTGGTGACGTACTTCTTTTTGATGCAAGAGCTAAATCTCACACTTGTGGGATGAAACCTGGAATTCCTTTGACGATTTGGAGTCGCCGAGAGACCATCATGAGGAGACTTCGGGAGTCGGCCCATGAGGCGGTTTCCATGCCGCTTCACTCCTTCTAGACACTTTCCATCTTCAGAAATCCAGAGCTCGGGAGTTGTTCTCGCATACCTTACTTCTTTCTTCCATCATCTCTAGAAGGCAAGTCCGTCAGCGCCCGTTTTCCAACTTTTTTGGATGGGCCGCATTTCCACCGCGTGGGAAACTATCAAGTCACCGTCGTATTCCCTGCCACACCTCGCATCCTTGGTTTGCGATGATGGAAGATGGTTCTCCAGTCGAGTCTGATCGAGGCCAATGGCATCCATCAATCCAACCCGGAAGCTCAAAGCTCGTCGTAGCCGAGCAACAATCCCATTCCGGCGCTTGGTATGTGTTGCATGGACGGATCAGACGGATGGCCTCCCGGAATGCAACTCTGGGGGATCCCCATGGCCTGGAGCGATCCAGGACGGCAATACGTCTTCCGCCTGTCAGTGGTTCAACTACCCCAAGCTATTAGAGCCGGTGCTCCATCCATGCCTCGCCCCAGCCGGCCTATGGATAAGTTTGGGCTACCACCGGCCATACCGGAAGCAGTGACCCGTCTGCGCTCTGTTCGCGATTCAGCGTTGATCTTGGCCCTCCCATCGCGAATCCACCACGTGAGGGGGCTAGAGGTCGGCCGCGCCTTTGGCGCTCGTGTGGCGTTCTCCTGGGCTGAACTATCGCAAACGGCACATACAATTCCATCCTGCTCAGGGTTGGTTGGAAGGAGGTCGCGCCGCGACTCGTGGAGGATGAGCCATTGCTACATGGCGACCACTTAAATGTCGCCGGGCCGTAGCTGGGGCTGGGCCACGTTCGTACCCCCTTTCTTCTATATGTTGACGTTTTTTCATTCTCGCGAACGGTTCGGAAAAGCTCGCGGGGTTTAACGGTCTCGATGATGCTTATGCTTGTTCTTTTTTAAACAAGCAGATACCCCCTGGACCTCGGACTCTTGAGGCTCCTGTCACGACGGCGCACCACACGGTTGGGGAATTGATCGATTCGAACCCAGATCGGACGACATCATGAAGTCTTCACACTCCTTCGCTTTTGTGGTGTCAGTACTCCTGGCTATCACGATACCTTTCGCTTCGGCCCAGAAGGCTGGTAGCATCACCGATGCTGTTGCTCAACTCCCAACATGTGCGGTAAGTCTGCCCGATACCTACCTGTCTCCATCACTACTTACTCATATATCTCTAGGTTACATGTATCTTGTCAGCAATCAAGGACTCGCCTTGCGGTTTAACTAACGCAACATGTATCTGCAACGATTCAAAGTTCGAGACTACAACCGAGACATGCATTGTGGGAGCCTGCCCCATCAAGGACACCCTTCGTCAGTCGCCCATCTCAGCTCAAAGGCACACGAGCACAAACTTACAAGACTACAGATGCCAAAAATGTCTTTGAGGTCACTTGTGACAGGCCTGTCAGGGACCACAGCCCCGAATATGCACGATTGACGTGGACTATGCTTGGCCTTTCGATCATCGTCGTCTTTGCCCGGCTGACATACAAGTCCTTCTCGTCGGCACAATTAGGGTGGGATGACTTATTCACACTGCTCGCCTTCGTCGCTGTGCTCCCGTCCTTCATCATCAACCTTGTTGGGCTGATCCCTGCGGGTCTCGGCAAGGACATCTGGACCCTGACACCGGATCAAATCGAGAAATTCGGTTTCTGGTTCTACCTACTCGAACCCATGTACTTCATCCAAATGGGTTTGGTCAAAATGGCCATCCTGTTCTTTTACATGCGTATCTTCGATCGAGCTGGCCTTGCGCGTCTACTTTGGGGTACCGTCGCTTTTAACGCTATCAACACATTCGTGTTTCTGATGGTTGGCATTTTTCAATGCACTCCCATCCACTACTATTGGCAGAGATGGGATGGCGAACACCAGGGAACGTGTATCAACATCAACGCCGTTCCATGGGCAAACGCCGTTATCAGTATCCTCCTTGATCTATGGATGCTTGTCCTTCCTCTTTCCAGAATCAGAACTCTCAACCTGCACTGGTGGAAGAAGCTAGCTGTTGGTATGATGTTTTGCGTTGGTACCTTGTGAGTCTCCTCGTGAATTCTCCATCTCAGAAGCCTGGAATTAACAACACCTACAAGCGTAACCATTGTGAGCATTTTGCGGCTGCGCTCGCTTGTTCAATTCGCAACGTCTCAAAACCCAACCTGGGATCAGTTCGACATTGCGTTCTGGACCACACTTGAGGTCCCCACCGGCATCATCTGCTGCTGTCTACCTGCCATTCGCCTCATTCTCATCAAGATTTTCCCGAGACTGTTTGGCATGCTCACGAAACGCTACGACTCCCACAAGTACTCGGAAGACCCCTCCAGCGGAAATAACCCGAGCCAAAGCCGCAGCCGCAACCGCATATCTCAAGGCCCTAACACTGGATCCTCGTCGACGACTGAGCTACAAGCCGCGGTTCGCAATGGTAAGGGCATTGTTTGCAGCAAGTCATTCGCTCTCGAGACCCACGACTCGTCGAGCATATACGCCATGCAGGACCTTGAGTCCGGGAGCGCCAAGAACAGCATCACGGCACAAAGCCACAGATCGACATCAATCTCCCACACGTCTAGCGCCATATCGGATTACGGTGGTCCAGGGCGCAAGCAGTCTGGTCCTTCGTCAAGGGATTAACCTCCAACGTTGCGCTTTACGAATATGCACACAGATTCAGCGTTTGTACATACGAAACCACAGCTCCCCATGATACGCAGCAGCCTTTGGGCAGCAACATGTTGTGAGAACATGGGGGGTCTTCGTCTCTTTGATGAGATGCTGTACGATGAGTATTTCGCGCGAATTGGTAGAAGAAACGGCCTCGGCGTTGGGAGTGATTTTCTTTCCGGTGGATTTCCCTTTGTTTGACATACCCGAGGGAATCATGAAGTCGTTGAACTAGCATACGATGAGAGAAGACATTCGATTGTTCTTTGGCCTGACGGGGAGGGCGGCCGCTGGTGTGACCGTACCCTCTCGGCCGTAAAAAGGTGCACCGGTAGTCAGCCTCCAGCACCAGTGTAATAGAAAATAGAGCATATAACACACCCGGAAAATCACACGAGACAAAAAGTTCCAAATCATGTTCGTTTAACCGTTTGCTCTTTGTCGTTCTGGAAATCGTGTGCATGCGGTCATGCCTCTCCACCTCGCTTCCGCCGCCGCTTGAGACAAAATGCCTGATGCGGTGCCGAGGACGCCACGTCCTAGACTGGGTATTTTCGCCATGGCCGATCATCATTTCACGGGTGTCCATCGGATCCGAGTCTTTGGGAAGCTATTTGAGTAGCGGGTGATGCCTTGCTTGCTTCTACCGGCATAGCTTGCCACCTTGCGTCGTTAAATCAAATCGGGCTGTGACTATCGTGTGCATCGGTCATCTTTCCCACTTCCCGGGAGAAACATTTCTTTGTCCAAGAAATCGACTGGAGTACGAAGACTGAAGTTATAGCGGGACTCTAGAGATCAGGGCCAGTCGCATTTGATACAATACAAGTGAGTAATGGATTACGTGTAAAGCGGATGGGGGCCCAAAAGTCACGGATCGGAGCAGGGCGGAATTTTGGTACTACCGCGACTTTTGGCTTCATTATCCAAGAAGGGGATACGGCACTAATACGCCCGACCCGCACACACCCGGCACGGGAGACGAAGACCACCGTGTGCTTACCACTGGGCCTAACTACCTTGGGTCCTCAAGCACCTAGGATGATTTCTGTGGCTGAGAGAAGCGGGATATTGCCAATTGCCGTGCCTTCCCAACTGGACGCAGCCTAGATGAGATGGGAAGGTGCGGTCGAGGAGCTCTTTCCCCGTCTTGAACTAATGTCTACCACGGATCTTCCTTTCCAGGGTCCTGTCTAATGACCACACCAAAGCCTCGCCTCAACCCGCCCTTGTCTTTTTGTCCGACTAAGGTCGGGTCTGGAGCGCACTAATCAGCGTCTCTGCTGTCACCCGATGGTTCCAGTGTCGAGTACACCATTCCATGATTAGGAACATTGCTTCTTGGTGAGCTGCATCCATCGCCATGTCCGACTTTTCCATACAGGCCTTCTACAAGAAGGAGGTACCCACGTCATCGGTGGCGCCGCCTCCCACCAAGAAACACCCTCAGGATGACGGCTTCACTCAAGCGGAGGTCGAGGCCGGGAATAATCCTCTCGACCGGCGCTGGGATCCATCCGAAGGATACCATCAAGTGTGTATTGCGAACATCCAGCCAGGACCGGCGCTTATTCGCTTCACTGGCCGCATCGTCAACTATACGCCTGCATTTCTCGACTCCAAGAACACGTATACTCGGCCAGCACACCAGCTCATTGTCAAGGATGATACAGGTGCCATCGCAGTTCGCTCCTGAGCACTCTCTATCATTGTTGGAGTTCGGCCCTGACCGTTTTTCTAGGTCAAGCTTATACCCATTGGTATTCCTGTTTCGCTTCTCCTCATCGGACAGCTTGTCACAATATGGGCAAGCTGGACGGGAACCTCAGCCAATTCGAACCAGGGAAGCGTCCCCTTCGTCACCATGTATACTCCCGTCAACCCAGCGGACGTTGGTACCAAGCAGTTCATACAATTCATCACGGACACCCCCATCACGCACAACATCGCTCGGGTTCCCCTGGACTACGAGCGGGATGATCGAAAAGCTAGACCGCTCCCCAACCTGATGACACTCGGCCAATACCTCAAGACAGGCCATGACACAGCTTCTGCGATCCGCCTTATCGTCTGCGTCAAGAGCATTGGTTCTTGCAAGCGCGTCACGATTCATGGCCGCAGAGAAGCGGAGCTAGTCGAGGTCACCGTATGGGATGACACAGCGAGCTGTGCGCTGACGCTATAGGATGACAAGGCGAACTCTACCAAGCTGTGGAAGCCGAACGATACCATTCTTCTTCTGACGAGTCCCAAGTTTAATCTCCCCCGCGAGACCAAGTCTCCGAAGCCAGCAGGTGTCGGCCTCACTTATAACACCCTCATTGATGTAGACCCTGACTTCCCCGATGGCAACTGGCTTCGCCAATGGGTGAAGAACAGGGTTAAGAAGGAGTGCATCTGCATACCGTTCCCCAAGGACGTCTGGAATGCTGAGGTGGCTGTTCACGGGCCCATACGACCGCTGTTCACTCTTGCAGAAGTGGACGAGTTCGCTCGTGCTGATCCGGCGATGGATTTCACGGGCAAGCTGTGCTTGACGGTCTTGGGATTGGATTTGCTTGGCCTTTACCGAAGGAAAATGCTCTGCTGCATTGAATGGTGTGTAGCATTCGCCGCTCAGCATCACTTATTTGCACGTCATGGGCAGCTGCTAATGCGACCGTCTAGCTGCGGAGTTCCCCTATATGCCAATCACTCGTCCGCAACGTGTAAGAACTGCATGACTGAGAAGACACTCGTACTCAACCCCCGAGTCATGGGTATCCTGGTAGACGAAACGGGGTGCATCGCCCAAGGGAAGCTGGCATGGAGTGAGGAGGCCTGGGGCGAGCTCTTCTTCCCCGCCGATGTGAGTACGGCGGTCGCAGCTTCTGCCTTTGGAGAAGCAGACATCACGGAAGATATCACTCGCCCTCCCCCGTCTCCTTCCAAGTGGATGAACATCTTGCAGATGGACACGGCCAGGCTGCGGCTGCTGGAGGAGCAAATGTTGTATGCCCGTTTCACCTTGACCTTTGGCTGGTCCCCTTTCGTCGAGAGACTGTGTGTACTTGGAGTCGAGTGGTGAAGTTTGTCAGTTGGGGGAACCAAAAGCGGGGGTTGCAGCTTTGTTTCGTCAGGGTGGTGTAAGGTGCTGCTGCCCCGTCGATGAGGGGTCAGAAGGAAAGGACGTAGCTTTCGAAGGTGCAATTTGGCTGGAGGTGATGGAAGGTGCTGTTGCTCAAAATAGTCCCTAATATTTGTCGTTTGTGCGAGTTAAGCAGTTGCAAGAGAGACATTTCCAACTTCAAAAACAATAGGTCCGCGGTTGAGGGTTGGCCAGCCAAATCATGGCTAGTTGGTCTTTTCGTAAGTCACGGCCAGGAATTTTTAAGTGTCCAGCTGTAAATGCCGGCTCCTTTTGGATGAACGGTAAAGGACTCCTGTCCTAACGTACGGGCGAGAAGGGTTTTAACACAGGTTTCCGGCACAGAGTTTGGTACAAGGCATGGATCTATTCATCAGATCATTGGCCGTTTGTTTTAATAGTACAAGGGCAACGCTGTTCGTTGCCAGGTCATAAATCTTCGTGATACACGCTTTCATCCGCCGCCGAGGCAATCAATCGTGAACGAGGAAGCCCCATCTCCCTTCGCTCTCTTCCAGTCTCTCAAAGCAAAGCCACTTGTCGCCGAATCCGTTACCGTGAAAATGAAACCCTGAGCAATAACCCTGTCCTCCCATGCTGAATACAATGTGTTTGTGTTGTTGTGTTGATAACTAGTTCCCCGAGAGCGCAAGCTGGAAAATAAGGGTGATGAGAACACGACTGCCTGGTGTTACAGTGGTATGAGAGGGCTGCAGCACGAAACATTAGGGACAGCGTCCCGATATTAGTGCTTGGTGATCTTCTCGTCACCATAGGAGGAACCGCCGCTCTCGGAGGTCTCCGTCTTGGTCAGGTCCTCGCCATCCTCCTCGTTGGGGCCGTGGATGGACTCCTCGAAGACGGGCTCAGGCTCGTTGACGTCGAACTTGGTCTTGAACGCCGACATGTTGTCAGCGTAGCCACTGCTGTTGGTGCGACGCCGCGCGTTGGTGAAACGGAAGTCCTCGTCGACGACCTCCTCGCCGGCGTTGCCCCTGTGAACAGCGAATGTTAGTAAATGAATTCATGGGCAAGGTGACAGGTTTATGGATTGGGGATTGTGGCAGTGCTCAGTGGCATTGAAAGGGGTCGTGTGTAAGTGGGGTAGGCAACGCAAACAGAGGTCCGAACGTACCAGTTACTTCTGCCGCCGCCGTTCTTCTTCACCTTCTTGGGGTCGACACCCTCGTGACCATGCTTCGCAAAATAGCGAGGCAGATGCTCTTGGGGAGAAGCAGTGCCGTCGGCCAGAGCGGCGTGGTCACGGTCGTTGTACTTGTGAGAACGAGTCACTGGGGGAGACGGTGTTAGTCGAAATGGCCAGAACAGTTGCAGAGTAGGATGTGGTCAATTGGCATGCCGCCAATAACCATTTAATGATGATTGGGGATGATGCTCGATGTGTAGAGACACATTGAAGATGGAATGCTTGGACAGCACGGAGGTGATGGGGAGACGTCACGCGAGGGGGGATATGGTGCGGGGCAGGGGAGAGCTTCAGAGGGGAAGTGCAAACATACTCTTGAAGGAATTGCTGGTGAGATACGGTTTGTGGATGTGTGAGTGTTACAGGAGAAGATCAGGTAGACGGGATTGGGTTGATGGTTAAAGAGCAGATCGTCGATGTTCGCTGTGTGAAATTGCGGTTGATGTGTTGATGGATTGGAATTGTATCTTGGTGGGATTCAGGTGTGATGTGAGGAGAAGGGAGGGGAGTTATGTAGATGGGAAGAGCTAAGCAGGATGCTTTTAAAGGACGAAGGCTTGAGAGAAATGGCGACCTATCAGATCACGCGATCATCAGACAGCTCGCCCAATGGGGGGATGGACGGCAAGGGGGAAGGAGGTATCTTCGCAGGAGGTCCGGAAAGGCTGGGTTGGCCGGGTTGGCTGGGTCCTTGATGGAAAGGCGGATCGCGTGACTTGGATGCAGATGGGGGCGGACAGCTGCTGCAGCTTGCAAGGGAAGGGGCTACCTTCACGACCTGGACTGCAACTGCACCGCACCGTCCAGACACGGCGCGGGGGGGAAGCACTGGGACGGGGGGACGGCCGGCGTGGACTGGCCGTGGTGGAGACGTGGATGGGCGTGGACTGACGCCAGACCAAACCTTCCCCTCCTCCTGCTCCTGCTCCTGCTCCAATACCTGGGCCTTCTTTCTGTGGAGGAATCTGTTTGTTGGCCCTTATCTGTTTGGGCTGTTCCTGTCATGTCACTGTCATCCGTCCCAACCGCAGAGAGGTAGGTAGGAAGGTGGGTAGGTAGGTAGGTACCTGCTTCGTGATGCTGATCTTCCGCCTCCTGCCTCAACCAATGCCCTTCAATTGATCCATCCATACGTTCGTCTCTCTCTCCCTCAGATGCAATGAAAGGCAGCCCAGGTCCTTCGTCCTCTTTCCTCCCCGTCCCGAGCTGCATTGCGGCAGTCCCCTGACCACGGGAGCACAGTGACGCAAAGGGTCCACTCGGATCCGGGGTCTCAGGTACCAGCTGCGCTGGGACGGGTGGCCAGATTGCGGGGTAGTGGATACCAGTGTACCACGCACCGCTAGGCCGTTACATGCCAGCGGCCACAACAGCCGCCCACCCGCTGCGCCTGCTGAAGTACCGGAGCAGCACGCGACTGGTATCGCTCGACCCCTGCTATCGAGCCATTTAGGGGCCGCAACTGATCGAAAACTGCCCATCGTCAGTGTCGTCTCATCCCGGCATGTTCCTTTTTTCGTCCTACATCAAGGCCACAATCACTGTTGTTTTGACTCAACAGTTGGCCATTTTCCTTGTCCATGCTCCAGAGACCCTTCACCGTATCGAAACCCAGAGAGTCTAGTCTGCTGTGGACTGCTTTCCGACGTCGGAGCATCCCCAACGGCTCGTTGTGGCTGATTCGTTTTGGCCATGTGGCAGCTTTGCTGTTCTCGCCCGGCCTCGAGCCTGGCTCCTTGCCAATGACTCCATCGCGGCAGCCTGCATATTGGCACACATGATCATGCTCCTGCTCGGCGACTGCCGGTCCTGGCCTGTCTTGCCAACGCCAGCTCCACGCCGACTTCTTTACCCAAGGCATATTCTCTTCGGACACGAAGAACTCCGCAACCGCCAGCAGTGACAGTTGTAAATGTGGTCTCGATGGGGTTCCTATGGGTCTCTCTCATCGTCACCTGCTACACTGTGTACGGCATTCGACTTCTGGATCCGCTCATTCCTCGATTCACCGATTCCCAACGAATCTGGAATGTTGGTACATTTGCCGGAAAATGCCCGTATGACTGCTCTTCCGCGTTTCAATGCTGCGTCCTGCGTCCTGCGTACCGGTCCCCAAGAACGAGAACCCCCCTGAAGCGGGCCCCGGACCTGAAGACATCAATTGACCAATGGCTCCACTCGGCTCAGTCGGAGAGCTTTCTGGAGCTTGCTCGCTTGCCTCGCAACTACGCCTCCCTCCTCGGTTCCCGAAATCGCAACCGCCTAAGCTCCCGTCGCCAGCTCAGCTCATGCTTCCAGCCGCAGCTTCTCACGCAGACAGCTCGCCGCCGCCACCATTGCCCACCTTCTTGCAGCGTCGATGCGGCGCAGAGATCGGAGGACAGCCAGAATTGACGTCTCGTCAAACGCCCGCCACTCTGACTCGCGAGATCGGGACCCCGCCTGTCTGTGCACCCCTCTGATCTGCTATGCGTCCTGGGTCTGGTGGTTTGACGCGCTTGACGTGTTTCCCATTTACCTGCCGCATTCCTCTTGACGCAGTCATCCCATTCGTCGGGTGAAAGCCGGCCGATGGAGTGTTCGGCTCGACTGTCAACCTCCAACGTCGCCCGGGTCCGTTTGCAGAGCTTAGTCTCGGAGATGCACACTCTATCTGGTCTCGATCTACGGTGGTATCTGTTTGTTATCTGGGTCCAAGAAACGGATAAGCCATAAACAATTGTGGACTCCCAGTCACGCCAGCAATGGCGGCATCTTCGTTTCCCAGATAAGGATGCCAAAAGCAGGCTGGGAGACTTCTCTCAGGGGCCTGTGTCCACTGTTGTCAGTCATGAACTGCCTCAATGATGGCGGGGCGCCAATATCGATAGACGCGGAGTGAGCGAACAGCGGAGCCTCGGTTTTCCCCACGGGTCCCGTGACCACATTTCGACTTCACCTCCCGCCCCCTTCAACCATCAACGAGTCTGGACTTGTCGCCTCTTGACGTCCTATTGTGACTCGAATGGTCCGAATCACGCTCTTTGGCCACGGGGCACCAATTGTGCCGAAAGTGGTGATCAAGCTTCCACGTAGCATCTTCGACGCCGCAACTGAGTCATAGAACCTTCGCCGCAATTCCACATACGAAGACTCGAGATGACTCCATACCCTGACCTGGTGACATGCTCAAATTGCGCCATCTTTACCCTTCGACGTTCTATTTCACCATGTCCGACAGTGCTGCATCTGGAAACTTTGTGATTTTTCCAGTGGTTCGGGCTGACTTCATCGACTTCCCGTGATCTAGGCCCAGGCTTCATATCCTCAACAGACAGCTTGCGTAATGCTCATTGTAATACCGACTCCCGGAGCTCCTTAGCAAGTTTCCTTGATGCTTGACTTGTAGAGTACGCTTTGGCTAGCTTTCTACTGTCCATTGATTCCAGAATGTTCTACATTGGACAGGTGTTGACGGTGCTGCTTCGCATCGCCGCCTCCGCAAGACTGGCACTGTGGGCAGCCCCCCATTGTCCTCGCTTCTTGAGAGGATAAGAGGCAGGTTGCAACCATCGTCATGGCCTTAGGCTCTCTCAACCTCCTGTGGCACCTTGAAGAGGGCTCTTGCGTTGGTCGGTCTGCCAATTCCTCCAAGTGAGATCCATAGCAGGTCAACAAAAACAGGCGTCGGAATCTCGAGAGCCGAGCCGGAATTCTAGTACTGTTTCCTCTCGAAACCTCCACGCCTTGAATGATCGTTTATTCCTCGCAAGACCGCAGAAACGTATCAACAAGGCTACTCCGCGTACCTGCTCATCCAAATCTAAACACCAATGACAAGTCGGTGACGCCTTGGATCTGGCTCAGTGCACGGTACCGCGAACAGTCCGCGGCGGATGCATGAATACAACTACCTCGGCCTGCTGAGGCGTCTCTATTCGTCTTCTGTGCCGCTCTTGTGGCCAAAGGGAGCAAACCAGCAAGAACCGATGTACTCCATGGGTCTGCGTCTGACCGCATTCATGCTTGAGGTGGACAAGATAAATCCAAGAACTTTGGCCCCATAGCCGACCAGAATCCGTTGGAAAGATAGACCATCCGGGAACAAGTACGCTCGAGCATGTTGAGCGCAGCCGTGGCAATGAAATCGGCAATTGAAAGCTTCTGACGGAGGATCTGGAAGAACGCCTGAGCACAAATGGTCCCCGCCAGCAGAGAAACAAAGAGGCAACTGTGAGCCACTAAATCATCAGAAGATATCGAGAGGCACATAGACCTGTCGTCCAGAGCGACGATGGGAAGGAGCAGATACTTCGCTCGACACATGGCAAAGTCGAAGCAAGTAGCCCGATGCGGGCATATTCCCATTCATCCTCTGTAACTTTGACGGCGACAGCAGTATCAGCTACAAGTTCGCCAGTGGTACATGTGTTGGTCCTCCACTCTCAATATAGGCCACTCCCGAGACCCACGCAAACACATGGTTCATGGAAGTTACAAGCAAGCTGTCCGGTGCTTTGTATTGGCTACTCGTAGGTTTCTCCATGAGGTTCTTCCTTCTGCTCCAGGGATATCAAAGGAAGATCGAGATCACGAGCCATATGCCTCACCTGGATCCATTCCTATGCTATGTTCTCGTCAAGGCGCATCTGCATCTGGTTCTTGCTCTATCCAATTGGATATCAAAAGTTGGTTCCTCTTCGCTTTCAGGGCGGCTCTCGCCACAAGCCTTGTCTTGAACACACAGACGGGGTCGATTCTGGTCTAAAACAAACCCAAATGAAGATCTGCCGTAGGATTGAACGAATCTCCAAGCGGCAATTTGGCATTGGACTCTTTCTTGAGGCCACGCAGGTCTATGCGAGCTACATGGTCCATTGGCGACCGCATATGCATTTCGATGTGCATGCAATATCTTCAGAATAGCGATCACTTTTTCATCTTTGGCTGGAGCATGTTGGCAACGGGTGGGGGAAATACAGTCTATGGTGTCTGATAATGTACCCTTCTCTACATTGAAGCCTCATGTGCCAACGGTCAGAAGTTTGACATGCCAAATCAGGTATCGACGCATCATAACCGATTTAAGTCGCGCAACATCAGGCGTGTCTTTCGAAGTGACCTCAGGCAAGGTCACCGAACAGCATACGAGAGCATAAATATGCCCAGAGTATATGATCACAACATGACAGGCCTGATGGTTCTGGGACCGAGACCACTTTGATGACATATCTTGTATCTAAGAGAAACCCAACGACGAATGCATTAATTTGAGCTTCCGTAAACGGTACGGATCGTAGTAGGCATTCTGTAGCAACAAGAGGGGAATCAGGAGGCACGAATTGCCTTCGTAACAGTTGGGCATGATGCTCAATATGCACATGCCCTCCGATACAGCCGAAAGGATTCCTTTCCTGCCTCTGTGCTTTGGAGTTGTCAAGTGAAAGATGTCAACGTTTGTGCCATCGGATATATCTCGCTGTGGGAAAACTCTTGTGAACATGGCAAGCCACTACTTGCCGAGAACCCGAGAATGACCCTTGATATGAAAATAACCATCTTATAATTGATAAGGCAGATCTAGCTTACTCACCCACCGTTGTTCGAGTGCAAGTCAGTTCTACACGCCTCGGGCTAGTCTGGGCCAGCATCACACAGGCTCGACATGATCTATATCGCGAACGAACTAAACTCTTATGCCCAACACTTCATATTCAACCGAAAGGGTGTGTTACGCAGCGCCAAGATGAACTAGACGGCACAAACGCCCGGATCTCTCTCATCGGGTCCACATCCGGCACAGACGCGCCAGCAAAGATTCCACCTCCAACACATCGATCTACCCCCAAGAGATCCCGCGCGTCTGTGAGCTTATCAAGCCTGCCTCCACTGGTGTAAACTGATCAACCCAAAAGACCACAAATACAAGAAGTCAAGTCTTGGTAAACTTCCGTCTTGCCGCACAGCTGAAGATGTCACGACATCCCTGGGCACTGCCACCCTTGAGCGGTTCGCCTCCGTCGTAAGGTGTCAACGTAAGCACGCAAAAGTGACCCCAAGGCGTTTTCCTCTTTGCCTTTCTTCGTTTGAAGATGTGTTCCAAGAAAAGAATCAAGCTTCTTCTTGGTCCAAGGCCGGCAGAGGTGTGATGTGCCACGAGTGCCACGAGTTCGTGGCGAGAATGAAGCACACCGGAGCCAAGTCCATCTAATGGTGAAACATCATCATCACAGCCACACAGCCATCCGGCCCGTCAGCTGTAAACGTTGTGCGAAGAGCTCCATCCTTGTGATGTTTCTTTCACTAGGGCGCACGCATGGAGGGAGGCTTAGAGAATTAATAGCTCATTCAAGCTTCTTCTGAAGCTTGCCCCCCCCCAAGAAGCTGCAAGCTACAACCCGCCCTGGGAAGGCAAAAACGGGACGGGTATATCTCAACATTTACGCGTTCCGGGCTGGGATCCCTTTTTCGCCTTGACAGGTCGGGACCACGATCCGGGAGCCATGCGTCTATTTCACCCATCCATACCTGACAGCCGGCCGGCACAACCATGAAGACTATATTCGGTGAAGCCTGAAGAGGCAAGACGGTGGTGGTCCAGAAGAAACATTTCCTCGATAGGGTGCTGACGTGAGGCGCTGAGTCACCATCACCAAACCAAGAGACGAAAAACACAAGCGCGGGAGAAGGACATGCTTTCTAACATTGACAAGTCTCCAGATCCCGGGTGCCCTACCCATAGATCAATATGGCAAGCCGGGGCAGTCCCGGTCGACCTGCTTGAGCACAAGCGCTCAACCCACACCCCCCAAGCGAAAATCTGCCATCCTTTCCAATCCACCCATCCGTCCTCATCTATCTATCCCCCATTCGGCAGATTTCCCACAGACCTCAGTCATGGCAACAATATACAAGATATTTATAAATCATAGAGAAGAAACAAGGTTATTCAACGCCTGTGAAGGAATGAACCGCGCCGCTCGCAGCGTCTAGACCCCCAGGAAAGATGGTGGATGGGCGAGTTGCGGGGTCTCGTCGGTGGCCAGGGACCTTTTTAGAGTTGGGGGTGGGAGCTCTCAGGAATGGAGGAATTTGGAGACGAGCATTTTTTGTTGGAAAAAGATGGGATTCTCTCATGTGCTTGATTTTCTGCCCACCCAAAGTTTCCCTCAGTCCACCGAGCCACCAACGAGTGTGCAAGTGATCCCCCTCCAAGCTCCTCCTCCCATCTTGGTATTCAATTGCGACAAAAGTAGACGTTTTGCCATCCCCATTCAGTCCAGTCCCATTTCGAACGCTTCATGCCGTGAACGCCAGGAGAAATCAGGAAAAAGAAAAAGTGCCCAAGGCCTGTTAACTCCCGCTTTCGCCATCTAATAATAGAGTAAAGGAAAGAAAACAAACAGAACACACCTGGAACCCCCTCCTCCTCCTCAAAACGAATGGAAGACGAAATCAGGTGAACACCAACATCCAGAAAGTAAAAGAGCCTATCGGTCGGTTTCCATGATCTGCAAAAACCTTCACACATTTGCCGGTCGCCGCGCCCAATCTTCATGGTATCCGTAAAAGAAAGCAGTGGTCCTCCGTCCCAAGATCGACAAAAAATAGAAGGAATGCGCGGCATGGATTTCGTTTTGTGGGATTCTGATCGTTTTGCGCTCAGCCGCTATTATGAATTATTCCTCATGGCAGCGGCAGTTGGAGCTCATAGGGTGTAAGTCTGCATGTCCTGAAACATGTACATATTGTCGGCGTAATCCATCGCTCCGGGATGGGCAGTCGGCATGCCCATGTGGGCGGACGGATCAAACATCATTGGTGGCGGTGCGGCGGTCGTCGGGTGATGTCGCGGCATCTGGTGTGCCCTCGCCTGAACGCCCCGGAGCTTGAGGTACTCGGCGTGTAATGCCGAGTAAGCCTGGCTGAGGGAGTCGTTCTTTTGTTTCTGCTCGGAGAGCATGACCTCGAGGTCCTTGATGCGCTGGTCCTTGCGCTCGCGATATGCCCGTTGTGATGCTCTGTTCTGTGCTCGGCGGCGCTGCGCGAGGGAGGGGGGGCATGTGTTAGTCGGGCTGCGCCTGAAGTTTGTTGCTATCCCGCGCTCGCTCGGCGGCGAGTCCGCGGGATTCGGGTTGGGGAAAGTGTAAAAAAGCTTACCGAAAGCACTGAGGGCGGGGCATTCTTGTATCTGTTCTCACGCTTCCTCTTCGCTGGGGGTTTGGCGGTGGTGGCAGCGGCTTTCGGGTCTGAAGCGGGCTGCGGTGACTCCGTGTCTCGCTGTGAGCTCATTGGGCTGGGATAGATGCTGGATTCCGTGGTATTGAAGTCGGGTACGAACGTCATATCAAACTTGACCCGTGTAAGCCGATGGAGATTTGTGGGTGCGGGGCAGTGCAACTTACGTTCGATATGATGGGACTTGTACTCTCGGATGAGCTGGCAGTGTCGAGATATTGCTCTGCCTCTTCGTAGCCGTAAGGCGCTTCCATCTCCAAGAACGCATCAATGTCGTCCAACATGTTGAGGGGAAGTGGGTGCTCCATTGTAACAATTGAATGTCTGAGTGTCTTGCTTTCGTAGGCGGACGTAGGAATAAACGAGGGCCTGCTGGATTGGTTTCGTGTGCGACGTCTGGGAAGCTCCAATTCTGGGGCAAGATTGGAAAGAAGGTATATATAAAAGTCGGTTTGAGCGACGAGGTTGTCTGGCTGTGCGTCTGGAAGGTGCCGTGATGTGTAAGGCGATCTAAGCTACGCCACGGTAATTTGCAACGGGCCTGATGGAATTATATAAGGCGCGCGGCGCATGCGAAAGATACACCACTCGACAGTCATGGCCGTGACAGGGAACATGTTTGGAGGGTAGGGGACCGCATCTACATCCACATCTGCATGTCCATGTGAAAGCTATGATTTCTGGTTCGTAACCACATAGGTAAGCAGCCTCTTCGTAGACATTTTCGAGGGGCCGCAACGTACATGGCGGCAACGGCAACAATCCAGTCGACCGTTGACCCATAGGACCCCAGATAGCGCACCGCTATGTTGCTTAGAGTGCATGGCACCCCACCCCCCTTGTTCCTGGCTGGTCCCTGATGGTGTTCAGGGTTGTGCGATGGGGGGACAGGAAGCAGAAGAAGAAGAAGTCGCCCTCCCCGCCAATTTGGGCCTGGTCGAGAGCTTGTAGCGAGCATGGATTGGTGGTGCGGCAAGGGTAGAAGGATTGATTAGACCTGCCTTTGCTGCATGTCGCGCCAAGTCCCCGCCTTAAATGGGCTGCCATGTTGCAAGGGCCCCCGGCAAGACGGAGGTTCTTTGTCGTGGGGAGGATGGCGAACGGTACAGATAGACGGTGGTGATGAGGGGTTGAATGAGCCGACGCGGCCCCGTTAAGCTTCGAAGCTGCTGTTGGTGCATGATGCGGAGCCCTCTCGCCCACGTCGTCCGGCGGGCGACATGAGATAATTCTCTTTGGCCAGCCGTCGTTTGATTCTGATTTTTAGCCACTGAGAACTTCAGATGGAAGGGTTACGAAAGCACCGCCGCAGCCAAAGAGTAATAGCCTTTCCGCCCTCCAAGATTGGATCATCCCAGTCCATGACATGGGGAAATCTTTGGGACGGCCAAGTTTTGCGATCTCGGCTCTTCGGCGTGGCAGATATGGCATTTCAAGAAACTTCGCTCCTTCGAGGCCAAACATCGTGTCCGTGGGGATGACTCGCGGCAGCTGTCTCCGGCCGTGACGCCGTTTCTTGCAGCCAAATGTCGACTGGCAGGTCTATTAGACGGTTCTCGGAGCTTGATAGAAAATAACGGAACGAAGACGACAGCTTTCTGCGCCGGGAGCATTTACTGGTTGGTCAGATGTCGTTCGTAGTCAGGGGAGGGGTGTGTTGTCCAAGGGGGTATTGTCGCTGAGCGAGACAGTCGCAATCCCGCCTTTTTGGATTCGTTTCCCAGCTCTCAAGCTTTATTTTTGATGGTATTTTGGCAGAAGAAGGGCGGAGCCCAATTTGGATCTTAGCGGTACCTTCTGCACGCTCCGGGCGTCTGCGTAACCGTCAGCTCCCGCCTGCAAGCCGTCCTCTGTCGCCATTTTCGGCAATTTGAAGTTGAGATGCCCAGAATGTCAAATACTTTGATTGGAGTGTCCGCTAGACCGTATCAAAAGAGGAGGATGCGAGATTGGACGGGGAAAAGTTTTGCTGATTAGAGACGGTTTGCGGTTACACTTTTCCCGCGCCTTTTCCCCCCGGTTCATCGCGCACCCCGAGCGTAGGCATGTAAAGCCGAGTAGCCATCAAGTGGTTGGGGTCGACATCGATGTTTTTCGGGAAACCACCCGGGGCAGCTATGACGACACTGATCATTGCATCTGGCGGGCTTCGCGATATCAGGGCTTTCTGACGCCCTGCATCACGATGTCTACTGTTAACACGAGGCAAAAGAGCTGCGGCTCTTGAAGCCCGGTTCGTATGCAGTGCCTTACGAACTGCACTCGCGATGAATGCAGGGCACCGGCACGCTCTGCACCACTGCGGGCGTTACAGGGGAACGTTGCCTTGCCAGGCTGACCTGGGCTAGACCAGACCTGAGGCACTCCACATTGCCAACAATAGAAGCCTCCACGAGTGCTCGAAGGAAGGCAAAATCGTTCCTTACGTCAAGACTCTTGTTGTTGAAGCTTCGCCGCCACTGTCGACTGTCGTCGGAGGTTTTCCGACTATACATCAGTCCGGCTATAGGCCGGAGCTATGGTGAGAAGCCGGGATGGCGCGGGCTCGAGTGGGATCCCGCAAGCGAGCCCCAACTCAATTTCAAGAGGTCTAGGTTCGATAAAACATGGTGATTCGCCAGATGATAAAGTCTATTGTCTTTCGTCCAAGAAGTCTTTTGCTGCTTGCGACGCTGAATGGGCCTGTGCTCGTCGGAAGCGCTTTTCAGCTCGCCAGGCCCCAGGGGAGTTATGTCGAGGTTGGAGAGCGGGGAAACATGGGATTGTCATATGCCTCGACAACTGCCAAGCCCCTCTGGACCAGTGCCCCTCAGATCTGAGGGTGGACGCGCAGAAGACGTGGGGTCGGTGTGCACTGAAGAAATACACGTATATGGTGCCAATTCAATCCGATAATCAGGCAACTGAGTGACCGTATTGCCAACCGCAATGGTATTTGTTGCCTAGGATGTGTTGCAGGTGAAAAGTGAAGGCCTAGATCTCGTGGGCAGTACGGTAACATGCGCAATGGCAAGTTTTCCCAAGTCCAGTGTCGTGGAATTCCGCCGCACTAGTGGCCCTAGAAGTCGGGTTGCAACGTGCGGTGGTGACTGCGGGTTGAGCTTCCCACCAATCGGAAACTCTAGATGCTCAATCGCGGCGTTTTCTCTGTGTTGCTGTGATATGGGACAATTTGGCCCCCAAGCGATAAAGTCGAGTCTAAGCCTATGTTCATTAAGCAGCGCACTAATGTCCCCGATCACTGAACGATCCGCGGTCGCGCCGTGCCTAGCTAGCACTGAATTGCTATGCTTCAGCTCGTCGTACAATTGGGCGCCGGTGATCAGCGTTTCTGCTCCGTCTCGGATCCGGATCCTGGCCGGAGCCCGCGCTCTGAAGGTGGAACTCCACACCGAAGCAACCCCCCCCCGAGGTATCATCTTTCGCCGCTTTCTAGGTTTTCGGGAATAACGGCGTGTAAAACCAACTTCTCAACATCTCCATCTGGCGCCGGGTCTTTGAAGAGTCTAGAAATCGATATTGTCTTCGCTTGGTGAATGACCACTGAGACGCGGCAGGTGCTGTTTGCCGTTTATCCACCCGGCCACTGTTTTTCTGCGTGCTTCAGGCCATACAGCCCGCGTCCACGGAGCTTTCCGGAGCAGTATTCCCGGACATTTTGATCTCAGCGTGACCAAACCATACCTCGCTGTGAACACGACGTACGAACGTACCAATGGCATCGTCGACTCGGATTTGTCATGCTGCATATACTAGTGTTGTTAGCGTCTCCAAAACCCCTGCAACCGAAAATCTGGATGTTGGCCCCCGCTGTACGAAGACAGCTGGGCTGATCTGGCCCCCAGTATGCCACATCGCTGTCGATAAATCGTCAGGCAGACCGTAGCCGTGCCCAGCGCTGATCTAAGCATTCAACAAGCGCGAATCCTTCATTCTGGCACCGGGTAGTGGGCCCTCGTCCAGATACCTGGTATGCAACCGGAGCGGGAACACTCAGGCTGGAAGCCAAATACTTGATTCTATTTTAATGTCTTCTACCACTGCACTTGGAGAGGGTAGTGGATTAGGCAGCGAGGAAATCGTGGAATCCGCTTCTCGGAGCCGGGCGTGGCATCGTGAGCCTTGTCAACCATCGAAGCGAACCCTCATTTCGCCAGGGTGTGGTCGGCCTGCAATAGCTGTCTTTCGGTAGATTCAATGATTGGAGCGTATGTGGGACAGCAAGCAGCTGCATCTCTGTTGAAGCCCTATCCGCAAAGGAGACATTGTGCCCGGGCAAGCTTTGACACCGCCAGTTGAGTGGAACTCCGTTCGCAACGCCGGAGCCGGGCCTGCCGTCAGGTTCAGGCCGTTGTTTGTTCTGCATTGGGTCGACGAGTTGCGCGGAGGGGAGGTGAACGCCGCCATAGAGACCAAGGTTGTTCATCTTGCGGTGGGTCTGTTGACAGTTGGATTTAAGCTTCTGCTTAGCCGTCAGCCTCAGTGACGTGCCATGCATATTGCGTGGATACTGTCATTGACTGGACAAGAAACAATACGTCTCGTTCTCTCAAGCCAAATGACACTTTGGTATTCTGACAGGCCATAGCGGGAAAGCTCCCGTCATCCCGTCGCCTCCAGCTGCGCCACGTTGTAGAGGCCGTGAAATGCCCGACTTGTTTGAAAAGTCTAGAGGCTAAGCAGTGGTGGCGATACAGCGTGAGACTCTTCCACGTCACAATCAACCCAAAGTCACAATCAACCCAAAGCCCTGCTTCTGGTTGTCATGTTCACTCTGCCCAGTCGTCACATCCGGAAATCTGATTAGAATCACACTGTATGGCCGGAAACAGTGGGGCCGTTTGTAAGAGATGCTGCCCAAGTCCTGTGGTTCCGAAGACACCCCGAGTAGAGGAACTTTTCCACGGAAAACTTGAGAGGGGCTTGATTGTATCGACTCCCTATCCTTTCCACTTCAAGGTAGAACAATTTGGAATTGGTATTGGTGTTCTTTCCGAAGATAGAAAATACTGCTGCCTGGAACAGTGCCTGCAAAGAGCCAAGTTGAGTTGTGGGACGATCAAGACAACATTAGTCTATGCAAGTCGTGTAATCTCCGGATGGCGTGTCAGACATGACGGTGGCCGAAAGCACTACCGTCTCAATCCAGCAGCTGCGTGCGATTCCGGCTTCGAGGATCCCCAGCTTGTCAAGATCCATTTGCCTCCAGGCAGACACATTTGACACCCATCAGCCGACTTGCCTAGCAATTTTAGCGGTGGCTGGTTGTCTTGCGATCTGGACGGGCCAGACTCGTCCCCGCAACAGCTGAACTATTTTCTAAAAAGGGTAATTTTTACTGAGCGCCATTGCTAGGGTGCTGGGACGATAATGCAGGGAAATGGACCCATGCTGCCTCTGCGTCCGCTAGCATGCCGAGCCGCTAGGACCCAGCATGTCATTGGCGAGAAACGACATGGGGTCCGCGTGGGGTTGTGATGACGGCACGTAGCGATGAATATCTGATGAATCGTGACGGTAACGGCCTTTGAATTTGCAGAGTCATGCATAGATCCTTTGCTCTTCACACACGGCACAACTCCTTGGGACTAACGTCGTCGAGAAGGTGGAGCAGGGGAACCTGGCATGGGTTCCGCCCCCTTGGAGCAGCCTTCTGCGCGCTCTATGTCGAGATAGGCACCTGATTGTCAGGAACTGCAGTTGTCAGGACCAGTGCTCTGCAAGATGAATCCAAATGTGGTAACTCTGCGTTGAGGCGAACGAATCTACGTCCAGCTGACTCCACCACTGGCCCCCAGGCTCGGCTTGCTCTCCGCGGTGTGACCTAGTAGGCGGTGGCTCTAACAAATTCTTTCTCAGCTTGCATACAGCTCCTTCAGATATTAGATCGCAGTGAGTCCCAGCTGAGCAGTGTTCATGTCGTCACAGATCCTCGTCAACCATGTGCTTGCTCTAACTGTGGGCAGGTAGGAGTAGCCCACCAACTGTTTCGATCCACAACTGTCCCTTGTATTGAGTACGAATCCGTAGAGGTGAGTGATGGCGTAAACAATGAACCCTCACCGGGTTCGTCTAAATGTAGCCTTATGCAGGGTCCTTGCGGGCGTGAGGGGGGAGATTCTGTGCCGTTGCACACGGTCTTGTGGTTGAGCCCATCCGATTTCGAATTTGGGGTCTTGAAAATTCCGCGAACAGAATCGTCGTATTGGAAGACTACCGTCCCGATACCACATCAGAGCTTCTGTAGTCCAGCCTCAGCTTGGGCTACACCGGGTTCGAAGCCAATCTTCTTGCTCATCTCTATAGCCTGTTGGAAGCGTTTACGAGCGTCAATCTTGTTGCCTAGCATTGCAGCAATGTCACCCATGTTCGTCAGGGCAACTGCGCAAGCTTCATCGCACTCCTCTGTACGATCGTCGCCCTTCACGTCCTTCGCGTGTGAGTAAGCATTGCGGGCCCAATTCTTTGCCGCCTCCAAAAGCCCTGCCCGATCTGTTGGCGTATCAGGATGGACAAGCACATCCGAAGTTGAAGGAGCTCCAGAAATAGTCTCGAGAGATGCCTGCGTGGGATGTTGAGCAAAAGCCACCGCAAGGTTGTTCACTATAGAGTGCAAAGTCAGCAACACGAAAGCACTTTAGTGGGCCATATCATGAGGACGACGTACTGATCGTAACTCGATGACAAGGGTCGGCACAGAGGGGCAAGGCGTGAAAGAAGAGAGGAACAGCGAGTTGAAATTGGGACTTGGACTCGTAGTGGTTGGCCAAAGCTTAGGAATGCAGTTAGCAAAGTGTGGTCTGCGAGCAATGATTCCAGATGAGGTTGAGGGCGATGAGACTCACATTCCATGGCTCCACCAATTTCCTCTGGGCTCATCCAGGCCCCCTCCTCCTTCTTGACGCCCTCCTCATGGCGTCGTCTGGCCTCTGACAGTGCAGTCTCTACAGCCCACGTCAAACGAGCTTGCGCATTGTCGGGCTCCAAGACGTGCTCGTCGGAATACAGAGCACCGAGCTTGGTGCTCGTGCCCACAGCTTTCGCGAGGAGTCTTGTGCGCTGGTGCCACAAGTTCTCGGGGACCATTTCTTCCTCGTCCTCAACGACCGTTGGGCGCTGATTTTCGGACAATACCTTGACTGCAGCCGGCTTTCCGGACTTATCCACCGTGCCATCTGCGACAGATTTCTCGAACCAGTCCACCCACTTGGTACAATCATCCATGACAGAGTTGAGAACAAGAATGGCTCCCTGGTAGTTGCCAATCTTCTCCAGCCAAGCAGCGGTCTGGATCCTGATACCCAAGACATCATCAGAAAATGGGTCCAACTGAAGCTCGTTGCATAGCTCGAGGGCTTGCTTATAGTATTTCTTCGCCAGGTTTGCATCAGGGCTGATGTTCGTATAGTAGAGTGCTCGTCTGAGGGCCTTGGCGATTGGTGGGGGGTATTTGGTGAACTGGCGGGCTTGGAAATAGTCAAAGTATAACTTGACAATGTAAACTGCAACACCGGCCAAGCCTGCCAGGCTGGAAAGTTGTCAGCCATGATCCCTCGTTACACTTCCCACAAAGGATGCGAGGTAGCTTACATTGCCAGTGCTAGTGTAAGCTCTTCTGGGCTTTCCTTGAATAGTCTCTTCATTCCCCGCGGTGTCAAGGCGCTCATGAGATTGCGAAATGACATCAATCGCCACAAGGATCGTATTGGAGGGGGCGGAGGCGGAGATTGGCAATTTGTGTTTTTCTTGTTCGCATTGCTTGGCGGAGGCTTCGCCGTGTGTTTTGTCTCGATTGAGTATTCCTTAGAGTACGGAGTGTGCTCGAGGGACCTCTTGCTCGAGTTGTGGCTGTCGATACCGTAGACAATCGAATAGCTTGACCAAGGCAGACGCGATCAATGGCGCGAGACGCCGTGATGCGGGCAGCCGCCATTGTCGCGGATTTCGAGAATATGCTTCTTCACCGATTATTGTTGGGTCAATCCAGGGGATGCGCGTCAATGCGGCATTGGGTTGGCGGAGTTGAAGTTGCAGAATGATCCGGATGTGACGTATTGAAAAATTCACGAGGCAAAGTCGTCGCATTGGAAGGACCCAGAGCTCAGTGCTCCTGCTCTTGTGGATCTGCCAACGAAGCGCACAGCCAATGGGAGACGACCATTTACTCCGAGGCAACCCCCCACCCGGATCGTGGGGAAGCTCCTTCAGCATTAGAGGGGCAAATGTCGAGCTTGATCCCCCGCCCATCTTCCTCACCTGTTAAACCAGATAAGGTGTTCTTGCCGTCTTTCGATCAAGCTGACACAGCTCCTCGCCATCACTGCGACAACGTTCGGCTTTTCTCCATCCAAAAATCGACCACGAAAATGTCTGGAAAGTTTGAGCCCAAGACCCCGGTCGAACTGGCCCCTCCCAAGGACGATCCCATCACTCTCGAGGAGCTGGCTAAGGCCGATGGTAAGTGGCAGAATGAAAGACTCATGTTCCTCCTTTTCAAGAACCATCTCGTATTTCCTTGTTCCAAGAGATGACATTGCATCTTCTGTGATGATTGACCGCACCCGCTGAGGGGCAGGCCGTTAGCCAATGCCAGCAGACCGCTTCTTCCCGGCACAGCTCAGATGTTCGCTTCCGGCGGCCCTTCGTTTGGTTTTTAACATTTTCAAAGCCTCAAGAGTTCAGTCCCAACGAATACTCTATGGGAGTGTGCTAATCTCATGTTTCCTAGGTTCCGACCCCAACGGAAAGACGTACGTCGCGATCAAGGTAAACCGACAACTATTTCTCCAGCAATAACGTACACTTCTCACATGGTCTCTAGGGTGTTGTCTACGATGTCACTGGTAACAAGGCATACCAAGCCGGTGGATCCTACAATGGTAATGGTTCTCATCCTCGCCATTTGGATGCATGCTGACTCTCTTTTAAAGTGTTTGCTGGAAAGGACGCCTCTCGCGCTCTGGGAAAGACCTCAACAAAGCCCGAGGACGTCAGTGCCGACTGGTCAGACCTCCCAGACAAGGAGAAGGGCGTTCTGAACGACTGGATCACCTTCTTCTCCAAGCGTTACAATGTCGTCGGCCGTGTTGCTGGAGCTACCAACACGGAATGAACCGTGGAGAGGGGAGAGAGGAGATTTGAGTCAAAGCTATGAGGAGTTCATGGTGGGGAAGGCAGAGATATCCTTCATCATGGCATGGGCATTATCGGGAGCAAGTGTACACCTAGTCAGTTCTCAGCCCAAGCATGCTCCAATGACACCGGTTCAAACTTGGTATGATTTCAATCCTCGTTTCCCACCTCTACTTCATTATCCTCTTCAACTTGTTTCTTCCCAATCCCCACGTTGAAGGGTGCACCGATTCCAATCTCTCACCTAACAGCGACGCAGTTGAACGTCACCCCCTCTCACGGGTGGTCGTACATCTGCAGGCCTCCCAATGTCAAAGCTTATTCGACGATACACCCCCTGTGCGCAGGTCATACCTCAACACGTCGGGTCGCGCACCGCAGCTGTCGTTCAGATGCGATGCCACCGTTGCTGTCAAACCCCCCACCCATACACGCGTCCACACCTGAGGAACACAAGCAGGGGCTCGACTGTTTTGATGTGCTCCTTCGGTGCGCTCAAGTTTGGTTTCTCATCAAGCAGTTGGGTCTAGTCCGCCGTGACGCAGATAAATACGAGGACAGAATCCCCTCTCAGCGAGTAAAGAGACGGAACAGTCTCATGTCTGAAATAAAGTGAAAAATGACGTGTCTCGGACTCGAGGCTCATGCACCGGATTTGCTAGAAACATCATCCTGCATCTCAGCTCTCAAATCCCCCTTTTTTTTTCTTCGTCTTCTCCTCACCTGCAGCTTGCTCTACCCTCCCCAGAAAAACCGTTCCAGTGGAGCCAACCCAACCACTCGTTGTACAACAGTGTGTATTTGCAGCTGCATGGGCCCGGGTCGCCCGCCAGCTTCAGGACAACAGCTTGTCTCCCTCTTCTGCATGAACGCCTCAGATTCGAAGGATCGGGAGGAGAAAGCCTGCCTGCCTGCCTGTTGTCATGCAACCTTGCGTCTCAGTGGAGACAGCTGAAAGTACGTCTTCTTGAAGCCTAGGGACTTCTTGAGGTTCAGGTCTACTTTAAAACAAGACGTCCAGGTACATCTTCGACCTAAGAATTATGGGTAGAACGGCTTGGCGGTCATGATGTGACGTCCTTCGTATTCGTCGTGGAAGATATGCGCCAACGTACTGGCCGTTGGAAGCCTCCCGTCGATGATCTGGATCAACCTCTAATCCGAGAAAGTTGTGCTGAAGCCTCCTAGGAATGGTGAGTGGCACGATGTGACTGGACTGAAGAAAACACGATGGGAGCCTCACGAATGAACCCTAACGTGGGACAAGGAGTGGGCCATGGATAAATGCCAGGGTCTAGAAATTGAGTCTTTGGAGCCCGTATCATTCGTAGACCCTTGTGCGTCTGATCATATCTCGAACCTGAAGAGTGAACAGCACCAGAATATTCAGACTGTCACTGTGCATGGTTGGACAACTCTTGAGGCTAGTTCTGGTCCTCTTCACTTCGTGTCAGATTCACTGCGCATTACATACGTGCAAATTGGATGATTCCTACCAGAAATCGAGATACGTGTATCACTACATTCTTGGCTATCTAGCCCGCAACCTATTTTCACACACCCCTCCCCCCCTCGCAGAATAAAGAGGTGCCACTCGAGCCCGACCCTTGAGAAAAAGTATCTGAGACCCGATGCCTATATATGCAAGCGCGAACACGACATTAATCGAACCAAGCCATCCCGTCTCGATGCACATGAATCCCGAAGTTCCTCGCGAACATTTTTGAACGTCATCAACCTCCTCCAACATTTGGTGCGCGTCGTGTATGTGAACATGTGAAGGCTCACTTAGCCCTCTGGTCGCTGTGTCATCCTTCATTACCCAACCATGTAGTAGAACAAGTCCTCTATCTACAATCAATCATTCCTACTCAGTCAATGGTTTTCCTCGAGCTCCTCTCTGTTCCGAGGTGGCGGTGGCTGCTGATCCCTTCAATGGCGATGGCGCTTGCCGCCCACGCATTCTTCCCGGCCGAAACCGGCGGCGAAATGCTGGTGCCCTTGCTGGGACTGCCATGCCGAGACGCAGTCATCGCAAGGGGTACTTTGCTGCCAGGAATTGCGGAGGACCTTGACGCTAAAGCATTGGTGGTTGGGATCGTTGCGAGCGAAGTGGCAATAGGACTTGAGACGGACGATAGAGTGGTTGCAGGTGAAGAGAAACTCCTCAAAGTCGCACATCTTGAACAAGGCTCGGGAGAGATGATCTTGAGGTTATGTTGGTACTCGGGCTGTTATGATATGTTAGCTGTGCTGTTGAATTCTCTGCGGAAGTCTCACAGTCAATATGGGTTTGCAAGTTTACGCACTTGAACTTTTGTAAACTTTCGGAGAGCGCCTAATTTTCCTGTGTTTACACGGCTATATCTCCTGTGTACTGAAACTATCGTATTAGAATAATAACAGTAATAGCGATAATAATAGTAATAATAATGTCGATAACAATAACGACGAAGACGACGAAGACGACGAAGACGACGACGAGTCAAGTCGACTACTGTAAAGATAGAGAATGATCAAACAATTGGGATATGCCTCTGTACTATTCATTCCTGACATCAGAGATGCCTGGTCTTATATACTTGATATCCTTCACCAGTCGTCGGACCTCGTCGTCAACTTCGATCATCACGGGCGTTGAAATCCGTTTACGTCCAGCTGCATGTTCAAGAAGCTCCAATAGACGCACACAGTATCCTTTGTGACCTGGCATGCAATACTTGTCCGGTCGTCAGTCTCGCATGCAGGCTGGGGACAGGAGCGTTGGGGACGATGTCACTAATTAATCACCAATTTCATGTCCAAGACCCAACAGCTACCCTACGTAGATTAGTTTTCGGATAGCTGAACATGCAGCTGGGTAGAGAAGGTTGCGCCATTGCCTTTGGGCCGGAGGTGTGAGATGTGGACGCAAGAGCTACCGCACCATGTCGAACCGGATACCTTGGGGCTCAGTCGCGGGGTCTCGAGCTGGTCTATCGGGTCTGCTCTAATTAGCGTTATACTTGAACTACAAAATTGTGTAAATCTGCACCAAGACTTGAGATACTGGTTAGTCGATACCTACATGCTGCTCAACCCTCGAAGGTCTCGTCCGGGGAACGTTCTCTCGAGAGAACCAACCCCGCGACCCCCGCCGCGAAGGCAGGTCAAGCCCACAAGTTTTCCCGCGCATATGCTTGCTCGGATATTGATTGCTGCAATTTTTCAGACTTTCCAAAAGGCTTTTCTTTCCAAAGTCTTTGCTTTTTGATTGCCCATGTCGTTCCTTAAGAGGAAAATGCTTTTGGTGCTTGCGGCCGAGGCTGATGTTCGAGGGTGGATAGTCCGGGCCAGGTCTTGGAAACCTCCCTAGGCTCACCGGTTGTAGATTTCTCTTCGTATTGGCTGTGTGTCACAGGGAGACGTCAAGAACCTGTCGGACTGTGGAGCGTGTAACATACATGATCCAATCAATCACGGCCACCATTTTCAATCAAGCCACTTGCATCCTTGCGGCGCGGCCCGATAGGTGGTTATCGAGAAAGCCGCAATGCTGGCCCTTGGCAGGAAGCAAACACGCACTAAACTCGGACAGATGAGTCCCCGGCTTTTCATTGCCAACGGCGCGGGCGGGAGAGGTGTTGCGGATGCTATCCTATTGGGGAGGATGAGGGCCGATGGCCCCAACTGCTCTGGACTAGAGCGCCTACTTATCGTAGGGCAAGCATCATGGTAGGGAAGTCGCACTCGTCACCCAGTGAAACAGGGGACAAGTGATGCCCCCTCTCGTCTGGACGACCCGAAGACGTTCAAACGCTGCAGGTATCCTCCGGAGACCGGCGTACATTAGTGAAGCAAATTGGACTGTGAAGCAAGTCATCGGAAGTGAGGTCTGGACCCGTTGGGTTTTGCCCGTTAGGTGGGGGGCAACACTGTCGGGAAACAACGTCTCCAAAAGCTGGGAAAAAGTGACATATCATAATGTGAGTTGCAGTTCAGGCCCTGATTTGCCCTGAGGTGCGTTGAATCTCGGGTGAGTCTCCTCACCTGAGAGATGAGGAATGAGGATACTGTACAGAGTCCATGCTACAGAAACGGGTGATGAAGAAGGAGAAGAAGCAAATCGAACGATGCGCTGTTCAGTCCGCTCCGAGGAAGAAATCTGAAAGGAGTCATTTTTGCGAGTCCTGTCTTCTCCCCCTCGATCTGTATCGCTGTCGAGTCCACATGCAGGCAATCGGGACTTGTGGAGCTGTGTGGGAAGTGCGCATTTGCGCAAAGTGATGGAGCGACATAGCCTCAACCTCGTGTTATTGCACCGCCATGCAAACGAACTGGAAACCAAGTCGCGGACAGAGCATGCTTCTCCTCAATCGTGACTGATCAGAACGGTAGGACGGTCTGCCGATGTCCAGAGTTCGAAGGACCGGCCCAAGTTTGTTCTCGAACCAGTCTGCAAAATACGGCGAGCATTGAAGGCAACTATTGCCCTCAGCACTACTTCAGCTGATACAGTGGACGGCATGTTACAAGTTCTAGACCACCAGATGGCTTCAGTTCTGCGAATGGCATTCAAAGCCGAGTACCACATCTCAAGTCTCACCTTCTTCGCTTCTCTCATGGCCGACTCTGATTTCCCACAAGCCTCGGTCGGCCAGAGGCGAGGTCAGAAGATGGCAATTTACTGTCGTTGTCGCAGTGTCGAATGATCGCGGCTTTCGCCAACCTTTCTGTTACCGTTCCTCATTCGACATTGACACGAATCCATCGGAGTGGATTGCGGTGTGAACAAGAACCACTGGACAGTCCTTTGAAGTTGATGGTGTTAAGACACTGGTGACGTGCCGACTACAAGTGGAAAAATAGGGAATGGCGAACCACACGCTGGGTATTTGGTAAGAAAGGCAGAAACGGTAATTCCCATCTGATCTAACCGGATTGGGAAAGCATGGAGACGGAAGAACCTGTCTTGCGCTTGGCATGACAGCCAGATCGCTGACTCAGCTTCTGAAAGTAGATTAGCTCAATTAAATTTCGCCATTTCCCTCAACCGTCACCGAGAATATTTCTGACCTTCCGCCAAGAAGCAGGCAACCAACGAGGCAACCGGCGGACCTGTCTGCCTAACGTCGACTTCTCACAATCGTCCGCCCTACTTTGGATGCTGCGCCCCTCGTGCCTCGTGGTTACTCGTCCTCATCCCTCCTCACCCGTTGCCTTTTCCCGCTGCTGAATGACTTGAATCTCTCTCCTTCCCTCGTTCATGTCGCCTCGTTGATTTCATCGCTCTTCTTCCATTTCGCCCGTTGTCTTTCAGCGATTATCGTCGCGCGACTGCATCATTGTTTTTCGTCTGGCAATCCTTGTCTGCAACCTGGAAGCCTAACTCGCGGCGTGCTCTTCCGGCCCCGAACCCACCACCGACCGGCGTTCAAACGCTATCAAGGTCCCTCCCTATTCAACCCGGTCCATCGACCTCCGTTTCGCCTGACCCCTTCGCAAACTCTGTCGATCACAGTTGCGCCAACTTGAGAATTCCCGCGTTTACTTGGACTGCTGCCTGTTGAGACGACCGACATTCGGGTACGAGTCAATTCGTCAAGTAGAGAGACACATCGGATATATCGACGGTTCCCTGCCAACATTAGCAAGTTGGTCTACCTTTCTGTTTTTCTCCTCCGGTACCTGGCACATGGGGGGCCTCGTAGAGAGTTCGGACCAGTGTCCCACCCATAGGCTCTACCTTTTATTGAAGGAAATGGTAACTGTCTCTTTCGTGGATCTCATAGTTTGTATCTACAGTCTCGGTGCGGCGGCCCTGCAGTGCAGGTCATCGGAGCTGCGATGGCCCCACTACCATGGAGCATACCAGCATTTGACTAACACAGAGTCTCGTCACTAGAAACATAGCCATGTATCACGGACAACAATCAGGCTCGGTAGGCAACTCTAAGATTCGCTTCTTATATGCATCCATCCTCAGGCGCGATGCTGACTTTTCTGGAACAGTCGCTGCCAACCCCTGATAACGCCAGTCGATCTCCATCGGATTCCATCGACCTCTCTCCCATCGAGGCCATGGCCAGGCCGATGGAATGGATCAATTCAACAAACCCAGGCTGTCTTCGGACCCCATGGCTCCAAGCCGTGGCCTGGGTAATCCTGTGCCGTATGGCTTGATGAACTTCTATGCCGGTGATGATTCGCCATGGGTTGGATTCAATATGCCGGCGTCCGCATCCGCTCAACCGAGTCACCACATGAACCCCGTGGATGTTCGTAGGAATACCCCCGCGTTTGCTAGTTGGAGAAGCAACGGACAGCCATCAGAGTGCGGTACCATCCCCCAGAATTACCTGCCTTCCGACTCTGGCTATGAAAGTAGAGCGAAGCAAAGCATCGTCGATGATAGGTCCGTCTACGAGGAGAGCACGGAGACCCAAAGCCTCGCCGGACATATGATGGACTTCAACCCTTTCCCACTGTCAACGTCCACGTTTCGCGACACTCACGTCCCATCGTGGCTACCAGCACCGCCAGCCCCAGCACCAGTACAGACCGGCCTACGGACAAGTTGATATGCCCAGATTGTCAAACTCTGTGTAAGACGAAGTCCGAGCTGAAGTGAGTTGCGATCCAGTCCTGGCCGTCACCGTCGTTGTCTATATTTGTTCTTTCATGTACTGACATTCAGCACAGCAAACACCACCAACGCCATCTCAAGGCATTCAAGTGTGACGTTCATGGCTGCAATCGTAAGGAAGGGTTCGGTACTTTGAATGATCTCGATCGTCACAAGAGCAGTGTGCACCCGGAGCTTCCTACGGCAGGTCCTCGTTATCGCTGCACCATCAACCAATGCCAAACAAAGGAGAAAATATGGCCTAGAGCTGACAATTTCCGGCAACATCTGAAGCGCGTTCACAATCAGACTGTCTCAGCAGACGATGATCTCAATCAATTCCTCTGGCAGTAAGTTCCCATTCGTCTCCACCCTTCACTTACCTCACATGCGTTGCCGTACGCATCCATATCAACGAGTCTCCTTCGCAATCACGGAAATCTGTGGTCGAGATAAATAGGCTAATCACTTTAGCAGCCCATCCCAAAAGTCTCAGGAAACGTCACGCACTGTGCAAGATCTGGAAGGCGTAGGATCGGAGATGTTCAACTTCGGCAGTGTTCCTCAGGGATGGGAAATCTCGTCTCCGGAGCAGCCGATGGAAATGGATGATCTTCTCGTCGATCCATCCTTGACGAACATTGACGAGACCAGCAACATTCCACTTGTTCAGGAACACCACGCTTTTGTTCAGCCGACGCAGATTTCCAGGCCACCATCAACAATCAAGCCCCTCCTTCCTGGAGGACGTACGCGGGATGTTCAGGCCCACATTACTGTGGATTTTCCCAAGAGCCTCGACGCCTGCTCTGTTGATCTGAAGGAGTCCCCCAAGGATTCCGTCATTGCCATGGATTGCGACCTTCCACCTAAGGCTCCTGAATCAGGGTCTGAGAACGAAAGGCCCAGCTCACAGAAACCAACTGTACGGACATGGTCATCTCCAGGCGAGGATCTCAACGAACAAGATGCCCTAAAACTCCTGGAAAAGCTCCCCAAGGAGCTCATTGCAAAGTTTATGAAAGGCCAGTCCGATCAGAAGCCGTCACAAGAGCCGTCGACCAGCGTCGAAGCTCATCGTTGCACTAAGCCGGGCTGCATCAAGACCTTCAATCGCAGATGTGAGCTGAAGAAGCACATGAAACGTCACGACAAGCCATACGGATGCACCTTTTCTGGCTGCCCGAAGAGGTTTGGCAGCAAAAACGATTGGAAGCGCCATGAAAACAGCCAGCACTTCCAGCTTGAGGTCTGGAAGTGCAGTGAGAAGCGTACCGACGATGACAACACGCAGACAGGGGCTACCTGTGGGAAAGTCTGCCACCGTCGCGAGACCTTCCGCAGCCACCTGCAAAAGGAGCACAAGATGGACGATGCTTCGCAAGTTGACAAGGCTCTAGAAGATTGCCGCGTCGGTAGAAACTGCGAGTCTCGCTTCTGGTGCGGCTTCTGTGTAAAGATTATCGAGATCACCAAGAAGGGCGCGAATGCCTGGACTGAGCGTTTCAACCACATTGACAACCACTACGCCGGTCGCGATAACGTGGTCAAGAAGGATATCTCTGAGTGGAAGAATGTCGACCCAGAGCTGCACGAGATAGACTTCGCGGGCTCAGTGGACGATTCGAGTGACGCCGAGTCGTGCGATGAAGCCACTGCTTCACATAAGCCCTCTGGGCTCGTCATGAAAAGCACCACGGCGAGGAAGAGAGGTGCGGATGACGACAACGACGAACGGGAGCCCAAACGCTTCAGAGACGCCCGTATCACACAGAGATGGAACTGCGTACGTACTCTCCAAATGTGCCTGCCGCAAACCATGCTGACCATTGACTAGTGCAACTGCTCTCACGATTTTGACATTAAGACGACCCCTGCATGCATGGAATGCTCCCACCAGCGATGCACCCAATGTGAGGAACAACAAGTTCTCGTTCACTAGGATGCTGGCATGTTGGACGGGTTGTCATTTCTTAGAGGAGCTGTCACTTCTACGATATCCTTTTTCTTTCCATCTTTCTGCTTATGATCAACGACTATAGGATACTGCTATAATAGGGCTACGCCTCGGACGGAGTTACGGGGAACGTCCGGAAGACGTACGGAACGAATGCCAAGGACGGCATCGACGTGGGAGCTCGAGGACACAAACACACAAAACATACAGATATGATATCCCCTTTTGGACAGAATCACATTGCGCAAGGAGCATCCCTCCTTGCCTTTAGAAAGTAACGACAAGACTCTGGCTGGCAGTGCCCGTCAAGGTTACATGAAATTGCCTCTGCCGCATTTCGTATTGTGAAGATGATGAATACAACATGATCCTACCTCGGAAGATGTAATCACAAACAATATATGCAAGCAAGACAACCAAGCTGTCAGAAAATCGTCCGACCGCAGGATGCCGCGGAGCCAGGTTACCGTCAGCGCAACCACGCACGCCCTGTCGCCCCCTCTCCGACTTCCCACGTGCCCTTGCCCCTTCGTCTCCCACATTGAAAGAAGAAAAGGAAGGGTAAGCAGAACCCCCGGGTGCCCTGACATCCCATCGCACATATGTCGACGGGAGGCGCGGGTACGATTTCCAGGAAAGAAGCACCGAGGGAGGGTCCGGAGCATGTCGACCCAACCAACCGCGAGCCGCGCCACCATCCCATCCCATCTCATCCCCAAAAAGTCTTTGACGGTAGTGTCCCGAGACCTGGGGTTCTGGATTTCGTTTCTTTTCCGGCTTGGTGAGGGTGGTGGTGGTGTTTCCTTGGTTCACGGACCGGTGTCTAGAACCTCCTTGGCCCTGTGTGCCAGCCATGGTTCTGCGAGCCCAAAGGCTGGAGTCGTGGAGACGCTCTCTCTCTCTCTCTCTCTCTCTAGCACCCACACCCACTTACACCCGCCCACCCACTCACACACACAAAGTGGTTATAACACAATCATCTATTCCCAGCCCCTGGGCCGTCATTTTGGGGGCCGGGTCAAGGTCAAGCCAGGCGGAAAGACACAGCCACTTATTGGATGGATGTCCGAAAGTCGAACCACCTCTCTCTCGTGGCATGAGGTGGCCGACGCCGTACTACTACATTTGGGGGCCGGAGAAACAGAGGGGGTGGGTGAGGAGGCAGGGCTGGCAGGGCTGGCAGGGAAGAGATGCGACTGGCAGGCAGGGCAGGGCAAGCAAGCCGTCAGCAGTGTGCCTGCAAACATGCTTCAGATCAAAAGGTGCATTCGATAACGATGAGGCTATGCAGTTTGTTTTTATTCCTCAGCCACCCCACCCCTCCCGGCGGTGGTTTCCAAGCAGCAGCCAAGGTGTTGCGGATGTCGGTGATGATGTCTATCGGGGAGGAGAGCAGGAGCCAGGGACCGGGGAAGAGGGGGGAGGGAGAGCAACAGAGCGGTTATCAGGTATCAATGGGCTTGTTGCAGGCCCTGGTGGTGCGGCTGAAGAGGATGTCCTCGTCAAGTTTGACGGCAGTTGAAGATGGGTGGTGGCCGATGTGATGGTATCATGCTGGAGGTGGACTCGCAATTTCCGGTTTAACTTACGCTGGTACGAAAAGTTGGTTGTCGGGGTCTGCAGGATGTTGTCAACCATTCGCAGTTCGACAATAACGACGCTGCGGCCGCCGATGCGGGCGGGACCTGACATGTAAGCTTGAATGCTGGGACAGAGCCCGGGGTTTCGGTCTCTCGGCAAGGGGAAGCGAGTGTCAAGTTGAGGGCCAGAATCGTCCGCTGGGACAGAATGTAGGTGCCTTGACGACACTTTGAAGAGGGATCAATTGGCGTCAGCCTGTTGATCTCGTCGGCGGGTCTCAGGGGAGACCACTTTTTCAAACCCGGCCATATCGCGGGCGTGAGAGCCAAGTCAGGAATCCCGTCGATCTGTTATTGAACGAGTTGGGTGGTTAAGCCAGAGGTACGCTAGGATCTCAATCCTAATCTTTAAGGCGCGAAAACATCCTTACACCGCGTCTGCTCATCATTTGTCATCCGTCATCGTTGGTTTGCAAAAGACCAGCTCCGTGTAATGGATTCTGTACGGAGTAGTTGCGGAGTAGCCCTGCCAGTATGTTGGGCCCTGGTGTGATGAATGCAACGCGCTTCTGCTGGGTCTTTTGAAGACCCAACCAAGGCTTGCATATGTATCGGCCTCTCCGTGCGGCACGTATGTTCCAGGCCAGAAGGATTGCTGGCAGGAGCACAGCTTTTGAGGGATATGAGTTCTAGTGCCGTTACCGAGATGCTGGAATCCAACACGGGCGTGTTTTCTCTTCCTGGCAGCTCTCCTCTGTTTCAACCACGAAGCGAGGCCATTTGGTGGCCCGGACAACACCTCACCCCGCCTTACTGGGCGGTAGCTGGCCGGAAATCCAAGATCTGTGTCTTCCAGTGATCTGCCGACCTTCTGAGGGCAGGGCTAACGTGCCAGAAGGATTGGTCTCAGAGCAAGACACGCAGGTATCCAGCGACACAGTCCAGACAGGAGACCTTGATGCCATTGGCGACAACCAAGTCGGGGTGCTGGGTTGTGAGCGCGCATTTGTGCGTTGAATGTTGGAATTGCCGCGCACTCCGCGCGAGTTCGCGCGCACCAGTCTCGACCAGGTTCGCGCACTTTGCACCATGGGTAAAGACACACACCCCAGACGATGCGACGACGATGCGTTTGATCTTGATATGAGACATATGCCCATGATGATCGGTCGAAGACATTTAGAAACATGCCCAGCGAGAATGCTTGGCTTTTGAGACTCCACAAGATCCTGACATCTATCGCCCTTGCAGCCGATGATCCATGGGTGGTGGGCTGGCTTCCGCCCGCATCGTGGTTGCGCCTACGCTGCGCGGTCCTTTGACAACCTGGTAATATGGACCCGGTTCGGAGGATGGATCAGGTGCCCAGGGCTCAGACGGAGGCAACGCTTGGGTGAAGAGGGTGCTGGAGAGGTGGTCAAAATAGCCGCCTGTCTTGCCAGGACTGCCGCACCTCTCTTGATCTTTGCGTTCAGCTATGAATCGATCGGCCAATAGCAGTGAGATTGACTGGCCTAGCTCCAGAGGTTGGGGTCCAAAACCAGGGGCCTTTCAGGATTGCAGCAGAGATGTTGCTGCCAGAAAAAAAGGCAAGACAGTCCAACATTGGACGCCTAGATCGCGTGGGTGACCAGCTATCCGGCAGGCAAGCCAATTTTGTGTTAGTCCCCGTCTGCCCACCTAATTGTGGATGGAGCGCAGGCGAGCCCCTTGGCTGCTTGACGCGGGAAAGATGTGGAAAGTAGCGAAAATGTTCTTCAGATGTACCTACCGGGGAAGTAAGTAGCATGGTCGCATCGGTTCGCCAGATGGAAATGATAAGTCAGGTGGGAGAACAGGCCTGGGTCTGCACGTGGCAATTAGTATGGAGTCCATATCAATCGCTGGTTCTTGCTCCGCGCAAATGTGCGGGCGCGGGCGTTCGACTTCGCGCGCTCAGAACGGCTTCGGGTCAAGTGCAACGTTGACGGTGCAGCAGGGTATTATCGGTGATAACGTCTGCTCTGTGAGTATCCACGACGAAACATGCGCAGGTCTTCTCGCAAGTCCTACAGTAGACAAGGGTACCGTATCCCCGGAGCTGCAAGTGGTAGGGTTGATTTGCTGACTTGTCTGCCTGATCCCATGGGTCGTCGGTTCCTCTGATGGTCGCCGACCCCCTCTATTCGTACAGGATTTCAGCCACTGAACAGGGGCGGAAGCAGTACCCAGCCAACGAGGACCCAGCAAGTCGGAAGAAGGATTTAGGGCATGATAGGTCGTAAAAACGGATGCATCAGTGGCCTGTCTTGGCCGTCTGTAGGTAGTGATATTCGTACGTTCGCATTCGTACTTTGTACCTTGCTCTGCGGGATCGACGGGCTTATTGTGGTGCTAAGCGTCTATGGCTTCTGAATAAGGCACGGGTTGCAGGAGTGGAAATGGATACACACGCCATTAATGCAGTGAAAGGGCGAAGAAGCTACGCGCTGCAAGAGGAGTGACGAAGCTGCGGTGGATGTGACAATTTGGGAGCTTGAAGCCGTAGGACGGGTCCTCAAGTCCCCATTGTGGTCGACGTTGCGGTCGAGGCCGTCCATGTCACCTAGGCCCTAACCATGTCGAGATTCGACACGACGACTTTTGCATGTTGACGCGCCCGTTGAGGCATTGATAGACATGGAAAAGAGGTCCGTCATCTCCATTACGGAGGATTCCGTCGTTTAGGGTGACCATTTGGGCAATTGAGTCCTCATTTGGTACTGTTGAGGGTTCGTCGGGGTGCTGTCGGGGTTTCGAACCGTAGGTTCTCCTGTTCCTCGCCCGCAGAGTCCGTGTCCGCGTGGGCGCGTGGCCTAGCAGGGGAGGAGTTGAGGTCGCACAAGCAAGGGCGGCAGGGGCTGTTGGACATGCCCAAGAGGCCGAATCGATTGCCTCAATGGGCGTTGTAGCCAGGGCCCGGACCGGGACTGCACGGGGCGCCAGACGGGACGGACCTCAGATGGTGGAGGATGTTTAATGAATTTCCATTGACAATGACAGGCTCCAGCTCAGCGCCTCGGCGCATCGTGAAGGTCCAATGGCGCGGGTGGCGGTGATGGCTGTCTCGTATGTACTTTGGAAAATTATTCGTCAGATGGATTGGATGGGATGGGATGGGCAGCGTACCGTACCCGAGCTGCGATATGCAAGATGTGGGCGGGCGGCGACCGGCAGGGAAGAGAAGAGAAGTTGAAGACTTAGCTTGGTCGAGTTGACTGCCCAGTGGCTTTAATGAGGAGTGGCGTAGCTAGAAGGCGGATTCTGCCCATTGAAGACGGGATGAACGGGAACCTAAGGGTTAATTGTTTCGGGGGTAGGACCCGTTCCGCACGTAAGGTAAGGCAGGTACTACCTCCCATTACCTATTCGCACCTAGGGCACATTCTCCGGACTGCAGGTCTACCTTCACCACAGACAAGACACTGCCTGCGAGGAACAGTTATCGAGGGGTTGGCCGGTGTCTCTACTTCCACTCCGGGTCTGAACTAATTGGATTCAATAGATTGACACTCATCTTTCCCTCTTCACTTTTGACGGCGTGTGAAATATATGCCGGGTACATTTGCAGGTGGAATTTGAAATTCGAAATTGAGGTGCGACTTGCGATGCGCGGTCTTTTCGTCAAGTCCACGAATACAACGGTAACCGCCCATCATCCACGGCACTAGGGGGTCGATGGTCATGGCATCACTTTCCATTCACTTTCGCTGCGAAGCAGAGTGCGAAGTTGCGAACCAGCGACCCCGTCCACTCTCTTAGACGAGTGGAGGAGAGAGGTCCCCGATACGACGCAGTGCGCTAGGGCTTGCTAGTGAGCTAAAGTAGCTGCCTTACCGTGTCCGCCTTGCGGGGAGCCAATCTATCTCTACCCTCACCCTCCTTTTCTCGCCTGTCAATGTCAACCATCGCTGCCATGCCATGCCATGCCATGCAGCGCTCTCTTTCGCACTCTCTTTGTCCTCTCGCTCTCTCTCTCCCGGCTCTCTCTGTCTCCCGCCTGCCCCTCCGACACATTTGTCACTCCCGGTCTCCCTTTTTCTTCCCACCCAGCGGCCCCCGTCGGCGATCTTTGCTTGCTTTTGCTCAGCTCCCTACCAGAACCCTGCATCTTTCTGCTGTTCCATTTCCTCGACGGCCGCCGTAATGGGTTACTACCTACTAATGTATACTACGCAGTAAAGTTTGACTCCCGCGTCGGTATTGAAATCATACCAGGGGTTCCCTTACTTGCAAAACACGTTGCGGCGCGGAACAAGTGGACGCTTCGACCAGTCTCCCATGCCAATCTCTCCCGAGACCTGGTATTCTTTATTTCTTTCTCCGTTCCTTGCTCCTCTACGATGTTCCCTCTGTCATTGGCTGCAGACACGACATCCCTCCGGCCCGTATCGACACTCCACGGCCCATCGTCATCCCAGGACCTGGGTCTTGGTCCAGCCATGGGGTCTGGAAACTGGGTGCTGTACGGATACACTTTCTGTAGACTGCCCCAGTCCTCGGCTTCTCGCGCTGCAGGATCACCTCACGCATCTCAAAGCCAACGACAAGAAATCCCTGTTGAAATGGATCAAATACCTCTATCTGGGGCGGAACGCACCATGGCCAATACTACTTATCAACCCAAATTACCAATACCCTCACCATCACACCTGACCGACACTTCCGACGGCCAACGGGATCGTGACGAAAAAAGACGCCTTGCTTCAGTGGAATCGGCTTGATCGAGTCGAGATGGGCTGAGTTGGCATTCTTCTGCTGCAGACGAGACCTTCTGCCCATGACGCCAGACGTCTTGATTCGCCAGCCGTAAGGCAACTGGAAAAAGGCAACCGACGTGCCGTCCTTCTGCCTGGATCTGGAGACAAGGGCATTCATACAGCATGCCTTACCTACTCAGGACGACTCGACAGAAACACCTCCAGTACCTGCCCTTCCTTCGTGGAGACAGAGACAGGCATCCCAAGGCGCAGCGGCCAGCCCTGGCGTCTCTCTACCCACCCTCCACAACCATCACCACCATTATTCGTTGTCATGATGGTTCGCGCCCCCCAGGGGACCCCCCCGTGCCCTGCACCAACCGGCCTCGATGCCCTCCTGTATAATTTTATGTACATACATACACCTGCAAGCCAACAGAGGCTTGGGCTTGCTATCTCGTCCGCAGCCTGTGGTGTGCTAAGGTTGCCAGCACGCGCTGCGGAGGGCGGATGTTGCATATGCACACCCCTGAGCCCCAGGCAAGAAGTAGGGTAGGGTAGGTGGCAGGGAAGATGGTGTTGATGATGATGGGCCGCTCAACCGCAAATCCTTGCCGTCCTTTCACAGGCCCTCACCTCTCTCTAACTCGCTCTTCCCTTCCATCACCCAACTCCTACGGAGTACACTTGCGGCTCTGCTTGAGTACGTATCCCCTCCTTCCCCGGCCACTCTCGGGGTTCTCTGGTCTCCCCAATCTCTCTCTTCGCTCTCTGGCTAGGGAATGCCTGGCTGGGTGCCCTGGCAGACTATTGTGTATCCACCGTCACTGAAGTCCACCTTGCCGACTTATAATACCCTCTGCTCCGCCACTAGACGCCGGAGGTAGCTCCCCTTGATGCCATCATCGAGTCTTGTGTTGTTCGTGCCAAGTGTAAAGCGGATTCCTTGTGTGCTCTCGCATTCTGTCCAGCACTTTCGTTCATATAATCGTTCCCTCCCGTCATCATCAAAGTCTTAGGTTGGACTTGTCCTCCCTATCCTCACTCCCCCAGCCCTATAGCCTTGTCAAGGACAGGTTCATTCCATCATCAGGCTGAAGACCTCCTCGGACTGCACCTACACTAACACGCCTCCTGCCTCCTTTGGACAAAACACATCTTTCAACATTGCACCACCCCCAAGACCATATAATACCATCAACCGCCTCACCACTGGCCTACTCTCGGAGCTATTTCCTCGGATCGTACTATAGACCTCGCACAATCCACCGCCATGGACTACCTCTACCAAAATGTCCACCATGGACATGCTCACCAAGACCAGGTATATTATGAACAGCAGACCTTCACCCAGTTGCCAATCACTTATATGGACGCATCAATGGCGTCAAACTCTGGCCCACCAGTCGACCCCAGTCTCGAGTATTCTCAACCACAGTTCCAGTCGACATGGCCAAGCCAAACGCACCAGATTCAGCAGTACATGGAGGGACCCAGGACGTCTTTCTTCATGGCTGGCCAGATGCAAGCAATGCAGAACCTCAACCGCCCAACCCAAACCATGAACCCTCTCCCCGCCGCGTCGCAAAGGAGACACGGATCTCCTTGCTCCCAACAGACTCTGTCCAGCAGCGACTCTCACAGTCCTCCTACGGAAAGCGACGTTCTCCCTGCAACACCCCCGGATCAGTCAGCCACTTCTCCTTTCATCCAGCACAAGCACTTTGCTGCTGTGGGGTGGGAAGCGCAACAATACCAAGCCCACGCACTTCTCGGCATGGGATTCCAGGGAAACGCCTACGTCAACCCTCACGACGTCAACAGCTCCCAGGCTATGTTCGAAGAGGAAGTTGTCCCAACAGACTTCAAGCCTAGCAGGACATTCAGCTTCTACACCGAGTCTGATTCACTCAGCATTGCTCAGAACAGCGCCTTCACCTCGCGCCAGATCACTCCTGAGCCCATTATCAAGAAGGAAATGCAGCCCGTCGAGCAACCTTTCCCTGCCTCCTACCCAGACCCCGAGCCTACCAAGTACGAATCCCCGGAGCCAACAATCAAGGCCGAGATCCCCGCTTTCGACGACGATGAGAATGACTTGGACTTCAAGCCTAAGCATTCACCATCGAGGAAACGCAACCGCAACCCCAGCGGCAAGGCTCTTTCCAGCTCGCCCGAGAGGAAGAGGTCAAGGACCAGCAGCAACAGCCAAGGGTCCAGGGTCAGCGCAGCAGTTCCTTCCAAGCGTGGGTCCAAGATTCTCTGCACTGAATGCAAGACCCCCTTCTCGGACGAGAGCACCTACCAGAAGCACATGAAGCAGCACCACACACGTCCCTTCGTCTGCGTCTTCAACTACGCCGGTTGCCCATCAACCTTCGCCAGCAAGAACGAGTGGAAGCGCCACGTGAGCTCCCAACACCTCGCACTCAACTACTGGCTCTGCACCCAAGACGGCTGCGACAAGACCACCAACCCACCAAACACTCGCCGTTCCTCTTCTTCCTCTTCGTGCTGCCCCGACTCCCCGACGCCCCCTGCCCTACCCAACGGCGCCATCTTCAACCGCAAGGATCTCTACACCCAACACGTTCGACGCATGCATGTCCCGCCAAATGTCCGCAAGTCCCAGAAGCAGAAGAAGCCCTGCCCCGAATGGGACGAGCACCTCAAGGGTCTCCAGGCCGCAGCCGAGCAGACTCGCTGCGATCTGCCACAGCACATGCGCTGCCCCGCCGTCGGCTGCAACCACGAGTTTAACGGCCCTCAGGCCTGGGACGAGCGCATGGAGCACGTCGCCCGCCACCTCGAGCGCGCCGCCGACGGAAAGGAGCCTGCCGTCCGCTTTGGCGGCGAGGACGACTTCACTCTTACCAGCTGGGCTTCGAGCCCACAAGTCTACGTTGTCCGTAGGACAAACACCGCCGAGGGGTGGGAGCTCATCAATCCGCTCAAGGGCGAGGTTGGTCCTTCCTCAGGCAACGGGAAGCCTGGCAGCGGCACTGGCTACGTTGCCCCGTCGTCATCTTCCTCCCCCCTAAAGGAGATTGTCGTTGCTGGCTGCTCCGATGAGGACGCTGAGGGCGAGGATGAGGAGTAAAGCTCCCTTACCTGAAGCTTTCTACGTTCCTTTTCCCCAGTTTTTACTACCCAACCTTGCTTTCTACTAGAGATGTCTATTGTGGCATTTCAAGGCGTTTTGATTCGCAAGCCTCTTGCACTTTTTTTGTTGATACCTCTTTTCTAATCTCCATTCTCATCTAGCTATCTACGAGTACATTTACTCACATGGGTGGTGTTTTTTTAATTTTTGATGTTTTTCTTGTCCTTCAAACATGCTTCTTGGGTCTGGTTCCGTGACGGGAAAACGCACAAAAAGACGAATCATTAATAAGGCGATAGACCAGGCACATATGGGATGGGACGGGGAGGGGCATCGGATTTCATGATTGTTACGACTCTCAGACATTGATAGTATATTGATACCAATTCGATCTGTGCCCTTCAATGACACTAAGTCTTCTCCATGCTACGTGATACAGTGCATAGTCTGCATCTTTGTCGTCTCCAAAGTGGTTCGTCAAAGAGCACTCGGCTCCCCCTCCCACGCGAGCCCCTGAGCACCATGCAACCACCACGACCCTGTTCAAGCTCCCAGCCTTGCATTCAGTTGAATCAAGAGCTACGATTAGCTTTTGACCGCGCTTAAGGTCGCCTTACGTTGACCACCATCATGTTTGAGGCTGGCGGAAACGACGTGCCTACCTACACTTCGCGGCAAGCAGCTGTGAGAAGGCCTCGCGCGAAACTGGACTTGCCAACACGACCAGTCCACTTACACGAATAAGCACCTCTAGCGGCCAGCGGCAGTCCCTGAGGCCTGGACCCGGGGGCAGCCCGCAAACCCTGAGCGATGCGGCTCAAAGTCGCCCATTCGCTCCCCCGTCTCTCCCTTCAGGCGCTAAACCAAACAGACAGAGACCACTGCTCCTGCTCCTGCTCCTGCTGCCGCAGCCGCCGTCCTCTGCTCTGGGGGCGTGTTCCGCCCGGGTGGTGTGCGTATCTGATGCTGACAGGTGGCCAGGTGTCGTCGTCCCGCGCCTCAGGGCTGCATCTCGCTACGGCAGCCAAAAAACGGTGTTTCTCTCGGGTCTCTCGCATGTCTCTCGTAGCGTAGCTGCGCGCCTAGGTCTTGTTACCGTCTCCCGTCAGCATCTTCATTTCGCGATTTCAAGGTTCTGACGCCCCATGGGTACCGTACACACGCATTCCGCCCCATTCCGCCGCCGCCCCTGTGCGGATGTTCTGGCCCCCAAACCCAGCCCCCATCTTCATGTTCTGCTCCTCTGGCCAACCGAGGCGTACAACATGGGCAAAAAAGACTGACAGGGGCGCACCCGCGCGCGCGAGAAAGAGAGAGAGAGAGAGAGAGAGAGAGAGGTAGAGAGAGGTATGTCAGCACTAGTACACGTTGGATACCGGGCCCTGCAGCCCGGCGGCGGTCCTTTGAGAGGGAGTTGGCATAAAAAGAGGTGATTGATGGACGGCTTCTTTACCGTCATTGGAGAGGAGGACGGCGGTGGAGACACAGCCACGCCGGGTCGCATGGCAGCCAGCCCAGGAGGCCGCGTTCTGAGGGTTAACTAGCTCTGGTTGTGGTTTAGGGGTTTTCGGGTTGGAAGATTCAACGTTACTCCTATGCCCGGCGGAAGGCCTTCTTCGCGTGGACTTTTGGCTGGCCGAGCCGTTGCTCGTTGGAAGGAATGAAGGAACGGAGGAGACAGACGCGATGTCACGAGGGGTACGGTAACCGTGGCAGGATTTGACAAAGTAGCATATAGGGGCGCAGTCAGACTCTTGGCCTGCGAGAGAGCATCATATCATATGCTTGTTTGAGACGTGATGGCCTTCGCTGGCCGTGCAGTGCCAATAACCAACATATGCAGGCAGAATGACAAATATGCAGTGTGCATATATCTTCTTCCACTTGCATTTCGTATCTCAGCCATTTTCTTTCTTCGCTGGGCGAGGATAGGGATCCCGACCCAGTAAACCACCCTCTCGGGACCGAAGACGAGCGTGAAGGTATCGCGATATCTGTTGGAACGGGGGGTGGGCAGGCAACGAGGTCACGAGGCGGAGATGGAGGGCGGGAAGATGGCTCAATGCGGCCAAAGCTGACGATCTCCCTGCCCCCGAGTGCAGCGTCCTGATATTGCGGTGTTGGTTGCACCAACACACTATTCGCCTTTTGAGCATGAAAGAGCGGGGAACAAGCACAACTGGCTCTCCCGGGTTCAATGTCCATTCCTTCTTGGGATAGGGTGCTGTTTTTGGACGGACACTGTCGGGAGAGATGGTGTACTGCCTTCCGCCTGTTGCTCACTAAGCCACCGCCGACTGTTAGGCGAAGCTGGAGATCGCGATAGAGCTTCGCTGGTCATGGAAAACGGCGGGAAAAGTACCCGTGGTATGTCGATAAGCTGGAGCAGCTTTGTTTCTGTTCGGACCAACGGAGTTGGTGGGGGAGGCAGTGCCAGAGGCAGCAGCGATGGGAGTGCCATAAATACCAACAGCTGCAGAACCCTGTGCTGTCTCGGACATGATGCTGGAAACATGTGTGGGTGCCGACGAGGTGGATGGGTAAATTTGGTCAAGAAGCGCAGCAGCTGAGGTTGTGAGGATACGGCAGATGCTGTGCAAGAAGTCCATGACGTAGAAGCTGGCAAGGAGCTGAATGTCTTTGGAAGGGAAACCGGACACACTGGTCTTCAGCCGGCCAGGAAAAAGAAATTCTGCAGATCCTCCCGGCCAAGAATGAGACGATGAGCCCACAACCTTCACCCGAGACAAACCCCCCAACCGCATCAGCCGTCAGTCGCGGTTGACGAGCTGTGGGCCGGGAACCTGCACCGGGCCGGTTCAGCTCGTTGGAGCTGCGTATCGCCGAGTCGGACGACACCAAGCGAGCGCCATCTCCACCGGCATGGCTTCTTCTTCTGATCTGTAATGAATCTGCTGTCGGGAGATTTTCGTCGAGACCACTTTGAATATACGCCTCAATACGGTTGCCAGCGTCTTTGAAGATGCCGATGTTCTTATTCTGTGATAATTGGGTTCATGTCACTACCCTCATTCCCCTGGTTTTCGCAAAGGTGGCGATGCTGGGATATGGTCGATATGGATGACTTCTTCGCGGCGGCCTCTATCGTGTGTCCGCATCGGATGCGGCGACAGGGCCCTTGACGAGACCCTCCGGCTCCGAGACGAAGATGGGGAACCCACAACAACCGCCGCATCCGGGACCGAGCAATCCATATCCAGTCCGGGCTTGGCATCATCGCGGAAGGCGTTGTGGAGGGCGGGATCAGGCTCCGCCGAGGAGGAAGGCGAAGAAGAGGTGGCGGGCTAAGTAAGCGCGGCAGGTGGGCGGTGCCGGAAGGCATCGGTGTCGGCGTCGGCGTCCATGACGGATGGGATGGGTTCAGCAAGTCGGCGTTGTGTCCCCACTTGTGAGCGGCAAGGCGTCAACGGTGTTTCGTCGAAGCTGTCTGTATGACCAGGATATGATTGGATTCATCGGTCTCCAATATACAGGTGATTGAGGGGCTTTGGTGGGATCATGGCCGGACGATAGCGGTCTGCTGAGTCGCGCTGAGGGCTGATGCTGGTGCGTTGCGTTGTTTGCGAATCCAACATTAGCAATGCAATTTTGTCGAGCTGGTGCGCCGGCAGGTGTGTCTGGTGTTCGTCCGACATGCTGATAGATATTCGCTGGTTACCTGGCCGGATGATTCCATGCTAGCCTAAGCCCGAGCATGGCGTTCGTCGTATCGCTTCTCGACCAAGGTGCTCCCCCGGACGATGAAGCCAAGGATCCGTTGGCGCTGAGAACAAACAGCCCAAGGGCTTCTTAGGGGTCCAGAGGAACGGGCAGGTTCAAACGGGTTCGAACTGGGCAGCAGCGGGGAGGGATTACCCCACCAACGGCACTGCCGACCGCAACACGGTGATGCGACGACAGGCAAAGGCGATAGGTGCCTGGGTGCCACAGAGGCCCTTGCGCTGATAGGATGACAGGGAAGCTCTAGCAGCCTGCGCCCCCGCTCCCTCTGCAAGCTCAGCCATCAGTCTGGGCTGCGAAAGCAGGTAAGGTAGGTACACAAAGGCGCGCTTGCTGAAGCCAGCCGCACAGTGATACGAGGAACGAGGGGGGAGGAGAAGGGCAACAGGGCAATTCACAGAAAGAAACTTTGTTTACCTCTCCTTCATAAAGTCTCCAGGGTGCGACGTTTCCTGCTTCCTTCCGCATCCGGAGCTTGCTTTCACTGCCCACAAACAACCCCCCCAAAAGCTGAGGTGAGCAGCGCTTCGCTACGTCATATCACCAAGGCCCGCCGCCTGCGCCGGTCCATCAGCACAGCAGCAACAGTCAGCACATAATCCCGACTTCATATTCACGCAATTCGCCCACTCAATCGAACATCACCTCTCCACCTTCCCCCATTGATACCCCGTCCTTCTCGGAGCTCCCATTACCAACCGCAACCATGGAGTCTTTTGGTGCTCTCAAGCGTCGGACGACGGAGATTCTCCAAAACATCCCCCAGAATCTCCCCAACATGCCCAATGTTAAGGTGAAGCGCCCATCCCTCTCTCAAGGCTCTGGACCCAAGCCCATGAAGGGCACCTGGGAGAAGATTGACGTTCCTCCTCTGCCTCGCTCGTCTCACACTCTAAATGTCGTCAATGGCACAGCCTACATCTTCGGCGGCGAGGTCAGCCCCCGCGAACCGGTAGATAACGATGTCCTTGTCCTTCGCCTGCCCTACAACAGCGCTGGTGCCGACTACTACAAGGTCAAGTCCGCACCTCCGAAGCAGTACACCCCGCCTGCCGATGCTGCCCCCGCTCCTGCTCCTGCTCCTGCTCCCGCTCCCGCCTCGGCCGAGAAGAAGGTCGTCGAGCCCACAATCGAGGAAAAGGCCGACCAAAAGGAACAGCTTCTCGACGAGGTGTCGTTGGCCTCCCCAGGAGCTGGCCCTGCCGCCGAAGAGAGCTCGTCCGAAGAGGAGAGTTCTGAAGAGGAGGCTCTGATGAGGAGAGCGAAGAGGAGACCACCAAGGACAAGGGCAAGGGTCCTGAAAAACCCGCTCTGGGCGACGTCCCTTGCCCTCGAGTTGGTCATGCCAGCGCCGTCATTGGCAGCCGCATCTTCGTCTATGGCGGTCGTGGAGGACCAAAGATGGCTCCCCTCGAGGAGGCCGGCCGTGTCTGGGTCTTCGACACTCGCACCAACACCTGGACTTTCCTTGACCCCGTCCCCCCGGCTCCCGGCGTGACCAACCTACCCATGCCTTCACCGCGAAGCTACCACTCTGCCGCTGCCACCGACCGCCCGCGTGAATTCGCTCCTAAGCGCCCGCGCCGTGCCCAGACCTGGAAGACATGGGCTCTTGGGGACAGTTCCGAAACTGGCATCCCTCAGGCCCCCATTGTCGGCCATCTCGCCGCCAATGCCGTCGACGAGGAGGATGAGGGATACGGCACCTTCTTCGTTCACGGCGGCTGCTTGGCGGGCGGCGAGCGCACCAACGACCTCTGGGCATTCGATGTCCGGAGCCGTGTGTGGAGCCAGCTCCCCTCTGCGCCCGGCCCGGCGCGCGGAGGTGCCGCCATCTGCGTAAGCAAGAGCCGCCTGTTCCGCTTTGGCGGGTTCGACGGCAAGAATGAGCTTGGTGGTCAATTAGACTTCATCCACCTCGAGATGGATACCTTTGACGATGGCGTTTCCAAGGGCGAGATCGCCGTTCACGGTCGCGGCGGATGGCAAAGCATTGTCCAGGGTGCCAACTCTGGCGAGCAGGAGATCAACCTTATTCCCAGCCAGACATGGCCCGGCCCCCGCAGCGTGGCCGGTCTTGAGGCTGTAACGGTTGGCGCCGGCCGTGAGTACCTGTTGCTCATCATGGGCGAGCGGGAGCCAAGCTCAGACGGCCATGCCGGCGCCGGCGCCATGTGGGACGACGTGTGGGCATTCCAGGTTCCGCCTCTCGGCATGACTGCCGCCAGCGTCCGGGATGCCATGTGGTCCACTATGGGCTGGCAGACGGGCGAGGGCAGATGGACGCAGCTTACCATGGAACCCTATGACGATGATAATGACGATGGCGAGCCAGCACCGCGTGGCTGGTTCGCGGCGGCGCCAATGGCTGATGTCGAGGAGAGCGGTGTAGTCATCTGGGGAGGATTGAGCTCCGAGAACAAGAGATTGCGTGACGGATGGATCCTGAGGATTCCCGAGTGAGCATGAGGCACATTGTCGGAAGACAAACCACATAAACTTCAGTTCCATATTCCCCAGCTTTGCAGAACAGAACAGAGCAGTTTTCGAACGAGTCCATAGCAGCAATTTGACAAAAATTATTCATGATGTCGAACAAAGAACAATGCACACATGATATTTGCGGCTTCGAGCAGGGGGAAAAGAGGGCCGTAAGTCTCTAAAAACCGTCTTCCCATGCGTTACGAATACAGCACATGTGTGAGTTATATACAAGCCAAAACCACTGGCTCAAATTCCATTCGCCCGGCCCTATCGTCGGTATCTTCCATCATCCACCCGCGCGTGCTTTTTCGCTCTCGCTGCCTCTCTTTCGTCCCCGAACACCCCATTCCTCCATCTTTCTTTACAAATCGGGTCTCGTCGTCTCGGGTCCCCATGGCTTAGCCGTCAGATTCGTCAGACCCTTGCTGTTCTCACAAGTGTCGCGGCCGCTGAGAGGGCCAGGCTTGGGGACCTTGGCGGCGGAGACGCCGCCGGTGGCAGAGGCGGTGGCCTTGAGGGCGTCGAGGAGCTGGACGGTGGTCTCGGGGGTAAGGTCTTCGTAGTAGTCGTCGTTGATCTGGATCATGGGGGCATTGACGCAGGCGCCGAGGCACTCGACCTCAAGGAGGGTGAAGAGGCCGTCCTTTGTGGTCTCGCCCTGCTTGATGCCCAAGTGGTCGATGATAGCCTTGACGATGACGTCGGAGCCGACGCCGCCGAGCTGGCAAGGGGTCTGTCATAAATGTCAGCTCATTACGTCCGTCATTCCGTTCGCACAATTCTCCGTGTCCTGTTTCTTGCATGTCGCTGCGACATCTGTTCGACCCAGAGAGCATCTCGGCGGATACGATCGGAAGCCGGGGGTGAACTCACTGTTGTGCAAGCCTGGATAAAGTACTTTCCGACGGGGGTGCGGTTGTACATGGTGTAGAAAGAAGCGACTTCGAAGACACGCTGAGGGGGCATCTCGAGCATGCGGGCAACCTCGTTCATGACGCTGATGCTGGTGAAGCCGTGTTGGCGCTGGCCGAGGTCGAGGATGGGCATGACGGCGGCCTTCTTGTATTGGGGAGGGTAGCGCTTGAGGATCTCGGCGATGATGGCCTCATTCTCCTTGTTGAACTTGAAAGGGACATCGGCGTTGTTCTCGGGTGAGTCGCGGTGCTGTTGAGGGGGAGCGGATGGTCAGCATTGCTGCGTCTTGGCATGTTGGCATGCTGCCCTTTGCGAAACAGATATCTCCCAACTATTCTCCGCGCGGCATGACAGTTCGATGCGTATCACACACGCAAATGACGTGACGGTCGGAGGGGTAGGAGGAGGAGGTCGAAGGGCGGGCTGAGGGCGAGCGACTTACCACTTGCAGTGTATCGCTGGGGCGGACGGCTGTGACGGAGAGGGCGCGGATCTGGGGCCTCGCCGCTCGACATGTCGAGCGGAGGGCTGATCTGAAGAAGAGAGGGGCGAGTCTGGAGGCCATTGCGAGGGATGGTGGCTGGCTCAATTGGCGATGGCGTAGGGCGTGGTGATGGTTTGCTGTTCGCTTCGGATTCCGGGAGGTCAAAAGTCGTGAGTTGCTTGAATAATTCAATGTCTCTGATTGGTCTGTCCGGCTAATGTGCGGAAACCCGCTTGTGCAGATTTTCGTAGTGTCATTGAGTTTGCATAAATGTTATGCAGGCTTTACTGCCGCTGTCTCCACCCGTCGTCAATCAGCTCCGTCTTGTCTCCGGCTGCTACACCTCCCTTCATCACCAGCCATCTTGGGTCGATTTCGTTACGGTAATAACAGCTACCCTGGATCACTCACCCATATCGACCCAGACCAAGATGTTTTCGCCGAGAACCAAAAATCTAAGCGAAGTCTTCTCGGTCTCAGTGGGCAAGTCTGGCTTCTGTTCAGGGGATCAATTGACCAGCGTTGCCCGAGTGGTCAAGTGACATTTACCTCACATAGGAAGAGCAGAGACCATAAAACAGGGACGAGCAGTGGATTAGACTTGAACCTGGACTACCTAACGAGCACCCAAAACCCGCATTACCGGGAACCTGCCAGTGCCTGACGCACACCGGATTGAACGGCTCGCAGACGCAAGGCCGGAAGCATGATGGCAGCTAGTGATAAACAATAAACAACCGAGTTTTACCTCGGAGAGAGGAGGCTCAACGGTGAGACATGGTCTGCCTATTAACACGAAAAAGTGTCACAGCCCAGACCTGTCAGCGAACGTCAAGGGTCATCTTTGCAGTCACCGATTGGCTACATGTAATCATGACCCGGACTGCAGTTTTTGTGCAACGCGCGCGGTTCTTGGTAACCCCAACTCCGGGGTGGCTATCGAAGATGTTTTGTCGTCCATCGTGTTGGGCGGCGATGCATACGAGTAGATTGAAAAAGAGGTGATATCAAGTAGGGACTCAAAGCTTGGATCTGCGCACGTTCTCAACGTCAATCAGTGGGCTCCTAAGTTTTGTTGCACATCCGAGACACAAAGCACAGAAGAAGCGGCTCTGGTAGAAGCTCTCCCCCGCGTGCCGCATCGTTGCTCCTCCATCTCGCATTGGAAATTGGCGAAAACTCCGGAGCCGGACCCGTTCTGCGCTCCGCACTTGGCACCCATCCTTCTGGGTGCGTGGCGGCGCCGTCCCAAGCAGGGTTGGCAGACAAACGACTTGTAAACCATTTCAGGACGTAACAAGCGGCTTTGCTTCACCCTCCCCCTCACAGAGATAGCTTTTCCGTTAGCCGTGCCTCGGCTCGTCCCAACATCGTCCATTCGCGAAGAGAGCTCCCCCCTAACTGACCCCCGCATCGACAGGGGTGCAATGCGGAGAATCTAGCGTCACGAAAGCATTGCCCCCAGGTTTAGATGCGTCGAAACTGGCCCTCCGAAAGCCACGGTCTCGCGGCAATTGCATGGCCATTGGCTCGCCATGGCGCGGGGATCTGGGGTTATCTCGTTTGGAGGCTGGAGCTCTTGTCTGCCCCGGGTCTGCTGGTTGCTATATGAAGCTCGCTAACCCTCGTCGACCCTGCCTGTTGCCCTCTTGCTTCTCAATAAGATCGGTGTAGGTTAGATCGTGATTGTTGGCTGACCGCATCTCTACTTCCTATTGTCAACCGGCTTAGTTGGTAAGTTGACCTCGGCTCACTCATTCACCGTATCTCGACGCATCGGATCACTGACTCGGGTTCAGTAAACACTACGGATAGATTACTATCTCATCCAGATACGGGTCACTCGGCTTCTGTTCAAACTGGGGCCGCAATAGAAGCTCTCAAACCTTACTGCGGCAGGGTCCCTCCATAAGTGGCCGTTGCTACGCTCACAAGTCTGACCGAGCACGACGTCTTCCGTCCCCGTCCGGGGAAAGCTCCAACACTCCCATTGAATTTTCGAACTTTTCCATACTAGTTCTGCGCTTCAAATAAAGCTCGCTCGCCTTTCGAAAGAGTTGACGTGACGTTATTCCAAGTCCTCACGGCTGAATCTCTCTGCCACCACCGACAACTCCCCACAACCGCAACGATGCCGATCAAGTCACGATGGTCGGAGCCGATTCCGAACTGCTCTCTTCAGAAATGGATCTTCGGCTCTTCTTCCGCGCCCCTCACCGACCGAAAGGCCTTCTATGACGCTGACCGGCCAGAGACGCATTACCTGACCTTCGGCGACTACCGCCTCGTCGCAAAGCAGATTGCCATCGGCCTGCAAAAGGCCGGTCTCAAGCCAGGCGACCGCGTGCTCCTCTTCTCGGGGAACAACCTGTTCTTCCCCGTCATCTTCCTCGGCGTCCTCATGGCCGGCGGTATCTTCACCGGCGCCAACCCGACTTTCGTCCCTCGCGAACTCGCCTACCAGCTCAAAGACAGCGGGGCCGTCTTCATGGTTGCTGCCGAGGGCAGCTTAGACACAGCACTCGCTGCGGCCAAGGAGGTACAGATGCCAGCGAGCAACGTCTTTGTGTTCGATACTACAATCCCGGGCTCATCGCAGCCCGAGAAGCCCGCGCGGGGTGGTGCTCGTCACTGGACGGAGTTGATTGCCCCAAAGGCCCAGGCGGAGAAGTTCGAGTGGGTTGAGCCGGCGGATGCGCGCACGACGACCTGCTGTCTGAACTACAGCTCCGGCACCACCGGTGTGCCGAAGGGCGTGGAGATAACGCACTACAGTTACGTTGCCAACGGATGCGGTGTCGTCAAGGTCTCGGCTTTGGAAGAGGATCACGAGGCCTCAATTGCTCGCTCCGTCGGGCTCTGCTTCCTGCCTCTATACCACGCATATGCTCAGACATACTTCGTCGCCAACTTCGCCAAGCAAGGCATTCCAGTCTACATCATGACGGGCTTTGACTTCGTCAAGATGCTCACGTACATCCAGCGCTACCGCGTCACCCAGCTCGTCAGTGTGCCACCCATCCTGGTGGCCCTGACCAAGCACCCCATCACCGCAAAATTCGACCTCAGCAGTCTCGAATCTGTCGGCTCCGGTGCTGCCCCGCTCGCCGAGGACGTTGCACGGCAGGCCGAGAAGCTGCTAAAGAAGCCAGATCTTATCGTTCGCCAGGGTTGGGGCATGACCGAGGTGACTTGCACAGCCATGACATGGGACCCCTCGCGGTTGGTGCGCAGTTCCTCCGTGGGTGAGCTCATGCCAAACTACATGGCGAAGCTCGTCGACGAGAGCGGCAAGGAGATTACCGAGCCTAAGGTACCCGGCGAACTTCTCGTCACAGGCCCCACGGTTATGCGTGGCTACTGGCGCAACCCAAAGGCTACCCAGGAGACTATTGACACCGACTCAGAGGGCAATCGCTGGCTGCGGACCGGTGATATTGCGTACGTGGACGAGTTCAAGACAGGAGGCCTGTTCTTCATCGTCGACCGCAAGAAAGAACTTATCAAGGTCAAGGGCAACCAGGTTGCTCCCGCAGAACTTGAGGCTTTGCTCCTCGAGCGTCCAGATGTCGCTGATGTAGCCGTTATCGGCGTCACCATCAGCGGCGAGGAGTTTCCTCGTGCGTACATTGTTCGGTCGCCTGGAACAAACACCTCCGGCGAAGAAATTGCGAAGTGGTTGGAAGAGAGGGTCGCTAAGCATAAACGCCTAAGGGGTGGCGTCGCGTTCACGGATGTTATCCCTAAGAACCCGGTATGACCTCTCCACAAACGTAACTTCTCAAGATTCCACATGCTAACGGTTTTTATAGTCTGGAAAGATTCTGCGCAAGATTCTCAGGGAGCAGGCCAAGAAAGAAGTAGGAGACGAGCCAGTGGCCAAATTTTAACTAGAATTTGGGCCTTTGTATATGCGACAGGTACTTGGTAGATTTGACCGAGAAGCGAGTGCTCCGTCTTACGCGTCGTTCCATGGTGCAAGTCGGGGAGAGAGCATTCGCATCCAAGAGTATTTACGTTTGACAACATAAGTCGTCTTCTAAAGTCGCTAGCTAGACCTATACCGTTCGCCACCTTCCTATACTTGAGGCTCTCGTGGCGCAAGCAAACCGGGTATCGTCCCTATTGTACAGGCCCCTTCCTTGGCTAAAGACCCATAAACGCCTCCTCCCTTTGTGTTTCGATATTTCAAGCATGCTGAACTCCCCATCGATATCCTGAACGGTAGTAAAATGAGTGGCAAAAAAAGGTGGCAAGGATACAAAATGGAGAGATGGAAAAAAGACGCAACCCTACTGCGCCCTGCCCGATGCTAATGCTGATGCATTTTGACGTGTGACAAAGAAAAATCCCTCAACTCACGGAAGGCCACGGCTGGCCTACCGTCTTGCCGCACGCGCCGACTGGTGTTTGGAACGACTCCCGCGCTGTACTCTGTCCCATCCCCATATCTGCCCCCAGTGTTGGTGAACTGGATGGACAGTGCGTATGAAACGCTGAGAGTAGAGCGAATCTCTCTGAGAAGCCCATGAGGGTGGTGCTGGTCGCGTTCCACACTATGAACCGACGGCCAAACACGAATCAAGGACTGAATCCAGGGCACTCATATCTTGAGCATCGCCACCCTCCCACCAAGGTTCCGAGTCGATTTCCATGGCATCAACATGCCCGTTCGGCATCTGCTGCTTGGCTGAGAGGCCGGTGTTGACGCCCTCTCCGGTGTTCGTGGCGTCGCCCAATCCCTCGAAGCCTGGAAGCCAGGTGTAGTCGTGCCAGTTCTCGAGCTCTCCCTCGCGATAGCCGTAAGAAATTGCAGTGTTGATGATTGGAAATTGCGAAAGACCGCTGTCCGCCATTTCCAGGGCAATTCGAACATCGGCCATACCAAGCGGCCCTCGCTCGCTTGCAGCCTTCGACTCGATGGGCAAAAGACCGCTCTTGTCTCGCGTCATATCGCCGCGCAAAGCCGCGTCCTCCTCTTTGACGAGCTGACGGCGGTACTTGTGCGTCTGAATCCAATTTGTGCCAGCACCAAAGCCAGCATTGCCCCCTTCCCCTGGTCCGTTGCTTCTTGTTTTTGAGAACACAGCGGCCAGTGATTCTTTGATAAATGTTTCCGTTGCAACCGACATGAAGTACGCTGCATCAGAGACATGTCCGTTGGTGAGCCCGGCCTCGTAACAGAATGGCAACATCCTGCCCTCGATTAATTGTGCATCTGGAAATTCGCCTGATTCAACAGCCAAAGGTTGAGCGAATCGCTTGCGGATCTCGAGGTCAAAGTCTGGCAGTCTAGTTAGCGCTGAGCGACCAATAGGTGCATGTTGCACGTACTCATCTTGTTGATACCACCTATACCTCCTGCGCTAGGTGGTACCTCGGCAGTCTTGGTCTGTCGTCGGTGGTTATCCAAAAAGACGCTGGCCAGATTCTCGTGGGGGTCGAACTGCAAAGAAGTAGAAAGTCAGAGATACAATTTGCCAAGTAGGGGGCAGTTTATAACCCACATCATTGGACGCCAGGTCCTTGATGCGCCGCCTGTCTTTGCTGGGAAGTTGCATGACATCGCCCTTGAGCCGACGTTCAGCAGCATCGCCTGATACAGGCTTGCTGCCGACGGGAGCAGTGGGTTTGTCATTGGCGCTGACCCAAGGGGCGAGCCCCTGATCTGGCATCTCCCTCGTCACATTGCCGTATATCGCAGCAATCAGCTGGTTATGTAGATGCTCCTTTTCGCCACTGGGGGAGACTAGAATGGGATCGATACGTTCCGTATATTCAGTCTGGTTCAACCGACCTATTTCTGGTTGTCAGCACAACATAGAGGGATGCGCCGATAGCTTGGGGTTGCGTACCGATGAGGAACTCCGTTGTCGACTCCTTGTACACGATCCATGCTTCCGGGCCAATGGCCTGCTTCAGAGCGGTATAGAGCGGCTCAAGGTCAATGCGGGCGGGAATAATTTGGCTGGTTTTGGCTGCTTTGATGGAACCCGGAGGCTGGACGGTGATTGACTTGTTGGATAATGTCGGGGTGGAAAGGTTGACGGATGGGCGGCTGCTCAGGGCCGCGGGGTCGATGTCGGGCATTGCGACGGGATGCCAGAAGGGCAGATCACGTCCTCAGTGTTGGGCGTATTAGTGGAGAAGAGCGACAGTCGCGTGCAGCAGCGGCGGCGGCGGCGGGCAGGACTCGGCGCAATGGGGAATATGTGGTCATGAGTAGCATGGATCGAAAGACGGAGAGAATGCGATCACGGATCTGGCGTTATCTTGATGAACGGACCATGCTGCGGGTGCAGGCGTGATGGCGAAGGTCGGGATGAGGTTGATCGGGGTCCGACGACTCGTCTACTGCTAGTGGAGGAAGATGCGATTGACCTGCTGCGCATTTGTCGTAGGAAATTTTGCCCACCTGTCTGACGACAAACACAGGGGGGGACCGAGCCTGGGGAAGAAGTAGTCAGTACTGAGTTGCGACACCCTGTGTGGTGAAGCAAGTACTGGAAACCTGGGTGGACGACGCCCTGACCACTTGCTCTTAACCCCCCCTGGGTGCTGCTTGCGACTGGCACAGGGAAGGAACACTGCGAAGTCGCGTCCGGCGCGTCCCTCAGCGGCCAACTGCTGGAAATACACAACCAGAACCTATGCGATTCACGACAACCAACGTCCCGCGTTTGGTTTCCTGTGTCGAGACTCCTTCCAACTCCCTCAGTGTTCAGAGTCCTGTGACTGTTGCTTATTGTTGAGGGAGACAGCCACTGGCGATGCCATCATGTCGGCCAACCGCGAGCATCGTATTGCTGGCGCCGTCGACAGCCTGATCGCACACCTGGTACCCAACGATCCCCACGAAGACGATGCTGCTGCCCAGGAAAGACATGACAACTGCTTTGACCTGGTCAAATCAGTATTGGACGGGTAACAATCTTTGCCACTCTTGGAGTCTCCAGCCCTCTCTCCCACTTATCGACTGTCGCTGACCCAAATTCACTGCCCAGCCCCGCGTCCCCCGCCATTTCCTCCGATGTTAACCACGCCTCCGACCTGATCAAGCGAAAGCTCATACAGAGCAACCCAAGCCAAGCTTTACGATTTTCGAACCTCTACACTCGCCTCCTCTCTCTACCGGTGCTTGGCCAGAAGTGGGCTATCTTATACCTCCTCTACCAACTTGCCGACTCTCCAGATCCAAATGAGCCACTACCCCTCCCCCCGCCGAAGCCTCCTTCCCAGGCGCCGCGCGAGCCGTCCAGAAACCATGAAAAGGAGCATTCGTCTATGACCTCCACACCAATCTCAAGGGAAGAAGAACAGTTCAATGACGCCTTCGCTCCTGAGGGCTTGAAGAAGTTTCCTCCGAAAAACGCCAGAAAGAAGTCGGTTGACGAAAGAAAACTCGAGGAAGAAGAAAAGGAGAAGGAAACGGAAACGGAAGAGGCCGAGGCGAACAAGAGGCAGGTGGCATTAAAGTCGACACTATTGGCCGACAACTATACCGACATCGAACCATCAGAAACAGTCCTGCTGAGGGACCTGCCATTCACACTCCAAGGTCTATCATCCACTACGCTCCCCCTTTCAAAGCCAGATACCGTTGTATTGCCCCCGACATTACCATCGCCAATTATATCCCTTCTGCACACGGTTTCCGAGCCTTCGTTGCTGTACCGACGTCTGGAAGCCTTTGTCAAGTCACCTGCTCAAGGGCTACTTCGACAGAGTCTTCGAGCCGCGATAGGCGGTGAGCTGCGGGCATATCTCAGCCTCGTAGCGACCCTCGAAGGACAAATTCGCAGAGCCCTTTCTTCATTGGACGAGTCAGCGCCAAGAGGCGGCATTGGCAAGGCAGGAGTGACCTTGAAACGATGCGTAGTGTGGACGCGTGAGGCGACAATGGGGCTGAGGCTCATGAGTCTCATTGCCGAGGAGTCAGAAAGCAGGCGAGGCGGTCAGCTAATCTCGCTCATACACGGCTTTTCGTCATCACATGGAGATCCCATGGTTGCGGCATTTGCCGAACGTCTTTTGGTTCATGTCACACGTCCGTTCTATGACATTTTGCGCCGGTGGATTTATGACGGCGAGCTTCTCGATCCCTATTGCGAGTTCTTCGTCAAAGAGCAGCAGCAAACAGACGAACCAAAGACCGGCGGAAGCAGCGTCTGGGAAGACAAGTACGAGATTGATAAGGGCATGATTCCTAGTATCATCACTCAAGACTTCGCACAGAAAGTCTTCCTCATTGGCAAGTCTCTAAACTTCATCAGACATAGCTGCGGCGATTCACAATGGGTCGAAGACTACTCCAAGGCTGCGTCGAAGGAGTTGCGCTATGGCGACACAGCGACACTCGAGGCTTGGATCGACGAAGCCTACAAAACTACGATGAAGCGTTTGATTGACTTGATGGCGAACAAGTTCCATCTGTTCGAGCACCTACAGGCTCTCAAGAACTACATCCTCCTCGGACAGGGAGATTTCATTGCCCTACTCATGGAGTCCCTGGCCGCGAATCTGGACCGCCCTGCTGGCGCACAGTACCGCCATACGCTCACGGCCCAGCTCGAGCATGCTATCCGCGGCTCCAACGCGCAGTATGATTCCCCTGAAGTCCTGCGCCGTCTTGACGCTCGTATGCTTCAGCTGTCACATGGTGACATTGGATGGGATTGCTTCACCCTCGAATACAAAGTTGATGCGCCTGTCGACGTCGTTGTCACTGACTGGGGTAACCGTCAGTATCTCAAGGTCTTCAACTTCCTCTGGCGCATCAAGCGTGTCGAGTTCGCACTGGCGTCAACGTGGCGCAAGTGCATGACAGGCTCCCGCGGTGTGCTCCAGAACTCAGACCCTGTCGTGGTTCAGACGTGGAAGTCGACTCGTGGCGTTCTCGCAGAAATGATTCACTTCATTGGCCAGCTGCAATATTACATCCTTTTTGAAGTTATCGAATCATCCTGGAACGAGCTCCAGAAGCGCATCCACCGCGAAGGGTGCACCCTTGACGATCTCATCAAGGCACACACACGATACTTGAACGACATCACACACAAAGGCCTTCTCGGCGCTCGGCGCAGCGTTCGTCACGCCGAAACAGCTACCGGGGAAGATGATCGCGGTTCTTACCTAGCACAGCTGGGCGACCTCCTACGCGCCATGCTCAGCTACCGTGACTCCGTCGATGGTCTCTACAGCTGGAGCGTTTCCGACTTTACGCGGCGTCAAGAGGCCGATGTCATGCGCATCTCGACCCGAGCTCCTCGACACCAAAAGAAGGCATCGACGCCCGGCCCCGACGGTGATGATGACAGCCATGCCGTCGCGTCCGAGTTCCCGGTGCTTCAGGAACGTCTGCGTCATCTCGGTGCTTCGTTCCGCTCCCGTCTGCAGATCCTCCTCGGTGATCTTGCCTACCAGCCCGACGTCGACATGCGTTTCCTCGGAGTCGCGATGAACTTTAACGACGTCTACCAACCATCAAGGAGGAAGGCTAAGACAACGTCAACTGCCTCGGCGAATACCTCCAGGGCGTGAGAAAGGCGTCTGTCTCTCTGAGACGCTCGGCAAAGTCGGCGTTCGCAGCGAACATAACGAATGGGGCATTATTGACTGATGGCTCCGGCCGCGTTAGCGCTTGCGGCCTTTTGAGCGTGTTATGGAGGACTTTACATTCCATGATACAGGCACTCGATCAAGCTTAGGACTTTGGCGCTGCATACAGGATGGGACGGGGGGTGTTTAAATTGATTGGAATTCTCCGTGTATAGACGGAAAGTATCTATGAATGACGACAAATTACCCATCATGCCAACCTGTCTCTGATTAGTGATTATATCCACCACCGACTACCGACCACCACCATTCAATGTAAGTTGTCTTATGCCAAATGCCGCACAAATCAAGATTCCGAATTCGCTACTACCACACCTCACTTCACCACCGAGAAAAGAGCGCCCAAGAATTTTGAATGGAAACTTCATAACTATCATGCCATTTCGTCATGGAATCATGAGCCAAAGAAATCCCAACCCCACCCCCCAAAAGACAAAGGGAATAGGCGCAGTCTGGCCAGGAGATGATCTATCTGATCTTTGGGTAAAGCCGCTTGATACGGTTACCATGCAGTATTCTCACAAGAGAAAAAAAAAACAAGAAAAGAAAACGACAACTGAGGGCAGGCAAGAAGCCCTTTGCCCTATTCCTCCACTCCTCCAATCGCCGGTCGATGCTCTGACAGGATTACCCATATATACATGATGTGTTTGCGTACAATGCAGTATTGGCCTCCTTCAGGAAGACCCCTAGTGTTCGTGGAAAAACCCTGTAACCGTCATCGCCGCATGATGCCTTTTGCCAAGAGACGTTCCGTGTCTCTCAGGCCTCTAAAAGGAAAAAAACCTTTTTCCTGGTTCCCTTTTTGTTTCCGTTCTCGACGCCAGATTGTTGGGGAGCCGGTGCCGTTTCAGGCACACCTCGAAAAAATCCAGATCTAGTCTATACACGAAAGTCTTTCAAAGGCCGGGGCAGACAGAGGAAATGCTCAATCAGGTGCTGAGCGATGCCTCCGAGCCGTGAAACTTTCAATTCTTTCGAAACAATTCGTTGATGATGCTGTGGAAGCAATATCCATCAATAGGGTATGTTGAGAACGTTGTTGGAAGGATTCGCTTGTCGAGTCCAGCGGGTTCGTATCGTGAAATGTCGCCAAGCGTACGATCAGGAAAAGACACAAACGCAATATCCGCTGCAGGCCTTACGGAACTGATCGTTAGGCTGAACCGTAGCATCGTTATGTCGTGAGTGAACGCCGTCGCAACAAGGTAGTCTTCAAAGGCCAAAGCGAAGTATGTGCTCGCCTTCCAACGCCCTTGCTATGATTCCAACACGATTTCGCCGTATCCACTTGAACAGCGATGCAGCCAGAATCGTAAAATCCAGACATTTCGCAAAATCTCGATGCGCTCCCGATGGTGCTCGAAGGCGAGAGAAATGTGTCAGCCGTCGATGCGGCTGTATAAGTAGGTAGACGTGCTTAAACGTCCATCATTTCGATGTCTTCATCAATGACGGCCTCCTCGATCGTCTCATCGATCAAGGCTTCGTCAATCAAAGTGGGAAACGAGGTGGACTCGCTAGGTCCCCACACGCCCTCAAAGACGGTTGCAGCTGATCTGCGACGATCCGCGACCCAGGTCATCGCGGGAGTCGACAGCAGCTGCTGAATAGTAGGTCGCTCACTCGGCTCGGGTCGAATCATCCAACGGACGATCTGGTCGAGTGAGCTGGGGTGGAAAGGGTCGCTCATGAAGTCGGGAGGCGACCTCAGCTCGGTGCGCTTGCGGGTGATGAAGGGACTGCTTGAATCGTCCATCACGACGTTGACTCTGGTAGGGGCAATTCCAGAGTGAAGGCTGATGTCGGGAGCGCTGGTTTGAGCCAAAAGAGGGTCATCCAAAGACTGCATGGTTGGTACTCCGGCCGCGTCGCGTTGAGCACTAGTCGTGGTGGTGGCGCTGAAGGTCAGGCTAGGGACTTCCGAAAGGTCACCAGAACGCAGGGCGATCCAGGTAGGGCCATTGTCAGGAAGGACAACGTTCGCAGCCATCTCGATAGTGATGAGTCCGAGAGAGAAGATGTCCGCAGGCTTGTTGAATTCGCCACGGAGGATTTCGGGGCCAATGTACTCTCGGTCACCCTCGGCATCGACGCCCTTAGCAGCAGGCCACTCGGTGGCCAGGCCGAAATCACCAATCTTGAGGATGCCCTCAAAGGTAATGAGAATGTTAGCGGGCTTCAAATCGAGGTGAATGAACCCAGCCTCGTGAATGCTTTGCAGACCCTACATGTTCGTTAGTCATGTCAACGTGCGAAGGGAAATCCAGTTAACTCACCAAGCCAATGTCATGGATGACCTTCCAGATACGGAAATCATCCAGTCTGCCTTTGCGGCCAACATTGCTCAGGAACTTGTCCAGCGTGCCCTCGTCACAAAACTCGGTCTGGATGTACAGGTACTGGTTGGCCTCCCAGCTGTCGACATAGTGAAGCACATGGTCAGCGTGAGTCAAGGCCTGAAGCGCTTGGACCTCTCTCAGCTTGGCTAGGCGATCCTTGGGCCCCGTGAACGGACGGCGAGCCTTCTTGACAGCGTAGATGCGGTCGGGCTCAGGGCTTTCGCGAGAGTTCTTCGTAGGTGTTCCACTAAACACGGAGAGGAAGGAAGCGCGAGAGTAGCCAGACTTCACCACCCGGTAGACGGAGGAGAATTCACCCTTGCCAACCATCTCAACCTTGTCGAAGCGAGAGTAGAGAGAGTCATCAACGTCGGCACCGCCGCGGACATTGACTGGAGTCATGAGCTGAGTCGTGGTGCTCTGGAAAGAATCGCGTCCAGAGGGAGTGGATGGAGCAGCCACGCTTCTCGGCTCAGGTGGGTTAGAAATCGAGAGGCAACTGGCGTCAGGAATCACCATGTGAGTGGAGGGGGTTCGAGGAGAGCGCTGTTCAACTGGGCTAGCTGTATCGTGAGAAGTAATCTTAGCCAACATGTTCTTCTGAGGGTCAAACGTCGAGGGACAAAATCGAGTCCGTAAAGGTGAAGGAGCGCTGAAGCCCCGACAGGATCTTGAACGACCAAACGACGGCAAGGAAAGACGAGAAGTTGGAGACAGTCCGCTGGTCGGAGAACCAGTGGAGCCAAGCGGGGAGCTTGACAATGGACCACTGGCGCTCCTGTCGTTGGACTTTCTCTCCGGAGTACACTCACCAGTAGATTCTCTGGAGATCATTGGCCGAACGGCGGAAAAGGGCAGTGATCTCTTAGCGCTGGGGCTCTCAATGCTTTGCTCACTCAGGTTGCTCAAGCTAGGGGTGAGACCCTGCTTGGTGGGTGTCGGGGGGGCGTCAGTAGTGGCAGCTGCGAGGTCGACGTTGAAGTTGGTGTCGAGGGAGAATTTCTTATCATCGTCCAAACTCAAGACACTGCCTCGGCGGGCATGACGCGATCCCATACGCTGGAAGATGCCAAGACCCTTTCCTGGGTTGCCAAATGTGCTGCGAGATGATGGAGCTCCCGGTGCGTTGAAAGGGGTCGATGGCATACCACCGAACGAGTAGCGGTTGTTCTTCTTCATCACACTGCCAGGCGGCGGTGGGAAGGTGGCAAAGCCGTTGGTGGGCTTCTTACAGGGAGTGTCGGGCATGGTTAGCTTGTTATCGAACTCCTCGGGGTTGCGGTTGACCTTGGAGACAAGGCCCGTAGACATGAAGGCTCCGGCCCAAGGCTTGGCCGCCTTGAAGGGAGTGACATTCTCGTTGTTGTCCTCTTGCATGAAGGAGGGCCGAGAAGAGCCATAAGGCATCGACTTTGCGAAATTGATGGGAGCGCGGGGCTTCTCGAAGAGCGACGGAGGAGGCATGCTGTTATTCTGCTCCTCCAGGCTGTTTCCTGATGTTGAAGTGACCAGCGTCTTAGACAGCGGGTGAGGCTGGTGAGATAAGCGCTCAATTGGGTGAGCGGAAGGATTGGGCAATGGCGGGTTCGATGAGAACGGGCTGTCGCGAGGAGCTTGGGGGGGAAGGAACTGATCCATTGACAAGCGCGGCCTGTTCTTGCTGTTGGGCGTTGAAAAGTCTCCGCTCATCTGTGCCAGGTGGTTTGCACCTGACCGACGTCCCCAAGAACTCCGGTCGTGCTGTCTTTGCTGGAGGGTGGACTTGCGCAGTGATCCAGTCCGGCGCGGGGCCTGGGGAGGCGGGGTCGGTGAAGGGAGAGGGTCCCGGTTTGAAGAAGAGCCGGATGATCCAAAGAGCTCGTACTCGCGGTTGGCTTCGTCGTGAATGTCAAAATTGGTCTTGCCCGGAGTGCCGCTGTTGCTGTTGTTGGTATTGGCGTTGTTGTCAAAAATGTTGAAATCAGGTGTGGTCTGGCTAAAACTTGAGATTCCGTGCAAACTGCGGCGCTTCGCGACCGGGCTGCCAAGCGAAGCCTGGTCGAGATTCATGATGGCGTCGCTGCGCTTCAGTGCGCCTGATCCCGGGACTGCCTGCGACTCGCCCTGGCCTTCGATCGACCTGAAAATACTCGCTTGCTGAGCGTGACCGGTGCCGTCAAGATGGAAACTGTGGCGTGATGATTTTTGAAAGTTTGATCGAGAGAGCGGGCTGACTTGGCCGTTGTTTTCCTGGCCGGGGCTCTCGGAGCTTGAAGCAGATGAGGGGCAAGAAGGAGTTGAATTTCCCGAGTCAGACGTAGCGTTCAGAGCGCGCTTGAGAGGTGACTTGGGCGAAGTTCGAAGTCGAGTTACTGGCCGCGAAGGGCTACCCGTCACCTTGGATGACTTTGCAGAGCGCAGAGACAGGCGGACGCTGGGGCGGAATGGCGTGGCCAGGCTTGGGGGCGAGCTCAAGGGCGTAGTAGAGGTCAGCATGGAGGGAGGAAGTCCGGCTGGGGTAAAGCTGAGGGGTTGCTGGTCCTGCAGGCCGCTGATGCCACTGTTGCTGCCACTGCTACTAGGTGGTGTTGGTGTTGGTGTGTATCGTCGGCATGGCGATTGCTGCTGGACTGGTGTGTGGGATCCGCTGTGAGAGCTATCGGTGCTCTCAAGGGAGTTTGTGCGCGCCAGGCTGAACTTGGAGGGTGATCTGGAGAGTGACCTTCTCAAGCCCCTCACAGAGGAGGCAAGCACGTCCACATGGTGGACATGTGTCGGGCTGGGAACAGTGAGTGTTCCTCCGCTGCTGTTCGAGAACGACATGTTGGTTGGATGGCGTTCTTTGAGTGTGTTGTTTTGTTGTGTGGTCTATGGGTTTTTCTCTTTCTTGGGATTCGCTGTCAAAATACAAAGAGCTGAGCGCCGTAATGTTGGTGTATCTTCGCAGCAAGCAATGAATCAATCAATCCTGGGAGGGCAAGCAAACTCGCTGGGTATTGGTCGTCGGAATACTGTTTCGCTAGCTGCTCTGCGTAGGTGGTGGAGCAAAGGTGCGATCGATGGATGGAGATAAATCGTGTCGAGTCGAGTCGAGTCGAGGGGTGGTGGTTGGCCTATGGCGCGTGTGTTGTTTGGCCTATACGGTAACGTGTCGACGATCTGGAGAGATGCGGACTACGAGGGCGCAGCTTCCTGAGGCGCGCGCGGAAGTGTGTATCGTCGATGTTTCGGGGTCCTATCCCAATGTGGTTGTTGATAGGACGGAGGAGACTGGTGGGAGTCCCTCAGGTGGGAGTAGTTACACGTGGGTTGAGGCGATGAGGCCTGGATAGGCGGAAAGAGCGCCCTCTTTCTTGGTTCGATGCTGGTGGGACGTGGTGTTGCAGAAAGAAGTTGAAGGGTGGAAAAAGGAGGGAGGGCCCAGGCAGGAAGCAGAAGGGAAGAGGGCCAGGAAGAAGGGACGGGACGGGAGCGCAAGTGCATCTACTGCATGGCGCTAAGGTCTGAGGGGGGATGTCAAGCAGGAACGGTTAGGCATGCGTCTTGCTTCGCATCTTCATTCCCCTTGTGCTTGTGTCGCGACTTGTGATCGGCAGGCGACTCTTTCAAGTCATGGCCAGGAAACAGGTAGAGAGAGCTGGGGTGAGGGTGATGGAGTAGGGGTCCTTTCTCTTTTTCGCGTTGTGTCGTGTCGTGTTGGTGGTGGTGGTGAGAGTTGGTTGGGTGAGGCGGGTGGCAAAGTCCTTTGGGCAGCGAAGGTATCTCTGACTCTTGTTGGCCTTGTAAACTTGGAAGGCTGCAGACAAGGACAGGCACCCTCAGAAGGCAAAGGATGTGTGTGTGAGAGAGGGCGAGACTTGGGCGCAAAGGAAGGTGGAAGGATGCGCGGTGTAAGAGGGTGAAGTGTGTGCGTCGGGTTGTGTGAGAGAGAGTGGGTGGTGGGTGGTTGGGTGCGGGAGTGGGTGCGGATGCGCCAGTACAAGTGAATTGCGCGCGCAGCAAAGTGGGTGAAGTGCTGATAGTGGGCTGGCTCTTGGTGGGAAAGTTGGGATGGGATGGGATAGATGGGCAGGACAAGACAGGGCAGGACAAGACAGGGCAGGCGGGCAGTCAAAGGCCTTGGACACACTGGGGGATCGCAGTCAGAATGGAGCCTTCTGGGTGGCTCCAGGCGCTGAGGACGCAAGCTGAGTGGATGGTCCAGGTTTGGAACGGAGAGAAAAGAAACGACCCAAGTCCTGGAAGTCGCTGCTGCTGCTTTTCGCGATGGCGCGCGTGGCGTGTGTGTTGTTTACACGACTTCCAAAAGAGGAAAGGTGGTGGCTTTTCACGTGACAGACGCGTCGGGATCTGGTGGGGCTGGCTGGTGTCTGCTAAGGAAACACCGCCCTGAGGCTGCATCTGGTCGCAAAGTCGCTTCCTGTCGCACCTGCAGGTCCCGGATTGGGGAAAAAAACAAAACCTGGAGAGGCATGAAGACGTCTCAAATGAAGAATCCCGAGGCTTCATCATGTCTTGGACATCGCATTCGGGAGCCGACAGTCGACTTTCTTCTTGTTGTTCGTTTGTCGCCCACTATCAGACATCAATCAACAATGTGTCTGCAGCCCCCCCCCCCTCCCCCGATCCCCCGTCGTCCCTCGCTCGCCCTGACATCACTAACAACTAACATGCTCGAACCCAACGGTCTGGCATCCAAATAGACCAGGGGCAGTCCCCGGACACAACCTAGGGGATGCCTTTTCGGACGTCTACCAGCACCGCTCATTGGCTGCGTCTGCCCTCTGCCTGCAGGGTCCCGCCCACGCGTCTGAGGTCTCATGCAGCCATGCCGCACCTCATGAGCACACTTCACGGAGCGAAAATTGACACAAAAAATAACATGGTGAAATCCGAGAGCAGACGAGAAACATCAGTCGAGCCCCTATCTTTCTCTCCTTGGACCTCCTGTTCTGTGCGTCACGACTTGCAGCAGCGCCCGCCCACCCGCACACTACATGGAGTCAAGACTCATGGGTCAGCATCTTGTACGAAAAAGACCAGACGACAGGCGAGCGAGCCTTCCCACCAGGGTTTCTCCAGTCCCAACACACTGACGCTCGACCTGAGGGAAAAGGCGCCTGTGCGACTGTGCCCCTCCCTGCTAGGTTCCATTTCTCAGTCGTGGATTGTGGTCCTGCGGTGCTGGCCTTACTTCGTACATGCCTACCACCTCACCTCCCCGCCGGCCGGATCCCGTATGCCTTGATCACTCGCTCGCACTCTGCAGTAGCTGCTGCAGTGTCAACCTGTCCCTGGTCTCAAAGCCACGATTCGACTGCCACTTGTCCGCTTGACGCTGACGCTCCCCATCCAGACGCAGCGAAACGCTCCTCTGACTCTTACCCTCTCTTCAGCTTCGCCGTGTCCAAGACGCACCTCAGCATCATCACCTTGCGGAGAACAATGACTGCATTTGCGACTGTCGGGCAGCGGCAAAAGGTGGGTTCATCATCAAAGTAGCAAGACGGATGATCCATGGACGATGGAGCCAGGCCACTAAACAAACGCGACAAGCCACAGCCGAGACCAAAACAAAACAAAAAATGTTTTTGTTTTGTTCGCCAATGTCAACAATACTTATCATTTGCCAGCCTCACCACCAATCCTGCGAGTACCCATCTGCCCAGCGCCCTTCGGTACCTACGGCGGTAGCTGAGCATTCGGCTGAGGCTGCTACTACCACCGTCACCGTCATCGCCATCCACCGCCAAACAGCATCCAACCTTGCGTGCTTGCCTCACCACCTACAAGTGGCATACCTCTCAGATACCCGGACCCTGCTGTTACGCACATCGCTCACTTTTCCTGTGCGTTTTACTGTCCATCACTCAATGGGGGGAATGACAGGGTCCGCGATTGATTGCGCCCGATATTACGATTTCATGCTTGCGACCGCTATCATTTCGCTTCTGTCTTCATCGTGACCTGCGACCTGCGACCTGCCCATTGTGTTCAACGTTGAGAAGCTCCAGACGACAGGCAACATCTAGCTTTCCAGCTCGGCTTCCAGAAAGACGCCGGCGCTGAATGGTCCACCGACCGGTCCTCCCATCCCAGGAAACCAGAAGCCTCCTCCCCGCTGTCTTATTCTCCCTGAAATCTCATTTTCTGCCCACCAGTGCAAGAAAGTCCTAGAACATTGGGAATGGTCTGGGTGATCTAACACTTCGGGCGCGGCAGCGGCTTGCAAGGTTTCCTCTAAAATAAAATAAAAAAAGGAATTGGTGTTTCTCCTCCCCTCTCCATCCGCCCCGTCACCTCGTCACCAGTAAAACACCGACAAACTGGCCTCATCCACTGATCCTCGCCACGCTATCTTCACCTGTTGCTCCTCTTCAACGGGCTGTTGGCTGCGTCAAAAATGACCGGGCTGCGACAAGATCGCGCTCCCGTTTAGGTGGCCCACCAGGGCGGGGAGGGGGAGCCAGGAGCTTGGATCGCCGTTCGAGCCTCTCCTCCCTCCAGAGCTCGGACACTCTTTGACCTCTCTCTTTTTCCTCTGTCCCCTTGTCTATCCCTTCGTCAGTCGCCCACGTCCTGGTTGGTTACGTTCCATGTTGGAGGAAGAGAATCCAACAAGAGACAAGACGGCACGGGAACAACTCGTCGTATCGGGCGGCAAGACAAGGGGCGGACGGGAAGTAGCTGCAAGGCGACGCAATGCCCAGGCCAAGATCAAAAGGTACCATCAAGATATTGAATCCAAGCCACACCACCCAAAGAAAGAACCAGATGATGGAGATGACCTGAGGTGCACCGGTGGAGACCCCTTTTTTGTTACTGTCTCCTCCGGTCAAATCTCTCGTATACGGCAAAATGCAACATGTTCGGTTCCGCACGGGCAAAGCAAAAAGTTGAGAAATAGATCGCCTTCCTGTCAGATGCATCGTGCCGCTGTTGCAGCGGAGGAAGAGGACCGGGAACAGGACAAGAGACGGACGTCCAACCCATGGATAGAGTGGCCCCCCCTCACTCAGATCACCGTCCCCAGTGCTCCTCTCTGTGCCACAGTCTGCGGTCCATCGACCCCGAGACCTGGGCAGAAGACCCAGAAATTGCTCGATATTGACGTCCCCTCTGCTCCGAGGCCCAGCGGGCAGCCAACAGCCCCCCCAGGAAATCTTCCCGTCCTCCGAAAGCCACTAATATGGTAGGCAGGTATCTATCTAATCGGGAGAATGCCAAAAACCCGACCTCCAATTTCCCATCTGGCCCCCCCTTTCCATATTACACCGGATATCATATTAAAGCACCCTTTATTGTTGTTTGTTGATGGGTGTATATTCAAAGTCAACAAACAAATCAACAACTTCCCTCCCCTCCATCGCCTATCGATACCGGTGGATTCCAATCCGCCCTCCCCCTTGAATCCTCCCTGTTTGCCCCTCCCCCTTCCCCTCCAAAGCCAGCAGCTCATTGTCAATGTCATCCCCGTATTGTAGGATCTCTCTCCCGCCCCTCTCTCCCTCTCCCCCATCTGCGACAGGCACAGCACAGACTCCCGACCTCCGAAACAACCGCCGCGTACCAAAAAAACGACGCAGAGCAACGAATAGTACGGGGCGGACCGCCCGCCGCGCGGAAGGGAAAGAAAGAAGAGGAAAAAGGGAAGCAGGCAAACAAGCGATTCGAAGAAACAATGTCTCTACCTGCAAGAACCCGTCTCAGACAACCGTGTCCACGGGAAAAGAGAAGATATCCATCCGAAGAAGTAAAGAAACCCTCCCAAAAGTACATTGGTGGTAGACATCAGAGAAGAAGGCAAAAGAAACATGACCCCTAGAGGTAGCTACTAGCTACCATAGACCGTTGCCATCTGTTCAAGCCCCCGTTCCACGTCCAGCCTGGTTACCGTAGCCGTGCGTCCGAGCCGGGGCTGGCTGCGCAGCCGCCGTTGTCGCGAACCGAAGTGCTCCCGGGACCAAAGGTCATGAGATCCCCCTCCCCATCTTTGCTTCTTCTTCTGCGTCTATTTGCGGCCCCATGGCTGCTGCTGTGCTATGCGGTGACGGAGTTCGCAACACACCAGTCTCCCGCATGCCCATCATATATGCGCCCGCTTCTCCGTGCCGTGGCCTAATGTTGAAGACAGTGAATCACGCCCATCTTGGAATGTTTTAGACCCGAGATTCGTCTCATCCCGAGAGAGAGGCTCCGCAAAGGGCGCTCACGTCGATCCAAACTATATGCAAAATTGACCCGAATAGATTGAATAGAAAAAAACACTAATGGACTTTTCCCTCCAATAGATTTCAATCACATGTGATGTATTCACCTGCAGTCCGTCGAGGATCAATATTACTCTATGGTGAGCTTCTCGAGGAGAGTTCATCCAAACATCCGAAACCCAGCATCGTGACTTGCATATACATGTGGTATTCCCTAGCAGACTTCCAATAAATGAGGCTGGCGCGGTGTCAGTTGCGACGATGGTCGATCGATCAACACTAGGAGCAGTGACCTGGGCCATGTGAAGCCTCCACGTCAAGACAGGACGTCATTATATGGACTTGCTTCTTCCAGCCCGGTTGATACGGGCTGTGGGGACTAGAGGAAGAGAAGGAATCTAAGGTACACCAAAACCACTCCAGCGGAACCCTTTGTTCGGGTTCAATTTGACGTCGGCAGTCGCAAGCCAGCCGCGCCAACCATGCCAATAATCCAAACGCCACAAGACCCCAAGGTTGACCGCTTCTTTGTCGATCGAATCGATTCGTCTTCCTTCAGGAACCCAATATCTTAGATATCGAAGTTTCTCCCAATGCTATACGAGGAGATTCGGCCCTGAATGCCACGCCTCCAGGAAAAGAGAGATAATGTGCTGGGTATCAATTATACAGAAAAAAACAAGAGCCACTTCGCAGCCGGTAATGATGTCTTTCCGTGGTTCACCCCACCCTCATCGAGCGTCCACCGGCTTATGACAGATTCTTCCGAATCCATTCTGCCCAGGAGCAGAGGTCTTCCATCACCTCGAGCAGCTTGCCCAGATCCTCCGGGGTAAGTTGCTTGTTTTTCCCCTTGTCCGCTGCTGCTACATCTTCATCAACTGCGGGCACAATATTTTGTGATACGATGTGCACGCGCCCATTCTCCTGGATTTGGAGATCAACATTAGCAGTCGCGTTGCGGAAGGGAAAGACAACATGTAGACCAGCGGACGGATGCACGGTCAAGACAACGTCGATTGTCAACTCCTGCTCACTGCTTCCAAGTTTGTTGGACATGAACATCTCGTATTCGGCCGATGTAGTCGTCGTCGCCTCAACCGCATCGATGGACTGGTCCTTCTCGGGCAGTGGTTGTCCAGATATGTCTGAACCGAAGCTCCTCTCAAGCAGTGTTGATATCAAAGCATACTGGCGGAGGATTGGTAACATGGCTACAAGTTGTCGAGGGTGAGAAAACGAGAGCTCAGTGACGGCCTGTCCATATACTGGCTTGTAAATGAGAAGCGTGTTCTTGTGCCTTCGTGAGATTGTGTTGCCATCGCCCGGGACCTGTATCGCCCTTCGGCAAGAAATGACACGAAGTTCGCTCGCATCGTGGTTGGCTCCATCCGGTATAGGGAAGGATATGCTGTCAAACGTATGTATCGGGACCAACATAGGTTGGGACGCCGCACCTGTCAGGCTGTGCAAGTTGTTCCACACGGATTGTGGTACTATGACAGGCGGGGCCAGTGTTGCAACGAACTTGACTTTCGGAAGCCTTTGCGTACTACCATCCGGGCCCACCATATCCATACCTTTGTCCTTGTTGTCGTCGGTTTGCGGGAGGCTCGTCGCCTCTGGCTCCTGCCAGTCGATGCCCGATGCGCCAGCGAGAATGTCGTCTGGACCAGGTTCAGCAACAACCTTTTGGGATATCCAGTTCTCTGATACGCGGACGGGCGGGAACAGCTCTCCTTCATCCAGCGCTTTGCAGCCTACGAGAATGGACCAGACCTTCTCTTGCTTCTCGCAGTATCGCACAGTCTCCGTCTTGGGTATGACATGGCGTCTTTCCGTCCAATACTCGATACTGAGGCCGGCCATATCTCTGGCGTGCATCATCGGGCGACCGCTTTTCATGCACATGACTGTGGTTTGAAGAAACCGCGCTGGCTTCCCGCCCATCGCGGCATCTTCCTGCAGCTTCGACAGCTCCCAACTGAAGAGACGCTCCAAGCTTTCAAAGATGCCAGCCATAGCCTCCTGGCAGTCAAGTCCGGGGATAACACTGAGCTTGTCAAGGTTTGCGAGGCGCTCCAGATTCTCAGAGAATTTGTCCAGGGTCTTGGTCAGAGGACTTTGGTCCGGCCGGAGCTGGAGATCCTCCAGTAGAATCTTGGCGGCTTGGTCTTTGTGCCTCGTCACGATTAGTGCCGACTCCGGGAACGTCAAAGAGACGTTCTCCACAACATTGTTGTTCAAGACAATATCCACTGTCAGAGCCTGTCCTGCTATGACAAGCATCTTGGTCTTCCTGCCGTCAGGCGACCGGTGCTCGTCCCAGATGCTAGTAAGACCTGTACGGAGGGTTAGCCGCTCGAGGCCCGCTTCGCTGACTCGTCCTTTCGCTTTCTGCAAGCAAGATAGTTAGTGTTCGTCGCAGAACCAACTCGACAGGCTCGACTGACCCCAAGAATATCAATGACCGAATCCAGGCGCTTGATCTTGTCATCCTCGCCCATTGCTCCCAGACCACCGAATCCTCCGACACCAACATGGTCCAAGCCAATATCCAATCCGCCGCTTATCCCGAGGGCGCCCATAGCTGCTGCGGCAGACGGACTGTCGAAGTTGAGAGCGCCATTAGGGTGTCCCATAAGAGTAGTCGAGGTCGCAGGCGATTTCTTAAACTGCTGAGGCGAAGACCGAGGTCCCCTGGGGGAGAAGGCTGCATGGGTCTGGGATGCTGAAAAGGGTGTCGAGACCGGTGGTGTCGCTGCAGCAAGCTGCGAAGGTGTCCGGCCTTGTTGCGAAGCGGCATGCTTCATCTGAGTTGGAGTAGCCATCGTTGAAGCTGGTCGATTGAATTTGTGGGCGATCGCGATCGTAGCTGAATCCGACCGCGCCGTGCTATGTTGCCAATTTTCTCGTGGTCATGAAGAGGGGAGAAATGCTTGTTGCCAGTCGTAGCAGGAAGCAATTCTGCAACTGGCGGGGGAATGTAGACGGCAGCTTCGACTGGAGGTCTGGAGGAGTCGACACGCAGTTGACCGCGTCCCGCAGTAGCAAGGGTAGCAATGTAAGGTAGGCAGGCACAGTCTCACTTGCCTCGGAAAGCGCACATATCCGGGGTTTAACCGCGAGTACACCGACGTCTTCACTCGTTGACTGCGTAATTTGGGATTGATTTACAGTCGCGTTATTCCGACAAAAGCATTTTATTTCTAGTAATGATGGTTAAGCAACTATGATTTTTGTAGTGCGAGTTATACCCAGGCCATGAGTTTTACAGGCCTTTCTCAACATGTTTTCGTCTGCCAATTCGTAAGTATCATCAAGGCGTCCTCGAACAGCAGGCCTGAAAACCGGCACAATTCCACCCATGGAGTGCTTTAGGATTCGACCAACATTGCCAATCATGTCCGTCTGGCGCTCAAATCCAGCTATGCGTTTACGCCACAGCGGGTTTCATCATTTAACTAACGCGACCAGTCTCACTGCAAATGCACCGTTTTGAACAGGTATTTTCTGAAGCAACAATAGCTTTTTATTTCCGTTTCGTCAAGTCGTTACCTTAAAGAGACAGTTCCCAACGTCTCACACTTTTTGTGAAAGAATAAAATTCATCATAAAGTCATCATCCTTCCCTTGACACGCTCGGTGCCAGATCCCCCTGTATTCAAGACAGAAAAGGAAAGCGGAAAACAAGGTAATGTAGGTGATCAGTCCTCAAAGTAGTTTGGCTACTTCGCCCGAGCTCATAACAGGCGAAGGGAAGCAGGCCATGGGGTCCCAAGTCTCCATCTCTTACGTGTGTATGTTGCCCCGAGGATCAGTGAGAAAAACCAAAAAAAGAATAACGGCCGAGTCTTTAGAATTAAGTCCCTCCCCCATGCAAGCGTCAGTCATCAGCATGTACAGCCGTGAGGGCATTTAAATTCAGGGAATGAGAGTCGTCAATCGTCATCATGTAGCGTTGATGGCGGAAAGTCGTCTCGCGAATACAAAGACAGATAAGAAAATGGTGTGTGCAAGGAGCGACAAGAAGCGTCATTTGGATGCCTCTAGATCATCAATTCTGATGTTCATGACCGATCATGTCTCGTACCCTGGTTTAGCCACAACGCCTCAAATGAAGTGTCAAACGGCAGAGGTTGGAAAATATCGACTCGGCGAAGGTTTCTTTTTTTACCTCCGTCGCGGCTGCTGGGCCATCACGGGCGGTGCGTACGCCATGGCTGGGACCGTTGAGTCCATGAGGGTTTTGCGACGCTTGAGATCCATGCCGCCGCCACTTGATGGGCGCTGCAGGTCGTCATCTTCATCGCGCCCGCGCTTGATGCCGCCGCCACCGTTCATCTGGGACGCGTATCCGTTTGACATGGAGCCCATGTCGGCTTGGGGCTGGTAAACATCGCCGGTTCCGGCTCCAGCAGCGGTTCCACGGTCGTTACTCATTACATTATACAGGTTGCTTGAGGGTTGTTGGGGTACACGCGGAGGCGTGTTGTAACCAGCTTGCTGCGAGTAGTATGGTTGAGGAGCAGCAGCTGTGCGGGGAGTTGCGCGACCAGACGCAGGCGGGTGGTTCGGCGAGCCGGTCATCTCAGGCGAGAGGTGCTGATGCTCAGCAGGCAGGGTTCCGACAGCAGGAGCCGAGTAGTTGTAGGAAGCACGGCTGGCGTCATACGCGCCACTGTCGTGGGTGTATTCGGCATCGTGGTCGTGCTCAGCTTCCTCGTCCCCAGCAGGTTGACCACCGGACTGATCAGCGTGCATGATACCGTTGGCGGGCTTCTGGTCCTGAGTAGCGCCAGAAGTTGCGGGGCGTGCTGTCGGAGGACCCATGTCGTTCTTGGCATACGGGTCGGTCTGGCCGTAGACGGGGCGGTCTTGAGAAGCAGGGTTGGTAGACTGGTATGGTGACTGCTGAGCAGAGGGGTTATACATCGGTCGTGAATTGTCGTACTGTTGCGCGCCGGACTGATAGGATTGCATGTTCTGAATAGTCGTTCCCGGGGGTGTGGAGGCCGGGGTTGCGGGCATAGAACGGGCGTTGCTCAAGCCGGTGTCGATGGACATAGGGTTAGCGCCTTGAGCGCTGCCCATTCCTTGACCCTGAGCCCACTGGAATCCGCTGTCCGAAGCGGAATTCATGTTCCCGCCCATGACGCTGGAGGCGCTAGTCGGCGGCGTTGGGAAGGTGTGCGCGCGGTCAAGTGAGGGACGTCCCATTTGAGCGTGCGACGGCAGCGACTGCTGCGGCCCGGGCAAGCTCATATGGTGATGATGTTGCTGAATGGAGGGCAGCCCAGGCGCGCCCGTCTGAGGAGCGCCGCGCATTTGGTTCTGTTCTTGCTTGCGACGTTCAGCAGCAGCCATGACCTGATTGGTGCGGGTCTGGTTCGTGGGGTGGTACAGCAAAGCACCAATGTTGTGGACGAAGAGCGGGTACAGGAGCTCCGTGATCTTCTCCTTGTTGGCGAAGTCGAGTGCCCTCTCGAACGGAATCCTGCGTCGCGTTAGCTGAAACTCGGCAGTTGGCGCGTGTTTGCTGAGCACAACTTACCAGACACCCTTCAAATGCATGGGGCCAATCTTGACAACATGTCTCACTTTTTCACTCTTGAGAATGCCGTCTCTGCGGCCGCGGGTCATCCCAGCAACGTTGAGAAGCTTGGTGCCATTGATCATGTGATTGTCTGCAATGGTGTCAACGATTGCAGTCTTAATGTGGCATGGCAATTTAACTTACCCTCACGGCGCGCAACACAAATACCGCGGGCCTCAACCTGGAAGCACAAACTGCCCTCGTCTTCCCACAGCGTAGCTGTCACTCTGGGCTTCATTCCTGGGGGGGCAACTTGTCCGGTGGTGTCAAAGCCTTGGAAGCCTTGAGTTGCTACACCGGGCAATGGAAGGACGTTTTGGCCCATCTGGCTGTTGGGCTGCGCACTTTGGGGCGAGGTCAAACCATTGGCGTAGCCGTACTGGGAGTACTGGGGTTGCGGGGCGTACTGAGGCATATGAGTCGGTTGTAACGGCGGGGGCTGTGAGTGGTAAGACATGGCGCCAGAGGTGACGGTCTGGGGCGGCGGCGCCTGTCCAGCGGACATGTGTTGCGAGTAATACATGTCGGCAGCGGGTTGATTCATGGCGGGGTAGCTATCGTATGCACCAATCTGCTGGCTTGAAGAACCAGGAATGGTAGCGGTGATGGGGAGAGTAGGAGAGGGGGTCTTCGGGCCGTTGGAGGATGCGGCCGAGGTGAAGGACGATTGCGAGGCGTGAGAGCTTGAGGCGGACCCGATAGAGCTGACCCGGGGTGACGAGGTACCCGACGAGTATGCCTGATGCGGAGTTGGCAATGGCAAAGATGGCACTCTCTCGCTGCTCATGTACCTCTGGGCTGCGTAGTTGTTATAGTACGACACGTCGGTCGGTCCCCGGGTTTGCACTTGAGAAATCGACGGTAGATCCAGCTTCACGGTGTTGCCCCGAAGGTTCGTACCTGACGCCAGACAGTCAGTGGAGTCCGAGTCGCGAAGCGAGCCTCTGGACTACGACAACTGCAGAAACACACAAACGTGTGCAAAAGAGCGGCAATTGTCTTCGCAGACGAAAGTTGTTCAGTCAAATTGACCTGTCCAATCGGCGCAGTCGACAGCGCAGTTGGAAGCAGTTGGCGAGATTTGACGGCGCAAAAAAAAACCACCGTCGGGTTGTTCGAGCGGTGAGGGTGCTACCAGGCAAGATGGAACGATAACCGTGGTACGAGAACTTTTCTTGAGTGAAAACAGATCAGGACGGTCGTGAGCGTCGTAAGCAGTCGTGAAAAAAGAAATCAGAGCTTCAGTAACGTTAGCATCTGATGGTGGCAAGCCGTAAGAACGAGCTTTTGGAGTGGCTATTTCGTGTTGAGGAGGTCGAACAGAGAGTAATCTTCAGACGTCGATTGTCGAGGGGCAGAGTAAATACAAGAGATTGGGTTGACCTCTTGGTTCTTTACGTGCTTGGCGGGTTGCACGAAGGCGCCGAGGACGGTGACGGTAGGAAGCGAGAGAATGGCCCTTTTTTTCTTGTGAAATGAGTAGCTGAGTAACAGGCGGTGGAGGCCGTTTGTATGCGAGGTCTTATCGAAGCAAAGGTACCGAACGAGCAGCACACAAACACTTTGGCAGAGACCAGACAACAGATCGTGGGCTTCGAGGTCGTTGGTTTTTTTGTTTTTCTTCTCTCTTCGTCGAGCTCACCCAACTCTTCTAATGCAGGTACATCAGCTAGAGTTGGCGTGTAAGATGGGGGTGGAGGGTGCAGCAGCAGAGGAGATGCAGGAAAGGAATCGAAACCAAGGGTTTTTTGAGATGGCGCTTATGGGAACGGGCAGGAGGGCTGGTGAAGAGGCATTGGGAGCATAGAAGAAGTTTGGGTTCAGACTTACCGTCCTCGCCTCTTGGGCTGTCCTAAGGGAATATTGGAGGTGGTTGGTGGAGTCGTGAGAGGTAGAAGGAAAAGAAAGAAGCCGGGCGTGGGAAGGTTTTGTTTTCGGTGGTGAGAGAAAAGAAGAGGAGGCAGGTCGAAGTCCCTCCACCCCATCTACAGACTACGGTCCTCAAGATCATACGTCCACGCCCCCGACCGGTGCAGCTAAGGTCAAGGTAGGCAAGGTAAAGCCAGGGTGCTGCAGGACGTGGACCAGGTGTTGAGAGGGGACGGGAGGTACCAACTTGACTGGGGTACTGCGGTATCCGCAGAGCGGTGCGGGCTGCGGGCTGCGGTACTGCGGTACGGGGATGCCACGGCTTAGGTCATGTCCAAGGGCAGGTCCAGCTCCAGCTCCAACAGAGCATTTACCATATCTGTACCTTGCTGTATATTGTACCTCGGCTCCAACAGAGCAGAAGACCGTGGGTGCTCTGGGTGCGAGAGTCGGGTTGGGGACGGACGAGCGATCGAGCAGAGCAAAGAGGCATGGATTGGATGGTGGTGGTGGAGAAGGAGGAGAATGGAAGGCAATGGTGGCAGCCAGCAGAGCAGCAACAGCAACAGCTACAGCAACAACAGCTGTCGCACTGGCATTGGCACTGGCACTGGCACTGGCACTGTAGCCGCGGCAGAAGAGAGGAAGGGCGGGCGAGCGAGCGAGCGCCAGAGCCCGGTGCCCTCTGGCAAGGTCAGGTACCGAGTAGAAAGGACCTATCCGTGCCTCTCCGTACCTACTGAGGGGAGGACCGACAGACAGTCGCAGAGAGATGGCAATGGGCGGAGAAGGGTAGGGGACCGGCAAGTACTGAGGTACATGGCTCAAGGCAAAAAAGCGCAGAGAAGGAGAGGCGGCCGTATGTACAATACTTGCAGCGAGCGGTGCGATGCGGTGCGGTGCGGAGCGGCGGTGGTCGACAAGGTTGGTTTACGCTAGATTGGAAGAGGCACAGGCGAGAGGGCCTGCCCGGGGTGGGAGGAGCACAGAGAGTGGTGGGTTTGGTTTGGCTGCTCTTCCTCGTCGCTCGCTGCTGGGTGAGTGGGCTGTCCGTCGACCGGGGTGGGAGGGACCACCATTCATGGGCAGCAATTGGTAGGCATCCGCACCCACGTTGAGGGCAACGGTCAAGGGGAAAGTACTTGGTACTCAGTACAGAGCGCCGGGGGCTGTCCTGCCAGCCTGGATGGGATGGAAGGAGGAGGAGAAGAAGGAGCAGAGGAGGGATGGGCAGGCCAGAGAAAGAGAGAGAGAGAGAGAGAGAGAGAGAGAGAGACGAGGGGGGTGGGGGGTGTCGCTTGGAAACTTGACCACGGACAAGCGGTGCAGGGAACGCCATGGAGAGCCAGGCAAGGTACGTACCCACTGCCCGGGCGAGCTGCTCTCTGGTTTCTGGACGGACAAAGCTGCCTGCCCAGGTACCAGAGTACATCCGACACACTACCTACCTTCTCTGCACACAGAACCCTAGAGTGCTCTGCTCTGCTCTGTACGCTGGGCGCAAACTCGACCGAGCTACGGCGGTATGCGCTCGCTACGCTTCCTGGGAGGATTCGGGTTCGACTCTTGGGGACCGGGGCTACCGCGCCTGTGGTTCGTCCACCGGCCGATTCCCTCTGCGAGCTCTCTGTAGTTACCATTCGAATATCATCTTCAATAGACACCTGCCCAACCTCTCGAGCCCTCTCCCACATACGAAAGGTCACCATTGATGTTTTTTGTTGTTTTGCTCGGCCATCACGATGCTCGGCCCATGTGGCTTTTGGCTCCCGTCTATTTGGACGGAATACCATTCTCACATTGTGTGTTTGGACATCCCTCCAGACGCCGTCTTCCATGTGCGGACGAAATCCCGATAATACACTTTTTTGTTTTGCCTTTTGACTTGTCCTGTGTTCAATGAGAAGAGTCAGCGGAAGCCTCTGTGGAATACAAGTGGGGACTTTGACTCGCTCGCAATTGCTGTCTCTTCTTTTTTTTCTTTCCCCTCCCGCGTAGGTGGTGAGCGCCATCGTCCTGTCTCTCACCTGCTATGGACCAGGTATCTGTCCACGAAGCACCTTACGCCGTGCCTTGCCTTAGTTAGCGACACTTTCTGTTTCCCGTCGTCCTTGGACTTCTCCAAAACTCCTCAGTCGGGTGCTTTAGCTTATCCGCCGCAATTGCGTCGGTAAGCGATCTTGCCGTCGGTCTTCGCCTCCTTCTGCCTCTCTTTCTCTCTCTGTCTAGGGTGATTTCGTCTCTTCTTCGGTCTTGACCACTGTGTCGGGCTGGAGCGTGGTGTCAAGTGAATTCTCAGCTAGCTACCTGAGCCCTCGAAGGGTGGTACCAGCAAGCTAACCGTCGCCGTTCGGTGGATCAACTTGAAGGGCCCTGGAACTCTCGCTGGCTCTGGCTGGCTCCCAAAGGAGGGGGCGTGCAACCAGTCCAGATGGCGTGAAGCGCGAGCGCTGCTGACTGGACATGGGATCCGTTGTCGCCCTCGTTGCTCTAGGGGTGTGCAAAGAGCAAGGTAGCACCAGCCGGAGAGGGGTCTGTCTGTTGGCTTCAACCAGGGGGCCCATGGCCTGAGGTCAAGCCCACCACCCCAGTCAGTCGCGGTCGGCCTGTCGGTCTTTGAGAAGACACTTCTGACCTGCTATCCCTTTCGCTATCTCTACCTGCTGGTCTGGCAAGGCAAGGCTAGATAGCTCGGAGAGGACGGACAACATGACGGAGCTTTTGGCGTGGGACGAAGGCATAGCCAAACAAGAAAAGACACAGCGTCAATTACGCGCAGAGCGCGCAGAGCGGAAAGAAGAGCTCTAAAGTGAGGCTCGCAGCACAAAAGACACAAACGGGATGGCATCTCCAGCTCAATGACCCCGGAATTCCAAGTGTCTGTACAAGTGAGGTACCGATACATGCCTGAGTAACTCATCACCCGACCGCAACTGCGACTGAACGGGGACGTGGACGCGGATGTGTGGACTGGACTGGAGTCCTGGGCCAAACCGTGGAGCAACGCACCCAATGTCGACCGACACTTCGTTTCTTATGCTACAGGTCAAAGATACCAGACCCCCTCTCAATTTCGACGGATAGAGAGCGGGGGCTGCTGGATGAACAACGAGTGAAGATGGGCGAGCCGCCAACATGAAATGCCATCGTTCTGATGCTTCGTCCCGGGTCGCTTGCGCATTCTTGTACGCACGGAGTAGTTTTTTGGGAGTATGCCAGCTGTTGTTTGAAAAGTTTGAACGGTGACTTGACATTTCAAGCAGCCAATCCGATGTCTTCGGTCCTGCTTGGCTTGAGTCTTGTCTCGACTTGAAGTTCACTCGCTGTCTTATTGCGCGACACTTGAGAGCTGGCTGTCGTCGAGCTGGACGGCACAGCCTCTCCACCCCACGCCCCAAACCATGCAATGGCCACATTCAAGGAACATTCGAATTGTTCTGTCCACCGCACAGTCGAGGCCAAGTGCCTTCAACGACCCCACTATACGAGTTGTCCATGTTGCAAGAAGACTTGAGAGGCTCTCGTCACCTAAACAACCACGACGACGGCTTTGATAACTCATCGTTCGGACAGACCCAAAACACTCGTAGTCATTGTCGAGGGGCGCTGAAAAGTCACAGCGGCCAAACGGCAGACTGCTCAGCGCAGCGGTAGCAGCGGTTGACGGCGAGGCGAGGTAGGACATGAAAAGGTACATGGCCTCTGCCCTTGGCCCTATTAACACTGTCCCTCCCGGCCGTGCTCCTGATCCGTTATTTGATCCGCCTTGGGCCTCGGACTTGACAATGCGAGTATCCCATTCCCCGGGTATGTTGTTATTGTCATCTTTGTTGTTCGGTTTCAAGCCCGCCGAGACGCAAGTGTTATATGCCAGTGGCACAGGATGTCTCCGGATCTGCTATCCCAAATGTTGAGCGTTCCGTCGCAAGTTTGGGGTTCTGACCCCTCTGTGTCATCCGGTCGGCGGAAGTATGCTTCACGCGCTCATGTCGGAAAAAGGCCCGACACCACGTCCGAAGGACCTCTCTCTGAGTCTGCAAGGCCATCAGAAGAGTCTGGCAGCATGGCAAGCGCTCGAGTGCAGAACCCGATAAAACAAATACGCAGTACGGTTGATCGGGCACCCCAGAGGCGAAGGGAGGGTGAAGAGAAAAAGAGAAAAGTAAACCAAGGAATTTGGCGGACGTCAGTGCTGGTTGGTTGTCTTCTCGACGCTTCTTTTCTGCCTCCAAGCACAACGCCATCTTGGTAGTACGGGGAGCCAAAAGGCTCGCTCGTCAACGATTGCCGAGCCTAGAAAACGACTCTGGGGCGCCTTGGATCATGGGCGGCAAAGCGGCCAAAGCCTTGACAGTGAGATGTACCTTGGTCCTCGGCTACCTTGCCTTAGCCATCGCAGCTCCTTGATGGATCTATGATCTTAGTGCGCTACTGGGGTTCCCGACATTGACGCTGAAGCACAGACGTGCTGCACTGTGCGGCAGAGGGCCATGCGCATGTCAAAAGGCAGATCTTGTAACGCTACCTTGGCTGACCCTGTCTTGCTTCGAGTTTGTCTGTCCATCCGCAGGTAGGCTGCTCGGCCTTTGGGTCGATAAGCAGTGCGGGTCTCCGAGAGATGGTGCTCATTGAACCAAGTGTGCACGTTTTGTGTTGTTGAAGTTGCCAGCAGTGTTGCAGAAAAGACAGCGAAAAACAGCGGCTTTCTCATCTATGATTAGCGCCGCCCTTGTTGCCGTTGGCCTGTCTCAATACCAGTGAAATTGAGTTGCTTGCAGACTTAGTTAGACTATCTGTGAGGAGGAATCCGTACCCGATGCCTGCGTGCTGCGTGCTGCGTACATATGTGATATGCATGATGAGCGATCAGGACCCATCTTTCGGGCGATGACACGGCAAGGTACGGAGTAGGAAGGCGGCCGTTTGGACGAGCGAAACCACGTTGAGTTGGAGGAGCGAGGCGCCGGTCGCGTGTAAGAGCTGGGTGAAATGACTCGCCGGTATGAGACAATGAAACGACAAGGAAGACAAAAAGAAACGAGGGTGATTAGACAGGTTGGTCTGGGTAGCCGCTCTTGGTCTGGTAGCCGCGCCGACCGAGATGGATGATGAAGGGGTTCCTGGCAGAGGCGGACAGGGAAGGAAGTGCTTGGAACAGATGCATGGATAACCTCTCGTCGAGGCGTGTGTTCACTGCGCCTAGCAAGGTAAGCAGGTAGATACAGTCTGGGGAGCATGAATCAGTGGAGAGAACAGGGACAGCACTTACCTGAAGCACGATAATGGCATGGAAGGTAAAGGCGAGCGGCCGAGCGGGCAGGCATGACGAGGCCCGGCAAGGCGGCGGGCGGTGCTGGTGGTGATGGTTCATTTTTTATTTTTATTTTTTTTGGAAAACGTAGCAACAGCAAGTCCAGATCCGCCGAGATCACGAAGGGAAACTGGAGCGAAATTGTAGGGATTGGATACGGCAGGTACGTAATGGCCGCAAGGCAAGAAGAGTAGGAGTGACTTGACATGGTTTCTTTCCTCGACTTTGCTTCGGCTGGCCGTTGGTCATCGCTGAGAAAGAGCTCCTTGCCTCCCTGCTCCTTGCTCCTTGCTCCTTGCTCCTTGCCTCCTTCCTTCCGACCCCGGCGCAACTGCCAGCCACCGCCTATCCGCCTGCCGTGGTTGAATAAGGTGGATGAGGTGGATGAGGTGGTGATGCATGGGTTCTTTCCATCCCGACCTGCGGTCTCCACTGTGACTGCCCTTTCACAGTTCCACTTTCTCTTTCAGCGCTCTCCACACTCATGGGAAGGAAGCAGGGCAAGACAGCTGTGACGCTGTCGCGTTGTGGTTGTGAGCAAGCAAGCCGGCAAGGGCAGCCACGGAGAAGAAGCACAGCCGCGCAGAGCAAGCAGCCTGGACACTGAAGACGAATCCATCACCCATCCAAAACCTCCAACTGCGACCTAGGTAGGGGACAGCCCAGGCCAGGCCACTCCAGACAACCAGAGTTCCCAGGGTCCAGCAACTCTCTTTGATAATGATCAACCACAAAGCGTTGGCATCCGACGAAAATTCAATTCAACCCTTTCCGGTCGTCCCGCGCAACTCCTCAGCCAATCGATTTCCGTTGCACAAAATGCCTTGTTAATTAATCACATACGGGGGACTCTGGACTCCCTTTCAAATTACAGCCTAACACCCGCGGGCCTGACCGATACCACCGTCTCCGCCGCCGCAAAAAGTTGTCATTCGGGACCATCCACTGGCTGTTTTCTGTCCCGCCGTCCGTTCTTGCAAGAGACCCGACACAGGTCGCTTAGCATCTAACCTGCGTCCTCGACCCGAACTTATTTCTGGACTCGATAGTCCACCGAGGCCATGGACCAAGACATGCCCTTCCACTAGGTCTCGTGAACCCGAGCCCGCGACGGCTTCTTGCAACCCCAAGGCGTGCGGCCCAGGACCTAGGACCTAAGACCTTGGTCTATGCCTACCGCAGGTCTGCCTATCCGTGGCCCACGAGAAGCCCGGTGCCTGTCGGTACCGATACAGCCCATTTGCTACCCCGGGGCCGGGGTGCTCCCACCCAGCCTCCCACCACCCAGCACCTCAGCAAACATTGACACCACGGGCCACGAGCAAAGGTCTCTCTGGACCAGAGACCAGACCATGCCATTCGTCTAACTCGTTTACCTGCCACCTCTCCATCCTGCCTGGGCCTACTCGCTCCGCCGGCCCCATTTCGACCCTCACGGATCCTCCTCAAGTCCGAGCTTTTCAGCCCATCCTCCGTGCCTTCTCCATCTCCAGCGCCCATGGGTCGCTTCACACCGGCGAGACATTCTCTTCACACTCAAAAGACACGCACCACATCTCCACTGGACGAACGGCCGCCGCCGACGACAACCAACGGCTGCCAAGGCCTGGAAAAAGAAACACCATCGGCCCTGAGACATGAGTCCTGGCCTCTCACACCCCCCTTGCCTGCCTCGCCCTCCATCCGAGGTTGGGGGAAATCTTAGTGTCTGGACTCAACTGACTGCTTTGGCTATTGCCGACCTTGGTACTAAGAGCGGACACTCGTCATCCGTATCTCGTCGGAAATCTCGCTATGGCTGGACAGCCCTCCATCGCCAGTCTCGACGGTCAGTTTTTTCGATGTACTGCGTACTGCGCTTTCTTTTTCCAGACTCAACGGGGCGCCGCCCATCAACTCCATTCTGGCCAAATTTCGTCGGCATCCATGGTTCGCAATTCCGGTCTACGGAGTACGAACCACACGCCATCTCTCTCGCGGTCTCGACCTGGCAGATCGTCTCGTGTGGTTTTCCCTGGCCACATATCTATCCGCATCACTCGACCACATACAACACATACGTCCCCGCCATTTGACTGGAACCTTGCGTCAGAGAGCGACCGAGGTACAATATACAGCAAGGTACAGATATAGTAAAGGACTAAGCAACCCTAATAGATATAACCTAACAGGTGAATATAAGAGTACTATACTTAGTACTAAAAGATATAGAGGTCTCTAAAGAGATAAAGATAAAGTTAATAAAGTATAAATAACTTTTCTTTATAATAAGCTATAGCTACTAAAGTTATAGAAACCTTACTTTATATAAAGAAAGTAATAGTAAAGTAAGTAGTTAGTACTCTCTATTTATTAAATAATATAATAGTAAACTAATAAGTTAATAACTATAGTAAAAGCTTTAATTTAAAAGAAATTATAAATACTAACTTTTAAGTAGTTATTTAAAGTATATAAAAACTATAGTTTAATAAAATATAAAAGTTTTTTATAAGTACTATTAAGCTTAGTACTAAGGATACTATTACTTTATTTATTTTTAGTATTAGTTTCTAGAAATAAGCTAGTTTATAGCTAATAAGCTAAGAAATATAAGTTTTCTATTATATTTATAGAATATATTAATAGTAGTAGTTCTCTAAAAAAGAATATAATTTTATTATAAAACTCTAAAACTATTAATATACTACTTATAGGGTTACTCTATTAAAAGCTTTAGTAATAGCTTAGATTATATAAGAAAAGTAAGATATAGAGTTAAGGGATAAAGTAGTATACTAAGACTAATATAAGAAAAGTTTAAACAAATTACAGGCTACTCACACCCTAGGGTAGGGGGGAGGGTTAGAGAGCGACCTTATGCTTGCCTACCTACACTAGAATACACGCACTCCTTCATCGCACCCCACTCGCAGCCATCTCTTACCCCGCCAATTTTCGGTGTTGTTAGTAATAATCAAAAGGATGAATCTTTTGCGCCTTGGATAATTCGCTGTCGTCCACAGCCCTGACCCTTGGATGGTCCAGGACTCTAGGGTCTGAAGAATCCACTCTAACGTGCGAGCGTATCGCGGCGGGTTGCAAACACCCCGACAATCCACAATCTCTATCTCCAATCTCGAATTCACGGACACGGACCTTGTCCGACTGCAGCATCATGAATCGGGTCGGAGTGTAATCCGGCTGGGACTTCTCGGCCTCCATGGTGCCTCTTTCTCATCGCGAACATGTTCGCGGAGTGAAGAGGCTCTGCGAAGCGTTCTGCGCCACACTGCACAGTTCTGTCAAGCAGGCTTATGCCGCATGCTTAACGCGTTTCCAAATCTGCAGCATGGGGATCGAGACGTGCATGTCTGCCGTTTATGCCCCAAATGCCCCAAACTCTTCAATTGAGTTTACTTCAACACGGACCGGTTCCCGGCTTCCCAGACCTCTGGTGCAGTTCGTCGGACCTGGACCTGCATTGTCAGTCGCCCTCAGCCCAATCAAGATGACGGTCAAAGCAAGCGGGTTCAGTCGGGTTTGGCAGCTTGCGCTTGTAGATACAGTCGAAAGGTGCCTGTCCGCATCTCCCGACGGTCGAGGTGGGTGGCCACCATCTGTCCGTGAGATCGACATTTACTTTCCAGTACATATCCTGGGCCGATCACTGTTGTGGGATCATAATGCCTCCTCGTTTCTTGCTCCTCAAATTCGCGACATCCATGCACAAGGCAGGTGTCTGCGCGCCAACTGAGGCTGTGGCGACGGACTGATGACGAGCTATGAGCACTCCTCAAGTACGATGTGACCAGGTTCGGCAGAAGAGCTACAACTGGGGTAGTCCGCACGCAGACTCCTGGATGATGTTCAGGACCTCCAGTTCTTGATGCTTATATTGCTTGATCGTCGCAGTTCCCAGACGACCACCACATGAAAGGCTGCAGTCAGTATTTTTCATCGTTCGGCACCAAGGCACGACCATGAAGGAGTTTCCTGACGAGAACCTCCGAATTTCCAGCATTCTGCAATGCAGGGTTTCTGCAGATAGGGACGGCATGGTTCATTCATTGCCAGCGTTGTTGTGCTCCTGAGCGTCAAGGAAGACCTAGAAGCAAGCCTGACAACTCCGGCCATCGTTCCAGGCACAGCAGTGACTAGGACCTGTGAAACACGACGCCACCAACGATCACAGTGGCTATGGCTGCTGATGGAGATGAGAGGAGATGGAAAGGTACAGCATGACGTCGACTCCTCAAGGCGTACAAAGTTTCATTTCTAGCTTTACGCAGTGAAAGGAAAGCGTCTAACCCGCCCCGTCATCATACCTCCTCAAGATCAAAGGGTAGGAGTCGGAGGGAAGGCAATGGACGCCTAGGTCGAGATGGCGACCAGTCCTTGCTATCCGACCTCTTCAAGGCCCGCAAGCCGAGCAATGCATGCAGCTGCATCCATGTGGGCATGCTGGATGCTTATCCCGCATCAGGGGTTATCAGGCTATGTCTAGCCCTACACAGCACTCAGAAGCTCATGGGCGCATTTCTGTACGCCGTTGATGCGCCATTGAGACTCGCAAACACCATTTCCACAGTCTCAGTCTCAGTCGTCCATCACCTCTGACCTAAAAGTCCAAACGGTTCAAGGCACAGCCGAGGCGTGTGTCTACGTTCTAGAGACATGATGACAACCGACGCACGCAGGCGCAGAGCGCTGACATAGGCCGGAGCGGGGCTGGTCGAATTAGACGCAGCAGTGGAGGGAAATGTTCTTGGTGACATGGTGCGACATGGAAGCTCGTGTGGGGGCATGCACAGTCCAATGCAAGATTCCGTCCTGTACGCCGCGCAGCAAGTACGTATCGACCATCCGTCTGCATATCCTCGCCAGTCGGCCGCTGGGTGGCAACACTACGATCCTCCCTCAGTCTTGAGGACACCGCTTTGCAGGCATGTCTCCAAATGACTGCGATAGACGGGTCGACGAAATCCGGCAGCGGACGATGGAGGTTCCTGTCACCATTCGCCCGATCAGCAGACTTGGCCAGCTTGCTCGACTTCTTGATTCTTGTGAGCACTTGGGAGAGCACCAAGTTCAAAACCAAGACTCAATCCTCGCGCCGCCAAGTATTCGCGTGCTTTTTCTTTTCCCTCGGCCAGAAACAACTCTTTTCGCACGCAGATTCAACTCGCGGTACGTATCTTTGAGGGTCCGCAGAGAGAACGCAACCAATACCTGCTTAGTTTCGTTTCTCCAGCCACCCCGGTTTTGGTTCTCGTCCACGCGGACAAACTAAACAGGGGTCCATACTAGACAAGACTGCAGAGAAGAAGGCTCTAGAGTAACCGAAGCACCAGGACTTCGCGACGAGCATATTAATTCAGAGCAGCGGCTACAGTCAACAAACTACCACTCAGCTGGAAAAGATGCAACTTGACGTAACTCGGGTATACGAGTCCTGTGCTATCATATAGGTCTGACAGCCCAGCATCCCCCAGCCCAACAGATCGTACAGCACCAAAATAGAAGTCGAAAAATAGGTCACCAGCCTTAGACCGTCGTCATTGTCGGCTCAATAACCAGCCACTAACAGTCTCAGGGCGCTAACCTCTCCGAACTCGGGAACTCTGACAGCATGCTCAGTCTACTACTTCTCAAGTCTTGTTTCGTGGGCTGATCTGGCCCAGAATGGATAGTGTTTATCGTCGAAATTTACCAATAATGGGCTGGCGAACGATATTGAAAAACAAACGCAAGGGTGGGAAAAGGGATTCCCAGTAACGAAGCTTAATACACAAGCCGCGGCTCACGTTTCGTCGACTGGTGTTCAACCATTCTGGCAATATGCCAGTCATTTGAGCCTTTTTCAAATCCTGCGGATGTCACTCTTTTTTTCCCCCTCCTTTCCTTCTCGCCTTCGTGCGTGTCTCAGTCGGACAGCATATCTAGGGAGGCATCAGGCGGAGGCGGAGGCGGAGGCGACGGCGGGGGCTATGCTCTCCCCGGGACACCGGTGTCTCCTGTCGCCCGCGCAGCTAGTTGAGATCATCTGCCGGGCTTCAACGTTGTCATTGTTCCATCCCGCTGTTGTCATTGGACCATCCTCTTTCCGAGTCATCAAGTTCTTTCCCAAGGATTAGACGGCGTCTCTCTTGCCGCGCAGAGGCGTCTAGAGCGACAACACGCCATTCTTGATGTAACCCATCCCTCCAATCGCAGCTTATTCTTCACGCAATCGTCACTTATCATGACTTTGTCGATTTCGGTCCTGATTCTTTCCGCGCGACCGCCGTACCTCTTCAGCGCCATCGCAAGAAAGAGCTACAGTCGGGCAATGCAGGGCGCCCTCCCTGAAGCGAAATTATAGTTTGACAGAAATCAATGGCTGGTTGTCTCCAAATACAAAACTCCCGAGCCAGGAAGTAGAAGAGGTTCTGGTGGGAAAACTAATCGAAGGGACGAGGCACCGCTCAGAGTGGGCCGAAGTTCACAAGGTTGAGCGCATCAGCGCATTCTGCTCGATCGGATGCTGAGGGCCGAAACAAACTGCGACAGGGTGCGGGCGGGAACCAGCTCAACGTCGAGATGACACACGCAAATGTCGGCCATCATCTCTTTTTCCCCCTCTTCTTTTTTACATATCGCTTGAGCGAGGCCTGGAACTTGTACAGCAGCATTCTGAGCTTCCGGAGGCTGGCCCATCGGTCTTTCGCGAGATCACATACTCGTTCCATGCGATATAGGTCAGATTTCGACAACGGTACGAAGATCCAAAAATGTACATGACGGTGTTTCAACAGCAAACCATACCTTCCACACGCCTAAAAACTCGCATCTTGGCATCGAAGTTCCTGCCGGATGTTTGTGTAGAGCATCTGCACATCTGGCAGTAACGGCATCATCCTCGCAGGTAGCTCAACAAGCCTGGTTCCCGCGCAAGACTATCGTACTTCGCATCCCAAGGATGCCGCAGCTCACAGTGACCAGGACCGGGGTGTTCCGAGCAGCATTTCATGTGAGGTATCCGTATGGAGGGACGGTATCCGCGAAGTGGTCTGGTCTGTATGTATGGCATGGCATGGCATGGCATCCAACAGCAATCAGCATCGCATCTTGCGCCCCTCCCCCCGGTTCCCACGTCGTCCAGACCCTGCAGACATCTTAAATCTTGGGCTGCCAAAGAGGGTAGATACGACAGGGACTAGAGTGTGATGTTGATGTTGGCTTGAGCACTTGCATGACCCAGCTGCAAGGCGGCTAAGCTAAAACCTGGCCAATGAACTGCTCCGACTGGCGGCACGATGGAGGGGTGCGTTTCAGTTCCCCCCAGAGGACCCCAGCCGTCAGCTTTCGTCGCTGTCAGCTTGTACCCAGATACATGCGGCGAGACGTGGCCGTACCTTGAACTTGCCTCCCACGGCTCAAGACCAGGCTACCTTAGCCGTTAGTTGGCCTGAGGCAACTTCAGACTGCCCTTGTTGTCGTCTTTCACTCCACTCGACGTCCATATCCACCGACGCCCACGACAGGTGGACATCTCTGAACAACGTTCACGGATATTATTACTTTTACCAACTTGTTGAGCAGAAGCGGCCCGGTCACCGATCAGAGACCAAGACTTCGCCACAAAAGGAAAAAAAAGCGATAGAAAGGCCACGGAGTCGTAGGAACAAATGCGACGACATGGCCGGCGGCAGCTTTGATTTTAACCGCAAACTATGGCCTACTTCACATGACTTGCCTTCTCGCGCCTGCAACGATTTGCGAGCCACTTGCCAGTTTGGAAGCTGGCACATCGGTGTCAGTTTCGGTGGAAGAACCCATGCCTTCCTAGCTACATTAGCCTACCCGTCAACCCTTTTTTTAATTGCCTCTCTCTGCAAGGCACTGGGTACGTATCTGCCAGTAGTGTTGCTGAGCTACTGCGGTACCAGGCCAAAATAAAAACACACTGTCAGGTCTCTGCGGGCCAGGCAAACCAGGGCCGGTACATCGCTCACACAGCCATTCAGCAGTTAATCCAGAGCTTCCTGTGGGCCATCAGCCCCCGCGATACCAGCTCCACAGGTTTTACTTACCCATAACACCATAGTAGTTCTTGAGTTCTTGAGCCGTCTCTCTCACCATGCTCGACTCATACTTCAATTCATTATTTCTCCCGGGGTCTTTCAGCGCCGGCAAGGTGCAAGGCATCCCGAAAGGGGAGGGGCTTTCCTCTCCAAGAGATGTCGTTGGCTGGCCTGGCTGAGCGCGCCTAAGGGGGTCTACGCTGGCGGTGTCCAACTTGACTCACGGAACGTTTGTCCTCTGAGAAGCCTCTTGGTTCGCTGAGTCGGGGTTTCATGCTTGACAACTGAACCACAGTACGAATATCCGAAGGGCTACATCAAGACCCCGTCTTCACTCACCACTGCCAGGGCAAAGATGCCGCGAGATCATGTCTGCCAGCCTCCGTGCACAATACCTAGGGCCTTATCTTCCCCTACATACGGACGTACCGGAAATCACGATAATTGCCGTCCTTTTCTGGCTTGTACAGGATAATAAGACGGGTGAGGATTGGCCTTGTAGTGGATACCTCCAGGATGCGCCAGCTGTTCCCCGGCCGGGGCTTGCAGTAAATCTGGCGCTTTGGCTTATCAGTCCAGCGCCATCTTCGTTCTGAGCTGGGATGGTAGAGATCCCAGTAGTTCGAACCGCATCACAATCAGGCGAATCACAGCTATCCACGTTGTCGGCTGCCACACCACCACATAATTACGACACACCCAGTGCTACGCCTGCCAATACAAGCCGCCGCAGCTCTTCTCCTTGGGCCGGACGCATTTCTCGAATCGGTGATGGGCGCAATGCCAGTTGGGTTGGAGTTTTGGTCGCGGACATGTCGAATCTGATAAAGCCGTCTATTTGTTCCTTCGGCGACATTGCTACGGGGAAGGTTAGCCATGCGTCTGGAGGTTTCGCTCCATGCGTGCATACTCTGGGTCTTGAACAAGTATCTTGATTGATATTTCGATTGCATGGGCTTGGCGCTGCCATTTGCGCTGTCGACGTAAAGAAGAGACAGCAGAAGCGGTCAAACGTCTGCATCGGCCTATTGAGTCGTTATAGGCAAGTTGTGTCTTCCAAGACTACCTTTCCCGGTGGATGGTTCACCATGCAAGCAGGAAGTTCCTTGAAGAGATTCAACTATCATGCAAATCATAGGATCTGGAAGTAGCTTCTGAGAGACCCCATTCGCCAATTGGCATGCATGAGCGGACCGTTTTCCGCCTTACATGAAAGCACGAGGAGTTCCTCCCGTACCGCAGCGTCATGGAGCCATGTCAGACGGGCGCGGTGCCGCGTGAGACTTGCACCGGTCCAATGGGCGTCTTTTTCAGTTCCACGTCGACGATGATGATGGCCGAATGGGATCATGACCCGGATTGACAATGGACTGAAGACTGCGCAACATGGCATGGATTCCAGCTCAAGATACGTTTCACTTGCACTCAACAAAAGCAGTTCATATTGACTGGGATTTTCACGGTTTAAGGTAGCACGTGCCGTTCGACGGGCTCTGGGCACGAGACAAAAGAGGCCGTCTATTCTCGAAGAATGGAAAGCCGCCTGGGGACATGCAGGATGGGAATGTTACGAGTTGTGATCAACCCCGGATTTCTACCCGCAGCTTGCTTGTGCCACACGTGTATCGTAGTGAGCACCAGAGGTGCGTCGCTCTTCTTCAAGAGACACGGGTAAGCAGAACGCACTTTGCTGAACCCCCCTCCACCTCGCGTCGCGGACTGCACAACCCCGACAACAGCACGAGGGCACCAAGACAATGACGAGAGCGCACACTTGCACTTGCAGCAGCTCTTTCGGTAGAGGCATCGAGGTTGAAGCCCAAGTTGATGTCCCCGTCTCTGACACTGTGGCGTTGAGGCGCGCCTTCGGGCGAGGTTGGTGGAGGTCATAATGGCTTCACCGATTGGGGTTAGCATCGTCTTCACCGCTACTCTTGTGGCCTCTTTACAGCGACCCTCTTGGGGTTTCGTTGGAGAGTGATACAGAGAGGGGAGATGGTGAGGGGGAGAAGGAGAGGGAAAAAAAAAACAAAAGACCAATGATGATAATGATGGCATGCTCCATCCTGGACCAGGCCTGGACCCCGGCCCACCAGGCCATCGTCGCTTGCTTCTCCGCCCGCTGCGAGCCAATAGCCCTATGCCCAAACGAGCCGGCTTGCTGACCCCCCTCTGGAGCCACGACGCTGCGCTGGCAGGGCTACCTTGCAGCGTTTTCCCGCCGCCGCTGCTGAACGTTGAGTTTTTGTGTGCAGCTTTCACGTGGAGGCGAATGGCACGATGCGATGAGCGGAGGGGCGTGTGCGGGCCTCATCGCCGCGCCCCTCCTGGTCGCTTTCCTCCACCTACCCCCCCGTTTCGCATCTTTCTCCAGTTCTCCTCCATAGGTCTCTCATTCAGTATCTCTTCTAGTTGCTGCTGCTGTTGTTTTCTTTCTCAAGACGATGTACGGATACATGCTCTTCTCGACCTTCCCGACCGCGTCCTCCTACATCGCTCAGCCGTTCGGTCAGTCCTCTCTCGCTCTGTCTCTATCCCCTCCCCAAAAGTAATCCTGGGAAATCGCGCAACCGCACACCCATGACGAGATCAGGATCTCGACTCTGGTCGGCGAAGGGGGGTCGGGTTACCTCTACCTTTAGACCGGCGTGGGGCGCGCACCATGTCGCTCGCTTTCAGTGGTGTTGTGTGTGCTGTTCCAGCCACGGCATTTACCCTAGGCTCGAGTCTCGTCTTGTCTCTCTCACTGTCTTTGGCGGGTGGTTTTGGTGTGCTTTTTTTTTTTTTTTTTTTCAGCCTGTCCTGTCTATTTCTCCTCCTAGCTCTGATGTGGTAACGCGCCCACCGGGCCACCGGCCGTCGGTCGGTCGCTACGAGCCGCCGTTCCTGCTCGGCTGAGACATTCCCAACGACGAGGTCTTTGAAAGACGCAAGCCGACGAGCTTCCCGCCCGGAGAACAATCCCCTATTGTCCATTGTATTTCTCCTTGTCTTGGAAGAGATAATGGAGACCCGCTCTTTCCGCTCAACGTCGCCCGCTGAACTGAGCGACTCTCGTACCAGTACGTGTTCGATGCTTGGTGTTTTTCTTCTTCGTCTCCATCTCTTCAAGCCTCCCTCTGTTGCGGTCAAGTCGGTCAGCAGCACATCTTTTTGATACGAGCTTTTGGCGACGGCTAATTCTTCGAGATCCATTGGATACGGCAACTCCAGAGGCGGTGGGGGGCGCTGACGCCCCCTCCAATGACGGACGTCTAGCTAGCACGCTGTACTGCGTACATACACACACCATTATTGCATCGTACCTTGCCTTGAGCTACGTGGAGCATCCAGCTACCTATCCCGCCTTACCTGGGTCTGGTTCATGCTGTTCTGGGCTGGGTGGATGGGGCTACTACCGCTGCTGCTGGCCCCTCCCACCCCCAAGAGCGGTGCCCCCCGTCTTCCCTTCCGTCGTGTGCATGAGCAGCAACATACGTCGGGATAGCTGCGTCCTGTACAGGAGGAGTAAGGTAGCCTCGCATGTGTGTATGTTTGGAAGATCTGATGAGAATCTACCTGTCCTACATTAGCCCACACAGCCAAACTTCCGCCCGCATCCAACACGCGTGCGCGTGTGTATGTGTGTTGTGTGCGTGTGTGTGTGTGTACGCCTGTACTGCGCGCCGCCCCCCCGCGCCCACCGCGGCGTTTTTTTACCACCTACCGTACCCAGTAGTAGTTATCCTTGTCTCCTTTCCCTGCAATGCTGCGATGTGCGGTTTGTTTGCAGCGCCAGCCAGACCTGCCTGCCTGCTTGAGGGTGATCATCATACACGGAGAAAACAGCCTGCATGTTGTGTGTGTACTCCGTACACCACAGGGCTCCAAAGAATTTGAGGAGGAGGCCCAAAAGCTAATCTACGATGTTTCTTTTTTCTTTGCCGCGAATTCGCAGCCGAGAGGCGAAAGAGCCAAAAATACGCGATGCAGTTGAGCTCATCTCCCTCGGTCTCGACTGTGTACCGTGGAGCAAGTAAGTAGGGTGTTATGCCGTCCGCGGGAGCATCGCGTTCCCCGGAGCACACCATATCTCACAACACACACACGCGCGCCCGCGCGCGCACATCTTCCGGTCAGCCCCTCCCTCCCTTCCCTTCCCACCTCGATCAAGCAAGCAGCCGGCGCCGCTGCGTTGTCAACTCGTGTAGGTGTGTGTAGGTGTGTGTGTGTGGGTGAGTGCGTGTAGTTAGCATCCTGGGTGGTGTATGGAAGAATCATGTTAGCAAGAAAGACGAGGAAAAAGCAAAGGGCCTGGCCCAGGCCGGGCCCAGCATCGCCAAGGCGCCCCCAACGTGAGATTTCCCTCTCGGCTGCCGCTGCACGAGAAAGAAGGCGGGCGGGCGATGATGGGCGGAACATCTCGCCTGTTGAGCCTGCGTTACATTCGCAACCCTTTCCCACTTATTTCCCCCCTCACCTTCCCATTTCCTGCCCCCAACTTTTTCCGGCCTGCTACCTCTCTGGCTGGCTGGCTGGCTGGCTTTTGCTGGGCTTGCCCGCCTGGCCTGTCTCCGCAGTAGGTTGTCTGCCAGCTAGCCCTTGCGCCTGTACGCAGTAGCCTGTGTCTGTGGGCAAGAGATGCGCCGTCGCCGCCGCCGCCGCGCCTTCTCGGGAATATGTCAGATGTACTGTACCCAGCGCTAGACCTGGAGCAGGGGGAGGTAGTGAGGGGAGGGGGTTCAATGTCAAATATTGGCTGGCAAAGTACAGCATACTTCACATGCAGAGATGCGCAGTATGACAAAATAGTGCGTATCCCGCTGAGGGGCCACGGGGGTTGGGGGGAGCAGAGCTGAACGTGAGGCAGCGGCGAATGGGGGTATCGCCAAAACACAACTCCGCCACCGATACGTCGATGCTCATTAAGCATCCCCGGCAGCCAGACGTATGTACTGCCTACATCAGTACCTTTGCCGCCGTCCTCTCTGCCACAGAATCATCCTTCCCACCCCGGGGACGTTCGAGGCAAATTGAAGGAAACGATGCTACTGATCCTCAGCAGTTGGGAAGTACAACAGGACGGGCCCAATCGTTCGCCTTCAAGACCACAGGATGCAAGCAAGTATGATTCGCATATGTGCCAGTCGCGCGGCAGTAGTACTACAGCGATTAGCATGTAAGGCAATGCAGCGGCCCTGGCCTCGGAGCTGGCTGCGGCTGCTGCTGCTGCTGATGATGTGCGTTGCAAGACCTCCCGCACAATCTCGCCGCCCATTGTTGGATTGTCTCGTCTTTGTGCGCCGAGTTTGCATATTGTTATTTAGACTTTCTTTGGCTTCGATTCTTTGTCATTTGTTCGTCTCTGTCTGTAACCCAAGGGACTGCTGCACTGTGCCCTTTTCGTCTTCGGCTTGAAGCTAAGCAGAAATCTTTGCTAACCTCGGCGCACTTTGACTTCTGACAGCCGCCCTCCTCTACTTTCTCTAACGCACAGTCGTCGCCGGTACGTAGACGGCGCATTCCAGTGCGTCTTTTATTCTCTCTTCCTTCCCCTCTCTGCCTAGGAGGGGGGTGAGGTATCTTTTTCTCGCTGTCTTTTTTGGATTTATCCCGAACTTAGCTCCCGAGGCGAGACAACCTTTTTGTCTGGGACACGACCGGTGTGAGCCAGCAGAGATAATAGTTATGACAGCAATATTGAATGATGTCGGAATTGGGCCTAGCCGGCCTTTTTTCGAGATATCCACCTGTGTGTGAATCCCCCGCTCTGGCTCGTCGTCGTCGTCGTCGCGTCCGGAACCCGCTGGCGGCCATGAGTCCATGACCCAGGTCTATCCGCGAAGTGGATGCCATATGGAAATAACAACCCGCTCCTTCCTTGCCAGGCCTGGCAGCTGTCCCCGGGAAGAGAGATAGATAGGGTCGATGGCCTGCATGCGCGTACGGACGGGTATGCATGCTGCTCGTACATGGGGTGGCGGCGGCGAGATCACGGATCACAGAGTTGCCCCGGGGGGAGACCTGCTTGCTTGCTCACGGACACCGTAGAGCTTGAGGGAAAAGAGCAGGTATCGAGAAATGGCTCCTGCGCACCTGGACCGCAGCAAGCAGGCGCATGCTGGGCAGATCATGTAACTGTCAGGGACGGGGTCAAGCGAAAGTGACGTGGAATCTCGGGCACGAGCTGGAGTTCCCTTGCCGCCGCTTGCGGGTGGCACTGCCTTGTCAGCGCCTTCAAGTTGATACTGGATGAATCGTCGAGTCGGAGTAGAACTTGCTCGCTTGAAACGGTTCGCCCCCCCTCTCGTTGACCCTTGCGGCGGTCTCTGGCGTCCCTGATTGATCTCACATGAGAGAGAACGGGAGCTGCGAGGGAGCTTGGGGCTCGGCGGAGGGTGATTGACTTTTTTTCTGTCTCGCCAAAGTCTTCCCTGCCCTTCAGAACCCTGGAACCTTGCGGTTTTGCGAGATGACTTTGTCTTGTCTCGACTTTATCCCGACTTAACGAGGTTCTGGGCCGTTGGATGAAGTCGTTTTCGGAGACGGGATTACGTAGTTGAGCAAGTGGTGCAGTAGCAGCTCGCGCAGTGCAGCGTTGAAGAATGCACGGCGCCTAGTTACTGTGCAGCAAAAGCGCGCAGAATATGCAAGCCTCGGTGCGTTTTGTCGAATTCAGTTTTCTTTTTCCCCGGGACTTTGGTCGCTTGTCATTTCTCACAGTTTGCAATGAATGGCATGTCGGTGGTTTGATGTATGTAGGCGTCGCAGGGCATGGCACATGCTGCCGTCGAGGTTGCTGTCAGGGGCAGCAGGGCAGCATCCTTTCCCTCCCGCCCTGTCCCAGCGAATGTAGCCGCGAAATCTCGGAAGGCAGGTACAAAGTAGTGGGCAGCGGTGCGGCGGGCAGCGGGCATCGTGCATGAACTCCTGGTACGGCATGGTAAGAAGCTGAGGGTGTGTTATACATGTGACGGAGCACCGGTGTTTCTGTCGAGTGTCCAAGGGTCGCCCCAGGGGAAAAGCAGCAGCAGATGCAGGAGAAGAAGAGGGAAGAAAGGAAAAAAAGGTTCGCAGGCAAGGAAGGCTGCATCTGGTGGTGCAGTTGGCGTGCATGCGTGTGTGCGTAAGTTGGTCCGGGAAGAGGCGAAGATGGCAGACATGGGAGTCCCCGAACTGGTGCAGCAGTGAGCGAGCCGACGATGTGGCAGACCAGGTCCGGGGCGGAGGAAACGACCCTTTTCGTTTGGTGTTTCCCGGCGGTCGCCGCGCGGCAGGTTTGGGAATCTAAGTCAATTGTTGGGCCGGAGCTAGGTGTACCTGAGATGAGAGAGCTTGGATGCTACAAGCTTTGCGTCTGGCACCTCTCTGGACGGGCGAATGGGTGTGGGAAGAGGCGAAGCTTCGGTGATTCTCTGAAGCAGGGGAATCCGGCTGTGTAAGCTTTTTCTTTAAGGTGCAAGCTTCGGCCGATGGAGTTGGAGAGGGCGTGATGTGCATGACTGGCGTCGTCTGTGGGGGATGCGCTGCCAGAGCGGGCGACATTGGAGACCGATTGGGTGGCTTTGTTTTTTTGCCGCAGCGAGGACACCCCCAACTCGTCCAGGTTCGATGTGCGAATGCAGTTTATTGGTGGATGCGACGATCAAAGGACGGAACTCTGTTTCCTCTTTTTTTTTTCGTTTTGACGATATCATACGCCATTGTACTCGGTACCCAATATCGCTGAAATGCTTGTTGGTGGTGGTGGTGGTGGTGGTGGTGATAGAAGATAGGAATAGCCTTCTGTTGGGGTATTGTTGGGTTGTGGAAGCCACATCTGAGGCCCAAGTCCGGTATTCCTCCGGAGAAAGAGGCAAACATGTTGACCTGTGGCGGACTCTATCCTTCTCTCTTTCTCTCTCTTCGCATTCGCACCATGCTGCGTCTCGACCTGACGTCCTTCTTCACACTGACAGTTCCGGTTCCGGTTCCGTGGGCTCGTGTGTGTGTGCGCGGGTGGGCATGTGCGTCGGTCGATTGGTTGAGTGTGGGCTCGTGGGAAGAAACAATGGTTGTTTAGGGAGAGGGGCGTGTCGGTCCGGTGTTTACATTAGGCTGATGATGGTGTATCCGTACCTGCAGGAGTCTCCGAGGTTGAAGCTGAGGTGAAAGGTGAAAGGTCCCCTATGGTCGAAGCGTTTCGGTCATGCTTTTGGCTTCCAGGTTGCGGAAGGTTCCAAGGAACTTTGACGTGCACATGCGCGCATGCGTTCTGCGTACAGATGGAGATGCTTCACGTTGTTGGAATTGGGAGCTTGGGTAGGTAGGTGCGTCGTACACTGACTTGAAGGAAGACACCCGGGCCCGGTGAGAGGCACTACTACCTACCTACCAATGGAAGGAAGGTACGGATACCAACTTCCCAGGTTGTGGAAAGAAACACCGTCAGGTCGTCGTCTCTAACCGGGACTGGACTGGGACTGCCTTCGTTCGTTGCGCTGCGGACCTGCACCAGCGCCTGCGCCTGAACCGGGCGCTTCCCTTCCCTTGGAGGAAGGACAACACACAAAACAGGGTCACGTGCCCCGCGACTTCTTCGCGCCTGGATTGGCCCTGATGGTCTTGCGCTTTGTGCCTCCCGTGTTGCGGCTACGCGTCCCTCGCGTTTAGAAGGCTGTCTTTGTTTGGTGGGAAATAGAGGATACACTACAAAAAAAAAAAAAATCCAAAGTAATCGTCATTTCGACCAGTCGTTTCCCATTCCGACCCATGGACTTGGACGACGTCGTAGTCGCAGTGTTGACGTGCATAAACTTCTTATCCCCTACCTAATATCAACTGCACGTCGTCCAACCCGACCCTATGTGCATCACGGCAGAAGGAAAAAAAGAAAAAGCAACGAGGTAGTCCTCCTACTACGTACAACACGATGCCGCCGCCAGAGAAGACTCCCCTGCCGCCGGCCGCGAAGCCGCGCTTCAGCAACAACTTCGATCCGTACAATTCCAGTGCTACTGGCCATCAGCGTCCGGAGACGGCACCGGGCGCGACTCTCGGATGGCGGGACAGCCGAGCCCGCAAACTTGCCGGGCAGTTCGCTGCGGGCCACTCCGGTGGCGTCCGTGTGAGCGATACCTACGGCGCCGGAAGCGAGGACTACGATGAGAAGCTCAAGATGGTTGTGCCCAAGAACGTCAAGGCACGGGCAACGATGAGCGTTGCCGATATGCTTGCGAGGCCAGGGCTGATGAGGAGTGGCTCGTCCATCTCTGAAGCTGGATCCGCTACTTCGTCGACATCAGCCGCAAAAGGAGATTCGACAAATGAGGAAGCCATTATGGAGGCCCGCAGGAGGGAGGACGAAGAAAAGGGGGAGAAGGCAGCTGCTGGACGTGGCTTGTTCGAAGGCGTCACTGTCTATGTCAACGGCAGCACGCATCCCATCATCTCGGATCACAAGCTCAAGCGCGTGCTGGTCGAAAACGGCGCCCGCATGTCGATACATCTCGGCCGGAGGCAGGTTACGCACGTCATCGTGGGGAAGCCGGGGGGAGTCGGGGCTGGAGCCGGCGGTGGTCTCGCAAGCGGCAAGCTGGAGAAGGAAATTCGCAAGGTGGGCGGCTGTGGAGTGAAGTATGTTGGAGTCGAGTGGTATGTTCTTCTGGTCATGCTCTCCTTCATATCTGCAAACATGTACTGACGGCCTTGGACAGGGTGCTCGAGAGTCTGAAGGCAGGAACTCGGTTATCGGAAGCACGGTTTGCACCGCTGAAGGTTGCAAGAGAGGGACAGAAGAGCGTCTACGGCATCTTTGGCAATTCGTCCTCGACAGGTCCCTCCGCTGGTTCGACTAGTCGATGACCGATCACCACTACGATTGCATATGAGGCGCATGAAGTTGGATGACGGTTTCTGCATTGGGTTGACGGCTGCTTTGCGTACGTACATGTCATTTTTGGGACTGGAGACATCATGATACCAAGCATAAGATGGGCAGGCAAACTCTTTCTAGCATACGAAGCGTTCTTTAGCATCTTCTATCCCTCACAGATTCTTCTTGTTCGACATTCTCAGTGTTACAGGCCCATCCAAAGGCCTCTCAGGCTCGTTCGTGCAGCTTCACTATCCCTTGCCGGCTTTACCCATCAAGAACAAAGAGAAAGCTACACCGCAAGGATTCGTGTCCGATTCCCTGCGCAACACAGTACCGCGGAGATCTTGCCCGGCCCGGAAAACATGCTCCTCTTCACAACATCAGTGTGGTGACACAAAGGCTCGACGACCCGTAGACCCAAACATGGTACGACGGCACGACTCGATACGGGCGGGCGGGCGAGCATCAGGTCGGTCATTTTTTTTCTCCTGTCGCGGCACCGGCTGCAAGCCGTTTCGTTGTCGGGGAAAGGGAAAATGGGGAGCGTGCTTGCACGGGCTGGCCTTGGTTACACCGCCAGGGGGGGGGGGAGAAAATGGGATCCTAGGAGAGGGGACCCAGGGGAGGAGAAACGGGCTACGAGGCCATGGTTCAAGTGAAGGAATGGGTGTTTTCTTTACGGTCTGTGACACGCCGCCGCGGGCGCGTGGTACTCGTAGCAGATGGGTTTTGATGTCGCACCGTCCGTATTTTCTTTTCAAGTGACATCCGCCTGACGAGGACACGGGATCTCGGGGCGTCCAGGATCTCGTAACGTTATTTCGCAGTTGGAAATGGGAAGAAATGACTGGATGCGTGTCGAGGGCTCGTGGGGGGCGAGCGAGGGCTTTGTCAAACAGGTCCAACGAGGAGAGCAGATTTGAGGGTGAGCCGTCTCGGCGTGGCGGCGGGTTGTGTGGTTTTGCGCGACAGCCGTTGCGTAAAAGCCTCTTGTGATTCCCTGGCCAGACATTCCCGTTGGAAAAGTCGGGACACGGGATTCAATATGTAATCATGTCCTCCTGGTCTGATGCTGGGGCATGCGGTGCCAGCTCAGCAGTGCCGTCATGTTGGGAAGTCGCACAGCATGGCCGGGACGTGCTAGCCGCGCTGCCGCAAGCGCATGATTATGTGATATTATAGATGGTTACGTGTGTGCTGTTTGTTGATCGGTCGTAGTTCGATACTCTTGTACCTGGACAGGCAGCATGTGCCTCTTGTGTGCTGATTCGATGATGTTGAACTTGTGATATGGAATTCTCTTGCCGTAGCGCTTTATGACGACACACGAAAACTCTTCTTTTTACTGCGGTGAGCTTTGTTTTGAGAGGTCCGAGGAAAAAATCGAAGTATTTGGACGATGGTCTTCTCAAGTCGGCGTTTGGGAACTCATGAGTTCTTTCAAGCATCGGGTCAAAGTTTATGAATGTGTAATAGGAACATAGTCACAGCTTCATAATGTACGAAATACATGGCGCGTCCAAATAGATCAGCTAACAATGATTTGAAGAGTTACAGATATTAGTAGTCTTGCCGTCGATCTGTCCTGGTTGACTCACAAGCCCTGCATAGCCAACTACTTCACGCTTGTCCCTCGAGTCATCGCGCAACTCATACCAGCAACCAAGACCAAGATCTAATGCTCTATGTTCTTCAAAGAACGCTCGTTCTGTCAAGTAGTCTAATTTACAGCTTCGCCCTGGCCTCAGTGCTCTTGTGACCCTCCCCCTTTATTTCCCAGTACTCCCTGACTTTGGCCCTCGCAACATCGACGGCGCCTGCATCCTCAACAGTGCTCGGCACCTGCACCTCCTTATCGAACTCGCCGTGAACCGCGTTATCCAGCAGCTCCCTCAGGACACGACGCAGAGTCTTGCCACTGCGTGTCTTTGGGATCATGCCCTTCCCCTGGATGAGCCCACCCAATGTCGCGATGGCGCCGACTTGTGACCGCACCAGCGCCTGAATCTCGTCGGCGAGCTTGCCATCGGGCACTGCCGAGGTCGGATGGTCGGGCGTCGAGAGCGTGATGAAGGCGAAGGGGAGCTGGCCCTTGAGGGCGTCGGGGATACCGACCACACAGGCCTCGGCTACGAGGGGGTGGGATGTGATGGCTTGTTCGAGGCCGCCTGGCGTGAGTTTTACAATCGTCAATCTTTCTGCTCATATTTTAATATGGGGGAGAAAGTGAACCTTACCGCTGGACAGACGATGGGCGCTGACATTCAGCACATCGTCGTTCCGGGACATGACGTTGACGTAGCCCTCGGCGTCGATATAGCCCGCATCTCCTGTATCCAGCCATTTCCCATCAAAGCGCTTGAGGTATCCTTTGTAAAATCGCTCCTCGTCCTGCCAGAGCGTTCTGAACGCTGTCGGCGCGAGTGGCAGGCCGAGGACGATGTTCCCCATTGTGCCTCTGGGCACCTCGTTGCCGGTATCGTCCACGATCCGCACGTCGAAGCCCGGCATCGCTTTCCCAGCACTTCCGGGCTTGATCTTAGGTGGAGGATGGTCTCGGACGTCCGTCTTCCTGTCTTTCCCCGCGTGTGGCACGAGAGCTCTCCCCGTGATCGGGGAGCCCGCTTCGGTAGACCACCAGTTATCAACGACGTGGGCGTCGACTGCTCCGTATTGCTCGAGGAGCTCCTGGTACATTGTGATAATTGCCGGCTCGGACCGCTCCCCGGCGAGAAAGAGACCTTTGAGGGTCCGGAGACCTCCGCGATCGCCCACTTGCCTGAGGAATTTGTTCTCGGGGTCGTCACGCTTGATGGCGCGCAACGCTGTGGGGGCCGTGAACATGGTGTTCACCTTGTACTCCTCTACGATTCTCCAGAAGGCCGATGCGTCTGGCGTTCCTACCGGCTTGCCCTCGTAAAGAACCGTTGCCGCGCCGGTGAAGAGAGGGGCGTAGGCGATGTAGCTATGCCCAACGACCTGTATCGCCAAGCGTTAACAATGATATCTACAGCTTGTTGTGAGAATATGTGGTCTCACCCATCCGATGTCAGAAGCCGTAAATGACACACACCCGGGACCATGGATGTTGAAGAGATAACTGATCGACAGATGGAGGCCCACGGCGTGACCAGCAGCATCTCTCAAAACCCCCTTGGGCGACCCCGTCGTCCCGGACGTGTGGATGATGTATATCGGATCCGTCGACTTGACCGGCACGCACTCTGCCCTGACCCCCCTCGCACGACAACTCTTCACGATGCTCTGCCAGTTCCGTTCGCCGTCATTTCTCCTGATCGGATGCCATCGAATCTGCTCCCGCTGCCAGACGATGACTTTACCGGGCTTGTGGGAGGAAATGGCACATGCCTCTTCCACGAGAGGCTTGTAAGTCATCGGCGGCTTGTTGCCGTCGATGCCGCACGAGGCCGTGAGGATGGCCACGGGCTGCGAGGCCTCTATGCGCTGAGCGAGCGCGTTGGGCGCGAAGCCACCAAAGACGACGGCGTGGATCGCGCCGAGACGGCTGACGGCGAGGATGCCGATGAGGGCGGCGGGAATCATGGGCACTGGGAACCCGTGTCAGCTCCTTTTACGTATTCGCAGAAACTTCCGAATGGCCCCCGTTGGAAAAGGCTGGCCTTACTGTACACCAAGACCACATCGCCCTTCTTGACGCCCTCTTCCCTCAGAGCCCCGGCGAACACCTCAACCTCGTCGAGGAGCTGCTTGTATGTGAGCGTTTGCTTTGTTCCAGTGACCGGGCTATCGTAGAAGATGGCCGGTGCGTCGCCCTTGCCGTCGTGGACGTGTCGGTCGACACAGTTGAAGCAGGTCGAGATCTCGCCGTCTGGGAACCATTCCCAGGAGTCGTGGGTGACGCCGCTCTTGAGCGTCTTCTTGGTGACCTTTAGCGTTGAAGTGGGTTTCTTGTGCCAGTGCAAATGTTCCGCCTGATGAGACCAGAAACCCTCAGGATCCTCGAGTGAGTGCCGCAGGACCTCATCCTGGGGGTGAAAGTTGTCTTGCATGTTTGAAGCGGTGAATCTTATGTGTTTGATTGCGAAATACAAGGCACGGAATAAAGCATGTGCACATTCACAACAACTTGGGCTTCACACACAATCTATAAGGTGTCCGATCACTGCGCATGAAGCAGGGAGCACGACGTTGGCCTCGGCTCTCTGAGGCGTCCCGGACAGCTGGAGGTTTGGGAAAGGTTAGGACGGATGTATCACGGAGGAAAGAGACATGAACCATGGACAATTGCTGACGTGCTCTCTACGGGAAATGCGCTGGCGCTGAGAGGCAGCTTCCCCGCATTCCGTTGCCCCGGGGTAGATGGGCGCCGCCCATCGTTGCCGACCACACCGACGTCTCCAACCGAACTTGGCGGCTTCCTTCGGCCGGGGAACCCCACGGGGTTACATGCGCGTCGATCACACCTAGCTATGGCGCTGTAAAAATATGGTTGAATAGTGAATTGAGGATACACATGCTTTTGGGCACACTGGCGACGCTGGAATTTGAAGCCGCTGAGAATGACCACCTACCAATATGTCCGCGGGTTCAAGAGCAATACGCTACCTACCTCGCTGTTGTAGTAGCGGCTAGTCTTTGGTGAGAAGAGTTGCGACTAACATTTCGGAAACATGGAAGTCAGAAGGCAACTTGGAGTTAATTGTACGGACCAGGCCGAGCTCCCACGGTTTCCTGACGCGCTCCGTCCTTCAAAGACGAGAAATCGCCGACTTTACCCCATAAACCGGTGAGATCTCCGCGAAAGGACCCCACCGGCTCCACGCGAGACCCATCCTTCCCGTAGATTCTCCTCGGCTCGCCGAGCTCCTAATCTCATCGCATTGAATGAAGCAGACAGGTCCTGCCAACGCTTTCGATTGGCCTGGCCACGTAGAACCATCGTGCCAGACACAACTTGCTTCTTCGCTGACGTTGGGTGCTAGGCGACCTCGTCACAGGGTAAACCAGCAGACTGAACCCCAGCGCCTTGCATCGCCTGTGGCAGCGTGGAACGATACGATGGGTCCGAGACAAGAACAGAAGCAAAGAAGCCGCCTGATGGCAGAGGCAAGGGAGCAAGCAAGGCCGTCTGAGCAACGTTGGGCTTTAACTAACGGTGGTCGTATCGAACGGGAGCGATTGAAGCCATTGCCAGATTAGGTAAAAAGAAAGAGAAAACCACACAACCACACTCAGATGCAACCAATGCCCATTTGATAAACCTGCCCAGGGCTTCTTTGTAAGTATTCCACTTTTTGTTCGCAAACCCCAGCGGACTCGAGCAAACCACGTATTGTTTCATGCACCTCTTTTCGTGAATCCAAATTAATGAAGATCGGCGTGACGAGGCCCGGACAAGTTGCTAATCTCGCTTTGCTGCGGGGTGTCGCCGGCCTTGTGGGAACGGGGCATGGGTGGTCAAGAAACGAGTGATGGGGATTGTGAAAAAAAAAAAAAAAAGGCCTCGTTCTCCTCCGAGGGCCCCCAATGGAAAGGGAGGTGCTCCACACATCCATCTTCCGACGTCCCGTCCAATCCGACCTCCCCAGCCCACCGCCCAGCGCTGCAAAATGCAGGTACGGCACAGTGGCGGCGCCTTTGATGGCCCCGACGTCCCCTGGAAAGAAAAACCGCCCGATAGGGATGGACGAGATTGAGCAGACCAAAACAACCTTATCCAAGGGGAGGAGGGGGACTGCACTGCAACGACAACGAGGCGGTCAATCACTCCGGGGAGGCCAGGCGGCCGGCGGCTGCAGCTTTCAGGCCGTTCAGCTCTCGGCCTAAACGCGCCTCATCAGCTTTCGCCGTCTCCTTCTAGCCTGCCCGCCTCCGTCCTCGTGCAGTTCAGCTGTGCTGCTGCGCCGTTGGATGCGAAAGGAAAGAAAGGAACGAGAACGCCCGCTGCTTCTCCCCTTCGAGAAGCGCCAAGATGGAACCACCCCCATTTGCAACCTTCTCCTTCCTTTCGTCCAGAGTTCGCAGGCATACCTGAGGAGGGGTTGCGCTCAGGCAAGAGCGTTTTCCCCTTGCGCTGTGTGGTATTTTTGTGTGTGTCTTGACGGTTGACGATGGGCCATGGTCCGTCCACGCGTCGTCGAGATCCGACCCGGCACGGCACGCACGTTATGTGGCGTCCGCAGCCTCAAACCGCCATTCCGCGCCGCCTCCATGTCTCTGCACGGCTTCCAGAGAAAGGGGAGGAAACCTTGGGTCTAAATCGAGAAACATTGTTTCTTAGAGTCAATCGGGCGAGGCGCTTTTCTTTGGCCTTTGCAGGATCACTAAACCCAAAAAGATCGTGTCAGGTCCAAGTCCCTGTAGATGCTTTCCCGCTCTGCTTTGGAATGAGGGTCGTCGTTGCGCTATGAATCATATGCCCGCAGAGTCAGTTCTCGATCGTCGGCGACCACGACGACGCACAGCTTTACGTCACCTCGTAATTGCTAGCTTCACAAAGAGTCAGATGAGCTGCATACAATCCAAGTATAGAAAGTCCGCGATCTGATTCTGGCATTCTAGAGTGCTATCAACTCGGGATGGATCGCTGGCAATCATCGTGGCACAGGCTTGGTTCACCTGCATTGAGGAAAGAAATTGTACGTGGCGGACCAAAACTGATCTCTCAGCAATGTTCTATTGTGCGTACTCAGAGACACTGTGAGATTTGACAAGAGACCATAAAACATCCACCCATTTTCTGCTGAGGAGAACTAGGGGTTTACCATGCTCGCCCCTTCAACACAAGATATCGATCTGATCAAAAATGTATACACGAATGGAGATATGAATATTGGCGGAGGGCTGGCGAGCACAGTGGGGAGGCGCGCTTCGGGAGAAGAATATAGTAGATTTAGACGTTGTCAGACAATTCTGCTGCGAGGGGGAAAACAGTGGACAACAGATGACCTATCGTGAATCTCACTATATTCCCATTAAGCCTCCCGAAGAAAAAAAAGCCTTTTTGGTGGTATAGACCGCACACATTTGGTGATAATCCTCAGTGGGCGCGTTGATTTGTGTGGAAAACGGGGCCTCTTCAAACAACCCGAGACAAAACCGTTTGTTGGTGGTAAGCAAGTACAAGAAGTTGGCAGTATTGACAGGACTGCTACGACCAAGCCTGGCCAGAAAAAAGGAAGTCTTTCCAAGCGCGCAAGTCGTAGCTGCCGTGATAAATGTACCGGGTATTTTCCGTGGTCGCGTAGAGTGACGTTCCTTCTCGCTCCTCTTGACTCCTAAAGTTCTCTCTATTCCCGAAACTCCTCTCCCTTTCGTCCTTTGGAAAACAAACACAACCATCCAAGCTGATGGAAGGTTCACAACCGCTCTCCAGTCATTAGATGTCGTAGGCTCCCACGAATTAGGATATTATCGTATTTGCGTAGGGGGAGACGTGGATGGCGAGGCGTGACCGTGGTTGATTTAGAGGACGAAGGCAGCGAGACCGAGGACACCGGCCAGACCGGCACCGGAGGGCAGCGGCCTTGCCAGCACCGGCGGTAGGGACGGAGACGGGCTTGGTGGGGGTGATGGCGCCGGTGGCAGGGGCGGTCTTGGAGACGGCGGGGTGGCGATGGGGATGGTGGCGTTCTTGGTGGGAGCGGTGCAGGTCTCGCACTTGACGATGGAGGAGGTGATGACCGGCTTGGTGACAGTGCAGGGGCAGTCAGTGATGGTCAGGGTGGTGGCCTGTGGAGGTATGTTAGCTGGATGTTGTTGCGCATATCGGATGAGGCTGGGCGAGGCCCTGGGAGAGATCGCAGAGATTCGCGGTGATCGGCGCTGAGCGTGCTCTTGCTGATCATCCCCGCGTCTCCTACGAAGCTCCCGTTGAAGCCCAGCCCATCCTCCAAAATCGTGAACGTACCGAGGTGACGGTGTAGGTCTTGTCACCGTGGGTGATGACAGTGGCAGCCGGGCAGTAGGTGGTGTAGGCAGAGACGACCTCGGTGACGTAGGTGATGTTCTTGTTGGCCATGGCGCCGACGGCGAAGGCAAGGGCAGCAGCGGAGAACTTCATTTTGACGGTTTGGGGGTGGGTGGGTTGGTTGGAATTAAAACTCGAAGAGTTGTAGTTGCGGAGTGGTTGAGGATTAGGGCGTTGGTTAACGAATGAAAGCGACTAAAAAGTCTGGGTCGGTGTTGGTAAGAGAGAGTGTGGGTGAGGAGGGAAAGAGAACAGCAGTTGGGATGGTCTGGAGGAAATGGACTTATATACAGATATGGGCGCAACACAACATGGGGACCGGGACTGGGTTGGGGGTGGTGGTGGACTACCTACCTTACCTTAGTGTGAAGTGTGGATGAAGCGCTGCCAGCACCAGGCGTGTACACTACCTAGGCGTGTGCTACCTCGCCTTGCAGCAGGGTGACGGACGGTTCGCCGTACGAATAGTTCAGCGGTGCCTCTGCCCGGCCATGACGGGAGTGGAGCATCTCACTTTGGATCTCCTGCTTCTGGAGATGAGAAGAGGAGCGAGCTGGACCGGGAGGTGCGAGGAGGGCACACGCCGTCTGTCCCCTGGACCCCTGCTAAGATAGGCTTGCCAGGGGGTCCGGTTTTCCTGTTGTCTTTTCCCTTGGACTGACCAGCTTATTTCATTTTGGACAAATCACAAGCGAGCAATCTGAGCGAGGTTCTGGGACTGGGGAGTGAACACGAAAGGAAGGCTGCACAGTGGTGGTTGTGGATGAAGGTGGACGACGGCGGTTGAGAAAGGGGGTGGACCTCGTTTCTCTGCCGTCTCTCTCGTGGTGTTTCTTGGTTTGTGGCTTTGGCAACGGGGAATTGGCTTGACTGGCTTGGGACGACAAGACTAGACTCATTGGCGCCCCTTGGCTTTACCGAGCGGAAAACGGGAGTGGAAGTGATTTGGGTGGTGTGGTTGCGCAGACAAAAGAGAAGTCGACTAAACATGGGAGGCCGGCCTAGAAGAGCGGTACGTACCCCATTTTTTTTTTGGGTGGGTACAGGACAGATCAGGGGTGCGCACAAGTGGGTGGAGGATATGCATTGAAAGGGGAGAGACCTTGTGGAGAGGGGAAGACAGAGTGACTGAGTGAGAGAACCCGAATCTGCAAGGAGGTCGGTCGAGCGAGATGAGTCGATTCAAAACCACTCGAGGAGCCAGAGAGGGCAAGGTAAGCTTGGTTAATTTCGGTGGGGTCCATCATCAATCAGCACCAGGACTGCCAATAGTCGTACGCAATGCCAATGCTCGTCCTCGCATGCTGGACTTCGTTGTCACTGTCCAACTGTTCCTGGGCGGACATGCCTGTTTGACGGCGGGGGTGGTTTGCTTGACGTGCAGCCGTGATCCGAGATTCCAGACCGCTCCTGTCCAACGTCCTGCTACCTACCTTGGTATTCGTATCTTTTATTTGACTGCAGAATGCTCTGCAGTCTCCCTTGTCGTGCTATTCGTGGCTCACGATGCCTGGACGCGCCCGACACACTCATGGTTGGTATTGCCATCCACCAGTCTGTGATTCCAGCTGCATTTCTGACCTGGTGCATGCTGCAGCCGCCGCTGACGGCTGACTGTGACTGCGTCATGAACGGCGACCAAGTGCGCGAATCAGGTACCAGACATTGAACTAATGCAGGTACCGTCCGTCGCAGCCGTCGATAAACATTCCAGTGCTTCAGGCGAGATCGGCAGGCCAAGCTGTGCGCTCTTTCGGAGCCGCGGGCCTGGCTAAACCGACCAAAAATAACGAGACCGAGACCAAGCGCAGCCACAATGAGTCTCCGGAAGCAAGACATCGCGTGGCGGCTGAAAAACGGCCTTATCGAAAGCCACGGCTGGCCGAACTCGACCTCATGTGGAAAAGACTCGAGGCTGCCGCGAGCCGTAGCGATACCGGTAGGCAGGCTCGCATGCCTGTTGGTCACGGCATGGCGACAATGACCAGCCATAGGCGCCACGAGCTTTGTGCGTTTGCATGGCGTGAAACCGTTGATGAGACTATTGTTCTGAACAATGCTGTGTCCAGGTTCGCAGGTAGGGCTGCCGTCTTGTTGGTGTTCTCTAGAAATGCATGGTTAAGGAGGTAGGTTAGCGGAGACGGCGAGTCGGGTTCACCGGGTACCTGACTGTTAGCACTCACCCGAACTCACCTGTCACCCAGCCGGGAAAATATGCCGCAGTCGAGTCAGGGTCAGGGGGAGGACTTGCTGGTAGTATCTGTAGGGCCAGTTCCCTCTCTCTTCTCAATTTCCCAATATCCCACAGTGATCCAACATTCCCTATCAAGCACTCATGCCCGTTCCAGCCAGTGCCATTGGCTAGGCAGGTAGAGAGGCGTCATCCTGCTCGCTAAGAATGATACCGTCTCTGGCGTTTCCGACCGTCATATCTGCATGCCTCTGAAGGATCTGGCAGTCTGTTGACAATGACTTCCATTGTCATTGATCCAAGACAATCGCGGCAAGCCCAGAACTTCCATGGAAGGGACCAAGCACCGGGTGGAATCCCGGACGAGTCCGAATTCAGACGAAAACCCGGTGATTAGGCCCTGTTTCGTCTGACCACCCCGCGCTTAGACCAAAACATTGGACGAACTGTAGACCTGCATTGCAAAGGACTGAGAAAACATTGGACGGCCGTCATCACGTCTCCCCTCGGGCAATAGGGAAGCCGCGGGCAGCTCGTCCCCCGCAAGACGACCAGGGCCTCCCGCACGAGGGCCTTTTACCGCGCATGTCAGAGTCTCATCAGCACAGGGGGCCAGCCCAACGGTCCCCCGGATCCCCAGGACCCTTTCCTTGCCATCGAAGATGAGTTGAAGCAAAGCCAGCCGGGCCCTGACTGTTCTGGTTTCGACAGCCAACAGTATTGACCGTCCTTGCGTTTGGCGGGGACAAAGGGCGGAGACCAGAATATGGTTATCGCTCGGAGGAAATCACGATGATCAGCCGTATTCGTCACAGCCGATATCAAGATCCAGTGGCACGTTGCAGAGATGGAAACAGCGGGCACCGATTCACGGACCCCAAATGGGGCGGGCGACATCATCAACGTCGAGGCAGTGCGCATATTGCAGATTACTCGGGCTGGACGTCGACGGGAACCCGATTGAGGCACACTCAACGGTGATGGCGGCTTCTCTGCGGGCTTGGCCATCCTCCTCGTATCATGCCACACGCTTTTCCGTAGGCGCCGGGACCTGGAAAGCTTTTCCCATTCCCGTAGGATCCCATCCGTTGACAACGTCTTGTCAAAGGCATCCTGCGGCGTCTTCGTAGCTAAGAACCGGGCGAATAGCGAGAAATGTCACACAAAGGCGCCAACCATTGGTGATGGTTCTGCTGGGTTGGACCGGACTGGGCGGCCCAGATGGAAGCGATCCCGATTGTCCGCCTCTGTTGTATCTTGAAAGCCACCGAGGGCTGGGGGGACGGCCGCTCGGCGCCTGGCCGTTGACATGACTTGACCTGGACATGAAGCTGTCGACAAGTTTTAGCGAGCAGCCTGCAAAGCTAACTAGCGAGGCCCTACAGAGTAGAGAACAAGAACACGCAAGCACCGACGCCGGTCCAGCTTCCCGTGGCGGGTCGCTCGCCCCCGGCGGCCAGGCGGCCTGCAGATGATGCCCGGTGGTGATGGTGGTGGTCTGTGCCGCAAATATGTGCTGGCCACGACTGGCCTTCCACATCATCTAATTTCCACAGTACACAGACCTTGGGCGACTCAGATGAACTATTGACCGATCCTCATCATTCCACCCCTCCTCCTTCTTCCTGCTCCTACTCCTACTCCCCTCTTCCTCCCACTCTGTCAGCTCACATGTTGTACGTGGCACAGGAAGCGGATGGGATCGTACCTGCAGCATCTTCTTACTGCTTTGGGGCTTTGAGGAAGGCAATGGTCCGAGATAACCTCGTCGACCACGCATAAAGGCGCCCCAGGTCCATGTTGCGTCATCACTTTTCTCCTTGTGGATGTTTTGACGCCTTCAAGTCAATCTTTCCGACCTTTTTCTTTTTTTCTCTCGATTCACCTCGTATCCTTCCGATTGGCCCCACTGGTTGTCACATTTCCGAGAAGATGCTGCACTCTCCGGCCTGCCGAAATGAAATTGACAACCGCCTTTCCCATGGGTCATTGTCCTGTCACCATCTTCTGCCAGGCTCAGCGTTTCTCTTCTTTCAGATCAAGTTGCAGATTCTCCGCTTGGCAAAGGATATTCCGGGGTAGAATCCACAGTCTTTCGGCTGCCTGAACCGGTCACACATCACATCTGTGTCAACTCCAGGTCAAGCAAGGGTTAGTTCTCTTGTGTGGGCTAGTCGCTCTACTGTTCTCGTCACAGCACGCCCTGTGAGTGCGGCGCTTACTGTCGAACTGCGAGGACCATACATTTACTTCGAGCCAACAGTTTGGCCTGTTTAGGAAAGCTCTGAAGGCTCTCTGGGCTCATTTGTTTTGTAGAGAAAACCCCGAGGGTCATTGTCCGAACCAAGTGCTGCAGCTTGTCCTCATGCCTCGCACCTCGAAGATCCATCTTTATTGGCTTCGAAACAGCCGTGCCATTCAGCTACAACGACGTCTCCTCGGAAATTCTCGAAGAAGAAACACGGACAACTACACAAGGATTCAGTTCAGCCATGCTCCTGAGCAGAAAGTAGCTGGCTTCAACGCACGCGCTGATGTGACGCAGCCTGTCCCCATGCGAAGACCCACCGATCGAGAAGCTTTTGCAACATCTGCAAATTCTCCTAACACAATACGATTGGCGAGATGAGCATCATTGATCAACCGAGAAGGTCGAGCCAACACGATCGTTGCGAGAGCAAATCTACCTACGACCATTTCCTACCCCGGTAACCTGTCGGATGTGGTCCAGATTGTGTCAAGTGTGGGTGCTTGCGATGTCGAACCCTGGCTGAGCACCTCAGATAGGGCTGGATGGCGATCAACCACGGTCGTTTTAGGTCGGAGGGCCCGCCCGCCTACGGGCGGGGACGGGACGGGAATGTCGGTCTTGATCGCCGCGCTCGTTCCACGGCCACATTTGGCGGCGCTCCGACTGTATTAGTAAGTGGAACAGGACGGAACCGCGGAACGTCATTCAGCACTCGGAGTGAGGGGCACCGGAATTCGGCGTCACTCCAGCTCCATCGATAGACAGCCCCAAAGCGCGGGAAATTCATAAAACACTCCTTTTTGAACCTGTGATTACTCTAACAGTTTCTTGAGACATTTTGCTGTGAGTGTGAATTTACGTGAAAATGGCTTCAAAAATGAGAGCTATCGGTAAGCAGTCCTGCGACCACGGTCACACTTCGCCAGCTCACAGATTCACAGACATCAAGGACGGCAAGGGTCCGAAGGAGAATCTCTTCATCAATGCCGACACCCCGAAGCCGGCACCTGGTAATGGCGAGGCCCTCGTGAAGATCAAGGCTTTCGGCATCAATCGAATGGATCAGATCCAACGCATGGGCAACTACCCGCTCCCGCCCCAAGCGCCCAAGACCCTCGGCGTCGAGTTCAGCGGCACGATCGAGTCCTTTGGAGATGGCGAGCACGGCAGTTTCAAGACTGGCGACGAGGTATTCGGCCTTGCGTACGGCGGCGCGTATGCCGAGTACATTGCCGTCAACAGCAAGATGCTGCTGCACAAGCCTGATTTCCTCTCTTGGGAGCAGGCCGCTGGCATCCCGGAGGTGAGTGTGAAGAAGTACAACTGCCGAAGAACCCCCACTTCTTTCCCACCCCCTTTCAACGGTATCACAACGGCGCGGTCTTTTTCTTCACTAACACTACGGATAGACCTGGATAACGGCGACGCAAGCCCTCATTCTCGTTGGCGAATTCTCAAAGGGCAAGTCTGTTCTCTGGCACGCCGGTGCCTCTGGCGTATCCATCGCCGGCATCCAGCTCTCCAAGGACGCGGGTGCCTCCGCCGTCTATGCAACGGCCGGCTCGAAAGAGAAGTGCGACTTCGTGGTCAAGGACATTGGCGCCACGGCTGCTTTCAACTACAAGGAGGAGGACTGGGCCGAGAAGATCAAGGAAGCGACCGGCGGCAAGGGCGTGGACCTCATCGTGGACTTTGTCGGCGGAACTTACTTCCAAAAGAACCTCGACGTCGCGGCGCGGGACGCGCATATCGTGTTGCTAGGCCTGCTCGGCGGCCCGCAGATCGAGAACGCTAACATCGGGCCTTTGCTGTACAAGCGCATCAGGATCGAGGGCAGCACCTTGCGGAGCCGGGACGTCGAGTACCAGGGCAAGCTGAGGGACCGGTTGGAAGAGTACATTCCGCATTTCAAGACGGGCGCGCTCAAGGTCGTCATCGACACCGTGCTCCCCTGGGAGGAGATCCAGCAGGCCCATGCGTTGCTGGAGGCGAACAAGAACTCGGGGAAGATTATCTGTACCATCTCTTAAGTGCCGAAGAAGCCACAGAGCCTCTGTAGAGTGTCAAACAGACGCCAAGCTTGTCACATCTTCTCGAGTTGATGCATCGTCGGTGATAGTTGGGATCCTCCACCCGCCATTCTCGAGGGGCGGACCCGGTTGGTTAACGACCGAGGCCTTTTGGCCAGCTCTGGCGGCCGCTGTCACCCATCAGCTTGGCGGGCGTCGCCACTCAACGGTACGAAGCTGAACGAGACGGTCTTCTCAGCGGTTTCCAAGTTCCCCTGGGCGACCGACAATGTGAACAAAGGCACTCGTCATTCGATTTCGCCTCGTGTGGCTGCCCCAGGTCATCTCACAGAATGCAGACGAGCAGGTTGACACTGACAGCACCTTGCCTCTTCGAGGAATGTCCACCTTCCACCTCGGTGTCTTATCACCGGTAAAACCCATCCCCGGGACGCTCGAGCATTCTGTGGCCCGGTTGGCACGCTGGATGGCGTAAGAATCCCCTCCTTTAGAGTTTTTGAGGCTGGACGCTTGCGGCGCTGGCGAGCTTCTCGCTTAGCATGCTGCTTTCCCCAATTCCGTGGCATTTCGCATCGTAACAGCATCCCGGAAACCTCGCATCTTTCGTGGATCTTCGTCTGGCCCTGTCTGGTCCAAGTCTCAGCGTGTTCTGACTGGTTGCGGGTTGGATATGGCAGGATGTGAGACATTCCAAGACGTGGCGAGGCCCCCCCTATTTTCTTTCTCTGGGAGGTCTCTAGTCCTTTGGGAAATACCGTTGAGTGGTCCGTCCTGTCCCTGGATTGCGACGTGCTTGGCTTTCGAGCCGGACTGGCAACGGATAAAGGTACGGTCGACGCCGCTAACGACCTATCGAGCCCTAGGCCCTGGCGCTATAGGACCATTCGCGCCCATCTTTGTGTCGGTACCGTCGCCCGCGCTCGTCATTCGCGGATCCAAAGAAGAGGATGAAGAGGGGAGAGGGAAGTAGCGTCTGGCGGCGTTTTTGTTGTTTTCCCTGTGCTGTTGGTGGGATCGTCTCCGTCATAAACTGAGTAGAAGACAAAAGCTGCACCTGGTCCGTCCTCCCACCGGAACTGACTCTCTTGTCTGTCTTTCACATTGTCTCCGTGTCAGAAAAGTCCCACAATGTTGACTCTGCGGCTTGTCGTCCTCTTGGGAGTGTCGTGCCTGTTGAGGCTCACGGTCGCCCAGTCCTTGGCTGATGCTCCACCATGCGCCGTTAGTATTCCTCACCTCATCTCATGTTTGCTTTTGGAAGCCAAGGCAGAAACTCTGCTTTGACCGGGTGCACTGATCTGATGCTAACATGATGGCGACATCCAGCTCAAATGCTTTGGCCAGGCGCTGGCCCAACCACAGTTCGCCAACAAGACACAGGCCCAGCTGTGTGTCGATGAAGGCTTCAACACCGCTGTCAGCGGGTGTGTACAGCCAGCATGTACCGTTGTGGAGTCGCTGTGTAAGTAGAGCAGATGCTGTGATATTGTTTCAAAGGGTTCCCGAGGGGTGGCTAACACTGTCGCAGCTTTCCTCAACATCTCGAGGACATTATGCGGCCTGCCCGAGGCAGACCATCGCAACGAGGCGAAGGTGACCAGTCTCGCCATGTTTGGGGTTGCAACCGTCTTCTTCGCTTGCAGACTTGCAGTCAAGATCCTCCGGTTCTCTCCATGGGGATTTGATGATACTTTGATGGTCGTCGCATATGTATGATCATACAACCAACCTTCAGATGACATTCACTGACTTCAACCCCTCTCAGGCCTTCTTGATCCCATTCGTAGTCTTGATCCAATACAGTAAGTCGACAGAGCGCGATTTCGACTAGGGTCAAAACTAATTAGTGACTTTAGTGATTCCCCAGGGACTTGGTCTCGACATTTGGGCTCTCAATGAAAACCAAATCACTTCTTTTCTAAGGGTCAGTACCGTGTTGTTCATCAAGACCTGTTGAGCATCACCCCTGACATTCAACAGCTTCTTCTGGCGGTACAAACTCACTACATTTTCATTCTGGCAATCATCAAAGCCTCCATTCTCTACTTTTTCCTTCGAATCTTCCCGGACAAGTGGTTTAGGAGGGCTGTCTGGGTGACGTTGGCCTACGATCTCTTCGTCGGCTTCATCTTCATCGTCCTCAGCTTCCTCCAGAGACAGCCTACATGGCTCATCTGGGAGGGCTGGCGCGACAAGGACCCCCGCGGAGTCGTCCTCGATCTCAATAAACTGGGCCTGGCCCATGGCAGCATGAATATTGCGCTTGACGTGTGGATGCTCGTGCTGCCCCTAACGCAGCTGTACAAGTTGAACCTCAAACTGAGGAAGAAGCTTGGCATCATGGCCATGTTCTGCGTCGGCATATTGTGAGTAAATCTCGTGCCGCGAAAGCCAAGGGAGAAAACTGAAAGCTAACATTAGTACAGTCTCACTGTCGTCAGCATCATTCGTGTCAAGAGCTTGCTGTACTTCGCAACATCATCCAACGCCACTACTGATGCACGCGGAACTATAATCTGGTCCTGCATCGAGTTGTGCACTGGAGTTGTCGTCTCCTGTATGCCCAACGCGCGACAGCTCTTGCGAGAGGGCACTCGTCAGTTCAGAGATGTCACCACCAACCTGACAGGCAGATCTGGAACAGGCGACTCTTCACGTCGCAGATCTCACAGGGTGCTCCAGGATCGGTCGCTCGAGTTGAGAGTTGCAGTCAACTCACCTAGTGCTACGACTGCATTGGCCGACAAGAGCGCATGCAGCAGCGCGACGACGCCGAATACAAGTCACGCTGCCTCAAGTTTTGCGAGCGAGACAGATTTTAAGGTGTAAACCAGGCGTTGGGACTTCGAAACGATGTGTATCATATGAAACTGAAATATTCTTGGGCGTTACTGGTTGGGGAATCTGGGGATCGGAAGTCATGTAGTATTGAATACGGAATACCCCTCGAGCTATCGGGAAAAGGCTCACCGAAGAACCGTGTGCATCATAGGTCGCGACCTGGACTATCATAAAAGGATCATGGGCTCAAGCAATCAAACACAAGCATTCCTCATCAACTCCTTAATGCTCCTTGATCCACTTGAGCATCTGCTCATACGCGGTGGTCTGGGCTTCCTGGATCGACGCATCCTGGTATTCGCCGACAACGGCAAAGCCTAGGCAATCATCAGTATTGTGTTTCGTCGACAAGTAACACAAACGGGGTCTTACCGTGAGGCACGCCGGGGTAGACTTGGACCTCATGTTCCAAATTCGCCTTGGACATGACATCCTCGCCGTGGGTGCGGACCTCCTCAGGGAAAAGAGGATCGTTCTCGACACAAACCAAAGATATCGGTACTTTGATGCCGTTGAAATCGTCTGGGATGACTGATGCTCCGTGTGCAATGGCGCCAACCTTGATGAAGGGCCCCTTCTTGACCTCCCAGCTTCAGCGTCAGCCGCCGGGCCCTGGCCACCTGTTGGCACACTTCTGTCGGATCCGAGGTGCAGAATGTATCGTCCACCGATGCAGTAGCCGACAGCGTAGACGCCGTCACCGTTCTTGACCGCGTCACTGAACTTCTCCTTGCAACCATCGACCACCTTGTAGAGGATGGGCAGGACCTTCTCCTCCGTCTGCCGCGCGAGCCACATATCAATCTGGAAGCTCTTTGCCGTCTCGACGATCTTGAGCTTGAAAGTGTCAAGGAAAGAGCCAGTATCCTCGGTGTCGTCAAATCTGGACGAGTTGGGCGCGGCATCGCCATTGAACAAGTCAGGCATGACCACCACGAATCCCTCGCTCGCGAACTTGTCTGCCTGGATCTGGTTGTTCGTCGACTTGAGGCCCGTGCCGCCGGTCAGGAGGAGAAGGAGTCTGGAGGGCGCATGAGGATAGTCGGCGGGCTTGGAGACATAGACCTGCAGAAAAGTCAGCTTAGGATTGATGGGGCGCATACTGACAATGCTTGCGACGCAAGGAGCTACTCACATCAACACCGTTGATCTTGATGATCTCTCCACTTGAAGACTGGCCAGCGGCTGCAGAAGATCAGTAAGGCGCATGACAGCCAGATGCTTTGTCGGCGCACTCACGAGTCGGGCGATCCGTCACGCAGTGCTCGCTATGCTCTCCAGCTCCTGCAGTTGTGGTGGTCGGACTAGTAGACTGAGCTGGTGTGTCGGCAGCCGAGGTGGCCTCTGTCGTGGGCTCAGTGACACTCTCAGACACCGTCTCGGCGGCATCGCTCTCGGGAGCTTTCGTCGCTACGTCGACTTGGGTCATGGTGTACGGCGGGGTGTCGGGGCAAGTGTGGTTCCTAGGTATCACGATAAAGGTGGAGAGCTACAAGAAAGTGAGCTGCGTTTGAAGTTGAAGCGAGCGGCTGTTGAGATGAAGGTAGGGCTAACTAGGTGGCTGCGACAAACATTGGCATACAAGCGAGTTGTCGGTCACGTCTCCCTTTGCACAGCCCTTCAAAGCGGTAGGTCAGTACATTACAGCGTACGTGTACAGGTAGCTCCGTGAGGTACTCCTCCAGGGATGACGTCTCAGCTTGATGCTGGTACCTAGAGCTGCCCCGCGAACACAGATGCCCCCGCTGCGCCTGTCGCTTGCTGAGGTAAGGTACGTGTCCGACCACTGGCCCCTGGCCCCATCCCGGCATGTGAGATGGTGCAGGGACCAGCTTACCTAAGGTCGGTAGCTAGGCAGAGAATGAACCCCGCCATCGCACCGGGGACGTGTAGTCATTAAACAGAACGCGTCCGACGCGTCCTTGCCTCCCGCATCTCGCGAAGAACTTGCTGCACATCCCTCACAACCCAACTCAATCTCTAGCCGATCGACTTGTTCACGACAACATATACGCTTCGACTGACTTCACGATGGAAGCTGAATCTAAAATTACGAAGGGTGCCCTGGAGTACGTGTTTTTCTCTACATTCCCCTCGTCCTTCCTGCCCCTGTGGTACTGACAGAGAACTTCCACAGTGCCATCTTCAGCGACGGTGACAATGCCGCTTCCAGATTCCCTGTTCCTGTCCTCCAGTGCCTGCAGATCAAGCCTTTGGCTGCACAAGCAGGTGGTGGTGCCGAGAGGTATCGCATTGTCTTGAGCGACGTGAACAACTATGTCCAGTGCATGCTGGCCACCCAAGTCAACCACGTCGTCCACGACGGTAAGCTGGTGAGAAACTGCATCGTGCGCATCACCCAATACCAGGCAAACGCTGTCAAGGGAAAGAAGTACGTATTCTTGCTCTTTTTCTTTTGGTTGCGGAGGATGGAGCTGACTTTCCTTCAGCATCCTCATCATCTTGGGCCTCGAGGTGATCGAGAACCTTGGAACACCAGACAAGATTGGCGAGCCCCAAGCCTTCGAGGCCAAGGCCCCACCAGCCGCCAACACCACGATCGGCGGCCAGAACTTCTACGGAGTCAAGCAGGAGGAGACAAAGCCCAAGCCCCAACAGTCGATACCAACACGAACCGCCGGAGGAGCCAGTGGTCAACACGGAAGCAACAACATCTATCCTATCGAAGCCCTCTCTCCCTATGCTCACAAGTGGACCATCAAGGCTCGTGTCACTCAAAAGTCGGACATCAGGACATGGCACAAGCCTAGCGGAGAGGGCAAGCTTTTCAGTGTGAACTTGCTTGATGAGAGCGGCGAGATCAAGGCCACTGGTTTCAATGAGCAAGTCGACCAATACTACGACTTGCTCCAGGAGGGAAGCGTCTACTACGTCTCCAACCCGTGCAAGGTCCAGCTTGCCAAGAAGCAGTTCACGAACCTGCCCAACGACTACGAACTTACCTTTGAGCGGGATACACTCATTGAGAAGGCCGAGGACCAGAGCAACGTGCCGCAAGTGCGGTTCAACTTCTGCAATATTCAAGAACTGCAGGAGGTTGAGAAGGATGCAACTGTTGACGTCATTGGTGTTCTGAAGGACGTTGCTGAGGTATCACAAATCGTCTCCAAGTCGACTGGCAAGCCCTACGAGAAGCGAGAGCTGACCCTCGTCGACGACACCAACTACTCCGTCCGGGTCACCATCTGGGGCAAGAGCGCTACGGGCTTCGATGTCAAACCAGAATCCATCGTGGCCTTCAAGGGCGTCAAGGTCTCTGACTTTGGTGGCCGAAGTTTGAGCTTGCTTTCTTCCGGCACCATGTCAATTGACCCCGATATTACGGAAGCTCACCGTTTGAAGGGTTGGTACGACTCATCTGGCCGCAATGATGCCTTCAACACCCACAACAACATGGCAAACATGGGCAATGCAACTGGCCGCAAGGACCAGGACAAGTCTATTGTGCAAGTAAAGGAGGAGAATCTCGGCATGGAGCAGCAAGACTACTTCAACCTGAAGGCTACCATCGTGTACATCAAGCAGGACAACTTCGCCTACCCTGCATGCATGTCCGAAGGCTGCAGCAAGAAGGTCACTGATATGGGCGACGGTACATGGCGCTGCGAGAAGTGTGACGTCTCTCACCCGAGGCCCGAGTACCGCTACATCATGTCTGTCAACGTCTGCGACCACACCAACCAACTGTGGCTCAGCTGCTTCGACGATGTTGGCCGGATCGTCATGGGTATGTCTGCTGACGATCTCATGGCTCTGCGCGAGGACGATGAGACAAAGTTGGCTCAGGCATTCGAGGAAGCCAACTGCCGCAAGCTCAACTTCCGTTGCCGTGCCAAGATGGATACTTTTGGAGAGTCTCAGAGGTATGTGACGTCCGCTGTTCAGCGTGATCCAGCACAATGCTAATAACCATCGCAGAGTTCGCTACCAGGTCATGAGTGCCACCCAAATCGATTTCAAGTCGGAGGGTGCTAAGCTCGCCGATCTCATCAAGCAGTTTGGCATTAGCTCATAAAACTTTTGGCAGCGCTGCTGTACATTACGGAAAGAGATTTGGCGCGGTTTGCCAAACTGTAGAAATTGGCGGCGGAAAGGAGCAGATAGGAGTAGATGACTAGAATCTCATGAGCTACGAGGCAAAGACCAGTGGTCACACAACTGTCGACGTAAAAGTTTCGCACAATGAAAAAAAAAAACTTAATGGCAGACGAGATGACCATTTTGCTATGTTTTCTCTAGTCCTCGAGTTATGGAACCCGAGCCCGCCCTGATGCAAGTCGTGGAGCAAATGCCACTTGTGGGCTACAAAGCAATTCCCAATAAACCTGCTCTCGTAACGCCGGCCTAATGCCCACCATCTCACGTGGAAGCTCCTCAGATCAATACAACAAATACCGTGCTTTCTCCATCCGCAATCCTGGAGTCCCTTTATCCATGATCCCGTCTCGTGCCTTCATTACTTCGTAAGGCTCGCGTATCATCATTTCTGGATCCTGGCATCGAATAGGGTAGCTTCTAGCGAGTTGGCTGGATGCCAGTCATCAGGTCCTCGTCCTCGATAGATGTCTCGAACATCTCGACATGCTGGCTCGAAGAATCCTTTTGTGAGCGCTTAGCCTCGCGGTCAACGTGCCTAGCGTAGTCCTTCGAAAACATAAGCCGGGCGTCGCTTGCCTTGGCCCATTTGTTGAGCGTCTCAATGCGGGCATCGTCGGTGATCTTCCTCTTATACTCGGTGTGCTCGATCTCTTGATCGCGTGGGAGGAAAGTAAGGCACTTCGCGCCGTCAGGGCTGGTCTCTAGCGCGCCCACAAGCATCCCACTGCTGATCATGTCTTGGAGAAGCGCCTCTGTCTCGACGTCTGACTCCAAATTCTTCGCTGTCTCTGCACTTAGGGTTTTCTCGCGAATTTCTGAGACACCAATCTTCTGATAGATGTCGGCAAGGCCTAGAATCTGCCACTTTTGGTACGCCTTCACAACTTCCTTCAGCAGTGTTGTAGTCTGGTCATCGACCCAGGTTGGTGTACTCGTCTCGACCGCGTTCTTGAGCTCCTCGGCGTTGACAGTGGAGAACAGCGAGCCAATATCAGCGTACGGCTTCGAGAGGGAGGCATAGTTCTTGGTGGCAGCGGGTGCGATGAAGCTCGGAGGAGTGGGGGATTGGCCGAGGGTCAGGAGGCCCGTAAGAATCCATCGCTTGTGGGCGTCGGTCATGATTTTGCTCGTAGCTCCGTCCCTTGTTGGCCAACTGATGATTCTCTGGTATGTCTTGTGCGCATCTGCCCACCTCAGCTTGGCGGTGAATATCTGAGCGGTGACCCATTCGTGTTGCATGACCTCCTCCCGGGTGAGTTTCTGACTGAGGTGTGTGCTTGTGTTGATGTATGAGGCGGGGGAAGCTGTCACATCGCAGAGGTAGGCTGGCTGGCTTTGGTCTTTCATTCCGGGGAGGAAAACCCATGGCTTCTCGATTAAGGGAATCACTTGGTCAATGTTATCGGTCTCGTACGCCATTTTGACCACCGCAACATGGTGGCTCGTGAGCACCGCGGAGTCGGGGTCGAGTCTTCTCAGCACGATCGTGACAATCTCGATAGCTTGACGGGCCTGTGGAAACAGCAATCAGCCATGCAGAAAGTATATAGCAAGCAAACTCATCATACCGGGTAGAACTTGCAATCCACGACATCCTTGACCAGATCGGAAAAGGCATCACCAACGTAGCGTATTTGTCTCGGATCGAAGGACAGCAGGAACTTGAGGGCGTATTCTCCGAAGACATCGGCAGGTATGGGACGTTCGGTATCGTCGAGGCGCTTCAATGTGTTGAGAATCGCAAGGAAAGCAACCGAGTGCGTGGCGGGGTCCACGATCTGGGACATGGGTCAGCAAACGTCAAACGATGACAGTAGCAAGCGCCAACGGACCTCTAGGAGCTGGGGGGCATTGGCCACGACTTCGTTCCCCAGGTCCTTAAAAAGCCTCGAGATCTGTGCGATATGGTTCTTGAGCGCGCTATCATAGATCTCATCTGACATGCCCTGGTCAGGCTCGAAGGAGAGGAGGGTGGCATCCATCTTGCCGTCGTGTTGGCGCCTTGCCGTGACCGAGATGCGAAGTGAAGTCGGCAAGCTTGCGCGGAGACCAAAGGGACAGCAGCTGAAGAAGTCGACTAGTTTATCGACGGGTACTCTCTTGGAAGCGACAGAAAGAGACTCGCAGGAAAAGTAGTGCGGTTTGTGAAATTTGGAAAATGGTGATCGCGAGTTAAGGTTGTTGTACCTGTTGGCAGCCTGGTAGGTATGGAAGCTTGATGGCACCCACAGTGGTACTTCCCACAAGGAAGGTACGGTCGAGCTGGAGAGCCACCCGTGGTGGGGTGCCTTGTACGGTCCGTGCTCAGCGTAGCTTATCCGAAGCTTCCCCAGTCGCTTGTTTCTCGGATAAACTGGCAATCCTTCCCAGCTGCCTACAGGTTCCTTTTCTTACATAAAGTCTGGACATAACTCGAATGGGGTAGAAACCTCAAAGTTCATTCAGAAGAAGTCACGAAATTAAGCTGGAAAGTGCTGATTTCGCTAGTCTCCTCCCGTACCAGCTGCTCCTCGGTGAGCAAGGTGAAGGAATAGATTGGTTGACACTAAGGTAATTGAGCAGTGGGGCATTGCCCCTCTTACACCGAGATTTGGCAGAATCCGTATTAAGTTTGGTCATCGAATACTTCCAACAATCAAAGATACAACCGCGTGAACAACAGTTTGACAATCGCTGAATAAAATCAGAAAAAGTTCAACTGAAGAAGTGCATAGTTGAGTGACTGATCGTTGAGCCTATGTCAAATGCTTCGTAGCTAAGACAGAAGCTTGGGCAACCTGGTTACCCCGCCCCCACCATACTCCAACGAAAAACATTTCGAGATAGAAGTCTCTACTCTATCTACACCTGCTCGTATTCAGTGGAAACTACACTCCGAGATCGGTCGCAAAACTACGGTGCAGACCTGCCAAAAAGAGCACATCTGAACACTAAGGATCGTAAGCAAACATCAATTGTCAACCGATCGCATTTCTACATTGCCAACAGTAGATACCAAGTCAGTGATCCTGTGTCAACTGCGTTGTTCTTCTCGCGGCTCAGATCGCCTCTCCTCTGTGACACTCAGCGACTAATACACTGTAGCATACAATCCCTTGAACACCTCCAAGATGCCTCTTCCCGACACCATTGAGCTGCCTGCAGCATTTGACGCCCACGTTCATGTGCGTGATGGCGACATGTTAAAGGTGTGTGAGCGTTGAGTCACCTCCCGCAGACGCAGTCGTAAACATGCTGATTCTTTAGCTCGTTGCTCCCACTATTCGATCCGGTGGTGCCAACTCTGCCTTGATCATGCCCAACCTTACTCCTCCCGTGACCAGCACGAAGATGGCGTTGGACTATTCCTCTCGTATCAAGGAGGCTTTGGGGAACGACGAGGTGAAGCTTCTGATGACCCTCTACCTTCACCCCGACGTTTACCCCGAAGTTATCAGAGAAGCCAAGAAGGCTGGAGTTGCCGCCGTAAAAAGGTTATTCAAGTCCACTCAAGCCCTGCTTCGAGGTTTGGTCTGATCTGGATGTGCTTCAGTTACCCTGCCGGCGTCACAACCAACAGCTCTGCTGGCGTCGTCGATTACGATGCTTTCCATGAGGTCTTCAAGGCCATGGAGGAGGTTGACCTGCTTCTTTGCCTTCATGGAGAGTGCCCTTCCCATGCCGGAAGTGACATCACCACTCTCAACGCCGAGTCCAAGGTGAGCAGGCCAGGCAATCCGTGGTAATGAATCGGGTGTACTGACACCATACAGTTCCTCCCCACGTTGAAGGTTCTCCACAACAAGTATCCGAAGCTCAGGATCAGTAAGTCAAAGTGTCTCCGCGGCTGATCAATATTGACTCGTGTAATAGTCCTTGAGCACTGCACAACTGCCGAGGCTGTTGAGGCGGTCAAGTCCTGGTGAGTTCATTCGAATCGGCATTCTTTTGCCAGGCTGACCATATTAAAGCGGTCCCAACGTCTCGGGAACCATCACTGTGTACGTTCTCCATAAATGTTCTCCATGACTTGTAAACTGATATCTTTAGTCACCACCTTTTCATTACCATCGACGATGTCGTCGGTGACGCCGTACGGCCGACCCAGTCCTTGTTCCCTTCGTTATATTATGTTGACCTTACTGCACATAGATGAACTTCTGCAAGCCCGTCGCCAAGCTTCCCCACGACCGCAGGGCCCTCCTCAACGCTGTCGTCAATAGCAACGGCAAGTTCTTCCTGGGCACCGACTCCGCCCCTCACCCCATCACCTCCAAGACAGGCCCCTCCAAGGCTGCCGCCGGTGTCTTCACCCAGCCCTATGCCGTGCAGTACCTTCTCGCCGCGCTCGACGAGGCCGTCGTACGCGGAGAGCTCAAGGACGCGGACATCACTCTGGAGGCTATCGAGGGCTTTGTGGCGCACTACGGCCGCAAGTTCTACGGTGGCTTCGAGGACCAGAAGGAAGAGCGAATCCGCCTTACCCGTGGTGGTGCTGTCATCAACCAGGTCCTCGAGGGCTCTGGTATCCAGGTTGTTCCTTTCCGCGCTGGTAAGGAGACCTGGACTCTTAGCTGGCTGTAGTAAGCACAACGGCCAGTCTGACAGCCTTCGCGTGCGAGCTACAACTAGGAATAGGAATAGAAGAGGAAAATCCGGCGGTGATTGCGAACCTCCATTGCTGGTGTATGTGTTCTATAATACATACAGTCTCTAGAGTCAACAAAGCAGTGTTTTGTTTTTATGAATATCCCCATCCTATCGTCATCTCATATCTCATTGCCACTTGCCCTTATCTCTCCTATTTAGGTAATACATATTTCAGCCAAGTCCGGGTCCTCAAAGACCTTAGTACCGAGATCCAGTGTCTCGTTCACCCATATCGTTCAGCATGGAAAAGTGGTTCGGCATTCCGAAGCCACCCAGGCTCTGGTGGTACCTGTGGGGGTGGTCGGCCGTTTGCTTCGACGGAGGGCCGATGGGACCCCAAACGCAGGGGGAGGCAGGAGCAGCCATACCCTGGGGGTACACAGTCCTCTGCTCTGCCTCGGTCGTTAATTTTGGCTCCATGAGCCGGTGCAGAGGGGAACTTACCTGCGGCAGTCCTGTGATCGCTTTCGTTCTGTCTTATGGGCGACGACGAGCGCATGTGACCCTGCACCCTCACACATTCGACTCGTCTCCATGACTGCGATGCTCTCGCTGGACTGGAGAGGTCCTTCTCGGACCTAATGGGTGATGGAAGTGCTCCTTTCTGGGGCTGGCGTGCGTCGTAGAACGTCTCGGTGCCGCTTGCTTCCTGCTGTTGTTGCTGTTGTTGCTGGCGTTGCAGCTCCGCCTGCAGCTTCTTCCACCAGGTCGGCAGGCCATGGAACAGACCGAGGGAGTGTTGAGTCGCCTTGTCCAGGGGCATCTCGTGCTTGTACTTGCATCCTTGCTGCGTGAAGGCACAAACGCCCTCGTGAACCCACTTGTCGCAGTAGATCTTGGGCTTCTTGGGCGGGACGGGAGAGGAGGCAACGATGTGGTCGATTCTCTTCTGTAGCACAAAACGTCAGCGTGACTCAGACTCAAGCAGTCGGCATCAAAACACGGTGGGAGGGCAACAGGTGGAGGGTCATCATTACCTGAAGAGCATCAGAGACCGGTGCCGGAGACGGTGGAGGGGTCTGAGATGTTCAGCGCCAAAACTCTGGTGCTTGGAAAATGACGAGAGGAAGAGTTGCCGTACCTTGAACGCGACCGGCTGGATGGTACCACCTGACGAATTCTGGGGATCCAGCCCTCGCGGCGAAGGCAGCACAAGCATGCCCTCAGCGCCGTGCTGCACAGCGGGGATGCCGACCAAGGGTGGAAGGGTATCAGCGGGAACAAGTCTGGTGTAGTTGCCATTGCCGCGGTCGAGGCAGTAGGCGTAAAAGCCCGATGTGTCAACGCTCACGTCCTGACCTTGGTCGATAGCAGGCTGACGCTCTGCGGGCGGGGCTCCCATAGCCATGTATTCGGGACCGCTGGTCAGACTGGGCGTGTGGTAGTGACCGTGAACCTGGGCAGTAGCTGTCGTCATGTTCATACCCATTCGCCAGTTCGGAGCGTCGATGCTGCGTGACGCGGGGGCGACGTTGGCGAGCATGTGTCTCATCGGCGCCTGCTGTTGGTGATGGTGTTGATGCTGGTAACGACGAAAGGAGGCAGGAGGCATCTCGCCGGGGTATCGGTGGTCCCTCGCCTGGAAAGAGTTTGATGTTTCCATGCCGCAAATCCGCACGCCACTGATTCCGTTCGTGATCGATGCTGACGGGTCAAAGTCAGGCGTCGTACCGCGCGTCGAGGTTCTTGATGCCGGGGGCGAACAAGACTTGTCGGAAGAGGAGTGAATTAACATCGAGTCCATACTGGGTGTGTGAGAAGAGAAAGTGAGAAGTTACGAAAAAAAAAAAAAAGAAGGAGGAGAAGAAGAAGGGCAAGTCTAGGGCACGGTGGAAAGTCTTAGTCCTGGCAAGGTGCAAACGGGGAGAGCCCAATACGTTACCCTATCTATAATGCCGTCGACCGCGATCAGCACCTCTGGAGTCGCCGAGGTACGCGATCAAAGACGACTTTGACGTCCTGCAGCGTGCAGCACGAAGGCGGGTTCCGGACCAAGATGTCCAAGGCTCCGACATGAGAGCCAGATGCCTAGGACGCGAGATCCTTTAATCAAAACAGTCGCTGAACCAGGACGAAAAAAAGATTCGTTGCCATCGTCGTTTGCTCGACCGAAATAAGGTCCGCTGCACTCATACGGTTACCTGCATTCTTGGTTTGTACCTCACCACGTGACAAACAGCTGTGCCTTCACTGTTTTACAAGTCCAACCATAGATTGATCCTTAGAAATATCGCACAGCGTTGATGCGACTGAAAGCAATGCAATGTCTATTGGCCTATATGCATGCTTCATCTAAGCTAAGTTGTGGAAGCGCTGATGAAATAGCTGGGCGAGAGAAATTGACTGCAATCCTCTAGCCAATGTCCCACCCTTGCCGTCCAAATCCATACCCATACGCCTGCCGGGTCGGTAGGAAATCTCATTATGTTCTGTGTTGCAAAGCTATCCTATGTAGCTTCTCTCGTAAGACCTGCTCTGCTGCAGGTGTTCTGGCTTTCACTGGCCAGTGTTGGAAGGTATCAAGAGCAAGTCGTAACTGTATCTCAGTTGTAAAAACTGGGCATTGAGGCAAAAGATGTCGCAGGCCGCAGGTGGCACAAGCAACTGCATTGGGGTGCATCTGAAATGGACCAGATGAGGTCTTGCGAGGCTTTTCTGGCTTATTGAAGTTGGAAGAATTTGGTAATTGTGGGCCAGAGCCCGTGTTGGACTGGATGGAAGAGACGTTGTCAAGCCACGCCATATCATACTTCAATGGTCGGCCGTATTTCGGGGGTCGGCCTCGTTTTCCACCGTTGGCGAGCGGGAAGATCTGTAAGCCGGGCTGGACGGGGTTGGAGTATCCTGTGGGGTTGGTAGAATACGTTTGGCCTGACTGCACTCCGTTTTGGTAGACTCTTTGGGCAGCGATGCTTTGGAATCCTTGGTTGATTTGGCTGCCTTGCTGGAAGCCTTGGTTGGGGTAACCTTGGATGGAGTCGTTTTGGTTTTGTTTGGGGTTGACTTTGGCGTCTTTCTTGGAGTTCGTTTTTGGGGGGTTGACTTGGCCGTCTTTGACGTCTTGGAGGATGCCGCGGCGTCTCTCTTTGGTGTTTTCCGAGTAGAGGGCGTCTTCTGTGGAGTCGAAGAGTTAACTTGTTGTTTCTTGCGATTGGGTGTCTTTTTGGGAGTTGAATGAGGTGACGCAGACTGAGAAGTAGATTTCCTGGCTTTACCTTTGCTCATCGTGTTCCTGTCTTCTGGGTCAGTATCAGGCTCCTCGTCCTCACCACCAACGAAGTCCTCGTCGTTATCGGAACTACCGCTGTGTTCGCCAGCTAGATCAGTAGCAATGGGAGCGTTTGTCTTATAGTTCACGGCCTGAGGCGGTTGTTAGCATACTATATCCATCAAATCGATGTGCTGACCAACCTGGCGGCGACGTCCTCCACGACCAAGAACTTCCTTGTTCAACTCCGCTAATCTTTTGGCCTCGGCCTCTCTCTCAGCAAGAATCTCCTCCCAAACATTAGGGTTCACGGTAGGTTCGTTCTCCTCTGCGAGGTTGTCCTCGAACCCGCCCTTGTCGTTAGCCCAGACGCGAGCGAACGAAAATGTCGATTCGGCGGATTCATCTTGACCAGTGCTTGTTTGCTCGATATGAGAGCGATCGAGAAGTTTTTCGACACTTGCCTCATCGTAACGTATGATGTCCTTCTCGTTTTGGTCATCGCTGAAAAGCGCAGTAGCTCCGAATTTGAGGATCGATTCCAAATCGTCCGGCTCCCCTGTGTCGTCCATAGCCTCAATCAACACGTGGTCAAGGGCCATCTTCTTGCGGCCGATCTGCATGATCTTCTCCTCCGCAGAGTTCTTCGTCATGAGCTGGAAACAGAGGACCTTGTGCTTCTGGCCGATTCTGTGCGCGCGAGAGATGGCTTGGATGTCCTGGTGGGGGTTGAAATCGGGATCTAGGATGATGACGGTATCAGCCGTTGCAAGGTTGATACCTACGCCCCCTGCTCTGGTGGAGAGGAGAAAGGCAAAGACTTCCGAGTCCGGGGCGTTGAATGCGTCGATATGCTTCTGCTTCTCATGGCTGTTGATCTTGCCGTCAAGACGCCTGTGCAAGAAGCCCAGGCCGTTCAGAAAGTCCTCTACGATATCCAGCTGATCCAAGAACTGGCTGAAGATGAGCACACGGTGTCCACGCTCCTTGAGTTTGGGCAGCATGATGTTGAGCAGCATCAGCTTGCCAGACGCAGACACCAGGTTCTCATGCATCTTGACTTGGTCCACAGCCCTCTCCTCAATCGCATCGCTGTACATGAAAGGATGGCAAAGACACTTCCGCAACTGCATGAGGATGTTGTTCAGACTGCCACGCTCTTTCTTGTTGATCTTGTCATCTGCGAAGATTGCCTTGATGAGGTCCGGGCTTTTCGCCATGATAGATTTGCATAGCTTCTCCTGAAGGATCGACATGGAGACCGGCACAATGATCTGCGCCATTGGAGGAAGGAACTTCAGAACCTGAGCTTTCGTTCGTCGCAAGAAATATTGCTTGATTCGCCCATGGAGTTCTGGCAGGTTCTGTGCGTTCAACTCCTGGTACTGTTCGTCCAACTTCTCAGCATTCTGCGTAGGGTCGATGAATTGCAACAAATTGAAGAGCTCTCGCTTGTTGTTTTGCAAGGGTGTGCCTGTTAGGAGAAGCCTGAAAGGAAACCGCATCGCGCGCAACGCCAGGTACAGCAAGCTCTTGTCATTTTTGAGTCGTTGGCCTTCGTCGACGATCAAACCGGCCCACTGCACAGAGCGGAACAGGTTCCTCGTACGGTCATCCTGAGCGGAGTCATACGACATGACCACAACGTGGGCTTTGATGTCTGACGAGTTGTTGGGGAAGAGCTCGTATCTGTAAGCTAGGTCCTGGGGTTGCTTGCCGCCATGGTAGGTAACGACTCGAAGCTCTGGGGCCCATTGCTTGATCTCGCGGCGCCAGTTTGGACAAGTAGCATTTGGTACAACGACCAGAAATGGCCAACACTACACTTTGAGTTAGTCACGATCGCAGACCAGGCAAGGCAGAAATACCTTAGGTTCGCCCAGAGCGAGGGCAGAGATCAAACTAACGACTTGAACTGTCTTTCCAAGTCCCATCTCGTCGGCAAGAATGACATTCTTGTCTTCGTGGTAGTTGTACAACAGCCAGTTGACACCTTCGAGCTGGTAGGCCATGAGATTACCCCGTCGGATTGCTTTTGGCTGCTCGGTCAAAGCGACGAACTTTTCCTCCTTCCAATCATTCACTCGCTGTTTCATCTTGTGGTTCGAGGGACTGACAAAATATTTGCCAGTCAGGTACTCGTAGTAGGCGGCCTTGAACGTATTGTAGATCTCCCCAGTGTCTGGCTTTGGGGGCTTATCCCAAACAGCCTCATCGTACCCCAAACCTTGGAACTTGACGTAAATCTTGTCGACACTCCCGATCCGCTCCATGTCGTCCTGCAGGCTTCGCGCTCGTCCGTTCTTGACCTTAGCAGCAAGGATGACGTCTGTAAGAAGGTATTCCTCCGGGATTGCCTCATCGGTTGTCCATTTCAAACACAGATTTTGCTCTGCGTCCCTCTTCGCAAAGGAATTCCGCATAGCTCCAGGAGCCATGTGAAAGACCCATGCTCCAGGCATCCAGGTACAGTGAAAGTATGAACAGTCCGCCCATTTGACGAGGTAGTCTTTTTCGTCTTCATAACAGCCGCTGTATGTCATTCCTTCTGAAAAGGAGTCCTTCTTTGCAAGCCTCCAGGCAACCAAGGTCTGGATCTTGTGGGAAATCGTGCCGCAATCATGGCACTTCCAGTCCACGGAGTACTCAGCGAGACGTTGGTCACGAACATCGGACAAGTCGGTGTCCATCTGGGAAGACGGCAGATGTTCATAGTGCCAGCCACGTTTGCATGAAGTGCACCGAAAGAGGACGTTTTCTGCGTTGTTGACGAGAGCTGGATCCACAGGCGCGATGGGATCCTCGCCACCGTTTTCAACTCGAAGCTTTTCCTCTTGCTTCGGCGTTCTCCTTGGCGAAAATGCTGCACAAGAATGTCCGGGCTTTTTGCATCCCTGGCAGTTGTGATGACGAGGGGCATGCTTGTCCTTCTTGCCATAGAAGCCAATGCAGTACTTGCACTGGAGGACGAAATCTTCCGCCCCAACCTTCGTAACCAAGTGTTCTCTAGCTGACCTGTAGCCCAGGCAAACCTTGTGAAATGACATGGAGCAGCCCTGGCAGCTGATGAGAGGACCTTTGTTGGCGGCGGGCCCAACGTTGCAACTGCTGCAGATATCTGAGTGGAAGGTCAAGAATGGTGAATCATTTGGGAGTTGCTTGAAGACTTCCTTAATATTCATCACTCTCGGTGCCCCAACTGGAGCGGTGTCCTCGATATAGAAAGATTCCTCGTCCATCGGGGCGGAGTCGAGCATGCTAGCCTTGTTTCTGGTAGATCTGCCAGATCGACGGCGATCCTCAAACTCGATCGAAGAATCGCGTGATCTGGGTTTCGCTTCGAGCTTTGCCTTGGAGGACTTCGATCGTCTGGGCTGCTTCCGCCTTCCCCGGCCTGGCTTTGGTTGAAGGTCCGATGTGATGAACGTGAAATCGTCGTCTTCTGCATCAGATTGCTGAGGAGGCGGATCTTGGGAAAGTTCATCCATGTCATCGTCGCGAGTTAAGCTGGGGTTGCCGAAAGCCATGCTTGTGAGTGTGAGCTGCTTTTGAGTTCGCTCTCTCAGTTGTCGCTGTGGCTGTGAAGACTCGTGTCTTCGTGAACGAGTCCGCCGGTTCTCATCTTCATCGTCAGATACAGCAGCATGTGAGTTTTGGCGAGTGCTCTGTCTGGTGGTCGTGCGTTGACGTCGCGGACGACGGGAAGAAACTTCGTCTTCCTCTTCATCATCGGAATCGATAATAGATGTGAGGCGGGCGCTGCGTTGAACAACACTTCGTTGACGTTTCGATTGGCGAGGTAGCTCTTCTTCGTCAAGTTCCATGAGATCTAGATCCGCCTGAGAATCGGCCTCGGAATCCTCCAAAGTGTCCTGCCAAGATCGCTTCTGTCCATGGAAGGTGCTGGTCTCGACCTCAGAGTCCACTTCGCCCTGCATCTTCTGAAGAGCAGATTCGCCTCCGTCGTAGGCAAGAAGGTCTCCGAACGGTATCTTAGTAGAGTTAGCGTGGTGTACTGGAAGAGTTTGCGCTGAAAGATCATCCGCCACGTGCGGCCTTGATAGATACAGCTCCATGGCAAATGTTTGAGGCGGGAAGTGGGGTAGAAGGGTGATGTGCGATGAGATATGGTCTTGGAAGCAACCCGTAACACGAATCAAACACCTGATAGCCGCAATTTCCTCAGATTGGCAGGTGCTGTGAACGAGCTGGTGTGCAGCAGTCCTTCAAGGAAGCCAAGGCCCATGAAGGCTGAGAGGAAAGTGCTTGAGAAAAGATATGTGAAGCTTGGATTGTGGTAGGGTGGAAGTGAGAGGACGAAGTGTGGAGAGTGGAGGCGATTTATATAGACGAGTGTGAAGAGAAGCAGTTTAAGAGGGCAAGAGCAGCACTTTAAAAAACGGAAACAGCAAGAACGCTCAACTGAGAGAAGGAGCAGTGGAAGAATACTTACGATATCTTGTCGTCCATCCGTGAACTCGACGTTATACCACAACTCTGATTCGGGCCCTTCCACCTCTCCAATAACTTTGTCAACGACGTCGCTCTTGATAGTACGGTATTGCGCAACTTCCTCTGGGGATAGACGTCGCAGGACAATCTCGATCCGGACTGGGCGAACTCGGCCATGCATAATCTCTTCGCGAACTCCGTCCGCAGCCTCCTCCACGTTGGTAGTCGTAGTATCCAGGTCTATGACTGATTGCGACATCATGGAAACAGGTTCCACCTCCTCTTTAGTGTCTATCGAAAGTAACGGTTCGTCTGGGTCGAATTCGTCTGAGTCTTGTATCGTCGCGCCCTGAGGCAGCTGGTCATTCGTTGCGGCATCGGTGGGGAATGTGCCGTCGAAGGTATCGGCTGTAGCCCCTTCGGCAATCTCCTCGTTGACGGAGGGATCGGATTGGTCGAGGCCGATCAGAGCATCGCTCGGAGAGCCTGTAACAGACTGAACGATGTCGTCGTCAGCGGTGTTCGTGAAGTCCTCCATGATGCGACTGCTCGGAACGGGAAGGCATAGGGTCGGGGCGGATGGGGTGTCGCGTGGACTGCGTCGGATATTTAGAAGTTGCTTTAATGAAAGACTGAAGAGAAGAAGACGAAGATGGAATGGGAGAATTGTCCTGCAAAGGCAGGGGCTCGGTTGTGGGTGAGCGCACTCAGAGAAAGGACGGCTTTGAGATTGGGAAATCTTCACAGTTCGACGCGACCCTCGAAACCGCGTTGCCATTAAAGTTGAGCTGCCGTAGCGTGTAAAGCACCAGTACGTACCGCCAGCCCACTCTTGGTGGGGTGGTTGTACCGTGGAAAAGACCCGCCACAATTCATCGGCCAACCAGAGCGCCAGGGTCTTCTTACCGCTCGGGTCCCTGCTGCTAGAATGCGGCAGAAAAAAAAAAGTGCTCCAGTCGAAGAATTGTGATTTCGGTGCTACGAAGTTTTGCATTTTGTCGCAATGTTGGAAGACATCGACGCCAATACACGTATCGACGCCTGGACTTACTCCATGCATGCTATGCGATGAGTCAACTTCTGAGATGGAGCGCCGTTCGCCAGAATACAACGACTTATAGGGCTTTCCAGCTCACTAACACCACCGGACAGGTGCGCCATGCATCTCTCTCAGGTATCCATCGGGGCCTTCGACGCTCCACAAGAGCCGGTTCCCAGAACGGTCGTGCGACAAGCCCGAATTCGAGAAATCGTGAAGATGGTCGCGCGAGGCGCCCAGACTTCAAGCCCCGCCTGACCGAGTCTCGCGGTGGCAGCCCGAGCCGAAATGTCCCAACGAAGCCGGATGCCTTTGCTAACAAGTTCAATGGCGCGATGGGCGGCCGCGAACATCATTTCAAGCCGAAAAAAGCCTTTCAGAAAATGAAAGAGCGCGAACAAGAAGAAGAGGAGGGAGGGAGAAAGTCAAGGAGCAAGCGGTTCAACAACCCAGAGTACTCGTTCGGGAAGAAGAGTATGGTGTACCAGCTCAATCGCAGCGAGTTAAAAGACAAAGTCTCCAAGCTACTGGACAAGGAGGGGATGAATGATGATAAGACGGAATATCCGCGGCCAGGCTCGGCATGGAGGGATCTCAATCGGGACGCCTCGAGGCCTAGAAGAGATGGGGATCGGAACTCAACAAGCCAGAGGAGGGATGGCGATTGGACCTCGGCCAGACCCAGACGTGATGGAGATCGAAACTCAACAAGCCAGAGGAGGGATGGCGATTGGGCCTCGGCAAGACCTAGAAGAGATGGAGATTGGAAAGCGACAACTTTCAGAAGAGACGGTGGTCGCGACACGATGAGACAGATGAGAGATGGCGTAAGGAGGGAGTTTGAGCGAGATGGTGCTGCGCCTCGGAGACAGACTCGAGGATCAGACGACGATTCATCTGCCAACAGACCAGCCGAATTCCCACTGTCGATTCAGTACACGACAGCAGCATCGCAGTTTTTGTTTGGCCGATCGGTTGTGAAAGCGGCTCTGAGAAATTCTCAGCGCAAGCTTTACAATCTGTATGTCTACCAGGGGAGCAACAAGAAGGACACGAAGGACGATACCTGGATCGTATCTATGGCAGAGAAGAAGGGCATCAAGGTCAAGAGCGTCTACGAGGCCGATCAGAAGCTGCTGGACAAGATGAGCAAGGGCAGACCACACAACGGTCTTGTTCTCGAGGCATCGCCTCTACCTCAGCTGCCGCTGGTCAGCCTTGGGGGCTTGTCGGCCGATTCGAATGGCTACACAGTCTCCGTGGCTCACCAGTCCAAGGAAGACCTCGAGATCAACGGCACGGAAGGCTCCATCCCTTGCAAGCAGGGACAGCCTCGCCCGCTAGTCCTCCTGCTGAACGAAATTTTGGACCCTGGTAACTTGGGTGCGATTCTTCGTACAGCTTGCTTCCTTGGCGTGTCAGCTGTGGCCATTACAGATCGGACATCCTCCTCTATCACGTCCACCGTATTAAAGGCCGCGGCTGGGGCTGCGGAAGAGATCAGGCTGTTTACTGTTGAAGACCCAGGGCGGTTTTTGAGTCTCTCGCAAGAGGCTGGCTGGACGTCATACGCCGCTGTTGCACCCACGCTTGGGTCGCGTTCGAACCGTCAGTGGACTCCAGAATACATCGAGGACTTCAAGCCTCTTGAAAAAGAGCCTTGCATTCTCGTTCTTGGTAATGAAGGCAGCGGTCTTCCCTACGACATTAGGAAGAAGGCGACGCACGAGGTCACAATTCCACGAGTGGCTTCAACCGCAAGCTCTGTGGACAGCTTGAACGTGAGCGTTGCTGCGGCACTGCTCTGCAACTCGTTTTTCCGAGGAGTGCGCCAGAGAGATCCTCTGACACTCACCGAGAGATTGCACATCGATGCTCGTAAAGCAGATGGTGGAGAACCTATCTTTTGATGCGGCGGTGGTGGAAAAGGGGAAAAGCATAATGCCATGATGTAACATTACAATCATCTGTAAAACTACCGTGTATAGAATACGAATACCTCTCGGCAAAAATGAATTGTTCTCTTCTGGCAGCTTGAACCTTTTCTTTCTGCTGCGTACAGAAGATGGTCCGGGACAGCACATGACACGGCATCTGCAAGGCACCGCCAAGTGCCCACTCGAAGTACCTGCTTCCCGTCATGCATGGATTGGCGATCTGGGCGGCTGCAAGACCAAGTCGTCGGCGCAGGCGTTTCCCAGCCGGCGCGCCGGTCTTCTGAAGCTACCCCGGTAAAGCTTACCTAGACAGACCCGTGGACCCCTGACGGCGGGCGAGACATCCGGCTCTTCCCCTGAAGCTTGACAGACCCGACGGCTTTTCGACCCGTCCGGGCCCTGAATGACGTATCTTTAGCAGCTGTCATCCATGCCCAGCCACCTGGGAAAAAAAAAAAAAAAAAAAAAAAAAAAAAAAGACCCTACAAGGAAGGGTTCTGTCAGCATCTCTGTTCAACAGCAATCAGCTTCTTTTTCCAAGACACAAATACGGGAAAAGTCACGCAACAAACGCATTGTTGAAATCTGATACCGGCGACGTGTCTCGCTGCGGGACCACAGACTGCCTCTCGGGATCAGACACGAATACAGGGCGGTGAAGTTTCGAGAGCCCAAGCAGCTCCATCATCTTGCATGTTGCCCAGTCGCCCAGCCACCGCTTTCCCGCACCGACTTGTCCCACGAAACCTCAAGACGCCCGACGCCTCTGCAATTTCCCGCCGAAGAACTGCATGCTACTTGAAATCCGAGCGACATCTCTCTGCAGAAAGATCGTCGCTCACGCCAAATCTCCGATCGACCTCGCACTCGTCAGTCCCTCAGTCTAACTGACATTGACCACAAGCACATACTCAAGACTTGGCGTCCGGAGCTTAGGCCGAGCTGTCACTCACCTAAACTAAATACACGAACAACACACTCTGAGACTCACAACAGACGACGACTTCTGGTCTTGACGAAGGCTTAGCCTCACAGTCGTCACGATGCGTGCCTTTTCACTCCTCGGCCTTCCCTCGTCTCTGCTGCTGCTTATTGCAGCCCGCGTCGGCGCAGAGAACCCCACGGCAATCCGCAAAATGTCACCAAATGCCGGCGAGAAGCTGCTCCCCGACGACCTTGCCTTCGCCAAGGATGCATTCGATACGCCGCTGACACCTCACGAGAAACTTCTCGCTGCCCGCATGGCCGACGACCCTTTCCTCTACAACGCCTCCTATCCGCATCGTCCGCCTTTTGCACCACACAGCTCCCAGGCTGGTCTGGGCTGGGAGCACTTCCGCCGTGCGATCGACGTGTTGAACCTCCTCGAAAAAAGACAAGCGTGCCCCACGAAGATGAACAGTGCGAGACAATCGGTTCGCCGGACAAGTGCTGCATGACCAACGAGGTATGCGTGAAGGTGGTGGATGAGAGTGTTGGCAACGTCGCTTGCTGTCCGGCGGGCGCTTCTTGCAACGGACCTGTTGGAATCTGCCCCATTGGCACAACAAGCTGTGCGGCGGATGTCGGTGGTGGCTGCTGCATTCCGGGTTACGTCTGCCAGGGTTCCGGCTGTAAGTACATTTTGAAGCTCCTGGAGAACTTTGACTGACTTGACCAAGGCGTGCCTAGCCACATTGCCACGGCCACGACAGCAACGGCAACAGCAACGGCCACAAATGGAGGTGGCGGAGGAGGAGGCGGAGGCGGAGGCGGTGGAGGCAGTACTGGAGGAGGGGGGACTGTTACTTCAGTCCGGACCGTCACCAGCACGACCGTCTCGACGACGACACTCGCGGATGGTAGCACCACGACCGTGGTAGTCATCGTCACAGTCACGCAGCGGCCCGGAACCGTCACAACGACCAGCACTTCGACGTCCACCGAGACACCTGCCAACCCTACAACAGTCCCGCCAACCACCGCGGTCAGCACCGGCGGCGCAGTCCCTCCCTTCAGACCGACTTCCACCACCGAAGGGGACACTAACACGGCCCCCTTCTGCCCGACGGGATTCTACGCCTGCCTGGCTCGCGCTGGTGGAGGCTGTTGCCAGACAGGACGAGACTGTGCTACTACCTCATGTCCGCCCACGCCCTCTACCACCATCATCTCCAACGGAGCGACCATCATCGTGCCTGTTACCGACGTTCCGGCCTCGGCGACAGAGACATGTGCGAGCGGTTGGTTCTTGTGCGGAGAGGAAGGAGGACCCGTCGCCGGCTGCTGCCCAAGCGGATATGCGTGTGGGACCGCGAGCTGCACCACCAGCTCATCGACACAGACAGGAGAGATACAGAAGCAGTTTCCCAACTCTGGGTCGAGGATTGTTGCATCCTTTGCGGTTGTAGCATTATCGATGCTCGCTGCGTTGTTTTGAGGTACATAGAAGATGCATTGGGCGGCGTTATAAGGGATACCTTCACGAACGAAACGAAACGAATGGCTACATGAGAGATGGGTCTCGGGAATCGAAATTTTCATAACACACGAAGAGCATTAGTCGCGCGATGGGTCATTAGTACAACTCAGAGGGTAGATAGCTTAATGATGAAAGCCAAAGCTTATGTCTTGATCTCATTTGTTCATCTCTATATAAGCAAGATGACAGCAGCAAACGCGATAACACCCGCCACATGAAGGTTTCCAGATAGGGTAATGCCCAAATTGCCTGGTGTGCTGGTCGTGGTAGAACTAGCGGTTCCTGATGGCGACGAACCAGACGTGGACGACGGCGAAGACGAAGTGTCTGGCACGCCTTCGGCAGACATGACGCGGTCAAGCACATGAATGAGGCCGTTGTTTGTTCTAGTGAGTAGGATATCAGAACATGGCGGCTCTGCAGCGGTGAGTTCGACTTACAAGACATTGGGCTGTATAACCTTGGCGTCGTTGAACCAGATCTGGTTATCCTTGACCGTGACCGTGACTGTGGCGTTTTGGAGACTGGTGAACTTCATGCCGTCGGTCAGGAAGTTGCTATATGCTACCTCGGGCAGAGTGTGGAAGCTTGGTCGCACATTAGTTTTGAAAGCGCCAATCTAGGAGGCCAAGACTTACAGCAACGCATCCGTGAGAGCGGTGTTGTTGAGAGTTTTCTCCGGATTGCCCGCTGCATTGAAGGCGTCGGTGCTGGGACCCAGACAAGTGACATTGGGTGTCTTGTCGAGTTCTTTCCACAAGCTGACCTTTCGCAGCGCCGTGTCAAGGCCAGAGAGTGTGTCTGCGAGTTTCTTGATCGTCTTGGAGCACACGTCGGGCGCCTCTAGAACGCTGCATAGTTCATCAGCAAACCCCCCGTCACGATGGTTTCGAAGAGAAAACCCACGTGTTGACGACCTGGAAATAGCCGCCGTCCCACACACCATCGATCCCCGTCAACTCCCCCGTCTGGCCCAAGCCAGCCTGCAGCTCTGATTTCTCACCCGATGTCCCCTGTCTGATCCGGAACTTGGAGGAGCTGGCACTGGTATCCTTGGAGATGTAGAGCACCTGGCCGGTAGCTTCCGCTCCGAACTGACGGAGCAAGGCGGGGCCGGGGCTTCGCAGATTATTAGCCTTGTCCGTGAGCTTTGTCGGGACCGTGAGCCCCTTTGGGACGCTGAAATTTGCCGAGGTGAGAGCAGCGTCCAAGGTATGATACTGGAAGATGCTCGAAAGCTTCTCGATCGGCAACTGGGAGATGTTGGTGGCGTTGTTCTGCTTCACGTACGTCTCGAGGGCTTCATTTGTCGGCACCAGGACGGTGGCACCTCTCTGGGCGTTGGCGGCGATGAGACTCGGCGCATTCTTCAAAATTGACTGGAAGCTTGAGAGGTCGGGGTAGTTGCCCAGCGTATCGATCAGGCTCTGTGTAGAGGCTTGGCGCTGCTCGAGACCGCCCCATGCTGAGGCTAGCGGGGAGCAAGCAATGGCCAACGTGTAGATCTGGAGGAGATGCATGGTTGACGAAGGTGCCTTCCAGACTCGCCGCAGGAAAGGAACGGAAAGAATCCTGGCGACAGGAAGGCTTGAAATGGAGGGAGAAGGACAGCTTTAAAAGTCTTCGGGCGCCACCGAGTACGTCGCCAGCCGCAGGACTCTTTGCTACTCACATTCGAGCTTGCTGGTGGCCTCCCCGCGACCTCGCCATTGTCCAGACGGATTCGCACGCCAGCCCGAGCATGGCCAGCTGCAAGGAGGCTAGCTAGGGCGGGCTTGGTGTAGCGAAGCCCGAGAAGGCCAGCGAATCGTCCCGTTGAAACAAAGCCTCATGGCTCGTGATTCGGGGTCCAGAGAAACAAAGGTTTGATGTGAATGGCCAGCCTTGCTTATGGCTGAGGTCGGGCAGGTCTCCCTGTGTTGCAATGTCTTGTCAGCTGAAGACATGCGAGGCAAGCTTCAGTGTGAGAACAATGAAAGTCGAGGTCGTCGGGACGGCGTATCGTGCAGCGGAGCACGCCAGCAGTAGGGCTGAAGGTGGAGGCGTCGAGTCCGGCGAAGTTTAGCATCAAGCTAACCTCGCAGGCCCTTGGAGTGCGTTGCTGGATTCAAGGTGATACAGCCGGGTGGATAAGCAAGACTTCATCGAAAATAGACAAAAAAGGTCTGCATTTGTGTCGGCTGTCTTGAGCCTTGTCTATTATCGTTCGATGTTGCAAGCAAGCAATCTTCTATGCAGTGGCTCTCGCAAGAGAGGCCGTGTCAAGATGATCGTCGGGGTGTCTTCCGCTTAGAGAAGCATACGCGTGTATGAACAGGCTAGACCATGCTTCGGCAATCAAGCTTAATTCAGCTGGAAAGAAAGTCCGGGGTAGGGGGGTCTCAACTCTCGAATAGATATCTGTGTTCTCTCAAGGGCAGAAGCGGAATTCTATCAAGCCTATGCTCATGCTATTTGCTCTTGATAGATACTTGACGATTGGGTAACAGCCATATCCGTAAGAGGTTTCCTAGCCGGGCAGTGTCCCCTATAGCTTCAATCGCAATCCACCTGATACTTTGATAAGGACGATAGTATGCTTGTAGCGAAGAATGCAAGTGACGGACACGGTTGTCCTGAATGTTGTTAGACGAGAATATTGTGGAATGTAGTACGTCGCACACGTCTCGAATACCTACTACCTACGATCGCTTCTTTTCCGAGCGTGGTGGGATGGCAAGAGGGGCAGAAAGACGGCGATGTATTTGCTGTGTTGAGCTCCCCCAGCCAGGCTCCACGTCTTGCGCCCGAGCTTACAGAACCATGCAGCTGATCCCTGTCGATCCATCTCTAAATGGAAAGGCATGCCCTCCGGTGCAACTCGGTGCGAGATGCTCCCCGTTCTGTGACTGGTCAATTACAGCATATCGAGTCACTGATTGACCGTGCCGCAAGATCAATTTCCGCGGTGAGATGGGCGGCCGCGCCAAAGCTCTCGTTCGACATTCTCAACCAACAAATTGTCCCTTTATTGGCGCATTTTTGACGGTAATGACGGCAATATTCTCATCCAAGCTGCCAAGCTCCGGATCAAAAGGGCATAGTGTCGTACGAAAGGTCCAAACTTTGTACGGCGCACCCGCGACGCCTTCCCGTTTGGCCTTGGCCAAGATGGCAGCCCACGCATTCGCTCCTGCACCAACCCATGATGCTGCACGAATAAGGCGAGGTAAGGTACGCAGATTGGGAAAGGTGCCCAGCTGTTTAGGCAGACAATTCGGCAAGCGCCAGGCACCTCGTGATTTGGACCGCTGCTTCCCTTGGCAATGAGTCCATCGTCGGCCAACTTCTTCGCCGTTCTCCCACTTTTCTGTTGTCGTCTTCGTCGTCGTCCTCTTCTTCCAACATCATCTGTTCATTCTCAACCCACAGTTACCATCACGACTAACACTACCAAGACCTTACGCATTTTCATCCCCAATACCCACATTGAGGACGTTGATATCACTGAACACACCATTAAACAAACTTTTTGTCCTGTTGGTATCCGACACCGCAATTGCAAAGCTCCTCCCACACGAACAACATGAGACAGACTACTATCCTCTCCGGCCTCACGGCCTTTCTCCCGTCGGCGGCCATGGCATTCTACACCCCGAGCTTCCTGGGCGCCCGTCAAGATAAGGCTCCCTACCAGGATGTGGTTTGCAAGCCCGAGACAACTGGCCAATTGCCCCCGTGTGTTCAGATTGAGAACATTGAGGTCGCCTGCAAACCTAATGGCACCGACGCCGTTTACTACGAAGCCCATGCCCAGTGCATGTGTGGCGGCTCCTTCTTCGCCGAGAAGCTGGCCTGCGAACGTTGCCTTTACGTCCATGGTCTGAGGAGCGAAAGAGACCTGGCGTACTATAGTGGCATTCTGTCATCAGCCTCCAACGCTCTCTGCACCGGTACTCCAACAGCCGTCTTCGCCAGCGTCTACTCGTCTATTCAAGAGGCTGCCACTCCCGTCACCACGGGGGGGACTGCCACTAGCGACCGCGCCGTCAGTAACACGGCCATCTCTTTGTATTACACGGCCAGTGGTCCCCAAGGACCTGGCAGCATAACCGGAGCAGCTGCCAGCGCGACGGGCACCGGAGGCGAGACGACCGCCGCCGAGTCCACAACCGCGGAGCCCACTAACACCGCTGCGACCCGCTCGACATCGCGCAGCTCCGCTGCCACCACCTCGGCCGCCTCCGGCACAGCTTCTGGCGCTGCTGCAACCTCCTCGTCTTCTGGCAGTGGTGCTATGCCTACCTTTGCCGCTGCTGGTGGTCTCGTCGCCGGTGCCGCTGGTTTGGCTGTGTTCGCTGGAATGTAAGGACGTCTTGCTGAGAAGGAGACTTGGGCCGGAAATGGGTTCACGAACTGGCAGGCTTAATGAGGATGAAACAGACGATTTGAAGTAGTAATGAGCCTTGCAAAATTCTGTTTCCCTTAATTTGCCGTTTCTTGGTGTTGATACGATTGCACTTCTGGTAGTGATTGTGACCTAAATCTTAGCTTCCTTTGTGCCTACTCGAGGCCACGAAACAGAAGAAGCAGATCAAAAGGTAGCCAGTGGATGAGAGCGATTTCTTTTATTGCATGAGGGGCCCTTCTTGAGGGACGCTCCCGCTATCTTGGAGGATCTAGGTAACGACGGAACTGGGTCGGACTGGTTGAGTTGGGTCCGATTCCATCATAACCCTCCGGGTTCTCACGCCAACCCACTTTGCAGCAGCACCAAACCTGGGGCACTCCACCTGGGCGCACCTAAAGACATCCTAGTCAAGGACCCCTCAATGGATATAAGTCCGACCCTAGACCCTTCGTCATGCTGGATTCTGTGTTCCATGTCTACTTCTCTTTCTCCTGCGTTGCCAGCTATGACCGGCATTTACTGAGGCATGTGCTCGAAAGGCTTCTCCAGATGCTCCTGGCAGAAGGGCAGCTTGCCGACGGTCCAAATTTCGGTATCCTGGAAGTCGGTGGTTAGCTTCGGCTTGCACTTTGAGCGACGCCAGAAAGCTGTGGCGCTACTCACAGGCTTCAATGTCTTCTTGATCTCGGAGTCGAGAGTTCCGCCCTTCAGAGCAATGATCTCTGGGGCCGCATCGGGGTCGTGGGCGATCGGAGAGCCACACTCGGAGCAGAAGATACGGTGGACGGCCTTGCCGGAAGAGCCCTTTCCAGCCCAGCTCTTGGTGGGACCGTTGATGGTAAGCTTGTCCTTTGGAACGACGACAACGAGGGCTTCTCAGAGTCAGCAAGACGTGGGGAAAAACTTGTCCAGGGAATCATTCATCCGAAAACAATCCAGCACGCTCTCGGCAGTATCGGCCTGTCATTGGGTTCTACTCACAATAGGTTGAGCCGCTTTGACGCTGGCAGTCGTCGCAGTGGTCGTAGCCAGTGATGAGAGGGGCGTCAACGTCGACCTTGTAGGTGACGGCCTTGCAAAGGCAGTGTCCGGACAGAGGCATGATGTATGATGAGGATTGGGTCAAGGAAGGGTTCTTAAGCTTCGAGAAAGGGGATTTTGAGTTGACAAGAGACAGTGCAGTGCAGCAAACTTCGACGTGAAAGCTACCGAACGATTACAGACGGGGACGAGCCCTTTTTGTTCTCTCTCGATGGAGGGGGCGGGGTATCTCTGATCTGATTCTGCTGCAAGTTTTAGCTGGTGGCTCCCTGGCGCTACTTTGCGCGCTGACCTCTTTATGACGACGTCACTTACCCTATCGAGACTTGGGGTAGAATCGGACAGGTGGGGAGATTGACCGAAACTGTGAGATTGGAGTTTTCCGACGGCGGGATGGCTACCGACGCGACTCAAGCTGATGTTGTTGGGGAAGGCTTTCTTGCGAGGGAGTTCGTTTGTCCGGGAGGGTGACGAAAGAAATGCTGTGTTGATGGCAGGCAACGGACCTGTTCTTATACACACGACATCGCCCGTCCTCGAAGTGTCGTCGACGCCTGCGCCGTGGCTGCACACCTGAACCATGGCTTCTACCTCGAACGCAACATGGACGACGAGGTTTTGCTCGAACGCCTCCGAGGGGCAGTGAGGAGAAGGGCCCACTTCAGCCAAGAAACGTTTCTGTCAGCGCTGCAGGCCATGGCGATCCTGGCATCCTGGCATGTCATATTCAGTGTCGTTGGACAAACCATCCTTGTTGACGTTCGTTGGACAGGGCGGCATGGCGGGAGACAAGAAACACTCTCACTCAGACACAACGATGGATGGTCATCGATCCCTCCTGGACAATCCAATCAAGCCTGCAGCGCGTGGGATGCGTGTCACGACAGAGCTATTCCTAGTCAGGCGAGCATAGCATGTTCCTGTCTCGAAGTCGAACAAACAACCCCACGGAGGCACACGGAGGGCCCGGAGCAGAGGGAGATCAAACCGAACCTCAGTTTTGGAACGTTGACGGGCAGCTCCCGGGGCAAAGCTCTCAATTCACTTTCGGCAACCGTATTTGTCATTTGGGGGTCGTTCCCCATCATCTGATATCAAGCTTTGTACAAGTTCTCGTTTATCCTCAACTGCGGTTTGCTGACAGCTCAGGCGTTGAGCTTCTCGAAGTGTTGGAGGCATTCTCGAAAGCTGCCCCCGCCTTGACATCGGGACGATTTGGAATTTGATGCGGGGCCCGCCCTAGCGCCCCTGCACCTTCCCGGTACCTTAAGCACACTACCTACCTAGGTAGGTACGCCAGAGCAGCACCTTAGCAATGGAAGCTGCCTACCTAGCGCCCGGCACCTCGAGTCGAGGTCAAACACGGCTTGCCGACTGCGTGGATGAGCCAAGCGCACCTGCGAGAGCTACGCAAATCATCACAGATGGGGAAGCTGCAGCCACCAGATACGGTACGAGTCGACTTTTGGGGCCAGCTGCCTCATGGGGCGCGTGACGTTACCCAAACCCCCAAAATATCAACCCGCAGCTCCCCTCTCCAAGATCCCCTGGCCTCCCGGAAGTCGGGGAACCACTCACGGCGGGGCAGTGAGCGCCGGGTAAGCTCCATTTGAAGATCGGGAGGCAAGCCCGAGTAAGCTGCCACCATCCATACTAACACCATACACCAGCGGCCGTTGCGTTATTGGATGACTGATATCTGTCAAAGTGGCACATCGGACAAACTCTCCTCCTGACAAATTCCCTCTGGTGAGAGGGACTTCAGACCGAACGATAGAGGGACGGGTAAGGACACGGACAGGGCAAGCTGCAGGACTAAAGTCTGGGAGGTCAGGTAGCTTGCTGCTGTCCCAAAGTGTCTTGCCCGGGGCCAGAAAAGGCAAGGTAAGGTGACCCCATCCAGCGAAAGGGACCTTATGCAAATACTATGCAATGCGGCGTCACCGCCCCCTCGAAAAGCCAACGAAAATCCCGCCGGATATGCATCCACCATGGAAGACAACGACGCGCGATGGTGGTATTTGAAATACCGCCCGTACCGGAGCGCAAACATGAATACACACACAACTCCACAGTGTGATGGATTTACAAAATCGGGGCATCTCATTGGCATCTCCGCGGCAGACAAAATGCACCGTCATCAGAGTTGCGTATGTCTACTGCAACGAGCACATCAGGTTAAACGAATATGTGGGTGACCTGTCATGTTTGCCTTGGGGCCCGCCCGGCCTTATCTGAGGAGAGAGGAAGCAAGCACAAGCTCTCTCCCCAATGACGACGGGCCACGGAGACAACTCGCTCGCGTCAGGACGATCTAGACGCTGGGCGATGCAGTCCGGCACGGCGGTCGCATGTTTGATCACCGTCTACCTACATGAAGCCTAAAATCGACTGGAGAAACTTGCATGTTTCCCCTTGCGCCACGTCCTGGGGTTCCGCGAGATAGTTTGGAATCATTTTATTTCTTTTTTAATTTTATTTTTTTTGCAACTTGTTTTATCCAGAAACTAGGCGTGTCTGGACTACCTCCTGTCTCTCTCTGACGGAAGACCTCATCTAATTCCGCAGACCGGCATGGTCATGCGTGGCGCTTACTCACCTTTTTGCAGGTGCCTTGCATGGTTTCACGATCTCACGAGCAGCGGAGCAATCGTCGACGCGAGAATCCAGGCAAAGCCGGCGCGCAGGATGAAGTGTTGCATACCTAGCAGCTCGACGCTTCCCAGGGCGAGGCGGTCGGCAAGGAACGTCCGCAAGACCAGAGACCTGTATGCGCTGCACTTTGCTGAGTCTTCGCCCCCGAGAACGAAACCGTCCATCGAAGATATCCGGAAGTCGCGGATGTCAATTTTCTCCACGTCTTTGCCGGCTGTGGAGGACGCCGGGGTCGCGCTGGAGGTGAGCGGCCTCTCGATGCGTTCAGGCCTTTTCCGGAGGGCGCGGATGGCCCTGAAGTAGATGAAATCCATTAGGTTTGTCGTTTTGAGCGGCGGGGTGGGCTTCTTGAGGATGAGTTTGGGTAGAAGGTCGGGGCGGGAGATGTGGATTGTGCAGTTGTCCTGGAACTCGCAACAGACGGCTTCGAGGTCGTGGGCGTAGTGCACAAAGCGGGAGTAGAAGGCCGGCGTGAGGACCTTGAACTCGAGTTCCTCTGTGCGTTTCGGCTGCTTTTCCGCAGCGGGGGAGAGCATCACTTCTGTGGGTGCCAAGTCGGCTGCGATGCCAGAGGGTATGTACTTTACAGATAGGGCGGCGGACGACTTCTCGACGAGGTGGCGGAGGTAGTTCCGGAAGAAGGGCTCCAGGCCTCGTTCTGCCGCGTCGGCATTCCTGCCCATGCTTTGTTCGAGGGGCTCCGGGCGGAACCAGACATGCAGGCTCCTGCGGAAGAAGAGCTGGGCGGCCTGGTGGACGATGCGCGGGAAGGTGACAAAGCCTACCCACCACCAGCTGCACAAAAAGGCAACCTTCTGGGAGAAAGACAAAGAGACCGGGTCGATCGCGGGGGCGGACGAGAAGAGGCGGGCGATGAGTTTCGGGTGATCTTTGGAGGACTTCAATGTGATGGTTGTGTCGAGGTTGGGCAGGCCGTGGGGCCCGGTGCTGAAGAAGTCGACGGCCGAGAGGGAATAGGAGCCCTTTCGCGAGTTGAATGGGGAGACGTGGAAATCCTTGGGCCAGTGCTTGGTCATTCTCACGGCTGACGTCTGCGTGGACTCATTGCTGGCCAGCGAGTCTTGGGAGGAGCCCTTTGCCTTTTCGCTTCCCTCGACACGCTGGCCGGCAGAGATGACGTCCGAGGTGAGGAAGTACATCCTCCTTTCGTCAAAGGTGTTGTTCACCTCAAGGATCATGGCCGTCAGCTCGTTTTCCTTGGAATAGAGATACCAGAAGGAGACGGGGTTAAAGTGGTATCCCAGAAACCTGGCGGCGGTGACGAGATAGGCAGTTGGATACTGTGCTGGATCCGCGCCCTGCTTCAAATTAGCTATGCGGTTCTCAGAAGTTGAAAGTGACTCGACGTACTTGAGAAGCCAAGTATGCATCTAGCTTTCCCCTTAGCCCAAGATGACCATTGCCCCTCTCCAGGTAGTCCGCCGGGTCGATGTCGAACCATCCCTTCGAGGGCGGAGACAGCAACGAGAACCACGAGGCGAGCCACGACGACCAGCTGCGTTTGTCAATCCCGCTCGAGACCATGCCACCGTAGTTTCCTGTCCAGCCAACCGGGGTGCCGACGACGAGGTACGAGTACGCAAAGTCGTGCTTCTCGGGGAACGACCGCCGGTGCGTCGTTTTGGCGGGTATCAGCAACGGCCGCATCGGCGTGGTGAACTTTCCGGCGCCGGTTCCATTGTCACCCTCCTCCTCCTCCAAGAAAGAGCCGCCGAAGCGGATCAATGCCAAGACCAGCAGCGCGAGGGCGACGCCGGGGAGCATGTAGACTGCATGCTGGAGCGTTTCGGCATCGACGTGCTCCTCAAGTAGGCCGGTGACGGCGTGCCATTTCTGCCACGCCGAAAAGACGAGCACGAGGAGGGTGTCCAGCCAGCCGCCGAAGAGCGCAAAGTAGCCGAGGCCCGCCAGCAGGGCGAACGGCCGGAGCGGCCCCGGATCGGCGGTTCCCATGTCGTTGAAGGTTTGCAACAGTTCCGGACCTCTGGAGGGATGGTGGGACAAGACGGGGCCTCAGGAACGGGACGGTGGTGGTTGTGACCCGGGCGGCTGAGATGGAATGGGCGGGATGGATCCCTTGGGGAGGGGGGACAAGGCGTGGCGCAGTGTGAGTTGTGAGTACTCTGTATACGGCGCTCAGAGGCACTTGGGAACTTTTACGACGAAGAATGGTTCATGGTTTCTTCGCGGGAGCGGAATGCGCACGGTACATAAACAAGTGCCATCAAACGAGAAACGGTTTTGCTATCGTGGTCCAGGGGGTGGAGTGCGACCAGGTCTAACAGTTTCCTTTCGGCCAGATCTGGCTCTGGTTCGGTGGAGGTGCGGGTTGTGGGCCGATGCACATGTTCGATGAGATCAAGACATTTGAAGTGTGAGGGTGGGAGTCCGAGTACCTTAGTCAGCTGGGGACGAGAATCATACCTTACCAACCACCTCGAGGCAGAGAGCATTGGTGTGCTTGGTGAGGTTTGTTGTATGAAGTCAATGCGTTCCCTATTGACTGAAAAGAAGTTGAGTTTGTCATACAACGCACAGGTAGGAATTTTGAGAACAATAGAAGTAAATAGACGATAATGGCCGCAGACTCGACATGACGAAGACCTCACGTGCTGAGGACGAGGATGCCGCACCGCGCGACGGGGAAGTAAACGCCGAAGGGGATCCGACGTCAGTGACCGGGGAAGACTCACTCGCCGCAGCCAGGAGGCCGCTTTCGGATTTTAGCGGTCTTGTCCGATGAGCAAGTGCCTGGGCACCTCTACGGTCAGACCTCTGTCTGCCCAAGCCGCAGCGCCGTCTCCGTGTGGCGCAGTCACTAACCTGAGGGTAAAAAATAGCAGGTTGGGCGAGTCCTGCCGCCTGCGTCCGCTGGGCTGGGCTGGAGAAAGCAGCCGGCAGCTTAGCAGCAGCCTCACCCCGCCAAAAATCCCTCCTCCTTCTGCCCCTTCGCCTAAGGTAGGCGCACTTGCGTTATGCAGGGATGACCGCCCCTCTTCCCTCCGCCGGTTGACTCAGGTCCACCGATTTTGCCATCCATCCCCGTCCATCGTCTTCCACCACCATATTTATTCCGAGCCATTGTCCACCTCCCCTCCAGCCTGCCGAACCGGGACTGCATTCCAAAAAAACTGACGCAACAAAAAACCTGAAAGGGCTGTGAACTCCTACACACCACCAAATCCACGCAACACCAACAGCCAAAGGGAAAGAACATCAACACCTGTTCTTTTCTGTACCCCGCCGATAAGCACTACCTAACCAACCTACACACCTTCCACATACCCACACGACACCGCCAAAATGGATGACTGGGACAACGTCACCAAGATCGGCTCCAAGGCCCGAGGCGGAGCCTCCTCGAGAGAGACTGTCATCAAGGGCAAGAGCGCCCTCAACGCCGCCCAGCGCAGCGGTTCCGTCATTGGCACTGAGAAGAAGTTCGCTGCCGGCAATGCTGTATGTTGTTAACCTCCCCATCCTGCTCCCTCCTTCTCGCTGGAATTCGCGCCCTTGACATCACCGCGCCCAACCCCTCCATGACCCACTCTCATGACGGCATCTTCCAAAGCCAACCCGGCTCAAAGCAATTGAATGAATCGTTCGCTGACTTTTGATGCTTCGTGACAGTCCTCCAGACCCGGTGTCGAGGGCCAGCGCCTGACAAAGGTCGACCGCTCCGACGACATCATTAAGCCCAACACCGTCGGCAAGGAGGTCGGCGACGCCATCTCCCAGACGCGCCAGAAGATGGAGCCCAAGATGACCCAGAAGGACCTCGCCACCAAGCAACACCACCCAGACCGTCGTCGCTGAATTCGAGCGCGGCTCCGCCGCTCCTGACCAGAAGGTCCTCGCCGCAATGGAGCGTGTCCTCAACGTCAAGTTGAGGGGCAACGACATTGGCGCCCCTCGTTTCGCCAAGAAGAAATAAGCGACTCGCGGCCGCGACGCGGTGTTTTCATTTTTTTGGCCTTGGGTTGATCGCCGAAGGCGGGGGAGAGCGACGGGATGCGGCGATTGGGATATGGAGCGAAGCGGGCCAGAACGGCGTGCGCGGCCCCCCTTCTTCCTCCCTTCCCACGTCTGGGAGTCTGTGGTCTTTGGAAGGCGAAAAGAAATTTGGTCTTTTTTCACGACCTGGGTTGCATAGCATGAACAAGACTGAAAAATAAATGTCTTGCGGCTGGCTTTATGAAGGTTACGGTTCCTAGACGTTTTTTACAGCACAATAGATGAGTTGGCACACCAAAGCTGACGATTACAACGTTTATTTCATTACTCGAGGCATTTGGTATCGCGACTCGCAGCAGTTCCTTATGTATGTGAGCCATTTCCTCCCGTGTCAAACTCCAGCACTCGTGGTATCTTCCAAACTCCGTATGCAAAAACACGCTATGCCATGCGTCGTCAAGTCGAAATCCTATATGTATCCTCCACAGGTCCGGCATGTCCATCAAGAAAGTCTCTTCACTCTCGCCGCGAGCTCAGCATCATACGGCTTGCGCCTTGTCTGAATGACGACATGGTCCTTTCCGCCGATCCTCGCAATCTTCAGCCACTCTGGCGCGACTTCGGTAGCCAGAATGCGCACCGTCTCAATGCCCTCCTCCACAGGCATAGGCACTCTGACCGAGTCCTTCAACTTCTGCTGAAGAACGGGCATCTGGAAAGACATGACTGGTTGGCCAGCAGAGTTTGACGCAGCGACGAGCATGGAAATGATGGCCGCGATGTCGCCGATGCGGTGCAGCGCCCGCCTTCTCGCCATTTCGGGACCGCTGGGGAGCTCCATCTGCGAGTTGGCAATCTCCTTGGCTCTCAGCCTGTCGAGAAGGCTCATCTTGGTGCCATTGGGGCTGGTCGCAGCAGCCTTGGCAGCTTGCGTCTTGGCCTCCTGCTCCTGCTTCTTCATGATAATGCCGTTCTTGAGCTCGGTCAGCACGCGTTGTCCCTTGGCGAGGGTCGGGTCCGTCTTGAAGATGTTGTTGCGAACGATGATCTCGGACTTGGGCAGGTCGTTGAAGCTCAGGTTCTCGAAGCACACATCCAGGTCGGTCATCTCGTCGGTGGCCCGCTCAGTGCAGACGATGTGGAGGTTCTCCTCGAATTGCTCGCAGAGCTTCTGCTCGTCAATGTGGCCGTTGCTCTTTGTGAAGTCCATCTCCAAGCAGAGCTTGCCGCGGCCGTAGTCGGTGACAATGAACGGGGATCCGAGCATCTGCTGTTCCTGGCCGGTGGGCTTCATGTCTTGGATGGCGATGCATCTGCGGATGTCGTCCATCGTGACCTTGCGCTTTCCCCATGTCCGCGTGATGTGAGGAGTGATGGTGCTGATGTCAATCGGAGCGTTGCTGTTCTGGTGTGTGATCTGGAGCGATACAGTCTTCAGGATGGCCCGTTGCAGGTCCAGAAGCTCGAGGAGCTCGGCAGGCAGCTGCTTCGTCGCTGGCTCCTCTTCGATCGTTGGCTCGGTAGGGGCGTTGCGTCTTTTCGATCGCGTGACCTTCGTGGCTTTGCGTCCTTCGGTCTTGGCGTGGGAGATGAGGTCGACTTTTGAGACCTGCGGTGGGCGTCGACGGCAGTGGCAGTGGTGTTCTTGGGGGAAGTAGTCGTTGCCTTGGGGGAGTTGAGCTGCTTCTTGGCAGGAACGGGCTCATCCTTCCAGCCGTCCTTGGAGATGCGTTGGCGTTTCAGAGACTCGGGCGAAGGGGCATTGCTCCCGGCTTTCCTAACGGGGGAGGTGTTTTCTTCGACGGATATTGCCTTGCGCTTCCTTGAAGGCGTGGCTGACAGTGTGGGAGGAGGTGTGGGAAGGTTCTTGACAGGAGAATCCTCGGTCTTGATCGTGACTTCCGCGGTCGAAATGCTCCGCGTCGGAAGCTCAATGTAGAAGGTCTTCTTCACGGCATCATCCACGGGAAGAGCCTGGGCTTTGGATACGCGAGTGTACTTGCTGATGAGGTTGGAAGCAGGAGGCGCGGCAGGATTGACCTGTCGGCGTGAAGCTGCGCGAGCCATTGCGTCGAGATGTGCAGCTGCTATCTGTATCAAAAAGCTCTTGGGAAGGTGAGTAGAGGTCGATAGGACTGTGAACGGAGTCTGGAAGGAGGAGATGGAGTTTGCTAGTTGGCAAGTATAACTGAAGTCCTCAATTGGGAAGAAGTTGGAACGTTGGGTCGTCAGGGAAGTCACGACGTATGTGCAGAGGTTTTGTATATTGGAAAGTAGAGTGGGGAGGTCAAAATGAGCGAGCATGGATCGCAGCTACGCGCCCCGGTCAGGGGCCGCGGACGCGACTTCTGGACGCGTTTTGGCTGCAATTCACGATGGAAGTCGCGTAAAGAGGTGGGGCGCGTTGGTGTGGATGGTCCGTGCTTCCGTGACGGGCCAACCTCGGCAACACCCTTCCCAACGGCATGGCAACAGACCAAAACGGGAAGCAGGGGAATGGGGGAAAGGGCACCAGAAAAAAGAGAAAAAAAAAAAAAAAGGTCGACTCGGTGAAGCTGCTTCTTGGCATTCCACAGTGTGCTCCTTTCAGACAGTTGACGTCGCAATCCATTTTAGGCAGTCGCTATTTGAGCATCGCCCGACATTGCTCACTTGCTTGTCCCTGGCCGCCTCAGATCTCTGCGTATTCAAACCTGGGGATCACACCATGAAGCGCTATTGGACAAACATGGGACGGTCTTTTTGCGCAAGGCGAACGATTCATCGAACGAGTCACCATCCTTGAGCGCTCAAACACCGTATCCAAGCGAAGTGACCTTATGAGTCTTCATTATTAGGTTCAATTTGCCGACAACTGCATGTCAAGTAATACGCAGAAGTGAGAGAAACCGATTGCTAGCTGCCCCGAGAAGTCGTTCTTCGTCTCAAGCCAGTATCGGGTGTTACTGCTTCCCCGAAGAATGCTGAGAAGAAAACCCTAATGCCCATGATAATCCTACTTTTGTGTAAATTCAGTTCCAAATCAAATGACTTTTTCCCGCTCCGTATTCGCCCAAGACTCCCGTTGTCGTTCGTCCGTATGCTGGTTATACATGATGTTGATGATGTCCTGTGTCAAACAGGAATCAGGCGTTGTTAATCACCGTCCCCTCCGCTGGCTGCTGGTGCCTAATGACGGATTGAGGATTGCCAGTGCTCTGCGGCAAAAGAGACGGGACTCGGTGGTGGAGGCGCCGGGACGCTGTAGTCCTGCTCTTGGATCATGTGGACAGGCGTCACCGGACGGTGGGTGGTTGAAGCCAGAGTCGCGTTCAGGCTAGTATAGAGATCTTGGCCTGTCATCAGACGAAGATTCCTCCTCTGGGGAGGGATGGGAAGAGGTGATGCGATCTGGCTGGCAGGCATTTTGATGGAGGGAGTTGCTGGCAAGCAGTGTTAGACGAGACAGCTGGCTGATGGTCCGGTTCCAGGGGTCCACGTACTGAAGAAGATGGATCCAAGAAGATGAGTCCGGGGAAGAGACGGGTCTATTTATGAAGAACGGGGTCCGTTCTCTTGTCCGATAGGTACGAAGAGGCTGATGTAGGTGCCGAAACAGTCGGTAAAGTGGAGAGTGATGGCCTTGATGTGAAGCTGATGTGGTGTGTAGCTGGAGAGTGCCGGGTCTGAGTGGAAGTGCAGATGGCGGAATATTTAAACTGGGCGGCCTGGATCAGAATCGGCTGACCGAGCAGTAGAGAGACAGAGGAAAGGGTGCGGCCGGGCGTTTGTGCGCGATCCGTAACAGAGATTTCACAATTCCTCTCCTTGTATCGTCGGCCCCAAAGGCTGGGCAAGTCGGTGCGCAAACACGGCAAGGGTGGGTGGAATGCTTGGGCAAAAGACCCAACCGAATGGTCGAAAGTGTGGGCTATGGGCAGAGCGCCGAATCAACGAAGCACGGGTAAGGTTGCAGCAGCCGGGAGAGATCCAGCGGAAGGCGTGGGGAAGAGTCAGGGGTTGAGGATGGACGAAGAGAGGGAGATGAGCACGACTGGGGGAGGAAAGAAGGTCAGAGACAGAGACACGGCCAGATCCAAAGCAAACAAGAGGCAGATGAAGAGTGCGGAGCTGGCACGCTGAGGCTTGCGATGTGCAATGTCGCAATCTAATGACAATCGGGGGTTTGAGACGGGAAATCAGTGAGTATCTGGCTGAAGATGACTGGACTGAGTGCGGACGATTGCGCAGGACGGTGTCTCAGTGGAAATGGCCGGACTTATTTATGATTTATGAGGAGCAGCCGTCTGATGTACCAGGAGCACACTTACAGTTGGGGGTTGTGGTGTACCTTACTCGAAGCAGGGCAAAAATATATGTACTGTCCACAGAAAAGCCGGCTAATGAGGCGATAGATCAAGCCTCCGTGTTGTGCCGCGTCTTATTTTGTATTTTGTTTTTTTTATTCCTCTGTCGGTGTCGTCCTGCTGTGTTGGCTAGCCCCAAACAAGCTCCCAGATACTCCCCGGCTTATGGGGAAGGGTAGAAGGGGAGGAATGTTCCATGACAGCTGGGGGGCCAAGGGTGGACATGTTCCTCGACCAGGATCAGGGCAGCTTACCCCTTTGAGAGAGCTCGGGGAGCGGCCGGATGGGCTGACCGTTCGGGTGTTCGGTGTAAGAGGGGAGTGTCGGAAAATGGGGGTAATTTACCTGGCGATACAAGGAGAACAATAGAAGGCAAAGGGGTTCAGCTGGTATCGCGCGGATCGATCTCGTATCTTCTTGCTGCGTCCAAACTCCCAGGCTGCGTTTCTCCGGGCAGCTTGGTTGGGTTTGGAGCAAGGTCTTTTCGTATCCATGAATCGCATCGGCGGGTAAAGTGATGATGGAGCAGGGCCAGAAATTGCAGAGGCAATTTGGTTGGGGAAGCAAGCAGAAGCGAATTTTGTTCCGGGCACTGAGGGTTCTTCGTTTACCGCCAGTTGCCTTGGATGATCCCAGTGGTCGTGTCTTTCCTCCTATCACCTTATGATGCAGGCACTTCGCAGGTATTTTTGCTTATGTGGACACGGCAATGATCCTACGGTAGCCTGGGCCTTGCTTTTGGGACGAGTGTGAGCCAAACGGATTGATGGGACGAAAAGTAAGGCGCGAGAGCAGACTTGGTGTCTGCAAGGTCGTTCCATCGGCCGGAAGTCGGAAGACATACCCATTTCCAGGTCCCATCCTTGAATGCTTTTCCAGCTCAAGAATGCCGCCAGGTAGCAAGGCAGCAGTCGAGATCGATAGATCAGGTCTACAGCTCGCATCTCCCAGCCTTTCATTCCATCTAGTGTTGCCTCACTGACCATCTAAACCATCTTGGTCATTGGTTTTTGGAGAGTGGACTGGAGGATCAGCGACCTTATCTTGCCCTGTTGCCATTTAGCAAAGGGACTTGCCGCCGAAAGGCACAGCAACGCAGCACCAGAACCGGCTAGTTTCAGCGATCCCTGTCTGATTGCAGAAGCGACAGGGCAATGTACGAATAATCAGGAACCGGCAGAAAGACACGAACGAGATAGATGGAAATATCCTCCAATTGTGATACCTAGTTGGTCATGGCGCGCCCTGGGACAATACTTGTTGAATACAAGGGGCAGGTAGGTATCAGATGCCCGCACTGCTCTGTGGATAGCGACACCATCCCACGACGTCCACGTCCGATCATTGTTGAGATAAGTAACTTCTGCCTGGTGCGTACAGTTACAAGAATCCGCATCCTGACATGATCAGACCTCTTCGTGGGACGGGATGAAGGACGGGCACTGCACGGCGAGTATTCATTCGTGCGCTGTACGATGGAAGGGGTGGGAAAATTTTGAAAGACGGGGACCTGGAACTTCCCTCGGTGAGGTCCACTGGAAGTTACGCAAGGGGAATGTGGGGTTTGAGTTTGGGGTGGACACCCATGGCCTGCACCTCACTTTTACAGGTTTACAGTTTGCGGAGAAGGCCGCCAGTAAGGAAACCCCAACTTCCTACATTCCCAAAACTCTGGGGACGGGAGACTCATGGCTCCCTCCTTGCCTCCCCTCCACGTCCCTCCTCTGGGCACCTTCAGCTTGCCTTCCTTCTAGAGATACGCCGGCACGCCGGGCGAGCAACCACACACTCCTTCTTGTGCTGCATCTGCCACGAGGCGCACTTGCTGACCCCCAACATGACAGCTGGCCGACAAGACAAGGGCTGATTACCGGGCATTCTTGGTACGAGCAGACACGAAGCTGACAGAATCTGGCAGAATCTGGCAGAAAGGCTGCCCGACTCCAGGTCGAGCAAGACGTGGCGCTCTGCCACTTACACCTTTCCGCCAGCCTCGTCAGGAGTCGTGGACATCTTAATTCTGGAGTTCGCAGCAAAAGCACGCCTGGGTCGTACAATCACCTCGCCAAACCAACATAGACTTCCTACACACCATCGCCGATGTCATCCCCTGGAGTTCTCTGACTCATTTCTTCGGATACACCAGACCAATACACCAGGTGTATTTCACTTCGCCACGTTTCCTCGATCGTCTGGCGGTTTGAATTGTTCGGGGCGTTTCTATTGTACTCGAGACAGGGGTGTACAACCTTTCATTCAAAACTTCTCATCGACGGGTGGCTCAGCCCGCTGCCGTCACGGCTGTGCCTATGCGCACCCTTGAGCAGATTGAGCAAACTTGAAGCTCTCATTTCATCATCATGCCAGCGGTTACAGGCTGGACCACGCCTCCCGGCTCCTCCCTGGACTTGAGCCCTTCGACAGGGGTCCCCATTTGACCTTGGCCATGTTCATTCCCGAAGTCACGATACCGCTAATGGTGCGCCTTGGATGCGACTTACGTGCTCCAGTCTGCACCAGCCTTCGTCTGCAACTCCCGTCACGCTTGGGCTGAAGCTTCCTCCAGATTTTCAAGCTTGGACGGCCAATGATTAACTTCATCTCATCTAGCTGATCTAGTTGCGGATATCCTGGCCTCTCTTGAGCGTCTGCTGCAAACACTCAAAATTGCGGTGTGCAGCGCTTTCCATGCCTTCAAGACTGACTGGCTGCTCTATCTCGGTCGTGGTCGCGGCTCGGTAGCCATCCGACGCCTCCATGCCACCCTCAGGAGAAGGACCGTCATCCAAGGCGGTGTACGCGGCTTGTAGCACCGTTTGATTGGGACACGGTCCCAATCTGCACTTTCCTGTCAGCAAGCCAATATTGCCTTGGTCAACACGGCAGCTTACGCCTGTTCCCCGCGTTTACACTTTCCACATGGCGCGCCGCTCCGGCTCCCCATTCCATTCCGTCCAAAGCCTGCGTTCGCTTGGGTCCAGTTGCTCTCAGCTTACCATTTCAGCCCATGCGTGCGTGACGGAGTACTTCTTCTACTTGCTACCCTGGCTGACTTTGTGTGTTGGGTCAATGCTGTCCGGGCGTGGACACCTGGACTTCGAGCCCTGCATTCCACATACTGCGACCTGGGCTGGGCGTAAACAAGCTGCAGCTTTTCGATGAAGTTGAAAGCATCAATCTCATCTTCGAATCACATTTTATACCGGGACAATCTTCAGTCCGTTTCGAAACCGCAGGCGGACGCATTCCAGCGAAAGTCATAGTTTCGATCAACACCTCGATCGGCAGTCTTGCGAAAGTCGTGAACCCAAGCAATCGCTCTCAACGGCGACCTCTTTCGATCACGCATCAAAGTCATCAGTCTATCGGGCCTCTCAGATATGTCTGCGTCGCCTTCAGACGCATCTAAGGATTAGAAGTAGAGCCTCTACTAAGAGGTATTACTGACACCAGTTTCCGGCCTCCTAACCGGCTTGGGCCTTGATGTAAGTAAAGTCCGGCTCTGGTATCAGTGCGGCAATTACTCTCAGCAATTTGAACGGTCTATGCTACTGAAAGCAAATCGTTGCTCGGGACTTCATCATCTTAACTCATTAGATCGAGCCAGGCTCCGTAGTGTGATTCGGTACTGTAACACTGCAAATCCCAGGAATGGGATGCATCGAACTTCTACAATCGGGTTTACGATAAGGTTCCGGGGAAGCGGGAGCGCCTGCGAGACCATCCGGAGTCAAATAATCAGACGACTTGTCGGGCAATTCCCTGGGCAGTTCCGGAGATGTCTGGGGCTTCCCTGTATCGAGAGAGTACAGAGAGGAGGTTCTTCTCGTGTACGTTAACGGTCAGACCTGCGGTTAGACATGGACGCGTGTAGGAGGTGAGAAACTACAACTAAGATATTGGTAAATGATTTGATAGTGAACACGTCTGTTGCCAATGTAGCCTTCATCAAGCCAACAGTTTGGCACTTAAGACGGTTGCAGGCTCAGGTTGCTGTTCATCTACTGCAGAAAGATAGATCGTGATGGAGTCCTCCTTCCGGTTTACAAATGGTGATGTTTCCCCTTCCCTTTTCATATTCAAATTCCTCCCGATGACTGAATGCTTCAGGAGGAGTGGATGCACCCGGCAGTCCTATCGAGGTTGATTCCGGACCGACTGGGACAGGACGGCAATGTTTGATCTCGGCTCACTGGTGAGTCCTTGTCAAAGTATCTGAGACTAAACCACAACGATGCTTCATCGACGATCCAGTAACGGGGGTTTCTCGCTAAGTGTTGATCGTGTCTATTCATATCATAGCTTTACCGTTCTATCATGTGCCTACAACTCGACAAGCGCTTTCGGTTGGAACAAGAGAGATCGACGTAGTCCAATCGCACCCATGGCTACCTATTCCTTCCCACGCGGGTCTCACGTCGATAATCGCGCAAAATTTTGCTCTCCATAACCCCACCGCGGCCCGTTGTTGGGAGGCTGAAAACATCTAGCCGCTTCCGAACGGCTACCCCCGCGTGCTTAGCCCCCGGCGTGTCTTGGCAGGGCAAGTCGGGTCTCAAGACCGCGAACGAAATCCCGGTATCATGTCCGGCGCTCGCCGCTATCTGAACATCTTGCCGCAGTAGTCGAACTCAATTATCAATTCTGCAGCAATTTCCATCGTGGTTCATGGTCTGCTAACAAGGGTTGAATCAACGCTAGGCACCAACCAGCCGCAGGCACCAACCAGCCGTTGAATCTGTCCAGGGCCAAGCGCATAAGCTGCATGTGAGAATGAGGCACAGCCGACGGGATTGGCTAGCGAGTATCAACCCTTGGCAACCTCATATGCACCTGCATCAAACGAGTCAAGTTGGTAAGTCTTTTGGGTGCAAGATACCGCATCAACAGCCAGCTTTCCAACCCCTTGTTGCCTCGTCATCTGAGAAAGCCCCGTTGTTTGCCCGGCTCCAGAAGCAAACATGGGGGAGGGCGAAGCAAGAAAACCGTTCGCTGATTACACGAACAATACTAACCGTTTTACCATCATCACCCCCCTACCTCTTTCCTAATCGCCCCACGAGTTACCCATCACGGACTTCTCAAGTCCCTTGCATATCGGGAGAAAGAAAAAAGCAAAGTTCCCGCCGGCTTACTCCTCGGCAGGGTGATGTAATTGGTCACCAGCACACGCTTGCAAGGGCAAGGCTGTATGGAGTCTCTAGACGAGAAGGATGCTGGGACAAAAAAAAAAAGCCTCTAGGGCCTCCGTAATGTTAGTGACAGAGTAACCAGATTCCTCTTGTTTCGCATAGGTCCTGTGTTACCCCGCGCATCCAGTGAGGAATGAGATAGTCTTCCTTCTTATTTAAAACTCCCGTGGGCATCTCTTCCATATCTCCTTTTAGGCTTGTCCCTGAATCTCTCCTCTAAAACAAGTCTTCGCGGCTGTCTTCCGTATATATTCAGACATGGCTGCTATATCTGACCTCCTGCAGGCCGCCCAAAGAGCTGTGCCCAGCGAGTCCAGCCCCACGCGTGCCGCCGCAAACTGCATACTCGGGATACTTATCCTGTGGTGGCTATTATCTACCGTGAAACAATATCTGCGCCTCCGGCACTTCAGAGGCCCACCCTTGGCAGCCTTCTCCAAGCTGTGGCATCTCAAGACTGTTTGGGGGCCGACAGCGCATCTTGACTTCTACGATGTAGTCAAGAAATATGGTAAGTAAAATCCGATGTTGTCTATTCTTCTTTGGAAGACGCTTTGGGAAACTGTTGTCGCCGACACCTCAGTGCCAAACGGACAACAACCTGACAACTCAAGAGTTTGTCTCTGACCACCAACTGTGCTCCCAGGCAACCTCGCCCGTGTTGGACCCAATGACCTCATCATGGAAGACCCAGAGCTGGTGAAGCGCATCCTCGGTGCGCGGAGCACTTACCGCAGGGCCGACTGGTATGACGCGGTGCGCTTTCACCCCAAGAAGAACAACGTCTTGTCGATGAGGGATGAAGACGAGCATGCGAAACTTCGTGCCAAGATGGCGGCTGGTGTAAAAACAACCCTCATCCCAATACACCAGGATCAGACTGACGTTCTCAAAGTACAATGGCAAACATGTTCAAGACTTTGAGAAGAAGCTTGACAACAACCTATCAAACTTCTTCCGCCTCCTGGGGAGATACGTCGATGCTGGCCAGCCCTTCGACTTTGCTCGCAAGGTCCAGTACTTCACGTTGGACGTCATTACGGACCTGGCTTTTGGAGACCCAATGGGTTTCATGGCGGAAGATGGTGATGTGTACGACTACATCGAGACAACGGAAAAGGCCATGCCGTCCTTCATAACACTCACCGTCTTCCCGTGGGTGGTGACGAGAATACTTTCCAATCCGCTCTTCAGATCGGTGCTGCCTTCCGACAAGGATATAATCGGGATGGGAAAAGTCATGGGGTGGGTATCTATCTTTCAGGAATCGAACGAAGCTAACACACGCATGCTTCGCCTAGCATCGCGAAAAAGTACGCTGCTGAGCGCTTCGGCCCAGACAAGAAAGTCCAACGGGACATGCTGGGCTCTTTCATCGCTCACGGCATGACTCAAGAAGAGGCAGAGTCTGAGATTCTTCTCCAAGTGTCCGTCTCCCCTGTCTCTCTCTCTCTCTCTCTCTCTCTCATGCATCAAACGCACTCTGACACCTCAATAGCTTCGCCGGCTCCGACACATCAGCAACAACGATCCGCGCCACGATCCTCCACGTCATCACCAACGCCCGCGTCCTCAACCGTCTCCTTGCCGAGATCGACGCCGCCGCCCCCCACACCGCGCAGCCGGTGATCGCCGACGCGGAGGCACGCGCCCTGCCATATCTCCAAGCCGTCATCAAGGAAGGCCTGCGCATTTTCCAGCCAGCGGCGAGCTTTGCCGCCAAGGAAGCGCCGCCGGAGGGAGACGTCTGGAAGGGCACTTTCATTCCTGGCGGCACGCGGATCGGCTGGTCCGTGTGGGCCGTCCTCCGGCGCGAGGAGACGTGGGGGAAGGACTCGGCAGAGTTCCGCCCTGAGCGCTGGATCATGGAGGCAGACGGCGGCTCGTGCACGTCTGCGGAGAAGCTCCACGAGATGGAAGGGGTGTGGGAGCTCGTCTTCAGCTACGGACGGCACCAGTGTCTGGGGAAGCCTGTTGCGGTGATGGAGTTGAACAAGGTGTTTTTCGAGGTAAGACCCCTCTTCTCACGCCGGGCTCAAGGCTGTGATTGCTGACGCTGAGATGTCCCGCAGCTGTTCCGTCGTTTCGATTTCGGCATCTGCTACCCGCTGACGCCATGGAAGACTGCCAATTGTGGTGTTCATTTGCAGTCGGAGATGTGGATGAGAGGTTACCGACGGGGATAAGCAATGGTCTGCTCTTGACGTAGAAATGAACTCGATGGCTCGGTGCTGATGGATACTTTTCTTACATGGCTGGTTTACACTTGATTATTCATGCGCATATATAACTCTGGTGTTAATGGAACTAGACTCTCATGCAAATCAGTCACTTTGAGTTACCCAGCTTTTATACGGGTCGTCTAGTCCTTTCTACCTGCCTTTTCATGCTCACATGCCGAGCATCTCACTTCGTCTTCTCAATAACCAAAAGGGCATGCCCCTCCGTATGACGCGGCAGTGTAAGTCTATACTCCCGGGCATAATCCAAACAGTACTTCACCAACCCAGGGCACATATGCTTCACCCCTGCGTACGACCGCCCTTTGTACTCCAATCCCTCGAGCTCGTAAAAGTACGCCTCGTTAATCTCGAAGAACTGGTGAATCACCGCCTCTGTAGGTTTCTGGTTACTCCTGAAGAACACCCATGCCACACAAATCTTGAGCACCGCCGCCCCGCCCTTGGTCTGCACCACCTTGCTGTTGGGCGGCGTGGCGGGAGTGTTGATGGGCGCCTTCTCGTCGGCGGGGTCTTTGAGGATAGAGTCGACGCGCGAGGGCATCATCCTGATGGCGGACATGGGCGCAGGGAAGAGAGCCTTTTGGTCCTTCTCGAAGTCTGGATGGTCGATGAGTCGGAGATCGTACAGTGCCAAGAGATCCTGGAATCGCTCCATGATGACGATGACGGGAAGTCTCTGGCTACGTATTGACTCTGTCGCAGCCTCGCGGTATTCCTTCATCTTATCTCTCGCCTCGTCTTTGTCGCTGACGGACTGCAGCTTTTCATTGTAGAACTTCTTTTGGAGGTAGGCGATTAGCACGGCCACCGACCGTGACCTGCCCGACTTGCAGTGGATGAGGATATTCCTCCCCTCAGAGGAGTGTTTTTGGATGAAATCATTGGTCTCGTCAAAGTGCTCGATGAGGTTCGAGTTGGCGTTGTCCTCGAGCGGAATAATGAGCGGCCACTCAACAACGCTGCCCCCGTTCTCGAATCGCCGCAGGCCCCCGTTCGGGTCACTCCTATCCCATGCCAGTGAGTCTTTGGGGTGGATCGTGATCACGGCGCGAATGTCATGCCTGACGAGGATTTCCTCATTAAGGGCATGGTTCATGCCCCCGATGAAGATCTTCCCCGAACCAGTGAGGTCCGGATGGGTAATCTCGGACATCTCGGTAACATCGTTTTGCGTCCACGCACGAATCTCGTCCCAGAATAGATGATGCAGGGGCGCGAGGGTAGGCTTGCGATCGAGGTTGTCGAGAGCTTTGTATGATGTCGGCTCATACGTTCGGTTTATGGAAAAGAGGTCGCTCCATGTTGTTAACAGGGTTTGCTTGGCATTTTCGTGTGACATGATTGGTGTTTTGTGCCGAGGAATTGTGGGATGAGAGTTTTGATGGAAAACAATGTCACGCTGGTGGATCGCGTGAGGTTGTCGCGAATCTTGTAGTCTTGGGAACCTTTAACTTCGTGGGTGCTTCGAAAGTCGAATTGGAATTTGGCACTTCCCGTCAGCTGCAGTGCGAGAATGACGTGTTGAAATCTGATTGGTTTGGGCATCCAGGCAGGAAGGCTGACATGTTGGCTTAGATATCCGAGTCTGCCTTGACCAAAGATGGACGTCTGCATATTTATCGACTTGAAATGGACATTGGGAACAGTGAACAGTCGTGGCTGCCTCAGAAAGGATCTCTGTCATTGTGTTCAGGCACCGCGAGGGTGAAGGTGGTGAGGTCTGAAGTATAACACCCGATTGGCTCGCTCACCTCGGTGAGGGTCCAGTGAATGTATTGCGATTGGTCTGGACTGAGGCCCCTGAACCCCGCACCAGACTTGGCTCGAAGCTCGGTGCCGTCTTGGGTGCCTCGGCATCTCGTTCTGGACCCAATTCCTCTCACGTCATGGACCCCAATGTCACCGTTATCTTCAACGCATTCCTATTTTCGTGGAGAAGGTGTCCCTCGCAAAACCGGCCCGTGTCAACCCCATATCAAAAGCACGGGAAGCAACCAACTTCCGGCTGTCGTCAACTCTCGGACTCGCCGTTGTGCAATCAACTCCGGATAGTCCTGCCTGGAGGATTCGCGATGGCGTCCCCCAGTGAGGAGAGAAAAATAGTGCTGTATCACTACTCTACCTCGCCATACGCGAGACGAGTGGTTTGGTACCTCGCCTTGAGAGGCATTCCCTATGTGCAATGCGTGGGTACCTTGGATCAGTACACAATCAAGCAATCTAGCTTACATATCACCAGATGCAACCGCCGGTGATGCCCCGGCCCGACGTCGAAAAACTCGGCGTCGCTCACCGGCGAATTCCGATTTTGTCCATCGGGCGCGATGTTTATCTGGACTCGCGGCTTATGCTCCGAAAGCTGGAATCCCTCTACCCCTCGCGTCCGCGTCTCGGTGCTTCGGGCCCGGACCAGGCTGCCCTCGAGCGCCTGCTCGAGGTCCTTACCATTGACGGCGGTGTCTTCCGCAACGCGATGAGCGTCCTCCCCACCAGCTTACCTATGCTGCGCGATCCCGCGTGGTTTAAGGACCGCAGCGGCTACGTCGGTGCGCCGCTGTCGGCTGAGGCCATGGAGCGCAACAAGCCGGATGCAGTCAACGAGGTGCGCCGTAACATGGAGTTCCTTGAGACGACGTTGCTGGCCGACGGTCGCGACTGGGTTCTCAAGACGGATGGTCCTAGTTTGGCAGATATCGAGGCTGTTTGGCTGGTCCATTGGCTGACTGGCATTCCCGGCGCGCTTCCCAAGGAGTACATCTCGGCTGAGAAGTTTCCCAAGGTATTCGCCTGGATTGCACGGTTCCAGAAGGAGATATCGGCTGCGAAGAAGGCAGCACCCAAGGTAGAGACAGTATCCGGAGACGAAGCCGCAAAGATTGTGACATCGTCGCCGTACAACGAGCCCGAGGGCAAGGTTGACACCAATGACGCGCTCGTGGCCGCCGCAGGCCTCAAGGCGGGCGAAGAAGTGGTCGTCTGGCCTACCGACACGGGTGCGACGCACAAGGACTCGGGAAGCTTGTGAGCATCAATGGGGATGAGGTGGTGATTGAAGTCAGCGGAGAGAAGGGCTCGGTAAGAGTTCACGCGCCGAGACATGGCTTCCGGGTGGAGAAGCTGGACAGCTTCAAGGAACGCAGAGCTCCTACTAAGCTGTGAGTCCCCGGGCCGTCCTGGCGGCATGTAGGCTGCCTGCATAACATGCGATGGCGTCCAAAGCCTCATTCCGAGTCTGGGGAAGCAGGCTGAGCAGTGAAATGCTGCTATCTTCATGTGTTGTCTTGGACTTAGAATCAATACATGCTTACAACCCTCAGCCAATAAACACGATAACATGATGGTAGATCCTGGATCGCTGCCCATCGAGAATTTGGAGCCCATCTTACTTTATGAGCCGGTTCAGGAATGTGATCATCAACGTCTTGAAGACATTTAGCGGTGAAACCAGCAACAAGACGGAGAGATATACAAACGGCCGCTGAAAGGCTGAGTAGCATGATGTTACCTGTGGTTCGTCGTTGCAAAATCATGGCTTTCGACGTTGAACCGCATGCGGTTTGTTGACATTGCCATCGGCATAGATTGTTCCACCCAAGAAACCAGCAAGGCGCCGCAAGCCTACGCGCTCGCGAGTTCAATGGCTGGCGTAGCTGAGGTCGCAGCATGCCCTACCATTAGCGTTCACTGAAACACGGTCCTTGAATCTAGCGGCAGCCATTTACGCAGTACCACAAATTGTGAGTTCTCGTGCTACGAAAAGCAGCAATGCCACGCGGCGTAAACTGTGAATTCTGACAACGCCCGTCCGGCATCGACTCCGATACAAGATCCGGAAGCGATTTGGGTGGGATGGCAAGGGCAAGGTGTCCTACATTGCGGCTCACCAACGCCCCTTGAGCGAAGGTGGTGGGTGGACGGCTCGACGGGATGGGAATAAGATCGTCGACAAGATTTGGCAGTGCGGCACTGAGCGGATGGGCAGTGAGGCTCTTGGCTGGATCAGGTGACAGGTGAGCGCACACGCATATTCATTCTGAAGATGCGATATCAAGTCGCAAAGCTGAATGCCGATGGCCGCCATAGACTATCGGACGAGATTGTCCGCGGTAGGAATGCGAGATGAGGCTTAAAGTGACCCTAATAGAGCTGAACCGAGGGGATGGACCATGGGATAGCACGCTAGGCAGGATCTGATGTTTGCTTATCTCTCCCGTTGCCCTGGCGTCGCATCGGCTCAAGATCGATTGTCCCAAGAAAAGAACATGTGTACAGCGCCGAGCGAGAACCAGCTTGATGGATATCAGACGAGCCGTCGCATCCAATAGACAAGAAGTGTCGATCCGTCATTGTTCTGCCAGAATGCCGCCGGAGGACATTGTTTGCTCAAAACACGACTCCTCCGTGCTCCGTACAGGAAAAGCCAAGTGACCGTATCGCGCCGTCGGGGGGGTGCGCCTTGGAGCTCCCGATGCATCAAGGATGGAGCCGGCAGGTCATCCGTACAGTGCGGTTCGACGCGGTCGCGAAATTCAAACTTTCAGCACAGTGTATGCTGTGAGTTGCGGGTCGCAGGGGTGGCACTCTGGGTCTAGTGCGTCATAAGACGGTAACCGACGAGGCAACTCTGCTCCGGAGATACGTATCCGTTTTTGATGTGAATCTGCGGTCTCGCGCCGCCCATGGTCGGCCCAAAAGCTCAACGCCTCGGAAGCCAAGCACTGAGCAGAATCGGCACCATCCTAGTGGCAGCTTCCATGGGCGTGAACGGGAGTACGCCGTCATCTCGTAGCGAACCTGTGGGTCAGAAGACTGTGTAGACAACTTCTGCAGAAAGGCCTGGCCACTGTGAGAATTGGGTCTGTTGAGATCGCGGATTCATCGTCGATGAAAAGGCTCCAGTCCTTAGACACACTGTCCGCGCGACTGGGCTGAACCGCCCTTCTGGTGGAGGAAGTGTGCCGTCGCGTGTTTGGGCTATTCACTGTCTGGCAATGCCTCGCCGCGATGCGCTGCGATGCGCTTCTGTTCCTTGTGCACTACCCCCTCCTCGACATGCGTCTCCCGATGGTGCCCGACGACCAGTTGCGTGTGCTTGGCTGCTTCTGCTGGAAGACTACAAAGGTATCCCATTCGTTGATAGTTTGACGAGACACAATTACGTCATGTTCTGTGACGCCACCAATGCGAAGGGAAAAAACTGAAAAGTATCCGGGACAGTGCGCCCCCTTTTCGCTCAGACATTGGCCCAAGCCATGGCCCTCGAGCGCATTTGGTGCCGTTTTCGAGAACTCTATCAATCTTCCGTCCCAAACTAAAAACAGATATTGTCAGTAAGCCCGTGACGTAATGCGTGTGCGAAAAGGATGAGCCCATCGCGTCGCACTGCTGCGTACTCGCGAAGCTGTTACTTGTTGAACTTCTACCAACTCGGGTTCCGTATCAGTGATGGCAGTTCGCTTGCACTATCGAGAAACGATTTCCGATTCAGTGAGAAAGGGTGTGCTTTGTGCTCTCCATATCTGGGGGTTCTGTTTGTAAAGGGACTTTGTGAACGTGGCTCGACAGCGTGCTCGTGCAGTGACGCAATTTGTTGGAATCAGCAGTCGTCCAGTTGAGGCGGGGGGAACTCGATGCCAGGCCTCCCTAACCGAGTCCTCTCCATCGCAGCTTCTGATTGGAGGTGGGAGTCAGCAATTTGCCACTCCCATTGGCAGCCGTTCTGATTTCTGTTGTTTGCCCGGCCATCCCTCGCTCGTGTCGGCAACCGGGTCATGTAGATGCAGATTAGAAATCCGCGAAGACAAGAACAGGGCCATGGTTTGGTTGTTCCCAGATGGAACAACACGGTCTGACACGGCAAAGTTTCGCGTGGCAGCCGTAAGTCGATGACAGTTGAGAGCGGAGGGTATTCAATACGGAAGACAGTCCATGGCCGCACTGTTCAGGCTGAAAGACCAGATCGCGATGGGGGGAGGGTGTCGTTTGCTCCAAAGAGCAATAATGAGTGCCGATCAGTTCACCGTAACGCTCTTCTTGGTGGCCAGATTCCTCCGGATGACTGGCGGCTGCATCTTTAGACACTGGATATAGCACACACGGTGCAGATGGTTCGATGGCGTTGACAGGTCTAGACCGTGAAAGACAAGGCCAGGCGATGCGAATTGCTGGTGTGGTAAGGACAATGTGCTGGGTTTCCGGGTGCCTTGGTGGATGAGCCTGGGTTCATGTATGAGAAGAACAGCGCGGCTCGGCAGACAGTTATGAAGAGCCGGGCAGTGGGCGATCGCGAAGTCGGGCGCGGTGCCACTTTCGGAAAGCGCAGGGGACGAAGGGAAAAAAAAAAAAAACCGAGCAGCCTGTGGACGTGTGAGAAAAGCGAGGACGGGCGGGTTGCGATGATTGCGACTAAGAGAAAAGTGATGCAATCAATGCAGGGGTCGGGGGATGGGCGGGGGCCACCAGATGGAGACTGCGGCCACAGTAGAAAACGTTGGCTGCATATACTGGCTGCTGCATTACGGGGGCGTACGGACCCCCTTGAAGGTTGCATTCCAAGCCATATCATACGTCGACAGCATAGGTACGCAGGCCGGCGGGTGGCCCGCACCATACAGTGCGAATTTGAATCTCGGCCGACTCGCTGCTGCAGGACAATGGTGAACATCGCATCATACAGTGTGTCGGATTTTGACTCGAACGACGACAAGACGGGGTTGCGGCACGGTGGAAGACGAGATCAATAGAAGTCGTGGGGAGAAGTACTCCGATATCACCGTTGGTAACGGACGAGGACGGATGGTGGTGTGCAGATTGCCAACCATGGAGAGTATTGGCCGAGCCGCCGAGGCACCGCAACAACATCGACAATTTTCTTCAGCTGATAAATCAAAGATAGGCGAAGGCGAAAGGCAAAAACCAGGAGCAGTTGAGATATGGAGGGAGGGAGGGGAGGAAGGAAGCCCGAGTCGAGCGAGAAGACGGGACGCGAGAATGGTGCGCGGCTTCGGCAGACTTGTCTACCGTTCCTTTCTTGACGCAGCAAGATGGGACGGAGTTTGATGGATGGGTACAAAGACGGAGACCCAACCTTAGTGTTCTTTTGAGCTCCATGTCACCATCGGCACTGACACTGCTGATACAGAACGGCAACGGGATGCGCGCGCAAGATCCAGCGAGAAGAAGGAAGGTAGAATGGAGAGAGAGAGCGAGAGAAAAATGCGTTTCTCATTGGCGCACCCTGTTGGGCAGATGTGGTGGTGTGGTGGAACCCTTTCCTCATTCGCAAGCCGTCCACGGATATCCGGGTCAGTCAGCGCACAGTGCGGGAAACACCGACCCACTTTCGTCCCAGCGTTTCTCGCAGGCCGGGGATGGGGGACGTGGAAGCGCGCTCGCTACCTTACGTGCCCGGTAACTACGAAGTACCTACCTAGGGTACCTGAAGTCGCAGGAAGCAGGAGCAACGAGACATGGCATTGAGCGAGCGGTAGCAGTCCAGGCAGATGAAGGAGGTACCCGCTTGAAGCAATCTGGATGAGTCCATCTCTAGGTACGTGTGCGATTAGCAGCACCGGTCGCATTCGCTGATGGAGGGAAGGAAAAGAAACACGAAAGAACCGGGACGAGGGAACGGGGGTGGACGGTGGACGTGGGCATGGGTGTGGGCGTCGAGAAAGAGAGAGAAGACAAGACGGGACACTGGACCAGGCAGGGACATGGACATGGACGTGTGGACGTGGTTGAACGTGGGCGTGCTGGTGTCAGAGTGTGCGCCGCCGCCCACCCATTTTCTTTTCTCTCGTGCGCCTTCGCCTTTTTTAAAATCGTCCTCCGCAACGTCATACTTGACCTGTGACGTCTGCCGTTTTTTCCCAACAACCTTCTTCTCGCCTCGACTCGTTCTGCACCCCCGACCTAGCAGCAGTACCAGAACCACCTCTCAGACCATCGCATCTGGCCGTTTCCGCTGGTGCACACATCCATCGCATACCTGACGCAACCCGCAGTCCACCTCAGTATTTTTTTTTTTTCGAACGACGTCGTTGCCAGCCGTAGAGTCTGTCAACAGCGACTCTTCCCCCCTACCCAGATACGTCGCAGTCGATCATCAGAGAGCTTCTCCATTCCAGCTTGTGCCGCTTCCAATTCAGAGGAGCGCTGCAATAGCGTAGCTGCTGCCTCTGACGACTAACTTTCCTCTCACACTTGGCTCTCTTGTCTCTGTATCGCCTACCTGTCCGCCTTGGGGCTATTTTCGCTCCCCTTCGCTTCCACTCTGTCATCCCTCTGAGCCTATCCTCCTGCGTGCCATCCTCCTCTGACCTCCTCTGGCTTTTTCCAACACCACCACACATCATACCTCCCCCTGCTACCGTCACTTTTTGCCATCGGCGTCTTACCCCACAAACGTCAATAACCCTCTTTTCCCCCAATACAATACATCATCGTCGTCATCATGGGAACTTCGCCGACCGATGCCTCGACCGGGGGTGACACCAAATCGCCCAAACAGTCCAACAATGCCACTCCTCCTCGCCAAGGTACGTTGAACATCTTCTGCAAGCTGCTGTCGTCGTGACAGCCTCCAGTCGCCAACTGCCACCCCTCGTTGTTGTCTTTCACTCGCTCACCTATCTCCAGACACTGCTCCCGAAGTAAAGCAACCTGACCCGAGTTTGAAGCCCGATGCCGACGGCGCGAAACCTCTTGGACCTCCCCCTCGACCCGGACAAGCTACAGGAAACACTCCCGATTACTTCGGCGGCGTAGCTGCTGCATCCCTCAGTCTGGAGCCCAATCCCTTTGAGCAGTCTTTCGGCGGCGGAGCGCCAGAGACACCTGGTGGCACGAAATTGCCATCTGTAGCCGCTTTAACTTCTCCATCCTCGCTGCTTCCCGGCAGCGGTGCTACGCCGTTCAACTGGGGAGGTGGCTCGCTTCGAACGGGCCCCCTGAGTCCAGCAATGCTGTCCGGACCTACAAGTGATTACTTCAGCGATACGCATCACCTCCGAGGCGGTTTCCCTACACCGAACGAGTCTTCATTGAGGACGGGCTTGACACCAGGAGGCAGTGGATCTATGTTCCCTGCCCCTAGTCCTAACTCCCAACAATTGTTCGCCCAGCTTGCTAGTGGTGGTGCCACGCCCAGTACGATCGACTTTCATCGTACCGCATTGAGTGCTGCGGCGAAGCGTGAAACACAGAGCCAGAACCAAAACCAGCCTCAGAACCAGCAGCAACAGCCAGCTGCTTCGGTCACTTCCCAGCCGCAGGAGATGGCCAACGGTGTCGCGGTTGTCAAAACTGAAGCAAAGCAGCCTGGTTCTTTCGACCCCCACGATAACGACGCAGCGAACGGTCTATTTATGCTTGCACAAGGTAGAAACGGAGCGCAGCCACCGGGTTACGCACCAGCGACGCAGGCTCCGTCACACCCGCAACCCCCGCCAGCGCCCGCCCAAAGCGTTGAGACATCTCCGCAAATGGGCAGTGTAAATGGTGCTGGATCCGCCGGTGCTGGATCTTCTGTGAGAGGCGTAAGTGAGGGTGGAAGCGCTGCCTCGGACGACAGCGAGCAGGCTCGACCTTCTGCCCGTGGTAAGGGCAAGCGCAATTCGACCGGCGGTGCGGCCACCAATGGCCGTAGGAAGGCTGAGGAGCCTCCCGCAAAGGCACCCCCAAGCAAGAAGGCGAAGACCAACCTATCGCCTCCTCCTGACATGAATGGTGATGACAGCCACTCAGACGACGACGATATGAAGCACGACGACAAGGAAGGCGGCTCGAAGTCGAAGATGACAGACGAAGAGAAGCGCAAGAACTTCTTGGAGCGGAACAGGTATGTTCTGAAGTATTCATGGCCTTGAACTCGACTAACAAGCATCGCAGAGTTGCCGCCTTGAAGTGTCGCCAGCGCAAGAAGCAGTGGCTGGCTAATCTCCAGTCCAAGGTCGAGCTGTTCAGCAGTGAGAACGATGCCTTGACGGCACAAATAACGCAGCTCAGAGAGGAAGTTGTTAACCTGAAGACACTACTTCTGGCACACAAAGACTGTCCTGTCACCCAACAACAGGGCCTCCACGGCGCATTTATGCAACAGGCCATGGAACCCTTCAACCCCCAGATGAACCCGTACGGCATGGCTGCGCCTATCCCCCAGCAGCAAGTTCTGGCAGCCGGACAGGGTGTCCAGCGACGTTTCTCATGAGAGAAGTGATGCGCTGTAATCTGAAGCGCTCGTGAATGCGGCTGAGGCTAGGGCAAATTTCCAGGTGCCTCTTGGATGTCGCAGGTGCTCTGGCCCTATGTGCGCAAAACTTTTCTTCATTTCTTCGGCTTAGCCTTGACTTGCGGTTCGACTGTATCATCATTTTTCCGACAAACCTGCTCCACCATCACCACTTCACTTCTGCCGTTTGATCATGGGGTTTGGCCGAGGAACGGGCTGTACAAGAAAAGGGGCAGTCCTCCACGGGTTGAAGGCGGGAGGCTAGCAGGCGTCATTGGCTTGTCGACGGCGCATATGTTCCTTCATTGAAAGGTGCAAGTTGCGAGGCATATACATCAAAAGGCGTTCGGGTTAGGCAAGTTCACTGAAAGGCGGTAGGCGTCGAGGGGCAGATGACGGGTACACGCCGTTGTTTGCCGGACCGGTTGATTTTATTTCATTTTTAGTTCGAATATTGACGTAGCAATGGTAACAACAGCTGCATGAAGCAATGCGTTGAGATCAATCTAACACTTCACTGCATGGTTTTGTTGCCTTCCTCACATCGTGAAAGTTACAATTTGAATTAAGCCTCGGTGACAGTGAGCAGATGAATGTGTGACTGTTTAAGCCCTTGTAAGGTATCAACGCGAATGTGTTATGTGTAGTTGAATTAGGAGGCAAGTGATGTCAGTGAGGCGGTCTTGCCTTTCGGGGGGTTGAGTGGGCGAGTGGTGGGACTTCCGAAAGCGGCTTAGCGCGGCTACGGGTAAATGGTCCCTCATGTAAACAACATCGCAGACGAAGTTGCACCTCGTCACTTTCGCGCCGCCAATACCGACAGACGCGACATCGACGACGCAACCCCCGCCAAAAATCGATTGACGGAACGCCCGCCCACGGCAAATAATTAATCATTAGCGCAAATCGCGTCTGAACGGCGATTGACGCGATATTTTTTCTGCATCGCAACCAGCGCGACTGCAGGACCCGAAGCGCCGGCAATCAACCCCCCGACCATATGCTCCCTGACACGCGCCATCCATGACGACCGTCACACGAACCCGTCAACCGCTACAAGTCATTAGCATGAGCAACGAATTGCCCGAAAGAAGGAAAAGCAAGCGCCTTGCGTGTGAGTTAGAGGAGTTCAACGAGCCCCCAGGGGCGGCGGGGCGGATTCGGATGCTAAAATCTCGCGCAGCGACTTACGACGAGGCCGATGGCGACTTCCATTTCACACGCGGATCGAAAACAAAGCGCGTTAAGAACGCGCAGCCAGAGTCAGAACCGGAGCCGGAGCCCGCACCATTGCCCCCGAAGAAGTCGGGAAGAGGGAGACCACCCAAGGAACGCGCTGCGGCGGCCGTGCCTGCACCCACACCTTCCAAGGAACCGGCGGTGAAGAAGACTGCGACTTCGAAGGCTAAAACGCGACGACCAGCGAGTTTGGAGGTGCTCGATGAGGATGAACCGCAGTTGGTCGCGCCCGCGCCTAAGCGGACGACGCGCCGCAGTACGCGCAATTCGGCAGCCCCAGCGGAGAAACTAGAGGAGAAGCCGGCACCTAGACGAGCATCGAGACCAGCACCTGTGCCGGAGGAAACCTACGATGAAGCGGAAGGCTCAGAGCCGATGGACGTTGACAGGCGGTCCACACCGCGCGTCTTGAATGATTCGGTAGAGTCGGCAAAGATTGCACTCCCAATCAGCGACACGCCCGTCATCAATCGGAACAAGGAGATGCGGAAAAAGGGAGGCGGAAATCGAAGGAGCAGCACTGGCATGCGCGGCCGGAGAGCGAGCTCACTGATTGAGAGCGGACACAACGCGATCCCTCATAGGGAAGTTGAGACGGCAGAATTCTACAAACATATCGAATCAGAGGGTCTCATGGAGCCGCGGCGGATGAGACAGTTGCTGACCTGGTGCGGCGAGCGAGCATTATCGGAGAAGCCGCCGCATGGGAAAACAGGCTCTAATGCGGTCCTGGGTGGTGAGTTGGGCAGCAACCTATGTTTTCTCACAAAGCTAACTGTTGATAGCCCGATACATCCAGGAACAGCTACTCAAAGATTTTGCAAACAAGTCAGAGTTTTCCGACTGGTTTAGCCGAGAGGAGGGGCCAAAGGTGCCCGTGGTGTACAAGCCCAATCCTCGCAATATTGAGCATCAGGAGAGGATTGAACAATTAGAAGCGAAGGTCAAGAGGTATGTTTAGAATTCTCATGAGACTTGTCCGCGTAGGCCTTCTGACATCCCACACAGATTGAAGGAGGAAAAGAAGAAGTGGCTGGCGTTGAAGAAGTCCCGCACAGAAGCCCCGCCACTATTCCCTGAATCAGACCCTGCGCAAACAGCCATGGCAGACGCATCAGTACTCGACCCCAGCGAGGCACAGATGCTCGGTTGGCTCACAAACCCATCATCCTCGTTCGACTCCGTCCGCGCCAAGGCACTCACCAGTCTTCAAAACACCCAGGCCACGCTGGAGTTCAAGGTCGACCAACTCGCGGATGGCGTCCACAAGCTCATGCAGCGGGTCGACACGGCAGGCCGAGAGGCGGATAAGGTGCTCTCTCTCAGCGCCGCGCGGCTCAAGGAGCGTGAGACGCGGGAGAAGGCCACGGTCGGCACCAAAGAGATGCCCGTCATGGAGGTCCTACGCAGTCTGGGTAGGATATTGCCCGAGGGTGGAACATGATCCAACCAGAATTATAATGTATACACGATCGATCAACCCAAGTTTGTGGCTACTCTTGTGTTTCTGTTTTTCTCTTATCACGAGATAATGATTGGCACGGTGGCGGGGGAGGAAAGGAAAGGAAGGGACTTGTCTCTTTTCGATTTGTTCATGACACCTTTGATGGGCGGGGAACTGTTTAGCAAGACATGTTACTTTCGACGCGTTTCTTGTTATCGCATGGATTGGCGCTGGGAAAGGAAGGGCAAGGTGGTGGTGGGCAGGGCTTTTCCTGTCGGCGGCGGCATGATCCAACAGAGACAGATTGCGTCTGGACGAAGGGGGAGTTTTGGCAGCTGAGCAATACCCAATTTTTCTCTGCTGTTTGCTTTCTAGCTCAGCATTCTTCTACCTCTGCTTGGCATCCGTGATTCGTCTGTGGATGTATTCGGGGACCGGTCCCTGGATAAGTTGCGCAGACTAGATTTCAGCGTAATGGTGGTGCTTAGAGGCCAGTGATTTTACCTAAGCCGTTGTAGCAATGAATACGATTCTCGTGAGACAAGACTGCTCTGATAGTGATGAGGTGGTCCTTTCGGTATGTGATGTCCGTAATCATTCATGACTTTTTCTCAAATGGTGAACATGGTATGTATACACTACAACACTCTCGGAAACCCTCGAGGTGAGTTGATGCCCGTTCCGTTGCATCGCATTTGACTCCATCATCACCATCCCATCCGCGGCAATACGCGGATATGCTTCTGTAAACTTCGTAATTTGTTTTTGTTCTTCGGCAAGCCTACAGACGACAGCCCTGCCTGTGTCGTGTCGCCCACGACGAAGAAATGGGGGAGCAATTCTAGATGAGATGCTTGGACCTGAAGTACGCCCTCAGGTACATGATCTGCCAGCCCCAGAGGCCGACGAGGATCATGGTGGTGCCGATGCCGAACCACTTGACGCGGGTGTTTGTGCTCTCGTTGGTGTCGCGCAGCTTGTGCTCGCGCGCGCGCAGGTAGTCCATCTCGGTGTTGATCTCGCTGACGAGCTCGTCGATGCGCCTCAGCTCCGCCTCGACGGGCTTGAGCTTCTCCGTCGCCTGAATCGCGTTCCAGTCCTTTGCGTCGGCGCCGATGTCGATGTCGAGCTCGATGTGGCGGCTCGTGGAGCCACTGCGGCCGGCTATTGTGAGAGGGATCAGCTTCAATGTTCCTTCTTGTAGTAGCAGGGGAGCAATGGGGATGGGCTGAGTGAAAAGGTGTAGGGCTTCCACGTACATCCAGTCAGGAGGTTCTCGAAGCAGACGTCAAAGGCAGCGTCGGCGTGGGAAGTGAAGACAACGCGCTTCTCGCCGCCCGCAATATCCTTGGGCTTTCCGTAGTCGTTGCCAACAGCATCCCTGATCTGGAATCACACAAACCGCATGTCAGCTTTCATTACATCCCACCAAAAGAGCTTCAAGAGGGGAGGGTTTTCCCCCCGCCCCTTCTCCCTCCTTGAGCGCCGATCCAATTGAACCAACACCCCCAGTCGAGAGAGGGGCCCCTTCTTCCTTGAGACCACGTACGTGCATGTTGACGACCATGCCGTCACCCTTGTGGCCGTCGACAGTCGCCGTGACGACGACCAGCGTATCTCTCGCGACGAAGTTACGGATGCATCGCTCCTTCTTGCCCTCGTGGGAGCCCGTGGCGTGCAGGTCGAAGCGCAGCGCCTGGGCGCAGCATGCGAGCAGGACGAGGCCACACACGTAGTGCAGCAATGATCTCGTGGCCGCCATCGTTGTGTGTGTATGCGTGCAATCTGTGTCGAAAGGACGAACGACTCGGATCGGTGGGTTTCGTTTGCGGATCCCGGGAGGGGGGGGGGGGGAGGTCGAGCGTTGGGAGGTTGTCAAGATGGTGGTGAGAGCTCCCTGAGGTTGAGGTAGTGGACAACGCTGGCGATAGGAGAAGCTACCTTAGGCCCATGACAAGTGGTACCAAGGAACCATGCACACACCCTTTGGGGATTTTTTGGCAATCTGTCGCGTTCGAGAGCCTGGGCCACTCAGACACCCCTGTCCATGGGGATAGGTTAATCACACAGCCAATCAACGCCGAGAAATGGGGCAGCCTTGTCTACTTGGCAGCTCTGTATGATTGGCCAGCCTCGCAGCTTTTTTTTTTCTGGCAACGTGAGGTACTGGCAAGCAAAGCTGGTGTGGCGCTCCGCTGGTGGGCGCGCGCCGCATTTGCCTGGGGGCCTGTGTTCCTTTCTCCAGCCCGCCCGCCATTGAATGCGACGATACGCGCGCTCGTCTCGAGGAACAATACTTTTGTTCCGTCCGCATCAAACCACCGTCGAGTCCTTCGTTCCGGAACACACCCAACCGCAAAGATGCCCAAGTGTAAGCTTCTCCATCACCTCTCCCCCGTCGCGCGTCAGAACGAAAGCTAACAAGTTCGCAGTCTTCTGTAATGTCCCCCCCCCCCATCCTCACGCAATAGCTCGCGATCGCACATATAACGACATCGGCTAACGGACATGCCTAGGCGATTACTGCGACGTCTACCTGACGCACGACTCCATGAGCGTGCGGAAGGCGCACAACAGCGGTCGAAACCACCTCCGTAACGTGGTCGACTACTACCAACGTACGTTTCCCGCCTGCCGCCCTCCAAATCTCGGCCTCACGATACTTGGAGCAAACGGCTAACACAAAAGCTTTCTTCTTCTAGAAATCGGCCATGAGAAGGCGCAGTCCGTCATCGACTCCATCACCTCATCCTACGCCGCCGAAGGCCAAGCGCACAACAACCCCATGCTGCCGCAGAACCAGCCGGGCCAGGCCTTCCCGCCGCCCTTCCTTCCCTGGAGGTGTACCGCCGCCCTTCCCCGGCATGCCCGCCGGCGCGCCCCCATTCCCTCAGGGCATGATTCCTCGTAAGTCCCGCCTCTCCCACCCAATGCGATGGCCGTCGTCGAGAACACGCGTCTGACAAGCTTGCGACAACAGCTCCCGGTCCAGGTGGTCGCGGAATGCCGCCCATGCCCCCCTTCCCGGGCGGTCCCAACGGATCGATGCCGCCCGGCGGCTTGCCGTTTCCTCCTCCGGGAGGACTTCCTTTCCCGCCCCGGCGCACCGGGCTCTCTGCCTCCGCCCAACTTCCAGTTCCCGGGCATGCCGCCACCAGGTGCCGGCGGCTTTCCTGGAGCACCTCCAGGCGCGTTCCCTCCTGGTAGCGCACCCCCGGGCCAGGAAAAGAGATGATCGCACGGCCATCGTTTCCTCGTAGATAGGCTTGTTTGTTCTTGGGTAGAGGGCGGTGTTCAGGCGTCACATATTTAGGGGGCAAAATTTCATGGCACGGCACGGCAGATGACTATTCATACCAATCACATCAGATTCATCATCGCGAAAAGAGGAACGTTTGTAATAGAGCGCCAAAGGGTTCATCGCCCTTGCAAAATGGTATCTTCTTGGGCAATTTCTATATGATACAGCAATGGTGGTTCCATCGTTCTCGGAACAGTCGTGCGTGCTCCGAGGCCCATCCCAGCCAAATCATCATAGACGTTCCGAGCTCCTAAAGTCAACACCGTTCCCGAAAAAGAAAATATCTACCACGTGATTCGTGAAGAGTATCGTCCTTGGTCATAAAAGTTCCTGTAGTCGTAATGATATCGTTCGTAGCGGTCATAATGTCCTTCTGCCCCTCCTTGGTATTCCTCCCAGATAATATTATGTATAAACGCCCCAAGCTAGACGCTTGGTGGCTAGTGTTGATCATTCGGCAGATCAAAAGTTGGTCGACGGCGAGTGCCTTTGTTGGTGCATCTCGCGGTAGGTGTTGCGCCGTATCACATCGCCTACACCGTCTCGCACTTCGCGTGGGCCACTGATTTTCTGTCGAAGCTCCTGCGTCCTCTTTTCGCGCTTACGCTCGTTCAGTTGCCGCGGGATGTTCTGCAGCCCTTCCAAAGTGCCCGAGATTGAGAAGCGTCGTCTCCTTTTCGGTCCTGCCTCGCCCCTTGTACCGCTACGGTCATCGCCGTCCTGATTGTTGTAAGGCGGCGGGTCGTCCGACTGGTCACGAAGAGAGTTTAAGCTGCTCCTGCGTCTCATGACTCGCAGGTTGCCGCTGTCTGTTCGGCGAATCGTGCGGCGTTCCGGCTCGTTTGGACTAGGGGGAGAGTAGGAAAGGCCCTCATCACGGCTAGGCAGAATTGCGAAAGTCTTCCTCACGCGCTCGCTGATCCTTCTTCGAGGAGGTTGGGGGCGATTGTCGATAGGAGGGTACCGGTACACCTGACTGATGGGCTCATCTTCCATTTCTCTTTCCCACACGTCATCCTCTGGGTCGGAGTAGGCGGGACGCCAATGAGGATGGAGACGACCGTCGTCAGGCGGAGGTCCTTCGCACTCTGAGCATGAACATGGTACTTCCACGGAGGACTGGTCCTTGTGTGACGACCTAGAAAGGGATCCTCTCCTAGTCAGGGACAAGGTCCGCGTGAGAAGGCCTGGTCTGGCGCCCTTTGGTGGATACGTCTCCGAATTCCGTCTTCGCGTCAACGCCCGTCGCACGATTGATCCGGTCCGATGAGGTTCCTCTTCAACCATGGTCTCAAAGTAGTTGCCCATATTTCGCTGTCTCTCGTGATGAGGCGTAAGACCCGACGGTGTGGCGGGAATGAACTGGATTGCCGGCGGAATGAATGGAGGAACCGGTGGAGCGGCGCGTGGGTTGCGCAGCGGAGAATCCACGTCGTCCACGGAACGCTGCTGCGGAGGAGTCATGAAGCCTTCCTCGCCGTCTGGGCCAGTGGTGGTGATTGTCGGTCGCTGAGGCGGTCTCAGGAATTCCGAATCTGTCTGGGACGATTCGGTGCTTGAGCTCTCCGAAGGCTTGTTGGAATGGTTCACAACGAGGACGGATGAGTTTTGATGAGGATAGAGGCTCACAGCCTTTGCTTCTGATACCTCAGGGGCAGTACCGTTAGTCTCTACTGAGGCTGCGGAGAAAGGTGTGTTGTGTGCGTCCAGCCGCTTTCCAAAGAAGGGGTCCCCATGATGGTCAACATTGTGCTTGTGGTCCCCATGATGGTGGCCGTTGTCTGTCTCTGAAGACTGAGCCCTCTGAAGGGTCAGGGCGGGTGCTCTTGTTTCATGTCCAGATTGCTGATTGAGCAAAGCGCTCTGAGCCTTCAAACTCTCCGCGGTGAGCGAGCCTGCGCGGGAGGTATTGCGGCTTGTTGGGGCCGACAAGGATGAAGACCGCTTGGGAATGACTGGAGGGTAATCGATCGTACGCTGGTCCGACCCGTCTGACTCCGACAAGGTCCGGCTTCGCCGGCCGGGTCGGTCAAAGATGGGTGTCGGCAAGTCGGTGGTTGTTCTCGACCCGTTTGCGCGAGTTGCTGAGCTCAGACTAGCGCTTCGCTTGGACCGGCGACTGCTGGTTGACCGAAGTGACGGTGTTCTGCTCGACTTGGACTTTACAGACGATCGTCGATCCGGCACAACGATGACTGGGATTGCACCACTCTTCCAGATTTCCTTGCGTGCCCTACCGCTCGATATCGAGTTGAAGGTCGTGTTCGATGCATAGCTATTGTTTCGGGCTTCGGTGGAACGAGCCAAAGGTCTAGGGCGTCTCGGGGATTCTTCAATCTGTACAGAAGAGTTCGCCGCAGAACTCAAACGAGACAGATCGGATCCAGAATCTCGTAGTCCCACTTGCTTTCGCACATGCCTCAGGGTCTGCCGCCGATGAGGGATAGCAGGAGCGTCCACCAAGATTGCTTCCACTACCGTCGATGCATTCGATTTTGTCGACTTGGCGGACATGCCTGAAAACCTGCGGGAATCTGCGTTGACAGATGCTTCTGTGGTTGGTGTTCTCGACCAAGCAATTTCACTCGGCGCATAAAACGTAGCTCTATCACGATGAGACATCGCTCGAAGTGCCCTTGTGGCGTTTGTCGGAGTTACAACGCGATCCTCCAAAATCTCGACTTTGCGCTTTTCACGACGCGGTTCGTAGCGTGACGCGATCATGGATTCCTTATCCGATGCTTTTTCGGGGACCTGGCGCCGTTTTCTCACCGTAACGTTCCTTCCAAGATTATCGTCCCATTCCTGTTCGACTTCGCTGTTCGAGGCCCACTCTCCATCAAAGGTGCCAAAGTCGCCCTTCGCCTTGGGCGTTGGAAGCTCCTCCTCTTGGGGTGACTCCAGACCCAGGCCAAGGCCGACTGGAGCCGGCGGTTTCGTTTGGGGTTCAGACGCATGCCGGACGGTATTTTGAGACGATGTTCTTGCCGACAAAGCATTGGGTCTCACGGTCGACTGCAAGTCGTCTTCCTCCGAAGAATAGGGCTCCTCTCTGGCTGTTCGAAATGACTCGGCCCGAGAATCAGCAGTCGCTGTTGTCGCTTTGGAGACTGTGCGATCCATCGGAATCGGTCGTACAGCCTTGGGCCGCGTCACAGGCTGGGGAGGCGTTACGTCTGGAGTGGGCGGGCTCTTCTGGTTTGGAGGAGTCGCAGGCGCACGCGCTGGAGTGGTTGGCGTTTGCGACACATGTTCGGGAGACGGGCTCGGAGGCGGGATCGAATGAGTGCTTGACGAGGTACGCGGGAAGGCGGCGTCGGAGGTAGATCCGGGCCGCTTCCTATCCGCCTCGACTGATGCCTCAAGGTTTGGGAAGCAGAGCGTTGCGGCGCATCTGCTTGCGACACGGGGCTGTCTGTGACGGAACCGTTTCTTCTGGGAGTCGACTGGACTTCGTAGGATTGGGTTTCGCTGGGTTGCTTCCTTGGATGCGGAAGGACTTTGTGCTTCTTGAACATTCTCTGCCCTGCCAAGCTGCCATTTGGCGAGCCGTAGGCGTAGTTTGCAGGTCGGGCTGCCATGGTAGATGAGTTTGAATTAGCAGCGGCTGTCATTTTCGCAAGCGTCTATGGGTGAATTGCGGTCTGAAGGCTGGCGATTCATGCCAAAGACACACACATTAACCCGTCGCAGGTTATGATGCGGTGCGAGGCTTTGAGCGGGCGAAGGTCATTTGCATGCTGGGTAGAGTGAAGTTCATAGGTAGGCGAAGATGATGCTGCGACGCGCGAGGGTGTGGTAGTGGTTGCAAACGACAAGTTGGAGAGCGAGGCGGCGGGTAAAGTACGAAGGTTAGTCGTAGTGGGGAGGGATGTCGGGGTGAGGCGAAAGTCTCAAGGGTACGTGTGAGACATTGAAACAGAACGACTTCGTTGGCGAATCGCGTCAGGGTCTGGTCCAACGCCGCACCCCCGGGAAGAGGTCGTAGCAGTGAATGACGACTGCCGACACAATGAGACGGAACACGAGCCCGAAAGTGGCTCAATCCAGCGAGAGGATAAGACGGACACAGCGGTGGTTGAAGACGAAGAGGAAGAGGAGACGAAGTCCGAGGGGAGCGAAAAGTGGTGTCAGTTGGTCGGTCACGATGCAGGCGCAGGGTCTGTTCTGAGAGAAGGGCGGATGAACAGTCGCTGCTGTGTGAGCCGAATGAAGGGGCGCGATGCGAATCGATTCGATCGGGTTGTTTTTTTTCGCACAGACCGACGTAAGGAGAGGAACGAGACGGGATGAAAGGTGAGATTAAAGCTGAGAAGCAGTGCGTGCTAGTCGAGGCAAGGAAAAGGAGCAGCAGCAGGCAGGAGCGGAAGCAAATCCAGGGCCCCGACGATGCGGACGGACGCTGGCGCTATTTTGGTGCAGCACACGGCTTCAGGAGGTTGAGACGATGGAGGCGGACGAACAGTTGGAAAAAAGAATGACGGGAAGGATGATTGGCAGGGCGGGAAAGGGTCTGACGCAAAAAAAAGAAGTGTTCCTTTCTTAGGTCTTTCCTGTCCTGTCTGGTCGAAGGTGGGCAGCAGGTCTTGGACCTGAGTTGGTGCAAGTTACCTTACCTGCGGTGGGCAGAGCTGGCTGAGGTGGTGATGAGGGTACAGTACAAGGACAAGTCCGGGTACGAACATTCGGCAGCAGCAGGTGGGAGGTGAGGAGGAACGGCGCGCCGGTGCCTTATTGGGCAGACGGTGCAGAGCACATCCAGGCTAGCGGGGACGCAACAAGGTGAGGTCACGACCGTCTTGCTGGGTGTTTCCCTACGTCTCGAGCTGTCAAGATACCTCTTCCCTACCTCTTCCCTTTCTCCTTCCTGTCTCGATTCTAAAAGTGCGTGGGAGCGTGGGGCTTTCTCTCCTCCTTGCGGTATTCCATCCCACCCACCTAGCCAAGGATAGCACACCAAAGAAGGACGCCCAACATGACTGGCAAACAGCAACTGGACTTACCAGGTGACCTGCCGCGCATTACCAGCAAGCGTCACTCACCTCGGAGAACAGTGGATCTGGGAGTTCCAAGCCCAGGCCAAGCAGGCTCGAGACTCGGCGTAAGAGCAGCCCCGAACTGCAAGCAAATTCCGTAAAAAAAAAAAGCACAAAAAAATGGAAGCAAGAAAAAAAAAGAGGGTGGCAGGGAACGAATGTGCGATCGAAGGGTCCATCCAGCAACCCCCCCCCCCGGTCGCAAGTCAATATCCCTTCCATTCCTACCTTACGTAGGCACGTAGGTACCTAGCTTACCTCTCAGTAAGGTACCTACTAAGCACCTAAGTGCCAACCAAGTGCCTTCGTTTCGTCCACCTGCGCACCGCACAATTATTTTCCATAAACTCCCTTTCCAGTGCGAATCCCGCGCGCGGTACTCTGTACGCTGGTCTTACAAGGAAGATACGTGTAGCAAGCAGCAGTAGCTCCGCCAGGGGGGCCGAATGAGGAACGGCAACACCACCTCGACGGCGTCGTAGCGTGGTGGGAATGCGCTGCGAGCGCTGAAGGACGCCGGGCAAAGCGGGGCCGTTGCTCTTTCTTCCAGCGGCTCCAAGCCCACGCCGTGCTGTCATAGGCTGCGTCCTGTTTTAGTGGTTGCATCGTCCTGCAGCTGTAGTTTCCTTCTCCTGCAAAGTCGTGCCAACTGACTGCCAACTTTTGACCCCTCTGCCGCAGAACCAGCTTCTTTTTCTCCCCCAACCCAACCCGGCTCCTCCCTCGCCCATCCTTCTGTCTCCCCCCCTTCCTCTTGCTCTTCCTCCCTCCTCTCTCTCTCACCTTGCTCTGCTCCGGTTGGACCGGCCGGCGGAGAAGGCCGTCTTTCGTTGTCGCAGCACACGACACTGATGCACACAGAAATGCTACCAATGTCGGAGCCACGTATGAGCGTATGAGAAGCGAGGAGGAAGCGAAGTGTCACTCGGCACTGTCTCGGCCCGCGTTCTCTCTCTCTCAGTCTCTCCCTCCCTCCCCCCCTCGGTCTCTCTCGCCCACAACTGGCGTCCGATAAATTGTAAATTGCTCCGAGACATATGAGAACTGCCTACAAGCCCTGCGAAGCCCGAAGCAATCAGCGCTCTTCTTTGGCTTCCTGCATGAAACCACCCGCAGATTCAGAAACAGGACCACTGCAGTGGCTGCACAAGAGCATACGAGGCGAGACGGATCTACCGGCGCCCCTGCCACCAGACCAACACCTCATCGGAACACGGGATTTGTCCCGGTCGCCAATAGAGAGCTTGCCCGGTGCTGCCACGAACCCGCCGATTCAGGTCTTGCTTCGAGCCTGCGTCAAGGTTTTACTCGAAACTTTTGCTTTCCTCGCTGGACAACGAGCTTCTCGAGTCAAGCTTGTCAGCTTTATTCCATGTGTCTTTGCGGGTTTTCAGTGTCCACTCAGTCGGCCGGTACGTCTGGTTTCAGCCCGTAAAAGACTCCGTCGGTGTCCACGCCAGCGGAGCGGAGCACCCGCGGGTCCGGGCGCCCAAACTCCCGTGGAGCTCGGCCCCCTCGGTCCGTAGGAGCCCAGACCTAGTAGATTCCCTTGGGCTACCGGACCGGACGGAATCCTGTCTTCACAAGCCAAAAACAAAAACGAAAAAAGTACACGCTCAATCTTTGGTAGCCGTATCGGGGTCGGAGGTTTCGAATGATGGTAGAAAGCTGCTGCGACTTCGGCGAAATGCGGACCAATGGCCATTGCCGCAGCCACTTCACATCAGCGACGTGAAGAAGAAGGACATAGGGCTGTTGAATGGCCTAGCGACAGGATCCCTGGGGCCGGCGACACTCTTATCTACTCTACGGCTCCGGATCTTGGCCACTGCCGAATTCTTCATGTTTATCACGGCGAACTGTCGCCGACCGCACGGGATAGAGCAGACGGCCCCAAGGTGGCGGTTGCTCCCCGTTTCCCTATTTGGGTAAGCGCTCAGCACAGCTTGCATGTGCTAGCGTGGCGTAGCTTTATCTTATCAGCCCCACGTCATCGACAGGACCTCCAGGTCTGAGGAGCCTTTGACAATGCATCTCCTTCAACAAGGACGCCAAACGGACGCTTCTTTGCACATTCTACGACTCATGAACTTTTCGAATCTATCTTCATTGGTTGCTTCATGCCTGGCTTTACCGATGTGACGGGCGTTCCCCGCGGAGCTAAGGTTGTGCTGTAACGACTCCATGGCTCTCTCCAACACCCAACCGACGGCCCTGCAGAACATGCATCTCTGGAGCCCATTCCGGCTTATCTCTATCATAGTTTGCATCATAACACCGACAACACTCCAGAACGACCCCGCCTTACTCATACCATTCAGAGCGTCCAGATCGTCCACAGACCGTCGGGACGTCCTCTCTCCTCTCAGCTAGAACCTCGCCGCCGGCCTTCCTTGGTCGGCACAACCCTGCCATGAGCTCAAGCGAGTGTTTGGCCTGGGGTCTCCGTCCGGAGTGCAGAATTGACTTTGCAAACCCAATGGAAAGCTTGAACCGAGCATCTGCGCTGATCTTGCAAGCATCATGACCCTCGTGAAGGAGGGAGCTTTATCTCTGCCCCGCATCTGGCCCGGCATCTCTTCCATGGGTTCGCCTTTACCTAACATGAACACGTCAATACGTTTGCATGGAGATGCATCTGAAGATGTCCATTGACCAGTCCCGTCCCAGGGACCTTCTGTCGGTGTGGCCAATCCGTAGACGATAAGCCTGGGAGCTGGTCCCAGTCCCTGCGTAATACTGCACTGGGCCTCCATGCGTGGAGAAGAGCTGTCGAGCTCGACGGCCAATCTTCTCTAGAATCTCTCGGGCCTTGCAGCTACCCGAGAGTTCTGTTTTAAAAGCTCAGTCTTCGCCCGCTCGAAATTCTGTCCGATTTATTGTAACCATTGACAAAGATTCGCGCCAATCGACCGTCAGCAACATGATTTCCCGGAATCTTCTCGCCCTTGCCCTCACGGCAACCGTCTACGGTCACGGAGACCATGACCAGAAGTCCATGTCTGGTCCTCACCAGTCTCTCTGGTACAACACTCTGCCTGGTGATGGCGGTACTCAGGTGCGCAGAGCATGACCATGTGTTGCTACATCATGTCACTGACAATCCCAGGCCGACTCTGTGTTCTCGGGCATTTCCACCTTCGGTCGTTTGCCTTACCAGCCGTGTCTGGCGCAGCAGAACGTCCAATACGATATTGCGTTCATTGGTAAGGACATCTTTCAGTGCCTGCTACTGGAGCTACGCTGACTTTGGAAAGGCGCTCCCTTCGACACTGGTACCTCCTACCGCCCCGGTGCTCGTTTCGGACCTTCCGGCATCCGTCAGGGCTCTCGTCGCCTGAACCTCTAGTAAGATCCATATGAGGGCATCATCACTGCACCATCACTGACTCTCTCCAAGCGGAGGATACAACGTCCCCTTGGACACGAACCCTTTCAACAGCTGGGCTACCGTCCTCGATTGTGGCGATATCCCCGTGACCAGGTATGTTCTTCTGGCATTTTCCGTGCGCATACTTACATCAAAATAGCTATGACAACACCTGGGCTCTTCACCAGATCGAGGAGGGCCACTTCAACATCCTCACCCGCAAGCCTTCCACGGATGCGGCGAAGAAGGGCCCGGCCAAGAACTCGCGGACCCTGCCCCGTGTCATCACCCTCGGCGGTGACCACACCATCACCCTCCCCCTGCTGCGCTCCATCAACCGTGCCTACGGCCCCGTGTCCGTCATCCACTTTGACAGCCATCTCGACACCTGTGAGTATCTTTCAGCAGAAGAATCGCTTTCCGAATGCTAACCGAGCCAGGGCGTCCCAAGGTCTTTGGCGGCTCGCCTTCCGAGGTCGCCAGCATCAACCACGGCACCTACTTCTACCACGCCTCCCAGGAGGGCCTTCTCCGCAACGACTCCAACATCCACGCCGGTATCCGCACCACGCTCAGCGGCCCCAGCGACTACGAGAACGACGGCTACTGCGGCTTCGAGATCGTCGAGGCTCGCGAGATCGACACCATCGGCACCGACGGCATCATCAAGAGAATCATCGACCGCGTCGGCACCAAGAACCCCGTCTACCTGTCTCTGGACATTGACACCCTCGACCCCGCCTGTAAGTGGGCAAGTGCTTCGTGTTTTGTTGTGGGAAGGAGACAAGGCATGCTAACCGGCTTTGTGCAGTCGCCCCTGCTACTGGTACCCCTGAAACTGGTGGTTGGTCTACTCGTGAGCTTCGCACTATTCTGCGTGGACTTGAAAGCCTCAATCTGATTGCTGCGGATATCGTCGAGGTTGCTGTAAGTTTCCCTCGTGCAATCAAAATGATAGTAGCGGACCCCCGAGACTAATATGTCGACTCACACAGCCTGCGTACGACACCAACGCCGAGCACACCACCATGGCCGCCGCCGACGCTCTGTACGAGATCATGAGCATCATGGTCAAGCGCGGACCCCTCAGCGCCATGGTCAACGAGACCGAGTCTGCTTCGGAGGAATTGTAATCACATAATGTGCGCTCTCGGGATGGCGGGTGTCAAGAAAGGTTGTGTGATCAGCGGTGATTCTTGGCAACCTAGTGAAAAGGTTTCTACGCCTGGCGTTGTTCAGTGGGTGGTGGTGAGAGGAAAAGTTGGCGATTGGTGTCGGGTTCGGCGGGTTGTTGTCATGTTTATCACGAGTCAATGAGTAAAGAAATAAAGCACGTTGAAGAAATGAGCAAGTCGTGATACGGTCGAGAGAGACGAAGATGGCGACGAAAGAGAAGATTAAAAAAGAAATGGCAAGGGTAACACTAAAGCTTTGGAAAATGTCGCCATCAACTTGAAAAGGCCAATGTCACGATCAAAGTATAACTCAAAACCGCCCAAGAATACTCTCTGGTCTGCTTGAGCGTCCATACATCTCAACAACTATTCTACTTACAAAAGAATCCTTCATCGCCAAAGCCAACATCACTCGTAGGAGGGGCAACAATGACATCATCCCAATTCTCCTTCACCCGTCACACACACCCATAGCCATGGCAGGTCAGCTGAGAGAAAGAGAGGACGGGCACTGCCCTCCCACCTCGTCTCGCTCGCGTCTTCCCTCAGCCGCCAAACCCCAACCCGCGTCTGGAATGTGTATCGCATCGGAGGCCGCATCGCGATTTGGGGGCCGAGGGAGAGATGGAGCCGGGAGGGAGGGCTTCCATTCTGTTAGAGTTGGTGGGGGTGGGGGGCACGGAGGGCCTGCCTCCACGCTGCTGAGCGTGTTTTCGGTAGCGGCGGGGACGAATCGGACAGGGCCTCTTGGGTGGTTTTCTATTTTCGTTACAGGGTTAGGCTGGTTAAGGGCAAAAGGGGGGGGGGGAGGCAGGGAAATTCCAGCCCATGCGTTCCATATCTTCAAGTTGCTCTTCTGAGGTACGCGAACGGCGGACATGCAAATTGAATGATTTCAATAGTACCGCCAACGGCGCTGGTGCATCGACAGACATGACGGCCGCAGCCAGCAGATCGTGTAAGTGAGTCACGGATAAGAATAGCATTGTGCCATGCCTTCACCCAACGCCATCGAGGCTTGTCAAAACCGTCGCATTGTTTCCTTCGGGTCTCGCCACAAAGTGTCAAGCCTCAAGCTTAATCGGCACCGCGGGCCACGAGGCGGTGCCTTCGCTAGCTACCGAGCGTCCGTCGCCGTAGAGCAAGCAGCTGTCAAACCGTCTAGCCATTCTCATTCGACAATCTTGCGATCTCAGCTACTGCGTACACACTGCGCACAGTGCCACCCACAGCCAGCTGGGCAACTACAACAGCAAAGTTCACGGGGCAAGAAGCTTAGCATTTTGTCACGGCGAGAGAAATTTCAGATCCGGCCAGCTTTGCTTCTCCACGGCAATGACGCAGACACCACACTGCGCCCAGCTCCGAATCCCGGATCATCCGCGACTGCTCCGTCCCATCACCCCAACCTGGCGACTCGGAGCGGATAACGGACTTGTCGAGAGTCATTCCTTGCGCCGATGATCCATGTATGATGAAGAGCCTGCGACGGAGGGTGGCTTAAACGCCTGCACGTGGTGTCGCCGCGATTTCTCATGGAGGTGGTCGTCGTTTGTTTCCGGGCGGGAGGGAGAGCGTTTTCGCCCCGGCCACCTGCAGGTTTGTGTTGTATGGACCTGTCTCACTCGGCAGCGGGTGCCCGGTATTGGAAATTGCCTGTCGGCAGACTCGCCTGTGAAGAGTTGAAGATGGCGTACGGTTGCAAGTCGAACCAAAGAGATGATGGCTCTTCCCAGCTTTGGTTGACCTTTCCAGTGTCCTGGCGTAGATTTCCATGCGTGGAAATCTGCTCCTCGCCTCACGTAACTAACAACACCTCCAACAGACTGCAAACTACCAACGGCTCAGTATGGAAGAGATACGAAGGCATCCCGGATATGCGACGGGCCGGAAGCAACATTCTGGCAGTTTCTGCAGAATGCGTAGCCACAAGAGGTTGGAATTCCGTTTCGTGATGTCAGCGACACGGTCATCCTCTCCGTCTCTCCTCTCGTTTTCCTCATGGCGAGACATTGCGATGTGGGTTTCCCTTGCCTGCCACTGGCATTCACTGGTCCTCCAAAACGCAAAAAAAAATACGTTACCCCGGTCCATCGGAGACTTCTGCCGAGATCCTGGTTGCAGAAACATCTCACACCATCGTTTCCCGCATATCGCACCCAGGCGAGGTAGACCGGCGCGAAACCTACACAAACGCTCTCGGACACATTCTAGTCAGCCAGGTACGGCTCCAGGCTAAGATCACACAAAAATTGGATTTTTGAAAGAAAGCTGTGAGGAAAGAAGGAGGGAAAAAATAGTGGCCGAGAAGTGTAAAGGGCAGCCGTATCTGTCAGATGCAAAGTCCGCCCAATAGACCGAGGAGCGCCTGATTTCGTCTCATCGGGAAACCCGCGTGCGCTGCTACCAGCCTCAGCCCAGCCCGGCTGCGCCAGTACCGTCGACCTGTCCCTTTCTCGTGTCTCAACGCTTCTTGTCTCTGTCTTTCTCTCCGCGCGAGTCCAGCTGTTGCGTGGATGGATGGGTGGAAAGACTCGCCTTGCTTGCGTTGCTTGCTTGCGTTGCTTGCTTGCGTTGCTTGCTTGCGTTAGCTCGCCCATCCCAGCCTCTCCATCCCACGCGCGCCCGAAGATGGCTTCCCGATGTTTCTTCTCTCGCCGCCGTCGCGGCTAACAGGCTCACACCATCTTTCACCATTTATATATGGATGCCCTTGCTTCCAACACACACCCTCGCTTCCCCGAATGTGTTCACCATCCCACCTTCACTCATCGTCAGTTGCATCATATTATAGCATAAGCATCACATCACTCGTTTTTGTGTGCTTTGCTTTATATATACTACCTGCCCTCTCACTTACACGGGCCAGTGGACCTGATTCACAAATATTTCAACACCGAGTAAGGAAGCAGAGCATACACTGCAAAACACAGAAGATGAAGACATACAACGCCATACTGTTGGCCATGTCGGCCCTGGCATCAGCCGATTACACATAGTAAGTTCCCTCTCTCCCTTCCGTCACTCACCGTCCCTCCCTCCACGCCACTAACACGCAACGCAACAGCAACCAGACAACAGGCGTATACACCTGCTCCCGCGCCAACTCCCAATGGTGCGCCGGCGACTCCTTCGGCACAGACATCATCATCCGCTGCAACGCCCAAGGCCAGGGACAACCGGGCCGCTGCACAAACAACCTCGCCGGGGAGTACCCCCGCGGCGTCCAGCCCGCGCAGTGCTGGATGAGCAACGCCGACGCCGGCGATGCCGCCTGCGAGAAGAACTGCGTCGTCTACGCCAGCCCCCAGCCCTTCCTCCTCCCGCCCAGCGTGTGCACTCCGTACTCCGCCGTCACGGGCTCTCAGACCTACCCCGTCGGGAGACCTACCGGTACCATGGCCCCCGGTGGTAATGGCACCGGTGCAGGCGGTGGCGGTGGGCGCGGCGGCGGTTCCATGATGACGAGGAGCTCTTCGACGTTTGGATTCACTTTTCCCATGCCCGAGCCTACAGGCCCTGGTACCGGCGGCAATGGCACTGGTGGTGGTGGTACTGGCGGTGGTGGCAGCGGTGGTGGCAGCGGTGGTGGTGGAGGTCGCGGTAACGGCACTGCTCCGACGACCTCTCGTGGTAATGGCATGGCCCCCACGATGTCTCGCGGCAATGGCACCATTCCGACAACTGTCCCCCGTGGTAACGGTACTGCCCCAACAACGACCCCGGGCGGCAGTGGTGCTCCCGGAGCTCCTACCAGCAACCCCGGCGCACCTGGTGCTCCGGGTCAACCTGGCCAGCCGGGTCAGCCCGGTCAACCCGGTCAACCTGGCCAACCTACCCAACCTGGTCAGTCTGGTCAACCCGGCCAGTCCACCACCCCTTCTTCTTCCGCAACTCGAAACTCCCAGCGGTCCTACAGGTACTCCGGGCTCTCCCTCCAGCACGGGTCCTTCTTCTGTGCCAACAGCTGGTGCCGCGCAGAACACCGTTGGTTATGCTGTAGTTGTTGGCGTTGTTGCTGCTTTTTTCCTGTAAACTCACTCTCTTGATATCCAGTACGGAGGAATTGTCGAATTATTGGAATTTCAAGCCAATTATAAACATACAATCTTGTTTTAATCCTCTGCATCGTGGAACATGGTGGGATAAGGGTTGACCACCAGGCGTATGGAGTTGTAGTTTATTCAAAAAATGTTGTATTCATAGTGTCATCTGATAACACTGTTGAAAAGTCACTACTACTATTGCTCTCAAGTGCAAGTGAACACAGTCTGTTAGGGGAAGGCACCTCGAACCACAAACACGTCGAGGAATGTTTCCCTTCATTATAGAGTGGTCTAGATTTATTGAAATGTGCGAGGCATCTATTAGATTTGACCCGTTATGGAAGATAACCTCGCCTTAGTACAAGAAGTTTGTTAGCCGGGCAGTGTCTACTGCATGGACGCTTGTAACCCGGATATCCTACCGAGACCCCCTGATTTCCTAAGTATGCCAAATCCTATGTACTTAATTTCGCTACTACTATCGTCGTCGCTATTATTAATACTATCGTCGTTACGATCGCTATCACTACGGTTATCATCGTCTATCGTCGTCGTCTATCATCGTCGTCTATCATCTTCGTCTGTCATAATAATTATTATCCCTTCCCCTTGAATTAAAGTACTACATGTGCCCGTTTAAAACCATCAGGAACCCTGCCCGGATAGCCAACTGACACCGCCCGTCTAGCCAAACTCTTTAGAAATCGTCTGTTGACTGCCATCCTCTCTTTTACATTCAATAACGATGTAAAGAAACTACCCCGTTCCAACTAATGATAAAGCAATTTCCACGTTATGACATAGAATAAACTTTCTTAGTCACGAATGGGTATGAATTCACGGACGTTGGTAGACATGCGCCTTTTGGAGGGACCTGGGTGACCTTGATGGAGATAATACCAACCTTTCGCAAGCTTTCCCCCCCCCCCCCCCCCCAAAGATCGATGAGTCTTATTCGCCTCGACTATAAAGGAAAAAGACGGTAGGTCCCACCTGGCAGCACGTTTCACATTCTCAATTGTCTTTTGCCAACCAACCGCATATCCCGAAACCTCAAAGCAACAAGATGGCACCATCCATACAACAACTCGCGGGGATATTGAAACTTCCCCAAGAACTACTGTGGACGATTTTGCTGCCGGACGTCACTTATAACTCCGTCTCTAACGTATTCGAGGATAAGGCGCCTGATGTGGCCAACCACGACTCCAAGTTCTTCTTGAGATGGAGGAAGTTCTGGAGGCTCCGCTCCGTCTGCCGCCGCTTCAACGAGTTCCTCTTTCCGTTGATAAACCACGCCTTACGTCAGGAGGCCCTCGGCATCTTGGCCGCCACGATCATCGTCGACGGCCCCCAGCACGAGCTCGGTTGGATTGGCATCATCGAGGGCTGCTACCACCCGCTGCAGCCCCTCAGCCAGATCCTGGAGCGTTGGACGCTGGACGAGGGGCAGAGGACCAGCTTCCTCTGGAACATGTACGTGGCCCTCAGAAACCCGGACTACGTGGTCACTCGCGATGACCACCTGATACTGGCGATGAACAATGACCGCGCCGAAAAACTGGTCTTGAGAGCTTTCGACGACTGGTGCTGGGACCATAGGGAAGACCTCCTCAGGCTCGACGACCGCGGCTCGACCGAATCGTGTTTGCATTGGTGGGGCGGTGAAGATCCCGTGGGCTGCGATGTGTACCGGAAAATGCAGGAGGCTCAGATGCAGATCGTCGAAGGTCTGTCTATGGTTGACCCTTCGAGATGGATCGACGAATCCATCCAGCGTTTGCTCGTCACCTATCGTGTTCGCCTCTAACCGCCCATGTCTTCATCATCTATGGTCGTTATTATTGTTACTACCCCTTCTACTATTATCGTCCTTGAACGCAAGGAAGATGACCCCAGACATACATCGAATGTGCAACATACGACGACTACGGGTGGTTGAAACGCTCCTTCAAGCTTAATGGCCTCGTCATTCGTCTTGTCTACTAGGCGCATTTCGAAGGACATATCACACGATGTAGGACCATTCCGGAGGAATTTCGCAGCCATGATATGGACGATATAGACAACAGTAACGACAACGCCAAGAACGATAGTCTTGGTTATAGAAATAGTAGGAACAATTAAACCGTATACTATTAGATATAAAAATGTCACTTCGCCCGCTTGAGAATCCGCCCGGAAGGAACACGAGGTTTTCCGCCTCACTCATCGAGGCTCATCTCCAAATTCGGGAATCCGTGCAAACTCGGCCAGACGGCTTTGGGCTCGTCGAGAGTCTGATGTATGTGGTATACCAAGCTCACAATCTGTCAGTCGTTCAAGTCCCACCATCTAAGGAACATTTTGAAGTCTGAAGTCTCGCATTCGTCGGGTGGCAATGACCCATCGGGTGGCGGATCATTCACCTGCAGCCGCTGATATGGTGAATCGTTGTTGCTAAGCAGCATTAAAAGCGCGACGGCCTGTCTTTCGAACTTGGCAGAGAGAATGGGGCTCGGCAACTCGTTGAAGCTGCGGCAGACACGAAGATACACCCATGACCGCCTTCAAGTGTTGAAGAAGTTGGCGTCGAAAACGTCATCGATCAATGTGGTTGTCTCGTCGAATTCGGCGGGCCATTCAAAATCCTCTGGCAGTAGTATCTTCTCCAGAAGCTCGGTCGGTAGCTTCTCCATGGCGACAGCTTCAGGGCCCGGGAATCCCAACGGTTTGTTTGCATCTGTGCGTGAAGGACGACCGCCGACGTTGCATGCTACCGGGCAGCTTTATGTCCGGATCGACTTGCTCACAAGGGTTCCCTCACAAGGTAGAAGAAAAGGTGATTCGGATCCTTATTTCCGGAGATTGGACCGTTGTGGCGTTCCATGGCGCGCGCTACGTGGGGGGTTCGTGAGAAGCTAAGGGAGAGAAGGTGAGACACCACTTGGATCGCGCCTGCCCACCCCTTGGGAATGCGCCAGCTATGCCCTAACTTTATTATTCCCAACAACCTGGATAGATAAGGCGCGTTCACGCTTCGCCTCTTTTCCCTACCTAGAACCATGATGCCCGGGACGCTTCCGCCATCAAACGAACCTCAAAACCGCGCCCAGTAACTCAATCCGAATCACTCCCTCGCTCACAAGATCACGGGCGAGCCATGGCAGTCGTCCGACAGCCCGCCGTCTCCGGGAACCGCGTTTACGTCATGATACTGCTAGGCATCGGAGACCTTGGCGCCATCGTCTGGGAGGTCCTTGCAGCGATCATTTGGGAGGTGTGGATCACCCTCACGAACCACTTCCGCCTCTTCGTCGCGACCTACCCCCTCATGGCTCTCCTCTTCCTCATTACTCGCGACTTGGACCTCACGACCTGCGTCGGCGTCTGCTGCGGCGCTTATATGTACACCTCCTTCCTGTACTACGTCGGCCTGCGGGACCGCCTGCCCTGGGCCTGCCTCGTCGCGACCCTCCTCACCTTTGAGGGCCCGAATCCACGACTGCTGCGCCGGGCAGCGGTGACTGCCTTCATGCTAGCGCGGGACGACAGCTTCCGCGAGCTGTACTCGAAGCGGGTGAGGAATGCAGAGGTTCCGTGGGAGGACGGAAGCGGGTTTGCCTTCTTGTTCAACTTTGAGGGCCGAGAGCTGCTGAGGGAGGTCTGCTTGTACTTGGTCAACACACTGTGCTCGTCGTTCGACCGACCTCGCGTACAGGACGACTTCAAGCTGCGGACGTCGGTCAGGACGGTCGACGTTTTCGTCCTTCCACTGCTGGGACTGGTAGACTGGGCTTGGAGGTACAGGCGTGCGCAGAGACGACTGAGAAAGGCTCGGCTTGTTGCAGCTCGAGACAAACCGCAGGCACTTGAGCAGCAAAGCTGAGGAGAGGAAGGATACAGATCGCGAACGGATTCGTTTTGAGCATGTTTAAAAAGCAGTCCTAGTTGAGACACGGACCTTGACAATAAGAACAAAATTGGGTATCGAGTTGAATCGAAAATTAACACCTCCAAAGTTCCGAGAAAAAGAAAGACTCGTTGACTCATGCGCTGATTGGGCCGGCCTCATCCTGCCACCACTCCATGAAGGTCAAGATTCGCTTCGTACGCTCCCTCGCCATTTCCTTGCCGACCTCCGTCTTCATCATGCCCTCCAGCTTCACCAGCTTCTCCTCAAAGTGCAGGATGCTGTCGTCCATGCTCCGAGCGCCCTTGGCACCGCCGAACGTAAAGCATCGGCCGACGCCCACCGCGCCGATGGCATCCAAACGGTCGGCGTCTTGCACAACGGCGAGCTCCGGGTAGTCGGCGATCAGGCTGCGGACGCGGGCCGGATCCTTGACCTCACTGGAGTAACTGACTCCGAGACAAATGGTCTGCACACGGGCGGCCAGGTGTTCGTCAGCACCGAGAGACTGGAGGACTGAGGAAACAAGGGTCGATGCGTCTTCGCCGGGCTTCAGGTACTTGCGGTCGCCGACGTCATGGAGAAGGGCCGCGAGTGTGAGGGTCTGCTTGTCTAGTGCTGGGCTGGCAGGAGACTGGTCGTAGATGCGGTGGGCCAGCGAGAGGACGCGCTTGATGTGATTGAAGTCGTGGGAAGCATCGTACTTTGCCATGTAGGCCTCGACGTATTCGGTGACCTTGGCGATGAGCTCTTCGTCTATTGTTGAGTTGGAGGCCATGATGAAGACTTGGCCGTGGCAGTCAGGCAGCTGAACCTCTCCTCTGATTGTGTTCTACGAATCGCACTTGACGAAAGTCTCGAGGCTCTCCAAGACAGAAACAGCTGTGCCTTTATCGAGGGCACCTGCAAGACTTCTCACAGATGGATTGGTAATCAGAGGCTTCTGGCGGCGGACTGCGGCGGACTTGAGGCTGCTCGGAGCTGTTAGTTTGATCTTCGTGAGCTGTTGCCTTGAAGTGACTGAGTCAGGCCGGCGATAGGAGCAGGAAATAGCCGGGGCAAACGCGGACAGCATGCGTCTCAACAACGGACGAAATTCGCGACATTGGAACGGCAACATGTGCGCAGTCACGTGACATAAGCTTTCTGTAGGCGGATCCATTGGCCTCTCACGGGCGATCCCGCTGATTCCCGTCAGGTACTCCCGTCACCTACGAGATGCCACACCAACCTCACCACAACGGCATGGATCTTGGATGGCCAAGATGCTTAGTCGAGGTACCGCAAGATCACTTCGTGTGAGGCCTGCAACGTCGACGTTACTCGCGGACATTCAGCTCGTCAGCAGACCGGAATCTCGCCATGCTGAGGTCAGACCGCTCCGAGCCTGCAGTCTTTGTGAGACATGCGCCGGCATCACCAAGCACTTCGTTCTTGATATCTCACGTCGCCTCGGGCGCATGGATAACGTCGTCCCGTACAGAATCCTTCCGATGTAACGGGACTGAGATCACGATGAGCTGCTTTTGGCGGTCCAGACTTTCTGCATGCTGCGAACTGGATCCTCGATCCAAGATGCCATGAGATGCCATGAGGGGATATCGCCGCGGCGTCGTCCATCCTCTCTGCAGGACAGAGCTCCTTCCGTGTGATGGGCCTCACATACCCGCCGAAGCTAGAGACCGTCGCATGCATGGAGCCGGATGACGCACCTTGGGACCATCCCGAAGAAGAATGGAACGGCAGGCAGTATCTCACCTTCCATCGCCGAGGTGTGGGTGGCTCAAGGTCACGCAGAGGGGCGGATGTCGACCGAAGGCGGAGGACGGCAGTTTGCCCTTGGCGGGTCGCCTTACGATCGGCCATGTTGACAGCAGCCGGCAGGGCAGGGCAGGGCAGGCAGGCAGGCAGGCCAGACCGCCCAGGAAATGGGGAGCAGGCTGCGGAACGCATGGCTTTTTGGCTTTTCTGCCCCCATTTCTGCGCGCTCTCCCAGCTCCGGATCTCGGTAGTGTTTGATCTCCCACAGGCCCTTTATTCGGGGGTTTTTTTTTTTGAGCACTTCTTGGCCTGGCTTCCATCAACCATTGCATCTTTGACACAACAGACGGATGTCGACTTGGACAGAGGATCGAGTATTGCATGTGTTTTCCATGATGCTATGCAAAGGCAAGTACGATGAGAATGCTGCGAACGACGGCGTACAGAAGAGCCTGCATGTTCGTCAGGGAACCAGGAACATGGCGTCTGGCGCCTCTTTCCGTGTCCCATTTCTTCCGACTCGCGCGATCTTCGGCTCTTCCCTGGGCAAGGGCTGGCAAAGGCCATCAAGACTCCAATGAGGAAGTTTGTCTTCTCAGCAAGCCGCGCATGTACATGCAGACCGCATGCATGTTGACTCGATGCATGATGCAGTATGTCAGTTCATTCAGTGATGCGGACAGACCGATGCGGCGAGCGAGCGAATACGGTGCGGGAATTCGGTCATGGGCATCTCTCCTCATCTCGCACTTGGCTGGCCAAGCCAATCCCGTTGGTGTGAAAAAAGTAAGAGGGGGCTGGAAGACTTGTAGGAGTGGTGATGCTTCCGCGAAGCTGCATACGGGCAGTTGAAGAGTCGAGATGCTGATTGGCGCGAGGTGCAGCACATCACCAGGTGACGGGTGATAAGCGACCGGGCACAGAAGAGCGACGTGCAAATCTATTGGCCAACGAAGGCAGGGATTTAGACGCCCAATCAAGCCAAAAGGGCAATCGGCTTGGAGCCACGCGGTGGACGGAGGAACGTACCGCGCTTTACTGTGGAGCAGTCCCGGAAGAGATCCACTTATCTCTTCTATTTTGGCCCGCCGTGTCCAGGAAACCCCTCTCCTTCACCATGCTTAACCGCCCAGCTTGCAGACATGGCCCATCCCAGCGGCCGGCTCGTGGTAGCACTAACGCAACAATGGACTTGGTCAGAAAACGACCTCTGCCTACCTGCCTAGGGTGCGAATGAGAAAGAGGGGAACAACCGCGCCAGAGGTGACGGCGATGGGGATGGGGTGCGCTTGCTGAGGCCGCCCTGCTTCCTATTTGCCAGCACACCTCGAGAGAGCTTCACTAGCTCACAACTTCCCAGTTCCCGTCCTCGAGCGAGGGGATCCCCGGCCGGCTGATCTCTTGAGCGCCGACGCGGAGCACCATCACCAGTGTGATATTGGCTACCTGCATCGGCCATCCACAAGCCTTGCCATGCCCAGCATCCTCCTCATTGGGCCGTCCATCAAGTGATGCTTCCTTTGCACACTCCACCAATGCGTAGTACCTTGGGACTAGGCACGCTGACTGCCTGCTTGCTTGCCCCAGCCATGAGCGGCGCATGTAGCACCGCATCTCGAGTGGCTGTTCCAACCAACCCACCACACACACACAATGTGTCGTTGGCCTTCTCATGCGGCCTCGCCTGGCCTCCAACTACGGCCGCTCAAGGCATATAATGGAAGCCTCCCATCCCTTTCGTCTTCCTTTCCTCTCTCTCCTCTTCAGCAAGCACTCGACAAGTAATCCCAGGTCTTTGATTTTCCCCCTTTCCGTTGTTTTTTGTTCTTTGTTTCCCTAGAGCTGGTCTCTATTCCTAATTGCAGCATCAACTAATACCCAATAACCGTTATTTCCAAAAACACCAATTTTTTGCATCACCACCACCAAGTTGCCGGGCAACTTTACCCCTAATCGGAAATCTGGAATTTCTTGCTCAATCGACCACCATTATTCGCCAACAGTCTCACACCTTGTTCGCAGCTTCCCCTGACAAATCGCAATAATGTCGTCCACTCAACTCTCCTTCTCTCTTCGCGTTTCTTCCGGCGTCAAGACCGTCCACCTTCTTGGCTCCTGGGACAACTACGTCGGACAACTTCCTTTGTCCAAGGACAAGACTTCCTCCAAGTCCGGTTCGTGGAAGGGCACCTTCAAGTTCAGCGGTTCCACCCTGTCCGCCGGCCAGCGCTACTGGTACTATACATCATCGACGGCTACCACGTCGCCCACAACCCCAGCGTCACCTCCACCGTTGAGCCCACCACCGGCCGCGAGCTGAACATTCTCGACGTTCCCTCGTCCGGCAAGTCAAGCAGCTCCAGCAGCAAGTCCTCCAAGTCGTCCTCCAAGTCTTCATCACACTCCTCCTCCCACTCCTCTTCTCGCAGCTCCCGCCGCTCCTCCTCCAAGGATAAGAAGAGCAGTCGCAACCGCTCCTCGTCGCGCGACATCCCCAAGGGCCGACCCCTCTCCATCTCTCAGATCAAGGCCCCCAAGCCGACGTCGCCCCACGCCACTCAGCACATCCTCAACGGCGACTACCGCGACGAGGATCTCGAGGAGCTCACCGCCCGCTTCGGCGCCGCCGCCTTCGACGATGAGGATATCGTGACAGACTTCTCCAGCTCGCCGTGTCATCCAGCGGCTCCAGCCTCTCCTACCGCTCCGACAGCTCCAGCCCAACTCGTCCATGTCCGGCTACAGCACCCCGGGCTCCGACGTCAGCACCTGCACCTGCGAGCGCTACGGCATCACCCGCAAGGGCGACCGCGTCAAGATCGACTGTGGCGGCGCCCGCTGCGGCTACGGCGACAGCTCCGAGTGCTCCGACTCTTCCGACGAGGAGTCCGACGAGGAGGAGGAGTACGTCTCCAACAGCCGCCGCCACGGTATCGTCGTCCGCTGAAAAGCCCGATGCCATCCCGGGGAGGACACAACATCATCACCATGAAGACCTTAATCAACAACAATCCGAAGAAGGAAGTCCCATGTGGACACACATTCATTTCGTCGCGCGACCCGTTCTCTTTGCCGCTCCCGTCTCGGCCCCTGGGGGCCAGGCGGCGACGCCGGCACACGGCAGTCAGCGCACGTTTTCAACCATCATTGCATCCACCGAGGAGCAGCGGCATGCCGAGCCGGTCTCGGTACTGCCCGCAACACCTCGTCCCAAGTGGGTCGATGCTGCGACCCCACGCCGCGATCACCCCGTCCGGATCGCGCGTGCCCGTTTCGTTTGTCATGTGCTCTTACTGACAACGAGGGAGCACCCCCGCGTGCCCTCCGAAGGGAGGCATGCGAGGCCGAAAGCTCCAGCGGATGAAGGAGCCTTTGCGCTTCTGGGGATGGACCATTTACTGCGGCCCCAAGCTGGATGTTTAGAAAGCTTGGGCAAGCCGCCCTCATGTACCTTAGACAGCCAAGATACCGCCACAGGCGGAATGGGTAGACGCCTATTGAACCTATTCATCAATGAACACCACCTCAGTGCCTCCAAGTGATGTTTGTCGGTTCTCTGTGAATTGGCGCACTGCCTTGGTGCCTATGTAGTGTTCTAGCATTGCAAGTTAAAACAAATCTCGACGATGTGAGATAAAACCTCCGACCCTGAACGGGGGGACCCTTCGTAATAGTCGGCGTTCGGGGGAAAGATACCGCTGAAGAGGGCGGGGCCATCAAGGTCACAAAGCGGGCTGGTGGGGGTCCTCTGCCGCCGTTCATCCACTAAAGCTGGGGTCAGGGGGGCGTGTTGCTGCAACAGCGACCCCGCGATGGAGGGAGTTGGTGCGGGGACTTCACACACCTTCCTCTCACCTCATTTCCGCCCCCTAAACTTCCATCTTCAAACACGCCCTCCAAGTCTCTTGAAACGGAGGGTTCCTGTGTCCATAACCCAACCTCGTCTCTCTCAGGTTGTTCGTATTTCCATCAAACCACCCAATTGACCACCCCCAACGGTCAACCGCAGCTACAGGCTCTACCACAAACCCCGCTCTCCCAGATCCCAGACCGCCAAATCGCCCGCCATGGACTACCCAATCGTCGACTCCCACATCCACCTCTACCCAGAGACCGAGATCGAGACCCTCGCCTGGGCGACCCCCGAGAACCCGCTCGCCAAGCAGCACTCCGTCTCCGACTATGTCGCCGCAACCGGCAGCCCCCCCAACCTCAAGGGCTTCATCTTCCTCGAGACGGACCGCAAGCACGACCTCGAGGCCGGCGCCAAGGACGCCTCCGGCTGGGAATTCCCCCTCATGGAGGTCTCCTGGCTCCGCCGCATCGCCGAGGGCAAGCCCCGCGACGGCGAGGGCCACGGCGAGGAGCACAAGGACCTGTGCCTCGGCATCATACCCTGGGCCCCTCTGCCCTCCGGCGCCGAGGCCATGCAGAAGTACCTCGACCACGTCAAGGAGGTCGCCGGCGAGCACGTCTGGCCCAAGATTCGCGGCTTCCGCTACCTGCTGCAGGACAAGCCGCACGGCACCGGCCTGACGGACGACTTCATCGACAGTCTCAAGCTGCTCGGCAGGCTGGGCTACGTCTTCGACCTCGGCGTCGATCAGCACCGCCGCGGGAAGCAGCAGCTCGACGAGGCGCTGGAGATCATCGCTCGTGCCCATGAAGGTGTTCCCGAGGAGGAGAAGGTCACATTCATCATCAGTCAGTTACCCATTCTCTGATATCTTAAAACTCCCGCTAACCGCTACCTGCTCGTCACAGACCACCTCTGCAAACCCGACCTCGGCGTCATCAACACGACAGATCCTTCCTTCATCTACTGGCGCACATCCATCTTCGCTCTCTCCGCGTGCTCAAAGACCTACATCAAGCTCTCGGGCGGCTTCTCCGAGATGCCCGACTCCCTCAAGAAGCAGGACCCCAACGCCCTGTTCGAGGCCCTCTTCCCCTGGCTCGGCGTCGTCCTCGCCACATTCGGCCCCCGTCGCACCATGTTCGGCAGCGACTGGCCCGTCTGCACCGTCGGCGTCGACGAGGCCTGGCGCAAGTGGAAGCTGCTCGTCGAGCGCATGTGCTACATGGCCACCATGGACCCCGAGGACCAGGCCGAGTTGTTCGGAGGAACGGCCCTGAGGGCCTACGGCTTGACCGGGTTTTCGCTTGTTTTCTAAAGGATGGACGATGAAGTATTAGGACTTACAGTGGGCAATTATGTTTTAGAAGAGGTGGAAAGGCTTTACGATTTGAACATGGGCGCTGGAATGACTTTGATGAGACAGCAGCTTTGCACGCAGATACCAAAATCCATATGATACCTTGTTTAGATACCGCCTGATTTTTCTGTCTACCTAATTACTCCGTCGACGACGACAGCAGACGACGACAGTAGACGACGATAGTAGACAGCGACGGTAACAACAATAACGATAGCAATAAAGATAACGACGACGACGATAGCAGTGACGAAGGTAAAGCAGAGTACAGTCACAGGAGATATAGCCGCGTATACACAGGAAAAACAGGCAGTCTCCTTGTTCATATGGAGATACTGTTACCAGCAGTCACAAACATGGCACAAGCAAAGCATAAGCAGGCAAAAAGTGTGTTATTGATTGACCGAGAAGAACCAGTGCTACAGCCAGCGATTTTAAGCATAAACAATACAGGAAAATCAAAGAGCTGCTGCCCAAGCCTGCGACGTCGGCTGAGCCTGACGCGGATATCGAAATGTATCTCCAAGCATGAGAATTGGCTTGATAGCGGATACTCCTGCCTTCTCCCTTCCAATGTACCCATATACCTCCCATTGCAAACTTTTGGATACCAATAGCAAACGTGCTTATAATTCGATACAAAACATACTCAATCCCTATGCTTCGATGATCCAGGCCTGATCTGCCAGAAATGCGCCATGAGCGCGTCCATTCTGGAGCCACGCAATCTCCTTCTGCGGCTATGGCGTTCCTGCGAGCAATGCAAGGCACTTATCGTGTCCTTAAGCCGGGATAGGATTGTTTCGAATAGCTCTTCTGGCTTGGCGGTTCTTGCACTCAAGAGCATATTGAGGATCGTTTGCCTTCTTCCACTCAATGTACTCCTCATACTTCTGCTGAGCCATGGCATCAGGGATGCGAGGCTTCTGCGGGCGGAGAAACTTATTGTCGAAATTTCCAGCTTGGTGTTGGTTGAGATAGCCATTGTTGGCCATGTTGGGAGGTGCTGTTGCGAAGTTGCTGAACGTCTGAGGACCATGTCCCGCAGGTCCGATATCACGCCCGGCGACAAATTGCCGGTTGAATCCAGCCATGAAGCCACCTGTCCGTGGTCCATATCCTGCCATGGGTGGAGGAAGACCAGGTTCTTGAGGGTGCAGTCCAAAAGCAGGAGCTGACAGAGGCAGATTGTGAATCGTCGGATTGATGAAGGGCGGGAATGGCTGACTGGGCGGCGAAGCCTGCATCGGCACAAAAGTGCTAATTCGAGGTATGCCATTGTTCAGGTCGACTTCCGAGGCCATGGACGAAAGAAGAGAAGGCTGCAGAGCCGAGTGAATAGGAAGAGGCTCAAATGAGGGCGGCGAGGTCATGTTTTGCTGCGCTGAGCTTCCCAAACCGAACTTCTGAATCGTGTTGAGAATAGCCTCATTCGAGATTTGCTGGCCGCCGCCTTCAAGAGGCTTGAATTGGTCTCTCTGACCTACAATCTGTTCGAGAACCGAGAGAGGAATGTTCATAGAGGTCTCTGATCCGCGTTTCTCTGCAACAACAGGACTTTCCTTGGAGGAAAAGGCCGCGAATTCCTTCGCTAGGGGGTTGAGAGACCGCTTGATCGGGCTTCTCGTATCGACACCAGAATCGCCAGAGTCTTGTCTTGGTCGCTCTTTGGGTGAATCCTTCACCTCAGCTACCGGACGGTACTCTGGTATAGACGAACCTTTAAGCTTCCGAAGCATCTCGTTGAAGCGAATCTTTTTGGTAGTATCTTCGTCAGAACTCTTGTCTCCAACAGCGACAACGGCAGGGTCTTGTATCACAGCTGTCTTATTGACCTTGTACTCCGCCTGCAACTTCTTGAAGTGGTCCTTCCCACTAAAAATGTCGTCTTGGTCGTGCTTGCAAGGATTGGTCAGATCAACCATAGATAACTTGCGAGGCGTGATCTTAGCGCCTCTCAGCTGCCTCTCGAAGTCGAGAATGCCACCATCACGAGGTTGGGACTTGAAGCGAGTCGCACTCTTAATGCGGCGGATCTCGGCATTGTTGAAGATTCCATCGTGCTCATCGCAACTGGGGTCATCGCAATCGTGAACCACCAAGTCCATGACAAGAGGGGCGGCTGCTTCCTTCTTCTAGTTTGAGGCACTGCCTGCAACCCTCTCGTCGAATCGTCCGCGGTTGATAGCGATACACCTGATTTTGGCACCTGGCTCGTTCTCCCGGGTGAAGATCTCGTGAGGCGCGACCGCCGCGTTTCCTCCGAAGACAGGGTCCGTTGCGATCAACAGAGGGTCGACGCCGGAAACAGGCTTCCGCAAGTGAGTAGCAGGGTCAGCCATACTGAAGTCGGTGCCGATGCCAGTAGTCTTCCGGCTCTTAGACACTTTGATGTACTCTGTGTTGTTTTCAAGTGGTTTGAGGGCTTTCTCCAGTTCGAAGAGTTCAGCACGGCAGCGTGCTTCTCGGCCAAGGCTCTGTTCTCGTCGTTGTTTCTTTGAGGCGAGGGATGCCGGGTGTTGGATAAACCTCTGTCGGGTCGGTTGATAAGCCCCGCGGCATTTCTCATGTTCGTGTAAACCATCTTGGCCGTTCGTTTGTCAGAGATGGGGAGTTAAGCGAGTGCCGTGAGCCCGCTCGGTTCTGCAGGAGCGTGTAACTTAATCGAGAGAGCTGCGACGACTGTCAATGTTTTGGCCACGCAAGCTTTGTGTGAAAGCGAGAGGCAGAAGTAATCAGACATACCTTAGCCAGTGAACCGGTTGGCGCTCTGCGGTTCGTCGGGAAGGCAGACACCGTAGTGAGTCCTTGCGACGGAAGGATAGGGTCGCAATCTTAGCAGCCGCGAGAAAGGTTGGCCGATTGACGAGTCGTCAGTGTATTCAGGAGCAGGCACAAGGCTGCAGACGGGCAAATCAGGGCGTTGCAATGGAGGTGATAATTCGGAGGTGGGTTGGCGGAGGTTGAGTTGGCGTTTTTTCTCTCGTCTCGTTTTTGGTAGGGCTGGGGGGAATTCGAAACCCTCAACTGACTACAAAGAGAAAGAACAGTGGGCTGTTCTTGCCTGTATGGTGTTTGTCTGGGGTTCTGAGGTTGTCCGGATCGGTCCTGAGGTTGTGACGATGTTGCTGAGGTGCTTCACCAGAGAGGCATCAGCGCGTGAAAGAAGCCTTTGCGAAGTAATCGGGGACAACAAGGAGCCGCTGCTGGGACTGTTTCGTAATCTGTACCGTGAAGGGAAATCCTCGCTGATAAAGAAAGAAGCATGCGCTCTAGGCTGGGCCCGTAAGTCTATGGATCGTGTCCAAAAATCCAAAAAAGGCCGAGGTGATGTTGAGGTTGAGTGTTGATGTTGAGAGGATGTCGCAGTGTCTAAGTAGGGACTGGTCATGTCTAATACCTGGCACCGGACATTTTCCTCCGCAAAATGAGATGCAGGGAAGGCAGGACGGTCTCAAATCTGCCTGGAAGAAAGGAGCTAGCTTAGGAAATAAATGAGGAAGCAATAATGGCATTTGCACCTGTTGGCTCAACCGGGAAGGTACCGCCTGCTATGAGGAAGGAACGAAAAGGTACCAGGAGCCTCTACGAGCTTTGACTGTGAGCCCACCTTTGCGAGACGGCCTAGCTTTCCTGTGTTTGCGCAACTTAGGTATGTTTCCTGTGTACTGAGTGACTCCGATACAGAACGATAGTAGAAAGGATAAAAAGAATAGAAGCTACGACGACACTAAATAGCGGACGGTGATAATGGACGATGATGGCGGACGATGACGACGACGACGACAATAATAATAATACCATTTAAATATAGAATGTGAAGATAAATGAACTCAGAGGAAAATTCGTCGTTCTAGCACAGGAAAAATAGACGGTCTCAAATCTGCAAGCTTGTAAGTCACCAACTAGATTGCCCTCAGAAACACATCACAAAGAACGGTCATATGGATTCGAGACGAGCTGCACCAATGCTCTTGCAATCAAAGCTCACGAACCAGTATTGAAACATTGTGAGGATATCAATTTGCCACGCTATAAGTATTGAAATATTATGATTCTTTTCATCATCACATCAAGCACCTCTGGGGTTTACATACTGCAACGTCTACTACGTTGCCTCGGCCACACCACGGCCAACTTTTAGACAGATTGATGCTGCTGTCCTTGGAGATACGCATAGAAATGTTTCTGTAGCCATTGTTGTCAGCGAATTTGAGATTTTTGACCAGGTTGAAACGAATACTCACGGCGTTCCTCGTCTGCATGAAGACGGTGCCTGGGCCGGTGAACTTGCACACCAAGCCCTCTCCAGACGAGATACCAGAGATGATGCCACCAGAAGCAACCCGCTCCATGATGTACTTGACATTCCATGCCACGAGATGGCCGTTGTCGACAACGTACTTCTCGCCCTCCATAAGCTAAAAACTGGTCAGTCGTCGGTTTGGATGCAGGTCCAGGGGCTTACTTACGTCCTTGCGGATGATGGCACCAAAACTGGTCAGCCAGAGCAGGCCGGTACCGCTGATCTTGTACACATACAAGCCCTCACCACTGAAGATGGCCTTGCTGAGGCCCTGGCGCTTGTAGTCCTTGATAACACCTTGTGTTGACGCGACATAGGCGTCCTGGCCGACCGACCATGTCTCCTTGCCGGTAAGGCGCAGACTGGTGATGTCGCCGAGCATGGGCGGGGCCAAGAGAAGCTCACCGGGCCCAACGAAAGTCGAGCTGGCGAGTTCGGCTCCGGCAACGAGCTTCTTCATGCTGAACTTGATTTGACCCCGCAGCGTGATCGAGTGCGACATGGCCACCATGACACCAGGCTTCGCCGTCAGCGGGCAGCCCACGGCAAGCTGGACGGTCAGGATGGTGTTGCTGTCTCTGTGGCTGATGCGGTAGCTGCCGCCGTTGAAGGTGCCAACATCGTCGACAGTTGCAGTCGCTCCCAGGAAATGTGTGGCGGCCGGAGCTCCTCCCTGGAGATTGGCGGGGTTGCTGGTGTCGACCGGGGCCTCCTGTACGTATTGCTTCTCCGGAAGGGCCGCAGCATCTTGAGGCCCGTCGAAAGAAGGGGGAGGCGTGGAGAATTGCGAACCCGCCTCATGGGACCCTGAATTCCTCACTGGAAGCTGCGTTTGATGGAACTGCTGCGTTTGATGGAACTGCTGCGAGTGTGGAGGGGAGGGTTGGGGTGACGGCTGTTGCTGCACTTGCTGCGGCTGTGGTGGTTGCTGCTGCGCAAGACCAGGAGGCGGCGGGTATTGCGGTTGACCATGAGCGGGCGATGATGTTCCCTGGGGAGGTGGCGGGTAGCTTCGCCCTTGGCTCGGAGATGCCTGTGGAGGAGAGGGGTAGTTCGCGTTCTGTGCCGCCGACGCTTGGGGAGGAGATGGGTAGTTCTGAGGCGTACTCGACTTGGGAGGAGGGAAGTTCTGGGAGGTCGGTGAGGTGATGGGAGGAGGAGGATAGTTCTGCGACTGCCCCGGCGAGGGCTGTGGCGGCGGAGGGTAGCTTCCACTGTGGCCGCGCTGGGGTTGTGAGGGAGGAGCAGGATAGGAGAACTTGGTTTGGTGCGCGGGAGGCGATTGCGGCGGCGGCGGGTAGTTTTGCTGGGCATGGCCTTGAATCTTGTCAGCGAATCCCTCGAGGAAATTGTATATGTGACAATGGAAAGTACATACCTCCCGAAGGGGGAGCTGTGAGGTTGTCAGCGCAAGCTCCATTTGGCGGGGTAAGTGAGCGACTCACGAGGATAGTACTGGGCGGACATGGCCACTTTGAGAGTCGCGTCTTTTCGGCGACGGTATCAGAGGATTGAAACGGCTTCGAATGGGTCGAAAACAAATGTAGATGACCGCAGAGTAAGCTGAGCAGGACTCAGAGGGTGATCTGCCAACAGGTCAGTCGCCGCCAAGCTGGTCGCATCGCATCGCTGCCCCGCACTTACAGGTGATCGCAGCCTGCTTCCGACCGGACGGTATTGTAGCACGAACAAGACGATCCAAGTTCCACAAGAACAAAGGCGAGTTTGAATTGATCTCGTGTCTAATCTGACGCGTCCGTATCGCAATGGGTAAAGGGGAGGAGGGAGGGAAAAAGGTGTCGCGAAAGACGGGCGCCTCGGGGTTCAGGACCATTAATGAGGGAGCTTCCCACGCGCCAGAGCAATCCCAGCTCCTGCTGCAAGCTCCGCCAGACCCCTGTCCCACGGCCCGGGTTGGCCTCGACATCTGGCCGCATCGCCCCCAGCTTCCCGTTGGTCCTGCATCGATGGTGTGTACTGGAGCTCTCAAAGATTCTAATTCGAGCTGGCTGGGACTTTGGGGGTGTTGTCCAATCGCCGCGGAGGAAGAGGAGCGCCCAGGCGAATGGAGAGCGTCCCTAACTCTTTTTGGCGCCAGGTGAAGAGGGGCGGCGCTTAGAGCTGTCCAACGGCGACGCTCCCTTTCATTGGCTTGCTGAGTCTCTCCCTGCAATTCACCTCGTCTCCAATTTGTTTGAACACGGTTCAAAACTCATCATGAGATGGGTTGGACGTCCAGTCTGGTCTGTTGAGTGCATGTCACCGGATAACTCGGGGTCAGTCGTATTGCGTGGGCTGCCGGACAAGTTGGTTGAGGCCCTGGACGGGTCAGATACGTGGCAACGTGGCCCAAGAATGGCCAAGATGTTCTGCAGCTGCAGGTGAGACCGGCAAATACTCAAAGTCATCCATACAGGGAACCAAGGCATGCTTGGCTTGTCATTACCCCTAGATGGAGGCGTCCTTTGTCGCCGGCCGTCATGTCCGCACCGAACCGGCAGGAATCGGCGTGCGGTGGGGCCGCCCCGACCAACAGCCGATGCTGGCTGAGGGGCGCTTAAGTCACTTCATAGAGCCAAGCATGTCAAGTAACGCAACTTCCGAGATTCTTGCTTTATTTTTTTCACTCATTTTCCACATTCCAGAATGCCCGCCAAACGCCCAAAGTCATTCGCTTTTGTCTATCCCTTTCAGATAGCCATCTTCTCGTGCTTGAAAGGCTTCTTGCCCTCTCCCTCACCATACGCCAACGAAACCTGACCGTGTCCCCTGATCTTGTACTTGTAAATCATGAGACCCTCCAAGCCAACGGGACCGCGAGAGTGGATCTTGTTGGTGCTGATACCAACCTCAGTGCCGAAGCCGTAACGCATGCCGTCGGCCATGCGGGTGGACGCGTTCCAGTAGGCACCAGCAGTATCCACGGAGTTCATGAACTTCTCAGCCTCCTGCTCATCCGAGGTAAGGATAGCATCGGTGTGCTTAGAGCCGTGGGTGTTAATGTGCTGCACGGCCTCGGCCATGGAGAAAACGACCTTGACCGCGACGTCGAGGGACAGGAACTCGGTGTCGTAGTCGGCATCCTTGACGTCGACCACCTTGGAGGCAGCGTCGCCGGAGAGCTTAGACAGAAGGGCCTCCTTGGATTGGCGATCGCAGTGAAGCGTCACGCCCTTGGCAATCAGAGCCTCGGCAACCACGGGGAACGAACTCTCGAGAGCGGACTCTTGCACGAGCAAGGTCTCCAAGCTGTTGCAGGCGGCGGGGTAGCTCGTCTTGGAGTCAACAACGACGTCCGCCGCCATCTTGGGGTCCGCCGAACCGGCTAGGAAAATCGAGCACAGGCCATCGGCGTGGCCCAGCACAGGAATCTTGGTGTTTTCCTTGATGTAGCGGACAAGCTCGTTGGAGCCACGGGGGACGACGAGGTCGATGTACTCGTCGAGTGCAAGCAGCTGGGGAATGACGTCGCGAGAGCTGACGAGCTGGACGGCCGAGTTGGGGACCTTGGGCTTCTGGAGGTTCTCAAGAGCGGAGGAGATGACCTGGGAGATGGCAACGAATGACTCGGTTGACTCCTTGCCGCCCTTGAGGATGGCAGCATTTCCAGACTTGATGGCCAGGGAGGCGATGTTGGCGATGACCTCAGGGCGAGCCTCGAAAATGATGAGGAGAACGCCAATGGGGCATGTGACTCTCTCGAGGATGAGACCATCGTCCAGCTTTGTTCTCAACGTGACCTTGCCAACTGCTTTGCGTCAGATTCAAATGAGCATAGAAGTGCTGTGTGAAATTTGCGTACCTGGGTCCTCCAGCTCTCTCACATCCAAGATACCCTTGAGCATATCCTCAAACTTGCCCTTCTTGCCCAGGTACAAGCGAGAGACGAGACTCTGGCTCAGGGTTCCATCGGCGGCAGCCTTGCGGGCAAGCTCCAAGTCGCGTGCATTTGCAGCGAGGATATCATCCTTGGCCTCGGTGAGGGCAGCGTGGATGGCCGTGAGAGCGTCGTTGCGGGCTTCGGCGGGGAGTGTGGCGAGGATGTGAGAGGCCGACTTGGCGCTCTTTGCGCAATCGACGGGCGAGGCGTTGGTGAGAGACATGGTGGACTGGCGGTTGAAAGAGTGAACCTGTGTCAGGATGCTACTTTGCGCAATAATTGTTGCACTTGCACCGACGACAGTCTGATATCGTGTGTGAGTCAATTCGTGAAGCTCGGCATGTCACTAAACCCCTCCAAAATGAGAGGACGTGCCACTGGACGCTGCAAAAATTTGGAGCCCCGCACTCGGAGCGGGAGCTCCAGCGGGAGGGAAATGGCTACAGGGTGATCAGTCTGTTGAGTTTTGGTGGTTTGAAGTAACTTTGCCAATGCCAGTAGCCTCTTGTCAATTCAAATAAGCTTATTTGAATGCAAGGGAGACTGAGTATGTATCCAGAGCCTCATATTCTTCCATCAACTCCGAAAAGCTACTTATATTCTGTCAATAGTTGTTTACAAAGTACAGACCTGGATGATGAAGACAAGGATCCACAAATCGCAATGGGCCCGCTGCGTGCCTACCTACCTACTTAGGTAGAGAGGTACCTAAACTTTCGCCGGGGTCGTCGTCGGCCTGAATGCGACATTCCATTGTTGTGTTTCCCCATAACCCTGGTGTTTTTATGATCTGGGAACTGGATGCTTGACCCTCTCTCTTTTGAACTCGCCACAGAGCTGGCTCTGTTTCTTTTCTCCGGGGATTCGCCGCTGTCGTCGCGAAATGCAACCATGACGCCGTCTTCCGAGTCATGGAAAGCGCTCCCAAAGTGTCACCCGTCCCCTTCGCCGTCGGAGCTCCTGCGACGCCTGAACTGTTCTTTGGCCCGTCTCATGTTGGCCCTTGTCATCCGTATTCCACCATGTCAAACAAAAAAGTTTCTACTTTTATCACCTCCCTCGTTTGGAATGCATTTCGACGACACGGCCAAGACATGCAAATTCCACGCACCAAGGCATACTCCGTACATACTCCGTTTACTCCGTATGCACCCCGCGACCAGCCTGCCTACTCCGGTGTTGGAGCTGCCGCTTTGGCTCTCCCCGTCCCGATAAGACACTCGCCTTCGATAAGAGACGAGCGGCGCATCAGCGGGTATTGCTGGACTAGGCTGGCCACCTACTCCGTAGTAACCAACATATCACCCTGCCCCCAAAAAATTGCCGACCGCGGTGCCGTTTGACTAAGCTGGGCGGACATAGTGGGCGGAAACCGAGCATCAAAAGACCAGACGACCTACTACAGTGCCGCTTTGCCGTCTCTTCTGAGCTTCGATATCGTCATTCCTTACGCAAGTGCTGGATTCGAACACTCCGCCTCGTGCTCACTTACAAACTGCTGCTCACCTGGCGGTGCTCGCGCTCGCGGTTCGCGTTGCTATTCTTCTGTATCTTGAACGTATGGAGTTTGTACGTACAGAGCACACCGCGCGGCGGCGGCCACCCTGCTGGCCCACTATGGGGAGGACCACCGAGGCATCTCTCGCGCTCGAAACATCGGCTGCCAGGAGCCGAGCTCGGTGTCGATCCACACTCCACTGCGGAACGGTACAGTTAGCCGATGGGTAGGAGAGATTTCAATGACTGTCTCCTTTGCTGAAAAAAAAGGCAGGCTAGCCATCATGGACATGACCAGGCCTCCTGGGATGGGGGGTGGGAAACCCGTTTTCCCAGTGCAGCACCCGATTAAAAAAGTCGGCCAGGCCCCGGCCATTCTCTTTCGTCATTTCGTTCGCCCTTCTCCATCTTCTGAAGGGTTTTTTTCTTGGCTGTTCTGTCGTGGGTCTTGAAAGTTGCAAACATAGGCCCCCTTTTTCCTCTACCCAGCGACAACTTGCTTGGCTGCCGCAATTCCCATCTTGTTTCCCATCCTCGAAACCTCGGCACCGACGTCGGCAAAGAAAATGACTGCCTCATCACGAGACCCGGAAAAGGATCCTTTCCCGCCGGAAACAGCTTCTGAGCAGAGAGAGGAGCAGAGCCAATCCAGCGATAGCGAAGATGAAATCACAGAAATTGGTCGGAATGATGATGACGGATCGCGCGAGTCGCCGGAGCCGGCGCTGGATGCGGACCCATCCGCCGCCGGCGCCCCGGCCGCCAGGACTCGGTCCCGGGCCTCCTCCACCCGCTCCCGTGCTCTGTCAATCGTGCCCCGATCAAAACGGAGAGGGCTTTTCGGCCAACTCGCCGTCATCCCCGAGGTAGACCGTCCGTATGACTACACAAACAAGACAAAATGGACAATCACGTTGATCATTGCCCTGGCCGCTGCCGTGTCTCCCATGGGCTCTTCCATCTTTTATCGTAAGCTCGCTCTCGCTCATTCCAAAAGTACATAATCCCAACGGCAATTTCACTAACACGGTATGACCAAAAAAAGCGGCCTTGGGTCAAATGTCGGAGGAGTTTGGTGTCTCGGCAACAGTCACCAACTTGTCGGTGGCATTCTACATGCTCGCCATGGCCATCTTCCCCCTCTGGTGGTCCTCCTTTTCAGAAACCCTCGGCCGCCGCACAATCTACCTAATCTCCTTCGCCCTCTTCGTCGTCTTCTCCGTCCTCAGCGCGATAAGCGTCAACATCGAGATGCTCATCGTGATGCGCCTTCTCGGCGGCGGCGCGAGCGCCTCCGTCCAGGCCGTCGGCGCCGGCACCATCGCCGACATCTGGGAACCCCGCGAGCGCGGCCGCGGCATGTCCATCTTCTACCTCGGCCCCCTGTGCGGCCCGCTCCTCGCCCCCATCATCGGCGGCGCCCTGTCGCAGCGCTTCGGCTGGCAGTCCACCATGTGGGCGCTCGCCATCTACGGCGGCCTCGTGCTCATCATGATCCTGTTCTGCCTGCCCGAGACCCTGGCGAAGCCTAAGCCCGCACTCCCCCCCGCCGCCGCCGCCGCGCAAGGCGAAAAGAACGCCCTCTCCCGGACCAAGACGACCGAGTCGGTCAAGGTGCACACCAAGAAGGCGGGCGCGCTGCTGAAGAAGTTCTTCCTCGACCCGCTCTCCGTGCTGCTGTACCTGCGCTTCCCGCCGGTGATCATCACGGTGGCCTTCGCGGCCATCACCTTTGGCGCGCTCTTCGTGGTCAACATCTCGGTGCAGTCGACCTTCTCCAAGGAGCCGTACGGCTTCAGCGTGCTCATCATCGGCCTGTTCTACTTCCCCGCGGGCCTGGGCTACTTCATCGCCTCGATCCTCGGCGGCCGCTGGCTCGACCACATCATGGCGAGGGAGGCCAAGAAGGCGGGCCGCTACGACGCCAGCGGCAAGCTCATCATGCTCCCCGAGGACAGGATGCGCGAGAACGCGTGGATCGCCGCGACGGTGTATCCCGCCGCCCTCATCTTCTACGGCTGGGTGGTCCAGAAGGGTCTCTTCTGGTTTGTGCCGTGTATCGGTCTTTTCTTCTTTGGGATCAGCTCGATGCTGGTGTTGTAAGTCTTTGTCCCACCTCCGTCTGTGGTCGCTTTTTGATTATGGCGATGCCTTCTTATCAGTTCAACTTTGGCTAACATCGCTCTCTCTTCTCCTAGCGGCGCCGCCACGACCATGCTAACGGAGTTCATGCCCAAGCGCAGCTCTGGAGGTGTGGCGGTCAACAACTTTGTGCGCAACATCTTCTCGTGCGTCGGAGCCATCGCCGCGCAGCCCGTCATCAACGCCATCGGCAACGGGTGGCTATTTACGATCCTGGGTATTTTCACGTGGATTACGGGTTATCTATGTGTCTGGGTCCTCAGGAAGAAGGCGCCGGAATGGAGGAAAGATATGGACCGGGCGTTGAACAAGTAGCAGCCGTCCCAAAAGAAAAAAAGAGAAGTGTTTATGTCATCTTTTTTTGATTGTTTTAGCGCGCCCGCATGGTATCATCACATGACAGCATAGCGCCAAATGCATCAGCAAATTCTTTGATAATAGATTTTGAATTACATGTCTGCATGTCAGACCATGTGCCACCACACCGCGACGCTTGAATGCGGGTGAAAGCCGATAAGAAACCAGGGGAAGAAAAAAAAACCAAACTCGTCATCAGCAACCTTTTTTTTTTTTTTCGCGGTTCTTCAGACGCCCCTCTCTGCGCAATATTTCGACACCTCCTTTTGCAGTGTCTCCTTCTGCCGCGACACGAGGTCCATGACGTCCCGCATCTCCTCGCCGAGGTCCCACTCGCCCTCGCGCCCGCCGAGCTCCGTGTAGAGGTTCTCCATCTCGGACAGCACGGCCTCGAGCTGGTTGGGCAGCCAGGTGACGATGGGGCTGCCGCCGGTGGCCGTCGGGTGGCTGGTGCGCTTCAGGATGTACTCGCGCGCGAAGCACCAGTGGCGCCAGCGGAAGTCGCGGACCTGGTGGAGGATCAGCAGCCACAGGCGGCGGGTCTGCTTGAGGGCCTCGACCTCGTCGTCGTTCGCGAGCGCCGCGGCGGCGGTCTTGCCCGCGAGCGCGGCGTCCTTGAGGCCGAGCTCGAGCGAGCGGTCCTTGACGTGCAGGAGGAACTGGCGGTGGTTGCTGGGGCGGTAGGAGCGGAAGTCCTTGAGGATCTCGGTGAGCGGGGTGTCGGGCATGGGGACCTGGAGGAGGTTGTCCATGAGGGGCACGATGGAGTCGTTCGCGCCGGACTCGCCGCGGAAGGACATGGGCTCGTCGTTGTTGACGCCCTCGTAGACGACGCCGTTGGGGAACATGCTCTGGCTGGTGATGCCGAAGATGAAGGTGCGGAAGGAGGTGTAGCTCTGGGGGCGGGACTTGTCCCACATGGTCTCCATGGTGTGGTTGATCTTGCGCAGGGAGGCGAGGACCTCGGAGAGCCCCTGGTTGAGGGAGGCGCGGTCGACGGAGCCGGCGCGGGACGTGCAGCGGAGCGCGGCCATGGTGCCCTTGACGAGGGGCCCGGTGTTCTTGACCATGTCGATGTGGACGAGGACGAAGCCTGCCTCGGAGGACTTGGGGTCCAGGCCGTGCTCGAAGGCGCGGATGAGGCGGATGTTGTCGTAGTCCATGCCCTTGGCAGAGTCTGCGAGACGGTAGTTGTAGAGGGCATACGAGCCGGCGTACTCCATCCATGGCTTGAAGCCGGTGCTGGATGGTTGTTAGGACATGTGCATGCATAGGAAGTAGCAATCAGGAAAGGAGAAGGGTAGATGCGCGAAACTTACATCTCGGCACAATGAGCAATAGGTAGAGAGATGTTCTTGGGGAGAACCTGACGGCCAAGACCGTACCCCTCGCCTCTGACGAAGCGCTCATGGCAGGGCTCGAGCAAATAAGCAGAGGCAAGGAAAGAGTAATCGCGGTACAGAGCGTTCATCAGGGGCAGGTTCTCCTTGTACTTGTCGATATGCTCTGTGAGGTTAGGGAACTCCTTCTCGACGACGTCGCCCAGCTTGGACGAAGCCAAGTAACCCGGAGTGCCGTCGAGCTTCTTCACAGGCATGTTGGCCAAGATGTCTTCAAGGGGTTGGAACTCGACCGGCAGCACGGCGACGGGATCCGCGCGGGGCAAGAAGCCGCGGGTGGTGGAGACCATGAAGGCGGGGAGGGAGTTGTCCTCCGGCCGGGTGTCGTCCAGGACGGGGAACGGGGTGGAGTCAAGAGAACCCATTGTGTGTGATGTACTACCGGGGTAAAACGTGGGGTGGACGAGTATGTGTAAGTGAAAGTAGGGGTGTGTTGGGAGCGGGTGGATTGTGTGGGTTATGAGATGATGATGGTGTGTAATGGGTATTGAGTGCGGGCGTATTGGGTGTATTGTATGAGAACGTCCGTGTAAGTCGACTTATACGGCTTGGGAGAGGGGGTATAAGTGATATGGGTATGTAAAGAAACCCGAAAAATTGGCAAAAAAATCTCAGGGAAATTCCTGCTGAAGTGAGGAGAGCCTGCTGTGTGTAGGCGTTGTGAGGAGTGAGAGTTCCAAGTTCAGATGGTTGGGACTTTCCGCCACTCGGCGCCGTGATATAGTAAATGGCCGGAACAGAACCGGCCTCACGAGGAACAATTCCGGCCTCTACGTGAGGGGTTGCTCGCTCCGGCCAGACATGACACGAAGCCCCCGTCCGCCGCCCGTCCATTTTCTGTTTATCATATCAACCTAATCTCTGGTCACACGGGTCACTTGGGCGTGAACGACACATTGTTCCACACTCGTGCTGCCGGCCACGCCCTTGTTTACGACCTTTTGAGACCATCTTGACCATGATAAGCCGCTCTTTGGCCCTTCTTACCCCAGATAAACCCTGTACGGACCCTAGGTTGCGCATATTCAAGTTGATATTTTGTAGATAAGAGAGTATAATCAAAAGGTAATTGGGTGGCCGTTCTGTCCCGCTATGTCGAGTTGTCGTTGCCCATCAAGATGCTGACTTTGGAGTCTGCGATGATTGGGGGCGGCCGAATTCCATTCTGAGTTTGGAGAAGGCCCATTTTTTCACCGATGATTGCCGCGGAACGGACGTGTGGCTCACGGACCCGAGCATTGTGGCTGAGACACTAACAGGTTTCACCCACATCACCAATAGAAAGCTGTTAACCAAAGATAAGAAAACAGGTCAATGTATTAATGAGTGCTCTGCTTGAATAAAGAATGCTCATCTGTTGAAGATGTGTTCGTCGTGATACGCTATTTCCCCGGCACTTCGTCCATCTACTCTATAACAATATTGTCGTGTATCGTATGTCTCTAGTCGTTGCGTGTCGTATCAAATGAATGTCATAATCATTTCGGTCGTTTACCGCTTCATCCGTTCTCGTCCATCATAACCCGTCATTAACCTCCGGCTGACGTAATGTTGAATTTCCTGCGCCATGAAATTAGGTTTTGGCAGTCGCTCCCCGACGGAAAGGTGCTTTTACCTTGGTCTCAGCGTCCCCTTTGCTAGTTCTAGTTCTCAAAAAGACCTCCTTCCTCACGGATGAGGAGGAGATTGGAGCGTTCGGGGCCCCTTCGCGACTCACGGCGTGTCAAGGTCCTCAACGACTCGGCCGCACTTTGGACATCTTCCACGTCGCCGTTGTGCTCGGCTCTAGGCTCGAACGCCGCCTCGACGACTTCGGCATCCTCCTTAGGACCATCAAGGCCCGAGTCCTCCGCGTCGTCATCGTTGGAATGCACGTCACGTGCTTTGGCAGGGGCTCCCGCCGGACTGCCATCTTCATAGACGTAAGCGGTAAACGTCTGAGTGAGGGTCGTCTTGCATCGCGTACCGGTCGTAGTAGCTGTTCCATATGCGGTGGTCACGGGGTTTCCGGCACCTGCGCCTGCACCTGAGTTTGTTAGAAAGGGGGCGGGGACGATAGGACCTACACCAGGGTTGTTAGTAGCTCCAGGGTTCGACGGGTTGGACGCCACGGGGTTGGACGCCGCCGGCGGGTTGGTTGCCCCGGGGTTAGGTGCCACGGGGTTGGAGGCCGAGAACAGGTTGGAAACCGGTGGGTTGGCCGACTGCACTGGGGAGGCAACGGGGCCGGGGGTAGCGACGGGCGCCGGATTGCCTCCCGTCATGGCCAGGGTCTGGACGGCGCCGCCACTCGGCGAGCTGCCGCCGGACGCGATAATGGCCGAGATCTGTGTTTCGATCGACTGAATGAGTTTGAGGAGATCCTGAAGGGCCTGCTGGGAGATCTGGAGGTTCTGTCTCTTTTCGATGTTGGCGGTCGCAATGGTCGAGATGCTGGTGATGTCCCCGTCGGGCTTGAGGTGGCCGCCCTTGTAGTTGCTCAAGAACTCGCCCAGCTGGTTGTCGAGGTCCTCCAGTTGGTCGGTCAGCGCGCGGGTCGAGAGCTGGGCCTCTTGAATCGAGTCAATCTCGCCGGATCGGCCGCGCATGATGGCACTGGAGGCGCCCTGGAAGGCGACGTGCAGGATGACGCCCGCTTGAAGAATCTTGGTGATGAAATGCATCTTGGAATGTTGCGCGTTTTACAATGAGTAGTGAGTAGTTGATCCATTCAACACGGCTGTCGAGGCTTCTCGAGCCCCTGATATAGGTTTGTGGCATTGCTGCCGTATGTAAACATGGCAACGCATTCCAGTCGGCGGCAGCTTGCCGCTGATGCGATGGCATTCCTGCTAGTGTATGGTTCCTTGGTCAATGGCCGATCAACAGGAGCTGAGAGGAGAAAAGACGGTGGATGTTGTCTCTCCGAGGCTAGGAAATAACGATCGTTGTAGATGGACTGCATCTAGAGCCTGTGGTTGGCGACGGCGTAGGACCTCTGGCATTTCCAATTCTCGCGATGGCCGCGCGGTGCTTGCGCATACAATAGACGGCTGGTATTGTGGGTCCGCAGATGGTACAAGAGCGTGGCACAGGAAATAATCATGGCGATGAAGCCGTTCACGGAGGTAAATCTGGATTGTGGAGCGTTGCAGGCGTCGGGGTGGTTTCGGGGATGCACGACGAAGTTTGGCTTTGGGGGATGACGACAGAGCAAGCTCCCATCTGGGACGGGCGGTGGTGATGATCGGCCGCGGGCGACGGTGATGCATGACGCAGTCAGAACAGAGACATCCCTGAGGTGGATTTGGGGTACGGATCAAACGCAAGTCTAACGGGCACTCGTAGTGGACGGTGATAGTGTTCGCACGGATGCGATGAAACGGGACAGAATGGCTGATGGCTCGCGAGGGAGTGTTTATCGCTTGCCTGCTCATGCTGACCGCCGAAAGGAAGGTGGTTTGTTCCCCACTTGCGAAGACAAGTGCAAAAAAGACGAAGCCTGCGTCGCCTGCTCTCGACTGTCTGCATCCTCTCTGGCTGACAGGAACGAGGCATCGGTCTCAACCCAATGTGGTTGTCGATTCTCACTGGTGATCTTGGACTGTGAAAGGGGCGCATTGCAATGGTGGTGGGCGAATTCTCGGGATGCGTGCGGTAATGCGGTGAGACGAACGGAGCTGTTCCCTTTTCTTCTTTTCGTGGGATTCACCCAGCGGCTTGGGCGGGTTCCCGGATGTCGCTCTGGCCTCATCTCGCGCCACTTGGCTTTCCATTTTCTGTTGGTGTCCGGTTGGGATGTTTGACCCTCGGTGTTCGATTGGCTCTCGTCAAGTGGGATTGGAGTTGGGGGTGAAAGCATTTTTTGTATCCATCTGACAGGGAAGTGTGACCACGGCAAATGCGGGAGGTTTGGCAGCCCAGCCCCTTTCCACGGCGTTTAGGGCTCCCATTCCCAACAATGGATGCCGGCTGGCCGCGAGGTCATCGTCGGTGCCGGTGCTCTTGATATGCCTGCAAAGGCAGGCGAAAGGCTTTGAATATGCCGATAGACAGCCCTTTGGCGCCTTCAAGCGTTGCGAGAGAAGATGCAGCAAATTGCAGGGTGTGGTGATGTAAATGACGGGTGCAGGGAAGGCAGATTACGATGGTTCTTTGGCCACTCCGACGCCCCCATCAGCGAGCCCACGATGTTCCAACCCGGGCTTGGTTGCTGTCCGCTCGAAGTTGGTCATTCACTTCGCAGTGTGTCCGACCCGGCTTCTCCCTGCTCGTCGATGATCTTGCTGAATCGGCGCCTACCCCGTTTTCAGGACTCAGGACCGGTTGGTTGGGAAGGTTGATGCAGGTTGCTATCTATCTCCCAGCGGTTCCTCGGCCGCCCATGCCTTCCTTGGTCATGCAGTGGGAGTTGCAACCTGGCGGGTGAGTGAATGATGGCAGACGCAGGCTTTAAATGTCCAAAGTTCACCTCCCCAGGTCGTGTGTTCAAGGGGATTCCAGGCTGAAATGGAAGCCTGCAGTGGACATCACCAAATCAAGGTTCCAGGCTGCTCCAAACAAAGTGCTGGAGTGCGCCAGCCAAGCGTCCTGAGCCGCTGGATCATGGTGATGTGTTAGCTTGAGACTTGAGTGTTATCCCCTTGATCCTCGCTGACCGAGTATCCGAACACATTGATCCCGCTGCAACTTTCTGCGGGTGCGTCCGAAAAAATCGACCACAGCTGCAGCTTTTCCCCCGTGGTTGTTTGTCATCGCCAGCCCCGTATCTGGCCGATGTTGAGTACACGTCTTGTGAGATTGAATGCATCTCTCCCATGGTGCATCGCGGTGAGTAAGGCGGTAGAGGCATTAGTGCGTGGCCCGTATTTTGGTTGCAGGCGTGCCGGGTCGTTGTCGTCACGGCGTGTCATGACCCTGAGGGAAATAAGTCGCTGTACATAAAGTCTGAAAGGGCCATGGATCATCGTCCGGTGTCCCGCGAGGTTGTTGTGGAGAGTGTAAAATGTAGCGTGCTATCGCCATTTTTCGAGTCAAGCCATGCCTGAAGGGGTAAGAGACAGCTGGGCCTTGTCGCGAGGTGTCGAAGTGTTTCGCCCTCGCCCTGACAATGGATGTAGGGCAGACTGGATGAAATGCTGCTGCTGCTGCGGGCGGGATGGGATGCAGAGGGGATCTCGCGAATTAAGGTATTGCCTGAGGCATGGCATGGAGCATCGGTCAAGATGAATGAGAGACAAGCGACTGGCTCGGGGATGAAGGGCGGGAGACGGAGAGATGGCGCTTCGGACGACTGAGGAGAAAGAGGATGGATAGAAAGGAGAAGAAAAAAAGGTAAGCTTCCGTGGCTTCCTGGGCCGCTACTCGCTGCTGAGTTTAGTGAAGCAAGCAAGCAAGCAAGCAAGCAAGCAAGCAAGCCCCAAGACCTGATGCATCCTTGATGGATGAGATGGATGCTCTCGTTGCTGCCGTCTACGAAAGGTACTGAGGGTACAGAGTAGGTATTCCAGGTTGAGGCCGTGGGTGGCCCGGCGGCGGAAGCGGAGGGTGCCGCGGTACGTATCCTTTGATTAACTGGCACCTCTCACGCTCACCTCTCACCTCGGTGCGAAGTACCTCTTGGGCGGGAAGGTACTTGGCCGTCGATGCTGCGCGCTGCGCGAAGCCCTGCGTGATGCAGCTCCTTCTGCGCGTAAATAGCAAGATTGGCCTTGTACCCCTGTACTTCTGGAAGGGGGAAAGCCCCACCCGTGCATCCCTTTCCGGACCTACCACGGGCCCCCCCAGGTCCCAGGCTCTCGCTTACCCACAACTGCGGCGCTGGCTGCTGCTGCGCGCGAGAGGAAGCGAAAGCTGGAGGTCAATTCTTGACGGAGCGAGAGTGAGAGTGAGAGCCCAGCACCACGCACCACCCAGCACCGCACCCAACCCAGCATGAGAACCGTTTATTGTCACGCCGCCTGGTCTGGCGCTCTCTCGAAAATGAGACGCCAAACTTACCAGATGGATTCCCCCATAAAATAAAAATTCTCTCCTATCCCCCATCAGACTTCCCACCCATCCTCCCATTCCATCCATCGCATCGTCGTCGCTGCAAACCATCACCACCTCGCCGCCGCCCGACCCGAACCCTGACCTGCGAGTCGCCGACGCCAGAATAATCTGCCTGCCTGCCTGCGAAATCCGCACCTCACCGGAAACGCAACGCAACGCAACGCACCGCACCGCACCGCACGCAACGCCCAAAAAAACCTTGCCAATCCCATCCCCCTACCCACAAGCCAGATCACAACCTAACCGTGGCCATTGGATGACCGGCTCGACCGCCACCCTGTTGATCAAAGCAGCTGTATCCCCGACAAAGCCAACCCTTCTACTTCTACAGCTCCCCGTCGCCTCCCCTTCGAACTTTCCTTCGTCACCACCATTTTTACACGTCTAATCATCACGCCTGACCATCTCATCCATCACTCAACACCACATTTATCGAAATGTCATCCACAATAGGTGTTCGACGCAAGTCGACCGGAGGCAAGGGCGGCCTCATCGTCACCCTTACTGTCAGCGCCGAGAAACTGAAGGAAATCCTTGAGCCCACACCCGCCAAGGAGGAGTCCCCCGTCAAGATGGACGTCGACGAGACCAGCGAGCCAAAGGAGAACCAAGAATCACAGGACTCTCCTGCTACCTCCGCGACCCTGGCTGCTCCCGCTGCCACCAACGGCGAGAATGCCTCCGACTCCAACCCCGCTACCCCTGCCGCAGGTGGAACACCGGCACCCACGTCCATGGGACCTCCGCTCGATGGCAAGAAGAAGGGCACCAAACGTGGTGCCGGTGCTGCCAACGGTCTCGGGCCGGATGGCCTGCCCAAGGTTCGCGGCAAGCCTGGCCCGAAGAAGAAGGCCAGACTGTACGTGACATCTCTGCATGCCTTTGCATCGACGCATACTGACATCATCACAGGGAGGACGGTACGATCGATCCGAATGCCCGATCAGGAGCCGCAGGACACAAGCTCGGCCCCAAGGCGAACCAGGGAGCTATCAACGCTGGACTACGTGCTCTTGACCGGTCGGGCAAGCCGTGTCGCAAATGGGCAAAGGGTGGCTTCGTCCTCAAGAGCTTCACAGGCATCGTCTGGGAGGTCCCCCGTTGGACCGCGCCACCTAAGCTGTTGCTCGAGTCCACTGCCGAAGGATCGGCTGCTGCCTCGGCAGATAGCAGCACCAAGGAAAACAAGGAGAACGAACAAGTAAAGAGCGACGCCAACAGCGCTGTCAACAGTGGTCTCGAGGCTGAGGTGCGGAGCGCGCCCGGCAGTGTTCCCGCCAGCTCCCCCGCGCCGATGGCTATATCTGCCGCGTGATCGATCACCGATGGTGCTATACGTGTCTTCCATTTCATCACTTAGGCAGAGACGCGTCGAGAGTATCCCGTGCATGCACACTACATGTACACAGAGGCTTGGAGTTTGATGGGCAAGGGGAAAAAGGTACGGAGACGGTCAGCATCTGTCAGGCACGTTTGCCAGGAGTTTTCAGAGTTGGATCACGTCTTATGCGCGGCATTAGTCCGCTGGCGTTCATGGGATTCGGAATATTGGTTCAGCGCGGGAGCTACCAAAGGGATGGCGTTCTTATGGACAGACACAAAGTGTATATTATGAAGTTTGCGCATGCACGAAGAGCCTCCCGTCAGGCGATAGAATTGACGGAGTTCTCAGAACTGAAGCCCCGTTGGCATTGAAGTAGTATGCGTGAGTTGTGTTGGCATGGCCGAAAAGAGCCGGGTGTTAGTGCCGAAAGCCTCGGCGACAGAAGAGTCCCATTCCAGAGGAGATTGAATCGTGAGGGCGCTGCGTATGCGGCAGGCGAGGTGTTGGGCGATCGAAAGCCGGTTTGTAGGATAAGTCGCCTGTCTGAGTCTAGAACATGCATCCAGCTCAGCTCTGACCCGTCGTACACGATAATCTCGTCGCAAGATCATTTGAAGCGAGTGCATTCAAAAGGAACGACAATCTGATTGAAAGCGGCGGGTGATGGCTCTTTGGGGCACCGCGGTGGTCGGCGTTGTGGTTCATCAGTGCCCCAAGGGTTGTGGAAACCCACTGTCAAAAAAGCATTGGTACCCTCCTCTCATTATCCCCCCATCCAGCGCGTTTGCCTCATTGCGATGGAGAGAGGCTGGAACGTTGAACGTTGGTGACGGGTCGGATCATTACCTAAGCACCCAGGGGGGCTGGGCTGCCAGAGCCCCGGACCAAGGTGGGCACCATGATTACCTAACGTACGGTGCTAGATCCGAAGGTCACACTATGTGATGACGGCACTTCCCCTTCTCTTTGATGTTTGTCCAGACGTCTCACCCATCATTCGATCTTTGTTCTCGAGGACGAGTTTTGCCAAAACAACCCTAAACATGGACACCGTCGCGCTGGACACGTGTATGCCAGCCCAATCTCTTCACCGGGAGGAAATCCAAGGGGCTTTGCATCCTCCATCTGGCCATATGTACAGTGCGGTGTGCTGCCGATGCCGATAGCACGGTCTCAACCTCTTGCACTAGGAATCCCTGGACAGCACTGGCTGCAGTAGGGGGACTGCTGTGACTGGTCCCGTTTGGCGCCTCAACTGGTCGACTAGGCTCGAACAATGACCTGCTCTTGTGATTATTTAGCGGACGCTCAGGACGGGCCAAGCCCAGCAGCGAATCAGTCGTCCGGGCGCTGGGAGGATGCAACTCACCACCCGTCCCTAGGTACCTTGCCGGGCTTGCCTTTTACCTCACCACACCTCACCTCTTGCCTGCCAGGTGCGGAGATTCCCTCTCAACACCTCACTGTCATCGCCGCGATAAACGAGCTGCACTACGCTGCCACCTTTGCACTGACGAGTGCACCCTCTGCCGTGCACCTCCAGATCTTTTGGTAGAGCGAAATATACTTTGATTCTGTCGAGGCTGCTTCCGTGGCCACCCTCAAACACACCAACATCGTAATAGTGCGAACCGATCTGTATCCGTCTCAGCACGCCATTCCGAACCCGACTGCTGGTTCGACGCTCCGACGAGCTCCCGTTTTACCAGACCTGCCCGACTGCCTGGCTCATCTCATACCGCCCATTCGAACAGACCCATCCCCCACAGGCTCGACAGACCTGCCTAGTTATTCCGTGAAGCTCGGGTTGCGGCTTCTCGGGGCTTTGCGAAGCTCCTAGAACGTGACAGGTGCGCCGAGCTCGCCGCCGCCGCCTTCCCCCACGATCCCCGACCCCTCCACCATGACGAACCCGTTCCATGGTTCTTCGCATTATACAGACTCCAACACGCCTATCAGCAGCTCTGATCTCCTCCCACGACGCTTCTCCTACGCCTCGGTCGCTTCTGGAGCACCCCCCACCCTTAACCCACCTTACCTCTCCCATCCAGGACGCACCTCGGTCATCTCTCAGATTCTAAACTCCTCCGACGACATCACCTTCGAAGCCCCCGCGAGCAGCTACGATCCGAATAGGGGCGGCGATATGGATGGGGACAGAAACGGCGCCAGCCTCAACGGAGCGTCCGGGCGGTGGTCGCGGGGTCAACAAGCTCCCTCCTTCTCGAGGGTTTTTGATATGTTCATGTCGGCCCCGGCAGGTGATTCACCCGGTGTCGTAAATGGGCATGGGAGTGGGTTTTTTGTCCCCTCATACCTAGCTGGTTCAACGTACGTACAGAGGCTGGAGGATGCGCACTGGGCGAAGTTGCAAGCGCAGAAAGAGTCTCAGGCGGCCCAGGTGCAGGGTGCTGGAAACCTGACCACGAGCGCCAGCAGCGTCAGTCTTCATGGCAAGCCGGCTTCACATCGCGGCGTCAACTATGACGTGATTGAGAAGCCGCCCGCATTTGAGGAGGACGAGTCGTTTACCCCGCTGCCCACAAGGTGGAACCGAGACGACAAGTACGGAGCTTTGGACATTCTGTCGGACGGGTTGGAGGTCAGGTATATCGGGCCGAGAGGACAAACGGAGCGCGACCACGAGGCTTACAGTATACGGGCCGACTATCATATGCCACCACAATGCGGTATCTACTACTTTGAGGTCCAGATTCTGTCAGGAAAGCGAGACGAGTAGGTGAAACAACCGATGGTGAACATTAACAGGTAACTGACGACCGCCTCCAGTATGACGATCGGCATCGGGTTCTCGGCGAAGACGGTAGCGCTGTCGCGGCCTCCGGGTTGGGAACCAGACTCTTGGGGCTACCACAGCGACGACGGTCACTGTTACGCCGGGCAGAACGGCGGTAAAGCCTACGGCCCGCCATTCACTGCATCGGACGTGATCGGGTGCGGTATCAACTTCCGCACTGGCTGTGCCTTTTTCACTAAGAACGGACATATACTCGGTATGGGCATCTTGTCCCTTGGCTGGGTCCAACGCCCCGGAATTGTATCTGACTGACATGGTGTTACTAGGCACTGCGTTCCGCGAAATCGGAAAAGGAAATAACCTTTACCCCACAGTTGGGCTCAAGAAGTCAGGAGAGCATGTGCGAGTCAACTTTGGCCGAAGCCCCTTTGTTTTTGACATTGAGGGAATGATGACGGTAAGTTTCTTTGATCATGTTGTGACATACAAATGGACGTCGGAAGCCAAGCGTAGCGTTTTGCCGCATGTCTCGTATGCCTTCTGGCGAGTAGTGTGCGCTCGTCGTTGTGCCCCTTCCTTGGAGAGCATTCTCTATGTATCGACTCGCAAAGGAGGCGCGAGTCGTACTTATATGACGTTTGTAATGCCATTTGCTAACTTTTCGACTTTTAGGCGGAGAAAGCCCGCGTTCAAAACGAAATCGCCGAGACGAGCACATCGAGTCTCGCGCCGTCAATGAACGAGACGGAGCTGATCCAAGCCCTAGTAGGTTCATGTATGGCCAGCTCAACCGGATGACGTCTTACAAATATACAGGTACTTCAATTCTTACAGCATGACGGTTATGTGGAAACGGCGAGAGCATTTGCAGAGGAGATTAACGCCGAGAAAAAGGCGCTGAGCCTCGATCCAAACGCCCCCATCGAGGGGATTAATGTCAAAGATGACGAGCATGCTAACAAGCGGCAGCGTAAGTCGGTTGAGATGGTGTGGTTTGTCTCAGACTAACAAGACGCAGGCATCCGAAGAGCTGTGCTGGAGGGCGACATCGACAGGGCACTAAAGTACACCAACGCTTCGTACCCCCAGGTTCTCAAAGACAATGAGCAGGTCTACTTCAAACTACGTTGTCGCAAGTTCATTGAAATGGTTCGATCCGGCGCGGAGCTTCGGGCGGCTTCGGAGGGGAAGAAAAGCAATGGGCACTCCGGCGATGTTGACCTCAGTGCTTCGGCAATGGACCTTGACGCCAACGGCGCCGAGAATGGCGCGTGGGACCAGATGGACACCGAAGATTCTGAGGGCGGCGCACCTCTCGGCATCGACGAACTGGAGCTGGCCACCTTGCAGTACGGCCAGACTCTCCAGGCGGAATTCAAGAATGACCCGCGACGAGAAGTATCGAAACACTTGCAAGACATCTACTCGTTGCTCGCATACAGCAACCCCTTACTGGAGAAGGATGTTGCCCATCTCCTTGACAGGAAAGGTCGCATAGCAGTAGCAGAGGAACTCAACTCTGCGATCCTTTGTGAGCATGCATGACTCTGCCCCCTTGTTCTTCAACTAACGCGTATGTAGTGTCATTGGGCAAGTCATCTCGGGCTGCTCTCGAAAAGGTCTACGCTCAAACGAGCGTTCTGCTGGACGACTTGCGAGAAAACGGCGGACCAGGCGCCTTCGTATCGTTACAGGACGTCATCGAAGATATCCCAAAGTCCCCCTACTAGGGGAGGCAACTCTATGACCAGCGAACCAGCGAACAGCGGGCTTCTGGGCTTACCGGGACATCATAGATGGTATTCCATTATTCTTGTGCACTTTTTAGAATGCCGCGTCTTCTGCCACTCCACTACTTTTCTTATACTCATATTATTGGCGTCAGGCTTCGTCTTGGTGGGGGGTGGTGACTTTTACAGTCGGCTCTTGAGGATTCTTGCATTGACTGATGCGGATGGGTATTTTACATAGGTATTCAGTTGGGGCGTATTGTCGCCGCCGCACAAATGGACACGCTACTACTGTTCATACATGATGCCTGGTGTGACTGGCATAATGACGCCTGCTCGTGAGTGAGATTCTATCATGGCATGACATGCTGGTATCGTTTCAGTCATGTAGTCTACACGCCCTCTTTTGGGGCTCTAAATATAATACAAGCCTTCCTGATCTTCTTCTCTTTACGCTTCTTCAGGGAAGCACATCTTCAACAACCTCTTCTGATGGTTCGCGAGAGCAGGAAACTCCTTCACCAGCTCCACCAGCCTGCGGTCGACCCAGCCGAACCGCTCGTCGAGCAGCAGGTGGGTGTACGCAAAGACGGAGGCGTCGAACAAGGTCGGCTCCTCGCAGCCAAAGAACCACCCCGTGCCGCCGCCGCCCTCGTCCAGCAGCGTGGCCAGCGCCTCGAACGCGTCGCGCGCGTCGGCGTATATCCGCGACGGGTCGACCACGGCGGTCCGCGTCGTCCTGAGGACGAGGGCCTCGGCGGCGGAGGTGGTCTGGTGTCGCAGCGTGAGGCGGACGATGGTGTTGGCGGAGGCCGGGTCGATGTAGAGGCGGGAGAGGAGGGGCGCGTTGGCCGGGGAGAGGTAGAGGGCGTGGAGCCAGGCGGTGCGGATGCGGGTGTCGAGGAGGGCTTCGTAGGCTTGGAGGCGGCTTGCTGGTGGAGGCGGGGGCGGTTGTTTTGAGGAGGAGGAGGAGGAAGAGGGGTTCTGGGAGAGGGCCCAGGTCTCGAGTCTGGAGCCGGCGCTGATGGGGCGCGAGGGTATCGAGGGTTGGAGGTAGGGGAGGGCGCCGGAGGGAGATGCGTGGTTTGTGGAGGGGCAGGTGCGGAAGTGTACGCCTGCTATCTTGAGGAAGGTCTGGATGGAGGAAGGCGTGGGTTAGCTGGGGGTGTGGCCTCGGAAGGGGGAGGGGGGAACGGAGGCGATGCTTCGGACTGACCTGCCACTTTAGACACGAGGGGTTGAAGCTCGGTCGGCCCCTCGGGGCATCGTCGTCCGTGGTGAAGACATAGAGGATGGGGATGTCGCCGCGGGGAGGGGAGTGGATGGGCAGGTCGTTTGGGGGCAGGGTGACGAGCGGGAAGCGGCGGAAGAGGGCGGCGATCGGGGCGGGGACGTCGAACAAGCTCCTCGGAGGGTGTTCCGGCATGGCTGCGGTGTCGCGCCGGGCAAGTCGGCGGAGGGGTGGCGGCGAGGAGGGGTTGTGTGCAAGGCCGAGGAGGAGGAGGGGTAAAGGCGCGCGCGCCGCGATGAGGGAAGCGGAGCTCTGGTCCGGACGACGGAGCTGCCCCAGGTCAGGCTGGAGATGAGATTTGTCAGGATACAGTGTAAGGTACGTAGCGTCGAAGGAGGGGTCCTCGGGTTTCGTATCGATTCTCGTGCTGGCCGCGTCTTTTTTTTTTTTTTTTCTTTTCTCTCTTGCCCCCGGCGTGGTGTTGTCTCCTTGTTGGTCCGTGGGAGAGAGGAGCGAGGGGGAAGCTCGTTGGTTGGTCGGAGCTACGCTACCAACCTAGGTTCCTTAGTGCGTACCTTACTGCGTAGGCTACGGGCTCACTTGCATTTGCTGCTGGCATGGAGGGCCGGGGCGTCCGTCGGTGGAGTCTCGGAACGGAAACGACCATGCAGCAGTAGCAGCGAGAGAGTTGCACATTATCGCGGTGCGCTTCTTTTCTTCACCGCCCATCTGCCGCCCGGAGTAATTTGTCGCGTCCCCATGCGAGATAAGAGGATATCTGAGTTTCCTTCTTTCTCGGCGCATTTGAGGGGTCGGGTGGTGCGAGACGGGAGCGGCACGACTGCTGGTATGGCACGAGTTTGCTAGACTGACGGCGCCAGAGCAAAGGACAGAGATTTTTTTCTTTGTGAAGCGATATGAGCTGTATCATGCCCCCGGGGCGGGCTGGAAAGGGATTCCCGTTCGTGAAGTGGTCTGGTTAAGCTGTTGTGCTGCTTGGAAGGCTTGCTTGCACCTGCAGACGACTGCATGCCTTGCTACCTTAGCAGCGGGTTTGCGGCGTTGTAAATGGACCCTGGATTTGCTTCTCGCCCTGGGCTACCGTTACAGTTCTATCACTCTGGCACTATCGTCCACCTCTCATTTCTTCCATGACGCTTCTCCTGTAATGACCGGATACGGACGCAGAGATTGTGCGACATCGTTGCTGGTCCCATCGACCGCCTCGGTACCTAGGTAGGTAGCCAGATGGGTCGGTATCCGTTCAGGACTCCAGGTATCCGTGCAGGCGACGGCGGAAATATCCAGCAGAACGACGTGAACAGGATGGAGCCGGCCGAGGTGAATCAAGCGCTCGCCGTCCGCCCGAAGAAACCAACCCCGGCTCGGTGAAGTCCCCGTTGGTTTGGACCCTGGAGGCTGGCGACTGGACTCCTGGAGGAGCCCCCCGTCGGTGAGGTGGCTCCGGATTAATCGCGGCCAATTGTGAATTTCCAGGCGGACTGTGGACTGGCGGGTCGAGTTCAATTTCGATGTTCCTGGGAGCAAGGTGCCCTCGGTGTTCTCGGGCAAATTCCTCGCTCAATTGCAAATCCCGCTGTTGGCCTCCCTCGTTCGATTCCTGCCAACTCTCTTTTTTGAGTTGCTGGATCAAAACATATCCGCAGGGACACCGCCTGGCCACTTGGGCAGTGCCGCATCATACACACATACTCGAGTGCCGCTTGAGAAGGCCAAGCTTTTGGGTTGACGGGACGGCTGACAGCGTGATGACTGACAGTCATGAACAGCTGCAGACGGGGAACGACACCAGCCTGCCGCGACTCGTGCACAAGATGCAAGTGCATGCGCCCAGGCCGGAGGGACAAGACACACACCATCCACACTTGCCATGCTTTTCTAGGCTTGGGCATATCTTTCGACGCCCGACTTTGTCCCCCGTATGCGTCGTTGACCAGGCAAGGGCGAGCTAGTGACTATCTGAGGCCATCAACAGAGACTGCAGTTGCATTGTTATCAACGCTTGCGGTCTACTATGAAGGAGCGGACCAGCGCTGCATGTCTCCGAGGATTGGTCTGGGAAGAACCTTCCTATCGAGCGGTGATGATGCATCCCATCCGAGACGCATCTGGACGACTTCCAAACGAGGTTACGCATTTCGGTTCGGCTGGATGCTGGAGCAACAGCTTCCGGATGCTGCGCTGCACATGCGAATCGCAACACTGCTATTACGGGTGACTGAAAGCAAACCAAGGCACCAAGGCAGAAGAAAGAAAGAACTAAAAAAATTTTACTCTGTATGTTCCAGTTTGTTTCGCCCATCTCACGAGATTGCGCGATTCTGGCCCCTGGATCAGAAGAGAGTGGTCCTATCTGATCATCATTCTGTGTTACCCGCCCCGGGACATTCTCATCCCGAAGGTATTCCGAGCCTGGAGCGAAAAGGCAACGGGAAGCCCTGCGCGCTTACACCTTGGCCGAAGAGCACGACTGGAGAGAAAACTCCAGTCTCCATGGGACTCGGGCGGGTCCAAGCCCATGGAGAGGCGGCGATAAGTGTGGGCATTGTGGGATGGGAAGATTGGGGACTGAGAAATCTCTATCCCGACATTTTCCGCATCCTTTTTGCCCAAGCACCAGGCACGTCCACGGTCCACCACCCACGGGATTATGCCGATGTCATTGATGAGTCGGAAAACAAGCGACGAGCGCGCAAAGTCGTCGACGGCCGCCACGCCCCCAGCGCCAGTAAATGCCTGTGTGGGGAAACAAGGCAAGTTCGAAAACGGGAATTCCGTCAATGTCGTGTGGTCGTTCTTCACATGTTCCCCACCGACCGACCGGCCACCCCCTGGACTTGGGACCACCTTGGATCTCCCGCCATCTGTCTGTCACTCACAGCTCTGAGTCTGAAGGCGCGTCCAGCCCATCGTCCGTCCAGCCCATCGTCCGTCCAGCCTATCGTCCGTCCAGCTCTGAGTAAGGGCAAGCGTACGATGGCCTCAGCGAGAGGGAGAGGGAGAGACAGAATCACAAGCAAATGGGGGTTGGGGAAACGAGTAAGAACAAGAAAGCCAACGGGGGCGCATCCCCCTTGATTTTGAGTTTCTCGCAGTTCCCCCGGGTTTTGTTACTCCATCCAGCAGCTTCGATTCGATGGCTTGTGATGATGCCTCCTCTCCTCCAGCTGTTTTCCCAGATTCCAGGCCATCCACGCCACTTCCCCCGCAATCCCGTTCGAGATAGAGTTCAGCCCGCACCAACCCACGCAACAGCCGCACAGTCATCACTCTACACGTTGCTGGTCTCGCCGTATCCGACGACAGACAATCTTGGGACGGGATTCCACGCCGTGCCTCCCGGGGGCTAGAGCCTGCGCGGTGACGAAAACCAGCGGCCAGACAGGAGGGCAGAAAGGTCTCACTTTCGCATCGGATCGAAATCGAAAAGCCTCGTTTCGCTCTGCAGCCATCTCATCCATCGCCTGCCTCGGCTGGTATCGCGCACCGCATCTCTTCGTCTATTCGGGCAAAGGATACTGCGTGCTGTCCCAGACTGCAGGTGGGGCAGAGCATGTCATCGCCTGGCTGTTCCCTCCCTCGCCCTAGGCTGGAATCGAACGAGGCAGGCTTCGGTGCATTGGTTCTTGTTCCCAGGATCGCGTCGCCAGGGACGGTTGATGCGATCCAGTCAAGTTCAATGCGGAGAATTGGCTGAGAGAAGCAGAAGCGCTCACGTACCGGTACCTGGGGGCGTCGCCCCCCATGTCCACCACGACATGCCGCCTCGCCCTACCCCACACAGCGAAACGCTCGCCGGCCAGAAGGCCGACCCCCATGTGCTGCCCGTGAATTGCGCACTCACTTGCTCCTGAGTCGGTCGCTCGAGCCGCTGATCCGCAAAGACCCTGAAGGGCTGCCCTGAGTCGAGACGCGGTGCAAACCGCCTCCCCCCGCCTCGCATGGGGGAATAATGTACCGGTACTTGACACATGGGCCCTGATTACTGCTTTTGGCGACGTTTACCGCAAGGCCTGACGCTGTCCGTCGTCGTCGTACCTCAGCAACCCCCCCGCGCCATTGGAAAGCAAACAAGCATGGCAGCTGAGGGCCTCGACTGATGCAATATGCATGTCGATAATCGTCGTCGTCGTCCCGAGGCAACAAGAAAAAAGCACCAGAAGATCTACGGGTGGGACGACAACAAATACTTCGGCGTCATACGTACCAAGCTCGGGTCGGGTCCTTCTCCAAGTCCATAACAATCTTCGGACCTATTATCGCGGCTCCAGAGGTCCCATGGCTCCAGAAGCCCGGGCAGCAGTCGGCCGGGTCGGGTCTAGGGCATTGAGCGTCATGGATTAGACGGTGGGAAATAACGTGAAGGCGTATCGGCCGTGTCCCTCTTTTTTTTTCTCGGTTTTTTGCAAAAAAGAACTGGGGAAAGATGAGATGGATTCTGCTACCGCGGCTACTCTCCGTGCAAAAGGCACACACACGCGGGCAGTACAAGGTAAATAACCACATTTCTTTGCGCAGCCATCTCGGTCTTGCGTCGGTAGATGGGAGCCAGACTTCAGATTCTTTATCCTCGTCTCGCCCACCCTCTCCCATCCAGCCCGCCTCTTCTGCCTGATATTATTACTACCTTCGCCCATCCATCCACTCGTCCATCCACTCATCCCTCCCACCCATCTTCTCCCACACCGCACTCACTCACACCCACACGCGCAGCTTTTCGTTTAGAACAAAAGCAAGTCAACTGGACAGTCTGAACCAACCCCAATCCAGTTGCCCATCACATCATCGCTGCCATCCACACCCTCTCCCGTCCGCACAAGCTGCCGTCGCGCTGCCTTACATCCCACCCAGCCTTCTTTCGGTCCTGGATCCTTCGGTCAACGAGCAAGGCAATAAGAGAAGACGAGAAAAAGGGCTGCCACACTACCCACCTCCATCCCGCATCCTACGCAAGCCCGTGTCGACTACCGACTCGCCTTATCCAGCCCAGGATCCGGCTCAGGTTACGACGCTGCTCGAACGATATCCCGCACATAAGAGTCTCAACATCCCTCGCTCGCGTGTGCGTGTGGCTCAGTGATCTCCTCCCCACCTCCTGCGTGTCTCACTCTTCTCCCTCTTTCAAACGGAAAGGCGAAGGGGAAAAACCCATCTGGTCAGCTTGTCACCATCTTCCCATCGCTGCACTCTCGTTCTCTGCCAGCTGCTTCTCCTTGCCCTTGTCGGTCACCACCCGCACACCCCCAATCTATCTTATCCACACGACCGTTGGCTCTCCGCTGCAAGGGTCGTTGGTTATCCGCAATCGCGCCGAAATCCAATATTGCGTCCAATATTGTCCAAGCAAGACAGCAGTACCCGCAATTAGCCTGTCACTGGCACCAGGGTCGTCCCACGATCACTTTAAACCTCGTCCATCCCCACGGTTCACGGCTATCCCGTCACGTCTGTTAAATCCCAGACACACCCGTCGACGCCCTTTTTTCTTAAAAAGAACACTCATCCGCTCGCCCTTACTTGGACGCCTTGTCTCTCGACTCGCTTCCGCCCTCCGGTTCCTGATCTCCAGCCTCTCACCCCCGCCTGACATCACCCCGTTCAGGTACACTGTGCTCGGGTCTCACATTTACGGTCAAGATCGGCAACCCCAAAAACGAAGATCTGGGGATATAATACCACCAACCATCGCTTCTATCGACCTGCCCGCCCCTCCGCCTCGGCAGTCTCTACCTCACATTTGCCCTCGGAACAAGACACCACCACCCACACACAACAAATTCACCTCCAACAACCACCGCAACCATGAACGCACCCAACCAGCCTTCCCGCCAGGACTCCATGTCTTCGCAGTCCTCGTTGTCGACAGACCAGTCGCCCACCAACCAGATGGCCCCGCCGCCTCAGGCCCCCTCCGCCCAGGCCCCGTCCACCGAGGCCTTCCTCCGCGACTTCACCCTCGTCGCTGAGGCCGCGAAACGTGCCCAGATGGCCGTCATGATGCGCGACTTTGAGGCCTGCGGTCTGTCGTAGACCAGCAGCAAGGAAAAGCCACCTACGTATCCGTCCACAAGGCTACGAAAGGCAGTGAAGATTATCCGAGCAAACCTTGTTTTTACCACGCTCTCAACTCGGACCGTCTGCGTCCTCGCGGACTATCGGGTGGGGCCCGCTGAAACAATGCGGTCTGCGAGAGGAAGCCGAGGCATGCGAGGCGCAACGCTGTCACTCTCGCATCGAAATGTGCACACAGGAGGGAAGAGTTATCTCGGAGGCCAGGAGATTCCCGTCGCCGTCTTCCCTCGTGCGTGTGTGTGTGTGTGTGCCCCTCGATCCTTCTCCCGCTCTCCTCCGTTCACCCGAACCTTACTCTCCTCTCGCTACGAAACGTTTAATCGGCCTTAGAAGTCTTCTCTCATGGGACCTTGGGGCATCGGTTTTGACTCATTCCCAATCATCTCGGATACCGGGGGGAAATGGATAGACGATTCAACTCATTTTAACGGCAACAAACACTACTTTCATCAACGGCATATCGGCGTTTATTTACAGGATCAAACAAGGGGGCATATTGCATTGCGGGATTGGGAGTATCTATCTATTGGGACGTTTCTTTTACTACGACGGCGTCGATGGCGTAAACTTACCGGGACTGGGGCTGTCGCTTTTTGTCATACCCAAACCCGAATGACTGCTTCGCTCTCATGTATGAATACCACATCGGAGGACGCTCGTCCTACCTAGACGTTATCTTTACAGTTTTAAATATGAGCCAGTCTACTGGTCTTCTTCAATATTCTCGTTCGGCTTGTTCAACATGATGGTTCTGTGAATTATTCCGCCATGCTTTTTTTCCAACACGCACACACACACACACATCCGACAAGGGAACGATGCTTCATCAGTCAATATATTGTTGCTTTGCCCCTTGTCTTCCATGCGTCTAAGGTACATTCTGCAGTCCTAATCAAACATCTAATCCTCCCCTCACCTCCCCCTCTAGCGGACCACTCACTCACACGAGAACTACAACTTGGAGGCAAGCACGATCCCGCCGTCGACGGTAATAGTCGCCCCCGTGACGAACGCGCCCGCCCTCGAGGCCAGGAACAGACACGCGCCCGCCACGTCCTGCGGCGTCCCGATCCGGCGCATCGGGATCTCCTCCTCGATCGTCGCCCTCATCGAGTCCAGCGTCGCCTTCATCATCTTGCTCTCGAACGGCCCGCACGCCAGCGTGTTGCTCGTCACGCCCCTCGGCCCCAGCTCCCGCGCCAGCGCCCGCGACAGGTGGTGCAGCCCGGCCTTGCTCGCGCTGTACGCGAAGCTGCTCATCAGCGGCACGCGCAGCCCGTCGACGCTGCCAATGTTGATGATCCGGCTCGGGTCGCCGCCCTCCGCGAAGCCGGCCTCGAGCAGCGGCGCCGCGAGCTGCGTGAGCGTGAAGACGCGCTGCAGGTTGAGCGTCAGCAGCTTCGTCCACGCGGCGTCCGGGTACGTGTCGAAGGAGTCGCCCCACGCGGCGCCCGAGTTGTTGACGAGCACGTGGAGCTTGCCGCCCGTCGCGGCGCCGAGGGAGGCCACGAGGGCCTTGCAGTCGTCGAGCTTCTGCAGGTCCGCGGGGATGGCGTGCGCCTTGCCGGGCCCCTTGGCGGAGAGCGCCTCGGCCGCGGCGGTGCAGGCGGCGGCGTCGCGGGAGGAGATGTACACCGTCGCGCCGTTGGCGACGAAGCCCTCCGAGATCATCAGGCCGATGCCCTTGGCGCCGCCTGTTACGAGGACGATTTTGTCCTGGGGAGAGTGGAAGTGTCAGTCAAGTCTGACTGGGTGATGTGATATGATGTGATGGGGCTGACTGGTGGGCACTTACCTTGACATTGAAGAGCGATGCGGCGTCCATTGTGATGCGAGTTTCAAGCGGCCAGGTTCCTGAGAGGCAATTGTTTCTCGAGAGATGTGGAATCCCGTTCGAGGTGCAGAAGATGAGGTTTTTGGTTTGCGAGAGATGTAGACGAAGCTGAGGGAGCTCTTCGGATGAGATGAGAGCTTCAGGGTCCTAGCTCAGACGAGCCGAGGCTCAGTCTGAGGGGCCAAGGCCGAGGTGCGATAAGGGGTACGCTGACCCCCACGCAGCCACCATGTAAGCTTAAGTATATCCCATCCCGCCGGGCTGCAGTTTATTAAACCACGATGCGACACGGAAGAGCTTATTCAACATCAAACCTCAGACCCGGCCGGCTCGTCTTGCAGTGGGGATACTAGTAATACGGTATTAGAGCCAGGAAGCTACACTATTCAATGTTCTTCGTCACTCCCTTCTAGTACGCGATTCTATCGTCACGGCCGTCCTATCCTATGCTAACGCAACCACCAACGCCTTTGCTTTTGCTCAATCTCAATGCTTGTCCATGCTATTAAGACTGGAAATGCCGATATCTCGAATCCTCCATCGCCCTGGGGGCGTTCACTAATCCTCGCGGCCGCGGGAAGCTATGCTCGGGGGGGCTTTCTAATCCAATTAATCAGGTAACCATTCGAATGGCAAATTACCATCCTGCCACAAGCTGCATGATCATTCCTCAAATCTATCCGGGCAGCGCGATTACGAAGTGGATGACCTTGGGCTACGCTTTCTCATAAAGGCCGGCAACCTGGACGGCTTCTCTCCGTTGCTCGTGGTGGTCTTCTCCTGCTTCTCTTGCGAGCTTGTCGTGGTGCCCGCGGCCGCAGCAGCCGCCTCTCTCTCCTTTCTGGGTGAGCAGCAGCATCCCATAGCGGCGTGGAGGATGAAGGCAAGGTCGGTCAACGCCGAGGCGATCCACATGAAGACGAACATGCGCACACCCAGAACAGCGCGGATGTTGAGCTCAGACTGCTGCGTAAGCGCGTACCGGGCACCCACGCTCATGACGGTTGCAATGATGGAGGCCACCGTGACGAAGAGACCGGCGAGACCGGCGAAGATGGCCATGGGAAGACTCCACCAGCGTGTGCGCAGAACGAGAGGCGTCGCGATGAGGAGGGCGGCGACGAGGGAGATGCCGGCGAGGAAGAGGCCGAACACCTGCTGGCCGATACGGAGGATGTTGAGGATGGTGGATACCTCCGATGGCAGGGCAATGGTTGCCCCAGCAAGAAGCTCGTTGGTGAGAATCTCGATGGGGTTGAACCAGAAGAGCCTCTGCGGCGTTGAGCAGAAGGTGACACCTCTGGGTGCGATGTCAGTGAGTTGATCGGGAGAGAAGAGGGGGACAGGGGACATACTCATCATCGTAACCTTCGCAAAAGTTCCATAAGCCGACCTGGTAGAAATCATGGAGGCCGAGACTCCTGGCGATGGAGTTTAAAAGGGCAGCATTGTTCCCCGACGACAGCGGGATGATATCTGAGACGTCGAGCTTGAAGAAGTAGATGTCGGTAAGGACGGGTTTGATGGATGTGTTGCCGATGATGACAAGGATGAGGAAGATGATGGAGATGAAATAACACACAGCGCAAACGATTGCGCTGTTCCTCCGGACCTTGGCCATCTGGTATGGGGTTGATGGGTGAGGTGGATGAGAATGAAGTGGTCAAACACCCGAAGCTGGCGGGTGCAGGGCGTTTACTCTGTGGTGCTTCCCCAGATATCTGCAGATGCCGGCAGCGGACCTCGACCTGTGACCTGAGGTTGTGGTGGGAAGTGCAGGTGACGCGGGCTCCGATGGTCTTTCTCTCCGGAGTCCGGATTGGGTGACTAGAGAAAAGAATCGGTATCTGGGTCGAGTTGAATCGGGCCTGCCAACAGCCAATGCCAAGCAGTAATGTCTCGCCTGCAAAAGAAGAAGACGACGCGTCTGCAGGATATCACCAGGCTGAAGAGTGAAGAACGGCCGTCGAGTCGATGATGGTGATGATGATGGGCATCAACTTCCAAGACAGACCGGTCGATCGAAGCCAGGGAAAACAGAATAAACTAAACAGTGCCAGGCCAGGCCAGACCTTTGCCCACCGACGGATCCCTGGGTTTTGGTAAATACGGATGGGCTGGGCAAGGGTCAGGGCGAGCTGGGCAGGGTCGGTGGTCGGGTGTTGAGGTGAGTTGGCAGCAGCCAGGCGTATGGCTGTTGGGGAAGCTTAAAGGAGGGTATCGATCAGGGAGAAATGACGTCGTAGCAACGACTATCCGCTCTATTTTTTTTTTTCCCCTTCCTCTCTCTCTAGGAGGTCGACCAGTGTCTTTGGCGGCAGGCTAATGCTAGCGGGCCTTGGCTTGAAGCAGATGCGAGGTGCAGTGGGCCCCCTGGTTTCTTTTCGTCCCATGAAAAGACTGGGGGGAAGAGCCAGAGCTTTTTCAAGAAAGTCAGTCGACAAATTGGAACGAACCGTCTGTCCGTCCGTCAGAGAAGAGACCGAAAAAAAAGAAAAGAAAAAACCACAGCACGGGCTGGGACAAGTGTTTTGGCAGTGGTGCAGCCATGCAGCAGAGGTGCATTTGCAGGCAAGCAAGGTAGGTAGGTTGGTAACCTGCACCTGGTATCCGTAGCGGGAGCCCACTTCGGTCATATGCGTAGGGTCGTTTCTGCGGCAGTTGCCTTGTCTATTACGGAGCTCGATGTGTTATGAATAAGACACCACGGACACGCTTCTCCAGCCAGACCAGACGTGTGTGTGAGAGAGAGAGGCGGTCTCGTCCTTCTCTGGGTCCCTTGGCCATACAAAGTAGGAATCGTCTAATACTGCGTAAACGAGATCCGGTGCCCCTGGTCTAGCACCGCCTCAAAGAGCCCCGTCGTGTCACTTCACTCGGCTGGCCGGCCTGATGATTGATGGTGACAGCCACCCCTTCACAGCTGAAAAAGGAGCGCCTGCAGCAATTCCTGGCCATCCGATTTGGACGGCATCGGGCACATGCTGCTGCTAAACACCATCCCGGAAGGGAGCGGCAAAACCAGGCATGCAGACGATGGCTGTGTCCGCTCCTTTGCTTCACCATTGATCAATGATGAAAGATCCCCAAAGAGTTGCCGGGGGCCGCGGTGTCCACGGTCCCCGTCCGGCGCAGCGCTGCCTTGGCCGTGCCGTGTGCATCCCGTGTTTGTGTGTGTGGCGTGTGTGCATTCCTCTCTATTTTTTCTGGGCGAATCCCAGCAGAGACTTGGTCCCAATCTAGAGTGGTAATCATTTAATTCCCCGTGAAGAGTGATCAGCTTGAACCCCTGCCCAACACTGTTTATCTCGATTCAAACAAACGAAATGAGGATTGACGGGATGATGGGAGCCTAAAACTTTACTCACTCTTCAGCCCAGTTATGCCATCACTAGGTATCTACCATGGTAGTCGTTCAGTGACAACACAGGCGTATTCCAGAACTAGAAGCCACCACAATCGCGTAAAACCAGCACACGCGTACACCCCGCCGCGCCGGCAGCTGTGCCGTTGATCGCTAGGGAATCAGGGATGGTGTTACCCGTTTGTCCCTTGTTTCCTGCTGCCGTCTCGCCGCCCGCGGCCCCTTCCCGGGTCCTGGGTGCCCCTCCTTCGCCGCAGACATGCCGCAGATGTGCACCAGCAGATTCGTTGTTGCCTCCATCGTTGTCGTCGTCGTTCGATTATCACTTGGTTTTGTTTTTTGTTTTTTTGTTTTTCGCTCGCGGTGCCTATGGATACATCTATTCTTGATACGGGACATGCAGCGCAGTGCCGGAGATGGGCGACAGGGACAGGGTCAATCCCCAGCGATCCTCGCAGCAGCTTCCGGTGAGGTGGACCATGGAAATGGGGCTCTCTGGGCCCCTGAGCCCGCCTGATGGGGGCTACTGCCAGTCAAAGGTTGTTTCTTTTCGCGGTAGCGCCGTCCAGTCTCTTCTCTTTTCTGCTGAGGTCGGTACAGATACCAGGAGCAACGACGCCAGCGCCAGCGCCAGCGCATTGCAGACAGCCCAAGTGGGCTCAGCACAGGCCCCGGCCTACTAAGGTAGGTAGCCACCCCCAAATGTCTGGGCCACCCCGGGAAACCAAGCCCAGGACACAAATATTATGTCATAGGTAGACAGCGGCACGCCTCTGACCTTTGACCTTTGACCTTTGAATCTCGCTCTCATCGCTGCTGTAACTGCTGCACCGTTGCGCCGCCCAAACGTACATTGGCATCTGCATCTTCTCGCGTGAATGGCCGACCGGGCTTTTTGTTGTTTCGTTTCGCAAATCTCTCGGCCTTATTTTTCCTTGCCTTGATTGCTTCCAAGACGCTCTGCTCTAGCTACCGCTTTGTACTAAGGTAGCAAGTAGCTCGGTGTTCAGGATCGTCATCGACCTCCCGAGTCAGTCCCAACGCCGTCCTGCTCATCCGATATCCGATTTGGCTTCTGTCCTCCCGTCTTTTGCCCAACTCAAGTCTTTTCGAGGGGTACCTGGTCACTGCGTTTTGTCGCGATCAGGGCACGAATACATACACCCATCTCGAACCTGAACCTCAACATCGCCATATTCGTTAGTCATCAGCAAAGGTTCCTCGCGAGAGGCTGCGTCGCCCAACATGACCGGCCGTCTACTCGCCTTCTCCCTAGGCCTACTCTCGCTCATTGCGACCCCAGCTACAGCTCAAGATGTCTCCACCAGCAGTTTTACTCTCACCAACACCAAAGATGTCACTTTCCTGTCGGGAACGAAGACAGTCCCGGTAACCCAGGCTAGAACCCCGACCGGTCCTTACGAAACCTACACCTCCAAGATCACACTTACCGGCGAGAGGCTCACGACTGTCACCGGCTCCGTCACCTTTACTGGAAATGTCACCGAGACGACTACAAACGCCGAGGGCCAGTCCATCGTCATCATCTCAGGCGCAACCTCTGTCATGACGGCCACAATCAGCGGCAACGCCTCAGAGACTTCTTCGACGGCCCCTACCGCGACCAACACGACACCCTGCAACAACTACGTCGAGTTCTGCGACAGGAAGTACAGCAATGTCACCGAGGTCGGCTGCCACAACTCGCCCTTTGTCCGCCCGGGCAACTCTGCATCCAACCAAGCTCTCGATGTCACCACTCAGCTGAACGATGGTGTCCGCTTCTTGCAGGCTCAGATTCAGTGGCCCACCAACGGCACAGAGCCGCACTTCTGCCACTCATCCTGCGATATTCTCGATGGTAAGTTTTCGAATCCGTACCTCCATCATTCCCATCTAACCCACCGCAGTTGGCCCAATCACCGACTGGCTTACGACTGTCCGCGAATGGGTTGATTCCCACCCCTACGATGTGGTCACAATCCTTCTCGGCAACGGCAACTACTCGAAGCCAGAGTTGTACGTCCCATTCATCGAGGCCTCGGGGATCACTCGATACACCTACGAGGCTCCTTTCCTGCCCATGGCATACGACGACTGGCCAACGCTTGGTGAGATGATTCTCCGCGGCAAGCGCGTCGTCATGTTCCTCGACTACGTCGCCGATCAGCAGAAGTATCCTTGGCTTCTCGACGAGTTCTCCCAGATGTGGGAGACCCCATTCGATCCCATGGACCGCTCGTTCCCGTGCACCGTCCAGCGCCCGCCAAACCTGTCGGACCAAGACGCCAAGAACCGCCTCTACCTTATGAACCACAACCTGAACGCCGAATACAACATCTTTGGCGCCTCCATCCTCGTCCCAGCCGTGTCCCTGCTTAACGAGACCAACAATGCCACCGGAAACGGCTCGCTTGGCTCGGCTGGCGCGCAGTGCACGCAAGACTGGGGCCGTCCGCCCAAGATCTTGAACGTCGATTACTACAATTACGGCGACCCGCCTGGCTCCGTTTTCCAGGTCCAAGCGAAGCTGAACAACGTCACGTACACCCGTGAGTGCTGCGGCAAGGTCACTGGCGCATCGCCCGGCAGGCCTGCGGTCTCGGGGCTGGTTCTGATCATGGCCATGGCTTGCGCGCTCCTGCTGGTGTAGACTTAAACCTAATGTATTTTGGTAATCGGCTTGAATGAATAGCATGTTGGGCGTTTCGCGGTAGCTTGTTTATAGAAGGAAAAGAGAATCACTTATGAACCGTATCAATCAACACTAATCACCGAGCTCCCTGGTCTCTCTGTGAAATGTGCAAGAGTTCTGCTAGCCGGGCGGATATTCCTAGCTATCCGGGCGGGTAGTAGATGCCTAGACAATAATAGGGGCGGCGATGAGGACGAGGACGATAGGAATAGGTATAAGGATAGGAGTAGCGATAAAAGCAATAATAGGGACGACCGGGGCGACGGGGGCGACGGTGGCGACAGGAATAATAGAATTATTAAAGAAAAATAAAATATTTGGCTTAATAAGTAGTTATCCGCCCGGATAGCAAAACCCCTCTCTGTAATGTGTGTGAAGACATGTATTGACGTTCGACAAGGCCTGCGTTGGCTACTTGGTTCCGAGAGGCAAGCGTAGTAACCGCAAGTCTTGGATAGGACATATGCCACCCTTGAAGCTTCGGTGGGCCTCCAGTGAGGGAAAATGAATCTCCATCTAGATTAATTGAACCACTGAATATTTATCATAGGAAGCCGCATGTGTCTACACAGTCGACCGAGCTGGCTTGCGTAAAGACCAAGGATGAGCATAGGAAAACAGGGGGCCTGGGGACCTCGTGGAATATTAAGTAAATATGTGCAACTTCGCATCCCGAAGCAGAAGCACAATGAACTGTGTCTCCAAGACTATTCCACAACCTGCTGGGAACATCACATGTGTATAGGACGACGCAATCCTCCGCCCCTAGGTCTTATCCGCTTTGCCGGCTGCTGCTCCTCATGATACTAATAGACAATGTTCATCAGACTGTCGTCAACTTCACCAGATAACAACATGGGGTTAGAGGGTTTAGCTTGTTCCTCTTGTGCCGTCGTGCTCCCGACGTGACAAGCAGGTCATTGGCATACGAACCCTCGGTCTCATTGACCTGGCCTACGTTTCCTTGTCGAACGAGGGCATCGGGAACCTCGTGGGTCGGTTGTTCCTCTCAGAAGCCTACAACGACTGCAGACACTTTTGAAGGAAAACACCAACATGAAGCACATGCTCTCTTCTCTCCACGACTTCGCGAGGCTCGCTCCAGCGGAGGAACCAGATCATTCGCCGCGATGCGGTCCCCATCGCCCGTTCTATGCTGCCTTCACTCATCACCGCCAACCCAGGTGAGTAAGAGAGGCCGTGGGCTGTGAGGCAGAAGTCTTCCCTGGGGCGGGCGAACTTCCGCAGGAGCAGGGGCAACGTCGACCTCGCAGCCGCGGACTCGTTCAGCTTGGCGGCAACTGATTCGACAGCATACTGGAGCGTCTCCAACCGTTCATCCAGAATATGCGCCCTCGACGAGAAGACTTCAAAATATCGGGCTGTGTAGTACCACGTTGTGACACAAGAAACACAATATTCTGGCGACGACGTCTTCGTTTCTCCTCCCACGACGACGAGATCATTTAGAGTACATCTATCGAGCTGGGTATCAAGGATGGAGGACCCCAAAAACACCTTCCCTTAGCAGTCTGACATTGCATATGGGACTGTTCAACAACCGAGGCGATCCGGCCAACGCCTCCTGGATGGTCAGAGATGTTTTCCCTCATGGCCAAGGTCTTTTCACTGGCCAGTGTCGCCTGCGCTGTGTCTCGAGGGCAGTCATCGCAAGTCCTTACCTGCTGGACCATGGCGCAGCCAGATAATGGGCGTGTTCCGCTGTGCCAGCAATAGAGAGTGCGAGCAGCAATGTTTGTAAAATGACCTGGGCCTTTCGACAGAAGGATACCCCGACAGAGAGGGATCATCGGAAGTGCAGATCATGTATCGGATCAAGATATGTTAGGGCCCCGAATCCACAGGAGAGCCGGTGGTGCTTGCGTTGAGCGTCGCAGACCTCGATACCGGCGTCTGAGTGGAAGTCTGGACACTTCACAGGACGACATAACTCATCTTCTACGACACTCCATTGTGTATGTTTTAGGAGGATTTCAAACGATATACAACTTCTGGTAATTAATGCTCACTAGAAGGTCTGGTTATTGTACTGGTAGCTATGTCGTATCTCTATAGGCCTGTCTCTGACTTTCTCCGGTCTGTATCTTCCTGGTCCCTAGATAACCCACTCATTTTACCCGATCTGTCCTGTTTCTTGAGAGAATGGATGGGAATAGAGACAGGAATAGAGACAGGAATAGAGACAGGAATAGAGACAGGAATAGAGACAGGAATAGAGACAGGAATAGAGACAGGAATAGAGACAGGAATAGAGACAGGAATAGAGACAGGAATAGAGACAGGAATAGAGACAGGAATAGAGAGTTGTGGGTATGAGGTGGTAGATCTACTCACTGGCCCCAATTTGTGCTTGATGTGGTATCGCTCAAGATTCTATGTCTCTTCGCTTTCATTGGTTTGTCTCTCGTCGTTGCAAAGGCGGCTAAGTTTGTCGTTCCTTTTCTTGTCATCGTTATTAGCGGGCCTGGGTCAGCATGCTGGTCTTGTAGGGAACCACCCTTGCTGTCTACAATCGAAAGCTCCGCAGGATCACACAGAGCGTCGAATGGATGATCATATTTTCTTCCTCCATATTGGACGCAATCAGCTTCCCACCGTTAATACTTTGCGGGTAAGAAAAAAGGGCGGGCGGTCTTAAAAATAAATGTGATTCGTCCGGAAGAGGTCGACGTCATTCAGGGGATCACACATATCCTAAAAATCATGAACAGAACCTCAATTAGGCGATGTGCCTGACCACTGTCGCCTTTTGACTTTTCCTAGGTAACTACAATATCATGCAACTCGTGAGAGCTACCTGCTAATCATGCTTATCGCTCTCGTACGCCTCTTGAGCCAGATATATTTCTCCTCTTCTCCCAGGAACGGCCAATGAGTCGATCAAGTATCATTATCGAACCAGCGTCGCTGGATTGACGAAAGATCATCGCCAATGCGATGCGGGCGTGACTACTAATATGATGTCCCGACGGCCGAGCAACCTCGTGGACAAAGACGGCCCTGACAGCGTTCTCTTGAAGCGAGAGAGCGTCTTGTCGACCTCAACATTCGTCTAGAAGCATCGCTCGCATGAGCCGAAGTATGAACTGAGATATGTACTTATCTCTGGCCAGGAGGATGAGAGTTTCATGGTAAGCAGGGCTAAGAGCGGCTGGCATACTTCTTCACAATGAAACATCTCGTACCTTGCTCGCGGGCCATGATGTGCTCCTGAATACAAATGAAAGCTCGCTATCAAATGTACAGCTTCGTAGATCCAAAGCTTTATACACGACGCACATATCGAGGTACGCAACGCTTCTGCTTTCAATCAGGCCAACAAAACGTCCGGCACTCTAGTAAAGATCAACTCTGGTAGACCTTGACAGGGCGTTGGACACATTCTCCAAGTAACTAAGTACCTAGGTGGTAAATACCAGTCATTGACTCACACACAGTTGGAATACGATAGTATGGCTGTCTGAGATTACAGAGTAGATATTATTACCCATGAAATCTTAACAGATGTTCATGCTTCAACGCAGAGGTTTTGAGGCTCGGCTTCGTGCTGAGCACCAGATGCCTCTACAGTGGCCATGTTTTGATTTGGATCAGCCAAAGTCAATCCATGTCTAATGGCGAGATGCTGTCATAAACAACTGTACTTGACTCCAGGCCCACCTTCACGCAAGCTCCTGCAAGGCCACCATCCCCTGACATAGCAATCCCATGGCGTCAAGTTCGCAAGTCTTGGGTTTCGTATCGCTCGCCTGTACCCATCTGATTCGTCCCTTCAAATGTTTGTCTTAAAGTACGTCCATCACTGACGGTATCAAGACACAGGCGTGCGGCAGCTTGGAGGAGAAGCAGTAGTCACCACACAATCTTGCTCATTGCAAGCCAATTCATACGGCCAACTCTCGGATACTCAATGTGACGGCACCGATGCCTTCTCCATCTCTTTGTGAGATATTAGTGAATGCCAGGACCCCCCCCCCCCCCCCCCCCCCACGGGTGGCTTGATGGCAATCGATCCGTTACTCCTGTCTGACATGCTCGAACTCTTAGAGCCGTGTGTACCGAGCGACGCAAGGAATCATGCGATGACTTCCAAAGCCGCAGTTGCGCTGTGAATATCTGAAAGGTAATCAAAGAAAATCGAGTTACTTCCTGGACACTTGACTAACTTGAGCATCTGTGACCAGCCCGCGCGGGACGGCCAGACAAGCCACCCAAATCGCACATCACATTACAGCCTCCTCTCCACGCTGAACATCGACCAGGAGCCATCAAATCCCTAGTCTCCCAGAAACACTGCCTCGGAGAAAAGAAACAAGGTCACGTGGCTGATTTTCTCGTATCGCCCAATCCGGAAGGCTTCTTGACTGAATAGTAACCAGGAGGGAGTGGCGTCCCCCAGTGCCATCGGCGTGGCTGAATACCGTGACCTAGAAGAGCTGGAGCAAAGCGCCTCATCCAAGCCCCCAGAATCATAAACCCGAGTGGCATCGGAACTTGACAGCGGAAATTCCAGATGCCGGCCGAGGCTGGTCGGCCACATGCTAAGACACGGCACGGGGTTCGGGGCGCTGGGGCGCGGGGAACCGGGTCACACGGTCTTCGTTCTCGGAGTTCGCCTTCGTGGCTCGGGGGATGTTGTAAGTCCTGTTCCGAGCTTGGGCGTTGCAATCACGCCTCACGGGGGCTCCCGAGGCGATATTTGATGATTATTCATCACAAGCAGAAATGGAGGCTCACCAAGTCCATGGCTTCCCGGTGGTTGGCATAGCTGATGGTCAACAAGGCGTGGCCATCGAGACTTCCAAGCTAGAAATGGTGAGCTGTCAGCCTGGACGGGCGCTCGTTCACTATTACTTGATGCGTCCAGCGGGCTGGTTGAAGCTCGGCCTTTGAGCGTTGGCCTTCAACATTGCCCGAAGCTCATGATCACCAGCGATTCCGCACCAAACGAATGCATCACTTAACGCGTAGTGCCTCGTTCATCGATGTCAGACGACGTTTAGGCCCAACGGGCGCACCAAACGACGGTTGGTAAGCTCTAGATGCTTATTTTAGGATAGAATATGGGGTTTTCAGATGGACAAGCCTGCTGGAGACGGGCGAGGAAGCTCGGGGTAAGTTCCACCCAACATGCCACAGCATCATGGACATGCGAAGGATGTCGGATTCGTATCATGATGCGGTTACATGTACCATCAGCTGAGCTGAGCTGGTGGCTTATGTGATATTATCCACATCAGCTACTTTAGTGAATGCGAAGCCGATGATGGGATTGTAGGATCAGCGTTCGAAGTCGATAGTGTTGAACTTTCTCGGACGGTAGAGCGTCTCCCCGCTCAACTCAAAATAAGCTTCAAGCCGTGAGAGGTCGAAGAAGAGCCCAGACCGCGAAACGCCTTCCATGCGAAAGACGACGGACGAGGATATCCGTAAAATTCAGATTGCGTTACGGACGAGAGCGTCAACGTCCATGAGGCATAGTCTGGCATAGCCCCCTTTCCTAACAAAGGTGTCTGTATAAAGGTTGATGCCAGCAAGAACTCGACCGCAGCTACAAAAGCTTTTGCCCGTCGATTTCGGGCGTAGCGCGGCAGAGTTGACCGGACGTTCAGGAATAAATCGCGCCTCGCTCTGGCACTTAGTGCAAGCCAGGTTCCGAGTATTTGGATTTTCAACACCGCGTAGACCGGGTGATTGGTATTTAGGCTCCTTTGAGCCGGGGCCAAACCCATCACAGTATCGGCCCGGAGCCTCAAGCGCGCTGGCGTTACGGACGAGAGATGGAGGCGTCAAGCCTACGGCTTTCGCGGCTCGATGGGTCCTTGCTCTAGATCGTCAAGCGCCGTTCAATCTCTCCTGCGACGACAGTCGGAGCGTCGTGCGGAAGTAATGTGCCCCGACCTTGCAGATCGGGCGAATCCGCGAAGGAGACGGTGACGATAATGGGAATTTAGTGGCCGCGGGACGGCATTTGACAGCAGAGGTCATATGCGCGAGCGGTTCGACTGCTCAGGGGAAAACTTGTCGTTCAGTCAGGTACCGGCAGCCTGCGCCTTGGCGGGCGGCAGACCGGTGGCCGCAATGATTCACGCCAAGCTTAGCATTGTAGTGGTGGGAGCGTTAGGTCTCTCGGCCGTTCCCCTTGGGTGTGCGAACTTTTGTTAGCGAACCTCGATATCCATTAACGCCAGTCTTGTGCTTGAAGATGCGGTGATGGTTTGAAGTTGATGAGGGGCCCGGCGAATGGCTTCGATAGGCCGAGAGGCCACTACCGGTCCTCGACGGTGATGGCCAAGCATACCATACCGCGTCGGCTTCCCTGATTGAGACAGGTGACGAAGCCTTTATCCGATGGCAGGTGGCAGACCATCGTCGTCTCTTGAGTAATGTGCACAGCGACGTGATGATGTTCCAGTGGGTTGCATACAGACATCATTTGCGCAGGGTCCGGACAAGCTCGGGTCACAAGGGGCCCTTCGGAATGGAACGTCGGGCCCTGGCATCCCAGCTCTTCATCTTTAAATATCCACTCTTCCAAGGCCTGGGCCGCCCAGCACCGACCACTGAACCCCACTGCAGAGAGCGGATTCGGTGATCTTGTCCGGGGGATTTGGGCCCACATCCAAAGGTCTGAGTAATATCCGTAAAGTCAGAAGACTGAGTGGCTGCGTACGAGTCAAACGCGGAAACTCGATTGGATGATCAATCTAGGTTGGGCACTTCTGCTTCTGCATCTCTGTGCCGATCTCCAATGACGTAATTTGGGCCATCGCATTACTCTTGCGCCCTGTCCGTGGTGCGTGCTTCTTGGTAATGTTGGCGACCATCGTCACGACTCACCACCTCAGTCTTGCGGCGGCAGCATAGACCCTCAGTAGGTCCGGAGCATGTGTGTCGTCTGATGTGAGGACGGCGCATTAATTAGAGGGTATCCAGAGAGCACCTAGAACACGTCCCGGAAGCGTGGATTGCGATACTTTTTGGTGCGAGTCAAATCCCACCTCATGTCCAGGCCAAGCAGGCATTTTCCTTTTGATCGTGTTGTGGCAGCAAAAGCGTCCCAGCTGGCCGGGTAATACCAGCCACCCAGTCTGACTGAACGTCTTATGGAAGACAACATGCGCTGATGTTGTCTGGGCCAGCCAGCTAGGTCAAAGACAGCGCCGAAATCAATCAAGACAGCCTCGCAGCCCGAGAATAGTAGGGCTATCCTTGGTCCACCCGGAAGACCAAGCTGCTGAGCCTTGACAACTTATCCTTGGACGAACAAAAGGCAGGTTGCAGATGTTCTAATGCATGTGATGCGTGAGGATATGTTTGGGACTGATTCAGTGCAACAAGACTGTTTCCCCTGTGCTTCCAGTAGTAATTGTCGCAAGTTGGCGCGGTGGAACTCTCTGAGGAAACTGTTTGATTGAACCATGTGGTGTTTTGTTTGCCGATGGAGCTTTGTGCGACAAGTGAACCGCCGCCTCGTCTCAACAATGGCGTGTTTCTCCCTTCTGGAGGGGCGGGGAGGCGGACTTGGAGGCGTTGGCCACCACATGGTAATCTGCGTGTCTGCGTGCTGGATGGTCCAGCTGCGGGTGAGCATCGGTAGATGGTGTGGGCAAGAAGAAAGGACATGCAGTAGGTTGCAGGCTGCAGGTGACTATCGGGCTTCCGTGCATTGCATCGATGGGTCGAATAAGCAACGAGTCTCAGATCGCAGCTGTCGGGAGCACGTCCGGGTTCGTCTTGGTTTGGTGCAAGCTGGCAACAGACAGAAGGGTATGGACACGGACGCACATACTTGTTCGGAGGCACGGAGAGAGAGAGAGAGGCTCAGAGACAAGCAGTTGTTCTAGCGATTCTCGAAAAGCGGCCGTGTGCGTGTAGGACGATCTTGACATGAATAGCGGTCGAGCTAAGCTGGCTCGGTCTCAGAATCCATGCATCCAAGCGTCCGGCTGTTTGCTTGGTCTCACCCTGATCAGACGATGATGGAGACCCGACTGAGCGCCGAAAACTCCCTCCATGACACCTGGGGTAGCCGTCCGACGCAGTGCGATGGCGACACACTCGATGGGTGACGGCGATGCTGCGGTGTTCTTTGGGCTGGACGAGTTCGAGACAGCACAACTGGGATGGTAGTGGAGAGCGTCGTCTATGCCGACGTGGCAGACGGCATGCGTGCACGCGAGTAAGAGACGCTTGGTCGTCGCATAGGTAACGGATCGAGTGATTCATGAGGACGAGGTTGTGAAGTCGGGGTTATGGATGTGTAGGATAATGTTGGTCTAGCTCTAGCTGCACGGGATTAGCAGAATGCACCAAGATAATTTAGTGGTAAGAACTTTTGAGGGAGGCCTGTTTTCGTGAGGCAGGAGCGAAGAGGGAGCTTCACCGGTAGAGCGAGGACGACAAGGTATCGAGCACAGTGTGACAGAACTTGCTACCGTCTCTGAGTCCGTCAACTGCGAAGAGTGCCTAAGTATCGAGGGTCCTAGCGAACGGTGGAGCACCGAGGATGTGGTTGGCGGAACAGGGGGCTGCTGGACGGTAGGATGCAAGTGACGAATGGCAGCTCAGCTGTTGGGATCCACTCTACAATACTGGGTCAAGTCAGCGAAACGCCCATCTATGATTGGCTGGAGTCGCCGCGGCACTTGAGGTGCTGTGTTCACCGTTTTGGGCCATTCACCGCAATCCAGATTCTGGGCTTGGCTTGTCCAGCTGGGTGCCGAGTCGTTTTGGCTGCGCGACAGAAACCCGGGATCGGGAGTTTGTTGAGATCAGGTCACGATGCGTTATATCCTGCTACCAGGTACATTCTGAACTTTACTTCAAAGTCGCCGCCGAGGCACCGAGGACAAACGGCCCCCTCAAACATACTTGCCTAGGTAGTAGTAAGCAAGTGTTAAGCCGTACAGAGTACCATGCGGATGGATCTCAACCAGCAATTTGGCCGTGTCATGGTTCGAGTCCCCACATTCCCGACAGCAAGGACAGTGGATGTCTTGGAACTGGACCAGGTATTTGCAAGGTCCTTTGTGGAGGACGGGAGAGAGAGCTGCGGCTAGTCTGGCGGGTCTCCGTGATTCGCTTGCGTTTAGCAACGCAGCTGAGCCAGGGTCCTGGGTCGGATACTGCTCTGTCTGGCCTGCTTAATTGAGCTTAGCTCAGCAAAGTACTTTACGTAGGTACCGACCCTCCGTCTCCCCTCCGTTACCCTACCTCCTGTGACTGCTGCCGCAATCCAACGTGAGCTTGCCTGTTGATGATGAGCAGCAATATGTGCAATTGAGAGAGGTCTGAGAACACGACGGCGACCGACTGGAGGCCGTCGTCAAGGCCGCGGGCTGTTGCTAAACCCCGCCAGCCACGGCTTCCAAGGTACACACTTGTACAGAGAAGGTTCTGTCTGCACATGTGGAATCAACGCAGGGGGCTCTTCGGCGCTCGTTCCTTCCCTAGCCGTCATCCAATCTCCCAAGTGTCTCTGCCACTCTGGTGGTTTTGACTCGGCCGTCAGACCCAAGGCACTGGGAACTGGCGCCCTACCGTTTCCCACGGTTTTGGGTACATCGGCCCCAGCGCCTGCATCCCACATCTAGCTCCAGCCCATCCATCCGTCTGCACGCACGCTTTTCCATCCTTCCACTCCGTCCCCGATCTTGCCCACCAGGTACGACCAAGACGACTACCTACCACTCAGCTGGCCTCCTGCCGACGCCCGTTCAGCTGAATCAATTCTCTGGCTGTGCTGTTCGCCATCAACATCCAACGCCCGCACCTTCACGCCCATCTTGCTCAAGTCTCGTTCGGATATCGCCCATCCAAAATCGCAACATTAAGCTCGACTAAGTACCGAGATTCAATTCTGCAGCGTCGAGTCCCATTCCTTCGATCCCCGTCTCTCCACCCGGTCCGGTTTTGCCGGCAGGACAGCAAGGCCAAGGGACAGACGGCGGTCCAATTCCAAGCCGCAATTACGATCCTCCTTCTGACTTCTCGACCCCTAGCCTTCTCTCGGGTTAACCCCTTCAACGAGTCTAGCTTTCGTCAACGGTCGGGAATCAACGAAACGCAAAGCCAACTCCTCCCGTCGCCGTCTCTCAGAGTATGAAGATGGTGTTCCGATGTCCCATACAAGACCTCGCTTACACTTGATTCACGCACCATACTTAGACGACACCACCCACCCCCAAAGGCAGACCGTACCGTACCGTACCGCACTTCTGTCATTGGATCTCTTGCAACTCGCGGCGGCTGCTGCGCTGAGTACAGAGTAGCGCCGTTCCCCCAGTCGCACCGCCAGCCCTGGTCTGGTCTTTGTGCAACCACCCTCCTTGTCTCTTCTCGACTGTCCCCAATCCCGAAAGGCTGCCCACCGTCTCCAGAGAAACTTGGCCGCGCTAGTCCATCTGGTAGTGCCGGCTGTACGGTACGGATACTGCTTGGCCTGATACTGGCTACCAATACGGACACTACCACCATAGGTAATACATACCATACCGCATGCCGCATCCTGCATTTGTCTGCATTACCGGTACACTTACGCCCACCCACGCAACACCCACGCATTTCTGCGACTCTCGTCGGCTCTGTCCAAATCCAGATCCAGCATCCTGTTCGAGCCCAGTTAAAACAGCTACACTAGCTGCCATCCTACGTGACGCTACGCCAAAAGGCCTGGCCGCCTCCGTCTTCTCCTCGCCCTTTCGCCATCCCTCAATTGGAAGCCCCCATACAAAACCAATTCACCTCCCATCTCACTACCTCTGGCCGCAGGTTCCTCTATCCCTCGATTCTGGACCACCAAAATCAGACGAGCTCGAGCTTCCAAAAACAGCGGCCCAACCCATCCCAGTATCACTGTTTCCCCGTCCATCTGAACGACGTTCAATCAGAACCACATGGCACAAGCTTTCGTCCGCGGACACCTCGTCGCCGCCCAGTTCCTCTTCTCACCTTCAACACCAAGCAAACGTCATTCCTGCTCCTAGCACTCACCATCCCAAACTGCCCTAGTCCTTACTCTGGGCCTTTTGTGGCCGCCACGGCGCCTCTCGCCCAGGCCTTAGCGTCTTTGCGGATGCCTTCATAATTCCAGCCCGCCCCCGAAGCAAGCTTCAGCTCTCGTTCTCGCTCTTCTCCCTCTCCTCGGGACATTCAAGGGACACCCGAAAACTCCCTCGTCGAACTATCAATATGTTCGACCACTTCACCATGGGGATGCAGGCTCGTCCTGTCACTGATGACCTGGATGCCAAGACGCATCTATCCCCGAGACAACGACCGCGGGACCTAGACTCACCAACGGCACCTGCAGCTCCTCCAACCGTCTCGCCAAGCTGCAATAACACTTACCAAACTTCACCACAGCCCATCGACAACCTCGTTCATGAGCTCAGCAGACAGACTTTGTTTCCCGAATTTCTCCGACGCCCGACCCGGCGGTTGTCAGGATCATCACCATCCATCATCGCAGAGTTGTCGGTGATTGCTCTCGAGGTGGATAATGACTGTAACATGGATATCTCCATGGATGATGCCAAGGAACATGAACCAGTCGTCGATTGGAAGAGATCAAGGCGGCAATGGCACAGTCGTTTTGTCAACAATCCCAACAACGCTCGCGCCATGGAGGCTCGTCTGAGAGATATGATATCAGATAAAACGCAATGCGACATCCGCCCACCAGCGACGGCATCATCTATATCATCAGTGCCCACGTACCCGGATCTACCAAAGATCGAAGCAGACAATCGCCAGGATCTTGAACTGTCCCTTCGACTTGAAACGGATGAGGGTTTCGGCGAAGACAACGACGAGCTGATGCAAAGAGCGTTATCAGCCGAAAAGCAACGCTTATTAGGCACGTCGGATGGTCTTCGACATTACGGAGCTTTGAGGTTCAGAGGTTCGGCCGAGACGGCTCTTCGATGCCAAAACGTCGTTAGGCATCGACCACGCATGCGGAAGCGCAAGGGACCAGGGCCATCTCAGGAGCCGCGTCCGATAAAATCAACAAGCTCGAGAGAGTAACCAATTACAACAAAAACAACAACTCTATCATGTTTCAACCTTTCAGCGATTTGCACAAGCGACGGGTGGAGAATTTGGCGATATACCCATGGGACATAGGCGGCGCATGGATTCGAGTTTGGCAACGGCGTTTCTGGAGGGATATCGTTCTTCAATTTGGTTGGGAGAGCATTGGGTCTCCATGCATGGCAGAAGTCCTGGCCGTTTTTCCATACAAGGACCACGCCTTGAGTGGATCTTGTCGGCGGCGTTTTTCTTGTTCGGCGCGACACCGGAGTTTGACGTTTTACAAATGCGGCTCATCCTCGACGGAAGCCTGCGTTACTCTATTTTTCCAGCCTCCAAGTATGACTCTCGACACCCGGCATTGGAGGTCATCGGATTGCACGAACGAATGGGAAGAGTTGATCGAGTCATAGGCCGAAGGTTAAGGCAAGCCCGGTCAGCCCGGGAGTGTTCGCCCTGTGGCGTGCAGATGGCGAGGCGTCGTTGATGCATATTTTGCCGAAAAGTCTGTCAACTGACGAAAGACAAATCGTCAGCCGCTTTCTCGAAGTGATTGGACAATGGCTCATTCTAGAGGATCCAAGACAAAAATCAACAATCAAGATCTCCCACGTTGCGGAGGGTCGCATCACCTTTTTCAAACGTTTTCAAAGTGAGCAATCGTGATGACTAAGGTTTCACAGAACAATATCCGGTTGTTTTGATGCTTTCAGAAGAAACGTGCTCCTAAGGGGCTGGGGAGCAGCGTGGGACGTACAATGGCTTCGCGTCTCGACGCGAGCAAGCTGTCCTGGTCGACTGAGAAGTCATTGTGGCCAACGCAAACTCCGAGGGAGAGTCTATTCATGCAAACAGTACAATGGACAATGCGACCACTTTTAAGCCCAGCAAGTTGTACTCACATCGCCCGATTAGAGGTCCGAGACCTCTCCACCCTTCCTCCCGACAAGTGCGTGACCAGGGAGATAACTTGTCAGACATTCCAATTATCACCGGGCTAACACACAAGCCAGACCCGCACCCACCTTGAAGTCTTACTCTTTCGCTGCGTCGATAGTCGACTTGGCAGTCATAACTCCCGGGCGACGAGATGCCGAATTAAACTTTCTGGCGGCAAGCTTGCGTCAAACGACGTCGGCCTTGATATGGCACCTGCAGTAGTGTATCATCGGTAGACACCTAATCAAAATGAAGCTTGCTGACAGACGAGATAGTGTCAAATCATGGGCCGCAGATTGGCTTAGCAGAGTCAGTCGAGGCTGAAGCCTGGACCAAGCTCCGGCGCGAAAGGCGTGATGGTGCCTTGAAGGTGGACGCCGCCATAGCCCTCAGCCCGCGTCTGCCCTTTCTTCCTCGAAATATCTCGATTTTCCTTGTTCTAATCGCGATCGCTGCCACTGCTGCTTTGCCCTGGCATATATAAATTTTACCCCATGGTTACACGCCTTCCCAGGGGAGAGGTTTTGACATGCAGGGAAGGGTGACAAAGTCCTTCAAAACCACGAGGGATCACATCACCCCGCATCAACCACGTCAAAGATGTTGGATGGTCTTGTGGTGGCGTTTGGATCTGATCAGGCCCACACGCAACTCCAATGCACTCCGGGTATCAAGGTCATTATCATGTATTGATCCAATAAGTTGGCAGGCAAGACCCGACGGAGCGGACTTGTCGTTGCATGTGCCTGCGGTGCGAGTTACGATTTTTCTTTGTTGACTGTCGGTTGAAGGGGGGAAGGGAACCATTGTATGCTGGGCCTTTACTCGGACCCCCTCTTGTCAACCGACGTTGCCGTGAAAGAAACCAGACTGATTTTACCCTGTTTTCTTTGATGGCGCTGTCTGCCTGCCATACCCACCCCCGGTTTTAACAGGTACAGAGGGGGGCCGAGTTGTCGGGCTGGAATGCGGCCAGCCTCGCTGGGTCACTAGACGACGTGGGCAGCATTCCTTTGGGCATTCGGCCACTGAGGACATCCCTCGCCGAAAGCACGGTGATCTATGCGATCTCAATTCCTGTGTGGTCGTCTCCTGGCTGCTTCCATATTTTGCGCAATTGTTGCTGTGGCAGGATGAGAGACATGAACCGGACGATATTTGTTGACTCCCGTCCCCTCAACCTGATGCGGACTTGCAACCATCGACGGCCTTCATTTCCGTACAAGAATCCCATTCTTCGAAGATTTACCCCAGTTTCCAACATCTTCATTCTCTCTCTCTTTTCCACTCACTTTGCTGAAAACGATCAATACGTCGACTCTCCTTTACCAAGACTTGCATTTCTTGCCACCAATTGCTTCGCATCCAATACTGCAAAGGAGCCGATTGGCACCCTCCGCGCCCGTTGTTCTGCAATCCCCGCCTTTCCTCCTGCTCATGATCTCGAACCTGGTTCGTTTGCGGAACTGAACGCGGATAGACAGACAGGCAGGCCGAGACAATAGACACAACCAGAACCAGAGACACCACGAGAATGACAGTCGCCGTCTCGCATTGGACGAGGAGCCCAGACACCAGTGTCAGGCCCAGCTCACACCCGACAGACTACGAAGACGACATGACATACTCGGAAGTCCATTTCTCAGTAGAGCCCATGGACGCGGACAAAGACAGCAACGGGGGATCGTCCCACCTGCATTGGCAAGGGGTGACAGCAGCAGAGACAGCGGCAGCGGGTGGACACTGGGGGTCGGCCGCTGGTGGTGCAGTTGACGACGGTCTTTTCTTCGAGGAATTCGTCGACCTCGAGAGGCTTTCGACGGCCGGAGGGGACGAGCTCCCTCCGTCTTCTGCCTTACCCGACTCGTTCATCTACAACATGCCACTCCCCGCCCATGGGTCCACGTCCACAACAAGAAGCGTATCGGACGATCTGGACGAGCTGCTAAGTTGCCACTCACAGCCGCTCGTGGAAGCTAAAGCTAGCGCTGCAGCAGGTCCCGCTGCCACATTAGTGCCCTCATCAGCAGCCGCTAGAGTAGCGGCGGCGACTTCAGACGCGGTGGTTCCGCCAGCTGTGGGCGCTCGGGGTGTACAGTCTTCGTGGATCGACCGCGCAGAGGAGCAAGGACAAAGGAAAGCTTCTTCCTATCCGGACACAGCTGCTGCTGGCGGGGCCAAGTCGATCTCTGACTCTGAGCTCCTCCGCCTTGAAGGCATATCGTTGAAAGCGTCGCCTTCTCGCGCTCCTTCTGTCGTTGTTTCCCATCCTCCTACTCCTCTTCTTCAGGCCTCGTCCGCTACCAGCAGCAACACAAACCTCCACCTCGCCGGCAGCAGCAATATCAGCAATACTAACAACAACGTCAACCACACGAACAACGGTGGTCGTAAGCCGAGCAGCTTCTTCAAAGCCGTCGCCTCCAAACTGCAGCAGAAAGCTGCCTCAGTCCGTCATAAACAGCCCAACATGTCATCCGTTGGCGTCGAAATCAAGGGGCCCCTCTCGCCCACCGTCTCGCCTCGCAAGGCCTTCAAGCTTCGCCCCGAGCACCTGACCGGCCTCGGCGGACCGCCTACCAGACTTCCTCTCTCTCCTCCCAACAGTGCCACCATCCCTCAAGACTTGCCTACTACCTCATCAGCTGGTAGCAACGGCATGCCCTTTTGTGGTGGATACGTTGAGGATCCCTTCTTCGATGGTAGCTCTGTTCCCATGTTCCGCCGCAGCGACCCTACCACCCCCATGGATACCCCCGTCCTCGACGACAAGAGCGGCATGTTCTATCACCACCAACAGATGAGCTCGGGCAACGTCAACAAGGCCGCCTGGCCCATGGCCACCACCACCCCTCAGACAGACTCTCATGCCGCCTGGTCCAACGCTTATACCACCGATGGCCTCGACAACCAGTGGTGGGATAACAGCCACATGGACCTGTCAACAAACTCACAGTACCAAGCACAGAATGCGCGCAACGCGACCTTCAACCTGGCCATGCACACGCAACAGAGCGAGCTGCCCTACGAATACAACAGCCTCGCCGCCGCCGCACCCGAGATGTCAGGACTCATGATCCACATGCCTCAACCTCGCACCACTTCATCGCCCGTCGTCCACTACCAGCCACAACAGCTTCACCACCCCCAGCAGATGACCGAGCGCCGGCCCCGCATGCCCCGCGCTCCCTCGGCCGGCGCCCGCCACATGTGCCTGTCGACGCCCATGCGCAAGACCCGGAACCCGAGCCGCACGCGCCAGGGTAGCCGCGATTCCTCGACGTCGCCCACTCCTACGAACCGTTCCCGTCACAGCAGCGGCGGCTCACTTGCGAGTGTCGGCGGCGGAGCAGCCCTCAGTGCCAGCGTGAAGAAGCGTCGGTCGTGGCAGCGCCGCGAGAGCATGCGCACACCATCACTCGGAGGCGGAATGGGCGCAGCAGCCGAGGGCCTCGGCTTCGTTAACTTTACCCCGAGCGACAAGAACATCCTCATGACCGGAGTGGCACCCAGCGGAAGCTCAAAGACCAAGGCCCGCCGCGAAAAGGAGGCGAACGAGAAGCGTAGACGGCTTAGCGAGGCCGCCATCAAGGCCGTCAAGGCGGCAGGAGGCGACGTCGACAAGTTGGTCGAGGAAGGGTTCGTTTTCTAATCTTGGTCATTCTTTTTTGCTTGGTGGACTTGCAGCAAAATACGCATGGGAGCGCCTGGGAGTTAACGGTGCGGAAGGCTTTCGGGAAAGTGATATCGGGCGTTTGACGGGATCATCACACGAGTAATTTTCTTCTTGTCGACGGCTGGTCATCGCTATCTGCTCTTCTACTTCTTTCACAAAACGGCATAGGAGCGCAAGCTTCGACCAATATTGTTATCAACCGTTGACGACGTTGGTCGCCACTTACTTATTACCCACCATCGCCCACAATTATTAGGTAGTTAATCTCGGTTTCTTATGTTTGGAGTACACCCAAAATCAAAGGCTGGAACCCGGGTCACGAGATATGGAAAGGGATTGGATATCCAAGCAGAGCAGACTCAATACCAATTAGCATCACAATTAACAAACGTTACTTGCAACTATTCACTACCACAGTGGTTCTCTTTGAGTTCAGCCAAGCGAGCTGTGCGCACGTCATGACAATACCATCATCAGATTACCTTCTACACCGAGATTTAGCACACAACACATAGCTTACATGATGTTGCCGATCACTCATCATCAGCACATCAGCATCAGCAACAACAACAACAACAATAACAACAACACACGCATCACCGACACCCGAGGAACATGATGACTGACGCCTCGCGCAGCCTTTGCCAGATCCCAGTCCAGAGGGTCGGGGCAGCCTCTTGCCGTGCACTATGGTGCACTACGGCGGCCGTCGCCCAACCAGCCGTTAGCCGATCACGACCGGACGCTGCGGCCAGGTCACCGAGAGACTACGCCCCTCTTCCTTTGAGGACTGTAGCGTATGGTTGGCAGCCCGCCTCATCCGTCTCCCGCGGTTGACAGGTCTGCCTGGCGATGGGGAGGGGAGGGGAAGGGACGACATCGGGAGTCAACACAGACCAGCATCCGATCAAGCTGGAGACATGAGCCAGAATCACGAATATGCCTAGACAGACAGCTCGGAAAGTCCAGGCCCCAACGCGCGGCTTGTGCTCATAACGAGGCTTGGCAATGACACCAGATGAGGTGGGTGCGGTGGAGCTGGGGGTGGATGACCTTTGGTGGCCTTTCCGTTTCTTTAAGTCGACATGGCCGCAAACAGATAGCTTCAGTCTTTCTTTCCCATCTCCCTCATCCCATCAGACAGCGACTAGGCCTTTCCTCCCACCAGTCAAGGAGCTCGCTCCGTCGTCGGATTTCCCGCTAAGCCTTACCTCGTTCTCCTCGCACCCGCCCTCCTCATCCGCCTTGCATCACGCCTTTCCCCTTCTTCAATTCTCCTTACTGGATGGTCCCGCCGACAGGTGAGAGCGACAGAGAGGGGCGCAAACCATCCCATCCAGTCAGCGGAGAAGCGAACGGCGTCTCCAGACTGCCTCATCCTTAGCCAAAGGGAACAGCCACAAGCCCACCTGACCGTCTCCAGTCCTGCCTGCCAGCCGGACCTTTGGGGGCTAGTGCAAGATCCCCGTTGCAGAATCTCGCAGCTCATCGTGTCTACTGCACCTGTCCCGCCTTTCACTCTAGGCTCGAAACCGAAAGGCGCCAGGAGCATGACGGAGCAGGGCGCAGGCTCGCGTATCAATGTCTCACCGCGGAACCCACTTTCTGTTCCTTTTGGCCCTGTTGCTCTTAACTCCTCCCAAATCACGATCTTGTTCGATCGTGCAAAACTCGCAGCAATTCCCTGAATGAGACAAGTCTCACTTGCCTTCAGACCCCCAGGTGTCACCTCACACCCCTCCCGGAAACGTTAATCCAGCGTCCGTCCACGGCCGTACGCCGCAGCCGCGCTGCGTCTCGACTCTGGGAAACCCCCCACTGGACCCGTACTCAACGTCCTCTGCTCAACCCGGATGCAGGTACCGCCTACATCGAGACCAGACCAGACCTCTCTTCTTCACACCACGACTCTCGACAGGTACCGTACCTGCATGAGCCTGGACCTGTGTAACCGCGATGTAGAACCAATGACACGCCCTATCCAGCCGCAGCCGCCAAGCGAGATGTTGCATAGTCGGCCGGAAACAGCAGAAAGAGGAACCCAATGCTCCCCTGCGCAGAGTCCGATGCTCAACCGCCACGAGGAATCCGAGAGATCTCGACCTCCTCGCCATCGTGACACTTGTTTCAGTCGCCATGTCCGAGAAAGGATCGAGACCCTTTCCCGGGAGGCGTGAAGGCGTATCCGAGTGCCTTTTTTTCTGCCTCACGACACTGTCAGGGATATGGATCTCTTGCGAGAATATTGAATAAGGGACCGAGACATGGGCTGACGACTCGGGATGGGACTTGTAGGACGCCCGCGCAAAACCCGGCCATCGACCCTGCAGGACAGGACGATCCACGTTTTGGTGACAGTGTCTCAGCTGGCTGGCTCGCTCACAGCAAGTAGATACGAACTCCAAAGCTGATAATCCATCACTTCATGAGCAACATGCAGATAGGACATCGTCATACGTCCTTCATGTGCCCTCCACTGAGGGGTTTGATGAGGTAGGATCCGAACATCATTTCCTGCTTTGAAGTCTCGTCTTCCGGCAGGCTTCGCGATCCGAGATCATCACAGTCGTTTCATCCTTCTCATCTTAGCCCTTCATCACCAAGATCTTGGTCAAACATGATCAACATCATCCAACAAACACAAGCCTCGGAAATCGTTTACATCGTGCGAGAGCAGAAATTCTACACACGAAAAGAGGAAAAACGTGTCTTACCGTTCACTTTCTGTGGTAAGCGCGATCCAAACCTCGTTCTCTGACCAATAACACCCTTCTCGGAGTCAGTTCTGGCGTCTTGGCTAATGGCAGATTCCGTGTCCAACTCTAAAGGTTGCGGAGGATGTGTGTGGGGACCTGTCTGCCACAACCAAATCCGGCGAGAGACTGGCCTTCTCTGTCGTCGATTCTCTGTCAGTATCTGCGGCGTGTCTTACTCCGGGTCGCATCTTCCGAGCCGCTGCCCTTCTATACCTTTCAAACATGCTGCCGTCCAACACTCCGGGCAGGCAAGGTCTGTAGGCCAGCCATCAACCGTCCGCTCGGACTCGCCTGGTCGACGGCAACCTTTCTCCTCCTGGCAGTATCCCCGTGGCCATCCCTCAGCCCCCGCCGTCATGACAGCTGCAGCCTCACGCCAACCACGGCAAAGCCAGATTAGCTCATGATGGCCCTGTGCCCTATGCCTCTTTTTCACTTTCAGCCCGACTTGAGGCGGCCGCCTCTTGGACACGAGCCACAGTTTATCCTCCACTCATCGACTACTGGGGAATTAGCCGGCCATGTTCTCGTCTCGACCAGACACAGACACAGTCGGGATTTCCGTACAAAGGCCCCCGGGGCAACTGGACTTTCAGCAGACCGTTTTACTCCGCATCAAATGTCCGTCCTCCACCAGAGTGAGGCTCTAGTCTCGACGTCAAGTGGCTTCACGATCTGCGTCCCCACGATATGTCCCCTCCATGACTAGTCAGCTCTCCCGCCCGCCAGCGCCTATCTAGGGCCTCAAAATCGTAAGATATTCAATGTTCAACCAACCAGCAGCCAAGGACCCCTCTTCGGAGACCCTCCGGAATCTACTGTTGCCAAGCCGTGACCCCTCCTCTAACCATCGATAAACGCTCCATGATGCGGTGCTGGGTCCCAGCCAGCGGCGCCCACAGGTTCAACTACTCTCTCAAATTCTCCGAGGGCCATGAGGAATGCGGCCAAATATCCCGAGAAGCCTAATTCGACACCCCTTTGCGTACAGACCCCGCGATCCTTTTCAGCTGCCAACTGCCAACCAACACAAGACTCGAATGCAAATGCAAATCAAACGCCTCCCTGGATAGGAACTAACACCCGTCTTCGCACACACAGACTACAACCCGCGGCAAGGCAAGTCTGAATCTTGCCTGCAACGGCGTCCCCCAGGCTGGAACAAAACACCACACCAATCAGCCTTATCATCATCCCTCGAACTGCCGAGAAGCCACCCACCACCACAGAGCCGACCCCAAAGAGGGTAAACACACCCCAATCCAGGACGACGCCGGACCCCAAACAAACCTGCATGTACCGTCCTCTCGGTCCCGAAGCACCTGCCTTAGCCTACACGTGAAGCTTTGGGACAGGGCCAATCCATGAAGTTGGGGCGGCAGTGAACCACGGCGCCACAAGTTGCTCGACGACGACCCTCGCTTGTCAAGAACAAACAACCCGCCCCAACCCGCCGACTTGTTCCCTTCCCGCCGTCAAACGACGCCTCTCTTACCTCCACTGGATATGTCATCATCTCAGGTCCCCAGTAAACAAGCTGCAGGCCTTAGCTCCCAAGCGTTGCTGTCCAGTACTTTCTCTCTCCACAATGCTATGCCTACCTCACGATAGCCTCCTCCACGCCCACTCCTCTCGCAGGAACCACCCCTCCCCTCCTCGCCTGCGGCTTCCAAGTTAGACATAGCTCCATCTCGTTCACAGCATCACACACACCCTTCCCCAAAATCCTTTGAACCCGCCGCGAGTAGCAATTGCCAGTGATTGTGGAAACGAGTCCCGAGACAACTGTTTTCTTTCTCAACGTCCAGCCAAGAAAAGGGAACCCTTCCTTCCGTGAAATGCCAAGATACGTTGAAAAAGAGTAACGTAAAGGGCGGGTTGCCATCAACCCGCCGGTCAAACCTGGACTCCGTTGCTCCAACTTTGCCCGGTCCCCAGTTTACAAAGTGTTTCCATCCCTGACCCAAAGCTCCCTCCCCATCATCACCCTTTCCCCCCCTCACTTACCCTTCTGACTACTCCTCTTGACCGAAGATCCATCGCCCGATATCACCATCGATGACCGTTATAACAAAGAAACCCCATCACACAACGCCGGAATCGTCTTAGCAGGCCCCAGGCCCCCCCCCCCCCCCCCCCCTTCTGCGTCTCCCCCCCCCCCCCCACCCCCCAAGAAAAAGCTCCAGACCCCTTCACGGAACTGCCCGGTCTTACTCCCCGACAGGCAACATCCGGTCCACTCTGTCTTTCGTATCTTCCTCCCACTATCTCTGTCTCTCCCGCATTTTCCCTCGTCGGCCTTCTCTCCTCACCGGCAGCAGCAGCACAGCCCACACCACCACCATCACCAGCCCCATCACTGCCTCACCCTCATCCACCCACCCACCCACACTCGCTCACACACTTACACACACACACCGGAAGGCCCGAGACAGAGCCACCTCCGGCCCTCCGGTACGGACGTATCGATGTTCCCCGTCGGAAACCTGCCCTCCCTCCCTCTTCCGTGAATCCATTCTCCAAGCTTCCTCCATTTGGCTTCTCGGTCAAGTCTCCGCACCGCAAACCACCCAGAACTCCAGAGACAACTCATACACATTCATACACACACACACAATCTCCTTATCGGCCGAGCAATTAGACTTTCAAACGGACGCGACGGAGAACCAAACAAGACCAGAACTTCAAAGTCTGTCCGTCCATCGGCCGAAAGTAGTCAACCCGTCATCCGAACCCCTCATCACCAGAACCTTGTTCCTGAACTGTACCTGCCGTGATCAAGGTCAAGGCGCTGCTCGGTCTAGAACACACGCACAAACCCTTGCTGGATGACCATCGGAGAGCCTTCACCGTCACTTCTCAACTCACCTCGACCAGCCTGGGAGGGGCCCAGACCATAATCCTCCTCCTAAACGGTCAAACTATCGCTCGATTGTCCCAGTCTGTCCCCGCTCCCTCTTTCGGCCGCGCCAAGGTGTTCTCAAGAGCGGCCGTAGAATGTAGCTTCTGGCTACGTTGCATCGGCCGAGGTCAAGGTTCGACCATCATGTCCTCATGTCTCGTTCGGTGTCCATCATATCCTTCACCGGCCGGAAGTGCAACCTGACTGACACCGACATGTTCTGGCCGACGACGAGTCACCCCTCTTCAGTGCCTCTCTACTACGATCGACCGGCCAAGACATTGTTTGAAACGCAAAACTTTGTTAACAAAGGGATCCATTAGCTATTTTGATTTTCCTATCGGGGGGTTTGTGTCCACTCCGATCAAACCGCGCGTGGGTTGACCTCGGTTCAGATGGATGCCTTCTCCGTCCCGAAGTTAGCCCTTTTTGATTCCCTTCCCCTAACCTAGTGTCCGGGCTGCTGTCGATGAGACCCTTTCTCAATCAACAACCGCAGCCTTATTTACAAAGTGAAAACCATCAACCAGCCTGCCCGCCGTACACAGCGTGCCCCGGCGACCTCCCAAACAACAAATCAACGCCGAAATCTCGGGACGCCATCCTCAATGCCAGAGAGACAAGAGTTATAAGTGGAACAGAGAGAAAGGGAAAAAGATACCATTCCGTCTATGGTGTGATGCTCGTCATAACTCAAGGTGAGGACTCATGCCTACTCCCTCACGCCTGGTACATTATTACCAAACCGGCTGTGTCGAGTTTTCAAGTCCCTCATTTTCCGAGGGAATACCCAAAACTTGGGATGACCAGGTTGTCATCAACCGACTTGCCGTAGTCCGGCAAGTCTCTAGACTGTGCGGTATCTACCTTCAGAATGATAGAAATCATGGCGGGTCGTATCTAGTGCTCGTATCCAGCTCCACGCTGCCAGGGGCTGTCCTCTTCATTAGCATTTGCATATTTCACACATCTTGATTTGTCTTTCTTACCTAGCGTTATTCTGTTGCCTGTACTGGGCAGGGCTGCCGTTGTTCTGTTGCCTATATTGGTTGGCAGCCAGTGTTGACCCTGAGCCGTTGTACGGGCTAGGTGTGCGTGTCGGGGGCTGGCCGTAGGGGCCGGCGTTGGCAGGGAACAGAGGCACCGAAGGGTCCACCGGAGAGTGTTGTTGGTGGCCCTGGTTCTGCTGGCGCTGGAAAGACTGCTGAGACTGCGAGTTGTGAGACTGCGCAGTAGAAGGCGGCAATGCAACAGCCGAGGGGTCGGCACGGCGACGCATGGATTCGGACGAGATAGAGTCGTTGTCATCATCGAGGTCGAGTCCCTTGTTGTAGTGAGCCTTGTCACCTCTCGCGGTGGCGGCGAGCGCATCAAGCTCAGTCGTGGTGTTGAGCTGCGTCTGAGACTTCATGAAGGAGGCGCGGTCGTCGGCCATGAACTGGTAGCGAGCGTCGGGGTTCTTGCGGAAGAAGATCAAAGTACTGCTGATGATAACCAGGAGCAAGAGAATCAAGGAGAAGGCGGCGTTGGCGATGAAGAGAACAACACCAACGACACCGTTGACAAGGGCCGGGGCGCCAAAGACGTTAGAGAAGATGAGCAGGAACACGGCGTTAAGGAAGTTCATAACGCAGATGGCAATGTTGAACGAGTTGGTGCTCTTGTCCATCCAGGGTCGGAGAACACTGGCGGCGATCAAAGCTCCAGCCTCAATAATGACGAAGGCAATAGCCTGAACAGTGCCACTGCGCTGAGCAAAGGCGACGATAGCGCCCTTCACAACAGTGTATCCGAGAACAGGAATAATGAAGTAGTAGGCCGAGGCGCGGAACTGGACGTAGAGGAAACCCCACTTGTTCAGGGCCTGAGGGTCGGAGAACAGGATGTAGGCCGGGTTTCGGTGCATGGCGACGGAGCGGCGAGCGATGCGGACCACCTTGGCAGCAGCCCAGCCGAGAGTGAGAGCCATTCCGAAGAGGAAGAAAACGGCAAGAACAACTTCAGCCGCAGAATCGACCTGGGTGAACTCCCAAAGACACAGGATCGTCATTTGAGGGAAACCAATGAGAGTCATGCGGAAGAGAATGCCCTTCAGAACAGTGAACCAGCCGTTGCGGAATTCGAGGAACTTCTCGCTCTTCATCCACTTTTGTCTAACAGCCAGCTCGCAGAATCCCTTGAAGGCCGCAACACCCAGGACGGTGAAAATGACGAAGATGCAGAAGAAGGCCAAGCCGGTCATGAACAGGTTGGTAGACTCGATCTTCGCCCTGAAAGCGACTCGCTGAATACCAAACACGATGTAGCTGCCGGAAGAAAGCTGAATGTTGGCTCGTCTAGCGATGGAGGACATGCCAACGTCAATGCCGCGCTTCGCCATCCTGGCGGCAGACATGGCCCAATCCAAAGATCGCTTCTCAACCTGCACTGAGGTGGTCGTCAAAGAGTTGAGCAGCGTAGCCGGGGTTCCGCCAGTGGCTCGCTGGTACCAGGTGAAAATATCCTGCATGAACTGAACGCGAATGATACCCATGGACCAAACAAAGTCCTGAGTCCACGATTGAACAATGGGAGGCAGATGGATACCGGTGAGACCAACAATAGCCTGGGACTGGAAGTAGCCGAAGAGGGAGAGAGTGTTGGCGGCGACGTGAGCGGCGGTGTTGGAGTGACCAAGACCAGAGACAACGGCGGAAGCAATCAGACCGAGGCCGGCGATGATAGCGGTAGCCCACTTGACGCCGATCAAGTCGACGGTCTTTCCGTTGGAAATGTCAGCCTCGACACAAGCCACACTGTCCTTGGTGTCGGTCATGTTAACGTAGACCTTGACGGTGGCGTCGAGATCGGGGATGTTGTAGGCGATTCCGGGAATTTGGCCGACGGCGTCTTCGCCGACCTGGAGGTTGAAGTTCATGGTGATCTTTCCTGCGGTCATGGGGCACAGACCAGCGAGGTTGATGCTGCATGGGTCGACCGTGCGTCTCATGAATTCGTAACCGTAGACGGAAATGGCAACATCGAACACGATGCTGCCCTGGACGGAAGAAACGGCGACAATGTTGATGGCGGCACTTCCGTTGTTAGGGGTAAAGACGACATTGAACAACTAGCCGTGAAACTTGAGTCATCCTGGCAAGTGTTGAGCGACTTTGACACGAGCATCTGCTCGGCAGCCAAAACTGGGGTGGTGGCATAGGACGCAAGAGCGCCCAGCAAGAGGAGCGGCTTCGCAAATGAGAAGCGCATGGTGAAGAGAGGGTGAGTGGTCGTTGCTAAGCAAGTGAGTAAAAAAGGAAATTGACCGGTCGCCGGCGGGTGGTGGTCGTCGGGTTGGAACGGTCGAAGCGAGAGTGGTGAAGAGAGTCGAGGCCGTCTAGGTCGAGCGTATCATGGGGTTGGTGGTTCACGGATCGTTCCAGACGGGATCGCGTTGGTAAGGAGATGGAAGAGAAGCGAAGAGATTGAGGCGGTCGCTTCGGTTGATGGTTGAAAAGTCGAGGTTCTCTCCAGACGGAGTGAGTCGCAGGGAGGTTTGGTTCCGTGGTTCCGTGGCAGGGGAATGGTACTAGCGAGGGTTATCTGCCGATGATTCCACCTGGTTGGCGAGGTGGTTCCTGCTGTCGATTGTCCGTCCCTTTCGATCTTGGTTCAGGTCCCAAAAACAGCCCTCGTTGATCCCCAGCAGCGGATGCAAACGCAACAGCGGCGAATGGCGTCGTGGTCGAGGTTGGGGTGCCTCAGTCAGGGCGCGATAAGAAAGCGGTTATCGTGTCGTATGGTCGTTGTCGTCAATGGTCGTAGTGTCAGTCGTTGGTTCGTAGAAAAAGGTCTGGACGGTCGGCGGGGAAGGTGGGTTTTGGTGGTTTTGTTGTTGGCGGGAGATTGGAAAGGAAGGGAGAGAAGGGAAGGCGATCGCCACGAGGGTGGATGGGGACAGCAGGAGTGATGAAAGGAGGCGCTGCTGGTGGTGGTGGTGGTGCCGGGTGTGCTGGGCTGGGCTGGTCAGTGGTTTCTCTGAGACGGCTGGTCTTGGTGGTTCGGATTCAGGGAAAACTGGGCAATGGGTAAAGAGCGTGAGCGTTGTGCCAGGGGAAGACCCATGGGAACAGGGGCGGTTCTTGTGTCTTGAGGACAGGGGTAACCAAGGTTGGCCAGGGCCAAATACGGGGGTGCGGGTGGGAGGGAGGGAGGGAATCCCGCGCAGTTGAAGCGTGAGCGGTGGATTCCCTCGCGGTCTCGGGATGCGGTTGTGGATGGATTTGCGCGTATGCGACAGGGGTAATGACGGTACGGGGTGGTGCCGGCTTGGGCTGCGTAATTTCGATTTTTGGGGGGGAGGGGAGCGGATGCACGAGTTTAGCACTCGCCTCGTAGCACCCAGCAAGTTGGTGTTGGTGTTGGCAGGGCCTAGCCTGTGTGCAGAGACTGGGGTACGTACTCTTCGTTAGCACAGAGGCTGCGTTCCATTTAGACGTCCTCTGCATGCGAGAGTCGCTCCTGCTATGCATGCTTAGGCGAGGCTGGATCAATACGATGCGGCAACAGCGGATCTACTTCCTGCATCATACTAATTGCTGCATACAATCGAGTACCTCTCCTGTATCCGCGCCCCAGTACTCGACTCAGCTCGTATAGCCGCTAACAGAGATACACCATACCTAAAAACACGGGCGCGTAAGGAAGGGGCGACAGTCCAGACGAACACGCTTGACAACCACAGGCTGCATGCACAAACAGAGTAATCTGAAGTGCTGTCAGCACTGTACGAATCCTTCCCTACGCCGTCCATCGCGAATTACGAGAACTTAGAAGAGACGCACAGCATGTCTGTCCTGTCCGGGGGTGCTCACTCACTGAGGCGATTCTTTTAGGCAGCCCGTAAAGTCGGTACCTAGGGAAACAAAACATCTCGCGATCCATCTCTCCCCATCTCGCTGCAAGGTCCGAAGCAGGTTTTGGGCGGTCCAGTCCCTCTGACGACGGCTGATTTTCGCTGATGAGCGCTCCTGATGCACACCCCGCTCGCCCGCCTGACGCCGTCCAATGCTGTCGAGACGCCAGCAGCAACACAGACAGGATCTCCGTCGCACATCGTGCATGGCGGACTCCCGCAATCATAGCGTCATTCAACCCTCCAGAGTGCACCGCCATCCGAATTCTCAAATGCAATAAGCAGTCAGCCAAGACGGTCCGCCATGCACACCAAAAGTTGTTTACCTTTACGAGTCGCTTCCAACCCAGCCCAACCGTCCCATCTCCATCTCCTCCCTCCCGCCTCTCTCTTTTGGGGTCTTGTCTCGTACTAACTTTTCCCAAATTCGACTACCGCCGTCCTCCACACAGCAACCACGGTCACAAGTACACGCCGTTCATCGTCATTCCCTTTTTCTCCAGCCTCTCTTTTCTCACCACCCATCCGATGCCGTCCGAACCACCATCTCCTCTTTTCTTACCCATCGTAAGTACGGGGTAGGTCAGGGCCAAGACCCATAGCTCTGTCGGGTCCCGAATGTTCCAAAATGCGTCCAAGACCCTTCCAAGACTTCCAAGGCGACACTGCCCAAACAGCCCGACACGGGAACACTGACGCAGAATCAATAACAACAAATGTCAATCGGTATGTTGCTCATCGCCCGCCCGTCCATACAGACGCCGGCAGCAGCCATGCCGCCCGCGACATTGAGTGTTTGGGTCGCCGCCCAGGCCAGACACAAGCCAGCAGCCAAACTATCAAAACCGCTAGAGAAAGCGCAAACCCACACTTCATTTCAATAAACCTCAAAGTTGTCGTCGCCCTCGTCTTGACTCTCGAGCACTGCCACATTCCCTCTCGACGGGAAGGAACACGACGGCCGGGCATGCATACGTACGCCTTACTCCAGCCAACCATGTCCACCATGCCATGCCATGCCCTGTCGGGGACCGCTTGCGCTTGCGCAGCTTACCTGAACAACCGGCTTCCGGGGAGACTCAACAGAGACACCCGAACGAGGGAGGCTCGCCGTCCGTTTCTACGAGAAACATGTCTCTGCATCTGTTAATAACAAGTTGAATTCCCACCAAAGACGCTCGACGTCACCGATGCATTCCCCGCTCCGGATACCTGCCTACGTGATCTCGCACCAGCGACATGCAGACAGGTTGGTTTGCTGGGGGGGAGGGAGCCACGAGCCTGAGACGTCTAAAATTGGCCAAGGCACCAACAAGGCGGATGCATCAATTGGACAGCCAGTGCAACACTGACCGGGGACTCTCGTGCTCGTCAGCGCCCATTGCTCTCTCTCTCTCTCTCTCTCTCTGTCTGTGTCCCAGGGCCGTCACCCGTTCAAAGGCAGACTTCACCAAAGATCGATGCCGGTTATCCTCACCCTGGAACACTTCCGGCAGCACCATTGTTTTCCCCCTCACTGCAAGCACCCGGCCAGTGACATGCCAAGTCACAGCCCACCACATGCGCGCTAACAGCGACGGATCAACGTCCAATGTTTTGGCCCGAGAACGAACCGCTGGCCCGATGTAAGAGGACACTGAAAATCGCAACTTTGCTCATCCGTTCCCAATCGTAAATCCTCGTGAGAAGTCTCCATCAAAGCCAGGTCTGGGCGCGCACCCGGAGGCTGTGTTTTTTTAAACCATCAAACCATGACTTCTGGAGACTTGCCTCATCGAGACCCGGAAGTGCAACCTTCCAAGCCTTTCGTTATTGCTGGCTATTAACGTTTTATTACAAGGTTGGGTTTTCTCACCCACCAATAATCAGCCTCACACAGGCCTTTCTCCCGCTCTCGCTGGTCACCCATGTTTTTTCGTCTCCGTCTCTGCCGTCTTGTCGCGGATCATGGGTGCATCGCCACGATTCAGCTCGAACAAGCTCCAACGTTCCGACTCTAGACGAGCGCACATCAAACATTATTCAGAAACAATCTCAATTGCAAGAGCTCCCAAAACCCCCACATTTTCAAATTTCCCTCCTCCTCCTCCAGACTCCAGTCCACAACCGCAACGCTACACATGTGTCGAGGCCTTGACAGCGGTTCATCTCCAACCGCTAATTCAAATAAACAGTCCCATGGATGTGGGTTCTTCTGGCGATTGGCACGAGCATTTTATAACGCTCATCATACTAAAGTGGTTCTCACATGCCATTAACCTTCTCCTTGCATCGAGTAGTTCTCTCCATGTTTCTTCCTCACCAGTCCGCACTCAATGGCGCTGTCTTAGTAAGAGATGGGGCTGGTTGCAAGTGCACCCCCTTGATGCTTGTAAGCCGGCGCACCATGTAAATGCATGGACTACGTACGAGTGACGAACAGCTTAGATGCATAATCAATTCCACTCATCGCGGAAGAGCTCATGCGGTAAGCCATTATTTGGGATAACAGACTTTCAGGGACCACTGCACTGTCCGCCAGCCTCTCACACCCAATCACGAGATTTTCAATGTCTATGACGTCCTCATTTATCCAATAAACTTAATCGACAAAGCAAGAGTAAGGCGCAAAACCACACAAGCGGGCAGCGCAGCACTCCCCCACCTCCGAATAGCCGCGGCATTCAAGATTCCAACATTGAAACAAACGACAAGAGCCATTGGCAAAGAGGGACAAGCAACAGCCTAAAAGAAACAATGTCGCACGTAGCACGCAGCATCCGCCCGGCGATCCGCCGCCTCGCCGCACCCCGCCCGGCGACGGCAGCAGCAGCACCTCTCGTTCTTCAGCGCGGCTTCGCCGACAAGCCGCCCATCTACACCGAAAAGGCCGTCGACAACGACTGGGCGTCGGCGAGCTCGAGGGCATCAAGTTCCGCGTCGAGCCTCTGCGCCGTGTGGGCGAGGACGAGCGGACCATGCGCGCCCGTCTGCTCTGTAAGTTTCATTTCCCTGGCACATCTCGTAACCTCGGTACTACAGCAACAACCTACTGACAAGGGAAAAAAACCGAACAGACCAGTCCCGCAAGCGCGGCACGCTCGAATCGGACCTCCTGCTCTCGACCTTTGCCAACGAGAAGCTTCCGACTATGAGCAAAGCCCAGATGCAGCAGTACGATCTCTTCCTCGACGAGAACGACTGGGACATTTACTACTGGGCCACCCAAGAGGAAGCCCCCTCCGCCTCCGCCAGCACCACGCCTACCACCGGCAGCCACTCCGACGGCCTGTCGTCCGCGACGACCAACGCCGCCGAGTCCTACCGCGGCGTCGGCGCCGGCGCCACCTCGACCGTCGACGCGGGAAAGAAGCGCGAGGACCTGAAGCAGCAGCAGCAGCAGCAGCAGCCGGCCCCGCGCGCGGGCGAGTGGTCCAACACCGTCGGCACCTTCAAGGCCGCCTACAGGCCCGTCCCCGCGCGCTGGAAGGGCACGAGATCCTCGAGATGATCAGGACGCACGTGCGCAGCCGCAGGGCGGACGGCACCGTGGGCGTGCACCGCGACGTCCAGGAGAGGAAGGAGGGCGGGCTTGGGTTCATGCCGCCCCTGTTTGACGTCGACGGCGCCGGCAAGAAATGAAATGAAATTGCGGTATGTAGACATGTGCGAGGTTGAAGAGTGTAAAGATAAGCTGGTGGCGGTGGTCGGGACGAAACGCTACGCGTTAGATGTACAACATTCTTTCAGGAAAACAGGCATTCATTCACAGGCGCGGGCGGGTGGCGGATGGCATAGACAAGCGTTCACGACGGCTTCATTGGAAGCCCCCAAAGCATAAATAGCATAATATGAGTTTTGCGTAGGGAAAGCCGGCTTCGTTGGAGGCCGCTGCTGCTACGGCTTCTGCAGGCTGGACAAGATGTACGACATGGGACCCTTCCGTTGATATTGCTGTCCTCTTGCGTTATTACTCTACTCGGCACAAAACTTGAAAGTCGGCCAGCAGGCAAATGTGTTTATCTCCACGCAGCCTGACAAATCTAATCTATCTGCGTCTCAAACGAGCAACTTCGCCTTTCCTCTTCTTGTGTGCGGCACTCCCTCCGAATGGCAGAATCATTTTTAGCAACCCGTGAGGGGGTTCGAGGTTCCATGGTTGGTTGCATTTCCCCTCCAGAAAAGTGACGATAAGCGCCATTCGCCAACCGCCCGAAACCTGTAGCTGTACCAACTAATCTGGATTGCTGACTGTGTTGCGCTGCTGCGCGATGATGGTGCCGTCCCGTCCGCTAACAGAGGGGGATCGACAGGGCAGGCAGGCGAACCTGTATTATTAACTCAGCACTACTCCATCTTCACATGATCCTTTGGCGCGACATCAGTTGAGTTTTATGTAGGTGTGTGTGCGTATGTGTTCTTGAACGGTGACGGAAGATTAAGAATTCATGATTGAGTTAAGGCAGGGTGCCGCATGTCTGCGACAAAACCATATATATATCCATGAATAGATCGTCTGAATGCGGCCCGGTTCACCCCCTCCCCCCCAAATGCTAAATGCCAAACCCAAAAATCCCGGTGACAATCACACCACCCACCTCCCCTTCCAAACCGAAAAACACCTTTTCTCGAGACGCCTCAATTGGAAACGCCCTTCATTCTTCAGCCATATATGCTGCAAATATACTTCATCCCCAGCCAGAAATCATCGCCTTTCGCCCACCAGTCCGTGTAGCGCCCAAAGCCGGAGATCTGCAATACTCCAAGATTATCTCTTTTATTTTATTTTTTGGTTCATCGGCAACCTCACTCATACTGGTCCCACTGCTGATTCCATGGCTTGTTCGTGCCTTGGAAATCCATCCCGTGCTTGTAGCACCCGACCAGCTCCTCTTGATCAACACCGCAGTGCGTCTGCCCGTCACGGCCTTCGAACCACCCCAGACCGTACGTCTTGCCCAGTCCCTCGAGGTGGCGCACCATACCCGCGTTGCTGAGCTTCGACGTGCCGACAAAGTCATAAATCATCTTGCTCTGGTGGATGAAGGCCAAGTGCGACGAGATGGTGTTGGGCTGTCGCGGCAGGAACGGGTGTCGTCTCCGAAGGAACACAATCGTTGCCACCGTACCCATGTACACCAGTATGAAAGTGGCCAGACCATACGAGATCCAGAAGGAAGATACGGTCTCCTGGCCGGCGTTGATCCCGCCGAAATCAGAACCGGCGGGTTTCTCGGGCGGCTTGAAGGCGGCGTCGAGGAACTCGGTGCCCACCACTGTTGCCAGACTGGTCAGCAGCACCGTCAAGAGCTCGGTCATCATGGTCCCGAACCCGACGAGGAACATCAGGACATGGCCGTTGAGGAACGCCTGGAAAGGCATGTAACCGAACGGCATGGCGGTGTAATCCAAGGTAAGCGTCCTTGACGAAGAATGCCGTTTTGACAGAATGTAGTAGGGTTCCATCATCCGCATATCCGTTTCCAAGCCTCCCCAGCCTAGCTTGATGCAGACGGCAAGAGCTGTCACAACCCAGGGCGCCTTGGTGGTGATGATACTCGCGTCGGAGAAGAGAAAGACCGGAATGAAGGCCAAGAACAGGACAAGGCCGATCACGTACGGCAGGTAGCCGTCGAGACGCAGCATGCGCGGATGCGGGTTCTCTGACAAGTAGTGCTCGCGGAACTGGTCCTTTTCCTGCGAAGAGAAAGGATTCTCATCATCTGGCGCGAGGGACGCGTTGCGAAGGACATATCGACGGTGCTTCAGCTTGGCATGGATGTCGCTGTGGCTGACGACGTCTAAATCAGCAAAATCCACCAGAATATGGCTCACTACAGCCATTGACGCAAGACCCGCGATGCCCTTGACATCGGCGAGAAGGCCAGATCTCCGTCTCTGGAGGATGTAAAGCAGAACGATGCCGCAGAATGCGCAGATGCACAGAGTAGAGGAGAGGAGCCGAGACCAGATTGCATGAAGGCGAATGACCTTCTCTTGGTCGGGGTGCGCGAGACGTGTTGCTCGGTCAGGATACAGAACGAACGCTGCCGCGCCGAATGTCGGTACCAGAGAAATGGCCAAAGACGTTGAGATGGATGAGACGGCAACGGCGTAGTGTCGCAGTTTCAACGCTCGAAACGGCCGCAACCAGCTTAGGCTCGTGACATAGTCAACGTTGATGGACTCGGCCGCAAGTGCGCCGCCATCCTTTGAGAGCTGGTAATAAGCTTCCAGGCGTCTTACCTCAAAGTCGGTCACCTGCCACAAGACACCGTAGGTGACGGAAAGCATTGTTGGAAGGAACTTGACAGCAAAGTACTGCTCTCCGGGGACATCAGCCGGGGACCGGAATTTGAGAAGCGGATCATGGCGCGATCTTTGGTAGAGTAACTCTACCATGATGGCGAGTGCAATCGATAAAGCGATCAGAGCGACAAGGTAAGGCCATCTCATTGAGAATGGCTTCCAGTTAGGATGTGGGTAGAATACTTGTGTCTTCTGCCCCTTGGTGGAGGGGAACGTAGCCTGGCGCATGTTCCCCCCGTCGTCGCCGAGATCTGGCCCGGCCATGACGCTGAGATCAACCTGATCCGCATGTTTGGTTTTCGGCTCCTCGATAATGACCTCGATTACCTCGCCTCTCTTATTTGCTGCGTCTTGGCCGAAAGCCTTGAGGGTCGCAGTGCGACTGAGCTTCCCACGGCGGGTGAAGGACCGCGTCAGTGAGCCTTTGCGGCCAGTGGGCGATAACAAGAGCTCATCTCCCTTGATCGTTGTGTCTGGCTTGAAACCGGCGCCAAGGCCTCCCGTGAGGTGGCCGCTGGCCTCCTGCTCCTGCATTTTCTTGAGAAAGCCGTCGTCTTGGAACCCCATGGGCCCCAGGGTGGCGGTTACATCAAAAACGGGTTCGTCTTCCGAGACGGACTCGAAATGGGACTGGCTGATGGGTGCAGCCGAGTGCAGGAGCGACAGGTCATGCTCCTCCTCGGGAATGGGCTGGTGAGAGCGCAGGAGGGACGGGCGGCGGAAGTTGCGGCTGGCCTTTGAGGATGTTCTCGACAGATCATCGACGGCGGCAGGAACAGTGTCATATCCGGCAGCGCCAGTGTAGGCAAATGAGCCGGACCATGATGAAGCCCTCGATATGCGGCGTGGTGGTTCGTCCGATTCGTGCGGCGACGGTGAAGTATGATCCGAGTGCAAGTGAGACTGGAACGAGGCAAGGGAACCCCTCCCGCGGAGTGGGCTCGAGGGGCCTTCGTGCTGCTGCTGGTAGGTGTCCAAGTCGCTGACCTCGGTCAGGTTGGAGATGCGACGGCTCAAAGGTGGTCTCGATGCGGATACGGGGGCTTCAGGAGGTTGATAGGAAGCGCCAAAGGCTCCATTATGCGCCATGGTCTATGGCGTTTTCATGTCTCGAGGACACGGTCCGTATGCAGTGTCGGCGTGGTTTGTGTTCGTCGGAGCAGGAACGGCGGGTAGAGTTCCACTGCAGTGGGACAGGTGCCGAGTCGAGGCCGACGGTGTAAGTCGCGAGTCGGGTGAAAACGAGCGTCGTGGTTGAAGCGAGCGGAGATGTTGGCGGGAAATAAAAGAGAAATAAAAAACAGTGCTGTCAATCAACGACAGGCATTACCGACTACTTTGTTGCCCGGTCAGTCTAGCTCGCAGGAAATCAGGGGGATGGCGGGATTGAAAAGACGAAGACGCAGCAGGCGCCCGGCGATGGGGCAGCTGAAAAGGCACGAGAGGTTTGTAGGGCTGCCGGGGGCGGCGCTATCTAAGGTAAGGTAGGTGGAGGTGTAGCGAGGCCAAGACTGGAGTGAAGTGATGTGCCCGAGGTGCACCATACGCGACGCACGCAGGGAATGGAAAGCGCTCCAGGGGAGTGAATTCAGGCTGGGGCCCCCGCTAAGGCAAGGCAGCCGTCGTCGGAATGAAAAGACGTCCAATTCGCATCTTACCTTGAGTTCCCGTCACCGAGTTCTAATTAGGTATTCCGTATGTATACCGATCCAGCCGGGCGTTTCGTTGGTTCGGGCTGGCGTCGTCCAAAGAACCGGTCCCTCCAGGGGAATTTCGGACGAGATGATAAGGCTGAGAAGATGGGGTGACAGCACAGCAGCACGACCACGAGGACGGTAAGAGGTCAGAGGGGAGGCGAGGAATGCGGCCAACATTAATGTCTTGTCACCAACGCCTTCATCCATTCCATTTCCTGCTGGCGGCGGCAAACGACTCGCCTTCCGGCTCCGCCGCAGACTTATGCGTTTCAGATCCCAGGGCAGCCAGCAAACCGTTGAGTCTTGACCAAGGACGGTTGACCCAAGCCAGGGCAAGGTCCCCTTTATTTCGTTGACCGTTCAAGTGTCATCGCGACGATCCAGTCCAATCTCGTACCGGTCGAATCGGAGATGCGAAAGGGACTCTGCTTTCCCATCCCTGACCTCGTCGGATTTTCTGCCTCTGGACGGTCCTGACTCCGTCCATTCCCAGATTAAGCGTGGTATTGACGGTGGAGAATCCCATGGGACAATCACCACGGACCACAGCTTGCTTGCACCCACGCGCTCCCGAGTCCCCTCTGCTTCCCTCTCGAAATGGCAAGCTGCAGCACGGAAATTCGATAGTTGGTGCCTCCCCGACACCACTCCGACGCTCCGGATCCGCTGATCTTGCCCTCGACAATACTTCAGAGAACCATGCTGCATGCTGACTGGTTACCGTAAACGAGAGACAGACAGACGCCCGACGCTTTCCAGCGGAAACCCTCCACGCGCGGGCTGCCTCGTGGTGCAAACACTCTTGTTCTTATTATTAGTAGTATGCATGCCCGGGCTATATTCAGCCCTTACAGCCGGATTCCCAGCCCACTGTCGCCAACGCTTGGCAGATCGAACGAGTCGCTGGCATCCTGACGACACCATGTTGACATCATTCCAGGTTTCGTCGGGGTCTGCGGGGAGGCTGTGTGTGATTGCGATTGCGGAAGCAAGCTGCCTTCTCCAACACGACATGCGGCGGCGTCTAGTCAGAGGCAGGCATCAAGCGCGCTGTCGGGACTGGGATTGCCCAGAAACAACACGGAGGCAGGTCCGTCATTGCTGCTGGCTTCCGACCCTGATTGTCAGAGTCGTCAAGGCTCAAGGTAACCCTCTCTGACTTGGCTGCCGCATGCCATCGCCTTCCTTCTTGATTGAGAGACGCGGAAATGGTCAACTGATCTTGTTCTGCCTCATCATGTACACCACCAGATCAAGACCTTATTTGGCAACTTTCAGTGGGAGTGGCAGACTCAACTGAGCACCACACATTCATGGGCTTCCCTATCTTTTCCCTCATATTCTCCGACAATCCGCGACCCTCGAAACGCCTTCGAGTCGGTCCTGCCGCGCCTCATTTGCAAACCATCCCACCAAACGCATAAAATACATACTTTTAATCCGTCCCAACTCAGGACGCTCTTGAGACGAAAACCTTGACCGTTTGATCAACCCCAGGATTTGTTGTGCTGCTTGCCGCCGACGTCCCAGTGGGTGCACGTCCCAGGGGCTGCGGGGCATGCACCCACTACTCAGGCTACAAGTTTTGTGCTTAGACAATTGCCTTCAACAATCACAACTGGTCGGTTAGCTCAGTTGGTTAGAGCGTGGTACTAATATCTCATCTGAGATGTTCAGTAATGCCAAGGCCGGGAGTTCAAGCCTCCCACTGATCACATCTTTTTGCCAATCTTGCGACTGAGACTGGTCTTTTGTGTCGACCTCGGTCGCATTCGGTCGCATTCTGTGTTTTTGTATATATTTGGCTCGTTCTGTTTTTTTGGTGAGCGCAATGATTCGTTTCTCAAAATGCGGAGGTGAATGAGTAACCGGACCATAGTGAACCAGCCCCAGACCGAGAACGTCTGCTCACCTTGAAGCTTCAACAACACAAATCATAAGTGCAGACTTAAGTAAACCAAACTCTTCAGCTTAGGTGCCTATGGAGGAGCTCTTCTCATTTGACAGGGGCGTTTGCATAGCTGTCACAGCTGTTCCTGCTTCCACTTGCGCCTACCTTGACGATGCGTCAAGCTTGCGGGCATCGTCCGAGTCTCCGGCCAACAATTCACTTCACGCCCTTCCGCAGCTTGCTTTTCAATACGATGTTGAGTCATGGTCATTTATGCCACAGCTGCCATCGATAACACTTGACATCTCCGTACGGTGATCCAGGGCAAGGGTCCGATGTGTAACACGACGCACCTGCCTGGCGGCCCAAGTGTCAGCCTCCTTCTTGAACCGAGACCGACGCCAATGATTTTGCATAGCTCATCTGCAGATCTTTCAGATTCCCATGAGGCAGATTACGATCTCGGAAGACGGCATCCGATCATTCATAAGCGGAGCGGTTTCTCATGAGATTACGCAAGGAGCGGCAAGCCCCCATATGAGACTTGAAGATGAGCTTAGCCGGCCTACCCTGGTACGAGCTTGCCATCTGCCGAGCCTCAAATGTCAACTCGAAGCTCGGATTCCTCCTGGAGTGCTCCTTATGCGCGGCTCCCTGATCGGTGGCTTTCATACCGATACGGCATAATTTGGTCCCTGGCAAAGTAGCATGAACTTACTTTGGAATTGAAGCAAAGTATCAGGTATGGGTCAATGATATGAGACTGCTAGCCTGCAGTTACAGGAGAACTTTTGAGTTGAGGCAGGATAGTGATGCGCAAGAGCGAGGTAAGCGTCCTGTCCGTTGTTAATAGTCCCTCATCCTGCTGGTGCTGCGCAAACGAATTCCATTAGGGGTCAAGTGGAACGACGTCCGCCCGGCTTCAAAAGTTTCTCGGCCGTTGTTACACACTCGACAGCGAGCCAAGTTATTCTTGAAGAGCTCGGCTTAGAAATGACGGCCAGGAGCGGAAGGGTCACAACATTCAAGCGGGAGAAACACAACCTTGACGGAAATTGGGACTGGTATGAGAGACTCATTAGGGAGTTCTCTGTGCTTTTGTAGGTCTTGGCTTGAGGGACGAATACTCATGGATATGGATATCCATGGGTAATGGGTAATGGGTAATGGGTAATGGGTAATGGGTAATGGGTAATGGGTAATGGGTAATGGGTAATGGGTAATGGGTAATGGGTAATCAGGAAAGCACTGCTAAAATTGTTGAGCGATCATGTGGTTGGAATTACCCATGATGCATCATCACTGAAGATGGATGAATTCCCAGATCGGGGCCTGAAAACCCACGACCTTGTACATGAGAGGCATTTACGAGATAGACATTGATTTCCAGCCGCGCCCGCGTCGAGGCGATATGTTCAAGACAGGCAAGAAATGTAAAATCCCCGCAGGGATATATTCGCTGCACCTCACATCTTCGTTTCTCAGACGACACGAGAGCTATGTCTACCTGATGTGACTGAAGAGTTGCTTCCCATTCTAGGTATGATACCAATGACTCCCGCCTTGACGATCTCAATTTCTTCCCATAATTGAATCAATATTTTGATAGAATTATTCATATTCTAGCTTAGCTAGACAGAAAACTGCTGGGAATCTGGCGCCCGTTATTTCTCTTTAAGGAATACACGCATCTCGCACTCGCGGGACAGTCCACAAAGCATAAGTGTTTTTTCATGGAGAATGTCTGATATAGTTGACCACCAGTGCAAGAAGGAAACTGGGCCGGGGTTTACGATACAGATGAAACTGAATATCGCCTTCCAGTCAACCACAAGACTATGGCCCTTACAGGAGCTGTCCAGCATCCTGTTCATGACTCCACAGAGCTTGGGTTCTGTGGAAAATAGCAACTACACCCCGCGCAAGGTCTGCTAGTATGCTGCTCGACTTTTGTAAAAGTTGAGGAGTCATGTGGACGGTAGGAATTCAGCAGGATCTCCTGGCCAGCGCACCGTTCGGAATCCCCAGCCCACTTCGATTCGCAGATCCCTAAACGACGAAACCATGAGGTCTTGGTATGAACAGTTCTTTTCTCTCTCTCTTTCTCTCTCTCTCGCTCTCTCGTACTATTTTCCGTATGGTTCTTCTGCGACGCAAACATGTTCCCTATCGTGGGTATATGAATATCGAAAGTCTCATCGAATTCGGGCGGTGAGTCTGCTAATGAGATGACAGCGACCTATGCTTATGCCACGGGATAGTGACCATACAATGTACTTAGTCTTGTACTAATTAGTATAACATAGGTAATACTTTTTGGGTAGATATTCAGATGTCAAGTTGCTGTGACCATTAGAGACATACGCTATTGTGACTACTGTGTGTACGCTAGGTGCTTCAAGAGGTTTCCCTGAATCAACGTCCCAATAAACGGTGCTGTTCAAAGAAAAGGACTGCCTGCGAAGGTCATGCTTATTTGCTCGACTGAGCATACTTTTGCAAAATGAAATATTCAACATGCGTGCTAGCTTCTGGACTTCATCGGAGATGCCCTGGCTTTCTCTGCTTCGGCTCCTGTGCGACAGAAACCCCGCAGCGAAGGCCAAAGACGAAGCAGAGATAGGCTTCAACGACCGAACAACCAATGACTCTGGACTGTATAGGTAGCCATCGGCTTGCTTCCGGAACCAAAGCTGTGATCATTAGAGACGGGTAGCTGTGAAAGATTCACGTGCTGCAGCGGAGGTTCAGCCAAGGATCCAAACAGAGGCTGATGTACAGTGTCCCATGCTCAACACGGTTCTAATTCCTTCACATCGCCCGGAACGTAACCGTATATCAGCAGCCATATCAAATTCTCATTTCCAATAAACGGGCAGCCTATGCAAGCGGACTGTCTAACATGAACGGCCATGACGCCGTGTCGAGTTGAAGAAGCACAAAGCCCAAGGCACATCTCTAAAGTGGAGGAGCCAGTCCTCCCAAGGAACTGCAGCAACAAACACACAAGCCTCAAATCAACATGAGAATCAACTGGTTACACATAAACGAAGACTTCTTATCTAAGAAGTTGAGAGTATCGGGGCGTAGTTGACAGACACCGCAATCTGTAGGAAGTAGGACTGTGGGAACACGACGCGTCTCGCGCAAGGTTGATGTACTGTTTGCTGTCTTCTAATGTTAAGGACATTGCGGCGTATTAGTATCCGCTTCTATATGGGAAAGCTTTATGGGTTGGCTTTGGTTAGAAAGATCCAGGACGCGGGAACTTTTGCCTTTTCAAATTGCCAAATCTGACTTACACCGGCCTACTTGCTGAGCCTTTCAACAATATGGCATGGCTCGTAGCAGTGCCTTCAATTGTATTTGAGAGGCGAATCGGGTACATGATGAGATTATTGATCATCCCGACCCCGACTACGGATCTGCTGGTGGGTGCTCGTACTCATGACCCACATACCGCGACAACTTTCCGTGGAATTCGCGACAATCCTTTTTGGGATCCGTCAATTTTTCCGGCGTAGTGAGTCGCGCACTACAGAGATTTGACATATTCAATAACCATTATGATGAGCCTTTCGGAAGAGCCCCACGAGATCAACACTAGGACCATCGCGGAGACTTGCCCCATGAGAAACTTTGGGTAAAGCGATTCGAATCAACCGTCGGCGACTGAGTTGACAAGCATAGCACACACACCGCGCGGAGCCTCAACACCATCTACGGGTTTCACCGGTGAGAGAGTATGGCTCGCGAAACGCATCCCACATCCCGCCGGCGGCTACTCAAAGGTATAATCGAGTCAGACATGAAAACAATGCTGGATTGCCAGCCGCACGGTCGTGCTCTAATGTTTAAAGTTCGGGGCGGGAGGCCGGAGCCAAGATTTGAGCATTATCTCGTCTGATGAATGGGATCTTTCAAGGCCCTTGGAAGAAAACAGCAGACCTGTGTGAGCCATGGTGCACTCCGTAGGCCTGTTGAGGAGCGAGGCAAGACTTGTCAACATGTTAGTGGGTTGGCTAATGGCTGCACCCATCCGAAGGCTGCTCTCTATCAACTGTCGAAACAGGGCATGACGTTTTCTTACATGGTCGATGCCACGCATTGTATTCGTCACCATGTAAAAGCGTTGGCCCAGCAGAGTAGCATCGACTTGAAGAGATGCAGAAAGACTGGGGGTCCTGGGGGGCTCCTGGCAAGAATCTGGACCGCAAGCCCTTGCAGGTCGACCGGCGCGGGAAGCGGTTATCTGTGGTTGAGAGTTTGACGGGAGCCGGTCGCGGATCGCAGCAGGTAGCAGTATCCGGCTGGAAACATGCGCGTAGCCCAGCAAGTGCGGGGATGCTTGCCGTCCATCGGCGCGGGCTTTGGGTCAGTAGCTTGAAGGTTCCGAATCGGGATCTGTGAAGCTTATTCTCCCCGTCCTCGGACCAGGCGGTCCAGTGACAATCGGACATTGACAGTCGGTTCGTGCAGGTTTTCTGTGTTCTTTTTTGATTGCCTGCCGAAGGCAAGGACAAGGAGGGGTCGGGACCGATTGCGTTTGCTGCGTCGACAGCTGCCATTTTCCTTGGCATCGGAAGTCGTTGGAAGTAAATTTTGTCGTACGAGGTTGGGTGGTTTGGACCAATTTGGAGGTGACTGACTCGTAGGCGCCGTTGAAGAAAACTCGGCTTGGCGTGGTGTTGTCGATCCAGAGAAAAAGCCAGTCGCAAGGTCTCGAAAGGGCTGCCAAGCACGACGGAGCCGCACGCAAATCCGGACTTGATCAACAGAGGGGATACGTAAAATGCCAGAATGGCGTCTTTGAGTGGCGATCTCCTCAATTCAGAATTTTCATCGTGGCCGTCATCAGCTTGAAACTCTGAGAGTTGCAGTCAGTGGAAACGGCACGGTGGGCTTGGAGTCGACGATCCGATATCTGGCCCTATGGGCGCCGGGTCCTTGCCTCTTCAGTAAAGAGGTTATCAATGGCTTCCAAGATTTCATGGCGTGGGGTTGGTCCGCCAGGCTATCCACTACCGGTACCGGGGGAGGGAGGGGAGAGGGGAGGGGATCTGGGATCTGGGGGCTATCGGTGCGCTTGGAGTCTTGGAGACGTCGAAACGTGAAAATGAGAGAAAAAAAGAAGGTTCTTTCCTCGAGGGTTCGGATGACGTTGTTTCCCCATGGAACAGGCGTGTTGTTGACGGAGCTTTGGTTTCGGAAAAGGGCGATCTCTCTCCTGACTCGGTTTTTGGCGACATGTCTGCCACTTGGGTACTGTTGCACTTGGGCAGGCACACCGATGTTTGATGATGCCCGTGGGACAACCAGCAGGGCTGCAGAGACTGGAGGTGAAGTGAAGAGAAGCCTCTCATTGACGGGTGAGCTGAGTCAGCTCCCGTCTGGGCGCACATAGTAAGGCCCTCGGGCGTCGTGGACAGTGACACGACACTCGGCGAGGGGCCAGTCGATGCACCCGGGGGCGCCTCCGAGCGATAGGAGAGTTATTGTCTGTTCTTTGACACGGACGCCACCAATAGCTTGTTGCAAAGCCAATTCCAGCAACAATGGATCGGTGGATGATTGGGCTAGAGCAAGAGCCGGAACAGGCAAAGTCAAATGTCGAACGTGGCCGTGGAGAATGGCGGTTGAGGGGGAAAACGTCGCTGCAGATACCTGTGGTGCGGTGCGGTTTGGGTTGGCTGCGTGATAGCGACACGAGGAATGCAGGTGACTGACTACCTTGCCCTCAGGTACGGTGACTTGTGACTTCCCATCCCATGTCACTGAGGTGGAAGAGGCGGTGGCAGTGGCAGTGGCTGGCGCCGGCAGCGGACCTTGAGCACGGATCCCCCAAATGGGAGAGCACCTGATAACCGACCGACCAACAACCTCCATTGTCAAGGACATCGGTCCTGAGAGAAGGGGACTGACTGACTGCCTTGGCCAACGTCTGGAGTGACGGAGTGTCGGTAATGCGGTTGCTTTGGCAGTGACGTGGTGACCACTCGCAACCCAGCCGGCCTTTTGGTCCCAGGTAGCTTTCCGATAGCGAAGCGGCAAACACCAAGACACCATGACAGAAGCGAGGTACCGCTGTCGTCCCTGACCGTAGCTAGCTGCAGATTGACAAGTTGCGGTCACCACAAGCGTCGTCGAGTTCGTCTCTCGAATGCTTACCTGGCATCCAAAGCAAGCAAGGTGACATCTGCTGACCTGGTCGTCCTGCCACTTGTTCGTCTGGCGCAGCAACTCTCACCTCCTCTTGGACCCCCTCATCCCTTCATGCTTAAACCCTCATGCGATCGACAAAGGGTCCGTATTCACACTTGGTCGTGTTAGACGATATGGTAGATCAACTATCACCCACAGCCCATGGCATGGCATGGCATGGCCCGCTGGTACTTCGGTCCATTTCTCGCGCCATGACTGGGGGCAGCACCACAACAGAGAAACCCCATCTTCTGCATAGTAGAGGCCCAATGCCAGCCAAGCAATTCGCAGCAGTCTGCAGTGGGCGCCAGGCTGTGATTTCTTGGCGCTCTTTTTCCGCGTCGGCCATTGCACCGCTTCGGCCCTGATTCTCCTCTCTCACAGTCGCCGTCGCATTGAGGCACAGAGAGCATGAGAATTTTTTTCCCGTCCTTCAGCAGGCTTCTCCTCACTGTCTCTCCACTTTTGTTCTGTTATTCTCTCAGTCGGTCTGTCTCACCACGAACCGGGGTCGCGTGGTGCATTGGCCGCACTTCTCACGTCGCACAGAGAGAGAAGGAGAGAGCGAGGTAGATGGGAAGACAGGGCCGAGGTAGCGGGGGGCTTTGAGCCGCGTCGGCGATGGGTACCGATGGGCGCTGAGCTGATTACAGAGCAGAGCGAGATTTCCCCGTCTGAAGGAGGGGAATCCTCGGATGAGGAGGGCTTTTGTGGTAGTGTGGACGGTGGCGAATTCGCAACGTTGGGCCGAGTTTAAGTTGAAGGTTTCCCAGTGATCCGGATCTTGTTTTTGGGGCCTCTCGAAATTGGGACTTGACTGTTGGTGTATTCGGACTCGGTCCCCCAAGAGGCAATCGTAGTGTACGGTGTACCTGTGAATTCTATCCGTCCGTACCTAGGTAGGTTGCCCAATGCCAGCTAAGGTGGCGGGAGGACGCCGAGGGGAACTTCGGGCAGGAGATAGGTCCTATGCAGTAATGGGTGTGGACTGTGGCCGACGGATTTAGGCGTTCAGTGGATGACATCCATTGTATTGTGGATATCCCGTGGACGTCTTTCAAAAAGTTGAAAGTGCTCTTCTATTTTGTGTGAGTGCCGTGGCAGCTGCCGCCCAATGCTCGCGCTGTATTGCAGCGGGCATCCTGGAAGTTTCCTTTCTTAGAGAAGTGTTCATCTGGGTTCAAAAGGTCAGGGCATCCCAGCGCGTGTGCCTGGGTCCAGCTGGCAGGCAAAAGGGAACTCAAGCAGCGAGCTTGGCCCAAAGAGGCCCAGAATCCGGGGTAGTCCCGCTCCGATGAGATGCGTGATTGGCTTCCGAGGAGACGAGGATCGACGCACTCGATGTCATCGCCCACCGCCCATTATTACGCAGTTCGCCGTAATTCGCCAAAGCTATCTGTACCAGCCGCACCAGGGAGACACCTGCGGCGGTTGGCGGTACGAACGTTCAGAGGGCGGCGAGGCACAGACAGGCGGATACCGCAGCAGGGCTCCACAGCCGTATCCCAACATGGCGCACCGTTCGATTTTCGCAACACTCCCTACCTCCATCCCGCCGCGGTACTTCCGCGTTCCATGTCTTGATGTTTTTATTTAGTAGACTCCCGGTCACTGTCCTGAGCGGGTGTCGTTGTTGTCTCGCGCATTGCCGCCTGTCAGTGTACGCAGTAAAACATCATGATCATGGCCCGTCACCGCTGGTGTGGATTAAGCGGTAGCGAATGCAAGTGCAAAACGTACTTTGTACCCGTACTCCGTACGTACATTGGAGCTTATGTGCTCTAGTGTCGGGGAATCTTGGGACTCGCTCTCAGTCGAGCGGAGAGCTGCGAGGGGTCCACCGCAATCTCGCTCTGCCACTCCGAGGCGGCAACGGGACTGGACGCTGTCGGGTCCATGTGGACGGCGCTGGTTGAGGCCGACAGCGACCGCCCTGTCTGCGGCGGGGGAGCACTGCAAAGGACATGCTTTGATTCGCATCGTCACCCACTCATCCAGCGCGCTACTTTCTGCGCAGTACGGAGTAGGTAGCTGCTGCGGAATAAGTGCAGAATCAGTGTGTACTCCATAGTAAGGTAGCCACTTCACTCCATAATTATTATTGTGGGAGCAGAGCAGGTATCCTTTGGTAAAGCAACACTCCATCGCTCTCACAGTTCACTGTCCATCCATCCATCCTGCATCGGAAAACTCTGCAACAGCAGTGGCTGACTGTCCGCTTGCCGCCCATTGATGATTAGCCATCAATGTCCATCAGCGACCACCGTTTTCTGCATAGGTAATAGTAATGGACGTATATCATTGGCATCGCGTATCTAGGTTGCCAGGCTTGCATTTCATTGCTGCTGGACTCCGCCAACACCGCAAACCTGGAATTAATAACGAAGAAAAATATCAACCTGGATGCCAAGACCGCCGCAGCAGCAGCAGCACAGCACACAGCAAACAAGCAACCTGCTCCCGAGTGTGTGTGAGAGAGTGAGATGTGGACTGCACCCAAGAAAAAAAAACCCCACCCGACCTCTCGCTTTGCTTTTGCCCACTTGGGGAGGCAGGTACCTTCAAGAAAGTACCCACGGATACCTTCTTTGTACGTATGTAGGTGACCAGGTTGGCTACCGAACAAGGTACGCCCTACTTAGCGTTGGGTTGTTTAACGCCCAGCATTTCGCATTCGCCCGTTTCTCTCCCTCTACCTTATTCTACCGGCCTTCCAGGTTGTACTTTGCTGCCTCACCGTCCGTCCATCTCATCTTTTCCGCCAATTCTTTCCTTCTAGTTTTGCCTTCTTCCTCCGAGTCCGCTGGCTTTCCCGTCCGCCCTCGCCTGCGGCCCAAGTACTCAAACGACCCGACCGACTTGACTTCTCTTGCCTGCCGCTTGTTCTTGCCAGCAGCTTGCTTGTATGACGCTTGCGCCCTCTCTGCTTGTGCCAGTGCCAATTGCGCGCCGCGGATTCGTCGGACCTCCACACCACTCTGAACTGCCGACCACGAACATATTCGCGCAAGCTTGCAGCTAGAAGGATTACATGACTGTACCAGACTACCTCGACGGCGAAAAAACTTCCAACTTTACTGCCCCAGCCTTTTCCCGCCAGCCAGCTTCTTTACCCGTTTCCCCGGCCGCCACGAACGACTAAGCGACCCCGACTTTTTTTTTCTCTTCTCCCCAAACAGCCATCGCCAAAGCTTCTCCGACCTGTCGACCTCGTCGCGTGTGCCCGTCCAACCCACGATAGCTGCGCCGCCGCCGAACGTCCTTCGCCCAGGACCCTCGATGCCCGCCGAGCGAGTTGCGCCCCGAACGTCAACACACTTACTGCGTCCATGTGTCAGACCCTAAAACCATGGCATGGTTGTCATCGGTGTACAGTTAACAACCCACCGTCCTTCTCCAAACCTCCGTGGTGGTAAATCCTGGTCGACTCCCTCCGCCTGGACGCTTCTTCTCGCCGAGCATGTCAGTCGTCACTGCCACTGACGATGGCGTCCCGGATCGTGGCCCGGCTGTCTTTGCCGTGACAACCGCAACATTCGTATTAGCGAGTGTCATGGTAGCCGCCCGCCTTTTCTGCAGGCGCTACATCGTCAGAAATGTCAGCTGGGACGACAAGACCATGTTCCTGGCCTGGCTGATTGCCTTTGGATTGTCTTTCACCATTTGCTTCGGTACCCGTAGAGGACTTGGCCGTTATGATACCGACATTGCTAGGAGCCATTGGGATTCATTGCGAGCGTGCGAATATGTCTTTTCAATCCTCTATGTGAGTGACCTCCTGCCGCCCTTGGCGCCGTGTCGCGCTGTGGCCCGCCACCCGCTTACAACCTCACAGAATCCTGCCCTCATGGCAACAAAAACCGCCGTCTTGATCTTTTACCTGCGACTCTCCAAAAACACCCAAAAAGTACTCAGGTTCGCTTCTTGGGTCACTCTAGGCATCGTCAATCTCGCTGGCACCGTGCTTACCCTCATCAACATTTTTCAATGTCGACCCGTTCAAGCAGCGTGGGAGGTTGGGCAGGACACCTCTCAATGCATCCCCCTGCTCACTGAATTCATTTGCTCAGCACCCATCAACATCGTCACCGATCTGGCCATCTTGGCCCTCCCGATTCCTGTCCTAACCGGCATGAGACTGCCTCCGAGGCAGAAAATTATCCTTGTTCTCACCTTTACCATTGGTATCTTTGTCACTGTTGTGGATGTCGTCCGCATCTATTACTTGCAGCAAGCCGTCACCTCCGTCCCTACCGGCGTATCGACCGATCCGAACTCCCGCTTTGGCGGCACCCCGAACTTCGCCTGGAATTCGTCCTTGTCTTTCATGTGGTCAGCTGTGGAGGTGAACGTTGGAATGGCGTGTGCTTGCATCCCGACTCTGAAGCCTCTCATCATCAAGATCCTCCCTGCGATGATCATTGACCCCGATGGAACGCGCTCGAGCACTCAGACGGAGAAGGACATCCTGGACAGCCCGAGAAACCGCAACGGCAGCGACGGCCTGATTTCACCGACAACGAACCCGAACCGTGGCAGCGTCAGCGTCCAGCAGCCGCCTACGGCAGCTCGTGCCAGCCGAGACTTCGGAGCGTCTACTACTGCAGACACCGACGGCAACGGGTTGACGGCGCTCGAATTTCTCACCACACCCGAGATGACGCTGGAACAATTTGAGGCGACCAGCGCAGGTAGGCTAGGTGGTATGAGGACGAGAACTTCCATGGCGACCAGCAGAGAGAACACCATTTACTTTGGCTTCGTCAATATGAGGCGGCCGAAAAGCATGGTCAAGTGCGACTCTCAAGAATCCTTCCGCTACTGCCTCGTGGTTACCATCCTGTTCCTGATGTGGGGTATCTCGTACGGCCTTCTCAACACCCTCAACAACGTCATTTCGAGCGTCTCACAAATGTCTGTGGCCCAGACGCTTGGTCTCACAACCGCGTACTTTGGCGGCGGTTACTTCTTTGGGCCCCTGGTCGTGGGTGAGTGGATTTTGAGGCGAGATGAGCACCACCGCAGAAACCGAAAGAACAACCGGCACGGGGCCGAGAGCGTTGGAGGCTTCAAGGTGACGTTTATTGTTGGACTTTGCTTCTACGGTGTTGGGACCATCATCTTCTGGCCCTCCGCCGTCACCAAGTCTTGGGGTGGTTTCTTGCTCAGCAACTTTGTCGTCGGCTTTGGTCTGTCTGTCCTGGAAACGGGTGCGAACGCCTTTCTGATTCTCTGTGGACCGCCAGAGTACGGCGAGACACGACTTCTGCTCGCCCAGGGCGTTCAAGGCATCGGCGCCGTTCTAAGCGGTCTGATGGCTCAGCGGGTCTTCTTCACAAAGATCACCAATCAGGACAATACCAACGACAACTCCACAACCCTCCTCAACGTCCAATGGACCTACCTGGCCATCACGCTTTTGTGTGTGGCCCTCGGGCTGTTCTTCTATTACATGCCCTTACCAGAACTAAACGATAACGAACTACAAGAAACAGCCGACCGGCTGCCAGTCAACCCCCATAAGCGCAGCATTGGCGGGCTACAACTCCGGACATGGAGTCTAATATTTGCCGTCATTGCCCAGTGGACTTACGTTGCTTCGCAGGAATGCAACAATATATTTTTTCGCGCCCTGCTCATCGCCATCCTCCCGAATCAAGAAGACGCCGGATCAGCGGCAACGAGCGCAGACACCAACCCAGGGGAGAACAGCGACAAACCACCTGGCCTTGCACTGGGGGTAACGGACTATCACCTCGTTGCCCACAGCGCATTTGCCGTATCACGATTCATCGTAGCATACCTCACATACCTGTCCGTTCGAAACCCTCGCATGCCAAAGCCGAGAACGTGGCTATCAATCAGCGTGGGCCTGTCGCTGTTCGCTGCCCTTCTCACGGTTGTGCTCAGGCCGGCGGACCCCAACATGCTGCTGATCCCGGTTGTACTGTTCTACTTTGGCGAAGGACCCGTCTGGCCGCTGATTTTTGCCATCGGCCTCCGAGGCCAGGGCCGGCGGACGAAACGGGCGGCCGCTTTCATCACCATGGGTGGCTCCGGCGCCGCCTTCTTTCCTTACGTCATGTACGCCATCATCTACAACGGCGCCACGGTGCAGCTTGCATTTACCCTCATCGTGGCCCTATTCGTGCTGACGGCCTTTTACCCCATCTGGCTCGAGTCTCTCAAGGATGCCAGGGCAATGACGGATCCGGCTCACTCGGTAATTACCCCGAGGAGCGTCAGGCTCATGAGGACGAGATCGACATGAACCGCGAAGTGAGACGGCGCCGACGAACACTGTCCACCATTGCGGCGAAAAGCAAGCGAGGCAGCATCTTGAGCAAAATCTCTCCGTTTGGCAGAACCAACGGGGAGAGCGTCACTCCCCCGGCCGTGGAGCATTCTGAAGAAAAGAATTCCAACAAGTCGTCCGAGGCGAGCAACGATACACGGTCCCAGACCGTATGAATGAGCGATGTTTTGATTACTGTACAGGCCGTTGAGCCTGTTTATATTAATTGTTATATACCCAATGATAATGACGTTCGATGAATGAAAAGTTAGGATTTAGACATTTCATTTCTTGACCGCTTCAATATTCAGTGACCTTGCGTCGTGACCACCTACTTTGCCAGCCCTGATGAAATCTTTTCAAAAGCCTGCACGCCCTCTCTGCCCAGCGCCGTGCCGACCCCGACGGCATACGCCCCGACGCTCTTCATCCGCCTGAACCCATCCGCATCCGACACGCCGCCGACCCCGATGACCTTGATGTGCAACAACTCGGGCTCCTGCGAGACCAGCTCCGCAATCGTCTTTACGTTGCCCAGAGCCAGCGGGTGCAGCGGCGCACCGGCCATGCCGCCGAGCCCGGAGCCGGGGAGCCGCGGCGCCAGCCCGTCATCACCCCCCTCTTCTTCCAACAACAGACACGAGCCGAGCGTGTTCACCGCCGTGATGAAGCTGATCTTGCTGGGCACCTTGAGCATCGCGTTCCTGGTCACGACGGTCGCGTCCTCGCGCAGGGCGGCGATGAGCTCCTGGTAGTGCGCCGGGTGGGTGTACGGCGGCGTCTTGAGGCCGACGGGGACGGCGGGCGTCTGGGGAGGGCGGCGAGGTAGGCCTTTAGCTGGGCGCGGTCTGAGGCCGGCGGCGCGGCGGCGGCGATGTTGGGGCACGAGAGGTTGATCTCCATCGCGAGCGGGTGCGGCGTCGTGGAGGCGAAGGCGGCGATGCGGGCGTAGCATTCTGCGATGTCGTCCGGGGAGCCGGTGACGCTGATGATGATGAGCTTGCGGTGGTGGTGGCCCTCGATGGGGGATGTGGGCAGGTCGGCGATGAAGTCGAGGTAGGTGTCGAGGGGTAGCGGGGAGTAGCCCAGGTTGTTGAGCGAGGCGACATCTTCGGGGCGGAGGTCTTTCGGTGAGGTGTGGTGGGAGGAGGAGTTGGGGACGGTGGGGGAGGGGCGGGAGGTTGACGGGGAGAAGAAGGTGTACTGGTGGCGCGCGTCGGAGTGGGCGAAGCCGGCGAGGAGGGAGGTGCGCGTGGTGAGGGCGCCGGTGTGCGGCGAGGCGTGGAGGGCTTTGAGGTCGGAGAGCGTTGTGCACCAGGGGTTGGCGGAGTTGAGGAGGGGTGGGGAGATTTTGAGCTCTGGGGAGGAGGGGCGTTCATCTTCGGGGGTGTGGACTGGTTCTCTGATGAAGTTTGTTGAAAGGTATTGAGGAAAGCATTCACTGAGGCATGGGATGATGAGTGTGGCGGAATATGTGTGTAAGTGAGCGAGTTGGTAGTTGGTGATGAGAGGGAAATGATATGAGGTTATCGTCTGGTCTCCCGAGTCCCGCGCGGCAAGGTGGGGGGGGAGGCGGGGTTGATAAGATAAGCCGCCCCGGCGAGGTCCGAGGGGCCGGACGGGCCTTTCGGCCGATGTTCAACGGTCACTTTTGTGACTTACATGGATTGGGGGGAAAGTATGTTTTCCCCCAGTTTAGGAAGGTTCTGTGCGGTGGTTAGTGTGTTGGGAGACAAGCAGGGTGGTATGGTCCGAGGCGATATATAAAAAGCGTGTGTGTATGCTGAATGCCTCCTCTAAGCAGATGCAAGACGTGCCTCCTCCGTTTTACACTCCACTGACATTACCATTACATTACAATCTTACGAAACATGCTGGTATAGCCAAGACAGTCTCGTGACTATTTCGATCGTCTCTGAAGTGTCGACTTGTAGGGCCAGAATACTCACGAAGCAGTGGAAAGGGACGAAGGAAGACTGCTTTAAAGGTTAACATATCAACTGTTTAACTACAAGAAAACCGTTCGCATGTATATGTCACTGCGAAATGCAGGTTAGCTTAGAAGAGCGAAGAAGGACCTTTTTATTGGGGGTGGTCTTGGAATACTGCTTCAACCGAGACGGTTCGTACTTATACCGTCTGGACGACGCGTCATGAATTACGAGTGGCGTCAAGTGCCTTTCAGAGCAGAATCATCGATTTGTGACAATAGTGTTCGTGCATTTCCATAAAACAACGAATACGTCGCTAACGGTCAGATTTGAAATTCTGAGAACTCGGGAAGAATTACTGTTTCCCCAATATGAATTAGCATACACCGCTCGATCAAGCTTTTGACTAGATGTTCACGTTTTCGGAAGCAATCATCACATCATCCCTAGTTTATTAGTATGAATACTTGCATAATAACATCTGGAAGACGAAAGAGAAGAGCAGAACGACGAGAGTTAACAGCTTCATTCCCACGGAGTGTTCTTGTTTGAAGCAAAGCTTCATAAGCACTATTACCAGACACCTGAGGCTAGAGAGTCACAGGCCGCAGGGTTGAGGTAGTCGGGTGGAGGATGTAGATGCTCGGGATTTTCCAGTGTGGCCACGTATAGCATGCTCAAGAGCCTCCAAAACTTTTCATTCAGCCCCGGGAGCCCAGCATTACTTTTGATGCAGATACATGGTAGTTTTACTACTGCCAAACAATGACGGACGTGTATTCTCAGGGATATTTAATAAGCTCTCTCAGAATTTGCTTTTCATGGAGCCAGCGAGAATAGGATGGCATGGCCGTCTGGAACGATGAGTGACTCAAGTCACTGACCCTAGCCACAGAGCAAGAAGGGTCGGGTTGCTTCGAATCGCGTTTTAAAGGTCTCAATCAGTGATCATTGTGCTCCAGACGATATTCTGAAGTGATACGCCTCTCGAAAACACGAAATATTCTCAGATAGTGAGGGACGAAGATGACCAAACGACCGACCGTTTCTGGTTTTCGAAGTCGTTTACCTTCATGCCCAATTTCACAGAACTTTTCCCAACTCCCGTAAATATCACACGGGGCAACGTACGTAAGACGTCCCACCGCTACTGCATATCGGCCATTGCGGCTTGTCAAGAAGAACCTCGCCCCTGCGAGAGACTACAGGGATTCAAAGTCGGTCACCTCGGCGAATGTGAAGAAACACCTAGGTTCTCGCAGATAGCAACCAGTGAACGTGTCTGCGCTACTGTTGGTTTCTGCTATGGAAACTTGTTTTGTTATGCGGAGGATAATGCGTTCACTACCTGCTCTAGGCAGGAGAAGAGCATTCAACACCATGGGTTGTGACTGGTCAAGCTGCTTGGAAAATACAAGATCGTAGCGCCTCATGTGTATGTTATGAACAATAGCAGTTGCTTCCTCTATGATAAATTCAACCAGGCTCACTCTGGTAGTTCATGAGCAATGGCTTTAGCTTCGGTAGCGAGTAACATAAAAACAGACAAAAGGGTCGATGATGGCTGCCGACAGAACCTGGAGCTAACCCACCAAGGTTGGAAATCGAACTGATACGTCTGGAATTCTAGACATATCAGTACTCTACGCAATTCCTTTCAAACAACCAAAGTAGCCGAGGAAGAGGCCGTGCAGACTGCTCTTAGAGTTGACTGTAGGCCGCCTCAGAGACTTATCGGAGCTCTTAGGGGGCGCTTGTGAATTTCATGTCTAGAAGAAGTTGTTGAAACCCTGCTAGGTAAGCTATGTTCTTACGAGTTGAAATAGCACGCATACAGTAGGGTAGGTAGATACAATTCTAAACCAGCAATGCTGCGGGCGTTGTTCGTCTACGGGCTAGCAATGGAAGAATCTACATAATTACGAGTATCTCACCGACTTAACGTCGCTCGTTATGCTTCCCGTACAACATCCGAGTGCTAGAGATAGAACGAACGCGGTCATATTTAATGTATTGAAGCCGGTTTGCCCAGAGACTGAAGTATCTTTCCCCAGTACATATCTTTTCTCGAACTGTGATTGAGCCCTTAAGCCTAATACGTCTTGCTTCTGGCGTACAGCAGCCGCTGTCATCTTCACACGTCTTTGTCGGTTCCTGGCTACAGGAAGAGCTCAAATGTTGGCAGGCATTGCCGGCCATACGACCCCAGGGTCTCAGGACATCATGTACAGCAACCAGGAGGTCTCGCAATTCATTCATGGTGTGATGTCACTATCCTCTCTCGTATTCGCTCTGGCAGTTCGCACCGGTATCAGAGACCCGGTCGTATATCGCAGATGTCGGAGGGTGCCAATCGTACTGCCGGCCGTCACCACGGCATCTCCCCGGAGTCTGCTCGTTTTAGCGAAGGGTACATGCAATGCATGCACCCGCCCCTGAGGCACAAGACAGGAGGCGAACAATTCCATCTGAGATCGCTCCAGGCGTTGTTATTCGAGCGCTGGCCGGGCCGGGCTATAGCTGGCTCCTTCTAAGAGTCGCACAGCTGCTCCGGAGTGGTCACGCGTCAAGCCCGGCCTCCGTTCGGCACGGCCGTCGTCCGTCCGCCCCCGCCCATCCCCGGCGTTAGGTAAGGTACCGCGCACCCCTCAAATACGAATATTACACAAACAAAACAACCTCGAACCGACCATTGCGTCCCGTCGCCAGACACGCCGAAGCCAACTAGACTTCCATAGCCCCGCCCTCACACCAATCACGCCTTGTCAAAGCCATACAGCCAGCCCTCCACACACGTTCTAAGGTGCCTTGCCTTCCCCCGCATCTCCGCAATACTTTTCCCCGTCCCCCAACGTTCCATACCAATGGCCCTGGCTGCTGGTGCTGATGCTGATGCTGATCCCTTCCCAGTCCCGTCCGGCGTCGAAATTAGCACCCAGGAACGCTGCGCGTGACCCGAATCCAGGGTCAACCAACCCACGGAAAACCACCAGAGGCCCTTTTCCATGCGTCCATCCATCCATGCACCCCTTCCAACTCAAAACTTTCCTTTTGATCCTTCCCATTTAACATGTTGGATTCACATCGTGTATAGTCTCGCTGCCTGTGTAGCTGAGCACCCATTACTCATTCACTCAGTCTTCCTCCCTCCCCCCCCCCCCCGCCTTTTGCCGCTTCCCATATCCTGCAGCAGCTGCAGCCAGCCAGCCAGCCAGCTGTGGTCGTTGACTGCCCGACTGACAGCTCCAGAGCACAGCCAGGCACGCGCGCCACACAAACCCCGGCCTCCAACCCCAGAAATCCTACCCCAACCTCACTACCACCTCACTACCAGGCCCGCCCCAAGCTTCGCACCAATATGTGCCCTCTGCTATATGCCACCCCTTCCTTCATTCTTCTAGAATAAAAGAAAAGAAAAATAAAAAAGGCGAAAGAAAGGGCCTCAGATGCGACGGCCCGAACAGCCGCGCGAAACGCAGCCCGTCTCCTCCACACCTCCTCTCATCTCTTCACTCCAACAAGGCATGACGGTACCTTGGTAGTAGCAGACCTCCATCCGCACACCACGGAGCCGCACACACCGCTGCCGCCACAACTTCACGTTCAATGATGTAGGTAGGTAGGTAGGTACCTTGTACGGATACTGCAAGCATGAGAGAGAGAGAGAAAGAAAAAGAAAAAAAAAAGGCCCCATGCATCCTGCCTGCCTGCCGATTACTCGCACCGTTCCCTTCCCGACCCGAGCGAATACCGAAGGTGTCGTCCGTCGTGTTCAGACCCTGGTTTCCGGTCCTCTGCCCGCCCGCCCCAACTCCCCGCATTCGCTACCTCATTACAGCGTCGTACCGGCACCTTTGGCCCTTCTCGTCAAAACATCCTGGTTTCCTGTCCCTCCCTCCCCCCCCCCTTCCGCTCGGCCGAACATGACGACCCCCAGGGTGTGTGTGTGCCTGACTTGCCTTTTTTTCACATCTCTTTTTTCTTTGCCCTTTTGGACGGGGCGGGAAGGGAAGCGCATGCATGCAATGCAATGCAGAGAGCGAGCGAGCGAGAGAGAGTGAGAGAGGGAGAGGGAGAGTGAGAGAGGAAGAGGGAGAGTGAGAGATGGAGGCCCAAGACCGTGTCACCTGCCCGGCAATCCTGCACCTGGACCTGACTACTTGCGCGCGCCCAAATGAACAGCCCACCCACCCTCCTATTCCCCCAGAACTCTCAGCCAGCGCCTTCGTCTTGTTGGCGTGGGCGTGAGCTGAAGACTGGGCATATGTCTTTGGGTGTCTTGGCTGGGGCTGGTTTCCCCAGGCCGGGACTTTGTGCCAGACGTGCAGATTGCTCTGCGGTGACGAAAAAGTCTTGGGGTGTTCCCCGATCGGATCAGACCGAGAGGTGTCTACACCGGGAGGCATCTACAGTCGACATAATGCAAAATGTCACTGATTCGGTTGATGAGATAGCAGACACAGATTATGACGTTGAAATGTTTGGTTCCATTGTGACAGGCTCTGGTAAGCGTGTACTGTAGAGTCCTCAGAACTCTCTCGTCAAAGCTGGAACCCCCCCCCCCCCCCCCCCCCCCCCCCCCCAGGATATCCCCCCCCCCCCCCCCCCCAGCGCTCAGCGATCAAGAATGGTAAAAAGTCCATCCCTCCAATGCGAGGCCCCAAACCTCTCTCTCTGCCTCTGTGAAAGCCATTATCCGAAAAGGATCCATGGATGCTTGTTCGTTGTTCATACACAACCAAACCCCGCCCCCCGCCGAGAAAGCACCCAGTGCCATAAATAAAAACTCCCAGACATGCTAGATCATCCCATCGTCAACGCTCCGTCAAGAATTGCCGTTTCCATCCTGATGATGACTTTTGCCCCCCTTTTTCTATAAAGAATGCCAGTTGCCCCCGAGCTTTGTCCATGTTTCCAAACAAAAGTGCGTGCGCGCAAAAGCAGAGGTATCGTGCTAGGCGGAAACATAAATAAAAGTTAAAGAAAAAAAAGACTGGCCAGCTTTTGACATTCGAGCCATGGCTGGAGAATCGTCGAATCGTACACACATAGTTTTACTGCGATGCGCCAGTGCCGCCGAAGAAGAAGTCGAGCTCGCTGCCCGGACGTGCGAACTGGTGCTCGTTCTCAGCAAGCTGTTCCAAAAGGCTCAGGAAGGGATCCTTCTCTTCGCCGGGACCGGTTCCAGTGCTGCCGTTGTTGCTCTTGTTGCCCGGGCTGGGCGCGGCCACCCCTGCTGCCACCTTGTTCCCTCCGTCGTCGCCATGCCATGCGGCAGGGCTGCTGAAAGCGTTGGTTGGTAGACCGCCAAACATGGGGTCGTAGCTACCGCCTCCCTCGTTGTTGCTGTTCGGTCCAGGGGTCGCGAAGCTGAATTGGGGGGAGAAGGGCGTCGAGGATAGAGTGGGAATGTTACCCTGCTGATGGTGTTGAGGTCCGAGAGAGAACCCCGCAGCGGCCGCCGCTGCTACCGCCGCGTTGTTTGCAGCTGCTTCATCGTACTGCCCATGAGGAGGCACTGGTATGGGCGCATGTTCGATTGCCTCTGGGTGAGGTGGCAACGAGGTGGGTGTTGCCAAGAGACCCGGGGATGGGTGGGTAGCCATTGTCGGGGTGGGGTGAGAGAACGAGTGGCGGGCGTGAGACGGCGTCGGCAACCCATGCGGAGGTGCCATGCTGGTAGTACTGAGCGGCGACAGGACCTTCGGATCCGGACGCTTGCGGCCAGATGGCGCCGTGTTCTTGCGCTTGAGATTCGGCCGCTCGTTCTCGTGCATGCTGTTCGCGCGAGGTGCGTAGAGATCGTGTCCCGTGTAAGTGTCCGTGGTGAAGTCAACAACGACGTCAGACAGGCTTAGGTTCGCCGCATCGAAGTTGAAAGTCTGGCCGCCGGGTCCACCTATGTTGGAGTATCGGTCGAAGAAATCCTCAAGGTGGAAAGCTGGAGAGTATCGCATAGGGTTGTTTCCTAGACTCTTGACGAGCTCGGAATGGGCGTTGTAAATGCCCTGGAGGGTTTCTCTCTGATGCTGGACGCTGGCCCACGCATACCGCAACTCGCTTAGTTGCTGCATCTCACGGGACAAGAAGTCGGCCGACATGCTGAACACAGTTGAGTCTCCACTTCCGTTCTTGTTGTAGTGTGCGCCGTGAATGTGAACTGTGCCTGCAGTGCAAATGCAGTAGCCAACAAAAGCCGGCCACTCGATTGTTCCCGTCTGTTTACCGAGTTCCACGAGCTCGGAGATGGCGTTCGCATGGAGGAAACACATGTTTGTCGCTTCAATCTGCCATGACTGATGCTGTCCGGTTCCAGCAAGCTCGGCAAGGTCGATCGGAAGGAACGGTCGGTAGATGAGGCAGTGAATGAGATGGTAGATCAGTTTACTCAGGACGAGGATCGTCGAGTCGGGCTGGCCAAATAGCGTATCCAAACTCGAGAAGACGTCTTCGGTGCCGGACGCCCAGATGTCCAGATCTTGACGGATCTTGGAGAGGTTTGAGAGCGAATGCCAAGGGAAGTGAGAGTCGCCCTTCACACCTCCGGCTGCGAGGTATCGGTTCGTGATGCCGAGAATGCGGCTAATGTCAATAAGCATACCCGTGCTTCCCTGCGACTTCTTCCCACTGCCCTGAAGGAATTGGAGGTTGGACCCAGACTGAAAGAATTCGCCGTCGATTGGTGGTGCTGAGGGATTCGGTGACCAGCATGGGAGCCGGAGGAGGATGGTCTTGTCGCCGATGAGAGAAGGGCGCTTTGAGCCGCAGGCCAGAAACCGGTCGAGCAGATAGCATGTCCAAAACAGCCTTCTTCTCATTTCTCTTTCAACAGGCGTGACTCGAGCATGGTTGTCCATTTCGCGGTGAGTTTCGAGGGCCATTGCCATCCCTACTGCGTTTACTGTGGACCCGAGTTAGCATCATGGCGTGGCTTATGGCGTGATCCGCGTACTCATCAACATGTATGCCTTCTTGCCTTTGCCTGCCGCCGTGAAGGCAATTACAAGCAACAGCAACGCCTGCAAGGCATCGACTGAAGGCTCATCCGTGTCGATCTCGGCTCTTGCCCTGGCAGCAAACTCTTCGCTGAGTTGAACGGCTGATTGGTAACCGCTAGGGTGAGGAGTGTATCTATGAGACGGGTCAGTAGCCGAAAGGGCTCTTTTTGGTCACACATACCTCGCAGCGACAGCGTAGATGCCATGGACCAGGTAGTTTGGTAATTGGTTCAGTTGCAGCCGTTGTCGGACCGACGACTCGTCGAGGATGTGATATGGCTTGGAATGGAACCTGGTGAAGTACGTATCCAAGAGCGCATCAGGCTGAATACCGGGCGGCGAAGGCTCACTGCTCAAGTTAGATGACGGTTTTCACGATTCGTCTGGGCGAAGGCCTACCTTGCGGGTGCAGGCGAGTAGATGGCCGACTCATCAGCGTCCACCTTGGTAGTGTCCAGAGCTAGACGCTTGGGGTTTGGGTTGTCCTCCGTGTCAACTTCGGGGCGAGAAGCGTCTTCCTCCTTGATTCCAGCAGTCGTTGGCGTTGTTGGGGTTTTCTCTCCCTCATTCTTCTCTTTCAGCTTTGCTTCCAAGCCATCCACTCTCTTCAAGAGCGCCTCGAGTACATCAGTTTTGGGTCCACGTTTTTTCGGCACAGCATCTGCAAGAGCAACCCCAATTAAGTCAGTCAAACCACGAACCCTCTCACAGCCACATTCTCAGTCAAGTCGATGACGGAGCTCTGCTTACCGTATATGCATGGACATTGAAAGACTTGACAAGCTTCGCATGAGGGGCGGAGCCTGTTGCATTTGATCTAGAAGACGGACTGTGTTTAGACATTGGTCGGGAGCTATAGGCGCGTATATCTTGTGTGTATAGCGCCGCGAGAATTCAAGTTCGTGTCTCACCTTGCGCTTGCGGCATGACTTGCAGTTCATGGATTCCCGGGGCTCGTTGCTCATGCGCCGTGTTGGTAGGCGCTCGATGCCGACCTGAGGACGGGACATGGCCACGGGGTGGACTCCGGGAGGTGCGATTCCGTTCATGGGTTCGAAGATGGACGTCGTCATGTCTTTGGGGGCGGGTGTAGGTAATAAGAGAGAGTGTTTGGGGGTTACTGCTCAGGTCGGTAGGGTTCCGACAGTCGGGGGCTCGAAGCTGTTGGTTCAAGCAAGCTGGGTCTGGGTCTGGCTGTGTGGGAAGCAAGCCGGTCCGTCTCTCACAACATGTCGAGGCAAGTCCAAGGCGTTCTGTAAGTGGTCTGGTGGATGTCGAGCTTGAATGACAGGCGAAGAGGTCTGTGGTTGAAGTGCGGAAGCACAGAAGCGAGAACAGAAGCCGAGCTAAGGTAGGTAGGCAGCGGGACAGGATCGGGGACGGGTGAAGTTATGAAGTAAGGAAGGGCAAAGAGGTTAGCAGGCGTAGGCTAGTATGTAAAATGATGACTGTCGCCCCGAGTGGCCGTCTGTGTGTAGACATGTGGAGGTGGCTAGGTAGTGCAGCCGACTAGGGTGTGTTCGTCCCTCGTCGCCCTGGGAGGCAGTTCGGATGCATCAAGCAACAGGGGCGCAAAAGTGAACGGTTACAGAACCAGGGGGAAAGAGATTGACAAGGAGCTCGAGTCCAATCAAGGCAGAGGAGAAAGGGAGGTTGCACGAAGGGGGCAGAAGAAAAATAAAATAGAGCACTGGGGGAGGGGGGTCATGGAGTCGTAGTGCACTAGGAACGGGACAGAGCAGTGCCAGTGCCAGTGCCAGTGCCAGTGCAGGCCAGCAACAAACCAGGGACTGGTCAACTCGGGAGCAGAGGAGGAGGAGGAGGAGAAGGAGGAGGTACTCTGTACACTACCAACGTATCTCCGGGAGGGGAGAGAGACACACAGAGACTGAGTTGGTGTGTGAGTGAGTGAGTGAGTGAATGAAGTGATGGAGTCGGAGTGTTGTGGTCAGCCAACGAGGAACAATGCAGGCGAGAGGAGGGGAGCGGAGCCCTGAGGGGAATGAGGAGGGCCCAGCAGGAAAGGACCGAGGAAGGACTTGGGGACTTGGGACTCGGGACCCAGGAGGAGCCTACTAGGGTACTGCCATGGGCATGCAGTACCTAGGTAGTAGGAGAGGGGGGCACGATGTTGGGGAAAGATGGGGCAACCTGCTGCTAACATAGCGTGCAGGCCGGGGTATGGGGGGTAACCAGCGAGGCTTGTCTTGTTCTGTCGAAGGTCTCGATGCGAGCTAGGAGCCGACCTGGGGCTGCCACCCTGGGATCCTGGGCCTTGACGCCCACCAACCCCTGTTCCTGCTACCGGGCAGCTACTACTATGTAGACGGATACAGGTAGGCTGTACTGCGGTAGCTACCAGAGAGGGCACTTTTTGTCATGGAACTCAAGGTAGGTTGTCAAAGTACCTTACCTTACCTACCTTACCGACTTAGACATCCACAGCATCCAGAAGCCCGGCGAACCTCCCCCGATGCCGATGCACACGAATGTCTCGGAGAACATCGACAGCGGGCAGGACAAGGCCTTGTCGTTGTCCAGTGCTGCATTCTGTTGAGCAATGAAACAAGAAAAGAGGAATGCAATCAAAAAAAAAAACTCAGGGAGACGAGTCGGGCTCAGCGGCAAGCGCAAAGGTAAACAAGGACAGGCGGTTGAGCCACCCGCTGTGCTGCCGCTCATCGGCGTTTTCTTCTTCTTCTTCGTCGTGTACCTAAAACAAGCTTGACAATGCCGCGGCTCGAGGTCGAAACCACACACAGCATCGGGGAATCTGATGCTACCTGTCTTGCCTGTCAGGACTTGTCAGCAATGACTGACGACGGATCAAAAGATTGTCAAGCTGGGAGTTGATACCTCCCCGTTCGAGACACACGGGTTGCTGCAGACTCGCGTGGCTAACGAACCTAAGGTACCTGCTTTGTGGCGTTCGAGTCGTTTCTTCTCCTCTCACACGACCCGACGTACATACATAGTACACCACATCCAGACGGCCCAGGATTCACGTTTGGATGGGATGTGTGGAGTCCCGAGATGAGAAGTGAGCATGCTGCGCGTAAAAAGGCAGCATGTGCAGCGCATCTGGTCACTGCAGTGTACACACACACTGCCGCAGTGGACGAGGCCATGCGAGATAGACAGGTCGCTTTTCCCAGATGGGGCGGACCGGCAGCATATCAGGCGGTAAGCATCAGCCAATGTAGACAGTGTGCGAGCCGACAACATGAGATGGACTTGCACCACTCTTGTCTAGACTCGAGTAGGAAGAAGGGAAAGATGCCATGTGGAGGAGGGAGGACTGGAGAAAGGAACAGGCCGAAGGTCCCCACTGGACCGAGATTTACACGCAAAGCCGGTACATCATCTCCCCAAGTACCACACATTCCCTGCCTTAACAGAGTCCGATAAGTCAAGGCGCCGCGCCGTACGATACACGGCACGGGTACCTCACGCCTCTGCGCCGTCCTCCAATATCATGTAACTACCCGCTGTCCGGGACACTCGACATGCAAGATGGGAATCGAATCACAGACACCAGCCTTTTGGGGGGCAGTCAACATAAGGTAGCGGAAGGCTTGTGAGCCCCGAGATGTCGGGTGCTTGCAGCGCCGCCTGCCCGAGCAGCATCCCGACGTTGCCGCCGCCGCCCGCCCTCCCCGATGTTGCTGGCTGCCCTGCTTGCTTGCTCCGTCGTCGACTTTTTCTTTCAAAATGAGATTGTCAACTGCCATGCCAACTGCCACGCCAACTGCCATGTCCACAGCATCCCGGCGACCCTCGCCAAAGCTGCCGACGGTGGGCCGCGTTCTGCCCCGGCCCTTGTTGCGGGCAGGGCAGAATGTTGCTCCTCACCAGTCTCTGGGCCTGGACTGAGCGGAGCCAAAGACATAGGGGGACCTCAAAACGTCTCATCTGTGGATATTCTCGTTGACAGGTTTGTTGGTGGTCGTCTCTGCCTCTACGGATATCTTTCACGTTTTCGTATGCCACAGAATACGGCTCCAGGATTGACCCAGACTTTTGCTCACCGACGCGAAGCACATCGCCTCTCTAAGCCTCGGCCGCGCAATAGGGTCTTCCCAGTCACTCGGCACGATGTAAAAAGAGGCCTCAGCTGAGGGCAGCCAGTGGCCCTTCTCAACGTCTTTTCCATTTCCACTCCACCAACACCCCCGGCCAACAACCCTAAGGGCCTGATAATCTCAGTGATCTGATTGAGAAACTGTGCTTAGTGGGGTCGTCGGAAGTCTTTTATGGACACCGGAAAAACAAAATTGGGACTACTAACCGGACTTAGCTAGTAAATTTAGTGTATAAGTCGGGAGTCGAGTTATGTAGATTTCTCCCCCCTGTCTACGAAGTACCTCGAAAATGTGGGCCCGTTTTTACTAAAAAATAGCCTAATTTTCCTCGTTTTTTTAATCGTCGATTAGGGGCCTAATAATCTCCCTGATCTGATCCGAAAAATCATACTTTAGCAGTACTTTAGTGACTTTAAACAGTAGATCTATAGCGTAGGTTAGCGTTAATATACCTTATATAAGCGAGATAAGGGGGATTACTCTTATTAAAGGTAGTAGAGCTTGCTATAAACCTTATACTACTTATAAGATATTCCTATTATTAATTTTACGTTCTTTTTATATATCTTTTACTTATTAACTATATTATTAGTATAATAGAGGTACCTCGAAGTTAATAAGTAGCTATTAGTAGCATACTTAATAATAATATACTTAATTAGTATATTATTAAATCTAATACTAAAGATAATATAATAGCTTAGAAGTCTAATCCTAGCTTTAATACTTAGCTAACTAATATATAAACTAATAGCTAAGTTAATAATATCTAGCCTAATAATAATATTAATAATACCTAAGTTAATAGCTAGGTTAATAATATTTAGGCTAATATAGTTCCTAGTATTTAAACTACTTAGAATACTTAGCTTTAACTTATATAAAAGCTAGAGTATATCTAGAAATTCTTTAGGTTATACTTTAACTTATATAAGAAGGGATAACTCTTTATAATAAGTAATAAAAAGATAGCTCTACGCTCTATAATACTAGAAACTCTCTCTCTAATAAGAGTAGCCTTCTTTAATATAGTTAGTTAGTTTATAGTTACTAACCTAACTAATAAGTATAATAATATATACTAAATATATCGCTAAGTACTTTAGCTTATTAATGAGTCTAGTACTAAGTATAATAATAAAAATAGTACTATTAGTATTACTAAGCCTATATAAGAAGATTAAGTTAAAAAGAACCTAAGGTATACTTCTGTTAGATAGTAAGGCTTCTTATATATATATAGCCTCTATAATATATTATAGGTTAGTACTAAGCTAATAAGTGCTAGTATTACTGAGGTTAGTAAGTAGAAGCGCTGTAATAATAATAATAATAATAATTTTATAGAGGTTATACTAAGCTAGCTATTAAGGCGTTAATAAGCTGCTAACTATAACCTTACTACTAATACTTTAAGCCTAGTTACTACTAACAATATATTAATAATATATTAAAATAGTCTAACTATTAATAAGAAGGCAGCAGTAGTAAAAGCAAGGCAGAAAGCAAAAAGCAAGGCTGCCTAAATAATTTGAGGTAGCTTTAATAACTTAGCAGCGCTGATAGGCGAGGTAATAATTACTTATAGGATTAAGACTTATAATACTAATTTTAAGTATTAACTTAGTACTGAAGGTATTTTGAAGGCTGGTTTATACTTTAAAGAAGACTTTTTAGGCGCTTCTATATTTAACACACTACTAGAAGCAGCAAAGTTATTATTCTTAGAAAAATTTAATATTTTAGGTAGTAATAAGAAGGTTAACGAAGTTAATAATAAGGAGGTAGCTGTAGAAAGCAGTAAAATTAATATATTAACAGAAGGTAATAAAGAGGATAGTTATAACAGACTTTAATACTAATAAAACCTTATTTCTTATATAGCTAATAAAAAGGCCTAGATTTAACTTCTAGACCTATAAAATCTCTTTTTAGCGTTAAAAAAATAATACTAATAAGAGCGATAAAAGTTTCTTATTAGGTTTTTAGAAGAGTAGAGAGGTTAAAAAAGCAGGCTAAATATTATATTAAATATTATATTAAATATCAGCTTTTTTTACCTAAATTAACTATATTAACTTACTAACTACTACTACTGCTACTCTTCTGCCTCTAACTACTGCTATTAATACTAAATTAATAATTAGTAATAAATCTCTAGCCTTTTTTTATCTCTAATTACTTTATCTGCCTTTATTACTATAGCTACTAAGATTTCAGCTTTCAGTACTACTAAGTTTATTTTCTTCTTCCTCCTTAGCCTCTTACTGCTTTTTTTCTAGGATTTTAACGAAGTTATATAAGCTTATTACTCTATATATAATTTTAACCTGTATTTCAAAGCTATACTCTAGTAAGCTACCTCTTAGAATCGTAAAAAACCTTTTTTAATATACTAAATACCTTCTTAACTTTTATTCTTAAGTATATATATTATAAGTTATATAATTCTTTTAGGGTTTCTAGCTATAAGCCTAGCTTAAAGTCTTTTAAGTAGTATCTCTTACTATTAAATAATATTATAATCCTTTAGAGGTCTTAGCTAAACCTTAAATCTATAAAGTAGTACTTACTTTATAGTATAGCAAAAGATTACGCTAACGCTTAGTTAAGTAAAGTTAAGTCGTTTATTAACCTCTTAGCGCTAGCTAGTATATATATAAAGTAGTAGTTAAAGTTAATTATTATAAGAACGTTTTAAGCTAACTACTCTTTCTAATTATAGAACTTCTTCTAGTCTTCTACCTTAATAAATACAGAGATATATATTCTATTAATAGCTCTAATATACCTATTAAACTACGCTATCTTATTATTAAGCTTAACTTCTACTAAGATATATAATTAGTTAGGTAACTTAAGAAAGTTCTTATATATAACACCTATTATATTAAGTATAGCATTAAAGATATAACTAATAGTTACTTATAATATACTAAACTAATCAGCTATATTTTGCTAGGTTATTAACTACTTTATAATATATAGAAAGATTATTAACTTTAGTTTAACTATTTAGTATCTTATATCGCTAAGAAGGTCTTATTACTATAGCTAGTTTATAAGTAAGGTAAACTCCTTTTTTATTAAGTATAAAAGATCTTAGAACTTAATATTAGTTTTATTAAAGGTCTCTTATATAATCCTAGCTACTTCTTAAGGATTATTACGATATAAAGTAAGAGTATGTTTCTTAGGTATTATATACCTATTAACTCTCTTATTATCTGCCTAGAAAGTGTTATTATTAACTAATAAAGTAGCTGCTATTACTAAGTTTTAAGCTTAGTAATCTATTACTTATATTAGTAGATTATTACTTAATTTTTTTCAAACTATAGTATACTAGCCCTCTTAATAATAAGAAAAATCAGTAATTTTCTGCTTAAAAAGCTCTGTTTTACCCTCCTATTAAGGGGGATACTTTGCTAGTAAAGGGGGTGACTATATATAACTCTAGCCGGGGCAGGTACTTATTATATAACGCTAAAGTAGTACTAAAAGAGGTATAATATCCGTTAGAAATTCGATTTTCTGTTATTTTTCATCTCTACTTAGCTGACTTTTCGGATCAGATCAGGGAGATTATCAGGCCCTAGAGGTGATTGAAAAAAATCGGGAAATAATCGTAAAATGATTCTTGCTTACGTAAGTATGTACAACGCACCTTATTTTCTTAGCAGCCCACATCCAAAAGTCACTCCCCACATGACTCTGCTGCTCACTACATTGCTCGTAAAGATGGGGCGTTTCCGGAAACTACATATCCACTTCTCATTCAATAACCTTTTCTCTCATTACTTGCTCGCGGAAGTCAGGCAATCTACCTTTTTCTTCCTACCCGGGCTGTAACTTAAACCCGCGCGAGATATATCCGCTGGCGTTTGACATGCTAATCAAAACACGTGGGCGTGGGCGTGGGCGTGGGCGGGAGAAACGCACGAGCGCCGCATTGTTCCACTTGCTCCTATCTTCAAAGACATCCAACTCGCTTATGAGGTGGTCTTGTCTCCTTGTGTCTCTAGTTCAGAGCCTCCCTCCTCCTGCTCATCACGGGACAGCACGGAGCAGACAGCAGCATCAACCCACGTCGGATCGAGTCGAGTTGAGTCGAGTTGAGTCGAGGCGACACAGGCCAGCGTCCACAAACCCCTACCCTACATGCACGTTGTCGCCGCCAAGCATGTTCGAGCAACTAGTACCTACTATGTAACAACACCCTTCGAATGGAACCTCCGAGGTCAATTGTGCTACCCATGGAATGCGCGTGGCCATGCAACGACAAGCAAAAAAGCCCGGTGAATGGACTCCTCCGCGGTCAAGGCGGCACCTCTCGAGGCCGGTACTTCTTATATTACGTACATTGCATGCATGCACTTCCCCAGGACTCATCTGGCAGACAATTAATCTACTGTGCCGTGTCCCATCAACAAGAAGCATACTTCGTGCCATGTCGAGAACAGAAGAAACGACGAGTGCATGGGCAGGACCAGTCGTTCTCCAGTAAGGTGAGACGGAATCTGTTTGGATCGCCGTACGCATCCGAATATTGTTAGGACGAACAGGAACATTTGCAAAAAAAAGGTCACACACAAGGCAATGGAAGGCAACAAGGTGCCATGCAATGCGCTGGTCAAACTCCCGGCAGATCAACAGCCCTGGGTGATGAGCGTCGCCTGTTATTTTTGCAGCCCAGATCCCCGCCGCCCGTCCCGCCCTCGGGGCCTGTTCTATTCGTGCTTCTTGTCTCGTCCTGCCTGTTGCAGACAATGCTCCCGGCTGAGCGCCCCGTCACCCCTTGTGAGGTTGCTTCCGTGGTGGTGCCTACTTCCCAGGTTTAAGTGCTCACACGGGCAAAATTCAACGTCGCCAGACGAATACGGATATCCCAGCGCTGGCCGCCCTCGCGGAAAAGGACCACGGGAAAAGTGAGTGAATGGGTGTCCCATGCCTTACCATAGGTATGCCCTCGCAAACCTGGTGCAAGACCACTGTGTCGGACCCCGTTGGTCAAGCCGGCACTCACCGGACCGTCAAACAGGCCCTTGTCACGTTGCTGTCAGATCTCGAGGGGGATCGAAGGGGGGAGCAAAGAAAAGAAAGCAAAGCAAAAGATGCTAAAGAAGAAAAGAGGAATGGCTTCTCGGCACAACAGATCGGATTCGGCATTGGCAACCGCGGCCCTCCACCGTTTAAGCATGACTCTGCCTCGGATGAAACTATCGTCAAGTACCGGGAGCAAATGACGAACAACGCCTACGGATACACTAGGCGATGCCTGCCTGCTCGTTCGTAAAGATTCCCTTTTCTGCGCTGGTGGCATTTTGGGCAACGCTGGCCCTGTTCCTCGGCCTGCATGGCAGACAACATGGCAAATGCGAATCAGTGAAGGAGGAGACGAGTGTGTGAGGGAAAAGGGGATGGGTGCTTGCTGACCGGGGTCCCCCCTGGAGAGGCAGAAAAGATGGGATGAAGGATCCTTGTCCAGGCCTGGGGACTTCAGGCGAGTTGCGGGTCAGGGCAAGTCTCCAGATGGGCGGGCCAGCCGGACAGGTCCTCTCATCGACAGTGACAGGGTACGGTGCAAGTTGGGATCTGAGGCCAGACCTGGAGGCGTCGAAGCCGCAGGTGGCAGGTGACATGCTGCTGTCATGCGAACATTCACAGTCGATGCTGTTCAGATGGATGCCCAATAGGAACCGGAGTGGGCCCGTCCTCGAAGAGAGCGAGCACATGCGGGTGCCAACGACTGGATTGTCTGCAGAACCGTTGAAGCCGTCGCGGGTTGCTGCTGGTCCTGCCGCCGCTCCTTCTTCAACGTCCAGTACCTTACCTACGGCGTAAGGATAGGATGTCTGCTCTTACCCAATGCTGACTGTGACTGGCGACTGCCCTGACTGATAAAGGCGCAATAGGAAGGACACATGGGGATTGACCATGAAGCTGACTGGGTGTGTTCCTGCTGTCTGCGAGCAGCTCCTGGATCGGGACATTTAATCCGTTTCCGAGATAACGTCTGCCATGAGGTGTGTCCTGCGTGGGCGTGTCCTGGGTACCTGGGCCGTAGGCTCTCCTCCAGACAAGAACAAGTTCAGCCAGCCAGACAGACAGACACTTGGATGTCAACGATATCAGCCACAACCACAATCAACACCACCACCACCACCACCACCACGACGTTTTCTGCAGGCTGCCTTACAACCTCACCTTGCTTCCACCTTTACATTGAGATAACATCGATAGTACTCCTCATATTGCATGGCTACCTTTCCCTTCTTTGAGGTACAATCGCGAATGGTCGCCGTTCGAGACTCGCCTCGCTTCTCTGGCCACGCATCTCGCATGGAATAAGGAATCTCACCCGCCTCAATCCAACCCAACCCGAACCACGAGGGCATGGCTGGCGTCTGCTCGTCCTTTGCTGAGAGCCAATGATGGCTTCTGCATCCACCCATCCATCATCGGTGCTCGGTCAGAACCCTTCGTTCGGCCCCCCCCTAGGCAGCAAGTTGCTTCATCCTGACGTCCCCAGCCTGCCCTGGGGATCGCAGCACATGGCAACCAGATGTGGCGACTGAACGGCGACGACCCCGGTTTGCCAGCACTTAATCGCGTCAGGGGTGGAGCGGCTCGGGAGCAGAGATCTTGGCTTGGAGGGTGTGCGGGCACAGCAAAGCACAACGCCGCACCGCACCGCACGTACAGGCAACAGGCACGCAGGAATAAGCAACGGAGGTCTCGAGGACATCGCCAACGACATCACTTCTCAGCATTGAGAGAGCACCACACCAAAAACGTCTCCGGCTGAAGGGGAGCGGGGGAGGGTGTCGATCGATGCGGAGAAGCTTTCTGCTTTTGTCTCCATGCTGGACCACCTCGTCACGCTTATTGCCAAGACCGTCTCAACTTCTGGGGGTTCCCACTAACTGCGGTTCATTCGACCTTGCTTGGATGACAAGGAAGTACGGGCAGCAACTTCTCTCTCTCCTGAGTTCAAACCTCCTGTTGGATTTGCTCGTGGATGGGGCCCCCCTCGACACCAACGACAATGGCAGATGCTGCTTGCCGCTCGAATCAGAGCATTCGCGCACCAGATTAATGACGTTGGCAGCGCCCAGCCAACCCAACACAAGCCACCCGGCGCCCATATGCACCACAAGCCGCTGGACAACTGGGCGGGCCAACATTGGATGCCGGCCTCCCCAGGTTGCCTGCGCCGAGCAGTCCCATCACAAAACCAAAGTCGATATTCGCAAGCTTGAACCAGAAAGACAAAGTCGCTGCCCCGCATGTGTACACCTGACTGCCAGAAACCCCTCCGCACCTAGCCCAAATGCGAGCCCAGCCGAGTAGCGGCCGAAGAATGCTTGGTTCAACAGCTCGGTTCAAGGACCCGATACAGGCCGGCGCAACAGCACCCCAAACGAACCCTGGTCGGAATCTCCTGTGCCCTCTGGAAGCAGCCGGATACGTGCTACCTACTCGTGCCGCTTCACTTAAAGCCCAGCTCTGATGGCATGCATGCAGCCACCACCACCACAACGACGACAGACAGCAGCCACTGGTGTCGCCGTGTCAGTCCTGCGCTACTGCACCGAGGCTAAAAGAACAACGGCCATATTCTCCAAATTTGGGGGCCAATCTCCATGCTCCATATCCATCAAAAGAACGCGTGAGGCGGTTGGAAAGGGACCAGGGTTCCTCCAGAGACTCTACGTTACACGTGGTGTCTACCGCGCCCCAAGGAATATGTTGGCTCCCGGATTACTGACCTGCCGTTCTTAGTGAGCCGACTAATGGAGGGCACTGTTCGAGAAAAGGTCGTCGACCATTATCGGACGTCAGTTAAGATCCATTGCCGAGAAGCTTTGACTCTGCATGCTGCACCCCGACCGCAGCGTTGGTTCGACCTTCGAAAAAGAACCATCCTCAGAGCCAACTGTCTCCAGTGTTTGGCTCTGTGGATCGCAAAGTCGGGCTTCCAGACCTCACATCGTAGAGGCGAAGGCAAGGAGGGAACTTTGCATGGGCAACACGACCATTGCTTCGTGATCTTGGGTATGATCTTGGGGCAACGGTGATTCCCTGGTTCGTCCCGCACCGCCAACAGCTACTTGTCCGTCGACAATCTCTCTGCCGTCGTTACATTACTGCAGCAGTCTTGACCGCCACGCGTGGGTCTCAAACGTTGCACAGCGGTTCCGTTGACGCTTGTGGCGTGAAGGCTCTTTCGAGCCGCCGGTCTCGGCTCCGTACAACGGCCATCCAATCTCAACAGGACAAACCCGCATCTAATTTCTTGACCTGCGGTCCTCATCAAAATAGCCTGGCAGCTTCTGTGTCAGTCCGAGGCTCTGACACAACCAGACAGCGCCTTGTTGTTGGCAACAGAGCGTCACAATGTGACAGAAAAGAAAAGAAGGAGCCCTGCGCCGCCAAGATCGGCCGACCTCCGGCACCCACAACTGCCGCAACCCGGGAAGAAGACTACGGCCATGTCGAATACAACAAAGTCCCTGCACTTATCACAAGAAGCCTTGCAAGTTGCCACGATACGGTATCAGCTGATGCGACCTACCTTTCTCAGCCATTCGTTAGCTACCGTGCCATGTCCTGACGATCCTTACGCCGGCTCACAAACCGAGGAGATCTATATGACTGTCTACTATCGACCCAGCATCACGCGTCAGCGGCCCATTGTCTCACGGTTACCAGCGCGGCCGGACCGCCGGGAACTTCAAACAAGAGAGCTTGATTATGGTGCGGCAAACCGCGGGGAGATTGGGCCAGCGCAACAACGTGCCTCCGAACCAAGGCCAGACGACGAGATGCCACTTAATATATCCTTTACAGGCACTAAGTCCGAAATGGACTTCTTTTCATACTGGTTGCATGCGTATTTCAGGATCCTGGACTCGAGCAGGCGCTGTTGACCCAATCCCTCGTCGGTGGCGTCCGGGGGGATGGTCTGGCCGCTGGTTCACTCTCAACTTGCATGGCTGACGGCCTTGTCTTCATTTATCGTGCCGGGTCCTCCGTTCTCAACCAGCCATGTGGGAGACAGGCAATGCCCAGACTGTCACCTCTGAACTGCCGGGCATGACTGAAGAGGGACTCGGCTTTGCCCCGACTACACCGCCGTTCTTGCGGGTGTCCCCGACATTTTTGAGCACCGCCAATATTTTGAATCGGTACATCAGACGCATGCGTCGATTTTGACGAGTTCCCCTTCATCCCCTCTGCCAGCCCTTGCATATCTCGTTTAAGCTTATGGGCGGCTGCGCGCGAACCCGTCCCACAAGCCTTCTACTCTGTCAGACTCTTGCCTACGGCCCAAGGGCCTTCTTCAACCGTGCCAATCAACGTGATGGCTATGGCGAAAATTGGAGAATTTGGAGAAGACGCCCACCATCATCTGAGTCAAGACCGCCTCGCAGAGCTGGGGATGAAGGTTGCCAATAGTGTACTGTGACTCCGCTCGAAATGCCCCTCTCCGCACTCCTCCACACATCCACCACGAACACCACCTTCACTTCTGCAGGTCTTGAACCCTGACTCTGTACAGAATACCTTCCACTACACGCATGCCCCGCGACACCTGACCACTGAGAAATGCCGGCCCGGTACGCCACTCTTCATGAAAGTCTCTCGACCGTAAAGGGTTTGGCGATGTGGCCATGCTTTTACGGGCAAACACACGGAGGTAAAAGCACCGCAGCAACGACATCTCGCGGCCATCTAGAGCGAATAGCGAGGAGCCATTGTTCGGTAACTCCAGCCACACGAATTCTGCGGCTTGAGTCGAGGATCACCATCGAAGATTGACTCGTCAGCCCGGACTATCTTTGAAGATCGCCCGTGGTCACTCGCTGGTTTCGCTGGCTTTCAGAGTCATCAACACGACCTCTATAAGTCCTGCCATCATCATCATGGAAGTCGGGTGCCTACCTTAGTCGGGGATAAGAGACGGGAATCCAGGTGGCCATCTACTACACCTCCGACGCCGTGTGACATCAAATTGCCCTGTCTTACATCGTCATCTCTTGGGTAGACAGCCGTCAAACCAGCATTTGCAGATGCGTCGTGCTGCTCTAAGCAAAGATCACTCGTCAAGAGAGGTCGGGTCGGGAAACCTGCATTGGGCCATCTAATTCCCTTGAAACACGTCACTTTTCATTACCGAAATGGCGGCCATCTCTTCTGTGGGAGACACGGCCATCAACAGTGACACTTTCTCAGCACAACTCTCTTCCCTACCCTCATCTCTTCTCAGCAGGGTCGCGTTTTCGTCACCATCAGCTTCTCTTTCATATCACACTCAGCTCGCTAGCGTGTCTGCCGTCACCCCTGCCACCGTCACAGATCGTTCCGACTCTCCCGAGTTGTTCCTGCCGTCACAAGTACTCTGAACGACGAAGTTGCCATCGATGGCCTCTTTCCGTCCCCCCGAGGTTCGCGGTTATTACCGCGTTTCATTCGCTGCTGAGGCCTGAAGAACCCTTCCGATCGGTCCAACGCACAGCTCGGGGGGGGGGGGGGGGGGGGGGGGGGTGGGGGGGGGGGGGGGGGGGGCTAGCATTGCTCTCCCCCCCGCCCTTGTGACGAGGTTACTCTCTTTGGAGGGGCTCACCTAACACGTCACTCATCTAGACTGAATAGTGATGGTCTTTTGAACGGCCCGTGTAGGCGCGGCGACCCCTCCTTCTGCCGCTACCCTTCAGCTACCAATGGCTCAGGGGTCGCGATGGGTTTACACTCGCCCGGTGGCTGAAGTTCTCTCCATCACAGTCCAATTGTTCAGCCCTCGGATGGTTTTGGTTGCCCAGTGCACCCCAGGTTTGGTGTTCAACGCAACCTGCGGTCATATGTCGAGCGCCATACGAGCGAGCAAAGGAAAGGTTGCTTCCTGCAGGCCACCGTTGCTGGCTTACACGGCTCAGCTCGGCGGCACTCCTCCCGTCTCGTCCTTTTCCACTGACCACCAACTGCTGTTGAAAGGCGTGTTGCCAAAACGTGTCCCAGTGTGGTTCGCGTCATCTCTCTCTCTCTCTCTCTCACGTTGGCGATCGCTTTCCTCTGATCATGTAGTCACATTTGCTGACCATCTACTCCCCCAGGATGTGGCCATGTGGTCTGAGATGGACGCGGGCATCACGACATGTCGCGTCTGTTGCAGGACGCCCGGGTTCGTATCCCTCAGTGGCTTGTTGACGACAGCAGCTTCCATCCCTTTCATTCGTACTCCATAGCGTCTGGGCTTCTGAGGGTCAAGGACTCCCCAGCCGCAGGCAAAGTGTAGCAAGACAAGCTTGCCGAGCTACAGGTCTGTATGGTTGTGAAGCTACGACACAGCACTTTGACCAGTAATACCCGTCCCTCATAATAGCTTCATGAGCATCATTCAGACGGTTCATCAAGCAAAGGAGAGATGTCGGTATATGGCACTGCAATCCATCGAGCCTAGTGATAGCTAGAAAAAAGAGCATGTGGAAATGCTCATGGAGCCTACGTGATTGATACCCCGAGGTCTTGGGAGATGTCATGCTAAGCAGGTTGCCTTCGGATTGGGGGGCATTCAACACAACAAAGACTCGCCGCTTCCCTAGACCTCCGCGGCCCGAACTGAAAAGCCCAGAACCCATGTCTGTTCTGGAAAACTCTGCCGCAGCAAGGGTCCTCGAATCGCTGCCTTGAGTCAGCATTCATGATTTCCAGGCAAGGATCGCGAGCTCCATCTTTGAAGACGGCAGGTGGTTTCGGTAAGATGGACACAGGACAAGTAGATTTGTTACGGTCAGGCCGATGGACTTGATCGATATGAAATTGGCTCTTTGTCAAAACCCAGCGCTGCTATTGGCAGGCTGTTGTAAGTCCCCTACATAGTAAACCTTACATTTCAGACAGAGCAAAAGGCCGGGCTAGTCTGGCCTCGTGCGTACATGGAATGGATGGAAATAGATCATGTAAATGCTCTCCGCAAGTCGTCTCCTTTCCCTTTCTCACTTGAACGCCGTACATGCATTGAACTCTTCCTCGTATCCTCTCTCTCCTGGCGAGCTATCGCAATCAGGATGAAAACAAAAGTCATAACAGACTTGCCAGGGCCTATTTCCGCTTCCGCACGATCATCTGCGGTTCTTTCAGCCCTGGCAATCGGAAATGACATGGTGGGCCTCCTCCCCCCTGGTTCTCCGTGGGGAGACCGTTGTGGAAATGCAGCTGAGGGAATTGGCTCGCTTCTTGCTCACTCCGTTCTCCGCACTTGGGGTGGCGGCCGATAGCCTGGCTTGGCTGTCGTGGAGAACCCCATGCCGCTCCGTGTGGTCTAGCTCTCTGTGGACCCGGAGCTTGTCGAAGCGTCCTCGTCGCTGTTGGTTGCATCGCACTGGTTACCGCTCGTTCTGTAGTACAAGGCTTGCGGCAAGGTTCCATTGGAATGAGGCTGTGGTCTGGATATCCGCATCGCCATCATTCTTATCCGTCTTTTGATGCAAGTCGTTTGCCTAGTGCAAGGCATTTGAGAAACCGAGCTGCCTTCCTTCCTCCTTTCAGAACAAACTCCTGCCACTTGCCAGCCTGACAAAGCTGTAGGGTACATTTTGACCAACGAGCAACCTCAGAGTCTCGACCGTCGTGAAGCAGCGGTATCAGCACTCCCATACGCGGAGAATCCGGCCTGCTGAGCGATGATGCCTGGATCGCCGCCTTTCCTCGCTCCCGCAGTATCTGCGAGGTCAAGGAAGACCTTCTTGAAGTTGGAGCTACCTTGATTATTGGCACCAAAGACACGGACAAGCATGCCGACAATATTGCTTTTCTCCGGCCCCAGAGCTGAGACGACTAGGAAGGGAGCCGCATCGTCGCTGACAGTCTGTGCTTTCTTCAGGCTTTCGAGGCTGTTGAAAGGTTCAATCACAGGCCCGTCCCGAGCCAGCGCCGGGGGTGTTCGGAAACCGACCGTGTATATCTTGCCGACCTGAAGTGCCTTCAAAGCATACATTATCGACGCAGCATCGTCGCCCGATGAAGCCAGAACGACGGCTGTCCGTCCAAAGTATGCTGAGGGTGCCATGTCTCTCGTCAAAGTGCTGATAATACCTCGCCAGCTGGCATTGTCAAGTATCAGAGACGTGTTAGGAGACAGACTGGATACGCTCGAACCAAGATGGCCAAAGGAATCGTGGTGTCCGTGCCGCGGGCTCGACGGTATGGATGCCGGTGCTGAGTTGGCCGACGATGAAGACCCTGACTTGACGATAATCGTGTCCACAGTTCCGATGAGCCGAGCGGCTTCAGTCAACTCCGGCCCCTTTCCCCCGTTCAACGACGCAAAGAAAGGGCTGTGTTTCAGCAGACCGCTCCACGAGACAGGAGGGCTAAGGTAAGCACCGCCAAAATTCTTTTGGTTGCACCACGCCTCCATGGCCTGGAAGTTATTGGGAAGACGCTCCACAACCGCAAAGTAATGGGGAAGACCAAGCTCATTGAAGCATTTTTCGTAAAAGGGGGCCTGAGGAGTCGAGCTTCGGAACGCTGGCGTGGTGATGCCATATATGCTCTTCTTAGGAAGTTGTCCCAAAAGGGCCAAGGCCGCATTGATTTCAGAGGCGCTCATCTGTCCCGGCGCTGCTACAATGGGCAGCAAGGGATGCGTGATGGGAGTGAAGACTCTGTTCAAAGTGCGAGAAAACTGTCCCGTTTCTCCCATGTTGACTCCCGAGAAAGGCGGCGAGTCTGGGTAGTCTGCCCTCATCTTCGAGCGGAAGTATTCCAACTCAAAGTTCTCATTGTGGTCGTTGATGATGGCAATCATCTTGATAATGTCGGCATATTTGCTTGATTCCACATACACCTGCTCTGCATGCGATGAAGGCCATTTGAAAGTACCAGAGAAGTCGTGGAAAGCGGACATGATGTGGCTGCTGCCTTTCTGTTCCCACAGTCTCTTGCGGATGGCCTCGGGCAGCCATAGTTCTACGTCAATGTATTCGACGCCCCACTGAATGGCACGATACAGATACTCGTAGTACAGATCAGGGTTCTCCATCGGGAATCGTCCGTTTTCTCTGGTACATCTTGTCGTGAAGATGATGGGCAGCTCCGTCCGTTGGCGTAGGAGCATGAGTTGCTCTCCCACATAGCTCAAGCTAGGGACAGCAGAATAGGTGCCGTCACCGAGTGGTTCCTTCAAAAGATCGACACGAATTTCCACGGCATCCGCGCCAACTGTGAGGATGTCAATGTTCGGCAAAGCCGCACTAACATCGGGAAACGTCGTAGAGATGAAGTATGTCCTTGGTTTTGACATCAATGTCTCGTGGTGGCTGATTTGTCCCAACGTGAAGGAGATGAATCTTGCTAGGTCCCGGCGGAAGAAAGGGGCTTCGCTGTACAGAAACTCGTAGTCGCACTCGGCCGAAAGAAGATGTCTGGTGGCATGCCGAGATTGACACAATGGGCGTTGATGACAACAACGACCTCCTTATTCCTCGAGGCGATGTCGCTCTTTGCAAGCTCCGCCGGCATGCCGATAACAAGTCCATGATCCGCAGCGCTGACCTCCTTGAAGGAAGAACGGATAGCGAACGGTTTGCCTAGAACATCGGCAAAGACTGAGACGATCTTGTCCTGGCCAGAACCAAACATAATAACGACGGTCCTAGTGTCCCCTCGTTGAGGAGCACTCCCAAACCTTGTGTTGCTCGCGACAACAGCAGGGCTTCCATTTCGATCGACGTCCATGTCGACATCGTGGCTTCCAGATCCGTTCATGTTCATGCTGCGAGGGCGTGCTGGCGTCGGCCCAACTCCCAGTTGGTGCACCGATGCCATGTCTATCATCGAAGATCTGTTGATTTCGAGTTGAGAAAACCGAGCAGTCACGCCGGGGACAGTGAACTGAGGCGTAGAGTTTGCAACGACACCACTGTAGGCCGATCCCTCCCCTTCTCCTCCTTCAGAATAACTCGGATGACCGTAGGGAAGTATGTTGGCGGTGTAAGTTGATGTTGGAAGTGTCAAACCAAAATCCCATGACAGGACGAGCCGATGTTCCTAATAGGATTGCGATAGTACAGAGGACGACTGGAACAGACTTGACAGGCCACAGAGGGGATAGATGGTGTAGTATGGTTGAGAAGCGAGTGAGCAGGGCCCCAATGGTGTCAGGTGATCAGATGGTGTCAGAGATATGCGCCGGGAAGAGGAAGCCGGTGGGGGTCGTCGTGAGGTTGCTGCATAAGAGGCACCCTCGAGATCGGGGGCGCGATATGCGCTGTGAAGCTCGGGATTGATAAGAGTAAGAGAAGAAGGCTGCTGACTACAGAGAGGGCGATGACGGTGAGAAGAGCAGCCCTATCAAAGGTTCTGGTAGAACGAGGTACTTTTCTTCCACCAATTCGGGACGGAGGTCGAGGCGTTCCGATGCAGGATAAGGAGTTTGCGATTCCAAGGGTGGGCAGGGTCGTCTAATTGAAGCGCGGGCAGCCTGGGCCGCGTGCCACTGACGGGTGGCAGGAATCTCGATTGAAGCTCTGGCGATGGTGGTCCGGGGTCAGTCGCACTTCGCGCGCGAGTCGAGCCGTGGGGGAGTTCTGGGTCGGGACGAGGACGAGGTCGACGACAGCCAACGAACAGAGCTCAGCCAGACAACGTGGCAGCTGTGGGAAGAGAGCGTGTTTGAGTGGAGGTTGTTGCAATATGAGGAGTTGAGATGAACCGGCCGATGGCACGGGAAGGACAGGGCCGCTCAGAGGTCTAGCTTAGTGGGAGATGAGGTATTTCGCCGAGCAGGGAGATGGAGTTGGCGAGGCGGCGGCGGCGGCGGCGGTGGCTTTCGGGACAGAAGAGTCTTGTCCGGTAGGGATGTAGGTTGTGGCCCGCGGGTGGTCCGTCTGTTCGTGTGGTGTCTGGCAGTATGGACCAGACCAGAACGTGGAGATCCCTGGACGGACAGGGCAATATGGAGGAACGATAATGCTAGGATGATAGGCGTGCTGATTGAATTGGCGAGGTGTGTGATGTCAACGGCAAAGCCGGCCGGTACAATGCAGAGGACAATCTGGAGGTCGTCGTTGGTGGAGGAGACGGAAAGATTGATGGAAGTTGGGGACGGCGAATTGTTCCACCACAGACACAGCGTTCCACCAGACTTCTTGACAAGAGACGACCGGTACCAAGGCCTGAGACGGAAGAAGTAGAGGAGCTCCTGCTGGCTGACTGGCGTTAGGGCCGCAGGAGGAAAGCTTGGGTGTTGGGGCAGTCAGTCGTGCCGATGTTCCTGAAGGCCGGTAAGAAGACCGGAGGCCGGGTGCCTTCCTTGGTGGGAGCTGCGTTTTGTTGAAGCCAAATGAAGAAGACTTTGGGTGAAGGAAAGACGTTGCATGCCACCCCATGAACTCCCAGCGGTAGCAACCACTGACTTGCGCGTGCCAAATGGTGGGGTAAATGGGGAAACCATGGGGAGTGGCATCCCCTGTGGCCCCCCTAAAGTGCAGCTGGCTGGGATGTTTCTCTCCAAAGAGTGACCCCCTGGGCCCCTGGGTTGAATCCCCTCGAGTCCCTTGAGGAGAGACTTTGGGGCAGACAGCTGGGATTCAGAGGGGGTGCGACGGGGGTCGTCGTCGCCGCAAAGATTTGCCGCATTTTCCCTATTTCCGGGATTCGGGTGACCGAGATTATCCGCCAATGAGAGCCTCTAATGCTCATGCCATTCGGGACGACTTGGCACCGTTAGCGTCCATCCCGCTGGGGAGGGAAACTCCTTTACCGGGTCAGTGTCAAGGATTCTGATTCTCCACCGCCCATCACACACCACCCGACACACACAACACACACACTCTCACACTCACGCTCACCTCACACTTTGAAGACCGTATTATTCCTCTCCCCTGGGTGCTTCCACCTGCCATCATCAGCTCTGTCCAGCTGCCCAGCCTCTCGTCTGTCGCCCTTGTCCGCCTTCTCGAATCACCACCAACCAACCGATCAACCACTTTAACCCGACTTGGCTCGCCAAGCACCAATGCAACAGGCCAGTGCCGCGGCTCACCACCTTATGTTCTGCCTCGTTCTCGACCTGTCATCTCATATACAGCAAACGAACGAACCCGTTCGCGATGAAGGTGTGGTTGCAGCCGACGCAGCAGAGATCTTCCGGCGCCCGTGTCTCTGGCTGCGTGATTGCCAATGTCACCTTGCTTCTTAGCCTGAAGTATGTGCACGACTGACCTACAGGCACCATGCATACAACAATCCCGTCAACTCTACGTGCTTGGATAATGGCTTTGTGCTAAACCACACGTCGGACGACCTGTTACCTAAATCTTCAGCATGCCACTCCACCCTATGGATCACCTCATGAAACAATTGCTTGCTCACGAGGGAAGGTGGCCACGCAACGCTTGCTTCTCTCGCCGGATAATTCCCCCTTCACCAACTTCTGGCAATCGTCTGACGTTTAATCATGAGCCTGCTCGCCCAGAGATCGCTCCCTGTCGGTCCCGATGTGGAAACATTATCGGCAAATATTTGATTGGGCCCCGCCGCCGCGCCGGCCATGCGAGAACCTCGGGATCGACCTACCGCGAGCACCCTTCACCACCGTGCGGGTAACCGTCTTCGCTTCTGGAAGCCCGCGAGCGGCGAGCCTGCAGACGCCTACAGACGGACCTGACCGGCCTTGTCGCACTCAGACAGCCAAAGTCAGCCGTCGACAAGGCCAGCAGCGAGCTTGGCCAGACGGCCCTGCCTCTGCCCCGGCCAGCTGGCCGCAACCCGTCTGCTCGGACTCAACCCCGGAACCGCACCGTGAACCCTCCATCTGCTGCCAACTCGTCCCGCGAGCATTACAACCGGCATAGCCGCTGCTGCAGATGCCAATGTGCGCTCGGAGAAAAAACCCTACAGCACAAGCTTATCTGCCCATCCAACAATCACACGGTGGTCTGCCCAGCAATGGCATCGACTCCGACAGGTCCATGATGGCCAGAGAGGTGGAGCTGGCCGAACTCCGTGGGCCTCGACTCCTTACCTCATTCGCAATGTTCCCCATATTGATACAGTTTCGACCATCACATCATGTCGGTGGACTTCCAATTTACTCCATTGAAGACAATTCGTGGATATCCGTCTACAGCCGGCCGAATTCCGCTAGCGTAGGACGACAACCCCAACCATCGCCTCATCCTGACGCTCGCAACACGAAGCCAAAGTCTTGGGGCCCAATCTTCAAAGTTTCAACTTCTCAACCTCGTGGTCCTTGGCCAGCAAACAAATCTTCTCGCAATCAATCGGAAGCACAGCGCGACTCCTATTCCAATACAGCCTATTGGTGCAGAATCATCTCTAATCGGAATCTCGATTTCAATTGCCTCCGTTGGTGGATAAACCTAGATACGGCGCAAAAGGTGGAGCGGTGCATTGAGTTTCACCGCTTCACATGTACGCCGAGATTCCAGAGTACAAAACATAAAAAGAGAAGCAAGCCATTCTGCCCAGCTGTTCTCGACTCACCAACCGACATGCACCAATGCCAAGGACAAGACGGCCCGGATAGGCGGGATGGCCCCCAGAGGGTTACGGAGCTTCACAGCGAGAAGTGAGCTCGCAAGCGAAGGAGGGCGGCTTCCGCATAACGACACGACTTGGACTTTCCTCCCACCGCGCAGAGGCGGCGAACCAGAAGTACCAGAACGACGCGAGCATGACAACTACATTGAAGGCGCCAAACTCGAAACTCGATCGGTTCAACCCGTGACGACACCTACTCCTGAGCCCAGATACCAACCAGATTGCCCTCGCAGTCGATGAACCGAGAGAAGAACCCCATCCCGTTGCCAATTGCAGTCTTGGGCCTGTCATGATCGCCGTCAGTCACCTTTGCAGATGGGAAAAAGGGATCGAGGTCGGAAAGCACCGGTCACTTACACGTGCAGCTTTCCACCCAGTTTCTCAGCCTCTGTGATCGTCTCCTCAATGCTCTTCACAGCGAACGTCGGCAGAACCGGAATGCGCTCCGGCCGTCCCTCGTCGACGTTTGAGATGCGGTTGCTCTCTTCCATGAGCAAGAATGCCCCGTGGAGGTTGCCCTTGTTGAAGAAATGCACCGTCTTCACCCACGGCGTCACCGATGCCATGGGAGTCTCTGGACACTCCCAACCCAACACTGCCGTGTAAAACCTGGCGGCTCGGGCCGCATCAGTGACTGGTAGTTCGAGCCAAGTCATTTGCCCGTAGGGCGGTGCGCAAGCGGTGCCGTCTGAAGACATTTTTTTTTTTGCAAAATGCGGGGAGTGATCTTGTCTATGCGTGAAAGTGAAGTTGCTGTGGAGAAGCCGTACGCTCACAACCGCATCGATCTCAGAGAATGAGGGCACTCTGTGCTCAATTTAAGGATGTCTTTTTACCGCCGGTATCTTCGTGGCTGGTTTCTTTCTCTCAGCCGCAAGCCTAGGCCGTAAGCCCACATCTAAATGTTTTGTTAGATCGCCGTTGGGGGCCTCAGCTGCCTGGACCAAGAGCAAGCCACAAAGCCACCCCCAGGCATCCACGCTCACATGACATCGTGTTTCCTTTGCGTCGATTTTGGAGATGATTGATCATCCGAGACATGTTCTTGCAGCACGGCCGCTGTTGAGACGCGTCGAGCTGAAGCCGTGGTCTGTTCTTAACTACAAGTCGATCATAGTTCTGGGTGTGAAGCATGACAAAGTCGTTAGCCGTCTTATCTATGGCTGATATGTAATCCTGATGTTCGGTGATGTACAATGTATAGCTGGGGGACTTATCACACCCCATGTATCTATCTATGTAGACGTCATAGATCTATATCCATATGCAAATGATGAATGCCGATAACGAAAACCATCCAATGTACTGCATCCCAGCAATCACGTCGACTCATTCTATCACTATTCTCTGGAGCCAAGCAATCCTCATCTCTAAGCCTCCCCGACGCCCTCATTCTCCATCAACGCCGCCCTCGCCTCCGTCTCATCGTCAACCTCCTTCTGCCCGACAGGGCTCGTCCGCCCCGTCCCCGTCTGGATCAAAACCGCAACAACAGCCAACGCCGCCGCAGCCTGCCACGTACCCCTCGACGCGCCCGCGTACCTCTCCACCGCGATGGCGTGCTCCGCCGGCTCCAGCCCGCCATTGAACACCAGCGCCGGGCTCCCGATCAGCTTCGTAATCAGCTCCTCCCTCGCGGCGCTCAGCCCCCCCTTGCCATCGAGCTCCGTGAAGCTCTCGACCAGCCCCGAGCGCAGCAGGCGGTAGAACACGCCGCCGCCGATGGCCGTGCCGAAGCTGCCGCCGAAGCCGCGGAAGGTGCCCAGCAGGCTGGTCGAGATGAAGTGCTCCGCGGGGCTACTGAGGTGCAGCAGGTGCGCGAGGGTGTAGTTGAGCGTGGCGCCGGTGGCGAGGCCGTTGAGCACGACGGCGGCGACGAGGGTCCAGAGCGCGCCGTCCGCGGTGGCGGCGAGGGAGAGCCCGAACATGGTCACGGCGAAGCACGACAGCGCGACGACGGAGGGTAGCCAGAAGGCGCCGTTGCGCCGGACGTGGAGCCAGCCGACGATGAGCCCGCCGGTGCCGAAGCCGATGTTTGTCGGGATGAGGATGGACCCCGCGATGGCCGGGGCGTAGCCGCGCACGGCGAGGACGAAGATGGGGGTGTAATAGAGCAGGGTCCAGCGGATGGACATGAAGAAGAGCTGGGCGACGCAGGAGAAGAGGACGCCGCGGGAGGAGAGGATGGCGATGGGGATGATGGGGTCGGATGCGACTTTGAACTCGATCAGGACGAAGAGGGCGAGCCCGAGAGCGAGAGGAGGATGGGGAGGTACTGGATGTCGCCGGAAAGACCGTAGAGGAAGAGGGAGATTGTTAGGACCTTATGGGGTTAGCATGGGGTGTTGAGAAGAGAGGGGGTATTGGGGGGGTTGCTCACGAGTGCGAAGGCGCCAGCGTAGTCGATGCTTGCCAGCTTCTGGGCCACCGACCTGCCTTGCGCTTTCGTTTCCTGCTCCGAGCTGAGGGTCTTGGGGATGGTGAGGAAGGCGCCGAGACCGGCGAGGATGCCGATCGGTGTCTGGGCCCCAAAGAGCGCTCTCTGTGTTATCGTCAGTTTGGAAGACGACCAAAAAGGAGACGGTGGCGACTAACCCATCCGATTACTGGCAACAGCGCTCCGTACACAACGGCACCAAATGACAGCCCAATCGTGAAGCCGGCATCCACCAGCCCGACAAAAATACCCCGCCTCTTCTTGTCAACCAATTCCAGCACCAGAATCACAGACAAGGTCATGATGCCGGCGCCGCCCATGCCCGTCACGATCCTCCCAAATATGAGAACCCAAAAAGAGTGCGCCGTGGCGGTGATGACGCCGCCGACCGCGAAGCAACCACCCAGGGGCATCACCAGATACCGCGGCGGGAAGATGGTCGCAAGACGCCCAAACAGAGGGGCCAGGGAGGCCATGCTGATGAGGTACGAGCTTGTGAACCACATGGCGCCCTCATAGGCCTTGAGCTCCCCCGCGATGACGGACTGGGTCATGGTCATGCCGGAAGTGTTGGACGCTGCCGATGAACATGAGTGTCAACTTCCTTCTCACATGGGCCTCACAGAGGGGAATCACTGCCGGTTATTCTTACCCTGAAGAAAGATAAGCATCCAGACGCTGATCATCAGAACGACGGCCCGAGCTGCGCCGATGGATTGCTTGGGCGCATCTTGGTCCTCCTCTGCGTCCGAGTCCCGGCCTCGGCGACTGCTGCCGGCCGGCGACCCATTCCGGAGCGTCCGAGAGCTCGTCTCGGAGTTCAGCAGCGTCGTCGTCTCCGTCGCGATGGCTTCATCGGGGAGCGACTCGACATCTCCTTGCCGCCTCCGAACATGCGTTTCATCCGCCATGGCGACGCGGTTTCTACTCGGCCAGAATGCCCTTATCTCGGATGGTTGCACTGGCCAGGCTCGGCGTTACCCATGGAAGCGGAAGCTGAAGCTCTGGCGGGGTAGCCGGTTTCCTCTCTGCGCAACGATACAAGGCAGGCAGTAAACTCGATAATTCAAAAAACGAAACACAGAGAGGGGGAGGGGGATGTTGGTTGGAAGCCGCACTAGTTCTGCATCACATGAGTTACTTGACCAGCGCCATGTGTATGATTGATTGATGACGGACATTAGTGTCACCACGTGTTGAGGGCCGTTTATCTTTGGTGCTTGGTAATCTGGCTGAGGTCCCCTTGCTTCTCTCCGATGCAGCTAGACGTCAGTTGGCGCGATAACTGAGATGGGGCCCGCCTTGGTGGAGCGCCTGCCCCGCCCCCGTCCAAATAAAGGCTCCTCAACGCTCTTGTCCAATCACGTCTCTGTTGTGCATGAACAGACCAACCTCACCTCGCGGACGTCAACGTCCTTTGCGATTCTCTCTTCCCGCCGTACATACGATAGATTCAGGCCGGTCAGTTCTAGCATTTTGGGGATTTTTAATATGGGTTGACTTTTCCCGGATTTCTTTCAGCAACCTCATCAAAAGGTGTTACCTACCCCAGTGTCACTTACAGCCCCGACTTTACCAATGATTTATCATCTTCTTAGATATCCATCACTTTTAGCCATGAATAAGGTAAACAACAATCCTGATGTGAAATATGCGGGTGTACCAAATGGAGTGAAAAGAGAGGGTGTGTGCGTGCCATCGTGGAAGGCTCAGGGGTTGGGATGCTTCCTATCACAATGAGAGAAGTAACAGGAAAAGGGGGACCTAAGAAATGGGAATTAAGATGGGAGGAGAAATAAAAGCAAGAGGGAAGGCGGACGCAAAAAAACCTAACGTGTTTATGGCGCTTGTGATGGGCGACCTGGGAAACCTCAGAAACAAGAAGGACGCTGAGGGTCGTGATGGGGGCACCTGGGATGGGCGAGATGTCGAGTTAAACACCAAGGTGTTTCTATTTCGTCCAAGATACAGGTGTCAACCTTCTCATGGGTGAGCTTCGCAATTTTCCTTTGAAGAGCTTCACTTTGACACGCCGTAGAGGTGAAGTACCTCAGGCTTGGTTCCCCGGGTCGTCCAGAGGTAGAAGGCGCGCGCCACCCTGATACCATGCGTTCCTTCCCTTCCCGTCCCAGCACGAACACCTAACAATGCGAACGTCCTACTTACGATTCAATTCACCTCGAGACTATCACGAGCGGGTAGGGGACGCCCTACCCGCTCGGATAGTCGAATGGTATGAGGTCTAGGATAAAGGAGGGTGGTGTGAAGGATATGGGTTCGAGCCTACGCGACGACAGGCAAAAACTACCGATCGATCGAAATTCCCGGCATGTGCACCAGAGACTATCCCACACCGGTGGGGGAACTCTTTTGCCATTTGAGCTTTCTTTTTGATTGTGATTGAAGCTGTCTGCTGCGGCGATGATCGATCCTACCGTGTGCTTGCATGAAGAAAAGAGAAGACTGTCGTGGGCAGGATGCACTCATCTGCGAGAAATAAACACAGGCCGACACGATTAGTTACATAACTCCATTTTCCCCAGACCTGAAGCCCTCAATGTCCCTGTGCCTCCTATTAACGACTGTGCTAGCACTTATTTCCAACTCAGAAAACTCGCGACGGATACCCCTGAGGCATCATATCGTAAGGCGCAGGCATGTACCACGCAAGTCCAAGGGCCAGGTTATACGCCCAGTGTTGACTCGGGCTGCCGTTGCCCTTGTCATTGATAGTCTCAAGCGTCTTGACGGGATCTTGTGACGCCTTCTTCGCTTTCCTCGGCGATTTTGTCGCGTTACCGCCATTCTTCGACCCAGGACGACGACGATGCAACCGCAAGAGTCGGCGGATCCTGCAACGGGTGTTCCTCATTGATCGTGGCCGCGAAGTCTCGACGATCCATGGCGAAACCTTCTCATCAATCTCCAGCAGCGGCACGTCCTCCGACTGTCGCGTGCTCGCCATCGTGGACGTGTCGTCAAAATCCTTCTCGACGCTGTAGAAGCGATGCTGCTCCTTCTCGATACTGTAAAACTGATGGCGCGAGGCAGCCTGCGTGTCTTTCTTACGACCTTGTCTCATCTGAGATATCGTGTAAGTAATTGCGACCGCACGCCAGCGCGGGATTCTCATACGCACACACGAACCACTTACAAAAGAAGACGTTAGACGCGCCCTGCGGTTCTTTCGAACGACTGTCCCGTTTCCCGCCGACGGAGCAGCGCCGGCAGCGACTTTTGAGCTCCACGGCTTCTTCGGACTCCATCGCCGCCAAGACGCCGGCCACGTCGCTGACCGGGGCCCCGGGTGGGATGTCGGCTGTTGTGGGATCGCGCAAACATGCATCTTTATCACGACTTACACCGGGACTCGGCGGTTGTCGTCTAGTCGCCTCGACGTTCAATTTCTGTTACGACGGCAACGGTCGCTCTTTCAAAGAAACGGCCCGGTCGCGTCGCAGCTTATATGAAAATCCTTGAAGGGGCATTGTCTCTCATGTGCCAACGCACAAGTCTCACAAAAGAGTACGAACGACCTGGCGACGGGGTGCCGATCGCACGGAAACTTACATCCAACCAGACTTCCCGGTATGCTCCCGGCGCCTCCGCCCACAATCACGTCACGGCCGACCCTTGGATGGGGCCGGCCACGTTATTTAAGCCTCGGCGCCATGCCACCCGCGGCGGGCGCATCTTTAAGACTGGCCGACTCACGCGGCACTTTGCACGGACAAATTGCAGAATCTCACCTCCGCGCCCTCAATTCGTGATCGCAAACAAACTTCCCGGCCAAAGGCAAACCAGCTCACTGGGTGTTGTCCCACGAACGGGACGAGCCACCTTCCTTGCCAAGGTACATAAGCGGCGAGAACCTTTGGGGCAGTCCGCCTCCACCTCCACACCCGCGCCAACAAGCATTTGGGGGCTGCCAAGCGCGCGAAAATAAGCTTCACGAGGGGTGCTGCCCTTGCGAGTAAGCGATTACCACCTTGAAAAACGATCATTAATCTGTATGCTGTGTATGTAAGAGGGCGGCCATGTGTCTATCTCTTTCATGGAGGGGAAAAATATGCCTTCGCCATGCATCCACTCTTTTGAAAATGCCCGAACGCCGGTTCTCCCTTTTGACCCCCTGCCCCAGATATGTCATATATGCGCATGCCACACAACACGGCAGTCTATGTAAACTCTCTTTTTCTTCCTTTTTGACGTCAAGGCAGATCGTCCACGTAGGCCAGCGTATCCCTCTCTTCGTCGCACAGCCTGGCAAACTCAAGCAGCAGCCGCCACACGTACAGCCTCATGTCCTCGCGCCTGAGTACCTTTCCCGCCCAATCCCTGCCCTGCTCGGCGATCCATCTCGCAGCGTCATCGCCCTTGCTCTTCTTCCCCAGAACCTTATGCACATCCCACTGCGAGGGTGAAGCGTCATCTCCGTCAGTGAAGAAGTCCAGTACGCCGTAGAGGTCTTGGAACGTGTTGTCCAGCGGGACGAAGTGAAGCCACGGCACGAGGCGGTCGTCATGCCACTCGGCGTACACGGTCGCCTTGAGCGGCACGCTCGTCGACAGCAGAAACGCGCGGAAGCGGCCGCTGAAGCTGTACCCGTCCGCGTCGGGGAGGAACTTGCTGGAGAACTGCTCTGCCATGGGCGTCGCATTGACGACGGACAGGTGCGGCGTGAGCCAGTCGCATTCCTTCCGCCGGTCGTTGCTGGGCCCGCACGACAAATGGGTGAAGCCCACGTCAGCAAACCCGGACAGGAAGTCGCCTAGACGCTTCTCGCGGCGACGCGTGGTGTTGTAGCGCTCCAGAGGGGGCATGTCGAACGTCATGGCGCGGACGTCGTTGGCCTCCATGCCGCGGACGGTCGTTCCGTTGAGCATCTCGACGAGGCGCTGTCGGTGGAAGTGCATCCAGTTGTCTGACTGTGTCAGACCGCCAGAGCCTATGCCGCGCCATGTGAGGCGGTCGAGCTTGTCTGGCCATGCGGGGCCATGTGAGCTGCCCCCGGTGTAAGCCTCGTCGTCGGACAGGTACATGGCACCCGGGATGAGAATGTCCGAGTTGACGCGGAGCTTGGAGCCGCCGAAAAGGGGAATGAGGTCCTTCGTGGTGTTGACATTCAGCGGCTCGACAAAAGTCCCGTGGAGCGATCGTAGATGGGGTTGGACACAAGGATCTTGAGAACCGATGAAATTCTGGATGTAGCCTTGTCGAGCAAACGGTGCCTCCCACGAATACGGCAACGTTGGTGGCAGTGACAGATCTGTTGCCGCGGGTACATTCCTGGAAGGGGAGCCCTCGGGGCATGCTTCGCGCACCAGATCCCAGTACTTTCGACGATCGTCGCTCGTCCACTCCTTCGAGTATGACTTGCCCACGTCCGTGAGGCCCTTGTAGCCGCTCGTAGCCTTGTTCTTCATGGGTATCTTGCGTCCCTTTTCTTCCTTCGCCAAGTACTTCTCCTTCAACTTCCACGGGACCAACACGCGGGGCTCGTGCATGTAGTTGATGGGCATATCCACGTCTGGAAGATACTCCTCAAACTCAGACACGAGCGCTGTCCATAGGTCCAGCCAAGGCTCCTTGCCCTCGGCATCTCTCTCAGCCTTGGCATCTCCTTCGCTCGCTACCTTCTTATTCCGAACCCGAACCACGTATTCCGCCGCGTTCGCCTGGCTTGCAATCGTCTTGGCTTCGACGGCCCAGAAGGGCTTCAGATCGTCGTAGATGCGGTCGAAAAAATCCTCAATGACAATCGCTTGGGTCTCCTCGGCATGGCGGAACCACTCTTGGAAGCCCGGAGGCGGGTGTCGTCCGCGCCGCTCTCGGTAGCGTTGCGCGGCATTGTGCAGCGTGCGGCTCCGTTTCTGGAGGACCGCATCTTGCCTCGCTCGCGCATCGTGAATCAGCCAGTCGATCGGGTTCGCATTGGCGTCGCTCGAGTTGAACGGGTACTTGAAGTAGTCGGTCGCCTCGCCGTCGGTGAACTTGATCGTGGAGGCCTTCTTGGTGATTGTGTCGCGGTAGATGTAGGAACTCGTCAGGATGAGGGACAGGACGAAGATAACCAGCACACCCTTGAGCAGGAACATGGGCGACCTGCTGGGCGGCGACCTGTTAATTGCCTGCCACACCATGGCGACTGAGTACGAGATGTCTTCCGCTCTGTGGATGGGGAAGATCAGGTTCAGTTCACCGTGGGGGCTTCGAAGTGCGGCCGGCTTCCCATGTTCGACACCGACGGAGGAGAAGCGAAGGTCGGTCCACGAAAGCAAAGACCATCCGTCATCCACGAATGACGAAGGCCATTTGCTGCGGGTTGCTTTCGTAAAAGGATACGCGGCTCAGGAGCCCCTTTACCAGTAGATGCGCCGCGGTGGCAGACCCTGGCTCGCTTGACGTGGGGACATGATTGCGTGGTGGGGGAGATTGCGCCGAGCCACTTTAAGTGAGTAAATTTGAACCACAGCTGCTGTCTAAGACTCGCAGACAATGCTTGTGGAAGGCATAGCTGACCTCAATGGCGAGACTGATTGAGTGACTGTCTCTGTCGAATATGCATTTCTGCTTTGTGGTTACTGGGGGAATTTGGTGGTAATGGAGCAGGTATTGGAACAACTAGGTCTGACTTCTGCACGGCCCCATACCTCTTGCATTCCTCAGCGGTCCAATGAGCCTCAAACACAATGAAGAAAACGCAGCAGTGTTAGACCAATAAGTCGAGGAATCAGCTATGACATTAATAGTGTAGCAACACAATGATTTCTATTCTTAGTTGAGGGCGTAATATCAAAGACTTGTCGTCTCATCTCTGTAGTTACGGCAACACACTGCCTTTATTTGATGCCAAAGACTTTACTTATTACGTATTATACCCTTAACGTTAGAAACAAAAGAAGAAAATAGGTAAGAAGCGGTAAGTGGAAATGTCGTCAACTCAAACTAATAGAGGAACGTCAACTCAGGTAGTGGACTCAAAGTCCTCACACTGACCACACTCGCATCCTCCATTCTTGATCAACATAGGGATCAATCAACTAGTGAATCAAATTTGGCTTTTTGAGAACATCCGTGTGAACTCAGGACCGTTTTTTGCTGCCTGGATCCCGTTTGAGAGCCTGACAACGTAGACGTCATTGCGTCCACCGATGACACGTCCACTACGTCTTCAGATATCCGTATTGAAAAAAAAAACCCGCTACTCCTTTGGCAGCCACCCGACACCTGGCCCTTAAGATAATACACTAACCCGGTGGCAATTCCATCCCAAAGTTGTTTTCCCCTTCAGCAATGTGGAATTATAAGCCTCCAATGAACGTGCTTGCAACAGACTGACCACGTCGTTGACTCCATCGGATCAACAACCCCAAGTAAGACCAAACTTGGAGACCCCACACCCGATTACCTAACCACCACCGCCAAAAACCCGGACCAACCCGGCCCCCCTCCAGCCAATCAAGAGCTCCGTAATGCAATATTAGCGAACCGCCCGAAAAAGAAGAGGCGAAAACCATCGACGACGTCGACCACTCGCCGACACACGCACTCATAGCGAACTCCCCCCCGTCCTCCGCCGGCCGCACCGCCCCTCCCCTCGACGAACGACACCTCTCCACTCCATCACCGCCGCACTTTCCCTAGTCCTTCGCCAAACCTCCTCGTCACATTCAAAGATGCTTTCCTCCACGAGGACAGCGGCCTCAATGGCCCTGCGAGGTAAGCCTTTTGCCCCGGCCCGACACCCGAGCGCCCGAAAAGAAACTCCCTCGCGGGAATCCCACGACGACGACCAAAGACCGATATCCCCCAACCACAACCCAATCGCCATCAACCCGGTCCACAGCACTCCAGGATGAACACGAGGAGCGATTGCGATAATGTGTGTGGACATTGCTGACCTCAATTGGCACCCTTAGCGAGGCCGACCGCGTCCCTCATGCCCATCCGTGTCGCCGCCGCCTCCATCTCGAGCTCGTCACGAAAGGATGCTAGCTCCGTCACGCCGCACTCGGCAAGCGGCCTCATCAAGAAGGAGCGCAAGGAGGTTCCTCTGCCCAGCCAGGAGCCCACCAAGGGCGTCTTGCAATATGCTCTGTACGATGAACCACCCCTCCTCACCACTATCCCCCACAGCGCTCACCCCCTCGACCGCAACAATCTCCCTACTCGCCACATCACTAAAACACCTCCCCGTCGTCCGCGCCAAACTAACGCCTACCTTCTAGCACCTCCCTCGACGTAATAACGAACTGGGCCCGCCAGTCCTCCCTCTGGCCCATGACCTTCGGTCTCGCCTGCTGCGCCGTCGAGATGATGCACCTCTCCACGCCCCGATACGACCAGGACCGTCTCGGCATCATTTTCCGTGCCTCCCCGCGTCAGTCCGACGTGATGATCGTCGCCGGAACCCTCACAAACAAGATGGCCCCCGCCCTGCGCCAGGTCTACGACCAGATGCCCGACCCCCGCTGGGTCATCTCCATGGGCTCCTGCGCCAACGGAGGCGGCTACTACCACTACAGCTACTCCGTCGTCCGCGGCTGCGACCGCATCGTCCCCGTCGACGTCTACGTCCCCGGCTGCCCCCCGACCTCCGAGGCCCTCATGTACGGCATCTTCCAGCTCCAGCGTAAGATGCGCAACACCAAGATCACCCGCATGTGGTACCGCAAATAGATTATTTGCCGTCTGTTCCATGGTTGGTTTATGCGTGGAGGGGTGCCGGTGCTTGGGAAAAAATTTGGGCGTGGCCTCTTGGTCACTTGGCCACAAGAGATAGGGCGAAGAGAGGAGAGATGATCCTACAGGAGAGAGGCTGATATTCAAAATGGCATCCATTGGGGGAGCATCCGGGAGGCTGGGCTATCTTTTCTTTTGTGTGCGCGTGCGTCTGTGTACATATGCGGAGGATCCATTCGGTAGACAAGCCACGGATGGATTGTAGATTACAACAAGTTCTGCTTCCATGATTACTTCGTTTTCGGCTTGTGGCCGCTGGCTATTGGTGACAACCTTTCGCGACGGTGGCCTTTGTGAAAGTGGGAATCGCGTGGTATAGACCGGTCCTCTTGCCCTGGGCAATAAAAGCTGAAGCAGCACCACGAAGGATACGCAATCCAAACAAGTTCAACACTGTTGACCTTGGAAAACCTGGACGCAAGATCATCTACACGGCACCAGTACGGTCGATTCAGAACAATCAAAATTTCACAAGTCCTGATGTGTATATATAACTACCTATATGTCTGATGCGATTACACACCGGAGTTGTGATGCCCGTAATAATCAAATACGTCCACGCCCTACGGCAAGCTCGTTTCCGCCTCTTGCCCTTGGAGGCTCGGAATAGCTACAGCCTTTCCAAGGCAAGTATTATCTCCTTGCTGCGACGCACTTCACAGATTTCTAGGTTACCCATGCAAATTCGCCGCACCCAAGGAGCTTTTGGTACAACACAGCCTATTCTTCCACGCTCTTGCTCGCTCTCTCTCGATCTGACTCGAACTGCTTCGTCGTCTCATCGTCACTTCCTCGGCCCTCCACATATAGAAAGGAGAAAGAGAAGGTTTATTCCAAATATCCCTAACCGCACGCCAAACTTCCGAATGAAATTGATGCTGCAGAACTCACACAAACGACAGCTCCGGGCCGGTCCATTGCCATGACGCGTGACCATAAGGCATGATGCAAAGTCTTGAGCCTACGTCGAACCGGATAACAATAAGGATCGCAAATCTCGGACAGGCTTCTGCTTGCAACTACTCCTGGCCAAAGCCCATGGTCTCCTCGACGGCAATGGTGAGCTTCTGCTGCAGCATCTCGAGGCTCTTGTACGGTGGCAAGTCCAGACGGTTGAAACTGTGAATGGGTTAGCGGGAAATGTCGCTTGCGAAAAGTAGACTGGAGCTTACCATGTGTGGGCCTTCGGAAGGTTGTTTATCTCACCCGCCTTCTCAATAGTGAACCTTCTCGGTCCATCGCTTCCCTGGAGATCCTTGAAACCGTTGACCGGAATACGTGATGTACCCGTAGCAAATTGGAGCAGACGCGACTTCTGCTCTCCATCCCAGGAGCGGATTGTCTGCCAGAAGAACTGAATGACCTCGTCAGACTCGGTGTATCCGCGGTAGTCAGTGTGCTTCTTCCAGTCGTCGATATCAATTTCCGCAATACCGCCGATGAGCAACTCAAGCTCACGCTCATCAAAGACGTTGATAAGGTCCTGAGGAATGAGCTCGTGGAAGCCATCCTTGAAGGCCTGGAACTGCTCCGCGATACGCTTCTCGATTCTCCACTTGACCATCAGATCAACGTATTCCTTCTTGTTCTCGTTCGTGACGTCAATGTTACGTCCGTTGGGGATGAGATCCTCGACGGTCATCACACCAAAGTGCTCGTCTTCTGTAGAGAACGTCTGCTCCAGGATACCGCCAGAAATATCATTGTCCAACATCCACTGCAATGAGCGGTGGAAATCGGCATCAACACCCTCCATGTCGGCCAGAACAACCGACTTGCCAAGGATCATCTTGTACAGGGCACCGATGAAGAATGCGTCGAGGAAACGACGGTGGAAAATGGCCAATCCAACGACACGGCCGATAAACTTGAAGTAGTTCAGATGCTCCGGGTTGATGCCGGAGTGGGGGTTGATCTGGAGGGTATAGTTGTCGTGGGCGGAGTACTCGAAAAGGCAGTAGAAGGATTGAACATCTCGTGGGAAAGGAGGAAGAAGAATTCTCTGGACAGACCACCATAATCCAGACCATCTTCTCCGTCAAACTTGATCATTAAACGCTTCTTCAAATCAGTAGCAGACTGCCGAGTGATCTCTGCGAAAGAGTCCTCGAAAATGTGGGAGCGCCGCACTTTGATGTGGCACTGGCCGGACAAGATGCGCATAGCGGGCTGCGAGCGGAAGTAGATAAGCTTCCTTCTGAAGTCTCGCTTGTACTGAGGCACGTTCTGGTCCAGGGATGACGGCAGGCGGGGGTCATCCCAAGTCGTCGTCTTCGTGTTGTGGTCCACAAAGTACACTCTTGCTGTGTTGGTGAGACGCATTTCCCAGCCGCTAGGCAAAGGTCCCAATTGGGATACGGGCTGTTGCTGAATGGTCCCATTTGTGTTGTTCTGGCCGCCATACATACGGATGTATTGCTGGCGACGAGGGTCCACCCAGGTGGTAGTCCGGGTGTTGTGGTCCACGAAGTAAGGCCGTCCCTCCGGCGTCCATCTCTGTTCCCAACCGGGAGGCAGCTCGCCGGTACCCGGGCTCGTGGCGCCAGTATGCATCATCGTGGCATTGTTCGCGTTCTGCTGGGCCGCTTGTTGCTGGGCCTGGAGAGTCGGGGAGTTCGCACCGGTGCGGTCCTCAGGGAGCGTTCGGTTCTGATGTCTCTGGCGTTCCACTTGGGTTGCGTTTTCACGCTCATTTCTCTGTTCCACGGCTCCGGTGGCAGTAGGTCTGTTCCAGCTAGTAGTTCTCGTGTTATGATCAACGTAATATGTCCGTCCCAGATTGTCCTCCCGGCGTTCCCATCCCGCTGGCAGTCTGCCCTGCGCATCTTCGAAGGGGCTGAGAGTGCTGGAGGTGGTTCTCGCAGGAGCTGCAGCTCCGTTCGCAGCAGGCGGTCCGGTTGACGTCATGCTAGCCGGGCGGTGCGGTAGATTAACTTGAGAGCCGGGGACCGGCCCCCCGTTGGGAGCGCCCATGGCGGAGCCCGGTCTGCCGTCGGGCGGCGGAGCGGAGAGCGACGAAATGTTGGATCCTTGAGCAGGTGGGACGAGAGAGGGACGACTGGACGAGGCCTGGCCAGCGCGAGCGGGTGTGGTGAGGTTTGTGGAAAGGTTAATTATTAGTTTTCCGTGGACAACGAGGTTGTCGGTCGACTTTTTCAGGTCTCGCGTGAGCATCTGGTCTTTACGGCGGGAAGCGGGTTAGTCACGTCCTACAGGATGAAACATGCTGACGAGGGGAAGAGGGTTACCATCTGCGTCGGGTGCCAATTCGATAACATCGCCGATTCTAACATTAATGACGCCGAGGAATCCTTGATCCTTCTTCTTGAACTTCTTCTGGTCAAATACTTGAACGGCGAGAATGGTGTCTTCATTCACGTGGCTGTGGTTTGTCAGCGATGATGCTCTGCACGAGACATGAGCACTACGCACAGATCGAAGCTCTCGTTCCAGTATGGGTTCAACGTCCGCTTTTGAGCCGTCGTAGTCTTGGTCTGGTCTCCGTTGACGGTAATGACAGCGAAGGGATCCGGAAACCCTGTCGGCGGTGTTAATCAACGTGCTGAAATGCAATGGGAACTAGGACTACGTACGGAAGACATCTCGCTTGTAGAGGCCATCTGCAGCGATGACTGTGTCGAAGTTAGCAATTGCCGATGCAGCGCGGGGAGCCGACGCGGAGATGACGAACTCGTTACTCGAAGATTGGGCTTGCGGCTACGAGCAGAGACAGTTAGCTATCGTTGTGCTTCCCGGCTTTGATGGCACCGAAATGACCAGAAACCATGAAGATGGGTCCGGCCAAGCAGAAGCAAACTTACTTGGGTTGCCCGGCATCATTGCGGGAGGAACTCATTTCGTCGCAGGATGTCCAGCGACAACGGTATCAACTCCCGGAATATTTGTCGTGTCCAGACGAGAGTCGCCCAGTGTTGGAACAGGTGAGGGGTCACGAATGATCTGCGGAACTTGTTTGAGGATACCGGATCGCGATCGTACGGGGTAGGTTTGGCGTCGAGGACGGGATGCACGCAGCAAAGGTGTGCAGCGACGGCGAGTTGATGCGAACGGGAATTGACGTTGACGACGACGGCGAAGGCAGAGCTGAGGCTGTGCTGTGCTGTGCAGTGCAGAAACCCCCCGCTTCGAATAGCCAAGTGGGCTGGGTTTTTGGGGTTCCTCGGGGCTACGGTGGATGATAAGGTGACGCGGCGGCGGGCGGGAAGCCCGAGCGAAGGGCCAAATTGGTTTGTAGGTAAGGTATGGTATGCTAAAGATGCTTGGGCTGGTATCGGGCCAGCGATGGTCAGGCAGAGCGAGCAGAACGAGGGGTTTTCTCGCCGATCAAATCGTGCGGTGAGAGAGGACGATTCGCCGACCGGATTCGAACGTTTGCAGAGGAGGTTGGCGATGGGAAGTCGACCGGATGGAGGGAGTTTGGTGTTTTGGTAGTCGCCCCCGTCTGAGCGCTTGTCAAACGGTATGTGTGTGCGAGTGGGTTATTGTCTCCGGTCGGAAGTGCGCAGTGAGGCAAAGAAGGTTGTTAGGAGAGATGCGGGAGGTGAGGTAGGAGGTGGGTAGGCAGAGCGTCCTGTCACCAGTCAGCGGCCATAGGCAGGCATAGAGAGGGACGCAGAGGCAAGAGGAGCCTTGGCCCGTCCCGCAGCTGGGTACCTTAGGCAACCTGGAAGTACCCCGGGCCTACCTGAGGTACCTTTTCGTCCTCCAGCAGTAGCAGGGAGCTCGGTGAAGTAAGCCCGGCCCTGTATCTACCTTAGCTGCAGTCGCCGTACAAAAGACACCTACATTTAGTCAGGTAACATTGGCAGCAACTATGGCGGTGGTGGTAGGCCCCTTGTATTTGGTAGACTCGGGTGCAGAGGTCAGGGGAGGTAGGCAGGTAAGGTAAGTAAGTGTAGGTGAGTTGAAGGGCATGAAGCAGGCGACGGGAGGCAACTTGGGGAGAATGGCATGGCTGGCAGTGCAGATGGCGAATTCACTCCATCTGTTCAGTCTTCTGCCCGAGTTGTTAGGGGGCGACGGGGCTTCAAGGTACCTAGCCATGGAGTATCTCGATGAGAGCGGGAAGCGGGCATGGCTTGAGAGAGTTTGAGAGATATTTACATCTATCTGACTGCTTTCTGTGCTTGTCACTGCTCGTTGCTCTTGATTCTGATTCTACATACACCCGCTGCTTCTACTTGGTAGTATCTCGACATCAGCAACAGAGGAGGGGTTGTTCCCAGAATAGGTCCTGGTGAGTGCCCCAGAAGGCAGGGCCTGCAGATTGCTGTATGGATGACAAGCACATTCAAAGGATAAGGTGCCGAGACTGGTGAGATACTACAAAAGGTGCCTCGGAGAAGCATGCTGTTGGTTGGTGATGGGAATCTTGAACTGCAGATAATCTTACCAGGCGGGAGCACGTTACCTGCAAAGTGTTCCGCAGGCTGCACCTCTCAGTCTTGTCTACTTGTACTGGCCTGCCTGCCTCTATTATTATCCACCGCAACCAGTCCCTCGACACCAACATCGCCATCGACACCATCGGCCCAGGCCCACCTTCCGTAAGCCCCTGTCCGCTGTCGTTGTCGTCGTTGTCGTCGTCGTCGTCCGTCTTCCTGGCTCCCTCCCTCTTCCCGTGGTAGCGGCGCCCTGGGGAGTCCTGTACCTGACGTAGTGCTTCAGAAACAGGTCGACTGCCCCTCCTTGCACATTCGTCCCGCGCGCTGTGGCTGGGCCACGCAACCGGCGACAACCGATGCGAGGAGAGCAAGTACCTCACCTTAACCGTAGTCACTAAAAGCGACATCCCGTCGCGACCAGGGCAGAAACCGTCCGTAGTTGTACCTAGCTCTCAGCTCATCACCGCAGGCTATGCCGAACGAAAGCACACCTCAGGTTCGAAGAAGCAGAAGGGCGACAGGCCGCCTGCTTAAACGCTGTTCCCAACCGTGTTTCGGATGCTCGTCTTAGATGCCAGAGAGCTGCCAAATACCCCCATCGTCCCCTTGCCTGACATGACCTTGCCTTGACTTTCGCTACCCCCCGCCAAGCAAACACAGGGTACTTCATGTTTGCACACGGTACCATCCGGTTTGAACGGTGCGGTACCCTGACGATTGCCCTTGCCGTGCTTCCAGCCCAGGAGGTCTTGGTAGGCCCCTCAGTTCGGGCCGTCCACCAAGATCTAGAACCTCTAAGCGAGCGAAGCAACCGCAGCATTCTGTCTTTACATAATCTTTCGTGGCGAACAATCTTCTGCAGCAGAATTTTCCATCAATTGTGCAATGTCAGTCACATGGACTCTTTTCTAATCCAGTACTAATCAACAAATCATCAATCATCAGCGGCAAAAAATGGCATTTCTCATACGGCGGTCAACATTAGAAAGCAAGACCCTACTAACGCAGACAGACTTGTCCAGCACCGCTGCTCCTGCTGCCCTGGCCGGCCCTGCTTTCTTGGCCAAAGGGAACAAGGCATGTACCGACAGTGAACCCAAACCAGAAACAGCGCATTGTTCATCGTCCCATCAACGCCCTCCCCCCATCCTCCCGAACCTCATGCGCCGCCGGCGCGCGCCCTTCCATCAGCAAGCCAAAAAAAAAAAAAAAAAAAAAAAAAAAAAAAAAAACCCATATTTCCCCCGTCCGTCCCAGCATGAGCCCTTGAACCAGAAGAAAGCAAAAGAGCTCGTGGTTCTCAGGAACAGGAAGGGACGTCCAAGGCATTCGAGCGCATCCAACCAGCAAATCGCCCTTAGCATAATAGTCGCCCGGCACGTTCAGCCCGTCCCCCCTCCTCCCCTCTGCCCCCCCCCTCCCCAGGCTCCATCCATCCATCATCGGGGCCATCCATCGTGCGTGCCATAAATAAATAACCTTGGTGACAAAAACGACTGCTTCGTCCTATCGCAAAAGTCCCTCTCCTTCCTAAACCAAGCAAGAACGTAGGGGAAAGCGAACCATTTGCTGCCTCAACTTCACCCAATGAAAACCGTGGTCACGGCAGCGGCTTCACATACAACTAGCAGCACGTGCCGCAGACATACTTGACGCTGCGTCCAATCCTCGATATGAAAAGGGCACCATCTCCCTTGCCCCGGCCAGGTGTTAGTTAGCCTGCCGCTGAGCATTTCCGAGATGAGGTTCTCGCGTCAGTCCCCCCCAGATAGCCAGTTCTTGGCCGTAAGGAAGGCAGTAGCCCTGGGATTTGAGGCCCCCTCATGCGTAGTGTAGAGAACAGGCCGCAAACACATCCTCCGGGCCGTGTGTGTCAGCTGGCAAATGGGGACTCCCGCGACATGTCAGCGACTCTCGTACGGCAACCCTACGCCCGGATCGGGCGACGTCGTGGGCCACGCGCGGAAAGGCGGCACCGCTAGGCTCGTCCGTCCAGTCTCGTGGCGTGCCGACCCTGCGGATACTACGCGATTAATCGTTTGGTGTTCCATGACGCTTCCGGACCCCTGTTCATGGCATTTGGTATACATATTCGAACGCCGTTCCCTCGAGTATAGGGTTGCAGTCCGTTCGATCCGCGTTTGGAGTCGAGATCTGTTTACAATGATCAGCGTAGCTGACCGACTCCGAGGTTGACGGCTCACGTCTGGACCGATTTAAAACCAGCATCACCAGATAAAAGACCACGCGGATGACGCAGTCGTAGATCATACAAAGTTTGTAACTGGAACTTGGATTCACTGAACTGAAAAACCCACCGACTCTGTGTGTTCGCAGAGGTCTGACCTATCCCTGAACGCCTTGTTGAGCTTCCCTTGCCCTACCGGATCCTGTATGGTACAATCGAATTGCAGTCCTGTCGGCGGCCCAGCCCTTACGGGTACGGGGCCGGGGCCGCAGGTCGAGGCTTCGAGGGGTGCACCCGGCATCCTAATACGGGGAGTATCCGCCTCTTCCTCGGCCACGGTAACCTCCCCGATAGCCACCACCTCGGGGAGGGAATCCACCACCACCACGGCCGCCGAAGCCGCCGCGACCTCCACGGAATCCACCGCGACCGCGACCTCTGGACATACCAGGGACGTTGGTCCGCTTGGGAACGACCTTGATGTTGCGACCCTTGAAGACGCTCTCGTTTAGAACGAGAGCCTGGGCGACAAGGCTGGGCTCGGTAAACTCGACGTAGGCGTACCTGTGCAAGGGCATGTTAGCACGTTGCTGCTTCCAACCGCGGCCGGCCCTGTAGGGCGTCAAGATATGCAAAACACATACCCCTTGGGCTGTCCGGTGAACTTGTCCAGCAGGATGGTGACGCGATTGATGGAGCCGCAGCTCTGGAAGTGCGCCTGGATCTCCTCGGGGGAGGCGGAGTAGTCGACGTTGCCGACGAAGATGCTGCGGCTGTCGACGTCTTGCTTGTCGTCGGCATTGAGGTCCTGGGCCTGCTGGTTCAGGCTCGCTTGCATCTCACGCAGCTTGGCAGCCTCCTCTTCCATCTCGGCGACACGTCGCTTCATCGCCGAGATCTCCTCCTCCTACGTTCATCATGTTGGTCAGTCTAACCTCCTCTTACTACGCGAAGCCTAAGGGCCGTGAAAGGCTTATTGTCTTTGCGCACCTCATCGTGGTTGTTCTCATCGTCGGCGACGCTGTTGTTCTCGGCGCTGTGGTCATCCACAGGCTTGTCCTCGGGCTTGACGTCCGCCATGGCTGCGGTCTCTGATGATGTAAAAACGATGCAAAAGCGTCTGGGAAAACAATGTCAGTGATGGTGTTTGAGGAAGCTTCAGAGATGGCTGAATCGTGCGCCAAGGCAGAGACGCGCCAGTAAGGCGACCGGCAGCCTTGGGAGGGGTTTCCTAGTAGGACTAGCTCCTGCCACGATTATGCGGCGGCCAAGGGAGGGAAGGAACTCACGACTCTGGCAACTGCAGGAGCAAACTCTTGCCCTGCGTTGGATGGATGAGCAGCTACTTGTGCAAGGCAGGGAACGGATTGAAGCCGATGGTGAGGCGGACGAGGCGAGACGAGGCGAGGCAGACGTCCGTCGAAAGGTATCCAAGGTTCGAGTCCAAAAATGGCCAGGGAGATTGGTCCACGGTTTAGCCGGTGGCGCCCCGATAAGACCGATAAGAGCTTCCTGATCTCGATCTTGCACAAATGCGGGTTTGGAGCTGTCTGAGCTTGGGAAGCTGGAATGGAAGGGGGGACGTTGAAGATATATTGGGTTTAAGAAGAAGACATCTCCAAGTTGGACATGAGGTTTCTAGATGACGTCCAACTGGCAGCACCGTAGATGCGTACAGGTTGGTTCTGGTTGCCAGCTCCTTGTTCGAGCACCTTGTCCAGCGGGGTCGTGGAGCTCACGGGTAAGAGACAGCTACAGCTGCAGTGGTGTGCACCTGCTGTTGCTGTGTACTTTGAGCTCCATTGTGCCCAACCAAAGTCAACCACCCTCGATCTTTGCCCATCTCAGCACCTTCTACCCAACATATTTCAGAAACATGGCATAAAACACCAGACTATGCTCTCAGAAAGGCTTTTACCCCGGCGGTTTGCGAGCACTTTGTTTGGTAAGACGGTCGCGCCCCTTGCCAGGCAGATGCCACAAAGGTTAATGTCTCCCTTGGATCAGGTTCCTGCTGGGAGCTCTGCTCTTTGTTGTCTTCGAAGCTGACGGAACTCTTTACCATGATCTGTGCACAGGCAGCTTCATTCAAGCAAACAAGGCACCAAGGCCTTTTCAATGTTCTGGTTTAACGGCAAATCAGTGGCCTTTGGGTCCTCATCCCCGTTGCATTACCATCCACGACTCGCTCTCCGACACCCATGCTCTCTGGGTCGTTGGTAACGACCCGGAGCTAGCATTTCCTGAGTCTCACTGTCTAATCCTGCAAATAATTTGAATGTATATCAAATTGGCTCGGCATCTTCAATGTTAACCTCGTTGGATTCAACGTCCAAACTTACGTCATGCTCGAACCCTGACCACGTTACATTGCAAATTCCCACAGGTGCTGTCATAGCGGGGGAGCGCGTGTGTGCGATCGACCAAAGAGCGCCGAGCCATTGCCTGGCCTCTGGGCACTCTCAATAAGATCGCATCTCGCATAGCCCCCCAACCTTTTGATCCCCCAGTCGCCCCGAGTCGCCCGTCCTCCGCTACGGAGGAGCCCCGAGGGCGCTCCACAACCCCGGCGGTTCGGAGGGAGAACGAAACGACGCAACGGGAACTACAAGAACGAATGACAGACAAAACATCGGAGCTCGTCGGCACGACGATAACCGAAGCCAACCCCTCATGCCCGGAGCCTCGTCCTCGTGGCCGGATAACCGGTCTGAAGTTCGCAAACTTGCCTGCCAAGGAGGTTGGTGCTGCACTTAGTCAGCCCTTCAGGACCCCGTGGTTCGCCTGTCCCGTTCGTCGTCGCCCACGTGTGACGTCGCCGAAGACACACTGCGTCAGCAACCGCATCGGCGGCCCCGGCCCAGCACCCTCACCTTTGGGCTTCCTTCTCAGCCTTCTCATTTTCTTGCGCCGCGCGCGTGAGCTTCCGACTCTGAAGGGTCTCCGTCCAGATAAGGCTGCGGTTTGCTTCGCCTTCGTCCGCGCCGCCGAAAGAAATACACGAAAAAAAAATCATTCAGGTCATCAAACCTTACCGTTTACTCGCCGTTCCGAATGGTCGGAGAAGGCGACGCCTGAAACTGCAGCGATGGCGACCGACGAGGAGGAGGCAATCCGGCCTCTGCTCTGGAGCTTCAGCGGGTTTCGCGAGACCAACCGGCCGGCTCCTCTCAGGCAGCATCTTACGGAGTCCCGCACCAGCCTCAAGGACATCCTCTCCTCTCGCACGAAGCACTACGCAGTCCTCGCGCTGGTGTCGCTGGACGTGGCAGCGCTGTTGGCCAACATCTTCATCGAGCTCGTCGCCTGTGACATGAAGCGCGAGGACGAGCCTTGGGTCAGAGACACGCGCGAAGGCCTGACGATCGCCGGGCTCGTGTTCAGCTGCATGTTCATGATGGAGCTGATGCTATGTGTGTTTGCTTTTGGTCTCCGGTAAGATCGAACCCCCCCGAGGCGCTTGACGTTGCGGCATAACTAACGGCAGCCCCAGATATTTCAAGGATTGGTTTCACCTGCTCGACGGGGTCGTCATCATAGCAAGCTTTGTGATTGACGTGTTGTCGCACGGCATTGTTGAGGAGATTGCCTCGCTCGTCATTGTCTTTCGGCTGTTCAGGTTCGTCAAGGTCGTGGAGGAGATGAGCATGGGCGCGGCGGAGAGGATGGAGGGTTTGGAAGCGCAGCTAGAGGTCTTGAAGAGGGAGAATGGGGAGATGAAGAGGCAGCTGAGCCGGCGATAGGCCCGACATATAGCTGGTTCCGGTTCCGGTGGCGGCCCGTTGACTGACCGACACTTGAGATCCTCGGCTGTGGTTAATGTGTCTAATGATAATGAACGATGCAGCAGGAGAAGGGCCTCCAGGCCGATTTGAGCGTTGTGGCTTGGTTTAGTCATGAATGATACCCTGACGAATCGGATGTGCTTGTCTTGCCTTCGGACCTAAATTCACAACCTAAAGCAGCGAGCCGTGATACCTTTGGGGATGCCATTTGATAGGTCGTCTCCACGTCGATCTCTCTGTCGCGCATCCAGACCCGTAGGAGGACAGGGCATGGGTGTTTAAGAAATCTGCAGATATCCGTATCTCAATGGAGAGCCGCAAATGGAGACGGCCTGCCGTCTTGAACCGAAGCCCTCGAACGAATTCGACAGTAAGTTGACAGTGAATTGACAGCTGCATCACTCGGATTCCCGGTCTCGGCGGGCCCTCGGTGGCAGTTGCAGCGGGGAGTGGCGCATCGCCGGAGGTTGCCTCCGCGATGCAACGCCAGCCGCCCCGGCAGCTACCGCACCTCGTATTTGCGACCTTGGACAGACGATAGAGGAAGAAAAAAAGCAGGCATGGTGGCTGGACAGTCGGAGTGGTTGGTTCTGTGATACAACATCCCCAACGTCACCTCTACATAGTCCACCCAGAAAACGAAGACTTGCATGAAGCGGATACCCTGGATATGCGGAGGAGCAAGAATAGCAGCGGCTAGGGCAAGTGCGCCACCGTCAGCAATGGGCGGGCAGAGAGGGACCAACACGACAGACGAACATGCAGCCAGCGTCTTGAATTTGCTGTCATCTCTGAAATCTAGCCTGCGTTCACGCATGACTGGTCCCGGAGTCTAGAACCTGGGGGAAGGGAACTTCGACTGCGGTTCGGACGGCCTCGTCGCACGCTTCGAGACTTGCGTGTAGCCATTAGTGCCACAGCCAGGACCAGAATCTTGCCATTGAAGAAAATGTCTAGAATTCGTGGTGGAGAGAAATTCCACGACGCCAAACTACCCGCCCAACCGCCTTAGCAGTCGATCGAACAACCAGTACCCATGATTTAGAAGAATGCGAGTGGCGAATCAGCAGGGACAGAATAACCGGGGCGCAGCGAGCCTTGGAGACAACACGAGAAACACGACGCTGGACACGACACGAGTCACAACACCATCCAGCAAGCAGCCCGAGGCCCAAGAACGACACATTTTGCGGCCGGACCGGACCAGTCAAGAAGCAACGCGTTTTCTTATTCTACATTTGCCCGAAGAAGGCACACGAGCTGATGAAGCAATATTGGGATCAGGCAGATGCGCTCTGTTGCTTCTCCCCAATAGGCCGTAATCCCAATTATTGCCATCCCCGACAGCCGTGCGCGACCTTCTTCGACAGGGTCAAAGCTACAGCTAAAACACCAGACGACAGGCGACGGCCGCGTCGTCTGAGATCAGATGTGCATGCATGCATCCATCGCATTCTGCCTGTGAGGCCCTGCAGGAGGAATACCTGATGGACGTTGACGGTTGACGTTGAACGAAATGTGTGTTGCTCCACGAGCTCTGCCTCTGTAGACAGATATTTGCACTCGCATTGCATCCGTCTCTATCCATGGCAGCACAACACGACTTCTCCAACCAATACGGACATGCCGCCACGGACGGCACTTGCATCTCGGTGTAACCCCATCCTTCGAAGGTCGTCTTCGAAAGCCGCACGCCCCCCCTGGTCCAATTATTTGCTGTCCCCCTTCTCTCTTGGCCCGCGGGAAAGAAAAGGAAAAAAAAGGGCCAACCAGGGGCTTCAGGCCCAGCTCCCGACCAATCACCAGTCTGCCAAATCGGGGCTGGCCCCCTAAGATTAGACTTCATCTCGACGTCCGGGCCCCATGTTCGCATGGCCCGTTTTTCGAACCTCGTTTTCCGTCGGCCGTTCTGCTGTGCGTGGTGCTCCTGCTCTCCGTTTCTGTCACATCGAACCATCATCACTTCTGGTTCTGCACAGTTGCATTGAACCACTCGAACAGCAGAGCAAGCCCTCATCACAAGCTGGTCGAGGGGGGGTGACGAGGCAGGGAGACAGATGGCAGACTTGGGGAAGGGACCAGAAGGCCTAGTCTCAGCCCCGAGTCGTCGGTTCCTTTGCCAACAATTTCTAGGCATTCCCCTGTTTTCCTATCAAAGAAAACCCAAGAACCCGATTCGATTCTCCAGAAACACCCGTCTTTGGGGCTAGAAAGCTAAGAAACACAAAGGACGCGCGCGGTGCGCGCAACGGCGTCCGTCCCTTCCCGCAAAGCTCAAGCAAGGATGGGCAGATGTGGTGGTGGTGGTATCCGTAGCAGCAGCCAGCTGCTCTTTTCACAATCAAAAGTGGGAAGATCTGGGCTGGGGTTTAGGCATGGCATGGTATCATGGAAAATGGCATGGGAACTCCAGATTAGTAGGTCACCGGCATCTTTTTGATGATTTGACCCTTCCTTCTTTCTGCGTACCTATGTCTCCAGACCGTGCCTCCTTCCCCTACCTAGATGCTCGGTCTGACCCATTTGATTCAGTGGCCCGTCTCGCTTCTCTTCCTCCTCAATGCTCCTGTAACCGTCTGACCGGGGCTTGACGCCATCACCATGTCCGTTCCCCCAATATCCCCACTCTCCTTTTCCTGACGAGCTGCAGAGGACGGACGGGGTACCACACCACCTGCACTGCAGTCGCCGCTGCTGCTGCTACCCTCTCTTCCCATGGGTCGTTCGTTAGCCTCATCGAGTCATCAATCTCCATCACTCGACCGTCAACCCAGGCCCAAGACGACCCCTGGAGAGACCCGCTCATAACCCGTAAACCCATCACTCTCCTCCACTCGCGTTGGTTCCTCGGCCGGAGAAAAAAGCCCTCTTGTCCTTCTGGCCTGCGTCTCTCTCCCCGTGTCTCGCGGCCTCTCTCTCTCTCTCTTTCTCTCTGTCCCGTGTTGCCCATCAGGCCTTTTGGTTGTCCATTCGCTAGCGGCGCGCGCCACCGTTTCCCCCCCTCGGCCTAGTTAGTGTAGTCCTCCACCCCCCTTCCCCTCGCTGGTGTCTGCGCGATCCTCGTTCTAGCTCCTTGGTCCCCGTCTCGCCCACCCCCAGTAGATGCAGCGAGTGAGAGTGAAGAGTGAGCGACTGGGAACGCGACCGCCCACGCCCCCCAGGAAGATCAATACGGATACAACGTTTTTTTTTTGTGATGAAATTGCCTTGCCTGGGACTCCCCTAATTTACTTATATTCCTCTTCCCCATCCCACCATCCGTCTCTTGAGTTCTCTTTTCCTTCTCCCATCCCTCTACCGTAATAGCCTCCACGAACCCACAGCTTATTCCCCGTCCTCCCCGACCCAAACAACCTAATAAGCCACGATCCCTCTCTGAGGTTCATCAAGTCACTCGCTATCTATACGCAAGCAAGTTTTCGGACTACGCATCACATTCGTTGGATATAACAACTGTCGTTACGACCAAAAACAAAGTTTACTCTTAATAATCGGATTCTTCGGAACACCACACACCACAGCAACCGTCAAGATGCAGTTCTTCCTCCCATCACCCTCCTCATCGCTGCCGTCGCGGCCCAGGACACCAAGTGCGCCGCCGAGAACATCGTCGATACCTGCCTGTCCTCCGAGAACGCCAAGGTAAGCTTTCAAACTCCATTGGGTCCCCAACCGGGCCAAACAACCTCAAATCTCACAACAATAAAACTAACACTTCTCCCCCTCTAGGTCGCGGCTTGCTCCCCCACCGACTACGACTGCCAGTGCGCCGCCTACCAGGCCGTCGCGACCTGCTACAACAACTGCCCCAACGACACCCGCGCCTCGCCCGCCCAGAACCAGGTCACCATCTTCTGCCAGCAGGCCTCCCTCTACGGCTCCGCCGCCCAGCGCAAGACCGCCTCCGTCGCCTCCGGTTCCGCCACCGCCGCCGTCGCCTCCAACTCCGCCACCGCCACCCCTACCACCGGCAGCTCCGCCTCCGCGACCGCCTCCGTCTCGGCCACCAGCACCCCTAACCTGGGTGTCGGCCAGCTCGCCCGCAACACCGGCGGCGTCCTCCTCGCCGTCGCCGGTGTCGTTGCCGCCGTCCTCTAAGCGATTTCTAAGCTAGAGAAGAAGCCAAATATATCATTACAATTTTACACACAAACGTTTTATTTTCAAGCGATAATGTTACACGCGGTGCAAGGCCATCATTTGGAATGATTCAAACGCGGGGACTGGGACGGGACTATGGTTTCCGCCCAGCAAACAAAAGGAAGGTTCTTCAGCATTGCCACTTCTTCTTAGGATAAGAAGAACGGAGGGAAGAAGGCCCGATAGCGACGACGGCACGGGGTGATGAATTCACCAAAAAAAACCTGTTGTACATGGTTTTAGAATCTTTGTAATTACCTAATCCAGCCGAATTTCATGAACATGAACAAGAACATGGGATGACAATGAACCGGAAAGAAACACGTGAGGGAGGACAGGGACACCCGAGTTTGCCCATCAAACGGGAAAGAAACACCAATCATTCATCGCATCAAAACTCTATCTAGTAAGTAAAGGAAGTGGCCCTTGCGTCCGTCCCCGTGTTGTCCTTGCAGAGAGAGAAGGAGAAAAACGAGCCCGACTCCCGGACTCCGAAAAAGCTTCGTTGATTGATTCGGGCTGCCCTTGCACACATGCAATGGGCCTGCATCTTCCCGACGGTAGCTGATTGGGCCACATACATATACACACACACACACCACACGTATCGCCGTAGGGTAATAAAGACACAGTAGTGTAGTATACGTAGAGAGAAACAAATATTGGAGATGTGTTGACTCAGCAACATTCTTCTGAAACATGGCAAGAATCTGAGCTGCACATTGACTTGCGTGCCGGTTTGCGCGCGCATTCCCCACCCACAGCAGCAAGGAACAGTCCTGCATGTGCTTATTGTCTCAAAAGCAAGGTCTCTCTCACCGTGATATACCTATACGTACTACAGCGAGGGTCACGGACGTGAGGGCGCCACAGGGAAAATAAAGTGAAAGCGACGACTCGTCGAAGACTCGTCGGACAGGAGACAGGGAAGCAGAAACATGGTGCGCGATATATGCAACAAAACAAGACAACTACTTTATTGCTTCAATGCAATCATTGGCTTTTCTCGTTTGAAATTGGTGGAGAGTATCCATCTGTTGGTGATCTTCATAAACGTCTGGGGCATCTCAGGGATGGGTGTTGGACGGCCAAGGCCGGCCAAACGTCACCGGTGGAAATGCGCCAAAGTCAATGGCACATAGGCTAACAGCAAATGGAGACATGTCACGTGCAAATTAACTGGCCAAATGTATGGTCGCTCAAACGTGAGCTGGTTCTCATCATGTTTTTCATCAAGCCTCTTTCTCCAATCGCTATGATACAACACGGGTGTCCTTGAATTCTACAGCTGTCTTGCTAGCGTTGCATCCCCTCATGGGAGGCTCTCCATCATTCGTGTTCCTCCTGAACGCGTCTTCCACTCCCGGGGAGCTGTCATCCAGGGAAGGAAGTTGTAACAGTATAAAGTCTACAAGCAAAGAAAAAGAAGAAAACCACAAGCATACGCAAAAGGCAGACGCTTCCCAACACCCGTGACGCCCGTTTCATATCTCTAACATGTGACATTGTCCATCTCTGGCCACATCACTGTAGCCTGCTTTTTTTTGCCTGACCAAAGACCCCTGGTTGCGCAGAGTCGAAAGAGAAGAGTGCAAGAAAGGAGGAAATAAAAGTTCGTCGACTAAAGGGAGTATTTGTGCGCAAAAAAGTCTTGGTCGCCAGAAGAAAGCAAGTGAAAATAGTTGTGGCGGCAAAAGTAAGGCGCATAGGGCCTCGGAGGAATCTTGATGCAAAAATCAAAAGGCCTTGACGGTCGTTGAGGAAACCGAAAACACCCTAAACTTTTCGGGCTCGTTTCGCGCTGTTGTTGACAGGGCTCACGAAGGTGACGTGCTTGTTCTCATCCTTCTTCAGACGCATGGTGGTGCCGGAGCCGCTAGATCCCCGGTGGTGAAGAGGTCGACCCTCATGATCCTCATCGAGAGTGATCTCAGCCACATCAGACACCGACTCGGCATCCATGCGGTCGCTCACACCGGAGTCTGAACCATCATCTGAGTCGTCGTACTCGCCGTCGTCGCTGACGAGTGAAGGCGCGTTGTTGCTGACCATTGTGTTCGGGCTCAGATCGACCATGTCGACATCCTCGTCACCCATCATCATTAGTCTTGGCCCTTCGTCCTTGTCGGGACTGCTCATAGGCGGTGACGCGAAGCCCGAGTGAGGCGCCCTGCCCTTGCTGCTCATCGGCCTGGTCGGCGCCGGGGCGACGGGAGACATGACGGCTCTTGCTGGAACACGCATGGCAGTGGAAGGAACACGAGCAGCTGGCCCAGCGTCGCCAGCTGGAGTGCTGAGACCGCCCTCCACTTCATCCGAATCCTCTCCTGGCGAAGGAACGTCATCCAACATCTTCTCCTTAGCATCGCCAACGATTTCACGGAGGTTGCCGTTGAAGTTCCTGCTCTGCATGAGGCGCGAAAGGAAGGGGACATCAGCCGAACCGACGAAGTTCTCACCGTTCTGAGCGGCGGGTCTCGCGGACTCAACGTTCGGAACAGTGGGGATGCTCGTAACACCAGGCAGCTTGCCATTTTGGTACAGCTTGAGCGAATCTGCGATCCTTGAGCGCAGAGACATGTAGGCTTGCTGAGTAGACATGTCGGACTGGGCAAACGGGTGAACAAGACCAGGAGCGACAGCGGGGGCCGGCGGCGGGGGCTTTTCTTCCCCAACGATGCCACCACCTTCGTTGACCTCGATCGGTTGGCCGCAGGACACGGCAGCCTCTTCGTGGCTCTTGTAGTCTCTCCTGTGAGCGATGCGGCAATGGTTGATGAAACCCTGCGTGCTACTAAAGTTTTCTCGGTTGCAATCCAAGCAGACGAGCTTCACGGTCTGGCCATCGGAGCGCTTCAGAACACAAGGCCCAGCCTTCTCCTTAGGTTGAGGATAACCACTGGACAGCGACTGGAGCTTCTGTCCAGCCGCACCTCGAACCGGGCGGTTCTTGTTTGCGCTTGAGAGGTCAGACATGCTGTTTCTCGTCGTTCGTCCCTCGGCTGAGCCTCTGCTACGGGCAGTGTCAAGCACCGGGTACCATTCAGGCTGCATGCCGTCAAACTTGGGATCAGGGATGAGCCACTTGGCGTAGTGTCGAGCGTAAGGACCATCGACGACTCCATATGGCGCCGCCCACTGAGGGACGGGCTCTCCCGGGCGGTTCTGCACAGAGGGACCCTTGCCGCTGCTGATATCCAACATCTGCGCCGGAGTGGGGCAGGTGGTAGGATAAGGAATCAAATGGCACCGACGAAGCTGCTCGAGGGCGACCTGGCATTTGGCCAGCTCTTGGTTGATTAGCCTCAGCTCGTTATGCTTCAGCAAGATCTCCAGACCAAATTGGTACTGGATCGCGTCGCACGCGTCTTCCATGTCGTTAGTCACCGCGGGAGCAGGCTTGGACTCAGGTGCAGGCTCAGGCTCAGACACAGCCACAGGAGCAGGCGCAGGCGCCGATGGTGGCGTAGCGATATCGCAGGCAGGAATGTCAGCGATGAGAGGACTGCTGCTCTCCTGCTTTGCCCGCTTCACAGGCTGCTCACTGTTGATGTTGATGAAGGTAACATTTGGCGCGCAAGAGGCGTCAACGCTGGACAGTCGCCTCTTTTGAGGGCGCACCGGGCTTGAGACAGATGTCGTTGTTGCACCTGGATGCGGCAGGATGAACTGGTGCTTTTGCGCGAGCGACGGCATTGGATGGCTGACACCGACAGTCGTTTCGCTTCCCCGCTCTGAACCCCAGAACCGGAACATAGAGATTCTGTGGGTGAGAGAAGGATGAGACGAAAAAGTCGCGAGAGGGTGAGCAGGCGACCTTTAATGCAGTGTAAGGTGACGTGAGGTGAGGCGCAAGGCAACGACAGCCTGACGGGGGAGGTGAGGTGGCAGTGGCAGCGAGTGGCGGAAGGGCTAGGCAGCTGCGGCGACGTGATGCAGAGAAGCGGGTGCGCGCGAAGTGCAAGGAGGTGCAATGCGGGATGCGTTGGTGCTGAGCTGAGCAGAGCAGAGCAGAGCAAAGCTGGGGGTGTCGCTGACGTAAACGGTGGACGATGAGCCGGCGTGAGCGAGATGCGGTGGGCGACAAGCAGGCGGGCGGGCGTGCGGGCGTGCGGGCGTGCGTGCGTGGGCGTGGGCGTGGCCTCGGCGGTGGGCGTGTGTTTGGTTGTTGGCCTTGCTTGGGTGGATGGGGCCAGAAAAGGGGTGCAGGGGCGAGTGAGTGTGCGCGCGATGATGTGGTCGGGCGCTCCCCTCAGAAGCTGGGAAATGGGCAGGAGGAAAGCCGGGCACCACCGAGATGGGCGACAAGGCGATCAAAGGGATGGGAATGCTGCGACGGGTCGCGCAGCGAGGACAGCGACGCAGAATGATCGAGAACTAATGAAAGCCTCGATATCGCGCAGGAAAACGGAGAGAAAATGAATGCGCGAAGAGAGACGAACGAGCAAAAGAAGGGCGATGCCTTTTCTGAGTGCTCTCTCTGTGTCGGGCGGACGGTATTGTTTTCTGGGCTGAAATCGGGGGAGAGGAGGGTTGTTTGGGAGGAGGATGGGAGATGTTGGAGATGGAAATCGACAATAAGAAGGAGCAACAACAAGAATAAGGTGAAGCCGGCGGCGGGGGGGAGAGCAGGAACCCAGGAGGTCTCGTCTCTGGCGCTCTGCTTTGCTCTGCTCTGGAAGGGCGGGCGACGTGCGCAGGTTTGGGTGGGAAATTGGCCTCTCTGGGGGGAGTGATTGCGAGTGCGGGTGGGCCGTGGATCCTGGGGGGCCAGAGTAAGGTAACTGCAGTCTATGTACAGCAAGTACCAGAACCGACCGTCGATAACAACAGCCAAAAGAGACGACGGGCACCGCGAAGAAGGAGAGGGCGGTGGGATGAGTGGATGGATGGACAGCAGGCCAGCCCAGGTAGACGGCGGGACTGTGACGGTTGGATACCTGGTGGGCACCCTTCCAGTGGGTGACTGCCCGGGTTCCAACTGCTGCGGTCCGCGGATTGGCACACTGGTTGGCCTTGGCCTATGGTGGTTTGTGTGTCGCTGATTGACTGCGCTCTGGCTCTGTTTCTGCACAAATTGTGGGTGCCAGAGCTGTTGCGTTGGTGCTGTGGTACCTAAGTGGTGCTGTGCTGATGGTGATGGTGCAGATGGCACAGATGATGATGTGAGGGACCGACTGACTAGGAAAAGGCAATTTGTGAATTGAATGCAAGGGGGGGCATAAAATGGAGACGGGGGTGTGAGGTGTGGGTGGTGTGGATAAGGATTGTGCTGCGGCTTCTGCTTCTGATTGGCCCGTTGGGAGACAGCAGGAGGGAACGAGGGAATGCGCTTGTTTGGTCTGACCCAGAGACAGGACAGGACACCGCCGCCAGGGAAAAGAAGGCGAGGGAACCCAGGGAGGGGAAGCAACAACCAGGCAGGTGCAGCCAGGAAAGCAGGGGTGGGGGGGAACACGACAGGACGCTCTGTGGAGGACTGGCAAACAGGGCACCACAACGACAGGACACGACGCCAGGGAGCCAGACCCGATATCGACACAACCTAAAAGACACCCGGACGATTCGAGGTGAGAGTGAAAGAGTCAGGTCGTTCTTGGTTGCCGTTCTGTTGCGAGAGAAAGGCCGATGGTGGACGTGTCAGAACGAGGGCGTGGATGCGCCGTATCCAGATGCAAGACGACGCAAAGTAGACCGTCGGCAACGGCGAAGACAGCGGCAGCGACAGCGGCAACGCACTGAACTCGAAAAGGATATCTGGGATCTAGAAGGAAGGAAAAAGAAAAAAAGTCAGAGGGGACCCTCAAAGACCCCGAGATGGGACGCACGCTGTTCCTCCCGGCTCCCGCTCTGTCTGTGTCTGCGCCCGTGTCTGGCCTGTCTGTCTTGAGTGTCTGATGGATGGATGATGAGACGGACGGGGGAACTCGGTCTGTAGCAACTCGCAGCCGGGTCGTTGGCTACGCTGCACTGCGTGTTTTATCGCCGCCCCGAAAATAGAACGGGACAGTTGGTGGGCGCCCAAGATACGGGACACAGCTGCTGTGGAGATTTATCTGAAGGGATCCCCCTTTTTTCTGGTGATAGCGGACGGGGACGATGGAAACGTGAGAGGGAGATTCACAGAGAAGAAAGCCGGAGGGGAGGACGGGTGGGCGAGAAAAACACCATGAAGCATCCGACGAAAAGACTCGGCCCGCTCGTGCTCTCGCTCGTCTTTGCGCAATAAACAGCAGGCCTTGCTGTCGATCTACCTTACTTCAATCATGTTTTGTTTGTAAAGGTTTCAACGAGTGTCTTATCGACAAACCTGACTAACAACCCTCCCTCTTACTTTCACCTTCACTGCCCGCAAGTACTTTGCCAAAGCCGACTTACCCAACCTGCTTAGGGCGGCAGTAAGGTTCCTTAGTGAGGAGGAGCAGAGGAGACGGGCACACGGGGAAAGCTCGTGGTGTGTTGCCATGTCTCTCTCACCTTGACCTTGGGGTGTGGTAAACATAAAAAGTCAGAGCTAAGGAACCTAGAGGCGTGGGAATGAACCCGAATGCCTCCTGCTGTTAATTAGTCCCGCTGGAGTCGGGGCCTCCAGCGACTTCGACGCTAGAGCGACAGTGCGTGCGCCCACGCTTCTCCGGCCTGTCTTCTCCTGCCAACGACTTCAGTGTTTTGTGTTTCTTGCTTGATGTGAGGTGCGCTTCCCGCCGTCAATTCCATCCGTGTTATTGACATCCGCGAGAGGCAATGGCGTCGGCTGGCGTATTTTCCCCATGAACTCAACAAGACCCGAAATGGCCTGACCGTCTTTCCTTTCTCTGACGAATGCAAACAACTAAAGAAATCGTTTATTTGTTGACGACGTCTGTTGTTGTTCGCTCCCACCGCCACGTCCTCCTTCTCCACGTCCGACTTGGCGGACTCGCACCTCATTCGTCTGGATGGCGGCGCTGCCATTCCGGCTGGGCTTGAAGATGCGGTCTACTGCGGTAGTGTCCACGACAGAACAGACACCGACTTCCAAATACCCCATCAGCATCAGAGTTTCCCAGCAAGCCGACATGAAGCCGCAGCCCAGCGATTCGGGAACCACCTGGGATGACATGAAAGCTGGACCCCTAAACAGCAAGGGACGGCCATGCTTCTGCATTGCTTCTTATGCTTCTATTGCCCTTCTTCGCCGCCTTCTCTTCCTCGCCTCGCAACCAAACCCGTCCGCCCTTCGAAGGCAACCTGACATCAAACACTCTGATCCTCCATCAGCCTTTGAGGCCTCGCATCTCGCAGTTCTTCGGGACGCCCTGCGACCCTGATGACGGCCGAGGCCACGCACGCGAGGACTGAGAGGACGGGTGGGTGGGTGCGACACGCGCTAAAACTATGGGTGGCCGCTTGAAATGCGCCACGCCACCCGACTGCCCAGCTTTTGCCTTTCGCCATTTCTGGTTTCAGACCTGAAGATTGCTAGCGAGGTACAAGTGCCGCCAAGTGCCATTTGCTGAGATGCCCCAAGTTCTGTTCAATAAACCAATCCCCTCGCTCCGGCATGCTGCGACGCTCCGCGGAAGCAACATCCAATAGCTCCGGCTCACCGGCCAAGGTCGCGACAGCTCAAGTACCCGCTTATTGCTGCACATCCCTGCCTTTAGCAGAGACCTCGATATCGCATCAGGCCCCATCCCGGGAGCCGAATGGCGCCGTCTGGCTTTCCTGGGCGAAACGGATCGATGTGACCGCAGCTCTGCAGCTCGGTCGGCATGCTGCATCTCGGAAGCTTGGAATCTCGGGGAGACCCTCTTGGAATCTGCTAAATGACGAGACGATATTTAGTTCATGATTCAGTCTGCAAGACAAACCTCTGTCGTTGCGGGACGTTTTGCACCGCAACAACCCTTTTGCCCTCCACGGCCAGCTCGGGTTTATCGAATGCCCATCCTGGGTCGCCCCATTGTCGGCATCTCGATGTCGGTTTCCTGGGGTCTGCGAGTGGCTGCAAGCGGTTACGCCCAAACTTGCGCCCAGCGAATCAAAACCATAGCGCATTTCAAGATGAGTCGTGCTTCTGCACAGGCCACATCAAACATGTGAAGTCGAAAAGCCACGACCCACAACGAATGGACGGCACCGCTCGTCTGGGTGAGGTCTTCCTGCTTCCGCGGGACGCTAAGTCCCCAAGCACGGCAGGAAGCTCGTGTTCGAAGAGCAGATCATTTATTTGCAGATCACGTGCTGTATCACGAGACCTGTGTAGCACAGATTGTTATGTTTGACGTGACTTGGATGCTAGAGATTAACGAGCGGTTGGGCAGCACAGAATCAAAAGAACCCTCGTTGACAGAGGAATCAATCCGGTGTCACAGCTTAGGCAGTTGGGATGGCTTACATAACTGCCATATCGAAGTCGTTCGGCTGTCTGATCGGCTCCGAATCTAGGTGCGTCGCCTGGTCCAAGCTTCTTATCCGATAAGATCGCGACTACAGATTTCATCCCGCCGCACATTTTCAGATCCTTCTGACACCCTCGACGAACCACATCGGACCCTGCGCAGACGACGACGACGACAACAACGCCTGGCATTGAAGACCGGTCTTATCATGCTGAAAGACGCCGATAATGCAGGACGGGCTTAAGGAAACCGCCACAAGTATTCGAGGCGAGAAGAGAGGCGAGAAGAAGAGAAAACTGCCCATCATGGTCGAGTCGGAGGATCAGAAAAAGAAGAACAAGCCGTCTCCGGCCGGCTCTGGAACGCCCGCACCTCACGAAACCCTCCTCGCCGAGCTTAGAACCAAGTACGACGTTCTGCCCGCCTTCACCATCTCCTCGACAAAGATTCACAAGCGTGTGACCTGGCTGCTGCTGCACCTGCGCAAGGACGATGGGGACTCGAGGAAACGAGCGGTGCTCCTTTACGCCAGGCCCGGCGAGGTGGGCAAGATGATCACCATCTCGGAGCAGGTGAAGCGCATCGTCGCGGAAGAGGACGGCGGCCGGTGGTACCAGTACAACAAGATGTACGAGCTGCCGCCCAAGCCTGAGGTCGTGGAGGAGACTATGCTCGGCGGCGGGAGGACAGGTAACGGCACGGATGACGATGACGACGATGACTTCGAAGTCATGGAGAGCCGGTTCGAGAAGGCGGTGATGCCGCAGACGAGGAAACGAACTCCGCGGTCACTTAGCATCTTCCTCTCCCTGGAGCCCATGCCGGAGCTGAAGGCGCAGGAGGATGTCACGCAGCAGACGAATGAGGCGTAGGGAGGCCGGACAGCAGCCACCGACGTGTGAACGCACCAGAAAGAGGGAGACCAGAATGGCAGAAGAGGTTTCGATATCGAGGCTGCCGAATCGAGAGGCTGCCAGAAGCTGGGCGGCATCATGTACATCATTGCATCTTTGGGCGTTAGGACAGAAAAAGGGACATTCACGGTTTGATACCCAAGTCAGAGGAATCGCAGACAGACTGCAGATACAAAAAAGAGAATATTTTGCTAGATAATTACACAGCGCTGGAACGGACTGATGCAGTCTCCTGGTACCTATACTCCATGGTCACAATGCACTTTTTTACCTGTCCGCTCGCGCAGACTTTGGCACCGTTCACTTTGCGCGAGCAATACAGATGTTCCCTCAACTCCAAAGCAATCACACGCTCTCGAGGTGCAGAAGCGGGCGCTCCAACATCTCCCACCGTCCCCGACACTGGCTCGCCGCAATCACCTATCACGCGACTCAGCAACACTACGCTGGCCAGTTGATACTAAACACCCACCCCTTTTCTTTCCTCGATGTTTTACTTCCCGCAATGGCTGATCGTTGTTTAGTGCTTCGACTCCTTGGAAGAGTAGGTTATGCGCAGGACGAAGTTGACGACGACGGCCAGCAGCAGGATGATGGCCAGGAAGGTAGGGCCGAAGCGGTCGTCGAAGCCCGCCTGGCCGCGCACGCGGATCGACTTGGCGCGCCAGTGATACGTCGCCAGGGCGTAGATCATGGTCAGCATCGCGACGCCCGTGAAGAGGAAGGCGCTGATGAAGGCGGGGCGGTCGCCAAAGTTGAGCATGCCGATGGCGAGGGCGCCGAGGATGACGGTGAAGTTGAGCCACGACAGGAAGGTACGCTCGTTGGCGAAGAAGACCTTGGGCTCGACGCGCGTCGGGAGGGCGATGCGCTTGCCTGGATCGAGGGCGGCGGTGGTTAGCTGTAGGTCACGACGATTGGGTCTTTCGCGGCGGTGGTGGTGTCCGCGAGAGGGACGGATTGTGTTGTAAGTGGACATACCCGGCGCGGTCTGGAGGAGAGGTTGGCTCGACATTTTGGGAGGTTGTTTTCTTGTTTGCTAATCTCCTGACCGAGTGTCTTCTGGCAGCGATGCGTATCGCGATCGTACGAGGTGAAGTTGATTTTCTCGGGCTCGACGTTCGGCAAGGCTGGGCTGGTTTAGCGTGCGTTCGAGCTCGGACTCGGTGTTGGATAACAACGGCTTTTGTCGCTTGTGTTCGAGGCGGCCCCGTATTCGTGTGAAGAAGAAAACAACGTCAATTGAGCCGAGCTTTTCGAGATTTCGTCTGAACCTAAGTACAGAGGCCTGTCGTTATCAGAGATTGCGAGTCGAATGAATGAAATGCGAAGTTTAAAAAAACGAGAGGGAAAAGAGCAGAGACCTGTAACCTAACCGAACCGAGAGAGAGAGAACCCGCTTGAAAGCTTGTTCGATGCGACGGAGACGCAACGCAGGAACCACGGCCCCTCTTGCCTCCCTTAAAGCTCCATCGCAGAACCTGTGACGCTTGGCCTGCCACGGCTAGAGCTCTCCACCAGCCACAGCTACGAGCCATGGATCACTGCTGCAGAAACCACACGTGCAAACCATGAGGGTGGTGATTGGTTCAGCCACAAGCAGGGGCCATCTGCAAGCTGCTTTCTCTGCATGCTGACTAACTAATATGGCTGATCGAGGTGGCACGTGACCGGTTGCCCCGCGCACCGGCCTGCGGCAGCTGCGCCAGACCGGACGGCCCGTGTTGCGACGCGAGGCGCTTGCATCGGGCTGCGCATCACAACACGGGACGCCTTAACTTTTTGTGGAGGAGCCTCATCTTTCGCCTTATTCCGCAACAGACAACACCACCGCATCCACATCTACACCGGTAAACACCGCACCACCAGACTGAAAAACTTGGCCGTCTTAAGCAACGCTGACATCGACACAAGTGACTCCCATACATCACGAAATTTCTGTCAATAACCTCACCGATTTTCCGGAATCAACAAAACATTCGATCACAATGTCTGCCGCTCCCACAACCGCCACTCCTGTACGTCGACTACCCCGCCGCATTGGCTTCCAATGTTGCATTTGGGAACTGTCACTGACTCTTGCCATCTAGCCTGTTGCGTTCAACCGCCTCAAGCAGATCGCCACCGATGTAAGCACCCGAGCAGCGCAACGAGCGCCTGCTTTACCGCCACTTGGAAATAGTAACAGTCACTGACGCATTGTTCAGGCTTGCCAATCAGCAATTGGTTCCGCAGAGTTCTACGACCACGCTAAGACCGAGCAATGGAACAGCGCGATCATCGTAGGTTCCTTCCCCTTTCGACGAAGCCCCTTTTCGGGTGAGGAAGGATTACAGAAACTAACCACCGTGGCATCAGTCCTCCGTTCTGAAGGCCGTCATCTCCGAGTCCACTCCTCAAGGCGGCTCTGCCCCGGCATACAAGTTCGCCTGCAATTCCACGATCGTCCAGCACCTCGTCCCTACCTCCTCTCTGAACAAGTCCAAGGGCACCACCGCCAACTCTGAGGAGCCTCACATCTCCACGAGCGCCGAGACTACCGGCACTGACGGCAAGCCTCACGTTGGCCGCCGCGGCATGCACAGCGCTACTGGTGCTTACTGGGATGAAAAGAAGGATGGAATGTGGTCGTACAAGTACGACGGCGGCGAGGGCAAGGGAATGGACGTCGTCATCATGCTCATCTGGGTCGCTATCTAAGCGGTGAATGCTCAGAGTCGGCAGGCCTAGAAGAACCGCAGGTCAGAGGCTCCAGGGCCAGAGACCGCAAAGGAGAAGGACCTAGAGAGTGGTCCTGTGGCAAGCCGTCAACCTCTTCCCGCAAAGCAGAATCGTCCGCCAAGGGAAGACGGACTTCGAGCATGCTCAAGAAAAAGTCGCTCGTCTAACGATGGGGGTTGAATGCGGCCCTGACGGATCATGCACGGTACATAAACTGGATGGCAAGCAGGCCGGGAGGAAGATCGTCTGTTGGTAATGCATTTCGAAAAGTCGGGCATCCACGGCGGAGGTACATGTACGTCTATTCTATCGGATTTACAACGGCCGGAGTTTTGATGGTATACAAGAAACACGATAACATCATGAAGTTCGTTCTCTGTGCTTCATTACTCGGTTGCTATGCCGGTTTGTTTATTTGTTGTGGCCTTCTCCGCCGGGCGAATGAGGCGCATTAAATCATTTCGAGGTGTCATCCCTGCGCAAGCCGGAAATGCCACACAAAATGCGCCTTTCATTCCCCCATCTAAGCTATAAGATCTGAGCCATGCCAATATCAACCTCGCTGGGAGTGTAGCAGCTCACGTGCTATGTGCGCTTAGAGCGACTGACCAGTTTCTGTTTCAATGGAATTGCTGGAGGCTTCATAGCATAAAAGTTCTGCAGCACTAACGACCAGACGTCCTTCTGCAGCGTTCTTCGGCGTGGCTCGTCATGAATGACTGACACTGCATGATGGCTTAACAGCTTAGTGGACAACTGTAGTTGTGACGGGTCCCACAGATTGAATGTCAAAGTCCCCCAATTCGTATGTCATTGTGGCGACGTCAGTCCCCGTAACGCCCAAAAACCGCAGGACCCTGATGATCTTTCTCACAACTTCGCTCAGTCGATTCGCACACCTCGATCTGACATCTTTGACATTTTTACCAATCGGACTAGTTGGCGAGAAAGCGTCACTTTCCGGCCGGACAGCTTTGGATGGGCAAACCGTAAGCTCAATACGGATGGGACGTCGTCACGGCGGATGGGCGCGAGTCGCAAAGTAGCTTAGGCCCATCCCACGGTTCGAGACGCCATAGACTTTGTGGTTGCAGTTACCCTCCTCCAGCTGTTCAGGAAGACCCTGAGCGTTGGGACCGATGATTAGTAGTAGTTAGTAAGAGCGATACGATGTCCTAGTGCCGGTCCCGGTCCCGGCGCCGACACCGACGGTGGCTTTCACACCCTCTTCGGAGAGAACGAAGAGCACCGACTCTCGAGATGGTTGTTGGGAAAAAAAAAAATACGCCGAAAAAGTATCGGCTCAGGACGTTCGCTTGATTGAATAGTGCTGTGCTCTCCGAGACCTCTACGAGATCTCCCCGCCCGCATCAAGATTCAAGACGCAAAACCGCGGCGGGTGTGTGCCACATTTGATGCCGAGCGCCGCCGGAACCCTCGCAGCTACTGGAAGCGGCAGTGAGGGGCGAGGTCAGATCATGAGGTTACGCATTTTTTGTTCTTGCACTGGCCTGATCGGTGTGCGCCGATGGAGGGAGCGTGGCCTGGGAAGGATGCGCCAGATCAGATCAGCGAAACAGGCGGCGTTTCGACCATCCGTTCTATACGCTTGCTTGGAGAAGGCAGCCCAGGGCAGAGGTTCGTCCACGTTTCTTCCAAGGTCAAGCTACGTTGACTTGTGGTTCCCGACCGCCCGTTAGGAGCTCCTCCGGAGTTGGACCCTCTTTGCAGGGCCGGTGACGTGCCGTGGGGCACCGTCATATCGTGAACGGCCAGTCGAGCTGATACGCGTGGAAAAGCCGGGGTAAGGAGATTTCGTTGCGATTTGCCATAGCGGAGGTTGGGGTAGACTGGAGAATCCCTTGGATGAGGCAGGCAACGATAGGTCACGATTGGAATGGAAGAGAAGCGCCACCGCTTCTGTGGTCCCCCACACGTTGGGTGGTATTCGCGGATGGTGCAGATGTACGACCAGTGCACCACAGAGCATGACGCTGCCGATCCCGTGGAAGGCAGCGCCCTGTTTTCCGCAGTCTGGCATTGCTGCTATGCCCCAACGCCGTCCTCTGTCTATCGCACGCCAATGGGCACATGTGTGCTTGGTGCGGTGATATGAGAGCTGAGAGCTGTGCAACGATGGCAGCCTTACTGGCATGTTTTTGGGGGTCATGAGACCATGTTTCCCAGGATGAGACCTGTCTTGCTTCCCCGCGTTGCAACAACGGCAGCCTGGCTGGGGTGCTGGGCTCTGGTTTGCTTCGGCTCTGCATGCCCGGGTTCATGATCAAGCCGTTGGTGGTTGCAAGAATCATCATTGTCGACTGATACAGCGCCTTGAAAATTAAAGCTGCGTTGGGCGGTGACAGGAGATCAGATCAGTCGAGGGCGCCAACCGGATGGCTGACAGACGGTGTGGCATCCCCTGTTGGGTTGCAATGGACGAAGGAAGGGAAGATGGGAGAATCTCTGGTCTCTGCTGCAATTAGACTCTGGTAGAAGTCTGCGGGCTGCCGTTGGCAACCGAATGGGTGTTGATGCTTCTATCGCATCGATAACGGTGTTTCCATGCGTTGTAGCTGCATGCCTCTGACGTTTGGCCAGTTCCAGAACACCAAGCACACGACAGAAGACCTATCATAGCCTGCCAGGCCTCAAACCACCCTGTCGTGTCGCGCATCTCACCCGCCAGGCGCTACCCAGTCGGTAGAAAAGAAAGCTGGTTTGAGGGGGAAACGAGGGGTGATGGAGGGCATGATTTGAATTCGAAGAGTCGATTCGTCGACGAGCAGACGTGGCTTGCGTCGATATCAGTTGTGTCGAGTGTGAGGTGGTGAGAAAGTCGCATGTCTCTCGTTCTTCCGACGCGCCGAGCGTTGTTCTCGGATCTGTCGATTCGCAGAGTTGGTGCTGCGGAACTGCCCTACAGCACGTTGCTTGGTGTCCTTCGTCGGTGACCGCCATCGGTTGGTACACCCTCACCTTCCTGTCTTCGAGACCCTATGACGAAAGTAGCCGACCAAGTACCGGTACCTCTTGAGGTTGGCGCCGTCGCTGAGAATCCGTCCGTTCGCCGTCACCTCGTACCTCAGCGGCGTACCTTACCTCACCCATGGGTGGACTTGTGGAGGACAGACGCAAGTCAAAGACCCTCCAGCAGGCCCTGTCTGCGCAAGCTTAGTGGCTCGAGGGGCGATTTGGTCGGTTACAGAGCTGGAGTCCGGTGTCAGCTATCTCCATCTTCTCCAGTGTTTTTCTGCGAGGATTTTCGACATTATTGCTCAATGTGTTATTGGACGTTATGCTCCATGATTCGCGCGAGGATGCCAATGACCGAATTCCCCATTTTTCGTGCTGCCATGAGATGAAGGGGCCAGTCACCGGGGGAAACAGAGAAAAAGACGTTCGGAAGAGTGCTGCAGCTGCAAGAGAGCAATGCGGATGTCCCCCAGGCCGGGAATACCTAGCGCCAGCTTCAGCCAAATGTCCAGCAATAGCAGTCGTGCCTCGCGCTACCCGCTAGGTTATCAGGGGAGGCACTGGGAGGCGCTGGGCCAGGGGGCCACTTTACTACCGTACTTGGCAACTATGGCGTAGTGCCTGCAGCTCGCAGCGTTACCAGTGACACTCTGGACCCCCAATCCCCACCGCTAATCTGGCCTACCTACCATTGCTCGCTCGCTGGTGCCCTGCTTGCGCTCTCTTGGCCTGACTAGTCCCCAGCAGCGCATCCTTTTTCCTCGCGGCCATGTCCCGGTACCTGTGACTTCTTCCTTTCGCGCGCCGGTCGGTCAAAGGTCCAGTCCAGTCTTTGCTCCATCACACCACCACCACCGCTACCGCCATCGCACACCCTCTTTTCCTCCCAGGGCTTCCCTTCCCGTCTCTTCTTCTTCCTTAAAAGAACACACAACTGATCAGCACCCGACTTTGCCTCTTCAGGGTCCTGTCACTCTGCCTTTGACGTACCCTTAAATATCTAACGAACCTCCCCGGCCCCGTCGTCAACGGCTCATACGCAACTCATGAACTTGCTATTGAGGCAAACCGACTTACCAACTACATCACTCTACGACATTGGCCCGCCCAGCCTCAACATCGATATCACCTGAACCGAAACAGCTCGCCAGTACCAAGGGAGTCCGAGAACACAGGTCCCCCTCAGCCTGAGCACAACGACATAGATCACACGAACCTTTACCCGACGGCCACTTCTTTCCCCTCACCTCATAGGTGAATTCATCCGCCTTCGGGAACGACCCCTCTCGCATCACGAGACCACCGACCTTCAACGCGGTTGGTCGCTGCCAACCCCTCACATCACCATCCAAGCCATCGTCGAATAGTTGCCCCCCTCGGGCCGTCGGCGACACCTCATCCTCTCTCCCGCCGTTACACAGAGCCCCTTCACAATGGTCGAAGTCCTGTCCCCAGGCCCCGGCCAAAATGGCCACGCCGCTCCCACTCACGACGACAACGTCGCTTCCCTGGCCCGTATGATTCTTGCCAGCAGCATCGCATCTAATCAGGAGGACAAGATGATGAGCCGCGAAGAGCGCCATGCCATGATGAAGGAGATCAGCCAGCACCAGGCCATCAAGGACGAGCTTCACAAGAAGCGCGGCGGCTGGCGCACTCCTCGTCGCGGCTGGTCCATCACCGACTCACCCGTCGCCTCGTCGCAGGCCAGTCCTGCGCCCAATGCTTCGCCCTACCCTGCTCCTCCTATGGAGTCGCAGACATCTTCTACATCCAACTCAAGCTCCATCTCCTCTGTTCCCGAGCAGGGCGAGCTTCCAGCCACAGAGATGAAGAATGCGCCGCATCCTCCCCAGGTTCGCCGGCCTCCTCTTCCGCCCCCGCGCCGCTCCTACTCGGTCATGGAGTACGAGCCGCCACCACGCACCCACCGGCCTTCGGCCCGCATGGATATCTTTGATCTTCCCATCGAGCTTCACTACACCATTATGGACTACCTCGATCCTATGGATAGTGCATGCTTGGGTCTGACCAACAGCCACTTCTACGATATCCACCGTCGCATGCACGGCAGTGTTCCATTGTCGTCCCACCGCGACGGACCCAATGATTTGGAGTGGGCTTTCTACCTCGCCAGCCGCCGCGTCCCGCAGTCCAGCTCGGGAACTTCCACACCCACTACTGAGGGTCACAGCCAACCGCACCCTCTTGAGGGCATGCGCCTGAAGGGTCAGGTCTACTGCCGCAAGTGTGGTCACTACCGCTGCCAGCTGTACCGCCACTTGCACGAGTGGATGGGTCCTGACAGGGAATACTGCGAGGTCACCAAGAAGTACGGCCGCCGTGCTCCCGAGGATGCGGCCGACCATTGCTCCATCAAGTCGCCGAAGCACCCTCATCGTTGCGGACGTCATTCCGCAAAGCCTACCCAGCCTCCCGCCAAATGATTGGCGGGGTTTGTATCATACACCACCGGCGGCCACGAGGAGCCGCCGGGTTTGCAGCGAGGAGTTAAGACTACAAGAGAAAAAGAAAAGAGAGATCTGTATAGTTAAACGGGACGGCGTTCATTTACGGGTTACATCGAGACTAGGAAAGAAGCTTTAGGTTTGGGTTGCATCAAGTCACCGAGAATCTGCGATTGGCTACAGAATACCTAAGATGAGATGGGAAAGCACCGACACACGCACAGCAGTTGGGTCAGCAAGAGATGAGCTACCTATCATAAGCATAGAGTGCCATAGAACACACAATATCGAGCATTACTATTCTGTTCATAAACCATGCATCGCAAATTTCTTCGTCCCTGGATATTGGAGCGGTGAGGTCCGGGCGATGACGTAGTGCTGACACGGATAGATTGCGGACCCTTTCGGGACGTTTCGCGTTGAAGATAACCATGCCCTGAATCATTGTTTATCTCTGCCGAAAACGAACCTCATTCGCCAGGGAAGATCAGCTATCGGTCTTTTGTCCGTTGCTGAAAATAGGTTTTGGCTCTCTGGAGCCAAGCATTTTGACCGCAGTCGTAGGTCTGCAGGTTCAGGACCCAGTATCCGCTGTGTTTCTTCTTGATGTATCAGGCATTGCCAAAGTTGATGTGAATCGATCTGGTGTCAAAAACCACCAGGAGACGAGACAGTGTTCTTTCTTGCTTTTACATAAGAGACCGACTAATTTTCCTATGTCTGCGCGGATATGTTTCCTACATACTTGACTACTACTATGAAAGACGATAGTAGCGATAGTAATAGCAATAGCGACGACGACGGCGGCGGCGGCGGCGATAATAGTGACGGTAGCGATGACGACGACAACGACAGTAACGATAGAAGCGACGACGAGGACAAAAAGGTAGAGTATAGCTATAGGGAAAGTAGTCGCTCTGGCACAGGAAAGACTGGCGGTCTCTTGTGTAGATGCTCAGTGCAGTTCAGAGGATCAGTGCCTGTACCACGTCCAACAACATCGTGGCCCCAAGCCTCACCTCAATGATACAACTCATTCTCCCCAGGCTTATACGTCTTCTACTACGATGACCATACATAAACAGCAGTACCGCCGCTGAGCATCCAAAGCCCCGCCTGCAAAACACGGCGAAAGTCGAACCGTTCCTGCACAGGCGTGGCGTCCATCTTGGCCATCCATTCGTCGATCCTGTCGTCCCAGTAATACACACGATTGTGCAGGCGTTGAAGCTTATTCAGCACCCTATCAATTGCATCGTGAGACTCCCGTATTTCGATGCGTTGCTGCTTGAAACCGTCGAGAATCTTTTGCTTGTCGGCGTTGAATGCGGCCTCGTAGGCCTTGAGGGCTCTGTGTACGACGACGGGATCGGCGTCGCCCTTTTGGAGGTTGTCCATCATCGTGTTAAGCTCGGCTGCGGTGGGGCCGGCTGGGACGAGGTAGGAATCGTTGGCTGGCCTTTGGATGTTGGCGGAAGAGATTGGGGTTGTGTGGATGCCTCGTGAGGTGATGATGGGCTGGATGCGAGGCGGGGTGGTGAGGGCTCGGGTGGCCCTCAACATGAGTTGACGGACTGACTGCAGAGTTGTTACATACATTTCTCGGTATGTTAAGGAGATGGCCTTACCATATTGGGTGTGTTGTAAGAGGTCGCCAAGTGATATGTTCGCGGATTTGGAAGCGGCGGTTGATATGAAGCGGCAGGTGTGCTACGGAGTGAAGCCTACAGACGCTTTTGAATTATATGGAATGCATTTCAGCCTCGGAAAATGGGTCAGAGAGCTGAACAACCTTTGTGGCGACCATCAAGTGACCCATGGGGGACCACGGTAAAGTCGGAGTTTCTTGGTACATGTATCCATACGCTAAGCCTTTTTCCCTTGAACTTATTTTACTTCTCCGGTAGACCGTATAGGTCTAGTCGGTTACGAATGAGTATTTACATGAGGCTACGTGAACGCGGCTGTGATTTATTACTCGGCTTCATATTTGAGAGATATCTCTTGTCTCTTTTAGCACAGGACTATGGCTTAGACTTTATTGGAAACTCTGAAGTTGATTGAACCGCTTCTAATAGAAAACAAGAACAGTTCAAAACTTGCTCGTATCTCATGAATAATCATTCAAGAACGCAAATGAGCCGTGTTTCATCACAAACAGGACTTGATGAGAACCTAGCAGAAAGTTCGTTCTCTGTTCAGTTTTTCTCTTATTAAATCCACTTCACTGGAGCTACACCCGAAACGCCAAATTTCTTCCACGGAGGTTGGTTTCATAACCCACATGTCGTCAAATACAATATTTCGTCGTTGCGGTGTGGCAATCTATCTCACCATGTGCCAAGCATACACTGGCTAATGATGGTCCTGATACGTCGAAACCTAAGGGGCTCGCATCTACACTGCAAGCCATATCTGCAGACTTATACCTTGATCAAAAATTAGCATCGGTCTATCGATTTGACGGTGTGCTTTTTCGTGGTCAACAAACCTATGACTGCCCAAAATACCGGATGAGAGTAAAATCCGCGTCGTGGAGCAGTTTCTGATAACTGCTCTTCGCCGGCTACAATGAGTTGTTGAACCTCACTTGGTTCTCGGGCCAAGGAATCCTCAACGCCTGGGAAACCCTCTTCGTGTTGCAGATCCTTTTCTCCCATGGAATCGTCCGCTGAACCCTCCTGTGGTTCCAGGTCATCCTGTGAAAGTGATATGGCATCTTCGACCTCTGTGTCTCCGTCTCTTAGTTGATCATCCAAGAGGTGCAACAAAGTTTCTTTGTTTGTGAAATTGGAAAGTTGGATGATCTGTCTCGGTTCCCAGGTTCCGAGCATTGCTGCCCTGAACCACTCTAGGGACTGCCCCGTCTTATTCCTCATTCCATGGAGACGAAATCGACTCTTGCCCATTCCAGGACGCTCCAGTGACACTAGATAGTTTCCATATTTGTCGATCGTAATTTCTATCGCAAAACATAGATTGGCCTTGTATCGAAGTAGGTGCTTGAGAATACCTTCAACAGGACCAATGAATTCGGTACCGACGAGGACGGAAGCAGCCAGGAATGTGACCTCTAAGAGAGTCGGACGCCAATCAGCGAGGAGTTCCGGTTCTTGTAGTGGCCAAAACCAGGTATGCATTTCGAAATCCGGAGACAATTGTACATGATCAAGCAGGCTGCTGATCACAGCCACGCCGAAGCTGGGGTCTGTCTTATCATAGATATCATTGTAGCCGCCGTACACAATGTTAACCAAGTTCATCAAATGGGAGAGGATGCAACTCGCAAGTAACGAAACATATCCTGGGCTCGGAGCAACAGCTCGCGTCGTCTGCAGCTTTGTGATTTCGTACTTGTCGTAGCCTCTCTGAATGAGCATGTGTCGGATGCTATGAAGCTCAAGTGCCGACTTGTCGTCATCACTCTCGATATTCTCGTGTCTGAATCCCGTAGAGATGTATCTGCATTTGCATTCAAAGCAAATTTTTTTCACTTGAATATCTGAGTGAATGTCCAATCTCTTCCAGGGCGTATTGAGGCACTCAGATATCGGATCATCATCCTCAATCAAAGACTCCAGACCCTCAAAAAACCCCTGATTTGACGTATCTGAGAAGCGTTCTACCCTCATTTGCAGAAGGGTCGCGATTTTGGAAGCAGGCCAACCAAACCAGCCATAAGCATATTCAGCTTGGTACCGCCAGGCCAAGACTGTAATTTGGGATATGGCGTCCAAGGCATCAAATCCGTCCAGATCATGTCCATTGTTTCCCTTTCTCTTCTCTCGAGCAAGGAATTCTGCAACGGAGCGGTGAGCTACATCCAGATAGTACTCACTCGTCAGGTGCTTATCACCCTCGTTGCCTTGGAACGACACTTCGACTAGTCCTCTGAGACAACTGCTCAGCCTTTTCTTCGAAACCTCCACGTCTTCGAAATTGCTTCCAGGCCTCGAAATCCGACTTTCAAAAGATGGAGCCGGCTGATCTTTCTTCTCCACCTCGAGGAAGTTCCAGCGTAGAAGGGTAACCCAGACTAAGCATTGGCTAGCATTGACAACTATATCGAGCGTTCGGTACGCTTTCTGACTCTCGTCATGGCTGATGGACTTCAAGAAATGGTCAAAGAGATTGTCAATGTCTTCGGGGAGTTTATCAATCTCATGGTGCAAGTCCTCTGGTCGGGAGCCATTCTCCATCTGGTTACACAAGTCGTTGACAACCAACTTAACCCAGAGGAATATCCCCTGGGCTCTCTCAACGACTAAGCCGACGAGGGGATTGACAACCGAATCAACATCGGATTCAGCTTTGCTATGGTCCCGAACGCTTCTGGTCAACTCGTCTCTGGTATATTTTTCCATGTCCTTTTTCGTCAAGTCATGTAATCGGATTCTCTGCTCTTGCGCGAAATGGTTGAGAAAGACATTATACTCTCGACTCGAAACGCAGAATTTGACGTTTGCAGAGCTTTGTCTTGACCATTCATTCAATACCCGTATCAAATGGAAGTGCTTGAAGTCCCTGGACTCCTCCAGTTCATCCAGACCGTCGATGAAGAAGCAGAAGCGAGAAGTTTCATCCACCTTGCTTTGCTCAATTAGGAGTTTGAATGCTTCTCGAATTTCGGTATCATGAATCTGAAGCTCTTTGCTTGCTTGCCAAGGGGTGGACCATGCATTTTTCCAGTGAGATGGGAAAAGTAGACGTGTCAACTCTGGTCGGCCTTCGAGTGCACCATAGAGCAAGGCTCGGCACATGCCCTCGAATGATTTCTGGTAATGGGTACCGGGCTTCCAAAAGAAGTGCGAAGCGAGAACGAGCTTCCGTGATTCACCTTGAAATGGGTTAGAGTGTAGTTTCTAATTGTAAGGTATAACTTACCAGTCCATTGCTGTAACCTGTCTTGGACATGCGGATTATCGATGATGAGCTTCATCAGGGTTGACTTCCCTGCACCAAGCTTGGCAGAAAAGTGAAACACTCCACTTCCAGAGGAAATCCAGTCTAGAAACTTTCTCCTGGTCTCTCGCCTCTCCTCGTCGTGTTGTTTCTGTCTGGCGAGTTCTGCTTCACGCCGCTCCTTTTCGACTTCGGATTTCTCTTGACGTTTTTCCTCTTCGTAGATGTCTTCTTCATCTTCTTCCTCTCCGGAGAATTCTTTCTGTTCTTTCTCTCCGTAGAGCTCTTCTCTACTTTCCCTGACTTCGGAAGGTTCGTCTTCGGGCTCTTCCTCCTCATAGAAGTCTTCTGTAGGTTGTTTCTCTTCGGGGAACTCATCCTCCTGTTCTGCCTTTTCGAAATCTTCTCCTTCACATTCCCCCTCTTCTTTTTCTTCAGAGAAGATCCAGTTGAAGGTCTTGGCATGCGCCTCGGAGACTTGATTGAACCTATGGTTCATTTCGTCGAATTTTAAGGCATTGAGCACGCGCTCTTGAGCCACGGCATCAAGCTCTTTCTCCGGAATTCTGAGCAATGCTTGCAGACTGCTCTTGGTTGCTTCATCAAGCCCAGGAGCTTGGATGCTACTTCTGAGCTGTTCGACGGACGCCTGAAGCTCCCCAAGGCGGTTGTCACTGCTCGCTGACAATTCTATAACATCCTTTAATTTGCGTTGGATGTCCCGACTATAGTTTGATTAGTAAATAAACACCTGATAGAACTGTATTGCTTCCCACCTCGTGACGTAGCTGAGCTTGAAGTGCAATTGTCCGCGACAAGCTTCAAGTCTCACTCTGAGCTCTTCTTTCTCACCGGCAAACCTCTCATTCTTGAGGGCCGAGACGAAAGAATGCCATTTAGAACCTTTGACCTTCGGTTTGATTCGATCGAGCAGTTGGTTTAGGTCCTCGGCCAGTCTCTTGCATTCAGCAGCCAATTCGCACAAGTCTTTGTCGCTTTCTGTCCTATTCTCCGGGTCTGGGCCAGATAGCTTCGTGGAGAGTTCTTGCAAGTTACGAACAACGACTTCGAGAGTGAGGTTATCCTGTTTGACACCTGAAGTTGCATCATATATCTGCTTCGCACCGCTGATGATTTTCGTGCCGAAATCGATGAATGATAAGACGGCGGATGCCAAACCGATGGCTGATACGGGATCCATGAGGCCGGCTTGCCGTGGTGTGTTGACGACTGTTGAGGCGGAAGAAGAGAGAAAGACGGTAAGCTGTCCTCGGTGCCAACGTGTAAACAATTGTGGGACAATCAGGCGGCAAATCAGATGGAGCTCTTCACCGGGCGGGACCAGCATATGCAGTACAACCGAAAAGACCCTCAGGTGAGATATACTCCGCCAATGAAGCTGTTCCGACTGGCTTGGCTCTGCACGGAGAAGCAGGCTGTGATGGATGCCAGCGACCCACACCCAGGCCAACGAGCGCTTATTCTCAACCCCGGAAGGCACAAACAATAACCGATATTACTTGCTGTGGTAACTATTGGTTAAAAACATGAGGACCAGTCAGCAAGGTTTTGATTGAGATGCTGGAGGACGGCCTCGTCAAGGTGTGAGACGATGACTGGGGAATCGGCCAGCGGCCAGCGGAAAGAGGATCAGCATCATGTGATTTGTGCATATCGAGCTCTCTGGAATTACGATTTACAGAATAATCTATTATGTATCGACTGGACAAAGTGAGAAGAGTGACGTTATTGCAAGCGGGATAGCTGAGAGAAATTAGTTAGAGTCTTGCTGTCCGGGCGGATAAATATTGTATTAGGTCGAATGATTTATTTAATATTCATAATTCATTAACCATATCGTCCCTATTGTCTCTATTGTATCTATTCTACATGTTGTCGCTATCTTCCTTGTCATCCCTGTTATTCTTGCTGTCCCTGTCGTCCCTGTCCCTATCGTTGTCGCTATCGTCGTCGTTGTTGTCCTCGTTGTCGTTTATGCCTACTGCCCACCCGGATAGCAAACTCATCCGTTATACCGAAATAGCGATAGTGAGTTGCCATGGCTAATTGTATCTTCGGCCCTCACAACAGCCTTCGCACGTTTAAATGATAGGTCAAATCTGGAAAGAAAAATAGTCAGTCACAACTTAACAGAGACAGTCGAAGGTAGTACCTAGATATGAAGGACGCAGGTGACTCAAATATTTCCCCGTCAGAGTCATACGACAGTTGAGAAAGTGTGCCGGCAAGCGGTAACCTGCCATACGAAAGTATAAGAAGGAAGTCAGAAGGAATAGAGGGGCCCAACACCCGCCTCAAGGCTCTCAAAGCCACGCCGCCCAGTCCTCTGACCAAGCTCTGCATCAGAGACGGGTGAGCAAGAGAAGAAGACTCATAGAATGGGTCATGAATACAGGTAGACCAGTGAAGATGTGTTTGATCCCGTTTCTTAGAAAGGAGCTCCGTAAAATGACTTGAAGCGTACCAGATATGCGGTATGTCCCCGACGGCCGCTTCACAAATCAATTTCGGATTGTAGTCTAGGAATGCGTTATAGACTGGACTCATTTTTAGCAACTTCTGCGTTACTCCGTAAGGCTTTCCTGTTAGTTTCAAGTTGACACGAGATCAGGAATGTGGAGGGCGGGTACCATTGTGGTCTTCACCCTGCTGATTGAGGCGTGCTCATAGACAGCAACCTGCAATAAGAAAGCATAAAAAAACGTTAAAAGAAGAGAAAAAACAGGATAAGTGGGGTTTTCTCACATATTAATACCCCTAACGCTTTCATCGCAGTTTAGCTCCTTCAACCATCCGACTTCAAACACTCACACATGAGTTTGGCCAAACAAGTCAAGAAGTCAAATCCTACAACACATCGATTACTTTCTACGCCAGACTTAGCATCTCGAGGTAATACCCTCTTTTAGTTTCCTTTATTCGATCATTTGTTGCATAACAGCTCATCCTCTAATGCCCTCGTTCATCCCTAACAGCTTGATCGATTCAGCCCGCTTTCATGTCTGCCTCCAAGCTCCATACCACTCCACCGCCATATGTACCGGCATGGAGTTCTCTACCACCGGAACTGCGGCAAATGATACTTGAAGTCATTGCACGACAAACTTCTGGTTGGGGTGCCTGCGCTTCTGTTTGTCGGGAGTGGCAGGCTAATCTGGAGAAAGAAAGTTTTCGCCGGCTGAAAGTACAAACATCATGCTTGGATGATATGGAGAGTATGGTTGGCTCGAGGCAAGCACAGCTCGTTAGACATATATGGCTAAATGTCGACCTAAAGCCATACACATGTCGAATTTGTAGGAGCCATGAAGGTACTTTGCCGACTGGCAAAAACACCAGTGTGGTTTGGGAAGCAGTAGTGAAGCTTTTCTCCATCTTATCTCAGTGGCCGGTAACAGAGGGAGCCGAGCTTACGCTGGAGCTCTCCATCCAGTCTCCGAGCGATAAGAAGCATTGCTTTAAGAACCTTCATTTTGGAGGTGATGACGAGCATGAGCATTTGACGCCCAAACGGTCTGATCAACCATTTCACGACTCAAAACATGGCTGGATAAATGGACATCAGGTCAATGCTCCTCACGAAGACGCCTTATTACGAATTTTCGCGCCTCTTTTTTTTTCTTAAATTCAGAGAGAGCCTCCCTCAAGTCAAGGCAGCGACACGGTTGATACTCCGTCGGCAATGCCGAAGAAATCTTGAGCCTGCAGCCTTGGGGTATATATTCGATGCCCTTCCTCGGTTACAATTATTGATTTTCGAGCCATGGCAAAGTTGGGATAGATTGGAACAGGAGTTTATATGGGATTGTCGTAAGATATTATGCCTATACCTGTTTCATATGCCTACTAACCACTTACTATGCAGAGAATACTTAAGCCTCATTGAATCACATTTGCCACAAACACTGAAGCAAATATCAGTATTTGAAGAGACCAACGAAGATTATATTACCTTACTTCGACGTGGGCAACAAATCGTTCCGATGCCTGACATCATCCGAGCAACATCACCCGCGGTCAGTGCTGCTTTCGCCAAAAGAAGTCTTAGTCTTGAGAAGCTCTCCATTGCATTCATGGTTGAAGCCGCGGACTTCTTCCGGTCATGCCAGCAAGACTGGGTCTGGAGCCGCATGAGATCCTTGACCCTTACATCGAGGATACTCACCCAAACAAACAGTCTCGCGATACAAAATCTCTTGGAGAATGCAGCTACAACAGCACTTTCCATGCCAAATTTACATACAATGGTCATTTGGAATGGTCGCAAGGGGGAAGCTTTCAAGTTTTTCTACCGCGCGAAGTTCAGCCATACTTGCATTGGGTGGCGTGGAACGTGGTATTTGAAGCTGGATACAACAGTCATACGTAACTGGCAGAGAGTTGCCGATAAACATACCAGGCATGACCTTCAAGTCTCTCCAGAACCTCTCATACTCAAAAGCATCGGCTCTCACGCTGATGCAATCGACCTCCTAGACTTGCCCTCGGGGGTTGTCCATCCGGTATCTTTACTGCAGATACAACGAGAAGCTGAAACGAGTTGGCATAATGTTTAGACATGAACAGGCTCTATTTGTGGTGTCATCTAGTATAGATTAGTAAAACGATTTCTATTCATCCTTCATGTTCTGTGCTGCGCGCTTTGCAGGGCGTCTTTCGAAATTGAAAGCTCAAACGTCGAAAGAAGAATAGATTCTATGTTCATCATGAGCAGTGATATTCCAAGGTAATCGACATAGATGAGGGAGGTGAGGGTAGGACAGCCGTCTTCAATACCGAGAAGCTCTTGAAGGCTCAACTTAGTCACCAAGCAGAGGAAATTCCAACACGGCTAGTTTTGTAGCTCAGGCACTTTGTTGGCTTTGCGATGAAGCCTCAAATGACACCATATCCCATAGTCGATACCTTCTTGCGGCAGACATGAGTTCACGACGCGAGAGGAGAAACCGAATGGTAGAACTTCAAAAGACAATGTATTCCAGGCATCTGCCATGACTCTACTCGACACCAGCGCCGTCAATTTCCCAACTTCCTAGAGAAACCGCCCTCGCTTTGCTGGGTAAATAGAGAAGAGCTATCTACCTGCCGTCGCCGCCAGCCGACCCAACCAGCCGCCCCGACCCTTCTTCCACTAGAACGTGATGCGTAGTAAGCCTGCACCAGTTCGAAAAAGAAAACCAAAACGCGTATCAAAAAGCACCTAGAACATCCCGGCAAGCGACAGCAAACCACCGGTCAGATATACAAATAACAGTGAAAAACAATGACCACCACTTCAGCCAGACTGGAGCCCCTTGTTTCAGGGATGGACCAGCTCAAAGGGTTGCCTCAAGCGCAATACGGGGAACGAAGAGGTATCAGCCGAAGAGCCACGCGTGACGCCGATCAAAACGCCTCATAACGCCGGCCTCGAGTGAAGAAAAAAGAGGAAAAAGATATGCCTAAGCGTTGCGTAGCGATCGTCGCCGTATTGCCGGAGTAGATGCGTAGATGGTGTCGCTGCTGCGACTCATGCCACGCCCGAATTTACGTGCACCCGGTGCGATCGAGCCCCTGGATTTGACGGGCAAGACAAACTGAGGAGCGCCCATGGGAGGCAATTTTGCACGATCACGATCTGAAGGAAGTCTCTACTTCTTCAAGACGGCGTCGTACAAGCTCACGAGGCCGGTGATGGCAGCGCCTGTAAGAATGCCCTTCCATTCGCCGTACAAAGCACCGTTGATGCGGTCGATCGAGTTCTCGTTAATCCAACCGCCAAAGGTGACCTTCGTCCGTAAACGACGAAGGAAATGAGCCTTTACGATGCTGAAGACGAGGGGATCGACATTGTACTCTACTGTCGTGAGTTCGGAGCCCTCGCGCCTCTGGGGGTGGCTAGCCGCGCTCAGGTTGTAGAAGTAGCCGAACAACGACGGGATGAGAACGGATGTCAGGGTCCACAGGGAAACCGGAGACCAGAAAGACGAAGTCACGAACAGAAACGCGTCGGGCACGTAAACTGGGTAGAAGCTGGGTGCCTAGCACGGGGATCGCGGGAATGGTGAAGGCGTAGCGCAGGGGTAGAACCTCGGCGCGCAGGTTCCACGCCTCAAACGCAGCGACAGTAAAGAGGATGGAGGTGACCGTTGACAGAGAAGAGCGGACGGCCTGAGTACCCTCCTGGATGCCAGATTGGTCGTACAATTCTGTAGCGCGTTCCCGGATTGCGACTGTGTGGCGGTCGACAGCCTCAGCGACGTCGGCAGGGGTTGCGGGCAGAGGAATACGGCTGGCGAGAGAGATTACGGGCAGGCGTACGCAGAGCCAGCGCAGTTGAGGCCGCGGCGGGCTCTGGGTGGACGATGAAGCCTCCTCTTCTTCAGGTTCAGGCCTAGAGACGCGTCTGTTAGTTCGCGATCACGAGCGGGGACGCGCGAGTGGATTCCTCTCTGCAAAGCGCATCGCGCAGCAGAGAGTCTGGACATTGCGACTTACTCGGGACGGATCTCCTCGATGGCTCTCGTGGTCCTGCGTCGCACAGACTTGACAACTTCCGACGAAGGAGCCTCCCTCTTGATGGGTGACCCGGCCGCCTTGGCGCGGCTCATGTAGTAGGGAGTGAGCTTCGGCTCGGTAGAGAATTTGAACGCGTTTTCCGTGAGGTACTCATCGAGGGTAGCCTCCAAATCGATCTTCTTCTGGTTCTCATATCTAAAAGGAGCAGGCCGTTAGCCATGCGGGTTCGTGAGGGTATCATGCAGCTTGTGATCTAAATGGCTCAACGCGCCTCGAGGGGTAGCCTTGCGCGACGGATCCGGCAGAACGCGATCGCGGCGCAAGTCGCAGTCAAATGCGCCTTGCGCAAAGGCGCGAAGCTCACGATAGACGCGAGCTGTCGGATGGGAAAAAGCAAAGATTCACCTACCCAGTAAGTCCGGTCAGCTCTGCGAGCTCGACCAGGTCGCTCTTGCGCTGGCGGACGAGCCACGGGTTTGCGCCCGACATGGTTAGGTAGTTGAAACGGCGGAAAAGGAGATTGAGATGGGTATCACAGGAATCGCGCAGAAGAAGCGACTCTAAATCTTGGAGCGAAGAAATGTTCTTGTACAGTGATTGGAGTGACGCAAGGGGAGAATGGTCCTTTCGGTTGTGATAATCGTGGGACGTGGAGGGGCAGATGGTGATAACGGGTAGCTGGGCTGAGCTGAGCTAGGTTGTAAGGGTGTAGTGTGTGTGGATGAGCGAGTTGGTCGAAGCGTTGTTTATGTTTTTTTCCCGACCTCGACAGCGGGCCACTTTGTTGTTGTGGTGAGAGAGCAGCGGGATTTGGGGCTTCAGAGGGACATAAGGGCGGAGGAGAGGGGATGACGAGTGACTCGGGGCGAGTGCGCCTTCATGTGCTGAGACCGTGTACCTCCCTCCTGCCGTCCCGAGTCATCTCGAGGGCAATCGCAATCACACAGGGAGACCCTTTGGGGGGTGGGAGGGGCCCCCGGAGAAGTTCGATAGCGGGTGCATATGCTGCAACTGCGGTGCGGGTGCTGCAGATGGACGTTGCGACTGGCTTAGCGGCCCCCCGGGAGCAGCAAGCACTGGCCAGTCATGACGGAAAGGGTGGGGCATTCTTCGCTGCTCATATCCACCACTGACGCGACGGCAACACGGGAAATGAGTGCACCCTCCAATGGACCTGTCCGAATTAGGCAAGAGCCATGTAAACAAACGGCATAGTCGCTGGCCACTGCTCTCGACTACTGGTGATCTCCCGACATGAGCCATCTGGGGACTCTGCCGGGATGATGCGTGCTTTTCGATAACACATTGACCGATTTCCCCCTCCTCTTCACACCACACGCGCGAAGAAGTCCGGGAGAAGAACGTGATCCCATCAGCTGCCATGCCAACCGCGGGGTTCCGATGTCAACATTGGCAATTGCTTGACGCCAGGTTCAGTCTCATCCAATCATCGCTTTCAAATGACATGATCTTGATACACTCGATTTCCACCTGAATATATAAAGGCTTACAGCATCGCATACGCAGAATACGTATGTTCAGTGAGTAAAAAGGCAACTGAGTGAGAACAGAATTGATAGGCACAGAAGAGAATGAATCACATGATGTTGATACACTTGGTTATCGTTCTCTAGCAGAAACATGTTGAGGAAGTTTCGAGTCCACCCAGTCACATTCAGTAGGGGGAAAGGCAGTAATAGCTCTAGCAGAAACATTCAGCTCCAAATCCAGCCAGTTCTTATTGATATGTTCAATCATCTTCAACCTCAATAATGTACAGAGATACAAACGCCCGCAGGTATTCAACCCTACCACAACCCAATCTAGGCAGAGTCAACGAAATTTACAAACCTCTCCTTTCCCCTCGGTACAACACGCAGCGGAACAGTCGTCCCATGCGGCAACTTCAGCGTCAACATCGTACTCGCCGTCTTCAGCGTCTGCCGGCACTTCTCCTGCGCCTTCTTATACAACGTGACCCTCTCCGCCTGGCTCATCGCCTTGACCTCGGCATCACTAGCCCACTCGTCAACCGCCAACTCGAGACTGTACCGCTGGAAAATGACAGACAGCGCAGCGATAATCTCCACCTGCGCGATGCGCCGCCCCAGACACGACCGGGCCGTCGGAGAAGGGCACGTACGACCCCGCACCGGCCGAAACATCTTCTCGCTGGTGTCGGACCCCTTGTAACCCCCATAGTCCTCCGTGTCACCACCCTTGTCCTCCGTCTGCTCGCCGTTTATGGTCTGTCGGTACCACCGCTCCGGGACGTAGTCGTTCAGGTCGTGCGCCGCGTCCGTGACCTTGCTCGGCTTCGACGGCCAGTTGCGCGGGTTGCGGTGCGCCGCCACCCCGACAATGGAGATGTGGGCGCCTCTCGGCAGCGCGTGCTTCTCGCCGTCGAGGGTCACGATGCCGTCGCCTTCGGGGTTGACCTTCTTAGGAATCTCCGTCACGGCCGGCGTCATGCGCAGCGTCTCGTTCATGCAGGCGCCCAGCATCGATGCGAGCATGGGGTTGACCGTGCTGTCGTAGTTCCACGTGCTGGGGTCGCTGTCGCCAAAGATGCCGTCAATGTCTTTCTGGAGCTGTCGCTGGACGGCCGGGTTGCAGGCGATCTCGATGCAGCCAAAATGCATGGCGTTCGCTGTCGTCTCGTGGCCTGCGACAAGCATGATGAAGGCGTTGCCGGTGATCTCCGACTTTGATAACTGAGGAATCTTCGAGTCCTTGCCTTTGCTGACAATACCGTTGGCGCCACCGTTGATCTCTCCTTCGTTGCCGTACTTTGACCTCACAAGCTGGCCCATCAGGTCCATACCCGCGTCCCCGTGATCGCCCTTTTGCAAATCCTCAATCTTATCTTGCATCAGCTCGTCAATGTACTGCACATAGTTATCGTGCGAATCCATCGCAAGCTTCGTATACTTGAACGGAAGTCTCTTCAACAACCACCGCGGAACCAGCAACAAGACCAGAATATGCTCCAACATCTCGGCAATCGCATCCACAAAGCTCATCGTGTGTCCTGGCGGCGCCTCCAGAGAGCTGTACTTGGTAAGCTTCGGGTCCGTCCCAGCAGGCAGCACCTGCCCCGGCCAAAGCAACCGCATGCCGAAGCCCACGTAGCTGATGATGTTGAGCGCGAGGCGCATGGTGTCGTGGTCCAGCGTCTCGATCGTCTTCGTGCCCTTGCCGTCCGCGCCGAGCCATTTTTGAGTCATGCTCTGCGCCTGCTTGATGGACTCGGCGAAAACGAGGGCGGCGTTCTTCTCGTTGAAGGTGGCGGAGGTAACCTTGCGGTGCATGCGCCAGGCGGCGCCCTCGGTGGTCAGGACGTTCTCGCCAAACTGCTTGAGGATCGCGTATGTCTCGACGAGCTTGGGGAACTTTTCGCGCTGCTGGGTGATTTGGTGGATCGCCTCGGCGCTGTCGGTTAGGATGAGGATCTGGAACGGGGAAACGATCATGAATGTCTCGCCGTGGCGTGCGAAGGGTTCGTGGAGGAGGTCGTAGGACCAGTTGGGAATTGCGACTCTGCTCTGGAGTTAGCATGACGAGGAGAGGGCAAGCTTGTCTGGGTACGAACTGTAGCCAGTTCTCCCACCACGCCTTTGGAAGGGTCTTGATGATGGGGAGCCAGAGTTTATGGGTTAGCTGCCAAAGCATAGAGAATGGCGAGACAGCTGCGCATCCATAGTCAGTACCAGGCGCATCCGAATACATCGTGGACACATACGAGACACAACGTAAGGCAAGCCAGACTTCTTTGCCTCGGCTATGTTGCGCTGCAAGCCGGAGACGTAGGAGTAGACGCCGTAGGCGACCACCACCCCGACGAGAGCATAGATGGAAGACACCATGATGCCGAATCCCACAACGCCAATGGACTTTCGAGGAGTCGAAGTAGCTAGACGTGTGATCGAATGGGTAACGGGTGTTCGATATAAGTTATAGCCAGCCGGTGGGTTGAATTCGGGTGCAATTGACGGCAATTGACCTCCAGGCGCCTCTTCTTCCTCCCCTGGTTCGACCTCGAGAAGATTCAATAGTATGGAGAATTATGATCACAAGGAAATAAGCACGTCACCCGGGCACTGGAAAAACACAGGAAGAAATAAAGGAAGATTTGGCAGAAAAGCAATGGAAGAAACGAAAGAAGGGACAGAAACGTCCAAGCAAACACGGGACAAGCCCCCATGTGGCAGCAAGTGGGCAGGGGTCGACAGCTCTGGTTTCGGAGTGCGCTCGACCCGAAACTAGCACAACCCCTACCCCATTGTTACGAACTTGAATGGGTAGCGTGAGCTTTAGCTCCATGGATCTCGTCGAGCGTGTTTGCTCCCTCTCTTGCTAATGATGCACATGTGATTCGTTGATAGGAGGGAAGCTCAGGGAGATGACGATGGGCGAATCGATGATAGGTTGGTTGGGACGTAGAACAAATTATTCTCTCCAATTTGCACACCGATATGGGCTACCCCCTGTCAAGTCTCAGATCAACAGACTTCCACGTTGGTCGGATGAAAGGTTCCTCGAGGCGGTAAACAGTTCCCGGCACCAGACAGCATGTTGTGCTCCTGAACACAAGAAACGGGCAGACCAACAGAGAGCAAACATGCATCGACAATGACAGCTTGATGAATCAGAGACTCGAGGAAAAAAGTTCTGCCCTGCAGCAAACGCCCACCAATGTGTAACACTCCGCCAGTTGGTTCTCGGCGGGGCGGATCCATCAAGTGGGGCGCGTCACAGAGGGCGCGGCGAGTCCCCATTGGCGGCGGGAGTTCACCCCCATGCATTCTTAGGGAGTCAAAATCTCCACGCTTGCCGCGGTAGGCAAGGTTTGGCTACAACCGAACTGCTTTTCTCCCCGCATCAAGCAGGGCTCGAAGTTCTTGTCCTTCCAAGCATCCGATAAACGAGAGACACGAGACGACCGAGAACGCAATTCTAAAAGCTGTATCCGTAGGTAGGGTTCCAGAAGCGCCACCTCAGTGACGGTGGACATACACGTACAGTCCGTTGCGTTGACAGCGTCCACCCCTAACTTTTGCCCGGAAGGAAAATTTTCCGCTAGCCTAGAAACCCCTAAAATACCCTCTAACTTCACAGCTTAACTACTCTATGCGTTTGCAATGCGTAAGAATGAAAATTATATTGATTAATAGCCCTAGATTAGGCGATTATAATAATATATTATAAGGGACTAGATACCCCGCCCGGAGAAGCTAGGGATAGTTCAGCTAATAGAGGCTGAAGGAATAAAGAAACCTATAGAGCTAGAGTATAGAACCCTCTATAGCGAGGACTTAGTAAATACTTACTAAAAACTAAAAATAAAGATCTTAGAAGAAATAAGTAAAAGTAGTATAATAATATTAAATCTACTTTTTAAATATTTCTATTATTAGTTTAACTTAACTATAATTTATAGCTCCGAATACTTTTATAATTCTTTTATTTATACTTTATTTTAAGAAAGTTAGTAATAATAATAATAGTATTATATATTTAAATAATACTTACTAATTAAAATAATAAATTTATAACTAATATTTACTAAGTATTAAGTAAAATAACTTATATAAGCTTATATAAAGAAGATAACCTTAGTAAATAATTAGAAAATAATATAAGTTAACTAAGAAAAATAAGAAACTATACTTTAAGTAAAGCTAGAAACTTTAAAAAGAATAAACTATTTATACTAAGTATTTACTACTTAGATAATAAATATATATAAAAAGATAGAGAATATAAAACTCCTTTTTATATATAGAATAAGCTATAAAGCTAGATATCTATAGCTATAACTAATAAACTAGCTTAAACTAGTAAGCTATAAAAAGTAAATAGCTAGCTATTAATATAGTAAATACTAGCTATAATAGCTAACTAATATAAGCTTATTATAGCTATATTAAGTAATTAAATATCTATTAAACGTTTATTTAAAGTTTTTTAAAAACTCTCTAACTATAATATAGTATACTTTATTAGTAAAGCTATAAATATAATAAGAAAAATTAGCTTACTATAATAGAAAAAGCTTATAAGTATTATTCTAGCTACTTTAATAGCTAGTATATCTAATAAGTACTAAGTACTATAAAGTATATTATATAGATAGAATAGTAAACCTATTAGACTTATAAACCTTTTAAAGAAAGAAGTTAACTTAAAGTAAAAAAACTTCTAAATCTTTATTAAGAGGTAATATATTATACTTAAGCTATAAAAATAAAATTACTATAATACTTTTAAATAATACTATTAAAAAGATAATAAAAAATCTATTATATATTAAGCTTACTAAGAAGTTATTAACTAAATACTTAATAAGCTAAATATATTAAGGAAGTTTTATAGCCTACTTTATAAGAAGGTCTATAGTAGATAAATCTAGTAAGAGCACTTCAGCTAGTGCTTTATCTAGTAAGAAGATCGCAGTATATATACCTAAGGGCCTGGAATAACTACTTACGCTGAACCTAACTATAGCTGCTATACTGTAATAAGCTAAATATAAATAATATAAAAGTATATACTTTCTTCTAAAACTTTATTAAAACTCTAAAAAATAAATTATTTAAATAAAATATTAATTATACTAATACTTATACTATTATACTATATACTTAAAAGCTATAAGAAATTATAAATAGAAGATATATAAAGAGATTTACTAGCTATTCTAAGTTATATAAGTAATTATACTTAGGTTCTTTAAACTACTTTTATAAAAGTAGCTTATAACTTCTATAGTTAGTAAACTATAGAGAATACTATTTAGAAACTCTATTTTAAAATAACTACTTAGTAAACCTTTATATAACTTCTAACTTTAATAGTAAACTACTTAACTTTTAAAGCTTTTAATATTATACTTATAAAAAGTATAGCTATATTATAACTTACTATACTAAGAACTATATATAGCTAATAAGTAATAACTAGAACTTAAACTTAAAATAAAGTAATATAAATATAATTATAGTACTTTATATAACTAATACTAAAAACTTAAGAAATAAATAAATATAAAAGTAACTCTAAAAAGCTTTATACTAGAAATCACTTTAGTTCTAATTAGAAAAACTATTAAAAAATAAATATTTATATTTTAAATATCTAGTAAAGTTAAGCTTAAAGTTAATATAAATACTTATATAGTAATAAATATTATTAGAGAAGATCTTATAGAGAAACTCTAATTAAAAGAAGCTATAAATATTATAGCTTTAAAACTAATAAACTTCTAAAAAAAGCTTATACTTATAAGTAAAGTTTATTAGTTTACTTTCTTCTTATTAAATAGTAAAAGCTACTTATAGAAGATCTACTAAGTATTTATTATAAGCTTATACTTTAAAAAAGTAGAAGATATTTTCTTATTTAATAACTCTATAAGTTAAAAAAATATCTATATAAATACTTATATATATACTTAATTATATAAATATATTTTACTTATTAAGCTAGAAGTAATTATTTAAGAAGTTATAGAGAATAACTAATAAGTTTATATTATATACTTAATAAGTACTTTAGCTCTTAATAAAAAGGATATTAATACTTTAAATAAGTAATTACTAAATAATAAGTAAAATAAGAGAATCTTTAAAGAATTTTAAGTATTTATTAATATCTTTAATAATAAAAATATAAAAAAGGTCTTTAAGCTAAAGAGAGTAGTATATTATATTAAACTAAAACTTAATAAGAAGCCTCTTTATAAGTTTATATACTTTATATTAGTAGAATAACTATAAACCTTTATAAAATATATCTAAAAAATAGAAACTATAAACTAAATCTACTATTCTATAAGTTTTATAGAAGTATCTATTCTATTTATACTAAAAAAAAATAGTAGCTTATAGTTATATATAGATTATTAAAAGTTAAATAAAATTATAGTAAAAAACTAATACTTTCTACTACTAATTAGTAAACTTCTAAATAAGCTTACTAGAGTAAAATTTATTTTAAAGATTAACTTAAGTAAAGTATACTACTATATTATAATTAATAAAGTAAACTAATAAAAACTATATTTAGAATATAATATAAATATTTTAAGTATATAGTAATATTATTTAAGCTTACTAACACTCTAATAATATTCTAAGTATATATTTATAGAACGTTTACTAACTTCTTAGATATATATTATATTATATATCTAGATAATATCTTAATTTATTTAGATATTAAGGAATAATATACTAAAATATAAAGGTATTAGAAGCTACAGGCTATAGTTAGGTTAAACTAATAGTAGAAGTACCTAAAAAGTAGGTTTAGTATTACTACGCTACTTTTACTTACTTCTTCTAAGTTCTTTCTTTTTAGTTTTTAGTAAGTACTTACTAAGTTTTCGCTATGGAGAGTTCTATACTCTAGACTTATAAGTCTCTCTATTTATTTAGCTTTTATTAGCTAAGTTATCTCTAAACCTTCTAAGCTAAATATCTAAACCTTTATAATTATCTCCTTTCTAGATATAGTAATCTTTATTATAAGTTTAAATACTTTTAAATAACTTCTTATTAATATCCCTCTTTTTTATCTAAGTAATATTTATTAAGCTTAATATTATTATTTCTATTATTTAGTATAATAGTTATTTACTATATATTTACTAAAAATAATAGAGCTTCTAAGTTATAGCTATAATATCTAAAGTATAATCCTATTTCTTAGAGTTTCTCTTCTTTTAAATCTCTTTTTATACTTTCTATTTAGAACTACTCTAAAAAAACCTATTATTATCTTTAAAAAAGAATAATATTTTTATATTATAAGTTTTATTCCTAATATCTTACTTTTTATTTAATAAGCTTTTTTATATATAATATTTATAATATCTTTATTTTTTATTCTATTATCTCTCTTTTAAAATAGGTATATTATAAAGCTATTAAATAAATTAGATAGTAATTACTATTTTTAATTTATTATATTTATTTCTTTATAAGTAGTATTTACTCTAGTAAATAACTACTATTTATATTATCTAAAGTTATTATTACTTCTATAATTATTTAATAAAGCTTCTTAACTATCTATAAAGTAATAGCTTTTTTCTACTCTAGAATTAGTTCTTTTCTTTTTTATTATATTATATCTAGCTATAATAACTTTTATATTTTTATAAGCTTTTTATTAAGTTTTTCTAATATATTTGCTAAACTTTCTTTTATTTTATAATATTTTTATAACTAATATTATAAATACTAAAAGCTTTATTTACTAACTTCTTAAAAAGTATAGCTTTAATAAAAAGAAGCTTAGTAAAAGTAACTATTAGTATAACTAAGTAAGTAGTAATAAGCTTTATATTACTTATATATTATAACTTCTTAAAAATACTAAAGTTATTTATATTTACTAGAAAGATAGTAATTATATATATAAGTTATACTAGATTTATAGTATTAAGTATTATAAAGTAAGTTTAATAATTATTTAGAGAAAATATAAGCTAACTTTTTTTTAAATCTTAGTTTATTTTATTAATATAATCTATTTCTACTAGAATTAAGTTAAGTATTATATTTATATTATTAATACTAAGTAATATTATTAATATAAGATTTTCTATATCTTTATAGCTATAAAGTAGAATATATTAAGCTTCTCTAATATCTCTATAAATAGTTAGTAAACTTTATTAGTTTTAAACTTAGTTTTAAAAAGTATAATAACTAATTATTTACTATAAATATAGAAAAGATTATAGCTTTATATACTTAAGTATATTTATAGGTTTCTCTAGATATAAGTTTTATTTATAGTTAGTCTTTTTATTTATTTATCTAATATATTTTTATAAGTAGCTTACTAAGCTAAAAATAAAGTATTAGTCTAGAAGATTATACTATAGATTAATAATATTTTTCTAGTATATTTATATAATAAGACTTATATTTTTAACTAAGCTTAGTTTCTTAATTACTTTAGTAAAGTTCTAGAGAAATAGCTTTCTAGTAGTAATAACTATATATCTAAGCTTCTTATATAAAAACTTTTAAAAATCTAATATATTTATATATTTTATAATACCTATTATCCTACTTTTATTCTTATTTATAAGGTTATTAGTAGTAGTTCTATGCTCTAGCTTAATATTTATAAATAAGTTAGTAATAGTTTAATAATAGCTTACTAATACTAAGTTAATAATAAAAATATAAATAAGTTTTCTAAAAATAATAATAATAACTTTAATAATACTTCTAGAAACTTAAGTTTTAGTAGTAATAGTAATATTACTAGTAATAGCTTAGAGAGTAGTAATAATAATAATAGTAATAATAAGAATAATAAAGAAAGTTATAAAGATAATAATAATAATAATAATAAGAATTAAAGTAATAGTAATAAGTAGAGTAGTAATAAGTAGTTAAAATACTAAATAAAGTTTAGTAAGTATATAGTAGTTTTTTTATAGAAATATATAGTTAAATACTTATTATTTTATATTTCTCTTATTAAGAAATTTAAGAGTTCTTTTTAGTATTTTAGCTATTCTATAGTTAATTAACTTTTCTTATTACTTTATATTACTTATTATTCTACTTATAATATAATTTATATTATTATTTCTTAAATCTAATAAAGATTTATAAAGTATTTACTAGATATTTTTTAAGCTTCTAAGTATTATATTCTATAGACTAGCTTTTTTATTTAACTAAATATAAGAAGTTTTCTAGTACTTCTTTTTATAATATAATATCTTTAACTTCTTATTTTTCTAGGTTTTTTTTAAGTTTAAAAGCTACTTTTTAGTAAGCTTTTAGCTATACTATAACTTAAGTAAAGTAACTAAAAAGATATTATATACTTTATTATATTTCTTTAGAAGTTAAACTCTATAAGTATTTAAGCTTATAACTTCTATAACTAATATAAAGATAAATTATAAAATAAGCTTTTATTAACTTTTTATAAAATAGAAGTTTTTTATAGAAAGTTTTATAATATCTCTTATATTATATAATTATACTTTCTATTTAGTATTAATATTTTTAGCTTATATTTTAGTAATATATTACTAGTTTTTAGCTATATTTTAGTAAACCTCTATTAGTTTCTTAAGTTTCTTTTTAACTTTTTAAGTTTTAATCTTAATACCTAGTAAGTAGTAGTCTACTATTTTAAAGTAATATTCTATAAACATTTTAAATAGAGATATATTAATAGTAATATATTTATTATTATTATAAGAGAATTTAATTTTAATTAATTAAGTTACTTATTAGTTTTATAAACCTTTATTAAACTTTATAAAGTATATAGTTAGTATTTAGTATATTCTCTCTATTTAGCTATCTATTTATAAATACTAAGCTATAAAGAAGTATTTTTAAATATCTTAGACTTTTATCTAATTTTATTAAAACTAGCTAGTAATTAATTTATTTTAATTATTTATAATAGTCTCAGGTATATTATATTAGTATTTAATTTCTTAATATAAGACTTTTATTAAGCTTATAATATCTAATTACTTAGTTATTACTAAGAATTAAGCTATTTTAGTTATTTAGTATATAATTACTAAGATTATATTATAAATATTATTATTTTAGTAGCTTTCTAGTAAGCTAGTTAAGAAGTCTAGTAAGATCTACTAAAATAGGTATACTAGTAGTTCTAATATTTATAGTAGCTTATATAGCTTATATTATAGTATATATACCTCTTAGTAGTATAAGTATTTAGTAATATATTACTATATATCTTCTATTAAATATAGCTAGTAAAACTTTTATAGGATTAACTTTATAGTTTTATTTACTTCTATATAACTTAACTTAGGTATATTATAGTAGTTTTTTAAGATTTTATAGTAGAGAGATCTCTTTTCTAGGATAATAAGTTTTCTTTTAAACTAAAAAATATTATTCTTATTAAGTTAATATTTTTAGTATTTTCTAGTATTTTAGTAAACCTTAGCTATAATATTTCTATAGAAGTAGTTTTTAGTTTATAGTTTACTAACTATCTATTTAAGATTTATACTAGAATATAATATATAAACTATTTTATTTTAGATAAGCTTTTTTATTATAATATAAAAATATTATTTTAGTATAATAACTCTAACTTTTCTTAAGTTCTCTAGTATATTACTTTCTTTTTATAGAGTAATTAGTATAATATTTATATATTTCAGAGTAAGTAATAATATTAATATATAATAAATATATTAATATATAATATCTTAATATAATAATATATAATAATATCAGAATAATACTTACTTAAATATTCTATATAAAATAAACGAATAGACTTTTATATATAACCTTATATAAAGTATTTAGTTTATTATAACCTATAACTTTATAAATACTTATATAATCCCTTATATTATATAATCCTACTTATATAATTAAGAGCTTTATAGCTTATATTTTAAGTTATCTTTCCTTTCTTTTTTCTTTACTTTAGGATATAACTTACTAATTATATTAACTAGAGTCATTATAATATATTCCTTCTCTATTAATTATCCATACAAATAAATGCCTATAAATACTGAGGATTATCACTTTTTATTATAATATATCTCTATCTATAACCCTATACTATATAGGCGTATATAGTATGCCTCTAAATACTTTTATACCTGTGCTAATAATATATAATATATTATTAATACTTTTTATAAAGTAATTCTAACTTAAAAATAAAGATCTCTTAACTTTAGAACTAGCTTTCTAGTAAAGTTCTTATATATTTTACTAAATAGCTTAGATATAAGGTTTTATAATAGCTATTTATTTTTTAAACTTAGTAATATATTAGTAATTAGTTATTAAAAGCTAGCTAATAAGCTTAAGCTTCTTTCTAAAAATAAGAAATATATTATCTACTTTTATATCTTTTATTATATAATTAGAATATCTAGATAACTTATTTACTAAGTTAGTAATTTCTAATTTATATTAGATTTTAAAATTAAAAGCTAATAATTAATATACCTATTATATAAGCTTTCTATAAATATCTTATATAGGTATAATAAGTACTCTTTTTAGTATAATATAGTTTATAAATATTAAGAACTTCTTAAAGAGTTTTTAAAAATATTATATTTAGTAGTCTAAGCTTTTAATAATAATAAGAAGTTTTTATTACTTTATAGCTTAGTATTACTTTATATCTAATAGTTTTCTTAACTAAAAAGCTATTAAGTACTAAATAGTTTTATATTTTTATAAAAGTATACTAAATACTACTTAAGTAGATATATCTATTTTAACTCTAGTTTCTAGTATAAAGTTATAATATCTTAGTATTAAAGTTTTAGTAAATACTTTCTAAAACGTTTTAAATATAGTTTATATCTTTTTTATTTAGATAAAGGTTTCTAATTTTATTATTTTAGTTCTTCTTAAGTATACTATTTATAAAAGCTATAATATAGAAATATCTTATTATAAATTTATAATAAAAGTTATAGAATTCTAGGAAAACTTATATATTTCTAAAGGATTTTAGTACTAGCTATTTAATAACTATTTAGATATAATTTAGGTCTATTTTAATATTATTCTAAGTAATATAAAACTTTAAAAAGTTTATTTCTATTTAATAAAAGTTATATTTCTTAAGTTTTATAAATAGTTCTATAGCTTTTAAGTAGTATAAAATAATATAAAGGTTTTTTATATACTATTCTCTAGTATCTAAATAAATTAGAATATTATTTAGATATATAATATAATATATATCTAAGAAGTTAATAAGTATTCTATAAATATATACTTAATACGTTATTAAAGTATTAATAAGTCTAAATAATATTATTATATACTTAAAATATCTATATTATATTTTAAATATAGTTTTCTATCTATTTACTTTATTAATAATAATATAGTAATATACTTTACTTAAATTAATCTTAGAAATAAACTTTACTTTAGTAAGCTTATTTAGAAGTTTATTAATTAGTAGTAGAGAGTAATAGTTTTTTATTATAATTTTATTTAATTCTTAGTAGTTTATATATAATCTTAAGCTACTATTTTTCTTTAGTATAAATAAAATAGATATTTCTATAAAGCTTATAAACTAGTAAATATAGTTAGTAGCTTCTATTTTCTAAATATATTCAGTAAGAGTTTATAGTTATTCTACTAATATAGAGTATATAAGTTAGTATAGAAGTTCCTTATTAAATTTTAGTTTAATATAATATATTATTCCCTTTAAGAGCCGCTAGCCTATTATTATGAGATTTAACTAGTATTAGCTGTAAAAGCTAGGCTAGTCTCCTTCTGCTTACTGCTAATAACTTTCAAGTTATATAACTTTTAGACTCAGACTTCTTAACCCTCTAAAGCTTCGCCTCTACGCTCTTCTGACTTCGACTATTATAACAAGCCTTAACCACCTTCCTCTAGCCGCCTCTATCTTCGCTCTTCTAAACTACACTTACTCTTTATACTATATTTAGTTCGCACCTATCTTTTAAGTCTCTTCTACTATTCAGAAGTCTATATCATTCTACTAGGCATAGGAACCCTAAAGCCTCTATACTATCGCGCTATTATAATATTTTCTATTCTACTATATAGTCTTAATAAAAAGCTTTATTATTATTAGCTATACTCTTAATATTAAATTTACCTTTCTTAATTTACTAACTTCTTAAGCTATTTTAGCTACCTTAAAGAAGTAATAAAATAATTATAAGCGTTAGAATTATTATTAATAGCCTTAATTATAGCTATATTAATCTTAAAGCTATATAACTCTATATTATTTATAGTTTTATATAGATATTTCTAAGTAAATTTAAGAAGAGTTTTCTTATTAGTATAAATAAGATTACTATACTTATTACCCTTAATTTTATTAACTTTAGTCTTCTAGATTAAGTTATCTAGCTTAGCTTTACTTAGCTTATATATAAGTATAATAAAGAGGAAATATATTATAAAGTATTACTATATTTAAGAGGATATAAGGAATAGGCTTAAGGCTTTAAAGCTTTATTTAAAGTAGTAGTTAAGTTTTTATATCTATAGCTATAATAACCTTTTTAACTATATAAAGAGTTATATTATTAAGTTTACACCCTTAAGTATAGGTTCAAGGTATTACTAAGCAGCTAATAATAGCATTATAGATAATACTCTTACTAGTACGTTTTACTATTTACCTGCTTACTCTCTTTTACTAGGGCTAGAGATAAGTTAAGCTAAGCGTTAATAACTAGTTATAATATAAGATTTTATTTATTTACTTTATTAAGATTAGGTATAGGTTAAAGTACTACTATTAGGTTTAGAGTATTATAATATACTATATAGAATAAACTGCGATATCTGCTTATATAGGTTAAGCACTCTATAAAACATATTATTCTCTTTAACTTAGAAACCTTTTTTATATTTTTATTATTAAAAATATTAATAAATATTTAAAGTTTTTTAGAGATTTTCTTTTTCTATTTCTTATCTAGTAACTATTTACTTAAAGTATTAATATTTTCTTTATTAAGGCTTAAAATACTTATTAAGTATATAATATAATTATTAGCTATTTTCTATAATTTCTTAAATAATTACTTCTAGCTTAGTAAATAAGATATATTTATATAACTAAATATATATAAGTATCTATATAGATACTTTCTTAACTTATAAAGTTATTAAATAAAAAGATATCTTCTATTTCTTTAAATATAGACTTATAATAAATATTTAGTAGATCTTTTATAAGTAGCTTTTACTATCTAATAAAAAAAATATAAACTAATAAACTTTATTTATAGATATAAGTTTACTCTAAAAATCTATTAATTCTAAAGCTATAATATTTATAGCCTCTTTTAATTAAAGTTTTTCTATAAAATCTTCTCTTATAATATCTACTATTATATAAGTATTTATATTAACTTTAAGTTTAACTTTACTAGATATTTAAAATATAAATACCTATCTTTTAATAGTTTTCCTAATTAGAACTAAAGTAATATCTAGTATAAAGCTTTTTAGAATTACTTTTATATTTATTTATTTCCTAAGTTCTTAGTATTAGTTATATAAAGTATTATAATAGTATTTATATTACTTTATTTTAGGTTTAAGTTCTAGTTATTACTTATAAGTAGTATATAGTTCTTAGTATAATAAGTTATAATATAGCTATACTTTTTATAGTTATAATATTAAGAACTCTAAAATTAAATAGTTTATTATTAAAACTAGAAGTTATATAGAGGTTTACTAAGTAGTTACTCTAAAATAAAGTCTCTAAATAGTATTCCCTATAGTTTATAAACTAAGAAAGTTATAAACTATTCTTATAAAAGTAGTCTAGAAAGCTTAAATATAGTTATTTATATAACTTAAAGTAGTTAGTAGATCTTCTTATATATCTTCTTTTTATTATTTCTTATAGTTTCTAGCTATATAGAGTAATAATATAGATATTAATATAGTTTATATCTTATTTAAATAGCTTATTTTTAAAAGTTCTAATAAAGCTCTAAAAGAAAGTATATACTTTTATATTATTTATAATTTTCTTATTATATTTATAGATTTACTAGTAAAGTAAGCTATATTATAATTTAGAGGTTTTTTATAAACTTTAAATAAGTATTTAGTAAATACTTAGTTATTTAATATAATAGCTAGAAGCTTTTACTAGTTAGCTATTATAATTAGTATTTACTATATTAGTAGCTAGCTATCTACTTTTTATAGCTTATTAGCTTAAGCTAGCTTATTAGCTATAACTATAGATATCTAGCTTTATAGCTTATTCTATTTATAATAAAAAGTTTTAGATTTTCTATTCTCTTATATATATTTATTATCTAAGTAGTAAGAGTTTAGTATAAATAGCTTATTCTCTTTAGAACTTCTAGCTTTATTTAAAATATAGTTTCTTACTTCTCTTAGTTAACTTATATTATTTTCTAATTATTTACTAGGGTTATTCTCTCTATATAAACTTATATTACTAGCTTTACTTATTACTTAGTAAATACTAACTATAGTTTTATTAGTTTAATTAGTAAGTATTACTTAAGTATATAGTATTATTATTATTACTAACTTTTTTAAAGTAGAATAGAAATAAAAGAATTATAAAAGTATTAAAAGCTATAAACTATAGTTAAGTTAAACTAATAATAGAAATACTTAAAAAGTAAGTCTAATATTATTATACTACTTTTACTTACTTCTTCTAAGTTCTTTTTTTTTAGCTTTTAGTAAATACTTACTAAGCTTTTACTATAGAGGGTTCTATACCCTAGACCTATAAGCTTCTCTATCTATTTAGCTTTTACTAGCTAAGTTATCTCTAAGCCTTCTAAGCTAGGTATTAGAAGGGGGCAGAGTTTTAAAATTTCTAGTATTTTGACTTCAAGATAATAGATTATATAGAAGGTTTTATAGGCGTTAAACATTATTATAAAGGGAAATAGCTTATATAAGTAGATAGAAGCCTAGTTAGCTTTTAATAAAAAAAACTAAATAAATAAACAAGAAATACGCTTATTTTTATAAAATTCTCATTTTTCTTAATAACTTTAGTAACTAGTTTTCTAAAAAGGTTATTAAACTTCTTTAGTTTAATTTATAGTAAAAGTTTATTAAGTCTTATTTTTTAAAAGCTAAATAAAAATAGGCGTTTTTAAGTCTTTTTAGCTTTAGTTAAGCCTACTTTTTATCTTTTTTTTAATTCTTATTATATTTCTTAGGTTATTTAAAGCTAAAAAAGAGTAGAATACTATAGAAATAATACTACTAAACTTCTTCTTAGTAGCTTATTTTCTCCTAAGAAGTTATATAACTTAAAGAATAAAAAAGATAGAAGTTATAGATAAAGTATAATTTAGTTAAGCTTATATTTATATACTTATCTTTATATCTTTTATAGTTAGCTAGAAAATTAATATATAAGTATTTAGGTATTTTTAAGAGGTTTTCCTCTAAAGTAGGGTACCTAGTATAATTAATAAGTTTTCTCTTTTACCCTATTATAATATCTAGACTTTTATATAAAAACCTTTATATTATTCTATACTACTTAAAAGCTATTAAGCTATTTATAAACCTTAAAAAGTATAACTTTTATTAAATAGAAATAGACTTTCTAAGGTTTTATATTACTTAAAATAATATTAAGATAAACCTAAAGTATATTTAAATAGTTACTAAATAGCTAATACTAAAGTTTTTTAGAGATATATAAGTCTTTTTAAGATTTTATAACTTCTATTATAAGTTTATAATAAAATATTCCTATATTATAGCTTCTATAAATAGTATATTTAAAAGAAACTAAAATAGTATAAAGTTAAGAACTTTTATTTAAATAAAAGAGATATAAACTATATTTAAAATACTTTATAAAGTATTTACTAAAATACTAATATTAAAATATTATAACTTTATACTAGAAATAAAAGTTAAAATAGATATATTTACTTAAGTAGTATTTAGTATACTTTTATAGAAGTATAAAACTATCTAATACTTAGTAGCTTTTTAGTTAAAAAAACTATTTAATATAGAATAATACTAAGCTATAGAGTAATAAAAGCTTCTTATTATTATTAAAAGCTTAAATTACTAAGTATAATACTTTTAGAAGTTTTTTAAAAATTCCTAGTTCTTATAAACTATATTATACTAAAAGAAGTACTTACTATACCTATATAAAATATTTATAGAAAACTTATATAATAGGTTTACTAATTATTAGTTTTTAACTTTAAAATTTAATATAGATTAGAAATTACTAACTCTGTAAATAGATTATTCTAATACTTTAATTATATAGTAGAAAATACTAAAATAGATAATATACTTTTTACTTTTTAAAAAAAGCTTAAACTTATTAGCTAGCTTTTAATAATAAACTACTAATATATTACTAAGCTTAAAAAATAAATAGCTATTATAAAACCTTATATTTAAGCTATCTAGTTAAGTTTATAATTATAATGCAGCCCTCTTATAAAAAGACTACAGTAAAATTCACTCTATTTATAGGTATAATTCTAGAAACACTATATAGGTATTTTAACTTATACCCTCTACTAATTAAAGAAAACAATATAGAAACCCTATATATTCCTACTAGTAAGTAAAGCTTTGTATAAAGACGTATATACGCCCTAGCTAAATAGATCGGCTGAATAGTAACAGCGCTAGCTACGTAGCGCAGGGCCGAACGGCGTAGCGACGTACGTAGTAGGGCTGATTATATCGGGGCTGAACAGGTTACTGAGGCTCTCGTAGCCTGGAGATAGCTTCGCTAAACCTTCTAGTAAGGTGAATGCTACTATATAAGAGATAACTCCTCTTAAGCTATCTAGTAAAGTATATAAGAACTTTACTAGAAAGCTAGCTTTAAAGTTAAAAAATCTTTACTTTTATATTAAAACTACTTTATAAAAAGTACTAATATTTCACTATATATTATAATATATATTAATATTATTACTTACTCTAAAATATATATAAGTATTATACTAACTACTCTATAAGAAGAAAGTAATATACTAGAAGACTTAAAAAGAGCTAAAGTTATTATACTAGAATAATATATCCTATATATTATAATAAAGAAGCTTATTTAAGATAAAATAGCTTATATATTATACCTTAATATAAATCTTAAATAAATAGTTAGTAAACTATAGACTAAAAACTACTTCTATAGAGATATTATAAAGCTTTTATACTTCTAGCTGTGAGAACCTTTTAGGATAACCTCTTTAGTTGAAGAGTTATCTCTTATATAGTAGCATTTATAATACTTTACTAGAAGGTTTAGCAAAGCTGTCTCTAAGCTATAAGAGCCTTAGTAACCTGTTTAGCCCTGATATAATCAGCTCTGCACTGCTTAGCTAGCGCTATTACTGTTTAGCTAATCTATTTAGCTAGGGTATATATAATATTTAGAGGCTTTACTTACTAGCAAGAATATATAGGGTTTTTATATTGTTTTCTTTAATTAGTAGAGGGTATAAGTTAAAGTACCTATATAGTGTTTCTAGAATTATGCTTATAAATAGAGTGAATTTTGCTATAGTCTTTTTATAGGGGGGCTGCGTTATAATTACAAACTTAATAGAGATATTATAGCTAAAGTTTACTAAAACGCTAGAGAATACTAAAAATACTAACTTAATAAAAATAATATTTTTTAGTTTAAAAGAAGACTTATTATTCTAGAAAAGAGATCTCTCTATTATAAAATCTTAAAAAACTATTATAATATATTTAGATTAAGCTATATAAAAGTAAATAAAACTATAGAACTTATTTTATAGAAGTTTTACTAACTATACTTAATAGAAGATATAACATAGTTGATAAGCGAAGCGATCAGACAAGCGAAGCGATCACCCAACCCTAACCACAGCATATTTCTAACTCGTACACAACACCCACAGAATCAATTGAGTTCAAACTACTCAGAAACCTCTTCATTAGATGTTTCTTCAATAAACTGACATGTTCGCGCATTATGACCAGTGTTCCCACAGACACCACATCGCCGTTGACCTGTTTCCGTCCTCGGCCGACAGCCACTACTCTGGCGCGTTTCCTCTTTAATCTGAGCTGTCGCCTCTCTCTGCGACTGAAGGTCCTCAGCCTCAGCTATAGTAAGACTTCCTCCTTGTCTGAGATGTGTTTTCTTAGCCTTTCTATGTCGGCTAAGTAGGTTATTCTCTTCCTAAAGGATCTGGACCTCAGACCTTAGTAAGGCAATCTGGTGTATAAATCCCTGCGCTCCTTTTGATAGATGCTCTACAGCTTTAATAATTGAAGTTGGGGAGCTATTCTGATGGCGAGAGATCCTCTTTTTGATGAGTTCAGACTGAGAAGACGCCTTAGTTAGGTTGTTTGGCGTCTGAGAAGTCCACGCGGGAGGTGTTGTTAGAAGGGACCCTGGAGGTGTTAGAGTGTGTAACTTGATATCAAGCTTTGAAAGCATACTTTCAGCATTTAGAGGGATAAGCCCAGCCCCTCTGAAACCTCCCTGGATGTTTTTAACTGTGAGGGCTTGTGTAAATGCCTTGCGAAACGCAGGGAAGAAGTCTTCCTTTGTAATATGCGTATTACCCTGGCGCATCTTATCCTTAATTTGTCGACTATAAGCCTTCTTTAGTGGCCTAAAACACCTAATATCTAAGGGCTGAAGCAGATGAGACGAATAGGCTGGCATACAGAGTGTGATAATATTGTTTTCCTTATAATATATCTTAAAGTTAGCAGCATAGTGACTTTCATGCCTATTGATAATGAGGAGGTGATAACTGCCACTTGCACGCGGTTTTGTATGCCGATCAAAGTGCTGGAGCTAATCTAGGCCTCTTTCGTTTGTTGTCTATCTGTTTTCAGATGTTGCGATAACCCAGTTGCGTGGGAGACTGGTTTCTATATACTATGTGGAGAGGTGATATTAGCCTGCAATAATGATATACAGCGGAATGCTATAGCCTGATGAGTTGATAGCCTGAATAACTGTAACCTATTGACAGTCACCAGGCTGCATTATTTTCATGTTTGAACGCCTTTTAGAACTTGTGACGACTATCCTAGATGCAATCTAGCCTATTATAAACCCAGTCTCATTGAAATTATAGATATCAGAGTCCATAATGCTGTATTTCGCGATTATATTCGCCATAAGATGAAACCATGCATTTATTGCGTCTGGATCTTCGTATTGGGCCCTCTTATAGTTGTACTTGCGAAAAAAGCGCGTCTGGAGCTGCGGTTGTCGCTTGATGAAGTTCGAAGCCCAGCGCTTCCCAACTAGGGGCGCGTCGCAGTCGGCAAGCAGTCGATTGGCTATATCTTCCACACCACTGATGCGAGGAGGAAACGATCGGGAATCCAGGTTGAGGATATACTTAACTAGCTTCTCCTCTTCAAGCTCTGTTAGTTTGCGTGAGTTAGGTATAATATCACGTCGTGATAGCTTTCCCTTTATTCGGTTGCGTAGTGTTGAGTAAGGCACTGAGTAGATCTGGGATGCAGCTCTTAAGCTAAGATTATTGCTTCGTTTGATTGCTTGGGTAGCTAAGTTCAATTGAGCTTCTTTATTTGCTGATGACATGGTTGTGTGTAGCGTAATGTAAATGTAAAGGTAGGAGATAGGTATGTTGCGGTTGGGTGATCGCTTCGCTTGTCTGATCGCTTCGCTTATCAACCACGTTATAGCAATATATTATTAAGTATTTATACTAGAATATATATATTATAGTATAAACTATATAAGTTACTATAAATATTAAAATTACTAGTATATTCTTTCTAGTAGATCTTATTAGACTTCTTAACTAGTTTACTAAAAAGCTACTAAAACAATAAAATTATTTATAATATAATCCTAGTAATTATATACTAAATAATTAAAATAGCTTAATTCTTAGTAATAACTAAATAGCTAATACTATAAACTTAGTAAAAGTTTATATTATATGTATAATATACTTACTTATTAATTTAATATTATCTAATTACTAGCTAATTTTAATAAAATTAAATAAAAGCTTAAAATATTTAGAAGTACTTCTCTATAGCTTAGTATCTATAGATAAATAGCTAAATAGAGAGAATATATTAAATATTAACTATATATCTTACTAAGTTTAGTAAAAGTTTATAAGACTAATAAGCTATATAATTAGTTAAAGCTAAATTTTCCTATAATAATAATAAGTATATTACTATTAATATCTCTCTATTTAAAGTATTTATAAGCTACTATCTTAGAATAATAGACTTCTACTTACTAAATATTAAAATTTAAACTTAAGAAGTTAAAAAAAAAACTTAAGAAATTAATAGAAGTTTACTAAAAATAGCTAAGAATTAATAATATATTACTAAATATAAGCTAAAAATACTAATACTAAAAAGAAAGTATAATTATATAATATAAAGGATATTATAAAACTCTCTATAAAGAACTTTTATTTTATAAAAGTTAGTAGAAACTTATTTTATAATTTATTCTTATACTAATTATAAAAGTTATAAGTTTAAATACTTAAAAGTTTAATTTTTAGAAAAATATAATAAAATATATATATTTTCTATTATTTTATTTAAACTATAGTATAGTTAAAAGTTTACTAAAAAGTAGTTTTAAACTTTAAAAAGAACTTAAAAAAATAGAAAGTTAAAGATATTATATTATAAAAAAAAGCACTAGAAAACCCCTTATATTAATTAAATAGAAAAACTAATTAATAGAATATAATACCTAAAAACCTAAAAAAATACTTAGTAAATACTTTATAAATCCTTATTAAATTTAAAAAGTAATAATATAAGTTATATTATAAATAAAATAATAAATAGTATAAAATAAAAAGAAGTTAATTAACTATAAAATATAATAAAAGCTTAAAAGAAAAAGTAATAAAAAAACTTTAAATATCTAACTATTTATATATATAGAAAAACTACTATATACTTACTAAAGATAAGCTGCTAGCCTAATATTATAAGATTTAACTAGTATTAGCTGTAAAAGCTAGGCTAATCCCCTCCTGTCTACTGCTGACAACCTTCAGGTTATATAACTACTTAGACTTCTTTTTTGCCTCTATGCTCTTCTATCAGACTTTAACTATTATAATAAGCTAAGTTAACTGCTTTTTTCTAGCTACTTCTATTTTCACTCCTCTAAGCTACACCTACCTTTTATGCTATATTTAGTTTATATCTATTTTTCTCTCCTCTACTATTTAGATATCTATATTATAATAGATAATATCTTCTACTCTACTACGTAGTCTTAATAAAAAGCCCTACTACTATTAGCTATACTCTTAATACTAGATTTACTCTTCCTAACTTACTAACCCTTTAAGCTACTTTAGCTATCTCAAAGAAACTTATAAAGTAATTATATATATTAAGATTACTATTAGTAGCTTTAACTATATCTATATTAAGTTTAAAGATAAAAGTAAAATATCCTTATTAAGTATAATCTTATATAAATACTTAAATATAAAGTTAAAGAGAGTTATCTTATTAGTATAAGAAAGATTACTATATATATTACTCTTAATTTTATTAATTTTAGTCTTATAGATTAAGTTATCTAGTTTAGCTTTACTTAAGTTATATATATATTTAAAAGGGAGGAAAGATATTATAGTTACTATATATATAAGAAAATATAAAGAATAAGCTTAAAGCTTTAAAGCTTTATTTAAAGCAGCAGTTAAGTTTTTATACTTATAGCTATAATAACCCTTTTAGCTATAATAACCTTTCTAACTATAGCAGTAAAAAGTCATACTATTAAGTTTACACTCTTAAGTATAGGTTTAAGCTATTACTAAGTAGCTATATAAGCTGTAAATACTATTAATAATTTATGTTATAAATAAGGCGTCTAGATGCTTTTGCAAATAACAGCCTTATAGATAATACTCTTACTAGCTAAAGCTAGGAATAAGTTAAGCTAAGTATTAATAACTAGTTATAATATAAGATTTTATTTATTTGCTTTATTAAGATCAGGTATAGATCAAAATGCTACTATTAGGTTTAGAGTATTATAATATACTATATAGGGTGAACTATAATACCTGTTTATACAGGTTAAACACTTTATAAAATATACTTACTAAAGATTTCCTAAGAAAACTTACTACTCTTTATTATTATTCTTATTACTAGAACTAATACTATTACTATTTAGTTTAATATCTTTATTATTACTATCTTTATTACTACTCTCTTCTAAAGAATTATCTTTATTATTAATATCTATAGCTTTCTAGTAGATATTTATAGAAGCTATACTAACTTCTTTATAAATATTTAGTTAAAAAGTAGAATTATTACTAATATACTTAAGTTTAATAAGAGAAATATATTTATAGGTATTATAAAGTATTTAGAAGCTTTATACTTTTAAAAAGTTCTAAATAGATTAATATAAAAGTTCTTATTTATAAAATAGCTTTCTAAAACCTTTTTAAACTTATTAAGAAACTAAGCTTATTTATAGATATAGCTTATATCTTTAAAATACTAAAGTAAAGCTATATTTAGCTAAGTTTAAGTTACTTAAATAAAAGCTTTATTCTTTTTATAATAAGCGTTCTATAAAGTATTATTAATATTAATATAAGAAGATTAATAAAAAAAGAAACTTATTTTAAGCTAAAGCTATAAATATATTTAGGTATAGTTAGTAGTATTCTCTTTAGTATTTATTTATAGAAACTAGCTATAGTATTACTTAAAGCTTAAATAAAACTAATAAAGTTTATTAACTATTTATAAAGCTCTAAGAGAAAGCTTTAACTCTTATAAATAGTAATATAAATATAATAAATTTTATACTAATAATACTTACTAGCTTTAATCTTAGCTATATAATACTTAACTTAGTTCTAATAGATATAAATACTATTAATAAGAAAGTTAGAAATCTAAAATTATAAAGTTAGTTTAATCTTTTTATAATAAGTTACTAAAAACTTACTTTATAGTACTTAATACTATAAAAATAGTATATTTAGTAGGTTATATTACCTAACTATATATAAATATAAACTATTTTAGTAGACTAGTAAAGCTATAAAATATAAGTAATATAAGGTTTATTTCTATTTAATTAGTTATACTAGTAAGTATTATTACTTTTCTTTAAAATCTTAAACTTAAAATATAAGAAAATAAATAATAAAAAAGTTAGTATTTATAATATTAAATATAAAAGTCTAGAAAAATAATAAAAGATTAATAAAAACTTAGAGAAAAACTTATAAATATAAAAGTTATTATTATTAAATATAATATATTAAAAAAGAGAACTAACTCTAAAATAAAATAAAAAATTATTTTATAGATAACTAAGAAGTTTTATTAAATAATTATTAAAATAATTATAACTTTAGATAGTAAAAATAGTAGTTATTTATTATAATATTACTATATAAAGAAATAAGTATAGTAAATTAATAATAATAATTACTATTTAACTTACTTTATAGTTTTATATATTTATTTAGAAAGAAGATAATAAAATAAAAAATAAAGCTATTATAAAGATACTATTTAAGAGAAAGCTTACTAGATAAAAAGTAAATTACTTAAAGATATTATAAAGATATTATTTAAATAAAAGCTTACTAAATAAAAAGTAAACTATTAAAATAAAACTACTACTAAAAAATAACTATTCTTATTAATAAATAATAATAGAACTCTTTTAAAGTAGTTTAAAAAGAACTATAAAAAAGGGCTAAAATAAAGAAAACTATAAAAATAGAATTATAAGCTTTTACTATAATATTAATAGCTTTATTATTTTTTAGTAAATAAATAATAAATAGTTATTATACTAAATAATAGAGATAATAGTAATAAAACTAAATATTTTATCTAAATAATAGAAAGAAATAATAGTAAAAAGCTAACTTCTATATCTAACTTTATAATAAAAACTACTATAATTAGAAAAAAGATAATTATAAAGGATTAAATATTTTACTTAGAGAAGTTAGAAATAGTTTAGTTAATAGAAACTAAAAGAATAAAGAAGCTTATAAAACTAAAGTATAAAACTTTCTATAGTAAAAACTTAGTAAGTACTTACTAAAAACTAAAAATAAAGATCTTAGAAAAAATAAGTAAAAGTAGTATAATAATACTAGACCTACTTTTTAGATATTTCTACTATTAGTTTAACTTAACTATAGCCTATAACCTCTAATACTTTTATATATATTTTTTATTCTTATGCACTATATACGTATAGAGTTATCTAAGTGTGAAGTTTAGGGGGTTTTAGGGGGTTTCTAGGCTAGCGGACACTTCACGTAACGCTAAAAAGAAAAAACGAACCCCTTTATATATAACGTCCACACTATCTACCCTAAAAACCCCTTAAATCGACCTAAACTTCATACACTAATAGCTTTATACGTATGTAATACGCGTAAATAAAAAGCATATTATTATAATTACCTAATCTAGGGCTATTAATTAATATAATTTTTATTTTTACGTATCGTATACGTATGTAGTGGTGTAGCTGTGAAGTTTCGCGAGTTTTGGGTTTTTTTGGTAAAAAGCCCCTTTTTTTTTGCCTTTTTGGGGCCGAAAAATGGGGTTTGGACGCTGTCAACGCAACGGACTGTATAACTTGATTCGTCGAGTAGACAAAGACGGCGCATGCACATCAATTCAAGCTCTAAATTTCCGAGTACATGTCTCGGCACCGCCCGACGCAGGACCGCGGCACAGCCTGTCTCGACTGAGACCGGCGCCACGAACCAAGCAAAAGCAAGTGGTCACTCGTGCCATTGCGGCGATGTGGTTACCATATTCCGTCTCTTCTTGATCGCCGACGCAGGGAAGTAATTCTACGTCTCGTAAACTAATGTCTCGTCACTCATACAGTCTGTCGTCTCTCGTCTCTAGTCCTGCCATGCTCCTGTCCAAGAAAAAGAAAATGCAGGGTATCAAGGCCCCCCATCCACTAGTTATCATAATTCAAATCAGCGCCCAAAGCCCACCGCCCTCAATGCAATTTGAACTGCCCGCTAACCCCTTCGAAGCTGGTGATCGTGCCACCCAACGACTTGGAGTCGCCATAATACCGGAAGCGATATGTCCCTGCTTCCACATCCTCCTCCGTCTCCCATGTAATCTCCACCTCACTGGTAGCCAGGAGATCGCTCGTTCGCTTCCAGTGAAATATCAGGCTCCAGTCCTGGTCGTCTCGGACAATGTCCCACTTCTTAATTCCGCCAACATCAATGACAAGACGCTCGACAGCAGCGTAGGTTCCTTCAAGACGCAGGTTGTTTCGGGGATTGGCTCCGACAAACGTGGCACGCACCACATCACCAATCGAATACTTCTGTTCCACGTCCTTCTTCACGTCACCGAAACTGCGGAAAACTGGTGTACCGTCGCGGACAACCCCGGTTATGAAGCTCAAGGAACGGTCGCTATTGTCCGGAGGGTATGGACGCCCGGCGTGCGACGGCGGCGCCTTTGCTGACGAGGCACCCAGTGTGGGCAGGTATGTCAGAGTACGATTGATGTACGCGTCCAACGTATAAGGTCCATACAACGTTGATGCACCTTCGTATCTTTGAATGCTGTTAAATTGTTAGCAGCGGCGGAGAACATGTCATGGCATCCTACACTTACCCATATTCCTGTTGAGTTGTGATGTAGTGCGTATAGCTGTTCGCCGGTCCGCCAATTACCACAATAGGTTTCAGTGAAGTTTCTTCACCGAACAATGATTCGGCCTCGCCCCTGACGGCATCTTTCCAACGACGTCCTGCCATCGTCGATGCCTCGCCTGGGCTGACAATGATGACCAACTGACCGACTCGGAATGCTTGGATGTCAACAATGTTGGGTGTCCACTGGTACGGGTTGAAAACCTCGCCCACGTCAGGATTGGTTTAGGAGAATGACAAGCAAGCTGGTCCTGGGTCGGGGCTTTCAGCAAGCCAGAAACGACCTTCCACAATGGGGATGTGTTTGAAGAGTTCGAATCGTGCTGGGTAAAGTCGAAAGCGCCAGGTCCATCAGAGGTTCCGGCCGCGAATGAGTATCCGAGTGCCGCAGGACAAGTCCGCACCTCGGTGCCGTTGGGGAGCTCGAACTGGAACTCGGACATGTTGTGGAAAGTGTGGAATGACTTGACCCACGATCCGCGTACTCGTTGAGCATTGTCCCCCATATCGTCATACAGTCTCCTGGCGGCATCGAATTGTCTTCTGCCTATTTCGTAGCAGGACTTGGCTCCGTTATCCTTCTCTCGGAAGAATGGGCCTCGTGCGTGACACTTCTGGCTCTTGCCGTCTCCGCAGGTGCTGGTCTTGAAGTCGCATTGCGAGCCGCTGCCGTCTTCGCACCAAGCACCGAGAACATTCGGGCTGACATCCCCCATATTGGCCTGGGAGAATCCGGCGATGAAGTTTGACGTTACGTGATCTTGCCCACGGACACTCTTCTCGAAAAGCCAGGCTGCGACGCCCTTGTTGTCTCCCGAAATCAGAGTGTTGTTGCCGAGCATCGACGTGCCGTGTGTAGGGAACCACGTCAAAACAGCAAGGCTCTTGCCGTCGGACGCTCTTTGAAACTTCAGCAATGTCAAGTCCTTCTCGACAGAGCCGTCTTCTTCGGCACTGATGTTGTACTTGGCACGTTCCTCCTCAGGATTTGCCATGTACGCATACAAGCTTCGATTAATGTTGGCGCCCTTGACTTTCGTAGTTCCAACGCTGAGATGACCAGGCACCAAGCTTTCGTGGGCACGCTTGATGGCGAGCAAAGTGCCGTCAACAATAGCCCGGTAGCTCTGCTTGTCGAAGCCCTTGCTGGTGATCTGTGGTAGGAGATAGTTGAGCCAAGCACCCGGTCCAGAGTGGGAGTGTGTTCCGGTAAGAGCTAGATTGTGATGGCCGTACATGGAATACTCGTAGCCAAGGTCTGCAAGGCCATGCAAAACGCCATACCGGACCGCAGTGTCCCCGGACTGTGTATCTAGAATAACGTAAATGAATCGATCATCCGGTTGATCGACGCTTCCGACGATGAAAGCACGGGCATAGAGCCTCTGGCGAAGGCCGGTTCCAAGCTGTTTGGGGTCTGCATATCCCATCATGTTGATCTCCACAACCGGACCGGTAATATCTGCGCGACCAGCGCCAAGAAGGTAAACATCGTTGTCTGCATCGACATTTGCAGTGTTGAGCTTGCCAGAGAACCATTTCGAATTGCCGTAATAGTGGTAGGCCTGCAAGATGAAGATGACGATAATCAACATGGAAGTAACTGACCAAAGCCGGGATACTGAGGAACTTCGTGAGGAAGCCTTCCCTGGGGAAGCTCTCGGAGCAGCAGCCGCCGGAACGGCCGGGCTCTTATCCATGCTCCGTCTTGCCGGCATTTTAAGTCTCTGCCGATGTGAAGATGTAGTGCGACTAAAACATGGGGAAATGAAGTGAAGTTGAATGGAAGAAACGGATTACGGGATGCAAGGGTCTGAGCTTTCAGCTCCCAACGTGTACGGATACGCACGGAGGGATCATTATGCGACACGGAAGTGTCGGCCGGACTTGAGTCCATGTCTTGGGGGAAGCGCGGACCAATGACGCACTTTCCACTGAGGTTGCCTTTGACGGAAATTGTTAGTGCTAGCGTGCAGCGGCATTCGGGCACTGCCAGATTGCACTGTGGGGCACAAACGCTTAACCCAACGTCGCTGCTTCTAGCTGCATCAGCTCTCGACACAACATTGGGTGAGGAAGCTGCTATCATTCACGCCTACCCGATACGTGATGTTTCTATGTTCTTATCAAAATATTTGGTTTGTTATCAATGGCAGAACTTCAAAGCGACCGATGTATCGTTCCCCATCAATTAATGGTCCACATATGAATTTGTTCAAGTATGGGTGAATGTAGCGAAGCCTGGCCTGTGGTAGGTAAGGTAGAAGACTGACCATGCTGTTCCCTCCTACCTGTGTGATGAATGCAACCGACTTTCAAGTCGAGGGTGGGACCAGGAAGCGACCCGGACAACCTCTCAGACCGAGCCTGTCTCAATCTTCTCGAGGAACCATGGCTCCAGTTTGAGCGCCGTAAAGCACCACGTTTCGAATCTTTTTCAACAACAAGAAATTCTCAAAAAATGAAAGACCTCAAAGATTCATCACATCAAAATCAACAAGCAAATACCATCGCCGAGGGTTTGTGAGGGCCCTTTCATTCGATGTGCGACGATTGGCTGCGCCGGTAGACACTATAAAGGCGCGAGAATTTATTAGTTCAGTCCCTGCTAATGAGAACGCCTCTACCGCCATCATCGTCTCTTCCGTCGTCGTCGTCGTCTCTGTTATTATTGTTATCTTTCCTATCGTTATTATCTCTACTATTATTATCGTCTCTGCTGTCGTCGTTACTTCTACTTTGATCGACTGTCTAAGCCTCGAGCATGTTCAAAAATGTGAAATATGATCACGTAGACACAGAAAAGATGAGGTAGGCCGTCTCAATAACACCGATTAAGCAAGAACTATCAGAGAATTAAGGATACTATCAACATGGAAATAAAAGGGCTCAGCAACGAGGGAACAAAACAAATCCGCATTTTCCATCCTCGGCTAGACCAGAGCTGTATGTCACGGCCACAAAGCCATCTCAATTCGTCGTTGTCTCTTCAGTAGTACTTGGGGTTTTTGGGATCGGTAAGGTCGAAAATGACGGAAGAATGAGGCCGAGCGCCACCACGGTCGCGAGTGAAGATGCTCTCGAAATCGATCGTCCTGTTGAAGCTGAGACCTCCGTTGGGCAGAATGTCGATCCAGTGACCCTTGTAGTCTCCAGGGGTGTTGACAATCGAAATCTATTTCAGTCAAGGTCAGCCAAAAGTCCGTCGGATATTGCCTTAGCCCTGTTCAAGAGACACTCACATCGCCGCCCTGGACAAAGTATCCGGTAACAAGCAGGTTCTTCTTTTCAGGGCTGATCTTGACGTAGTGCGGTCCGATGATGGGCTGCATCTCATTCGGGTCGTCAAGCCTCTTGACGTTGTTCAGGTCCGAGATATCAAGCGCCGCGACATGGTTGCCGAGGGTGATGGTGAAGCACGCTAGCTTGCCGTCGTCGCTGATGTCCGAGTAGATGGCCAGGGAGTCCTTCGCCTTAGACCCGAGGTCGTAGAGCAGCTCGGCGACACCCTGCTTTCCAGACGAGTCGCGGCGGAAGGGGTATATGATCCAAACTTGGCCTGGGCCGACGGCACTGGAGAGGAAAGATTGTTAGTGATGGCTTTGTACGGAAATGACAGGCGGAAGACTTACGTCGCGATGGCAGCGCTTTCGGGGTTTCCTGGGATGAACTTCACATCTTGAATGCCGAGTCCCTGGAGAAAATTGAATCAGTCTGGCGTCCAAGGTTCTCTGCCAAAGGAGGGCTCACGTTAGGGATGGTGATGGTCGAAATGATCGTTCGGTCAGACAGATTCCACAGTCTCAGAGTGCTCGCCTTCTGAATGCCCAGGGTCGGCTTGAGGATGGTGATGGGAACAACAAAGTCAGACGTCAAGATGATGCCCTTGTTGAAGTCAACGGCCAGACCGTGCGGGCTGAACTGCTCGCCAAGGATGCTCAGCGTGCCAGCAACATCCTCAGGCCACTCGTGAATGATGTCTCCCTCGGCGTTTGTTTCGATGAGGCGACCAGGGGAGGTGCCCACTGCGCTGCCCATATAGGTGATGAAGAATCCACTAAGATAGTCAGTGACTTGCCGCAGAAGGAGCGATGAGAAGGACAGAAACTTACCCCTCAGGCTTGGCTCTGATCTCATCAACAATAGAGCTCAAAAGAGCACGGTTGGACTTCTTAAACTTGGGAGCATATGGGTTCGACACGTCAAAGTAGAAAGCCGTATCCTGGGTCTTCAGAAGCGACAGAAGTCCGCCTCCGATGAGGGTCTTGCCGTCAAGTGAACTTCCCAAGTGATGAGGAGAGTTACCGCTGGTGGGGACATCAGTAACAGTGATGATTTGCCCAAAAGTATCCTAGACACCCAAAACAGTCAATACTCTCAGAGCTTCAAATTGAATAGAGCAGGAGGGATGTCACGTACATCGTCCAGACTGGCAGTCACCAGGAAGTCCTTGTGGATGTTGTCGCCTGCTCCGGTCCAGAAGTACCCAATCTTTTTGGGCTTGATGTTGGCACCCGTGAAAGGAGGGCTATCGATTGGAGGGGTGGGGATCTGGAGAATAGGAAGGGGCGGCGCATTGGAAGCAAGAGGCTCTGTAACTCCGGGGATGGATGGGATCAAAGGAGGTAGACTGAGTCCGAGGGGAGATCTCTTGCTGGCGGGGGATCCCGCTACGGGAGAGAGCAAGACGCCTGCGAGCGCTGCGAGGGAAAGCTTGGAGAGCATGGTAGCAGACGGGGATGACAGACGGGAAATGCTTGCTTGATCGAAGAGGGCTGATGAGGTCTGCTTGGTGATGCTGCTCTGAGTCTCTGAAGAAGGAGTATTCTCACCTGCTTCTTATACTTCATCATCCATTTTGTTCAAAACTCGTGATATCTTCTGCTTACGATCTGCCGTTCCGATCAAAACCCCCAACCTCCCTTGGTAATCGCATCATGAAGCCAATAAAGCTCCTCATCCGCGCCGTCGAAGACGAAGAGACTTTTCTGGACGTGATATTCAGAGCTGTAATGGACCTAGCCGTGCAGCGCGACACATGGCTGAAAATGAGTTTTCCCAAACATTCAGAAGATGCCCATCGCAATATCACAGCCACGATAGACACCGCCAGAAGGAGGTTTGGAGATGTCGCCATCTTGACCAACAGCGGCAAGTCTGACTTCCGAAGACGCCAAGATGCCCAAAACGAAGACCAGGACACAGGAATGTCTCAATTCGGCAGTGGAATCACTGCAAGGTCCCAAGCCCCTGGTATTCGCGGTGATCACCAAGGACAAGAGCAGGAGGGATCGGCGACCAGCGGTAGCCTGCAGTCACGCGCATGCTTGATTTTATGGCTAAAAAGAAGCTGATGTAGAAAGACTTGTGGACTGAGATGAGACTGTCGATCAGTACCTGCGGGATAAAGAGAACATACTTCAGTTGGTCCATGATTCCAATAGCTCGGAATGGCATCATACCCCACGAATCAGGGAGTCTTGAAAGAGCCAGGCTTGTCAGGGTCTTTAGCGGCAACTTACTGTCCAGATCGAGGCTCAGAGACAAGAAAGACGTGAGCAACCGATTTGACCACTACCATGTTCTTGGGCTCCGATTATTCAACGTTGTGGAATCAAGCCCAAGGAGACATGAAGGTAGCACAGTAACATGATGATTTTCAGACGCAATACAGAAAATCGTCTATTCTTCCTGTGCTAGATAGACTACTTTCCCTGTGGATATACTCCACCTTACCGTCAACGTTGTTTCTGGCATTGTCGTTGTCGTCGCTGTTATTATCGTCGTCGCTACTATTGTTGTCGTTACTTCTGGAGTCGTCTTCGGGTGAAGTAATCAAGTACACAGGAAATCTAGGCGGTCTCAGACTTACTAGAATGACAAAGCGAAGTCAAATGATTTGCGCAAGCCAAATACAGAGGGTGAGCTTTACGGTGCATGCGTGGACCGGCGTATTCTGGCTCTAGAGTCGTGAAAAGAAACTTGTTACTCAAACCAAAACCGCCCCTTCACAGCGTCAGAAACAAAAGAACAACCACAGCACCCCCACCCCAAAAATTCACGAAAGCCAAGAAACGAAACAAAATTACCGGTCAAACTAAGCTTTCCAAGCTAACACGATCTGGCCCCATAGCGATCGGCGCGCCTGACCGGCGCAGCTGCAGGCCTTTAGCAACTCCCCCCCACGCTTTCCGGACGATGTCGTGATCTTCGGAGAAATGTCGAATGGCCGGGGTCAACACGCCCAAAATTCCTCATTCAAAGACAAAACTCTCGACGATCTTGGAGCTAGAGCTGCAGCGCGAAAGAGATATTGGCGACTCAAAATTACCAGGTAGCATCAATAGTTCAATGTCGCCATTGCGACAGGCTCGGCTTCTTGCCAAACCTGCTACTGCCGAGTTACAAGACGCCATGGCTTGGCTTGAACGTGATGCGCCGTGTGGTATTCCGCCATCGCTGGCACTGGTATGCTGTGTAATAACAGCTCCAGAGACGCTAGACCGTGGAAGTTGGGGTCGTATAAAGGCAAGGCAGAGACGAGGGCGACTCTCCCTTTTTTGAACGTCACTCGTGTCTCAACGCCGGTTTTCAGTCACTCGTTGCACCCTTCATTATGAGACTCTTCAAAGCTTCCCTGCTAGGCCTCGCAGCGCTCGCCTCAAGCACCAACGCGGCACCCCAGAACGAGAAGCGAGACGCGCAGTTCAACGTCGGGCAGCCCATCGACGCCAATGGCAAGGGAGGTCCTATCCTGGGTATGTTTCCTTGTCTAATGTCACTGAAGCCAAATAACACGGAGAATAAGGCGGAACCAACAACCAAGTCGACAGAGACAACCCCGACAACCTCGGCCAGCAGCCAACCGACAACGGCGTGGTGCCCAACCTCAAGTGGAGGTTCTCTGACTCCAAGACCCGGATCCTCAACGGAGGTTGGGTCCGCGAGCAGGTCATCCAGGATCTGCCCCAGAGCCATGACATTGCGGCTGCCCAGCAGCACCTCAGAAAGGGGGCCATCAGGGAGCTACACTGGCACAAAGTGGTATGTTCATCCCACTTACTTCCCGTGCGGAATGGTGTATTAACATCGCGTGGCGGACAGGCAGAATGGGGCATCGTCTACTCCGGCTCTGTGCTCGTGTCGGCAGTCGATGAGAATGGCAGGTACCAAGCCGAGAAACTAAACTACGGAGACATCTGGGTAATCACACCCGATGCTATATACTTGGATGTATACTCACGAGATAACAACAGTACTTTCCGAAGGGGCTGCCGCATACCATTCAGGGGCTCGACGACGAGAACGAGTACCTGCTTGCGTTTGACGAGGCCGACTTCGACAAGATCGGGTGCGTACTACCTCATTACAACGGACGACTCTGCTAACATTGCAAAAGAACAACATTCAACATCGTCGACTGGCTTGCTCACACACCTCGAGACATCTTGGCCAAGAACTTTGGCGTCGACCCTTCAGTCTTTGAGAAGCTGCCGTCCACCAACCCATACATCTTCAACGGCACCATCGCCACCCAGAACGTGACTGCTGGCGCCAATGGCTACCTTTCAGGCAACAGCTCCTTCGTATACCGTACCCTAGAACATCCGGCGGAAGTGGTGCCCGGCAATGGCGGCGAGTTCAGAAAGATAGACTCGACCAACTTCCCCATCAGCAAGACCATCGCCGCAACGTTCGTCACTTTGAAGCCGGGAGGTCTGAGAGAGCTTCACTGGCACCCAAACGTAATGGCGCACTCCTCATGTCCGGAACTCGGAACTGGGTTTCTAACAGTCTTTCTAGGCCGAAGAGTGGTTGTACTTCCATAAGGGCGAAGGTCGCGCCACCGTCTTCATCGGCAATGCAGCAGCGCGGACGTTTGACTTCTCCGCGGGAGACACGGCCGCTTTTCCCGACAACTCCGGGTGAGTCAGCCCCTCTTTTCCGTGGACGGCGTGCCGGATTCCGTTACTGACGAAAGACATTCTCGGGCAGACATTATATCGAGAACACCTCCGACACGGAAGACCTCGTGTGGATCGAGCTGTACAAATCAGACAGGGTCGCCGACGTTCCTCTCACCCAGTGGCTCGCCCTGACGCCGCCGGAGATTGTAGCTCAGACCCTCAAGGTTCCGATTGAGTTTGTCCAGCAGTTGAAGAAGGAGAAGCAGATACTGATCTAGGCCATTCTGTGACGGTTGAAGACAGGGATGGTTTCTCGGAAAGCTCGGTGTAACGACTTTTCTTCAGACGGCTCAGGCCATGTAATACTTGTTGGTAGCCGCTCAATACTTAATCCATGGGACGCACCTGCTGTGACAGCTCGCGAATGCGTGTAAGCGGCGACCGTCCATCACGGGGTCACGATGGTAATCCAACGACTCATGCCTGGCGCTTGTACATGCATGCAACGAAGGCTGATAAGCGGGGTATCAACGACGAACGGGGCCTCGGCCGGGAGTGAAAAAGGCATGTTGTCCCCCAAATATCCGAAAGCATCTCCAGCTCCAACTTTCCTTTTGAGGCCAGACGAGACGGGAATGGCAGGCTTCGGTAGGATGGCAGCATGCGCATGCAGGCTACCCTGGGGACCGGAGCGGGAAACTCTATCAGCGGCTAGCGGCGTTGGGCCAAGCGTGTGTTCCGCCGCTGAACGAGCAGGGGACCGACGGCTGTCAAGTCTTAACTGTGCAACGCCAACCACGCGGGATCGTATGATGGTCGTAGTCTTGCGGCGGCAGATGGAGCCATGGACGAAAGAAGGGTCGCAGATGCATCCCATTGACTGCGGGAAGACCTGAAAAGGGCCCCGGCTATCACCGCTACGAAGTTTCTTGTGTTCCCTTGTGCTTCATGGGGTGGCCTCGGCGACGACGGCAGTCTGACTTTCGCGACTGAAGGTGGTGTGAGTGGGAGAGAGGGAAAAAGAAAGCTGGATGGTAAGCTAAGCAGCCCCTCGTTCATCGAGGTTGTGACGAGCGGCACTTGCTCCCTGCGCATCACGAGAGGGCAACAAGTCGAGACCACCTTGGGGGCGGAATGCGGGGGAAGCCAGCATTGACCGAGGGCGTTTTCAAAGTCTTGGTGACCGGTTGATGGTGTCTAGCTGGACACACTTGTAAGTCGACGAGCTCCGAGGTGGTTTCGTCGTTGGACCATTCTCCACCGTGGCACGGCAGGGATGGCCGTTTTACGTCACTTGGGGAACTGGGTGCCATATCAGCGTTGGGGATCATCCCCTCCTTCTACTAGCTGTCGCACCTGTGAGTGCCGTCTGCCAGGGAAAGGCTGATAAGAAGCGACACCACGCGAGTGGACGTTTGGCACGGCGAAGGTGAGAGCTCGGAGCTTTGATGCGATGGCCTTGATAGCGTTCCCGGATATGCGAGCCGCGGGGCAGCCGCAGGTACCACGGACGGCCCAAATGGGCCCAACGAGTGTCCGGCACCAAGGCCGTGTAGATCGGGTGGCCATTGCAGTCACTCGAGACCCTGAGGATCTTCAGGGAAGGACAAGAGAATCAGCGTGCGAATCTTGGAATCCGTCTTGGAATCCTGTGTCTCGGTGGGGGCCAGCGAAAGCTGTTTGGCTGATCCGAGAAGGGCGTCGCATTTCGTCTGTGGCAGTGCGGGAGTGTCCAAACAGAATGGCAGGTGTGAGCTGCAACGAGTCCCGAGAACGCAGCTCATCCTTTCCCGTTGGGGACGGGGGCATAGAGGTCAAGTGAGCAGCTGGAAGATTTCCGGTAGGACGGGACGTTGCGGTGCCAATGGCCGGGGACTTGCTGACATCGATCGAGAAATAGAGCAAACGGGCCATTGAAGCGCGACGTCGGCCAAAGAATGAGTCGTGAGCGCGTGTGTTTGTGTTATTGTTGCCGTTGCTCAGACAAAATGCCTTGCGGTAAGTATCCCAGGCCAATAGGGAGGATGCAAACAGACGATGGACTGAGAAAGTAAAGACTCAGGTCAGGCCAGGACAGCACCGCACCGGTAGAAAGACGACGGGCAAGGACGGGGACGTCCAGCAAGCAGCCAGAGCCATGCGCAAGGTGAGCCATGTCTCGAGCCGGAAGGAAACCCCAGCTCGCTCCAGCCGCAGCCAATGGACGGCCCCCAAGTCTCGGGCTAACAAACCAGGGTCCTGTCTTCCCTAAAGCCCCGTTGTTCGTGTGTCATCCAGCCTGAAAGCCCACCCAGCACGAGAATTGGAGTCGTTGGGGACTGATGCATTGCCTGCTATGAACTGGCAATTGGTGACTGTGGACCGAGAGCAGGGAAACTAGGTACTCCAGGTAGCAATAACACGGACGGTAAACATTCATGCAACCACTAGCTCGCAGCAGCGGCGGCGGCGACGACGACGACGACGACGGGCTGGAGTAGTAGCCTGTAGCTGCTTGCCTTGCCTTGCCTCCTTTCCCGGCTCCTGGATCTAGGCCTGTCTCTCGACCTGCTGGACCCTTTCGTCTCCTGTCCAGGATATGGCTATGCTTTCTGCGTCCCACGGGAACCACCAGATGAAACCGAATTTTCCCAGTCTATAGTTAGCAATCAAAACCCGCCAAAATCCTGACCCTGATGGTCATGCGAATTTCTGCTCACCTTGTTGTGTCTGTTTGTTTTCTCCGAAGGCAACTCTTGTCGCATAAGTGTCTTGCCCACCTGTTCTCATCGCTGTCTATGAACTTCCGTTCCACCATTCTCCAACTCCAGCAGCCGACTTTCACTTCCACCGCCCGCATCTCCAAGCGACCTGATCGGTAGAGCGGCACTTCGTTCAATCAGGTACGTACCACTGCCCCTACCCGTCCCGCCTTCACCAGCGAAGGGCAGTCTGGGACACCTGCCTTCTGGCACTGAACCAGACTGACTTCACTGTGTCCACCGGCCTACGGCCTGCCTTCACTCACGGATGCCGTTCCCCCTCCTCTCCAAAAAGAAAGGGGCCCCGCTAAAAACCACCAGCACAGGACGCACCCGCCGCCTTACCAACCCACTGCACCTCCAAGTCCCGTCACATTCGCACTGCATCCCACCTTCGTCTACATCAACGTCCCTCCTCTTCCTCCGATCTTCTGTTCCGCGGCTCTGCTTCTTCGTACCCTGAGAAGTTGTCAAATTCCTCGCTACCGAGCGTCAATACTTCTCATACACCAAAGCCCGAAAGCGACATCTGCCGCCAAAATGAACCCTCTTCAGAAGAACAAGATCGACGTTTCGGTACGTTGGCACCAGCCACGCCCTCTTTCCTACCCAATGGCCCCCACCTTGACGACGAAGCCCGCGATTCCATCACAACGCACACAATCGGCCACTCGATGAACTGCAACCGTGGAAATAATGTCGCCTGCTGACAGTATGCTTCACAGTCTCTCTCCCCCGAGGAGCAACGTCTCTTCCGCCTTTACGGAAAGCTCCCCTCCCGCTCCGATCACTTCGCCAAGCACTTGAAGGAGCGCAAGTACTTCGACTCGGGCGACTATGCCATGTCCAAGGCCGGCAAGGGCGACAGCGTCGACACTGGTGCCGTAGGCAGCCAGCACCCCGTTCCCGAGAACATCCCCCACCTCTCGAGCCCTGTGAACAACTCCTCCTCCTCCCTCAACAACGGCGCCAAGCACCACCCCAACGTTCCCAGCGGAGCCCAAGCCGGCAGCCCCGTGAAGGAGTCCAGCTTCCTCAACCGAGAGACCAGCGCCGAGGAGGTCGAGAACAAGAACAACGAGAACAGCACGCCAGTCATTGACGGCGCTGCAAAGACCGAGGCCATCCCCATCCGAAGATGAGGGGTCTGCCCGAGTGCCTTAGTCCGCTGTCCTTTCTCTGTCTTGTTACCCCAGGTTTTGTACGGGTGTTTATCGGAAACTCCCCGGAGGCAAATTGGGTGTTTGTCGGGGGGTTGGATTTCTACTACGATGTTATGATGAAGTGTTGATCTTTTCATGAAACTCCTTGGCGTTGGAATGGGTGGGAAACCAAGCACGACCGGCTGTTGGGTGGAGGTGGACTTATGCTGTCGGCTTGTCTGTCGTGGATGGACGGCTGGGGCGCTGGCAGTGTTACGCCGCGCCCCTGTCCCTCCTTCCTGCTCCGCGCGGGACCACCAGGAAGTCTGATTTTCCGTACATGTGTAAAGGGCTGAAGCGGAGGAAGAGAACGATACATCAAAGCAGCCAAATCGAGAATTCGTGTCAACAGGCACATGTCCTCCGCCGTTCAACCGGCTCGTTCATGCATTATGGATGAGCGATGAGTCGTCGCACAGGGCCGTTGCGCCTGCGAGCACTTCGGTGGCTACCTTAAACCCACGCGGTCCCCCGGTCATCCCAGTGGAACCAACGAAAGTGCGAATACTTTCCAGTCAGATCACGCCCATGTTAATATCATCATACCATGCACAGTCAGAAGGTCACAGATAGTTATCATGTACCAAGAAACAGGCATTGATGGGATCCCGATGTATTGATAAGCAGAAGACACTTTTTTCTGATGCCATGCGCCGTCCCATGTCCCAATATCCTTCCACGCATTGACCAATCTGTCTTGAAGACCTTTTTTACAGATCCAACGCCTTGATGGCCATGTCTTTAGCACCATCAAAAGTCTTGTTTCCACCAATGAAGCCAGCAGCGTGGACAAAGACACCACCGGGGATACCAGAGATGCCGTCGAGCTCCTCGTCTCGAAATCCGCGCCACGCCTCGGGCAGGGGCTTGCGGCTCTCGAAAGAGTCCTTGGTGACGGGAACAGCTTGCACACGCCACTTGGCATCAGGGGCAGGCTTCTCAGGGTACAGGACGTACACGACGGACGGGTTTCCGCCCTCGAGGGAGTAGAGGTGGTCCTTCCAGGGGGCACTCTGGCCTTCGAGAACCAGCACGCGGCCCTGGGGGTCGTACTGCGTGCGCTTCTCAAAGGCGGCCTGCACGACGGCGCGGGCGGGCAACCACGCCTTGGCGTAGTAGTCGAGGTCGGCGTCGAACTCCTCGCCGATGCGGCGGCTCGCCTTGCCGAAGCGCTCGTCCTCCAGGCGCTGGGCCTCGACGGGGTCGGAGGGGACAGGGTCATTCCAGTTGGGTTCAGACGGCCGACGACGGAGCCGAGGGTGAAGGCGCCCTCGCTGAAGCGCTTCTCGAGGCCGGCGGCGGCGACAGCCTTGGGGTCGTAGACGGAGATACCGTTGTCGTGGGCATCGAGGGCCTCGACAAAGCTCTCGTACAGCTTGTTGTACAGGAGCTCGACCTCGGGGCTGTCCTCGGAAACGGGGGTCTCGGCGCCCTCGCTGAGCTTCTGGGCGATGATGGCCTTGCCGAAGTGCATGAAGACGAGACCAGCAGAGGAGAGCTTGGTCGCCTTGCCGGGAAGGTGGTGGTGAAGCCGCGCTGGTGGTGGTCGTAGCGCTTCTTGCCGTCGTCGTACTCGCCGCCGACGTCGACGACGGTGTGGCAGGTCTCGAGGAGCTTGGGGTCGCGGGTGCGAACCAGGTTGGAGTCCTTGTACGTGGGCAGCAGGCGCAGCATGTGCACGGCCAGGGCCTCGTCGGCATGGAAGTGGCCGTTGTGGGTGCCGATGGTAACGGGCGACATCTTGAGTCTCTTTGCAGCGTTTTCAGCCATTCGTAAAGGGTTGGTTCTGAAAAAGCTGCGGAACATGCAGCTGAGGGGTAGATTTGTGGGTGAGGAAAGCTCCTTCGCTATCAGAGTGCCAGCTCAAATGTTTTCAACTGTTCGGGTATCTTAGGAAAAAAAGTTCTTTCGTTAACCCTGGATATCGTGGGAATCGTAGAATTGGGTTCACAGAAAGAAGCCCAAGCTGGGATTGTTGAAAAGGTGGTGGTGATGGATCGTGGAAGGCAAAATGTGAAGTTTTGAGATGTGATAGCCACACTCCCTGACCCCAGCTCCAGCCACACCAATCACAAGCAAGATGAACCTTTCTTATCACCACACCACTGTCGGCGTATCAGCAACACTGACGCTTTTCCCAAGCTCCTACTGGAGAGAAGTTGCCAGGACCGATCGCAGCCTCGCCCTGCATCCGCGCGCCCGTGGAAACCCCCAACGCAACTCTGGTCACGTCGCCCGTACACAATTGCAACTATCCATCAATGTCATCAACAACAGCGAGTCCCATCAGTATCCGATGAACACGCCCATACCTTTTGAAGCGTAGCTCGCCCACTTTCCTTTTCACATTCCAGTCGACGAAAACTCCATCCATCTCGGCCGCCGCGATTGATTACTTCCCTGCGGAACGAGCAACCGAAAACCCTCACACGCACTCACCATGCCTGCCGCAATGGAAGACGCGAACGGCAGCGTCGCCCGCGACGTCAAAGACGAACAAAACGACTCCGACGACGGAAGAGCAGGCGACGGAAAGACGACGTATAAGTCGTGGAAGAAGAAGTACCGCAAGATGCGCATCACGTTCGACCAGAAGATGCACGATTGCGAGGCTGCATCGTCAAGAGTCGAAAGCGCTCGCCACCGCAAAGCAATCGCCATCGAGAACGAGTGAGCCACCAGAAATTGCCATCAACGGCCTCCCCCTGAATCTTTCGACAATGCATTGACTTTTCTCTTACCAGTCGCATCCTTGATCTGCTCATGGACATGAACTCCTCAGCACAGATTCCCTTCGACAAACGCGTCGACATCGCCCAACCACCTCCCAAAGATGTGCCGTACTCCCCGCTCGACGTCGACGAGGCTATTGCTGTCGAGGCCGCCGATACGGACGAGCTCAACAAGCCGACAAAGTCTCTCACGGTCCTTCTCAAGGACGTTCCTCACTCAACCTACGTTCAAGCAAAGGAGCACTCCCCCTCCGTCGTAGCAGACATGGAGCCCGCCCCCGGAGTCTCACACACCCCAGCCTTCCTCACCCCAGACGACATCGACGACTACCTCTACGATGTCGACAGGCGCATCGACCCGGAGCACCTTCTCCCGACCCTCGCCCCCTCCGCCCGAGCGAACTTGCCCCTGCCGGAGGCCAATCCACACGCCTTGTCCCAGAGCATCGCCATGAAGAACCCTACGAGCGTTTACAACTGGCTTCGTAAGCACGCACCCAAGACGTTCCTGCAGGACGCTGAGAACGCCGCCGCCGCAGCCGTAGGGGACGAAGAACACGCCGTCGAGACACCACAAACCGACGGCCGCAGACGACGCGGCGGCGCCAGGGGCGAGGGCAGCCGAGGAGGACGTGGTTCCCGCGGCGGGAAACGCGCCTCCCTCGCCGCGTCCCGCGCAGAGAAGGCCGCCGAGAGGGCGGCGGAGAAGGCTGCCATTGCTGCCGAGCGTGCTGCAGCTATGCGTGAGGCCGCCGAGGCCTGGGAAGCCATGGAAGAGGATGACGACGACGTGGCCGTCGCCACCCCGGTCACTGGGCGCGGCAAGAGGAAGCGCGCCGCCGCTAAGGACGACGATGACGGCGGCTACAGACCTAGGGGGTCCGTAGGACGTCCGGCCAAGAAGAAGCGTAAGAGCGAGGGAGCCGACGCCGGAACTCCCACAGTATCAAAGAGAGGGCGTAAGAGCGCAGCCCTGGACGACTAGGTGGCGAGTCTTGCGTTTCGAAGGCTGCCCGAGCTCTGTCACCGCTGAGGCGACCATGGCTGCGAAGACCTCGAGGTTTACATGGTGCGATCGATGTGCGATAGCTACTTTGCCGCGTTGTAGGAGCACTATTGCTTGGCGCGAAAAGTCTTTTTTTTCTTCCTCTTCTATTTCTTTCTCGGTCCGTCGCAATCGTCTATTTTCTAGACTTGTACATCATACACTAAATCAATCAGGGGAGAATCAGCGCTCCCAAAGGTAGAACTAGGAGACGACGGCATGTACGTGTTTTCGTGGTGGGCTGGCTGTGCGGCGGGTAGGAGACCTGAGCCTCGCAGAGCTCGAGTATGGGGCATGCAGGTGGTAGGCAGGGCAGGCGTCACGGAAATTCATCGCGGGGGCATTTCTCGCAAGGGGTAAATTAGGCAAGGCAGCAAATCAAATGACACCTTTTTCTTTGTGCTTCTTCATCTTTCCTCAATATTCAGCAGTTCACCCTGTGCAGAAAGGACTATCATGATTGTGTTCAAAAATTTGGTTGGTTTCGTTATTTACCACTGGGCGCTTCCCTATATACAGATGGCCCCCAAGGTTATCTTCACTCTCTCCCCCGCGTCCGCCCTCCGTTCTGTTCTCGCGAGTAAATGCTAAACAGATGTGATATCAAATAAAACGAGAAAAAACAACCCACACACACTAAGATGCCTGTATGCCTACGCCGTTTGCTCGTGTTTCTGCTTCAAAACGCGCAAGACAGAAATACCCAATGTCGTTCAAAGCCCATAGGTACAGAACAGAGGCCGTAGGCGGCACTTCCCTTCTCTTTTCTTCTTTCTACAGTCGTCGGGGGGTTCTAGTCTAAACCCTGCCTTTCATCGTTTGCCTCATGTAATTTCGTTGGGAGATCACACGCATAACGGCCGCGCGCTTCTCTAAGTCTCGACAGAGCCACTTTACAGCTTCTGCTTGAGGATGTTCTTCATACGGCGCTCGACGGCGTCGAGGTACTCGTTGGTGGTGACGTAGTCCTCGCGGGCGGTCTTGCCGCAGGCGAGGGCCAGGTCCTTGGTCATGATGCCATCGACGTCGACGGTGTCGACGCAGGCCTTCTCGAGGGACTCGGCGAAGGCGACGAGCTCGGGGGTGTCGTCGAGCTTGCCGCGCTGGATGAGGCCGCGGGTCCAGGCGAAGATGGAGGCGATGGGGTTGGTGGAGGTCTCCTTGCCCTTCTGGTGCTCGCGGAAGTGGCGGGTGACGGTGCCGTGGGCGGCCTCGGACTCGAAGGTCTTGCCGTCAGGGGTGATGAGGACGGAGGTCATGAGGCCGAGGGAGCCGAAGCCCTGGGCGACGATGTCGGACTGGACGTCGCCGTCGTAGTTCTTGAGGGCCATGATGTAGCCGCCGGAGCTCTTGACCATCTGGGCGACCATGTCATCGATGAGGCGGTGCTCGTACCAGATACCCTTGGCCTCGAACTCGGCCTTGTACAGGGTGTCGTAGAGCTCCTGGAAGATGTCCTTGAAGCGGCCGTCGTACTTCTTGAGGATGGTGTTCTTGGTGGACATGTAGAGGGGCAGACCCTTCTGGATGGCGAGCTTGAAGGACGCGTGGGCGAAGCCGGTGATGGACTCGTCAGTGTTGTACTGGGTCTGGGCGACGCCGCCGCCCTCCTTGAACTTGTAGACCTCGATCTCCTGGGGCTCGCCGCCCTCAGGGGTGTAGACCATCTTCAGGGTGCCGGGGCCGGGGAGGACGGCATCCTTGGCGCGGTACTGGTCGCCGAAGGCGTGGCGGCCGATGACGATGGGCTTCTTCCAGCCGGGGACCAGGCGGGGAACGCGGGGGATGACGATGGGCTCGCGGAAGACGGTACCGCCGAGGTGGTTGCGGATGGTGCCGTTGGGGGAGAGCCACACTGGAGAGGGGTCATTGTGTTAGTCTACGAGGGAGGTACTTTTTTGTCATGGGGTTACAACTCTAAGGGCATCGGGGAGAACGGGAGGGGCCGGGGCTGATCTGCCATGCGGGAGCTTGCGGCGGAAAACTTTATGCAGTTATTGGCACAGCGTCCGGAATGCGGGGAGCAGGCGGCGGCGGCGGCGGCACTGAGACAGTATCTCGGGGTGGGGGGCGGGAAAACCGCAATTGCTCGCAGATTCACGCAGCCACAACGCCGGCGCATGGAGGGGGGGGATGAAAGTGACGGAAGGCGGATACGTTCAGATGTACTTACTCTGCTTCAGGTTGAACTCCTTGACGCGGGCCTCATCGGGGGTGATGGTGGCGCACTTGACACCGACGGAGTACTTCTTGATGGCCTCGGCGGCGTCGAGGGTGACCTTGTCGTTGGTCTCGTCACGGTAAGGCAGGCCGAGGTCGTAGTACTTGAGGTCGATGTCGAGGTAGGGGTGGATGAACTTGTCCTTGATGGTCTGCCAGATGATGCGGGTCATCTCGTCGCCGTCGAGCTCGACGACGGGGTTCTTGACCTTGATCTTGGCGGCGGTAGCCATTGTGCGGGCAATGTTGAATGCGGAGAAGGAGGAGTTGGGGACGACGAAGGAGGGCCGGAGGGCGAAGGTTGCGGGACGGCGGAGGAAGCGGGCTGCGTTCATGATGGCGGCGGTTTTTGTTGTGTGTATCGCGGGGTTTTTGTTATGAGGGGTTCCCTTATTTTTTTTCTCGGCTCTTGTCGGTCGGTCGCGGGGAAGGGGTGCTTCTCAGAAGAGCCGCGGTTACTGAACTGCTGGGTACCGGGTAGTAGTCTGATTCCGGGTGGCGGCGGACGGGAAGGAGGGGAAACGATGCAACAAGATGACTGGCTTCCGGAGCTGTTGGCTTGCTGCAGGATGCTGCTGCTTGCTTGATGCGTGAAGAGTGTCAGGCGCGGGAGCAGAGACGGCTGGGTCTAGAAAACTAACGCTGACGATCGCGAAGCCACGACAAGACACTAAAAAAATTAAGAGTGCGGTGGTTTTGTTGGAGTTGGAGGAGGGGAAGTTTGCGACAAGCAAAAGGCAATTGACAGCAAATCACTTGGAGGAGCCCGGGAGGTTGATGAGGAGAAGGAGGCGAGGAGCGGAAGAGGGAAAAAGGATGGCCGGTTGCAATTGGAACCTGTCAAAGCAAGAGTCAAGCACCACGAAAAAAATACCTTGGGCAAGGTATCTCGAGAGAGAGGGCGAAGAGCGAGCGAGAGCGGGAGGGTAGCCGAGCCGAGATCGTCACAGGAAAGAGTTCCGGGGACCGGTGAGTGGGCGGCGAGTAAAGTAGAGGTACTACAAGAGCTCCAGCAACTTGCGCTGAATTATGCGGCAGATTCTCACGTTCTGCTGGACGCAATTGCGGCCTTTTCGAGTACCGCGACTTGGGTTGGCATCAATGGATAACATCGGCCCCTCCTCGTCGACCTTGACCTGGCGGCGAGACAACGGGGGCTTGCTTGTCTCTTCACCTCGGACCTCTTTTCGGCCACTGCTCGCGACCTAAATGACTCTGATGGAGCCTTTTGTGATCCTATATCGGCTTTTGGGCCTGAGCTAAAGCTGACTCTCCTAGCTCTTGAGAGTTTTTTTTTCATCCTCTTTTGTGGTAATTCGCGCTCTTGGAGTGAGCAACAGCCTGGCGTCACGCTACCCCGATGCATGAAGAAGGTCAATCTTCTGCAACAGAACAGTTTTTTTTCTGCAGCGGACGACAAGCAAAGCAAACTGATCACGCCAGTCTGTGCTGCAGGGCATGTGGCAGTGGCAGGGTCCTAGCTACCTAAGGTGAGGTACCATGTCGAGCAGTGTCTCAGGCGCTTCTAGGCCGTGACCTTCTCCTACAACGGAACCCCTCGCCGCTCTGTTTGCGGGCAAATCATCATCGTCATTGGAGGGAAATGGGACGGGGGAATTGCATGCAATGGTTGTGATTGGAAGGGTTAACAAGGACGACTGGACGAGAGCAACCCTCCCATGTCATTTCTGGTGCGGTACATGATAAAATGTCCTGATGTGGTGGTCTTTTCTCCCCCACATGTTGCCAGAGCTTCGTGCGGGGAAAGCTGTCGAAGCGTCCCTCCAAGGCATTGATCAGAGCATCTTGATTTTGCGCATGCCTCGCTCGTCTTGTCCAGAAGGGTATTTATGCTCGATCACGTTATGCATTCTGCGAGGCCCCGGCTGCCAGAAAGAAGCCGCCGGAGCGCACCACCGGGATTCAACCCAGCCTCCTCGTCCAACTACCCGTTCATCCAGCCGTCAACCCCTCTTCTCAAGGATACCCAAGGTCCAACGCTTCACTCAATGGCACTCAATCCACCGACTCGCAACATCCCCAGTCCCTCTGGAGCTCCCTAGATAACTCCCAAAGCACTTACACAATAATTGACAATAAAATCATGTCCAGCAAAGCCGCCCAGATACAAAAACGGCTCGCTGAAACCAACTTTTGAACCCACAGCCAGCAAGAAGAACCCCACTATGACTGCTTTTTCCCGCCCAAGGAAGCGGGGCCGTCCAGCTACGCTCCTCCGATCTCGGTGCCGCTCACACATCCGCGCCCCGATTCCCGCGAGCAGCGAACCTGACGAGAAGCGCAAAGGGAAAATCCCACCGAAACCACCGAGATCACCGAGGTTACACACAGCAAACCCGGCGGCCAGCTGAGCGCCAGGTCTTACTTAAGCTGTTACTTATCTAATCCAAAGCTTGGCAAGGCAGAATACCCTTATGTCAAGGCGGTGAGATCTCGGCGGGACAGTGCTTGCTTGGTTGCACGAAAAAAGCCAAGCCTCATCTTCTCCTCAAAAGGAATCCATACCTAACCAACGTACACCACCGCGGGCTTCTCGCATCCCGCGGGCCATCGTACATATGTGCGCTGCTGATGAGGTACGTAGGCCAGACGCTCCGCTCCGCACGCGTGCCATTGATAGTCGGGCCATCACTATCACCGTCAACACCGTCTTCGCCAATGAGTCCGTCCATGTCTTGCCAGCGCAGCACGATACGACCGCACAGGTGTAAACGTCAGTGACACGCTCTCATCCTCATCCTCCCAGGGGGTCGCTCATGTATGTAATACCAGCCTGCCAGCCCAGGCCTGCGATGCAATGCGATGCGCTGCGATACAACAGATGCGGTAACTTAACACGCACACGCACGCGCATACACCCTAAGCCCTGTACAACGTCCTGTAAATAGAGATACCGTGCATCTATTTCATCTGACTCTGGTTTAGGCTCGGACGAGAGGGGGGAGAACGATTGCGGACGGATGAGAATACAGTGTACCGCGGCCTGCGTGTAACAATGGCCGCCCAGCCCCGAGTACTCTCGGCGGGGGAGCAAGAAACACGCCGAACCACACACTCCCGTCACGCCGCAGTCCTGCGCATCTCTGCCCAGTCTGATCATTTGCCATGTCTGAGACACAAAGAAACGATCATCTCAACTCACACTCCAAACACTCACACTCGCACTCGCATGCTTCAGCCCTATTTTTCCTTATTCCTGGTTTTCTAAGCGACTCGGCTCGGCGGAGGGGCGGCAGGGGGGGCTTGGCCTTTTGAGGTCACGTCGGACGGTCGCTTGCGGCCAGCTCGGCCGGGAAAGTCGGTCAACTTCGGTCATCCTGCATCCGACTCTTGCTTGTGCCGCTTGGTGGTGATCTTCACTACCGTTTGTACCTCTATGTCCCTCCTATCCGATCCTGCCTTGCCCGCCAGAAAGCTAACATCAAATCGGCGAGACATTCATCCCCGGCCTCTCTCTCTTTCTCATCCATCTCATGACATGATATTCGCAGACAACATCGTCATCCACCCACAAGAAAACAACAACCCGAGGTCGAACCCAAACATAGCATAGCTCGTTCATCTGCTGCACAGCAATCAAGGAAGCCCATCCCACCCGCAAATCCCGCGCTAGCTCGCCAAAAGATCCCAGAATACGGCACACGAAAAGAGGCCAAAGGCGGATAGGGATGTGAGAGGTTCGTTATCCGTCCCCCCGCCGCCCGTATCTCGACACGCTAGCGCGCTGGCCTACCTAGGTAGTCAGAGAGTCTACTTTGACCTGCGTCAGTGTCATTCAGTTGCATACAAACCCTTTCCCTTCCATAGTACAGGGACTGGCATCCATCACCGCCTTATGACGATTGCCATGGGGCCGACGCCTCTAATACGCATAAACGACCTCCTTGCCGCCGTTCTCTTGTGACACCTCTCTCACTCTCGCGCAGAAGCGCCGAGGAGCGCAAGGCGCCTACATCCCCTCCCCCCTCATCACCGACATCTTGACAATCCACCATCCAAGGAATAAGGCCGTAATCACTAGACAAGGAGAATGAATCCTTCCCTTGAACATGCCGATGCTCCTTTCTCTCACCTCTTGAACCATAAATCTGGAAGCCACATGGCTGAAAAATTCCTCCGTCGTCACAACTCACGCACACTGAAAACCGTTTTTTGAGCTCTTCTTTCCTAAAAGGCCGAATACAGCCAGACGCTCAGACTAGCGGCAGTGACAAGATTCAATGATCGCCGTCCAGCTGAAAAAGTTGACGTGACCGGGGTGTGCTGTGCGTCTGTGTGTGTGTGGTGTGCGCCAATTGGGACCATGTCATGGTTACACACGGACCGCAGCATTCCCTCAGATTGGATAGACGACAACTGCGTCAAGTGCCCCCTCCAACTATTACCTACACCCAAGCGCATATTCGTACATACGAGAAATGCGATAGTCTGTCGACTTTTTGGATTTTTCGTGATGAGCCACCGCCTCTCTTTCTCTCTCTTTCTCTAATAATTTCCCCACAGGCTGCGGCCGGGCTTCTGTTTCATTCACCAAGAAATTCTCTCAACGCCGGTTCATGGATATCAAACCCGGAAAGAACAACCCAATCAGAAAGACCTGGGATGTCAGAATATGCCCTGCCCAATCCCACGAGGCTGTTTCTACGGCCGATCATCAGAAATGGCGTGTATCTTGTAAAGCACTCTGCTTCCCCAAGGTGTTCAGCCTAACGGTAGGAAAGCGGTGGACCAAAAATCATATTCATGAAACATGTTTAAACCACACACGCCCAACGGAAATATCGCCGCCGGCGTACCGATTCCGTCCCCCTCTCCTCCCCCCTTCCGATACCTTACCTCGACGACGTCCCTCTCGAGGGCAAGGTGTATTCGTACCGTACCTGCCCTGTGGCTGAGCCCCTTCCTCCTCACCCCCCCCGTCACACGGCCCAAACAGGGAAACACATAACAATCTCTCGTCAGATGCTTAAGGCGCGGTACTGGTGAAATTAAAGCTTCTGACACGGCGAAAAAAAATGCAATACAGCCTTTTTCTGCGATTCCTTCCGCGACGGAAGCGAGGCCGTTTCTGGCGTTTTTGGCTAATGGAGGGGGGAAGGGGAGGGGGCGTGTGTTTGTACAGGAAGAACATGGGCTCATCTCGAGAGTCTCTCTGTCTTGCTTAGCCTCTCCCGCTCCCGCCACCCCATGTCCCTTCCTTTCTCGTGCTTGCCCGTCAATAAGTGTCTTTTGTCTATGGAAAATTCAAGGGCGAGGTGGAATTATGTGCTGCGTATGCCCAACTTGGGCCATCTGTGTGATGCGGTGTAGTGTCGCTAGGGTGTGTTGTAGTGCAGGCATACCAGATGAGAATGCTCATGTGTATTTTCCCAAACGGGGGTATCTCTCTATTATTACCGAGTATTGCTTTCTCCTCCTCTTGTTTGTATCTGCCGTCAATTCATTAAAATCGTTAACGTCCACAGCCATTTGCAGCAGCAACCCACGGTTGTTGTAATAGCCGTTGTCGTAAAAAAAGGAAAAAAAAAAAAGGAAAACCTCTCCCCTAGGCCCAGGGGTGTGAAGGCCTGAAGAAGGTAAGCCGTCATCGTATCCGTGAGGAGGATGATGATGATGACTGATAAACTGCACCCCTCCCTAGCCGCCCCACAGGGCTCCGCTGAATGCGAGGGACACGGAAACAAAAAAGGTCCCTACGCAGCCCCACATTAAAAACGATAGAGACAACCCTTTCCGCCAGTGTCTTCTCATCATCCCGAATATGCCTTGCGCCACACACATGCAAGAGCCTTTCAAACCACCACCCTGACGTATCAGATGGGCAATCCATCATCCCCAATTCCCAAGGAATGGAAAAGAGTACAGACCCAGGAACCAAAGATGGGCAGAATGGGGTGAGGAAAATCGAAACACAGCCCCCGCCGCCATGCAGAAGGAAACACCACACAAGAAACGAAAAACAAAAATGGCCGAACACCGAGAACCTCTCCCAACCACCCTCACCCCTCATCCTGTGCTACTGCAGCTCCGCTCTGCCTGCATCTTCAGATGTGGGTGTGCGCAAAGCCACACAGCCTGCGTGGAACTCTTCTCGAAGCCTTCCCAGTCGGGCAAAGCTCGACATGCCGACGTCGACACGCAGCGAAGACCACCAACACCTTCCCCTCGCAGCACCACTTTGTACTCCCAGAATCCCGTCCGTTTCTCACTTCTGGGCCGTACACACACGCCCATGCACACCCTCCCCATGCCTTCCCGCTCCACATGACTGCCCGAGAAGAAACATGTTCCCATGCAAGAGGGCCACGGCGCCAATCGCATCTAGACTCAAAAGGTGAAAACTCCAACCATTCAAACAGGTCGAACGCCCTAGGCAAGGCACCTTTGGGTCCAACAAGCAGGCAGGAAGAAGCGACCGGGGGCCTTTTGGATCGGAGTCTGACGCCGCCGCCGACTCATAGCTCGGCTGACAGCTATTGCCGCCGCCGGTCCACCAGTTCCGAGAAGAGAGGCCACCACGACCGAGTCCGTGATTGGTCACCCTGGCCTATCCGCAGCGAACCACCGGGCCCTGGTGAGAAAACTTGCGAACGCACTGGTTGGCCCCAAACGTCATGATCTCTTGTCACCGAGCTCGCGGAAGAGGTAGGGCGAGAGAGTGAGTCTGAGAGAGCCGTATCCGTGTGCGCATGCCATGGTGGTGTTCGCTGGCCCGCGGGACTCCAGCCGCACTTTTGTAAGTTTGCTCAAAGTCCAATGAGAAATTCCCCGTGCGAATGAGTCGGCGTGGTCAGAGTCGTGTCGGGCAACGGACCCCGGAGGGCATCCTTGGGGTGGCAGAGGCAAGGCCCAAGTTGTGCGGAAAGAACAACACATCCACCACCACTGGATCGCGCGCGCGCACACACACGCCCCCCCGGAAACATGGTTTCGTCTTCTCATGTCCCTTCCTCCGTAACCCGTTCGCGAACGTCGGTCGATACCATGTGGGGTATGTATGCTTCTTGCAGGTTCATCTTTGCTGCGCACTCTAGGCATCAGCATGCCCACCCAATGAGAAGTCCACTCTGCAAAGAGGCGCAGCCGGCGTAGCAGCTTTCTCTTGTGTCTCTCTTCCCTTGACCGCAGCTTCGTCTCCATTGTCGCGACTCGACTCGGCTCGAGGAGCTTCGACGTCGACAGCTCCGGGGAATGCTCGAGCTCGAGCTCAATGCCAACCTCTGGCTCGCTTGCGCTTGTCTTCGCACGGGTTCTTGCATTTGGGGCAGACATGGTCGGGGTACGAGTTGACGTCGACCCTGATCAGACACTTGGAGCACCGCCACCACCGGGACGACAGATTACGGCCTTGGAGCCAGCTGTCGTCCACGTGCGTGCCCCGCTTGAAGATGTCCTCGTTGTGATAGTCTCGCAGGTGGTCGCGGAAGTGGTCTCGTCGTCCGAACGGCTCGTTCCTCCTCGAACACTTGGGATAATCGCACTTGTGAGCCTCTTTCTTGGACGGGTCCTGGTGCACTTGTCTGTAGTGTCTCTCGAGGTCTGCCTTCCGCTTGAACGGGTTCGCGGTACAGCCGGCTTCCAGGCAGGGAAACTTGTAGTCTACCACCTCTTGCTGTTCTTGTCCTCTGTAGTTTTTCACAGCATTGTTAGCTTCCATGCGGATGGGGGGAAAGAGGCCTCCCTCGTCTACTCACCCCTGGTGAGGTATCACCGCCGGATACTGCCCTGCAGGAACAAATCGTGGTTTCATCTGCCAGTAACCTCCATCCTCGGTGGGGACGTAGTCATATTTTGACCAGTCGACGTCGCCATAATAGGAATCCGTCGTCTGCTGCGCCGAAGAGGACGCGGCGGTGGCGTAGTCGTCGCCGTAATAACCGCCGACGTCCTCGCCGTAGTACGACGCATAGCTGTTGTCCGTCGGGGAGTGGCTCATGTTCGTCGTGTGGTAAGCGTAGGACATGCCTGGCGATCCAGGCGAGCCGTAAGAGGACGGTGTGAGAGGCTCTCTGCTTGAGCTGGTGTCGGACAGCTGTCTAACGAGCGCCGGTGCCTCTAGGAACGTGGGAGATTCAAGGAAGTCTCCTCCCGCCGACACTGGAGACGTTGCGTTAACATAATAGCTCGCGCCGCGGTAGTATTGGCTGCCCATTGTGTGATGGGTGAACAACTGTCGTGCTGTCTAAACCGTTTTGTATCCCGGTCTGTGGATAGCAGTTCAGTAAGGAGAGGGTCGCCCTTGTCAAGGTGAATTGGGAGGTATAGAATGGCATGAGGTCGAGGGGAGGTTGGCCCGGAAGTAAACCTGCTGGGGGGTATTGAAGTAGAAATCTGCGATGACTTACACAATCAGATGCCGCTACGGGTTGGTCGTGGGGGTCTGACTTCAGATGGATGCAAGCGTGGCGTGCAAGCAGCTTCCCATCTGTAAAGCTTAAAAGTTGGTTGGTCGGCGTCCGAGTTGTTTCTGGCCGCCTTGGGGATGTATACGTTTTGGTAAGGAGTGTGGGTGGTTCTTTCTTTTACCTCAAACTAGACAGATCGACCTTTTGGCTCGGGGGAGCTTGATGTTTGGCTTTTGGAAGGATCGAACAGTTGGAATGTGTGAAGTGATTACAAACAATGGATGCACGAGTCGGGGTGGGAAACGGGTGGTTCAAGTATTACTGACACGAAGGCAAAGCCAAGTTCACCGCCATGCTTAATGAAGGAATACGTCAACCTCGAGCGGCACGGCTAGGTAGAGAGACACGAGATGTGGCAGCAGAAGTAGCGGAATGGAGTCATGGTTGTCCACCCAGCGCACATGGCTTCATCTCCGTAAGACGGCCTTTGGGTCCCCCCTTGGTCTTGGCTAATGGGGAGCCTCAAAAGGGCGCAAATCAAACCGGTAACCTAGGGTCAACTAACTTCAGCCCCCCCGGGCCTGTGCCGTGTAGGGTCGAGATGGATTAAGTTATGTGCCTAGGCGGCGCGAAGCGAGGAGACAACTGCAGGTGTCCACACACAAGTTGAAGCTCTCAGATGCGGTCCTCGGTGAGTGACATACTTCTAGAAAGGGGCTTAGAAGCCGCCAGCCACCCAGTCGATGGATTCAACGCGCGAAGACATGCATGTACTAGCAGCTGGCACGTCGACGTATTGGCAACATGTGTAGACAAGGTCAGCTCAGACCCGCCGCACTCCCCCCCCCCCCCCCGTACCCATGACGATTTGTGGATGTGCGAGCAGCGTCCTATCACTAGACAGGGCTGGCGGGGGAATAAGGTGTCGGGACGTGCAGGGAAGGGGGCCTCAACGGCCGTTTACATGGACATCTCGGAAGGGGGTCGACTTGGGGAGAATTGCGGGCTGGGCAGTCAGCTCTGAGAAACGCTGGGTTGATGCTCATTGGCAAAGATACTAACGACCCAAGACATGTCTGGTAGACCCAAAAGATAAACCGGGGCAGGGTAACGGCTATTACGGAAATGTTTCTGGCGGTCGGTTTGGACGGCACGAAGAGTCGAGGAGTCAAGACAGGGTCAAGGCAAGGACAAGGTCAGTCAACCCGGAGTTGGGGACAGCATGTACTGCGTTTTAGGCTTGTTCTTGTTGGTAAGGGTGGTGGAACTGGTGGTGGTGTACGGAGCACATAGTATGCAGTCACGTATGGAGAAGTATGGTGCAAGGTACCTTGTTTTAGCTCAAGTAGGTACTCCTGCTCTGTTTGTATCCATAGAGCAGGGTAAAAGAAGGCAAGTGTTAAGGTAGGCTTGGCTTGTTCTTGTCGTGTTGTTGGTGGTGTGCGGTGGTCCCTAGGCAAGGGGTCGTTTGTGTCTAGCTTGAGCGGGAGAGACCAGTAAGAGCAGTGTTGACTAGAAAAAAACAGGGGCGAGATATGTCATGGCAATGCTCAGGTTTATCGCTCATTGGAACGAGTGAGCAGACGGGGGGCTCGGGGCGGACTTGGCAGGAATGCGATGCGGCTGTCGAGTTGAGATAGAGGTGAAGATCGGAATCGCGGAGGAGGCTTGACTCGAAGAGTAACACACTATGTCGTTGCCTGGCCGGGCCCCGCACTGCCACACTAGTGGCCCCGTGAACGCTTGCAGCCCAGGGTCCAACATGTTGAAGTGGAATCAGCCGAGAGACAGTGGTACCGCAAATCACGAACCGCTCACTGGCCCATTCGTACTATGCAGTAATAAGGCAGGTGAGGCCATGACCCGGTGGCATCAGCATCCGCTGCGAGCATGCGTCTGGCTGCCGAGCCCAGGCATGAGCAAGCATCAAAAGAGGCACGGTCAGGTAGCGACGCGAGCGCACTCCGTACCTCGGTTGACGCTCCCATGCCCCATGTCCTCGAGATGGCATCAACGCTCACGATCCAAAGGTATGACTATGACTGGTCGGCCGAGTGACTGACTGGGCTGCGCAGTTGCAGTGCAACCACCGTCAGGATGTCTGTTCTGCCTTCGGGGGCCAATCCGCTGGATCCGCCGCAGAGCTGCATGACTGCCCACCTGAACAGCCTGAGAGGAGGCCCAGATGGGCCAGAGTCAGCAGGCGAGTGAGATGCAATGAAGACGAACTCTGGACCTCTTCCGGCCTACTTGCCCGGCCAGATTGCCCACTCTGACAATGTCAAGCGGTCTGTCCTGGATAACAGGTTCCTCGGACGGTAATGGCCACGGTGGCCGATCCTGCTCTACTTCGTCGCCGGGACGGCATTTTGGACTGGGTCAGCTGTCTCCGAGGAAATGGGTTGCGCCGTTGCTGTTTGCGACAAAAATGCAAAGAAGGGTCGACCCCCTGAGGTGGCAGGCCGAATGGGGAAAAAGATACGGCGGGCCTGCGGAGTGCCTCAGCGGTCGAGCTGACAGGCGAAGGGGATGTGATGTGCCGCGATGCAGTGCGGGCGATTGACTCGGTGAAGCTAAGTGATGAAGCGAAGCGCTCTCTCCCCATCGCTCGCCCTCAATGGCAATGGGTGTCTGCCGGTTGGTTCACCCCAAAAGCGCGCAACACAGAGAGGCGACATTGGCACACGAGATCCATCCCCGATGGAGACATGATTCGGACGAGCCATTTTCTGGAAGACGCAAAGAATGTTCTTCTGCAGAAAGCCCGGGGCGACTCGAGGGGAGACATCGTCTCGAGGCGGTGGGTTCCAACGAGCTTGTCCTCTCCGCCAACTGCAAGAGAATGTCATGTGTGGCCAAAATGGAGTCCAGGCTCGGTCATGATCAGAGGGTAGGCTCCTCAGCTGTGAGGTGTCCAATGTGCGCGCCGTGTACGGCCCCGGCTCCTGGGTTGGCCCCCGACCGCTCTGAGGTGGCTGCTGTCATAGTGGAGTCCCCTCTCGCCTTCTAGAAAACTTCCATCGCTTAACGCACCTTAATGGTACCTACCTCCCTTCGATGATGACCTGGGGTGACCTGCGTATCGTTCCGCGGGCCCCACGACCTTGCCCACTCCGACTCCATCCCCTGCCACCACAACCATCACCACCACCACCAACACGAACTGCATTTACCTACTCTGTTCTGTCTTGTACTGCCTGCCTGCCTGCCTGCCTGCCTGCCTGGGTTTTCCCTTGTGCCTACTTAACCGCTTTAGGCACCTTGCCTCACCTTATCTCCATTGCCCGACCTTACCTAACCTCCAAAATGCGATGCACCTCGTCCCCTGCTGACGACTACCTTACGTTGCTGCTCTTCCCTGCAGCTAGCTACCTAGCTACCTACCTACCTACCTACCTACCTACACCTACCTACCTACGTACCGCCATCGTTCCTGCTTAAACTTAACTGGCTGCCTACGCTCAACCACTCATCTGCGTCCAAGCCGACTTCCTACCTGGAGCTTCTACGCCCGGCTTATGATATGACATGGTGGCGGAGCTTCTTTATTGCAGACAGCAACGGCTTCGCTGGCCCTGTCGTCGTCCCTCACTGTAACCATCTGTGGTCATTTTTGCCTCGAAAGAGACGACTATGGGGTCATCCGGTAACCTGCAACCGAGCAACTCAGAAACACACACATCAACACACACATCATCGAGGCTGAGCAGCCGCGTATGGTCCCAGACAGCATGAGCTGTGCTATGTGTGTGGATGCCTTACAGGTAGACGCGATTGTGCTGTTTTGATGTGTAGCATTCATCTAGACCAACTAGTGGCCGCTGCCAAGTCTCAACCCCAGCTTCAACCGCAGTCATCGATATGTGTAACCATGACGCTCCTCCTCATCAACCAAGCATTCTTTGCCATTGGGCAATCGCGGACATAGATCGCCCGAGGCAAGAGCACAAGTCGGGTATCGCCATGAACATATTTGCAACCGCCAAGGGTAAAAGCCCCATCTGGGGTCACGCGGTGGTGGCAGGGCATTTCTTCCATGTGCAAAGGTAGTATTCATCAGGCGGCCTATCGCCTAACCTTGAATGACCAGTCAGTAGTCAGTGTACTCAACAAAGATTGGGCCAGATCAGCCCTGGCCGTATGTTTCCGCAAAACGAGGCAAACGCCATTCCTCCCCGATACCAGAGGCTCGAGATACCCATCCCAATCCGGGGCTACGCCTGGTAATACCGTGTGAACAATACCACCTATTCATACATCGTCCTCGAGGAACTTGTAGGCGAACTTGAAGTCCGCTTTTCTACGGTTCATCCTGCGCGAGTTGTTAGTATTGGCTCTGGATTCTGTCACCCCAAAAAGAACCTACCATGTGCTCTCATAGTCGAAGAACCGGTATGTGCCTTGCTCAAACTCCTCCGTAATGTTCTTCGGCTCCTCATGGCGCTGGAACCAAGTTTGGTACTGCTTATGAAACCGCCAACTCTGATCCTTCAGTGCCTTGGCCGCCAGGTATTGTTGAGGCGTGCCTTGCTTGTAGTAGAAGACGTAGAATAGAGTGTCAGGATCGATGCGCTGGTACAGACGCGGGTCCTCGAATAGCGGAAGAGGCTCCGAAGGGAAGCCGGTTCCTGACGACGAAATGCGCACGTCGGGGCGGTAGGTTCGTGGCACATCCGTGTCCATAATGTCGGGGCACATGGCCTGCGATGCCTGGAGCATGCGCTGCGTAGTCGCTGAGGTGTAAGAAGGCGGGCGCTTGCGTGACGTCTCGAACGACTCGACGAGGTCTTGGAGAGACGCGGGAAGGTGGTATATCGACTCCTCCTCTTCTTCCTCCACGACGGGCTTGACACCGTTGGCGGCGCCGTTTGTTTGAGCAGCTATAGATGGTCAGCAAGTGAAGTCGACTGCAATCCCGTGGCAGCTTACCCTTGGCAGCTTCCGCCGCCTCCGCCACGGCCTGGTTCTTGGCTGCCCGCTTTTCCGCTTTGCTCGGGGTGGGCATTGCCTTTGCGCTGGTTGCGGGGGTCTCGCTCGTGCTTGCTGACGGTACCGTCGGCTGCTTGATCTCCGGCTCTTTCGCAGCGACCGGGTGTGCGGATGTCGTTGCGGGAGAGTTTGTTACGCTCGTCTTGGCCTGCGCTGGGCTGGCAATGGCGACGGGTTGGGCGCCTGGTGGAGGTGGCAACGGGGATATTCCAATCTTGTCTGACGCCGCTGCTGCCGCCGCCGCGGACGCGTACTTGAGGCCTTCTGCAGGTCTTGCGGGAACAGATGCTGGCTTCATGACGGGGCCGCTCGAGTTGCCGTTGCTGATTGTCGCTAATGGCGTATGCAGCGTCGCCAGCGCAGGCAAGGGGGACTTAGATTGCGCACTCGACCTCCGTCCCGACGCAGATACCTCGGCCACTGCCTTCGGCTTTGCGCTTGGAGGCTTGATGATCTCGGGCTCCGGTGTTGGCTCCTCTGCTTGCGACTGGGCGTCTTGCGACGATCCCTTGTCACCATCCTGAGGCATGCCGTACACGCCCTCCTCGTCGTCCAGGTTCAAGTCATCGTACATCTCGTCGTCCCCGGCATACTCATCGTTCATGCCATCCGAAACGTAATAGCGGATCAATTCCTCGAGGTCGGTCACTTGATCCGTATCCACGCCACCGTTCTCGAGGGATCTCCGAATTAGCTCAAGTTTGCTCTGGTGCCACTTATGGCGCTCAATGATGCGCTCGATCTCGGCGATGCGCTCGACCTTGGCGGACTGGTTCTTGCCCTTCTTCATGGTGGCCTGTATCGATTCGCTCTCGGCTTCGAGGGTCTCGATCTGTTGTTCCAGCTCGTCGACCATGCTGCTCAGGAAATCGCCTGCCTCTGCCTTGGCCTGTTCTTGTGGGTCGAGTTTCGCTGAAGAGGCCAACCTTCCTTGGAGTATGCCTTAGTCTTCATGGCCTTCTCGACGGCCTTGAACTTCTCCATTTGCTGTGAGAGAGTTAGCAGAGCCACGGAAGGCTGCCGCGGGATCATGGGCCACCGACCGTCTCGATCAAGCGACGGTGTTCCAGTAAAGGAGCCTTGTCCTTGATGTCGTTGCTTGCGGCCCATGTCTTGATCTGATCTCGTAGACGCTGGAGCTTCTTGATTTCACGCTTGAGGTTGTCCTCCAGCTTCTCCTTTTGAGAAATGTTGTTCGATTGCTCGATTTTCTCGTAGATGGCCTCGAACTCGGCGACGCCTTCGGCCACCTTCTTGAAGCACTTGTCGACTTCTTGTTGCAGTTTTCGTGCCGCCATGACGCCTGATTGTGTATGTATCAAGGATGGAGATCGTTCGCCCGGCTTGGAGTTTCGGTATCGACTGATTGGGTGTGTCAGGTATGGTTGTGGTGATTGATGGTAATGATGACGGCTTCGGATCGGAGCTCAGGCTCGTCTGATGCGCTATCGATGTGCCGATGGGCGGAGAGTGGGTGGTGATGAGGTTTTGTGTCCCTCGAGTGACGACTACTGCGCCGAAAAAATACCGGCGATCGGTGATTGCGCGATCCAAATTTGCTTGCAACAAACAGATGCGGCTGTTTGATGATTTGAGGCTGCGGAAGAAAGAACCGCCAGCTGGAGGCGTGGGTGAAAGCCGTGCGCCAAGGTGGGACGTCTCGAGGTACCTTGGGTGTGGTAGAGGGGAAGTCTGAGGTGAGAGGTAAACAAGCACCAAATATTGGTGAAGTGGAGAATCTTTCATTTTTGTCAGTCGCTGATAGTATCCCAGAGACGTCAAATCACCCAAGTCCAGTTTTTAGGTGGCTCTAAAGTAATTAAGCACCCAAAGTGTAACATCTGAGTTATTCTAGGTCTATCTGAAGGAAGTCGCGACTGTCCAGGCCTGCACTGTGTAGGGCGAATGATGACACGGCCCCTTTCAGCCCAGCCTGCCACTCCAGTCGCGTTCAGGGATGTGAAGTCCTGCCACCAACCTGCACGCACCCTATTAAACTCCCTGTCAGCCTGTCTATCCAGGTGTCTAGCACCCAATAGCTTCAATTTCCAGCCGTCCAGTGTCTCGATTTTTGATTGCGGGCTGCTGTTACCTCTGGCCATTCTCGTTTCTATTCCCGGCAAGCATTGAATCGCAACCCGAAGCAAACAGATCAGAACTCTGCCCTTTTTGGTTCCCTTCCCACCTGAGCCCCCCCCCCCCTCAAATTGCCGGGCGTAAGCCAAGGCCACAAACCCCAGGACGCCTTGGTCGCTAGCCTGTCTCTCCCCTCAATTGCTAAGGTACCTGAGTTGCTTGCTACCTACGTACGGGATACTGCAATCTGTACGCTTGGTTGATCGGTGGCTTCTCAACCTTCAGACGGCATTGGCTGGCTGCATGCTACTACCATCTTAGCCCCTGGGTTTTCCTCCTTGAGTTTGGCACTTTTTGACCTCATCCGGTCGACGGCTGAGGCGGTTCCACGTTCCGGTCAATCAATCAGTGTCTGAAGAGACGGATCCGCGCGTTTGAATCCTCTGCTGTTCTCAGCTCTGAAACCTACTCCCTGTTTCTGCCAAATTGCATTTACGCAGTGCTGCAAGATGAAAGGCAAGGATCTTTCCGTTATCCGCTGTAAGTCCAAGTATGTTGACTCTTTTTGCTCCCAGCCATCGTCCAGCGTGTGCTGTCCGCCTCGGTGACCGTGGACAAGGAGGTCATCTCCTCCATTGGCAAAGGCGTTTTGGTGCTCGCCGCCGTTGCCCCTGGTGACACGGAGAAGGAAGCAGAAGCTCTTGCGACCAAAGTGCTGAAGCTCAAGATGTGGGATGACGACGCCGGCGGCAGATGGAAGAAGAACGTCCAGGACATTTCCGGGGAAGTTCTCTGCGGTACGTCTGTCATGATGGTGAATCAGCGCGCCGGCTTTCCTAACCTTTGCAGTGTCTCAATTCACACTCTTCGCCAAGATTAGTAAGAACAAGCCTGATTTCCGCCTGTCGGCAGGCGCCGAGGACGCCAAGCGGCTGTATCACCACTTCTTGCAGAAGGTCCAGGCTGGTTACGCCGCAGACAAGGTCAAAGATGGGAGATTTCAGGCAATGATGGAGGTCGCTCTCGTCAACGATGGCCCTGTTACCCTGGAGCTCAACACAGACCCTGCGCCGCCGAAGCAGTAAGCACCTGCATCTGGCACTGCATTCGGTTTCATGGTCCCATTGGATTGTAAGTATACCCGCGGCTCGGAGCTCTTGCTCATAGACATGGGCGAAACAATAGATAGACACATAGACTACTACTTGAACCGTAGGTTAGACTTCAACTAGATGGACATACCCTTGGTTCCAGGATTAGGTACATACCTAGTAGAGGGCAACAATGCCATTTCCCAGCCATGCGAAACTAACATCTCCATGATTGAAAAATGCAAGAGCTGATTGGTAGATCGTCACCGACGCTGCCTTCCTCACAAACTACAAGCTGCTGACTGGCAAGCGCCAAACCGCCCTTCCTTTAGGCAAGGGGGGTGGCTCGGGCGTCGTTTCCCCACTGCCGCGCAGGATTGCGGTGCAACACAGCTGCCCCGCGCCAGGTCTTCCTGGAGCTAGAAAGTTCCATCGCAACCCCACTCAGCTGTGAGCTCACTTGGGGAGAGGTATTCTTAACCTTGACTACTGCCAACGCCGCATCCTCACTTGAGATCCTGCCTTTTTTGCTTTAATTTCGGTCACCACTCGCAATTGTGTCTTAACTTTTACTGGGTTAAAGCTATCCACAGCTCAGACCAAACAGCAACCTCCAGCTAGATACTCAGAGACTTTGACAAGCTCTCTACCCCGCACCCAGAGCGCAACGTCTCAGCCTGATCTTAGGTAGATCGAGACAACACCAGTTCATCCTTCCCATCTCGCCAACACCACACAAACCGCAACCATGTCTGCCGACGAGACTAAGCAGGCGCGCCCTCGTGTCTTCTTCGACGTTACCATTGGTGGCAAGTCCGCTGGTCGCATCACCATGGAGCTCTACAGCGACCTTGTCCCCAAAACTGCCGAGAACTTCCGCGCTCTCTGCACAGGAGAGAAGGGCTTGGGCAAGACCGGAAAGCCCCTCCATTACAAGGGATCTGGCTTCCACCGTGTTATCAAGCAGTTCATGATCCAGGGCGGTGACTTCACTGCCGGCAACGGAACTGGCGGCGAATCCATCTACGGCGAGAAGTTCGAGGACGAGGCCTTCCCCTTGAAGCATGAGCGCCCTTTCCTTCTTTCCATGGCAAACGCTGGGCCTAGTAAGTTGCTCCGTAATTGATCAGGCCTGCCGTCGGCCCCAAAAGCTAACGACCTGCAACACAGACACCAACGGCTCTCAATTCTTCGTTACCACCGTCCCGACACCCCACCTCGACAACAAGCACGTTGTCTTTGGCGAAGTCCTTAACGGCAAGTCTGTCGTCCGCCAGATCGAGAACCTCCAGACCGAGACTGGCGACAAGCCCGTCAAGGATGCCGTCATCGCCGACTGCGGTGAGCTCACCGGAGATGCTGCGTTGGCTGCCGATGTCAAGGCCCCCGATGCCATGGGCGATACCTACGAGGATTATCCCGAGGACTGCGCCTCCCCTCCCGACGCAAAAGAGACGCTCAAGATTGCCACTGCCTGCAAGGACTTTGGAAACAAGGCCTTCAAGGCCGGCGACTTCCAGACCGGTCTCGACAAGTACCAAAAGGGTCTGCGCTACCTCAACGAGGAGCCTGACGTTGACAACGAGCCTGCCGAGGTGCAAGCCGAGCTCAAGGCCCTCCGCTTCTCCCTGAACAACAACTCGGCCTTGCTCAACATCAAGCTCGAGAACTGGGAGGATGCCGCCAAGACCGCCGGTTTCGCTCTCGACATTGCCGGCATTAAGGATGCCGACCGTGCCAAGGCCCTCTACCGTCGCGGATTTGCCAGCGTTCGTCTCAAGGATGACGAGAGCGCCGTTAAGGACCTGGAGGAGGCTCACAAGCTTGTTCCCGAGGACAAGGTCATCCTCAACGAGCTCAACGCCGTTAAGCAGAAAGCCTCCGCCCGCGCGGCCAAGGAGAAGGCTGCGTACAAGAAGTTCTTCCAATAGAGGGGCCTTTTGCTGTGATATGGCGTGCACCTTTATCCAGTTCGCTGGTGTGGCTATCGAGGCATCGGAGCAGCTCTACGGCGATGAGGCTGGAAACCCGTCCACAGCAGCGCCTGGATCGAGGTTGGATTGACTAGAGTGGGCAACTAGAGACGATGAAGACGTGACGAATTTTGGGTCTTGGGGCGATTAAAAACCGGATTAATTCATTTGAATTTGGGGCGTACAGAGACGACGGACATGGCGAAGACGAAAAGAAAAACCATAGGACTCGGGTAGATACCTCGACACACAATGTTCAATATTATTTACATTACACGCGTGTTCTTATACTGCGCAGTGTTTTGCGCGCGTGTCTGGTCCGCGTGGACGAGACAACATGTATCTTCTAATCATGATGTGTCTGGGTATATTCATCGTGTCCCATGATGCGAAGGCTACCTTACACCAAGGAACCTAGCAAGCAAGAAGGGTGAAGGAAACAATAAACATCAAAAAAACAACAGGGCCGAGCCTCCAACCAATGCATGGGAAGCCATTTCTGTCCTCCCTCCTTCCCGAGCAAGCAAAGCTTGCCCTGTCGGGTCAAAGAAACGCCGGGGTGGTTTCACAAAAACCCATGAGAGTCCGGCTTGCCTCCCTCCCAGAGTAGTAATGCAGCAGCCATGATCGCCATCTTATACGCTCCAAATGCGCGTATCCAGATATCCGCCTTGTCGTGAGAAAAACTAAAACAGAAGATTTTGTGTCGTCAAAGACCCGTGGGCTTTTGTGTTCATGTTCGTATGCGAAGAAAGTAGGCAACAAAGAAAAATGAGAGACGGCCGGTGGCCCTCAAGTGGTGATGTTGGTTTCTGACGTCTCCGCTGGATGTTGATCAGTAGCCAGTATTCCAGTTACGCTCAAAGTTCTTGCTTCGCGAGACTGATGGCGACGAGTCAGGCGACTCTCCCCGAGCGAATGGCTTCATGATACCAGACAAAATATGGCGTGTGGCTCGGCCATTGCGCTTGAGCGTCGCGAGGTGTCCTGTCGAGTGGTCCGAATGCCCAGAGTTCTGTCTCATTGAGCTCCTGTCCCGGCCACGGCGTTGCTCACGGCTTCGGGACGATGATGTCTCCATGTACGCATCGCTGCCGGCTGATCCAGGAGGTACGAGATTGTCTTGCTCCATCCAGACCGTTGACGCTGTAGTAGAGTTTGTCGCGGAATTATTGTTGTGGTAGGTCGCGAATGTCATGGATTCCAGCATAGCTTGACTGTGTTCTAGCTGATCGGCAAACTCGGATGCGGATGCAGCAAGTGATGCAGTATCGTGTAGCGATCCATCCATCTTCGCGTAGCAGATGTCTGCACGCTCTTGCAAGCTCATGCACATCTCATTGAAGATGAGAATATCATCTTCACCGCCAGCAGGCTTGGACACCTCGCCATTGCCAATAGGGTTTGCGTCAGTCCACATCTTGACCAAGGCAGCAAAGTTCCGAGCGTGGTCGATTAAATGAGGCAATGCCGGGAAACCCTCCCGAGCCGTTGGAGACAGTCTGCCGAGAATGGTGATGGGAGTCGAGTAGGATGGCCCCAGAGCGACCTTGTTGCGTTCGACAGGAATAGAACAGATGGTGTCAATGTAGTCTTTGACCGATTGGCGGTTTGAACCCAGAAACTTGTTCATCGGCTCCATCCATTCCTCCTTCTTGCCAAATGTTGAGAGATTACCCAGCGCTTGAAGTGCTTTCGCGACCAATGTCAGCGTTCGCTGTGCTCGCGGCCGGGGATGGTCCCGTAGCAGGCCGAAGAGCTTCGGGCTTAAGATTGCAGGGCAGATGAAGCGGAGGAAGAGGAAGCCTGAGACGCTGGTGTAAGTGACGGTACGCAGCCAATCGCCGTAGCGATCTTCGGCGACAGCACGAATGTACTTGAGGATTGACCGCAGCTCCGGAGGACACTTAGTCGGCTCCCTGCAAATGCATTGCCAGACCTCTGTCGTGATCTGAATGAGGCGATTCCAATGCTCTTGGACGTTCTCCCCAGGCTTCAATTTGCTAGGGTCAACCTCGCAGTCGGGATTCATCTCGTTGATCTCATAGATTTTGGCCATCAGCATCTGCTCAAGATACTCCTTGCCTGATCTCCTCATATGGAATTCGAGAGCTTGTGTCAGCAAGGTGTTGCCTCTGAAGAGCAGGTTCGCCTCCCCTGCCAATGACTTGCCCATGTCGCGCAAAACCTGTTCTCTACCGTTGTGGAATTCCAATGCCTCGCTGGACTTCAGCCGGCTGCTGTATCGGTACTTTTTCATCTGGTTTTGTGTGCCTCCGATACCATCGATTTCATCCTCTACCAGTGTCTGAAGCCACTCGTTCGCATGATTGGACACCTGAAAGATATTGAGGAAGATTTCCGAGAGGCGTCTCAGATTTCCGGGAAGGGCATCGGCAATCTGGGCAGTCAGACCAGACGGAAAGCTGTGAAGAAGAGTTGACAATGCCTGGTACTCCTTGGAGTGAAGTACCACGAGCTCTTCATGCTGCAGTTTGACGAGCATCGTACCAACGACTTGCTGTCGCTCATCGTATATGTCAAGCCACCTTTCGAGATCTTTGCCAGGCTCCACTTGGTCGAGGGGGATATCAACCGAACCGCATAGGACCTCCGTCAGATTGCCCGTCTTCGGCAGTCCGAGTGATGCTTGCAATTGATGGCTCCAGCTTTCAAGGTTCCCGTCAACTCTCTTCAGGACGATGGAGAGAAACGGCATCATCGGTGGAAGATCTGAGAACTGGTAGTCTTCTCTCCAGAAAGGGTTCTTGGTGCCTGTCTTGATTGTTGACCGGGCTCGAACCTCGCCATCCAGGATGACCTCTGTGAGATAGTTACCCATCAGGGGATCAGCATCCCTAGATTGCCTATCGACGAAGCTGCCAACATCTGGTGAAGTAATTCTTGGCTTCAGCTTGGCCTCTGTAACCCTGAGACTGATAGTCTTTTCAATTCTGAAAACCTCTCCCGTAAGATCAGAATCCAGATCCGTCACCTCTACGGCGCCTTCTGCAGATGGCTCCAACAGAAAGATGTCGGGCAGTGCAAAGGCGCGCAGGAGGACGAACCAGACCTCGAAAAGCAAACGATTCTCCAGTGCGATATAGACGGGTCGGAAAATGGAGAGTTGGGTGGATATCGTGGAGTAATGGGGGAAGATGCCGATGCAGTATTCTTCGTCAAGAACAGATCTGTCCAACTGTTGAATGGCGCATCTCGACAGCTGAGAGAGCTCTACCACAGCAATGACAGCATCACCATCGTTCGTAGTAAGCCTGATCTCGCCATTCTCCTGGAGTAGGCAGGAAACAACCCGCCATGAAGTACACGGCGATCTCAAGTCCCTGGTAGAGGGTCTTTTGACGATAGCCCTTGGAGAGCTTGCTAGCCCCTTGTCCCATAGCCGGACCTGGCCGACTTTGATGAGTGCATTGGTCGTCTTTGGTGTTCCGTTCTCAGAGCCGCGCCTTCTGACTGCTGGTCTTAGTTGGGTAGGGGTTGGATTTCGGTTCGCATTGGAGAGCTTGACTTTAGGTGGCCGCATTTGCTGCCAGCACAACAATGCTGCCAGCCACAGGTCTCGCTCCTCTGCGAGGAGTGGGTGTATTAGTAGATCCACAGGTGGCTGTGTGTTAGACGAAATCTCCAAGCACCTTTTGCCTTCAGGCAGGTCGGTGGGGGAGATGCGGCACCCTCGTAGATCTGACACCAGGGGGACGTGGAATGGCCCATCGTTCCCTGAGTCAAACATCAGGGATCCCTTCTCCTCGTCAACGTAGGCGACTCCGATTTGCCAATGGCCTGATGTTTCGGTCCGGAACTCGACCTCGCCTCTCATCCGACCACACAGGTTCTTCATCAATAGTAGAATGTTGTTCGCGTTTTCAGTCGGCACAGGGACAGGCAGTGAGTCCACTGAAGGTGTCGTGGCAGGAGGCGAAGTAGGACGTGAGGATTGCCGCTTAATCAGCCGCTTGCTTGAAGATTTCTTTTCTCTCAAACTATGTGTGGCGCCTGCGGGTATCTCGGAATGGCGAGCGGGTATTACTGAAGGAAAACCTAGGGATTCAATGGGCGGAGGCGGCGAACGGGCATCGTCATAGAGCGGTTGTGACCCGGAGGACGAGAACGATCCTAAACGTGGTCGACCTGGACCCTCTCTGGCCGTCGCATTCAGGAACTGCTGTCTCAATGCCCCGTCCATGGTGTGTGTTCTCGGCCGAAAGGTGTTGGGCTGCCTTAAAGGGGGGCTACTTGAATTCTGGTACGAGTCGCCGCCGTACTGATCATTGAATACCACACCCTGCCGTCTTTGGAAGTCTCCGGGTATAGATCTCGGAGAGGTTTGAGGGGAGGTCGAGGTGAAGCCGCTGCGGGCTGAGTGTAAGCTGGCCGCCGGATCGAAGACGGAGCTAGCGGACACTGCCGGAGAGGGCTCGGGGTGGTGGTAGTCCGGTGTCACGGCGCGAATAGTCGGGTTCGGCGGGACGTTGGAGCGGAAGGATGTGCGCAGGTTGTTGATCGAAGCGCGTTCCATGCCGCGGGAGGACGAGTCGGCAGCCAAGGTCTGACTCTGGGTTTGGGGCCACTCGAGACGCGGCGTAACGTTGTGACCACCGTTGTGGTAGGTTCGTCCATCCATTCCCGGTGGTGCCATGCTCATTCCATGATTTGTCCTCATTTGGGGACTGCCCGCATCTGACGTTCAGTAACTGTTTGTGCGTCTTGATATGCTGCTGTCTCTCCCAAGAACTGCACCTAGACGTCCCACGACGTCTTGTTTCCCGGATAATCCTATCCTGCACGCTTCTTATGTCCTCTGGCAATCAGCTGCTGGCCGATTCGGGTCTGCTTTCGGGGCTGATGTGTATGCCGCCACACAACAGTAAGCATAATAGTTGCTGGCCGGTCGCCCAGAAGCTCGTGAACGGGTCTCACGGCGCGGAGTCTCGTCGCAAACGCAGCGGATCGGAGGTGACGTTGGTTGTCGCTGGGACACAGACTCTCAGCTACGAAAGTGAGATGGTGGTGTGCAGCAAGAGAACTCCAATAATTTCGATGGGGAGGGGGGCTTCGAAGTGCGACGCGGTGCGGTGGCCAACCGTTATGCCAGGCCAGGGCAAGCCAAAGAGCGAGCGAGCGAACGGGCGGGAGAAGAATGGATCAGCAGCGGGATGGGAGGTTGAGAGCGGGGAATTCTTGGTGGTTGATCCACAGCTTTTAAGGTGGGATGATGCAGGGTTGCAGCGAACAGCGGTCGTCCAAGATTCGAGAAAACTTGGACAGTTTGGCTTCGTACGGTGTTCGGCGATGCCGCCAAAGTCAAAGTCGCACAGGCGGTGGAAGGGGTTCGGGGTCGTGCCAAGAGGGGTTCTTCTGCGGGAGGGCGGCGGTGGCAGCGAACGGTAATAAAAAAATAAAAGAGAGAGAGCTGCAATGCGGAGAGTGGGAGATGGCCTCGACAGGGCGGCGGCAACGTGGTGGACGACGACAACGACGACGACAAAACCGAAGGCGGTGCAGTGGTGCGGAGTCGAGAGCACAGCACGCAGACAGCAGCGGTATGGAGGGTCCGTCAGGTGAAGGACCGTCGTACGTGGCCGAGGGGGAAAGGACGTTAGTTAATCGAATGAAGGCTTCGGGTGGGTTGAAGTGGTATTAATTGCTTTTTCGGTTTCCCACTTCTTTTTCCTTCGTCGCAAATTCTGAGGACCCAGAACGGAGATGGACCCGGGGACCTAAATATTATTGCTGATTAGATGTTCGGCGCAGTGGAAATCGAGCACCAAGGATGTCGCTGCTTGTCGTTTGGGTACAGCGTAGCTAGCTACTGCGCAGGATGTTCGGCCAGTGTGCTGCCGCGACATGCATATTAAGGCTGTCTCAAGCTCCAGGGTAGGACAGGCAATCGGGCAAGGCCTGTGGGACCACGGAGGATCAGGGCAGGGAAGATGGCGAAGACTGGGGACCAGGCTAGTTGGCAAGCGAGATATCCAATGTCAGTGGACGAAGGCCTTGGAAAGAAGCATAGGAAAAGCAAGCGACGCGCATGGATGAAGGGGGCTCGAGTGAGGTTTATCGGCGTGGGTGTGGACCTGGGGAGGGAGAAGAGAGGGTTCGGGAGTTGAAACTGAGGTGCTCGCTCGATGAACGGCTATGTCTGTCGCAACCTTGGGATGGAGTTGGGGAGTTTGGGGGCTGCGCTGCCAATTGACCAAGGGAGAGCAAGGTGGTATTCGGTACCTCGGGGAAGTTGGAGACAGGCAGACGGACGACAGGCTTCGAGATGGTTGCAAGAAGATGGACGGGTCTGAAGGGAGGGGGGGAAATGGGGGGGGGGAAAAGCAATGGCGGTGGTGATGAAAGGTGAGGAGGGGGAACTTTGGACTTACAGGATCCATCAAATCCCGAGAAAGACGCCCCCTATGATGCTGGTGGTGGACCGACGGCACTGCCAATAGGAGAGCAACGGCGGTGCTGCAGTGCATGCAGATGGAACGAAGCTATATCGAGCCAGCAGAGCGGAGGCTGGTGAGACAATCCCCCATACACGATAGATAGATAGGATCGATAGCTGAGGGGTGGATAAGTCGTGTGCACCCTGGCGAGGGGAGAACGTCCGCTGCTTCCCCCCAACGCTGACGGGATACTGGACTCGAATACCGAAAACGGGCGCGGCGAACCAGAGGGGAGAGGCAGAATATCGTCGGGACGTCTCGAGTAGACGGGCACGGGAGGGAAAGGAGACAGAATCGAGGCCGGCGGGAGATGGGAAAGATGGGAGAGTGAGTGAGGTGAGTGGTTGGATTCCCAGAGCAAGGTAAGGTACGGCAAGTTAGGTAAGGTACGGACGGTAGAGACGGTAAGGGCGGTAAGCACGGTAAGGTAAGGCAAGGCAGGGTGGTGCAGTGCATAGGTAAGGTAGGTAGAGAGACATGAACGCCAAGGACAGGAAAAGAGAGGACGGCAGAAGGTGCATCCCGTCCAGTCTCCCGCCTTCCATTGCCTTGGAGGTGTTTTGGGCCATCCATTGTCTTAGCACGCACCGCACCTCGCCCTAAACAGTAAGGCTCCAGGTCCCGAGGGGGGGACGAACGGTACTCGATACTTTGGCTCTTGCAATTAAGGGTGTTTGCCTTGGAAACGGCACTTCAGCCATCGCCGCCATGTCACGCTTGTTATGAGATGGGACCTTTGTTGTTAGGCGATGAAGTGAGGTAAGCAGCAAGTCGCCTACGTGAGCCGTTCCGTTCGACCTGACCTGAATTCAATGTAACTCTGAGGCAACACGACACGCCCATCCCTCCCGCCTGTATGGATCGAGGGTCTCCCTCAGCATTCCAACGCCCATGGTGTTGCGTCCCTTGCGGACTCCCCGTCCTACCGGCGCAGGCGTAGTACATATGTATGTACTTGGTAGCATCACGCATGTATCTGCAGGCGCATCTCGACATGCTTGGTAGGTAGGTAATAAGATATCGAGGCACCTGACCGGCCTCCGTTGACCAGCCAGGCCCAAGCTCGAGCAAAGCACTGGACGCAGTTACGGTATGCCATCCTCCAGTCAAAGCCAACTGAGGGCCATGTGTCGTCGGCGACTGAATTAAACCTTAGCCCCTTCAGCGGTCAATGGGACGAACTAACCCCGGATTCCACAGTGCCTCGTGTCTCGTCGACATCCGCGGGACACGCGCCCGACACCTTCATCCCATTGTCAACCGGATGATGGACAGGAACATGAGCGGCAGTCCCTTTGTTCCAGCTGTCTGTTTCAATGCCATATCGCATTCCTCCCACCTCCTCTCCTCTTCTCGTCCCGTCCGAACCGAACCAGAATGCGAATCCGCCCTCCCGGTTCATCCCCCATTCCACTGCCCCGTCACTCACACTGCCTTGCCATGCCATGCCATGCCATGCCACCCCACAACACGGAGACACCCCTCATCCATGAATCACATCCAACCATTCAACACCACCGCTGCCAACGACTATCCATTCCTCTTTTATCTATCCTGACGACTGCACCTCGCCCCTTCCACTTCAGCTCCTCTATCAGCAACAAACAACCATCGGCCTCCGCCCCTTTCTCGCCCTGCCATCGAACCAGCAAAAGCCGTGAGTGTGTGCATCCCCGACGAAGGCTAGGTATTAGTCGTTCCGTCTTCCTCTCCTCGGTCGGAGCGACCAGCGGTGCTTGCTACTAATTATCCCAGCACACCATCTCGCCCTACGGTACCGTTCATCAAATCGTCGCTCTTCGGTTCGCGGCCACGCAACATGACGATCCCTTTTCGTGCATTCGGCCTTCCCAAGAACACTCCAAAGCGCAGCCCAGACAGGCGTGGATTCGACCCTAGCACCAAACAACCCAGCATGCTGGCCTGGCGCCATGCAGCGCACGGGTGCAGCGACTGCGTGCACTGATCCCTTCCGCGCAAATCCCCCATCCACCGCCCCTCCTCTCCGTCGGCCTTCTCGAGTCATCGAGACCAGCTCGGAAACATGTTCGGACGAAGACGCCTGGTACCTGCTTCCATCTGCGTTTCAATCGTTCGGTCGCCCTAAGACCACCGGCTCCTGGTAGCGTCAGGTACCGCCGGTCCAGAACAAAGCCTGTGGCGGCGCGCCCCGGGTATCGTCTCCCTGCCTCCAACGCCCTCACTTGCCGGTCATGACTTCTATTAATGGGCGACATCCTCCGCGGAGCCATCTCTCCTGCCCTCGTCTATACGCTCAATGAGAAGCTCAGTCTCTCGTCAGCGGGCCACCCCAGCAACAGCATCTGACAGAGGCCACTCTTCTTCAGCCCGGACTAGCCAGCAACGCGACAAGCGCAACGATGCGAAGAATCTCTTTCAGCTAGTCAAACGCAAGCGAACAAGAACCCCACTGATAGTGCCCCCAAACTCCTGCATCTTGTCCTTGCTACCTCATGCGATACCTGCGCTGTCGCTCTTGGCCGGATCACTCATCATGAACAAGGTGGCCATCGCGGGTGGTTGCGCCGCGCAATCGCAACACCCCGGGTCATGAAGCGGGACCAATCGAAATCACCATCGGGGGCTGCATATTTTCAAACGAGAAATCCTCCGATGGATAAAGTGAATAGCAACGCAACACGAACCGCGACTCAAACCAACGACGATGGCACACCTAAACCAGAGACCGAGACCAGCAGAGCCAGATTCTCACCTCATCTCCGGCTAATCATCCTGAGCCAATCTCGCGTGTGCCGTAGCCCAGAGTCGGAGTGTTTTCCCGCGTTTTGTGTCCCTTCTCCCGGCTTTCTTTTCATCTGCTGCCGTGTGCCTGAAGATCGTTGCCGCAAAAAAACCTGCTTCTGCCGGCCCCCGTGCGGCCGTTTGGTATCTCGGTATCTGCAACTATGTTTGCACGTTGATAAAAGCTGGCCAGCATTTCATTCGCGCAGCCAGCATCCGTTCGAAATACAACACATACACAACCCTCGGACCTCTTCTCCGCCCCGCGATGCGGTGGATCGTTATATCGGTCTATCCCTTCCTAGAGACCCAAAAAGACGGGGCATTTCGTCTTTCTTCTTCGCAAACGCAGAAGAGAAAAGGAATTACACCCGGCCTGTCCCTGGGCGTTGCACAGACAGCCGATCCACTGCATCCCATATTCTTGGGTGGTCCATCTCGTCGTCCACTGTTTTCCTTTTTCTGCCCTGTCTTGCGAAAAGCACATGGGGACTGAGGAGAACAAGAAAACAAGATGGCAACCAAAGGAGGCTTCCAAGATGGATGGAGAGCTCCGGGAGAGCGTTCATCGTCATGTCGTCGTTCTTGGACCGGTGAGTCAAAAAGCAAAGCACCGCCGCTGCAGGCCCCAAGTGGTAAGGGCCCCCCAGCTTTGCTTCGCTCGGTGGAGTCGTTGGATTATTTTTGGTCAGTGCAGACAGATGACAGGATGAGATCGGGCGGGATCCTTGCTGTCGACGCTTGCTTTTTTTTTTTTTTTTTTTTTTTCAACATTGCTTCCAACAAACACTCTTCACGGATGGCGGATGCGGATATTGGGGGTCTCGTCTCTCTATTGTCCTGCCTGTCCTGTCGTTAGTTCGAAGGAATCCTACCACGATGGTTTACCGCCACCATGACCGCGGAAGAGCTCCCCGGGCCTCGATGTCTCTTTCTGTCTGGGTTCCTGCCCGCGGCCTGCGTAATCAGATCCTGTCGTACCCGCGGGATGGCACCGTTTCACAGGATTTTGCTTGGTAACGCAAAGCCGCTCGCCCCCCATTTGCAAGTTCAGCTCTGGGCATTGTTCAAGTGTACATTCTACACACACTGGTTTTCTCTAAGAACCGACGCAGCCGCGTGTATACCAACCCGTCTCCTGCATCATGCGCGCGCGGGGTCGGTCTACTGCCGCTGCTGCTAGATGCTGCACTCACTAGTCTGCACTTTGCTTCTTCGACCATGGCTGAAGAAAAGAGCCCACGAGCTATTGCTGTAAGGGAGGCGGGAGAGCGGGGAGGAGAGGGGAGATCTGTATATGTCCCGCCCCTCGTTGTTGTGCACTTGCTGTGAGTTGAAGCGCGGCAAAGAGGAACCCCCGACCCCCGACCCCTTCCGCCCGGACAGTGATTGAAAGTATGTTGTGACTTGGTACCTGTGTGAAAAGTGTAGTTTGATGCGGTTTATTGAGCCCGCCCGGGTTTCCAATCAAAGTCTGACGGAGATTGAGGTTGGGTCGCCTGCGAATCTCTTGACCACGGGCATGCAGCCTGCGGCGTACGCTTGTGCCGCACGCAACATCCCTGCGTCGTTCTGCTGGGAGGCCAGGCCCAATGCGACGGCTCCGGCGTGGGGGCAATGGGGTTGGGACAAATTCATGGAGCGGGCACCGGGAGTTCAAGTCTTGAATTGCTTTGTCCTCTTTTGGAATGTAAAAAAAATGTAGTCTACAACCTCTTCTACGTCATGACTTCTCGACTTGGAAAATACACCCCCCATGATGGCTTCTACCGCCCCCAAGTCTATGGATATCCCAATGCAGTTTTACCCCCGACAGTGCACCCAGTTCCTTAGGCCAAGCAGACACACATATCCAACGGTGTCGCGTCTATAAGCGTGAAGTATGCCTGGGCTCCATTACGACTGGCCCCGCAGCTCGGCCTCCGTCTCGACGCTGTGCGTTCTCTTGGGCCGCTTGAAGGGGTGCGCCTCTGTGTTCAGCACCCAGTCGTCGAGACTGATGACGTCGGGCGGTGAGAAGATGAGGTAAAAGTATTTGAGCGTCTCGGAGAACCAGAAGCTCTCCATGGAGTCCGTCTTGGTCGTCATCTCCGCGTACGGGACGTTAACGTTGGAAATGGCCGAGTAGGCTAGCGGCGTCTCGGTGGCGCGCTGGATAGCCTGGAACATATCCCACGCGGTGTCCCGCCATTCCTCATCGCCCGTGATGCGATACATGTAGAAGATGCTCTCGATGGCCTCGGGCCGGAGCATGTAGCGGCCGTCGCGGACCTGCTTGACGCCGGCGGGCACGTCACTGCGGCCGTAGGCCTTTTCGTCCCACGCGCGCCGTGGTCTGGTTCGTTGCACGGGTGCAGGGTCATGATCTCCGGCATGATGCCCGTGGGGAAGACCTTGTAGGCCCAAGCGCAGCCGCGGGAGATGCGCTCGCCAATGTTGACGTAGGAGTCGGAGCTGAGGAGCTTGCCGGCAAGTCCGTACATGGCGCCGGCGAAGCAACCCAAGTGCTGGGCTTCGGGAGTGAGGTCCACCGAGTGGGCGGAACCGTGGGCGAAGACGTTGCCTGGAATCAGGATGTCGGTCTTGTTGGGGAGAATAGGGCGGAACAGAATATGTTTGTTGATGACGTCGAAAGACGAGGTCGTAAGCTTTTCGTACTCACTGTCGAGACCACCCAGCAGTGCGTGCATCTTTGGTAGGTACTCGTAGAGCGAGTCGGCCTGAGCGCCGATGGTGAAGGAAGACTCGTCCGCTTTCTCCTCGCGATAGTTCATAAACATTGGCCACATGCCGGGTAGCTTCGTGTCAGGCTGTGTTTTCACCAAGAACTCCTTCACGCGCTCCGTAGCATCATAATACTTCGGGTCACCAGTGATCTGCGACAACCGGGTGAACTCCATTGACAGTGAGCATCCCGCAGCAGAGGACTCGCGCTCGCCAACTTTTTGGGTGCCGTACTTTGCATCAGAGAATTTGAACCAAAACGGCGGCATACGATTAGGCGTGTCGAAGCCCATGTATAACATGTCGCCAAGCTCGATGGCCTTGGCCAGCAAGGCGGGCTCGCTGCTGAGATCATAGGCGCTGATGAGCCCTCCTAGATGTCGGATGGTGGTCTCGAACATGTTGGCGGCAGACTCGGTCGTGTTAGACCAGTCGATGAGAGCGACGGTGCGGACCGCCCGACGGAACTCGTCGTGCATGCCCATGATCCAGAGGGAGTCAAGGCCATCAACCATGCTCGCCGCCCAGCCACCAAAGGTGTTCTTTCCAGCGCCGGTGACGGGTGTCAGCTCGTCCCAGGTCCACGCATGCTGCTTGTAGCTGTCCCAACTACGTCTGAAGGCGTTCACAACGGCGGCGCGGCGGGATTCGATCTGTTTCTCGTGTTCGCGGTCGCGGTCCTCATCGTGGGAAAGCTTCTTGTTCTTTTTGTTGGACTTCTTCCCGCTAGTGCCGAAGTCGTACTGGACGGGAGGAAGGTCGACGGGTTTGCCCTTCGGGAGCGTGCGGAGGGGCTTCTCGAGAGGGTATTCAAGGTTCAGGCTACCCCAGTCGTAGCTCGACTTACGGTAGCGGATGTCATTGAAGGAGAGCTCGCGGGCGCTCCAGCCGGATGGGAGGCCGGTCTGCCACAGAAAGAGCAAGGTGAGGGCGATGCCCAGGTAAATTGGTAGCCTCGCAGGGCGGCGGCGAATGGTGATCATGTTGGCGGCTCGGCGTAAGGGCAGATGGGCGGCAACGGCAGCATTTCTCGGAGCAGCTGGTTACTCATGTCTATTCCCCGCGCAGATGGAGGGAAATTGACGTCGTTCTTCCTCTCGACTGGCGAGAAAGGGAGGAACAGGCCGACGTTGTCGCTTGAAAGAAAACGACGTGTCGGCTCAACCAGACCTTCTGGACGTTTGGGGGAGGAAGTAAAGTCAAGGGGAAACTTGGCAGAAAAGAGGAACCCAGACTCAGAGCTCCAAGGTTTGAGACCAAACAACCCCGAAGAGGTCAGGGGGACCGCTGCTTGCCGTTTCCAAGCCAAGCGGACCATCTTACCGTCGTCGATGTGCGCTGCTGCTCAACACGAACACCACACGTGTACGTAAGGAATTGCCAAGAGCTAATCCGGCTTCTCCTTTCCGAGCCAACCAGACCAGCCAGCGAGGGCGTAAAACCCGGGCGGCGTTCGCTGAGGCTTAAGCTGGATGGGTCTTGGGAAACACACTGCCCGCCGCACCGTTGCAACTGCGACTGCAACTCCGCTGACCAGACGTTTTGCGAAGCCAAGAATCGGACGGATCGTCATAGTGGGCCGTCCATTGGATGCCGCCCGGTCTCGCGACGAGGATGCCGTCCTGGAATGGGCGGGCGGCGAAAGGACCACTGTACGAATAACCTGCCTTTTCGCACGTCAGATTAAGTGCCAGCTCCCGCGCTTGGACGGGGGCCTTCCCAGTCGTTGCAATTAATTTAGGATTTTGGGGTATCGACCGCCGCCCCCTGTCTATCAGTGGACTGTGGCTGCTTCTCACATTGCGGTACAAGCACAATGAATACGCCGGCCACCTCATTCGCTCTCCTCGGAGTGCATCCGAAGCCTATCGTATTGAAGGGCGTTATATTGAATGTCTTCCCGAACAGCCTGTGGATCAATATTTGTTTTAGTGGCATTGCAGACTGCTAGCAAAATCCGGGGCATTGGGGGCTTGAGTGCAAATCAGTAAAGACCGTGATTACTACGTAGACTCTATGGGCTAAATCTAAGCTGGAGTTGTGCAATTCCGTGTTCATTGCATCATCGCATAAGATCTTCTCATGACCTCTAAGCAGCAAGTTGCGTGTTGCAGACTCAGATGACCGAGTCCGTCTTATGATTGACCAGACCAAGTTGCCGCATGAGACGCAGACGCATGTCCTCCGCCCAAGCCGGTCATCATCCCTTGCCTCGTCCATCTCCCCATTGCTAACACTAACATCACACTGATAACAATCTGCGAATTGCGGGCCGTTGAGGGCGCGCGAGCGATTCCCTCCGTCGGTTGCAGCTCTCGCTGGTCGGGCCATCACCCGCCTGCGGCACGTCGTCGTCGGATATCGACTCCTCGATCTGATGGAGTATCTACCGTCGACCGGGGCCATTCCGAGACGCCTCTGGACTGAGGCGAACTGCCTGCTCCTTCGTACAGCACCGAGCGTGGTGCGGCGAGGGCTGAAAGCCGGCGGATGATTCGGTGAGAAACCACTCGTGTGGTTGGTACAGCATGTTCCTGTCCGTATCCGTCACGCTTTTCAGTCGAAGCCGCCACCAATCTGGCTGTGGAAGGCGGTGCTAACGCTCTTCTCGTCGTCGTCGTACCGGCGGGCGTAACCATTGCCGGTTCCCATACGACCACCACTCTCGACGTACTGCTTCAAGCGGTCGCTGTGGCTGTAAGACGCGGGCCGCATTCCGTGAATAGCGTCCTGGAGGCCGGCGCCCAAGCTGACACCGCCTTGTCCGACACCCTTGGCGCCGATGACGCTGGCGCTGGCATCCGTGTACTCGGAGTTGGCAACGCTCTCGCCGGCGATGCTCTCGGTTGCGCGTCCACCCCTCTTGTTGCCAGAGCGGCCTGCTGCGGGTACTCCAGGCAGACCAGGCCATTGCTCAGGGGTAAAGCTGGAAAAGATTGGAGGATAGGTAGTGTTGAGGCCAGCACCACCGAGAGAGCTGTGGATGGAAGAAACGTCGTCAGGAATGTAAGACATCATTGACCCTGAATCAAAGTCACGCGTGGACCCAGCGCCATTGAAGCGGTTGCCGTTGGGGAACCCGCCGCCGCCGCCGCCGCCGTTGAACTGAGGAGGCTGGCTCATCTTTTGGCGGTAAGCGGTTCTCGGCTTGCCAAACTGCAGAAGAGAGGTCTGCAGATTGGTCAAGGGGCCTTCGACCAAACACTTTCGCTCCTTGAAGTGAACGAGAAGGTGGTGCCAGAGCTCGTGCTTAGAGAGAACCTTCGGGTTGCCAATGATGACAAGACCGTACTTGGCACGAGTCAAGGCGACATTGAGACGACGTGGGTCTGACAGGAAACCAATGCCCTGGTTATCGTTCGAACGGACGCAGGACAAGACAATGAAGTCCTTCTCACGACCCTGGAAAGCGTCCACAGACGCAACTTCAACCTCCTTGTAGCTCTCCTTCTTGAAGGTGCCAGTGTTCTGCATGGTGCTAACGATGTAGCTTCGTTGACCCTCGTACGGAGTGATGACACCGATATCCCCGGGCTTCACTCCGGCCTTGAAGAAGCGGGTGACAACCTTCTCCACGTTGGAAGCTTCAGTGCGGTTCAGGTAGGATGTGCCAGATGCAGAGATCTCCTCGTTGCCAAGGTTGGACCAGAACATCATCGGCATGTCCGCAACAGGCCAGGGGAAATCCACGTCGCGGCGAAGACGCTCTCTATGTGTAACTCCGTTTTGGAGGGATCCGTCGTAGAACATGTTGGATGGGAACTCGGACAAGCAGGGGTGCATGCGGTACTGGATGTTGAGGCGGATGGGCACCAATCGCAGGTTGACAAGACGCTCGAACAGCGACTGGTTCAGGCCAGCCTTTGCTGCCTTCTTGTTCATAATGACGGGGCCCAATTGCTTGTGGTCACCAACCAACACGACTTGCTTGCAGCCAAGAACCAAAGGGATCATGCACTCCGGCTCAGCGGACTGGGTAGACTCGTCGATCAAAACGTTGCGGAACTTCATCTTGGAAAGACGAGGGTCGCCAGCACCAACGCAAGTACAGCAAACAACATCCGCATTGTGAAGAATGTCCCTCTCAGCGGCCTTGGTGAGTTGTTTGAACTTCTTCTCATCTTGACTGGACAACTCGCCCAACTCGCTCTTGAGCTGTGCAAGCTTGACGAGCTCTCCGTTGCTGTCGTTCATACGGACCTGCTCGTGGAGGGCAAGAAAGCTCACAGAGGACTCTACGTCTTCGCGAGACTTGGCTGTAAGACGGACAACCTTGAGACCGGTGCGGTGAATACGCTCGCAGAGTTGGTCGACGGCGACGTTGGACGGAGCGCAGACCAGAACTTGGCCATTGTTCATCTTGCAAAGGTGGTAGATGATGGTCGCTGAAGTTACGGTCTTGCCGGTGCCGGGAGGGCCCTGAATCAAGCTAAGCGGAGTAGACACACTGCCTTGATAGCGGCAATCTGGCTAGTGTTGAGGTCAGGAAGGCCCGGGACGCTGAACTTCTTAGGCATAGTCGTCTTCTGAGGCGCAACCGCCACGTCGTGACCAAGAAGCTTGTGGAAGATGTATCCGGAGACACTCATGTCGTCGACAGCAAAAGTCTTCATCGCATACTGCATGCGGTCGTAAGACGTAGCCTTCCACACGTAGTCGGCAGAGAAGTTGTGGGTGCACTCGGTCGGGACCGTCTTCTCGTTGCCTGCCTTTCGCAATTCCAGAGTGACTTCATCGGACTGATTGTTGGGAATCTTGATGACATAGCCGACTCCCTCCCACGCAGGACGAAGCTCTCCCTTGTATCGCAGACGCATCTCGTCACCAACCGCCAGCTTCACGTCGCCAGACTCTATCTTGTGGAGCTCGAAGCTGACAAGATGCTTGTTGTTGAGACCATAATCCCAGCGAACTGTCAGACCGTCCTCAGACTGGGCCTCCTTGAGTTTCTTGTCGTAGTCAGACTCCATCTTGACCAGAGGACCGAAAATGTTCTGGTAGTGGTACGGGTCGTCGTACTTGAGCAGGACGGGGTGAGGATCGTCATCGATGCTGTTGGCCTTCTCGAGGTCGGCGACGGTCGCGGTAGAGTTATCCTTCCACATCTCCTCCAGCTTTGCAATCATAGGCGGGGTCAGGTGTCGCGCACGGAGTTGCTCGGCATCGGAAGGGGTCGCGACCAGCCAAGTCAGGAAGGCTCGCTCCTCGATCAGGGGCTGCCATCTCGATGTGTCCCAGCTCATGTCCTTGGAAGATGTATTGGCGGCGCATGGCTGGCGGCAAAGAAGCACGACAACGGTGTCTGACTTGGCAGGGATGAAACCCAGAAGGAAGACGTTCTTGGTTCCGCAGTTGTAGCATTCGAGCACGGTATCGCCCAAAGTCGACTCGGGGTGAAGCTGGACCTCCTTGTGACGAGCTCGGACAAGGTGATTAACGATATGGCTTGAAGTTGCGTTGCCACGAGCACTACAGAACCACTTGTTGCAGCCAAGGCACTTGACGACGGAACTCGGGGAGTGGATTCCACAATACCTGGGGAGGGGTCAAGTTAGCATGGTACTTGGCGCAAAGTGTCATGGCAGGCCAACTTACGCGCAGGCGTGAGGAGGAAGCTCCCTATCTTCTTCCTGAGGTCTGCCGAGATTCAGATCCTTCATGGCCCCGACGGGCATGCTCGTCAAGCTATCGTTGTCATCGTCGTCGTACAGCTCCGTTTGGTTGTCATCGTCATCGGCGCGGCGGCGACCACCGCGGCCGCCGAACTTCCCGTACAGAAGACTTTCGTCGGGGTCGATACCGATAAAGTCGTCGGCGCCGGCCTTGATCGCTGCTGTGGAATTATTGATCAAATAGTTCCCCAGATGTGTAAATGCGCCTTCCATTGTCGCGATAGTTCGCTCCTCCACTTCTATCTGTCTCGTTGCTGATATTCTACTCCCTTGGGAGAAAATAGTCAGCGGAAAGTTCGGACAGAGGCAACAAGTAAGTGCTCGCAAAGCGGAACCGACAAGGTGGTGGCGATTATTTGGAATTGCCTCGTGCGCCATGGGAAAGCGCAACTTACTTCAGCCTTTTTGTTGTTCTCGAATATTTCGGCGTCGCAGAGCCTCGGATGGCTCAGGTCGTACGGAAGGGGATTCGAGGTGTTTACGGAGGAGAAACGTCACATCATATCGGTGCCGAAAGTCCAAGGTTTGGTGTCGAGACCTCAAAGGTACACCAAGTAAGCGAAGATTTACCTTGAACGTATGTGTGCTCTCGTGGATTCGGCACCCGAACGATGGGTTTGTACGTCAGTTGTTTTTGAATCACCCTTCGGCCCGCCCAAAGAAAGCGGCGAAGGTAGGTGCCCAGACAGCCATTTTGGTGGGATGCGGCTATCGCCACGTGACACTTCTGATAAGACAGGGATCTTGTCCTTTAGGAGGACTTACACGGGGATGTTAGTCAGCGCTATGCGTGCGCTAAGCACCCCTTCCTTCAATAAGGAGGGAAAAACCCCTTATTATAGAAATAACTCTTTACTACTTAAGTTAGTCTCTTATTACTAAAAGTATTATTTTTTTATATAAAGTATTTATTTTTTTACTTAGATATAAATAATTATATTTTTAAATAAGAAATTAAAATACTTTATTAATATAAACTTTATTTTAATTTATTTAGAAAGAAGTATAAATTATTTATAGTATATACTAATTAAAGCTTTTAATATATTTATAACGTTTTTTTTAATTCTATTAAAAAATAATTAAAGCTTATAAAGTTAGTTATATTACTATTTATAATATTAAAAATAATTAATAATATTTAAAAATTTATTTATTAAATAGTTAGTTAAAAGCTATTACTTTTTATTAGTATAAGTATAAGAGTATTTAAAAGCATAGTATATATACTTATATAATATAGAGTTATAAATAGAGATATATTATAAAATATATAATCCTTAGTATTTATAAGTATTTATTTATATAAATAATTAATAGAGAAGAATATATTATAATAATTCTAATTAATATAGTTAGTAAGTTATATTTTAAAATAGAGAAAGAAGAGAAGAAAAATAATTTAAAATATAAATTATAAAGTTTTTAATTATATAATAGAATTATAATATAAAAAGTTATATAAATATTTATAAAGTTTATAAGTTATAATAAACTAAATACTTTTATATAAAGTTATATATATAAAAGTTTATTTATTTATTTTATATAGAGTATTTAAGTAAGTAGATTATTTTTATATTATTATTATTATTATATTAAGATATATATTAACACTTTTTAATTAATATATATATATAATATAAAGTTATAAATAGAGCTACTAGCTTTTATTATAAAACTAACTAGTATTAGCTATAAAAACTAAGCTAGTCTTTTTACTTACTATTAATAACTTTTAAGTTATATAATTTTTAAACTTAAACTTTTTAACTTTAACTATTATAATAAGCTAAGTTAACTACTTTTTTCTAGCTGTTTTTATTTTTATTAATCTCTTTATTTTCTATTCTTTAAGCTATACTAACTCTTTATATTATATTTAGTTTATACTTTTTTTACTAAAGTCTTCTCTATTATATAAAATATTATTACTCTACTATATATAAAAGCTTTAAAGCTCCTATACTATATATTATTATAATATCTTTACTTTATTATATAGTTTTAACTCTTATTATTACTACCTATATTTTTAATATATTTACTCTTTTAAAATTATTAATATTTAAGCTTTTAAGCTACTTTTGCTATTTTAAAGAAATATTTAAAGTAAGTATAAAACTTAGAATTATTATTAATAGCTTTAATTATAACTATATTTAATTTTAAAACTAAATAACTTTATATTATTTATAGTTTTAAATAATATTTCTATATAAATTTTAAATAAAGCTTTTAATTAATATAAAAAAATTACTATACTTATTACTTTTAATTTTATTAACTTTAATTTTTTAGATTAAGTTATTTAATTTAGCTTTATTTAGCTTATATCTAAGTATATTAAGAAGAAATATATTATAAAGTATTACTATACTTAAAAAAAGTATATATATATATATATATATATTTAGAATTTTAAAACTTTATTTAAAGTAGTAATTAAGTTTTTATATTTATAACTATAATAACTCTTTTAGCTATAATAACTTTTCTAGCTATAATAATAAAAAGGTTATATTATTAAGTTTATACTTTTAAGTAGAAGTTTAAACTATTACTAAGTAGCTAATAATAGTATTATAAATAACGCTTTTATTAATATATTTTACTACTTATCTATTTACTTTTTTCTATAAAAACTAGAAATAAATTAAACTAAATATTAAGTTTATAGTTATAATACACCCTCTCTATAAATAAACTATAGTAAAATTTATTCTATTAATAAGTATAATTTTAAAAATACTATATAAGTATTTTAACTTATATCTTCTATTAATTAAGGAAAATAATATAGAAATCTTATATATTTTTACTAATATATAAAGCTTAATATAAAGATATATATATATATTAGCTAAATAGATTAATAGAATAGTAATAATACTAGCTATATAATATAAAGCTAAATAATATAGTTATGTTTTATAGAGTGCTTAACCTATATAAGTAGGTATTATAGTTCACTGAATATAATATTTTATAATACTTTAAACCTAATAGTAGTATTTTAACCTATATTTAATCTTAATAAAGTAAATAAATAAAATCTTATATTATAACTAGTTATTAATACTTAGCTTAATTTATCTCTAGCTCTAGCTATATAGAAGAAAGTAAGGTAGGTAGTAAAACATATTAGTAAGAGTATTATCTATAATACTATTATTTATAAAAGTATTATTTGTAATATAAATTGCTAATAATATTTATAGCTTATATAGCTACTTAGTAATAGCTTAAACCTATATTTAAAAGTATAAACTATTAATATATGACGTCTGAATATAATAATAATAATAATAATAGAATAATCTATTTACTTAAATATTCTATAAAATAAATAAATAGACTTTTATATATATAACCTTATAAAAATGTTTAATTTATTATAACTTATAACTTTATAAATACTTATATAATCCTTTATATTATATAATCCTACTTATATAATTAAGAGCTTTATAGTTTATATTTTAAGTTATTTTTCCCTTCTTTTTTCTCTATTTTAGGATATAACCTACTAACTATATTAACTAGAATTATTATAATATATTCCTTCTCTATTAATTATCTATATAAATAAATACCTATAAATACTGAAAATTATTATATTTTATTATAATATATCTCTATCTATAACTCTATATTATATAGATATATATACTACGCCTTTAAATATTCTTATACTTATACTAATATAAACTTAATAGTATAACTTTTTACTGCTATAGCTAGAAAGGTTATAATAGCTAAAAGAGTTATTATAGCTATAGGTATAAAAGCTTAACTATTTAAATAAAGCTTTAAGTTTATTTTTTATATCTTCTTATATATATAGTAACTAAATATAATATCTTTCTTTCTCTTTAAATATATATATAAGCTAAGTAAAGCTAACCTAGATAACTTAATCTATAAGACTAAAGTTAAAGATATTAAAAGCTTTAAATATATTAACCTTATTTATACTAATAAGATAACTTTTCTTAAGTTTACTTAGCTATACTTAGTTAAAGCTATAACTAAAGAAGATAATAAATAGTAGCTATAAAGCTTTAAAATTAATATAGATATAGTTAAAGCTAGTAATAGTAATCTTAATACCTATAATTACTTTATAAGCTTCTTTAAGATAGCTAAAATAGCTTAAAAAGTTAGTAAGTTAAGAAAGGTAAATATATTAAGAGTATAGCTAATAGTAGTAGAGCTTTTTATTAAGACTATATAGTAGAGCAGAAGATATTATAATAGTATAATAGTATAGAAGCTTTAGAGCTTTTATGCTTAGTAGAGTAATATAAACTTCTAAATAGTAGAAGAGATAATAAAAGATAGATATAAACTAAATATAGCGTGAAGTAGCTAGAAGAAAGTAGTTAAGGCTTATTATAATAGTTAAAGTTAGAAAAGCGTAGAGGTAAAGAAGAAGTTTAAGTAGTTATATAACTTAAAGGTTATTAGTAGTAAGTAGGAGGGACTAGCTTAGCTTTTGCAGCTAATATTAGTTAAATCTTATAATATTAAGCTAGTGGCTATAATATCTACTTATATAGATTAAACACTTTATATTATAAGCTTTTTTATCTTTTTAAGCTTAAGCTAGCTAGATATATAAGTAATTATATATTTATAGGGACTTTTTATATATTAGATGTAAAGAGTTTAAGTTTTATAAGTAGAAGAAAGTATTCTTTTTAGATAATAGAATAGAAGACCTTAGAATTAATTATATTTATATTTAAACTGCTATTATTTACTTTATTTATATATAGTTTTAGCTGCTCTTACTATAGCTTTCTAGTTAGTAAGAAGACTATAACACTTTATAAAATATAAATAAAATTAAAAAGTAATATTTAAAGATATATAAATAATATAAGAATTAAATTATAATTATTAATAATATATTATAAATATTAACTTTTAAATAGTAATAGTATTATAATAAAAGAAATATTAAGTTTATTATATTTAACTTTAAAATCTTTTATTAATTTAATAAGTTTCCATTATTTATAGTTAATAATATTAATTTTAACTTTAGTATATTATAAATATTAACTTTTCTAGCTATAGCAGTAAAGAGTTATATTATTAAGTTTACGCCCTTAAGTATAGGTTTAAGTTATTACTAGGTAGCTAATAATAGTATTATAGATAACGCTCTTATTAGTATGTTTTACTACCTGCCTGTCTATTTTCTTCTATTAGAGTTAAGGATAAGTTAAGCTAAGTGTTAATAACTAGTTATAATATAAGATTTTATTTATTTACTTTATTAAGATTAGATATAGGTTAAAATGCTACTATTAGGTTTAGAGTATTATGATATACTGTATAGAGTGAACTATAATACCTATTTATATAGATTAAGTACTCTATAAAATATATTATAAATATTATAAGTCTTTCTATTCTTTCTATTTAAACTAGCTAGATATAATTTCTTATATACTTATAAAGATTTTTTATATATTAGATATAAAAAGTTTAAACTTTATAAGTAAAAAGAAATATCTTTTTTAAACTACTAAATATTAGTATAAATATAAAATTATTTAGAGGCGTAGTATATATACTTATATAGTATAAAGTTATAAATAGAGATATATTATAATAAAATATAATAATCCTTAGTATTTATAAGTATTTATTTATATAGATAATTAATAGAGAAAGAATATATTATAATATTTCTAGTTAATATAGTTAGTAGATTATATTCTAAAAAAAGAAACAAAAAAGAAAAATAATTTAAAATATAAGCTATAAAGCTTTTAATTATATAAGTAGGATTATATAATATAAAGTATTATATAAGTATTTATAAAGTTATAGGTTATAATAAACTAAACACTTTTATATAAAGTTATATATATAAAAGTTTATTTATTTATTTTATATAGAATATTTAAGTAAGTAGAATATTATTATTATATTATTATTATTATATTAAGATATTATATATTAATATTTCTTTTTAAAGTATATATAGTTAATATAAAGAGTATATTATAAGTATATAGCTTACTTACTTAATATATATATACTTTAGAAATATAAAAACTTAAAAGCCTAGTAGGAAAAATAAGGAAAATATTCCTATATTATATAATATATATAACTAGTTAAAAAACTCTTATAAATAACCTTATAAGTAAAAAGTTTTAAGAGAAAAAACTAGTATATTATTTCAGTAATAATAATAATAATATTATTATTATATTATTATTATTATTATTATTATTATTATTATTATTATTATTATTATTATTATATTATTATTATTATTATTATTATTATATATTATTACTATAAAATAATACTTAATAATATGAAAAATATAACTTTGCTTAAAAGCTTAGTTAAAATATTAGCAATTATTAGTTTAATATGAAAATATTATATTTTTATTTAATAAAGAGTCTCTAGCAAAATAATATCTTATATTAATATGCTTAGATTTTTTATAAAATTCAGGATTTTCAGCTAGTTTTTTAGCTATAATATTATCTATAAATATTTTAGGCTTATTTATTAATTTAAAGCCTAGATTTTTTAAATTAAAATTATAAGTATTATATAGATAAATAGCTTCTTTAACTAATTCTATTAAAGCTATATATTTAGCTTTATAAGTAGATAAAACTACTGTTTTTTACTTTATAGAGCTATAAAATATAATATTATATAAGCTCTAGCAAAATATATAAACTAATATAGATTTTCTATTATCTAGATCTCTAGCTTAATTAGAGTTTAAATAACTTATTAAATCCTAAATTATATTATTATTATAGTTATAATAAATTCCCTTATTAGGATATTTATTTAAATAACTTATAGATAATCTAAAGTAGAAAAATGCTCTTTAGAAGGGTTTATAGTATATCTTAATAAGATGTTAACTATAAAAGCTATATTAAATCTAGTTTTTAAAGCTAAATATAGCAAGCTCTTATTTACTATTAAAATTATATTCTTCCTTAGTTATATAATATTTATTTATATACAATTTTATATTTTATAGGTATTATTAATAGGTTTATATTAGTTTTATTATATTTATTTAATATTTTTTATGTATATTTCATTTAATATATAAAAATAGACTTATTTTGCCTATCTATATTAAACTTATAACTTAAAAATATATTAGGCTCTCTTAATAATTAAATTTTTATATATTACCTTAAATTATATATATAGTTACTAGTAGTAGTATTATTAGCTACTAGTAATATATTATCTATATAGTAATATATTGTAGCTTTATATTTATTTTTATTTAATATATATACTGCTTTATTATAAAGTGAAATAATAAATCCTAATTTTAATAATATTCCTTTTAAATAGTTATACTATAGTCTAGGACTTTGTTTTAAACTATATAAAGCTTTAATAAGCTTATAGTATATTTATTATTTGTTAATTCATAATTATAATTAGGATTAAACTTTAATTTATTAGTAGTTTTATTATAAATAAAACTAGTAGGTATAATAATATAAATATCTATATTTATATCTATATGAATAAAAGCAGTTATTATATTATATTATAATAAAATCTAGCTTTCTTTTATAGCAAGAATTACTATAAATTTATAGCTTTTAAGTCTATAAATAATAGAAAAAGTTTCTAAATAATTAATACTAATATATTAATTAAAACCTTAAGCTACCTATCTTGCTTTATATTTATAAGTATTATTTATTTTATCTTTTAATTTTATAGTATATACCTATCTACTACCTAATAGATAAATATTATCTAGTATTTATATAATTTTCTAAGTATTAATATCTTCTATTTAAGTTATCTCTAATTATATAGCTTAAATCTAATTATCTTTATAAGGAGAATTTAAGGCTTACTTAATATTAGAGGGCTTGTCTAATATAATAACTGATAGTATATATAAAGCTTTATTATTATTAGTTATAATATTATTATTATTTATTTTATAACCTTTTAAGACAGAGTAGTCTTCTAAGGTAAATAATAGTTACTTTCGTTAAAAATATTATTTTTAACTATATTATTAACTTATTAGTAGTCTTTTTTAGCTTCGTTTATTATAGAAAGGATTTATATAAAAAACTTAGATTTATTAGTATTTATTTCTCTATTATACTAATAGTTTTCTTATTATTATTTATCGTATTTATATTAGTATTAGTACTATAAATATTATTATAAGATATAGTATTATAATTATTATTACTAGTATTAATATTATTATTATTAATATTATTATTATTTTATTAATATTAATACTAGTCTTACTTAGATTCTTAAAAGCAGGGCTTTTAGTAATATTATTACTATTTATAGTAATATTTTTATTACTATAAGAGATACATTAACTAAATATCTCTTTATAGATTATATTAAGCAGTATTCTATCTATTATTATTAGGTATAATACTACTATTAGTATTCTTAAAGTAGGTATTTATACTTATAAAAAGCTTTTTATAATAAGAAATAAAAGTATTCTCTAAGATTTTAATATTATAAGACTATAAAGCTCTCTTTAGTTATATATCTTAGATTTTATATCTATTAGATCTATAATTAATTATAAAACCTTAATATGCTCTTATATTTAATTTTTTAATTTTAGGATCTTTATTCTTATAGTAGTATAAGCTATTCTACACTTTATATTATTTATATTAAGTTTATTTTACTTTTTAATTTATAAAGCGTTATATAATTAATAGAAGAATATAGAGTCTTATTATATATATATAGAGTAGTATAAAAGGCTTCACCTTATAAGTAGTATAGTAAACCTAAGTTATATAGTATTATTCTTATTTTATTAACTATAGTGCGTATAGTATACTCTATAAGTCTGTTAGGTTTATATATAAAGAGGTCTTATATTATAGATAATCCTACTATTAAGATATATAGTCTTAATATATTTATTAGAAAGTTCTTTACTTCTGTTAGTAGAGATTTCTTTTATTCTTTTATTATTATTATTATTATTATTTATTTCTGCTTAAAATTTAAGAAAAGTATTACTTATAATTTCTTTAGTTTTATTATTAAGTAATTTTCCCTAGATCAATTAGGTATATTTATCGATAAAGATAATAAATAAATTATATTTATTATATGTAGTAAGTGTTATAAGCCTATATAAATCTAAAGCTATATAATCTAGATAATCTAGATTTTTATTATAAACCTATAATTTACTTACTTTAGTTATAAATTTGTCTCTAAAACAAGCTTTATAAAGTAGTAATTTATTATTATTTATATTATTATTATTTATATTTATATCTGAAATTATATTATCTTATTTTTAAAAGACTTTATATATAAATATAACTAAGATGTTAGTGCTATAGTTAGAAGCTATTATTATTATTATTATTTATATTTTTATGAATTATAGTATTATATATATAATTATTATATATTAATAAGAAATTAGAAGAAATATAAATTATTTTATTTTGCTTCTATAGTAATAATATAATCTCTTTTATTATATATAAAATAGGTTATTTCTATATAAAGAAGTAATACTTAATAAATCTAACTTAGATTAACTAAAATAGATTAATACCTAGTTTAGATATATAATAAACACTTTTAATATAATTTTATTATTATTAGGATATATAATTAAATTACTTTTTAGTAAAAAAGTAAGACTTTTTGCTTCTTTCTATTTAATAGGCTTATTTAGTTTTATTTTATTTACTAAAAAAGTATAGTTTTTAACTATATATATAGTAGTAGTAGTATTAATATAAAAATTAACTATTTTTTTAATTTAGTTAAAACTCCTAACTTTTCCTTATTCCTTAATAATAAATTAGTTAATTAAATAACTTAAAAAGAGATTATTAGTATATTTATTTATATTATAAAGAGGAGTAAATATAACCTATATTTTTAAAAATAATATTTCTTCTTCTTTTATTAGAAGATAAATCTATTAATTCTATAGAATCAGAATTATTTAAAGATATATAAAGAGTAATATTACTAGTAGTAGTTATATTAACTACTTCTTTCTCTTTTTCTTTAATAGTAGTAATATTAGTAGGTTTTTTCTACTAACTAGATGCTTTTTAAAATATAAGAAAGTATAGTTTTTTTTAGAATAGTTAATCTTTTTTTAATTTTTATAATATAAACTTTTCTATTTTTTAAGGTTTTTTAAATATTTTATTATTATTCTTTTTTATTAATTTTATTAATTTTATTAATTTCTTAGTTTTATTTAATTTTTTATTATATTTAGAACTTTAATAGTATTATTAACTACTTCTTTACTTCTTTTTCTCTTATATGTATCTAGAAAATAGTATAAAGAGTTAAAAGTATAAATAGAAAGGTTAGTTTTAAAAAACTAAGTTAGAAGTTATAAAAGCTTTATAAATCTTATTTACATTATTAAGTATATAAACTATAACTACATTAAATAGTTTTAACTAGTTATAAAATAAATTATTTATAAGTTCTTTTATTTTATTAAATATAAATTTCTATAAAATTAAAGTTATTTAAAGAAGTATTAAAAAAGTTTTTATAAATTAAAAACTTTTATAAAACCTATAAACTTATATAGCTTTTTAAAGTAATCTTAAGCTTTAAAAATACTATTATTATCTTTAATTACTTTTAAGAAACTATCTTTATAGAGTAATTATATATAGCTTAAAACTTGATTACTTTATCTATATTAATATTAAATTTAAGTTTAATTAAATCTATAGTTATATCTTTATTTATAAAAAAAGCTTTAATATATAGCTTATATTTTATAATTCTTAAAGTTTATAAACTTAGGTATATTAACCTTTAAATTAACTGTTATTACTTTAGAATATAGTATATAATTATAAGCTTTATAAAAGTTAAATAATAATAAAATTATATAACTATAAAAGCTATTAATATATAATATAGTAGTTTATATAGTAATATTATATAATAGCTATAAACCTAGAAATCTAAGGTTTAACTATTTAAAAAAAAACCGTTTTTTTTATAACTTTCTCTTTAATTAATATCTTTTTTAGTTAAACTATAATCTAATTAAAAAGATAAATATCCTATATAATAAATTAATTAAACAAAAGTCTATTATGCTATAAATATAAGTTTAAACTAGATTAAAAATAAACTAAAAAATAGTTTAAATAAATAATCTAAAAATTATAAATTAAATAAAATAGTAATAAGAGATTACTTCCTTAGAGAATAATTAATAGAAATATAATTAATTATATAGAGTTAGTTATATAGATTTAAAAAAAGTATATCTTATAAAACTAAAACTACTAATTTAGCTATATATCTAATTCTATAAAAATCATATAAATAGAAAGTTATTTAAAAAATAGTTTTTAGTATATATAACTTTTATATAAAAAAATTTAATAAAGAAATAAAATAAAAGTAAAAAAGTAATAAAAACTAAAGTTATCTTTAAACTAAGTTTATAACTTATTAGTATAAGTATAAAATATTTAAAAGTATAGTATATATACTTATATAGTATAAAGTTAAATAGAGATATTATAATAAAATATAATAATTTTTAGTATTTATAAATATTTATTATATAGATAATTAATAGAAAAAGAATATATTATAATAATTCTAGTTAATATAGTTAGTAAGTTATATCTTAAAATAAAGAAAGAAAGGAGAAAAAATAACTTAAAATATAAACTATAAACCTTTTAATTATATAAGTAGGATATTAATATAAAGTATTATATAAGTATTTAAAGTTATAAATTATAATAAAACTAAATACTTATATAAAGTTATATATATAAAAGTCTATTTATTTATTTTATATAAAGTATTTAATAAGTAGAATTTTATATTATATTATAATAATAATAAGATATTATATATTAACACTTAATACTAAACCTTAAAATTAATTATATTTAAATTTTAATTACTATTATTTATTTTATTTATATATAGTTTTATTAATATATAATATCTTAATAATAATAATAATAATATAAAAATAATCTCTTACTTAAATATTCTATATAAAATAAATAAATAGACTTTTATATATATAACTTTATATAAAAATACTTAGTTTATTATAACTTATAATTTTATAAATACTTATATAATTTCTTATATTATATAATTCTACTTATATAATTAAAAACTTATAACTTATATTTTAAATTATTTTTCTTTTCTTTTTCTTTATTTTAGATATATCTTATTAATTATATTAACTAGAATTATTATAATATATTCTTTTTCTATTAATTACTTATATAAATAAATGCTTATAAATGTTAGCACAGGTATAAGAGTATTCAGGGGCGTAGTATATGCGCCTATATAGTATAGGGTTATAGATAGAGATATATTATGATAAAAAGTGATAATCCTCAGTATTTATAGGCATTTATTTGTATAGATAATTGATAGAGAAGGAATGTATTGTGATGATTCTGGTTGATGTTGTTGGCAGGTTACATCCTAAGGTAGGGAAAAAGGAGGGGAAAGATAACCTGAAACATAAGCTGTAAAGCTCTTAATTACATAAGTAGGATTACATAATATAAGGGATTACGTAAGCATTTATATAGTTATAGGTTATAATAAACTAAACACTTTTATATAAGGTTATATATATAAAAGTCTATTTGTTTATTTTATATAGAATATTTAAGTAAGTAGATTATTCTTATATTATTATTATTATTATATTAAGACGTTATATGTTAACAATAAATACTAAGGATTATTATATTTTATTATAATATATCTCTATTTATAACTTTATACTATATAGGTATATATACTACGCCTCTAAATACTTTTATACTTATACTAATAGTTTTAACTATTTCTTTTATAGCTTTCTAGCTAGTAAAAAACTATAATAGTAAAGCTTTTTAATAAATTATCTATTAACTATTATTTTAAATAATAAAAATCTTTATTAACTTTGTATTTAACTTAATTATCTTTATTAAAGTTAATAATTCTATAAATACTATTAAAAGTATATTAATATAATATTTAAATTAATAATTAAGTTTAATTTTATAAATAAACTTAGATTATTTTCTTATATTTACTAAAGATATTAATTATATCTATTTAAAAATAAAATCTAAATAATATTATATACTATTATAAAGGTAATTAATATTTAAAAATATAAAAAGTAAAATAATTAATATAATTAATATTTCTAATAATATAAAATTATTATATTTAAAATATGTTTATATATAAAGATATAATAATTTTAAAATTAGACGTTATTATATAATTAAACTTAATATATTATTAAACTATATATTAGAATTATTTTAATTATAATACTTTAATTATAATATAATATAGTTATAAATAATAAATTAATATGTGAAGTTAGTAATTATAATAGTAAAGTATTAAAACTACTACTTTTAGTATTTTAAGTAGTAAGAAGTTTTTTCGCTTGTACCGGGTTTTTCCCCCCCCTATGTGAGTAGAGAGGTCTTTAACGTAAGCCCGCGACGCTAGGACGCCCGGGTATCGATTTTGGCTGTTTTCCTTGGCCAATGAGCTCTGCCGGAAATGACTGTACTCCACTAAAAAATTCATTGTCGGTGCAGTTCAACCTCCAGACGGATCAAGTGAGAGCCAAACTCATCATTCTCCGGTCAACAGCGCAGGGAACCGCAACGATGATTGTAAGTGCCAGATACAACATAATATTGACGCCATTATAACGATAGGATATACACTAACACAAATACAGCGAAAACAAGCGCGCCAAAGGCGCGACTACCTGTATCGCCGAGCGTTGATGCTGAAGGACGCGGAGACCAACGAGAAGAAGGCCGCTCTGAAGTCTGCTCTTGCTTCAGGCAAGCCATTGGACCCATCCATCGCGAAGGACAAGAGCCTGAGAAAAGAGTGAGACTATCTTCAAAGTCGAATAAGTCGCAGTCGTATTGACCTCGAGCAGCTACCAGTACGATGAGTCGCGTCCCGATCTCACGGTCAACGAGGAGTTGGATCTCGACGATGAGTATTCTCAACTGAGCGGCATTCAAGACCCTCGGATCCTGGTCACCACCAGTCGAGATCCTTCGAGCCGTCTGGCTGCCTTCAGCAAGGAGATTAGACTTTTACTCCCTACTTCGGTCCGTCTCAACCGTGGAAACCTTATTCTCGACGACCTTGTGCAGTCCTGTAAATCAAACGCGTTGAGCGACGTCGTTTTGCTTCACGAACACCGAGGTGTCCCAACTGCCATCACAATTTCTCACCTACCTCATGGACCTACGCTCTCGTGTAGTTTGCACAACGTAGTCCTCCGGCATGACATTCCGGGATCTATCACGGGATCTGTCTCTGAAGCTTACCCGGTTAGCAAGCAGAAATCCTTGATTTTCCTATGCATAGCTAATCTTGATATCAAAAACAGCATTTAATCTTTGAAGGTTTTAAGAGGTGCGTGGCAGCGATCCGCTTGTTGTATGCTTTTGACTAACCTCACAACAGCCGTCTCGGACAGCGCATTGTCAAAATTATCAAGCATCTTTTCCCTCCACGCGAGCCGATTACGAACAAAACGAAGATAGGAAACAGAGTCGTGACCTTCGTCAACAATGAAGACTCGATAGAAGTGCGACAGTAAGTCGATTCTTGACCGATTATGGTTGACCGCTGCTCACCAGACTTAACAGCCACGTTTTTGTCCGTACTTCCTACGACTCAGTTGAGCTTGCCGAGGTTGGACCGCGCATGACCATGCGGCCATTCGAGATTCGTGCCGGAACTCTCGAAAACAAGGATGGAGATGTGGAATGGCACCTCTCGCAGTACACTCGTACTGGAAGGAAGAAGGAGTACTTGTGAGACAGTGTCGTGGACTGAGAAGCGTGGACAGAGCTGGATCAGGAGTCGGCTGTAAAGTCAACAGCACTTCACTCCTGAGGACATCCAGACGAAGTGCGGAACTGCAAAATTATTGGGCTAATTCTGAGATTTGGGCGTTGAAGGCATCAAAAAGGCTGCATGAGGTAGACATCACATTATCACGGCTAGAGCCGGAATCAACGATACTGAGAACCAGGCAACTATATCTCTTGTTCAGAAGCCAGTAACATGTCCATTAGTTTGGTACAAATGTGATTGCTGATAAAACATATGCATCGTCAATTCAGATTGTGGGAAAAGTCCTCCATGATGCCAAAGCCAGAGTGGTTGAATGGTGTTACCCCATCGAAGCGACAGAAACGGGGCCGGCCAGCGACGTCCTTGCAACAGCCATCACGAGCCAATGAGGGGCAACTTGAGCCGTCATCCGGCGGTCTCGCTGCCGAGCTCTCCATCGGAAAGGTTTAAGCATGGGATAAACGAACCAGCCCCTGTCGGGCTGGGTTGATTGCGAATCAATTCCTCAGGGGCCCCCGCCACTACATACGCGCAACACGGATACGGAGCGTAAAGCGGGCTTTTTGAAATCGCCGTTGCCTGTCAGTCAGGCTGCGCACACCGCAAACACGCGGTTGATGGTGGGAGGCAATGTGGGTAAAAAAGGACGAACCGCGGGAAGGGTGGCTTAGAACTCTTGGGATGGGCAGAAACGGCGGCTCGCACAGCCACTAACACAGTGGTGGTGACGCCTCCAGGAACCTGCGGTCGAGCCGGGGCCGGTCAGCAGCGAAAGTACCGAAGGCTGCGGATCTCAACAGTCTCTGCAACGGCTGCAGATGAAGATAGTCGGCGATTTGGTTCGTCGATTGAAGTGAGCTGCATTTGACCGGTGGCATTATTCGACCTTTCACGTCAGACCAGTCAGCTATTTTTGGGGACGACTAGATGGTGTCGCCGCCGCTCAGCCCATTTCGATTGTCGTTGCCGTTCCCACCCAATCGTCACCTCATTCATTCATGGGCTGGACATTGGACAAGCTGGGTGGCAGGTCGGTCCCATGTGTGCTAGAAGAGCCAAGACTGCGGGAAGACACAGGGAGGGGCAACAACAGCAGCCCAGCCTCCTCTTCTGCCTGCCCTGCACGGCGCAAGGTGCCGTTGACCCTTTATCCTTTCTGCACACCACCGCCGGACGGTCTGGGTGCGTGTGAGACACTGAAGGACATACCCAGGCACAGGTACCGTCCAGAGTCCTGCTCTGCTCAGTCCTAGGGTAAGGTAGGTACCTACATTCCCTGGGCTGTAGGACGGGCAGCGAAACCCGTGGACGTCTTCGCAGAAAACATGCCCGCGTCCCGTGTACAATAATAAGCTTCGCCCCGCCCGCTGGCCGCAACATGCTCTGATGTCACTGACCTTGGGCCGCTCCAGCTTGTCTTTCCGGACCCGACGAATCCTTTTTTTTACTTAGGTTGTCAGCATCGAGAATCGCTCACGGTTCCCATTCCAGGCGTGTCGTATAACTTCAAAAGTAACAACCATCCCAAAACCACAACAGGGGCTGCGACTGTTTATTTGTTTCTAGCGCCCGTCAGGCTCCTCTGCGAAGAAGAAAAAAAGACTTGAAAAAACAGGACCCCGGAAATCTGATCGGCCAATCCTGCCCACTTGCGCCCCATCCCACCCAACCACAGACACTGCCCGGGGTATCCGCTCTGACAGTTCCCGGCTTCTGATTGGGTCCGTCCACACTGTCATTTCAGTGCCTTTCCAGCACTTCCCAGTTCCTGTCAGCGGCCGGAGGTCCAACCTGGACGTCATTTAACGACTGGACATCAGCCGAAATATCCTCAGCGCTTGGGACTCAGTGCTCACACCTGCTACCACCCGATCCATCTCACGAGAGCACCGCCGGACATTCTCACTCCGCCGATTCTCTCCGGCTTCACGCGATCGACCTCCTCTCCAACGCTCTGTCTGTAATCGCGTTGACAGCAGCACATCCGTCAATATGTCGTACGGACAGTATAACAACAACCCTTACGCTCAGGGCCCCGACCAGGAAGGCGGCTACAATTACGCCAACAACAACAATAACAACCAGGTCCGTTGACAATCCATTCAATCGCTTCCTCCCCCGTCGCGGAGTCTCGTCGCATCGCATCGTCGCTGACAATCGCAAGCAGTATGGTCAAGGACAGTATGAGATGCAGCCTTACGGCCAGGAGCCGAATCAGTACGCCAACCAGCCGCCGCCGCCCACCACTCTGAGCCAGCAAGAGTTCCTCCAGCGCGTGCAATACCTGCGCTCCGAGATCCAGGGCCTCACATCCGACATTGAGGGCATTGCTGCGCTGCACCAGCGTTCCCTCGCTTCCACCGACTCCAACGCTAGCTACCAGCTCGAGCAGGCCGTCTCCGCGACTCAGCTCCGCAACACCGCAGTCAAGGATGGCATCAAGGCTCTCGAGAAGGACCTCGCGAAGACCCAGGACGGCTCCCGTGCCACCAAGAGCGCCCAGCTCAACTCGCTGCGCAACACGTTCAAGGGCGAGCTCGAAAAGTACCAGCAGATTGAGAGCGACTACCAGAGGCGCTACCGCGACCAGATTGCCCGCCAGTACCGTATCGTCAACCCGGAAGCGACGGAAGACGAGGTTAAGCAGGCGACGGAGCTCGATTGGGGTAATGAGGGTGTTTTCCAAACAGCTGTAAGTTTTCAAAGCTTCCTATCGCCAAATTTGACCCAAAGTACGGATGTTGACGTTGCCGCCTATAGCTCAAGTCAAACCGGACAGGCCAGGCTAACTCGGTGCTGGGCAACGTCAGAGCCCGCCACAACGAATTGCAGCGCATTGAAAAGACTCTCGTCGAGCTCGCTACGTTGTACCAGGAGATGGCCACTCTTGTCGAGGCACAAGAACCCGTCGTCGACGCCGCCGAGCAGAACGCCCAGCAGACCGTCGACAACATCGCCAAGGGTAACGAGGAGGTCGCCGTCGCCAACAAGCACGCCCGCAACCGCAGAAAGCTTAAGTGGTGGTGCCTTCTCATCGTTGTCATCATCATTGCTCTCGCCATCGGCCTGGGTGTTGGTCTCTACTGCACGAACAACAAGTGCGGCAGCAAGTAAATGGCGACTGCAGACTACGAGCGAGCACATTGTACGACACGGAAGTAAGAGAATGCTTTGACGGGGCAGGCATGGCGATGAGCCCACATGACGAAGGCAAAGGACAGCACTTTAAAAAGAGAGGGCACGACGACTGTTTTAGATTTCATGACCATGGCTCGAACGGAGGAAAGGTTTTAATCAGGGCAGGGCATTGGTGTTGTGTCCCGCCGCATCCGACCGACTCCCCCTCCAACGAGGCCACGAACTTTTATTTAAACCGCCGAGCATTTCACACCCACGGCGGGCTCCTGATTCCCCAAACCACCAGGTTTTATACTCATTGTACGCATACCCTTCATACGACCACAAACGGGAGATTGGGGGAGGTTCCGGAGTCATTTTATTTCCTCTTTCTTATTTTTGTATGTATTGAACGTCTCTTGCCTCCCCATTCTCCTCCTGCCATCCATTGGATCATGAGAACGTGGAATAGTGGCAATCGGAGCGCGGGGGGCAACGGCACATTTTTCTCCTTGTACGTATCGCACAAACAATGGCGAGAGTTTCACGGCTTGAATGGGCTCCCATGTTCCTCCGGTGACACCACACCAAATACCGCTGTGCTACTGAATGAAATTTTGCTCGTGAAAACGCCCTCCTCTGCCCGGCAACCGACGCAGACCGGCATGCCACGCGGGAACCTGGTCGGGCCAACCACCCCCGGCTCAGCAAATGTCTCGGTGCCCTGGGCCTGGGATGGGTGCTGTTATTGCTGGCTAGGTAGGTGCCCTCATCGCCCCCGTCCCGCACCGCCGCCCGCTGACCCACATCCCACGCGCGGGCTCGATATCCCGTCGCAGCCCTACCTCACAGCGGGGGCGGCACGATTCAAGTTGACGGAAGTCTCCTGGCGTCTCAACACCTCCGATAAGGAGTTCCGCTGGTTTCGTGGTGTAGTTGGTTATCACGTCAGTCTAACACACTGAAGGTCTCCGGTTCAAGTCCGGGCGAAATCACTCTTTTGCATTTGTTTTTGATTATGCTGGAGATTTCTGCCCAAAGATCTTTTTGCTATCGGCAAATTGGGCAGCTAGATAACACGGAGCCAGCAATCTTCAGACTATCAACCACCTCTGAGAGTGAGGCTTCTCCAGGCCAGCTGGCGGGTTACAGCCACTGCCCTCAAAACACATCCCGAAAGTCACTCAAAAACTCCGTCCGGGCCATTGCTTGACCTTTTGCAGCTAATCTGGTCCGAGATTGACAAAAACGGATACAGATGACAATGGACTAGTTCTACAATGCTCTCACCAAATGTACGCAAAGTGAGGGAAGTCGGTTTATGTACAAACGTGTTAAAGGGTTCGACCCATGCCTCCCAAGCCGTGTGCGTTAAGCCCTGGTTTCACCGCCGCCAAAACCCGAAGCTCCCCGCCGCCGGCCAACAAAAAAAGACATGAACATAACAGCAAACGGGCTTTTTTGGTTCTTAACATCGTCCCGTCCTGATATTTTGATTCGTCCCCCATTACTTGCCCCGGAACCCATTTCCCGGGGCTGTTACCTGCTCCCCCATTTTTCCGTCACAGGAGCTATACTACTACTATTCTTCTTCTTACACGGCGCCAGTAGGTGAGTTGTGTGGGTGTGGTTACTTCGATTCAGTCGGAAAAGTGCAAATCCTCTCCTTTACCTGGGCATACCCGGGCTGATACCCTGCAACTTCGCTGCCAGCTTGGGATACTTCTCTTGCACTTGGAGCTGCGTGCGTGTCGCTTCGGCGTAGGAAAGTGCGTTGACAATCTCTCCTTCCGTGCGGGCGAGCTCGGCAGCGCGCTCGAAGTACTTGAGGGCCTCGGTGACCTTGCCCTGCTGAAGGAGCAGCTGGGCCATGGTTGCAACGGCGATGTCGCACTCGGGGTCGACTGTATCTGATTAGTCTCGCGATTTGAAAATGAAGACGGGAAGTGCATACTGATGAGAGCCTTCTGGCAAAGCTTCTCGGCCTCGCCAAAGTCCTGCTTCCACTGGAAGAGGGTCAGGGCCTTGTTGATAAGGGGAAGGACGTTCATGGCCATCGGCTTCGTCTTCGACTCCATGTCGATCGCCGCGTCGAACTTCTCAATAGCCTCCTGGAAGTTGCCCTGGTCGAGGAGCAGCTCTCCGTAGTAGTTGTAGACGTCGGGAACATCCTTGAAGTTCTTGATGCAGCGGCGGAAGGTCGACATGGACGAGGCGATGGAGCCCATCTTGTACTGAGTGACACCGAGCTGGATGTGAGAGAAGATGAAGTCGCGGTCAAGGTCGATGGACTTCTGGTAGTCCTTGGCGGCGTCGGAGAACTCGCCCTTGATGAAGTGCAGCTGGGCACGGTGGTAGTAGATGTCTGGATCGTCGGCGTTCTGCTCCATGGCCTTGTCGAAGTCGTCGGCAGCCTTCTCGGGAGCACCAAGCTCCAGGTTCATGCTAGCACGCTTGATGTAGCTCTGGGTCATGGAGGGGTCGAGCTCAATGCTCTTGGACAGGTCGCTCATAGCGTCGTCGTGCTTTCCGAGCAAGCAGCTGAAAGTACCGCGGAGGTTGTATGCGAGTGCCTCGAACTCCTCGAGCTCGCCCAGTTCCAGGGCCTTCTCGAAGGCCGCCCTCGCCTCCTCGTAGCCGTCACCAGTCTTTTTCTCCAAGGCTGCAAGGCCGAGCTGCAACTGACCCTTGCCAGTCTCCTCGTCCAGCGCAATAGAGTCCTCGAGGCCGGCCGGGCGGGGCTTGACGCGGAAGCTCTGCAGGTAGTTACCGACGAAGGTGTGGCTAGGCAGCTTGTTGGGGCGGTTGGCCATCATTTCCTGGGCCTTCTGCTCGGCAAACTTCTTCAGCAGGCGCTCGACGGCCTGTGCGCTGTTCTCGTTCTTGAAGCTGTCGATGATGCAGGCAGTGAAACGAGAAGGGCCTCGCCGTACATCTTGAGGTGCTCGTAGGCGTTGGCACGGCGGTTCAGGGCCTTGACATATTCGGGGTCGGGTTGATGGCGGCGGTGGTGTCCTCGACAACCTTGTCCCAGTCGCCGAGGGCATTGTAGCAGGCGGCACGGTTCGAGTAAAAGATGGGGTTGGCCTTGCAGAGGATGGCCTTGGAGTAGAGGTCGATGGCTTGGTTGTAGTCCTTACCGCCATAGGACTTGTTACCGGCGTCCTTCAACTTGGCTGCGTACTTCTCTCGCTCTTCTTGGGTGAAGCTCTGGACGGACGTCTCGTCGATCTCGGGAAGCTCTTCGGGGTTCTCGGCGGCGGCCGTCGGTTGCGCAGCAGCCTCCTTCTGTGCGGGCGCGGCCTTCTCTGCCTCGGCGGCCTTGCGTTCGGCCTCCCTTCTTTTCCTTCGCTCCTTCTTGCTCAGCTTTGGTGTATCATCCTTCTTCTTGAATCGCACTAAGGTCAGCTTTTGATTCCGTGTAGTTTGACCTGGCAGGGCTGGCGGAGATGGCCAAGATCCCAGTCGTAGCGGCCGTGTGGAAAATCGGATCGCATGACGACAGCAAGGTGCCAGGAGCAGGCAAGAAACAAGAGTAAAAACGTACGGAGTCGCTGTTGAGGAAGTAGATGACGCCAGCACGGTAGCGACGACGGCAACACCTGCAGCGGTATAAACGACGGCCTTGTTTTCTGAAGCCCAAGTGGTGATGCGGTCCCAAAGTCCGGAGGAAGAATCAACCGGGATAACGGTCGGAGTCTTTGCCAGAGGAGGCACGGAGGGGAGGGGATTGGACATATTTGTGGTGGCTCGAGGCAATTGATAAAAAGAGGAGCAGAGGTATCAAGGGTAGTACACGAAGAAAAGTCGTAAAGTCGACAAGGACTTGAAGTGTGTGAATGGGCTGACCAGTGCGAGGGCGGTCTGGTTCGATGGTGTAGGCAAGTAGCAGGTGCAGGTGCAATTGCAGGAGCTGGCTGCTGTGATGCTGATGCTGCTTGCTGGCCGTCTGGTGGTGGTGGTGGTGGTGGTGGTGGTGGTGGTCTCTGTCTGGTCTGTTTGCTATGCGCTGGACTGGGGCCCAGGAGCTTCCGGCACAGCGCGCAAAAAATTGTTGCGCGACGGGGCAAGCTCGTGAGGAGTTTTTCCGGCCTAGCACCACAGTCTACTGGGTCGAGCAACTGTCATTGATCAAATCAGCTTGGCCTCAGGCGATTTAAGAGTGGGGTTCGCAAGGGAGGGCCGCCTATGAGCCTGCAAACTACGTAACCATTGAGGGCCATGGCGCCCCAGGTCGCAAGGATATGTTGGTCAGCCAGCAGGGTGCCTTTCGCTCTCGTGGTCTGGGCTGACGACTTTTGTTGTTTATTGTCTTCATTAATAAGCTGTTGCCTTTTTTTGAAGTCTTCCAAATGTTGACATGCACTCGGAATGCGCCTTCAGATCGAATCAATTGAAAAGTGGTGGAATCGTTGGGCAATGACACGGTTGGAAATATCTCACAGGCAAATGCTAGAGCTTCAATCGCCAGGGATCTGGCTGGAGTTCTATGTCGTCATATTCGCCTGCATCCTCACTTTGTTCTTTACCAGACTGGCTACCTTCAGAAAAGCGTTTGATGGAAGTTCCCAGTGCCAGCAACTCTCTAAACACTGCTTATCTGTTCCTCCAAGCTTGTGGAACGTACAATTCTTCTAGAAATGAATTGGCTACATATCGTGCAAAGTACATGAGTAAGAGACTTGTAGCTATACACGGCTACTTGTGTATGACTTCTTTCCTCAGCAATGATAAGTCCGCTCGGTATGACTCAGCGTCAAGAGACATGAGGGAGTCGTTTCCAGCTTGAGAGACTTCAACAATATCTCACTTGTTTTGGCGCAGAATGGCCTTCAGGGTATTTCATTTGATGAGTATATTATCAATAAACATTGGTTCTGAAGAGATCCTTGCTTCTGCTGGGAAGTGGGCGGCGGCCGTTCAGAATGAAAAAGGCTGGAAATTAAGGTACTCATCAATTGGCAGAGCCCTGACATCCAGGGCGTATTTCCTGAGGAGCGTTTCCAGGAATGCCTTCACGTTGGCCCTCGCTCCAGAGTATGAGCGCCCTCCGCCTTAGTATCCCAATGAAGGCGAATTTTTTTTTGAATATTTTTACGTTGAGAATCACATCAATGTAGGAAATCTCCCAGACTGTTGGGTTCGCGCATTGCTCATGTACGATGGGGACTAAAGGTACCATTCGGTAAGATTGTCAGTAGCTGGGTTGATGAAACTTGAAGTCTCAGGGGGCCAAGATAAGATGAGACTTCTTATCATCTATCTAAGGTTTCTCATCGAAAATGCGCATTTGAAAATGTCTTGAAACCATGGAGTTGTGTTGTTTCCCACGAGCATCAACGATCTAGAACGGTAGTTGAAAGTGATGAGTGGAGACGGAAGCAGTGAGAAACTGTGCTTATGTAACCCGACCTGCAACTCACAAAATTGTTAGTGCTGTCTTATGAGCGACTTCCGTGCTGCAAGCGAGAAGACTCAGAGTACCTTCTTCGTTGACCTTGACCAGGCCCGTCTAAAGTCAAAGCCCGGTCAGAGCATGTGTTGCATCGGCAAACTTACCTACATCAATAATACCTGCCTTTTCACTTCTGTGTCTCTCCTTTGAATCTGTCTTCTAGTCGTCAAGATAGCAGATCTGTCAATCATCGACCATCCTACATCGCACCGCACACCTTGAGTCAACAGCTTACAGACAGCCGCAAATATGGCCAATCAATTTGAGCTCTTCACGTCGCTCCGTTTCGACCCCGGATTGCTGGGCGTCCCGAAGAGGCGTTTGGCTAATGCGGGGTGGAACGCCAAGATGACCTCCCCGTACTACATGCTCGACCTCCACCGGGATCGGATGCTTAGAGCCGCGACGCATTGGAACTGGACTCCTGCCGTCGAGGCTATCGCCGGTGAGACCGGTCTGCAAAATCTCGTTGACGCCATTGAGACCTTCTTGGCTCAGCATGGCAAAGAAAACGCACTGAGAGTGAAGGTTCTGCTTACCTCGGATGGGAAGCTCAGCTGTGAAGCATCACCAGTGCCCCCAGTGTCGTTGCAAAGCCTCTTCCCTGAGAGACTCCCGCCACCTGGAAGCTCCAAGGAGACCAGCGATCCTTCCGAGGAACCTCTCATGGAGGTTGTTGTAGACAACACTGAGACATCGCAATCGGAGTACACCCACTTCAAGACTACCAAGAGGGCCATGTACGACTCTGCTCGGGATCGTGCGAGCATCGCGCCGACGGACCAAAAGGAAGTCCTGCTGGTCAACTCCAGGGATGGCACTGTAATGGAGGGCAGTTTGACTACTCCCTGGTTTTGGAGGAACGGTAGGTGGGTGACCCCCCCGGTGTCTGCCAATTTCAATCCCGAGAGCGGGAGCGGTGGTCAAGATGGAACCACCCGCAGATGGGCTATTGAGAGGTGAATCTCCTGACATATCACGTCATTTGGACCTGCCAGCTGACTACGTGCTCAGGAACTTGGCTGCTGAAGAAGAGGTCAAGGCCGACAGTCTCGTCGACGGTGAACCTTGCTGGATCAGTAATGGTGTTCGCGGCTTCACTTTTGGCAAGATACGGCTCAGTGCCGCATAACAAGATTGCGTGTCAAGCTCTTATTAATTTTTGAGTCCTCGGAGCACATGATCTCATGATATGGTCAGAGCAACCTACGGTGGCGGCTCGTCGAACCAATCATGGGAACTTCGGCCTTGATAGCAACGACTGCCATGATGAATCGCCATCTTCTGATTCGAGATGAACGCCCTATCTTTGGGGCACATGTGTATTGCCGATATGTTATATCCGGATGGAACATCGAGCATGGATCCAGAAAAAGAACCCTGACGACATCACAATGCCAAGTTCAGGTCCAGCGATTGCAGGACAATCAGGAGGCCTCGTCTCCTTGCATCGTGCTTGGCAGGGTATCCAGGAATCTGGAGTCGATCGGCGCCAAGACGGGACATGGCCCGCTAAGCTAATCCCTGCCCCGGAACCACCGTGCGGCGTCCGTTACATCATTCTGTAGGCGGGGAAGACCTCATCTCCCGGCCGATTTGCTCATCGGACCAAGCTGGTCTTCAAGCATTAACAGTTTTGGCTCACGAGCCGTCTCTGATTTGCATGTGCCAATCCCCTTCTGAATCACGGCAGCTGGGTTGACCGGCGCTTATTGAGGCATGCTGCTTGAAGGTTCAGGTGGCCGAAGCTCCCGCGGGGCATCTCCAAAGTAAAGCGACTATGACAAGTCCAAATTCGCTCAGGTGTTTCCATAACGTTTCCCCCTCTTTCTCGTTCATTTTGAACCACTTGTTCATCGACGACTCAGTTCAGTCTCCACCAGGCCATTTCGTACCCTAACCAACTGCCTCATCGGGCTGGACCGAGGGCCAGACTCCCCTTTCCCCTACCCCCATGAGAGCTCAGAGCACGGGCGAAAGGTCCGAATGCGCGTTGTCACGAAAGCTCCGTTTCAAGCCTGCGGTTGCACCGCCCCACCTCCCGTGCCTTGCTCTGAACTGTCACACTTCAATGCCGGCATGAGCTCTCTCTCTCTCTTATGACAGAATACACCCAACCCGTCACTTCAGCGGAGCAGTCGTCAGCGAAACGTTAGCCCTGCCGTTGTATAAGTCCCGGACAGGCCGCCGCATGATTTCTGCGCCAACACCCCTTGGAGATATCCATCTTCCTTATCTACCGACAGATCACATCTAGAGCAAAGCAGGTTTTCCACTTACGCGCCCGTAACCCCCTCTCACGACTCACTTCAGCCCGACCAGGTTCTGAAGGTGCCGACATCCCGATCAGTGATCACGGCCCTTGCTTCTTACCCAAACGGGCAGATATTTAAACGCCAGCTCAACCCAAATAGCAAGCTTGTTTCGCAAACAACCTTCAAACTCAACTCAATTCATCCTGCTGTCTACCGACTCAATTAGTGCAACCAGCTCCTTCCTTGACCACAGCTCCATACAAAACCATGATGGAGGCATTACTGCAGACCCAGGCAAAGTTCAAGCTGGACAAGGGCCTCGCTAAGATCCCCGCCGCCTTGAACAAGAACTACCAGCGCCATGGCACCAAGTCGTACGTTCACTTGCTCAATAAATACAAGTTCGAGCCCACCAAAGCCGGCCCCTATGTCCAGACCAAGAGGATGGCACAAAGGGGTCTTGCCGCCCCGGGCTTCAATGCTCCGCTCGGCGGCCGCGTCTCCATGAAGAACGTGTTGGTGAAGAAGACCGACTCCGGGGAACAGAGTGGAGAGGTCACGGCGGAGGACCAGCAATACGACTCCATGTACCTCTGCGAGGTGTCCATTGGCACGCCGCCGCAGAAGTTCAAGCTGGATTTTGACACCGGCTCCTCTGACCTTTGGGTATTCTTCCCGAATACACACTGCCGACGTAGCAATCATTAACACAGCCAAGGTCTTCTCAACTGAGCTCAGCAGCTCCCTCCAATCCAACCACAACATCTTCGACGCCTCCAAGTCCTCCACATTCAAGAAGCTCGACGACCTCTCGTGGAAGATCTCGTACGGCGACGGCAGCTCCGCCTCGGGCGACTGCGGCACGGACAACCTCGTCCTCGGCGGGCTGACGGTCGAGAACCAGGTCGTCGAGCTCGCGCAGCAGCTCGCGCCGCAGTTCTCCCAGGGCACCGGCGACGGCCTGCTCGGGCTGGCCTTCAGCTCCATCAACACGGTGCAGCGCAACGGCAACGTCCGCGACCCGCAGAAGACGCCCGTCGACAACATGATTGCGCAGAAGGACATACCCTCGGGCGCGGAGCTCTTCACCTCGGCCTTCTACAGCGAGCGCGACGAGGGCAGCCCCAAGTCGTTCTACACGTTCGGCTGGATCGACACGGATCTCGTCTCGGCGTCCGGGGAGGAGATCCACTGGACCGAGATCGACAGCTCGCAGGGGTTCTGGATGTTCGAGTCCGGCAGCGCGAGCGTGAACGGGAAGGCGGTCGGCAAGAGCGGGAACAAGGCCATCGCCGACACGGGCACAACGCTCGCGCTCGTCGCGGACGACGTATGCGAGGCGCTGTACGCCGCAATCCCCGGGTCCAAGTACGACGACCAGCAGCAGGGGTACATCTTCCCGACGAGCACCAAGGCGGACGACCTGCCCGAGTTCAAGGTCGCCGTTGGGGACAAGGAGTTTGTGATTCAGAAGGAGGACTTGGCTTTTGCGCCTGCTGAGGACGGGTGGTGGTATGGCGGTGTGCAGTCGAGAGGGTCAAACGATTTCGACATTCTTGGTGACGCATTCTTGAAGTCCATCTATGCTGTGAGTGGCTTCTGCTTACAAAACTTGTGATGATGTGGAGGTGCTGACTTTGCTACAGATCTGGGACCAAGGCAACACCCGCTTTGGATGCGTCCCGAAGATTGAGAAGACGCAAAACCTGACTCCGCCATCGGGCTCGACGACCGGATCCAGCAAGATTGAGACGATCAACAGAAGATGGTGAACAACATAGGGCATTGAGGTTGGAATGAAAGAAATGTATGGCGGAATATGACTTATGAACAAAGTGGCAGTAAACGATTCAAATCAACAGATCAGCTTTCGACATCATATGGTTGTGACTTATCTGTGATCTCTGCCTACTTGCTTACCTACTAAAGTACATGACCACCTAGCAGCTACATACTTGGCCAAGTCCATATATCAACCGTACACAAGGAACCAGGTACGAAGATAACAGAAAATGATAGACATGGGAAGGGGCACTGACGAATGTTTCTGGCAAGTTTTCCCTTGGGACACAGCTTGGCCAACAAGGCCCCCAAGGCAAGAAATGACAAAAAGAAAAAGTAGGTGATATTTTGCGCTTCGACCGAGGCTCGAACCTATAGCATTTCAAGCAAGGGCTTACTGGGATCACCATGTGCAGACCACCACGACCTTAGTGTCATCACTATGTCGAGTGGCTACGGAAAGAAGAGAATTGTTTCTCCTTACAGACCTTGCACGCTTGGTCAACGTATGACACAGAGTTTACCAAAGACTGCCGTTTGAAGCAGATTTGGTCCATCGGGGTTGTGTTGGATAAAGTTGAGGGCATTTGAGTCACAAAGTCAAGATAGTCAGGCACCTCGGGACCGCAAGACGTGCTAGGTCGTGTTCTTGTCCAGGACAGGTACCCTCGACGAATGAGGACATGGCAAGAAGCCATAACTTCCTGGGCGTCACGGGGCTTCAAATACGTGACCGATCGTTTCTTTCTATTTCTGGTCTTGGCCGGGTGTCATCTGGTCTAAAATCAGCCAAACGTGTTCCTTCATAGTCCAGATTCGGAGACTTCGGGGTTGAACATACTGAGAAAGAGATCCAAGTTTGGAGGCTCTTGGATCAGGGTCGACCGACTACCAATGGCAGCACTTCAAGGAGGAGAGCACTCACCATAAAAACGACAGAGAGGATACGGAGCCGATATGTAAAGACCGGCTCGGACAGCAAGCTAGTCGTCCAACCGGCGTCCGTGGTTGGTTCCTGTACCGCATAGAGGCTGACCGTTCATGAAGATAAGCTGAACTGAACCACTCAGCCAGACTCCCTCGCTCTTGGCGGGGGTCTAAGTTTGCCCTGTTCCGGGCCAACAGTTGTCATCCCATCCTGGGTTTCGAGGGGGCACATGGTTAGCAGGGCCAGTAAGGTTCGATGCGAGCGCAGGCAGATCCGGGGCTGTCCCAGCGTCGAGGGACTTGAAACGGTGAGCCGGCACATCGCCCTGGGCGGGTGCGGAGTGTCAGACGAGTTGTGAAGCACAGTCTGGGTCTATGATTCTATTGACCCAGAGCACTGGGATTTCTGGGCTTTTGCGGAATTCCACTGACTTTTTCACATGTTGCATGTAGGCGCCGTACACATGCTGATGAAAATGGTCCATGGGTAACGTGATCAGGACGGTGCATGTAACGATGGAAGCATGCCAGTTGAAGAGGTTACGTCCGGACCGGAGACGAGACTCTGGACTCTTCGAAACAAAAAAGCAAAAGCGGGTCCCGTTCAGCTCTGTGACGGTCGTGGATTGGTGGAGAGGTTATTCTTGGAGACGAAGTGGCATGGATGGTTTGACAAGGCCCTAAGCTTGGGTAATGAGGTGGGATTCGGTGAGGTGGGCGAGGAGCTCCAGAAATCCAGCAGCGGCCGAGAGAGGGACTCACTCTTCACTCTGGGAGTGGTAGCCCAGGCTGGGCCAGGCCCCAAGGTCGGGCCCAAAACAGCGTGGCACTTCCGGCACGCCGGTCCCAAGGGAAGCATCCTACTGGCCGAAGGGCGTGACAGCGAATGGGGGTTTGGGGGAACACGGGTGTGCGGTTGCCAGCCAGCCAGCCAAACGGCCAGCTTACGGAAGCACAGCCAACGCAACAAGAGCAACTGCAGCAGCAGCAACAACAGAAAACAGCAGAAGCAGCAGCTGCAGCAGCGGCAGCGTGCCTCCCCTCAGTTCCATTGCTGCTGGTTGCTGAGGGACTGATACGCAAAGGTGTGTCCCAAGAACACCCGGACCAGACAGGCCAGCCGAGGATGGATGGATGACAGCACCTAAATAAAAATAAAGACCAACGTTGGAGGTGCATGTTCCTGTTAGCTGTGTCCGTCCACCATCCACCGTCCAACATAGCGCACCGTTTAGCTGAACTGAGCTGGAGACTGGGGGACGGGAACCTGCCCGGACCACAGCCGTACCCGTAGTCCGTCCACATTTTTTCACGGGCACCCATCGCACCGATTCCCTCAGGTGGGTAGGCAGGCAGGCACCTCTAGGCCCCATTACCCTAGCAGAGGTCCAGCTACACTACCGTGCCGTACCTTACCTGCCTAGCAGTTGAGGCCCCTCAAGTTTGCTTTGCTTTGGCCCTGCTGCTGGCCTCTGCCTGTCCTGTCCCTCTTGCCTGCTCTGCTTCTTGTCGTCGTCTCTGGCCGAAATTCCTCTCTCCCTTCTATCATCACCACCAACTCCACCCCTGCGATTCCTCCTCGCACCCAAACCCTTCTCCTCCTCTCCTCCTTTTAGACTTCCACCCTTCGTCTGCTCTTTCATTAGAAGCAGAGAGGTTCGAGGAGACCATTCGGGTAGAGCTCCGCCCCTGCTGCACTGCATTGCGGTTTTTTTTTATACACCTTGCCGCTACCCTGCGCTGCTCTGCTCTGCTCTGCTCTGCTCTGCTCTTTGGTTGCAGAGAAATCTGTCCGACAAGAAGCTGTGTGTTGCTGTTGCTTCTGCTTCTCCCGAAGCCGACGCCGCCGCACTGCCCAACGCCCGCCCGCTGTTGTATTTTATTTTTAATACGCCCTCTCGGCCGTCTGTTTGCCCATCGCCCGAATTCTTCGCCAACCGCAGGGCGGTACTTGCTTTCCCCCCGTCTTCCATTCATCAACCGTTATCTGGCAAGCATCGCATGATTCCCTCGACATCTTTCCGCCGCTTCCTCCGCTCCTCGAGCCTGTCCTGCTCGTCAACCTGAGCATCAACCTACCGCCGAGTCAACATCCGAGAAGGTCCAGATAGCTCTACAAGAGCTACAGAAAACATGGCGGCCCCTCGACGCAGAAAGATTGGTCATCGACGACGCATCGAGGATGAGGAAGATGGAGAAGGTGGTCCTGATCAGCTCGACCTCGATGACGACTCTATGACCGAGGGTTCCATCATTAGTGACGACCACGATCACGGCAACGATAGCGATACGAGCAACATCGACGAGGCCTCCCCCATCACCCCAAACGCGAGGAAGTCTGCTGGAAATGGAGCCGCGAAGCATGCTGCCCGGGACCCCTCGGCGCCCGCCAACAAATCTGTATCCGATGCCGATGCCATGCTTCAGGGCCTCTCCGTCAGCGACCGTCCCGAGCCTGTGCAAGAGCTCCAGCTCGACGATGCCGCTGCATCGCCGCCCAAGTCTTCCGCTCCTCTCGTCGTGAGCTCCAACTCGTCCCGCCCCGCGGAGCCCGTCGGCGAGCGTCGTCGTCGGGAGCACGAGGAATACAAGAAGAAAAGGGACGAAGACCCCGCCTTCGTTCCCAACAGGGGGGCCTTCTTCATGCACGATCATCGCCATGCCGGTCCTTCTGCTAATGGCTTCCGGCCTTTCGGCAGAGGTCGTGGACGTGGCCGTGGTGGAGGCATCGGAGGCCCCTACGCTCCAATGAAGTATGCGTCCCAGAAAGAGTCATCTCGTCATCTCTCGGCTAACCCGCTCAGTCAATTGCACAGTCCGACCGATCCTCTGACCAGTGGTCAATGGGCACATGATATGCATGAGACCGTCGCCGACCCGCTGCCCTCGAGACAACCAAGGCATATGCCCGAGGAAGAGGGACCGGCCAACGGCAACGGCTTCATCCCGACATGCCCGTCCAACCCGACCCCCATCAACAGGACTTTGTCCACCGAGCGACACATCGGCAACGTGCAGGTGAGGGTGTCCCTTCCCGTCACAGGGAAAGGTCCTGCTGCGTTTAGCATGCCAGTCAAACAATACACCAAACTTCCAGACCACCGCCCGCCCCTTCGTCGCGACAAGCCAGTCCGCATCTCCCTGCCCGATAACCCGCCCAAGTACATCTTCCCCGCCGTCGACCGATCCTTCATCTTCATTCCCCGTGCCATGCGGCCGAACCAGCAGCGGACCCGGGGCAAGCCTCGCTCCGGCCTTGGTTCGATGGGAGGGTTTTCTAGACGGACCAGCGTTTTTGGCGGAAGCTACTACGGCAGCGCCTACTCTCCGAGCGTTGCTCTCAGCCGCCGGTCCTCGTTGGCACCTGACGGTCGTGAATACCTATTCTCGCCCACAGGCTCCGTCATGTCAAGAGCTCCTGTGCCAGTCGAAAATTCCAGACCTGTTGTCAGGCTGCCGCCCGCGAGCCACCCTCATCAGCCCTTCGTTCCTAATCAGCCGTTTGTTGGGCAGGATGGCATGCCCATTCAGCCCATGCAGCCCATGCACCCTATGCACCCTATGCACCCGAACGAGACGTCCATCAACGATTTGCCGCAGCCACAAACCCACCCGTTGCCTCAGAAGCCTGCATTCCAGGAGAACCGGCCAAGCCAGATTCCTATGCATCAGCCTCGGCCGCAAAAGGCAGTATCGGTCACAAACATTGAATCGCCGACCCTCAACCAAGGCCCGCAGGCTTTCCAGCAGGCTTTCCACCAGCAGGTTCCTGTCCAGGTGTCTAACGGCCTACCTCAGGAAGCTCACTCACGACAACCGTCGTACCCCACGCAGCACTCGACTGGCACGCCTTTGTCTCAGATCCCCGAGAGGGCGATCCACGCTGCTCCTTTCCAGCCCAACTACCCGCCTCCGCAACAGAACTTCTACAACCAGTCTTACCCCATGATGCAGCATCAACAACCGTACTATTATCCCGGACAGTACAATGGTAACAACATGGGACCGTCGGCTGCGGCGCCGTCTTTTGTGCCCCCTGGACAGCCGCCCCAGGGCCCTGGCTTCCCTCCACAGGGCCAGGCGGATCCCGCGGGCGCTCAAGCAAACGGACAGGCCCCGGGAGGACCCAACTTGGTCGCCCAGGAGGTCAACGGCATGGTATACTATTACGATGCGGCTCAGCTTCCTCCCATGAACGCCTACCAGGGCTACCAGCAGCCTCCTCCGCAATTCGGGCCCGGTGTTGGTGGCATGGGCGGAATCACGCCAAGCCCGGACGGTTTCTACTACCAGCAACCCGCACCCGGAATGGTGTACTACTCGCAATAGGATTATGGGCAACTATCTACCACTTTGGTTCCTTCGTTCCCCGTAACGCCTTCCCCATAATCCTTGTAATTCTCAATGTCGGCTTTTCTGGTCGCGCTATACCCTCTTCTCGTCGGACGGCTGGACGGGGGCACAGGGGCAGGAGGAATTTCAAAAAGCGATGGGCGCTGATGAACTCTATATGCTTATAGTATTGCTAGGATTCGGGCGCTCTTGATCCGCGTTGAGGTGCGCTTTGTTTGGGAGGGACTCTGTTATCGAGGTTTTCGCCAAAACCCCCTTTTTTCTTGTTCCAACACGCTCGCAAGCATTTGATAGGAGGAGAGGAAAGGAAGGTCTGGCGGATGATGAGTTAGGAGGGGGAGACAGCGCAAGGTTCCTTGGTTCTACAACCTCTACACCTTTTTCTCGAATTCAAGAAGTTCCTCCCATTGCCCACGTCGAAGCCCCTGCCACTTCCCCCTCTCCTGGGTTTCCCATCAGCCACCATTACTTCTCCAAGCGTCTGGCGTTTTCACGGGTAATTTCAGTTATTTCCTTCGTGCTTAACCCCGACAGATGGGGCGTCGGTGAATCGGAGGTCCAATCTCGCACACTTTTTAGTTCTCTTTTGGTTTTGGTTTTGGATTTTCGGTCTGGAGCGTCTATACATTTCATGGTTACTAGTTTTTCCCTTCCAGCTTATGACCCCATTACGTTGATTCCTGGTCCTAGTTTACCTAGACGTTCCTTCAGGGGGAAGGGGCCATCGACTCATCCCCCATTTTTCTTCTGTATTTCTTTCTTTTACCTCATCATGACCACACGATATGCCTAGACTAGTTCTCGCCGTTTGACTTTTCCTTTGCTTTTCTTCTTCAGTATCTTGTGAGAGGGCTTTTCCGGTCTAGGTATGCATGTTTAGGGGGATATTCTTCTGACGACCAAAAAAAAGTTTCTTTGTTTAAGTGGAAGGGAGGGGGTTGGGGGCTTGGATACGTTTTCTTACTTGCTCATGATGCGTTTGCGTGTTTCCTTACCCCGCGAGAGGGAAGAGAATGGTGTTGGCAGAAGGGTTGACGGATGGGAGGGCAGAGACGGGGAGAGGTAGATGTATGTGATGCTTAGTGTGTGTACATGGTATTTTTGAGGTGTTGGGGGCCTTTAGGGTGTTGTGTTGTTGATGTATACAATGGTTGGCTGGATTTTCGTGGGCCTCTTCGCTCGGGTGCCTGATGCTGTGATTGCAAGGTACTCACTTGACCACACGGTCTGGAACGAAGCTACACGCCACAGTCTCGTCCGTTTTGACGCCATGCTACGGTTCCTTGTCGTCGTCAAAGTTGTTGTCCTTGTCATTGTCAACGTTATTGTCCTTGTTGTCGTCCTTCGTCGTCCTGGTTGGTTGGTATTAGACTTCGCTCAACCCGTCGCACCGGAGATAGCTTCAGACACGTTGAGTAGCACTGGGGCTGTCCGCAAACATTTATCCAACCTGTCATTCTCACGACGTCCTAGTTCTAAACGCTCCTTCCACAAGCACAACTGTTCGCAGAGACGCCAACCCTCCTGTCCTCTCGTATTCCTCTACCCTGATCACGAACACTCTCCGAACGACGACGACATGGACTAGCAGTTGACGCATCCGTTGCGTGCTTACCGACCCGAAGAGAGTACCGTCCAGGAGTTCAAATCAGCCTTGGACATCAGTCTTCGTAACTATTGCGATGCTGAACATACGCAGCACTACAACAGAGTGGTTGTGCTCACATTTTGCTGGGACATGGATCATGGCCGTCGCGCCAGAGTTGGACACTGGACTAGCCAACTTGGCGATACTTTTCAAGACCTATACGGTTACGAAGTATTGCATACTTCGATCCCGGCGTTTGCGCCCAACCCGCACGGCATCGTCTCCGACGTCGTGAGGGATACACTGTACGGAACACCACACCAGCCCCGGCTCGGGAGAGAAACCCTCGTGATCATCTACGACGTAGGGCACGGCAGGGTGATGCAAACACAAGCACCTGGCGATGAACCGGCCCTCTTTCTACACCCAAGTTGGCCACCCACGGTCTTCGATCAACCACCTCAGCCTATCAGTTCCTATCATTCCCAGGATGTCCCCCGAGTAAACTTCACGAGTATCCGCCGAGAGCTGATCGACAGCGCCGAGCCGGACGTGTTGATGCTCCTCGACTGCTGCCATGCCGGCCGCGCAGGCACCCTTGGCCCCGGAAAAGACATTATCGCAGCTTCAGCCCCTGACCACCTCGCCTGCGCCGACGGCTGGCGATCTTTCTCTGCCCGTCTCATCCACCACCTTCAGCTCGCAGCGGCTAACAGGCATATCTTGACGTCGCCGCAGCTCTACGCGAGACTGGCCACCAAATGCTTCACATTCGACGTGCATGGCGAAACCGAACTGGCTTCCATCCCCATCCACATCCAGCAACACTGCAACACACCCCGCGTCCCCATCTACCTAGGACCGATCTCCACGCGGACGCCGGCATTCTGTTGGTATTCTGGTCGAGTCGGCCCGTCTATGTCCCAGCCAGCTATAGTCGTGCTGAACGTACGTCTGCGAGACGCAGGGAGCAGCGTTCTATCTAGTTTGCCTCCGTGGTCATTGATGCCGAGCCTCGACAGTGTCGATAGAGTGAAATTCGAGCGCGCGTACCCCTCCGTCTCAGGGGTGGAGGTTGTCTTCAAAGCTACGTTTGATGTTTGGTGCGGCCTGAGAGGATGCCCTGCAGTGAAATTCATTACTATCATGGTTAACGATGAGTTTGCCCGCAATATTGGGCCTAATCCTATCTCTCATATGTAACGAAGACGATGAGAACGAAGACGATGAGAACGACGACAACAATGAAGGACGACAATGACGGACGACAATGACGGACGACAATGACGGACGACAATGAAGAACGACAATGAAGGACGACAACAAAAAAGACGGCCACTGTAGTATACGTCATAACGGAGGAGAGCCACCTCAGATGAGAGTAGGTACTCTCATTTCGGACCCATAGCAGGCCTAGCGCGATCACATTCTACTACGAGAATATCATTGCATACTCAGCAATGGAATCTGGATTCTCGTTGGCCTTTGGGACTATCCCGATGACTGTGACCGCTCAGTGATGTGACTGACTAAAAGGCAGATACTCGCAAACAGGCTTGGAACTCAATTTGACTCATGAGGTGGCCCCTTGCTGTCGTCCTTGCTGTCGTCCTTGCTATCGTCCTTGCTGTCGTCCTTGCTATCGTCCTTGCTGTCGTCATCGTCCTTCGCATCGTCCTTCTTACCCATCACAGGACATAGGTGCTTCATCACATGGTTTAGAACCAGTTTCGACTCATTTATTCCATTCCATTTCTTTCTTGCCTTTTATACGTAGCCAAAAACAAACTACCTGAAACAAGTACAAAAGAATCTGTCTGCACAGGGATATATACAATCGTCAATTTTTGTCTTCACTTTCGCCATTGTATCAACATGATGGAAAACCAGTAACCCAGTAAAACAAAACAAAAAAAGCCGCCAACACAACCGACCAACCCCCTTTTCACCTCATGAAACACACCGTTTTTCTAAGCCTGGTTGCGCTTGGCGAGCATGCTCAATGCGCTGCCCGCGAGGATGAAGCCGGCCTGGTCCTTGGTGACGGCGTGCAGCGTGGGGACGAGCACCTCAGAGCCGTCCTTCTTCTTGACGAGCAGCCTTGCCCTTACCGCCGTTCTGGAGCATCTCATAGAGGCCGACGGTGCTGACCTCGTCGCAGGCGGCGATCTTGTCGTAGTCGGCCTCGTTCTCGAACGTCAGGGGCACGACGCCTGCTTCTTGAGGTTGGTCTCGTGGATGCGGGCAAAGGACTTTGTGAGAACGACGCGGGCGCCGAGGTAGCGGGGCTGCAGGGCGGCGTGCTCGCGCGCGCTGCCCTCGCCGTAGTTGTGCTCGGCGACGACGAGCCACTCCTGGCCGCGCTCCTTCCAGCGCTGGGCGAGCTCGGGGATGGTGTGCTTGGAGCCGTCGACGTCGTAGGCGGCGTTGACCTCGCCCGTCTCCTTGTTGACGGCGGTGTTGAGGGTGTTTGTGCTGATGTTGGGCAGGTGGCCCTTGTACTTGAGCCAGGGGCCGGCGGCCGAGATCGTGTCGGTGGTGCACTTTCCGGTGACCTTGACGAGGACCTTGAGGCCGGTGATGTCGCCCTCGGGGAAGGCGGGGAAGGGCTCGAGGAAGGCGAGGCGCTCAGAGGTCGGGGAGATGGCGACCTTGATCTCTGGGTTGGGCTTCTCGGGTGAGATGGCCTGGAGGGAGGCGACGCCGGACTCGAAGGGGGACTTGGGGTTCTCGAGACCGCGGGGAGGGTTGAATTGGAACTCCTTGCCGTCCGTCGTCTGGAGCTTGTCGGTCATGGGGTTGAAGGTGGTTGATCCGGCGTAGGCCATGGCGGTGACGATCTCGGGGGAGGCGAGGAAGTTCATGGTGCCAGGGTTGCCGTCGTTACGGCCGCGGAAGTTGCGGTTATAGGACGTCAGGATGGCGTTGAGCTCGCCCTTGGGAATGTCATCTTGACGCTTCCACTGGCCGATACAGGGGCCACAGGCGTTGGAAAGGACGATACCACCAGCGCCCTCCAGAGTCTGAAGGGTGCCGTCACGCTCGAGGGTGGCGCGGATCTGCTCGCTACCAGGCGTGATGTAGAAAGGGGCCTTCGGCTTCAAGCCGGCAGCTTCGGCCTGCTTGACCATGCTCTCAACCTTGGTCATGTCCTCGTAGGAGCTGTTGGTGCAGCTGCCAATGAGACCGGCAGACAGGACCTCGGGCCATTGCTCTTGCTGAATGGTGCTCTTGAACTGGGACAGGGGGGTAGCCAAATCGGGGGTGAAGGGACCGTTAATGTGGGGCTCCAGCTCCGACAAGTTGATCTCGATGACTTGATCGTACTCGGCGCCCTCGTCGGCTCTGAAGTTGAAGCTTCCCCAGTTCTTGTAGCCCTCGAGAGCGCGGTGCTGGGCTTCTCTGCGGGTTTGGAGCAGGTAGCGTTCCGAGGCCTTGGTGTAGGGGAAGATGGACGTCGTAGCGCCGACTTCGGCGCCCATGTTGCAAATAGTCGCCATGCCCGTAGCGCTGAGCGTCTCGACACCCTCGCCGAAGTACTCAACAATGAAACCAGTTCCGCCTCGTACGGTAAGCTTGCCGGCGAGGTTGAGAATGACGTCCTTGGGAGAGACCCAGTCGTTCAGCTTGCCAGTCAGCTTGACACCAAGCACGCGGGGGGCCTTCAGTTCCCAAGGAGCGCCGACCAAAGCCTCAACGGCATCAGCACCGCCCACACCAATGGTGATGGTAGAAAGACCGCCAGCATTAGGGCTGTGAGAGTCCGTACCCAACATCATAATGCCCGGCAGAGCGTAGACCTCAAGGACCGTCTGGTGGATAATACCCGCACCGGGGGGCCAGAAGTCCATGCCATACTTGCGTCCGGCCGACTCGAGAAAGTCGAAAACCTCCTTGTTTACTTGGATACCGTCGACAAGATCGCTGTCAGCGCCCTTGGAGCCCACAATCAAGTGGTCGCAGTGGATACTGGCAGGAATGGCGGGCTGGGCCAGGTTGCAGGACATGAACTGCAGCAGGGCCATCTGCGCAGAGGCGTCCTGCATGTTGACTCGGTCCGGGTTGAGCTTCAGATTGGCGCTACCGCGGATGTTGCGTCCATTCTCGGTGTTGGTTAGGAGCGACTCCTCGGCGTTGTCGAGATGGCTGTAGAGGATCTTCTCGGCGAGAGTAAGGCGCTGCTGTCCTCCGAGGACGTGGCGGACCTTGAGGAGGTTGTCGTGGAGCCTTCGGTAGGCGTCGGGCTTGATCGACTTGGGCAGGAGCTTGCGCATCTCGGCGTCAAGCTGGTCAATGTCTTGTGCCGTCGCAAAGGTCCTCCGGACCGGCAGACATGAGGACGCGGAGAGGCATGGTCGCGTGCGCGCCAGGAGCCGCTGTTGCGGTGTTAGTAACCTCATTGTAGGCTGAAAAATGTTTTGAGTACGGCTTTACCCTCGCGGCGCCTCCAGTTCGACTGGCAAGCTGGATTGGTGCCATTGTCGCTGCGCAGCTCGCTCCCAAGACTATGTGTGAGTCGTAATGGCGGGTGTGGAATTTTTTGGATTGCAAATTGGCGATGTCGGATTGGAAAGTCTGGGGGAGTTTTACACCATTTGTGGGGCAACCCCAAAGAAACCTTGCACTGCCGGCACCGGCGACGACCCTACGCCGAGGCAAATCCCTGCATTGAAGCAGTATCGTCAAGAACTGATCACTTACACCAGAGACAGTGGGACGAGGCGGCTTGTCGATTCTCTGATTGAGTTTCTTTGAGATCGCTTCGTATCTTTCCTGTGTCGACACCGTAATAAACGAAGGTGACCGAGACAAAAAAGACGACGACAGTGGCGGACGACAACAAGGACTGCAACAGAGATAACAACAACGGCAGACGTAGCGTAAGCCTACAAGAATTAAGTCGCCACAGCGCAGTAAAACAGTGATCTCTTTTCGTTTTGTTCACTTATTCCACAGTATGCTTGATGCCAAGAACAATTTCCCCTGTCCCAATTGCACCAACATCTTCTCAGCCAGCCTTGAGTTGAAGCATGGCTCAGAGGATGGGTCTGCTTGTGCCCTCTATATACAACCCATAAACTCCGAAATCCCACAGTGATCCCCCTTGCGCTATCAAATGCTCCTCTACTACTCGTCTACTGGTCATACTGATTCTTCGTGCCAATAAATCCCTCGTTCCTCTCTCTCCTCTTGCCCCTCACCTCCTTGAACCACTCAGTGAGCGTGTAGCCCCAGTGGCCGGCGACGAGCACGCCACTGACGACGTTGACAATCTTCATCAGGAACTGCAGGAACCCGTCCCTGGACTCCTCCACGGACAGAAGAATCGGCTCGATGTCGTACTTGAAGAAAATGCCAGGCACGTTGTGGTCGTCAACCTCCTTGCTCTGCTCGGTGACGGCGTACTGGTTCGTGAAGATAGTGTTGGAGGTGGACGCCGACTTGCCAACGGTGTAGACGGTGGGCACCACAGAGAGGTAGTACTGGAACTTGTGGAAGTTGATTCTGGCGGCGTTGACGGTTCGGTCCAGGGGGTTGACGAGCGAGGGGTAGAAGGGACCGAACGACATCTCGGAGATAATGTGCGAGAAGTTGAAGGCTGTAAGGTGATTAGTACGACTCGGCCCACAGCGCATAAGTAACAGCCAACGTACCAGCATGGTCAAGGTGCTCTCCAAACTCCATATATCCGTGACCTCTCGCGGTGATGTGGAAATCACCCTGCACCCTGTTCACGTCCAAGTTGCCGTAGATGCGGCAGCTGTCGCCCTCGCCCCAGAGCTTCGGTGTCTTGGCCCACTTGGCCCTCTTCTTTCCAATGGCAACGATGTCGTGGACGTGCTCCTCGCCGAAGCCCTCCTCCTCCTGCCACCCCTCGCCCGTCACGATCCTGCCCTTGGTGTCCCTGCCCAGGCGGTGGATACCCTTGTTGTCGACCCACTGCGACCAGTTCGTCTTGTCGCGCTTGAGCTTGTGAGCCGCAAGGATGCGGTCGCCGGCGGCGTCCTGCACGTTGATGTGGAGGTCGTCGCAGTGCATGCGCACCACGATGTCCATGTTGATCTGCATCTCGTGTCCGACTCCCTTCTCGACGGCGAAGGTGTGCGTCTCAGAACCGCGCCACCAGCGGCTGACCTCGGTCCAGAACAGGAAGAGTGATATCACTGACATGGCGACGGTCCACTTGCCGCCGCCCGATGTCCGCGTTACATATTGGGGTTTCGCCTTGGCTGTGAGAACCGTGTCAGCTCATTGCTTCACGTCGATATATTGAAGAGCATTGCGCGAAGGTGCGCAACAGTCTGTCGTGTGACTCACGGAAAGCATCGAAGGCGCTGACAATATTCCCCTTCGCCCCGAAGGCGTCCTCATCCATGCTGTGCTTCTCGTCCCAGCCGTTCATCATGGCTGCCTGATATCGATTCGATAGCTGCCGCCAGTGGTCAGCGCAATTGAGATGTGGTCGCAAGTTCCTCTTGGTTTGTCGCTACGCTGTGCGTGTTGATCACAAGGCTGTCGCAATTCGTCAATGTGTCCCTTTGCGGCTTGTTGCAAATGCCTGCCGTCAAAACCTTGTATCGTTACCGCATGCCGCGTTTTCGGTGCCTAAACGCAAAAAATGAAAGACTTTTGAAGCTGCCAGGGATTGAGTCGTCGAAATTCGCCTCCTGGAAAGCTGGTCAGATTACTCGGCGCAACTCTCGTGAAGTGGGAGGTGTCGAAGAAGACTGTCTTAAGGACACTTTATCCAAAAGTTATCTGCAGTTCGGGCCCCCTGTCCAGGGGTCCAGAAATGATTGGTGCCGCATGTTAGTGCAGATGTACTAAGTGGGGTATGTGCATTGGAGCTTCCAACAGGGGTGTGTGCGGATACGTCTCCATCCCACATGCAGCATCGTCGCCACTCTACACATGCTCACAGCTCGAACATCATAAGTACCGCCAAATCATATCACAACCACTTTCAGACGCATGTATTATTCTGAAGAATTTGGATAGCCACGTTTCATTGCTGCCTAAAACCTACAAGTACCAATCTGTAATCTGTCATGAAAGCGTCATGAAACGAGCGTCACCTCGGACAACCTGAGAGACGAGTGATCGGTCCTACACTAACATGTGCGCTGAGTGGCCACCGTCGCGTGCCACTACCAACTACCGCTTCACTACCGTCGAGACAGGTCTCAAATGGGGAAAAAAAAACAAATACCCTGATAATCCTTTGAAATGAGACATGCGAGGAGAGCCAGACACCCTGAACAGACCACCAATCACTCCGTATTCAGTGGGTAAAGAAAATCACGAGAACGAGCTGAAGATGGTCTACTTCCTCAGCCTCCTCTGCTGCTCCTCAAGGAACTCCTCGTCAGAGGCGTCCAGGATGTCGTACTCCTCATCAGTCATGAAACCGTCATCTGATGCGTCCCACTCATCATCCTCACCGCAGTCCTCAAACTCCTCTGCCTCAGAGCTGGTGGCAGGGGCAGCCTCAGACTTGACCTCCTCGTGAATGCTGGAAATCGGTGATTCCTTCTCCAACTTGGGGAAGATCATGTTGCTGCTCTGCATCTCGACGGGAACCTCCTTGGCCTCCTCAACGACTGGCTTAGGAGCCTGAACGCTGACATCGCACCAAAGTCTGTGACCAAACTTGAGACCGTCCTTGGTGGTCAAACGCCAGTAAGAGATAATCTTGCCCTCGCGCGCAGGGGTGCGGAGGAGAACGTTGAAAGCAAACTCCTGGCCTGGTGCAAGAGGGGCGTAGCAGACAGTAGACTCAGAGGCAGAAACGAGCTCGGAGATACCGGCAGGGTGGTTAGAGTCGACGTGGCCCATGTAGTCTCCGCCAACAAACTTGACAGAGCATCCTGCAGGCCAGGCAACCTCGCCATCGTTGCGAAGGACCCAAGTCTGCTCGAAGACATGGTTAGGCGGCAGGATGGTGCCGTCAGCGACGGTGTCGCGGACAAAGACAGCCGCGAGATCTTGCTCAGTGATTGGCTTCTCAGCAACGGGGGCCGCGGGCTTCTCCTCAATGACCTCCTTCTTGACCTCAGGCTCCTTCTTAACTTCTACCACGGGCTCAGGTGCCTTCTCGACGATCTCCTCCTTGACGGTAGGCTCGGTTGGCTTCACATCAACAACAGTCTGAACGGTGTTGATGGATGCGTTGGCGGTAGTCTCCGTGGATCGAGAGCTGGTGCGGCGGATGTTACGGTCGCCCATCTGAGACATACGCTGGCCATCTCCGCGCTCGCCAGTGGTAGTAACAGTGACATGGCGGACAGGCGTCTTAAACTTGACCAGAGGGTGAGTCTTGTTGTGGGTGTTAGCCGGGCTAGCCTCGCAGTTAGCGCAGAAGTCGGTGTCGTGGCACACGGTGCACTTGTAGCGGACACCGGTGATGTAGGTGGGTGCGTTGTGAGCGCGGGCACACAGGGGACCGTCACAGCAAATGCCGAAGTGAACACAGCGGCTGACAGCACGGCTACGAACCTCCTCGAGAGGCTCGTAGATGGGAACGAAGCGGTGGTTGGGGTGAACGAATTTGGAGTTCACGATGCAGTCAGCGCAGTAGTCCCAATCAGGGCAGTCGAGGCACTTGTGACGGACACCGGCGATGTACTTGTCGCACCCGTCGCAAATAGCGTTGTGACTCTGGTTGCGGCCAGGAGACAGCTTGATCTGGATGTGGCTGGGGACATGAGCGCCCTCGACAGCAGGCACGAAGGGATGCTTCGGGTTGTGGCCGTGAGAATCCTTCTCAAAGCAAGCGTGGCACAGGTCGAAGTCCTCGCAAGCGGTGCAGTGGAGGAAGCTGGCCTCGGGAAGCTCAGTGACGCAGCAGTTGCAGGTGCGCATGTTGTACATGGCATTGCTGAAGACGGGGAGAATTCTCTCGGGCAGGAGCTGCTGGACTGAAACCTTGATGGGTTCCTTGACTTCCTTGGTAGCATCCTTGGCCTTGCTCTTAATCTTGGGCGCGATGGTCTCCGTTGTGCTGTTGATAATCTGGCCGTTCTTCACGATACGCTTGATGAGCCAGTGGTCGGCACCGTAGCAGGTGATGCCCTGGTCAACGCAGTCTTGGCAGAGATCAAAGTCGCCGTCATCGCATGTTGAACAGTGGTAGTGAGCATCAGGAACCGTCTGATCGCAGCTGTTGCAGCAGACTGCAAAGTTGGTGTTGGGGTGCGTAAGAGCAGGGCAGCGTCCCCAGGATGATCTCGCGGGCGTAGTCTCGGCACCAGAAGCGTTTGCAAACCACTGATCGCGGGCAGTGATGCCCTCGGAAACGGGGATGTCCGGGGTCGCTGGTGCCTCTTCGTCGTTGATCTTGGCGTGTCTCCTCAACAAGGAGGCGAGAATGGAGGCCTCAAAGTCGAGGCCGGTGTCACTGGTGGGGAGCTCCTTCTTGGGCTCGACATCAGACTGCTGCAAGTCGACGAGTGGTTGAACTGGGGGTTGCTCCTCAACCTTGGGTGGAACGATGGGGGTGCTGGACTCGGGAACGTCCTCAACGGATACTGGCCTAGGGGCCATCTTCTCCTCAACGAGCTTGGTCACACGGAGCTTGAGCTTTTGCTTGGCCTTGGCAGCGCGGTAGAGTTGCTTGTAGACTGAGACGTTTGACTTGTCGAGGGTGATGTACGAACCAGCCGAGTCAGAGTATCTCTCGAGAACAACATTATCGTCCTGGGTGAGAGCGAGAAGAGCGCGAACCTATGTGAGGCGCTGTCAGCAGGGTGTTTCCACCATCAGAGCCCCAAAACTCTATTAATGGCGGTCAAGATAAGCAACTTGGCGACGTGGCGAGACGTCGCAAAGAGACTCAAAACGAGGCCATGAGGACACGGGCAGGTTTGCGGGTAGCGGAAGCGGCAGGTGAATGACGTACTCTCTCTTCAAGGGTGCTGGGTCCCATATCTCGCAGAGGCAGCTTGTGGCGGCGGGTCATTCCCTCGAAGTTGATTTTCAGGGTGACCTGAGTGTCTGGCGATGTTGTGTTGTTGGAAGCCATGTTGAAAGGATGGAAAGGGATTGCTGGGTATCGATGATGTGAGTCGCGGTCGGCCGGCGGGGAGGGGATGACGGCTCTTGCGGGTGTTTCACGAGCTGAGCGGGTAGGCACGGTGCACGAGGCTCGCTCGGTCGGGGTGGGAGGGAAGTTCTCCTTTTCCAGACGACGGGTAGCGTGGTGGTATATGTATTGGGGTGGTCGACAATGGATGTGAAAGAAAAAAGAAGATGAAGAAGCGGGACAAAGAGTAGATCAAGTAGTGGAAGACGGGAAGTTGGACAAGCGGGTGACGGATGGGGTGGGAGAGATAGTGACTTAAAGGATGATGGGGGTCAGTCGTCAGGTGGAGAAAGAAGGTGAGCAGGCGAGGAAGGACAAGCCGGAGAGAGACTGGACTGGCTCACACTTGGGGTGGTCTTGCACCGACACTGACCAGGGCGTGGTCTGGAGTGGAGGTGGAGGTGCCGGGTGGGGACACTGTGGGAGACTAGGCGGATGATGCGTCGCTATCTCTGGAAGGTGTCAAGGACGCAGGACTCAAGGTGCCGAACTCGACGGGGACTGGACGAGACCTGAATGCGTTGAGAAGCGGAAGGGTGCGGTACTGGGTGAGAGCTCCTGCAGGTGACTTGGAGCTTGTACTGGGGGAAGGGGACTGGAGGACACTTATGTACGACCAGCGAGGAGGTCGAGGCCGAAACCGTGGTGGCCAGAGGCAGAAGGCATACAGACAGACCCGGGACACATGGGCACACCATCCATAGGCACACACACACACACACACACTGCACTCCACGCAATCCAATGGCGATGGGCGATGGCCACTGCCAGGCAGGCGAGCGGCAGCGTCACTTGCACCCGCTGGAGCTGGGATTGGCACGTCGGTGTCGGGTATCTCGCGGTGCTGGGTGTGAAGGCGCACTGGCACTGTCCCGAGCTAGGTGTGGATTTGGAAGATGGTATTCGTACATGGCTTGCAGTGAATCTAGGTAGGTACCTACCTGCCTGGGTGCCTGGGCAGAGTGTAAGGTCCCTTGGTAGGTAGAGGCAGTCGGGTGCGGTGCAGTTCCATTGGTGGTGACTCTGGGATCTGGAGACGACCCTACGGCTGGCTTTCCCCAGGCAGGACACTACCTAGACACTAAGGTGCCTAGGAAAAGAGAGGGGCGAGAGGAGGCGCTAGTGCAATGTGGTTGGCTGGGATGGCACCGAGGGGCTCATGTCTGGAGTGAATGGAAGTGCTGCGGTGACCATCGTACAGAGTGAGTACAGGCGGGCAGTCACTGCCAGCCCTCGCCAGAATGGAACTGCGAACTGCTCCGGCGCGACCTTGCCTCGGCGGGGACGGCTGGGCCCAGTACGCTTGCGGAGATAGCCTTCGCCGCGAGCCAGCCGAGACATCACTAACCACCACCATGTCCAAGTGTCAGGTCTACGTAGCGCATCTCAAGTCGCACGCCGTCTCTGCTTAGCACTTCTTCGCCATCCATGCTCGCCCTTCGGGAACCACAAACTGCTCACATGTCACCAATCTAGGGGCCGTACCTGGACTGGACTGCACTGGACTGCGAGACAGACAGGCAAAGAGGCACCCATAGCGACACCTCAGCTCAGCTCCGCGTTTGAAACGAGGATTATTCAATCACCATGGAACGACTTGGAAAGAGGCGGTCAGCCAGATATCTGGCCGAGCGCTTCATCACTATCACACGTCCCCTACCTTACCGCGGTAGATAGATGCCTACTGCCTATGGAAGCTACCACAATATTCTTTCGCCTCTTTTAGGCACCTTGACTCACCAAGCCAAGGTAGCTTACTGCTTGTCTAATGCATGGCAACATTGCCTCGCAAATCGAATCCCCCCGATGTCACCTCTCATTGCCTCCCCGTTCAGGCAGACAGACAGACGACGATACGACTGGCAAGTCACCACCACCATCAGTCCCTTGCCAAACAGCTGCAACAAGGCCACCCGGAACCTCGAATCCTTCCCTATCTATGCCTCCTGTTCCCTTTCCCACCCCTCGCCCATCAGGATTCGCACCTACACGCCCCCCGGTTTGGCTCTCTTCTGCCCATTACCACCTACCCCGGCAGTCGGCTGCTCTGAGCAAAGACGCCATACCCAGTTCCCATTGGCACATGACCGGGGGCTGCCCTGCAAACACAAGACTCGGAATGAGGCGAACTGGAGCCTCGCCGCAAATGTTCCTATGTTTACTCACTGCAGCAATGCAAAATCCAGGAAATGGCGTTCGTTCGCCGGATTCTGCGGCTTGGTTGGAAGAGCCTCCTTGGCTCCTTAATCTTCCATCGACTTTTCTCTTTCCTCTCACACAATGGCATCCAGCGTTCAGACGTGCCATGTCACCACGCTGGCTCGTCCGCGACAGTCTGCCGGCCCCGTTGATACGGAGCATTTATGCAACCCATCGCGGCCCCCGAAGAGGCAGCTTGCTGCATAATTGCATGAGGAAGTCGGTCACTCGGTCACTCGCCTCCGCGATAACACAATCCAGCTGCCCCCGACTGGAGACTCCGAATTAATTGCTTTGGAGCGCCCAGGGATGCCCAGTGCTGTGCTGTGCCTCCTCAGCAGACGCGCTGTCTCGCGCAGTCTCACAATCCCCTCCAATGCAACTATGCAGACCATCTCGGGGCTACATTCGAAAGACCGAGATGAACATTGCACTTGATGCGCTGGATACCACGATGCGCTCTGTAAACACCAACCTCATGCAGCTACCACGACCACGACCACACCCGCATCCGATCTTAGCGAGCCCGGCGGGCTGGGCGGTCTCGATCGGAGCACGTCGTTGGAGGGGCGGGTCGTCGATACTCCAAGACTCGGGACAGTCTGTTCGCCTATCACCTGAGCAGCTTCATTACTCAACGCTGCAATGAGCACCCACTCGTTGATACGATACAGTCACGCAGCACGCAGCAAGCAGCACGCAATCCTACCGTCTCCATGGTCTTATCGGAGCCAGTGGAGGGTGATGTGCAACTAACCAACCTGGAAAGGCGGAAAAGAACCGCCGGGCCCAGTGTCTTGACTCGCTCACGTGGTCACCTCGTCCGTCACAGATCGAGAAACCATGTCTGAACTCAATGGCAAGACAGCCAAACAGCTGCCAGCAAGCCAAGCTCCTTCAGCTTTCTCATCTCAGCCAGCCAGCTGCTGCCGTGCTCTTCCCTGCAACCCAGCACTGCCTTCATCACCCTTTAACTTACCTCCTTACCCAAATTCGAGTAGCATGTAATGCGTCTCCCGGGCCACCAGGCAGTAGAACGCCAGCCTCGCATTACACTTCCTCTGACAAGCGTCCGTGAGAATTACAAAACGGGAGGCGCGTATACCGAACGGCCAGCCAACCAAGTCAGCAGTAAAAGCCGACGTGACAACTCATCATCAAGAGGCACGTTTGCGACGGCGGCGACCAGCCAACAAAAGCCCTCCGTCGGAGGCGGGGGAGCTCTCGGTGAGCAAGCAATTAGCGTTCGGCGGTTGGCTGGTTGGCTGAGATCGACAGATGGCGGGGATAAGCAGGACGACATCAAAGACGACCAGCACGTCCCCCAGAGGTCCGAGAGCGCAGCCTGCCATGCTTCGACATCGGCCTGCAGAACTGATAATAACTCCCAGGCAGTAAAGGTGCCTCGAACGAGGTCTGTTGTTCAAACGCTCACGCTGCGCGCTATCCGATTAGCCCACGCTGCTAGTCATGCGAACTCAACCCCCGCCTTTTTCCCTTTCCATCAGAGTTCATCCACGACGGCGTCCCGCCAAGAAAGTGTCTCCCAAAATCGCTGCATTTCGAGACACCTCTGGTCCAGCTTCAACATTAAAAGTGTAATCGACTTTGAATTCACCACGTCAAGATACGCCGCCTCCGGAGTCTCCTCAACAGGCAAACCGGGCAGGAGAAACCCCTCTCCGGACCCGAGGCTCTTGAACCCCAACCCCGACCCCTCCCTCCCCCCCTTCTCCCTCTCCCCCTTCTCCCTCTCGCCGTCGCCGCCTACATGTAGGACCCGGATACTTTCCTCCACCCCTTTACCCCGCCGTCGCAAGCCAGCCTCATCCAATGTTCCTAGGCAGAGATACGTCAGGCAAGGCACGGACAAAGTAAACCTTCCGCTTTGAAATCGTCCCATGAATCAAATAGAAAGGCAAGGCAAAAGACAGGCTGCCAGGACCTCCTTTTCCTCCTCCTCTGTGGCGGGACAAACAATCGAATCTTGGCCCGTTGCGGAAAGTAAGCTTCTTGCCCCTCTCTCTCTCATTCTCGTACACGCCCCCCTCCCCTCCTTCCGTCTCAACAAAGGGAAGTGGTGGACAAATAAAAGTCGTTCCAGGCTTTCCCGAACCTACGTCATGTCATTGTCTCGTCCCTCACTCCGCCCCTCCTCGCAAGCCCCCCACGGTCAAACCAAAGGAAGATTCTCCTTCTGAACGAGACAAAACATAAAAAAACCAACCCGTCGAAAACGACGGCCTTGTTTCAGAAATTTCCAAGACTCGGGCGAGAAGAGGGGTCGAAGGGGATGGGGGAGAGGAAGGGTAGCGGAGCCGCCGCCGCGATGAGCCGCAAACGTAACAGCGCGAACGCGTGGTTCCTCGTGCCTAGACTAGGCGCGCTGACACACCCAAGCATCAAGCTTCTAGTAAGTTAAGGCAGTGTACGTAGGCTATTCCGAAGAATACACACACGTGCACACACAGAGAGGTCTCAAGTACAGCAAGGTAAGTGTGGCGTGACTTACATGCCTCCACCCGTATTACGCACCCGTCCATCTACCTGAGAACGGGGGGGCCATCCATGGACATTAGAAGAATTCGATAAAGCGTTTTACCCGACAACCCGGATAGTCCCCCTTTTTTCTACTTTGGTGTATGTGTACGTCATGCAATTCCGTGACGACTTTTTTTGTTCTTTTTTTTTAATGGTCCGTGGGTGCAAAGTGAAGCTGTCGAAGGACCGAGATGTGAGGATGTTTGGGTGATTCCTCCTTGCGACGGCGATCAAACTCCATCAGCTCTCGTCCACATCGAGAAGACATGCACGTCAACCACGCAGAGGACGGTGAGTTACGGGTTTCGACTGATATGGCCATGTGTGAGAGGTCTGGTGCGGGAGTAGGAAGAGAGAACTTTTGGAAGGTTTGTCGTGCTACATCATATTGGATATGTGGATGAGAAGAAACTGGCCCATTTGTACTCTGGCAATCCATCCTCAGTTATTTCAGATGCGACTATAGATCAGTAGAAAAGCTTGAACGGCTGGGAAATGACACGGTGTCGGAAATGTACACCCAACCCCCACGAGAAGTTTTGCTCTGGTTCTTTATAGGATGTGAACCAACGGCGTTCACCACAACCGTGAGACCAGCGCCTGGAGAGGGTCTCACGATTCTGGAAATTATATTGCTGCATATTGTTTTCGCAGCTCCTCTTGAGCCCGCAGACTTTCTCACGAGCCACAAGTCTTATAGCACTTTTCACAATGGAAATCGGACTTTTGAGTATCTCCTGAGCCAGATGGTTGCTACCTAACTCGGTATGGATCACCAGATGTTCCATCACTAGAGATGGGAGTGCTCTCCCGATATTAAGAATAAACAGGTCCTTCGTATTCGAAGCCCAGGTATCATGATGTAAGAAAACCTCTGCACGAAAGCCCAAAACAGCCGTCCAAAACTTCCATGCTTCTGTCTTTCTCTGCGTTCTCGCCCCGTCTTCCTTGTATGTGCGTGATGCCTTCGCGGTCTCACCTTCTCATGGCTCGTAATGTTGATGTACAGAATGGATTGACGTGGGAAAGGCCACTCCTGGCCCCATCCACTTCTCCTCTCGTGTGTCAGTATGCTGAATGGTGGCTCACTGGCCATTTCTGTTCCTCTTGAACAAATGCTCCCAAGGCTCGCCGGCAGCCTCAAGCGCTGCGGCTTTCAAAGAAAGATCGCGCGATTTGCGCATCCACTCCGTGGCCCTCAGCCAGTCTTCATTCCTCCGCACGTAGCTGGGAAGCTCCTCCACCGGTACGTCGCCGAAATCCATGGGTCTTCGGTGTGACCATGGCATCGGTGGGTTGGGGGGTGGCTTCGGCGGGTCCTTACCCCGTCGCGCTGCTAGGGCCCTCGCTATTGCCTGCTCAGCTTCATACCGCTCCTCAGCAAGCCTCTGCTGTCTCATCCGGTAGGCTGCCTTGCCAAAGTTGGCTTTGCGTCCGCCGCGAGCCTTGATCTCTTCCATCTTCTGCTCAAACCACTCGTCGGAGCGGTCGTGAGACCAGTGGATACGTGGATCAATTCTCATGTAGAACGGCTTGTGGCTTTCTTCTCCGGCTGAAGTGGAATTGGAGCGAGTTGGAGCGGGTGTGATGAATACTTCCGGGGGAGGCGGAGCCGCCTCAGGCTGTGTGTAGATCATGGCGTCGAATTTGTGTTGGTCAACGGTACGGCATAGCTCAACCCGCTGCTGCTCGCAAGTCAACTTTCTGGAGGCTGGGGGTCTCGTGCGCCATTGCTCTCTTGAAGCTGACAAGACCTGTTGACTCTGGATGGCAAGGTTGGGGCGTCGCGCCATGAGCCCTGTGCTGTGATTCTGCCTGGCATTGATAGGCAGGCCGTTGATTCCGGCATCTTCGCTTCCCTCGCTAGGTCCTCGGATAGTCTCTCCACGTCTGTTAACGACGAAAGGGTTATCGGAAGCAAACATAGAAGGCCCACTGCGGTCTGGAACGATGTCGTGAGTGTTCGGATTCTTAGTTGTGAAGGAAGCATCTTCGCTGGTGTCGTCTGAGTCCGAGTCTGATGTCGAACTTGAAGCCGTATCTGAGATGCTTCCTCTCTTGCGCTTAGCTGGTGAGGTTCTAGGTTGCAGGAATGGGGGCGCGGTTTTGATGCTCGTCGGAGGAGGCTGCAGCCCTGATCTCACGATTGGCAGGGAGCGGTAATCTATCCTGCCCGGTGATGCAGTAGATGGCGTGAGAAATTTTGCCGGCTCTTTAGACTTGCTTCGTTGACGGCTGGCCTCTGGACGGGGCCTATTAACCCGGTGGTTGGCCGTTGATTGCGACGAGGCTTGTGATGTTTGACGTGGGTTTTGTGAGGCTGCACGAGCGGGCAGGGCAACCTTATCAGCCGCGGAGCTGATCTTCGGGGCTTTGCGTTGATCCTGGCCATTCATCGTAGTTGACTTGGCAGACTGAGACTGCCCTCCATTCTGTACTGCCTTGCCCGACGGAAATTTGTCGGGGCTCCTCGAGGTTGACGGCATAAATCTAGACCTGATATGCTCTTGAAAGCGAGCCGCAGACCCCATGGTTGGTGATACTGATGATGGGTGGGTTCTCTGCACAGAAGGTCTGGCAATTGACTTCTTAGCTGTAATGGCGTGCTTGTGGAGAAGATCAGGAGGGAAGTTGGTATTCCTGACTGTTTGCTTGGGGTCCGATAGACTACTAGTCCCTCCATGGGAGCTAGAAAACCCATTGTGAGACTGTCCGCCGTTGAGCCGTTCCGTCGCGCGTGGATTCCTAGAGATCCCCTGGGTCTCATTAACCAGATGAGGCGTCTGGTTCGAGCTGAATGATGAGCTGGAGCTTCCGGGGCCGAGCACATTGCGTGTGATGAGAGTGTTGTGCTTTAAACAGTGTTTGCTACCGTTGGTCAACACAGTAGAACTGCACCCCGCTGTAGCGCAGCGGTCGATTGGGCGGGTCGCGTCCATCTCATCACATGGGCGCTCTTTCGGAACGGTGCTCTGGGTACTAAGAAGCCGGGCTCGCAGATTTTGAAGCGTACTCCTGGTAGTCATCAGAGTCGTCGAAATGCAATGTACGAGTCAAGAACCGCAGTCGAGCGCGTTATCGGTGTAAGTAGGCGATGCCTGCCTGACTTGAGGTGGCCCGCAACTTCAGAGAATGCTGCTGGCTTGCCCAGGCTCTATCGGTGACACAGGAGCTTTTGTTGAGCCTGATGCCTGCCTTTCGGTTCAATGGGACAGAAGTCAAGGGCAGCCTGGAGTTCTTGTCTCATGGTCCGACGGCTGAAGACGAAGCGGGTAAACACGTATACCGTAGGCTCTGGTGAAGGTTAGCCATCGGCGATGAGTTAACCAAGGAAAGTTTGAGAAAGAATAGATCGACGGAAGGAACAAGGATGTCGAAAACAGAGAAATAATGTGTGTCGCGCTCAGGTCTTTTCAGTTTCTTATTTTGGTCTTCATTTTGGGGAAACAGCGGTTTTGCAGCCCTAGCTTGAACCTCTGATGTCTGCCTCGGCCTTTGGTCCAACTTCGTAGAGGTACCCAGAAGCTGAACTCCAAATGAGGCTGCAATAATGTCGCTACTCGATCCCGACGTGTGAAGCTTGGTTCATGAGGTAGCGACCAACGATGCGCGGCTCAACGCCAGGCGAAGGCTTTGCGGGGACGAGGACGTGGTTCAATCTCCCGAGAGTGAAGCCATAGACCAGGAACAAGATGAGACAACAACCCCAGAAGTTTCCTTTTCTATCGGACCTTTTACCAATAGTCATCATTGCGCGTGAAGGGAATGAGGGGAAGAAAATTAGACAGAAAGAGTGAACGAAGAGCCTTGCTTACCTGGTGAAACCTGCCCGCCCGTTCTCTCGGTTTCGCGCCCACGCACCCTCCGCTTCGCGACAGCCGCCGAGTGATACTTTTGCATGGATCCAAAGTAAACAGTCTTAGGACGTGTATAACATGGAACCGCAAACTGTTCTCATAATGAGATGAGAATTGTGCCGAAAGCAGCGGGTTGCCTCGTGGGAGAAACGCCAGACGCGGGCTCGTGGTCGCGGAAACGTGGTTGAGGCTCTCGCCTCGCGTTACGTCCAGTGGAGGTTGTGTCGAGTGTTGGTTGCTTCAATTGAGGTAAAGGTCAGGTAAGGTAGGTAAACCGTAGGACCTCGGGGTGATCCTTGCCTAGCTTCCACTCTTTAGCGACGGGCAAAACGGGGACCTTGGGTGGCACATTCCGCGGGGCCCATAGAAGGTCGGCCGCGGATCATCTCCCATCCGTACCAAGTACCACCCCTCTATTCAATGCGGGTTAGCGCGGGGCCCTGGACGCCGCTGGCTGAGGTTCCCTTAGCTCAGCGTCAGTGGTCCACTGTCTTGTCGCCAAATTGCCCGAAGCTCCCTGCCTGCGCTGGATGCGCGTGTTGCAACGTCTCACCTTTGCACGATTTCAGAACCAGTCTCATAGATCGAAGCTTCGCCGGACCGAAACGAAGGCATCCGAGACTGAACGATCAATATGAATTTTCTCAAGTCGGCGGTCGCCTCCGCCATAGCTCAAGGGCCACCGTTCCCCTACAGCTTTGGCGACAAAGTTGACATCGACGAGTCCATCTGGACTCTGAACAATGGCACCAAGCGAGTACGTCAAGCTTCCCGGGGAAAGCCCCAAAACGCTAACAATTGACGCCCCTTACAGGAAGACGGATCGAACTGCAGCATTTTCTCCTTCGATGTCACCGCGAACAAGTCTCGACTTCCCCTTGCCAAGAATGCTTTGCGAAAGCTGAGAACGCTGCGCCACCCAGGCGTGATCAAGGTGTTGGACACGGTGGAGGTATGATTGCCCTGCATCAGTTTATGGTGCTTTCTGACACGAAGAACATAGACCGATTCGTATATTTACATTGCGACCGAGCGCGTGGTGCCTCTACGATGGCATGTGAAGAGAAAGAGTTTGACACCCGAGACCATAAAATGGGGGTTGAGCAGCATTGCTGTAGGTTAAGCAAGGGGACTGGTGCTCTGCAGGAGACTAACCTGAATTCAGCGCACAGTCAAGTTCATCAACGATGAAGCATCATCAATACACGGCAACGTTAGGGTCGGATCCGTTTACACGTCCGAGAGCGGAGAGTGGAAAATGAGCGGCTTCGAGGTTCTCAGCAACGTTAAGGAAGATGATGCTGTAATTTATGTGCGAAAGCCCTTTTCCTTATTTAATGCCGACCGCCGCGCTGACTGTTCATGCAGACATACGGAAGTTTGGTTCCAGATTCTGCAAGATATGCTCCACCGGAGCTTGCCCGCGGCGGCTGGGATGCCATCAAGAAGAACCCTCATTCAGCCGTTGACTCTTTCGGTTTCGGTTGCTTAATTTTCGAAGTGTTCAACGGCGACTTTATGGGGTCCGACCAGGCCGGCCAGACGAAGACTATCCCCCCAACAATGCAACAAAGCTATAAGCGCTTGGTGAATCCCAACCCGAAAGCGCGTGTCAGTGTTGGCCACTTTTTGGAGCAAGGCCAGCGTAGCGGGGGTTTCTTCGACAGTCCTCTGATCAAACTGACAGAGGGCATCGAAAATCTCGGCGTCAAGTCCGAAACCGAAAGAGAAGAGTTTCTCGAGTGAGTTTAGTCAACCTCTACAGAAGCGACTTGACTAACCGCCACAGTGATCTCGATCAACTGTCAGATGACTTCCCGGAAGATTTCTTCAAGATGAAGGTCCTTCCGGAACTAATAAAGTCGGTGGAGTTTGGCGGCGGCGGCCCTAAGGCGTTCAGCGTCGTCATGAAAATTGCGGCCAAACTGTCTAATGAGGACTTCGACGCCAAGATTACACCCGTGGTTGTTCGCCTCTTTTCTAACCCAGACAGAGCCATCCGTGTTTGCCTGCTCGATAGCTTACCCCTGATGATCGATCGTCTCTCGCAGAAGGTTGTCAACGACAAGATCTTCCCGCAGCTCGTGACCGGGTTCACCGACGTTGCGCCAATCGTTCGTGAGCAGACCTTGAAATCTGTCCTTGTCATCATCAACAAGCTTTCAGACCGGACAATCAACGGCGACCTGCTCAAGTACCTTGCCAAGACGGCGAACGACGAACAGCCTGGCATCCGTACAAACACAACTATTTGTCTTGGAAAGATCGCTAAGAACCTAGGCAATTCATCCAGAGGCAAGGTTCTGATCGCTGCATTCACGAGGTCTCTCAGAGACCCGTTCGTACATGCCCGAAACGCCGCCCTTATGGCTCTTGGTGTTACTGGGGAATACTTCACAGATGAAGACGTCGCCCTCAGGATCATGCCAGTTCTGTGCCCATTGTTGATCGACAAGGAGAAGCTCATCCGCGACCAAACGAGCAAGACGATGGACGTGTATATTCAGAAAATCAAGAAAGCAGCCGCAGCCATGCCGGATAGTGCCCTGCCTCCTCAAGGTGCCGACGGCGCTGCTGCCCCCGGATGGGCACACCACAGCCAAGCGGCGACTCAGCTGCCTCTTCCTGGACCGGCTGGGCCATCTCCTCGTTCACCAATAAGTTGTCCTCGGCAGCAGGAGAGATGCAGACTTCTGCTGGCACTGCAACTCCTAAACCGACTCCGTCGCCTGGTCCAGAGGTCAAGAGGCCAACGATGTCTTCGGCATCTGCCCTGCACAGACAAGCAGTGAAGTCGCCCCCTCCCATCTCGCGGACCCCATCATCTATTGTCGCCGACTCGTTCAATCCCGAGCCTGCAGACGATGGTGATGCTTGGGGAGACATGGGTGATGACACTTGGGGTGAGCCGGCGACTGATAGTGTCAAGCCAGCAGCAAAGACGACCGCCAGCGCGACGCCATTTGATGATGGCTCCGAGCCCGATTTTGCTGGATGGCTCGCTGCTCAGTCGCAGAAGAAGGGCGGCTCAAGCAAGCCCTTGCCGAAGGGACTGTCCAAGTCGTCTGCTTCTGCCGCAAAGAAACCGCTAACCACTAAACCAGCGGCTAAGCCCGTAGTTGCCAAGAAGATAGACCTAAAGCCCAAGGAAGAGGATGACGACGAAGGTTGGGGCGACGGATGGTAGAGGATTGCAGTATGCACATTTCGCAGCATGTACGGCGTTGGGAGCCAGGTCTAAATAGACCCATGTTTTTGGGATACCATAATTCTGTTTGTAATGTTCATAAAGCAACTACCCTAGTCTGCAAATGAGAATCGTAATGCAGATGGCCGCAGCCTATCTGTGATGCGATACAAACGAGTTTCCAGACGCCCCGCCAACCCAGGCCCCAAGTCCAATATCAGAATGAGAGAACAAAAGACGTAAGCAAGAAGTCCTTTTGGAGACCAAACGAAACCGACCAAAGTTGGAAAATAAAAGGCCACCTGCAGTAGAAAACCACTGGGTCGTTATCTAGCTGACTCCGAGTAATCGTTGAGGGCGACGCAGACGGCGCCTCTGTGGTGGCCGTTGTACTGGCGGATGATCTGCTGGCTGTGCAGCTCCCAGAGCCGGGCGTAGTGATCGGAGCAGGCCGTGACGAGGTAAGCCGAGTCGGCGCTGAAGGCGCAGTCCCAGACCCAGCGCTGGTGGCCCGTGAGGGTGGCCTCGAGGGGGAAGGGCTTGGGCTCCTCGTTATGGGCGGGCTCGAGATCCTTGACCTCCCAGATGCGTGCGGTATGGTCGGCGCTGCAGGTCGCGAGCTTCTTCACGTCGGGCGACAGGAGAATACGAGTAATATACTCCTTATGCGCGTTGAAGTGCGTCACGGGCAAGAGCTGCGTACGGTCGTAGGTCTGGAGGAGCTGCCAGACAAAGACGTTTCCCTAGTTTACTGTCAGCTTCCTGGGACTAGTCGTCATGAAAATAGAGTGCTGCATACGCCATTATTGGCCGCGCAGAGCAGAGAACCATCGCTGGCGACGGTGACGCTCGAGACGGAGACGTCCTCCTCTGGGATGAGCTGGTGGGAGCAGTTGTTCTCAGCGAGGTCCCAGACGCGGACGCTGCCCATGCGGTCGCAGCTGATGATCTCGCCCTGGTTGGGGTGGATGACGACGTCGTTAGCAGGGCAGCCGTGGTTGTAGCTGCGCTGGACCTGGCCGCTGCGCGTCTCCCAGATCTTGACGGTGCCGTCCTCGGAGGAGGTGACCATCCACTTGCCCTCGCAGTGGAAGGCGACGCCGGTGATGTTGCCCGTGTGGCCCTCAAAGGTCAGCAGCGGGTTCGGGTTGGTGGACTTGATGTCGTAGAGCTTGACGGTGTGGTGGCCGGCGGCCGCGAGGAAGCGCTTGTCGGGGGAGATGCAGAGGCGGTTGACCTGGGAGTCGGGGTGCTGGATCGTGCGGGAGCAGATGCCGGAGAGGGCCTCCCAGAATCTGTAGGAGGTTAGTCAGGATGTTTCGGCGATCGCGACCGTTGTGAGGTACCTGATTGTGTGGTCGTAACCAGCTGCCAATTGTTAGCGATCTGTTTCACCGGCCTTTGAGCATCGACAGGGCTGGAAGGTGCTTCGGGATGCGAAAGGGACCCAAGACTTGCGGGCTTACCTGTGCAGAGAATCACAGACATGGTTGCTGTGGGAAAGCCTTGGGCTTCGGTTATCTCATGATACGTCGTATTTGAAAAAAGGAAGGGGGTGAAATCGCAAAGAGCGCGACCAGGATGCTGTTGCGCGCAAGTTCACCACAAGGAAAGTGCCCCTCCACGACACTGATGCGGTCGGCTGGATCAGCATCACAATGGAGCTTCCAGTGTCGGTTCCTAAAACCACGGCCCCACCAGAGGTCCGGGGCACTGGAGTACCCACCAAGGTGTCTTTGCCGGATTAACTTCGGCAGCAGTTCATCACATAAGATACGTACCACTTACACGCGAACCACCTTCCTCCCACCCTGAACTTCAACACCACCTCTCATCTACAACGTTGCTTCACCACCCTCGTCTTGTCTTCCCAAAGCACCAAACTCGCCTCATTTCGCAACTTTAACCGTGTGGCTCGATATCGGAGCCGATCTGTCAAGCATGTTGCCGAATCATGGCCACATTATACCTTCGACAAGCAAATCGGCAGTGTCGCCCGACCTCTAGGTGATGCTTTTCCTGATTCCAATCAAAGTCGGCCTGCACTTCTTTTGCGCAAAAAAGTTCAGAAGTCTTGGAAGAATTACAACCTTTAAACAGGATATCTCATGTGCTCATCAACGTGGCTTCCCAGTACTGCTGCCAGCGTCATCCGAACCGGGTGTCGTGCTACAGCCAGGGCTTACTCGAACAACTCGCGCAGGGCTCGTACAGTACAACTGTCGTGGTAGCGCACGACGCCTCGCAGATCCAGCCGGAGCATCAGTCACTTCTCAGGAAAGAGACCATATGGAGATGACACTGTCTACCAATCGGGTCCAATGTTGTGAAGGTCATGGGCAACTGCCGGATATATTGAGATTGGGATCATTCCCTGGTGAAGTATCACTCGGCCGATACCTTCTGGAAGCATCAATTCGCGTCAGACTATCTTTGCGGAATGTCTTCGAGCCACTACCTGGACTTCGCAACGCACTCTAGACGACCGTGGGCGTAACCCGACCGATGCAATGTGGGCTCGTGCCAATACGGATTGCTGCCGATTCCTCGACTTCTTCAATCATGGGCAGTCCCGAAACTGACGCAAAGACCGAAATGACTGGCTTCAAGCACATTGTGCATTTCAGGCCGGTTGTCGCATCAGCTTTCATCCAATCGTGTCCCTGCAAACTCAAAGCCACCCAGTTTTCCGACGATTATCGATTTGAGGGAAATGCGGACTTCGGAACAGAGAACGCACGCTATCAACTTCTGTCCCTTAGCATATCCTCGAGTAAGATCACGAATCATGGCCGATACATGGTTGAGCCTACAAGTGAACACTGGCTGACAAGATACATCAGCTAAAGACTACTTACTGCCTTCTATCCCTAAGGTACTCGGTATATGGTTCAGAGCGAAGCTCTCTGTTGTGCGACTCGGTTCTCGTACCCATGCACATCCTCCGAAGTCTTTAGCGGATTAAAGCCGTACACCTGCAACGCTTGTCCGACCCCGGAAGCATCACACCCAGCCCCGGAAGACGCCTGACGACAAACCACGATTTGGAACCCAACACAGAACTCGATTCGTGTGTGTCGCGGCCCAACAGCTCGATCCAGTAGGGCCCACCGGACACTGCCCCGGTGATTCACGACCGGCCAATGCCACGTTGTCAGCGAATATTACGCACATATGTCGCCTCATCAGCTTCATACGCGTGACTCTCGAGAGGCATCGATGGTCCCGTCGTGCCGGAGAAGCGAGCCAATGTTACCCCAAAGAACATCTGATCTTTGTCCTGGTATCTCCAGGGCGAAGATCTGTGCCAATGACGGCGCTTAATCGGTGTTATTGTCGAAGTGCTCTCGGTCTTACAGCTCTTCCTCGAACTACTCAGGCAGCGACTTAAGACTAGGGGAGGATGAGCCTGGTTAGAAATCTCAAGAATGGCAATCCGCTGAAATTGTTCGTTGAGAACCTGGAAGTTTCTTCTGCTCTGCTCTACTTGCGAAGTCTCTGGTCTAGCGACGCTTTCTCAAATGACGGCTAATTTCTCTAAAGTGCATTCAACACCTTGGATTTCGAAAGCCGCGAAGCCCTTTCTGACGGTAACCACTAAAAGAAGAAAGGAAAATGAAACAAAAGAACTGTACAGAACGCCGCCCAAACACACTCTTTTGGCCACTGGGACCTCCCTGCTCTCTTGAAGAGGAATCTTCTTGAAGAGTAATGTGTCTGTTAGGGGTGATGACATTTACGGGAGCCTCTCGTGGCTCAGAAAATGGAGGCTCTTCTAGCGCTCTCAGCTACGTCCGGCAGCAACTCCTCTATCAGGGTCGCCGTTGGCAGGGCCTCTAGGCCCCCTAGGTCCGGGTTTGTCTGGACGCGCGCCTCCGGTCCGAGGCTTGGAGCTCAAAGATCGATCTTCAGCTGCGCGCCTGTGAGGGCACGGGACTCTGACTACGCCCTGAGAGCCGCAGAAATCACAAGGGTTCCTCGAAAACCGTCAGTTAACTCTGGCGACCGAAGACTCAAGTGGTCTTACCGTGCATGGCCAAAACAATGCGTGCAAGTTCTGAAGTCCCACTTGCCAGAGTACATATCTTCAATACATCCACAGACTTCGTCGGAGGCCATGTTGCCAATAGCTGTATTTGAGATGTACACGGAAACTTGAGAAGTTCAAATGAAAAAGCGAAGCTGGTCTTTACTCGATGAATGGCGCGACGAGAAGAATATTGGCAGCAAGTCCCTCTGAATCTCTGCAGGAAGCTGAACAAAGGGATCGGCCCTGCTCGTCTCTTATACTTTTTTGGCCACGCTATTCGAAATACTTTCATAGCAGTTTCGAGAACTTTCCTATCCTATGAGAGCTTTGACGAGGGGAGCAAGACTTCGAGCTCGGTCACCCTTCACCGCCTTCTCCGGGCGTTTGTCTGGGCATCATCACCGAGGTATTGACACCATCAGACATCACAGGAGAGGACTGTTGGTCCGGTCTTGTGACCACGCTGGGTGCTTCCGTCAAGGTTGCCTCGTTTCATGCTGCGGACCAACGAATGGGGTGAAGAGTGTGGGTGATACTTCATATGCCGCCTTCTCCTGCTTGTCCTGATTGGGAAGTTTCTTGACCGGCATGGAGCTCTCGATGGACACCCTTGGATATTTATCAAGGGGATTTGACCCTGTAATTGACGTCAGCCGCAGGAAGTACGGATATCAGCCTGCACATGCCGCCCGCTCGGCATATTCGATGTAATTGTCATTTGTGCTTCCCATGCGGTATTCTGTTTGCTGACTTCAACAGGCCCAGAGAACCGTCTCAACGTATATGAAGTTGACCACACCACTGTGCAAAGGGAGTTGCTCTGGGGTATCCCCCATATTATTGCAGCAAAGATCCATTGTTCTCTATCAACAATGTCAACAACCTGTGCTCCTTTAGTCCTGATCTGCCTCGGACTTCGGTCCGGGCATGTCGGATGCTACCTGTTCCAGCAATCATCCTGCGACCTCGACCGACTGCCGGCTACCTGCATCAAGACCATGCCGATCTGCCCACTCAGGCGTACACCGAGCACATTAGGGCCTTGGAAACCTGCGGTTGAAGGAGCCAGGCTAAGGGTATCTCAGCATATCGCAAAAGGGGAAAAGAGAGGGCAGTGTTGTCAGAACTACCTAAGCCACGAAGAGCACGCGTCTATTGAAGGCAGTCATGTTGGTGTTGCAGACGAAGCTCCCCCTGGTGGTGCTACCGCCGCCCGTGGACTTCTACGGGATCCAATGGGAAGGCTTCATTCAGACAAGGTACCTATTCTCTCGTGGGTTTCTGAGCACAACAGCCGGCTTATCATTTCCAGTCGAGTCTTACTGTCTCGTCAAGCGACAGCCACGGGTCGGCCCATGCCTAGCAAGGCAAACCCAGAATCTCCAGCTGTTGGGGATGCCACAAGCGACCTGCCGCCCCTATTTGCTCGGACTCCAAGCTTCTTTTGAACCTTGAGTAACCTGAGTTTCTCGAAGGATTCACCGGTCGACAATTCCTGGCAGTGCGCCGCTATGCCAGCCTCGTGGCCTTAAGCGCCATGTTGTGATCAACCAACTCCAACAAGCAGTCTTTGCGCGGTTCTACTGCCATCACGCACTCACTTCGATCCCACACCGGTGAGGAATCTCGGAAAAATCCGGATGTAAGCTTGCCATGGCCACGCTCAGGCAGACGATGCAACATTCTGAGAGAATTTTGAACTAAAGCATTTGCCAAACATCGGAACCTATGGGGAAATCGCAGTCATTCGGCTTCAAAATCTCGGCGGCCCTGCAACATCCATCGCTTTGCTCAGCCAATTCTCGCGTTGTGCTACCCAATCTTCTCGTCAAAGACCTGCTTGAGGCGATCACGATGGGTCATCCGACAAGCCTGTACTCTCCATGGCGTTCGCAACTCAGGAATGGTTCAACGACACTGTGTATATCTGCGTGGAATGGAGATGAGGGGCCTGTCCGTTACAGTATTTCATTGGGCGTCGGTACAGTGCCGACTGACTAACCAACCAACCAAACCCCCAGCCCCCCGCGGAGAACGACATATTTTCTCTCTCAACTCTTTCGTTACATCGCGGGGCTTATCCCCAGCATGATCACCATGCATGTCATTCCGCGCCTTCATATCAACGGACCTCTCAGAGGCTTTCGAGATATGCCCCGGTCTAGTACGCACATAACGAATACGCCCCGTGATATCTCTCGTCTCCTACAAGCTCCCGCTCTCCCTCTTCCTTCTTCTCCTCTGTCCTCCTCCGACAACTCATGCCGACAAGCGCAGCTCACCAACACTCCCCCAGTCTCTCACCCGCGTGGCGTCGCCCACTGCAGGCAAACTTGCGAGTCTCGCTGAACAGTAGCACAGGGCTAGCAGGCTTGGCACCGGCACCCCCAGGAAAGAAGTCGTTGCCAACGGGAGCAGCGTCAACTAGTTCGTCCATGCATGTCTCATGATCAGACGGACAGAAAATAAGAAAGGCCCTTTGTCCCGAGGCCAACGTGTCCCACGACAGAGCCAATACTTCTCCCACGGCCCAAGGGGTCCCGACCTAACCCACGACCCCCTCCCCCTCCTTATCAGAAATCCTTTCTTTTCCAATCCCATTAGCCTCTCCAGCTGTCAAACGCACAGCGTCACTACCATCTTGCATGATCATATGGACGTCAGTCCGTCCAATAGTCTCCTGCGTACTAATCGGTCTGGTGCGTTGTGACCGAGGGGGGCTTCTAGTCTACCCGAGACTGTTTTCTCTTCTCCTCCGAATTCGACTTGACAACTCTCCGTCCTTCTGTATCTCGAACCCCCTCTGTACCCATATCATCGTGGCATTTTCCTCTTCGCTGGACGCAGCCTCCAAAAGGCTCAAGAAAGCCTGGTCTTTGAGATTTACCTTTTCATAAGAGATAAAGAATCGCCAGGTGCACCATGATACTAGTTGCCGCCTTGGATATCTGTAGATATCGGAAAGCTCTCGGACGCAATGCCGGGCATTTGTCATCACGAAATCGCTGTAATTCAGCAGCATGAACACTACGGACCCCCGAGGAGATCCAGTATTATAATGAGACCGAGGGTCCTTGGCCCCGTAAGAACAAGAAGTAGCTTCGCACAGTTTACCACGCTTGAAAGGCATCAGTTATGAAGTGACGAGTTTCCATAACTAAGCTAATTGTGCGACTGACTAGAGGAAAGCCTGGGCGAGGAAAGTCATACTAGAGATAGGAGGAAGTCTGGCCCTAGGTATGTCGTAACCTGCGACAGAATTGTTGTCATAATCCATTAACCGTGCCTTCCCATAAACGTAAAAGCCCTCCCACTTGTCGGACCTTGCGTGAGCCATTCCATGTTCCTAAATTCCCTGACGCCGTATGAACCATCCAGTTGTGGATCGTCCAAAGCTGGATCCCCGAGTCGTAAATAAGCAACGTGGAAAAAGAAAAGAGCGAGTAAAATGAACCTCCCAGACTATAGAGAAGGAGCCGTCATCGCGAGCATTCCAGCAAGCATGCTAACACCAGCACCGACACCGACGCTGAAAGTGCCGATCTTGTTCATGCTAGGAAGGAAGCGGAAACGTTTAGCGGGAGGTTGCTCAGTACCTTCAGGTCTAGGAAGGGCAGCGAGGGGTGCATTCTCAGAAGCAGTGCTCTCCTCGCCGGCGACAACCGAGACCGTGTTTTGTGCAGCGTGTTCGATAGTCGACGTCTCCGTACCTTGTTCTTCTGGAAGGAGAGTAGAAATCTCGTCGGCCTTGCGCTTGGGAGACCGCGGCGGCGTGCTCTCCTGGACAGGCTTCTCAGTGATGGCGATCGCAGTCTCGGGAATCTTAGGCGACTGTGTAAGTACTGCCAGTTTGCTCTGCTGGTATTGGAAAGCGCTGGTCATGTCGGGCTCAGGGCTCATTTCCCGTTCAGGAGAAAGACGGTCTTCCTGAGGCGAGTCGAGGAACCTCCTGCCAGGGGCAGTCCAGACAGACTCGGGAACCTTTGTCGACTTTGGAGCCTCAACGTCGACTGGAGCGGGCTTTGAATAGCTGTCGGCGTCGGGAGCTTGGTCTGGAGTAGCAGCAGGCTGGGTTGAGACCGGAGCCGGCGAAGGCTTAGAGGATTCTTCATGTTGAAGCATCATCGCCTTGTTATGTGCACGGGCAGCGAAGAATTCAGGCTTGCCGCTCTTCTGCCCAAGGACATCGACGGACGGCCCGTCATTTTGGGACAACCATGGGTTCTTCTCCTCCGTGCTGGCAAACTTCCAGTCATCCCCTCTTGGTCCATAGGCTGGCTGCTGTCCATGAGCTGATAGCCAAGGTCGATGGGACTGGGGGATATCCAGAGGTTGCGCTTGAAGCAGTCCGCTGAGAAGTTTGCCATTGGACAGAGAAGGGTCTTTAGGGGTCGCCTGGTTGAGCAGAGGCGGCAGCTTGAAATCATTCACAAATTGGTCCTCGGATGAACCTGGGAAAGGCCATGGCATAGCTGGGCACAGAAAAGGACCGGGAAAAGCGTGTGGAGTGAGTGTCGGTTGGTTGGTTGAAGCAGAAGCAGTAGCCGGCTCGCAGATGGTCATGGTTGTGTCGTTGGCCGGGTTGTTGCAAGTAGGCTCATCCCAAGCATACTCATCATCTTGTGAATCGGTCTCTCCGTCGCTGTTGTCTGCATCCGATTCACGGACGTCGTCGTCGTAGTCTGCATAGCGTTCGGCGTCATCGTCAACCTCACTGTCTTGCTCATCGTCTTCGGGATCAACATCGCAGTTAGTGTCTACCTCAACGTCTTGCTCGCTGATGACGTCGCCATTGTCAGAGCCGCTCAGGGAGTCACTAAGGCAGATGTCCTCTTCGTCGGAGGCTTCATCGGAAGATTGGCCCTCGCTCGAAACATCCTTGTCTGACAGGTCCATTGAGCTTCCCTCTTCGTAAGAATCATCTAACTCAGAATCAGAGTCGTCAAAGGTAGGGATCGGGTCAACGAGCGCAGAATGTTGCGCAGAAGAGGGGATCTCTTCGTCATCGTCGTCGTGGGGGGCGTCAAAGTCCACTGTAGCCGGGGGGCGCAGGGGGAACAGGCTGAGAGGAGCGAGGAATGACAGCAGGAGCCACCAAGACGTGGTTTGGAGCATTGTCGTCATCGAGGACGATGGCGGCAGCAGCGGATTGTCCTGCTGTGGAGGCAGGGTCAGGGGTATCATCCGTGAGATCGATGGCAGTGGCTGCTGCGCCCGGGAGGCGGTGCTGCGCAATCAAGCGAATCTTCTCCATTGTTGCCCTGATATCGTCGTCATCGTCATTGTCACTGCTGTCAGAGTCATCAGGGACAGAGTATGTGTATGTAGGCCGGGCGTTCGCGTGTTCAGCGTCAGAGGGAGGATCCCACTGGAAGTGCACCTGAACGGTGCAGGGCGGGAATGACTCGCTTGATCGTTGGATGTCGACGCCAAACTTGAGAGTATCTCCTGGGAGCAACTCGTATGGCTCACCAGCGTTGATTCTGACGGAGTTTCTGTGGGTTCCGTGGAGGGAAGTCGAGTCCTTGACATAAAGTTTCTGTGATGGGCTTAGAAGTTGGTTCCCTAGTTTTGTACGTTCGGGTCTGATCCTACCTTGAGGTACCAATCGACAATCAGTTCGGCGTGCTCACGGCTCATGACCGGGCTGTCGAACAAGGCGTTTGTGTTCTTGGGTTCGAGGGCGGGCAGACGCTTGCTGGATCTGCCAATCTTGACCCTCTCAGAGGCGGAGCCGACGCTCTTAGATTCCAAAACGATTCTACGCTCGGGATGCTGGAAGTCGGGAGGAGGATACTGGGCCGAGAGCGTGACAAGCACTAGAATGTCGGTTAGCCACGAGCTCTATGTTGGTAGAAGAGAGGAAAATGCTGCGGGTAGACATACCACTACTCGCCAGCTGTCGATGGCCAGATGCCATTATGAATAGGCTTGAGCCAAAGTTGGTCGCCAAAATAATGTGCGGAGCGAAAGACGCAAGGACCTTGGTATTCTTGAGGAAGGGTCAGAATCGACGTGCGTTTGTCGTGTCTCGGGAGACGTTACCTCCGTCCGAAAGTGTCGGAGCTGACAGAGCGGACGTGAAGACGAGACGATCCCGTCTGGAATACGGAGACGATGGACGAAAGTGAGTCCTCGCGGAACAAGATGAGATGTGAGGTTGGAGAAGAGGAAGGGAACGAGAAGGAGTCGGGTGGGTGTAGAAGAGAAAAGAGGCTTGTTGGTGGCCGATGGCGCGCAGGCTGAAGGTTCGAAAGGTGGAAGTCAGGCAGAGAGAAGTAGGAGCGATACAGTGTAAGTAAGGAGCAGTCGAGGCCGGTAGAGGTGAAGTGGGGCAGGAAGCAGCGGGATCTGAAAGTAGCACCGTGCTGATACTGTATCAGGCAGTCGCAGGCAACGATAACGCCTTATCGGACCTCAGGAAGGTGCGCCGGGAGGGAAGCTTGCAGGGGTGTTGGCGTCGTGGTAGCGGGGGGATGGTGGGTTAGTGGGGTTATCAGCAGCGGTGACGTTCAGACACTTTAGATAAGTGCTGGGTCGAGTTGGCTGATAAGACGACTGTGGAACTCGCCGACTGCGCGATATGCGTCGGGAAAGATGGAAAGAGATATATCGCTAATGGAGTAGAAGAGAAGGAAATAAGCGCTCTCTTCCTCCTATGATAGATAGAGAATCGTATGCTCCTCGCCTGTGAAGCTGGAGCCAAAGAGGTGAAAGTGCACTTCACACAGGTACCTTGATTGGCTCGTGCTCTCCACCAGGCTGCACAGTGTGTGTCTGGGCGTCAGGCAGGCTCAGTCGGGTCGAAGAGGGGCATACATTGCGGATAAGGTACACTGCACCTTCAACCTGTAGTGTATGGCACCTGATGGTAGGTAGGTTTGTTTTCGTGGGGAGGCAGGCAGGTAGGTCGAGGTCGTAGATAGAAGAAAGTTCTAGGCAGAAGTTGTTTGCTAAGGCGGCCAGAGAGGCGAGGTTGGTTAAAGTGGCAAGTGCTAGTCCTCGACACGAAGTGCGTGTTCGAGGTGTAGCGGGGCCATTGATGGGTAAGTACCTACCTTCGAGGCGGATGAGAAGGAAAGACAACTTGGAGGAAAATCGAGAAGGTACGACTGCGAGCTGTCGTATGCGAACGAGTTGGCGACCGAATCATAGATCGATTTCTAGATCATGTCCCCAGCTCTGCGGGCAAGCCTAACGTGAATGCTCTTGGTTCGCTTTTTGATCACAGGCAAGGCGGACCATTATCGCAGTCGCCAGAACGCCCCAGTAGCTGGAAAGGCAACCAACACCTCACAAATCGCACACAGCCTGCCTGACGACCTGCCCGTGTCCACGTCGTCCGGCTTCATTCGCGCAACTGCGCATGCATTATTTAGCTCGCGGCTTTTTTTTGACCTCGAACCCCAACATACCTTGGCTTGAGCCCTTATTTTGGTCCTCCCTGTTGGCGGACGTCAAAAAAGCACATATCCGCCCTTGCCTGGGGCCGAGACCCTTACTGCCTGCCTTACCCTGTGCCTGAGGTGATGTTTCTTTCGATTCTGACTGCATGACACCGCCGATGCCGATGGTCCGTAATAGGTATGTCAACTTCTAGTCATGTCTGACCGCCTTGCGAAACCAAGACAGACCATCACCGGGCAATCCCACGAACTGCATCCCACCGACCACCGTGACAGTTGAGTAGTTGCACCTCGAGGTGAGTTGCGGATCTACAGAATCCGATGGTGCGTCTGAGAAACAGCCAAAATCGTTTTGTCTTCGGCGCCGGCTGCAACTGTCTGAGCTAGACCCGGAGCTGCCACGATCAGATGATGCAAATTTACCTGTTTCCCATCATCGGCAGGAAGCACGGTGTGATGGGTGGCATCATGTACCTCGGTGCCGGTCACCTCGGAAGGGAATGGCCCCTCAGGTACCCCTCTCTCGCATGCGGTTAGCAGACTCATCAGTGACACACAGATGCTAGAGGACTCACAGGGCAGCATATAGCTCATCTTACCCCTCCGCAAAAGCTCATCTTACCCCCCCCTACAGACACCCTATATATTTAAGCCTATTTTAAGTATACTATTTAGAAGAGATCCTATAAATAAATAGAGTTTAAAATACTTTTATTTAATAAAACTTATAAGTTAAAAAAATTTAATTTAAAAGTATAAATTAAAAATTATAATTCTAAACTATTCTTATAGTAATTTTTTAAATAGCTGCCTTTATATATATACCTATATAGATAATTATAATAATATTTTCTATTAATAGCTAAATAGCTATTATATTACTATTTATATATTTAGTACTAAGTATAAATTATATATATGTTTTATAGAGTGCTTAACCTGTATAAGCAGGTATTATAGTTCACCCTATATAGTATATTATAATATTCTAAACCTAATAATAGTACTTTAACTTATATTTAATCTTAATAAAGTAAATAAATAAAATCTTATATTATAACTAGTTATTAATGCTTAGCTTAACTTATCCTTAGTTTTAGTAGAAGAAGGTAAGTAAGTAAGTAGTAAAACGTATTAGTAAGAGCGTTATCTATAATACTATTATTTATAAAAGCGTTTAGATGCTTTATTTATAACGTTATAAAGGTATTATCTATAATATAGCTACTTAGTAATAGCTTAAACTTATACTTAAAAGTATAAACTTAATAGTATAACTTTTTACTACTATAGCTAGAAAGGTTATTATAGCTAAAAGGGTTGTTATAGCTATAAGTATAAAAACTTAACTATTTAAATAAGGCCTTAAGGCTTTAAACCTATTCTTTATATCTTCCTTTATAATATATTTCCTCTTTATTATACCTACGCGTAAGCTGAGTAAAGCTAAGCTAAATAACTTAATCTAGAAGACTAAAGTTAATAAAATTAAGAGTAATAAATATAGTAATTTTATTTATACTAATAAGAAAACTCTTCTTAAATTCACTTAAAAGTACCTATATAAAACTATAAATAATATAGAGTTATATAGCCTTAAGATTAATATAGCTATAATTAAGGCTATTAATAATAATCCTAACGCTTATAATTACTTTATATACTTCTTTAAGATAGCTAAAGCAGCTTAAAAAGAATGTTAATAAGTTAGGAAGAGTGAATCTAGTGTTAAGAGTATAGCTAACGGCGGTAGGGCTATTGAGACTATGCAGCAGAGCGGAAGACTTTGTCTGGACGCAGACTTCTAAACAGCGGAGGAGATAACGAAAGACGGGTACGAACTGAATATAGCGTGAAAGGCAGGTATAGCTTAGAGAAGCTTTGAAGATAGAGGCAGCTAGAGGAAGGTAGTTAACTTAGCTTGTTATAATAGTTGAAGTTAGAAGAGTGTAGAGGCGAAGAAGAAGTCTGAGTAGTTATATAACCTGAAGGTTATTAGCAGTAGGCAGGGGGACTAGCCTAGCTTTTACAGCTAATACTAGTTAAATCTCATAATAATAAGCTAGCAGCCCTTTAAGTATATATATATTAAGTTCTAATTATAATTTATAGCTAATCTAAAAAAGTTTTAGTTATTACTTTTATTTAATTAACTTTTAAAAAAGAGATTAATAATAGTAAATTTATTAAAGTATTATATTCTATAAAATATATTTCTAGAGAAAAGTTAAATAACTTCTAAAGCTAAAAAGTAATCTAAAGATTATATATTATTACTATCTTTTATAGCTATAATAAGTTTTTAAATATATATTCTAAAGAAAAGTATATTATATTTATTAGTAAGATTATTAGTTTATTAATTATAATTAGACTATATTTATATTATACTAATAAAATAATAGACTGCTCTAATAGTAACTAACTTATTACTTAATAAGTAATATATAAGTTAAATCTAGTTTTAATAGCTTATTTAAATTAATTAATCTTACTAATCTTTTAGAGCGTTTAAAACTTAGTAAAACTAAATATAAATATTATTAAAAAAAGCTATTAGTGTAAATATACTTATAAGTAATAAAAGCTTTTATTTAAAATAGTATAAATATAGAAAGCTCTATTAAATTATTTCTAATTATAATATTAATATAATAGTTCTTATATTATTAATTAAAATTATATAAATATAAATAAAATTATAGATAAGAAGTATTTCTAAGTTATTAAAATTAAAGTTTTTATATTTATTTTAAGAAGTTTCTATTTTCTTATTTATATATATTTTAATTATATTCTTATTATATTTAATACTAATATTTATAAGCTATAAAAAGCTAGTTACTATTTTTAAAAACTATAAAGTTATTACTATTAAAAATATAATCTTAATAGCTTTACTTTTAGAAGTTTTAAAATAAATAAAAATATTTAAATTATCTTTAGTAGCTAGAAAATAAATATACTTACTTTATTTATATAATATGAATATATTTAGGTACTAATAAAAGTAATTTAAAATATAATAAGAGAAATAAGCTTATATTGTAAGTTTTAATAATAATTTAAGTTATTTAAGTAATATAGAACTTAAATTATAACTTAAAGATACTAGAATTTAAAAGATTAAACTTCTATTAAAGATAAAAAATAAGGATAATAAGAGCTAATTATAAATAAAATATTATAAATAAGTTTATAGATGATTATAAATCTAACTAATCTAGTTTAAATATAACTTAAATTTTATAAACTAAGTCTTTAATATTTAGATATTTAACTTTATCTTTTTTATAGCTATTATATTTTATATATACTTAAGCTAATTACTAATTTATATACTAGTTAATTTAAAATATATTAGATTATATTATAAATAAGTATATATAATATTATATAATATACTTATCTATTTATTTTATAATAGTTCTCTATATTTATTACTATATTTATTCTATAACTAATTATATTAGCTAGCTATTTTAGTTTAATTTATATAAATATAAGTATTTAATTAACTTAAGAGCTTTTTAGAAAGTAGAAACTTATTATTATTACTTAAATTATTAATTATTTAGAGGTTTTAAGCTGAAGTAGAAGTCTCTTAATAAATATATTTAGATTATATTCTATACTTATTTAACGCTTTATTAGATATAGCTAAAATTATTTATTTATATATTCTTATTTATATAACTATAATATCTAAAGTACTTAATAATAATAATAATAGTAAATCTTTAGTATAATTAGTAGTTATTGAAATATTATTAGTAAGTATTTTTAATTTAAATAGATTATCTAATAATATTTAATAGAAGTCTAGCTATAAGTTAATTATAATCTAATTAAAATAAAATAATAATATATACTTTTTATTTTAGTAATCTACTTATTACTTAGTATTCCTTAATAATTAATAATATAGATAACCTAATAAATATCTTTTATATACTAAACTAATATTATTTAATCTATAAAATAATTTTAGTTATATTATAAATATATTATAACTATAATTAAAAAATATTTTAAATATATACCTACTTACTTATATAAGGAGTAAAAACCTTATTATTATAGTATTTTAGAAACTAATAAAAAACTTCTCCTAATTAGATATATATATAGCTATTCTTATTTACTATAAATACTAGCTAATTAAATATTAATTAAGTTTAAGATATTATTTATAATATTAAGACTAAGTTAATTATATTACTATTATATTTATAATATATATAGAGAATAATAAATATAAACCTAAATAGTAATTTTTTTAATTACTATTTTAAAAACTTTTTATAAGATATTACTATAAAGTAATACTTTTATAGAAAGTATAGTTTCTTTAAAATTAAAAAAGTTAAAAGCTAAATTATAATTTAAACTTAATAAAATATATTAAGTTTATAATTATAATACAGCCTCCCTATAAAAAGACTATAGTAAAATTCACCCTATTTATAAGTATAATTCTAGAAACACTATATAAGCACTTTAACTTATACCTTCTACTAATTAAGGAAAATAATATAGAAACCCTATATATTCTTACTAGTAAATAAAGCTTCTGAACTTTATATATACCCTAGCTAAATAGATTAGCTGAATAGTAATAACACTAGCTATATAGCATAAGGCTAAACAGTATAGCAATATATATAGTAAGGCTAATTATATTAGGGCTAAAAAGGTTACTAAGGCTTTTATAGTAACGCTACTATATAAGAGATAACTCCTTAACTAAAGAGGTTATCCTAAGAAGTTCTTATAGCTAGAAGTATAAAAGCTCTACTATAATAAAGCTTTATACCTATCCTGCTTCTTCTTCTTTATCCTATAACTTATAATAAATCCTTTATAATATCTATACTACGCGAGGAATATAAGAACACTAACCCTACACTAAATATACCTTTCTTTAAGAATAATATTATAGCTATTACTAAGAAGTATAATATCTATATACTAGATAAAAACCTCCTATTTAGTATATATACTTTCTCTAATTAGTAGTATATTATTAGAGTAGTGCTAGATAGAGCTCTTAAGAATACCTTAAAAATAAATTATATCTACGTTATAATTATAGTGATAATTACTAATAATAAAGGTATTAAAGTAGAGGCTGCATAAGTTTCTAGCTATCTTGAGGAATAGTCTTTCTTTATATAAACCCTCTATAATACTAAGGCTAAAGTAGCTTAGTAAAGCTTAAATATTAGTAAGTATAGCTTGCGCTAACTATTAAATTAACACTTCTGCTGTATGCTACTACTCTTGCTACCTTAAAGGCACGCCTCTAGGGAGCCTTCCTACGTTTATTTTTACCTTAATACACACCTAATAATCTAATAATTAACAGTCTAATATATGTTACCTTTTACGCCTACCTATTATACCCTTTTTAACGCCTTTTTTAATCTTATAATAATAGCTATAATTATCCCTATAGCTGCTAACATAGCTACTATAACTACTAACACTTTGTTAAGTAAGCTTTCTAAGTAGTCTTACTAGCTTTAGAGGATTAAAATAAAGGCCTATAATCTTAATATATAGTAATATATTAACTTAACACCTACTATAAGCAATAAGACGTTTAAAGCCCTTCTTTTTATACTTATAAAGCCTAAAATATCCTCTCTATTACTGTTTCTAAAGTATATTAATATTAGTATAGCTATTAATAGCTTATATAATCTCTCTACTAATAGCCTTAAGATATATATATAACTATATACTAACTATACTACTAATCTTACTAAATATAACTATATTACTAATAGTTTTAAGGAGATATATAAGCTTATTATAGCTATACTTAGCTCTATCTATTTTACTATATACTATATATCCTAAAACCCTCTTATATAATAGCTTAAACTACTATAAGCTTATATTATACTCTCTCTCTTACTTAGTAAAGGATTATACTTATTAAGAAATATAAAAAGCTTTATAAAGTAGCACCTACCTAGCTAGGCTATACTACTAATATAATTAAGTTTCTTATAAGCTTTAAAGCTATCTATTTTAAAAGTCTATATATTCCTAATATATACCTATTTCAAGAGGATATATAGTTTTACTAGCTTTTCTTAGTAATCTTCTATAGCTTTCTAAGTACCTAGTTAACTATTTATAAGATATAAAAGAATAATATAACTACTAATATTAATCTATAAGAGGTTATTACTAACTTCTATAAAGTAATTCTAATTATTTATAGAGACTTTCTATAAAGCTAAAAGTATATTATAAATAAGAAGCTATTATTACTGCTACCTCTAAAGTAAGTAAAGCGTTATAAAGCATATAATATATATTACTATAGTCTTAATAGATATTTCTATATTATAGGTAGCCTGTTAAGCTAATAAAATATATCTCAGATTATTAAAAAGATCTACTAAAAGAAAAAGAATACTAACTTTAATTATAAGTACTATAAGGCTAAAAAAGGCTTCTAAAAAAGCTTTTAATAAAGAATAAGCTTATAGGCTACCTTATTAAGTACCTATAAAGCTTACTACTTATAGAGATAATAGCTTCTAAAAAAAAGCTTACTAATAGCTACTTTATATATAATACTAAAAAGAGTATTAATACTACTTATAGAGTACTAGCCTATTACTTATAAAGCTATAAAAACCTAAAAAGGATATAGAAAAGCATTTAGAGACCTTATAAATAGCATTACTCTTTCTACCTACTAAGAGGTTTAATAAAAGTAATAGAAGACTATAGAAGCTAATTAGCCCTAAGTAAACTACTTAGGAGATTAATAGGCTAATAAAAAGCTATAAATTATAGTTTAACTAGTATTTCACTAAGTTATTAAATATTTTATTTTTACTTATCTTTTAAGCTCTTCTAGTATATATAGTGTTAGCACAGGTATAAAGGTATTCAGGGGCGTAGTATATGCGCCTATATAGTATAGGGTTATAGATGGAGATATATTATGATAAAAAGTGATAATCCTCAGCATTTATAGGCATTTATTTGTATAGATAATTGATAGAGAAGGAATGTATTGTGATGATTCTGGTTGATGTTGTTGGCAGGTTATATCCTAAGGTAGGGAAAAAGGAGGGGAAAGATAACCTGAAACATAAGCTGTAAAGCTCTTAATTACATAAGTAGGATTACATAATATAAGGGATTACATAAGCATTTATATAGTTATAGGTTATAATAAACTAAACACTTTTATATAAGGTTATATATATAAAAGTCTATTTGTTTATTTTATATAGAATATTTAAGTAAGTAGATTATTCTTATATTATTATTATTATTATATTAAGACGTTATATGTTAACATCCCCCCTTAAGGTATATACGGTTGATATAAAGGGTATATTATAAGTATATAGCTTACTTACTTAACATATATATACGTTATAGGTATAAAAACTTAAAAACCCAGTGGGAAAAATAAGAAAAATATTCCTATATTGTATAATATGTATATAACTAGTTAAAAAACTCTTATAAAATAACCTTATAGGTAAAAAGTTTCAAGAGAAAAACTAGTATGTTATTTCAGTAATAATATTATTATTATCTTTTATATTATTATTATTATTATTATTATTATTATTATTATTATTATTATTATTATTATTATTATTATTATTATTATTATTATTATTATTATTATTATTATTATTATTATTATTATTAGTATAATAAATAATACTTAATAATATGAAAAATATAACTTTGCCTAAAGGCTTAGTTAAAATATCAGCAATATTAGATTTAGTATTAATATGAAATAATATTATATCTTTATTTAATAAAGAGTCTCTAGCAAAATGATATCTTATATCAATATGCTTAGATTTCTTATGAAATTCAGGATTTTCAGCTAGTTTTTTAGCTGCAATATTATCTATAAATATTTTAGGCTTATTTATTAATTTAAATCCTAGATTTTTAAGATTAAAATTATAGGTATTATATAGATAAATAGCTTCTTTAACTGATTCTGTTAAAGCTATATATTCAGCTTCACAAGTAGATAAAGCTACTGTTTTTTGCTTTATAGAGCTATAAGATATAATATTATATAAGCCCCAGCAAAATATATAAGCTGATGTAGATTTTCTATCATCTAGGTCTCCAGCCCAATTAGAGTCTGAATAACCTATTAAATCCCAAATTATATTATTATTGCAGTTATAATAAATTCCTTTATTAGGATATTTATTTAAATAGCCCCATAGGTAATCTAAAGCAGAAAAATGCTCTTTAGAAAGGTTTGTAGTATATCTTGATAAGATATTAACTGCAAGAGCTATATCAAATCTAGTTTTTAAGGCTAGATATAGCAAAGCTCCAATTTGTTGTTGAAATTGTAATATTTCTTCCTTAGTTGCATAACTTTTATTTATATGCATTTTTATATTATCTTTTATAGGTGTTATTAATAGGTTTATATTAGTTTTATTATATTTATTTAATATTTTTTGTGTATATTTCGTTTGATGCATAAAAATAGACTTATTTTGCCTATCTATATCAAACTCACAACCTAAAAATATATTAGGCTCCCCTAATAGTTGAATTTTTATATATTGCCTTAAATTATTATATATATAATCACTAGTAGCAGTATTATTAGCTGCTAGTAATATATCATCCACATGGCAACATATTATAGCTTTATATTTATTTTTATTTAATATATATACTGCTTCATCATAAGGTGAAACAATAAATCCTAATTTTAATAATATTCCTTTTAAATGGTTATACCATAGTCTAGGACTTTGTTTTAAACCATATAAAGCTTTAATAAGCTTACAGCAATATTTATTATTTTTTGATTTATAATTATAATTAGGATTAAATTCTAATTTATTAGTAGTTTTATTATAAATAAAACCAGCAGGTATAGCAGTATAAATATCCATATCTATATCTGCGTGAATAAAAGCTGTAGTTACATCATATTGTAATAAAATCCAGCTTTCTTTTATAGCAAAAATTACTATAAATCTATAGCTCTCAGGTCTACAAGTAGTAGAAAAAGTTTCTAAATAATCAATACCAATATATTGATTAAAACCTTGAGCTACCCATCTTGCTTTATATTTATAGGTATTATTTATTTTATCTTTTAATTTCATAGTATATACCCATCTACCGCCTAATAGATGAATATTATCTGGTATTTGTATAATTTTCCAAGTATTAATATCTTCTATTTGACTTATCTCTAATTGCATAGCCTGAATCTAATTATCTTTATAAGGAGAATTTAAGGCTTGCTTAATATTAGAGGGCTCGTCTAGTGTAATAACTGATAGTATATATGAAGCTTTATTATTATCAGTTATAATATTATTATTATTTATTTTATAACCTTTTAAGACAGGGCAGTCCTCTAAGGTAAATAATAGTGCACTTTCATCAAAAATATTATTTTTGACTGTATTATTAACCCATTGGTAGTCTTTTTTAGCTTCGTCTGTTATAGAGGGGATTTCTATAAAAAACTTGGATTTATTGGTATTTATTTCTCCATTATTAATACTAATAGTTTTCTTACTATCATTGTTCGTCGTACTCATATTAGTATTGGTACTATAACTATCATTGTGGGATATAGTACTATAATTATTGCTAGTATTAATATTATTATTATTATTATTATTTTTATTAATATTAATACTAGTCTCATCACTTGGATTCTTAAGAGCAGAATCTTTAGTAATATTATTGCTATTTATAGCAATATTTTTATTACTATAAGAGATAGATTGACTAGATATATCTCTTTGTGGATTATATTGGGCAGTACTCTGTCTATCGTTGTTGGGCATAGTACTACTATTAGTATCCTTAAAGCGGGTATTTATGCTTATAGGAAGCTCTTTATGATGAGAAATAAAGGTATTCTCTAAGATTTCAACGTCACGAGACCATAAAGCTCTCTTTAGTTGCATATCCCAGATTTTATACCCATTAGATCCATAATTAATTATAAAACCTTGACGTGCTCTTACGTCTAATTTCTTAATTTTAGGATCTTTATTCTTATAGTAGCATAAGCTACCCCACACCTTAATATTATTTATATTAGGTTTTATTTTATTTTTTAATTCATAAGGCGTTATATAATTAATAGAGGAATGTGGAGTCCTATTATGCATATAAAGAGTAGCATAAAAGGCTTCACCCCATAAGTAGTGTGGTAAACCTGAGTTATATAGTATTGTTCTTATTTTATTAACTATAGTGCGTATAGTACGCTCTATAAGTCCGTTAGGTTCATGCGTATAAGGAGGTCTTATATTGTGGATAATACCACTATTAAGATATATAGTCTTAATACGTTTATTAGAAAATTCTTTACCTCCATCAGTAGAAATTTCTTTTATTCTTTTATTATTATTATTATTATTTACTTCTGCTTGAAATTCAAGAAAAGTATTACTTATAGTTTCTTCAGTTTTATCTTTAAGTAATTTTCCCCAGACGAATCGGGTATATTTATCTATAAAGATAATAAATAAATTATATTTATCATAAGTAGTAGGCGTTATAGGCCCACATAAATCTGAAGCTATATAATCTAGATAATCTAGATTTTTATTATGAACCTGTGATTTACTAACCTTAGTTATAAATTTGCCTTCAAAACAGGCTTTGCAAGGTAGTAATTTATTATTATTTATATTTATATCTGAAATTGTATTATCTTTTATTTTTAAAAGACTTTGTATATGAATATGACCAAGGCGTTGATGCCATAGTTGGAGGCTATTATTATTATTTTTATTATTTATATTTTTATTAGTTATAGTATTATATATATAGTTATTGTTATTATTAATAGGAAATTGGAAGAAATATAAATTATTTCGTTTTGCCCCCATAGCAATAATACAATCTTTCTTTATATTATATAAAATAGGTTGTTTCCATATAATAGAAGCAATACCTAATAAATCTAACTTAGATTGACTAAGTAGATTAATACCTAGTTCAGGTATATAATAAACATCTTTTAATATAATTTTATTATTATTAGGATATATAATTAAATCACCTTTTAGTAAAGAAGTAAGACTTTTTGCTTCTCCCCATTTAATAGGTTTATTTATTTTTATTTTATTTACTAAAAGAGTGTGGTTTTTAACTACATGTATAGTAGCAGCAGTATCAATATAAAAATCAACCGTTTTTTCAATTTGGTTAAAACTCCTAACTTTTCCTTGTTCCTTAATAACAGATTGGTTAATTAAATAACCTAAGGAAGGATTATTAGTATATTTATTTATATTATAAGGAGGAGTAGTAGTATAACCTACATTTTCAAAAATAATATCTTCTTCTTCTTTTTCAGAAGATAAATCCATTAATTCAATAGAATCAGGATTATTTAAAGATATATAAGGGGTAATATTGCTAGCAGTAGTTATATTAACTACTTCTTTCTCTTTTTCCTTTATAGCAGTAGTATTAGTAGGTTTTTTCCACCAACTAGGTGCTTTTTCAGGATGTAAGAAAGCGCAATTTTCTTCAGAATGGTTGGTTTTCTTGCAATTTTTGCAGTATAAACCTTTCTGTTTTTTCCAGGGTTTTTTGGATATTTTATTATTATCCTTCTTTTTATTATTTTTATTATATTTATTATTTTCCTGGTTTTTATTTAATTTTTTATTATACTTATTACCCTTAGTAGTATTATTAACTACTTCTTTACCTCCTTTTCTCTTATATTCGTCTAGAAGACTAGCATATAAAGAGTCAAGGGTATAGGCAGAAGGGTTAGTCCTAAGAGACTGAGTTATAGAGGTTATAAAAGCCTCATAAGTCTCGTTTAGACTATTAAGTATATAAGCTATAACTACTTGATCAGGTAGTCTTAGCTGGTTATAGGATAAATTATCCGTAAGTTCTTTTATTTTATTAATATAATCTTCCATAGAATCAAAGTCATCTAAGGAAGTATTAAAGAACTCTTTACAGGTTAAAAACTCGTTTGTAAAACCTGTAGGCTCATATAGCTTTTTAAGGTGATCCCAGGCTTTAAAAGCACTATTATCATCTTTAATTACTCTTAAAGGGCCGTCCTTACAGAGCAATTGTATATAGCTTAAAGCCTTATTACCTTTATCTGCATTAATATCAGATTCAGGTTTAGTTAAATCTATAGTTATATCTTTACTTATAAGGAAGGCTTTAATACGTATAGCCCATACCTTATAATTCTCAGAGCCTATAAGCTTAGGCATATCAACCTTTAAGTTAGCCATTATTACCTTATAGGATGCAGTGCGTAGTTGCAAGCCTTATAAAGGTTAAACGACAGTGAGGTTGTATAACTACAGAAGCTATTAACGTATAGTACAGCAGTTTGTACAGCAACGTTATATAACAGCTATAAACCCAGAGGTCTAGGGTTTAACTGTTAAAAAAGAAGAGTTTTTTCCTTATAACCTTCTCTTTAATCAATATCTTCTTCAGTTAGACTGTAGTCTGACTGAGGAGATAAGTATCCCATATAATAAATCGGTCGAGAAGAAGTCCGTCGGGCCGTAAGTATAGGTCTAAACCAGATTGGGAGTAGACTAGAGGATAGTTTAAATAGGTAATCTGAGGGATATAGATCGAATAAAGCAGTAGCAAGAGACTGTCTGCTTAGGGAAGGATCGATAGAGGTATAGTCGATTTGTATAGGATTGGTTATATAGATTCGAAGAAGGTGTATCTCGTGGAACCAAACTACTAGTCCAGCTAGTATATCTGATTCTGCAAAGGTAGTATGGATAGAAAATCGTTCGAAGGAGTGGTTTTCAGTATATATAGCCTTTATATATAGGTAAGGCTTAATAGGAAGGAAGGGTATAGGTAAAGAAGTAGAAGGAACTGAGGTTATCTCTGAGCTGGGCTCATAACCTGTTAGCACAGGTATAAAGGTATTCAGGGGCGTAGTATATGCGCCTATATAGTATAGGGTTATAGATGGAGATATATTATGATAAAAAGTGATAATCCTCAGCATTATAGGCATTTATTGTATAGATAATTGATAGAGAAGGAATGTGTGATGATTCTGGTTGATGTTGTTAGCAGGTTACATCCTAAGGTAGGGAAAAAGGAGGGGAAAGATAACCTGAAACATAAGCTGTAAAGCTCTTAATTACATAAGTAGGATTACATAATATAAGGGATTACGTAAGCATTTATAGTTATAGGTTATAATAAACTAAACACTTTTATAAGGTTATATATATAAAGTCTATTTGTTTATTTTATATAGAATATTTAAGTAAGTAGATATTCTTATTTATATTATTATTATATTTAAGACGTTATATGTTAACATATAGTAATTATAGTAGATTAAGCCCTCATAGGCTAATCTAGAGAGGTATATTAAATTAACACTTCTACTACATACTACTACCTTTGCTGCCCTAAAGGCGTACCTCTAGAAGGCCCCCCTACGCTCGTTTTTACCTTAATACACACCTAATAATCTGACACTAACTGTAACACAGAGAGCGTTGCTGACAACGTCATAGTTGCTGCAAAAGCGTCAGCCAGCCTAACTAAACAAGAGAACTAATAGCAGATAGCAAAGTAGTAATAGAGATAGTGTTTAATAGCAATGCAGGTGATACGTGAGAGGATAGGTTAATAGTTCAGTAGTTAGTAATTAAGTAATTATAAACTGTTAGCATAGGTATAAAAGTATTCAGAGGCGTAGTATATACGCCTATATAGTATAAGGTTATAGATAGAGATATGTTATAATAAAAAGTAATAATCCTCAGCATTTATAGGTATTTATTTATATAGATAATTGATAGAGAAGGAATATATTATGATAATTCTAGTTAATATAGTTAGCAGGTTATATCCTAAGGTAGAGAAAAAAGAAGAGAAAGATAACCTGAAATATAAGCTGTAAAGCTCTTAATTACATAAGTAGGATTATATAATATAAGGGATTACGTAAGTATTTATAAAATTATAGGTTATAATAAACTAAACACTTTTATATAAGGTTATATATATAAAAGTCTATTCGTTTATTTTATATAGAATATTTAAATAAGTAAATTATTCTTATATTATTATTATTATTATATTAAGACGTTATATATTAATATAAACTATATTGTTGTTAAAGTGAAGTTGAAGATTATAAGGTTATTAACTAATAGGTATATATAAGTATAGCTATAGTTAGGAGAAGTAGTTAGAAACTTAGGAGGTTATTAAGAATTACATGACTGAAGGCTGTGTGTATTATTAGGAGGTGTAGAGTTAAGAGGTCTGTCGCTCTAAGCAGGTAAAAATCACTGTGAACAGCTAGAGGCTTTAATAAAATATATAAGTAATTATAATTAATTTATAAGTAGAAGAAATTTTTAAATAATTTAATATATAATAAGAAATATATATTATAAAGTTATTTACTATTTTTATTAATTTTATATATTTAATCTAAAAAAGAAGAAGTATTTTTAGAAGAAATAAAAATATACTTATTTAACTAGATTAATAGTTAATCTAAGCTAATTAGAAGTAAATAATAAATAGAAATATTACTTTTAATATATAAACTAACTACTTTTAGTATATAAACTACTTTAAATTTCTATTTTTATTTACTTTTTATCTCTTTTACTTCTTTTTGTTTCCCCTAAATAAACTTTATAAAATACCTAATACCTAAAATAAACTAGCTAAAAACTACTAATTTACTATACTAATATATATTTTATTCCTTTTTTATTCTCTTTTAGATTTATATTTTAAACTTAATTCTAATATAATTTAATAGTTAAACTTAATATATATCTCTTATAAACTACTTAACCTATTACTCTACTTATTTTTATAGTTACAGTAGATACTAACTTATTTAGTAATATAAGTAGAACTTTTTAAATTATACTTAAAATATAATTAGAATATACTAATATTTTAAGTTTTATAAAATTAAAAGTAGATTCTTCTATTTTAATAAATTCTTTTATTATTAGAACTATAATAATAACTTCTTTATACTAATCTTCTATTCTAATACTATTAATACTTATTTTTTTAATTAAAATAATTCTAATATAATTTACTTAGTAATATTTTAAAAATCTTACTACTTTATACTACTACTACTCTCTTATTTATAGTAAGAAAGAAAATAATATTAAGTTATTAATTAACTTATTAGATAATTAGAAAAGTACTAGAAGTTATCCTATTAGTACTAAGAAAGTAGCTTTTCTTTATATATAAAATAGGTAGAAACTTTGCTTAATTATAATCGGATTACTAATAAAATATAATTTAACTATTCTCTAAAAGTAGTATATAGATATTTAAACTAATACTTACTTCTTTAATAAGTTATATACTATTTTTTAGTACTAAAACTTATTTAAGTTTCTCTTTATTTCTATTAAAGCTAATTAAACTACTAAACTAGCTATTTCTAAGAAATAAAAAATATAATAACTTTATAGAATTATATTAGTAATATATTTCTAATATAATTAAATAAATTTAAAATATTTTTATATTTCTCTTTTAAAGCTAACTTTTAATAAGTTTTTTTTAAAACTAAAAAAACTATAAAAACTTAATTAGTAGCTATTTATACTTAATATTAAGCTATAATTAATTATATAATATAAATTATAAATCAGAAAAGTTTAAACTTAAGCTCTAGATATATACTTATAGAAATATATTTTAAATATAATACTAATATAATTTAGTTTACTTTAAAGTTTCTCTAGATTTTAAAGCTTACTAAACTTATTTAAAGTAGTATTAATAGCTAGTTACTATATATTAAAAAGATTTAGAAATAAGTAGTTTTTAAAGTTTTAGTTTTAAAAAATATAAGTTTTATAACTAGTATACTAAGTATTTTAGTAAGAATTTAGTCCTAAAATATTCTCTAATTAAAATATAATCTTAATATAATTAAACTTAAATATTAAGAAATATAACTTCTAGAATATAAGCTATAAAATTATTAAAATATTAGATTTATATATAATTATTTTCTAGTTAGTATTAAATTAAATAATAAAATTAATAATATTAAATATTCTAGTATTATAAAACTATACTTTAAATTAAACTTAATTTTAGTTTTAATAATTAATATATTAAAAATAAAAATTAAACTTTAGCTTAAATATAAATTAAAAATATTTTTTAAAATTATAGAAACTAAATTAAAAATGTTTTAAAATATATTCTAAATATAGTTTAACTATGTTTTAAATATAATTATATAGTTACTCTCTATAGATTAGTATAGAATAGTATAACTTTTATATACTTATAAGTAACTTCTAGAGGTATAAAAATATAACTTCAGGTAAGTAGGGTAGGAGTAAGATAAGCTTTTGTAGAGGGGTAAGCTGAAGTGTTAACTAACTCTGTAAGATTAACTGTGTGTGTATTAAGCAGAAAAAGAGCGTAGGGGGGCCCCCCTGGAGGCGCGCCCTTAGGGCGGCGAGGGCGGTGGCGTGTGGCAGAAGCGCTAATTTAACAGACTCACAGGGCCAGCGCGCAGCCATGGATGGATGGAATGGAATGACGGCGGGGGAGGGCGATCTACGAGCAGGGGTCACTGCGCACCTCAAGGTGAGCCTTGGGTGGTGTGTGCGAGCGGACGGACCCAACCCCACCCAATACATCACTCTGGAGTCCTGCCTTCGGGACCTGTGGAGCGGCAAGCACCTGCTGGGCAGCATTTTGCAGCAGTTGACGTCCTGTTCCCCTCGCCCCCTCCCCCTACAAGGTCGTGCTGGTTTGTTCCTTACCTCGACCTTGCGCACCTGCGTGTCTCGCCCTACACGCCATTAAAAAAGTCTCGGTCGTCATTCGTCATAAGCCCACCCGCCGCTGGGCCTGGGCGTTGCACCCAGATCCATGATCAAAATCCTCCAAGTGAATGAGTGCCACCCAAACACCCTTTTTCTTAATATTCATCCGCCTACCACCCACCACCACTTAATCATTGTACCGTACCCTCCACAACTTTGTTTTCTCCGTTGCCCTAATTTAAATCCCCAAACTTCTACCTCCAATACAGCGTCTGGTAGTTTCTCAGACTCTTCAACCTTGCGAATTCTGTTACAAAAACGACCTTTCCACAATCTGTATGGGTTGTTGGTCGCAAATTTACGAAAGCCCAACCACATACTGCATCGTCTCTCAGCAGTCTCGATTCTCGTACAAGAGCAGAAGAACCTAGTACGCAGTCGCCCGGCACGCAAATAACTCTTGGTCTTCTCTTCGAGAAGTACCGCGCACACTCGACTACCTCTACACCTCAGCTTGTAACCGAGCTCCCGAAATCGCTGCCATGCACGATCTCAGACTCAAGGTTCTCCGCGAGAGCGGCAAGACCGTCTCCAAGAAGGCGCGATCGCGCCCTGAGTCTGCCAGAGCATCCATGAGAAACTCTCCCAACATCTCTCCCTCCCACTCGCAAATCAACTCTCCTGCGCACTCACGTGCCGGCAGCCGCTATGCCTCCGAGGACGAAGCGAGCGACGACGAGTACGACGACAACATGACCATGAGCACACTGTCCAACGGAACCGACTCCGGCGACGAGGGTGTTGGCGGGGCATCCGACGCCTCATGGGCGACTCTCCTGCAAGATCGCATCGTCGAGTTGCAAGATCGAAAGCGAACGAACACCAAGGGTCGTGAGACAACTCTCATGTCATACCTTCACCTTGTCAAGCACCACTATGGCGGACGCCAAATCAGTGGCTCAATAAATGAGATTGTTTCGGCTCTCATGAAGAATATCAGGTCCGGAGGCAGCACCGTGGAGCGCATTTACTCTCTGAAGTCACTTCAGGCAACGCTGTTGACGTCACCTTCAGAAGTGCTGTTTGACGACATTTACCCACAACTGGAGAAGACATGCGAAGACGATGAAGATAGCGATGTCAAGGCGGCCGCGATCTGGGCCATGGCTGTCGCAACGCTCTACGCCGGCGGGAGCGAAGAGGCCGCGAGCGAGTTCCTCGAATATATTGTCACCATCGTAGAGAGCGATGGTGAATCGATCAGTGCGGCTGACAGCGGCGAAGTGGTCACCGCTGCGTTGGAATCCTGGGTCTTCGTCGCCAGCCAAATCGACGACATCACCGAGAACGTATACACTGCCATCGACGCCTTCGTGGAACAACTCGACAGCACCGACATCGACGTACAGACAAGCGCCGGCTTCAATATTGCCTTCATTTTCGAGGCAGCACGGGATCTTGAAGAAGAGACGGGCGAGCCAATGAACCTGCAATATGATCCCAAGCGGTTGATTAGCCGCATGCGCGAAGCATCAAAGCCCTCAGTGAAGCAGACCTCCCGCAAGGACAGACGTCACCTGCGCAAACAATTTGCCAGCATCGTCACTTCACTAGAGCATGGCAAGGGGCCCGGTTTCTCAACGGCCGGTCGCCCCTCATTCAACCCGCACACCGGAGGCACGAGGGCAGAGCCTGGCCGCAGGAACGACGACGACGATGACATGAGCGGTTTCGGGTATCGCGAGAAGTTGCGCTTGGGCTCTACGGTTGTGCTAATCGACTCATGGTCCCTCATGGCGAGAGTGGACGCGGCGCGCATCGTCCTCGGTGGTGGATTGCCAACTCACTTTAACGAGAACCCAACGGTGGCGGAGCTTCTCGGTGGCGCTGAGAAGGAGGAATCGGCTCAGACTTATTCGCTGCATCCCCGAGACGCCAAGAAGATGAGAAGATAGAAAGCAGCCAGGGCCAGGAAATGCAGGAACGGGGGAGTCTCACGGCTGGACGTCATGGTTTCGTATGTCATTCCTTCTGTGCCGATAGACGGGCGAATCATGAGGGGGGGATAGGGCAAACGGCATCTGGCATTGGCATCGTAGTAATACACAGATGCGAAGACGAGAAAAGAGGCGGAAGATACCAAAGAGCGGGCGGACCCTCGGATAGCATCATTTTTACACCCACAATACATCTGCACAAGATAAAGTTTTCAATTGTTTTTCTCCCACACCGTGATACCTACCTCTTTTTCGTGGTAGTTGTATTCTTGTGACGGAGGCAATCAAGGGGGTCGCGGACGTGCCTGGCAACAAAGCCACCGATGCAGCTCTCCGCCGGAGGCGCATCCACGGGGTGGCACGGCAGAGCCGATCTATCCCCTCGGTACGAAGGGTCGGACGAGGCTGGCGGTACCAATCAGGTGCAAGGTACGAGGGGGAGAAAGCCGACGGTGGTTGAATTTCGTTTCAAGGGAGGTGAGTGGTGCAAACGGAGAGCGCCTGGCCACTCTGTCGTCATGCTTATGGGACGCTGTCTATCTATCCGTAGGACGACTCTCAAAACCTACCAAGCTCGGGTCCATTTGGAGAGACCACCGGCGGGGAAGGAGTTCGTCCTGCGTTATGCACAGTATTTCCCTGGGTGGAATATTCCGGGGGGTTTTGCTGTAGGTGCAGCATGTCGGGCATGCCGTGATGTTCGGGGGCAGAGGCGAGGGCGAGCGGGGGCAGGTGTGTGGTGTGTGAAAGCATGGCAAAAGAGGATGCGGACGTGGACAGGCACGTAGAGCTTCACTTGCTGATATTGGGGCGCCGGGTATGTGCCTCTCTTAAAGAGGGTGATTTGGACTGCGGTGACTGGACGGAGGTAGCGGGGTTGGGTTGAAGGTGCAAACGGCCGGCCGGGGCCTGGGCCGCCGGAGGATGGGCTTGTCCCGATGGACGCGGAGGGGGGAGAGGATTGTTGCCACCGTTGGGCGGCGGTTAGTACTGCTTATCTCCCATACGCAGCTGAACTGAGATTCTCATTGGGGTCGACGACACTCAGAAGGTGTTTGGCGGATTTATTGGCATCGGGGTCACAAGCCTCGGCCAGAGACGTGCTGAGGATATCCGGATGTCACTCTGCAGGAGGACTGTGTCCCAGACAAGAGTTCGTCGCCGCCCACGGGTGGCGGATAGACATGCGGTTTCAGGTGCCAGCGGACGAAATGGCATCTCACTTGGCCCGTTGCACTTGGTCCCCGTTGACCAGGTCTGGGACTTCTACATGTACTTGTTATATCAGCAGCAGCAGCAACAGCAGCAGCAAGGAAGCAAGATGCAAGTATCCGTATTCGTAGGCGTGTCAGTCAATTTACAAGTTCGTTGACATCTCGGTGGGCAAGAAAAAAAGCACCGGGAGGAAAGACCTTAGCTCCCCATTTTTGTTTCCTTATTCTCTTTTGGCGCCCTGCTAGTGGCTGATCATTCTCCACGAGTCTCCTCCGTCGTCCAGGCAAAAATGTGACGCCCGAGCTTTCGCCTCCACTCAGGTTGCCAACTGTGGGGGCCCGTCGGGTTTGATTGCTGACAGGGGATCCTTTTTGAGCGCAGGGGGAGAGGGGCGGAGGGGATTTGGAGGGGCTGGGGGAGCGAGAGAGTGAGGGAGAGAGAGAGAGGAAAGTGGGATGATTGCGATATGTTTGGCGGGGTGGCTGGGGAGGAAGAAGCCGAGGGGTTTCGAGAGGAGAAGACAAACAGGTGAGTTTTGGGAGAGAAGAACCAACGGAGGGAGAGGTTGCCAAAGTGAAGCTGCGAAGATGAAGAATTGGGCCTCGAGGTTTGAACGTTTTAGCTAAGTTGTTGCTTGACTAAGGTAGGGTCGAGGGGTGAGCAGACGGAGTGTGAAGTGAGCTGCCGTAGCCGTTGGGTGAGAGAGGTGGAGGAGACGTAACGTGCGAGCAGGGTTGGCTGCTGCGGGAGAAGAGACGGTGAAGGGCAAGGGAAGCCACTTGTGACAGACAGCTCGAGTTTAAACGATGTGAGAGAGACTGTGTGTGGTTGCAAGTCGTCCGTTTAGTGGTTCCAGAGCCGGACGGATGCGCATGCGATGCGAAGCACACTGCAGGGCGCGCGCAGAGGCAAAAGAGAGGAGGCCGTCGTCGTTTTTGCCGTCGATGAGAAGCAGTCGGATCGTTCATCTGCTGGAACAGCACCCTCATGCAAGGCCCTTTTCACACGCCCCAAGCATGCGGCGGCAATTGGCCCGTCTCCCGGTGCCTTCCCAGCTCTTTCGGGAAGGGAGCGAGGGACAACTCATCAAGCACCTCCACCCTCGTGGGACAAGAGCCCCTCTGTTGGTCCGTCACAGTCGCACCCGTTTTTAGCTTCTTGGACTCTGGAGTGTACCTTCTGATCTCTGACCACGGGGAAGCAGAGGACATCTCACCCGTACGTCAGGCGAAAACGCTCCCGTCTGAGGACTTGGGAGGACCTAGGGTTCAGAGTTCCGAGTGTCAGTCAGTCGACCAGCACTGCACCTCAGCGCAGCGCAGCCCAAAGAACCAGAAACACCCGGCCCAGCCCAGCCCGCTCCCGCGCTCACCTTACCAACTTGAGAAGTTGAGATGACGACGGGTACCTCTAGCGCCCATAGATTGCCGCGACGTTGATCTTGTACCGCAATAACAAAGCCTCATAAGCTTGGACGAGCCGGGGGAGGCCCTGTAGGCTGCAAACCACAGAAACCCAAGAGTCAGACGCGAGACGCCGTCACAGACAGAGGCAGAAGAGCCCGACGAAGCGTCCATCTGTTCGTTGCGTTCCCCCTCCCTCGAGCCTACTTCCCTGTCACTTTTGTCCCTTCTGCCTTCAAGCTTGTGCTTGTGTGCTTTGCTGCCTTGCATCATCCCAGACTGTGAACCTGTCCATCGCTGTCACTGTCGCCGCCGTCTACCTCGACCCCCGGTGCCACCCGTCGTTTGTCTGTCGCCTTCTCTCTCTTCTTCCTCACCTTGTCGCTTGCGCCTCTATTGTCGACCACCGTTTGCTATAACCCGACCTTCTCAAAGGCAGTTTCCACACTTCTTTTCTCGACTTTGTGTTCTTTTCAATTTCTGTTTCAGGGTATACCGACAGCCTCGACGTCGGAGGAGCAAAAAGTGTAAACAGGCATTTAAAAAAAAAAATAAAGCGAGTCGCAAAATCCAAGGAGGCACTACCCCTGGAGCTTACCTGCCTCTCTGGTTCAGCTTCAAGATCCGCAACTGGGGCAACCACCAGCCCAGCCACCCCAGTTTGGGAACCGCCAACCTTACCTGACCTCACCTCGCACTGCACCTTGACCACTCGGCCTTCCCTTGCGCCATCATACACTGCTACTGCACGCATTTTCCCTCACTTTTTTCACCACCTAATATTCCTCTTGGTTGCTTTTTTTCATTGCTGTGCGTGTGGCATCAGCGGCCACATACCGCATTTTTCTTCTACTTTTGCCTCTTGACATTCACCCCCTCTTTGCGCGCAAACATCGCCGGATCGCAACGGCCCCCAACAAACGGCGTGAGCTCGCCTCGCTTCGCCTGCCTGCCCAGCTTATCGCCCAGCCCGCCCAGTTTTTTTTCTCCCGCAGTAACGAACTGCTTCTGATGTCTTGAACGGCGAACCGGCACCCACAACAAACCCTTGCCCGCCTGCTTCGGCAACCCACTCACACTCACCTCTCCCTCTTCCCTCTTCCTTCTTTCCTTGATCCAAGGGGAAGGACAAGAGAAACCAAAGAAGAGAGGTGTGTGAGCCGCAGTACGAGAGGCACTCGTCTTCCGCGCCCGCGCAACACCACCCGCTCCGTCGCCGAGGCCTTGAGCTGTTCACCACACAATGGGTGTTGACTCGAACAAGCCTCCTCCACTCCCTGCCCCGACCGAGACCGACTCCATCACCCCCACCGAATTGGCGACCGATGTGTCCAGGCCAAACGACGAATCTTCCCACTACTCTCTCCCCTCAGACGGCACTCCCGTCACCATCAAGACTCGCGGCCACAGAGCCAATCGCTCCCAGACCTCGTTGTTGATCGAGTATTTCGAGGGTGGCAAGCCTGGCGACTCCAGCTCCGTCAGCCGTAAGCCCAGCGTCCGCGTGCGCTTGACGCCGTCAAAGAAGCACCGCCACGACCACATCCAGATCACCGAGACCAAGAGCAGCAGCGTCCGTAAGGCCTCGCTGACCCGTCGTGTACCGCAACCCTCCACCACAGCCTCGTCCCACCTGGACGTCGAAGCCCTCGAGGGCGAGGACGGAGACAGTATGCGGTCCTACGCCTCCGCCACCGAGGAGTCCAATGTGTCCAAAAACCCCATCGACATCGAGATCGACCGCAGCGTACGTCGTCGAAGACCAGCGAGCCCATTGATCCCAGACGTCGACGCTGCACACGAATCTACTTACCTGCCTCCAAACCTGTCCGAGATCTCGGCCATTCCTAACGACAGCTTCCTGGACGGCTCCCCCGGCTCGACCGTCTTGACAAAATCGTCCGAGACTAGACGCAGCAAGAGTACGTCTCGAGGCGGCGAGGTGGCTGCCGGTGTTGCTGGCGCAATGGCTGGTGCTGCTGCTGCCGACCAAGTGAGGAGCAAAAAGAGACACAGCGGTGAGAGGCGAGTCTCTGGTGAGAAGTTGAAGGATAAAGACCGCAAGCACCGCTCAAGTAAAAGTCGAACAAGCAGCATCAGCGAAAAGCAATCCGAGGCTGGAACGCGATCGCCTAGGCGACGCTCTAGCCGCAATCACGTTGACTCGCTTGTGTCTGGAGCAGATTCCAGCGTTTTATCATCCAGCATTTCTCCCAGCCATCGCTCGTATGATCAGAGCTCCGTCCGCTCTGGAGCTTCCAAATCTTCCATCAACAACCCCAAATTGTTGGAAACCGTCGAGGACGCCATTCGCCGACTTATTTTGCCGGAATTGAGTGCTCTGAAGCGAGAGCAAAGCAAGCGCGAAAGTCGTCGCAGCTCTCTTACCTCCACCGGCACAGGCACATCCCTTTCTCGGGAGGACTTGGGGGTCGACCGACGCAGATCCGACAAGCGCAGCGAATCCGGCCGCGACAGTCGTCACAGAGAGCGCAGAGATCGTGAGGCTCGGCATGAATACACCGAGTCACCTCGCAGCATCGCCGAGTCTGTTGAAGGAGAGTCAGTACTGTCAGTCGATGACACTCCACGACGAAGCAACGGAGCGCTCAAGGCTGCCGCAGGAGGTGCAGCTGTTGCTGGCCTTGCTGCGGCCGCGTTGGATGCAACCTCGCCACCAGCCGACGACAGAAGACAGCGCAGAAGACGGCGTGCGGATGGATCAGCCAGGAGCCGCAGCTTGGGTCGTGAGAAGTACAACGAAGAGTTTGAGGAGGAAGAGGTCCCTGCACCACCAATGCCTTTGATGAGTGAGATCAATCCTTCAGAGATGACCCGCACCTCGATTCTGTCGGTGGACTCCCTCGCCGACCGCCCTCACTCCGCCATGGAAGAGAAAGCTGTCATTCAGGAGGTTGCTAGGGGTAATACTGCTTCTGCCGCATCAACGCCAACACCTACCCAGACGCCAGCTGCTCAAACACCAACTTCCAATTTGCAAGTTCTGGGCACGAAACACGCCAACGTGTCGCATGGTGATTTGAGAGAGTTGTCCCGCACCAGGACCGGAGAACTCACCGAGCAGCGTGAGGTGGACGACTACAGCAGCCCCAACCAGTCACGGATCGATGATTATGACGACTACGATGACCGAAGCCGCGCTGTTGATGGTGACGGCGATTACGACGATGCCAGTCACGAGTTCGACTACTACAACACCCAGGATGTACCCCCTCCTCTGAAGTATGTCCCGTACCAGCCCGAACGCCGCGGCCTGAGCCCCATCTACAGCGTGTCTGGATACACTGAGGCTGGAAGTGAGACCGCTGCTCAGCGCGATTCCCGAATGTCGCATGGCACCGCATCGCCCACGAAGTCTCATCCCTCGCAACCGGACATGAGAGCGCTGTCTCCTTCATCATCGATACCCAGCAACGTTATGGGCAGAGGCTTTGACGAGCAATCTGAATTCAGCGTCATAGAACCCGGCCATGGCTTCCCACACAGCGAGTTGACGCAGAACAGCGAGGCCGGCTACAGACAGAGCGAGCTGACACAGGACAGCGAACCTGGATACAGGCAGAGCGAGCTGACGCAGGACAGCGAACCTGGGTACAGGCAGAGCGAGCTGACGCAGGATAGCGAGGCTGGATACAGACAGAGCGAACTCACGCAAGATAGCGAGGCTGGACACAGAAACAGCCAGCTCACGGAGAACAGCGATGCTGGCTACCGCAACAGCCAGTACACTGAAGGCAGTGATGTCTTGGGATCCGGCCAGGCCGTACGCGGTATTGTGGCCAACCCCAACATCATCCACGTAGCGCACGGTGTGGAATCGAATGTCGCATCCTTGATCGACGGGTCCATGCTTGATCAGTCTATCATGACCACCGGCTCTGGTTACGAGTACGGGAGGGATTCTCAAGTCTCTTACGGAGACTCCAACGTTTCGTACGATGACCAGCCTAGCAAGCTCAACGTTCGATCGCGCGAGGTCAGCCCCGAGAAGGGCTCCGTCGCTAGCCACCGCGAATTCTTCGAGCAGCGTGAGCGTGAGAGCAGCCGAACGCCCACCTCCAGCCGCCAGAGCAGGTCAAGGGAGTTCAATGGAGAGTACGACCTCGATGAGTACGGTAGGAAGGTTGCTCCTTTGAGGTACAAGAACTCCCCATCCACCTCCACAAGACACTCGCCCACGGCTTCCGAGAAGGCGATTGCCGCAGGAGCTGTTGGCGCTGCCGCTGCCGCTCTGAAAGCTGCGAAGGACAGAAAGCAGCCAACTGTTGAAGAGGTCGACGAGGAACAAGACGAGTGGGTTGGCGACGGCATTGGACGAAACAAGTCTTTCAAGCAGCGAACTATGGAAGGACGCGAGCCCAACCACACTCCGGCTCACAGTGTCGACCGCCTCGACTTGGAAGACCAGCCAAAGATGGGTGCTAGTGCCATGCCCGCCTTGCATGATCCCATGCCTGAGGTCGGATACGTCGACGACGATGCCTTGACCAACCCGTCTCTCGTCCGTGAACCCCTCGGCGGCAGTGATAATGACGATCACGGTCACTGGCCTGGAGATGTTACCCCTCGCCAGAGCGATGTCGGCACATTCGAGGAGTACAGTGAAAAGCATGGCCACGACTTGGGCATGGCCGCCGCCGGTGCTGCCGCAGGGGCTGCTGTCGGTGCTGCTTTGGCCCACCACCGCCAGCCTAGTCAAGAACACGAGGATGAGTGGCGGCGCACATCAGCCGAGCGAAAGCGGGACACTGTCATCACAAACCCGTATGACGGTGCCAGCCCCATTGACAACCCCGACCTCCTCGGCGCCCGTGGCTTCGATGATGCTTACGATGCTCATTACCATGGCAGCCCTGGTCACAAAAACCTGGACGAAGGCTACATCTCCCAGGGCCCCCTTCAATCGCCCAATGGCCAGCCCAAGGGCAAGGCTATTATGCCTTTCAACGATCCTAGTGCGGAGGATCCCTTCTACATGCCCCAGCACGCGAGGCACCTCAGTGGCATGTCTCAGGGCATGGCTTCTCCTATCTACGACGCTTCCACCGGAAATGGGATCGACAGCATTGAGTCCAAGGACATCATTGCTCTTATGCAACACGTAAGTTTGTGAACGATTCCACAATTGAATGTAGGCTGACGTTTTCCAGCTCATGGTCCGCGACGCCCAAAGGAGCGCCCGGGACACTGAAATTCTCGTCACCCTCGTCCGTTCCGCAGCTGAGATGCGCAACTCCTTTGAGGACCTCAAGAAGCTCCTCGCCAACACCGAAGACGTCATTATCAAGGAGGTCCAGGAGAACACTGAGGAGACGGTCAAGAACGTCATCGGCGGTCCCCGCCCCTACCCTGGCAGCCTTCCCCCGCGATCCATCAAGGGTCTCGGCGGTGCAGCTTCCCAGCATAGCACCCTTGATGAGACGACCAAGAAGAGCAACTTCTTCCGCAAGGCTCTCAAGGGTCTCAGCAATAAGGGCACAAATGATCTTGGCAGAATTGAGGACATGTTGAACCAGCTTTTGAGCGAGGTCGACACCCTCAAGGCCCAGACCGTGCGGCCTGGCGGTGGTCAGTCTTATGAGAACCTTGCCCCAGAGATGCAGTACGAGCAAGACCGCGGCTACGAGCCCGAGGGCCAGGCTGGCACCTCCTCTACAAGCCATGGCTCAGGCATGTCTTCCTTTGCCCAGTCGCGTGGTCCTTCAAAGATGGGATACGAACCCAACCGTATCAGCACGGTCCACGAAGATAATGAGGAGGATTACCACCAGGGCCTGCAGACTCCTAGAAGTGAATTCCAGCGTGCCGACTCCATGCCTCTGAGTACTCCTCCCCAACAGCCTCACACTCGCAACGCATCAATGAGCAACGAGAACACGCCAAAGACGGAGAAGGCGAAGAAGCACAAATCCCGAGGATCCTCCAGCTGGTTCCCCAAGATTTCCCGGTGGTCTGAGTCGACAGCTACGAGCGTTGGCAAAGCCTTCCGCATGAGCGGTTCCAGCAGGAAAGACCAAGAAGAGGAGTTCCTTCAGCATCCTCCCTCCAGGTCCGGATCCGATTTCCGGTACGACGACCGTTATCAAGATGACTACCAGAGCGACCAACTGCACTCTGGCTTCTCCCAGCAGGACCTTGTTCCTCCCCAACGGCTTGAGACCATCCCGCCTGCGCCTGGCACGTACATGACCCTGAGGATCCCAAGTACAAGGCACACCGTAACTCGGTCAACCTCCAGCATCCTCAGCCTCGCCAAGGACAGACCGAGAGATTCAAGGCAGCATTAGAGAGCCAAGCCTATGAGTACGACACGCCCATGTCGCCCAACACTGCCGACTGGGCCGGTTCGGCTACCAGCTTGAACCGCTTCCCGGCGAATGCCAACAACCGCTACAGCAACTCCGGCGCTGGCACCGGCGAGTACTGGAACTCGTCCCCTGCCGGTCCTCCTCGGCCCCCCAAGGAGCCCATCGACGACAGGGCTGCAACCCCTTCTAGGGCCACAACTCCCTCTAGGGCTACCACGCCTTCCAAGGCCCGCATCTCTAAGCTGGCATCGAAGACCAGCCCCCTCCCCTACAACAGCGTTGAGAGTGGCTATGGCACCGGCCCGGGCACCCAACCCAGTAACTACACCGACAGCCCCAAGCTGGAGAACCGCAACCTCAACGCTGCTCTCGGCATGCCAACTCGCAGGCCCAGTGGACCCCGGGCCATGACCCCCAAGAGTGCGGAGGAGGAAGCCGCCAGGGAAGAGCGACGTCGCAAGAGAGGTAAGCAAGATGCTACAGAGTTTGACCAGCGCTCGTTCTAATATTTCACAGACACTTTTGGCACTGTCGCAAGCAATGAGACCGACACCTTTTAGAAGATTTTCCATGGCAACGTCTTTTTATTCGGTACAAGAGAGTGAGCACTGCTACATGAGTTGATGCTACTGGATAGCTTGAACCACATGATCAACCTATAATCATCAGACATATTGAAGCAGATCTGTGCAATCTGCTATAGAAATGGCAGGGAGAGATCTGTCAAGCGGCAACGGACCCAAAAAGGAGAAGAGTCCGGACGGAGGAAACGGAGGAAACAGAGGGAAAAGTGTTTCGCTACTCGACCTTACGACGACATGACACGCAATTGATGGTTTTGCGTTTGAGCGATGTTTTGAAGGGGAGGGAAACAGCGACAGGGCCCTTTCCCCCTCAAGTCGAGGCACGAGGATTGGGTTTGAAACGCACATGACGTGAAAGTTGGTCGATACCACATATTTTTCTGGAATCCGGGGGACTGCGTAAGGTATTTCTTTGGCAGTCCAAGTTCAGGTAGATACCATAAGGAGGGGACTGTAATTGTAGTCGTGGATAATGGAATTTTCACCCTGCCTTGACAACTTTTGGGCCTTTTGCATGAGAAGTGAGTGCGTGATGATGTGGGTTGGCTGATGAGCCTGCTTTTCTGGATTTATCAGCCAGACTGAAGGATGTATGCAGTCGACTGAGGGGTACGGCAGGCTGGGCTGGATTAGTCAAGTCCCGCGCGCGCGCCTGGCGTCGTTTGGCGGAACTTGTCAGATGCAAACGCGGATGTAAATGCGGATGAAGTGCTTTGGTTTTACTAATGTGAGCCGCGCGCGTCTCCCGCATACACCCTAGGCGCATAGGAGATGGCTTTTGACTTATTTCCACTATTTCAAATTGGTTGAATCCTCAGATGCGACGGCCGTCTCTCGGCTGCGGATTTCCGAGTGCTAGGCCTCTTACTTGGTCAAGTCAAACGGGTGAGTTGTGGGGGTTTGTCAGCATGCCTTTTTATCCATCACCCTCTCTCATCTTAGCCTCCTTGTTGAATTCTGATTTGCTCGTTGGGTAAGGGGAAATCTAGCACTGCGGTGCCTGCTTACGGCTCCTCCCCTCGGTGAACTCGGTGAAGCTCCTCTGGGTAACGTTGCCGGAAGCAGAAGGGGGAGGTCGGCACTGGCATGGGTTCATCTTCTGGTTTGTGTCATTTGTCAGGTCGGGTCGGTGGTCTGCATGTTGATGCAGGAGGAGCATATGCAAGTGAGATTCATGAGGGGGAATGGCGTCGTCAGGGGGGTTAGGCGGTTTTGATTGTCGGGGCATGCCAGGGACTCATCAGTTAGCGGTTTACAAAGTAGCTGGCTACCTAGATGCATGTTATATATAAGTCAGTCCTGGGAAGTGTTGCTCGAACCGATTCGTCTTTATGCCGAAGCACAATTCAACCTTATCTATCCACAGCTCCAGCTACATCAGACACACACAAACATACACATAAAATCATGTCTCCCCCGGTTCTGCTCATCCTCGGCGCAGGCACCCGCGTTGGCGCCGGTATCGCAAAGCACTTTTCCAGCGCAGGCTACTCCATCGCCCTCGTCAGCCGCTCCGGCCCCTCCCCTCCGGCCGTCGACCCATTAACCTCCTTCCTGCAGGTCCGCGCGGACCTGAGCGTGCCGGCGCAGGTCTCCGCCGCGTTCGCCTCCGTGCGGGCCCATTTTGGCGGCGCCGCGCCGCGGGTGGTCGTGTACAACGCGGCAACGGTCTCGCAGCCGCCCGACGCGGAGAACCTGCTGAGCCTCGACGTGGGGACGGTCGAGGGCGACTTGAGGGTGAACGCTTTGGGTGCGTATGTGGCTGCGCAGGAGGCCGTGAAGGGGTGGACGGAGGCAGGGGAGGGGAGGGGCAGGTTTATTATGACGGGGAACCATTTGAATACCGGGCCGTTGCCTGTTCCGCTGTTCTTGACGTTGGGGATTGGGAAGAGTGCGGCGTGGTATTGGGTTGGGGCTGCGGATGGGTTTTTCAAGGGGAAGGGATGGAGGTGAGTTTTGATGGTCATGGGCTCTGGCCGTGAGGATATGCTCTGTGAACGGCGTGCTAACGAGAGTGATAGGTTCTTCTATGCTGATGAGAGGAAGGAGGATGGAAGCGGAGCGGGCGGAGATCTTGGGGCTGATTCTCACGGCAAGTTCTACCTGGAGCTTGCTGAGGGGGATGTTGCGGCTTTGCCATCAGATGTGACGTTTGTTGATGGGGAGTATAAGAAGTTCTGAGCGTAGGAGTCAGGCTGTGTGTTGATGGGTCAAACTTTGACGAGGAAGGTGTATTGTGGAAACTGGGAACAGGCTTGACAATATCCTAAAAGTTGAGTAAAACAGCACCGAAGTTCTTTACCTATTCAATGTCTGGGTCATTCAAACTCGTACGAGTTTCTCCGGCGTCATTCTCAACTCGTCAGCAAGCCTGCGCCCCTGGTTTTTGCTCTCCAGCGGGCCAGTATGAGTATATGAATGGGCTAGACATCGGATACTAGGCAAGAAAATCTTTCGCGTCTGGGTGTGGTTCAAGCTCTTCTAGCCTGCGGTGTATGCTTCTACATCCAGGTCATCGCTCAAGCATTAATACTGAAGGACGCTACAAAGTGGCCGAAGCTTTCGCTGTCGTGGGTCATCATCTGAAAAATATTTTAATGGAATAGTCAAGTACTCGCTATGAGGTTCTCAAAGTAAAGGCTCCGAGGAATTTCGTCTCGCAATGAAAATCATGTGATTTGTCTGTGGTCTTAGTTGCCGGAAGCAAATGAAGAATGCAACTTTCACCATCATTTGGCTTGTTTCTAAGTAAGCTTTACTGCGCACCAAGTATTAAAAAGCACACAAAACAGGCTCGAGGTAGTGTTCTTCAGTTCCTTGTAACCCCTCCGGCTATGATAGCCCAACCGTTGATCCAGTGCAGCAGCAAAGATACTACGGACTTGTTTTCGGCGGTGAAACGGTGCTCTAGTCGTCTCCATCATCGAGTAATTGCGAGGCCTGGTCCACGACTGTTTCGTGTCGACTGCGGCTAGCATAATATTTAGAATTTCTATGAAGTAACGGGATGGTGGTAATAGAAGGCTTGTATGGTCCCACGTTTCTGCCACTGGATCTCCGTCGGGTGTTTTTACAACGCCTTGCCGTTTTGAAATGAGGGCATTTATTCACACTTATTAAGGAATGAAAGTCGTTTTAATTGCCTTGTCTGTTAATGCTCTCTGTGTGTAGTATAAAACACATGTCTAATGGGACAACCCCTGGTCGACTGGCCAATAGAATGGCTGGACCCTTGGATTATATTCGCTTTGACAAATTTCTAATTCCCGATTCTATTGACTTTGAGGAGACACCTTGAATACTTGGTGCTGTTTCGAATCTGATGATGATGACGGACTTTATTGAAGCCTATTTGTCATCTTCTGCGAAGCATCCCTATGGAATACTTTAGCAAAGACATTGACCAGTCTCGCAGGCTGTTTTACGCGATGATCCATTTTCCGGGGTCTTTACGTGTCTCCTCAACTTGTTTTTTTCATGCCAGCTTGAATCTAAAAACTTAGCTTCTCTGCCTTCCGGTCTGACGCTTTTCCAAGGTAGTGGTCTATGGTCCTTACGAACGGAAATCTCTGTTGAAGTCTTCTGTCCCGGCCAATTTACTCTCATCTGGACGTGATCAAATAATAGATCCACCGGCGATATCGTCGTACCTTTCCAAACGCAAGAATTAAACAGATGAACTCCATCGTTTCGACCAAACGTGGCCAAAAGAATAAGAGGGGTAATAACATGGACTTAATACATGTTTTCGGCGGCTGTCATGAAAAGAACCAAGAATTTCATTTTGGTATCAGTCTGGACGTATAAACAGACAAGAAAACTGTCCAAAGGCAATGGCGCCATACAGCAAGGTAGTTCTCATTTTGTCGTCTATTCGTTCTAGCAAGAGCAGACATCATCTAGGTAGGTAGGCGGCTACGTGGGTAAGTCCATGACCCCTTGCAATGGTGTTGCCCTCTAAGGGCCTCATAAGATAACGCAAAGGGCTATCTATCTTTGCTCAAGCCCTGAATCCTTGATACCAAGCCAACACTTGGAGCTCTAGCATAAAATGAAAACCGCAGAGAGTGCCCTTCCACTGATCTTCAACACAAATCTGGTATCGCAGCCACTGTTTTGAACAGACTCTAGGAGCAGCTAGAGGTTGTCTTGTTCAAGAGAAAAGTTTGAACAAGCTTCTCTAGAGTATATCGCAGACATGAAACGCGATACCGTGAGGTTCCGTCGCTTTTTGGATAATATTCTGATGTTCTATACATAGACGAAGACAAGATCACGGCAAAATAGCTGGGTGCTGGATGAAGCCAGGTGAACGTCTGCTAATTTCTCAGTTTTGCATCTGTAGCTCGGATAAGGGCTACCTGGACCGCGTTTGCCGTGCTTACACACAAACGTCAACAAGAAATTTTGCGAGAAGCAAGACTCATCGAATCCTTCCAAACACGCATCCTTTTATACACGAGGTTTCAGGTCCAAGGTGGACTCAGGCTGCTTCTGAAGCACAGGATAGCTATCAACGATCGCGAATTCATAGCTTTCAATATAAGACGTCTTCAAATGGTGTTTCTGTGGCTTCCCCGTCTGACATTCGATCCAGCCTAAACGAGTATCATATGGCGAAAGTCCCGAGCTCTGTCCTGCATTTTCTCACTATTGTTCGTATGAGATACACCATGCGGCTGAAAACCCTTCTAAAAGCAATGAGATGCCATCTTCTTGGATCGGCTTACCCTACTCGATGATGTGTCCTCAGGTCCACCCAGCAATGGACGTTCAACGCATTGGCGTCTTTGCGGCATTCCAAACTATGTCAGCACTAGAAGTGAAGTTTTAAGCCTTGTCACAATCGGCTGCGGGAATTCTACAGAAGCCTACCAGGGGATCAACTCTTGCCGCAGGGCCTGAAACGAACCAAGAGTTTGAGCATCGCTGTCATTCAACGTATGGATCTCGATTCAGGCAAAATCTACTATACAGCTCACGAAGTCTTTTAGTATAATACCACCCTGGGAGGCTTTTATCGGTTCATGGAGCAGCCAGATGCAGGGTAGATTGACTTCATTCTTTGAATACAGATACTAGGCATCACTAGAGCCATTCTCGAGATTCATACAAGCCAAGACTCTATCTATGGGGCTGAGACAAGCTCTAGTAGGAATCTCCTGCCATTTCCCGGAGGGTAGTCTACATGATAAACCGAGGACGGCAGCGCGGAACGTAGAATGACCGAGAATGCCCAAAGGATACTCACTTACCATGGCCATAGAGTACGAACATATCCACAATCACTCGAAAGAGCAGGGGGCTTGGAATGTTTGAATCTGGGCTCTCGACAAATGACCAGGAGAGATCTGCCCCGAGAATTATCGTCTACAGACACCGTTTTATATAGCCATAGCTTGTTCGGTGCCAGCTAATGTTGCTTGTGCTATTCGTCTCATGGAATAGACGGACTGGATCTGAAGGCTTGTTACTAATCCATAACCCGTGATGACTACGCGAGATCTGTGGGGAATATCGTGATGATGAGCCTCGGCAAAACGGCTCTGGACACCCTGGTCCCGCATGCCACGGCTCGTCTGTCAGCCATGGGCGAGGCAGCACCGAAGATGACGAGCAAAGCTTCGCTATTGCGTAGGCAGGGTGCGTGATCAAGTTGACCTTGGCCCCTGGCTCAGGTAAAGTCTGGCTATGCTCAACCCAATGTCAATGCAGACCATTGACAGCAGCAAGCAGTCCGGCTCACAAGAATTGCTGCAAGACCGGCTGCCCAGGCCGACTATACTGGCATAGGCATGAGAATCTACACGATTATTCCCATTGATGCCATGACTTGACATGTGGCAGTCGACGAGCACATTCAAAGGCTTCAAATATCATTTGGGAATGCTCGTCTTCACACAACCATTAGGGGTGGCTTCCCACTCACTTGAAGATCACCAACAGCACAAAGATACGCAGTCGCACAACATCAAACGCGCGTCTCCCTTGGGTAAAACATGTCCCAGCCACCATCAAGCAGACCAAGACAGCCGTTCCTCGACCGCTAGTCTCAACCACGTTGTTGCGGGCGCTCAGCCCTGAAGCAGAACGCCATTACCTAATGAATGGAGCATCCCTACCCTCCCCTTTCCAGGCCCTCTCGCAAGCGGGCAGTGTTGTTGATCAGATGTCACACCGCACCGTCGGCCTGTTTTAAGGTTTTTGCCTCCTCAGTCGGCAGAACGCGGGGTAGCGAAAGGGGGTGAGAAGGAGGTGAAGATCTGGGGAAGGCAGAGAGCTGCAATTTGTACGTAATGGTGAGGTGGGAGAGGAGGAGGAGGCGTGCCGGCGCGTCGGGGGACGGAGGCCCAGGCGGAGACGGCTTTGCTCGCTGTTGCTAGCGAGATCTGAGACCTGGGTATTTGCGCCGACGGTGGAACTCGTCGATTCTGGAGAAGCGAGAGACCCAGAGACGTTTGTCGTCGTCGACGGGAGGATGGGCAGGATGGGGAGTTAAGATGACAGCTCTCGCGGGACGGACCGTTGTGATCTGTGAGATGTTGCGGGCGTCGAGGGCGACTAGACAAGCTGCGAGAGCTCCTTTGACTTGAAAAGGGGTACTTGGCGTAGTGGCCGACTGCAACCACAATCTGCATTGGTTTGTGAACGTGTTCAAAGACTCTCTGGATCCATCAACCACAACCCGTTTGCTGCTCAGACTTCATGGACAATCAAGCTGATGATCACTTCATCAGCCAAACACCTCAGCACGTTCTCGGCAACAAACCCACGGCTCAGGCACTCTCAATCTGCATGGTAAAACCGCTCGTCAGCATTCGTCGACCACATCGCGAAATGAGACCACACGTTGGCGTCACATCACCAAACACACTCAACCACGACCCCAACGAACAGCAACTCCCCGAACGAGCACGTTTCCAACGAAGGCGGGGCCCAGGAAAAACCCAGACGACGAAAGACGACGGACGAGGGCGACGTTTCCCCAGACTCCTCAACTTGCAACAAGAATCGTGGCATTTGCGACATGGGTTCAGAAAGGTCTGGTGACCGTCGTCGTCGCGGCAAACAGAATTTCCATTACCCCCAGGAAACTGCTGACTGGTCGCGTCAGGGGGGGCCAAATTGGATCTTTGACGTCGTTGACCATGTCGTGGGGCCCTAGACAGGGGTTATGTGTAGCGGTACCTCGCCCGGTCTCGAATGGCACGGGAACAAACATGCTGGCAGCAGATCCAGCTTTGCGGACAACATGGAAAGCAGAAAAATTCGCAACCAAAAAAAACTTCCAGCCAGAGGTCCAGAGGAGACTTTTCAGTTCCTTGCATTAGCCCCATCTTTCCCCAGTTGTGGTCCAAGCCTCTGAGTGGCCCAAAGTGCTACGCTACGGCCGAAAGCGGCAATCGATGGGGTAACGCTTTGCTAACAGATTGCCTCAGAGTGCAATGGCGTCTTGTGGTTTTCGAGGTGTTTTTTTTCTTCGTTTCCTCAGAAAGTGGCTCCGCGTGACTCCAGAACGCCATCCGGTAGCAGGTTTGCATCACGCGGGCCACTGTGGAAAGTGGGGAGACCGAAAGACTCAAGGCCAAGGAGAAAAAAACTGCTTAGCTGAGATCTGGCTCACCTAGACGAGGACAGAAGGGTGCCACCTCATCTCATACCTTGGACCTCGCCTTGTGCCGGTGCAATTGGCAATTTGCGCGGACATGTCCGTTTCGATGTGATGCTTGCTTGGCTGACGACGAATTGGACATGTTTGCTGTTTGCTTCTTTGTGCTTCTTATCAGAATAAACAAATCCAGAAAGATATGCTATCTGGGTTTGCTTATTTTTGCAGATAACAACAGGCTTTCAATCTCCAATGTCCGGGCGTCTTACACGCAGCTCCTTAAAGGCTGATGACTGATAGCTCTCTAACACCAGGGGGCATGAGGTAAGTTAGGCAAGGAGAGAGGTAGGCGGACGGCATATGCAGCATGCCTCCGATCAGAAACCCTGTCTCACCCACACTGTCACGTCCCAACATGTCCATTGACGCAAGTCAAGCCTCACAAACTGGTCCTCTGGATGCCGTAGGAATGAGGATGTAGACGCGCAGTCATCCACCCAGCTGCAGCAAGACACTTGGAGCTTTTACGACGGTACTCCTCCTTGGTCACTCTCACGCTCCACTGCGCAGAAACCACTTTCCTGGTACCCTGGTCCAAGTCACCGGGAGCAAGAGCAACCAACGACAGCAAACCAAGCTACCCATGAGCTGTCCAAAACCAAGCTCTGCCAGCCCTAGCTCTGGCCTCTGGCCTACAGCAACTAGCTCCGCTCCCGACGTTTCGGGGCCTCGGGACCGTCCTAATTTTGCAACCAAGATCTACCCCCTCAATCCCTCTTCCGCTCCCACTCTGGGCCCCCCGTCTGCCCCCTCTGAGAAGTACCTACGGCACCGCAATAGAGCCGCCAAAACTTTTCCTCCCAGCGCTAAAAATTCTTTTTTGCAATGGGGCGCGCGAGCTGTACGTAGCTACGTACCGCCAGGTGACTCTTTCTTCTGCCCCCCCAGTGCAACGCCGTCACTCAGCCCATGGGAAACTTTTTGCACGTCAGGCGGACGCCGCAGAGCCTGGCCGCCGTTTCTCCCTGGCGTGTATGTGTACGATGGTACTTGGTCGCCCACCACCCCTCCCCCCTTCCTCACGCTCACGCCTTCAAAGACGAACAAAACCTATATAGACCATGGACCCTCCTCTGTCTCTCACGATCGATCTCGCTTCCCATCATTGACTCATCCCAAGACATCAAAGCTTCTGCTTCATCCAAGCTCCGTTCCCTCATCCGAGAGTTCAGACGACACAATACGTGAACCAACCCACTTACACGGATCACAACCTACACCAAACCTACACCACAAACACCACACACACACACATCCTCCAAGATGCCTTCCCAAATCTTCGTCACAGAGCCTCACCCCACCGTGGTACCAAACACCTACATCTACTCCGGCCGCGGCGGCGCCGGCAACATCTTCAAGGCCCCCGTCACCACCCCGGCCACCGGCGTCACCACCCCCCTCAAGCCCGTCTCCGCCAACAACAGCGCCCGCCGCTTCTACTCTGGCATCGGCGGCGCGGGCAACGCCCACAGCGCCACCGAGAGGCCCATCATCAGCTTCGACGAGGACTTTGACCGCCAGCAGGTCCGCGACCGCGCCGTCGTCGGCCACGTCGGCATCGGCGGTGCCGGCAACGTCTCCCGCCGCAAGGGCTCCGACGCCTCCTCCGTCCTGAGCGAGGAGTCCTCCGCCTCGTCCGGCTCTTCGCTCAAGTCCATCAAGGAGCGCGGCGGCAGCTTCCTCCGCCGTCTCGCCTCCAAGAAGAACTGAGCGTACTATCTCCACTACATCAACAAAATCATGTTATAAAAAAGCAAGGGAACTCAGCAAGGCGTTTGGAAACCAAAAAAAGTCATTTATCGGATATATCATGTGGTCATAGGGGGAAAAGTAAAGGAGAGTCTCTCATGAAGAGAACCGGGAGGTTGTTGCCTTGGAGCAAACACCCGAAGAAACCGTCTGCAGGAAATCATTCTCTGGCTGGAAGATGCCAGAGACATGGGAGCATAGCGGGAAAAAAGAACGGGCGTTTTACGATTTTTGAGCGAAGTCGAGTAGTCGACACAATACCCCCTCAATTTCATTTGGATAGCATGGCCCATCTGATGATGGAGCCCTTGAATTGAAAGTTTATGAACCTGCATCATACTCGTACTTGACTTGAAAGCGTGTCTATTTTCCGGGAATTGAATTTCAGATGCTTGTCTGCCAAGTTCCCTTGGTGGTTGCCGTGTCGAAGTTGTAACTCTTCGTCCTCGCACGATAATACCCGACCCGAATGCGCGGCATCGACGCCTCCGCGTTGCCATTAAAAGAGGCTGCCATCACCCCCACGACGAAGAATCAGGAGAAAGCCAATGGTTCATGATGATCCAATCGGTTTGTGATTCAAGTACGCAAAGCTTGCGGATCATAAGGTTTATAGTTACAACAGCAACGCTAAGGTCGAGTCGATAGCTCTCGGAACGACGACGAGAGGAATAAACCGACGCTGGACAACACTGATGGACAATGACACAGCGATTGATATGAGCGACTCGCTTAGTGAGACTGACGGAGATGTGCCAGTTTCCGTATTCCTCCTGTGTAAAACACACCGGTATCAAAGAAAAGGCACTAGAACTGGGGTACGGCATTCTGGCTGGCCGAGTTCTTGCAAATGACACAAATCGCCAAAAATATATACTACATACTATCACAACTGTTGTTACTAATCAACATCGACGTACCGCCCGGAAGATAGCAGGAAACAGTCCTGAGTAGACTTTTGATAGTGGGCAACGTACATGGAAACAGTCAGTAACCACATCATTTGGGGGTATATCAATGTCACGACTTCCTACATCAACCCCAAACCACCAGACAATGATTGCCTTTTCTTCGGCCCATTCCGTCGTACTGACGTGACGGGAGCTGCTTGAGAAACAGCAACCGGGGGGGGGGACGACGACTCCGCAATTTACCCAAACCACACTACAATCGGGCACCACCACTACGAGGGAATACGTCAAGGGCAGAAACAAACAACGATGTCAAAACCTCATGCCAATCATAGAAACCGCACGCCTCATAGCATCGTGACATATACGAGGCATTTCAATCAATCCGTAATCCCTTCTTGCTCTTTGCTATCAACTTTAGAACCCCGGAAAAGATTGTCCAAAAGACTCTAGGTCCTCACTCCAAACACCTTCTTAAATAGCACACGCTCGTAAGCCATACCCGACACCTCCAACGCACGGGATTGAATGAATGTCTCGCCCACACATGGCCTGCGCATGTAAGTATCCACATTGCTTATTCCAAAAGCAACTGGCTTCTAGATGAGACCTTATCCTTATCAAGGCGGCCAAAGCTCCTACGAACCATCTTTCCTTCTCGTCTTATCTCGACATCTTTGCTTTTGAAACCTCCTAGGGCGGCTTTCTTCTTTCGGTTCTTGTATCTCTGTCACAAGTCAGCCCCGTCATTGGCAGATGACAATCGTGACACTCAAGGCCAAAGCGCAACTGCGGGCGTCGTGTAGTTGAACTTGGGCAGCCCGTCATCTGCGAGTGCCTACAAACGTCCGTAAGTTTTCACGAAGTATAGCAGCTCGCGGCTGTCATCACACACCTAAACGGGACAACAAGACTCGGGTATCATTCTCAACTTTCTAGCTGACTCATTACCTCAACATGCTGCCTTACACCTCGCCTGCATTGCCTGAGCCCCTGGCCTCTCGCAACGCCAGGAACATCTTTTCTTAGAGGGGGTAATCTTTGAAAAACAAAATCTAGCCAGTCCTCCCCCCCCGGGCCCCTTCCCGTCGTCTTCCCATGACACATACGTTGATTGACCTCCGGGAAGAAAAGGCATTCCCTCCTTTCGCCACGCGTCTACGGTGTATGTCTTGCTCATCCGATGGAGACACGCCCATATTCTATTTGAAAAAAGCGTGGGCAGAAGAATGTGCAGAGTAACGCATCTAGAAAGCCGCTTCGTATAAAACTCAAAACGCAGAAGCCGTCTCACGTAAATTTGGTGTGGATGATATCCGGGTTCTCGTGCCAGTCGTCGATGCTCACCCACATCTGTCACGGTTGTCAGCATTTCACTACATCGCCCCGGGCGGGGAAAAAAAAAGAAAACTCACCTTTCTGAAAGTGCTGAGACCAGCCAGGATACTTCCTCCGATCCATGTAGAGTACTTGCGCTCCGGCGGCGCAAAGATCTTTATCCTCATATCCTTGACGGCCAACCGCTGCAGCTCCGTGAGCAGACGGTCGCCGAAGCCCTTGGTCAGCGTGCTGCCTCCCGAGAGCACAATGTTGCTGTACAGCGACTTGCGCAGGTCGAGGTCCGTCCTGTTGATCGCGTCGACGACGATCTGGTGCACGCCCGGGTACTCGAGGCCGATGATCTCGGGGTCGAAGAGGATTTCTGGTGCCCTGAAGCGTTCCGCGCCAATCTGGCATCACAGTTAGCATTTTCGGTCCCCCGTCCCGGGCTCTTTCCCGGCGGAAAGTAGTGCTCTCTCTTGCTTACCTTGAGCTTGTGACCGTCCGGCAAAACATACTCCATGCTCTTGGCCGAGTCCGTCCTGTTGGCCCACTCCTTCTCCTCTTTCCTGGGATCGTGCGCGACGTAGGTGACGGACTCCTTGATGAGCCTCACGACCTCCTTCTCGGCGCTGGTGTGGAAGACGTAGCCGCTCTTCCGCAGCAGCGTCTGCATGTACTCCGTCACGTCGCGGCCTGCGACGTCTATCCGCCGGATGCTGCTCGGCATCGCGAAGCCCTCGTACACGGGGACGGCGTGCGACACGCCGTCGCCCGAGTCCAGAACGATACCTGTCGTCCGACCGCTGGCGTATAATGACAGCACCGCCTGGATCGATGTGTACAGCGCCGGCACGTTGAACGTCTCGAAGAGGATCTGGGCGGCCGTGTCGCGGTTGCTGCGGGGGTTGAGGGGGGGTTCGGTTAGGAGGACGGGGTGCTGGGACAAGCATTAGCATCGCGAGATGGAAATTGGGGCGGGGAAAAAACGCCATCTCCCCCGCGGTCTACCAGAAACACACACCTCTTCGCTGAGGGTCTTGAGCCCCTCTCCGTACACGTACTCCCAGATCTTTTCCATGTCATCCCAGTCCGTAACGATGCCGTGCTCGAGCGGGTACCTGATCTTCAACAGACCCCGGAGCTCCGTCGCCGCCTTCTGCCCGATGAAGACCTCGCCCTCGAGCGCGCCGGCCAGGACACGCAGGTGCTTGGGACGGCCGACGAACGAGGGGAAGTAGCACTTTGGCAGGTCGTCGCCCGCGAAGCCGGCGCGGATGGTGCCGGAGCCATTGTCCAGGACAATGGGCGCGTTGTGCAGCGAGTCCGTCATCTTGCGCGATGCATCCGAGGTTCAATATTTTCTCTCTCTCAAGTCCTTCCGCTTCTCAATCGTTCCCGCCGGTCGTAATGTATCGTCGGGTCGGCGAGTTTCGTTCCGATTTCGCGCACACGTTGAACCACACCCACCCCTTTGTTTGTGTTTGGCGGTGACTGCTGGCAAGTGGGGACTCGGCGATTCGTTGGCGTTGGGGAAATGAGGCTACGATTGACGCCCGCACGCTTTGAGCCCGGTGTGCAAGGGAGGATTGCAGGAGTTTGCGGTGTCGTCGCTGGGTCGTCGGCTCGTTCGTCGTTGGTCGCTGGGGACGGGATGTTGTCAAAGTGGTCAAAATTGGAGGACAGCTTCAAGCACGACGCGGTCTCAGTCCGGGGAGCTGCAGGGGCGCGAATTGCTAGGACAGATGTGGAGTAGCGCGATTGGGAGCTGGCGTGCACTGGCCTCTAGGGTCTCGGTTGGAGAAAGGGTGTAAGTGCAGAGATGGTGACACGGAAGGGTTGCATTTTGGATATAAACGATTGTGGAGATTTATCTCTCTATTTAGTTGTCGTGGAATAAATTCTGGTTTCACGCGCGGAAGATGAATTGTGTGTTTGAACAAAGTAAATAGTGTTGGTGACAGACTTCTACCGATGCTGTATCCAAGAAGCCCCCGAACGCCGTAGATGCTCAAGATAAGATATGTACAGGTATCTCCGTGATATGTTCCAAATTCCCAAAATTCTAGCTTCCAACTCCCATTTCGATGTTTCCGCTCAATTCATTAAGATGAATGAATGTATTCGCTCAGATGTGGCCGTCGAGCGCCACCTTGGTGAGGTAGGGCCAGCCAAGGACGAAGGTGAAGAGAGGGAAGAACCTGCAGAGTGTTTTGTTAGTCGACGTTCGAAACAAAGGCACGATCGGTGAAGGCAAAGCTTACATTGTGGCCGTGACGGCACGTCTCTTGAGCATGGCACCGTAGTAGGGCTTGGCCTGGACGCCAGTCTTGGGCATCCTCTGGAAGGGATGAGGCTCAAATTGGCGGGCAACGTTGCGCATGTTGGTGAGGAGGGAGAATTGTCTGCGCTGGACAGCCATGCGGGCGGCAGTGCGGGCGGCGAATGCGGGAGACATTTTGAGTGATGAGTTGGTTGGTTTGGTAGTCGAGTAGAGACTTTTGAGTGATTAAGGGAGTGAAGTTGGTGGTAATACACTCGTACAAAAGATGTAGTGGAGATTTGTGTTTGTTTGAGTTGAGACTTTGTTTGATGTTGTTGATGTTGTTGATGTGTGATGATGATGATGAGGGAGAGGGATACACAACAGACGGGAAGCTGCTTCGGATCTTATACCAGGAAAAAGATTGTGACTCCTGCCCGCAAAGCTACGAGATCTGTAAATCTTGGACAAGGCTATTCCGGGATTTCCTACGGCAAACGCCTATTGTGGGCAGATGGGCGGGCAGCTTTGCCCGTAAGATTGCCGTGCCTGGGCGGAGCGAGTGAGGCTTCTCAATCGAGGCCCAGGCAAAATCATGCCATCCCATCTCCAACGGCCCCCAAACGGTATCCATGGCCATGGGATTCTGCAATGAAAGTTGACGAGACACAATGTCTCACCCAATAGGCGCAGCCGCGCGGGTGGGGAGGCAAACCATTTGGGTCACTTGGGCGGTTTGCAAAAAGCCTGCGCTGGAAAATCGCGTATTAAAACTGTCGATTGGCGATGGTGTGGTTCTCTGCAGTTTCCTGACGACTGCCAACGATTATGGGGTGATGTGGTCTGACGGCGGCCACCGAGGAGGCGCGCTGATTGGCTGGTGGAGGGGCCTGGACTGCTGGCGAATGAGATGATCGCCGCTGCTGACCATTGAAGCGAACAATCGAACCACAGACCCAGCCGGCTGGGAGCGACGACGAGGGAGAATCCGGGGAAGACAGTGACAGCTGCCTTGGTCCGAACTTGCAAAGGTGTTGAAGTTCAGATCCCGAACGAGAATAGGGGATGAGATGACATCGTTGCTCTTTTCCCCAAGAAAGAATGAGGTGGAAGATGCGGTGTCACTTTGCTGCAGAAACGGTACGTACTGCGAGCTGTCACTTGAGAAGCTTGCAGGCCCGTCGCGACCCTGCGCACGCTGAGTGGCCCAAGAATCTGGGGTTGGCAGCCAGCACAGCGTTTCCTCCAGATAACAGTCTTATCGCCATGTGACTCGGGCGGACCCGCCAAACGCGGTCGGACGTTGACGCCGTTCCGCGGTTTTTCCTGAGCCGTGGCCTTCCGGGTTCCCGTTCCATCGAAGCTCATCTATCGACCGACCGATAACCTACAACGCCCCCGAGTCTCCCGACTTCGCGATCGTCCGACCGACCACTCGAGCATGCCATTGGTAGACCACGTGACAATGTCGTCGCCAATGAAGGCCGCCTCCGACGCGGGCAAGTCGAAAGACGGACTGCACCCGGTCCACGCCCTCCCGAGCCCTGCCGCGCAGCTCGTCCGACACGTCCAGCCGGTGCTCCTGTCTGGCCTCTTCGTTGCACAATTCGGCTCGCTGGTGGCCGACCCCGTGCGGACTCTCACAAATTCTCTGCCGGTCGTCGCCGCGATACAAATTGTCTACGCGTTCGTCTGCCTGCCCGCCGCTGGTTCGCAAGCGTCAAAAGGCGTACGCAAGCCCCGGCCCGGCGAGAAGAAGAAGGTTGAGACCACGGGGCCGAACCCCTTCATCGTGAGTGGTCATTCATCCCCAGCTGGTCGGGGAGTCATCGCTAACAGCTGTGCTAGGCTATCTTCCTATCCGTCCTCCTCGCCGCTCTGATCACGCCCGCCCTGCACATCGTGCTCGTTCTCTTCGGCGCTCCCTTCCTCACACACGTCCCACACACCCTCCTCTGCGCCGCCAACGTCTCTCTCCTCTCGCTCTTCCCACTCTTCTACGCCCACGGTGTCGAGGCCAGCACATGGGCGTCCATCGCCAGCGCGGCTGCGCCATTGGACGAGGCATACGGCGGTCTGATCGGAGGTCTGCTGGGTGCGTGGCTCGGCGCGGTGCCAATCCCCCTGGACTGGGACCGCGACTGGCAAAAGTGGCCCGTCACGATTCTGTGTGGCCTCTACGCTGGCTACGTCTTGGGCAAGACCATTGGCGGCACATTGGCGTACCACGAGAATTAACGAGACGTTAGTATTCGTCACGTCTCGCACAAGAATGCCTCCAGGTGAGGTTTGGTATGGCTAGGCCCAGACCTAGGCCTGAAACTGAAGAGGCGGTAGCTCAAGCGTGCGTGGCATCAGCGGCTTCAACAATGCTAGCTCTTGTTTAGCAGCAACTTGGCCTCCCGCAAAATAATCGATGTATAATACCTAGTGCCAATTGGCAGCAGCCAAGAGTGGCCTCAAAAACAAACGAAAAAAAGTTCCAACATGACCATTGCGATACACCGCTGGGAAGGAAATGTGATGTTGCAAGAGTTTGCCGCCGTGAGCCTCGGCGATGTCGCAATCAAATGCTGTGCAGTGAAACACCAACATCATATCCGTCGTGGCACACTTCACCCCAGCCACATGTAGCCTTGCAAGCTTGCCTCATGGAAGAGTCCAGCCCTACAGAGTCGACGAAATAGGCGTTGGAATCCAACTTCTAGCGACGTTTTTTTCGCCGTCTGCGCCCCCCGTCACAAAAGCGGGTACAGGCCGCGTCTCCGTCCCAGCCCTGCCAGCTGCCGAGCCGACTTGGCTCCTCCCCCTTTGCCGCCGGGCATGACCGGGCCCCTTGCGTCATAAGTCACGGGGGACCTTGGGTTTCATTGGTGAGACAGGTCTGGCAAGTTTTTGATGGGACGAGGAGACAAGAACAAGGTGAATGGCGCAAGAAGAAAAGAAACCAACAAGGCGGTGGGGATTGGGGAGAACGGACATTGACCAAAATGACTTGGTGACTCTTCTTCACTGCCAAATCTTTCGCATGTCTTCTCCGCAGCATGCGCGGACGGACCGATGTCCGCTGGAGAAACAATTGGCATGAACCTTGCGCCAACTCGAGCGAACTGGCAGGCAGATCCTCGATGCTCATCTGTGGCTATGTGGCTGTGCCGTCACTCTTGCGACACTGATCAGCTTTCCTGGTGTGGCGCTGTGGCTCATCGCCTGCATGTTGCTAGGGCCCCTTCCCTGCCGTCGTGACTGTCCCTAGCGCCTCCTACTGGTCGAGAGCATGTGGACCGATGAGCGAAAGAAGCAAAATTAAGAAGGCGGACCCCACCGGCAGCGCTAGCAGGCTCGGCTGATGACGTAGCATCCACCTACCCGCCCCGAAAAAGAGTTCGCGCAGCTTCTCGTCCATTAGATTCCGATGTACACTGGCTACGCGAGAAAACAAGCAAGCCAGTTGCAGCCCAGCGCGCACCTGTACACCCATTACCTGAAGACCAGCCCCGGAATGGCCGTGCCTGGGTGCTGCTTCCCAATGACGGCGATGTTGCGGGAACTGGCTGGGGCGGGGGACGCGCAATTGAAGGCTCGATCTGGTAAGGATAGATCGGAAACGACGACGATGCCATGGCAAAAATTCGAAGTGTCGGACTTCTGTAAGGGGGCATCATGTGGGAAAAGTCTGCGTCGCGAACCGGTATGAGCTCAAGCATCTTGATGTAATTGCAGAAACCTGGCAGCAGGCAGGCAGTCAGTGGTTCTTCGTCTTGCAGGAACAGCCGTGCCATATCTGACTTTGCTGATACGTCGTAGAGATGCAGCTGTGCTGCCTTCAGGCTTCGGTTCTGCTCCGCACGGATTGTAGTTTCCGGAGAACGTCAAGGGCCAGACAAGGCGTGAAGAGCAGGGTCATTGCCCAAAAAGTGGGTGAAGGTGTGGCTTGTCCGCATCGCACGGCAAAGCCATCCCATGCCCAAGAAAACTAGCGAGAAGCTATCCGAGGGGAGGTGCGGACTGTTCTGTCAGTGAGGGGCCCGGTGTGCCTTACGCAGGCGCACCTTATTCCTGCCGCAGCAAACCGGGAATCAGTCGATGACGCATGTCCTTTCTCATTTCACCCCAAGCCTATTCCCCGGCACGAACAGCACAGCTGCTGCGGCTTAGTGGGAGCTTGCGCTTGGGTGCTTCCGGACCTCAATGGCCTGGCACTTGCGACTGGCTTGTCCCTTGTCAGACGTAAGGTCCGCAGTGAGGTAAGGAAGAGATGTACTGAAGGCGGGAAGGGGGCGGCCCCTGCAAGTCCACATCACATCACTGTGAGCTCGACTGGTGACCGTGACCTTGTCCATTGCGCCTACCTACCTACCTTACTTGCTGGGGCCATTCTTTTTTTTTCTTCCTCGTTGAGTCTTGGAGGATTGCCCAGTACCACTCCTCTATTTAAGCATCTCGTCCCCATCCCACCCTTCCTTTCCCCTCTTGACATTCTCAACCAACGAACCTACACTCGACCACCACAACACATCATTCACCATGCCTTTCACCGCTTCCGATATCTGCAAGATCATTCTTGCCATCATCCTCCCGCCCGTCGGTGTCTTCCTCGAGCGCGGCTGCGGTGCCGACTTCTTCATCAACATTCTGTTGACCATCCTTGGTAAGCTTCGATACTCATCGCCATCACTTACAGCATTTACTTACACAGTCAGGTTACCTGCCCGGTATCATCCACGCTCTGTACATCATCCTGAAGTATTAAGTGTCCCGTCGCTGAGGTCGTCCCGACCTCGAACCACCTACATCATTGAGCGCTATGACGACTTCAAGCAAGCGACAGCGGCATGATCTCAGCCCTTCGACACGCGAGACCCAATCGTTTGACAGGAGGGTGGTGGTGTAGGCGGTGGCCGGGCATTCCAGCGACGTCAGCTTCCGTCTCATCCGGCAACCTTGGGGGTTCCTCCTGCACTGGACGGCAGGGATTCTGCTTGCCAGCGCAGGGTGGCCTAAGACCCCTACCGTTTTTTGTTATTTCACGACCACGACACAGCAACGGCCTCTTTTCCTCTGTTGGAGGCGGTTATTTTCATCACGGACTGGCTCTCATCAGCTCTTGTTTTCTTGCAGCGCGCCTGCAAGATTATGGATCAGGGAGATTTTGGACTGTGTACACTTGATGCTTAATTCGATACCCGACATCAATCTCTTCAATCAAAGATTTCTTTTTTTCGCAAAGACTCACTCTTTCGTTATGCATGTGTGATGTGTTGTCAGACGCAGCCGCATCTGTAGCTTCATAATCCGGCTGTGCCGCATGATAACGGTTGTGATTTTCCCCCACCAGCAGTGACAGAGACATTGCCGGAGCATCCTCCAGTGATGTCATGTCCAATCTGCATTGAAACGCTGAACTCTCGCCCGGAAACGTTCTAGATTCCGCCAACCCGCCCAAGCATACAGACTTCGGAAACACCGTCCAAGAGCTTATTTCATTTGCAACAAAAACGCTCAGGCAGTTATTGCATAGCCAGCCATGCCATGTTCGAAAAAATTAACCTTGTTTCCCGCGTATTTTGAACGATGAGCCCAGCCACAATAATGGAGACGCCCAAAACCTCCAAATGACCTCCGGAACGGTCTGCTCTTCACCGCGACGGATCAGCCAACGGAAGCCGAGGGACGCGTAACGCAAAATATCTCGGCGCAGCGCGGTCCCACACTGCCCTTTGCAGTGTGCACACACTCGGCGCGAAGCCGAAAGCGTTGCGCTGTTGAGGCTGGCCGGGCCTCGAAGCGCTAAGGCAGATTGAATGTGCCCTGAAGCCTGTCGTCTGCGGTCGCCTGCCGCTGGACTGAACTGCCGTCGGCCGCCAGATGGAAACTGCGATCCCTGTCCTCGAGGGCTGTGTTTAATTGCACGCAGACCGTTGAGCCGGGCTGCGGCCTGTTCGTGGGCGCTGGGAAAACGGACCGAGTGCGGTGAGCGCCAACCAGATAGATCACCATCTTCCCAGGTTCCCACGTTCCTTAACGCGGATGGCGAATGCGAGGACAGGAACAAGACAGTAAGACACCAACGACGATCCACCAACCCGCAATGACTCGGCGGGTATGGAGCTGAGCTTTGATATCCCACCCGGCTTTATCTTATTTTTTTTCATTTATGGTCGAGATACTTGCATAGTATCTCTATCCTTTATTTTTAAACAATTGTTTCGAGTGGCACGCTGCTGGCCCCCAAAGCGCTCACAGACCCTTTCGATTTCGGCCTTCCCATATACCCCTGTCCCGCCAAGAGGGGGCCTGGTGATCCCCTGCATCCCGCCTCGCTGGGCTAAGGGTTCCGGCGTACCCGCCTGCCAACTCCATGTCACATTTTCTTCATTTGAATCGTTGCGATGAACTCCCTCCCCGTTTGCTCCGGGGATGGTTTGCTCCTCACGAAATTTGTGTGATGTCTTCCATGTACGGTGTGAGGGTCACGGGGTGTGCTCCATGGTTCCACATCTTCGGATATCAGGGAGCTGGAGGGGAGCGGGGAGCGGTGCGAGATTCTGATCACTATCGGCTGTCTGGCAGGTAAACGAAGGCAGACATCCGCGCGTGAAATCGCCCAGGCGCATCGCACTCAACCTCTTCCGACCTTGAACGACAGAATCTGTGAAGCGTTAGCAACAAACTCATGATCACAAGAACATGAAGCCCACGATGATGGGAAAACACTTACATCGTTCTTCCCAACCGCAACAGAGTCGTCCTCAGCGACCCTCAAGCCCCCAGCGCCCTCGATATACGCAATCGGCGCATCCCCCATAACCTTCCTCGCCGCCTCACCCACCGTCGTGCCCTTCTTAACCAGCACGCAGTCCCTGAACACGACCCTGCTCTCGTTCGCGCCCGACTGGAACGTCGTCGTGTTGCGCACGGGGAAAATCGGCACTAGCCCCAGGATGTCCGCCGCCTTGCTGAGCACCTGCACCACCCCCGTCGATCCGAACCGGTACAGCACCATGTCCTTGAGGTTCTCTATCCGGTTGCGGTTCTTCTCGTCCAGCTCCTTGAGCCCGCCGCCCGTCGGGTCGCCCTGCTCGATCAGGTCCTCGCGCGTGTCCACGAACTCGCTGCCCTCCGTGTACTTGATGTACCCCTGCTTCGCCATCTTGCGCAGGAAGATCTCCGAGATGGCCGAGCACAGCACGATCGTGTTGGGGTCCTGCATCTTTGCAATCTTTGCAATGTTCTTGTCCGCGTCCGGGTGGTCGATCTTGTTGAGCGCGATGACGGTCGGGAACTTCTCGTCCGTGAAGGCGTTGACCACCCGGTCGATCGTCGCCTCGTCCCAGTCCTCCAGCGGCTCCTTGATCCCCAGCCGGTCCAGTGCCCGCGCGACCACGTTGGCCGTGCTGCCGTATCCCGAGAACTGGCCCTGCAGCGTCTCGATCGCCGTCGCCTTGATCGCCATGTGACGCCGTCTGATGCTCCCCCACTTCTCCATCAGGTTGCCCTTGATCCAGGCCACGATCTCGCCGCGCAGCCAGGCAATGTCCACCGACGGGTCGTACCCGCGCGTCTCCTTGCCCTCAGCATCCACGGTGCCCGAGGCGTCGACGACGTGTATCAGCGCATCGGCGTGGCGCAGGTCGTCGAGGAACTTGTTACCGAGGCCTTTGCCCTGGTGGGCGCCGGGGACAAGGCCCGCGACATCGAGAAGCTCGATCGGTACGGAGCGCCGGCCGTCGACACAGGCGCCGTAATTGGGCTTGCAGCGGTCCGAAACATTGTGGCGGGCGCAGGCGCAGTCTATTTGGAGGTATCCGATGGCTCGTTGGGGATCGATCGTCGTGAATCTGGAGGCTCGTGTGAGTGATGGTTGACCAGCGGAAAATCGGCAGAGGTTTTGCTGAAAGAGACAGAGGAGAAGAAGGGTTCGTACGGGAAGTTTCCTGTTCACAAAATTCCATCAGCGGCCAGGTCGCATGGTGGGGTGGTCGGTTTTTCTCGGTCGAGCGGGCTTTTGGTAAGGGCTACGGACCAACTTTTGATGAGGCGTCTGTGAGACTGTTGAGCGTTGTGCTCTTGCCTGCCGACGGCTTGCCAACCAGGCCGATCAGCGGATCTCGAGGCATTGTGTCGGTTTGGGCTTGTGGTGCTGTCGTGGTGAACTTCGAGAATCGTTCGAGGGGTAGCGATTTTGCGAAGGGCGCGGCCCACCCTGGTCGGCTTCGTCCCGCTAATGCAATGAGGGGCTGTGCCCCGATAATTGCTGACTGTCGTTCCGACATAGTCCGCGTCCATACTGACTCCCCCGCCGTATCGCCTCCTTGTCGCTCTGTAAGTTGAGTGTCTACGCCGCATCTCGTGCTGTATCAAATGCCAATACCACAGTGCCGTATTTCATTGAGTTGCCGGATTCACCGGTACAACCTCGTTGCCGATCTTCACAAGGAAAGCTCGCAATATGAGGAATGATCACTTTGTTGACTCGAATCCAATCTAATCTCCATGCTATCGTATCATGTTTTCTCCCGCCAACCGACTGATCATAAGAAAGAAAACTCCAGGCACCAAAAAGACACACACTATTAATAATGTCACCGTCTGAAGTTCGTGGGGGCTACCCTCAGGGATCCCGCAGCCACGGAAAGACCATTGTTACGCTCGAGTCGTTGGCTATTGTGCTCTTCTGGCAGCACCGGGTCACATCCCTTTCGAAATACTGTCCGTCTTCGTCTTGTCAGAGTGCGTATCTGATTCTGAGTCGAAGGAATCGGCGTCTCCATCCTAGTCTGCTTCATCCGGTTCCATTGTAGCCAGGCTTTCCCGTGGTAGATTGACCTCGCAGAACTCGCAATCGAGAGGGGTCTTTTGTCATTTGAGCGTCCGCGCTTGATAGAGCTCTTGCTCCGCGTCTGTCTGCGTGGTTTCATCAGTGTCTGTGTCGTTCTCTGCATTGTTAGCTGCGCCTCACCTGTCTCCAAATCACCCATTTCCTCATCGTCCATCTCTGGCTTCTCCTACTCGAAGTCCATGTTCGGATCCAACTCAAACAGGCTGGTTTGTCGCGGGCATGACTGCACCACCTCTATCAGTAAGCATACTCACCGGGTTGAGTTTCCGGAAAGTCTTTTGCCTTATCCAAGTCCATTTCTTCGCCAACCTCCTTATCAGGACTAGGCTCGTCCGCGTTGCCGAGGAATACAGTTTCAGCGATGCTGCGCTGCTCGTAAGGTTTCTTGCGTGGAGAACCGACGATCTTGTCGTCGTTCGCGGCGAAGACCTCTTCAGCCTTGCGCTTCTGAGGAGAATTCTGAAGGTCGACTTCTTTGTGGGAGCCAGAGCCGCTCTCGTTATCACCGCTCTCGTTATCACCGCTCTCGTTATCACTGAGGTTGTCGATCCAACGCGGCTTGTCCTTGTAGACAGCAATACGACGCGTCTTGGCCTTGTAGTTATCGGAGGAGTCAGAATAAGTCAAAGATGGTATCTCGGCATCGTCTGAGATGTCTGATGCGGTATCTAGTACGGATGCCTCGGGAGTGGAAGGGCCAGCACGGGAGTTGGAGTTGTTGACAGCCAACATCACCGCCAGTGTGATGATGCTGTTCTCGAGATCGAGCCGGTTGTTATACGTAGTGATATCAATGTCTTCAGAAAGCCAATTGATGATCGATTCGATCACAGCTAGCCACAGCCCTGCATTGGGTTCGCCAGATGTGACAAACCTATCCCAGTCACAGGTTATTTCCGCGACGAACTCGTCCACGTAGGCTTTCGCTTCGTCTTGAGACCCTGTCTTGCACAACGACTTCATGCGGGAGTCAGTATACACAGACCTGAATTGGGCGAGACGACAGAGACGAGAGTGATGACGGCGAAGGAAAGGGTTTGGTGAGCATGGTTTTGCAGGTATAAGGAAGCATGTGGAGGCCCTCTAGTGATGAGAAACTTCGGCCAGTCCTGTCTTTCGCGAAGGGCGATGGCCAGGTAGACAAACGACGGTGACGACAGTATAACCAAAGGGGTCGAAGACAGAAGGGAGAAGTCGATTGCTTACCAATAGTTCGTTTACGTTGGTGACCTGAGCATCGACGATTTCATGAAGCTCTTCCTTCTATGTGTCAGTCATGTCAACAAGTATGCTCGTCGATGCTCCATACCTCGTCTAGTTTGAAGGGCGCAAGTTTATTGAGGAGATGGGGCTCCAGGTCGCTGGCGAGTGTCTGCATGTTGATTGTCAAGCTATCTGTATTTTGAATAGTGTTGGAAGTGTTTGTTCGCATGGTATGAGGAAGTCAATTTCTGCTGGGATCCAAGAAATAAAAGAAGAGGTAGTTGGTGTTGATGGAGGCGGAATGTGATGGGAGTCGGATGGATTGTAGATGTGTGGCCTTGGTCGAGGAAGTCTGTCAGGCTTCTGGGCTGGTTGAAGACTCAACAGCAAGAGTGTTGGCGTTCAGTGTGGCAGGCACATGTCGTAGCCAGCTTCCTCTTGTGGTGATCAGGCCTCCTCGGACCTGCCTCTCTCTCACACCCGTCACAGATATCTGGACCCAGGCTCTACTTCCCCTACCTTAACTCTACATAGACAAGACTGTAGTGTTGGTAGGGTGCAACAGTCTGATGTGGTTTCAAGATCCCATGGCAAAGTCCGTCATGGTTTGTTGTACCCAGTCGCATCCCATTGAGACCATCCGCAATAGCGAGGATTCCTACGACTAGCCACAGGCGGCATACCGATTCAACACGCACTCAGCTCACCAAAATCAATCCATTCCTAAGCGGCCCATCTCAAGCCCGAACATGCAGCAAAAAGAAGTGCACCAAAATGGCAAAAGATGTGGACGGGCAGGTGATCGAAACCTGGACCTTCCGCAGACGAAGTTGCAATGAAGATGCAAAGCGGACGCTCTACCACTGAGCTACACGCCCAACGATGGAGACATCGGCCGACAAGCTGACTCATGTAGGTCAGCGGAGCTGGCTGACTGGGGCGGAGGTTGCGGTGGGGGCGTTGCACTCACCACCACTGTGAAACCTACCTGGTGGCGGTGTTGAGTAACCTGCAGTTGGAGAGAGTTAAGGGCAAGCAAGATGAACGGTTAGTCGAACGGGCAAAAAAAAAGTTAGGACGAAGGGAGGAAAGATGATGGTGGTGAGTTTGGTGGCAATTGGAGGCGGGAAGGCGCGGGTTCGTGTGAGATGGGATTGCGAAAGTTGTCGAAGACGCCATCGACCATAATCCCGGTGAAAAGAAAATCGGGAATGAATGCGAGGAAGATTTGATAAATATCTTGAGCCTCGCCATATCACTAGATAAACGTAGAATTAGATGGTGTCCTGCTTGTTTGCAAGTCTTGCAGCAGCAGCAGCAGTCCCGCGTGGCAAATGCGAGTGAATGCCTGCTGGAAATCAACGATGCAATCGCTCCTCTCTGCCTCCTCCAACTCGATATCAAAACCCAGTTAAGAAAGTTGTCTATTTTCCTGTTTATCCAACGCATAGCACGCTAGCAGCAGCATGAACATCGACACTGCGCACAACCCAGGTTTACTGGTCGAGAAAATTGGACGGTGCGGCGTGCCAGAAGCCAGCTTGGAAACGTCAGGATTCCAGGGCCGTTCCACACAAGGACGGCGGGAAGCATTGGACGGCGCCCAACGAAATATTGCCTCATCCATTCTGCCAGAAAAACACAGCTCATGTCTCGACTGAACTCACTGCATCTCAAGTTAAAATCAAACCAACGAAAATCCTCTGGAGAAGCGCAAAGGGCAATACTTGTAAGAGCTTCCGCGCTCATTCCCGGAGTGCCAGCCCAAGGTCTCTGATCCACCGCCCGTAGACGCAACACTGGAAAAGCGCCCTCGCCGCTGCCGGACTCCGAATTTCTTCGGCCCGCAAGCCCACCATCCCTCCCAGGTCCTCATCAAAAAGACACGGCCGCCGCCCGGTAAACGGCACCCGTCTTGACGCCAATTCAAGCCTCGGACATTGAAAGCCGAGAGGATCCAACTCACTTCACTGACAAACCAATCCAATAAAAGAGGGAAATGGCAACCTCAAAACTCCCCGTCGAGACCCTGCCCACATGGGCCATGTTCAACGACGTCGACCTCGTCGACGTCGAGGCGCGCGAGATCCCCGGCTGCGGGCTCGGGCTGCTCGTGAACAAGGAGCTCAGCCGCGAAGAGGAAACATTCGACATCCCGACGCTGCTTAGGATACCGCACGAGCTGGTGCTCTCCGCCGAGGCCGTCGAGAGCTACGCCAAGGTGGACAAGAACTTTCGCCAGCTGCTCGATGCGTGCGGTCACAAGGTTAGGGCGCGCAGACCTCACATCTCATGATTCAATAAGATGAAAATCATTGTTGCTGACGTATCTGAGGGGGTAAAAGTCTACAAGGCATGATGTTTGCTTGTTTCTCTTGACGCAAATGGTGCTGTCGGATAGGCCCAAGATCTCCACGAAGGGTGGCGTGTCGACGCCATGGACGGAGTATGTCAAGTTTCTACCGCCACAAGTCCCTGTTACGACGCTCTGGACTGAGCAGGAGCGTGAAATGTTAATTGGCACATCACTTGAGGTAAGCTCATGAGGCTTTCCAGTCTCGGGCATCCGCTCTTCATGAGCATCACACCATATCCTGCACCGTAACTGGCCACGCATGCAAACACACAAACACATGTTTCCTCAGCATGTAGGCCAGCAAGCCAAGAAGCTTGCGGCTGAGACTAGGCATACTTGAGGAATACAAGGATCACGTTCTGACAAACAGCCAGTCGGCCACCGCCGCCAAGATCGTCACTCTGACCGACGAATTCGACGAACTCCGCGAAACCTCAGAAACCCTCCCCTTCTGGAACGAACTCTTCTGGGAATCCGACAAGGTATCCCTCATCGACTGGGCCCGTGTCGACGCCTGGTTCCGCTCCCGCTGCCTGGAGCTCCCCAAGTCGGGCGAGGCCATGGTCCCGGTGCTGGACCTGGCGAACCACTCAGCCCAGGCCAACGCGTACTACGAGGAAAACAGCAAGGACGAGGTGGTACTGCTCCTGCGACCGGGATGCAGGGTCTCTTCTGGGGATGAGATGACAATCTCGTACGGTGACGCGAAATCCGGGGCAGAGATGCTCTTCAGCTATGGGTTCATCGACCCCGCGTCTGCCGCCGACCGCATCACATTGCCCCTGGCGCCTCTCGAAGACGACCCGCTGGGCAAGGCGAAGCTGCACATCTTTGGTGGCGCCCCGAGTGTGGAGTTTGACCGGACGAATGGGACGCTCAGCTGGAAGAGCCCCTTCGCCTACTTCTTGTGTCTGAACGAGGAAGATGGCCTTGACTTTCGCGTGCTGCAGGACACCGGGGGATCACGGGAGCTAAAAGTCCTTTGGCAGGAGGAGGACGTGACCGCCTCGACGACGTCTTTCGAAGAGCACATTGACGGCCATCCCCTCGCTCAGATCTTTCGTCTGAGAGTGGTTACCGTCTTGCAGGATCTCGTCGCCGGCCAGCTGGAACGGCTGGCCACGGGCATGTCCCTGGACGACCTTGACGCATCGCTCAGTGAAGGAGGTCTCATTTGCGGGGCGTGCATCACCGCCGCTGCCACGTTAAGGGAGCAGGAGACCAGCCTGCTGGAAGCCGCTATGAAGTCTTTGGAAGACCAGGTGAGTGGTTTACGCAGTTTCTTCAGTCGTTGGCGTCGCTGTCAGTGTCAGGCTGCAGTATAAACATACGATGCTCTGCCCATTCCCCGCCTAAGCCGTTATTCCTCTTTTGAGCCTCCTGCATTCCTTCTGGGGATTCGCTGCCGCTGCCCCAGCATTTGATCTCCCCCGAACCCCGTCTCAACTACTTTTGCGTGCTTGTTGTCCTTCCCCCGCGCGCTTGTATGGTGCCAAGACTAACAGGGATGGGCGTCGTTGCCCCAACCTTGCAGAAAACACAACTTCTCGCAGACGAAAACGTGGTGGCTTATCTCGGATCGATGGAAGTTGCCCAAAACGAACTAGTGGAGGCCGAAGCGTCCAATGACGAGGAGGACTTCAGTTGAAGGGGGAGGGATAGGCGAAGCCATGCGGCCGGGTCGATCCCATTCGGCACTCAATCGCACTTGGGCGGACATTCTCTGTCAGCCAGGCCCTATCGTCGAGGGGTAGTTTCTTACTCATTGTAAGCCGTTACGAAGCAAGGCGATTGGAGAGCGAGAATATGCGAGGACGGCACGGAGTAATGCGAACGGCCTTATCCTGATCCTCCTGTAGACTTGTTCGAAACGATGCTGTTGTGCTGTCACTCCGACAACTTTTCGTCCATGGCGCATGATGCATGGGATAGTTCCAGCACCGATCTCATTCTCGAGAGGTGATTGAAAAAAGACACGGCGAGGACAATTCTCCGATCTACCCCGCGTCAAGTTCCTACCTCAACTTCTCTTTGACAGCCCGCGCGATGTCAGGGCCCAACTGTTGACAGCAAGCCACGGTGCCGTTACCCGACGTCGTCGGCGGCCACACCCAAATGCGATGTCTCAGTGCAATAATGGCTTCCGATGTTCTCAATGAGGCACAAACGGAGCTTGGCAGACGACTAACCCTCGTGGCCGTACCTACATTCGAAAGGAAGATCGACATTGCTTGGCCGCGTTCGGAACGGACCTCTCTTAGGATATATTCAAGCCGCGATGCCGTGCAGCGAGAGCAATGTCCATGGGAGGAAGGTGGCATTTTGCCTGAAATCAAGCCTTCCCCAGAACGCTGTACAAAGTAAGAAACACTCGTGTTTTAGGCAGGGAGCCGCGGGGCAGCGACCATGCTGAGCTGTGGGAGGGCGAGATCCGCGGTGCACCCCTGGACCATGTGCAGCTTGGGGAGTGGATAGGTCCCGCTCTGTCCTTGCATGAAGGAGCTGCCACGCTGAAGCGCGGCAGTCTGCCTTGCATCGCAACAGGAGGTCTCAACACAAATGGGATTTTCTGTTCCTAGTGTTCCCGACTTTGCAGCTCAACGGATGACGGGTTTCGGAAGATGCATCTCCCCCGCGTCAGCGGAAGGCGGGCTTGATGATACTGCCGCGCGCCAGTGGGGATCGCTCCAACGGTGGAGCTGGGGTCGAAGGATTGCGGGAGGGGAGCGTCATCCTCTCTTCGGTCGCCTGCGCTAGCTGACCTTGATCTACGGGGTATGGGGTAGTGTACGGGGTGTCTTTACTTGGCTGACTAGCTGGTGCTGCAGCGCAATTCCAACCGTCCTCTTGTCATTGTCTGAGGCGAACTTATTTGACATGACAGGACGTCTTAAATCATCCGATACCGATAATGGCCTCGTTTTGACTTTGCCACAAATACCATTGCCCTGGGATGGGATTGTTTTGGGAGATTTGACGAGACATGTCCGCCTTCTTTCCGAATGTGGACCGAGAGTCTGTGTGAAGATTCCAGGGAGCAGCCTCGTTGGAGAATGGAAGATGTCGGAGGCGGGCACGCGAGCATTTGGGGTAGAGTAGTTCGCCGTTCAGCCGAAGCCGGTTGGCCCGAGTGCGGAGCGGGATAGGATGTCGAGGATCGTGGCTTGGGGCTCCGGTAGGTCGTTATCACGGAGGACCATGTTGAGGGTAGTATGCGAGATAGATGGCCTTTCGGACGGTGGACGGTAGTGTCGCATTCGTGGAACGGAAGTCGGTTCCAACGTTTTTTCGTGTTACAGCACACTATCGTCGAGTTGAGTGTTCATGAACTAAAGTCGGGCGATGTGAATCGTCGAACATGGAATAAGATGGAAGAGACAACCTGACACCGTTGGCGATGAACAGTTGGCAGATCATCGAAAGCTTCATTGTTCAGTAGCCCAAGCTTGACAGCTCTTGGCCCCAAGGAATCCGTGACGATAGAAAGTTGTCAATCTCTCGATGCCGGGCCATCATCAGATGCTGGAATGACGACTTGTATGTCGATCGCCAGAGTGCCGGCACTGGAGTCGCATTGAAGAAGTGCGTGTCTCGGAGCGTGTCATTGGATGCTCAGCCCTCGAAGCGTGCGACAACCATCAGTCTATCACCGCCAACTATTGAGAGCAAGGTGGAAAGCGTTGATATCTGGCCAAAGAGCGGTAGAGGTTGCGTGGGCCAAGGCAGGCTCAGTTTGGTCAGGCGGCGGACAATTGGTGGCACCAGTGACAGAGCAGCGATCGTCCTCCGATCCGACATATCGCGAAATGGGGCCCCGGAACGAGTGTAAGGATGTGCTGATGCGGTTGGTCCTCACCCTTTTTTTGCCCCAGATTTCTCCAGTCCCCCAGTCACGCCAACCCCAGTTTCTTGTCCAACCCTCCCCGAGCACACGAGTAGTACAGGGACATAGGTGTGGCCCCTTCCCCGGTTTCCCGTGTTCCTATTCTTGCCGAAGATTTGAGGGTTCGCTGCAGGCTTCCGTTTGCTTTTGTGTCTATTTTCTTTGTTGCCGAAACTTTGCCTTGAACGGCGAAACCCTGGGGAAAACGGGGGTTTGGAGGTGTGGGTGGGTTGGTTGAATCGACGCAGGGCCGCATGACTGGCTCTGGGCCGGTTGTTGGAAACAACAGCATCAAAGTGATTCTGGGGGTGGAGCCATTTTCGAGGGCCTAGAGCCTCTGAGAAGTCGTCTCGACTATCGAGAAGGGTCTGGAGAGCTGGAGAGAGCCGGAAGGTCTGGAGAAGGAGGGTGAAATTGGCAGATAATTCCCCGCTTCCGGGGTCGAGTGGTGTCATGGCTGCGTTTGCTGGATGGGCCTTTTGCGTTTAGCGTCGTGGGCTGGGCCAGGGTAGCAGGCTGGTTGGCTGGTTGGCTGGGAGGATTGGGGGTTGTTGTCTGGAAGCCATGTGTGAAAGAGCCCGCGTATCTCTTGCGTGTTGTCTAGTGTCTAAGGTTGTCTGTTAGACGAGGGGAAGAGGAGCAGAAGTAGGTGCAAGGTACGATGTGACTCGCGAGGTGGTGCAGCAACATGCAGTTGGGAGGTGGAGTGAAGGGCATTTGGATCGTGGCGGAAGTGGTGTGGTGGTGATACTCTCTGGCTGATGTGCTGCTGTCCTGCTGCTTCTGTACGTCTGTACGTCCAGTCCACCTCAGTGTGAATGCGACGTCCCCGGTGGTGTCCTCCGGTGCATCCTCGCTAAGGTCGAACTAGCGCAACGCAGCCAGGTCGACGGCAGGCCGGGCGATGTACGGATACTGTGGGTTCTAAGCTCCTTCTCGACGGGAGTACACTGTACAATTACCTCGACCTGATTGGCCCCCCTCACGATGCTTAGCGTGTCGTCCCTTCCCAACAGCAGCAACCAGCAGGACCCCAGGGCTGGCTCCCCCAGATTCACCTCACCTTCAGCGGGTCTCTCCTGCCCTTTCTCCTCCCAGTCCAGCGCCAGTCAAGGACAAGGCAATTGCTAGGCCGGTCCGGTGGTGGCCCCCAAGTGCCCTACCACCCCAGTCCGTTCCGCTCCCAATCCCGGTACAGGCATTCACCATTTTCATTCCAATGAGGAATGAGTCGCTGTTTCTAAGTTTCCAGCCCTCCCCCCGGTCACTCCATCCAGCGGTCTCTCTCCCGTCCACCTCCCGGCCACGGGGTCTCTTTTAGGGACTCCACAGTCTCACGTTCCTCCCACTGTCGACTTCCACTTCTTCTCCCTCTTTTTCCCTCACACACCCCAACATCCTTCCTTTCCTCAACATCTCCAGTTCCTCCACTTGCCTCTGTCCGTTGCTTCCGAGTACCAGACTTGTGACCCTCTCCACTCTTGTCCTTTTTTGTTTTTGGCTTGGAAGATCTGGGTTGTTCTCGCGGACCTGCTTTTCACCGTTGGCCTTTTCCGTGACTAAAAAGATACCACCGTCTTATCTGCTATCGCAAACGCAAAATCGACCACCAAATTGACGATCGACGTTTGTTTCACGCCCAGCTGGAAATCTGGTTTTATGGGAATGGTTGAATCGCCACACGCTTCGCGCCGAATTTGAACGTGTCCACGACCGACCGAGAATCGAAAATCGCCGAATCCTCCGGGCTACACGTAAACTGCCACTGCCACCAAACATAACGCATCGCATCCCTTGGGCCCAACAAAAGTGAACTGGAAAGAAAAGAGGAGGACAACCGCCAACATGCCCGGAATTTTGCCTATGAAGGTGATTAAGGTGGGCACCAGCTCCCAGAGCCGCATAGCCCAGGCCTGCGACCGGTGTCGAAGCAAGAAAATTCGCTGCGACGGCATCCGCCCGACGTGCTCTCAATGCGCCAACGTCGGCTTCGAGTGTCGCACGAGCGACAAACTGAGCCGTCGCGCGTTTCCCAGAGGCTACACCGAGTCGCTCGAGGAGCGTGTGCGCCAGCTCGAGCTTGAAGTCAGGGAATTGAAAGATCTTTTGGACGAGAAGGACGAGAAGATTGACATGCTGTCACGAATGCACGGAAACCACAGCAGCCACCGCAGCCCGTCCGCGGCCGCCGCGTCGACACATTCGCCGGCCGGGTCGGCGGCGGACGTGAGGGAAAAGTCCGGGTCACCGCCGAAGGAGGACACTTTCCGCGTCCAGGCGTCACCGTTACTTTTGGGCGTTGAGAACTCCGACTCGTACTTCATGGGCCCGTCCAGCGGCCGTGCCTTCATCGGTCCGTACACCCCACATCCATCCGGAGCGTCCAAGCGAAAGTGCCGTTAATGCTAACATGAGAAAACAGAGGCCTTCAAGCGCAAGATGCAAGAAAACGGGAAATCGTGCACCGATTTCAACCCCGAAGCTTTCCTTCACATTCAAGGATGCCATCCTCTGACGCCAAAGTCGCCAGACCAAGCTCTGAGAGTCCCGCCGCGCCTCTTCTCGGACCGCTGCGTCAACGTCTACTTCCAGGAATGGGCGCCCTTGTTCCCCGTGTTGCACAAGCCAACTTTCCTGCACATTTACGAGGAGTTTGTGTCAGACCCAGAAAAGGTCAAGAACAACCACAAGATTGCGCAGCTGTACCTTGTCTTCGGCATTGCTGCTCTCGGAAGCGACCAGCCTGACTACGACCAGATCGCTGTCTGCGAGCAACAATGGCAGCGTGCTGTTGAGGCCGTTCTCATGGAGAACACTATGGTGACCCTTCAATGTCTCGAGTTGGCCCTCTTGTACTGTATCGTCAGAGCGGATTACAAACGCCTGCAGCACTACAAGGGCATCGCCGTGGGTCTGTCGCACCGCCTTGGTCTGCATCAGAGCCAGAAGCGCTTCTCGTTTGGCGCTCTCACGATTGAGACGCGGAAGAAGGTCTTCTGGACTCTCTACACTCTTGACTGGTGAGTATCCTTAATCTCAATCCTCCCTGATACCTCCACTAACAACCGCAGCTTTTCTGGCGCTATTTTTGGCTTGCCAAAATTGCTCAAGGAAGACGACATCCATGCCGAATACCCATCAGACACGGACGACGAGTACGTCACTGAGAAGGGGTTCCAACCGACTTTGCCCGGAGAGTACACTCGCCTTTCCAGCGCGCTCGCTTTGTTCCGCTGCTGCCGCATACTGGCCAAGGTTATGGAGAAGAATTACCCTGCAGCGACATCTCACGAGCTATCATTGCAGCAAATGTCCGCCATGGAGGCTGAGCTCGACGAGTGGTGCGAGTCGCTGCCCGCACATCTCAAGCTCAACTTTGTCCAGGACAAGCCTTCAACCGATGTCACCGGAAGCCGATCGCCCCTTCTTGCCCTCGCTTACTACTACACGCGCACTCTTATCTACCGCCCGGCCGTCGGTTCCTCGCTCGGTCACAAGGCTGCGCCTGCGCTCCTGTCCATCGGCGAGTCAAGCAAGCACATTGTCCAGATCGTGCAGCTTCTGGAGGAGCGCAACATGACCTTCTCGTTCTGCCTTAATAAGACAGACACACTCGTGTTGTGCGGCATGACCCTGCTCTACCAGAGCTTCGAATTAAAGCAGGACAGCAAAATGATGAAGGATGTTGAGCGCCTCGTCAACGGCGTCATGAAGATCCTCACAAAAGCCAAGGCACCAGGTTCTTTCGACCTGAAGCGCGTCGCCGGCATGCTCGTGAGGCTGGATGAACCCGTCTCCGCTTCACCCCAACAAATTTCGGAGACTTCCATGGCGGCGCCCCAAAGATCCTCACCACCCGCGTCAGGTAACAGGAAGAAGTCTCCACAGCAAACCCTTGGCCGCCTCCCCAGCGCGGCCGCTAGTGAGAGCGATCTCATCCAGCAACAAGAGAAGATGCGTCGCATGACGATGCCCAGCATCCACAACCGCCCGGAACTCTACCGCTCCCGCTCACGACCATCCTTCGACAACCTGCCCCAGCAACAGCAGCACGACATCTCCGCAGCCCGCCGAGAGCAGCAACGGCTTTCGATGTCACAGATTGCCAACCGCGTCAGAATGGAAAGCAGAATCTTGACTACCTTTCTCTCAGCAGTACGCCCAACGGTTCTTCCCCGCCATCGCCAACATCAGCGCGCCTTCAGCAACATCTGTTGGCAGCGGCTCACCAGACTCTGTACAACTCGCAACAACCCCCGCAAAAGATTGCTGGTGTATCAACGACTGAGTGGGAAGCGTTGCTGGGTTCCATGGATGGTGGGCTAAACAACGTGTACGACGCCATCTATGGCGGTGGTGCTGGTGTGCCGCCGATGAGCGAGACAACACCCGCGTCCACAAACCTGGATAGCTGGTCGCCAGACTCGTGGGATCTGGCAAGCTTCAACATCGGCGACTTCGGAACCAACCCTGCCCCGCCGCAAAGTGTGCTGAGCGTCAGTGAAGAGAGCTTGAGTTCAGGCGAGGATCTGGCCAGTGATCTGAATATGAGCGTCAGCAGCTTAGAGTACCGCAACGCGCTATTGGCGTCATGTTCAGGGAACAACGACGGACTATTTGAAGGATTGGACGTGAATTATGGGCTATGATCTGAGACGGCTTGGTGAGACATGAGAGCGATGACAACCTTTTAAATGTAAACATTTAGCCAACGGCGTGTGTTTGATTTTCTGATGGGTTGGCTTTGGAGAAACAGGTGGGATATGGGTCTACTTAGGATAGCGGATGAGAATCTATGTTTTCATGATTGTGAGATCGAACCTCCTCCAGCGTTGCTTGAATACATGCGTACCAAGCTTGATGTCTGTCGTTGGTATTGTACTTCCATTCGTTCAGCACATCACATCGCTCCATAGCCTTGACTAAGGGCAAGATACGCTTTGTCAAAAGCCTGTTTGGCAACCAACCGGCTCGGCTCTTGATCGGAAATGTCTGAGATCTGATGTTCTGTATGATCATGCCAACAGGGCGAGTAGTCTAGTTTGACTGGCGTATTCAGGATGCGGTCGGCGGACTCCCGAGACACTCCCTGTTGTGTGAACGAGCTCGCTGCTTCATGACTTCGGTCATACAAGTCATCATGGTTGGGCGAGACGACTGATCAGATCAATGGGCCTTGGGGAGGGCCTCAGGCTGGGTTAAAAATGCAGTGAATTGGCTGGTGGCCACTAACAACGCTGACTTCCGTCAAAACCCCCTCGATCGCATTTGATGCGATGATAGGTTGGATACTGGGCGCGGTAGTAGCCTACAGTAAGTCAGAGAGGAACTCCAAACGAATAGACTCTTTGGGGGAGTGCAAACCGCAGTGAAAGCCACGAAATAACAACACCCACTCTAAGTGATGGGATGTTTTCGTGTTCAGTTGGGCCGATAGTTCATGGACATGGAGAATACTCGGTGGCTTGAGAAGGTTTGCTGTAGATGATTCGATGCTGATTAGACCTCGGACACGTCCACTGTCATTCAACTGACGTCGAGATAATCCAAGGATCTGCGAAGCCCACTCTGAGGCATAAGGTTGGAATGGATGAATGCGTTTGCACTCCTTTCTTTTGTAATACTGCTGAAAACCCCCTGGAGTGCCTGTCCCGGCTCTCCAACTGACGCAAGGCTTTTCACGAAACTGCCCTCAACACTGCACATCCTTCTCCTATCTCAACTTCGTCCCGGGGATGCGGTCCAGAACATCTCTTTTCCTCCTCTTCCACGGCACCCATCTCCTGTTTCTTCCGTTATCGCGACGGAAATCTCGAAGCTCAACTGTCAGCCCCCGGAAAGCATCTTCTGGAGTCTCTGGATAAGGAGTGGTTATTAGCGTCTTTATCTCCGCCATTTCGCCCTCCAGCCAGCTCAACACTCCAACCAACCATCCCTACGCAGTCTGATTATATTTCTGCCATCTGAATAGAGAGACAGATAAGTGAGATGGACCGCCTCTCCAGATGCCAACTCTATGTCGGCGTCGAACTACGCAACTCCTCGGCATCACCTTTGGAACACCGGGTCGCTATGTAAACTGCCTGCAACCACGTTACCGTCTCGAGTGCTCTTCTCACGCTCGCCCTTGTTGCAGCGTCACTGCCAGTCATGCCATATGATACCGCCACTGGTATTATGCTTCAAGCCTTGTGACAGTATGCCTCAGACTTGGCCGTCCAACTCGTGCACCCTCTCTACCACTGCCCCAAGAGTCTCTCAAGTTTCTTCAAGTTACCTTATGACGGACGGACTCTGGGACCACTATCGCTCTTTGAAATTCCTCTCGCCGGTACTCCCGGGATGCGAATTTGCACCTCAGCCCATAAAAGTTATTCGGGATCTCGGCACGCCGAACTGCCCAAATTGTGTCGTGCTCTACGACCCTTGGTACCTCGCCCCGTCCGACTCTACCGCTACTCCGCTAGCTCATGCAATCTACTGACGCTCCAAAATACAGAAAAGGGCTTGAAGTGGACACTGCGTCGGACCTCACTTGCATCGTCCCTTGCGCAGTAGACACCCGGTTAGCTGGGATAGGAAGTTACTTAAATTGATAATAATGTACCGGGGGATCAGTACTGACGCATCGCCCATTATAACGATCACTTTGTCGCGCATTTCTGCCTCCTTTGCCAAAGTCATGGCACCAATCCGGCTTGGAATCATTGGCCTCTCAGGCAAGAACCTCAGCAGCTGGGCTTCCGTGGCCCATTTGCCCTATCTCTTGTCCTCACGTGGCAGAGCCCAATATCAGATCGTCGCATTGTGCAACTCAAGCATAGAATCTGCCCTCCAAGCGATCGAAGTCTTCCACTTGCCCCGAGATGCCCGAGTGTACGACAGTCCTGTTGGCCTTGCCCAAGATGCCAGCGTCGACTTTGTGGTGTGCAGTACCCGTGTCGACAAGCACTTTGAGACGGTCGAGCCCAGCATCGCTGCTGGGAAAGGGGTATTTGTGGAATGGCCGTTGGCGGCGAATATCTCACAGGTGCGTGAGCTAGCCTCTCTGGCCAGGGAGCAAGGGGTCAAGTCCATGGTTGGGTTACAAGCGTCCGTCACCGCCCCTATCGTTGCCGTACAGCGACTTCTCGCATCCGGGCGCATCGGAAAGGTCCTCGCTTCTACCGTCCACGCCACTGGTGGTACCAGCGACAGAAACGTCTTCCCGGAAAGTCTGAAGTATTTCACGCAGATGCAGACGGGAGGAAACGTGATGACGATCGCGTTTGGTCACTGTAAGCATCTCTTGCCCGTGATTAGAATCAAGCTGATCTCTTTCAAGTGTGGGACTACATCATCTCTTCTCTGGGTGACGCACGAGACATTCGCAGCAGGCTTCAGTTGTTGCGACCCAAAGTAGGTCTGGCCTCCTCCACGTCCGGCGCGATAGCCGACATTGTGCAGTCTAATGTGCCAGACCTGGCATATGTGACTGCTTCCTTGGCAGGGACGGATCTGGTTCAGGATGGTGCCTCTCTTCTCATGAGCTTCCACCGCGGCCAGCCGTTCCCTGGTGAGCCCCATCTGACATGGACGATCCTCAGAGAAACTGGAGAAATCAAGCTGACTGCCGAGGGAGGCACCACGCCACGGACCATGGCTTCGAGTCCTGTCAGAATTTTGTGGCACGAATTTGTCACTGGGCATGTTCAAGAGGTAAATTGGGAGTGGGAATCTTGGCTCCAGGAGCTTCCTTCTGCAGCACGTGGGGTGGCCGCGCTGTATGATGCCTATGCTCGAGGAGATGAAAGCGCGTACTCTGACTTTGAGCATGCGTTGAAGCGTCATGCCCAGCTGGAGGACATCTTGAGTGAATGGCGGGAGTCTCATGTAAGCGAGCACCGCCAGTAGATTCATGAACTATCGCCAGAGAGTTCACCCTGCATGAGTAACCTTTTGAAGACCGAGTTCAAAACACTTGAGGTACATTTCTTATATCCGTCCACTCAGGAGTCCATCCATAAGGATCATTAAATGGAGTTTGCCCAACGGTGGATTGCCGCTAACGCCCTTGAGATGTAGCGATGTTAAGCATCTCAGGTTGACAGGGATTTAGGTGATGTCTTTCGGCCTACGTCGCCGAAATGTTACTACATTTGGTCACCCCACCTGAACAGGCTGGGACGTCCTCTTTCCAGCTCAATCCCGAATGATACCTAGTGTGGTTGAGTCATGTAATGCGGAGTTCACAGACATGGCTGATCAGTAAACACATATTTGCATGAGGCATGTGAACGAAGTACTACGGAGTTCGATTTCAAATCAAAGAACCATCTATTCCGCAACAGGCTGCCAGCCATCCACAGCCTGGCTAAGCAAATGACCATACAGGATATGATATCTTTCTGCGAGAGCATAGCGGCTGCAAGTGTCAAGACCCGGATTGCTCATACCCAGTCGAGACACAGCTTGAGTTAGAGGCCAATTTCTTGGTGCGCAATGGCAACATTGGTTTTCTTCCGGGCCCTCAAGAATTCTTCAACGCTAGTCGGGACGATGTAAGGGTACTTGTTGTAGTCAAGTTCGTCACCAAGATGCGCAACACCATTCGTGCACCAGTAAATAAAAGCTCTGAGTTGAGCGTCAGCGCATTCCTACAATAATAAAACAAGACTGCATAAAACTTACTTGGGTCCCCAGGCCGATAGATTGTCTGGATCCTTCTTGTGGATGTCCTTAACGGTATTGTAAAGGTCTGCAAGAGATCCAAGACGCTTGAGACGGAGGGGAGACTGGTAAACTTTGTCGTACGCTTGTTTGATCTCGAAGATGCTCTTGAAATCACCCCGAACTGGCCACATTAGATTATCCAAGCCCAGAGAGTCGCAAGGGGATAAGGCTAACTTACAGCGGAAGATTCCAACAGCTTCCTTGTCGACAGCAAGCGCAGCTGTGTAAGCAGCCGCGGTCTCGAACGATGTCAAGTCCCATTTCTCCTCCCCAGTTCCCCAGTAAGAAGCTGTTTGGGTATCGGCGTCGTAGATCTCGAAGTAATCACTCCAAAAGGTCTCCATCAAACCACCAACCAGGATGTGAACTCCTGCGACTCCCTTCTCCGAGAGGTAGTTCTTGATAATTTTGGTCGACTCCTTGGGGAATAGCTCGTCGTCGGGGATTTTGGTGTAGTCAACTGCGAAGTCGCTGGGGATATATCGCGAAACACCCTCCTTGGCGCAGGCGTCGATGAGGATCTTTTGGCCCAGAGTCATGACCTCGGGGCCCCCAAAATAGCAGCAGATGACCACGTCAGTCCCTCGGACGAATTTTTGGACAGCTACTTCATCATCGAAGTTGCCCTGTATCAGCTCAAGATTGTACTTATGTAGTGCTGACGGTGGCATCTTTTCCAAGCTACGGCAGAAGCCTTTAATCTTCACGCCGGGATACTTCTGTAAGGCTTTCGTCACGCACTGAGCCAGTTTGGCAGAGATGCCGGCGATGCCAACAACGATCGACATGATGAAAGGATTGCAGGAAATGGGCGATATCCTCTGAACAGCGAAAGGTAGGTATGCAACTTAGCTGGAAACGATAGTTGCCAAGGAGAAAAGCCAACACTCAGAGGGGCTTGAGGGATAGATATGTCCCAAAGACACTCGCTATTTCAATGCAAACTCCCCGGAGGGCTTCGGCAAGTTTCTGCTGCTGATAAATCGCCCAATGGATATTGCATGACGACATGGTCGACGGAATGAACTCCATAACTCGCATGGATTGGAGACTGCGGCATGTTACCTAGAGGAGGTGACATGTAGTTTACTTCGTGGCTTCATTCGGTGTCTGTGAAATGAGGGGAAAATAGACAGTTCCAGACAGCACCGAGTTACTCGGAAAATTCATTAATCACCACATTTATGACGCAATAGTTATGTTGCAGCGCAAAAGATACACAGGCTTATGCGCAGAAATAGGAATTGCATTTGATCAATGATGTAGGAAGTGAGTTTGATCGTGTGGAAAACGATGTGTACAACCTCTCCGGCGACGAACCGTGACGAAACTCTTGACTTCTTCGCTTCTACATTTCTATGCGGGACTAGTCTTTCTGACATCGATAAAATCCTCCGGAATCGCAGATTTCAAACTCTTGTCCCTAACCACACGCAGGTACCACTCCGTAACCTTCCTATACCTCGCCCTCAGTTCCCCGTCTATGACCTGTGCAAAGCCCCAGTACAGACCCGCGGCTACAGAAATGTCTGCCAGACTGAGCTGGTCCGAGCCAATATACTGGCGGCCTTGTAGATGCTTCTCCAACGTCGAAAGAGATTTCTGAAGACTCGAAAACGCGGCATGCTCGGCTTTTTCAACGAACTCAGCCATGCCAAATTTCCATAGGATCAATGTCGTCAAGGGCTCAAGCAGCTCATGGTCAGCAAATCCAATCCACTGGCGAATAACAGCGCGCTCTTCCACTCCGCCACCAAGCAACTGAGTGCGCGCTGGTCCGCTTTCGGCGGCATACTGTGCGATGGCATCAGATTCGAAAAGGCTAAGTCCACCGTCAGCGGACCGGAATGTCGGCACCCTTTCCATTGGAAAGTTGGCGAGAAACTCGGGGGTCCTGTTCGTCGTTCCCATGAGGAAATCAGGTGCGTAATCAACCGTGAGCCCGTTTACAGCCGCTGCAGCAACAACCTGATTCAGAGGTAAGCCACGAGGAACGAGATGCTGATTGAAAGGCTGCTACAAGCGAGGATGTTAAAGTACCTTGAAGGCTCGCGGGTTGGATGGATAACTCCAGATTGTTCCAATAGAGGCCATGGTGATCGGTTAACTTAGTTTATGTCGTCCTCTGTGGTGAGAAGAAGTTGAACGTCGACGGTGACAACGGTTGTGAAGGTAAAACAGCCTAACTAACAAATGTAACATCTGACTATTTCGAATCATAAATAGGTCTTGGTGATCATCGCAGTTGCAGAGGTTGACCTTTTATATACTTCATCTTCGTTAGACTGCTCGTCCGCAGACAATATTACAAAAGTTGTCGGCTTGGTTCCATGTGGTATGCTGGTTAGGGTCCTGGGTAGGGTCCTGGGTAGGGTCCTGGGTCGTCGACCGTCGAGCAGGGACTACCCCCAAAATATAACCCGCAACGCTAGTTAGATAAATCAGTAGCCTGCATTAGTGTGGTGTGCCCTGACCCGCAACGCGAATAACATCCGTCAGTCACTTGCATTAGTGTGTTATTCAAGCACACATTCGAAGCTGCGAAAAGCAGCGTCAGTAGAGTGCATAAACTTTCGGAGCATGGAGACAACAGGAGAAACTTGTAGCATGTGCCGTAACGCCGCTACAATCTGCCCCAGCGGCAAAGTCGCTATTGATACGGGGAATTCTTACAAATCCCAGGAACGATGTGTTTTCGCGTCACATCATGTAAACATGCTCGAATCACAGCTAAACTCTACGACAGCTCAAAAGGAACTGCTTTCCTTCCTAATTCTCGCTTTCTTGATATCTATTCTAAACTAAATCATACTAGAAACATGATGGCTACAAACGACGCTGCGTGGATCACTGCTCCTTTGCAGCACCCTTTCACGGTGAAAAGAGCACCTATGCCTACAGCGGGACCTGGAGAACTTGTCATCAAGAATGTTGCAGTTTCTGCTGTGAGTCCGCACTTCCCCTATTCCGTAACTTTTCACTCTTCCTAACCGACTCGCTCTACAGAATCCGGTTGACTGGAAAATTCAGTTTGTGTCTTACAGATCCAGATTTCTGGCTCCATGATCTAAAACTTTGCAGAGCACATGGGAGATACTTATCGCAGTTCCCCTTCATTCTTGGTGAAGATGCCGCGGGATTTGTCGAAGAGGTTGGCGCTGGCGTTACTGGCTTTAAGAAGGGTGACAGAGTCATTGCGTAAGTACATCTCCACTGTGACCCCTTCGTGAGCGTATTCGATTCCTGACCGCGCGTTTCTAGGCATTGCCACGGTCTCATGACGAGGAACCCCGCAAACTCTGCTTTTCAATCCTTCCCAATTGTCACTGCGTCGTTGGCGTCACTCATCCCCGACTCCATGACATTTGAGCAGGCTGTTGTTCTCCCCCTCGCTGTCTCCACGGCTTGCGCTGGTCTGTATGACAAAGACCTTTTGAATTTACCGCTACCCTCTACAACAAAGCCCAAGAGCATTGATAAGACCATTTTGATTTGGGGTGGTGCGTCTTCAGTTGGTGCCACTGCTATCCAGCTCGCAACCGCCTCAGGGGTGACTGTCATTACCACGGCTTCTCCTGCCAACTACGACTTTGTTAAGAGCTTGGGTGCTGGCCGAGTCTTTGACTATAGGTCTCCGACAGTTGTCGAGGAGATTTCTTGCGCTCTCGCTGAGACCGAGTTCGTTGGAGTCTACGATGCAATTGGCGAAGAGTCCAGCTGTGATGCTGTTTCTGCCATTCTCGATCGTCTCAACAAGAAGGTTCCTGTGGCGAGCGTTCTCCCTAACGACAAGAAGACAGAACGATTCTCCCCTGTATACGGTGAGCATTGATCCTGTCATCTCCAACTCGGCAAGTAAATGTGGCAACGAGAGTTACTAAAACTTTTATGCAGTCATTGCCTTCAGCATCATTCAAGAGCCCAACCAGCATGTTGGTGAATGGATCTGGGGAAAGTTTATTTCCGAGACCCTGAAAAACGGCTCGTTTCAAGCCAAACCCGATCCTGTAGTAACTGGCCGTGGATTAGGGAGCATTCAGGAAGCTCTTGATATACAACGCCAGGGTGTCTCTGCCAAGAAGATTGTAGTCACCCTTTGAATTAGTCAAAATACCTAAGCCAATTGCGTTTCTCAAATGCGTAACCGAAGTCAGAATGGTCATCCCTGGTGACAATATTATTTTGATTTCTTGTATGGGATGTCTGTCCTAGGAGCCCAGATGAATAACCTTGGTTTCAAATTTCCGCTATCCACTCAGCTATCTTAGGTCAGCAATGAAGAATAAATAGGCCCGGTGTTGTCCGAGGAGGCCGAGAGAAAGCTCATGGCAGCATGCAAGGCCCACTTTATGTATCACAGTCTTATAAATCGGGGTTCCGCCTCTTTCTGCTGATTAGTGTCCTCCCTTTTCTCTGATAACTACGTAAGAATTGGTACAATCACCGAAGACTCAACAACCACGTAGAAGAGAGAAGAATGCTACGCAAGTAAAAGAGCTTCTCGGTCATCGGTGGTGCTTCGATTCCAACTTCAGCTTCCGAGGCAACTATGCCTCCCCAGCTCATCCCGCTGCAGCTCATGCGTCAACAGGTTGACGCAGGGCCAAGGAATGATTGGACTGGTACCACTGACTCGAAGGAAAGAAAAAAGATGCAGGACCGCATCCATCAAAGAATCAGACGTTGGTATATTCTGAACTCGTTTTATATGGCTGTGCTAATCTCTGACCGTTGGAGACTAGGCCAACGAATGAAAATAAGGATGGATGGGTCGGCAAAGATAGCCCGTCATACGCCACCATTTTCGACAGTCATGGACAAGCCTCCTTCTGGCCCTTTCGGCGGCATACAACTTAGTTGTAGTTATCATTCTAGTTACATGGGAGACCCGACATGGAAGACGGGACCTTTTACTCTGCCTTCGTTCACGGCCTGTGAGCCCGATAGCGAACGCACCGAGACTTTTATTTCTCAGTTCAGCACCGAAGTTGTTGCAAATATCAACCTCGTCGCGCCGTCAATGGACATGCTTCTCAGTCTCGTTCAGTTCAACACAACGCGGGCATTAGTAACTAATGCAAGGGCGATGGGCATCACAAGTGAGCTCATGGCCCCAGGTTCTCGGTCACGGCTTGCTGATGGAACTATTTCTAATGCGGCGTACGACTTAATGCCTGAGAGTCTCAAACCAACCCAGCTTCAGCTGACAATCAGTCATCACCCATGGATTGATATTCTGCCATTTCCTGAGGTTCGAGATAACATACTGCGTCATGACGAGGGTCTGTATGACAAGACAGAGCTATGCCGCGACATGAGAGGATATCAGTCTGTGGCTCACGGACGAGGTGGATTGATCGTGTGGGGAGACCCGTGGGATCCAACAGGATGGGAAGTCACTGAAGCTTTTGCTGCCAAGTGGCCTTGGGTAATCAAAGGGTGTCACGACCTGTTAAGATATACGAGATACTGGAAGGAATTGCGGGGCGAACTGTAACAGAGTGTGTAGCTGTTATGTCTTCTGGCTGGTTTTATTCCCTAGACAGAGAACTATGCATGTATTAATAAAGCAACAGATACAGTTGGGGTAAATTGTTCTGCAACTACCAGACTTATTACATAGCCTCTGTCAAAGAAGGTCATCACGCGCTAGTGAGACAGTCGAAAAGATATCACAGGCCTGAGCTCCAGGTCGGTTAAGTATGCAATTAATTGAGAAATAAGCTACTGAAAATGATACTAGGTGATGTTCCGACGATACGCAGCGATTTTCATCGGACACGGGAACCTCCAATCATCGGAAGCCGGCTTCGTTGCTTGAGTCCGACCGCGGATAGAACTCAGCCAGAGCCAACATTCACATGTCGTCTTTAGCCCAACCTATTATTTAGGTCCAAACGGTCGGTTGAGACATACCTCACAGACGAGACGAGATGAAAGAAAACATATCCTGGAAATTTCCTCCTCTTCCACCCTCCTAACCTCACTTTATCCTCAAGCTGCGAAACTACCAGTGTAAGTCTGGTATCTCTAAGGAGCTAAACAGCAACCGCCACACACACAGAGAGAGAAACATACACACACTTGCTTGATCCTTCCCGCACGATGTTCACACAACTTTGGGTTAGTAAGAATTTCTCCCTGGGGGTGGGGTTGTCATGGGAATTATGTCCCTAGGATTTCAGTTAGGATGGCGCTTCGTCTCTTCTGAGTAAGTGAAAGTCACGAGGGAATTCAGTTGGAGAGGATCGCTTGCCGCATGTCAATGTCAAATTCACCAAGAGCGTCTCCGGTGTGTAGACTGAAATGAATGGATTACCTTAATCTGAAACCGATAAACTGGCAGACTTGGTCCGCCGTGATGTTAAACTAGCCCCTTCAAAGCTACTAACAGTGTCCGCATCGCTGGAGGCACGTCTCTCAACATCCTCCCGGAACCTCTCATCCAGATTTCCAGTACCCCTTATCCTGAAACTCCTAAGTATTGCAGCCCACCTCCATTTATCCTGTCCGTTCACAACGCCACACCTCTTTGCACTTCCAAAATTTGATCACTTGCTCCCTCTTCTTCACTTCGCCCCTCCTGTACTTGTGAATCTTCATCCTCGGATATTTCTGAAAGTTCCCTCTCGTGCTCTTCATGGTCTCCACCAGCCTCGTTTTCTGAGCTATCATCCGCTCTCTTGTTGGTCTCTTTCGAGAATGGGCTCCTCCATCGGGTAAATAACATTACCAGTATTATTCTCAATATCATCAACTTTAGCCATCTTGCTTTGAATGCCACCCATCTTCTTACTAATTCTTCCCTAGATCGAGGCGAATCTGCGAATTTTTACCCCACCAATGCCAGAACAGTGATTGTCAAGGTTGTAATGGCGGTCAAAATCATATTGATCAATGTTGGTCCAGCAGGTGCTCCGCTCGTGCTAAAGATACCAGTGGCGAAGCCCAGTGGCAGAAACACGACAGTGACGTAGGTGAAGCGCTTGATGTCCTCTCCGCGTCGGAGTTCTAGATCGTTACGCAAAATGTCCAGCCAACTGTGCATGATCTCGAGATCTTTCGTAGTTGCCTCGATTAGCGCCAGAATCTTTTGGTGGTAACCCCTAAACTCCCGAATTGAACGATCGTTTATGGCGACGAATTTCTGAATTTCGGCTCTGTAACGACTTTCATCATTAAACGACCATCGTGGTCTTTCGCCCTGGCGGCTTTTCTCTCGACTCAGCCAAAGATCGATTGTTGCCAGATTCTCGGAAAAATGTGCCTCGACTTTTTGCATTTCAATTTGGAACTCCTGGAAGCGCCTGCTTGCAACCAAGAAGCCTTTGAAATCCAACTTTTGAACCTCGGCTTCTTCAAGTCGATGGTCTTGGGTGGCAGCGAACGATTTGCGCATGTTGCCTTTACCCTTCTCTAAATGTTCCTTCATCACATCCAAAACCGCCCGCGCAGCATTGTTCATGGTACTAACCATCTTCCAGGAGTGAACTAACTCCAGGATTCTGCGCTGCTTTTCCACTGATGGTCTCCTTATATCCCAGCGACTGTATCGTACTTGTTGTCCTCGTTGTCGTCCTCCCCAGACGCATCGGTTTCATCGGAACACTCACAAGACGACATAGAATGCAAGCCCATCGACAAGCCCATCGTGTCCTCCTCATCATTATCGTTGACCTCGCCCTTGTGGCCATCATCAATGCTATGGCTAGCACCTTCATCTCTGCTAGTGCTGTGTTGATCGTCAGATTCCACGCCCCAATTGTTTTTCCAATCTGGGTCAGAAACCAAAAACCGACATGTCCAGTACCGGTCGAAAAAGTCACCTTCGAACCGAAAACCGATCACAGCTTTGGCGATTTGAATTTGATTTCCATCCTCTGAGAGAGCAGGAAATACGATATCCTCTCTTTTATGCACGTCATTTCTCTGTTCCCGATCTTCGTTGTTTTTGGAGCACAGGGTGTAATAGGAAAGCTGAAGCTCCGTTTCCCACGTGTTGAGTTCCGCCACCGTATCCTCCCAGAAATAATTGTCGAAAGATTCATGGTTTTTCAAGAAGGCTTCTATCGCCTTTTTCTCCTTCTTTTCTGTTTTTGACACTGTCGAGGAACAAATTCTGCTGCCAAGAGGATTTGATGACGCAAATACCCAGATTCGCTTTTTGACATCTTGATTCCTCCCTCTCGCCATAATTCTTGCAACATCCGCATAAGTTTCGATTTCTTCATCGGAATCATCTTCAAAACTTCGTTTTTGCGCAGAATTGGAAAATAAGTCGAATTTCAACCCGACAAGCAACTATTTGGCTGAAGCTTTCTTAGTGCTAACCGTCAGTGATGTGATATCTGCTGAGTTGTTTTTAGAGGCGATGCTGCTCGCGTCGGTGTCCTCTCGCTTCTTATATCCCTTATCGGCCGGTACAAAAAAGGCTGGCAAGTTATAAAGCCACTCGTCTTCAAGTTCCACAATGTTCTTTTCGTCTGTCATATTGTTGAATGGGAAAGCTTTTTTCATCGACAAGCGGGGAGGTGATTCCGGCCCCTTGAATCCTGAATCTTCAGCTGAAAGACTCTGTAGAAGTCTAATGATTCGATCTGTGGTGTGCGACTGAGATAATTCATCGGCATTTGTCAACGATGTGCTGGGTGATACGCTGGCTTCTGGCTGCCCAGTGGATTCAGATCTGTCATTCAAGTCAAGGCAATACCTCCAAAGAACGTGGGGTATCTCAAATGTGGTTTCCCACCAAGCATATCGCGTAAGCTCAGAGTCGTAAAGTCTAGGCATGTGGTTGTTGTCTAGCTTCCCCGGGAAAAGTCCGTTGGCCGAAGAGCTGCTCAAGAGTATCGAAAAAGCTTTCTCAAGCATTTCTTGAGGCGGTCGTAGATTGATGGCTTTTTTCAGGTATTGGCACAAAACTATGGACAAAGCGAATCTCTGTGGGTCGTTCCAAGTTGTGTCGTCATTGTCCTTGTGATGTCTTTGACAGTCGATGGTGTTCTTCCATGCGCCGATCTTGTCGTGCCATATGTCAACATTTTGCCCACTCTCAATACTGTCTTCAGTCCCTGGCTTATCAAACAGTCCCATTTCCATCGCACTGAAGATTGTAGAGTCTTTTGATTGAAGTAGAAATTGCGTGTAGAGGGGACTTCGTACTACCGCAATGGTCTGCCTCTTGGATACAGGGTTTTGGGTAGTGAATCGCTTGAGTACTTTTTGTTGAACACACTCCGAGGAGTAATCTCTCGTCGTCGAAAGCTGAACCCCTGTAGATCTGACAGATTTGTCTATCAGTTCGACAGATTTGATTGCTTGCCAAATCAATGCGTGGTCGGTAAGATAGAAACTATGCGTTGCCTCCTTGTCATACCGGGGAAAGGCGTAAACCTTTCTTTTGTCGATTCTTTCCAGTTCTTCGACCCAATTGCTTGCAATTCTGCGGACTGCCATCACTTGAGATTCACTCAGAAAAGAGTGCCAGGAGAAGTCTCCAATCTTTATCAGGTGCAAAGGAGTATCGACGAGGGTTTTCCCTGCCAGGAAATCCATCCGTTTCCATCCTTCGATCTTGCTACCATCAACCCAGTAGTGAGGGCAGAAAGATTTGCCGGATTTGTTTGCTCTTTCGAGAAGCCACTTCACGTGACCCAAGCAGACTCGGAGAATGCGCTGTTTCATCACGCAGATGTATGATCTTATTGACTTTTTGCCGCACTCGCAAACCCAATCTCCAGGCGGAGGCTTGGAATGCTGCGACGTGAAATGCTCAAGGGCCAGCAATAAAATCTGGAAAGCGTGACTGTGAACACCAGGTTTTCCTCTGTTAGTCATTGTCATAACACCAGATAGTATGAATGTCCTCGAATTTACAAGCTTGCTCCTGTAGCTACTCGGTGACTGTCCACATCGCCACATGTGAGCGCAACAGCAGGCCTCCACTCGCCTCTAGCACGCCGCACGGGGATACTACAGACAGACAAGATGTGTTCGAGGTTTCTTTTGAGAAAGAAGTCAATTGTCTGATCTTTGGATATTTTGTGTGGTTCCCAAGGCGTAAGCAGCTGATCCTTGGTCTCCAGAACACTGCTCCATGATGTCGAAGGGATGACCGGTATCTCGTCCTTTGGGACACATTCAAGTGTATATGACAGGATGATTATGTGCTTCGTGTGCTCTTGCCGTGCGTTATACTTAAGTTTGGGTACCGACTTTCTATGGATTCGATAAGACCAAGAAACACCCGGCCTGTGAGCGACTGATTCCTTAGTGGCAGGCTTCTCGGTGATAGACTCTTTTTCGGCGAGAGCAGGATTGTTCAAACGCCGGAAGTAGGACTTGGATTTTAGAAATCTTCGGCGAGACGAGTTATCCTCGACGAACTCAAGAGACATTTCCTCGTTTAGTGCCCGAATGTAAAGAATGACCTTTTTGTGAGAGTACTCATGCACCCGAATGAGGCAATTTCCCCGAGATTCATATGAGTAAACCATTTTGTCATCCGCCTCGGCCTCGTTGAACTGATTGTCCTCATTCACGAAGTCAAGATCTCGGATCAGTAGGTCAGGCGTGACTTTCAGAGGTGGCAGCCAGTCGTCTCTTCCTCCACCGCTCATTTCAAAAACCTGGTAGATGGTACCCTTGGATGCTACATATTGAAGCTTAAGGTTATTGCCATCCCGCAATTCTCGGTAGAAGGTCGGCCATCGATCGTTGGTCATGCCATCCTTAGTGTTAGTGGTTCGGGGATATAATCCAAACCCTCCTCGACTAAGTGAACTGATGTCTGGGCCAATGACATGCTGAGGAAACATCTGTCTGCTGCTCCGTAAAAAGCTCTCCAGGCGCTCTTCAACATAAAAAGGGCTCGGAAGACCTGGAACATCTACACAAAAGCCTGTTCTCTCTCGAGGAAAATGTTGAGTGATTCGTAGCAAGCTTCCACTTGCACCAACGGTCTCAGTGAGACCGTCGTCTCCGAAAGAAAAGTAGGAAGTGCGTCTCTTGCCTTCCTCAGCTGCCGACTCTATAGCCTCTGAAAGCTTTGTTGTTCTTTGTTTCGACATGTTGGAAGTGCATTCGACATTGGGAAAGCTTCGGTCGCAGCAAAAGGGACAAAAAAAAACCGTCCGCAGTGTGAGCGAAAAGAGACTGATACTGGCCTTTACTGTGTGGTGGTGTAGGACAGAGGTTGCTGCTGAGCCTCACGAGGAGTCTGAAGCGAGGCTGCCTGCGGAGACCTCTGGGTAGGTGAAAAATGTGGTGAATTACAGCGGATGATAACCTCACTCTTAGTCATTGGAACGCAGGTCGCCTTTCAATCCAACACCCTCGACGAGACTTGCAGCCTGTATCGTGGTTGAACGCGAGTGGTTCGTAGACCGAGAGCGGGCCAGGCCGTGGTGTGGGAAAAGGACCTCGCATAAGACCTAGCCAATGAGACACCACATCGAAGGTCGCATCATGTATGACCCGTCAGCTCAATTTGGGCCCTCGTCATGATAGAGATGAGATTTTCATGAATGAGAGCTGTGTTGGACTTTGGGCAAGGTGAGCGATCGTAATGCAATAGCAATCGGACGTGTGTATGAGGCCCATGGCGTTTTCGTAGATTCGAGTAAATGTTTTGCTACGACTCTGGAACTGGGAACTATGCATGAGCAAGCTCGTACTGAGATTTTGGCAGAGGCCTCCAGTCTGACAGAAGTTCTGTACCTGCCGAGGAATGCTCAGCCACGCTGATTGCGGCTAAGCCATTTCAAAAAGGCTCGCATTCGAAACGATTGCCTCGAGAGTGGTTCGAAATGCAGTGAAATGTCGCGATACCTATATCAACCTGGATCCCCTCGGACCCCCCTTGCACACCCAAGGGCTTGCGTTCCGAAGGTTGAGCAACATGAACCCCAATACCCGGGGAGGAACTAAGATAAGAAACAAGACACGAATAGAAGAAGAATTAAGTTCATAATCTACGCCCATCAACTTTGACGTCTTGTTGTTATCCGTGAAAGAAGAGGCTGCTATTGACATGTGCTTGCTAGTTATCCGCCTCAGAGAATGTCCAGCTTGTAGAAAACAAACATTGACGGATTTGTGACGAGCCAATGTTGTAGTATAGACGTCATGAAAAAGCCAAACTTCGATGAAATTCGAAATTGACGTGACGGTCTTGAAATTGAGCGACGGAAGCCTCAGGAGGGGTTTAAAATGCAGTGAAAAGGGTCAAATAGGGCTGAGTTATCGGTGTCTTCGGCGATTGGCTGGCGACCAGCAGTACAGTACGCAAATCTGGGCAAGGAAAACTTGTGACAGGCGCTTCCGCCTGTCATAGCCAATTGGGGTTGTAGACCAGTCGAACCGAACAAATTATGATAACCAGGCGGTCGATCAACCTGGCCTCTTTGTAAGCTATCCCTTTTACCAATCTCTAGGAACACACAAGCGTTGCAGACCGTCTATGGTACACCTCCCCCTCATCTATCTCTTAATCATCCCAGCGTCAGACGTGGTGACTATGCGGAATTTCACAACCGCAAAGCCTTCGCCGCCTTCGGGCCCGGTCCCACAACCCCAAACCTCGCCACCATCATCAACACAGGCGTGAAGATCGCAACTAGGACCTGAATGAAGATAATCTCAGCATACAACTTAACCGTCCTCTTTAGGCCCTGATCCTTCCTCTCTCTCCTCATCTGCTCCAACCGCGAGCCTCCCTCCTTCGTCGCCGCTGCGGACCCCTCTTCACCCTCCCACCTGCGACACACCTCCAGGAACGCTTCGGGCTCGTCCGTGATGACACCGTCCACGCCCTGCGCGATGCTCCACTCCATCCACTCCTCCTCGTTCACAGTCCACACAAACAGCCGGCGGTCGTGCGCCTTGAGCACGCGCATGAAGGCCTTGCCCATGGGCCCGACGAGGGACTTTTGGAACATGTTGAAGGAGAGGAACTCCTGCGGGAGGAACTTGCGGGCGAAGATCGGGGACCAGGAGATGAGGGCGACGGGGTATGTGGGGACGTAGGCTGTGCAGTGGTTGATGTACGGTTGCTGGCGCACTGTGTCAGTATGAGGAATTGAGTGGATGTTGAGAGATACGTACGTTCCAGCATCCGAATATGATCCTCTTGTTCCACGGCACAGGACCCGGCGTCGATGCCAGGACCTGCGCAACGCTACTCAACAGCTCCGGCGCGGGGTCATCAGTCTGCGGCACCACACATCAGCTTCAATCACTCCGCCTGGCGCCAAAAGAACCCACCTTGATATCAAGCAAAACCCAAACGCTCTCCCTCTCCTTTCCCCCCTCGGCCAGGAACTCCAACAAGTCGCTCAACCGCGGCATCCTCTGCCGCGGCTCACGTATCGTCTCGAGCGAGCTCACATACTCCCACTCGCACTCGTTGATCTTCTTGTCGACGCCGAAACACCGCTTCAGCGTGCCGTCATGCGAGAGCACCACGACACCGTCCTTGGTCAGGTGCAGGTCTGTCTCGAGTGCATGCGCGCCGGCGTCGAGCGCCGCGCGGAAGGCGAGGAGCGTGTTCTCGGGGTAGAGGGCTTTGTAGCCGCGGTGCGCGATCGCTTGCGGGAGCGTCGTCGCGGGGGAGGAGGAGGGGCGTTGTAGGGCGCGGGTGAATTGGGCTGCGCACGAGGTTGGATCGTTAGCCTTGTAGAACGAGAAGAGAGGTAGGCCGGTGGTGGAAGTACCAGATGGGATGCCCTCTGAGAGGAGCGGTTTCGTTTCTGAAACCATGGCGATGTATCTTTTGCTTGTATCTGTAGAGTCTAGATTCTGTATGTTTGGTATGCTGATCGTAGCTAGATAGCTTCTATCGTCGAGTCGGGAGCACCGTAGCCGTCGGAGGAATCGACAATCGCAACGGCCAGCGCTGAGGGGGATGAGGAGACAGATGAGTGTGTATGATGTGGTGTATTAAATCTATAATAAGAAACACAAGGAGCCACCTTTAAATCATGATCGGGATAGTCATCATCAGGAAGAATAAAGCAGTCTAGGCCCGTTTGTCGTCGGTGGAATTGAAGAACCCGTACCGCTCGCGGTAGTCGCCTGCGTCGGGTGATGGCGATTGACAGACCTTAAGACCGCGCGGTGTGGGGATTGGATAGATCACAGTTAGAAGCCTCGGGATGAATGCGGTGCCAATTGAAGACGGGGAAGCCCACGTGCTGCTGGGAGTGGGGTGGAGCCACCCAAGCTTGGGAGGAGCTGGAGCTGCGGGAAGCTGGAGGAGCGGATTTTGCAGCAGCAGCTTGCGACCCCACGGGATCCAATCGGCCGCAGCGGCACGGTGTTGGGTCGGGCTTCCCAGTTGCTTAAATCCGTCTCCGCTGCGGCTTGCAGTAGCGCCGTCTATGGGAGGTCACGTATGTAATCGCATTGCGTACATCATCGGTTTTAGTCTGAGCAACGGTGGCTGTTGGTGTGAAAGCATGTTTATTCATTGATTCCCGCTTTTAACCGTATGGTCTCTAATCTACAATTCCTTGCGCTGGAGGGAGGGAGCCTATTGGTGTGCTATAAGTTTACTCATGGATGTATCCCCTTTTAATAGTTAATCGGCTGAGGCCCCGATGTGAAATAACCCAATGTGTTGATGTGCCAATCAATGCCAATTTCTGATCTAGTCGATCTCGACATCGATGTCGAGGTCCAAAGCTCCGATGATATCGTCGTCCATGAGAGGTTTGTGGATGGTGGGAATGCCCTTCTTGTCCTGGTTCGCGGCCTGCAGCTTGGCGAGATGGGGCAGGAGGGACCCTGACTTCTGCGCTCCAAGTTGAGGCGTCCCGTTTGCCGGGGTGCTTGCGTTGCTGCCGTTCGTGCTCGACGGCTTTTTGACGCCGTCTTTGACGTCGTGGATGAACTTGGCCTTGGTACGTAGGCGCCGCGAGAGGTCGTTCTTGATGTCTTCACCTCTTTCCAGCGCGGCATCGAGCTTGCGCGCCTCGGCCTTCTCTTTGAGCTGCGCCTTGCGGACATTTTCCGCGTTCTGCAGTCGGCGTTGACGGTTGATGTTGGCGAGGCGGTCCTGTTGGGAGGTCGCGCTGGGCTTGGATTGGCTGTCGCTGAGGCTGGTCTTGAATGCGAGAACGTTGGTCTTGAGATCGTCGAGCTGTTCTTGAAGATCTTCCGCTTTCCTGGTGTTGCCCTGCGCCCGAGCAATGTCGATGTCCTGCGTGAGACGCTCGCGGATCTTGGGGTCGAACTTCTTGCGGAGAGCGGACTTGCGCTGGATGCGCTCGTCGATTTCTGTGGTTGTGAGGTGGTAGTTGACGAGGTGGTTGATGTCGTCAATCTTGTCGAGGAGTACCTGCTTCTTCGGCATGCTGAGGCCATCTGCTTGGATGACCTTTTCGTAACGGTTGTACTCGCGCTAAGATTATTAGATCCTGTAATAATTGCCGGGCCACGACAAACGTACCTCTGTGAACGGCCTGTCAGACAGGAAGATGAAGGGAAATGGTCTCTCTGCCTTGCCGTGCGCAGCCAAGACGTACTGGTCAGTCACGAACGAACCACCTGGGCCGGTCATGGCATATGGCTTGCCAACGGTGATGGCTGTAAACGTCAGAAAAAGGGCTCATCCATGAGAAGCGACCAGCATACCTTGAATGCGCGCCATGCGATACTCGTCCGCACCAGTCTTTGGGTCGGGCCCAAGACTAATGCGAACGTAGCAACCGATCATTGCGGACTCAAAGCCAGGATTGAAGCAATACTCCGCAAACCGACTCTTGCCCACACGAATCCGCTCAAAGTCGCGCATTTCAGGCGGCGGCAACTCGCGCGCCACGATCTCATCCTCAGGAGACCTGGTCTTGCGACGACGGCGGTTGCGCTCGTCGTAGTCATCCTCGCCGTCGCTCTCGTCGCGGCCACCGTAATCGTCGTCGCGCGGAGACTGGTTGCCCCTCTGGCGATCCTCTTCCCTCCTGCGAGCACGATCGCTCTTCTCCGCGCGGGCGCGACGCAGCGTATCTATCGCCGACGTCTTGCCATCCGTGCGGGGACGCGATGTCTTACGCGCGCCATCCTCCAGATCGGCGGCGTCGGCGCTGCGCTTCTTCTGCTTCTGCTTCTTCTCCTCGTTCTCCCGTTCGCCGACAAGCTGGCGCAGCATGCGGTTTTGTCTGTGGCGCTCGATCTCGGCTTGGCGTTCTGCGAGCAGTGACTCCCTCTCAACCTCGCGCATCGCCATCACCTGCGCCTTCTCGGCAGCGCTCCTAAACATCCCGTCGACGGGGTACTTATCCTCTTCGTCGTCATCGTGGGCGCCGGCACGGCCGCTGTGCTGCTCGGCTTCGGAGTCGGACTCGTCCATTGCTGCCGACCCTATCGAGTTCGGGCTGCCAATCGCGGATGATCTGAGGCGCATTGTTAGTGACGTGACGAAGAAATAGTGCGAAATGATGATGATATAGCAAAAGAGATTGCGCATAAATGGCGCGCAGATGCCAGGTTTGGCAGGCAGTGGAGGGCTGTTTGGAGGTGAGGGTGGTTGACAGCAGGTGAAAAGGCCATCAAAATGTGACCAGACCAGATCCTCAAGGTGGAAGAAACCTACGCTTCGCCTTCTTCTTCTGAGTCCTCCCCTCCTGTGCGCTTCTTCACCTTCTTTGCCACCGATTTCTTTGCTGCTGCCTTAGGGGGAGGTGATGCGGACGGCGCCCTGCTCTCGGCCTCTGACATCACCTCCTCCTCATCTGAGGACTCTCCGCCTCCGGCAAGAGCCAAAAGCTCGTCGTCAATGTCGGCCATTGTGCGTTGCGGAAGGAAATCGATTAGGGGGAACAAAGGCGACTTCGACGGCTTCGAAGGGTTTCTCGAGAGATCGCGACGGAACCCGGTCGTCGACGCGACTAGGTAACGATACTGTTGTGCTTTGAGATATTGCGATGTATTCGGTAGGAGCGGCGCGGATTCGATTGACAAGGAAAGCAAGAGACTGTCGGAAACTGGCGATTGGCGATGGTTGTGAGGTTGGAAAAAGAGCTTGAAAGTCTGGCTCCTATTCACTGCCTTCCAGGTCTGGACACTGTCGTCTACAACTCGCGTCTGATTGGCCAATATTATGTCATACAGCTGCACAAAATAATGGACCACCGGAGCATCGGCCCTTTCCCATCCGATCTGGAGTGACGTCAACCAATCATCGCCCGCATTGTGCTCGGCATCCGCCGGGCTAAATCATTCGATATCATTGACAGCTTCATTTGCGACTGGACTTCGGCCGAGTGCATGCTCCGAGTTGGGGCTGACATTGTCACTTCACAACCACACAATGGCGGCTGTACGAACGTTTTTGAGGCCCTGCAGCGGCATTGCAAGGCGAACAGCGCACCATGCGCATGCGTCGGCTCTGTGTGTTTCGCAGCGACAGCTTTCGACGACACCGAGATCGCAGGCTGACGCAAGGAGCCAAGAGCGCCCTCGGCGCAAGCCCTTGACCCAGGAGCAGAAGGACTTTCTGTCCTCAGCTGTGCGTTATTGAGTATGTCATTCGTCCCTAAGGCCATTACTGACACAACAGAAATAGCTCCGGGTAAACCAGGCTGGAGAGCTCGCAGCGACACTCATTTACACCGCCCAAACCCCACCACTCGTAAATCGACACCCTCATCTCCGACCCTTGATGGCGCACATGTACGACCAAGAGGAGGGTCATCTTAAGACCTTCAACTCTCTTATTCACAAGCATCGTATACGCCCGACCGCCCTGTATCCTGTGTGGCAGGTCATGGCTACTGGTCTGGGCTGGGGTACGGCTGTGATGGGTCGCGAGGCAGCCATGGCCTGCACGGAGGCTGTTGAGACTGAGATTGGCGATCACTACAACAACCAGATCCGCACTCTGTTAGAAATGGTCAGTGAGTGGGAGGCGGAGGGGTATGAAGTTGGCTCCGAATTTTCCGAGCTCATCAAGACGCTGCGGAGAATCAGAGACGAAGAACTTGAGCACCTCGACCATGCTGTCGAACATGACGCCAAGAAGGCCGAGCCGCATTGGCTGCTCACTGGCGTCATTCGTGCGGGCTGCAAAGGGGCCATCTGGGTCAGCGAAAGAGTATAAAGTCTGTAGTGTAAGAATGTGTATAATACATGTAAAAGAACAAAAGGCCGAAGCCGGGAAAAGCGGTAAAAGAAAGAAAAAGGCAACCGATTCCAAAACGCCAACTGTCCACCCTCCGACTCCGTTTTTTTGCATACGTTTCCCTGGTGTCTCCATCTTGAATGACGTTTCCGTCGTCTCTTTCTCTATCGTCTGCCACGGACCATAAGTTTTGCTTCTGTCGTGGGTTAGGCGCATCTAGCCAATGGTCGGCAACGTCTAGCCAAAAAGAGGCACCACAGGCATCATCCACTAGTTGCTTCAAAGTGTGTTAGCATCACAGTCCTTGGGTAGGAGTTCAGGAAAACTTACTAAATCTGTAGAGGTGCAACGCCGTCAACTTGAAAGCCCCAGTTTCCGTTTTCCTCTTCTGTGAGCAGCCAGTCGTAAGGGAACTGTACGACGTGGCCTTGGATAAGGTTCAACAACTCTTCTGCTTCCGCTCTCGGAAGCACCTCCTCGGGCGGCTGACCGCGCCGACTGCCTTTAGTAGTGGCTCGTCGGCGGCGTTTGACCGACCCTTGAGCTTGCTGTGCCGGGGTGCTGACATCTCTAGACGGGGGCTTTTCAAGAGGGGAGAACGTTGTCTTCCGTTCTCTGCTCTTCTCACGAGCAGGATCGAGCAGTCCTCCGTCAGGAGCAGGGGAACCAACTTCGAAAGCCGGGAATGGTACATCGCCCGCGGGAAGAACAGGTGACGGGGCTTCTGGAGATCGAAGGGCAGCTTTCTCGTCATTCTTCTGTTTTTCGTCCGACCCCGCGGTACCGCCTCTGTTGTTGTCATTTCCAGGAATAATAATGGTCGGATGTGGCAGCTTCTCTTCTGTCTTCTGGGCCGCAGCCTTGGCGACAGCGGCAGGGCCTGGTGCGCCTACGCCAGCACCGCCGCCAGTGACGGGAGACTGGTGCCGAGCCAGATTTGAGTCTCCCTCCGTCTTCGTATTTCCCTCAAGGCTCTCTCTGAAACGTATTGCGTACTGTGTAGCCTGTTGATAGTCAGGCCAGGTAAGTACCTCCGAATCAGGCATGCACCGGAACACTCGGCGGTACAGCTTGGTGTTGTTTTCTGCGACACGGTTCCAACAATCATCGAAGAATGACGAGTTGATCGGATCACGCATGCAGTCCTTGTCGATATGTGCCTGCCTGATGTCTGCAGCAAGAGGATGAAGAGGTCCATTCGTTGGTTGGCCGTTCTGGTCAAGGTGAACTGGAGGACCACCGATATCAGTGTCATCCACAGCGGGCAAGGTAGGAAGTCCAGCGGTGCGAGGCAGACCAAGCTGGTCGGTTGTGCGTCGGTTGAGAGCAGGAATCGGCGGCAGCGCATCGTTGCTGACACAATTATCCTCCTCGATGTGATGCTCGACTGAGGTCTTGCGCTCGTGCGGCTGCATGGGAGTCTCAAGAGTGCCTTTGCCTTCGGAAAAGACGCCATTGACGAGTACTTCACGGCCATTGACGATGACAGAGTCGCGGCCTTGGTCAAGACCGAGCTTCTCAGCAGTCTTCCAGTGATCCTTTCCGTAGCCAGCGATATCAAGATCGTGATCCTTGTTGTTCATGACCCGAGGGTCAATATCCTTGTCCTTGGAGGACGACGCCGATGATACTTCGTCTGCAGCCTCATCTGGAACGGCGGGGGCATCATGGTTGAAGCTGGGAGTCTGTCCAGGAAGACCTGGCTTTGCTGATTTCTCATTCAAATGCCCGCTTGGTCCGGCGACAGGTGGCGTCTCGTCGTCATCCGCATAGATCTCGTCCATTTCGGCCTCGTACTCGGCCTGCCGGTCCATTTCAGCCTGTCTCTCTTCCTCGAGTATCTCATCCACATCCAATCCAAGATGCTCCCGCATGAGACGGAGACGAAGAGTATGTGCAAAACGACCGACGCGGTAAGGCCTGCCTGCCATTGTCGACCAGATCATATCTGTATCACGGACGACTGCAGCGAGCTCGGAGTCACGACTTCCCAGCATGGAGCGCTCGTTGATATTTGCAGAACCGATGAGAGCCACGCGATCGTCCACGATGATACACTTGGCGTGGATATACAGCTGTTCTGTCACCAAAGCATTCCTGGCGCCGATCTTGCCCCATTGTCGCAGGCTGTAGAATTGGATGTAGTCCTCTGGTTCAATGCCCGCAGCGCGAAGGCGTGAGAAGATGGAGCCGTCGCCGCGGCAAATACTGCGATACTGGCACTGGAGAATCAGTCGCACACTGGTGCCTTCCTGCTCGTCGACGGTGTTCTGGAAACCTGGCATGAGAGGAATAATGATGCACGCCTTCCAGTCTTCTCCTTTCTCGTGAGCCCGGATGATGCGCTCGACCAGTGCATCACCAATGCGGTTGACGATCTTGGTGTTGAATGCCTCAGTACTGGTGATAAAGAACTGGTTCTCAATGTAGACAAAGTGATCAGAGTCCTCAATCATCTTGATGTAAGCATTTTGAATGCTGCATTCCGTATGCTCGATACCAAGGGACCAGTTGGTTGAGGATCTCAAAATCTGGACCTCACAAGTACCGGTCAATCCGAGAGCGTCAAGCTCTGCCATCTTCACGTCGGGGGGTGGAAGCAGGAAAGGCAGAGGTCTGGTCGTCTTTCGTCCTCTCTTGACGTAGTTCCATCGCTGGACGAAGTGACGGGTCAAGTCTCTGGCGGGCTGCCCAACGACCTGCATGGCAATATCATGCCAGGGCATTCTGGGCACCTTGCTTCTATCGTACATTTCCTCATACGGCTCATCAAGCTTGAAGAAATCCTGGACTCTAGGGTTCGAGTAGTCCTTGCCGGGGAAGAGCTGCACATGCTCTGCATCCTTGGGCTGCTCGCTCTGCTCGAAACCCGTTGGCTTGTCGTCAGTGAGCGGATGTTGCGGGCAATCCCATCGACCGAAGCATAGATCAATGCCGCCGACAAAGGCTACGTCGTGGTCGACAATGACAAGCTTCTCGTGATGAGCGAAGAAGAACTGATTCTTCTTGAACTGGTTGGGCGACCGCTGGACGAATATATTGGGATGGAGGTTCAGAAGGGAGTACTTGGTGTACTCTGAGTCGATTGGAATGGCGGCTTCAACGTTACGGTAGACGATGACGAAGACCTTGACACCTTCGCGCGCCTTTCGCTGAAGCAGACGATCCAAACGCCACTTCTGGCTGATAGCCGCAGGTCGACGCATGTACAACTCAGGACTCAACCACCAGTCGTGAATGTAAATGACGTCGCGAGCCATGCTAATAGCCCGAGAAACGTTCCACATATAGTCTCTTCCGTCCACAAGCCACTGTGCGAAGACGCCGTTGCGGATGGGGGCGAAGCTGTCGAAGCGGTTGATGTCATGCCACTTAGTTTGCTTGAGCATCTCTGCTATAGAGTCTTCGAATTGCTTCATGATATGCTGATTCCTTGAAAACAGCCTGACTTTCCGCTCGGCGGTGTGTAACGCCAAAGTGTGGTGCTTTTCAGTGTCAGGCTCCTCAATTAGGTCGATCTCCTTCTCTTCGGCCTTGGCCTTTCCCTTGCCCAGCTGCTTCAGACCATTCTTCTTAGAAACGATGCGGAACTTGGAATCCACGAGGTATACGTCATAGACGTTCATCTTCTCAGGTGATTCGACACAGACAATGTAACTAGACCGCACGAGAAACCACTTTCGGCTGTGACGGGCAATAACCTTCTTTGGCGTCAGGACTCGGCGGAAGTCCATTCCTTTGGATGATTGAATGTGGAGGTAGCATTCTTTGCCGTGGTAGCTGCCTTCCGCTGCCAGGCGCACACCAAGCGCAGACAGCTCCAAGAACTTGCAAAGACGGTTGCTGTCAGCGCGGAACATGAGCCATCGGATCATGTCCTGCAGGTACTTCTCCAGGACTCGTCTTTGTCTCTCGAAGTAGCGCTTCCGCGCCTGGGCCAATTCGATTTGGTTCTCTGCTCCTGAATCGCCCGGGTCAGTCAGGCCGGTAGACTTCCTGCGCATACCCAACATGCCGAGACGGGACTTTTTCCTATTGCCTGGCCCTGCACGGCCCTCCCACTCGCTGGCAGTCCCCTCTCCGGCAGTTGCTTCCGCAGCAGTGCCCTCAGCTCCAGTTTCATCGCCTCTGATGCTGGCAGCTCTAATGCTAGCTCCATCGTCGTCTCCGTCGCTGTCGTCCTTGTTGCGGGCCGCACGAAGGTACGGGAAGGCGCCCCATGGAAACTTGGGCATCTTAGGTCGGGCACCCACGTCGGCGCGCCCATGCAAGTACTTATCGTTGCTCATCGCCAGCTTGTAACGGACATGTAGGTTATAAACGTCTTTTAGCGTTCTGATGATGGTCCATTTCATGCGTGAAGGGCCGCTGCCGTACTCCAAGTCCATGGTGAACACCCAGTGGCGCTCGCTGTCGTCATCCTCTGATTCTGGCTGGCTGTCGGTGATACGTAGGCGCACTTGCTCTAGGAGAACCGGTATTCTCTTGTTGCCGTGTTCGTCTCTCTGGATCATACTGGCAAGCATGAGAACGGCGGGGGCTCCGGCTCGCAACTCGGCCATGAGTTCTGCTGATTTGGCGAAATCAAAACGGTCCTCCTTCTTCTGCCTAAGAAGTTTCAATGTGTTCTTCACGTACTTCCACGTCGACGCTCTCTCGCCGCCAAAGAAGGGTCTCTTAGGCGTCGTCATCGCATCTCCGTCCGACACACCTCCACCGCCAAGAACTGTGATCCGGCGCATGTGACCTCTTCTGCCAGGGCCGAGGGGGCTTTCGGTGCCATCCGCTCTACGGGACCGCATCCACGATGGACCGGCAAGCTGGTCGCGTCCTTCGCCCTCTGACATGCCATGCTGCTGCTGCTGTTGTTGTTCGGCGTTGTCGGGCATGGAGAGTCGTCGGCGAAGCGCACCCATGCGTCCATACCCAATGGGGGAGTCTGGGCCAGGCAGGTGCGACTGCCTCAAGTTAGGAGTGCTGGGCACCGACATCTGGGGCTTGTCTTTTTTCGATCTGCGCATTCTCCTCTTTCTTTGGCTTGACGGGGTCGGTGGCATTGCCTTCGTCGGCTGTCTCGATGTCAGCGTCGGCATCGCTTCCGCCGACAACATCATCCTCGTCCAAGGTCCCTGGTATTCTTGGGCGACCAGATGTGGGCGAGTTGCTCCGGGAAGGCGTGCCCGAGTCGTTCAAATTGCCTGAGCTACTCGTCTTCAAAGTCTGCAGGCTTCCAGAACCAGTCAACTGCTTCAGCTTGGTCATGAACGCAGACCCAATGGACTTGCCGCCATCTTCCCACGAAGGGTTCCGCGAGTGGCTGGCTGGGGGCTCCAAAACTGATCCGTCTAGCAAATTGCACGCTTCGTCGGTCGGTCGGGGACGCAGGCTCGGGAGAGTAAGTGCTGTTTTCCGGCATCATGGGCAGTCCTCCCGGGGTTTGTCTGGCACCGATGCTGTCGGCGGAATTCAGGTTCGGTAGGATCGGGCGCTTGGTTGGCTGTTGAACTGGAGACTGGCTATCGTGAGGCGCGCCTCCATTGATGTAATCTCTTGCCTCGGTCGTAGAGTCAATCGCATAGGTTGTCGATCTGGGGGAGGGAAGGTCCTTCGGCGGAGGAGCAGGCGGGCCGTCTTTCGGTGGAGGGGGGGGAGGAGCGAGGGAGTCGGGCGCGCCTGCGGTTCCCGTCGCTGCAGGAGAGGCCGCACGAGGGCTGCGTGTCATTGGTGAGATGGACTCATCTCTGGCCGGCGTGGCCATTGTGTCTCGATTGGAAATTCTGGAATTCCACAGGGCGAAGAAGGGATTTGATTCAGACAATGGGAAGGACTGGAGCTAAGACCGAGACACCATCTGTAACGGTAACGGCAACGGCGCTCGTCGTCGATCACCAACGTCTGGAAAAATAGAAACTGATCGCTGCAAGAGTGACGGGTTTGAGGGGAAAGAACGGCCTGTCGAACTGAGCTGCGGAAATCGTGGAGGTAGTTGAGGTGAGGTTGCTCCTCCTGCAGGTTGAGGTGCAGGGTTGCGGACGATCGGTATTGCAGTTGCGGTGTCTTGAGCCAGGCAAGGACCTTGGGAGGACGTTTGGGAGCACCAGAGACGCGGACAGGGAGAGCAACGGGGTGCAAAGTGGGCAGGTTCAAGGGAGGATGCCACGGTGCCAGTCCCAGCAGCGCGACCCTTGTGACGGCCTGCAAATCCCCAGCCAAGTAGCACCGTTAGTGGAGGGAGAGGCTTAATTGCTATTTGGCTCCGAGCCAATGGGCGCTGCCGGGCTACGAAATAGGGGCGCAGGGGGGGGACCCAGCGGCTCCCTCCGGGGGGCACCAGTCCGATGTCACGCCCAATCTTCACGGCGTTCACCTCATCTTACCCCTCCGCAAAAGCTCATCTTACCCCTCTCCACATATACTAGCCCGTTTAGGCTATACTAACCCTTTTAGGAAGGTAAGCCGAGGTCTTTTAATAACTTTAAATATATTAAAAATTAGGCTTTTTTTTATTATAAGTAAATTTTATAAATATATTATAAATATATTATAAACATATTATAAACATATTATAAACGTGTTATAAATATGTTATAAACATGTTATAAACGTGTTATAAAGGTATTATAAAGGTGTTATAAAAGTGTTATAAATATATTAAAAACGTATAAAGAATATATTATAAATATATTATAGAAATATTATAAATATATATTTTATTAACTATATTTATATAATAAATAAAAACCTATAATATAATATAGTTTTATATTTTATATATAAAGCTTTATTAATTTATATAATATAAAATATAATATATTTAATACTTTAAATAATAAAAGAATAATAAGATTATATATAAATATAAATTATATATATATATAAGCTATAATTATTATTATATATATATATTATTATAATATAATAATAAATATAATTTCTAATATATTATATTTATAACTAAAAAATATATTAGAAATACTATTTAATATATATATTTTAAATATATTCTTAAGTTATTATATAATAATAATATAAATATATTATTAGTTTACTATATAATATAAATACTTTATATAAAAGATTATATTTATATTATTAAAGCTTTAATTTATAATAAACTAAATATTTCTATATAATTAGATATATATATATATATATATATTATTATAATAAAATAATTATATAAGTTATAAAATAAAATAATATAATTAAATATTACTAGTTAAAGTTAAAACCATGTTTTAAGCATGTTTAGGGTACGTACCTAATTACGGGTAAAAGTGGGGAGGGGTAAGATGAGCTTTTGCGGAGGGGTAAGCTGAGGTGTTAACCGGACTTCTGAGGGCTGTGCGGGCTTAAAATGATGGCGTGAACAGATGGTGCACATCCCGCAATCTATATGGATCAATCTCTCTATTATCTATCTCGTTCCGCGAAATGGGGGCCAGGGGACTCACTGACACCCGCGTACCTTCCGGAAAGACTGGAGTCCATACGATGGATGCAATAGGGGTTCGATTAGATCTGAGACGTGGGACCACGTCAACATGCCTACCTTTTAGCTTGCTCAGTTAGCTTCATTGTGGCAGCGAGCCGGCACGGAATGCAGATTAGTGACAGCTGCGACAGAGGCCTCATCAAACACCCAATCAATCAATTGTGTGTTTGAAGCGGGCTTCAAATAAAGAGAGGCCTCAGAGGGAAGTCGCAGTTGTTGTGCCAATCTCGACAAGGCGCGGCCAATTAACAAAGACCCAAGATCGTCCCTGACTAGTCTGCGTGGGCTGTTTCACCGTGAATGAAAGAAATGGGGATTCAATCATTCGAGTCTCCGTGGCTTGTAAACCGAGGCGTCTTGGGATTTTGGGGCGTTAGAAGGGGGGCCCCCTGGCCATCAATTGTTGAGAGCTGAGGCACATGCGCCCAATGAGACCGCGCCTCGCGTCTCGCTTATCGATAAGGACCCAGGTCGCGTCAAACATCACGAACTCCCGGTGACCGACTGTTTTTGAAGCCCAACGCCGCCGAAGCCCCGCCGCCATATCGCAAGATGCCGAGGTTCGTCGCACACTTCCTCCGTCCATTTGGTGTATCGTCGTCTAATTTATTGTCCACAGGGAAATTATCACTGTTCAGGCCGGACAATGCGGCAACAGCAGTGAGTTACCCCGCCATCTCTTGCTCTCCAACATCTACCCAGCTGCGAACGGGCAGCCAGCGCCGACATGGAGGCTGACATGATACAGTTGGAAGCCAGTTCTGGCAGCAGCTTTGCCAGGAGCACGGAATCAACCAAGATGGAAACCTTGAGGACTTTGCGACCGAGGGAGGCGACCGAAAAGACGTGTTCTACTACCAGAGTGACGACACAAGATACATCCCACGAGCCATTCTTGTCGATCTCGAACCAAGAGTAGGTGCCTTGATGGCTATGATTGAAGGGCTATTGCTAAAGCATTGCAGGTAATTCACGGCATTCAGACTGGCCCATACAAGAACATCTACAACCCCGAGAACTTCTTTGTTGGGAAAAATGGCGTCGGCGCGGCGAACAACTGGGGTGACGGATACCAGACGGGTGAGGTTGTCTGCGAAGACATTATGGAGATGATCGACCGCGAGGCCGACGGCAGTGACTCTTGGAGGTATGTATCATGTCAGAACGTCCTGGGCTTTGCTGACGCTCAACAGGGCTTCATGCTGTTGCACTCCATAGCTGGCGGTACCGGATCAGGACTAGGATCCTTTCTCCTCGAGCGCCTCAACGATCGATTCCCCAAGAAGATTATCCAAACATACTCCGTCTTCCCAGACACAACAAATGCAGGAGATGTCGTTGTTCATCCTTACAACAGCGTACTCGCCATGAGGAGGCTGGTACAAAATGCCGACTCCGTCGTCGTGTTGGATAACGGAGCCCTGTCACGCATTGCAGCCGACCGACTTCACGTTCAAGAGCCATCTTTTGCCCAAACCAACCAACTTGTGAGTTTTACACTTGATAATGCTCCTGGCGCATTAGCTGACATGTGTCTTTAGGTCTCGACTGTCATGTCAGCAAGTACAACCACACTGAGATACCCCGGATACATGCACAACGACCTGGTCAGCATTCTGGCCTCGTTGATTCCTACCCCGCGATGCCATTTCTTGATGACAGCATACACGCCATTCACTGGCGACCAGGTCGAACAGGCCAAGACGGTTCGAAAGACAACGGTGTTGGACGTCATGCGCAGACTGCTGCAGCCCAAGAATCGCATGGTCTCCACGCAGCCCGGGAAGAAGAGCTGCTACATCTCCATCCTCAACGTCATCCAGGGCGAGGTGGACCCCACAGACGTTCACAAGAGTCTGCTTAGAATCCGGGAACGACGACTGGCAACCTTCATCCCCTGGGGCCCAGCCAGCATTCAGGTGGCCCTGACGAAGCGGAGCCCCTACATCCCGATGGCCCACCGCGTCAGCGGTCTGATGCTGGCCAACCATACCAGCATTGCAACTGTGAGTATCTTGTCAACCCTCAAACTCGATTCTGCTCGCTAACAGATGCGTAGCTCTTCAAGAGAATCGTCAAACAGTACGATGGCATGCGGAAGCGCAATGCATTCATGGAAGGTTACAAGAAGACGGCGCCATTTGCAGAGAACTTGGATGAGTTCGACGAGGCCCGCGAGGTGGTGCAGGACCTTATTCAAGAATACGAGGCCGCAGAAGATGCCGACTACCTGAACCCTGACACTGGAGACAAGGCAACTTCAGCTGAAACCGACAAGAGGATGGGTTAAGTCAGGCACGATTGCGAGAGGGGAGATGGGCGTTAGAGCTGATGAAGGGGGGAAAGAAGCAAGGCTGGGATAGCATCATACGTGGGTGCATCACAACGTCGATTTGTTGGTTCGGGCGGCCATCTGGCACTATCGGGAAGGGATCGGACATGACCTGGCTGGCTTTTTTTGCCGGGAATTAAGGCGTTCAGGGCTGAACAAGATTACGAAACCAACCCCCCAATAAACTTGCATCTGAATGAGGCAACAGCTGTCAAGGCACATGCGCGTAGACTTCTTTGGAAGCTCAAGGAGCTTTTCCTCCTGGAGGCTCTGGAGCAATTTTGTCATTGATCGACCATCTGTCGTTTGAGTTCCCCACCTACCCGCCAGATCGTCGATGATACTGGAGCGTGCGGTTCGCAGCTCCACTGATTGTGTGCGAAGAGCCGCAATTGCCTCTGCTTGACGTCATTGACTTCAGCGTCAATTGAGCATAGTCCCTGAGGACAAGACCCGGAGGACTCTGGATATCTTAGCATAAAAGACGTTCAATCCGAGCCAGATGAGTGTGCTTTCCTTCTCCTCATCACATCCAAAAAGCAAACCAAAGCGAGTAAACAAAACCACGCTACGGGACATTTCTCCAAATCTTTTAAAGTTCTTCCACGCAGTAAGTCGCATTGTTCCCTCCCGGGGCTAGCTGTCTTGAGCTTCGACCAATGACGAACGAGCACTAACTCACCACCCCTTCCTTAGCTCCAAACCACTACCACTTCACTTCACACGACAATAAACCGCCAAAATGACCCAGTCCAAGGCCGACAAGATCAACGAGGTCCAGCAGAACCTGCCTCTTCCCGAGCAGCCCCCCGTCGCCTCCGACTGGCAGTCCGCAGACGCCCGCACCGTCAACGTCGGCAGCGGCGGCGATGCCGAGCGCAAGATCGGCACCGAGACGGCTGCCACCTCCGGTCTGAGAGAGCCCGCGTCCAAGGCGGCTGAGGACCTGAGCAGCGTTGGACGCCAGGGTGTTGAGGGATTGAGCGGCGCTCCCAAGGACGCTGCTGCGAGGTAAATCTTGGGATGGGAAACTGGGAACTGTATTATAGGAAGCATGGGACATGAGTAATGATACGCCCCAAGGGGCCTTTCAAACTTTGCATCATGGTGTTTGGACCCTAGTGTGAAGCAAGTCTGGAAAGCTGATATTGCTCATGTGGTCATCGTGAACTTCTGCATGGATATATCCAGTGAGGATACATGCGGGATGAGATTATCGAACTACCGGAGGCGGAAATTCAGTGCGCCAGCTTTGCGTGCTTAGATGATACATGTTGAGCCTTTTTTGAGACGAACTGCTTCTCTTGCGCTACAGGAAAGAAACTAAGATAGCTTGTTTTTGCCATGGGATCTCTGATACTTTACCTATCCCATCAGCATCGTCTCAAAATATCACTGCTACTTTTCTACTGATGTCATCCATCTAAGCACAAACTCGGATCAATTTGAGCCCAAGGGAAACACACCACCTAGGTGGTATCCTTTCGTTCTCTGCATAGATCCACCCCAGTCAAGCGTACTCGTAGACAATTCTCTTCAGCCAATGTACAATCCCCTTCTTTCACAGCACGTTCCCTTTCTGAATGGGCTCTGGAGTGAGATTGCTCCACAAATGAAATGAGATGTCTGGTACGTTGTCATCGACTGAGGTGTCTCATTTCGAGGAAGGTGAATTGCAAACGAAGTCGCAACCCAGCGAATTTAACGCGTTCCTTGCTTGGCAACAGTCATCCGTCGAATTTGGACGTCTGTATAGCTATGCAAGCTTGCCAGAAGTAAAATAATTGGTGTCTTGTTGAGGCCTTTTCCAGATAACAAGATCGTAGTAAAAGGCTGCCTTAGAGAAGCCTCATGGTACTATGAGACACCCTGGTATGTCACATACTGCACGTCTACCAGTGCCTCCATTGGAAAGACAAAGCCAAATTTCTGCAGCTTCCCTGTTGCATGAAGTAAGTCTTTTCGAATGGGCAGTCGTTCTTAGATATTTTCTGCTTCTTCCCATCTGCATGCAGCAACCTTTGATATCCAATTTGGTCTGTTTGTTACGGTTCCCACTGACAGATCGACAAGTCTCATTCACAGGCAGGAGCAAGACACCTTTCTCAGTCTCCTAGAGTGAGGGCTGCTCCTTCTTTTACACTGGTTACCGAGTCGACAAGGTTTTCATTTTTAGGTGAGCAGGAACGAGTCTGCCCTCCCGAGCAACTTACCCTGGGTGGACCTGCCTGCCATCCTACACCCGAGCCTGCCTGACTTCTATCCTGGACGAGATCCCTCCCGTCTTGACCTCCCTCCCTCCTGCCCTATCTCTGACCAAGACTTATCTCTTTTTGGATCTGGTCTGGGCACACTGCCTTTGCCATCCTCCATTTTCTCCCCCAAAGTCCATCTCTCACCTTCTCTTTTTCCCACATTCATCCTCCACCACAACACGACACAACACATTTCTTTCCAAATCAACATTTCCTTCCCAGAGCACCTTCTCGTCTACTTAGCACCTTACTCTCTACCTTCAAGATCTTCTTGAACGGATGGTTGAGAACGGCCTGCACTATTTCGTCTCCGCACCATCCAAGCAACGCGCAACGCGCTACCTACGTCTAAAAAATCAAATCGAGGGACCTCGGATCAGAACCGGACCTTCCAGTACCAGGTAAGAGCGCCCTTCATCGCGTCGTTTGCTTCGTGGGTTCCGTCTCGTCGAGAAGTCCCTTCCCTGTTACCTGTTTTTTGAACCCCATCCCATCCGCCACTCGCCAAATATCGTCCTAACTTGCGATCAGAACCGCGGTACAACATAGCAAGCAAACACACCAACGCATTTTCTCAGCTCTACAAGCCTCGTAGCAAATATGGGCAGCTGGGGAAACAAAGAAGACCGGCGTACTGATCGCATGCCGAAGCTGCATATGCAACCTACCGCGACTGAGTCTCCCATGACTCCTCCCGTCGCGCCCGATCCGGTCAGAGAGGCCATGATGGCAAGTTTCTTCCTTCTTCCCCCTCCTGAACCCCGCTTACATTCAACAGAACGACCTGGGCATTGGCCGTGTCGAGGAGCTCCCTCTTGACAATACTAAGCGTGAGCAGCATGATCGGCTGCGCCCTCGCCGTCCTGTCGTCCCCAACAAACCTTCTGAGGCCCTCAATGGATACATGCGTAGGTTATTGCCCATCTTCGTTGATGTAACATGCGTCTGACTTCATAACCAGAAATGGCCAAGACCGGCCTTGACGATGACGAGGCCAAGGGTGTTCAGAACCTCAGCGACCTGGGCGGCCCAAGTGCCTACCGGGCCTCTGGAGGTCCTTCGCAGGACTATGTTCCCAAGCCCCGCCCCGCGTAAGTCGTTACCCAGCTTCTCTCAGCGGCAACATAGCTGACGCAGAATAGCAACAATGCCTATGCTGGCATGCAGATCAGCCCGAATGGCATCGTTCTTCCTCCTGGCGCTCAGGTCAAGGTCTTCCAATCTGCTGGTACCAATGTTATTCGAATGGTCCAGTCGGTCGAAGGCAACCAAAAGACCTTTGGTGTTCAAGCGACCAGTTCTCAGGCGACTGGCGCCACCCAGTTGACGTCTGAAGTGACTTCCCAGGGCGCTACTGTCACCTTCAAGGGTAGCCAGCAGAACCCCGGCCAAGGAAGCACATCTGCTGCACCTGAAGTGCAGTCAGTCAGCAAACCATTGCCTCCCCACATGAGAAAGAAGCCCGCTGAGGGCGACTCCTCTCCTTCATCTGCCCAGACCACTCAGTCTACTCAGGCCGTCAACATCAAGCAACCTGCCCAGCCTACTCAATCTACTCAGGTCGTCAGTCCTGCACTGTCTATGCAGCCTACCCAACCTGCTCAGGTTGCCAAGACACAGACGCCAAGTGCTGCCGTTGCTTCTCCTACTACCAAGGCCCCTGCGTCTAGCGAAGGATGCATGGAACATGAGCATGCACCAGCCAAAGATTCTGGTTTGCCTGCCGACAGAAGCTTGTTCTCGTCTGCTTGCAAGGGAAAGATTGGAGGCCCTGGTGGATCCTGGGAAGATGTCATCGTCAAACTGAAGGTCGTGTTCACCAAGGATCGCCCCGAGGGCCACGCTAAGTTCGTCATGGAATACAAGGACATTCTCACCAAGAGCCACGGTCTGGAAACTTACCGCTGCGTTTATGCGAAGGGCGTCCTTGTGCTCTGCAGCTTTATCGACTCCTCGAACGACAAACCCCGGGAAGAGCGATACAGCTTCAAGTTCCCCGATGAGAGCACTGGGGTGGAGTTTAACTCTCAATGCGACAACTCAAGCGTGTGATGGAGTACATCCTGAAGCACGCCATTCCTGCCCAGAGTGAGGCGGTCGAGCCCTCGGTCAAGCAAGAGACAGAGGCAGAGTCGCTTTTCGCGACGGCTTCGGAGAAGACGGCAGTCGGCAATCCCACCCCCGAGCCTCTTTCGAAGATGGTTGCTGCCCCCAAGACCGACGCCGACAACAATGCCTCAAAGACTACAGGCCTTGAGGATGCCTTCGGCAATCTCGCACTTGATAAGGTCAAGGGCTCCTCAATGTACACGGCGGAGCGTACGGCAGAACGTAGGCAGTACAGTGCCGAACAGCTCTTCGAGAGACGTTCGTCAGCTGAGGTGCCTCCCGGCATCAAGGATGTCAAGATTCCTCTGAAGAAAGACCAAGGTATTCGATTGCCTCCTCATCTACATTCCAACCGTCGCCAGGAGTCAAGCACCGATCTGCAGGCTAAGGCCAAGTTTCACCAGCAGTGGCTGTCCGGCACCAAGACTACGGCTGATCATCATCAAGAGAGCGTCGCTAGCCAGGAGGCACCCGCCACTGCTTCTCTCATGGCTCCTGCTGGAAAAAGCGATTCTTTGGTTGAGATTGAGGGCCAAATTCAGGTGGTCCAGACGCCTATCAAGGAGGCTCCCATCTTCCAGGAGTCCGAGCCTGCGAAGGAGGCTCCTATGCAGAAGCCCGAGTCTACTGAGGCACGCGCCGCTGATGAGTCGCTGATCTCATTCAAGACCAGCAAGTCCGAGGTTGACTCTGCTGTCTCCTTGCAGCCCACCTCCACTGCCCCCACCGTCGAAGATGAGACGCTCAACACCAGCCTTTCTCAAGAGAGCGGTACTCCAGTGCCCACGGCTGAGTCGACTGCTAAGCAGACTGACGCAGCCAACGCTACTGATAACTCAGAGCAGCCAACTCCTGTCATGCCGCCTGCGCAGGCCAACCCTTACCCGGGCTACACTCACGGCGTCCAGGGCATGCCTCCCCAGATGCCGACTCCCATCATGGGATCTCCCCACATGGCTGGTCCCGCCATCTACCATCCATATGGAGCTCAGCAGATCATTGAGTCTGCGATGCAGCAGCACCTGCCCGCTAACGGAGTCTTGCATGCCATCTCCGTGACCTACCACGTCAGCCAGGGACCCTCCTCCGCTCAACAAAACGGCGGCCATCAGCCTGCGCCTACCATGTACAACATGACCCAACAGCTGAACACTGGCACAGGCTTCTCGCCTAGAGCGCAGGTCTTCCAGCCTGTTGTTCAGGGCCAGACCGCCAACAACAACGGACCCAGGATGCGTCGTGGCCTCGAGAGCTCGAGATTTGCCACTGGATTCTCCGGTGCAAAGTACGCGGGCTCGTTCACTGGAATCGCGGCTGATGAGTAGTCCCGAATCGAGCAGGATGCGTGGATAGGGGGGCTTGCATAATTCTGTCTTGGGCCATGCTAATGTGATTTGGGGTACGGGATGAGGTCCCAACATGAATGTAACGTAAAAAGGGTTTCGAGAACGTGGATGGAAAGCAGGACAGAAATGGGCTATCATGCCTGGCTACTAGAGATCAACGCCAGCAGTAGATAGACAATAGTTTCCTTCAAGCCTCGCCTCCCTGATGCGATTGTGTGCCCTGTCTCGGATGTTGTAGAAGATTTGCGTTTCTCCTTGTAATTGACTCTACAGCTCGTCCTTGCCGGTAAAGACAGAGCCAACCTTCGTTATCTCATGGTGTTCTGAGTAACCTGGGGGGGGGGTGGGGTGGGGGCCACTGTCGACTCGTTCATTCCCAGGCATCTTTCTCTTCGGCTAGAGGCGTCCTGTTGAGATGCGGTCATGCCTCTGCTGGTGTTTCGATAACGTTAATCTAAATGTTCCATGGCTACTGGGATACGTCAGGACCGGCCGAGATCTCGAGTCGACGCAGACTTCGTCGCTTGTTGTACTTCTTCTCATGGCCGTCTCCATCATGCTATCTATCAAGCTCAATGCGAGTGCTCAACGCTTTCATGATCAATCATTACCGCCCAGACGCTCTTTCAACTCGGTGATATTCCCCTCATCCTGTAATCCGCCCGATCTCGCAAGAAGCATACCTGACCTACTCGTGAACCCACTCGTCATCCTCGCGACTGACGACGACTTCATCAACCTCCATCCTGAAATCCACAATCTCGCGCCCGTTTACCAGGTCATTCTCCCGCGCCCTCTTATCCGCCTCCTCCTCGTCCTTCGCGATGCCGGCCTTGACGTGCCTCTTGACCAGCCTCCTGCGCGCGACCTCGAAGTCGACGTCGACGAACCAGAGCTCGTCCATGAGCCGCGCGGCAGCGTTCCAGGGGTCCTGTCGAGGGCGAGGTAGTTCCCCTCGAAGACGACGATGCGGTGGGCGGGGAGGATGGCGATGTCGTCCTGTTTGGGGTCCTTGACGGCGTGGTCGAAGCTCGGGGCGAGGATGGGCGCGGAGGACGGGGATAGGGGCACGCGCAGGGAGGTGACGAGGGCGTGGAAGGCGGGGCCGTCGAAGGTGAAGGCGGCGCCGCGGCGGGCGTGGGCGGTGGACGGGTCCGGGAGGGCGGAGAGCTGGGCGCGAGTGAGGTGGTAGCCGTCCATGGGTACGAAGGCGGCGGGCGGGGAGTGGGTGTAGGAGGTGTCGAGGGCGGAGGCGCGGGTGTTGAGGCGGGTTGTTATTATCTGGGAGAGGGTTGTTTTGCCTGCGGGGGATGTTAGAGGAGGACGAGAAATGGATGGAGCGGGGCGGAGGGGATGTACCTGATCCTGGGATGCCGGCGATACCTATCACTGTTGGGGAGTCAGCGGTGCATCTTGCGTTGGTTTGGGTGGGGAAATGTGTTGGTCTATGGAGCTCGGAGCTTTTGGGCATGAGGCGCATCAGAGCTTCACGACGCTCGCGTGATAGATCCGACAGAGACGGAGGGGTGACATACGCAGGCGTTTTATCGGCCGGTGTCTTTTCAAACTTGTCCCAGGCCTTGTCCACGAGTCTCTCGACCTGCGCCTCCATTTTTTGCAGCGATTTAACCCTATGCACTATGAGAATCGGGCTGGTATCAGACCAAGAGTTGTAGTCGAGACAAGCGTTTGCGGGATGTCGTTGAGTCGTTTAGCTTGCGGGCAGCTTCAATTAACGCCCCGCCGGGCAAGGTAAACGCCCCCCCACCGACCCCGCCATGCGGCTTGATGTCATTCCCTTGGGGGTGGGTGGTTTTCTAAAAGTTCGCTTCGGCAGGACTTGCTGTGGGCGGGTTTATTAGTAAGAATACACGAAAAATTCTGCTGTGGTGGTTAGATGCATATTCCTGTCAGCGGACGGCGTTCTGCGGCGGACGACTCGGACGGACTGGTGGTGGAGGTTCCACTTTGGCGGGCTCTCGGCTGTGTGGGTAACGCGCAGTCGGCGACGAAGAGTCACCTAGAAATACAGGGGAAAGCTTTGCGGTGTCTTGATTCTTTTAGGGGAGCCGAGATTCAAGTCAGTCATCAGGAAGTCTGCGTCGGGCAGTATCAAAGACATCACAATCTCCCCAATCATTCCCCGGGGAAGCGGAACTTGCACCAGTCGAGACAAGCAATTTGTAAAATTTGGGATACGCCATCTCAAACCATTCGGCGATTGCTTGAAGAGGGTCCAGTCCACTCAAATACGCAAAAAACGACAAAACAGCACAATGTCCGACGACGACGGGGGTCTGTTCTGCATCGCCATCGACTCCGACGAGGAGGGCACGGCGAAGCCCCGGGACCACCAGTCCGAGGAGGCCTTCCAGGAGCTCCGGGAGACGTATAGAGTCAAGGAACAGAACGGAGAGGTGAGTCACGACAGCAGAAACACGGCGCCTTTTCATCATCGCAATGCTTCATTTCTCACAATTACATTATTCTTATCTTATGGAACGCCTCGGGAGGAAGTCCTCTTTTTTTTTCTCTTTTCCCCCCCTCCCCGGCCCTGTCCAGAACGCCGAACCGGAGCAACCGAGTTCCCCCTCAAACCCCTCACCGATGCTCATTTTTTTTTGTCTCCACCGCATCCGAGAGACCGCCTTCCCTCCCTCTTCCTCCCTGCATTCGACCTGCTTACGCACGCTCGAACGGGAGCAAAACTGATTCGGAATAGGTTTGGAAGACGATTGAGCTGCCGTTGACACCTGGTCCCGCAAGCAAGCCCGTGTTGCAAGAACTATTGCACGCCGTGGAGGAGCTGTACTTCTTTCGGAGGTACGAGGAGGGCGCGGCGTTTGTGAGGCGGGTCCTGGACGGGAGTGAGGCGGCGTTGGATCGGGATACGAAGGACATGCTTAGCCGGTATGAGGCCAAGTGTCGGGGTCGGATGGGAAACTGAGTAAAGATACCCGTGTTACGGAAGTGCACTATTGAGAATACGATACCCTATCATTCAGTAGTGGCAATTGGGCATGCACGAAACAAGTTTTTCAGGGTGCAAAGTTTGCTGATGATTTGAGTGTGAGGCAGGATACGGTGTTTGTGGTGTGTGGGAGATGTCTATTTTCTCTAAGAAACACTTTCTAATCTCTAGCCCGAAGACCGAAAAGACAATGCTTTGGCAAAAGAGAAATCCCCCCCGTGGATGCTCTATCGTGTAGGGGTATTTTGTTGCCCGGACTCCGTGAATATAAAAATAATTTGTACAAGGCGAGACACTCTCAAATGAGAGGTCTCCAAGCAGCGATCCCGCTCTCCTCCTCCTTCTTCTCATCTTCAAAAGTCATTAAACCCAACGCCGTCTAAAGCCCATTTTCCGTACCGATTCTTTAAAAAGTGTGAAAAAAAGATGTGATGCTGCCCGCTTTTTTGGTCGAGAGAAATTGAAAAGGCCGCTAACGCTCGCTGCAAACGCAAGAACCGCGCGAAAAGGTGACGGCGACAAGGAACTGAAGCAACTCAGTCCTGTCTGTCTCATGCCGCCATGCCCTCACGCATGCTGCCCTGCTGGCGTTCGCACTCGAATGCCCTCCTGCTCATAGCGAGGACGGTCTCGAAGCCCTCCTTGCCCTTGATGGCGTTGTCGGAGAAGCGGGAGACGAGGGTGTCCTCGATCTTGTTCTTGATCTTCTGCCAGCCACCGCAGAGGGCGGTGATCTGGGCCTCCTGCGCGAAGAGGGTCTTGTGGGCGCCGATGGGCTTGTAGACGACCGTCTCCTGGACGCTGACGAGGTTGGTCAGGGTCAGGTTCTGGGAGACCATGGTGACGGTCTTGTTGGCCGGGTCGACGTAGGACGTCTCGAAGACCTGGGAGTTGCTGCCGTCGCCAAAGATGGGCTTGAGCCAGTCGGGCGGGGACTGCTTGCAGGTGATGAGGCGCTCTGTGCGGAGGATGCCGGTGGCGGGGTCGACGCTGCGGGCGAGGGTGTCGACGGCGACGACGTGGGAGGACTTGTCGTTCCAGGGGCAGTATTTCCGCCAGTTGGCGGTTGAGACCTCCTCCCAGGAGTACTCGAAGGTTACTGCGTTGGAGAAGACCTTCATTGTTGAAGTGTTTTTTTGTGTTGATGCGGCGGAGATGGAGAAGCTCGTGTGGATGTTTTTTTGCGGGAAACTTTTTCTTCGCGGGTCCTCCACTCGGTTCCGGATATCGTGTGCGGTCGTGAAGTTCGTTAGGGAGAGTGCTACAGCGACGGGAAAGGCTTCGAAGAGAGAGTCGAAGCTGAGGCTGTACAGTTGTTTTTTGTTTTTTGTTATTGTTGTCGAGCGAAGCGACGGTGATGAGTCAAAAGCTCGTAGAGGGATTAATGCGCGGTTGATAGGCACCTGCGGATGGGTGGAAGGGATTCGTTGATAATAAAGGGACGCAAAAAAATAAATGGGCAAGGGCGATTGGGAAACCTTGCAAGGAGCTTTCGGTAGGTCGGAGGGTGGAGCGGGTGTCGTGTGCGGGTTTTTTAGGAAGGCGATCTGACCAACCAGGTGCGTGGCAAACGAAAAGGTGGAGACACAGAGGGAAGCGCGACCGGCGAACTGGGCAGGGTTTCACACTTCAGAGTGCGCTGCGCGTTGGTGCAGCGCTGAGAGAAAATTCTCGCTGCCTCTGTCCCCGCCTGCTGCTGCTGGGCTTTGGGTGCTGGTTGGTCCATCCTTAACCCCGGCCGGTGCCCCGGGGAAGGAATGGGAATTCGGGGTGGCGCGTGCGAAGTGCGACGTGCTTGAGCTCCATCTGAAAAGTGAGAGGGAGAGCGCTGTTTGGGCCGGCTGAGGTCCATCGACCTCGCCTATCTCTCCTGATTGGGTATGGCGTGCATGAGCGCGATTGAAAAAAATCGGAACGGGCTGGCCGCGGTGTTGCTGCTTACATGTGATTGGCCTTTGGGCGGGGCGTAGAGGGCTTCTGAAAAGCGAGGAAAGCTTCCATTCTGTGTACAGAGGCCCAAGCGTCTATTGGTACGGTCGCCGACTACAAGCCCAGCCGCACCCGCGCCCGCTCGTCCCCCTCAGAGACAGCATTGCGGTCAAAATAATCGGCCATCTTGGCGAATGTTGTTCCCTTTCCCGCGGGCTTTACAGACCCCGCACGCCCGAAATCCCATTGCCGGTTGGCGTGTCTTCATTATGCTGTGCATCACCTGCTGCAACTGCCACAGCCGACGCAGGCGCTGCCATAACCGAGCCGACTAGCTGCGAAAGGGCAGCCGACGTGAGTGTGTCTTGCAGTGCGGTGTGGTTCTCTGAGGTTCTCGACGCCGCTGATCGGACCCTTGTGTGTACTTGATGTCTTGGGATTTGCGGTGAGTGGGGGCTAGCTCAGGCCCTTGGGAACGGTCAACGGATACGTATCCGTCTCTAGCAACCGTGGACGGTGAAGCCAGACCTGGCTGGGCCTGGCGGTCACCGCTGACGGGGCAGGTCACGGGAAAGCCTGGATCGGCCCTTAACATTCCCGTTGGAAGTCGGCTCTGACGTTTTGGTGACACAGCCTCCCAGGTGCCACACTTGCATTCGCCACTTTCAGCCTCAACTGGGTAAAGCCTGGGGAGAAATGCAGATCGTTGCTTCTTGTGTGGCTGAAGCCCGGAAATGGGTGACGACGGCCACGGCGTTCGTTCGTCTTCATCTCCTCCGGTCCAGATCGGTTTCCGATCCGGTGGATCTGACATCATCGCGGTCATCCGGGGGCGAACGGGGATGATACTTGACCGATATGGAGGATTGGGGCACCTCGGCCCTAATCTTGTCGGCGATCCGCACCGTGCCGGCACCGGGTCCCTTTCCGGGATGGGGCCGTGATGGCCCAGCTCACAGCCGAGGGTGGATCGCTGCCAAGACGCACATTCCTCGGCCACAGTCGGTAGACAATGGTGACAATGCTCATGATGGTTGCTACGCCGCCGTGTTCGCCTTGATCTTAGGTCGTGAGTGCAGGGCAACGCAATAACGTTGATGCCGCCTGTACGGCATGTCAGCTACATTATCGAAATCCGCTGACGGGTCCGCTTTTGACCTGAGAGGTGGAAGCATTCCCAGCTCGGGTTGCCAGCGGTTGAAATCACCATGTCACTTCACTTCATGGCTGGATTGCTTGGATTTTTGATGTATCTGAACGATAGTCTCGATTGAGTGGAAGGAAACCCATGTCAACATCCATCCCTGGCTGGTTTCATCCAGCCTAGTAGTCCTCCTCGGCTGATTACTTCCTTCACGTTTGGCCTGAGCAGGATGGTCTGTAAAATGCGTTAGACTGAGCAATGAGGAAATTGGGAAGAGGGATACGTACGTGCTCGAATTGAGCAGTGTAGGAGCCCTTCTTGTCACACAAGGGCGGGTAGGCCTCGACGATGCCGCTGGCCACGAGGTTGTTCAACTACAAAAGTCAGCTTGGCCCAATATCAATCTTCGAAAACAACTTACCCCCAGAAGGTACTTGTCTTGTCCGAGACGATCCAGATAACGCCGGCAGAAGGGCAGGGTTCCAAAGTTCTTGTTGATGACGTTGAGAAGTCTCTTGGCGGAGTCCAGGCGCAGGGCAGCGTGGCCCTCGCCGCGCTTGGCGTAGTGAGAGACCTCCATGTCGTCTCTGACGTATCCGTTACCGGTACTGCCGAAGGTCTCGACGGCGAAGACGTCACCCTCCTCCATCTTGGTCGTGTCGTTGCTCTTGACGATGGGCACGCTCTTGGTGCCGTGGATGCTCCAACGCTCAATCGTGTGGCCGTTAAGGTTGCGGATCGACTTGACAGGATACGATACACCATCGATTTCACACTCGTAGCTCTCCATGACCTCCTGAATGACACCGCCAACGTCACCGACGCGCACGTCGATGCCGGCCTCCTTGATACCCGCGTTCGTGGCAGCCTTCACGGCCTCCAGAAGGGGGTCGTACTGCGGCTCAAACGCCATGGTGAAGGCGCTGTCGACGATGCGTCCGTTAACGTGCACACCGAAATCGACCTTCATCACGTCGCCCTGCTGCAGCACCACCTTGTTGCCGGCGTTGGGGGTGTAATGCGCAGCGCAGTGGTTCAGACTCAGGCCACAGGGGAAACCCATGCCGCCCTTGATGGCATCGCCCTCCTCAAGACCCGGGTGGCCCGTCAGCGCGCGCACACCATCCTCGATGCCCTCGGCAATCTCGGTCAGCGTCTGGCCGGGCTTGATGTTCTTCTGGGCCCACTGGCGGACCTGGCGATGGATCTCGGCGGCCTCGCGGTAGTCGGTCAAGAAGTCGTTGTTGAGGTTGTCGAGGTGGCGCTTCTCCTCGTTTGTCGTGCGGTAGAGGTTCTCGTCGCGGTACTCCTCCTCCTCGCCCTTGGGGTAGTTCTTTTGCGGAAACAGCGAGGACATAAGCACGCGGGGCGGGTCGGACTGGGCGGTCGGGTTCTTCTTCTTCTTCTTGGGCTTTCTCTTCTTCTTCTTCTTAGCGGCCGCACCGGCGGCGGGCGCCGCTACCTCGTCACCCTCCTCGTCAGAGTCGTCGCTCTCATGGTCGACTCCGTTTCCCTCAGCGGGGTTTGCTGGCTTGCCGTTCGTCGCGGGCTCTCCCACTAGATGTTGAATCCTTCATTAGCAAACTGACGACCAACAAAAGACGTCGATTGTCCGGCTTCGAGCGTACCGTTCAGCTTCTTCAAAGCTTCGGTGGGAACTTGGGCAGCCATCTTGGCATCACTAGATTTGCGCGTGTGTGATGAAGTTGGTGGTGGGAGCGACAGATTTTTGACCCCACCTAGTAAACGCAAGGGCGGGGTAAGCCCCCGTAAATCGTTAACCGGGGAGTAGCCCCTTATGCAATGTCCAATGACCGTTTCACCTTGCAAAACGCCCTCTGTACCTAATAAAAGAGCGCAGGAGTTGTTGAGACTCGCCTGGGTAGGGTCGCTTGTTTCTGGCCAGCCCACAAAACCGTCGTTGTTTTCTCGTCCGCATGGGTTTGAGAAAAAAAAATCATCAAAAGCCAAGAAAGCCAAGCCTGCGACCGAGCGGCCCCCTTAAGCGCTTAGCCTGGTCAACTCGAAGACTAACGGCAAGGTTCCAGACAATATTACTCGTGCTGCGACTGGACTGCGGAGTTGCACGCGGCACGAGTTGGTTCAAGTCGGCTAAGTTTGCTTCTCTTACATGTCACAACGTCATTTGATCCCCTATTTTTAGGCTCGACTCGCCTCGTCTTGCCTTGCAAGTGTATCGACCAGGAACATGCAACTTTACGTACTTCACTCCTGCATGGAACCATAATTGTTGTCTCCAATGATTTTCTCTGGATTTTATCTCGTTTCCCGCACATCACGATCTCCACGATCAACAACCCTGCGTGTAAGAGCGAGCGACGAATGGTAGACTCTAAATACGGCCCCCATGAGACGACACCTTCAAACATGACAACCTGTCAAAAAAGGCCTCATACGTCGTATTGTTTCTGATGATCCTGCGAATTCCCCTCAGGGGGTTGTGCATGTATTGGTGCTTCGGATTCGGCTTAGTTCTTGATGCATCTGGCACCAGCCTTGCCACAGTCTGAGCCAACTCCGTAGGTGCAGCAATTTCCAGTTGGCGAGCACTCGTAAATTTGGTTGCTGACGCGCTTGGTCGTCACGACCCAGGCACCGGTGTCTGACCAGTAGCAGTTGCCGCAGACAGTGAGCTGCTTGCCGCGGCTGTTGCACTTGCATCCGTTGTACGTGCAAGCTTTCTTCTCGAGAGAGATGCCCTCTCTCTTCTCAACCGCGGCTTCGAGGGTGTCCACGTCGTCGGACCGTTCCGCGAGAGCGACAGGCCCTTCAGACTGAGCTACGCCAGCCTGGACGGTCATGGCGAGGAAGAGGGCAGTCAGGGGGGCGGAGAAGCGCATGTTGATTGGTGTGAGCTTTAGGCTAGTTGAAGCCAGTGGGAAACTGGGAGCTTGAAGGCTTTGGTGGCTAACTTGAACTTTGAAGATTCGGAATCGGGTCCTGTTGAAGGCTTTCTTGCTTGATGGCTGAGAAGATGATTTGGCTGTTTGCTTCGGGGCATTGGTGCCCTTTTATGCCGTTTTTGACAGACATCACGGCTCAGCAAAATAGTCTACCCATGACGACTAGTCTGTGAAATTCGGAGAAAAGAGTTCCTCCGTCTGACGGTATTGATGAGATTCAACTCGAGCAGCCGTTTGATTAGTTCATCATGGATAAGACACTTGAAGCCTCCGGGCCACGATTGGCCGAGCATGCCGACGGAATGTTGTGCTACTTGTTTAGTTGCTGCTGATTGGGCGGTATTTCATGCCGCTACAGAACTTACGACGGTCCTGTTGTTCCGTTTTACGTACAAATGTCTTTGAACACCAGTACAACTCGGATATCATAACCCTGAACCACACATCCCGAGTAGATCCACGCTGTATGGGAGCCGAGGTCAGCCTTGGCCAAATACTTATTGGCCCATTCCTGCCTCAAGTCTTATGTGCCAGCCCAATCAGTGGATGATCGCCGTAGCCGATTGGAACGATCATCATATCAGTTCTTGGCCTATTATGCTTCTGAACTCAAGTTCCAAGCCTCCAGGTCTAGGCTCTAGCAATCTAATCTCGTGATATTAAGAGAGTGTAGGCCTCAAGCCTAGTATTGTCTCAAAAAAGGACACGAACTAGAGTTTGAAACAAGGGACGGGTCGTTTGCGGGGAAAGGCAGACGGGCCTGCAGCTAGTCTTTCAGCTCTGATGTCGATCTCGAAAATCAGCCCACGATAGCTGTAGTTGTCGGTAAGGGTTAGGTCAAATGATTTGTATAGGTTTAGCCCTGCAGCTTTACGTTGAGGCTTTCTGCAACTTGGGGCGCACTGCAGAGAGGGGTCGGTGAGACCTCAGATGAAAACGGCTAAAGGCCGTTGGCAATGGGCTGTCTCAGACCCTTCCTTTGGCACCTGCTAGACCAGCTGGTGACACAAAAGCAGCGGAGGAAATGTTAAATTTCATCCGTCTTACTTTTGTTCAACGTCATGTTGCACGACATGCAGCACGGCAACTCAAACATTGTGATCCTTACAACGAATAGACGGTCATCAGAGAACTGACTTGACGATCCACGCTTTTGGTACTCTTAAGCGGTGAGTACAAACTAGGCGTTGGGTAAAGAAAGTTTTCCCTTCTTGGTAAAGAACAAATGGGTGATTTATCGAGTTGTGGCTGCAAATTTTAGATTATTGGTGGCCATATCCTATGATAGATAAAACCAAGTCACTAGTAACTATGGCCAAAAAGGTTGTGTGACAACATGTGTAGAATCTGCGTAGAGGGTTCATTGCTATGAACTACCTTTCGTTGTGCTAAAATTCAAAGAGGTGCTCTGAAACTGGTGTAATACCCTGATGTCGAAATAAACCTCTGATGAGATCCGGTTCCCACTCTAGCACGGTGATGGAGATACCATCGTGAAACTCTTAAAGACGCCACTTGCTACCTTCCAGGTTGCATAACGGATACCCGTAAAGTATCGACTTTTCAAGCCTGTATCGGAGATACATCATCAAAACCTATAAAAGTCCAAGAGACGCTTAGAAAGGGACATGATTAGACGTAGTTTGCAACTGAATGAATCAACGTAACGTTCCAGTGATCATTCCAACTTCGCCTTCACAAATACGTTTGCTCAGATGGATACCACGAGGATGAAAGTAATGAAATCACACAAAACGCCTTCCTGGAATGAACCACCCTGGAGACGACCCAGGAGGGGTCTGAGATTCGGCGTTAGAAGAGCGCCGGGCCTCGTCTACGATCTAGAGAAGGGTGACTGGGTCTTAGCACGGAATGCTGCAGGGGAAGTCATTGAAGAGGATTTTCTTGCTCGGCAGCCTGCAGCAAGAACTAACGGCCGGCTACTCGAAGAGGAAACGACGACTAGTACTGGAACCACAGCCGAGTCAAGAGCGACCGACGAAGTGGGACAGATAGACGTGGTAGGAACGACGGGCGAAGCAAGAACGACAAATGATGGAGGAATTCTTAGTAAGGTAAGAATGACACGCCCAGGTAGAAGGGAAGGCGAAACGGAAGCAACTGACAACGAGATACCACGGACAAACGAAAGACGAACAAACCGAGGAACATCGAATAACAAAGAGCATCCATCAATTGAAATGCTTCAAATCGATATGCATGGCCAAGATAAAATTGTCCACACCTGCTTCATCTGCAAAGAAGGATTCCGACCGGCCCGTGTCCTGGAGCACCCATGTGGTACGAAGTTCTGTCGCAACTGCGTTACCAAATACCTCCGCTCCTCCATCTCTATCCGGCCTTTTCTCCAGCCAAGCTGTATCGAGCCCTACTGCGCTTACAGCGGCGAATCAGGGTTTGTCGATGCGTGGGCGAAAGAACTCCTCCTTCCACACGAGTGCGCACAATACCAAAGACTCGTCTCCGAAGCCACCAACGTCGAAGAACGGAAGGCAATCTACTGACACCTTGTGCCGACGCTACATACCGCATCACGAACGTAACGACACCGCCAAAAGTGCCCGTTGCAGCTGTAAGAAGCGGACTTGCATGATTTGCAAACGAAAGATACACCCAGGAGAGACCTGTGAGCAAAGTCGGGCAAGAGTGAGTCCGGCGGTGGAGGAGGCGGAGCGGCAAATGCTTGCAACGCTACCAGGCAAGGGAGTCAGATTCTGCTAGTACTGCCACTGTCCAGCTGAGGAGCCTGAGGACCGGCCCAACACGTTACGCTGAGTCTCAAGCCGTTCTTGTTACTGGATAATCTGTCAGATGCCTAGAGTGATCCACGTGGACTAACTACCTATCGTTGGGCAGTTGTATCAACTGCGGAGCTACGCTTATGTGGAATTAGCCCTTTCATTAGGTGCATCGCTGTTCGTTGAAGGACAGTCGCATTCCCCTGCGTCGGGTTGGGTGTAGAATCATTGCTGCTTCTTAGTTCAGGGTTAGTTTCGGCGGAATAGGTTGTATCAGCTTCGCTTCTCGAATTATTTCGACGAAATGGGCCGCATGGCTTGTACGTCGAGCTTTGCGGCACGGTATCAAGTTCAGTAGTAGTAACATCATTAACAAAAGCTCGAAAGAAACACCGCACAGGCCGCGAAAACGTTTGAAAGTGAATGTTTGCCAACCCCAATACCTAGCTGTGCTAACGAGCTTTTGTCTTGGCCCCTTTCCCAATGCTCGTGCTAGATATTTCCGTTTACAACACCATACATAGTCTTCTAAGTTGTCTCTTCGTCGAACTCTGGTTTGTTGCCTCAAACCTACTTAGGCTTCGAATTACCCATACCATAGATACCCACGGGTAGCCATGTAAATAGGTTAGGTTATAGGTAGACCTAGGCTATAGGTAAATAGGTTTACTAGGTATATAGGTAGATATAAATATAGGTATAGGTAGATATAAATATAGGTATAGGTAGAATCTCTACTTATATTTATAGGGTTATAAATAATCCCTATACTTCCTAAAGTTATATATTATAATAACTATTATAATAATCTTATATAAAATTTCATTTTAGCTTTTAAAATATATTATATATAGTTTACTATTTAGTTTTATATTCTTATTATTAAATTCTTTAGACTTTTAATCTAACTAAGCTATTTTATATTCTATAGTTCTAAAGCTATTTTATACTCTATAGTTCTAAAGTTACTATTTCTTATTTATATTATTTAATCTTATTTAGGAATTTTTAACTTTAAATCTATACTTTCTAGCTATTTATTTAATAGTTTCTTATATTTATTACTATTATCTTATATTATTTTAAAAGAATCTTCTTATTTAATACTAGGGATACTACTACTATTTCCTTTAATAGAAGGTTTTTAGTTATAGAACTATTTTCTATATTTCTACTATTTATATTACTACTACTAAAGAATTTCTATAGATTATAACCTCTACTAAAAAATACTTAAATTCTATTATAAAGGCTAGTATTCTTTTTATTTTTATTACTTAGCTTTTTATTCTCTTAGTTTTTATTACCTAGCTTTTTATTATTTTAAGCTTTATTTCTTTAGTTTTTATTATATTAAGCTTTATTTCTCTAAGCTTTATTTCTTTAAGCTTTATTTCTTTAGGTTTTATTTCCTTAGTTTTTAGTTCTCTCTAAGATATTAATATTATTTTTAGTCTAGAGAGAGGTATTTCTATTTATAGCTATTTTAGAAGGAAGAATAGTATTAATATTATTAAAGCTATTCTAAGTATCCTAATAAGTATTAGGAGATAGTAATTAAAACTAGCTAGGATACTCTAATATAATAGTCTTAGATATATTATCTAATTTATTATTACTTACAATAGAAATAGTATTTTCTTAGTTAACTCTAGCTTTTTTCTTTATTTTAGATATACTTTCTTTTATAGACTTCTTTTATTTTATAGGAGTTTTCTTAATAGTAATACTTTTTTTAGCTTTAGAAATAGTTTTATTACTTTTAAGTTTATATTAAATAATTAAGTTTAGTTTTAAAGTTTAATATAGATAGTTCTAAAACTAAGTATAACTAATAGCTTTCTATTATTAATTAATATATATAATATATTCTAAAATAATATAAGTAAAATAAAATAATAAAATAGAAATAAAATAAAATACCTACTTATATATTATCTAATTATAATATTTCTATTCCTTAGGATATTATATAAATCTTTTTAACTAAAATAAGATTTTTACTATTAACAATAACTTAGTAGGTATAAATAGCTATATATATATACTAAAAAATATTAGTAAAAGATTTTAAAAAAGAAATAAAAATATACTATTAAATATAGAAATAAAGAGAGCTTTAGAACTCTTTTATAATATTTTAAAAATAGAAGCTTAAATATAAGTAAGTATAGTAAAATAAAGCTAAATATTTTCTAGTATAATCTTTCTAATAAGATTCTTAAAAGATATTTTTAGAATTAAAAGCTTATATAAAGCTTAGATATAGTAGATTTCCTAAAGTATATAATCTTTAAAATATTAGTATTATAATAATTTTTAGGAATTATAATAATCTAACTTATATTTAGGCTTATACTAGTAAGCTAGTACTTACTATCTAACTATATAGGCTAGCTTCTTTATAGTAGTTTTATAGGTAGTTTTAGGAGTAGTTTTACTAGTAGTCTTATTAGTAGTTTTAGAGGCAGTCTTATAAGCAGTCTTATAAGTAGTCTACTTAGGTATATTTCTAGTAGTACTTATACTACTACTACTTCAGTAGATAGGTATTATAGGTTTATATCTATAAGAAATTAGCTTTTAAGAAAGGATAAAAATATTAAAATAAAAATATTTATATAAATAGAAGAATAAACTATATAAAGTTATAGTAGTAATATATTTATAGAGAGAAGAAAAAAAATAACTCTAGTTAGTTAGTAGATTTAAAAAGAGGAGTTATATATACTAACTATACTATATCTAGGATTTAGTATAATATATCTTAGTTACTATAGTAATAATAACTCTTACTTTAAAATAATTATATAACCTATATAAGTAGTCTATATAGCTATATTATAGAAATTTTAAATCTACTCTAATAGAATTAATTTTACTTCTTATAACTAATAAAATAAAACTATTATAAATATAATTTTTAATATCTTAAATTATTTATACTAAATCTCTCTAATCTATTTACTAAAATATACTTATAGATATATCTCTACTACTATATATTTATAGTTTATACTTATAAAGTTATTATAATAATCTATAGTGTTATTATAATAATTATTTCTATAGGTTACTTTATTAGCTTTAGTATAAGAGAGAAGTAGAAAGCTATAGAAAATTATTCTACTAATCTTTATACTATAAAAGTATAGAAATATATTAATAATATAACTAATATTAAGGCTAAGTTTTACTAGCTAAAATAGTAGCTAAATACTAGAATAATATATATAAAGAAAATTATAATCTAAGAGTATTTAGATTAGAATTCTCTAAATAAAGCATAATAAAATACTATAATTAAAGAAATAAAAATATAAATATACTAGAATATATAAGTTATATTTTTAAAGAGTTTAGAAATTTACTAATAAGAATCTAGAATAGATAGAAGATATTATTTATTCTAATTTAATCCTTATTTTATTTTACTTATTCTAATTATATTACTACTACCTATATATTTAGCTACTAATATAGTAAAAAATATACTAAAGAAGTATAAATAACTTATTCTAAAACCTAAACTTATAATATAGCTATCCTTAAATAATTCTTAGTAAGTACTATAGAAGCTTAGTTATTACTCTTTTAATTCTTTAATTAGCTTATTTATATCTAATATCTAAGTATAGAGAACTTATTAATACTATATTTAAGCTTAAGATATCTTTAAAAATAATTATAATTTAGATTAAAAAGATATTCTTCTATATAAACTAACTAAGTTTAATTAAAATCTCTTAGTTAAGATTATAATTAATTTAAACTTTAAAAATAAAGATATATATAAATAAGAAATAAAAAGTAAATAACTTTAAAATAAAATAAAAGTTATCTCTAAAGTTATTAAGTATATAAGTTTTTTTTAAATATACTAGAAGTTTTTACTAATTTTTTTATAGTAAACTACTTTTATTAGATATTAATAATTCTATATAGTATAGCTTATAACTTTAGACTTACTTTAGCTAAAGCTATTATATTTTTACTAGTTCTTTAAAGAAATAGAGAAGATTTTCAGGAAAGCTAGTATTATAAAGTAAGAAAAAAGATTTTTTTAAGCTTAAAACTTCTTTATATTTAAAGAAATTTTTTATATTAGTTTTTTAGAAGTTTTCCTCTCTAAAATTTATAAAAAAGAAAAAGAAAGTTTTTTAGAAAGTAAGTAATATATAGAAATAGAAGTAGTAAGTAATATTAAGGAGATTTCTTATATAAGTAAGTCTAATAAAATTATTTAAGTTAGTAGAACTTAAGAATAAGATATACCTAGGTTTTTAAAAGTTATCTCTTAATAAACTATATATATAGCTACTAATTCTCTTTTTATAAACTAATAAGAAAGTAAGTCTAGGATATTATTAGTAATATTATAATAAGTATTAATAAGAACTAAATTAAACTTCTAGGTTTACTAGAATATAGGAAAATATAAATAAAATATTAATAACTAATATAGAAGTTATTAATATAATCTAGTATATTTATAAGTTAAAACTAGCTTTAATTTCTATTTAGCTTAAAATATTAAATTAAGTAAAATTATACTTAAAAGAATAGTAATAGTTTAATAATAAGATAATATTTTATATTTTTTAGTTTAAATTCCTACTATAAAAATAGAATAAAGAATAAGAAATTCTAGAGTAAAAATAATAAATATAAGTTATTTTATATTCTATAAAGATAGAATAAAAAATATAAAGAGATATCTACTTAGAAATAAAAAGTAATAAATATAAGTTTAATAATATTATTATATTTTAGTTTTAATTTCTTAAGCTAAATTAAATAAGAGGTTTAAGAGAATATATACCTACTTTTATTATTATAAAGTAATTATTATAATATAATTATTATAATATAATTATTATAATATAATTATTATAATATTATTATAATATAATTATTATAATATAATTATTATAATATAGCTATTTATATATCTTTTATCTATATATTTTAAAAATATATAGCTTTATAAATATATCTACTTTTTATACTTTTTTAATATTAGTTCTCTAAATATTATTTTATATAGAATTTCTTTATAACTATCTTTTTTATATTAGTTTTAGTTATTTAAAATATCTTAGCTTAATATTTCTTTACTTCTAATTTCTCTACTTAAAATTTCTTTACTCTAAATTTCTCTATTTAAAACTTCTTAAAAAGTAATTCTCTTATTTATATTCTCTTTATATATATCTTACTTACTTATATTTCTTCTATTTAAATTTTCTATATTTATAATTTCTTTCTTAGTATTCTTTACTTATATTTCTTTTATTTATATTTTCTTTACTTATAATCTCTTTACTTCTATTTTCTATTTATATTTCTTTTTATTTATATTTCCTTTATTATATTTCTTTTATTTATATTTCTTTTACTTATATTTCTTTTACTTATATTCTTCTAGTTTATATTTTCTATAAATATATTTATAGATATATTCTCTAAATATATTACTCTTATTTCTATTCCCTATATATATATTTACTTTATTAATATATATTAAGATGTCTACTTTTCCTTTTAGTTTACTTATACTTTTTTATATATCTTTATTAGTTGTTTTATTCTTCTTTCTTCTTTCTTTTGATTTTCTTTTTATTCTTTTTTATATTTCTTATTTCTTTTATAAATTTCTTTTTACTACTTATATAGTTTTTGATTTTTTATATATTTTAAGTTCTTTCTTTAAGAGTTACTTATTTTTCTCTCTTTATTACTATAGTTATTCTTAAGAATATTAATAGTATTACTAATATAATAAAATCTAATAATAAGAGAAAGGAGTAGGATAATAAAAAAATAAATATAAAGTAAAAAAAAAACTAACCTTAATAGATCTAATTAAGCTATAATATACTTATACTTAAAGATATCTTTATAATTTCTTTAAGAAATTTAATATTTTAATTTTTTAATATATTTTATAGATAGCTATAAGCTAAGTTACTAAGAACTATATTAGAAAGAACTTTAAAAAGAATAGGAATATATTTTAGAATAGAGTAATAAAATAGTTTTCTATAGATTCTTAAAATACTTCTATTATAATAAGCTAGAAATAAACTAAATAAATACTAAATTTATATTTTATACTTTTAATAATCTTATAGACTAGCTACTAAAAAGAAAGCTTTAAGAAAAGTAGTTTATATAATTTCTAAAATATTCTAATTTCTTTTAGAGCTTTAGCTAAAAGATATTAGTATTATAATAATTATTAAGAATTATAATAATCTAACTTACTATCTAGTTTATACTAGTAAGTATATAGCTTCTATCTAGCTTTATAGGATAGTGCTTTTTAAGTAGTTTTATAGCTAGTTTTACTAGTAGTTTTATTAGTAGTCTTATTAGTAGTTTTAGTAGTAGTTTTATAGCTAGTTTTACTAGTAGTTATTTAGTTTATTAGTAGTATAATACTTCTTAGTAAGGTATAAATATAATAATTAGAAAGGTTTACTTATAGTTACTAAGAAGAAAAGAATATAAATATAAAATTATAATAAAAAATATTATATATAAAGATTATATATAAAAGATATTTAAAAAGAGAGGTTTAAAAATAATTTACTTAGTCTTAAATTCTTTATTACTAGGATTATTTCTTAGTTATACTTTCTTTTAGTATATTAAATTATACTCTTTTATATTAATTATTTACTTACTTTTTATTACTCTTATTTCTTTTATCTATACCTTTTTTAGTATTATACCTATTAAAAATATTTAAATTATATACTACTTATATAAACTCTTTCTTCTTATAATAATAATAATAAGTATAGTAGCTAACTCTTTATAAATAACAGTATAACTAACTATTATTACTCTGTTTTTTATTAGATATTACTTATTATAAATTCCTAACTTACTACTTCTTCTACTCTATCTACTTTAGGTTTATACTCTTTATATTATTATAATAATCCTTAGTATTATTATAATAATTATTTCTATAAGTTACTTTATTAGCTTTAGTACTAGTTAGAAATAGAAAGCTACTAGAAGCTATTTTTAAAATCTCTATACTATTAAGGCTTAGCACTATTAATAATATAACTAAAGCTTAGGTTATATTATACTAGAGAAATTAAGTATTTTAAATAACTTTAAGTTATAAGTAAAAGAAGATATTAATAAAGATCTTAGAATAGAGTTTAATAACTAAAGATAAATAAAAAGAAGTTTTTAAGCTTTTTAAAGTTCTTATTTATAAGAAATAATAAGAATACTTTATATCTATCTATAAAATATTTCTAATTAGAATTTAAGATAGATAAGAATATATACTTATTCTAGTTTAATATAGAGATATATAAACTTAATTTATTAATACTAATATCTATATCTTTTATACTTATAACACTAATATAGAAAGCTTAAAGCTTTATTACTTTTATCTTAAGTTCTAAGATATAAATTACTTTAAATAAGCTTAGCTAGCTATCTACTTATCTTTTACTAAAATTATTTTTATTTTTTAGTACTTTCTACTATTTTCTATTTACTACTAACTAATCCTATATATTTTAATATATTAGCTCTAACTTCTATCTTTTTAGATATTAGTATTAGTTAGTTAGATATTAGAATATATAATATTAATATTACTATTAATAGCTAAGTAATAAGTAGAATAACTATTAAAATAATCTCTTTTAGTAAGTTTAAAGTAAAGAAAATTACTAAGTTAATAGAGATACTAAACTTTAATATATATAAGCTATATATATATTTTTTCTTTCCTTTACTTAACTAATTTCTTACTAATTATATATAGAATAATTTAGTATATAGCTTCTTAGTATTCTACTTTAACTAAGTTAATACTTTTAAAGTACTATATTTAAAGCTCTCTATAGCTTATAAATTCCTAGAAAGTATTCTTAAAATATTCTTTTAAATAAGTATTACTAAGAAAAGTATAAAATTCTTATAAACTTAGAACTTCTTTATATTTAAAGAAGTTTTTCTTATTTATATCTTTTAGAAATACTAAAATACTAATATTAAAATAGCTATACTATAGAACTCTAAGAGTTTATATTCTATTTATAAAGTAATTTAGTAAGATCTTTCCTACTCTATTATAAATAATAGCTAATAGAGAAAAAGATCTATAATACTACTTACTATATAACTAAGATACTTTTAAGATATATTATTTTAAATATAACTTATATTTATAAATATCTTTTTAGTATCTTAGTTTAGAAAATAATCTAAGATATTATTAGTATAGTTAATAATAATTAGAATAATATTTAGATAGACTTCTCTAGTCTAGCTAGAATCTAGTCTAGTATTAATAAAGTCTATCTAAAGAAGTTTAAAGTATTAAATATTATCTAGTATTACTATAAGAAAAATCTAGCTTAGATTCCTATTTAGCTTAAAATACTTCCTATTTAAGATTCTTACTTTATAGTATAAAAGTAGTTTAATACTAGTATACTAAATAAGTTTACTACTTTTACTTTCTTTTCTAATTATAGAATAGATATAGAGTTTACTAGAGAGGATAAAGAGGATAAAGAAGATAAGAATAAAAAAGGTAAGTATTTAAACTAAGAGGATATATAGATATCTAGATAAGTAGTAGTATATATTAGTATAGATCTAGCTTATAGCGTTAAGAACCTTAGCTTCTTAGAATTTTAAATATAATTAGAGTAGTAGTAAGTTTATTCTATATAGTAATAATATACTATAATATTATAATATAATAAGCTGTTATAATAACCTATTATAATAACCTATTATAATAACTTTTTATAGTAAATTAGAATAGAATTTACTTATCTCTATCTCTATATTTATATCTCCTATAAACTTATATATCTAGCTAGCTACTTAACTAAGTTTATATCTTTCTTTTAAAGTATAATTCTCTTTATATAAATAGCATAGAGGTTTATACCTATTTAGTATATAAATAGAAGCACTTTTAGTTAATAATAATTATATACTTTTAAATATAGTAATTAGATATAATTTAGTAACTATTTATAAAGCTTTTATAGCTTCTAACTAGAAGTATAGATCTAGATATATAGACTATAATATTTCTCTTATAAGCTAGGAAAATAGCTACTTCTAAATTATATTATCTATTATTCTCTACTACTTCTTTATTTCTTAAAATACTTATACTATAAAAATTAACTTTAAAGCTAATTTAAAATATATTTAAATTTACTTTCTAGTTAGTAGTAGTATAAATATTTTTTCTTAATAATAATATCTTTTATAATACTTTCTATACTTTCTATTTTCTTAGTAGATTTAATATACTATTTATAGGCTTCTTCTTTATATTCTTTTTAGTAGTTATAATAGTAGACTATTCCTAGTTTTTATAGTAGTTTTTATTACTATAAATAGTAGAAAGTTAGGTTTACTAATAATATCTTCTACTATATTAAGACTAAGTAATTACTACTATAGCTCTACTTATAGATATATAGAGGTTTTAGAAATCTTACTATCCTTTAAATACTAACTAGATATAGCTAGTATTAATAAGATACTCTTAGGTAATTAGAGTAGTATTATTATTTTAAAGACTTATTATAAAAGAATTAAAAAATATATCTTCTATAATTACTATAATAAATACTTATAGCTTAGTTATACTATTAAGTAAACTAATTATTTTCTAGACTTATTACTAAATAGTATAATATTTTATACTTACTATACTTATAATAATCTATTATAATAATTTATTTCACTCTAACTTCTCTTTATATTTATTACTATATTTATATTAGTAATATATACTATTTAATTATATATAAATAACTTTTTAAAAGATCTCTTCTCTAATCTTACCCCCCCCTAAATATAAGCTAATATTTAATAGCTTTACTATTCTTTTTACTATAGATACTTCTTTTATTAAATAGTAATAAAAAACTTATTATTATAAATAGAAAGTAAAAGATAGTATTAGGAGTTCTTAGGAATCTCTAACCTATAATATATACTTAAAAAGAGTAACTAAAATCTTTAGTAAATCTTATAAATAAGTAGATACTTAGGCTAATTTTTATAAAGGGGTAAAAGTCTATAAGAGAACTTCCTATCTTATCTATAATATATATAATTCTATCTTTATCTATCTTAATATTACTAGCTTAGAAACTAACTTAATAAATAATTATTTTTATAAACTAGCCTATTTTAAAGCCTAATATAATACTCTAGTATCTTCTAGAATATAATATAATAAAAAGATTTTTAACTATAAACTATAAGATCTATTTAAGTTATTTATAATAATTATTATAATAATTTCTCTCTACTTTCTAGCTTATTAATAAAAAAGATAAATATACTTATATAGATAAAGTACTACTATACTACTTTATTAATAATAATATATTTTTAACTCTATTTCAAAGTTAACTTTTAAGTTCTTTACTAGCTTTATAAACCTAGAGTAGATATTACTATCTACTATAATAATTACTAAAAATCTTAAAATTAAAGCTTTAGCTATCTAGGCTAAAGTTCTTAAGTAAATTATTCTAAATTTAAAAATATCTCTAATAATTAATATCTAGATAATACTAAGTTAGAAATATATTATACTTAGTATTATAGCTTACTTTATAGATAAGAACTAGAACTATTACTATATCCTTTTTAGTACTCTTAGTATTATAAGAAAGTATATTATAGAGATTATTATAAGTATAATTATTAAAACTCTTAATAAGCTTCTAGACTTTAAACCTAAATTTAACTATATTTCTATAGATAATACTTCTAACTTTATACTAAGTATCCTAGCTAAGTTCTATATAAAGATATTTACTATACTATAACTTATAATTACTTATATTTAATATTTTACTTATATTATTAACTTTATAGTTTAAGAACTATATAATTAACTTAAAGTTACTTATATACTTATAATAAGTAACCTTATATAATATATATTAAATATAAATAATAAAGAAGTTATTAAAGCTACTATACTACTATAAAAGAAAGCTACTTCTACTTTATAGAATATAGATTAAGAAGTTTATTTAGATAATAAAACTTCTACTAATTATAATCTAGATAGGATTTTACTATTAGAAAGTTAAATTAATAGATATAATATTTTAATACTTAGAATAGTAATTACTAAAGTAAAGCACTTTATTTCTAATCTTTTATATTTATTATTATTTATATTCTTTTAGGTTTAACGCTTTATATTAAAGATTAAATCTAGCTTAATATACTCCTTAGAGTTTCTAGTACTTTAGAAAAATAGTTAAGATAAAGACTTTATAAAACGCTCTAAACGTCTAATTATTAATATAAAGACTTACTAGAACTTAACTATATTAATATTAGTTTATGCTCTTAAATTTTGAATTCTAATTAATACTTAGTTTAAAAACTATAGTAATAATATCTCTTTTAAGCTAAATATTAATAAATAGTACTAAATTAAGGTTATTCTTAATATTTCTAAGTGCTTCCTTGCTATTATATATATTTTAAGCTAGAACTAAGCTATTAATATTACTTATATAATTATTTTTATAAAAATCTATTATAACTATTTAATAAAATATTAAAAAGCTATTAAGAAGCTTAATACTAATAAGAATAAATATTAGGTTCTATTTCTTTAAAAAGCAGTATAAATAGTAGTAGATAAATTTAAGAAGTATTAGTTACTATAAGAGAAAGATTAGTTTCTTTATATATTTTTACTATTTCTATCTCTTTTATCTATATTAATATAGTAAATAATAATCTAAGATTTTATAGTATTTATAAAGCTTATTCTAGCTTATTAGCTAATACTACTTAGAAAGATTTCACTGAAATCTATATTAAAAACTACTATAAAGATAGCTTAGAGAACTTAAAATCTACTCTAGATAAAGTTTATAGATCTATTTATAGTTTAATAGCTTTAATACTCTAAAGTCTTAAGAAATAGATATATTATAATATTTCTTCTATTTTTATAATAACCTTATTATAATAATCCCTATAAAAATCTTATTATAATATTATTTTAATTACTTAGCTTATATATTTCTTTAGAACTAAAAATAATATCTCTTTTAAATAGATTTAATATTATTTATAATTTCTTTAAAAAGTATAAGTATTATAATTCCTTCTCTTTATAGAAATAATATTAAATTAGTATTAAGCTATTATATTAAGTAATTAATTTAGGATTTCTAGAGAAACCTAGAAAAAGATCTAAAATATTATAGTTTCTATAGAATAGCTTATAACTATTTTTATATTTTCCTAAGTTTTATTTCTCTTAAATAGATATTTAGTTTTAGTAGATATATCTATTACTATTTATACTTAATATAAAACCTAAAATAATTTTCTATTAACTCTTTTTTACTATTTATAATAAGTAATAAGATAGCTTTTATTCTCTAATCTAAAGCTTTTTATTTTAGAAATAATATACTTAAAATATTTAATAAAAATTATACTATATTAATTTACTAAATATTTCTATAAAGTTCTTATATTAAAGCTTTTATATTATCTTTTAAGCTTATTATAAGTATACCTAAGATATTATTAATATCTTAGGTAATAAATAATAATAATATTTAAAATATTTAAAACTTAATATAAACTGAGGTTTTTAGATATAAAACCTATTAAAACTAATAGCTAAGTTTTAAGTTTTATAGATAAACCAAACTAAGCTTCTTAGATATTACTTTTAAACTTAAATATATTATAGTAAAGTTTATAGGTTTATAAATATTCTTCCCTATTATTAAGTTAGAGAATAAGAGAGTAATTAAGTAGCTAAAAGATTATAAAAAAAACAGATTATAGTAATTTTCTTTTATTAGAAATTAGTAATATATTATAACCTGTAAATAAGAATAACAGCTGAATAACCTACTCAGGCGTCAGGCAGCTAGGACAAGACATTTATACTATAAGATCATAGAAATAACAGAGACTTACTTAGAGATAGAAGAACTATAGTATAAGTTATATAGTAATAAGATAAGACTAAGTAAACAGTATAAATCACTAAGCGCTTAGTCAGAGTTACTAAGCGCTCACTAATAATTACTAAACGCTTACTAATATCTAATTAGTGATTAGCAATAAAATAAAGGAACTATTCAGAACTTATATATAGTATAACTAGAGCCTAGCTTATAGTTAGACTTCCTTAGCTCTTCAGTAATTAACTTTATATTTATCTCTAGATACTTTCAGCTTACTTTTACTATAAATACTTATTAAGTCTAAGACTAATTACTTTAGCTTCTAACTACTAATATATAATATAGCTTATAACTTATAACCTAGTATATTATTACTATATATTAATCCCCAGTTTCTATTAGCAGACCTTACTATTAGATAGCTAACTATAACACTTTAATTACTCCTATTCAGTAAGTTAACTATTAATACCTACTAAATAATACAGAATATCTTCCTATACTTCTATTAAGTTACCTACCCCTAGATTCTTATCCACCTCTAGGGAATAAGTTCCCTAAAACCTAGTATAAGAGATAGGAAACTAGAAAATAAAAGATAACTTAGAAAGCAAGGATAATACTAAAGAACTTAAACAATAGCTTAATAAAACTAATAAAAACTTCAAAGAAATATATAATATATTTAACTAAAATACTAATACTCTTAAAGAACTCTAGGAATAAGTATATAAGACTTAAGAACTTAAGAAAGAAGTTAGTATCCTCTAAGCTACTACTAATATTATCTTAGCTTTAGTTAAAAGATATAAATACCTTAAGCTTAATATACTTTCTACTTTTAATAGAACTCTAGAATAACTTAAGAGATACTTAGTTTAAGTATAAACCTATTAAGCTTTCTATATTAATATATTCTAGAATAATACTAAATAAGTAGTATATATAGCTACCTTCCTTTAAAGATAAGCTCTTACTTAGTTTAAACCTCTTTAATAGGAATAGCTTAATAACTTAGTTAAAAAATATAGTAAAGAAGTGAAGAATATCTTCTTTAGCTTTATAAGCTATATTAAAGCCCTAGAATCTTTCTTCTTTAACTCTAATAAGTAAAGACAGGCTAAATAAGACCTATCCTACTTATAATAAACTAAGTCTACTATACTTTATATTATAGAGTTCAGAAGACTAGTAGCTAGACTCTATATAACTAATAAAAATAAGGTTTTCACTTTTTATTAAAGACTTAAGAATAAAGTTAAAGATGAAATAGCTAAGCTAGAAATATCTCTTAGTTTCCTAGCCTATATTAAACACGCTATTAAAATTAATAACTACTTTTATAAATAATAAAAAGAATAAAAAGAGAAGTAATAAAGTTTAAACTCAGGATATAAGTACTAATAGTAACCTTAGTATAAATTTAATAACTAATAGAATAATAACAGACCCTGTAATAACTAGAATAATACTTAATAAAGTATTTCCTATAGATAATATAGTAGACCTATAGATCTTAGTACTACTACTAAAAATAATAATAAGAAACCTTAGAACCTTAAATACTATAACTATAAAAAAATAAGATATATTACTAGAGACTATAGATAACCTAAGAAGCTTAACTAGAAACCTATACCTAAACAGACTAAGTAAGTTAGCATAGCAACTAAAACATCTTATATATCCTTATTATAGACTAGATATTATAATAATAAATGTTTTACTTATTATAGTAATAAGGAAGCTATAGAATACTAGCCTAGTAACTTAGACTACAGAAGAATAAGTTATAATATAACTATTCTAGAAGTTAAGACTAAAACCCTAGTAATAGCTTTGCAAGTAAATAGTAAGATAATCTAGAAGACTACTAAATAACTAGATAAAATGCTTTATATCTAAAGACTTAAAACAATTAACTTAAACCCTATAAGTTATAATAAAGAAATCTAACTAAGAATTAGAGATTCTAAAGTATAGATTTAGTATAAAATAAATTAAATTAAGGAATTTAAAACTAAAGAAGAATTAGATAGAGAACTTAAATACTAATATAATCTCCTGATAGAATAATAGATCCTTAGTCTTATTAGTAATTAGACTTTTAGAGAAAGAGAAAGTTCACTTTATAACTCAGATAAACCCTATAATATTACCTACTAATATATTTAGACAGAGATTGCTTATAGGTTCACTCCTAGTATAGATAATACTAGCTCTAAAGAGGAACCTAAGAAAGATAATATATCTAAATAGATTATATACAGGCAGATTAGCTAATATAATAATAAATAATTCCTTAAACTCTATAATATACCTAATAAAGGACCTAGAACGCACTATACTCTATAACTTAGGACTAAAAACTATTTCTACCTCTAAATCACTAATCCTAACTACTAATATCTCTTTTAAGCATAATACTTCTTTAATTACTATGGAATTTATATAAGAGATAAGTATAACTACTATTTTCAGCTCTGAAGATATAATAACACCTTTATATAGAATATCTATACTATATATACTCTTACTAGATAGGAACTCAGAAAATTCGATAGGAATATTACTATATTCACCTCTAGCTAATAATACCTTATAAGATATACTTATAATAAATATATAAAATAGGAAGAATACTAAAAAGATAAATACTTTATATATATAGTTTAGAAAGCTTAGGCTTATAGACTCTTATAAGAAGGACTAAGCCTTCTAAAGCTCTAACTCTAGAAGAACTACTTTATAAAAGTATAATAAGAAGAGAAATAAATCACTTACCCTAGATAACTAGAGTAGTTAAAAAACTAGACTTACTTACTAATAAAGGACTAAGATAAGTAATAATAATAAGGTCTATCTATCTAGTATTCCTAGACTAGAAAGTATATTTACAGTTTATAGTTATTATTAATAATATTATAACTATTATACTTATTAATAGCAGAGCTAAAATAAATTTTATACTCTAAGTAGTAAACAAACTATAACTACTATAGTAAAAAAAGAAATATATATACTAGCTTAGTAATATAAAAAGAGAATAAGTCTAGTATAAAGGAAGAACTATTAAAAACAAGATTATACCTCTTAAGATAAGTTATTTAGATTAAAATAAATAACTCTAATTTAATATTACTAAACTAAGTATATATAATATTATATTAAGAATATTATAGCTTGAGAAGAATAACTTATAGATAGATTAGAGAACAGGCTAACTCTATTAAAATAATAATAATCTAGTTTCTAAGTAGCTTTATAGAACCTAGGCTTTAAATAGATTCACTTACTATAGAGTAGTAAAACAATATATCTACTACTTTAAAGCAAAAGAAGCTATATTATAACTATTAAAGATAATAGATCTTAAATAGAAGAATAATCTACTTCTATCTATCCTAGAAAAATATAGAGTTTATAAGAAACTCTTTATAGCTAAACTAGAAACTAGACTGCTTAAATATATGAATTTCAATTATAAAATCCCTATTAAAGAAGGGAAAGAGCCTAAATTTAATAAAATCTATAGACTTAACCTAATAGAAATAGAAGCCCTTAATAAATATTTTAAAGAAAACCTTAAGAAAGGTTATATTAGAGAATTAATATTACTAGTAAGAAGTCTAATCCTGTTTATACTAAAGAAGAATAGTAAACTATAACTATATATTAACTACTAAATACTTAATAAAATAATAATTAAAAATTAGTATTTATTACTTCTAATTGATAAACTCTAATAACTACTTTATAAAGCTAACTACTTTATAGTACTAAACCTTAAAAATACTTATAACTTTATCTAAATAAAGAAAAGAGAAGAATAGAAGACTGCTTTTAGAATATATAAAAGATATTTTAAGTATTTTATTATACTTTTTAGTCTTATTAATATATCTACTACTTTCTAGAATATAATTAACTAAGTTCTCAGAAAGTTTATAGATATCTTTATAATTATCTATTTTAATAATATCCTTATTTTCTCTATAATAATAGAATAATATAAGGAATATATATATCTTATATTATAAGCTTTATAGGATACTAAACTTCTAGTTAAACTAGAAAAAAGCATATTCTATATATAGGAGGTTAAATACCTCAGATTTATAATCACTCCTAGATATATTAGTATATTAAAGAAAAAGGTTTAAGCTATCTAAGAATAGCTAATACTAATAAACCTTAAAGAAGTCTAAAGATTTCTTAGATTTATTAACTTCTACTAAAAATTTATCAGACTTTATAGAAAAATTAACATACCTCTTATAAACCTTAGCTATAAAGACTAACTATTTAAATAGAAGGAAGCTTAAAGTATAGCTTTCTAAACTATTAAAGACTATATTACCAGTAAACTAGTCCTAATAATTTCAAATCTAAAAGAATAATTTGAAGTTAAAATAGATACCTCAGACTTTGCCTTTAAAGTATAACTATTCTAAAGAGATTTAGAAGGATGCTTACACCTATATACTTTCTATTTATACAAACTCTATAGATTAGAACTTAACTACTAGATCTATAATAAAGAACTTATAGCTATTATTAAAGCTTTTAAAGAATAGAGACCTCTACTCTTAAGAACTATTTACTAAGTATTTATATATACTAATTATAAAAACCTAGTATACTTCACTATATTAAAGGAACTTAATAAATAATAAATCAGATAGTTAGAATTCCTCTTAGAATTTAACTTCTAAATTATTTATTAGAAAAAATCAGAAAATAGTAGAGCTAATACTCTCAGCTAATAACTAGACTATAATATCCTAATACTAAAAGAAGCCTAAGTAATTCTTAAACATAATAATAACAGAGACCTTATACTTATTATAAAAGCTCTTATAATAACTAGATAATCTATAGCTAGCCTACTTAGTAAACTAAATAATAAAGCTATTAGAGAATTCTATAGTATACTAGTATATAGTTACTAAAGAATCATAAAAACCTAGAAATAACTATAATAATACTATAGAGAAAAGGTTACTAGAGAATATATTGCAATAGTAATTAAGGATTATAAGGTTTGCCTGAAAAGTAAACTAGCTTAATACTAACCTTATAGATTGTTATAACCTTTACTTATGCTATAAACTGCCTAGTACTCTATATCTCTTAACTTTATTATTAAGCTACTAAAGTCTAGAAAACTCTTTATAAAAGTCTATTATAATAGTATTATTATTATTATTAATAGACTTATAAAATATATCTACTTTATTCTATATAAAGAAGTAAGTAATACTAAAGAATTCACCTATATATTACTTAAGTATATTATTACTAATTATAGAACATCTAAAGAAATTATATTAGATAGAAATAAGATCTTTACTTCTAAGTTCTAGAAGTTAATTATATTATAACTTAGTATTAAATAAGTAATATCTATTATATTTCACTTATAGACTAACAGATAAATAGAATAAATTAACTAGATCTTTAAAACCTATCTCTATACTTATATTAACTATAACTAAGATAATTAGGTAGTACTACTACTAATAGCTTAATTTGCTTATAACAGCGTAATAAGAGAAAGCACTAAAAAATCCCCTTTCTACTTTAACTATAGATTTAAACTAACTACTTACAGAGAACTATAAGCAGGCCTAGAAACACTAAAAGCTGTTACTATAATTAGATAAATTAAAGATATCTAGGAAAATATATATAAAGAACTTAAATTTATATAATAATAAATAATATAATTTAGTAATAAATAAAAGATTAAAAGACTAACCTTAAAAGAGAGATAGCATTTATCTTATATAGTAAAATATTAAAATAAAATAACTAAATAATAAACTAGACTTTAAAAAACTTAGACCTTTTAAAATCCTCTGAAAAGTTTTACTAGTTAACTATAAACTTAATCTACTTAATATAATAAAATACTTCCTAATATTCTATATTTCATTACTTAAACTAGTATTATAAAGATTATAAACAAAAGACCTTATTATTATAGAAGATAATAAACTAGAATATAAAGTTAAATAAATTATTAACTATATTAAACTAAATAGAATAGAATTCTATTTCCTTATTAAATAGAAAGGATATAGTTATAAAGATAATATATAGAAACTTTAGTTAAACCTAGAGAATACTAAAAAAGAACTTAATAAATACTAGAAGTAATACTAAAAATATAAAGAGAAGTATTAATACTTAGTATTACTATTAATAAAATCACTAATATTCTTAGTCTACTATTATATATAAATCAGATACTTCTATTAATTCACCTAACTACTAATAGAAATAGATAGATTATAATAAAGAAAACTATTTATTTACTTAGGAACACTAGAAACTAACTAAGACTCCCCTAATAAAAAGTTTAAAGTAATTAGATCTTAATTACTAAAAATAATATCTAGGTCTACTATACTAAAAATACCTATTAACTATACTTTAAAAACTAAGGAAGATTTAGTAAGAGAAGGCTCTACTACTCCCTCCTCTTTAGCTATTACTAAAATCTCTTTATAACCTTTTTTAAATACTAGTTACTTAGCTTTATAAATATAATCTAACTTTGTAAGTACTTTATTCATTTTAGCTTATACTTTCTATAGTACCTCTATTCTCTTTTAAAATAATTCCTCAATTTCTTCCTCCTTATTATCTAAATACTAAGATTTAGCTATTAAATATTCTACTATATATAGGTTAATATAAATAATTACAATAGATTTAAAACTATATAAATATTAATAAATCATATTATTAGAAGTATTATATAAATAATAAGTGCTACCTATAATAACACACTCTCTATAAACTAAGGAGCTAGGTAGTATTTTATAGTATAACCTCTTAGACTAATAGTAATAATAAAGCATGACTTTAAAACTATTCTCTATAATATTAAAGGAATAATAATAATAATAGAGAGTAGAAATCGCAGGATTTTCAGGAATATAACCTGATATAGTATTAGTATTATAGGTAAATTAGGAAGTATAATTAACAGCTCCTTAACCTAGGACTAATAACCTACTTATATTAGGTCTTAAAGATAAGACCTTTAGAGAGGGGACCTAATATTATAACTTATAAACAAGGATAATAGCTGAATAACCTACTTAGGCGTTAGGTAGCTAGGATAGGACATTTATACTACAAGATTATAGGAATAATAGGGACTTACTTAGAGACAGAAGAACTATAATATAAGTTATATAGTAATAAGATAAGACTAAGTAAGTAGTATAGATTACTAAGCGCTTAGTTAGAGTTACTAAGCGCTCACTAACAATTACTAAGTACTTATTAATACCTGATTAGTGATTAGCAATAAAATAAAGGAACTATTTAGGACTTATATATAGTATAACTAGAGCCTAGCTTATAGTTAGACTTCCTTAGCTCTTTAGTAATTAACTTTATATTTATCTCTAGATACTTTCAGCTTACCTTCACTGTAAATACTTATTAAGTCTAAGACTGATTACTTTAGCCTCTGACTACTAATCTATAACATAGCTTATAACCTATAACCTAGTATACTATTACTACGTATTAATCCCTAGCTTCTGTTAGCAGACCCTACTGTCGGATAGCTAACTATAATATAATATAGTAGAATAGTTTAATTTATCTCCTATATAGTTTAGATATTTTAATTTAAGCTTTAACTTTTCTCTAAACCTATTTTAGTATATTGTATTTATTAAATAAACCTTTATTTAAAACCTAAATTATAGTCTTTACTATACTTATATACCTAGTACTTAAATATTAAAATCTTACTTATTACTTATATTTACTTAGTACTTACCTAGGTACCCCTCTATAATCTATAGACTATATAGGGATATACCTATATAGGTATCTATAGATAGTTCGAAGCCTAAACCTACTGCACTCTACCTGGTAAAGTTGCTAAAGGTCATGTTGGTACTGTTGAATTGGTTCCCCCCTCCAGTGTTGTTGTACTGAGGACCGTTGCCGGTGTTGTTGTATTGAGATCCGGTTCTATTACTGCTGAAATTGTTTGTGACGGGGGGCGGTCGATAGTCTCCAGCGGCAGAGCGTTGCGTCGGGTTGTCGGTTCGAGGGTAGAGCCCAAGGAGGGCCTTGGTCGTAGCCGCCGCCACGGCCGCTGCGTAGGGTTGCCACACTTTGTTCTTGTGACTATCTGCGTAGTCGCACACTCCTTTGACGACCAAGCATGGAACTTGGTCCCAGACGCCGGCGCCCTCCATCTCGAAAGCAATCACTTTGTGATCCCGTGCAATGCTATCGCGACGCTCTCCGGATTTCATGACCGTGTCTCCTGAAGCGACTTGTCCAACGAAGATGCGAGGGTCCTGGGATTGTGAGGAATCCGGTTGCGCTCTTCGCAGGACGCTGTTATCGGCACATCGAAGGTCCGAGCAGGACGAGTTCATGGCCTTATCACAAGCTGCGTTGTCGTCACATCCACAGGTGGACTGGCCGTGGTGGCGATGGAGGTAGGCCGGCTCGAAGAGAATGTCTTCTGTTGGCGATGGACGAGTGTAACCTGTCTGGTGGCCGGCTTTGTTTTGCTGGATTTGGTCCAAAGTCCGAAGCATTTGCTGCTGAAGACGGCCAAGACCAAATGCTCCCTGAATACTGGCTAGGAGGGATCGGATATCTTGGTTGGGCCGGCCTAGATTGTCACTAGTCGTATCCTTCCGAATGAACTTGTCAGGATACTGTCGTCCAAGATCATACTGAACAACAGCCTGGCTGATGATGACATCTCCCAGCAAGATTTCTTTCCCTCCTTCAGAACGAGGAACCCCACCACATATCCCGGCCAAAACTGCGAGCTTGAGTCTTGTATAGCTTGACCGAAGCCCCGCCGCCGCGGCCGCGGTAGAGACCTTTCCCATGTTGGGAAGATGGACCAGAACAACATTATGGTCACCTATGCGGCCGTTCGTATAGGTGTTTTGATCTCCAGCTGCCCGGCCGAGTCCATGGCCACCTTCACCACCCCAGAACTCGTCGAATATGAAGGAAACTGCGTCACTTTCCAGTGGAAGTGCGCAGACCACCGCAATTTCGAAATCGTCGCGGTGTTGAGGACGAGTATAGGTTGCCATGATTAGGTAGTAACGGAAGGATCAATATGCCACAGTCAGGTGACAGAGAAAACAATGTAAAGAGTGGGCCTTAGGTGACTGCAAAAACGTTGAGCTTTTGGTGCACTTTCAATGCGTTCCGAAGGCAGACAAAGCCTCACTGATCAGCGGGCTAGATTTGGCGTCAGGACTTTTCAAGACTTTTTGACCAGCTTTTCTTCGGCTTTTGTTGCTGCGGCTTCGTTTATTTGGAGACTCCCTGTTAAGCTTGCCTCCTTGGCGGGCTTAGAAGAGATTTGAGACTTTCGATCGTGACCGCAAACTATGCTGGCAAGGGCACAGTTCACGCAAAACGACCGTAGCCGACAGTAGGGTGAGAACAGAGATTGCAGACAGAGAAGCCCCGCACAGTCAAGATATATGCATGTCAGCCAGTCATCATCTGTCTCACTTAAAGGTAGACGTGATTGGCGTTCTTCGAGACAGTGCCCCAATCAAGTTTGATCAACCAGCAACGTCCAATACGCGGTATTTATTTGGTTCCACTGCCTTCACCGCCTAGCCAAGTTGAATTTTGATCCCGAAAATGTAGAGGAGGATGCCCTCGCTCCAAAGTCTACTATCGTTCTCGCGCCAAAATCATCTCTCATTAAACACCATAGCCAAACCACATGGCTGTAGATGTATCAGCACGACACAGCTCACGATGCAGGTCTTGGGGACGCTACGAGAATGAGCATTAACAATACCAGTTCGGGTAAGCAATACAGCAATGTGGGGAGCGGAAGCCAGTACAATGCCGAAAACATCACCATAAGTAAGTTTGCCCACCCTCGTGCGAAACAAACCTCACTGACCAAGTAAAAAGACCATGAAACAAACGACTCTGGCGACAAAGACAGACAGTTTGTCGCCGATCTGAAGCTCAGCGACCCGCGTTTAGATAAAGAACGAATCGAACGTACAAAAGGAGGCCTATGGAAAGACTCGTATCTCTGGATCCTCGATAATGAGGACTTCCAGCGATGGCGAGCTGAATTTCAGAATCGACTGCTCTGGATCAGAGGCGATCCCGGGAAAGGGAAAACTATGCTTCTCTGCGGCATCATACAGGAATTGCAAAGAGAGAAATCGGCCCATCAACCTTTTTACTTTTTCTGCCAAGCTACTGACTCCAACCTCAACACCGCCTCTGCTGTTTTGCGCGGGATATTATTCCTCATACTCAAGGAAAAGCCACAACTCGTCAAAGACTTGCGCGAAACCTACGACTACTGCGACGGTCAGTTATTTGAGGGCAGCAATGGGTGGGACGCTTTGTGCAGCATGATCACGAGGACTCTGCGTGGCGAGAGCTTACAGAATGCTGTTATCGTCGTAGATGCACTGGATGAATGCATTTTCGATATTGATAAGCTTCTCGAATTCCTCAACAGCCTGTCTTCGAAAGCAGTGAGGGTCCTTGTTTCGAGCCGAAACTGGCCTACGATCGAACGAGGTATCGCAGCCGCTACGCAGAAGGCAGCCCACATTTCATTGGAGCTGAACGAATACTCGATATCAGCCGCCGTGGTGACTTTTATCAATCACAAAGTGGAACAGCTTGCGCAGAAGCATGATTATTGTGCAAAGACGCGAGACATGGTCTACAAAACCCTAGTCGAAAGGTCAAACAACACATTTCTTTGGGCGGCATTAGTCTGTCAACAGCTTGCCGACAACAGCATGAATAACTGGGAAGTGAAGTCGAAATTGCACGAATTCCCTCCGGGCTTGGACTTACTTTATGCCCGAATGCTGAATCACGCTCTCACCTCCACATGCCCCAATGGCGGACTCTATGGAAGAATTCTAGCGGTAGCATCAGTTGTGTACCGTCCAGTGGATATTGCAGAACTAATGACTCTTCTTGGGCCTCTGAGAAGTATTATCAGTGACGCACAATCTCTGGAAAAAGCTGTCAAACAGTGCGGGTCTTTTTTGACTGTTAGAGACAACATCGTGTATTTTGTACACCAATCTGCAAAAGACTTTCTTCTCGAAAGTGCAGCTCTGAGAGAGATCATGCCGCAAGGGATTGATCACGAGCATCGTCTCGTTTGGAAGAACTCTCTGCAGGTCATGTCCAGTACACTTCGACATAACATATACGACCTCCAAACACCCAGCATCTCTGTTGACGACATACAACCACCCGTTCCTGACCCCCTGGCGCCTGTTCGTTATTCTTGCATACATTGGATCGATCACTTCAATAGCAACGGATGCAATGCAACAGACGAGATTGAGAACTTTTTCAAAGACTGCTTTCTTCACTGGGCAGAAGCCTTGTGCCTCTTGCGAAGTATTTATGAGGGTATCGGGGGCATGACCAAATGGTTGGAAATCGCGCAAGTACTTAAAACTCGCAAAGAGACAAGAATGAACTAAAACTTTGAACTAACACGTTAGCAGGTAAGCACAGGATGTTTGCGATTGTTCTCCCAGCTTCGAGATGCCGTACGCTTCCTACAGCATCACCGGCAAATCATCGAGAAGACACCGATGCAACTTTATTGTTCTATACTTTTGTTCAGTCCAAGGACAAGCTTTGTTAGGACACAGTACCTACATGAAGTGCCGGATTGGATTCTCACTAAACCGCTCGTGAAACAAGAAACATGGAACGCACGCCTTCAAACACTTGGACGACATGAGGACTGTAAGACGTTAAGATTTTCACCTGCTGGATGCATCCTAGCCTCAACATCATCCCATGGGAAAATAGGATTGTGGGATGTAGCAACAGGCCGATGCCTGAGATTCATTAAACCTCATGACAAGATTCTGGGGCACGTTGAGTTTTCGCACGACGAACTAGTCATAGCAGCTGCTCTGGAAAGTTTGCAGTGCGCCTTTTACAGCATACAGACGGGTGACTGCTTGAAGATTATTCAGGGTTACTCTGAAAAGATCAGATGCATCGCAATTTCACAAGACGGCCGTCACCTGGCCATGGGCTCAGAGGAAATGAATGTCAAGCTTTGGGACATAGAAACTAGCACATGTATTCGGACATTTCGCCATCACAACTTGCCGGTTGTTGCGGTGGTATTCGCCCCAGATGGACGCACACTTGCCTCTGCAGCTTCCTCCGTCAAGATATGGAACATGACGACAGGCGAAAGTGTCCTAGAGATACAACCGGATGCCAGCGGTCGACCTTCTGCAATCTGTTATTTGCAGGAAGGGCGTCAGATTGCCTGCACCTTGTCGAACCGCGACAGAGGAGGTGATATTGCAGTGTGGGAAACTTCCACAGGACAATGCCTCCGGTCATTCAAAAGTGGTTTTTCAAATGCAGTGCAGATATCGCCATATAACGGCGGAACAGCTGCGTCCGATTGGAATGGGAATGTTGAATTGTGGAACCTCAGAACAGGTGTGATTGAGAAGAGACATACGATAGACCCCTGGCGATATTTCCACGGAGTAGCCCTCTCGAACGATGGCAGACGACTGGCCACAGTCGAATATGCAGGAATCATTAGTCTTTGGGACTTGACGATAACGCATCGAAGTCAATTGCGGGACTTCCGCAAAGATCCGACTCAACCGGAACCCCGGGTCAGTTTTTTTCGAAAAGCTTTGAGATAATGGTATACGGATAAATCGGCCGGTGAAATTCTAAATCCGAATCTTGTTCTGCTTTCAATCACTGATTTGTGTCTAGCAGCCACGGGATCTAGCACAATGCAAGACGGGGATTGCGTTGAAGCCTCGCCAGATGAATCCGAAAAGTATGATGGCCCAGTTCACTCCATAAACTTTTCCATTGATGGTCAACAAATTGTTTCGGTTCGTCAAGGCTACTCGCCGGTTGAGATTTGGGATGCAGAAACTGGCAAACGGCTGCGAAGGCTTCGTATCCAGCCCACGGGTAACAAAGAATCGATTTATCTTGACACTGAGTCGACGGCAGCATTTACGACGGATCATAAAATTCTTCTCGCGGCAGAAAGAAACATGAGCCCAGATGTACAGATATGGGACGCAACCGCAGGCTCTCATCTAAGAAGCCTGCGGGGTTGTGGGCCAGTCACCAGAATGGTCTTCTCAGCAGACACGGCGAGGATTGCAATTATAGCACGAAACGAGTTCCATACGGTTCGCATCTGGAGTTCAGACACTGGCCAGTGCGTTTGGACGTTCAACCTTCCCGAAAAGTGTTATTGGCTTCGGGGGTTTTTGCAGTCAGGGTCGAAGCTTCACACCAGTCTTGGCGTTATTGACTTGAGCATGTTGGCATCTCAAAAACGCAATTATCGACCGAGTCGAGCCCTCACCTTCTGGAATTGAAGTCTCAAGGCTACCATATTGAGAAAGATTGGATAATGAAGGACCGTACCAAAATGATGTGGCTTCCAGAAGAATATTGGCCCTGGAAAGGCGCATTTGCCTCACAGGATTCGACGGTGGCGCTTGGGTGTCGTGTATCTGGGGGTGTGATCATACTGCGATTTGCCTAAATGGTGATTTTAGTTCTTCATATCTATCTTATTTGTTCAGGCATCATTTCAAGAAGATGCTTACGCCGCAACTGAAACCGTTCATACGCAGGATCTACCTCGCGCAATAATTGATGAGCAGTAGTCAACCAGCTCCTTCGCTGTGCGCTCGAGGAACATGCGGCCCATGTTTCCGCCTAGGACTCCCACTGAATCTACTGAAACGGCAGTGTATCCCAGTTCGAGTGTCATTTGCCATTCGGGACTCATACGTTGACATGTGGGCTCCCATGAAGAACATTGTGTCTGGGCTTGCGTATCCATATCTTCTCGGTTCTTACCTGTCCAACCGAGTTCAAGTGCATCAAGGCTATCTCTTCTGATGAGCCATGCTCTGTACAGAAGATATAGCAAGGATCTTATCATCTGTTCGAACTCTCTCTGTGACGTTGTAGAATCCATGAAAAGTTGAAGGTTGTCCGTCGTAATGTAGAGAGAAATGAATCGAACCCACATGTGGCAGGCGTCTCTGAGGGTAGGATTTCCAGTGAATTCTTTGTGAAATGAGCCTATTCTCATTTGAGATTGCTATGGTAAAAGAAGTGCGCACTCTTGACCTTGATTATTCTCGCGTTTGTTCGTCCACTGATCGATGCGGCCGATCGTGGAGAATATGTCGGTGTCATCCGTCAGACTCCGCGAATCTAAGACTGCCAGCGATCTGAGGTACTGGATGATTGATTTGCGGTATATATCTCTCGCTCATTCGCAGATTCAATCAACGATGAGCAAGAGTTGAAGTGACTGAATCCAACGATCCTTGCCAGAGCCTTGTAATCAGCTGTGGGGAGAGGTTAGCGGAGAGTGGACTAGAACAGACACCACGAATACATGTCGAATTCCCTAAACTCACAAAACTATGCGGCATAAGCAATAAAGCCACTCCAGCATTCCCCTTTGTTGGACAAGAACCACACTAGGGGACCACCCTCCGAATTGTCTTCGTGATGTGCGGCTTGCCAAAGTCCATCCTGAATGAACAAAAGACGTCGAATTGCGGACGAAGTTTGGACCTCATTGAACCACGAGCTGCCACTCTTTTCGGACTTGACCTCTGAGACCAGGAATGATCTTTCTATCAAGATGATTCGGACGTGAACTTGGACTTCATCCAGGACTAATCAAGACCACCCTCCCACCGTGAGAAACTAGGGTGCTTTTGAGTGATCGAAACGTGCTGGCCGCTTTGAGTCACTGGAGGCTTCGAGACCTGTCTTGTTGTTGAGTACCTCATCTTACCTTATTGTTAGAAGTCGTCGGTTCGGCTCTTACACGCAATTTCGAATAGAGACCGGCCCATGGACCGACCAACATCGTCGACTAATCAACCTGCCTTATTGGCTCAAGTTTCAAATACATCCCCTCAAGTGGTTGCATTTCTTTTTGCGGTCAAGGCGGTGCCAATCTACACGGGAACTTGGCTTTTGCACGCATCATTGCCACGAAACTTGCCTATCGCATATCGGACCTACAACTGTTTGCGGCCTACAAAGAATATAACACGACTTTATTGAGACAACAAATAAACGCGGGATTCGAAGTACATCGTCCTACTGGTTCCGCGCCCCAAGGTACCTCAATCAAAGGCCTTCATGCAATGACCAGCAAGTCTGCCTTGCCAAGCATGTTGTTCGTCCATGAAGAGAATAGTCGGAATGCACTGCAGTGCTAAGCATAACGGCCCGTTGCGCCTCGAAATATCAGGATCGGGGTGCTCGGATGTCTTGGCATCTTGTCGACTGCACATGACGTGATGCATACCATCGGACTTGCATCTGACCGGCGTCACAATGCTTCGATGGCATGGAAGCGCGTGAAGTCACGTAATATTGATTTTTCCGAATGACATAATATTGCCAAATCAACAAGACACTCACCACGCAGACAGAGCGAAAGCGAGTAGGTGTAAGCTCAGAGATCCGAGCAATACGAGTGTCAACCAGAGGGCTGGGTCCTGGCTACGGCGATCAATGGTTCACAAGAAACATTAGTTCCACCCTTTAAAGTCTGAAATTTCTCTGCATGTCGGCTCGGAAGATAGCGTCCGTAACTTACATATGCAGGGTCAGGACATGACGTCCATAGGTAGAACAACGAAAGAAGCTATGGCGATAAGGATCCTTGACGTAGCTTTTACCGCACAGCTTGCTGACGTTCAGAAAGCATATGTAGATGGTGACTTGGTCCCTTTGGTCATGGTCGTGCGCTGGTCTTCAGTCAGGCCTTCCAGTCCCGTTGGTCACCCTCGATGTATTCATCTCACTGGGCCAAAGAAAAAGCAACACGCGTGAGTGCTCAGCTGAAAGCGCTTACTATGGCCCAATTTGATGTGCCGCGTTTCCCGCCGGCGCGTCCGAGTCGCCTGAACCAGGCTCGCGGTGCTGTTCGCAAATTGGGTCCGGCCTCAATTAATGTATTGGAACAACGATGATGAAAGTTTCCGCTGCCCGCAACTCTACCCATGGGCCCTGTCCATCAACCATCAATAAGCGGGCATCTCGGTGCCGTCGTGGTGTCCGACGACTCGTGCCCATTGGGCCGCACGTCGCAAGCTCAAAACTCGGCATCGACATTGGACAAACAAAATGGTGCCCGTCAGCCGGTCGGCGAAGTCGATCCTGCTTCCCTCAACTGTCAGGAGAAATTCCTTCAAGCTTATCGGAATAGGGCAGGTTAAGTCAAGCAACCTGGTTCGTTGTTGGGTGGCTGTTCCTGCCGGGGAATTTATGATCTCCGAAGAGTGCTTGTTTTGGTGGATCAGATCGGCCAGGTTTGAAACGCCAGGAACGGGCTTGCCACGTGGGGGTTGGTCGGTCTTTTGCTCTCTCGCCTTTTCTTTTCACTACTCGCGGCTTTTGTTGGTAGTGAACTCGTCATGTTTGTGATACAGCGCCGTGCGCGAAACGGGGCGCTTCATACAAAACGTGACGTTCTCAGAACTCGATACTACCACACATCGTCAGAAGAACTGGAACCCGCCCGCGCCTCACTCTCGAGTCGCCCCTGTCTATCCCTCCGACATTCTCTCCTGATGTCCATCAGGGTACAGCCTGTTGGTCGACATGCCCGCCCCCGGTTTGCCTCAAAAGCAAATAAGAAGAGGATGCGGGGGATTCTCCCGTTGGCCGCTGGACACATCTCCCCCAACGGCTGACGGTTTATCGTTCCAGGGAGCAACCCCGGAACGATTTTGGTTTTGTCGCCGCCTAGTGCCTACGACGTCTGCGAATAATATGCACTGACTATTGCCTCTTTTGGCCGATCTCTTGGTGGCTGTGCGTTCCGCTTTCCGGTTTCGCATTGATTTCAGATCCCGCCGTCTCCATACCATTCCATATGCGCCCGTGGGCATCCTTGTCCCTCATTTGTATGAATATGCATGTTGGTCCGTCGCACCTCTTTGGCCTTTTGCATGCCTAGCGAGTTTGTACATGTTGCGTCAAACAAGAGAGTGCGTTCAGATCACCGCCTCTCCCCTCCCCCACCATTCCATCAACACTCAACAAGTCGGCTTGAGATCGTATCATGCCTGACGTCGAGATGGCTAGAAGAAACGGCGAGAGGAAAGATGAGGTTCCGGAGTTCACTGAGTACCGACCTTTGAACTGGAAAAAGATCTTTTTGACACCGAAATACATCCGTACGTGGGATCTTGGTTGGTGGTGGCGTTTGTGGGTGGCGTTTTCGCTGATGCGTTGAATACAGCATTTCATCTCCTCGGTATCGGCATTCTCGTCGCCACGATTTTCATCAGTCTACACCATGACGCGGTCGTCGAGGTACGTGTCGCAGTCTAGTAAAAGGTATGGTGGGATTCCATACTAACGAGATAATTGCAGAAATTGAGACCATTCTCCGAAAAGGTTCGAGAGATTCCCGGCGGATTCCTCATCCCGATTGCGGTTTTGATTCTCATCTCGTTCCCTCCGCTGTTCGGACACGAGATCGTCGCTCTTTTGTGCGGTGTTGTGTACGGATTATGGATTGGTTTCGCAATTGTGGCCGCAGGAACCTTCATTGGCGAAAGTGAGTTGCCCCCCCAATTTGGCGGTTGAGGCATTATGCTAATCAATGTGACAGTTGGAACCTGGTTCGCATTCAAGTACACACTGCGACGTAAGGCTCAGAAGTTGGAGAGGACGAATCTGAATTATGGCGCCCTCGCGCGGTTGACCCGAGATGGCGGTTTCTGGGTACGTTCCCCCCCTTTTCGAGAATATCACACGCTGAAGTCTAACACAATCCTCAGATCGTCTTCATCATTCGATTCTCCGTGATTCCGTCCCACTTCTCGACGGCAGTCTTCTCAACCTGCGACGTTAGGTTCTGGCACTTCGCCGTCTCGACCTTCCTCACCCTCCCGAAGCAGATCATCCTCGTCTATCTCGGCGTCCTCCTCGTCGAGAAGAAGCAGAATGGCAACAACACCATCAAGAACGTCGTCTTCGGCGCGACATTTGTCCTGACGATCGCCCTCGCCGTCTACATTTGGGTCAAGATGCGCAGGGTCAAGAAGATGCTTTTGGCGGAGCAGGAGCAGAGGAAGATGCAGCAGCAGATTGAGATGTTGCCGCAAAAGGTCGAGGTCGATGCTGTTGAGACGGAGATGATCCCGCTGCAGCCGGGTATGCCAGGAACGGCCGCGACGCGGAGCGACAGGCCGGGCTACCCACAATGGATATGAGAGGGCCAGGGACGACGGGTCACGGACGAGCGGAGTTGGTTGGACGAAAAGCCTATGGCTGGCATGACGGATTTGGAACATACGACCTTTTTTGGGAATTTTTTGTAAGGCGTTGGCGCGGGCATGCGCATACTGGTCATCACGATAAACATGCGCTTGACGGGATTGGGGTTTCCTCGAATACGAATTTTCTTTTTCCCGAGCACGGTTTACGTCTTCCTTTTTAATCATCGTGAGATTCGTGCAACTGTCATTTTTATCGATTGCGATCTCGGATAAGAGGTGATGCTCTTGTTGTTTCGCCAAAGGTGGGTAGAGCGGTGCCAAGTAACAACTGACCTGCTGCGACGGAGGGGTGGTGGCTTGGTCTGGAGTCTCAGAGCGGTTTCCAACCGCCTGACTAGCAGAGTCATCACTACAAACCGAATTCGGCATGTTTCTTTACATCACACGTACAGATCGGGCACCGCAAAGGTGACGGAGATTTTTCATCAATTTAATCGTAAAGACTATCAAATTGTCCATAGTGTCGAGAGCCCACTCCCGCAAATTACCATCTCGGCGTTTCCGGTGGGGCGGGCCACAGCAGAGGCTCAGGTCCGGTAAGCCCGCACCACCCCATCTTTCCCCACGTCCAGCTCGCCGATGTTAAAAAACCAAAATAAACGTTGATCACCGGTCGGACGCGGGAGACCCTTGCCAAGGGCTTCTGCGAGGTGAATGCCGGAAGAGATTTCTGCCAGCGAGGCGGGGGGAGACTTGATAACCTAAGGCGTGCGGGTGAGGGGTAGTTGTTGAGTGTTCCGATCAGCAGGATGTCCCTGCGTTTTGATTGCCTGCTGATACTCTCTGGATGGTTCCGAAGCCCCCAATACACCCTATAGAAGACTAGTTGGGTGTTGTGTGTTTGAAAGGTTGGTTGTCTGGAGTTGTGCCCAGCGGGACGAGTCTTGACAGCCCAGTGCAAGTCTTGATCCTCTACAACCGCAACGCGACGAGTCTTTCTCAGCTCCCAGACATCGAAGGATGTACTTTTGTGCGCGGTTTTCGTGATTCATAATTCGTGATTCGTATTTCATGATGCGTGATTCGTAGTTCGTAAAACGTTTCCTTCATTGCTCAGTCGATGTAGCAGTTGACGGCGAAAGATTAAATATGGAGCAATGATGGTGCTCATTAGATTGTGTTAGAGCCTTGCAGTCTTTTGCGATCTGAAAGTTCTCGAGAGAAGCTCCATCCTGTATGTTTGGTGTAATGCGATGCACGCTCTTTGCTGGTAGATGCTTGTTGAAGTTCTTTTTCGTTGTTGAAGCCATATTGTAGGTATAGCTGTAGTCGTAGTTGTAGTTGTAGTTGAAGTCTTGATGGTTGTTTGAGCCGTGTTTTTATCGACGCATTTGGCAAAAATGTTTAGCAAGCCATGAAGAGAAGCTTTGTCTCCGTGAAACGTTATACGTCGTGAAGTCGACTTGATCCGCTTTCAGTTTCTCTATGAAAGTCGCTCCAATCGGTCCAACCGGTCCTGCCATGACTGAGCAAAAAGAATGGCGATTGCCTCCTCCTGTGCTGATCGCTTCTTTTGGACTTTTCTCTTGTGCTTGTCGAGTGCCCCATCGCGAGCTTTCTCAATCTTTTCCATCTTGGACGTGAGGTTGCGGGCGAGGATGCAGATGCCAAAAAGACCCGGGTCTCTGTATCTTGACTCGGCGCGGGCTCTCTTGGCGTCATACTGCTTGTTGATCTTCGACTCCTGGCTGATGGCCTGGCGGTCGATCTTCTCCATATTAGGGTCGAATGCCTTGTAGAGAGACTCTCGCGCTCGTTTGTCGGCGGGCATGCGGTGTTGCGAAGTGTGGTTGTGCATTCTGGAGAACGGATGCATGTTGCAAGAGCGAGATGTTGAGGTTATTGTTGTTGTGGATCAGGAAGACGAGTTGCAAGATGGGTTTGAGAATGAAAAAAATGTTTGAGTTACCATGATTGATTGAGGCACAGAAGACATATTTATTACTGCTACCTTGATTTCGGAGAAACATGATGTTGGTGAACCATACAGGTCCATGGTTTGCGTTGAACTCTGTCTATGACTCTTGGGAACCGAAAAGGTCTCTGCAATACAGTCAGGACTGGGGCTACGTGAGTTACCTAGCAGTACCAATACCTCTATGAGATGGCCACAAGGTACAGAAAATTTTGTTTGGTAGGTGAGGCCATCACGAATTCCAGACGCTCAGCAACATCAGTAGCGACATATGAGTTGGAGTAATGTCAACCTTGAGGTTGTTTGCTCTTCGCGACGCCAAGGTGTGGTTTGTGCACCATTGCAGGAAACAACCAAACGCACAAGAAGCTTGGCCAGCAAAGCAGCCAATCCAGAACATTGCAGATTCAAGCTTACAAGCTACAGCGCATCCGTGGCCCACTTTCAGGCTCTCAAGCCCGCCGGCCCCGTTCACAATCTGTCCGCAGCTCCAGAGAGGGGCGCTCATCGGAGGTTCCAGAGCCCCGGACCCAGGCTGGGCGAACAGTGCCCGTTGTGGTTTGGGGGCTGGCGGTGGTAAAAATAGTGACAACGCACCCGCGGTGAGTCGCGGGACTCCGCAGTGCGTATTTGGACCTGACCTGACCAGGGGGGGACGTCAGTGGCTTTGCCCGAGACAATTTCAACGCTGGTCTTAGTGCGAGACACGAACGGGCCCGACGGTCGATGGCTTAGAACGGGGGACAACTTGAGTTCTCTGTATGCGCGTTCAATCCTTGGGAGATATCGTGGTTTGCATGTCTTCTGAGAATGATGCAGCAAACGTGGTGTGTGTTGCATGCAATGAGGCTCAATTACAGTTGAAGACTGTACCCTGGCATTGCCTGACAAGGTACGACACAGAATATGCCCGGGCCTCCACCATGACCTCATACGCGAATGAAACAGTGCTGTTCCCTGAGGAGGAGCTAAGGCCAGCGGCCTCCAGCGCCGAAATCGCGAAGGAAACACAAAGAGAAGTCGGAATTCAATTCTTTGCCATGCATGTGTGTACCTGAATAGCCAGTCTGTCCAGGTCTGCCGCAGAGGTTCCATTGCGTCTAGGCCACTTGGCAAGACACCTCAGAGGAAAGCCCCAATTTCCGGGCCTGAATGGTCCATTAATTACCCCCAACGGTGAACCGCCAGTTCATCTCCAACTCAGCCCATGGACGGTGGCGCTGGCAAACAACACACATCTTGCCCCCATCCCCTCGCGTCCCCCTTGATCGTCGAGGCACTTACGACACCGATGCCTCGGACTCCTGGCTTGATCTCCCCATCTCCCCATTCCAACCCCTGCACTCACCAACCAACTGCAAGCCGCGCGCGACAGGCGTGTCACTACCGGCTTTGACCTACCACTAATTTGTCGCTATCGAGGGGCCTGGCGCAGGGAACCTGTGCAGCACTGCAAGAACCTGGCCATCTTTCTCGGCAGAGGGAGCCCGGCCAGCTGAGAACCTGATTCAACCCGAACCCTTTTTTTTCTTCCCTTTTTCCTGGCCTTGGACTCTGGCCGCAGCGGCGACCCCTTCCGTTTTCCCCTTCCCATCGTCTTGACAATCCATTACGAAAGCAATCCTGGCAGTGACAGCTGCTGCGCCTCCTTCAGACCACCTTTCGTCTCTTCTCCCGATCAGCTTCCAAACTTTTTTTTTTCTACACCCCATCGAATCTCCACGGCCGACTGGCCATCATAAATAAAAGTCTACGCTTACCTACTCTTCGCCCTGAAAGACACCGAGTAATTCGCTACCCCGAAACCACAAAATCCCATCCCGCTTAATCCACCCAACTACGACGTCATGGCTACTGTGCCGCAAGATCCTCCAACCGCGGCCGCGACCGCCAATCCTGTCCCTACGAACAGCGACGCCAAGCCTACAACCGACCCTGCGGAGACGACTGCACCGGCATCCGAACCAGCACCCACGACCACGGAGTCACTTCCGGACGCAACAGCTGAGAAGGCGAATGGGGCATCTCCACCAAACGGCCATGCTGCGACGGACGATCAGAAGCCATCGGACGCGCCTGCTCCGGCGTCGACGAACGCTGCCTTCAAGGTGGCCAGGAAGCCGGTTGGGCAACAAGCAGACCTGCCGCCTAACACCGCCACGACAACGAGTACCAGATCACCAAGGACGTCGACGAGTGCTTGTGCCTGCGACACGCGCGGCACCTCCATCGAGGTCGACGACTCGAAACCCGTCGACTTCGAGGGCGAGATCCCCACCAACAACCACCTGCCTTCCCCCGAGACCTTGAAGAAGATTGAGAACTATGTAGTCCTGGACAGGCATGGCAAAAGCCACCCTTTCAAGAGCCTCTATACTGGACGCAATGTCGCAAGGCGTGTCCTCATCATATTTGTCCGCCATTTCTTCTGCGGGGTAGGTCAACCGTCTGCCGTCCCTCTGCCTTGATTTCGTGCTAACCTCTTGTCTAGAACTGCCAGGAATTTCTGCGCACCCTGTCCGAGTCTATAACCCCCGACGCCCTCCTTGGCCTGCCCATGAGCACCTTCATTGCTGTCGTCGGTTGCGGCAACCCAGGTCTGATAGACATGTACCTCCAAGAGACGGGCTGCCCATTCCCCGTCTACACGGACCCTACGCGGCGCCTGTTCGACAACTTGGGCATGACACGCACTCTCGCACTGGGTGAGCGGCCAGCCTACATGCGCAAGTCCATGTTCAAGTCGGCTGCGGAGAGCGTCTTCCAAGGTTTGAAGCAAGTAAAGGCCGGCCTGGCCACCAAGTCTGGCGACCACAGGCAGGTCGGTGGAGAGTTCCTGTTCGAACCCGTGGAGCTCATGAGCCCCGTCGGAACGCCATTCGTCGAGCGACAACTCGAAAAAGCAATGCAGAACTCGCAAAAGGAGGACATCAGCCAAGACGGCATCGACGGGGAGGGCGGCGACGACGGCGTTTACGTTGAGGAAGAGAAGAAGGTTACCTGGTGCCACCGCATGCGATCTACCCGAGACCACGCAGAAATACCCGAGTTGATGGAGGTGCTCGGCTTGACAGGGTCAGGGAAGCCCATCCAGGATAATAAGAGGTGGTCGAAGGCGCTCGAGACACGGAAAGGCACCGGCCTGAGCATGGCAAGTCAGATGAGCAAGCTGAGCGGCGAGCAACAACGAGCATAGGAGCGGCGAGGCTTTTTCCTTGTTATCAATGGGTCGGTGCGGCCTGTTGTTCGGGTCGGCTCAGACACCTAGGAGTGAGACATGGGCGGATCCAAGTCAGCACGACGTCAGCCTCGGCTTGTCCAGCGAGTGGCATGGATACGCGCAGCTGCCTTTTCTGTGTTTATTTTTCGATTGCTAAGTTTAGCATAGCCATCTGTTCAAAATGATACCTGAAGCATTCAATAATGGTTTGTGCTCGAGGCTACTCAAAACCTATCGACATGAGTAATCGGTCCGGCGAGGCAGCAATTCGACGAGGCTCGAAGATCTGCGTCCCTTGCGTGACGACCTTTCTCCGCGATGGATCCCTAAGGGCAGGAATCTTCGCGGCATGTCTCGCTGTCGGAAACCTGGAATCATTTTCATGGAGGCTGGACAAGCCCATTGCCCGATTTGGGTAACGAACGACGGCAGCAAACCTTGTGTCCAAGTTCATCTCATCCATGAGACGACCCTTTCGCCTAACTTCCAGCCGTTCGAGAGCCATGTCAGCAGCGAAGGATACGATCTATCGTCCTATGGAAGAGATGCCAAGCGGCGTAGGACCTTAGGAAGGCATCGTCGGTCTCACCTCTGCGCAGGTGCCCTCCAAGACCACATCTGCACTTTGGAAGCACCAGGCAGCGAGCGACTGACAGAAGATGCCAAAACAAGAGCCTCGTATCTCTTCGGCAATGAAGCCTCGGCTGATGCATTTCATTCAGCTACACACAGCCCAACATGATTTCCAGCTCTAGAATCCTTCTATTTTCTCCGAAATCCTTTCTTCCACGCATCATGAGAAACAATGCGTCGCGGACCAACAAAACGAAGCAAAAAACCAGGTTTCCCGGACCGATGACCACAGCCAACCTGGATCCTCCGCCAATAGGCGATCGCTCTCATCGTTTCCAGGTTGGAGAAAACAGAGAAGGCAGGGAAAACTTGCTGGCACTCCCGCTAGTGCTGCGCCCCGCACGTGTTGTGTGTGCGCGCTCGTTCATCCAATCCGGGGGGCCATGGCCTCTTTTCTTCATCGAGGTTGCTCTGATCTTGGGTTGGGCTTGGCGCTGATGGGGGACGTCCAAATTCTGACATATACCCTTCCCAATCTTCATATGTCTCCGAAAGAGGGACAAAAAAGGGTTGTCACGTTCCATTCCTGTGGGATTCTCGATATAAGGTCGCCAATCATCAGCCATGCTTAAATTTAGAAAAGTCTGGGGAAGGAAGGAAGGCAGCGAAGCTGCGGGAAGACGCCTCTCATCGTTTGTATCGCGCTAGCGTCTAGCAAGCGCGTCAGCGCGGCAATTGAGATACCCGGGTTCGCGGTGCTTCCGACTGCGGTAACATTTGGACGGACAGAGAGCTTTCTAGCTGGTCTGTAGGAAACCAGCTAGCTAGTTGGCATGCCCGGAGGCGGAGCAGCTCTTGGCGAGCTGGGACGGGGTGTTGGCTTTTCCGCCTCAGCTCGGAGCCGGAGGGATCAACAGCAGCTAGCTGCGGATTGTCTGAGCACACCTCTTTGTTTCCTCCGTCAACGACAGAGCGTCAGATCTCAGTAAGGCTGGGAGGTGGAGACCATGTAACTTTCTTAGCCTACCTACCTCCCGAACCCATCGGGGTGGCGCTGGCCGTGCTATGGACATGCATGCTAACGTCGACAGATTGCCGTGTGCTGGGCTACTTTCCTGTCGGAGGCGGGAGAGGCTTGGATCGGTGAGATTGTCACGTTACCCGTATATCCGGGTCTTCTTGAGAGGTCGGGAGTGGGAACTCTGCCACGATGTCTCTCGGGATGGGCAGCTGTGCGTGTGGTGGTGCTGATGGGGGAGGACACAGCCCGAACGCCCAGCTGGACGTCATCCTTCCGGCTAGCAGTCTAGCTACATGGTGATGGAAGCAGGAGAAGGCTGTCATGGAATTTGAGGGCTGGGAATCTATAAAGGAGAAAGACGTCCGCGTCGACAGTCGTTCTGTTTCTCTCATCATCAGCAACAACAACTTCCACAACACTCCAATCCAATACTTAGCACTTCCACATTCCTCCACCAAAACTCTCCATCAACACTTCAAAACCACAAACCCCCAAAAACCACCAAAATGCAGATCACCAACATCCTCATCGCCGCCCTGGCCGCCGGCTCCGCCACCGCCGCCTCGGTCTCCTCCCGCGCCGCCCGCCTCGCCGCCCGCCAGACCGGCGCCCCCTGCGAGCGCATCGGCGCCAACGACGCCAACTTCGGCGTCGCCGACCTCTCCTCGGGTGTCGTCGTCAAGAAGGTCCTCTCCTTCGCCGTCGGGCCCTCCGCCTCGGGCCCCTGCTCCCTCATCGGCCAGTTCAACGCCGGCTTCCCCATCGACCTCGGCGGCGCCGAGTTCTCCCGCCTCGACGTCCGCAACGTCGCCACCGGCGCGCTCGTCGGCTCGTTCCCCCCGCTCAAGGTCGAGAACGACGTCGTGGTCGAGGACACGTTCGTCACGATCAACAGCTTCACCTGCGCGGACAACGTGGCTTTCGAGTTTGCGATTGCGAACGACGGGGAGGCGGACGTTGATATCAATGTTACCTTCACTGCGTCTGAGCAGGGCGGCTTCTTCATTAAGAAGGGCGACCAGTGCCCCATCTAAGTCACCTTTTGGAGGATTAGGAATGTAGACTTGGAGGCTTCAGGGGGTTCGGCTTGGGAAATTGCATATACTGGCGTTTGATTTTGGGTTTTGCATAGTTGGCGGAACGGGTATTTAGGACTCTGGGCACATTTGCATTATCTTTCTTACTGGTACTTCTACCGATTAACATATTTCAATCCTTGCTCATATTATCATTTCAGTTCTCATTAGTGATGACACTTCTCGGGTAAATGTCTGAACATTAACAATGGACTAACTCTCCATCATAGCACAGCACCAGCATGATCGCCAATCAAGATATGGTGGCTGAGTTGTCGGCGCAGTCAAACACCTTCGTGATCAAGCCCGATGCGTACGCATCCTTGATGGACACGGCCACGCTATAACTGCAGATTCACGTCAGTCTCTCGCCGTCTCAATAGGCGCGGGGCAAACTTACGTTCCGGCGATGACCATAAACAACCCGACAAGGACAATGAGGATGTGGAAGCCATAGGCGCCCTTCTGCTTCATGCTGCCGTTCTTGTAGCTCGAAAAGTCCTGCATCCACAGCAGGGCGGGGAAGACGAGACTGAACGGCGCAAAGCAGATGGCACCCGCGAGACCCAGGAGGTAGTTGAGAATCGGCACCGCCTCAGCAACGATGAAGGCCAGGATGCCGAGGACCAGATTGCTCCCAATCCACGTCGACCAGTGGACGAGGGTGTTCTCCTGCAGGTGGTGCGAGTCCCTAAGCACCCGCACGAAGATGTACTTTGCCGCAACGTGCTGGTAGATACCGACGCCGATGACGAGCCCCGGCAGCGCGATGCCGTACGAGATCTTCTTGAACAGCGGGCCCGCGCTGCCGAAGGCCGGGTGGCCAGCCACACGCCGCACCAGCGGTAGATGACGAGCGAGAAGGAGAGGTACATGGCCAGCACGAGCGCGCCCGTGACGAGCGCCGCGCGGCGGTAGTCCTGCGGCCGGCGCATCTCGGAGATGACGGGCAGGTACATGGACGAGCCGCTGTTGCTGATGAAGATGTTTTGCGCTGGCGGTGATGCCGGCGACGAAGGTGGGGTGCGCGACGGCGGTCCAGCCGAGCTCGAAGGGGCCGGTCTGCGGGGCGACGGCGGGGCGGTCCTGTTTCGTGACGGCGACGACGAAGACGAAGACGGCGACGAAGAGGTGGTGAAGCCGAGCCAGGTCAGCCAGCCGAGCTTGCTGAAGGTGCGGACGGAGGAGAAGGCGGTGATGAGGATGGCGCCGAGGAGGGTGAAGACGACGGTGCAGGTTGCGTGGTTCGAGACGGCGTTGAAGGCGGTGGAGATGGAGACGATGCCCGCGGCGGAGATGAGGACCTGCGCGACGAGGATCTGGAGGCCGACGAGCTCGCGGCCGGGGCGGGACCAGAGGCGGCCGCACATGTCGGCGAGGGCTGGAAGAAAGCTTGTCAGCGAGGAAGAGAGTGTATTCGGATGGGGAGTTTACTGTGGCATTCGGGATGGCGGTTGCGGAATTCTCCCAAGATGACGGCCGTGTCTGAATCGCTGGTGTTAGTCTGATTCGGAAAAGATGATCGTTTCGCAGAAGGACAGTCCTACATGTGTTGAGAGCGTGCCATCCCACAAGAGACACAGCTCCCGGAACAGCTCCCAGAGTCGCAAAGGCACCAGGAACGCTGAGAATGCTCATCGCGAACTGGATCTTGCAGAAGATGACGGTGGCCCTCTGCCAGCTGACCGTCCGAAACTGGACGCCATCCTCGGTTTGTCTGAAGACATCGTGAGTCTCCTCGATCTCGCCTTTGGTCGAAGCGGCGTCGGCCTGGCCGTCGGATACGTGAGGGCTAACTTTGTCGTCGGATGCAGGAGAAGCCATGATGTTCTGCTTGCCAGGGCGAAACAGAAAAAAGAGGGGGGTTGGCCTTCACGGAGGACCTCGCAGTGTGTCGCAATAAGCTTTCTCTGGGGGAAAAAGGGCAGTGGGTCGGGGGTTTGTTTTTATATACAAAAGAATGCCGGCCAATATGTCGAGAGTCGCATTCTGGTCAATACCTTTTGTTACCCCGGGGTCGGAGATAAGCTTCGACTTCAAGGGTCCAAAACTTGCCTCTGACTAGAAGCTAGGAGCCGAATGTAACGATAGGGGAATTCGAAGCTCGGCATGGTAGCTTATCTCTCTGGGGGAGCTCTAGCTCCTAGCTTGACCGATAAGAATTGCCGATTTGGAAGATTTTCGAGGTAAAGTGTTTGGATTTGTGAGGAGTCCACGATATGATAAGGCTAGATCGTTGCCAGGGGGTGTAGCCGCTGATAGCGGGTAATACACTCTTCCTCGGGTAACGGCAACGACGATGGCCACCAGTGTCCTGAGCGGCGGTGTGGTGATGAGATTGAAATGTAAAGCTCGTGATTCACAATTCTGCAAGAGAAAACGCGCAATTGGAGCTGCTATTCATACATTGGTAAGATAGCATCCTTGGATTACGACTACATATCACGCGTTCTCTCGGAAGCCAGGGGGGCGGCCGTGCGAAATATGCATCAAAATGGGAGAGCAGAGGATCTTCCGTAGAAACATCTTCAGATGAACGCTCGAGCAACCTCACTGAGTCTGTAATGACGGAACCGAGTTCATATTTCCATCACGTTGATGAGGCCATTCAGCCAGCGTCAACTTTCTTAAGAGAATGGCTCTTAGTAGTATTCAATTGGGTGTTTTGTTGCATTTAGACGTGTGTTCTTCCGACTGGTCGCTTTTCATACGTCCGACTCATTTTGTATGGACAACTTACAATTCCAGGATCAACAAGGAATCTCGCGGCTCTGGCGCGTCTGGCTTGGCCTTTCCCAGGTCCATGCAAGACATGAATAAGCGCCCCCTACAGCAATGGGACCCCGCCATCAGATGGAGGCACTAGTACTGCGAACAAGAAATTGAGATCGCTTCTTATTCGCGGCGTGTACGCGAACATGCACCTACTAGGCTACTTGCTTACCAGAGTCGGGCTTAGATTTGCTGATGTCCACTTAATTAGCGAGCAGATGATATGAATGACTTAGACTTTTGGTTTCACCCATGTCTTTGCCCGCTAGCCCCAATAGCCTATCTCATACCAAGGCTTGGTTTGCTTCCAACATTTCTTCACCAATGGCCCTGAAGTCTAAAGAAGCTCTGTTGATTATATGACTGAACATGGATCTTGATCGTCCTCTGTTGTCTGCCCTCTCACCGCTACTACCCTATGCAGCCGTCTCCTTTGGCCTTGTAATACGCACAAGCTCTTCCGCTCCCGATTGAGGGATAGTTACCTAGTGGATTGCAGTTTGGGCGAATGTTTACTTACCTATACTTGGGTGCTCCGTCACATTGACATCACTTACTAGGTCGTTCACGGAGAGAGACAGAGTGAGCCATGCCTTGCATCCCAGACTAAAAGTGAACGATGGAGGTTGGCGTTTGTACCACAATCATGACTGGTGTGATCAGTCTAGGATGTCAAGTCGTAGGAATGTTAGCCTCAACATCGTTGTGTTGTTCCATTCCTTCTCAAAGCTGAAAGCTGGCAACAGGGGCTCCTGAATATCCCCGAGATCGTGTGTTTTCCGCCAATCCTGTATCCAGAACACGAGACACAGGCGACCACAATAGGCTATTGAGGACATCTGTTTCTGCACCTGTATCCGAGCCTGGAGCGAATACGAACAGTCTCTTCTGTGGAAGACTTGAGAGAGCACATATTCACGAAGACTACAAAAGGGGAGACAGTTCCATTACTTCACCTCCAGCTTCATTTTATCACACCACATCCAGCAAGAACAAAGAAAGAACAAGCAGACCTTGAAACAATCAATCAGCTCCAGGCCTACACAGCTTACATTCACACGCTTTCCAGCTACGCAACATCGTCACAATGGTAAGTCTACATCAACTATAGACCATCTGCAGTAAAGACTTCGAGAGGTTAACGAATCCATTAGCTCGCCAACATGAACCTCACCGTGCTCCTGGTCGCCCTAGCCACTGCCGCTTCCGCTCTCCCCAGCCCTTCCGAGACGCAAATCGATGCCAGCAAGATCTCGAAGCGCACCAGCGTGCAATTCGTCATGTCCAACTTCCGCGAGTCCAGCTGCCGCAACTCGGTCGAGCTCGGCGCGCTCATCACGCCTGGTCAGTGCCACAACATTCCCACGGCTAGCACCGTCACGGCGCAGGTGTACGACCCCAGCGGGCAGACGTGTGTGCTCAAGTTCTGGAGCGAGGCCGACTGCAAGGGAACGGCTGCCACGTGGTGGATGAAGGGGGCAAAGAACCGTTGCTTCGACAGCGCTTCCCAGGGCGGGATTCGGAAGCTGAGCGGAGCCAAGAGTGTTCTCGCCAACTGCGCGGAAGACGCGATTCCGGCGTCTTAGGTGACATGGAGATACTTGGAAAGGCCCGTATGCTGATGCATGGGTTTTAAGGAGATGATTTAGTTTCTTTCTCTTCAGTTTAGAACTTTGATCGGCTCTCTTGTACGGATGCCATTGCGGTTTCCTGCGTCCGCTCGTTTTGGAAAATTTGGAATCCTGAAGGCCCTATGGTTGGACTTCTAGTTCGACTAGGTCTAGTTCTAACATACCTTAACTTATGCCTATGCAAACACGGGTTTCATACCTTCTTTCATGAATCGAACGAAGGATATAAATCATTATGAATTTAATGAAAGAATGTCATCACAATGTAAGACAGAAATCGAAGAGTAGTTTGCGCTAAGGCGATTTTGCCGGCGTTTGGATCTCCGCGGTTTGGAATCATAGTAAAGGTTCATGTTCGGAAGTTCCAGAGACAGAGCGCAAAAGATTCACCTATAGAGGTGACCGTAAAGCTATTCGCTCAGTACATGCATCCGAGCTCTTTCCAGCAATGGGTATTTCTCTCAAAGCAATATCACCAACCACCCAATTCTTAATATCATCAGCCACTACCCTCGACTCACGGTCCACTTGTATGTGAAATTCGCGCTGGACTTGTATGCCCTCCATGTTGCCCAGGTGTCGGCTATCAGAGTACAGCCCTTCTGTGGATGCCTCTGAGCTCCGCGGTCCATCCTCCAGTCTCTCAAAGGAACCCTCGATGTCGGCATCACTTCCAAGCTCCCTGGTGCGCTTGTGTTTACCACAGGCAGCTGCCAAGACACCGCCAGTGTTACGGGCCTTGGATGCATTGCCTATGGTGATGCGAGTGCTGTTTGAGTAGGTAGAAGGCTTGACGCTATGTGCATTCCTGGAGTGTCCGGACCTTTGGCTGGTACAATCGATGCTCTTGGAACCCGAAAATTCGTCAGAATTTCTGCGGGAATGTCGTTTCAAGCGTTGCGCACAGACAGGAAGACTCGTAGTGATGATGGCCAGGCAGGTCTCAATTGATGACCCGATGTATGGGTAGACGATGACTCGGCTGATGTTGGTGGCATTGCCGCCGTGACTGGCGCCAGATCCCAGGCGGTAGACGTGGAAAAGGATTGGGCGAACTATGGAAGCTGCAACAATGCTATACAAACAGGTTGTTAGTCGTCCGAATTCATGTTCACCAGTGGACGTAAAAGTAACCCGGGGTCACTTACCCGATGCCAAACAACAGAATCGTCGCCATGGCCAAATTTCTTTCTCTTCCAAACTCGAACTGACAGACAGCTCCCATCATAAGTAGCGCAGTGGCCAACGCGTTGATGAAGATGTTTGGGGTGGCAATGCCAACTTCAGTTTGTATGTAGCAAATGCTTGGGACGGTCTTGTCCCAGAACCCTTGGACAGGCGTGCATTTGAATACTTTGACAGGGTTAGTTGATTGCAAAAGCAGCAGATGGCGATCATACTGACATGTTCCCAGAATCATGGCAATTCCCCATGCCAATACCATGAATGATAGAACCCACACGCAGATCCGAAGTGCTTTGCAACTTGAGCATAGTCGGAAGTACGTGGCAAAGACCGCAAGTTTGGAGAGAGGGCATGCTATGCCGTATACGATGCCCATGGCGGTAATGCCCTGAATACTGTTAGATTTTGTGATTCACAAGAATTCGAACCAGAGACGCCAAATGACCTACTTTCAACACAGGGGGCATGCCGCTAGGATAGTTAGCCCCAACTGTGACTACGTCCTCTCCAAGGCCAAAGTGAACGGCTGATTTGAATCGTTAGTCTGGATTTGGTCCAAATTTGTTTTTGTTGGATGAAGCTGAACACTTACAAGCTCCTTCGGTAATGAGAAACGCATGATTAGAGAACTTCCAACGCAAGCTTTGTCAGTGAAAATACAAGATTCTAAGGGCGTATCGTGCTCACCAACGCTGCAAGGCAAACAGCATCTGCAGCGCTAAGACGGGCTCCGCTGGCGCGGCCAAAATGCAGTTTGGCGGCTACCAAGACGGTGGCAACAACGCTGAGTATTGTGTGCGGAACTATCAGAGCCCACGCAATGCTTTCGCTTGAAGATTCTGGATCGATGTCCATCACGAAGATGCGGCGTCGAATCGATAATGGAGACATCACATCGGCAAGATGGTGCGTCGAGGAAGACCATGTCTTTTAGACGTTCATCGCATTTCAGGATTCGCCTTTCGGCTCCGTTTGAGGAAAGGGGTCCGATCGGTTCTGAAGTCTGGATTAGGGTCGGTTTGTCGTCACCCTGTCTTGACTGCCACATGCTTGCAGGGTTGTGGTGACCCAAAGAGAAACCATTTTGTTTGTCAGGCTCCTATTGGGCGTGGGTACGCGATGACAGGGCGAGGTGGTGCAGCTTCTTGTTGGAACGGGCATCAGGAGCACAGGAACAGTAGGGCGAGGCGCATTGGCTGTCTCGCAAAAAGACTGCACAGAAACCCAATCAAAGCCCTTGTCACAGCGCGAAATTCCAAGCGCATATTTGTAAACAGCAATCTTCAACCCAACGGGTAGAAGAGGGCAAAACGAAGCCAACAGGGGCTTGATCTTCATGTCCATGGCGAAACCAGTCACCAGCGCACCACCACAAGTGTAGCGCTTCAGACTTAAACATCCTCACGCAATCTAGACAAAGTTGCTGACAGGTTGTCTATCAGGAAAAGCCTCAGCGGCCGGGTCTAGCTTTCAAATCCTCCGAGTCTGAGTTACCTGGCAGAAGAGGGATAGCGAAAACATGCAAGCTAGAATTGCTTGTACTTTGACCGGATGCAAAATAGCAAAAGAACGGCGCAGGTCAGATTTCCCCATCATTCAATGTTTTTAAAATGTCCTGCTGATCTTAATGACTGGAACGCAGCCCGAAAATAGGGCTCAAAGGCAGCCCTTGTCAGCAGTCATCTCTGGGACCAACAATCCCCTGCATGATAGACACGGGACGTGCCATGTTCGGAATTAAGACAAACATATTCATGGCAAATGGTTCTGACGAAAACATTCACCAGCTTAAGCGCTACCTTAAGTAACACCTAATAAGACCATCTCTTTCCTACTTGCTCAAAAGGACTGAGCATCACACAGCCACCAAAGCTTTTCTGCCATCAAGATGACTCGTCTAGCAATCTGACACCTTTCATCGGCGATTCCGCGATAAAGACGGCAGTGAGCCCAACTGCACGACTATTATTGTCATGTCTGTCACCGAAGCTCCGAGAAAGCTGGGTATCCTGCTTGCCCACGGCAGAATCCACACACCGACATGCTTTGACCCGGAAAAGACCCGTCTAGAAGCCGCCGGGTTCTCTCCGGTGATTGCTGTCCGTCACCCAAGTCTCGGCACCGACCCGACCATCACCATGAACGATGATGCCCGCAACATCCAGTCAGAGCTATCCCCTTACTTGGATGAGGGACGAGAATTTCTCTGTGTCGCGCACTCATACGGTGGAACACCTATGGTGGCGGCTGTGCAAGGGTTTTCTAGCGCAGACCGGAAGTTGCAAGGAAAGAGAGGCGGCATCGCTGCCGTCGTCTTCATCACGGCAGTCGTGCCTGCGGCAAGAGGTGGTGGAGCCTCTGATGTTGTCCCTTCTGAGCTGGATATCACGAGTGTTGTCAATGGAATCGTAGTGGGCAAACCGGCTGCCAAAGACGTTCTCTACAAGCCTGATATGTCAGAAGAAATGGCCAATAAGTACATGGCTATGTGGGAGCCTCAATCATTGGCGGCTCTCGCTGGACCTGTCACATTTTGCATGGAAGATTTGAACATTTCGACCTACTACATCTTGTGCGAGGAAGATCTTTGTCTTTCGCCAGCGCTTCAGCAGAAAATCGCATCTACAATTCCGGGGTTAAAAGGGTTGCTGCGCAATCCGGGAGGTCATTCTGCAATTATAACCGAAGTGGAGAAGTTCGTGGAACAATGGATCGAAATTTCTGAGGAAGTTGAAGGAAACAGGGCGTTTAACAGTGGTCCAGGTGACACTTCATTTTAGTCTCTTGTTCGATCGCGGACAATATGAGACATTTTAGCTCATCCCTCTGTCGTATCGCACTCCCGATGCTTGAAGTTCAACAATAAATTCATAACGAATATTCACGCCGTCCTGACTTATCTCTACACTGCAAATCAGAATGATATTCATGGCCGACCTTGTATGTCGGTTTCGGGACCGTCTTACGGCCCCACTTGCTCAGTTCGGCGTTCGGAACCCGAGTGACGGAAGAGTCTTCGATCTCCCGAGCTGGAGACACAGGCAAACCAGAGAGTTATGGGTATCTCAGTGAAAAAAACCTTGAATGTTTATTGAGCTCTATGTCTTTATAGTTTGCATATGGTCTATGTCAATGGCTCGCACTCTCCGCATCAGAGATATCGCTCAACTTTCATATTCTCCGTCCGTGTTTCCATATCGGCGTTGTCGGTGTGGAAGTTGCCGGTCTCTCCGGCTCAGAGTTTGCGTATTCAACCAATAAAAGTTTACTTGAGGCTTGAAATGTTCAACGAGCATCGATGGCCTGTTTTCTGATGACCTTTCAAGCCGAATACCACGCAATCCTAGACTTGCAAAGCCATCCACAAAACGCACCGGCGGTGAATGAAGACATTCTGTTGCGCGGCGGAGATGTCGATAACGTACTGCAATTTTCGCATATTGTTGCTTATGAAGATCTCGGAGTCACCCGCGCGTGCTTGAGCAAAACTCAATTTGGGCGAGGTCGGAAGCTTTCTCACTGAGTCATGTTCAAACCCCCGACTTCCCGTTCCTAGGGGTTCGAAACCTTAGAATCACCCCAAACATGACACGAACACGAGTGAGCTGGTTTCAATTGACGTGTCGGAGGCTAGTTGTTAGATATGAATAAATCGATGCAGCTGTTGGTGATATGGCTTTGGTGATCCTATAGTTCCTTCATTGCGCCCAAATGTATCAATTGCAAGCGTCGCCGCCGCTTGCGCTTGACTTGGCAGGGATGCAACACCCAGATCAAGATTAGCCATTCAATTATACTTCTCTAAACTTCTCCACTGCAGGTGGCAGTGAGGACATAATCATTTACACTAATCGCCTTCGGGACAGGATGAACCGTTGCCAAGCTATTTTTGCATTCGGATTCCCCGGGAATCAATTCCAGCTGTGTGGTCGAAGTTGCCCAGCGTCGATCTTAGCATGACAACAGCAAGCTGCGCTAAAGTCGCGTTGCATCCACTGTGGACTCGTAAGGGGGAAACTCAAATGCTAAGATATCCTCGAAATACGAGCAACATAAGCGCCGATTCTATGTATAAGAAGCCTGGTGTTCATCGCTCTATTGACTAAATCTATTTGCAACCACAACCGTCGTTACAACAACTCGAGTTCTTTAAACAATTGTCACTCTTTTACAACCCTTTTTAACTACAACTCTTCACAATGCGTGCCTCCTTCACCACCATCGCTGCCGCCCTTCTTGTGGCTGGCGCCCAGGCTGCCCCCGCCCTTGAGTGCGGCCAGGCCATCTACGGCTGGTGAGTTGGTCCAGTAGCAACATGCTGAGATTCTGCAATGGCCATGTTGCTAGCACTTTTATATCTCGGGAGACTGACAATCAACCAGCTACTTCTCTGGTGACGGCATCGTCGACCAGTACATCAGCGTCGGCCACGACGAGGACATTCCCGGCAAGACCAAGACCTGGCACCTTCACTGCGGCACCACTTCTAGCCAGCTCGTCCCTGGTGTCTGCGCCAAGTGCACCGTCGATGAGAAGACTCCTTTCGGCATTACTGGCCACGACGCTACGTAAGTGATACAAGGAATGTTCCCCAACTACCTGAGCGGGCTCTGACTTTCGCAGCAACATCAACTGCCCTATTGCTTAATTTGGGAAGCTCCTTACATACCCAGTGCGAACAAAAGCCAGGCGGATAGAACAGCAAAACTAATAGACATTAATTGCTTCCTAAATCTCTTCTGATGGTGGACATGATTGAGACTTTCCATTTGCATGCCAGACGTTGATGTGAACTGTCAAAGCCTATTTAGCTACCAAGAGGTTAAAACCCACGGATTAAGATGTCGTGATCAATTGGAGGATGCGATGACAGAAGAACGCTTAGGCTCATCGTAAGTCCGGCACCCCATCACCGATTAGGGGAACGTGTTGTGCATGCAATACATCTGGATGCGCTGTATCAGGATCGTTGTACTGCAGACTGCAGTTATCTTAAACCAGAAAGAACCGAGGCATATGTTTTGCGACCTCTTTGTTGAGATTTAGTTTCATTCAATCTGAAGAAAGATGCGATGAGTTGAGCCTCTGGACCCACTGCCTGCCTTCCTGGACGCGAGGGCTGGATCGTCGAAGACCACATGTTGAGATTCAGCCGCGGTGTCATTAAGGGGCTAAGGGAATCGACATGTGGATTCTCTCTTCTTTGACGGCGGGGAAATTTGTCCCATAATGCGAACTCGCTGAACGAACACGGCCTTTCATCCCACAGGCTGCGATCCATGCGCTCACCGAGCCACCTTGTTGCTCAGACCTCGCAGACGCAGGGATGACCCACGGCCGGACTTGGGCGTTACATGAACGATGACACACCGACACGGACAAAGTTGGGACGTTCCCATCCAATCCAGAGCCTTTTGTTTCCAAGACAGCCTCTAGACTTGGCCATACAATGGCAGCCGACAGCCATCCATGCCGGCAAGGCCCGACATGCTCGGTTTGGGACGAACTTGTTAGTTGTTAGGGCCAACTCTTCGATTGCCTGTTTTGTCTTTTGAACTATAAATTGTTTTACGTTTCTATCGGCCGGGACAAAGACCCCCCCAGCAAGGCTCATGTTGTCTCTCGGTGACAACGGCAGTGTTGACAGGAGACACGACGCTAGCGGTCGAGGCGGCGAGGTCCCGAAAGCTGTCATCAGCTCATCCGTTGTGCGGCAGTGGCTTTGAAACTACCGTGGCCGGCATCATCATGCAAAATGCCAAAGACTGACAGCCGATCACTCCACCCCGATGGCAAGTTAAGGACCCCTCATCTGCCGTTTATTGAACACGGATACGGAAGCGTCGTTTTCTTTCAAGTTTCCTCCCTCGCCGCGTCTGATTCTTTGCCTCCGTTACACGTCACTGGCATTTCGGCCGGATTTGCGACAAGTAAGCGACTTGCAAGAAGGGTTGGATGTGACGCGTTATCGACGGCCTTTTGAGTCGGCGGTTCCCCTCAAAAAGATCGGGGCAGACTTTAGCGGCAACCCTCAAATGCGAAGAACATTACAGTGTACGGCTCGTTCAGCCTGACACTACGGCGCTACGCAAACCGACGATACAATCGAAAGTCGATAGAAAATACACACCGCATACGAGGCAGCGCTTTCGAGAATCTCCTCCGTTCCACAATGATCGTCCAGAAAACATGGCCGCAATACATTGCCATACGCATCCTCATAGTCTTGATGAAAGACTTGGGGCTTCTGTGTCTGACATACTTCTACGCGATCTTCGCACTAGGCGGCGTGCCAGCCATAGTCCATCCATTCTCCATCGTCATTGAGGTGATAGGAGCGATTGAGATCCTCTTCTACTTGTTTTTCTTTCTGCCCTACAAATGGTACCTCCAAAGTTTCAAGCCCTACAGGCCACCACCAATGAGCCGATCGCAACGAGCACAGCTCTTCTACAAGGCCCTGAGCTTGGTGCCAGACGGCGAAGACTTTGTGCGGAAATGGATGCTGAACGCTCACATCGAAGACATACGTCGCGAAAACCTCAAAGACTGGCTCTTGTGGGGTCTTTTCGAGAGAGATGGCACTACCGAGAGGCCGACGCAAGAGATTGATGAAGAGTGTGAGCGATATATCGATGATGCCGAAGAAAGATTTGGGATCAAGTTGAAGCCCGGGAGAGGTAACGCGGAGGCGTTGAGGCTTACATTCGATCCGGTGATCATCAGACACCGCAGTTTGTTCTACTATTTGGTATGTGCGCGTCTTCATTTCCGTTTGCAGTGAATTCCACCGTCTACAAATGGGGGAAATCCAGAATCTGTCTCTGCAGTTCGATGCTAATGCCAATGGCCTTAGGTCATCGGGTTTCTGGACAACTTAATGGCCTTCTATCTCCTGACACAGGGATACCGGCACTACAAACAACCATTCACAACATTCTTCAAAGTCTTCCCCCTCCGCTTCATCAATCTTATCCCTTTCAAGCGTTCTGCTGCTGAAGGCATGTCCTATTGGTATCGCCCGCACAAGTCGAAGACACAACGTCCTATTGTGTTCATCCATGGCTTGGGAATTGGGCTTATACCCTATATGTTCTGGCTTCGTACAATTCCCAAGGATGTTGGGATACTTGCCGTGGAGATGCTACCTATAGCCACCCGCGTCACATCGTATCCACTGCAGCCCACCCCTGAGTTGGCGGAGATGATCGCCAAGTGCGTCGCGCAGCAACGCGCCGCACAACCCGCTCCTGGAAAAGGCGAGCGAGGCGTTTGGGACGACTTTGTCTTGATTGGCAACAGCTACGGAACTCTTCTAATGCCACAGCTTCTCCAGAGAGCCGACTTTGCGCCACGGGTCGCCGCCTGTATCTTGATCGATCCCGTCTCGATGTTGTTGCATCTGCCAGATGTGGCCTACAACTTCACGCGAAGGGAGCCAACACCATCTGTGCGTGGAAGAACAGGACACGGCAACGAGTGGGAGATATGGTGGGCAAGCGCCACGGATGCCGGAACAGCCTACACGCTCGCTCGGAGACTCTGCTGGAGAGAGTCCCTGATGTGGAGAGAGATGCTCACACCCAGTCTCCGCAGCGCGGAGATCGGATACTACGCCTCCGGATCTTCAAATGAGATCGCAATCTTTGGCAACGGCATTCAGCCTGGAATGCGCAGCACAGTTATACTCGGAGGGGAAGACTGCGTAACGACACCGAAGTCAGTGGCCAGCTATGTCTACTCCGGAGACGTGAGGTGGAACCTCGATGATATTGAGAATTGGAAGAGGTACGAATGGAGCGGCAACGAGGAGTTGGAGTTGATGTATTTGGATGGAAAGGATCATGGTCAGGGCATCATGGTGCCCTTTCCGCATAAGCCTATTGCAAATGTCATTGAGGCATACTGTCGGCGAGATGATGGCTTTGTAGCTTTTGGGGACAGATATATCGGCGGCCCTGAGGCTGATGGCGGGTTGTTTGGGAGCACAAATTCGTTGAGTATATACGACTCAAGGCAAGGGGACCCGGGAGATGTCGCCGTGGAGATGAAGCACTTCTAGTTTCTTCGGGCCAAGTCCCCACATCTGTGGGTTGTAAGTACAGTTATATCAGTACATTGTCGACTGCGAGGATGCATGGCGTTTCTGGATAATCCAATTACAACCTTTCTTTCTTCCCTTCTAACTTTTCTTCTTCGCAGTTTGCCGCCTGGAGGCGCACCTTGTTGACTGCCGTATGACTCTCACGGGGAAATATTCGAGGGCTCCGCTAAAGCATTACCTAGCGCTCGTAAGTTCTTGGCTAGTAACAAGGTAGAAACTTTGCACTTATAACAGGATAAGAAACTGTTTACTACTGCGGCATATAACGAAATCATTCTTGACGCGAATCCAAAATAGCTGCAGCTTTTGAGAGCATTAACAGACGCCAATGAATATATGTACTAACTTCGTCGGCACTACTTGAACCAAGTGATAATAGAGCTTGACAGCTTGACGTTGTGTCGTTCAAAGAAATCCAAAGTCGATCAAACAACCATTAGATATTTCTTCTAATACCTGCTTCCAAAGCCCTCAAATCTATAAAAGACTTATAGAGAAGTCCTCTCAGGGCAATTCAAGCTCAATGACGCTGAAGTGGTCAGGGGGTTTCTTCCAAAATTTGACCACCCTGAGCCCAACAGAGTCAATCAAAGCCAGCCACTGTTTCTCGGTGCGCTCTTGACCCGCTAGGTAGGCCATCATTGCAATGTCGAAAGCAGCTGTAGACATCTGGCTTTTCTCATCATCGAGAATCTGGTCATGGATGAGAAGCCGACTATACCCAGGCTTCATAGCACTCTTCTGCATTTCTAGAATCTTGCGGGCAGGCTCGTCCGACCAGTCGTGAATGATGTGATGTAAGTAGTATGCTTTGGCGTCTATCGAGCCATATCAGCAACCCGATATTCATATAATGCAGATTGCTCAACTTACGCTTCACCGGTTGTGGCGTGAAGAAATTGTAGTCCACCTTTTGGATGGCGTTGGGGACAATATTCGAAGCAACAACCTCAGGAAGATCTGCCAAGTAAAGTCTCGAAGCGGTCTCAGGATATGCGTTGTACATCCTCATCAAGTCGTGGCCGATGCCCCCTCCAACGTCCACAAATAAAGGTAGGTTGGGATCCGACTCGGCCACCAGTGTCTTGTGGGGATACATGTCCATCCACGGTTGCTCTTTGCCAGTTGAGACCTTCTGTACCATGTTGAAAGACTCGCCAAACTCAGGATGTTCCACAAAATAAGACCAAAGATCTCCTTTGTAGTTCTTCACTCTCTGGAACAAGGTATCCTTGCCATCAACAGGATTCTTGTAACCCATCTCTGCAAAGATTCTTGGCATTTCACCGTACATAGGATGGGTAGCAAAACGGCTGTGGAAGTTAGAATAACGAGAGATTTGCAGGGGTATCATGACTCACTAGTAATCGAGGAGTGCCCCGAAAGGCTTGTTGAGTTCCATGCAGAGTTCCTTCGGTTGAAACCTGTCGACAGGAATTTGTTCCACAAGATAGTTTGCAGCTAGAAGGCGCAAAAGTCGCTCTTGTGGACTTTAGCTGCAATCCCGTAAATTTAGGAAGTGTTTATACTCACGAAGTAAGGCAGGCTCAATATTCCCAATCATATCTGCAAGTTGCAAGCTGGTCATAGGTACGTTTCCGTTCTCTTCCCACTTCTCGAAAAGTCTTAAGTCCTTCAGAGTCATAAGAACACCAACAGTCGCCGGCTTACAATACAAGACGGATTAGCATAGGACGGCCTTCACTGAGATTGCGGATACTACCTGATTCAGTAACATGCGGACGTAGGTGTCCCATGAAGTCTCCACTTTCCCTATGACTTCATATGCTGCAGAAAGCGTGTCGATTCTTTCTTCCTCATTCTTGAAGGTGTATTTCGTGACATTCTTGGCAGCTTGTATGAAGTCCTGGGCTGTGCCGGGGCTTCCGTTGTTCACGCCGTTTGCGTGGGTTGTACTCTGAGCCATGGCGGCAACGCAACAATGACTCTTGATGGTGTGCGGAAGATCAAGATCGAGCGGTATCGTAAAGTCCTGTCTATAAGATGAGATCCTGCTAGGTTGATTGATTTCTGCAAAATGTGATCACAACGGTCTAGTCAGAAATCCCGATGAAAGTGCGCGGGTTTGTAGATGACTTTATGCGCTACGATAGAACAGAAAAGCAAACATGGAAACCTTCAAAGCTCACTCTTTCGGCGAACGGGAATTAACCATGACCGTATTTCCAAAATTGGATGTAGGCATGATATCACTTCATATTTTCCCCTCAATGTGTGAGCCGGAGGAAGTAACGGCCGATCTGACAGAAAGCTAGGAGCAATTTGAGCAATACGATTGATCAATCACTATCAAATCAAACCATATTGACTCCAGACGGTGCAGCAAGTGGATAAGAAAACGGACGAAAAGGATTGGTGGTGTTTCATTCCGAAAGTCTAACAAACATTGGCTGAGACGTAGACACGGAGGCAGCACGCAGCAGACTTTCGGGCTGCACAGCCCAAGCCAGTAGTAAATGTTGCCAAGAGTTTCCGTGGGCCAAGAGTCTCCGTGGAATTTCTTTTTCTTTGCACATGCAGACGCTCCTTACGGCGTAGGCCTTGTTGTTCATTGGTTACCCCAAACTTTCCAGAGATTGGTGCTGCGTCGTTGCAACTTTTCGTCCAATGCTCTTGTACCCTTGTACCGGCACGCTCAATAATATTTGATACTCTAGCTTCTGACGGGTCAAAGTCACAACATGACACTCAAACTCTATTTGCTGCTTCACGTAAGTGTTGTGTCTTTTGCCCGTCTTCGCTTAGGCTTTTCTTTTTAGCACTACACTCAGCGCTTGGCAAAGTGATCTCCGCTGAATATGAACTATTTTGCATCAAAAGCCAAGGAAGCGGAATCAGGAGATACAAAGGTTCCCGTGCTACTACTATTACTGGCGTCTCTGATAATACCTTCTAACAGCTAGGACTTCGAAGCATAGCCCAAAATTACGTCGGCGAAAGCCTGTCCTACTATTATTATAATTTATCTTTCTGTAATATGCGAAGCCTGAACAATGGAATGGTCATTTTCGGATGTATTTTCGGCAAAAATGTTTCATTATCTGATTGATATCTCGCTAGTCTTTATAGTTACTTTGAAATCAGCACTCCAAGAACGTTTGCAAAATAGCATGCTAGGGTTTTAGCGTAGAAACTGCTCCAACTTAGTCAATTACTATATACCTTCTAGCTTACTTTAGACAGGCTTGGTATTAAGATTGTACGAGAACATGAAAGCGCGGACGATGGTCTTCACCTCTTCAACCAAACCTGATCTCATCGAAAAAGGGCTGAAGAGACTCGTCACTCTGTACGTCCTGTGCTAGAGCCACTACCTTCCCGATGGGCTCATGTATACTCTGCCTCACTGCCGTCGTAGTCGCCGTGGACTCTGTTATTATCATTGTTGCATCTAGCGTCATTATGTTTGAAGAAAATATAGGTAACTCAAGGTGTACTTACCACAAACGATATATAGCCGCGCAGGAACTGGAAGATTCGGCAGTGTCAAGCAGTCTCGTAGTATTCCAATCACTTTTTCACGAAATGCGGAAAAAGGTTGGCCTTGCCAGCTCAGAGTTTCAACTGCCTCCCGTCCTTATAGCTCGAGTTGTTGATAATTCATACAAACCTCTCAGGAGAAGTAAGCAAATACTACGGCAATACTCGACCAATGTCAGGTTGTGGGCACTCGTGCTTGCCCAAATAAATCATTTCAGCACCTAATGATCCTTTGAATACACAGCGTCAGCAAGTGCACTAGTATTGAAGCTAGATAAAACCCTCATGTGAAGCCTCATTTGTGTCGCAAGAAAAGTGGCAATGCTTCCGCTGTGAGTCCTGAACCCTGATTCACAAATCGGACTGCTTCTGCTTTTCCTTACTTATTTGGTTATTACATGTAGCAGCTTTAGGTGGCAGATTAATAGGTGATAAACCTTCGGCTTCGTGCGAGCTCACAAAACATGAAAGCCTCTTCGGTCACTGGTCTTGTAACCGTAGAAATTGTGATCTTGAATATGAGCAAAATACCGACAGGACATGGATGTTACCATTCAATTAGGCTGAGTTTCCGGTAGCCAACATCGAGCGTACAGTAAAAGACATAATCTGCCGGCCTTGTTGTCGTGCCTGAGCTGTTTCAGCATCTTGAGAGAAGACGAAAGCGCCTTCGATGATGTGGACGTCAGTGCTGGCATTGTATCCCATGGTTCGACTCAGTCCATCTTTCCAGAGAATATGAAGCTTCAAAAGGGTCTGGCGTGTAAATGAGGGGCATATCTTCAAGAACTTCGCTGAATGATTCTAGAACAAACAATTATTGCCAGACTGGCTGGGATTATCGTTGGTGAAATCTCTCAAACAGGCTCCCGAGGCCCATTCTGAAGAGTGGACGGAATAATCACGAGATGAAGGAAAACCATGTCATGTCAATGTTTCAGCCGTGATTGAGATATTTCGTGAAGAGCCCGAGACATTAACGCAGATACGATGCATTCACCAGCCTTAACCGTATCGAATGTGGCAGCATGGAAAGACGCACGAAGTGGCAGGGCTAGGCCGGTAAACGGCCCAACGTACCTATCTCGGGAAGATCTCGGAATGCGTTCCACAGTACCCAAGCGTTCTTCTAGGAGGTTATCTTGCAACCCTGAGCGGTTATCGGAGTGCCATGTGTTCCCGTGAGTTAGAGAGTGAATAGGGGGCTCACTCGTAGACACCAGCAATTGGTATTTCGCCCAAGCGAAACGGGTGCATCGTCAAATGGATCAATCTTTGGAAGTTCATAATTGCACTCGTGCTTGTACGTAGACTGAACACGTCGCTGGAACAGTTAGGCCTTTGAAGTTTAGTTTGGATGTATTGGACTTGTTGTAGCTGCAATGCCAACCCTTTCCTCCTCTTTCAGTCAATACCGGGCAACAATCCCACGTACCACGGCACCAGGGATTTTGACACCATTCATTCTTGATCTTCCAAGGTGGTGATTCGTGATAAGATCTCCAAGTTCTAGAATTGTCATGCGCAAGTCCTACGTTTTCTTCACGTCAATGGTTTGTGCGCTCTGGTCGTAAAAACGCTCGGAGTTGAGGTTCGGCGGAATGAGGGACTTCCCCGTAGTCCAACCTCTACATCACCCCATCCCCAGGATTTAGGTCAGGGTCCAGCCTGGCCTCATGCAAACAGAGTTCAGGCTTCAAAGCTTGGTCCGTTCGGTGTGGACGGACGTAAGCCATCCGCCGGAACGGCTCGACGGTCATTGGTTGATTCGCTGAAATGTGGACGTTGCGCAAGGGACCCCAACGAAACTTCCTCCGCCTGGAGATAGAGTTTTCACGATTAAAGTTCAGAAGAGTCTGATACTCCCTGGAGGCGGAGTTTACTTCTGGGGAGGACCATCAAATACATGTGCGAACGTCGTAGAAGTCCCTGTTGGTGCTTTTGGATGAACATCAATATGTGCGCACGCAGTGTAACAGTCTCTGCACACCAATGACTCGAGCATTCTGGTCTACGGCATCTTCACAGTCTTGGGAGAGTTAAGGTTCGTATCTTCCACGGGAAACTTCCTCTCACACGCGCAAATGGGGTAGCTCTAAGCTGGTCGGATTCGCTTCGTTCACTTTCCTAGCTCTATGATAGATGGGACAAATTTGAGTATGCATAAAGTGGGGAAAGTAGCTGAACGCTCGTCGAACCAGCGACTGGGACGAAAGCAGGCAAGATTTGAACCATGTACCAACTAACGGGAACCTTCAACCTTCTCACACGTGGTCCGTGGTGGTGACAGGCGTGATGCCGAAGTTGCTGGTGAGCTCGGCCGCTACCCTGCCGAGCTTTCACTCACTCCAATCGTTGCGTGACCCATGAGATGAAGGATATGAACCAAGCTTCTGGAACTCGATGATCTTGGGGGTATTTCGCCGATCATCGTACAAGTCGCTGGTACACTTGCAATACACTAGATCGGGCACTCAACCGCCCGTTTCATCGCTTTACCACGAAACCATGCATTTCTCGATGTACAGGCCTTGTCAATACGGGCCCCTCGGAGTTTGGAACACTCTATAACGTGCCGCGATAAGAGAGCTCAGGTAGTGATCGGCATGGTCAGGCCAAGTTGCCACGCGATGTGAAAGCAACCGCGGCAATCACTGCTGTTCAAGTCATTGTTACCGTCGTTGCGGATCAAACACGAATCGCAGAATTTCTGCTCAATTGAAGCAGCCGGATACGTAGACCTCGGGCGGTGTCACAACCCGCGAAGTTTACTGTTACACCCTCGCCTCAAAACCCGACAAGCATTCGGCCGGCAGGGCAGCAAATAACGTTTCAAACCATGATGCCTCCGCATATTCAAAGAGCATGCTCCCAACTTTTTCTTCTCGCGTTCTTCTAGGTTGCCTAGCTAACCACCATCACGACTGTGAATTCGATGACAACTCTTCGATGACTAAAACAGAGCGTCGTGCTCGCAACGTCGATCCGTCATGGAGATAAATCCAAGCATCGCCGAAATCTGGTCACTCTACGCCATTGCGACTACGATGATTGCGCTGAGGGTTTTCTGTCGCACGAAAATGGTTGGAGTCTCGGGGTTCCGACCGGACGACTACCTCGTCTTCTTTGCCTGGGTAAGAGCATATCGTGGCGGTCAGTACGACTGGGGATTGACGGGTCAAATTTTAGGCTGTGTACACGACGGTATCAACTATGGCGACTATGTTCGTGTTGGTCGCCCAAGGAAGACATACTTCACTCTTGACACCCGAGCAGCGAGAGATGATGCCGGAATCCGAATTGTGCGTATACCAGTACTTTTGGTTGTGTTAATTGTCGGAGAGCCGCAGACGCTGATGCTTTGCAACCGCTAGCTACCTATGGGAATATGGATCGAAGAACTTCGTGGTGGGGATGTGTTGCTACGCCACGATCGTATGGACCCTGAAATTCAACAGTACGAGACACGGCATCCTCTATTCCGCTATCAGTATTAACTGACATCTCTACTGCAGTGTTATTCTTCTACCGACGGCTTGTCGAAGGGCAGTGGGTAGAAAAGTTCATCTTCCCCGTCATGGGCCTGGTCGGAGCGACTGCCATCGCGATGGTGCTAATCATCTTCCTGACCTGCCGACCAATAACTCTGATGTGGCAAATACGACCAGACCCTGGAGGTATGTCAGATTGAGTCCAGGCAACAGATAAGTATAGCTAACCAAACGCCCAGAATACTGCGTCCCGCAGAACAAGGTCTACTTTTACAGCATCCTCGCTTTCAACTTAACGACTGACATGTGTATTATCCTCATTCCCATACCAGTAAGCGCAACGAAACCAGTATTGGTCTTATGTAAGTGCTGAGATGTTTTGCAGGTAATTAGTCTCGTTCGTGCTTCGATATGGCGTAGACTCGGCGTATATTTCTTGTTCAGCCTCGGAGTTTTCGTCATGACTGCTGCCATTATCCGTGTAATTCTCATCTTTCACGTGAGTCCCACGCAACTTGCTTTACCATCCATCATGACCTAACAATACTCTCTTAACAGCCTACCGGACAGTTCGGGCCTGGCGCTATGTGGTCAATCCGAGAGGACTTCGTGGCCATCTTCGTTGGTCAAGCACCTATGGTCGTCCCGATCTTCAAGAAGAGATTCTGGCAACAGACGAGGATACGGTGGACGCCAAAGTCTAGCCAAGGGTCCGAAGGGAATGAACTGAGTAGCGGGATGTCGAATCAAAACAAGAAGCCGGACCCGTACAGTTTAACGCAGATGGGCTTCACACATATTACGAACATTACGAACATAACGAACGCAACTCGTGGTAGTCGTACCGAGGTCACGGTGGTCGGGAAGGACAGCCGAGAGAGACTGGCAGTAGGAGCGGAGCAAGTGGCGGGGGAGGGTAGCACCTCGCATGGTGAGCGATCGGACTTGGAAGCAGGCAATAGTCGCTCGTCGAATATGATGGATACGGCAAGCCGCAGTCTCGAGATCGCACGTGGCCCGGACCCGGCGACTTGGCGTAGGGATACCATTACGAGTATCATTGAGATTTCAAATGTCTATAGAGATTTGTAGCAGGTATACCCAGGTTGAGCAGCGAGAAATTTACGACGTAATGAAACGTACGCAGACAGCTAGCATTCACTTCAGATGTTTGACCTGAACACAACCCACTTCTTAATCAACAGTGAGCGCGCCACGTAGAAGCAAGCACCGCCCAGCACCACGGTACCAAGGTAAAGTGCCGCCGCCACCAATGGTCCCACCTGTTCCAACAAAGCGCCGCCAGCGGGCAAAGAACCCAGCGCACCAAAAGCAACGACGAAGGTGCAAGTCCCTTGAAAGGCCGATGTTAGTATACTGGTTGACGACTTGTAGAAAAGCAAACATGCCGAGAACATCGTGAAGCACTCACCATAATATCTTCCGTAATCCTTGGGGTCGCATGTTTTCCCAACACAAACTAAAATACTGTCAGCTCAGAAACGGGATGAGTTGTTAGTAAGACGCTAACCTGGTGTGATAGAGAGAAAGGACCCTGATCCAAATCCCCACAGCCCGGCAAAAGCATACAGAACACCCACAGACTTAGTGCCGAAAGGAACAAACAGAACCGCAGTGAAGACGGAAGTGAGCGTGACCATGAACAGAATGACATCGAAATGACCAACATGATCTCCGGCGAATCCGGGGAGAAGACGACCTAAGCAAGAGCATCCGTTTAGAGTGGCTACAAGGGTGAACCCCGAGCTGGACGGGAAGCCGGCCTCAACTGCGAATGTTGGGAGGAGCACGCCAATCCCTATGATTGAGATCTCAAACAAGAAGAGCCCAATTGTTATGAACAGAAACGGGACCGATCTGAAAGCAACAAAGCTGATAGCTGCGGACTTCTTTTCGGCGGGTTTTGCCAAAGGTGTAGCCAGGCGTGAGAACGGCAGAAGACACATTGACCCAACGAGCATGAAACCAAGGATGATGAAACCAAGCATTCGGGAGCTCCAGGTCCAACCTATATCTGGCAGAGTTCGACGAAGAATCAGAGGAAATATGACCCCGCCAAAGGATGAACCCGCCAAGCCTGCACCCATCGCCAAGCCACGCCGTCGAGAAAATAACTTGCCAATCGAAGATATTGCCAATGATGAGGATACAGCGGAGCCTATTCCACTGAGTATACCGAGACAAAGCAGAAATTGCCAGTACTCTTTGCACTCGGCTAAGAAGAAGAACTTGGACACTGTGAGTGCTATCGCGACGGGGGCCAAGAGTTTGGGACCGTAAATGTCCATTAGAGGTCCGACTTGAAGACCCAAAAGCAAAGCAAGAGCAGTGTCGAGCCCAGTGATCCAGCCTATATCCCTTGCAGAATAGTCTTTCAACTGGTTGAGCTGCAAATATGACTGGAGAGTTCCTATGGACTGCGAGAAGCCTAGTAGAATCAATTATGAGTAATTATGGATGGTGATAAGTTGGCGGAAGGTTTATTTACCGAAGGACGAGGCGAGAAAAAGCGATGAACCAACAACACAAATCCAACGGGAAACCTCCAATTCTTCTTTCGATGATTTGTGATTGGCTTCATTATGAATCTGGTTTTCGCAATCGGGCTTGACTGTCGTAGTCATAGTTGCAGGGGCTCGATGAAGGGAATCTGCTGTTTCCACCACTTGAATATTCGAAAGTGCTCTTCAGATCACCGGTCAAAAGAGATAGATAAGTTTTGGATGTGCGAAAACTCAACGGGATTGATGTCTCAATAGCTGCCGGTTTTCATTATCCAGGTTTTGTCCCCATCTGCAGCATTCGCCATGTTCGCTTCGAATTTTGTGATGGCGCTGCCGGATTAGGAAGGACCCTCATCCTGTCAGGTGCGCCCGACAATTGACGAGGTGTGCTCTTGCGGAAAACCGGGGATTGTTATATGACACATTAGACGCACAGAATTTGTCGTTAATGCCCACTTGTTGAGCTGGCAAATTTCTGAAACCCCCATTAGAAGATTTTTCTTTGGCTAAGATGTACTGATTAAGAGGCATGGATTCTGAGCACGATGAGTGTTACGACCAGTCTAGTTGTTTCTACTGACACGGTGTTAACGCCTGAGAGAATCTCGACTCTCAATGCTGAGTCGAGTTCCAACAGATTCATATTCATTCATATTCTATCATATGCACTCATGGTAATAAAACAAAATTAATTACCAGGCAACGGGCGAGCCATCGTTGATATCGAGACCTCAAGGTAGTGCCATGTAACGCCTTTGGTTACGGCCGGCTTCGGACTTGAAGTTCTACTGACTAACAAGCTTGGAGGATGGAGCCAATCGACGCGGTTCTAGTGTAAGGCGCACTTGACACATTGAGGTATCATCCAATCATGAAGAGCGCTTTGGTGGGCCCGTTGTGTCTCTAGGTCACCGCGTCGAGTCAATGCATGAAGCGGCCGATTGACTTTTGGCACCCGGCCTCCTCCCTCTTTCACTTGTGCAAAACATCTTTCGGCAACGTCGTGCCACTATTCCGGGGCAGCACGCCTTACGCCCTACCTTACGTCGAAATTCGCCCGCTATCAGTATCAATATCCGACGTTCAAGGTTATCGACAGGGGCTGTGTCTTATCTTCGCAGCGACCTTCGCAGCGCCGCAGCCAGTGGAGTGGTGGCAGATTCAGAGCAACGGCCGAGAGATGGACCAGTTCATCGATAAAACGTCATCGGCAGCTGGGGGGCAGTATGTCATTTCTCAGTTGACCTCATCCGGCCAGGAATCTCGGCCCAATCTTTCTCTGTGTGACATCTCTTCCTGCGATGATGCCCTCCAGTTCACATCTTTTGAGCCCTTCAGCGGCGCGAACTCTCCATTCGACTTTGAGGGAGCCCTGGATTACATTGGTGACGGACTGGAAAGCGGGTGGATCACTCCTTTGGCATCCTGCTCCAACTGTATCACCTGGGGCTATCAGTGTCAGACAGCACAAGAACGTGAGTCCCAAGGTCGCTGTGTACCATGCGCGTCGCTTGGGTGCGAGTGCAGCTTCACAGAAGCCGTATTACCAGGTGCTTCTGGAGAAGGAATCAGTAACCTCATTGATGGCAGCAGTCCCGCATTGACCGGCGTGCAAGCACCTCCCACGCCGGAGGCTTCCAAGAGATCGAGTGGCGCTTTTGACCAGGTCACGATCCCGAACACTTCTACACCGCCCCCACCGAAGATTGGCACAAGATTCTCTCGAGACTCAACCAGGATCTTAAGGCAGTGGCTCTCTTCTCATACACATCATCCGTACCCAAACGATGACGAGAAGAAGATTCTTCAGCACCAAACGGGCCTCAGCAAGATTCAGATCACCAATTGGCTCATCAATGCCCGACGTCGAGGCAAGGTGCAAAGCCGCCAGCGATCCATTTCGCCATACTCTGGAAGCTCGACCAGACCAATCGATGTGCCCAGAAGGCCAGGAACGCCGGCACCAAGAATGAGCCCCCGTTACCAGAGTCTGAACCCTCTAGAGCGTTGGGTTGACTCTCCTCCGGAACATGAGCCAGCGACAGTGACTGCCATCGCGCGAGCCGTTGCCTCCAGCCACGCAGAATCTTCAGGTAAGACGGTACATGCTTAAAGATTGCCATCATTCTTTCCTGTTATATCAAGAGTCATAGTGGCTGATTCAGACCTAAGATGTAGACGAGAGTTACAACGCCAGCTACACTGACGACGAGCCACCGAGATCGCATCGATCTTCCGCAAGCAGCGTAGGAACGTCTAGCGGAGGCTCATTCGCCTCTGCGTACTCCAACCAGTCCAAGAACTCCGTACCCGTTCCTCGTCCAGCGCCTCGAGGCCGTGTGCGACAGCGAAGGCGAGCGAAGCGAACGTCACTTGCTTTTCCCCGAAACCAGTATCAGTGTACCTTTTGTACCGAGACATTCAGGACCAAGCACGATTGGCAGCGGCACGAAAAGTCTCTTCACATGCCTCTCGAGAAATGGGTGTGCTCGCCGGGTGGACCGAAAACTGTCAACCCAGATACGGGCCAGGTCTGCTGTGTCTTTTGTGGCGAGATTGAGCCGAGCCAAGAACACATCAACAACCACAACCCATCCGCCTGCCAGGAACGCACGTTCAACCGAAAGGATCACTTGAAGCAGCACCTACGCCTGGTCCATAATGCTGGCCTGCTTGATTGGTCTGCCAAGCTTTGGAGGGTCGCTGTCCCTGACATCAGGTCTCGCTGTGGCTTTTGCGGTGCACTTCTGGATACTTGGTCTTTCAGAGCAGACCACTTGGCAGACCACTTCAAGATGGGGCAGGATATGGCCAACTGGAAGGGTGACTGGGGTTTCGAGGAAGCTGTGTTGGATATGGTTGAAAACTCGGTGCCTCCATGTAAGTTTCCTACGACTGAACATTTGAAAGAACTGTTGCTGACTTGGCAGACCTTATCGAGTATGAGCGCTTTTCGCCATTTCCCTATCAGGCCAGCGGAACCCCTCCGGAGTCTCCTAGAAACGCGTTCGGGCTACTCACTCTTGAGCTCAACCACTTCTTGCGAATGTTCTACGACAAAACAGGAAACATGCCTGACAACAAGGAAATACACTGGAAGCCTGCCGTATCATCTTTGCCTCGGAGATATCGTCGTCCCTGGAGTACGATATTGGCGCTTTGCATGCGTCGTGGGTGCGGGACTTGATCACATCGTCAGACGAAATTACTCGGAAGGCTCGATTCGGACCCATCAGATCTGTCGCCGAAAGCATGATGGCCGTTCTTCAAGTAAGTGCCCATCTATTTTGCAACTCAAGTCCCATTGCCGCTAACAGCGTCCAGATCAAAGGCAAACGTAGCCTTTTCGAGGATTGTCCTTGCGAGACGGAACTCCAAAGCTTTGTTGATGCCCGAAGCGTATTGGGCCTAGGTATCGTTACTGATCTGGAGTTGCAGAACGAAGCCTCCAAGATTGTGCTGGGTATGGGCAAGGAATGTGGAGTTTCGCCATCTGACTTCGTTGCCAACTGGCTCATTAACCTGATCGGCTCATCGACGGACTGGCTCACGGGGTTTAGGGCTAGAAAACGACTTCCTCCCCCCGAAAGCTCAACCAAGTCTCCGATTCAACAATTGCAATCAGCAACTCTTGGGGATCAAAGGGGGTCTTTCAATGAACCACTTCTGCAAAACACCACCCACCACATCGGACTCAGTACTCACGATGGGCGCTTCAACGACCTGCTGAATGAAGAAAGCAGCTCATTCCTATCTCAACTGGGAGATCTTGATTCCACATTTCCTAGTGATATTGATTCGGCGGCTCTGACACTGGGCATTGATACCCACGCATCTGTGTCTCTGGTGCCGTCGCCAGATGCCGTGCCGTCTCCTTCTGCTGTCAACGCCAATGCACCATGGGAGGGACGAGTCAGCCCGGGTATGAAGGAAGACAGGATGGACTTGGAACTTCCGCCAGCTTTGTCTAGAGTAAAGGCTAACTACGCCTTCTTCAATGACGCCAACTTCAACCGGTGGCTAGCCCTCGAGCTTCGACGCTGGGTTGCAGCGACCATGTCGCCGAACAACCCCAATTGTCACATTCCCACAGATCAGGAGCTACAGCATCAAGCTCGCTTCATTGTCTTTGAAGAGTGAGTTATACGATACCCCTCGGGAAATGACTCATATAAGGCTCTTGCTAAGCTCTTTTAGTGGTGATCCCTGGAATCAAACATCGGCAGACAACCTAGAATGGTTGCGGCGGTTCAAGCGCGATGTTGGCATCCCAACCAAAACGGATCAAGGATACCCGAAAGGACCACTAGACTCTCAGTCTGGGAACTTGAGCTTTGGAAGACCAAAGTCTTCCTGAACTTATTGACAGTTGAGGTAGGTCGCACCACTGGGTCGGAACCTGTTAAACGTAGTAATCTTGGTACCGCCAAATCGTAGATGAAGAATCATTGTTGTTTAATCAATCGAGTCATGAATCCCTGAAATCACCCCAGAGCTCCCCTCACTGTGTGCGTACTTATTGAAGGCTGCTTTACTAAGTTGCCTGGAGTCAAGATGGCCTCGCCTCAGCTTCATTGGCAAGTCTCGCCCTGATGCCCCCCTAATGACAGATGGAATGAACTTCCGCTTTTTGTAGGGCTATGAGAACCCAGCTTAAGCGGCTCTTAGATGCCGAACAAGCTCTAAGCGACGGGCTTGAATTGTCTTGGTGGGGATATCAATCTAGATGCGGCTCCGGGGCTCCATTCCTTCATCATAGCTCCGGACAGGGAGGGCCCGCCGATGTCGATTCGGGCCAAGGTGGGCGAACGCGAAACGGTTCAACATGCACCAAACTCCACTTTCAATGTCGCGATACCCAACCCTTTGGCACTCTCTCGAATTCTCGTATCCGCGTCAGTTTGAACTCATTCCTGAACAGGAATTCGGTGCGGAGCCATCATGTCATTGTTGCCGTTCTCGGCCTCAGTGAGCTGCGGCTTTTGTCTTCTCCAACCGGCTTGAGGCCGCATGTGTACGATGGCTCGCTGATGGTCAGCAACTAGCACGACCCCTGCGGACGGGATCCCAGTTAGCGGAAAAGGGCAGCTCCTGTGTTCTTAATTCTTCCTTCAACCAGATTGTGTGGAGCCTGGCGCGATGTTGTCTGTCCTTTGATGCGGAAATTATTTGTCCGCCACTGGATGGTTTCATGGTCATAACCATAAGGTGGGATTCAAATCGGTGAGGAGAAGGTGGGATCGCTGTGGCCCTGTACGGGGATCGTTGCCGATCATCCAGAATCGAAATGATCTAGAACCCCCCGAATCGACAACTTGGTATTTATCGTATAAAGACTGAGATCGTTGCCAAGCTCAATCGAAGCCCATTTCGTCTGAATTGTTCCATTACCAAGCCGCTAGATACCCCCCTTGCCATCCTTCTTTTCCCCAGATTCCGCTCTTTTGGTTGTGTTTTTATCGTTATCCCTGTCACATTCGTTCAAGCAATAATCAACATGCGCACCTCCACTGCCGCCGCTCTTCTCGCCGCTGCCGGCGCCAATGTCGTGAGCGCTCAGGACAAGGTCGGCTTCGGCCCGGCCTTCTCTCTCGGCCCGACCCAGAGCTGGATTCGGGAAGCCAACACCACTCTCGTTCTCCCTCCTGTCCCTAGCCCCCAGAAGGACCGTCTTGCCCTGTGGCCCGGTATGGGTACCAGCGGCGGCGATCTGATCCAGGCCCTGGCCGTCTCCTTCAGCGATCCCGCCGCCAACTGCGGTGCCAAGGCCGGTCAATGGTGCACCTGGGCCAGCACTCTTCAAGGTAAGCTTACAATGGCCGAAGATGGAATTGGGAAGCTGATTCTTGCGATAGGAGAGCAGCTTGGCGGCAAGCAAGTCCCTGCCTCTGCTGGTGACAAGCTTACCATGCATTGTAAGTCATTCTTTAGTGTCCAAAATTACCCGCATCTTTTAACGAGCTATGGAACAGACAAGTACAACGACAGCACCGGAAAGTACGATCAACCCGTCTCTCTTAACGGCAAGGTTGTGTCCACGCTCTCAACCAGTGAGTTTCGTCCATCTATCCATCTGTCGCGCGAATGCTAACAACATCAAAGGCTCCGGCCAGGCTCAGGGATGGGGCACTGCCGTTGAATGTCAAGACGATGCTTGTGTCGGCACTGTTGTTGCTCACAGTAAGTTTTCCATCAGAACAACATTCTAGATTTTAGGGAGAGCTCCTTTAACAACTTTGACAGAGTACACCGACACGACGATCATTCTGAACGCTGCCGACACCACCTTCAAGGGCACCCTTGGTCTTAACGAGGCTGACTCTACTGGCCTAACGACCTCCGACAGCAAGACTTTTCAAGGTCACCACCATCAACATTCATTCGCACACCTTCAACAACTAGATGTTTTTGTAAGGGTCCAGGAGACGAGATATCATATTCTACGTACATACTTTCGCGTGGCCAAGTACCACATTCGTACATAAAATATCAAGCTCATCGATTTCTACACAAGGGTCCTCTTAATGATTGACAACACTTTCTGAGACAATATCTGTACTCTGCTCATCTTCTACATAATCCAAAACTCAAATGAAGTCAGGGCCTGTTTCTCTAGTGCTGGGGGTTGAACTTGCCAAGCCAGACTATCTAAGGGCGCATCGAACCCACCCCTTCATACTCTGGCAGCTCCCACTTCACATCCTCCTTCAGTACCCACTCGCCAAGCACATTAAGTCTCAGCAATGAGACCAGCCCCAGAAGGAGATTCAGAATAGCGATCCCGAATGGTGTCGTAGGCCAAATCTTCCAGATGAAAGCATCGCCTGAGATACCATGCTGTACCTGGTCCATGAAAGGCCGAAACTTCTGTTCATAGGCACCGAGAGCCTTCCCGAGACCGTCCTCGGAGCCGTCATTGCCGCAATATTTGCCGACCTCCCCGGCCAAGACGTACGCGCCCACAACAGCCGACGTTGTGCCCATCCCAGTCATAGCTGAAGGGCAGTATGCTGCGTCTCCAACAAGAGTAACGTTGCCCTTCGACCAACCATTCATCTTGACGAGGCCGATATGTTCGCAATAAAAGTCGGTCGACTTCATCATTCTCTCAAGGATGTCTTCTGTCTCCCATCCGGCACCTTCAAAGACGTTTGCTATTGCTTCCTTTTGCTTCTCAACTCCCTCCCGCCGAGCATTCTTGATCTCCTCCGAGTCAGTTCTGCACATGAGATAGATCTGGGTCTGGTCGGGACTATGTCTTCGGGTCATGATGGTACGGTTTTTGGTGCCGATGTAAGCCGTGGCATTGTATCCCTCCCCCTCTTGAATCGGCTTAGAAACCGTGAAGTACCCAGCGTAGGAACCCCCAAGCGGCTCGAAGCCATCTGTCTGCTTCGCTCCCAACATCATCTTGCGGGTACGAGAGCCTTGCCCATCGGCACCTACCAAAAGGTCGAAGGTGTCCGTCTTCCCGTTGCTGAAAAGCACTTCTACTCCGTCGCCCATCTGCTCGAATTTCTCAACGGACGTGCCAAAGATGTACTTGGTTCGGTTCTTGGTGGCGTCGTAGATGATGCGACAGAGATCGCCTCTCATGATCTCGTATTCGGTCGTGAAGCTTTGAAGTCCCTTGCCGGACGTGTTGGCTGGGAAGTGCGCGCGGCGACGTCCGGAGCTGTCAACTATCTGCAGGCCCTGCTCGGGAGCTGACTTGGCGCGGAAGGCCTGTTCGAGACCCATCCGTTTCATGACTTCGATACCGTGGCCGCGGAGGTCCAGCTGAAGACCGGTTGCCCGCAAAGTCGGGAACCACTCGACCACTGTGATGTCGTGACCAAGCTTGGAAAGCCAGAATGCCAAAGAGGTCCCGGCGATTCCGCCGCCGCTGATGAGAATTATCATAGGTGCCATACTTGGTAGTTTGGTAGTGGTCCCTAGTGGAATGGTTGAAAGGTGAAAATGTGTCGTAATGCGGAGTGATTTTGATCGGAATACAATGTGTGAGAGGGATACTCGATGCTAGATAAATGACCTTCGATGCATGTTTAAATAAAACTCCGGGATTGTGAATGCTGCCGTGACAGTGTTGTTGGTTATATCCGCCTGGACGGAGATATCTCCGCTCAAGGCCGTCTGATGCCGTCTAGGACCGTACGCATCAGACAGCCATAGATAATTAGCGTCAAGCTCAAGCTAATGAAGAAGGAGAATCTTAGCGGCAATTGTCCCTGTGTGGCCTACTAAGATGGCAAACTAAAGCCGGCGACTCAACCTTTCAGCTCCGTGCCAGCTTGCCCATCGTCACAGGCAAAATGTAGCTGTTGAAGTCACTGGTAATACAAGGATGTTCTCGAGGCTTTTTGCCAAATATTCGCCTAAGGATTTGTAGTTTCAAATACTTTCTAAGAAGCAGCAAAATCTGTATCTGGTAAAAAGAAGTCAAAGTCCCAGTCTATCGCGAACGCTTCCTGTCCCTCACGATCCGCTGCCATCGTGGATGTATCAGTGTTCCATGGGGATGGGACGTTTTCTAGCCTTCTCAGAAGTATCGAATTGCAGAATTCAAGGCTGTTCTTTGCAGACTGCGCGATCATCTGTTCCCCAGAGTGACCCTCCTCCATCGCCTCGACCTGAGCTACAATCATGCTGAGAAACATGTGGCCCTTGATATTAGTATCTCCTTGTCGGATTCTCTCGGCTGACATCTCGATCAAGTCTTTGACCGAACTCTTCAGGAGCGCCCTGTAACGATCGTCCCGGTGGATGGTCCCATTCAGCTGCTGTGACTTCGCCACAGCAAGAAACTCCAGACTAATAGTCGCTATGGCATACCTGAATCCTTCTCTGACAAGGCCACCAGACACCGCCATCAGTCGAGAGAACTTCTCGTCAGGTCCCGGAGAAATAATTGCCATGGAAGCATCCAGGCTAGCTCTGATCGAGTAGTGGAATAGGGGATTCGAGCGCGCTTTGCTGGCGAAAGGGCAATGCAGAGGTAACATGAAACGCCGTACCAAGTAGTCTATGAGATTTTGATGGAAAGTGGTTATCTCTCGGGCCTCAAATCGTTTACCAAACACCATGTTTTCTCTACAAGCCGTCGTAATCTCGTCGCTGAGTGCAAGGGCATCTGTGTAAGAGAGTTCCGAGCGCAGATCGTTCAGTAACTGAAGAATCTTCAAGCGGGTCGGAAGGCTGTCCAGTAGCAACAGTTGAAGTGAGGTGTTTGTGAACACATGTTGCGGGTGGGGCTCAACTATATCGGTTGACTCGTCCATCTCATCGTCATTGACATTCGATGGCGCCTCTGTATCGAACTCATCAAACGATAGTCTTGGAGGCATAGCCGAGTCCAAAGAAGACTGAACAGCCAACTCAATAACGGTTGCCCACAATCTTCTTCGCAGCTCCGCCTGAAGAAACGACATTTTTGGCAAATGCTTGGGGTCGCGGTGCAGCCCAATCTGCATAGCTCTGTGAACGAGCGACCCCATTGACATCCATATCAGATCCCCGCCGACCGAAAATATTTGGCGCGCGAGCATCGTGAGACAATGGACTTGAAGACCCGTTATGCCAAGTCTGTCTTTCTCCAAAGGCCCAGACAGCCAGCTTTGAGCGGCGTAGACCCAATGGGTCGCCGCTTGCCGGAGCGTGACATCTCCATGTTCCGACAGGCTTGAACCCATGCCGATGACGAGCAATATTTTCAGGCGGACATCCATAGTTGTGGTTTCCGGATGATCCCAGTACTCGTGATACTCATCCCAAAATGTAGGTATGTGTAGTATCCGATGCACTAACTCAAATGAGTTGAGATAGGCGTTGACCATTGCGTCGGCAAGTTCTCGAGAGGGAGGCATCAAGCTTGGTGATGGGCTCGAAATACTTCTGGTAGGGCGGCAAACCTTGAGCCTTTTTGCCAAAATCTTGCAGTTTTGATACAAACTAGCGATTTCAACAGCAAGGACTTGGGTTTCGGCATCCTGGAAAGGTGACTCTTTGGCGGGGTTCTTGGCGGCCTCGGTGTATGCTGCGAACCAGGCCAACACTGGTTCAGACTGGTAATGAAGTCATATTAACATAGAACCAGAATCATTAAGTGACACTGGCCTACCTCTTCAGCTTCTCCCATCCAGTCGCTCCATCTCCAAAGTCTGGACTTTTTCAAAACAACTTGGGAGTCTTGAGGCCCGCTATGACTGGACAGCACATTCCGTGCCAGTCCAGACGAACTGAGGTTATTCGGGCCTGTAGAGTCTCGCTCAAGTCGTTGTAATCGTCTCAGTAGATCTTGCAGATCTGGCTCTGCTTCGGAACTACGATTCTGAGGGGATATTGTGTGAGGTCCCACAGCATTTGAGGTTCTGGTACGTCGCTCATCCGCCCGGATGGTCTGAGGGGAAGCGGTGTCCACAAGATCTTGGAACGATCGGCCGAGATTTGGTGGCGCTGCTCGTCCTGCAACTGCAGGCGATGTTGGGCATGAAGCCGAATTTGATATCGCGCGGCCCGCGTCGCTCCCAAGGGTTGATCCCCGAGCCTCCGGATCGTTTCTGTAAGTTTTGTAGGTGCATTGGTTCTTGGAAGAGACGCAGTGCGTACAGGGGTCGTTGCGGTCGCACTTAATCTTGCGCCGACGGCACTCCAGGCATGAGAGAGCGGGCCTCCGACGTCGACGGGGTTGTCGCTCCATGAGTGACGATGATACTCTATCTCGGCCGTAAAATTTGGTGTAGATTCCAGTAAATGAGTGAAAACTTATCCTGCCGTTTGTAATATTCGGCAGGTAAGAAAGAAGTCGTCTCCTGGGGACTAGAGGGAAGCATGTCATCCGCCGTTTCGGGCGTAAGCGAATATGCCGAGGCGCGCTCAGCATCATAAGACCGCTTACGTCCGTCTGCAGCAGTCTGTGGCGGCTTATTTCAGCCACACCTCGACTGTCTTTCGCTTGCGGCTCATTCAAATGATCATTTCGGGAACTTGGTGCAGCTCTTAGGCTGGTCGGGATGTTCAACGTGCCTTGATGTCCTCTAGATGTGGGCAATTTCGGGGCCATCATGACCCTCGCTGGAAAGAATCATTCATCATCAACTCAATATGGCAATTTCAAGACTTCAATGGCAATATTATGACTATCAATTACTTGTGCTCCTTGATCCATAATCTAAGGCGGAGTCGGCTCGAAAGTGTCCTCCAAGACATCAACGACACCGCTCATCCAACTCTCCCAGGACGCGGGATCCTCCTCATCCTTGAAGAACTTCAGCCATCTCAGAAGAATACGATAAGATCCCTTCTTCAATCCCAGCCCCTTCGACGCCGTAATGTCAAGGATGCTATAAGACCAACTGGCCTGGTAGTTCGTCCTTGGAAGCCACCCTTCCTGGATTTGAATTGAGCCGAGGATGGGGACTCCTGCCACTGTACCATTCTCCACCATCGTTGTCTCGGTGAGGTTGTCAAGTTTGTAATCGGGATCGAAACCGTACCAGGTCGGGGTAAAGTTGGTGCTGGCGCGGACGATATCGAAACGGAACTTCCGCAGAGGTTGGAGCGAAGTGAAGTACGCCACAGGATAGTCCGGATATTGGAAGTTGAAGGAGCGATAGTTTCCGAGGTCCTTCTTGTCACTGTTTGCAAAGACCTGGGGGGCAGAGAAGGGGTCGCGGGTTGTGGTCAAGGCGTTGGCTCGTTGCTCGTCTGTCAGGGGCTTCAGGCCGACGACTGGCGCACTGCTATAGTTGTAGGCCGGTCCCATGTATGGAATGGTGAAGCTCTCGTTGAGAGATGAAGTGATTCCAATGAAGCCGGAGAAGATTGGAATCAGGCTGGCATCCATGTCAGCTGGCAAAGTAACCTGGAAGGTCACGTTTTGAGTTCCTCCTGTCGGAATGGTAACTTGGTCCCCTCCAACGAACTTGATCTCAGCTGAAAATGGCTCAGAGATGAATCCAACCTCGGCGGTCCGACCAGCACCAGCTGAGAAGGACGCGGCCCCGCTGGCGGGGTTGTTCGTGAAGCTGTATGTGACATCACTTTCCGATGGATTGTCGATACTGAACGTAGCCTCTCGAACATCAATCATCTTGAATTCCCCGGGTTGGATGACAGATTTGGAGAAAACAGCGTCGTAGGCCTGAATCAAGCCCGCTCCTTGTTGAACGGTGGATGCAACAACATCGGCGTTCGCCCTCTTGACTTGTTTCGCCGTGGTTTTCATCAACTCGAAGATCTCATCTATCGACAATGAAGGATGCTGAGACTTGATCAATGCGTACACGCCGCTGATATATGGGGTCGCCATAGATGTGCCGCTGATGATACCGAAACCACCGCTGTTCTCCATGAGAGGGAAAGTTGCGAGGATCATGCCTCCCGGAGCAGCAATTTCGGGCTTGAAGGCGAAGTCCGCATTCGGTCCTAGCATCAGAGAAGTCAGTTGGGCTCCAAGTGCCACTTCATAGCAAGATAAACGTACCGACGCTGCTAAAGTTGTTAGGAGACCCTCCACCAGGCTGGTCCACCAATAAGGGTGTCTGGGACGAAACGAGCAGCTTGTAAGGTCCGGGACTCTTGGAAGCATTTGACAGAGTGTCATCGATAGTGCTACCCATGGGATAGATGTATCCATCGGCGGTCAGAGACGGTGTTGGAACGGCGTGGCCTTCGATGAAGATATCCTTCACAGTCGGGTCTGGGTAAGTAAGTACTCTTGTGTAGTTGGCAGCAGAGGCATGTTGTTGAACCTGGGTTGGCGAGCAAGAGTAACCTCTCTTCACTACCAGGACGTAGTCGGAGATTGGCTCAGATAAGCTACTAGCAGGAGGATAGTCGGATGCCGAGCAGCCATAGTTGTAGCCTGTGGTGTTTCTTCCTGCCCAAGCCACGGGATACTCTCCTTCCGGGAAAGGGTGAAGAGCTCCGTACCGAAACTCGGCGCCGTTGGAGTCTTTGATGGGGTATGTCGGAAACTTGGAGTTCTCCACCGACGCAACGCCGAGAGCATCGTCTGATCCTCCGGGGATGTTGATGGAAAACATTCCGATAGTGCCGGAGTTTCCACCGGCAGCAATAACAGCGACACCTTTGGCCTTCAGGGCTGCAGCCGCGGCCGAAAGAGGTGATCCAGGATAACCAGACCAGGTGCCGAATCCACCGATGGAGATGCTCACGACGTCTGCGCCATCTTCAACTGACTTCTGCATCGCAGCAACGATGGCGTCGTCTGACGTATAGCCTGAACAACCGAAAACGCGGTACATGCCCAACGTAGCCTTGGGGGCAACTCCTACCAGGCCAGCGAATGTCGAAGAGTTTGAGGACACGTCCATACCGATGATGCCAGCAACGTGAGTGCCGTGAAAGCCATCGAAGCAGCCCGGTCTTGGATCAGGTCCGGGGATCATGGTGTACCCAGAGTCTCCTCCATATCCATCGCCCACAAGATCGGAGCCGAACTCAACCCTGCATCCCTTTCCGAAGCAACCGCCCAGAGCAGGGTGCTTCCAGTCGATTCCGGTGTCAATGACAGAGACGCGAACGCCCTCTCCGAGGATGCCCTTCGCATGGACGCGGTCGACACCGGTCATCGCATGCGGGTTGTTCCAGTCAACATCAGACGCTCGAGGCAAAACAGATCTCGGTCGAAAGTTGGTCTCGCCGTTGGTGGATGCTACAGATCCGGTGTTTACGCTGCCGATTGAGGGACCGTTTTCCGGAAGTCGGTACGGGTGCGCCACTTGCTGTACCGGAACCACATTCTCGACACCCGGAAGAGCCCGCAGTTTCTCGGCGTCGGCATCGTCATCAAGTGAAACCGATGCGCCGTAGAAGACGCTCTTATCTTGGAATTCGAAGCGTACCTTCAACGGTACTGAAAATTCGGCAGCTCTTTCGACGAGAGTTTCGGGACTCAGATCGAAGCCTTCAGTTGTTCCATCTTTCGAGATCTCGACGAAGTATGTTTTCGGCACTGCTTGAGAGGTGACCAGAGCCAGGCAGCATGCTGCTGCTGCGATAAAACGAGTGATGAGACGCATCTTCGAAGATGCTTCCAGGTAAGATCCCTGCCACCTCAGCGTTGCCGAACTAGAACGTGAAGATGCAGAGGCCAATTCATCTTTCCACTCTCGTGCTTTTAGCTATTCTGCACTGTCAACTCGGTAGACGATCTTCACGCTAATCTCCCTCCCGAACAATGCGAGCGCGGGATGGCCATTTGTGGGCCTTTCTAAATAGGCGGGGATTTCTCGTATTGGGAGATCACCACCCCCTAGCGTCGTATTCTGTTCCCTGTCAAATGACCTCAATATCGACCGGTCAGCGGCTAAGACCGCTAAAGCCGTGCGTTCCGCGGGCTATCGTGGGGAACCTTAGAGTTGCAAAGACTTGAGAAGTTCGAATCGTGATTTCAAAACTGATCAACTGAACGGCGACTTTTACCCCGGCGGCAATGGCGACTTGCGATATTGCGAAACACGAATAGAGTCTCATATGTTCGTCATTTCTTCAAGAGCTCTGTTACCAAACAAACAACCTAGTTGAGATTCATTGATCGCAACCTCATCAACACATGTTCTCATGAGATGGTGCATCGAGTTCCGCCGTCAACTCCCGATGATTATGGTCGCTAACCTTCAGCCCACGGATTCTCGTAGACTTCCTCCGAGAAGCCGAATTCTGTGTTGCCCAAGTTTTGGAGCGAAGCAACCGAGGACGAATCAGACATGCCGCTGGAAACACTGGACTTGGAAAGCCATGTCTTGACCAACTCATCTAGGTGAAAGTCTCCCAAACTCGCCACGCGGTCCTCGGTAAGGCGACTTTCTTCGGAGCAACTGTTGTCCATGCGGCTGTGCTCTTCCCTATCTGATTCTTGTGTGAGTCGATCGATTGTGTCCTCTGGCAGGCCAGCAGATGACTCATCCTCACTTAAGTCCTGTTGCTGATTCGGCGGCGTCTGATCGATATCCGGTATATCCCTTATCCACATGGAGGAAGTTGTTGACGTCGAGTAGGAGGCAGGTGGCCGTGTACTTTGAGGTGGTGTCGTTGATATGAAAGACGCGCAATCCAGACCTGACTCCTCATCGTCATAGTAAGGGCATAAATGCCCCCATCCTTCCCAAATTTCCTCGAAATCTGCACGTAGGTAGTTCCGATAATCCCGACTCTTCCGGTACACCGCGTGTCGAGGATTATCTCGGGTGAAGGCTTCCATCTCAGAAATGTAGCCGCAGTACACTAGGACAAAGTCCCACATATCTCGTGCATAACTGCCTACCTCGCGGTTATTCATTGCAGCATCCCAGATAGATTGACCGTCGTTGTCCCGAGAATGGATATTTGCACCACTGTTGATGAGACAAATCAATGATGCTCGGTCCCCCTCGGCGGAACATTCAACCCGTCTTATCTCTGACACCAGGTAGTGAAGACTGGTCTGCCCATTCGAGTTTCGTGCATCAACATTTACACCGTGTTTGATAAGAATTTGAATCGCATGGTGGCTGGAATTCATACAGCATCGATGCAACATATGCTGGCCTTTTGTCTGTACGTTCATAAAATGGCCTCCTTGCTGGAACAAATTGTCAAATGCACCCTAGGCGAACTTAGTCATCGCCAAAGCCTATAGGCAATTGCCGTGATATTACCAAGGCACTCACATATAAATTATCAAAAACTAAGATTCTCCATAGCTCTGTGGAGTCGGGAGATCCTCTAAATTCTCTTCGTATTTCAATCGTTGGATCTGCACCAGCTTCAAGTAACGTCTTAAAAGAGTTATTTGCTAACTCGGAGCTGAGGTACAGAGGTGTTCTAGTTCGCGCGTATAAGTGATGGGATAGACGGTTTTATTGTTCGAAAAATTGAGATTGAATACATACGCTACTACTCGTGACCAACCACTGTCAGACCCTATCTGATCCCACAGGTGGGTGCACCTTGCTACATCGTCAAAATCAGCACCATGTTCTATGAGAAACTGGATCATCTCTGGCTCCTCAAATGCGTGCTTTTGAACTCATCAGTTAGTAATTAATGTCAAAATATTAGCGCGGCACTCACATGTAGCAAAGACGCCCCTTTGTCATCTCGATCCTGCAGCGACGCTTCTCCTGAGGCAAGAAGCTGTAAAAGTCCTGCCATATCCCCAAATCTAACGCATTCAAACACTTTGGAAGACCTAGGCCTGATCCGGCTGACAGTCACTACTGGAGCAAATGAATAGAATCCGTGCATTCTTTGGAATTGCCGGGCTGTGGCCTTGATCACGTAGTGCGAATGGCTTCTCCTTGGCTTGAAGAGAACGCTTGCAATGCGATCCTGAAATGTGTTGTCGCCATCTTCAAAAGTATTGCGGCGCCATTGCTTTCGAGTCGAAATGATCCAGTGCCCGTGCTGGCTCTTGTGCTGGGTCCATGTCTGTACGCTCTGGTTGATTTTGCCAACGGGACCAACTGAGGAATATTGATCTGAAAAGAGGTCAGATTACGCCGACGTTCACTTGTGGTTGACAGTTCCACCTTACCGTCACTGGAGTGATTTAGAGTGAGCTCCGTGCTAGAGCTTATGACCCCACGAAGCCGGTGAACATCTCGAGAAATTTCTTTTTCGTTCACCAGGCCCTCCGCTGCAACGCTACTTGTGATCGCACGCTGCAGGTACGTTTCCGGTGACTGAAAATCTTGCAAAAGTGTTTCTAGATCTTCAATTATATCCTGCGCTTCATCAGACTCAACGTAACGTTCTTGTCGATCAACAAGAGCACTCAAGTTACGAATGCTCGCTAAAATGGCCAAGTTCTGCGTCTCTTCTTGGGGAACCGGCCAACTCTTGTCATCAACCGCAATGTTGTTTGCAGGTGTTTTTTTCTGTAGGCTCATGCTGTCAAATCCTCTTTCGAGCTTTTCGAGCCGCGCCATAATTTCGGTTGCCTGTCCTGGAGACAGAGACTGCATGCTTGTGATCTTGACAGCCACAGTATTCATGCTATTTTCGAACTGCTGGATTTGAGGAATGAAGCTGCTCATGTCTGTTCCAATCTTTTCAAGCATCGAATGCTGTTGTTTCGCCATTGTCAGGTGTCTCTCGCCGCCAGCTACCAGTTGGGACATGTGACCTGCGTTTTGATGCATGAGGCGCCTTAAAATGTCAGTATCAATATCAATGAATGGACCTCAAAGCAGCATATTCTTACAGGTCAATCACGCTAATCTCCAGCGTGAATTTTCCAACGTAACCGGAGAGAACACCCAAAGCTTGTGCGATTTCATCATCGTTGAAGGCCATCTTTAGCCGCTTCCATACAACGCCGTGGAATTTGTCATTTGGTCGAACCTGAAGCTTTCCGATCTTCTTCTGGAGCTTTCCGATACTTTCGTTACAATCTTTGAGCAAATCCGGGAGCGAAGGACTGGACGCAAAGATGCCTGGGAGGTCGCCGAGGGCTTGGATGCGCTCATATGCAGCCTGGAGGTTTTTGAGGTCGTTCGCGAGATCCCGCACTTTCTCCGGCCCATCTTTCACGCTGGAGATGAACTGGTAGAATGCCTTGAGCGACGTGAGTCCGAAGCCGACGAGGCCGACGATCGTCGCACCAGCTTCCACGCCAGACATGATGACTTGCCCACGAGAAATCAGGCTGGGGAGGTGTAGAAAGAGAGATTTCGAGCGTTTCGGGCGGACGACTTGTGCAGGTTCTGGTGGCTGGGTCGCTCAGCCACGCTGACCACCTGAAGACTCATTGAGACCCAATCGTTGGTCCAACGCAGTCCTGTCCGCAGCTGCATGTGCGCCCCCATGGCACCTCACCCGTATGCGGCTTTGAGTGGCCAGGAAATAGGCCATCACCTGACTATCGTGTCGTGCATAATCTGGCTTGAAGCGCATAAGATACAAATATCAGATCCCGATTCGGTGCGGTACAACCCTTTCCCGCCTTGAACATTTCCGCGAACAACGGTCGATGGAAGTTAGCTTTTGAGAAGGCAATCGACAAGCAAGTTACTTGGTATTTTCCAGAAGCCTTTGAGTGGATCAATTCTACAAATCTTTTGCCCTGGTCAGGCGCGAGTCAACAATGTTAGAGGCTGGGGAGACGTCAGTAGATGGCAAACATCAGCAAGACCAGCGAATTGCTTCAAAGTCGAGATGATTAGGGTGCAGACACTTCATGTTAGTACGCATGTAACTTACTAGGCCCGTAACACCAAGAATATAACTATCCCTAGGGCATTACATGCTCACCGTGGAGTTTGAAGTCACTCCAAAACCCTTAGACTACATCGCTTTGCTGGTCATATTATCCGATCTCGAGATAACACCAGCTTATCGCAACAACGCTGACGCTTCTTAACTCGAGCAGACAAGCATGTCTTTGTTTTCGCGCATTGCAAGGGGATCTTCGCAGTGGTCAGCATGCCAGCATGTAATATCGTCGACTGAAACTGAGCAATCTCATACTAAATGTATTTGTCGCCTGCGATACTAGGAACGAGATTCAGTATTAACAATGTGACTAAGTAACAGACCCCAGATATGCTGATTCTACCTATGTTAATATCTCCTTCATTTCTGTCCAGTAGCGGAACTGCCGCGGCTTTGCATTGCGAGGCTGTCCCTTGATACCCACCGTTGGTGCCACGCGCCCAGAAGCGAAGTAGAAGCTGTGCTCCAGCCGTCGTGGAAGCCTTCTCGTCAGCTTGTACCAGCACTCTTTTCATTGCATTCCCGATTCTTCTATTTCCTTGTGGGTTTTACTTAAATCCACGGCTATGAGCTCAAGCTTTCTCTCGATCTTGAGGTTTGCTACTTGACCGGATGATGGTGCTTCTTTCGAGGAGTACAGTGACTACGACGACGACATTGAAGATGACAAGGATGGCGACAGCAAAGTTGCTGGATAGAACAATAATAGAGCATACTAGTATTCAATCCCATAGCTAAGAGATAGCATTCTACCACGACAATAAACCTTTCTATCTTGAGCATCGAGTATCAAAGTGGACCTTAACTATGGCGGCAAGAAGGCTTTAGAAAGCTGTTTCATTTGTCTCGTTTTTGTGTTTAATTCATGTTCTGGATGTACTTCTACCCTTGCTGGTAGTTGCACAGCAAACATACATGATTGCGTCATGGGCATCTTCTCAGGGCCAACGAGCTCAGTCGTTCTTTCGCAGAAGAAATTAACTCCCGCGTCTTTCAACTCGACAGGCCCTAATTCTACTCGGATACATAAAAGGCTGAGATAGTTCAGATGTAACTGCCCTCGGCACTCTCTTGACAAGCTAGGTACCTTGCGCCGCAGCATAGGGCCCATCATCGGCCGAATACTCATACTGCCTTGCAGCAATGAAGTTCGCGTAATGAGAATATGGTCTAATGACTAACGCTTGCCAAGCCCTTCTGGTTGAAGGGCCAGGCCGCATCACCAAGGCAAATACGTAGGTTAAGGAGGAGAGCATACCTCCGCTGAAGTCAACTTCTCATGCCGGGATTGCAACCATCCCAATTCTGAAGCCGGGTACTTGCATGGCAGCAATAGACCGCATTTTAATGGTCCCCCCATGTGGTGAAGCTACACGGTTTAGTCCAGTCTTCCATTCATCCTTAGGCACCCCACCCATAGACGGCAACTCGTTCTCGAACTCAAACGCCGAGCCGTAATGCAGACCGGGCCATGGGTAGTCACACACTTTAAACGGTTGACCCCACCAAGTAACTTAGATTCAACTTCACAACATGGCTCAAAGGGCTCAAGGGGCTCAACGTCGTCCCCACAACTTCATCAACCAAGTCTAACTACACAACTCATCCACCTCCACAACCCTCTGCATTCTCTTGTACTATATTCACATGCTACCTCTGGGTCATGCAAGCCACATCCAATCATCAACCCGACGCCACACCACATCCTTTATCCTCCATCCATCAACATGCCCATCCCCATCCCTTCAAACCCCCCGCACCTCCCTTCAACCGCACCTACCCGTCCCTACCTCCCCTCCTCATGCCAATCCCAAACCACAAGCCTCGAAACCCGGCTCACGCCCCCCTTCTAGAACCTCCAAGACGCTACACCAACATACCAACATCCGCCTCCCCCAGAGCCTAAGCCGCCCTGTCCTGGGCATGTCTTCCACGTATCCAAACATCCTGTCTCAGCCCCTTCCCCCAAGCATCCATCACAACTCACAAAAGCAGGAGCTGAACTTCCCACGTCCCACGAGACTAAACTTCATTCCGCTCTCCTCCCCACCCATAACCGAGACTAGCGACCCCCCCAAAAAGAAACGAAGACAAGAATAACAATAACACACAACTCCAGAATAGCAATTCCTCAGCCCTAAGAATGAGGGAGGTCTTCCCCTGCCTACGTAATTTGCCATATGCGTTTGCAGCTCAATCCTCAACCCTGCCCCGAGATAGTATTCTAATAGTCTTCGACTACGAGGGGGCAAATCCTCTATCCTCATTGCGATTACACACATCAAAACCCACATGAAGGCCACCAGCCTCGACGCAAGACTCAAGCCATGTAACTCTGCCTAGACATCAAAGTCTCGGAAACCCATCATCCATCCCCATCAAGTCACCGAACAGGACCAAAAAAGCGTCCGCCACCCTGCCGGCAAAGCACTTCCATTCCCGGCATCTCTTTACAACTGCCGTCTTCGCCCCAAGAAGACCCTAAATCAACATCGTCCATCCCTTACTTCACCAAAATACCAATCCTTCATCTCCTCTCGGGCCCGGAATCCCTCAAACGGCAACTATCTACATCCTCCATCGCCTCCGAACTCTTCCCAGTTCCATCCCCAAAACCTCGCCACCCCGGACGCCCAACCCAGCCCCAAAGAGGGCACCCGCGCTAGACCACCAAACGCCAAGCCGGACCGCCGCCCTCCCGGCGCGCCGTCAACGGGCCTCGAAGACGCTCCTGTTCCCTTACGGGGCCATCCGCCACACTACCTATTGACCCCTTCCCAAGCCCCCCCTTCCGATACATCCACGGCCTTGAAAAAAAAAAAAGCCCCGGCGCCGCGCCGATGCGGGTCCCGGACCTTTGTGCCCCCATCACCAAAACGAAATCTGCAGGTCTCACTTTCCCATCCTACACCCCGCCGGACCATCTCACCTCCGAACAACACCAGCTGCCACCTATCTACCTACCGTCTCCTCAAAACAGTGTTTAAGTCCCCCTGTTGCTGTACCCTTGCCCCCTGTCAAAGACACGCAAACGCATATCTCGGGATCTTCGTCGTACGTAGGTCATAGATCGCAGACACTCAATAAGAAAAGAACACCACCACCCTAAAAAAGAAGTACACACACACACACATATTTGTATGTACGTACATGTCCACCACACACAGACTTACACACACTCAAACCAACATCTCCATCTCCAAAAAGAAGTGTTCGTCGCGACGAACTGGATTCTAATGCAAAGAGGGCGTGCGCGAACCATTATCTGAACCTGACCCGACCTGCCACCTCTGCCTGACCCTGACCCTGCCCTGCAAAACCCCCCTTCCCCTCCTCAGCATCCCCGTTCCCGCAGCGGCGTCTATACCCAATCCATCAGAAAAAGCAAAAAACAACAGCAACCCACATCCAAACTCCCACTAAAGTAAACCAAACCCCCCCCATCCAAGCCTCGAAAAGAAAAAGCAAAAACGCCCTCGCAACAGCCAAAGAAAAAACTTCCCGCAGCGTCATCCCAACACATGCATACTCACTCAATACACACTCACACTCATACACACCCCGTTCCTCTCCCCCCTCCATCCACATCCAACCCATCCCTTCGAGCAAGGATCGCCGATCGACGCAACCGTCCTGGAGCCCGCATCATCTAGGCTCACATTAGCGGGTGTGGCAGCGCAGCAGCGCAGTCGCAGACTCGCAGTCGCAACGCAAGTCAAGGTCTGAACGAACCCCCCCCCCCCCCCCCCCCCCCCCTTCCCCCGGCCGCGCCTCCGCCTCCGTCCGCCGCCGTCGCCGTGAGGAGGAAGAAAGCAAAAATAAAAAAAATAAAAAAAATACCCCGGTAGCCCCGCCTTACCTGCCTATCCCCCACTACCACACCCGGCGCCCCGGCCGTCTGCCGTCCGAGAAGTTATTTTCTGCTTCTTCTGCCCCTTCACCATTTGCCTTCCCGCCGTCATCTGCTTGTTAGCCTTGCGTTGGGAGCCATAAGCCTGTGAGATGTGACTAAACAGAACCATTTCCTCAAGCTTAGGCACGAGAGGACCGCAGGAAAAAGCAATGCTGGCTCCTTCAGAATATGGGATTTCATGCGCACACATGGAAAAAAAAATTTCGAAAAAATAAATACAACAAATCCCCCGAAAGTAAAAAGTAATGCAGCATGACCGCATTTGTGCCAATGTGCGGTCCCTCGAAACAGAGACACAGGAACAAGAGGAAGAACAAAAACAACCCCCCCAGCTCCAACAAACTGGAGACAGCCCCAGTGTGGTCCAGCCCCGATGTGAGAGTGAGGAACCCCTTCCAAGAATGCGCGATGATGAAGCCAACCGCAAGGGATGCGACGATCGAACTCCCAGAAACTTCAGGGTTCAGCAACCCGAATCGGGAAAGGCATTCGTCCCGCTCCCCATCGTGAAGCCTTGCCTGCTCCATTTTGAGGCTACTCCAGATATGTCCATCTGCATATCTTGAAAAAGAAGACGCCAATGCTGGGGGAAATCCCGCGCTGCGACGGCCCCCAAGACAATGTGGTGAACTCGACGACCACAAACACCCCCCCTCCCCCTCCTCCTCCCCCTCCTCCTCCCCATGTCGATGAAGCAGAGAATCCTTGCAAACGAAAGAACCTTGCATCCAACAAACAAACATTCTCGACCGTCATCGCCCATATCTCTCTCTCTTTCTCGTGCTCGTGCTTGTGCTTGCTGCAGCTTTGCAAGGGCACATCACCTTTCCAACACCCGCCGACCCAGCCCCCAACGCGGGTCCCGCATCTATTGAAATGCTGCACTGATGCGCAAGATCCGACGCGGGTCGGTCCCCCAACCAGGCAAAGAAAGATATGCCCCGGCCCACCCCTACCCCTTCATCGACTGCAGCATCTCTTTCCCTCTTTTTTTTTGTTCCGCACTGCCGCTTTTCCTGTCAAGCCCAAGATCCGCGGTGAATGACCTCTAACAGCTGCGGGCCACCACCGAGCATCGCCCTCCGATACGCAACTCTTGCGATTGGGCCACACAGCCAAAAGAGAAAAAGAGAGCCTCTGAAAGCCAGAAACAAGGATCAGAGGGAGGGGGGATGAACAGCCTGCTGGGCATGGATCTTCTCCTCCGGGAACAGACGCACGAAAGGCATGTGGGCATGCGCCGTCGTCGACCGGTCAAGAAGTGGATATCGGTCACATCACCGGCATATGCAACGCGGACCCCTTCTCAGAAGCGGGAGAGATCTGATATTCTTTTTTGTCCCAACGTCACACCCCGTAAATACGTGTGCAAGTCAGAAGCGGACGAAAAAGAGGATAACCCATCCCCAGCGTGCCAGCCGCCTCGAGGTATGTGACGAGAACCGGTTCTCCGGGCCACGGCCGTCGGCCTCGCTTCGGATGAGCCGCTGTGACAGACAAACAACTGCTGCCGCCAGCCAGACGCCCCTCCATTCGGGCTTTTTTTTTCTTCTCTTCTGCGGTCTCGGCAGGCATTGACGTGCGGCTACCACCTCAACAAACACTGGCCCCTCAGTCCAGAGACCAGGTCAGGAAGGAGCCCCTTCGACCGGCTGCTTCTGACACTGTTTGGAGTCCTTGCTTGCGATCCATCCCGGTGAGCAGTCTGCATCACCGCTGCTGCCGGAGACTGGCATGGGAGTCGTTGCCGTTCTGCTGACCGAGCGGCATTGGACCTTCGTCACCATACCCACCACTATTACGGCATCGCCACTGAGGCCACCAAGCCCGCGACATACTCAAGTCAGGGAACATACCTTGGGGCTTCAGGCCACGCCGTGACTTCTTCAGCAGTTTTGCCCGACACGATGTCACTGCCAAGTCTCCACAGGGCACCCGACACCTCATCGACGCTGTGCGTGGTTAGACATTAGGTGGACGAGGGAGGTGGCAGCAAGCCTCGCCCAGATCCGTCCAATGTAACAGCATCAGACAGACGCTTGCCGCGGTATGCTTGCCAATGATTTGCTCCGGAGTCATCCGCCTCGCGCTGGCAGAGGTCCAAGAGCCGCCAGGCCGCGAAGAAGCAACTGCCGGGTCTTGCCCAAAAAGACTTCTTTGTGATTCAATGCTGGTGGGACTTGGTGATCCTCATCCAGGGATCAACTATTTTGTCATTAGGGCTGCTGCGCAGTTCAAAGCCTCGTGGGGGAAACAAGGTGAGGCGGGACGGCAAGAGGACGGGTTGCCATGCGGATGAGAAGTGATTTTCCCCGCTGGCTTGCAACTTGGGCGACATCGTGAGGTGTCTTATCGGAGACTCGCAGGCTACTTCTTGAAATGCCCACTTAACCCCAGCTCATGATCGCCGTCCAGAAGCGCGCCAACGCAAGGCCGCCCATATCATTGCGTTCGAGACCGCAACCCTAGCTTGTTGGCAACTCGAGCTTGCCCCCTTATGGAACAGTGAGCGGGAGACGCTAGCCGCGACGGCAAACGGAAGATGAAGAGGCAAGGACTTCATTGAAACTCATTGCGATATGCAATATGGGTAAAAGAAATATCGAAACGGTCTGAAGTGAGGCGGCAAAAGGGGGGGCGCAAAGGACGAGTCCCGCTCAGCGTGGGGGACAGAAGCCGAGTAGAAGGAGAAAGAAAAAGGTCCATAGTGTCTTGAAAACTTCTCAAAAACCGTATGGCGCCCCACCCTGTCAAGGAACGACTTTGCTTAATTCGTTTCTTGCATGCATTCCAGACCGGTAAGATGCAGTAGAATAGGAAGGTTCGCATCCAGAGTGGTTGACCCGCGACAGAAATGATTCAGGTTGAAGGAAAAAGAAAGAAAAAGGGGGCCATGCATGAGACACAGCATGACAGGTCATTGCCAACACCTGGGCATTCGCTGAATGTCTCAATATCACAACTTGCGGCGTCGTCGGTGACGAGCGTCGATTTTGCGTCGTGACTAGATAGGAAGTCGACCCTGTACAATTCTTGCGCAGCCCTTGCTTCATGTCCTGGCGTCGACATAAAACAATAGTGTTCGGCAGGCAGCGAACTCTCCCCCGGTGGCGACTGGGAAGGCACGAAGTGGACGGTCATCGATGGCTGTGATCTTGGAGGCGTTGGTGTCGGCTCGAGCTCAGATAGTCCAGGTCGACAACAGCCTCCACCAGATCCCTTTTGACAAGCAAACATTCGATTTGGGGCCCGGTGAGATGGTTCAAGACTCAGCGGCAATGGAACAAACAGCAAACAGCGCCGTAAAACCTCCAATGAGTGGCCAGCTTCCCGTGATCATACGATGGCGCGTCTCTGCCGATCTTGACGGCCAAGCAGCAGAAAAAGCAAGCAAACGGGCGGCCAAGCAAGCTCGTTTAGTGTTGCCGACGGGCCCAACGTCGTAAGGCTGAACAGCGGGAGCTAACCCTATCCTCAAAATACCATCCTCCATGGGATTCTTTTCAAGAGCCCGACAAAGATTGGTGGTGTTCGGTAGACAAAGCCGTTGTTGTTGTTGTTATTGCTGTCGCGGGGGCCGGGGCCGACGCGGTACAGAGACCGAAGCTGCGGCCCACAGGATTCGAGAGATGCGGACGTCGGAGCAACACGCAGAAGTCTGGGGTGAACGTGCACAGTCTGCAGCGCGTTGTTGATACTCGGAGAACCTGCACTTGACAGGCGGCGGCCTCTATTACATCTGAACTCCATGTGTGAAGAAGTGCGTGCTGATGGCAAACAACCAACCGTGTGTAGCAGGCGTAAGAAAGCCTTGACCCATCTTTGCGATTGGCGCAACAGAGGCGTCCAACGCCCCTCGTCGTATTGGAGTTCGGTTCGTAATAAGAAAACGAGCAAGGAACAGAGCAGGGAAGGCATCAGTTATGATCTGATACGGTGGTTGGCAGAAAGCAGATGCGACGGGAATAGCTGCTCGCTTTGCAATTGTGCAACGTGTGACGAACTACCCCAGACACGATACCAAAACTCCATGCGACAGAGACGGGGTGGGAGCCGTGCCTCATCATTTCTTGTTGCCTCGGTTGACTCGAGCAAATGAATAAAAATTGTCTTTCCGTTTGCTGGACCAGTCAGATTTGGCGAGAGAAATAGGGCTGCCTATTCACTCGAAATTGAAAAATGACGCGTCGTTTTGGCGTCCAACTCAAGGTCCCTGAAGACTAGCGAAAGGGCCCAACTCTCGATCGATCCTTTGGGCGAACGCCCAAGTCTGTTGGTGCTTTGGCATTTTCCCCGCCGGCGGAGGCCATCCCGCCACGGCTGGTGAGTCCACCCAACATCAGCAGCCGGTATCAGAACTGAAATGCACTCCGCGACTTGGTTGTACGAGCCAGCTCGCCAGCTCGCCATGTCGCCAGTGCTATCGGTGTCATTGGCAGCCAGACGTGAGCATCAGAGTGCTGTTCCAAGCATACGAACATCGGACAACGTCTTGTGCACTGACCGGATGTCGAAACAAGCCAAAGCAACGTCGCATTCCACGAATGGGAGGTTTTCGCCCTGATCGATCGAAGGCAGAAGGTACATGGAATTCGTAGTTCTCCGCTGTCATCCTTCCTCGGCCGAGCATCGCACGTCAGCATGTTCCCCGTGGCCCACTCCGTGTCTCCGCCTGCGGTGACTGCACTGTGAGAAAACAGCCGGCTTCCACGTAAAGCGATTCACGAGCTGTTTCTTGTTGGCACCTCGCCTACCAAACGGTCGACCGTGCGTACGTACGCTGGCCTCGATCTCATGCCATTGCATCGGCGGCCGGGCATAGCGCCGCTTCTGTCCCAGATTCCCGTGTGCCTGTGGCGTGGGGTTGTTTCAACGGGCAAGCAATCCACCATCGACTTCTTCTGGCCTGATGTCTTCGTCGAGTTCTGGGAAGGAGCATGGGACTCCTGGCTGGACGCCGACTCTAATCTCCTTGCCGGGTGTGCCCCAAGCGTGCTAACCATCTGGTCGGGAAGCGGGGTTGCTGGCCTTTTCGGGCGCTAGACAATTTCTTTTGCAACTTCTGACACTACCGTCGAGACGTTGGTCGCTGGAGATGCGCCCGGAGCCAGCTGATAATTGGACTGAATATGCCGACATCCAAGATACAGGTGTCAACTGTCGCGCCATATCCTCTCGACGAGAGCCATCGCTGCCTGCCTCTGGCAACGGTCGCCCGGGGCTGGAGGGGGGCCCAAAGATTAGTGCCGATGCAGTCCCTCTCACCGGTGAAGCCCCCTGGCAATTAGTTTCTCTCGATTTGCCATGGATGGAGGGCGAGTGGCACCGCCCATGACACGTTATTTGACAGCCACAGATGCGAGATGATAACGTGTGTGTGGGCGGCGTGGCAGACCGATCTCCAGATCAGACGATCGCACCACGAGCCAAGCATCATTGGCACACTGGAGCCAGATCCCAGGAAAATGCTGACGAGGACCCAGCAGCGCTTTTACCCGAATGTGCTGCTCACAAGATACTCGCCTAGAGGATCACCGATGTATCGAAGATATTGTCCTGTGGATGGAAAAAGCCGCCGTAAGCTCTACGCTGACTGTGGTGTGCACCGCCATCGCACATTGCATTGGACTGCGACATCGACCACCCTTGCGACCGATTTGACCACGTCCCGCCATCCCGCGCAGGATCATAGACTTGTCGATAGGAGAGCAGTCAAGTTTCTCGAGCTTCCCATACCACATTTTCTGCAATGAGATCGCAAGTCATATCAGAGCATGGTTCGAATAAAACCTAGCCGGTCGATTTTGGAGATACGCGCCCAGTCGAACCCCTTGCCAGCCATGCTCCGATAGTACCATAACGTTTAGGCACTGTCGATTGCAATACATGGCCAAGTGAACTGTGTGAGATCTCCTAGCCAAGGATCTTCGGGTCTCGAGGTAACCATACGCTTATGGCTGCATGAGCATTCGCCGATTGCAGACGCGGCAGATCGTCAAGTGACCTTTGTGGAAACACCACACTGGCGTGAGAAAACGATCGAGTGATATTAGGATGCCACCCTGTGGTTGAGATCCAACCGAAACACGAGGTGTGCGATTTCTTATGCGAATCATACAAGTAGCTGCGTAGACGTTGGTAGTCTGACGAGCCTCTCACATGCATCGGTGGCAGGGTAAGATTGTCTTTGCCTCACCGGCTGCTCGCCTTGGTCTCGCCCGTAAAGCGCATCGTTGACCCGTAACGTGCCGCCACATGGCGGCTCGGGTTCGGACAGTCTAGGGCTGGATCTTTGTCGCGAATGACGGCTTTCTCAAGATCGTTGATGCAGACGGGCGCCGCCCTCCAAAATGATACAGTGCTGAGAGCGAGACGCAGCCACACACCACACGTCTTTATGTGACATACTGGATGCCTCGATGCTCGTAGTCGTGTGTATGTTCGTCAGGCCAGAAACGATCGACAAGATTGGGTACACGGAGTCAACCATGGTTCTCAACAGCTGCTGCTTCGAGTACGTCGTGGGTGGCTGCATGTGTCAACTGCAATGCGACTCCGGACCAGCGGCGAGCATATCGAGTCAAGTACAGCCGGCATGTTTGGCTCCAAAGTGCTGCACTGATGGCGAGGCACACGATACCGCGTTGGCGAAGGATGATGAAGACGAATATGATCTGACAGCAGCAGCATTGACAGCGATGTTGGACGGAGGCGATTTGCACCGGGTCCAATATGTAATAGTATGCAACGCGTTGGCTCTCGGTCCGAAATCAGGATAGCACACGGGCACCGCAATCGTGGCTCGAATAGCAACGAAAGCGATAATCCTGCTAACATCCCCCAGCTGCCTGAAAACTTTGGGTTAGCCAGATTCGAATTTGGGATCAAGCCCGCGGCGTAGCAAGTTGAAGGGTACCGGAGGTCGACTTGAGAGGTACTTGAGAGGTACGGTATGCCCCCGTTCTAGCCCCATATCGACACAGCGGAAACGACCCAGTGAACGGGTTGAGATATGATGCCCTGATGGCGATGGACGGATCTGGCACATGGCCCAATAAAGCGGAGGCAGTTGAATTCGATGGAGCCCTGTGATTTGCTTGTTAAAAGGAGAGGGTCACCCTAAATGGCAGTATCCCCGAGGGAAGCGGTGATGGATTGGTGTGCCCCCATCAAGCGGAAAGTCAATCGAGTAGTGTATAAATGTAAGGCGACTGGGGGCACGACGTGGACCAGGGGCGGTGATTTGATAGGGCATGCTCGCTGGGCATGCATGAGATCGAGGGAAATGCGCCAGATCCCTCGGACGTTGGGTAGACACGTTGGTGGCTTCAGTTTGGCCGAGCGACAGATGCCGACGTGATAGTGGCTGGGTAGCATCATCCCCAGATACCAGCCAGTCTGTTCTGGCTTCACTGGAAGAACGAGGTCCAAACTGGATCGGAAAAAGCAAGAAAGACCAAGTATTGTCGCGGCTGAAGACCAAAAGAGAGGTGTCGCTCGAGCAAGGCTGCCTAAAGCAGATGGGCCTGCTAGATTCGGGGGGTACTGACTGCATCGCACAGTAGGTTGCGAGGAGGATTGTCTGGCTGTGCGTTGTCGATCTCATCTTGGTTGGATGTGGGCTTACAGGAGGAGCGGCGCAGCGGTAACTTGGCAAGCAAGCAAGCAGCATGAATCCTGCAGATGAAGTGAAGATGCGGTAAGAAGATCAAGAGGCGGCGACTAGGGGGCTGCGTCGACAAGCCCAAGCCCACTGGGCCTGCTTCTCTCTTGCCTCCTCCTCGTCGTCTTGCGCCTTTTCCTGGCACCCACAGATGCAGTTTGGACGCAGAAGCGCGCTGTGATTTGCCAGCTACCTGCGAGCTGCGTAGATTCTGCTGATGCTGCCGCTGTGCCGTCTCGATTGCGGCGAGAAGGTGGCCCGCTTAGCTGATGCAACACGCCTCTTTTGATGGTTGGCCTGCCCCCTCATTTGCCATTCTGGCATTGAAGCCGGAATCTGCTGTCGTGCGATCCAACAGTCGAAAAATCGGGCGCAGTAGCCTTCAGAGACGGAGAAGGGGAGCAGAACAATGAGGCTGCCATAATGCTCCCCATCAATGTACGCATAGCGTTCTCCCTTGGCCCCTTCAGCTTCCAGTAAAGGCAGAGTGACATAGCAAGTAGTGTCGTCCGCTCCAGCTGTTGGTCAACTGCACGAAGTGACCTATGAGTATCATCCGTGGCTCTCCAAGAATGGACGAAACGTGCATCTAGGGTGGAATAGCACACGGTCGTAGGACCCATTGAGGCGTATCATGATGTCCTGCTGGTGGAGGACGGACGCGTGGAATGTGTGGAGGGATACGGCCCCCTTTCGTCCGCTATGTTCCCCGCCGGTGTTGTCGGCGCAGGCGGTGATCGGTTTGATGTCCCGCGACCCTTGTCAATAGCAGAGCAGCAGTGGAATGAAAATCGAAACTTCCATCGAGAGAGAGGCCACCAGCGCTCGTTTCAACATTCAACTTTTCGAGAAAGAAAAGTGGGGGAATGCAAGCGAGATCCAAGGGACGTCGGGAAAACGCCATTTTGGCATCCGCCGCAGCTGTCAAATGACGGGAAGCATCCACCTTGCAGGGAAAGGGCTGTAAGACTGAACAGGAACCAAGAGAGGTACGAGCAAAGCTTCTGCGGGAAGCTGCGGATGGCTGTATGGGTACTTTGCGACAGCATTTCTCTCACCGCGCCTTAGCTATGATGAGGTACTGTTACTCTTATCATGCACGTGCACCTGTACTCGCAAGCTTGAGGTGCCGCTCAAAAAAGCACACAGAGAGCCTGAGCGCTCGTCCGTTACCGGCACAAACCCTGCTTACCCATCTATACGAGACGGACGGCAGGTTGGTAGAGTTAACGCGACAGCTGTGAGTGGACCTGGAGCGTGGAGCGGTCAGTTGAACCCGAATCTGGTGAGATAGGGCGGGTGGAGGCGTGTGAAGTCGGTTGCTTTTATCCCCTTTGCCATTGGAATCGGTGGATTTGAGTTTTTGACAGGCAGATTTGTATCGTGATCAACCGACCTTGGCCAGTCGCGTGTGTCCCACTGGCCACATCCGCGCCGCACCGGAGGGCGCTCCGTCTTTGGCCTGCGTAGGTAGCCCCATATAAGTCGCAGAAGCCTGCGAGACGTCACCGGATTCCTGACAAAGATCGAGCTCAGCTCTGCCGAGGTCGATCACATCACCAGACTGGCGGTCATCCCGTGACATGATGATTCGAAAGAGGAGGCAAAAGTCCCCGGCTGATAAACCGCGGTCAGGGAACGATGTGAGCGAGGCAAGTGGGGGGGACCGTGCTTTTCTGCCTTTGACCCTCGTCGGCTCTCGTCAATGAGGCAACAGCCCGGGCTGTCATGACAGTGTTTGGACCTCGCCAGAGTTTGCAGAAGCTCTTAGTACTGGTACTTGTCTCGCTCCCGCAAAGCAGGATTCTCTGGCAGGGAGGGCTGGATAGTGCGGCGCGGACACGCTGTCCGGGCCCGTAGCGGAGCCATAATCATGAACTTTCTTAGATTGAGCCCCCCAAATCGAGGGGGGGACGGATGCAATCCGCTGGAATACCAATGCTGAGATGCCCTCCACCTCGCTGTGGGTGGGATCGCAGCCCTGCAACGCAATGGAACTCCCAGATGCGAGCCACACCACGACGGCTGCCCGACCCACATCGGAGAGCAGGCCTGGTCTGCTGTCCTCGGACGGACTGTCCCAATCTTTGGTAGCGGTGATCTCTGCGGCGGCCGTCTTCTGGAAAACACAGTGATTAGGATTGGAAAACCCCCTCAGTTGAATCATCGCATACTGCTTGGCTGATACGACACGCATTGTGTTCCCCTTGCGAAGATCTTATCGTTCGGCGTGCCATTGCCGATAGAGATGAAATGAACACCAGCTTCCTCTGCCCCCGTAGGCTTTGTATTGTATTTGTTTTTCGAGGTCCACTCCTAGAGGTCGACGAGGTCGAGACACCTTCGACACATGCCTATCCAGTCGAATAAACCCTACAATTGATTTGCCGTCATGTCATTAGTCAAGGCATCTAACTGCCTTCCCTGACAATATTTTGGCGCTCCATCTTCCGGCAGAAGCGACCCTGCCAGCTGCACATGGTGATGCGCTTGGACGTCTGTCATATTACAAGTACTCAGTATGCCGCTTTTTTCTGATGAGCGCCGCCATATTTGTGTGACTCGTCATGAAGACCCCGGCTGCTCAGACGACAACCCCGCCGGACCATGTCGTCTGCGTTCATGAGTGGCATTCGTACGAATACCTCAGCCTCCGCTCTCTCAATCAGCTCATAATTTGCATGTGAGGCGACCGTCGGACAACCCCCAGTAACGCGCAGCCGACATTTGCATTCACGCTTGATGGTGCGCGAGGTAAATGCTTCCCAAATTCGCAGGATATGCCCTGCGCGCAAGACCCGTCTGTCATTTTGTCGCGACATCGCTCTGGCCTGAGGAGGTCCTCAAAATTAATACCCGATGACGGCCCAAGCTTCAGAATCGTATCACCGCTGTGGATGTTGATTCGGAGCATAAATAGTCTTTTGCACAGTCTGTGAGACCTGCTTACATATAGTGTAGCGTAGGAGCAAGCTCTGATGAGGCAAGCGGCCGTTGAAAGTACTCCTACCAATGTGCCGTCGAGTGTGACTGTGTAACGAGCGGCAGCGTCAAGTACCACGCAGAATGCAGTAGCAGTCTGCCGAGTCGCACAAAAAAAGAATGATGCATCGGCTTCGATCCGTTTTGAGGTGGTTCATGATATCAAAGCTTGTGTTGGACAGCCTGGTGGAATGCCGTGTTCAGTAATCTTCATGGGAGAGATGCCGCGTGGGAAGACAGAGCCTCGCGAACCAAGGCACGTCGTCGGGAATCCCTGGGAGGCTACCCAATGGCCCACGGTGAGCATGCCAGCCCAACATCTTTTATGCTGCGTGCATCGATCACAAATGGTCAACCAGGAGAACCCTGTTGAACTCCATCCCTTCCAGCTTGAGATCTGCCGTGCCACTGCGTGATCAAGACTGACGCACTACTTCTCTCATGCTTTCAGTCTTCGACTGACTGACGCCAGATAGGCGTGGTACATGGGATGGACTACCGAATTCATTCGTATGGAGGAGGAGGAAATAGAACGAAAGCATTCTCACGCCTGTCGGAATAGTTCGCAGCAGCCGGCGCCTCTGAGTCCCTTTCGATATTAGGTTTTGCGCAGTTTTCGAGACAGCTGCGGACTGGGGCATATCCATGTCCCTTTTCGCGTGGCCATCTCACTCTGCCCACCCTTCGGAATGACACCTTACGCACCCGGAGCCAGCAGGGTCCACAACAAGCCTGGCCTCGAAGTTTTGATAGGCAAGAGCCATCTCGGAATAGCAAATATCGCACAACGGGCGAGTCGAGGCTGCCGTTGTTTAAGGAGAAAAAGGTCGTCCGCCCGTGTCACAGAGAGGCTTGCGGACGGATACCTGACCGTGCATATGCCTCCCCGTACCCACCAGTAAAGGGACGATACTTACACTAGTATTCCTCTCCCGTCAGCCTCAGGCGTAGATGCGCCACTAGAAACGGCAGTCGCTCTGCAGCGCACAGGCGAGCCGCAGAGTTATTCCTGACGCGAAAATGGCAGAACCAGCATCGCGACAACAACATCCTGGTCTCCCAGGATCAGTGAAACCTGACGTTGACGCTTCACGTCAAAAATAAGGTATGGCGCCGTGCCTCCGATGTTTGCTCCTTATCCGGACACAGGGAAGATGGCGGTTCGACAGGCATGTAGCGAGATCGTTCTGTGAGATGACGACCTACGGTCAATTTGCCGCATTAAGCGCTGCCTCTGAGACGTTTCGCCAGCGATGAATTTCTGCCTCACTGGACAACAGTGACATCTTCGTCTTCGTGACCCGACCCTTTTTGCGCCAGGAAAGGGAAGTGTCTCGAAGAAAGATGTCGGCCTGGGCGTAGCGGCGGCAAATGCGACTCGTAGTTCATCGGGCCCGTGGCTGTGACGTTGCTGATCATTGGAGAGGGATCACCACCTCGTAAATGTCGCCAAACCTCGGATGGAGACAAATGAGACCTGAAGGCATGGAGGGTAAGGTATGTTGTAGCGCCATGTCCCACGCCAGTCGCTAAATGTTTCACTATCTGGAAGAACAACCAAGACAATCCGGGTTTTGCGGGATGCCTATCAAGATACGGCAGTGGTCAGAAGGTCGATCTTCGAGAGCTCGGGATCTGATGAACCAGAAACAAGTGACGAAAATCTGCAATGCTTCGTCATTCGGGTCGTGATGCCGTGGTCCGTTGGGCACCAGCGCTCAGACCTTGGACCCAAATGCTGCCGGTGAAGTTCAGTCGCCAGACGCCCAGATTGGCCCCCAACGACATGCCAAGCTCCAGGTCAGCCAGCCCGCTACTCAGCAATAGAGACAGAGGCTTGAGAGGCTTGAGATGAGACCTGTAGATCTTGCAACTCTTTGCTGGGTGCATTTGAGTTTGTGGAGCCGAAACATCAGGAAGCAGAGACGAGAATGGCAGCGATCGGCACAGGTACGCGACAGGCTGTTGTCCGAAAACTGTGTGAGGAAATTACAAACACAGGGGTCGATGACTGCTGACGGATGTCTTGGGAGGTTGGGAATGGAGCAAGAAAATCTTCGCTGATGAGGTGGGTACTGTCCGTTAGAGCAACGCGACGAAACATGTGGTTTGGTGGCGATTATGTGTAACCCATGTTATTCCGTGTCGATGGTGTTCTGATACGCATAACTGGCAGTGACAACTGATGACGTGCCGCCTACTGGCACGAAGCATTGTCTTGTTAGCCGCACGTATCGAGATAACCAAACTTCCTCCGGCGCGCCTAATCTATACGTACGCGAGCCGGCAGCAGATCTGTTAACGGTTAGCGGACCCAGCCTTTGATCCGTCAAAGATGCAGGCCGCTGGTTCACCTCTCTTCTACCGGAACGCCGAATAATGGCTCGTGAGATACCAGTAAGGGTTTGCTGGACAGGAGTGGACGAAGGCTTTGCGGGACAACGGCAGCGGATGCTGACCAGGACATCAAACCCCGTCTTCGAGGTCCTTCTCATTGGAGGGGGGCAGATATGATACGATTCAGCATCCCAATCGACTGGAAGAGGGGCCGCTGGTGGGGGAGCACCTTCAACCTTGACTGGACGTAAATCCATACCCGTTGATCGCGGATGCACCGAGACGGGGCCTGTTGAAGCGCTAAATGCTCATGAGGAAGGACCCCTGATCTGTATCGACAGCGTTGGTTTCTAGGGCCCATTTGAAATGGCGGGGGCATCGGAAGACCTGTGGGATAGCTAGCTGGTCGATGGCGGCGGCCGTCTCATGATGATCCAGCGGCGGGCGGATGGGGCAGGCTGGACCCGAGGTTGTCTCTTGTCTGGGTCGATACGAGACATGCTGGTACAGAAGACGGCGAAGAGCCTGAAGGCGAAGCATGGCTGGATGCCATGTGCGGCATGCCATTGGTTCGTGGTGCGAAGCAACATGAAGGTACTCGGGGAGGTCGACAGGTGGCCGACCACGGGTGGTTCAGTTTGCGTCGCGGTTGGTTTTCTCGGTTCCGTAAGGAGCTCCGGCGAGGCAAGAATACACGACCTGCTGAGGAGTGTGCGATACCATTCAAGGTATTACAGGCGCGGATCTGGCTTCCCCCGGGGAAAGACAGGTTGAGCAGGCCAGCAAGAGCCAATTTGCTGGCGGGTTGCACAGAAAAGATGATGAACTGGCCGAGTTGCTCATGGGTGGTCATGATTGGAGACGGTGTAGCGGCGCATAGTAGTCTCGCATCCTCAGGAGGGTCGATCTGTTCAGATTGCCGGGGCAGGATTCTGGTGCGGCCCCAGGATCGAGGGCGATGAGGCGAGGTTGGATAGGGTACCTGGTTCTCGCTCACACTCTGGGCTAGTGCATCGTGGAGAAGGAGGAGCACAGCCGTAGAATCGGCTGGCCAGTTGCGTAGGAATACACCAGTTTTTGGTGTGTGATTGTAGTTGTACCCAATTGTGTGCGTGTGCTTCGGATGGAGTCAGGCCGGATGAAGGTGATGGCTGTGACATATGCAGGCGGACAGGCAGTTAAGCCCGATGTAGATGGGGGTGTATAGGGTGGATAGCGAAGGCCGCAAGTGAGCAACAGCGATGTGCAGTGCGACTTGCGGGCGGACTAGGTCGCGCAAGAGGGTGTTTTTGGTTGCTTGGCCAGGCGGAGCGGCAGCGGGTTGGATGTGAACTATCACACGGCGACTTTCTGTCTCCCAGATTGTCGGAGTGAAAATCTGACAGACGAGGCTCGGCTGCACGAGATGACGGGGTGGACCTGGGCCTCTTTGCAGGACGTCTGAGCACAAGTAGAAGCTCGGTCAAAGGCCGCCAGCCACATTGGGCTAGAAAAGGGAAGAGTTGAAGACATGGGCGAGATATGACGTACGGGGGGTGGTGGTTGGGATGTGGGTTGGCAATATGCTTCTGCAGTTATTCGGATCGATTTTCTGCCCAGTTCTTCCGACACCCCTGAAGGAAGGCGAGAGAGAGAAAGCGAGAGAGATGTGCGTGTGTGTCAGTGAGGGGGGGTGAGTGAGGAATGGCACCTGATGTGATGTGACAGAACGAAGCTGGCCGAGCCGAAGGGGACTTTGGCGGTGGAAGATGATTGACGACGGACGGTGGACGGCAGCGACGGCGGGTGAAGGTCGGCGAATGGGCGGTCCATGTCGTAGGTTTGCACACAAAAACAGGGAATAGGAATGGGTGGGACGAGGAAGGCCGGGTGTATCTGGAATCCAGCAATGGATCTGGATTACCTAAAGGCCCTCCCTGGGGTTCATCTTGCCCGATTTTAATCTTTCATTTGAAAACCCCAGGCCACAAGGCAGCAGATATGGACAGACGAGAGAGGAACAGGAAGGGAAGGGGGAAGGAAGGAAGGAACGAGGACAGCCAGGACAGGGACAGGCACAAGGCAGGAGAGTCCACAACTGCAAAGTCAGTTTAACCAGTCCGTCGGTGACGGAAGTACCACGCCCTACGTTTTACTGCCGGGAGATACTTTGCACTCGCCCGCTGTGATCCAAGAGAGAGATGAGGAGGGGCTCGCGCGAGCTGGGCAGTGATGGCACTGAATGACAACTGCCCGGATGGATGTTCTAGGGCGCCGCTGTCTCCTTCCCTACAGGGCTCGGGACGCTGAGACGGACTGCAGCACGTGGCCACTGTATCTGCCCAACGATGCGGATACCTGAGGTAGGAATCGAATCCGCACCTGCCTTCCATTGACAATTGGATTAGTACTTGCCTTGCTCCTGCGGTTCTAAGAGGAGAAACAAGCCACTCCAAACACCAAACGGCAAGAACCCAACTCACGTCGACCCTGCCTCTGCCTGCCTTTACTGTTTCTGCCTGTAGAAAAGCACATCCCACCAAGGCCTACGCCTTGATACCTTGCCGTCCTCCTTCTCGGGACGGCAACGCACCGGCGCGGTCCAAACTTGAACCGAAAAGGCTTGTAGGGCGCAGATGGCCAAAACTTATCCCAACGTCAGCTCGAGTCGGCTTCGGGCCTGGCTCCGGTCTGCCTCTGGCTCCTCATTCTCGTTGCCGTCACAGCTCGTCACTGCATGGGATGCATCATCTGTCCACGTCAAACTGTTTCATCGCCTACCTCACTGTACCTACCAAGAGACGACCACTATTATCTTCACCTTGCTGTGTACCAGTATGTCGTCGCCCTTGACCACAATTTTGCCTTCCGGCTCACCTGCGACCCTCAACTCCAACTACATGTCCAACTGCACCGGGGCCAAGATACATCGAGCCCTACCTTCCCTCCGCCTTCAGAGCTCCTGACTCTCATTTGGAATGCGAGCGCTCAACCTGACGAACGACCCATCTCGAGCTTTGGCCCATCCCCTCGTCTACAGCCCCTCATCAAATCTCGCTCCGAGGTTGAAAGAGACGACACCCCGTTGAGAGGCAACGCCGCAAGGGCATGGGCATGGAACTTGGACATGGGAGACGTACTTGGGAACACCACTCCTGCCATCGACCGACCCCTGCCCACGGACATCTGACGTCCAAAAAAGCCCGGGGCAGTCTGCGGCACTATGCGCCGTACGGAGTACTTTCCTTCTGGTCTCTCCATCATGCCCGCGCAGTTTGGTATCCTTACGGTACCTCGCTCCGAAGACACGCGCCTAGCGACATCATACTGCGGGAAACACCAAATCCAACTGGAACCGATGTGCTCACCACAGAAAGACTCTGCATCTCATCCCTGACAGCGCCTCCGATGCTAACGCCTTCTCCTCTCCTCCAGCGCCCTCCGCGCTGCCTGACTATCCGCCTCCCATCCACTTAGCAGCTCAACCTCAGAACGTCCCAACTGCTCTCCCCTATTGAATTCAACGGAGGGGGACGCAAAGCCCGAACGAAGCTTGGAGCCGCTCTAGCGCACCGCATCACTATCGCCAAACGCCGCCATGGACAAAGGCCATCCCGCACCTCGAAATATCGCTGCCGAAACGATGGGATCTTACATTCAAAATAAGACCGTGGCAATGGGAAAAGCATCGTTTTCTTCGCACGTAACTGTCCAGTATTTGTCCGGCAATGGCACAGCGCTCTTGTGCCAGCTTCCTACCCAAGAGCCTAGACAATGTGTGGCCTGGCATCGACGCCTCTACCTCATTGTTGGCCCGTATCTGAGTCCATCTCTGAAAGTCTGTCGCTGTCCAATTCCGACAATCCCAATCTCGCCAAGCAGTTACCCGACCCTGACGCCATGAACCTCCTGAGTGTACATCGTCAGCCCGCCTCCGTCCATCGTGTCTGCCACACTACCAACAAGCCAACATGAGTGATGAGCGATGGAAATACCAACCTGGGGCAGCGACTGCTGTTACTGATGGCTGACTGGGATGCTGCTGCTGACCCCCAGTCATCACTGACCCTGATCCTGATGAGCCCCCCTGCCCAGCCGCTGCCCCCCTCGACAACCAATCTGCGATCCAGCCGTGACAGCAGGCCAATTATCGTGGGGCATATCCCCTGCCCAAGATGCAATGACCGCAAAAAGTCGTACCATTTCCTTAGCCATCAGAGATTGCTAGACTCCGACCAAGGGGGGGATTTGCTGGCGCACGAGGTCGGCACCAAGATACGCAGTATCCGTGCTGCTGCTGGGCTCTCCAGCTCTGTCTCCTCCAGGGTCGTTGAGGCACCGCGGTGCTATCTTAACAGCCAGAGGACTGGACAAACACCTGCAAATTACACATTGCCGCCGAGGTATCATCCAATGGTCGCTAGCCATCTACGCAGTAGGTAGCTACTGATGCTGCGGACTGCAATGCCTTGTTCTATCATATCGTTCATTGGCAATGTCAGACTACTAACGCTTGGTGAAGAGCGTCATCTTCCGAGAGCTCTCTGCTTTCACGCCACGACCCGACAATAGACCTGGGTGAATGAGTTCCAACAACCGAAGCCTCGACTGCAGACCATCTGCACATCAGCAGTCAATCAATCGACATGTTGCCGCCAATCTGGATGCTAAAATCTGGCCCCCTTCCTACCACCCCGGCCCGTTGACTGAATGGATACCTGGGCAATACGATGCGTTACCTGATCCCTCATGGCCCCGGTCTGCTCTGACCGGTACGGAGGACGCGGCCAAAAGTATTCGTACATCCCCACTTTTAATCACAGTGCGGCTAACCAGAAGCCGGCTAAACTTCGGCACTAGCCCCTAGTACCTCTAACTACCCCTCTACCCTACCTCAATATACGTAGTTAATTTTACTACTACTATAATTATAAAAAAACGCTAAATTTTTATTACACTACTAAAAGTACTCTATATAATATAAATATTATACTTCTAAAATTATATTTAAACTCTCTTACTCTCTTTTACTCTATATACTAATTTTCTACTTTAAAATTACTTATATTATTAATTTCTAACTATTTAGCTTCTTTAGTATAGTATATACTATATTTACTAGTTTTATAATTTAAGTTAAAATTATTAAGCTTATTAACTATTATTTATTATAGATTATTATTATTTATAACTATAATATCTAGTATAGCTAAAAAAAGTATTAATTTTAGTATATAATACTACTTCTTCTATTATTATTAATATTAGTAAAGCTATTTTTTCTTTATATTTATTACTCCTTTTTAGTTAAATTACTTATTAAATATTCTGCTAGATTTGCTCTATAAAGTACTATAACTTCTTAAGTAGGAAGTTCTTCTAGTTTACCTTCTATATTTAAGTTAATCTCTAGTAGCTATTAATATTAATAAGCCCTTACTATTACTTTAGATATACCTATAGAAGTTTAATTATAAAAAATCTAGGGAATTTACTAGTTAATTTATAAGAGTTATTTCTAACTTCTCTTATAGCTTTTAGTTCTAATATAAGGTATAAAAACTAATATTATTTTTTTATACTACTATCTCTAAGTAAGTATATAGCTATCTTTTTATAAAAAGTATAAAAAGTAGCTTTAAAATTTAATACTAATATTAGTACTAGTTAATACTATTTTTTTAAGCTTTACTTTATTATACCTATTTTAGCTATATATTTCTATTATTTTAGCTTTAAAAGCTTCCTTTTTAAGCTAGCTACTCTTATAACTTCTATAGCTTCTTATTTTACTTAATCTTCTACTTTATAGTATTAATTATATTTACTTATTTATTATTAGTATTACTTTTATTTATTTTTTAATTCCTAGTTCTATATAATAAAGCTTAACTTTATACTAATAAAAGTATCTCTAAAATATAAACTCTTACTAACTTTTCTATTTATATTTAATAATATAGTTATAAAAAGCTTTATAAAGTCTTTACTAAACCTTCTACTTACTATAGATTAACTCTAATACTATAGAGGTCTTATTGCTCTATATAACTCTCTTCTAGTCTTTAATTATCTATAATTTATATTATAATATTTACTATAGTTATATTTTTTATTAGTTATTTAAACCTAGCTTAGTTATTAGTTTAATACTATAGAAATACTACTTTTTAAGATATTAATATATACTTTACTAACTAATTAAGAAGTTATTCTAAATAAATATATAGTAGATTATATTAGTAATCTACTATATAAAATACTACTTAGTAATTAAATTTTTTATTAGAATTTCTAAAATTAAAACTTTAAACTTATTAATAATAACTAATAAGGACTTATATTAATAGCTACTTTTAATATTATTTAAATAATATCTCTTAGCTACTATTTTTAATCTCTAGCTTTTTTATATATTAAAGTAAATATACTTTAGAGTATATTAAAATCCTTATAGATCTTAATAATTATTAACTTATTTAATCTTTATAAAACTAAAATTAAAGCTTTTATTATAATATCCTATTCTTTTAACTTTATTAGTATTATAAAACTAATATATATGGTAATATTAGTAGTATTTAGTTTAAAATAAAAGTCTCCCCCCCTTTAAAACTAACTTCTAAATAAAATATTAGTATTAATATAATAGTATAAACTAATTTTTAATTAGAGTATCCTCGTTTTAATATACTGATATTATATATAAAATAAGTAAAAGATCGTCTATAGTAGCTATAGCTTAAACCCTACTAATAATCGCACGGCGATATAGGACCCCTGATGTACGAATATTTTTGGCCGCGTCCTCCGTACATGCAAAGGTGCAGTCTGCACACGCATCTCAGTCCCTCCGGCTCGCGACGATTCCTAGTCCAACACACCGCACATCTGGTCCCCGAGCAGCGATTCCTTGCCCTCCCCCCCACATACCCCAAGAACAGTTAGGGGAGGGATGATGGATCTGGTTCATCAGGAGCAAGCATAAGGCAACATGGACCTGCCGCCGTTGAGGCACTGTACCGAGGACCACCATACCCTTCCCCCCCTTCTCAGCGCCCCTGTAGCCGCGAAGGGGTACCTCCGTACATATCAGACCTTACCTGCGTGTGAATATACCAGGCACGTCCACTCAGAAATCACACCTCGCTCGCCCTGGGTGTCAGTCGCTGATCTCATAATACCTCTGTCATTTCCTCTCATAACCCACACGTCCGCGTTTCCTCTCTTCCTTTCCTTTTCCTCCCGTCTCTTCCTTTCTCGTCTTCCATCAACCCTTTTTCAATCCATCTTACTTATCCGACAAACCCAGCAATATTCCTGCGACCGTTCGCAACTCGAACTATCACCAGATCGGCCTCCTCAACTCTATAGATCGGGTGTCAGATCTAGAGGTACAACTCAGACAGATAGTCATCGAAGAGTAGCGCCGCACTTGGAAGACACGCGAAGCCTAACATTGCACACTTCGTCAGCCAGCTCGCTCGGCATACCAGACCGGCCAGGCACGAACGCTCCAAGGACTCATCGCCCATACCAAATTACCCTCCCTTTCTCTTCAACACTCATTGAAGGGCGCCCGCCCTCCAAGGCGCTAGACCGGCACCAAAAAGCAACGGCATCGAAAAGAAATTCAGAAATTCCACCGGCCCAGGCCCACGGTATTTTCGCACACCCACACCCCTCGACGAGTCTGAGTCTCACTCCCAGACCCCGTCGAAATAGGCCCACCCCGACTAGCCTGGACGAGAGATTTCGACAGTGTGTGTCTTGGACAAAATACAAAAAGCCGCCACAAAGAGCAGCGTGGTAACTTGACCGACGCTAGGCGGCTTTTTCTTTCTCAGCTCGGAACCTCTCGACAAGCCCAATTGGAGCCAGCATTACCCCCGATTCCTCCCCTACCCTCCCCCCTTCATTCTCACACACCACACACACCACACACACCCCCCAGAGGAAAGGATACATGCAGTGACTTTCCTATCCCGCCACCACGCATCACACACGCGATAGCTTGATCAGATCTTGCCTACCGGGTACCCAGCTGGAAGAGGTCTAACTTAACCTAACCTCACCTCCTCTCCTCAGGGCCAAGCCACACCACACCACCACATTACATTGTCTTTGCTCACACTCTCCCTCCCTGCCCGGCTTTTATTCTTACATGACTCTGAGCCTCCCACCTTCAACCATTTTCTCTATCATCTCCACCCAAATACACCAAACCTCACCGGACACCCGTCTTGACACCGACCTCACGGACTAGGCTCGCTCTCGTCCCTACACGCCTTGGTCGAGTCAGATGCCTAGAGGCTCATAGATCGCATCTGGGGTTCTAGTCACTTCATCTGTTCTCCCGGCAAACCCGCTATGGAAGCGGGCGGATCTGGTACTAGGCAAAGGTCCGTTCGATTCTCACAGACGCCCCCCGTTACCTCATCATTTCAACTGTCCTGCCCCTAGACCAGACATTAACAAGTGCTTCCCATTTAACAGCCGACCACCTTCTGCCAGTAACCCCGATCGCTTTGAGTCCCATCGTCACCCTCCCCCAAGAGAGCCTCTCGACAACAGACACTACCGCGACGGCCCCGCCATGGCGACCGCGGCCCTTATTAGCCCGAGCACAACCCCGTATGGCCATCCGACATCTTTCTCATCCAGCTACCCGCACCCAGCTCCCGGGCCCAGCATTGCAGGCATGATTTCTCCAGTTGAGCCTCGACGACCCTCGGATGAGTCTGAGACTCCTCATCGACAATCACTCCCTTCGCTCTCTGAGGTCATCTCTGGTGCGAAACCCAGCCAGTACCCGCCTTCACAAGCATCCAGCATGTCTGGTTCCCAAAGCTTCCCTTCTCCCTTTGCACCAGGGCCTCCGAGATCGTATGCGGAGTCTTCCACCGATAAAAACTCTCCTCGGCCTCACCATCTCGCGTCGACATATCCACAAAGGCCAGACGCACTTCCTGCCATCGCGGACCCCTCGAGGCCACCACCGCCATTCGCTGCTCGTCCTCCGCCGCCCATGAGCAGCTTTGCTGGCCCTCAACCGAGCCCGCCTCACAAACCTGAGCATATGCGCGATCCCGACCCAAGGGCACCTGAGCCGGCTGGCCCTTACGCACAACATGGCGCTCCACCGCCGCCGCCGATATATCCTCATCCGCACGCGAACCAACTTCCGGCAGGACAGGTCCCTTTGCCGGCGGCGTACCCCGTGTCACCTCGCCATGGTGGGCCCCCTTTGCCATCGCCGTATGATGCTCAGCGCCCTGGAGTCCACGAAGCGCAAGACTCTGAGTACGGTCCCGCCCGCCCTCAATACGACCGAACCTTGAACCGACATTTAGACGCGTGGGGCTACTCGGATGCTCTAGGTAGAGTGAGTGTTCCCATTAGTGTCACATCCTCCGTCAAGCTTACCAATAAGTTTAACCAGATCGCTTCCGCTACGAGGACGATTTACAACTTCGCCGAAGCTTACGGTCGCATCGCCGCAGAGCAGCATGGCAACCAACAGCCATTGCCCGACAGACTTCCTACTGAGCGGGAAGTAAATGACATGCTCGACAATGTGGAGTACATCAGAAACTCTCTGGACTCAGTGAGGCAACTTGTCAAGGACAGTAACGAGCGTGCGAGGGTAGTTGGCAAGCAGAAGGGCTATGAGGACGAGGACACGCCGATGTATGACGGCATGAACAAAAACAGCTACGGCATCACTGAGGTCAAGAAGCGACGCGGGGTGAGTAACGAACAGCAGCACCACTCAACCGGACGACTGAAGCTAACTGTGACACAGAGAGCTGCTCCCCCCGGCAGATGCCATAGCTGTAACCGAATCGATACTCCCGAATGGCGTCGAGGGCCCGACGGTGCCCGAACCCTCTGCAACGCCTGTGGATTGCACTACGCCAAGCTGGAGCGGAAGCGCCAGCTTGAAGCGCGACAAATCCGCCCCAAGCCTTCTGACGAGAGGAGCTAATACAACGACTGCCTCCGCGTGGGTTGTCCACCTTAAATCCAAACAGTACATACCGATACGAGCTCAGGACTTCGCACACCACGCATTACCCGATATTACTACATCGCATTCGGTCCCAGTTTGTTGTACCTTCAAACAAAACCCCAGATACCCCGGCCAACGGAACCCGGCACCTTCTCACCATCAGATACGCAGCAACCGGCGGCGTCATTCTTCATATACTAGCAACAAAACTGGCTACATTATTATTTCTCAATACCCGGCATCGACTTTTTGCAGTACTTTTCAACCTTTCATATTGTATATATCCTGCTCTTCAACATACTCATCGGATGGGCATCGAAGGACATGGCATTCATCTGGCGGCGTTCACCAAGTGTTTTGGTACGAGTTTTTGTTGTTTACCGAATGGCCGCATTCAACGGACCATGTCGGGATCTCTTCACACTTTCACAGTGGGCGCTACGTCCAGAGGGATGCACAGCACGAGCTCTTGGAAGCCAGTGCCGCAAACATTCTCCGACAGCCGATCGTTACTGAAAAGAACATGCAAGAAACTTCGTCTACTCGTTTTTTCACTATCCTATCCACATTTCCTTGATCGTTGCGGCGTGGTCTCTATGGAACTGGGGGGGGGGGGGGAAATTGGGCGAAGAGCATTTTCATTGGTCCCTTTGAGGACAGGAAAGTAGAGCGAACGACATTGGGAGTCGTCATGCCCGAGATCGACCTTTTCCACCGGCGCAAGTCTACGGGAGACCTCGGCATTCATGTTTCATTTTCTGTTATTCTCTTTACCTTCTACGTATCTACGGGGAAACTCTCCTGAGGAAGAGATATATCTGGCTATTTTTGGTCTCTGGAAAGGACACAGGGGCATACAACTATACGCAGTATTAGCTGATTTTTTAATTGTAAGAGTAGCCGGATTGGAACAAATACCACAGTGGGCGGATGAACAGGGGGGCGAGCAGGCGGGCGGTGGCTGGTTTGCATCGGGAACAGCAAAGAGAGAGAGATATCACACACACACACACACAAACAAACACCTCCACAATTCATGTCAAGGATTACTTGTCGCAAAGACCGAGATTTCCATGCCGAGCGCGCCAAAGCCCACGATTTGTGAATGTAACCGGGCACACCCAAGGAATCTTGAAAGGCAGAAGTTCCCGTCCCCCTGACAGATCTGGGAGATCTAACTTGACCGGTTACGAATCTGTACAAGCCCACCCCCTCCCAACCCCACCGACGCGTGGCGGATATGTCCGTTCCAAGAGATTGGGTTTTGACAGGCAATGCGAAAGATGAAGAAACCTCGGTTAACGGGGTTGATTTGACGGCGGCTGGCTGGGCTGGGTTGGTGTGGTGTGCCAGGTGTGGTGTGGTTGGCGGTTTGGTGGTGCTGGTCCCCGCCGTGGGCGCAAGGACATGCCTGAAATGGGAGTCAAGTGACGAAGGAGGATAATGGAGCCTACCACGCCTACGGTGGAGGGGGAACCATGAATAATGTTCTCACCTGGGGATGTTTTGTATGATGTAGATTGTGTGTATGAGATACTGGTTGCTGTACATTTGTTCCTCTCGCTTTCTGTCCCCCGGAAGCTTTGTTTCGACGGGGGTTTTAAAAAAAAAAAAAAAAATGACGTTGCAACCAAAAATAAGATGCACATGACGAGATACACGGCATCTATCAGAGGAAGAAGAACGCAACTGTCAGCATCACTTGCTGAGTGGGCAGGTTTAACCCTTTGGCCTTCGTCTCCGCCCCCATGCTCGTCCCCCCCTCTAACGTTCCCACCACCCCTTCTCCTCGTGACAATTATCTGGGTATGAAAAGAACACACGGTGATACGAATGACAAATTTCCCGATGCGAGAGGGGAGAGAGGGGAATCGGCATCGTAACGGCGCGGAACGGACGGGTAGAATCTCAATCTGACAAGATCGCGAGATTTGTCCTTTCATCCTTTTTTTTTTCCCTGGCTCCTCGATTTCACGAGAGGGACATGGGGAGGGGGGCGTGTGTCAGTGTCAGTAAGTGCAGCTTTTGCGGGGCCTACGCTGTTTTGTTCGTTCATAAAAATCCGATAAGCGGAGCGGGAATCTCGGACGGGTAGGTAAGGACCTTTTTTTTTTTTTTTGTTCTAATCGCGCGTCGGCGGGCGGCCCTGCCTTGTGAGAAGTGATTAGAAATGAACTACACACGTCAAAGCATGGTCTGGTCTCTTGCCCTGGTACGGGCGCACCCATCATCCCCCCTGGGAGGACGAGGGTCAGAGCAGGTTTTTGGACACAGAGGGAGGGGAGGGGCGGGCAGCCAGTGCCGGTGGCCTGGTATTACCATGTGCTCCTTGGGGGTTTATTATTCAAGGTATGTGACATGGGGGGGTTGTGTGATGGTGACGGAGACGGGCGTCGTCGCCGACGGCGCTGGGGTGAAGTGGCATGGCATGGCGGGGGTGGGAAGGGGAAGGGAGGGGGTGATGATCGTATGGAAGTATGGAAGGCGAGGAAGAATGTTCTTGGAAGATTGGATGACTCCTACTTTTTTTGTTTTGGGATGTCATGGCCACGGCTGGAATCTGGTATGCGGAGAGAGAGAAAGAGAAGGGGGGGGATTCAAAGACGCAAACGAAGGAAGCGATGCCTCGTCTGTTTTTCTCCATCGTTTGAAATATCCCCAGATCGTGATTAGTGACGCGCATATTTTATGTCAGTGCTATTGATACAAGATGGTGTCGCCCGTATATTGGACACACGCAACGCAACGCACGACACGCGCGACGCACATACTTTATAACAGAGATCTTATGTCACGTCATGTTCGCGACACGAACAGGAGCCCAGCACAAAAGAAGGCACAAAACCTCGTTCGCCGTGTGGTCTGTGGCCCAAAGATTGATAGCCCCAGATGCTTCTCTTTGCTTTCGGGATGGAGGTGCCGGGGCAACCGGGAAGGACGATGTTAGTGTGTGCGTTCTGTTTTTGAGTTTTCTAAAAATCGATGACTTAAACTCATAGACGCGCGCGCGCCCGCAGCGTGTGTGTGGTCTGGTCTACCTTTAATATGTGTCTACGGTAATAACAGAAAAGCAGATGCGGTTATAGATAGTAGTGTCATGTGTGGATTATCTAAACCAGACCACGATGGACCATGGGGTGGGTGGCTCTCTGCAATCTATCTGCCCGAGCAACCTTTTTTGGTTTCTTTTGGAAAAAAAAAAGGTGGAGGATGGATAAATGGATCGAGGGGACTCCACGAGTAGTTCATGTACCGCGCTTGTTTGAATCTTGTTGTGTGGTGTTGTAACCTGGGAAAAACCTTGCCTTGCGCCGTGTCGACAACGCTGTCCCTGCCTGACATTGTTTTATCCCGCCGCGCCGTCCGATTTGCGATGGCGCGCCGCCGCCGCCGCCCGATGGGAATGGAGGAGGAGAAACCGGCAAGGTCCCTGCTTGGGGAGGCATCTCTTGGGATGTTTCCCTTTCGCAGGCCTTCCACGGAAGAGTCGCGAAGCAGGAGGGGAGGGGGCTAGGCTTGGGTCTCCGGGTTTTGGCTGTTTAAGGTAATGGGGTTTCCGAGGACACCTTTTTACAATGTTCATGAACTCTCTGACGTTCGGGTGTGTGATAATAGGGTTTTTCTTTGGTTTTTTGGCACATGGCACGTTCTGTTCTAGAGGCTCGGCGGGCGAAGTAAAAAAAGAAAAAAAAAAAAAGGACGACATTCAGGCTCGGGAAATGCTCTTCCGCCTTCATCGCAGCATACCTACGGAAAACAACATGACTAAGACTGTGCTTGTGAAAATTGGCATGTGCAAATCACTTGATTTTCCCCTTTCGGACTCTTTAAAGTTGGCAACATCAGATACTCAGATACTCAGAGAGAGAGAGAGGCGCGCCGGGAGACAGACGAGGGCGGGGGGGAAAAGGACAAAATTCAAATCCCGTTGTTACACAACCAGGAGCGGGCATCGGTGTCTGCGCTGCATTTGCACCCGCCGCTGCTGGTACACACAATATAATACATACGTATATTCTTTTGTGTCGCCAGCGCAGTGCGGTTGAAATTTCCGCGCGGCGGGTGTCACGAAAGGCATGCGTGCGTATCTGGGTTTCTTCCCCCCCTCTCCTCATACTGACTGATCCCCGCCCCGCCCCTGTGTCCGTTGTATATACGACGGCGACGACGACGACGACGTGTACACGGCATTGCGTTACCGGTTTGATCGTGTAGCGGCAGCGAACGGGCAGGAAAAGGGCGGCGGCGTGCGGCGGCGGCATAGATCGTAGACGGGTAGTCTGCTTGTTCATATCGGTGTTGGTGGGACGTTGTACGGTGACACGACGACGTTCTAGCATGTTGGCCGTACACAAGCCTTTTTTTTTTTCCTCTTGCAAAGTGGTGGGAAAGCAGCGAGAATGAAGAGGGGGCGTCGGCGGTGTTGCGTGTCATTGGTCGGGAAAGGTTTATTAGCAGAGGTGTAAGAGGGCGATACATACCATACCCGTGTAAGTGCAGTAGCTAGCTGTACGGTGTGAGTTGTTTGAGAGCCAGAAATGCAGTTGGACCTCTTGTTTTTTTTTCTTTCGGTATCCTTTTTCTTTCTTGTGTAATCTTGACACGACGAAAGCCAAGTCGCGAGCCGACATGGCCCTGCAGTGGGACATGTCGTACAAGAGCTTGGGGAAAGGCAGCGCGCGCGCGCGGAGGCAGAGGGGGAGTGTGGTTAATGTTGCTGTTTACGGCCGCAGGGGGGGGGAGAAGACAAGAGGAGGAGACACACAGTTGGAGATGCACAAGGCGATGGTGTTTTGGTTTTTGATTTTTTTACCAAGATACGGCGGGGCATGATCGTAAGGCGGACAGGTAATGGGAATGGAATTGGGTGGTTTACGAGCAGCGGCAGCAGCAGCAAATGAAGCAATACGCCAGCAGCGAGGCGGGCTGCAACTTTCCCATGTAGTGTCTAATCATTTATTCAGTTTCCCTTCTTTCCCTTTACGATCCACGGGGCGTGGTTGGTTGGCTGTCTGGTTGGGCTCTCGGTCGGGGGCCTCGGGTTTTGGTTGTGGTTTCGGCGGCTGCGTTGTTTCGTTGTTCGTCGGTGGGATGGTGATAGTGGGTGCCTTGTGGGATGTGAGTTGTCGCATTCTGTTCATTCCGGCCCTCGGTTTCGTATGTACACTTTAGATTTTAGGGCGGAAGGAGGGGAGGGGGGGAAGATGGATGATGTGTTGTCGTGTCTTGTCTTGTCTCTGATTATTTGTTTCTTTTCGTTTTTTATTTGGCTTACACAGTCAGTAAGCAGCAGCAGCAGCAGCAGCATCGCCTCCGCAATCAATCGAATCAGATCTCGGCGGCTCGTTGCGTTGCGATAATCAATCCTCGGTCTTTGGTTATTTTTTTGGTTGCTTTTCGTGGCCGGCGGCTTCTTGCGTCTAAACACGATTTCCTTTCCCATCCTAGCCTTCTCACAAATCCCGCCCACTGATTCCGGTTTCTGCTTTTTTTTTTGCTGTAGAGGGAGGAGCTTACACACGCAAATCTGGATGTACCGACCGAACTGCTTACTGCCAATCTGTTTTTTCGGCCCCCAAAGGGCAACGAACGACACTGGAAAGAATCTTGTTCCAGAATGCCCTTCTAGCTCGTATTCTATCCTATTCTTACGGATTAGTTTGGACGTGTCTCGCTCGTCTCGTCTTTTGGCAGGAAAAAGTCTTGGCTTCCTTCGTCTTCCTCTCGCTCTACCGTCCTTCGGAGGGACCGTAGGCTTGGCAATGTGGAATGGCTTTCAGGGAACCTATTCCCTAATGCTAAGATCTTGAAGTGAATTTCAGATCGTGGTTGCTCCTTGCAAGACACACCACACACACCTTTCAGCTGTGACAGTGCTGGGCAGAACTTAAGGTGTTGCTGGCGCCATCTCGCCACATTTCCCACTGACAAGCGCGGAGGAACATGGACTGCCTGTTTCTCTCCCTCGCTCTCCCGCACATCAGCCATGCGAGTGTCCATGCGCGCGCCGTGGGTTGTGTTGTGCAGCATTGGATTGCTGGATGCAAAGGCAAGGAAGGGAATGCACGGGAGGCAAAAGGCAGAGGCAAGGCAAGGCAGCCCCCGTCCGCGGCCGTTGTCTGTTGCGGGTGTGTGTGCGACAACGTGCTAAGATGCCAAGCTAATCCGATAGGCCCTACCTCCTGCGGTTCTCCCTTTCTTATTTTCGGTGTTTTGGTATGTCTACACGCAGAGATAGTCAACGGGCGGGCAGAGGTGTTCGAGATGATGTCCATGTGGCATTCCTTCCTCGGTGCACGAGAGGAGGAAGAGAGATTGATACGAGCTAGGGGGGGCGTGCAAGCGTTCTCTTTTCCGCAAGAAGGGCTGTAGGAATTCCGAAGATACAACTCAATGTGTGCGTGACTCTTGCATGCCAAACGGTTTTTTTTTTTCTTCCCTGGCTTGCGCTTTGGGCTTTGGACATTACATTGCAACTCTCTTTCTCTTGCAATTAGGACACACATCCTCTGTTGTTGCCGGGGTTGTCGTGCACCGGAATTCGGTGTGTTAGTTAGTAGCGGCGGACTTGACTCCTTACGTTTTGACGGGAAGGAGGGTTCTGGCTGGAGCTTCCATCACAAGAGAAAATCTCCTTGCGTTACATTTTTCCCATTCCCATGCGACGACGTTTGCGAGTCACATTCCCGGTTCAAGCGGGATGGAGTGATTTTGACTTTTGATGTTTGGGGCTTGCGAGTATTCGGAAACGGGGAGATTTGGGTTTTCCTGGAATGACATCTTGGGGGAGGGGCGGCGGCGCTAGGAGCACTGGAACCACTGTTGCCTGCGGGCCTCGGCCCCAGGTAACTGCGTTATGTAAGCTGCGTTGTTTAAAAAAAAAAGGAGTTTTTTCGAGACTAATCAACAGGGTACTTATAGATAGCAGCCCACCTACTGCGAATCCTCCTACGCCTAATACTAATAAATCTCGGTTAATAAAGCTATCTACTATATTAACGTCACTAACATCTCTAATAATGTAATATCTGAGGCTTAATATAAAGTACTATTATTAATTACTCTTAGTAAGCTTTTAAAGTATCACTATATCTAAATAAATAATATCCTATATAATACTATTCCCTATAGTATAAAGTATAGAAGCTATATATAGTTTAATAGCTTAAGCTAAACTCTTTAGTAATAGTTTAACTTACTATCTATTAAAATTAGTATATTTATTCTCTTTAAGCTAATATAGTACTTAATAATATCTATATAGAAGTTAAGATCTTATTAGAAGTTAGAATCGTTTAGATAGCTAGTTATAGCTAGCTTTATACTATAAACGTTAGTAGGATTAAGTTAAGCTATTTTAGGGTTAATAAGGATATTATAAAAAGGTTAACGTAGTAGTATAATCTCTACTAGTTTAGCTAGTTTTATAGCTATACTAATCCTTACTTTTAAAGTTCTCTATGACTTTAAGAGATGAGGCTAAATAGCAGGATATCTGTTACGCCTTGAAGCTTATTAGTAAAAAAAAAAAAAAAAAAAAAAATCTCTTTCTAGAACACTAAAAAACTGGGTAACAAAACCAAAGCACTGGAACCACTGTGAAAGGGGAGGGGGAAGGTGAGAAAATTTTGGATTGTTTGGGGTCCGAAAATGGTACCTTCCAACGGGCGAGTTCATGATCCTGTGGGATACGAGCTCTCGCTTTCATGACAAGAACGTTGCAATGTCGCAGACCGGTATGCGCACCTACGGTTGATCCAAAAACGGGGGTGTCTCGTTTTCCGAGAACGAGAGAGACACCGAGGTGAGAGAGAGAGCCAGGCCTGTACGGGAAACTCGGTGTGCACGGCATGTACAACGCTCGTCGGACACCGGCTCCGGGCCGGCATGACATGGCCTGGCATGCAGAGCCATTTTAAAATGGCAGCGCACAGGGAGGGCTGCCGTCTTTTTGTGCATGCGCCGCCGCCGCCGTGCAGATTTGAAGAAATATGCCCCCGTCCCCGCGGCCGCCGCCGTAAGTACTTAGTCTGCATTTTGATAAGATGGGCGCCTTCGGGAGGCGAAAAGGGGACCATGGGGCTTTGTGAGGCGTGAGCTGTCCCGTCGTTCTTCAATAGTGCCTCTCCCCTTCGCAGAGCCAATGCCAGTGCTCTTCTCGTTCGTGTAGGCAGGCAAGCGGTCATCCGCGCCTTGGCTTGATCCGGCTTGCCTTTCCCTTCGTTGAAGACTGTCATGGCGGCGTGTGGGTGGTGTGTAGCGTGGCCGACGATACGTATCGTGTGGCACTAATCTTGCATGGCTGTTGTCACTGTGCATGGTTTGACAGAGAATAGGGCTGTACAACGGCATCAGAATCATAAGCTGCAAGCAGGCGGATCTGCATCTAGTCGAGATCTCTGTTTCGCGCTGTGCGAGCGTTGACGGGCAAGGTGGAAGGGAGGGGCGAGCGACGGGGCGTGGTAGTGGCATGGCATGGCGTAGGGTCCAGGCCAGTCCCAGTGCGGCCGGGCGGGTAGGGAGGAATGTGAGATGGAACGATTGGGGTTATTGTCCGACAGAAAGGGGCTGGCGAGCTCCAGGATCTGAACTGGATGACGGGGTGATCTGACGGCGGTGAGAAAATGTCTGGGTAGTAGCATGCGTGATGTCGAGAAGGCAGCAAGGCCCATCAGGATCGAGACGGGGCTAAGGTGAGAATGACGAGGGCCCAGCTTTGCGCGCCGAGACCTCGTGGCAGCCTCAAAGTCAACTCCGCCGTGGGAGGAGTGTCTGTTGCGACGGCATTCCAGATGAGACAGAGACAGACGGCGGCCCGTTTGAGCAAGCTGTGCGGTAATGAGGTTGGTGCCCAAAAGGGAAGTGTGTATACGCAGTACGGGACTTGGATATCCGTACTTATCCGAAAATGTTGAATGTTTTGCTTGGACAACGAGCGAGACGTTGCTTAAGGTTAGTGTCAAAAAGGCTTGAAGATGAGGTTGGTAGAATTTCGCTTGGAGATAGAGGGGGCGCGAGGCCGGAAACGAGACATGATCGATCCAGATGAGATGCCGAAGGGCTAAGACAATCAAAGTGAAATTGGGCCAAAGTCTGTATAGATAGGCCCGAAGTGAGAGGAAGTCTGATAGCTTTACTATGAGGTGACATAGTGTATTAAAGTATACTTTTTTAGAAACTCCGCTAGTATATAGGCTACCCTTATACTTACCCCCTTACCCTCTTCGTTTCTACTTTCTTATTTTTAATAATTAAGAAGAACTATAGCTATTACTATAATTATTTTTATATAAATATTATATTTTAAAATTTCTTCTAATTATTATATTTTTTTAAAAGGTTTATTATTATAGTTCTTATAGTTATTGTTTATTAATGAAGTTTTTAAAACTTTAAACTTAAGAACTTTATATTTTATATTTCTTTATTCTATAATTTAAGAAAATATATAGTAACTTAGTAAATAAAAATAAGTATTTATAATAATCTTAATAATTATTTTTAGTTATAATATTAAAGAAGTTATTATTAATAAATTATTTAAGTTTATATTAATTCTTTATTACTATTTATATAGAACTATATTTTTCTCCTATTTTATTATTAATTATTTTTATAATTAGTATTCTAATTAATTTAATATAAAGTTTATATATAATAAGTTAATTTTATTAAAAAATAGTTAATAAATAGAAGAAAACCTATATTTCTTTTCTTATATAATCTTATATAGTAAGTTATTAGTAAACTATTAAAGTTATTAATAATATTCTTATAAACCTAAATTAAAGCTTTCTTAATTATTATAAATAGTATTATAATACTTAGTAAGTATCTATTAAAGTATAAATAGAATTTTTATAGTATAGCGTAAACCTCCACAAATTGGATGTGGCTAGGCTCAAAAGGTAGAAGAGGAAGTCTGATAGCCGCCTGGCGCCGAGAGGAGGTCCGCGTGCGAGTCATTTCAGGGTGCAAAGGGACCGTGTGCAGTGGGGATGTTAAGGTTGCGGACGTGCCCATCTTTCTCGGCCGATCTCCAGAGGACGTGGCATTTTGGATTTGGAGAGTCGGAGTCGGGCAGCACACCTATCTCTTCAACTTGCATGGAGAGTGGATGTGACTGCCGCGCCAGGGGCTGGTGCTCGTGGCGGGCGACGACCGTGACTTTTGCACGCGGCAGTGTTTTCGGCGGTCTAGAAAGTTGCAGACGGGCGCCCAACGTGGCCTGTGCTATTGCTGCTTGGTAGGTTGCGGTTAGTTCGAGGCTTCAAGAGTTGAAGGGTCCAAGGTTAGGTTGGGTTGTGCAGCGGAGGCACGGGTAAGGTAGCTGAGAGACAGGGGAGATTTGGATGGCGTGGCAGCGAGACGAGACAAGACCAGACGGGCCATGTCTCTGTGTGTGTTGTTTGCTGGTGGTCTGGTGAAGCCCGAACGTGCCTGTGCAGGATATGAGGGCGTGGGGATTTTGATGATTGATCATTGATGACGAAGAAGAGCTAGAGAAGCACACGAGGCGTTGGATGGCAGCACCGGCAGCATTTCTTTTGGCGGGCGCTTGTGATGGTGCCGCGATACGAGCGGGTCGGACAATGAAAGGATCGTTGCGGCGGTCGGCTATAGTTACGGTTGCGGAAGGGATAGATCTGGAAATCCGTCTGCCGGGTTAACTGATGATCAGATTAACAGCCGTGGCTGACAGCCATGGGGGGCCAGCGTCTATCACGAGGATTGCCGTGCCGGGTAGGAATCGAATAGCGAGAGGGCAGCAGATTGCGTGTCGATGATCAAATTTCGCATGTCGCGCGCGAACTGGCACTTGGTTGGCGGCGGCTTTTGCACGGGGTCGAGCGTCGGGCTGCCGCCGATATTGCTTTTTCCTCCATTCCTCCCTTTGCCGTAGCCGCGGTGATGCTTCGGGACTGGTTCCCTCTGGCGGACATATCTCCTTCCATGCAGCAGAAAGGCAATCAGTAGTGCATGCTTTGTACGTCGGTCAGAGACAGGCCAAGGCTGAAGCAAGCAGGTTGGTAGGCAGGCAGGCAGGCAATATTCGCATTGTGTTGCCTGACTCGGCTCGACCTTCTTCCTTTCGGTCTTGTCTGGCTGCGCTGCAAGGTGCCATACTATTTTGATCGTTCGTCAGAGGATCTGAGATGCCGAGATCAACACCTGATTGTGTTATTTGAGTTGGCGTGAGATCCATCCCCATGCTTCTCCTCATGCTTGGGGGTTGTTGTTGCATGGCATAGCATGGCTGGCATAGCATGGCGGCGGCATGGATGCACAACAATGAAGAAGTCGAGAATAACGGTCGGGATATCTGTGGGCATAGTTAGCAGAATAATTAATGTGCACCTTGCTCGGGCTAAGATGCGTCGGGCGGTCAAACCAGCGGGATCCCTGGATTGAAATGTCGAGGCCTCGTGGGAAGGCGCCGGCGCGGGCCCGAAACGGCGGTAGTCCCTGCTGACGTCCAGGGAAACGACGATAGCGCGCGCCTTCGAATGGAGAGGGCAGGCATCTCCGTCCTCACAAGAAAAAAAAAAAAGGTGACTTCCCTTGGGGCACTTGGACCAGACGAAAAGGAACAAGGGCTCCAAAATCAGATCATCGCCAGGGATGAGAGCTCGATCGGGGAACAGAAGGAAAATGTCCCGGCGCTATTTTGGGTGGGCGGGTGGAGCGCAGCCATTTGACTGGACGGCCCAGCGGGAATGTATCGCAAGTATCTTTTGCTGAGGAAGCATGTAGGTGGACGGTGGGTGTGCGAAAGGGGAGGGGTGGCAGGTACGACGCGATACATGCTGCATGGTTGCTGCTGCTGCTACGAGGGTACGTACTCCGTACCTGCCTCGCCCATCGCGAACTCCTTGGGATTGGGGCAAGTACGTATCTACGTGTCCAGGCGCAGCTTACCTAATTGGGCAGCGGTGGCCCACATCGGACCCCGGCGGCTCCCCGGATGCGATCGCAGATTTGCGTCGATTTGATTGCGATTCACTTTGAGCGGGAAAAACGGGGGTGGATCCTTCCAAGTCAGGCATCCCTCCACTCACACCAACTCATATTGCAGCAGTGCAGCGGCCCTCACCACACCTCATTGCCCTGCCTTCCTTGCCTGTGGGAAACCACACAATACCACTCAAGAAGGGGCGGCACACAGGACGGACACATCCACTCACACTCTCGTGATTGAAATGTTCGTCCCATTTTCCCATCTCACGACTCGCGCGTGGCGTGATTTTTCAACTCCCGTCCATCGCCAACGTCCTAGCGGGCTTCATCATCTCATGCCTTTCCGCAATCCTATGCAAACTATCCAGAACTGCCTTTGTGCCTACCTGGCATCGCTTTTTCCCCCTCCACGGCCTTTACCCGTTACGTCGAAATCAATCTGCCCCATCGCCGCCATCGACAACCGTTTTACCACCCCAATCTGCATGGCATGCCATTTGCATGTCGAGGGTCGCAACGGATCCTCAAGCTGACCTTGCCCGTGGCTGGCTATTCGTACCTACAATTCCCTCAATGACAGGGTCTGAAACTGAGGTTTGTTCTGGAACCGAGGGGAGGGCGTCGAATGCACACACACCAGAAGAATCTGCCTTTTCACGGCTTGGTTGGATCTATAGCGCGACTAACAGTTCTGCGCTCTTTTCCATCGTCTTCGACATGGTCCTCGGCGATTCACCCGTGTTGACCGCCGTCATTGGTGGTTCCATCGCCGTACCAATCACTTGACACTCGACACACTACCCTCACGTCATGCAAGATCAGGCACGTTTCTCCACATCGGTGAGAGTGCTCCGCACCCAATCACCACCATCCGCCCGGGCGTTTTGTCTGTTCAACCAACACGAGGAAGGGAAGCTGGAGAAACCATGCCCCACTGTCTGTCCAAAGTACCTCGCCGAAGGCCAAGAGTCACCTTTCGAAACCATGTTCATCGCTCCTGTCCGCTGTCCGCCGTCTGCAAGATGCCCCTCTATCGTGTGGGCCTTCAAGGGCAGGAGACCCCGATCTCTGGGTTTACATGGTGCAGATGCATCGACTTGAGAATCGACTAATAACTGACCGACTCTTTGCTCGCCTGCCCGCTCGCTCTCGGATCACCAATAACCCTTGCGCTTCAAACTTCAGAGACGGAGACACTATTCAATATCATGGCAATTCCCCGTGCTATTACTCCACCGACAGTCGCAGCAAGCAGCAGCAGTAGCAAGTCCCGACTGCGTACCTCGGACACGTCAGAGCGCCCCCTCAAAGACATCAAGAGACACGCGACATGGCCGGACGAATTGACACAGCCGATCTCAATGACGGCAGACACGGAAAGAGGCCAATACCAAGCCTCAAGGTCTCGGTCCCTCTCTTTACCCACGGCCCAGCAGCCTGCCTAATCTGCCACTTCACTTGCCCATCTGCCGCCAGTGCATTCTAGGAAATCACTTCGTGATTTGGGCTGGCCTAGCCGAAGCTCAGCACCAAGACAAAGTCCGTTGCCCGTTGATCTCTGCTCTAGCACAAAGCTCCGTGCCTCTACCAGCCACGTGGGTTCCCAAGCCCTGAAAGCAGGTAAGCTATGCTGCTCAGATCCCTGGATCTGGGTCTGGACCCGTTCATGCTCTCCCTGATCCATACAGGAGGGGAGTACATGCCCTCCGCCAAACTCCAACCTTCATCATGCGCTGTGTGGCGCCAGACGGGGTACACAGTACAGACACAGGGTGTGAATCTCGCCTGCTTCTTCGCCAACAATGGGAACTGCCACACATAGCTGCCAGCTCCAGCCCCAGCTGCTTGCTGCTGGCGACAGGTTCCTTGTCTGTCTGATGTACGCCGTTCCTCTCTCTTGGGTACGACCACCTACAACGAATAACAACGACAATGCCGGTGTTCCCTCCTCCACTTGCGCCCCTTCAAACACGCTGACTCGGCCCATGGAACAGAGAGAATGCCACGCTGCTGCCCAGGTCCCTGGCCCGCCACCTGGCTGACCTTGTATGGATGCCCATCGACTTTGACAGACGCAGTAGCGAATTCCCTTCTGGCAACGCACTCCTAACCTTGGCGCGCAAACTTTCACGCTTCCCCATAGACAACATCGTACGATCTGATCTAAGCTTCGCCCTTTTGCCTCACCATGCCTTGTTGCCCGAGATCTTTTGCCTGAACACCCGATTTGCTCCGGACTGCCCACCCAGCATTCCACGAGGTCACCGGACCTAGATCTGGTTGGATCTCATCAAACGATCTGACACCCGTGTGTCTGCGCAAGGGCAGGGCCCATTCAACCCCATTCCGCATCTCTGCCCGCGCTACCACCCCAACCGGTCTCGCCAATCTATCTCTCCGTAACTTGTCACATCTGACGATCCTGGGTGTGTATCGAACTCGTACAGTGCGCCAATGACGATGACGGACATAATCGCATCCGTCTCACGGTGAACCCTCAGAGATCCTACCTACGGCCGTTCGGTTCGTTCTTGGTTGTCTATGGTTTAAGGGGTCCTACTAACTGCCAAACACGCGCACACGTCGATCCAGCAAAACGGCCCAATACGAACTGCAAACTACTTACAACCGCAGCACAGCCTCGCGTTGCTGAACCAAGCCCAAATTGCACTCCAGTCCCAGACGCGGGAGGCTAGCATCTAAATCCTTCAATAGCGCGCTCTGTACGAACCATCATCGCACGTCCAGCCCAGCCTGTTACGTCATGATGGTCCAGCAATCGAACCATGGCGCCTCGCGTCGATCACTTCCGCTTGCGGTTGCCAGAAGTTGAAGCCGCTTCAGCCTGCCCACACGGTTCCCACGCGACATGCCATGTCCAGAGCCTCTCCGCGCGCAGCTGAATATGCGCCCAAACCAGCATCAAAGGAACGGTTGTGCCGCAACAGCATGTTTTCTCCTAGCCTCGTTGCTCTTCGTGGCGGCGGCACTATCGACAAGGGAACGTAGGGAGATTGTGAGGAGCAGCATTCCAAGCTCTTGGCTGGCCTTCTATGCATCGCCGTTCAGCCTTTGCCCCTTCCGCTTCCCATCCGTTCGGGTGAAAAGGGGACATCTAGGTCAATAGGGGCTCGGGAACACCAGTGGAATCCTTCCAGATTGTCTGCAGTGTCTTAGGCTCATCGCGTTAGAGGGAATTCCGCCTCCTTCACCTTGACCTCGCGGCCCCTAGTGCCAGACGATGCGGTCCGCTAGTCCTGCCACATCACTCGGTAGAGCTCAAACCGCCAAGCTGAGATGCAAAGTCGCACAAGTCCACTCCTCGTGAAGGGTCCCCATTGACAGCTCGCGGCTTGGCTTCGGTTCAGAAGTTGTTGCTCGAACCCTCTCAGACAAGCCCAGCTCTCCCACGCAGCGTGCTGCAGACGAATGCGCCGTGCCCGCAAGACAACCCAGGCATAGCTGGGCATTATACAGTGTCTCACCACGCTGCTTTGGCATGGTTCGATCTCGACGGCTCAGTGGCCAAGAGCCCATCAAACCAGCCACAGACAGCCGCATGACCATGCTCGCAACGTGGCTCTCCGGCAGAGAAGAGTGGAATGCATTTGCGAAATAGCAGTAATCTGCCAGGCTTGGACTGACGGGCACCATTGTGACCTGCGCAGCCCGCAGAACCTCGCTTCAGCCCAGTGCGGCACCGAACCAACGCCATCGTATGCTGCCATCGAAACGACCTCCTTTCTGCCTTGCCCACGGCATCTTCATCCTCTCTCTTGGTCTCGAAATCGAACTGCCGGTGCAGCTATCTCCGCCACAGGATCGAACTTATTTGGCGTGCAGCCGTCGAGCAGATCCAAGACACACGGCCTGGCGGTTCAAACAACATATCGGTCAAACTAGGCAGCCCAAGGCGCTTAGGCTCCCGCCTCTCGAGGGGGAGGGGGGGAAACATCACACGAACCCCGTGTCGATTTCGTTCTCGGTTCCAGCGTCGCGGGCTTGCTAACAGGGCACAGCATGGCACAACAGCAGCTCTCCCCGCACCCGCCACGCACACAGGCACCCTCTCTCTCACACATGGCTCTCACACACCCCCTCGGTTCTAGTGTAGAGCCAGGTACCAGCTATCCGGGTCATCCCTTCCCTGGAAACTGGGAGCGGGAAACTCCATCAACGAAACGCAACGCCACTTTTCATTTTGCCCATGGCTGTTTTTGTTGCAAATTACGGCCGATTCCAACTTTCCGGAAGATCCTCCATATGCGTGACGCCCTCCCTTCCCCAATCAAGAATCAGGCAACGTCAGCGGGAATGCCCATTTGACCCAGCCTTGCATCGAACGGACGTAAGAAGTTTGCAAGCGAAAAACAGGTCTCGCATCACAGCTTTCCCGTACGAAGCCCGCATTCCTCTTGGGTTCTGGCCCAGACCGGGCAGCGTTCTTTCCTTGCTACTCCAGCACCGCGGAGCCGGGTCGAAACATTGTTCACTCCCTCCGCCGCCACCCCCTTCCACGTGAAGCAGACACACAGCTAGCCACGCGCAATCGGCATGGCTTAAGGAGTACTCCGTCACGCCTTCCCGACTCCAGAAGAGAACAAGAGCTTCTTTCCTTTTACAGCTAAACTCGCGAAGCGCATCTAGGCAGCGATATCCACCTTCATCTCAGACGTCATCCAATCTCGTATTTCCCGCTTGATGACGATGTCTTAGGGGTTCCCCCCCGCGGCCGTGAGGCTGAAATCATGAGCTACTGGCACGTTAAAGCCCAGATTGCAAATGTGATCACTCAGGTTCAGAGGTTAGCTGCTGGCTGCGGGCAAACGAGATTGAATGTTCGCCCGTGGATCACACGCCGCATTCGTAAGACATGTTCAAATCTAAAACTTCATCTGCGGCTGATGGGCCATCCGCCACGTAGATCAAGGTCAATTAGGGCACGGGGTGGAGGCCTCGAAGGGGGAAAGGGGGGCGTCGGGCGTCATTGAGGGAAAACAAGGGAAAAGAACATGCCACGATGCTTGTCTTACGATATACTGTTGAGAGTCTATGATCATTATGTGTAGGAGGAATCTCTTCAATCTTCCGGTAGAGGTGCAGATGATGGAGAGGGACAGAGACAAGGAAAATCCAACGATCCCTACTCCCGGTCGAAAGATGGAAGGGCTGAACCGCGCTCACGGCGACGCCCCCGATCTCGCCCGCTTCAGGGGGCCATCTTGTCTCTCGTCCGCCTGCCCATTAGGTCCCCTTTTCTTCTCGGCATCTGTCGTGGCAGAAAGAAGAGTCGTCAGCATCCTGAGCCACCATGTGTATGTAGACACCCAACGAGGAGAGACAAAAAAGGAAACTTGTAGTTTTACGCACCTCCTCCGCATCCCCTCCTAAAGTCACCGAGCAGGCTTGGCAGCCCGTAGACATCAAGCCCCCCGAACCCCTTGCCCGCCGTCTCCCGCTCGCCGACGGCGATGACGGCCGCGACGATGTCCTTCTGGATCTCCTCCGAGACGACGCTGTCGTGCGCGTAGCCCGGGTGGACGTCGACGAAGTCGCGCAGCCACCGGGCCGCCGTCGACAGCTTGCCGCTCGCGCGCTGGCTGACGAGGCGCAGGTACGTGTCGAGCTCGCACCGCGTCTGCACGTCGACGTTGACGCCGTCGAGGTAGCTCTCGACCAGCGGGATGAGGCCGGGGAAGCCGCCGTCGGGGCTGCCGTTGATGACCTCGTCGACGGCCATCTCCTCGTACTCGTCCTCGACGGGGCCGACGGGCGTCGGGGGCCGGCTGGGCACCGCGGAGCCGGGGCGGGAGCCGGGGCGGGATGATGTCGAGTTCGGGTTGGTGTTCTCGCCGAGTTGTCTGCCGGGTCTGCTGGGGAACGGGTTCCTGCGGAAGAAGAACTTCTCCTTGAGGACGGCGTCGACGTTGTGCGCGCGCTCCATGTTCTCGTCGACCTTGGTGATGGGGATGTAGAAGTTGAGGTCGAAGCTGAGGATGGCGCGGGTGACGAGGACCATGAAAACCGAGAAGGCGGCGTTCTCGAAGTCGGTGAGCTGGATCTCCATGGGGCGGAACTCGACGCGCCAGCCGATGCTGTTGTCGGCGGGCGGCGGCTTGAAGCGCATGTGCTGCCAGTTCGTGCTCTGCAGGTTCTCAAAGTGGTCCGTCTTGGAGAGGTCGAGCTCCTGCAGGTCCTCCTCGAAGACGACGATGGGGTCGCGGATGAAGAGGTGGGCAAAGTGCGTGGCGAGGCGGTCGTCCATGCCGCCGGCCATGAGCTTGGCCTTGATGGCCTCGTCGATGACGAGGTCTGGGTAGAGATACTCGGGCCGCAGGCGCGGGTCGGTCGAGATGTAAGTCGAGTTGGAAGCGTAGCGGGACTTGGGGATGCGCCAGCGGTCGTTCTTCAGGGGCTTTGGTCTCGTCAGTTTGTTTGGGGTCTAAAACGGGGACGAAAAGGGGGGTTTCAAGATATACCTTCTCTCCGAGCTCTTCGGGAGTTCTGCAATCAACCGCCCTGCTGATCTGGTTCCATCTCACGTCCGTGTTCGCGAGGAAGCCCTTGTACATGGGGGTGGCGGCCGTCAGGGCGAGCATGATGGGGCCCAGCGGGCTGAGCTGGTCATACATCTTCCTGCCCTCGGTGATGTTCTTTGCCTGGAACGTGATTTGCAGACAGCAGCTGCCCATGCCGAACGCCATGGCGTCCATATGGATGAAGTTGTCGGGCGCGGCGCCGCCGTCGCGGACATCGTCGTCCTCGGGCCAGTTGTGCAGGTCGTAGTTGACGGTGGGGTCCTTCCAGGGGTTGGGGGTGTTTTGTGTCGTGGAAGACAGGGACATTGACCTGGACCTTTCGGCCGCGGCGCCAGCGGATGTTGGCGGCGAGGGGGGGAAAGCGGATGTGCGGGTTGGCGATCTCGTCTGGGACGAACTGGGAGCGCAGCTTGGGGCCTGAGGGCGGGTAGTAGTAGGCTCGGTGAAGTCGCCGGGGCAGCCGATGCGCGGGAAGGTGGTGAGTGTGATGGGGTACTCGTTGGCGTGCATGTGGTCCTTTGCGATCTTGCGACGGAGCTTCATGTCGGGCTCGACGTCGAGGAGCTCTTTGAAGCCGATACCCCAGGGCTTACCCGGGGTTGCTTCAAGCATGAAGCGGCCGAATTCAGGGTGGAAGACGGGGAGGGTTGTGCTTCTGCGGAACGTCTTAGTTGTGTGTGTGAAGAAGAGTTGCCATCACTGCACTCTCTCACTCATGTTGGGTTTGAGATGAGATGAGCAGTGAGAAGGACAGAACTCACGATTCTCTGGCTACATCCTGAAGTTCGGGCACGCAGCCGCCCTCCTTGGCCAAATCGGGGCTCTCGGCGAGGGCCGTGAGGATCTCGGCTTGTCTGAGCGATAGACGGACCTTGGGCTCATCTTTGTCGTAAGTGACGACCAGATATTCAACCTGCATCACATATCAGAGATGTTATTTCTGGAAACAGGGCAGCAATTCTCATATACCTCGTCTCCCCACAGCATGGCATCGCGCTCTTTACCCTTTGCCTTGTTCCATATCTCTAGAAGTTGCTATAGACAAAATGCCAAAAGTCAGCAAAGTGAGCATCTGATGAGACGTGATCATCTCATGATGAGAGAGGTGTGAGTGTCATCGAACCTTGATACCCCACTCGCGGACCTGATCGGCGCGCTGCTTCGCATCCGGCCAGTCAAGGGCGGTTCCCAGAGCTCTGCAAAAAACGTTAGGATGCTGTTACCCCTTAAGCTACGTGATGCGCGGAAACTTGCAGGAGACCCATTGTTGTGAAATGTGTGTTTTGATGATGTTCGCGATGGTGGGGTTGGGGCGGCTACGACCGGCTCCGTCTTGAGCCCCCGGAGACAGAGTTACGTTACTAGTGATCGGCGATTAGGTATGTACGTGTACGTGAAGTCTGTTATAAGATGCGTATAACGACGTGATTAGGAATTGACGGGATGCTATGTCATCCGCCTTGTCGATAACGCCCTTCGGAATATCTCGTGAGGGGGAGTGATGACCGTTTGTTGTTTTTTCCAGCCGTTTACCAGCTATGAGGTAAGCCGTCGTAAGCCCGTTCAGCTTTCGCGATACAAGGCAAGCGCGCTTGTTGGGATGACCGGGGGGGTTTGGCAAGGAAAATGAGGTTTCTTCAGCGATGGCGCAATAGTCCTAGGCGAACGGGTTCCCGGGGAGAGAGTGGGTGGGTTTGTCCGAATTGGAAGTTGTCTGCGGTGTAATGCAATGTGATGTGATGTAGACTTGCGGCTCAGCCCGACAACCGACCGGCCGACGGCGGGCTAAAAAAGCAAAAGGTGGGGGGTTTTGGATGGAATGTCGACAAGCCGCTTTGCTGCCCGCGGCGGTTATGGGATTTGGGGGTTCCGTTGTAGTAGTATGGTCGCCGCGGGATGGGAAAACGTGGTGGTCCCTTTTTTTCCGGATCACGTCAATGTTGGATTTGAAAGGGGAGAAAGCAGATTGGACGGATGGATGGATGAATGGGCTTTTGGAGGTTCTAGAATGGAGGAGGGAATAAGGTATGGTAATTGCGTCGAGGGGACGGACGGGTTTGTTTGCCGCGCGCGGGAGCCTCTGCTGTCTGGTATGTGGGGTCTGATGTTTTCTGCCGTTTTTTTTTCCTGCGATGTTTTTGCGCCGCTGTAGCAGCGAATGATGGAGGGCAAAATGGAGGGGCTGATTAGAAATCACATGCGTTGCTTAGGGATCCTTGAAGGAGGGGGGCTGGGGTGGAATAGGGAATAGACAACAAACCGCGTTGAATTTTCTCTCAATTGACGAGAGAGAGAGGTCTTGGAGACGTGGGGACTTGTGCAAAATTTAGTTCCGGGCGGCTTCGGAACCGCCGACTTGAGAGTCCAGGGTGTGTCTGTTGACGACTCGGTGAAGGATGTTGATGTTGGGTTGTCAAAAGTTGATTAGATTGGATTGGCCTAAGGTCTGGGGAAGTCTCGGTGCTTGCCCGGCTTCTCTCTTTGCAGGTTCAACTTCGGCTGTGTTTTGACTTTGCGGCGGCTCCCCCCCGGGCGGTAGCTGGCACCTAGGACAAACCCTTGAGGCAAGTGGGTTTTCCGATGTGGAGGGCACGTCTCGACGCATCCCGATGACGGCGGGTGGTGTTAATGGATTTAAAGTCCGGGTCGGGTTTCCCATATCGTGGAATGCATCGTGTACAACATCAGATAATACAATATCACGATGTACTACTCGTCCACGTCCCGTTACACTTCCATTGCTATCATCTTTCCACGGAATCTAGTGGTAAGGCTTCCGGAAGCCGACCCCGGAAGCTGAGGGATAAGATGGGGGCAGACTGACAGGGGCGGTCTCCAAAGGCGAGTTAAGCGCCATCATCGGGCTGGATGGATTTGTCATTCAGGAGTCTCTGGTGCCGCAGGTGAGATGCCCTCGTTCGATGTCGTTGCGGACTCGGAGGGCGCAGCCGATGCTTAAGGCAGGTTTCGGCATGCATCCGGCCGGGTCCAATCACCGAGACTTATCGTCACCGCCTCCCGTCAGTCACTTGTCTATACAGCTCTGGGGCTTCACAGAGCAGTAGACAGGTTTCAGTAAAGAACATCATAATAGCCATGTAGCAAGTGTAGTTGTGATTGGGGACACGGGATCTCAATATACCAGTGCTGATAAATCTGCATCGGGAAACGTCACATGAGTTGCATGCTGTACGACGGAAGGCTTGATTAGAAATTGATTTTTGGGCCCGTTGTATAGTACAGAATTCCCATAATGTGCAAAGGAAAAAGAAGATGATTTGCGCAAGCGCGAAATGCAAGCCAGCCGACCCAGACCGGACCCCCCAAACTGCCTCCTGATCCCAATCTTGGAGAAGAATACCCCGTCGTTGTCGTCCCTGATGCGAAGACATCCATTCACGCAACTCGACTGCCAAACCGAGCGCGACCATACTTTCGATACCAGAGTAACATGATTCCGTTCTCACTTCCGGGTCCGCTTGTGCTAGCACCGTTCGTAGATAACCAAGCTTGAACATGCTGAAACCACCCTTTATGTTGTCCGAGATCGCCATAGCAAAGTGCGAGCCGTAGTCTTTCCAAACCACACCGTCTACTAACGCGAGTAAGGATGGAAACCGCGGTTGCTGCTACGTCCGCCTCCGCGGTAGTTGGCGCCTGGCTTGCCCGCGTTCTTGGGGCCCGTAGGCGCGTTGGCAGGCGGGGCATGCGCAGGGTCTGGCGATCCCTGGTGTGCGCCCCGATTACCACGGTTGAAGCCACCTCCACGACCGCCCCCAGGGTTCATGTTGGGCTGGGGCACGTCGTCGTACATGCCTTCCCAAGACGTCGGGGCGCCTCCACCGCCCATATTGTAGGCTGCCTGGTTGTTGGTGTTGTTGTTGTTGTTGTTGTACTGATCACGTCCACCACCGCTGCCTGTGCTGCCGCCCCGTCGCGGTCCTTGCTGCTGCGCTTGACCTCCTTGAGACGGGTCGAACATCTGCTGTTGGGGGCTGAAGCTGCCACTGGGTCCTGCGGGAGGTCCACCCTGCTGTCCCATCTGCTGGCCCATCTGCTGCTGCATCTGTTGTTGCATTTGCTGCATCTGCTGCATCATCTGTGGCGTCATCTGGCCCATCATGTTCTGTCCATTGCCGCCGCCGCCGCGACCCATCATCTGGTTTTGCATTTGCTGCATCTGCTGCATCTGCATCATTTGCTGCATCATGGCCGGGTTCATCGGTCCCATGCCGCGGCTCATGGCCATCTGCTGCTGCATCATGGCAAAATACTGCTGCATCCTTTGGAAATATTGAGCCATGACTTGCGGCGTCATGCCCCCGGCAGCGCCCATCTGGCCGCCTCCCATGCCGCCCTGGCTAGCAGCGTCGTCTCCCTTGCGGAACTTGCCTCCGCCGCGGCGGGCAGCTTCCTCCTCTTCTCGGAGATTGCCTCGCGGCTGAGCCTTTTTGACCTCAATCGGCTTGCCATGAATCTCAAGACTTGTGCTAAGACAGGCATCCACGCCCGCTTCGCTCTCAAAAGTAACGAATCCAAACCCGCGGGGTCGACCAGTGTCCTTATCCATCATCAACGTGGCGTCAACCACGCGACCGAATTGCTGGAAGTAGTCCTTGAACTCTTGATCGGTGGTCTCCTGGCTCACACCGCCAACGAAAATCTTGCTCGTCTTCTCTTGCTCGTCGCGGGGAATAGCACGCTTCGGGTCGATCTGGTTTTTGTAAGCAGGGCTTCAGGGCCAAGATCAATTGGGGGTGAACGTACAATCTTGCCATCCAAGAAATGCTCCTTGACCATGACGATGTTCACAGTCTTGGGATCTCTAAAAGTGAGGAAACCGAAGCCTCTTGACCGGCCAGTGCTGCTGTCGCGCATGACTGTGCACTCGACGACCTCGCCAAACTGCGAGAAGTAGTCTCGAAGGGACTCTGTCAGGAGTTAGTGACTTGTGGGACATTCGTGGTGCACCGGCGGAACTTACGATCAGTAGTCTCCCAGTTGAGACCGCCAATAAACATTTTTCTGCACAATATTCGGTCAGTAAGCTCAATCTCCCAAGTTTCAGTATACGGCTGTTTGCAGGCATGATGGTGGCAAAGTGCATCGAACAACTGCGGCTTGGGGTGTCGGGAGCAAGCGCGCAGTTGGCTGATTCCAAGCGTGGCGCAGGTGAAAGTCGATGCAGTGGCATGCGTGGACATTTGCTGCAAATGCAAACTGTGCATTTCCTCCTCTTCAGGTCGTCAGAGAGCTTCAAGGCTTAGTCTGGGCTAGGACAGCAGTTGTTGAACATCCCATCGCGGTTTCTTTGTTCCCACATCTTGAGGCTCGTAGTGCCCACCCTATCTTTCAAACACAGCAGGAATCCTCGTCGGTGTTTACCAAAGCGAGTATCGGTTGAGTTCCGTCCACATCAAGTCGTGCGAGATCCGGATACTTCAGGCCCTGGTGGGAACCAGAGTATGATTTGTCGTTGATGAGCGTTGCCAGCCAGCCACGGAAACTCTCACATGTGGGAGAATTGCGGAGCGGATAGCCTGGTCATTGTCGAATGTCTGGTGTCTTTTGCTATCGTCAAGTCTCTGCTAGAATCTAGCTTCGAGCGCTATCCGCTGCTAATCTTGCTACAGCAGCCGAAGAACGCTGACGGTTCTCATCGTGCTCTAAAGACCATCTGCGACTGGGCTATAGAAGGAGCATTTGGCTGCTCCTGAACTGACTGAGTGACTGACTATCGGCGGCATATCTCGGTGATCTCAGGCTGCTTTTCCAGCTGACTTTTGTGGCACCTCTTTCTGGCTTCTCTTTCTGGTTCATCGAGCTCTCTTGTCTTGAGTCTTGTTCTTCCTTGGCTTGCTCGATTGACCCTGAAGTCTCATCCATAGACGCAGTTGACCGACGTCTTCTGGCGTTGCCGCCTCTTTCTCCTCCCAAGTCCCAAAGACCAATCAAGTCTGACCATGGGCCACTGACTCCCAAGCACCCGTGAACCACAGCTGGGCAGCTGCTGGTTATTTCATTCGTAGCAGGCACGTCCACTTTGAGTGCCATGCCGTGGGGATGTAGAGCAATGCAAACGTCACGTAGATAATCACTTACCCATCTTCCTTGGCACTAGGGTTCTTGGCCGTGCTCGTCGAGTATGTTGGCTCCTCGTGCTTGACCGCGCCCATTCCGTTGGACGGGGGCGCGTGGGAGGTCGTCGCGCCTCCACTGCCGCCGCCGCCTCCGCCGCCACCACCGAGGTTGAAGTCTACCTCGTCATCATCGTCCTATCTTCGTACCTCATCTGATCATCAGCAACGTGATCTGGCTCGGCTGAAGGAGGGGCTCGGCGTATGTTTCATGGTCTGGACGGGAGCTGCGGCAGGAGCGGGCGCCGCGGCGGGCTCCGGGGCGGCAGCCGCCTTCGCGGGGGTATCATCGTCGTAGCTGGATTCGCATCAGCGTCTGCGTCGATGGTAGTTGGGTGGAAGGGATGCTATCACTCACAGGTCGGCGAAGAGATCCTCCTCAAAGTTCTCGGGCTCGGTCATCTTGTCGCTGATCGAAGATGCTGCTGGTAGCGTTTGGAGAATTGATGCCGCTTGTCGATGAAAATCCTGCAACTGAGCGAGACGAAAATGGAAAAAAGGGAAGGGGCTAAATGGGTTAATGAACGCGAGCAACAAACGGAGATGGCACGTCGTCGTTGACGTGGTGTAGCAGCACGGGTTGTTTGGATATTTCTTGAGCGAGGGTGGACACCTGGTGAAGAGGGTGGAAGGTGGGACCACAAGGTGGCGGAGCCAATAAGGGTGCTCAATCCAATCAGAGCTCCAAGGGCTGAGGAAGGCGCCCGTGCGCGACTGGCTAACCTTAGCAGCTTGGACAGCAAAGGGAAGCGCGCCTCGGCTTCTCACGTGACTAGGAAGAAAACGGAAGGAGCCTTACCTCAACAGGAGTTCCGTACACGTAAAGAACCTTGCTTGTGTGGACCACCTCAGACGCTGGGCTGTGGAGTGTCTTACGGGTCACCCACGCTTTAGAAAGGACTTTGCGAATGTAAGGTACCGTACCGGATTGTTTGAGTCTGACCGTTTGCGACCCTCCTGGAATTCTCACAACAACGACTAAAACCCCTGCGGTACTCTGTACTTGTCGCCTTGTCTGTCCAGGCTGAACCTTCTTTCTTGATTGTTCCAGCGCAAACTTCAAAGCCATATTTGCATTCTGATTGCATATGGGCTGAAAAGAAGCATTAAAGCTATCTAAATACGTCCAAATGACGAATGGTAATTGGAACGCGGGAAATATCATCACCGCCACAGTCTACCGGCCGAAGCCACAGTGACCTCCTCGACTCCACTTCAACTGCTGCTCCGAGCGGCGGGCGGTACACTAATGTGAAGCAAGGGTCCGGCCACTGGTCACTTGCTCGGAGCTCAGGCGACTCGTCTGGCGCATCTCAACAACAATACACAATATGACACTCTCTCAATAGAGAAACGACAAGATGTTCTCCTCTTCAGGGAGTGGGAAGAAACCCGCGCAACAGGTATGTATGCCCCGAAGCTCCTATGTACAAAGCCGTCATCGCATGCTAAGTTGCCCCGCAGCAGGAGATGGTTCAAGTCGGTGGGTTTCGTCATAACTCTTGTAGTAGCGCGAGAAGCCTCTTGCCTCAGAGGCTCGGTCGTCGCATACTGCGTGTGAAAGTGCTTGGCTAATATGATCTTTTACTCCCGACGCAGATCGGTCCGAGTATGTTGACTCTGCAGCCTTGCAAGCAAACAGCCGGGACTGACTTGGGGTAGTTCTGCATCGCCGTTTTGGAAACCGCCGCCCCCACGCGAGAACACACCGAAAAGGACAGGTCGCGACTCCAGCCTGGTTGTTGGAGCTGCCTACTCCCATGCGCTCAAATTCGATTCTCTGTGCGACGCCCTTTTGCAATGGTTTCAAAACACCCGCTGACTGGCAGTCAGGAACCTTTCTAGCTCCTCTTCAAGACCGAAAACTCCACCATCCTCCCATTCGACCAAGGGCCGACCGAGCGATGTCTCTCCTCCGACCTCGAGGCCTGCGTCGGGTCTTTCGTCGCCGCCAATCAAGAGCTACATAAACTTCCTATCCAACACGAACGACGACTGGAAGGCGGACGAGGACGATATGATGGGGTATGAAGATGATGACGGCGACGACTTTGGCTTGCCTAGTCTGTCCAACATGAAAAGACGAACGCGCAAGATGGCAGCGCAGAACAGAACCGACCTTAACGGAAGTCTGTCGCCAATGGACGACTCCTTTGGGCTTGGGCTTCACACCAGAAGATATTCAAACAGTGCAGACATTGCCATTGAACGGCCTGCGCCAACCTACCCCATGCCCAAGAAAAGCGAGGGCAAGATTTTAAGACCGCAATACAAGGAGATCCTCAGAGGTAGGTCGCGGCGCACAAGACGTGTTATGCAGCGCTGATTATGATAGACCCCGCAAACGCGCTGCACCTAATTGACCACCCCGCCGTCCCCGCCAACGCGACTCCTAAAGAAATTGACGCCGCCAATTCTAGGATAACTCGGATCAACAAGTTCAAAAGGCTTCTGCAAGCCTCCACCATACCATTGCAAGATCTACGGCAACTTGCGTGGTCCGGCGTCCCTCAAGAAGTTCGGGCTATGACGTGGCAGTTGCTGCTTAGCTACTTGCCGACGAACAGCGAAAGAAGAGTTGCGACTCTGGAAAGAAAACGGAAGGAGTACTTGGACGGCGTCCGGCAGGCCTTTGAAAGAGGTGGCACAAGCGCAGCTCCAACAGGCAAGGCGAGGGGACTGGACGAGGCCGTCTGGCATCAGATCAGCATTGACGTCCCGAGAACGAACCCTCATATCGAACTGTACTCATACGAGGCAACTCAGAGGTCGCTGGAGCGGATTCTATATCTTTGGGCCGTACGACATCCTGCCAGTGGTTATGTGCAGGGTATTAACGACTTGGTGACGCCATTTTGGCAAGTATTTTTGAGTGCCTATATCGCCGACTCTGACATAGAATCCGGCATGGATCCTGGTCAGCTGCCCAAGTCAGTTCTAGACGCCGTGGAAGCGGACTCGTTCTGGTGCCTGACGAAGCTCCTTGATGGCATTCAAGACCACTACATCGTGGCGCAGCCAGGCATTCAAAGACAGGTCGCCGCGCTTCGCGATCTGACCGCAAGGATTGATGCCAGCTTGGCGAAGCATCTCGAAAACGAGCACGTGGAATTCATCCAGTTCAGTTTCCGGTGGATGAACTGTCTATTGATGCGAGAAATCAGTGTGCGGAATACAATCCGAATGTGGGATACGTATTTGGTGAGCTGCCCGTGCTTAGTCGCTGGCCTATCCTAACGTCTATTGCAGGCTGAAGAGCAAGGGTTCTCTGAGTTCCACCTATATGTGTGCGCCGCTTTCTTGGTCAAATGGTCGGACAAGCTGGTCAAGATGGATTTCCAGGAGATCATGATGTTTTTGCAGAGCCTACCGACGAAGTCGTGGACGGAAAAAGACATCGAACTCCTCTTGAGTGAGGCATTCATATGGCAGAGTCTGTTTAAGGGCTCATCGGCACACCTACGAGGACAGCCGAGCCGGACGCCATCGGCGAACATGCAGTTGTAGGCCCTTTCGGTAAATATCCTCACGGGTCATTGCAGAGCCATCCAGGTGAAAGAGGATACAAGGCAAGGACGGGAATTGGGGTCTGGAAACATGTCAATCTAAGCCAAAAGATAATTACGAGACAGCAATAGTTGCAGTGGGAGCGGTAGCAGCACCCTGTGGGCTATTATTCTCCTTCCCAGAATTGATGGGATTTAATACAGTGCATTGCACAGTCGATTTCGTCATACGCACTCACTCTTTTAATTGGGTCGACCCGGTCTGACGTGCAGGAAAGAGCTATCCCTGCAGCTTGGTTCCCCAATCAACGCGGCCTTCCTCCAGCTCGCGCGTCGTACCACAGACAAAGGCAGCTGTCAGTCCTTGCTCCTTCCCCGTCGCAAAATCATCCATTCATCTTACAACCACCCTGCGCAAGAGATTTTGCTCTTCCAATCCATCAATTGACACCCCCCGATCACAACAACACCTCACTTCCATCCTTCACGATGGCCGACGTTACAGAGCAACCCACGATTGCCGCAGAGGTCCCTGTCGTTGACGCACCCACTGTGGTGGTCCCCGTCGCCGTCGCAAACCCGGAGGAGCTCAAGCAGGATGCGCCCGCTCAGCAAGACACTCCCGCCACCGCTGGCGGCGAAGAGTCGGAAGAGGACATCAACTCCAAGAAGGTTACCCTTGCGGATCTGACTGCGAAGGGAACTGCGCTGTATGCGAAGAAGCAATACGACGAGGCCGCCGAGAACTTCACGAAAGCCGCAGAGTTGCAGGATGAGATCAACGGCGAAATGCAGCCTCAGAATGCGGAGATTCTGTTCCTCTACGGAAGGTGTGTGTTCAAGATTGGACAAAGCAAGAGCGACGTCTTGGGAGGAAAGGCCGCCGGCGAGAAGAAGGCTGAGAAGCCGAAACCCAAGGCCAAGAAGGCCGCCCCCGCCGCGCCGACCGATGCGCCTGCCCAGACCGAGGCCGAGAGAATAACTGAAGAGGGTGTTGCGATTGTCGCCAATGAGACCTCCGGCGCGAAGACCGAAGAGACGAAGCCACTGTTCCAGTTCACTGGCGATGAAAACTTTGATGATTCGGACGAGGAGGAGGTAAGCGGGATAGGGTCAGCCCATCGATCGAGAGCTGACTGTATGCCAGGCCGAGGGTGAAGGTGAGGAGGAAGAAGAGGAAGACGACGACCTCGAGACCGCATTTGGTGTACTGGACATGGCGCGCGTTCTCTTCTATCGCCAACTTGAGCAGCTGGAGAAGGAGGAGCCCAATGGCAAGCCCCAAGAGCAGGTCGACGGCGAGAAGAGCAAGATCAAGCACGTCAAGGAGCGCCTTGCAGATACGCACGACCTCCTCGCAGAGATTTCCCTGGAGAATGAGAGGCAAGTTTGCGATGCATGTTGCAATGGAAAGCTTGCTGACCGAACCATAGATACCCCGAGGCGATTGAGGACTCGCGCAAGTCGTTGAAGTTCAAGAAGGACCTGTACACCAACGACTCTGAAGTCATTGCTGAGGCACACTTCAAGCTGTCCCTGGCCCTTGAGTTCTCATCCGTCACATCCACCAAGGAGGAGGGCGCCACCGAGTCGCAGGCTTTTGATGAGAAGCTTCGTGAAGAGGCAGCCAACGAGCTCGAGGCCGCCATCGAGAGCACCAAGTTGAAGCTCCAAAACAAGGAAGTCGAGTTGGCCACCATGGCGTCGCCTGAGGACAATGAAGTCACCAGAGCAACCATCACTGATGTTAAGGACATGATTGCGGACCTGGAGCAACGGGTTAGTACATATAACAGTGTATGAGTGAACCTTACTGACTGTGGTGCTTTTAGCTTACGGAGCTTCGCAAGCCTCCCATTGATATGAACGCCGCTCTCGCCGACCAGGCCATGGGAGGTATTCTTGGTGCCGCCCTTGGCGAGTCTGCCGAGCAGACCCAGGCTCGCATCGAGGAAGCCAAGAAGTCAGCCAACGATCTCACTGGTCTGGTCAGAAAGAAGGCCAAGGACGAGCCGAAGGCCGCCGAGGTGCCAAAGGTAGCTGAGCCAGCTGAGCCCCAGGCCAATGGTGAGAACGGCGCCAAGCGTAAGGCCGAGGAACCCGCAGAGGACGAGGACTCTGCAAAGAAGGCCAAGGTCGAGGAGACGGTGACTGCTGAAGTTTGAGGAGCACCTGTATGATTGACATTCGGCGAGATTGGTGCGAGAACCGCGGGATATGGTACATGGCTCTGGGTCGCGTTTTTCTTTGGGGTTTTCACGGCACAACTGTACACTAGTTAACACTCTGGAAGGTGGGAAAGGGCATATGCGCTCCGAGATGAGCGGCATCTATACGGCCGAGCCTGAATTGCATTTGATTCTTTACATGGTATTCGACACGAGACCGCTTCAAGTTACTTGCAAAATTAGGAGGAAAATTAAGAGATGCTCGAAGAATGGTGTAGCACATGAATCTTGCCCTTGAAGTCGTGGTGGTGAAGCAGAGCACTAATGTCCAAAGCGCTCGTCGATGCTGCTGATGGCTTCACCCTGAAGGGCAGTTTTGAGTCGCAGGCGTGACAACCGAGCCCCTGTTTCATTTCTCATGCAACCCATTACGATTCCAATGCAGAAATGAGTGGTAGAAAAGGGGGACGAACGACCTGCCGCTCTTGGAGGTGAGTAACACCTGCCATGACTGTGCAGAAGAGAGGCTGCTAATGGTGTGAGAGACCCTTGCCTTTGACCGCCCAGCCCCGCCCCCGCCAAATGACCCCACCACAGCAACGACAATTTACCTACGACCACCACGAATCTGCCCAACTTCCTTGAGTCACCACGCCGAAGCCACTGCCACTCCGTCGCGCCGTCCCAAGGAAATAGTGAGTACACCTCAAGCCAGGTCGAGTCATCCTGTAGTCGGAGCGCCGTATTAATTGTCCAATACCTGTCGCAGCCCCCTCCGATTTCCCCTCGCAACCCCACCGAAAACCACACATCATGCTCGACCTCCAAGATTTCATCAAGGAGCGCGGCGGCGACCCGGAAAAGATCCGCGAGTCCCAGCGCCGTCGCCATGCCCCTATCGAGGCCGTCGACGAGGTCATCGCTCTGTGGGAAGGTACGAACCCCCTATACACCCTATCGCGTGCGCGCGCATCTATGAAAGCACTTCAAAGGCACGAATGGGAGAGGCTGACCTTAGGCGCCCACCGAGACAGACCACCGCAAGACCCAGTACGCCGCCACCCAGATCGGCAGCGACATCAATGCGACGCAAAAGGAGATTGGCATGAAGAAGAAGAACAAGGAGAACGCCGACGACCTGCTCAAGAAGAAGGAGGACCTGCAGAAGCAGAAGAAGGAGAAGGAGGACGAGGCCGTGGCGAAGCTCAAGGTGCTCAACGCCAAGGCGAAGAGCATTGGCAACTACGTCCACGAGTCTGTCCCCATTAGCGACAACGAGGACAACAACGTCACTGAGCGCGAGTGGAAGCCCGAGGCCGGACTGGGCGCTAAGACGGAGGAGACCCTTTCCCACCACCAGGTCGTTACGCGTCTGGCCGGCTACGACTCCGAGAGGGCCGTCAAGCTTGTCGGACACAGAGGTTACTGCTTGACCGGCTACGGTCTGTTGCTGTACGTTGGAGAGGACACCTGGAACGGGGAAGTGCCGGGGAGTGGACTGACAATTGAAACAGGAACCAGGCTCTGATCCAGTACGGCATCGCATTCCTCTTCAACAGGGGCTACACGCCCAACCAGCCCCCCTTCATGATGAAGCGCGAGGAGATGGCCAAGACCGCCCAGCTGGAGCAGTTCGACGAGGAGCTGTACAAGGTCACCGGTGACGGCGAGGAGAAGTACCTCATCGCCACCTCCGAGCAGCCCCTCTCCGCCCTGCACAGCGAGGAGTGGATTCAGGCCAGCCAGCTGCCCATCAAGTACGCCGGCTACAGCACGTGCTTCCGCAAGGAGGCTGGCAAGCAGTACGTTTTGCATTCAAAGGACGCTTTTACGGCGAGAAATTGTTTTGGCTGACGAGACTCACAGCGGCAAGGAGGCCTGGGGTTTGTTCCGCATCCACCAGTTTGAGAAGATTGAGCAGTTCGTCTTCTGCAAGCCCGAGGACAGCTGGAAGCACTTTGACGAGATGATTGCCAACTCTGAGGAGTTCTACAAGTCCCTCGGCCTGCCCTACCGCGTCGTCTCTATCGTCTCTGGCGCCCTGTAAGTCACTGCCTCCCTCGCATCTTTCCGTCTCCTGCTCACGAGAAACACAGGAACAACGCCGCCGCCAAGAAGTACGACCTCGAGGCCTGGTTCCCCTTCCAGCAGGAGTACAAGGAGCTCGTCTCCTGCTCCAACTGCACCGACTACCAGACCCGCGAGCTCGAGGTCCGCTACGGCGTCAAGAAGGCCAAGGAGGCCCCCGGCGGTGGACGCAAGGAGTACGTCCACGCCCTCAACGCCACGCTCTGCGCCACCGAGCGCACGCTCTGCTGCATCATGGAGAACTACCAGACCCCCGACGGCTTCAAGGTCCCCGAGGTGCTGCGCAAGTACATCCCCGGCGAGCCCGAGTTCCTGCCGTACGTGGCGGAGTTGCCCAAGGAGATTACCGTCGTCGCAGGCCAGAAGAAGAAATAGACGACTCGGACGGGTTTGGGGGAGTGATGCGAGGAAGGGCGAGATGAGAGGGCAGTTTTGTTGTGCCTACGCGAGGAACCAAGTGTTAAGAGGAGCATTTGAATGTTCACAGTGAAGTATTCATATTTGTGACTATCATTCAAAAGGATGCAATAAACTTCAATCAATGCCATCCCCCTGTCCCATCCCAGCCCAAACGCCAACAGTGATGATTACCCAACCTCACAACTCCAAAGTCGATAATACCCTTTCTATGTTCATCAAGACGTGTCAATCTTTTGCCCATACCCAAATCCCACACATCCTCACTCAAACTTGCCACCCCCAAACAAGCCGCCAACAGCTTTGACTCTCTGCTCCGCGCCCTTCCACTTCCTCGCCTCCCTCCTCTTCTCGTTCTCCAGCACCGCCGCGCGGCGCTCCGTCTCGCGCGCGAGCGCGCTGACGCCGGACCTCTTGCTCGCGTTCTTCTTGATCTTGCCGTCGTCGCCGAAGCCGCTCGTGCCGCCGCCGGACGCGGAGAAGGGGACGCCCCCTGAGGCCGAGGCGGAGGAGCTCGACTTGAAGGACGAGGAGTTGGTTGTGGCGCGGCGGAGGAGCGCGGGGACCTTGAAGCTGCCGGAGCCGCTGCCACCGCCGCCGATGGAAGAGGCGGAGGGCATGGCGAAGGCGAGCTTGGAGGAGGCGGTGGACATTGTGGAGGAGGATTGGCGTTTGAGGGAGATGCGGTCGACGACGGCGGGGCGGGTGAGGTTGTGGCTGCGGCGGGGGTTAGCCGTCGCGGGGACGCCGTCGTCGTTTTCCTTGTTGCTTTGCGCAGTGCCGGGGCGGTGGTGATCGTCGTCGTCGCTGTCCGAGGCTGGGTCGGTGGCGGGGATGACCTCCGCGTTGAGGTCCTCCAGCAGGCTCGACACGGACTCGCGGATCTCGCCAATGTTGGAGGGCTTCTTGCCGTCCTTTGTCCTGCGCATGTTCGCGGGCGGCCTGTTTGCCGCGGCGCCGCCGCCGAGGGGCTGTCGCGTTGTTGCGGCTGGCTGGCTGTCCGGGACGGTGGTCTGGTCTTGTTGCGTCTGGGACTGCGAGTCGTCCTCTTCCGTCTGCATCGGCTCCGCGGGGGCCAAGTCGAGAAAGTCCATCTCGTCGTCGGAGCCGCGGTCCTCGATGGTGCGGAGGAAGGCCTGGTTGCCGGGCTTCTCTGCAATCTTCTTGATGCGCTCGTCGGCGAAGAGGGCCTGCTGCATCTTGGAACTGGCGGCGCTTCATGCGGCGGCGGGCCTCGCCGCCGTCGTCCGAGTCAGAGAGGTCGTAGTCTGCGCCGCGTTTGCGGCGGAGCATGCCGGTTGTGATGTCGTGGAAGAGCTTGTCCACCATCTTTTCGTCCGTGGCGCGCTCGCGTTCCCTGGGGGTGTGTTAGTTGTGCGAATTTCTGGGAAGTTGGGATGGGTGTGACTTACGCATGGAGGGCAGCAAGTTTGCGCTCGTCGTCGGCGTTCATGTTGCTCTGGTCGTCAATCATCTCCTTGACGGAGGCGGCGTCGGAGTCGTCGTCGCTGTCTTCGCCATCCGCACCGCCGAGACCGGCGTACTCGTCCTCGGATTCGTCGGCCTGATCCTCGACCACTCCTTCGCCTTGCTCTTCTTGCGGTTGTACTCCTGGGCCTTCTTGAGCCTGTCCTGCTTCTTGACGGCGTCCTTCATGATGCTGAAAGCGGTCGTGTTGAAGCCGAACTCGTCGACGTCGGGGGTCGGGGCCCGTTGGGTCTCCTCTTCCTCGTCTTCGACAGGGGCAGCGGCGACGTCGATTTTGCGACGGAGTCTGCCCCTGCGGACGAGAGGGGACTCGAGGACGGCGTCGGGCTCTGCGTCGCCGTCCAGCATCATGGTCTTGACGGTGGATGCGGGTGGTTCAACGAAGCGCGACCTCAGGGGCGTGTAGTCTTGCAGGCCGGCGTCCTGGGTCGCTTCTATAGAGACCTGGGTTGACGGCTCCTCGTCGCGAAGAAGGCTGTCGAAACCGTGCACCTGAGACTGGCTGAAGTGGAGATGGACGCCTTCCGCAGACTCGGGTTGCGTCTCGGCTCGTTGGGTGTCGCCGCCCTGGCTGTCCAGAATCATGCTGTCCGGCTGGGTGTTGCGGATGAGGTTTGAGTCGGGGAGGCTATCAAAGTCCGGCATAGGGGACTGCGAGGGAATGGTTCCGAGAGCTGTCTGGCTGTCGTCCATAGTGCCAGCGAAGATCTGGGTCAGGCCGAGGCCGGCGGCCCCGGTGACGGGAAGTCCAGGAATGAAGGTCTTCTTCGCAGATCGCAGGACGGAAGTAGGCACAGCGGGCGACTTAGTGTTGGGCGCCACAGGGGATCGTTGAGTGGCCGTCTTCGGTCTTGGAGTAGCCTGCACCCTCTCATTCTCGTCCTCGTCGTCAGAAATGACCTGCGTCTTCTTGGACCGGCGAACATTCTTGGTAGGCAGATCCAAGTTATCCTCAGAGTCATCAAGGTCGACCTGCTCGATGACGTCGGCCTCAGCATCCGAGTGCTCAGATCCACTGTCGCCAGCTTCGTTGTCGACCAAAGCATTGCCCCCTTCGTTCTCAGTAACACCCTCCTCGTCGTCCTCGGAACCAGAGAGCTCAATCTCGGCCTCGTCTTCGACCTCCTCCTCGGAGCCCTCATACTCTTCGTCGTCACTATCGTCGAAGGGATCGAGCTCGCCATTCTTCCTCCTCTCCTTCCTCTCCTGCTTGGCTGCTTCTCTCTCACGCGCCATAATGTCCTCAGCCTCCCTCCTGGCTCTGGAGACAATGTCCTCAACTTCTTGCATCTCGCGCTCACGCTCTTCCGCGGTCTGCACTGTGATGCCTCTGGCCTTCAGTTCCTGCAGGCGCCTCTCACGCTCCAGCTTGGCTTGCTCGCGAGCGCGCTGCTGGAGGTTGAAGTGCATCTCGGCGGCGGTGATGCCCTTCTTCTCGGCGCGACTCTTCCTTGCTCTTTCGGGCGAGCCAACTTGGGCGAGGCGACGCAGAGCGTGTAGTGAGCTGGCTTCACTAGACTTCTTCTCCGGAATGCTGTCGAAAACGGCGTCGAGTTTGCCCTTCTTCACGGCGGTGATCTCCAGGTCGTCGTCCAAGTCAATCACAGCATTGTGCGCTGCAATAGAGGGAAGCTTGATGCGAACTTGACGCCTAGGCTTAACCTCCTTGACTGCAGACTTCTTGGGGCTTGGAGAGGCCACAGCCTTGCCCTTTCCCTTGTCAAGATTCTTGGAGACTTCAAATACATCGTCGAGTGAGGGCAATTCCTCCTCATCGCCAGGGATTACCACAGGCTGGACCACCGTGGTAGCCTCCTTGGTGGGCGAAGGCGCCTTGGCAACAGGGGGTGAGCTGGGCGGCGTCTCAGTGTCCTTCATCTCAGCGTCGGTCTGGTGCGCAGAGACGGGCGTTGTCGGCCTGCTTGAGCTAGTCGTCTTGGGGTCGGACTTGGCTTCCGCAGTTCTGAAGTTGAATCGTTCCAAAAAGTCCGCCTTGGTGAACTTCTTCCGTGTCTTTGCCTCGTGAGCGAGCTGCATGTTGCGGGCCATGCGTGCGTCTCACGGTTCATCTCCTCAATGGCCTTCTTGCCGGCCTTTCTCGCTGGTCGTGCCGCCTGGCTCAGTTTCCTGCCGCCTTCATCGTCCGTGATGTCAGAGACGTTGTCTTCGTCGTCAAAGAGGTTGGCATTCATGGCCTTCTGGCGTTCAATCCGCTCGGCCTTCTTCTTCTCCTCCTCGGCTTCGCGGGCCAATCTCTCAGCTCGCTTGCGCTCGACGAGAGCTTGGAATCTAGAGCTCTTCAGGGCAGGAAGTGACGCGTCAGAGTCGGAGTCGTTGGCGGCTGTGTCATTTGCGGGCTTGCTTGGTGTTTGTTTCTCGGGAGACACGAAGAGACCTGGCGTAGGAGAGCGCGCCGGGCTTTGAGCGTTTGGTGTAGATTCTCTCGCTGGCTTCCTCTGCAGCCGGCGGGGGGCAACCGGGGTGTCTTCGTCGTCTTCGGCCTCTCCCATGACTGTGTCGTCCTCCTTATCGTCGTCTGCCTCGTCCACTGCTTGGAGTCGCTTCTGGATGCGGTCGAGAAAGCTTTCGGGCTCTTCCGAGTCTGACCTCTGGCCACCGGCCATCTGGGCAGCGAGGCGACCTCTCGGACGTCTGACGACCTCTTCTTCTGAGTCGCTGTTCATTTGTGTGGTCTTGGAGGGATTCTTGCTCTTGCGGCCGGTGGTCTGGGGCTCGTCGTCTTCGGAGTCGGTGTCAATGGCGGCCAGACGAGCGGCGATCCGCGCCTGGAGCGACTCTGGGGCCGGGCTCGCGCTGGGTGAGCGCGCCGCGGGCTGTTCTGAAGCCATTGCGGGTTGTGATTAAGGTGGAATGTATAGTTATGGGTATCAAAACATGAAAAGAATGAAGCAAAGTTTGGCTAATGTGCTTTTGAAAAGGTACCGATATCCGAGTCAAAGACGAGTGTTGTGGTAGAGTTGTGTGGTGGGTGGTGGAGCAGGCCGTCAATTAAGACGGAAGAGCTCTTAGACGCGTCGGTGGGACGCGCGACGTGTTGGTGTCGATTGCGGACGGGAGCTTATCGCGAGCGCGGCGCCACTAAACACGCCGATAAGGAGCGCTGTGGTGGTGGTGGGCCCCACTTTGGAGCTCTTATCGGCTGGGCTCGAGCTTCAGCATACATGACGACACTTACACGATGGCATTGATCAGGAGCTGAAGGCACGTCGAAGTGACTTTTCTTTAGAACATTATACAATAGCATTAGATACAGAAGTTCAGACATCCCCAACATTCGGATCATGACAAACCTGACGGAGAGGGGGGGAAAAACAGAAAAGAAAACCAAAAAGCTCAGGTCGACCGACCTTCGAAGACTGAACCTGAGAAATCCCTTTGCAGTTCATCCTCACTTTTCCTGCCCAAGTTCACCTCACCTGCGGCCGCTGAAGTGTTGCCTCCCTCATAGACAACTCACTTTCCAGTTTCCGCAACAATGGGTGCGACCACCGTCGCAAGATAGCCTAGTGGTGGATTGTATGCCTGGTTTCGGCACAGCTTGAGGGTTCGAGTTTAGGTGGCTCTACATATCTCCGGTGGCCGCTCATTGTTTTTTTCTTTTCTTTTCATCTACTGTTAACTTTTCCAATCTATAAGTTGAGGAATATCGCATAAGTATAACGCTATAGTCTGGATATAATGTGGCTCGCTATGAGCCAGGCGAATTCATATTGTATTCTTATTATTTATAGGAAAAAGAGCAGTTTTTATACACACCTTATTCATGCCCTGCCTTCCTTTAGCCCCCCTCTGAATTTCGTGTCTTGCCGCCTCAGCCTATCCAGCCTCTCGCCCAAGGAATTATTGAAATTTTCTAGCGACCATGCTCTTCCCTCGTCATTGTACCCGAAGTCCGAGACATAGTAGGCTAATAAGATTACAAGTATGAGGGGAATCGACGTCACAAAGTACAACCAAAATAGGTGATCGCCCGGCTTGTACGGCGACTCCATCCCGAACAGCGACGTCGTGAACGCCAGCGGTATGAACACCAGCCCGAGCAGCGTGATGGCCTTGACCCGCTTGGCCTCGCTGATGCTCCGCTGCTGCTCCTTATACGCCTGCCGATTGCCCGTGATGCTCGCCAGCCCGGTTACCGCGGCGTTCAGCGTCTCCGTGCGGTGCCGCAGTTCCCGGAACCGGAGGTACAGGAACTGGAAATCGGCCGTGCAATCCTGCCACGCGATGCTCGCCGGCGACACCGCGCCGCCGCGGGGCGGCGACGGCGATATCGGGACGACCGGCGCCCCCGCCGGGTGCGACAGCGGGATGCCGAGCTGGAGCATGATGCCCTCCAGGTCCTCGAGGTACTCCCCCGTGCGCCGCTCCCAGCCCTGCATGTCGCTCCACAGCGCCTCGACCTTCTCCATGGGCATACGGGCGAGGTCCTGCTTGCGGGTGAGCCCGCGCTGGACGGCGGAGAGCGTGGCGCGCAGGTGCTCCGTCTGCTTGAGGAAGTGGGAGGCGACGAGCTTCTTGACGAAGACGGCGACGGAGTCGGGCTCCGCGATGTCGACGAGGCGCGAGTGCGTCTCGAGGTAGAAGGAGAGGTCCTCGAGCATGGAGATGCGCGGCGGGCCGCGGTAGAAGCCTTCCCGGGCGACTCGGATCTGTTCTTCTTCTGGGACGAAGTCGAGGTAGCCGCCTTGGTACGGCCAGGTCTTGACGTCGTGCTCGACGCTGTATTGGTCGCCTGTCCTGACGCTCTTGACGGGCGGGTCGCAGAGGACGAGGCCTGGTGTCTGTTAGCGAAGTTGCATGAGCATGGTGATTTACGATGCAGACTTACAGTCCCAGCCGGCGCCTTCGGTCCTCCAAGACCAAACGCCGCACTTCCTCCGTACAACACCCACGTCTAGGTAGTTGTCAATCTCATCAGGAGAATTGTCCCATCTGAAGTCTCTGGAAACACCAATATGTCTTCCTGTAGCCGCGCAAACCCATCGAAAACTGGTCGGTTTCCTGTCAAAAGTCACAACCTCGTAGTACTTCATCTCCAGGTGTCCCCGACTCTGCATGACAGACGGCAACTGCACACCATCGCTCTCGCCCATCCAGTTCAAATTGTGCACGACAACACGCTCGTGCTCCACGAAGAAGGACGGATGGAGCGAGAAGTGGTTCCCCAGAACGCTGGCAAAACCGGGGCCGAGCCCCTCGACGATGTATATGTTCTGGCGGCCGCGCTGCGACGCCGTGTTGAGGAAGTGCGCCTCGAGCAGGGCCGGCTCGTTGAATTCTGCTTTCTTGGCGAACCTGCCGTTGTAAAGGCTCAGCTTGACGACTTTGACGTTGTCGTCGGTGAAGGCGATGCGCTGGGTGGTGGCCTTGGGATCGCGCTGCCTGAGCCGCGGGTCGGAGAAGGAGAGCGAGTTGACGAAGTCGAGATACTCGCCGTCAGCTAGCCATGTTCCGTCTCTCTCCATGGCGGTGGAAGCAGATGCTCATTCCAGGCAGACAATTTGTGTGTAAATGGTGGAGGTGGAGGGAACGAAATCAATCAGGTCGTATAAGTCGGGACTCAAACGAGTCGGCGTCCATGAAATGAAGCCATGGCTTGGTATTTATCTCATAAAACAAAGACACGCGACAAGATCATTTCAGATCGGGGAGCAAGGCAGATGCAAATGTGAAAATTGACAGCAGCAGCCAAAAATCAGGCTGCGAAGAGTGGTATCTAGTGACCGGTGGCCGAAAATGGATGAGGACGGTAGCCCGCCAGCCCCTTGGCCGTCGCCCGAAGCTCCTTGCCCGAATCGGGACACCGAGCGTGGCTTCGCTCTCACGTCCCAAAAGCCACACGGATGCGACCCCTCCATCTTTCTCTGTCTTCTCTCCCCTCACAACTCGCCCTGCGCAAACGTGATCTCGTTCGCCTCGCCAGAGCGAACACCACCCTCTCACCCTTCCCACGCGCGATTTAATCGCCGGAAACACGAAGCCTCTGCGGCGCGGTTTGCAGCAAACACTCGCCCTGCCCGCCCTGTTTACCAAGGGCAGCTGATGGATGCCTGCTTCACTTCCCCGGAGCCCTTGCTGCTATTTTTTGCGACATCCTGTTCCAACTGCCGCTGGCGCGAGGTGGCCGCATTCCATGCATGGAAGGTCGGGATCCTTCTAGGCGTTATACGTAGTCTGCGCCTTCACCGCGTCGCCGACATTGATCCAGTCAAGCTTATTTCAGCCCCAGTCAGCAACGGTAATTTCGATGATCCGATAATGACTGCCAGCCAGCTCGGTGTCCAAGAGGGGGCGCCCGACTTACCAGAATCACATTCGGTGTCTTTCCCCACATGCCTCTGCAGAGGTTGACCTGCTTGTCGATCGAGTCAAATGAATTGGTCTTTCCCGCGTTGGCCAGGTCCGGGATCTTGACGCCAAAGATGTCGATGTTCAGGACGTGGTTGACGAGGTACATGTACCCGTTCGGGTCCACGCCCTCTGGCCGGTCAATGTTGCACCGCGGGAATTTCGAGTCCGTCTCGCCGTACGGCGTTTCCCAGAAGTACTGGAACTCGTCGAGGATGTAGTTCACCTTGCTCGTGTCGGAGTGGTAATCTGCTCCCGTCAGCTTCTCAGTTTCTCACTTATCCCAGAATCAGGTCTGTCGTACCCATGAAGACGATCAACCTCGTCCCGTCATCAATGAGCTTCTGGAGCGTCGGCCACTCGGCCACCTTCCCCTCAGGCCGGAGCACATATTTGTCAAGGCCCGTACTCTTGAACACATCGTCAAACTGCTGCACCGGGATCGCGTCAATGTTGGTCAGAAGCAGAGTCACGACCTCGTCCGGGTGGGCGTTCATCCACTTGGTGATTGAGGTCAAGTAATCAGACAACGACCCGGCGTCCAGAATGAGGCAATCCGTGTGGCACATCTGAATGCCGCCATCCTTATTTTGCGTCTGGGCTTGCAGGAAGCGAACGCCCAAGTCGAGCTGCGCCGTTGGCGACACCAGCTGGTTGTCTGCGGGCCCGATGCCAACAAAGGGGCTGTTGTGGGAACCAACAAAGGTCACCTCCGAGTACTTCTTCCCGCAGGGGGGTCGTTGCCGTTGCAGGCGGCGGCGGCAAGGCCCGCCACAACGGGCAAGAAAAGAGCGGCGCGCATGGCGAGAATGATATTAATATTAGAGCAGGGAGAGTTACAGACACGACGTGGAGCATCTCGGCACGACAGAGGCGGCAGCTATATAACAACATAGATCTAGTTCGTAAACACCACCGGCAGCCCAGCTGAATGGGGGTTTGGCGATAGCTTAAAGTGACATCTCGGACGAGCTGGCGAATCAGACGTCAAAACAGGCCAGCGTCAGCGCCTTCGCGGGGATGTTGGTGGCCACTCGGCCGGGTCATGAGAAGGACTTTGGCTGGTCGAGGGCTGGAGTTGATCCCTCTGGATGTACTTGCTCGACATGTGAGCGATGGCACCCAAGACCGTTGTATCTGTGGTCTGGGTGCCGTTGAAGTGACGGGTCGTGGTCTTGTGATTGGGTCACGGCATATTCCCGAGCTTCTTGATCGGTTGGGACCAGACGGGGAGTTGCACTGATTGCGGACATGAGATGCCTGTCAAGACGGGTGTCTTTGCCACATCTATCGAGTTGCTCAAAATGTGAGATGCAGAGCCACTCGTTCGCGCACGTAGGAAAGGATTCGGCGGGAATGGGCGAGGAGGCCTCTGGGATGCAAAGGAGCAGGATGGGGGTTATGCGAGGACATTGTTGCTCCCAGTAGGCCCTTGAAAGGGGGCATAAATGGCCATCATCCCTCGGCCCTTCCTAGTCGCCTTCTTGTTGGTTGTTGAAGACTGTTTTGGGTCGAAGAACGGCAGCATCGCTGTGCAATGGACGCCACACTTATGCTTGTTTGAAGACGATGGACCCCGCGGTGCTGTGTTGGCCGCCACCACCGGCAAGTGAAACGGAAGAGTCGACGAATGAGGGTGTCGAAGACGTCGACGCGTGGTGGCGGTCATCAGGCCCAAGGCCGCTGAAGGGTCTCAAAGCAGGTCCCGAGGTGCGCTAACGTGGCTAGTCGCAGGGCCGCTCAGGGGACGAAAACAAGGTGTGGCAGGGGATGGAGGCGCTGCGGGGTTTCATTGGCCCGGTGCCTGGGGGTCGCTTGATTGCCCCGCCTGCAGCTGCAGCGGTGCAGGACGATCCACTGGTGCTTCCTTCCTCCTGCCCTCTCTGGCAATCCCTCAACATCATCACGGACATGACATGTTGGAGTGTAACCTCACCGTACACAACGCGACAGACGAGACGCACATGTCTCGACTCTTATCAAGTTCCAGTCCAACCTTAAGCAACGCAGCACACAGCACACAGCAGATGCCAACCGAGAACAACCAAGGCCTACCTAGTCCCAGCTGAATGGTAGTCACCCGTGCTTCAGACGCTTTCTGTCACCCGTCAACCTCAACGCCAGAAGTCAGTTCCTGCAACCACTCCGCGGCTTGCTTTGACGTTGACAGGAACTCTGTCCTGGGCGACAAGAGTCAAGACATCTGTCTGGCATTTATTGGGCTGCACCTTCTCTCTCAGCTTGCGTCCCAAGTCACGAACGCACGCACCAATAATGCCGTCCACATATAGCACTTCAACACAGGGACGGCTGGACCAGCAGCATGATGCTGGATGACAATTATCGCGCCTAGGTACGGAAGAATCAAGCGCACGCGCGCTGTACGTCAGATGCTCGTCGCAAAAGCAAAACAACTTCAGTATATGCTCGTCATTTGGTGACTACTCCATCCCATTCTCGCAAGTGGGAGAGAGGCGCAGCATCAGCTCAGGTTGCCGCCTTCGGACGAAGCAAGATGCTGCAACCTTACGAGCCAAACCTCGGATTGCCATCTCCTCGTACTCCGTACGATAGACAAGACAACAGCTGAACCTGCACCATCATCTCATTCCCATGAGAGGGAAAGATCCACCACGAGAGGCAACCTGGAGGACGGCATCCATAGTGTCTCTAAACTGTCGCGCTACTGCCGTGCAACGACAATGTGCGAGCCTGATCTCGACTTGTGCCGTTTAAGCCTATGTTCCACGCCGCAGGGGCCGATACCTTGTGCCAATCTACCGCGCTGGATCAAGGTTATTCGATCCACGTGCGACATTTCGAACCTCTAGGTCCAAATGGCTTGCGTCGAAATCTTCTAGCGCGCATCACCCTTCGAGTCACGCACTGGCCATGCTCGTCGTCGAAACCAGGAACAGATGGCAAAGCCCAATCCGAGGCTGCCGTTGACGACGCCGTCACTCGTTCTCGCATTAACGCGGCGCTTCTATTATGCCGTCAAGCTGTTCAGCCTCGCACAGAGATGGCCCGGCTCATTTCACCGAGACCGAGGCGGGCTGGTTATGTCATCGGGAAGGAGGAGCTGAGGTGGTTGCGCTGCGGGGCGTGAAGCCGTTGACGACGACCACATGCGGATTATGACAATTCATGAGACAACAAGCTCAGAGACGCTACGACCAGGCGGGTTGCGAGGGGTCGCCAAACTAAACAACTCAGAATGCGACCCCATCGAGGGTGCAGATTTTTTCACCTGTGTGTCGGAGGGCAGCAATGCAGGCCTGCACAGCCCTCAGAGCAAGCATGGACGACGATCGACGTCAGCCGGATTTGGTTATGCTTGCTTCCAACCGCGTGGGAGGGATGCCCGGCAGGTCTGCCCCCTCCCTCCACCTCCACCGCACCTCAGGTCGCGGGTTTCTTCGTCGGCTAAACCGTGAGGCCAGGGAAACCCGCAAGACCGTGAGGGCAAGGTATCCGTAGGTGGTAGGGAAACAACCGTGCGCGTGCTGACGAAACATGGAATTCCTCCGACATCCGAGTTCGTTGTAGAGAGTTTCTGCCAAGCACTGTCAACTGCTGGCCCAAGGCTTGTCACAACCCGAGTCGAGACGGCATGCGATTGCCGAGCTTTCATCCCGCCTTGCTGTTCCTGCCAAGTCATGTCAGCGGCCGGCTGGCAATGTCACCGCCATTGGCCCCTCCGACGATGGGTTCGGAAGTTTTGTCCTTGGGGTCTTCATCATGAATCCACGAGAGCGAGGATTCATGATGAAGGTCTAACCACCACCCACCCGGCCCCGTATTGCTATGGAGAAGAGAACCACAATTCAAGCATTTCCCGTTTTCTTTCCGAAAACCGAAACGATGGGCGGAGCCCCCGATAAGCTCGTTGGGGGCTCTCGCTCTCTCGACTTCCACCAGATATCTCCTCGGCCTCTAACGCAGGCCCGGCCGTGGTGAGTCGAACTGTGTCGAGCGAGACGGGGCCTTTACCAAAGGGGGCATGGTGCCGCCGCTCTCCCGTACTCGCGAATGGAGCACCCAGGGGCGACGCCCACTTACCTGACCGGAGCTTCCTGGTCACGAACGGACCCGTCTCAACCTCACCAGAAGAAATCAGTCAGCGCACGCAGCTTGGCCCGAGCTCTCTGGCGCTGGACCAGCAACCTCACACGCCTCACGTTTTAGGATCGACACCATCCTAGCGTCGTTCTCAAATCTTTTCACCTGAAGAGATGGGATGTCCCCTGTTGTTCCCAGGAACGCTCCCGCCGCTAAACCTTGTCCAGCAACCTCGTCACCCTCATCGACGCCGAGCCCCAAACCAGCCGTGGAGAAGGCGTTTAGCCTTACTCCTGAGAAGCGTGGAAGCCGTCGTAGCTCCCCCAACCGTGATTTTCAGAGATCTACCTATCGGAGCCCAGATCGCCAACAGCTCGTCATGCATGAACCCGTCCTCGCCGTCTTTGCCGAGTAAACCAGCCTGCGCGGGCTCACTTGCTCACCTCTTCCCAGTGGCGTTTCTCGTCCCTCCTGGTCATCGCTCCTCAGGACCCGCAGGGCCCCTCGAAACGGGTTTCCAAGCCAATCGCATCTTCAGAAACCTCGTCTTCGAGCAAGAACACAGCCCGTGTCGTCCAGTCGTCAGATCAATGCCTCGACTGATCTTTTCGTGAGAAAGCCAGCGGCAACATGCCTCACACTCACTCGCTGGAAGCGCGGCCATCGAGGAATCCCTGGCCCTTGGGAACTGAGGCCCGTGTTTGCCAAGCCCCATCAACTGTCTTCCAAGACTGTCCAAGACCTGTCATCCAGTCTGTCGAGAACTTGTATAAGAATCACACGCATATCCGGCCAAACCTTCTCGATCTTACTTGTCTCTCATCAGCATCTCATCAACACTTCAGCCTTCTCTCCTTCATCTGCCTTTCTTTTCCCACAAGAGCCCGGAGCTCCTTGACAGTCTATTACACCAATAATAATCAGCATCTTATTCAAGACTCAACTTTTACCAATCTTTCCAACCGCCAAGATGAAGTACGCCTCTACCATCCTCCTCGCGGCTTTCGCTGCCACCAATGTCTTTGCCCACGGTGTCATCGACAGTGTTCAGGGTGCCAACGGTGTCAACCTGCCCGGTCTCTCTTGTAAGTCACTTGTTCGATTCTGCCTCTGATATCCCAATCTTACACAACACAGTGATCGACGGCACTCCTCGTGACTGCGCCTCTCCCCGCTGCGGCTCCGAGGCCGACACCTCCATCATCCGCGACCGCGAGATGGGCACCGACCGCGCCTCCGCCCTCGGCCGCACCCAGGGCGGCGGTCCCGTCGACGCCGCTACCATGGTCGGCCAGTTCATGAACGGCGCCGCCGGCAACACCACCGCCGTCAAGAAGGCCCGCGAGATCCACGAGGCCAACATGGCCCGCCGCTCCCTCGTCGCCCGCCAGGCCGGCAAGGGCACCAAGACCCCCAAGGGCACCGCCGAGACCGCCGTCAAGGCCGCCACCGGCATGGCCGCCCAGGCCGGCATGCCCACCACCGCCGACGACGGCACCCTCAAGATGACCTTCCACCAGGTCAACCAGGACGGCGCGGGCCCTCTCAAGGCTGATGTTGATGGCACCTCGGGTGGCACCGACCCCTCCGCCTTCAAGACCGCCGAGGTCACCCAGAACGTCCCCGGCATCGGCATCGGCGGCCTGTCCGGCGCCTCCACCATGGACTTCCCCGTCGCCATCAAGATGCCCGCGGGCATGACCTGCGACGCCAACGTCGGCGGCGCCAGCAACGTCTGCGTCGCCCGCCTGCGCAACGCCGCGCTCGCCGGCCCCTTTGGCGGCTCTGTCGCCTTCACCCAGTCCGCCACCGCCCGCAAGCGCGCCGTCGAGTTCAACCTTGCCAAGCGCCGCGCCGCCCGCTCTTTCCAGGCCTAAATATGCTGGTTTTAGTCTGCATGGGCATCGGGAAACGGTAGTCACCCTAAGGAGCTAGGAACACAAACAACAACAAATTGCCTTCGTTTTTCCGTCGGCCTCATTTTTCTCACTCTTCACACACATCTGCGATATGTGCGGGGGTTTGAAAAGGACCGGCGGGGGGGATACAGCACAAGGAGGGTTTGATCTTCTCATTTCTCTCTCTCTCTCAAAGATTGTATCATTTTTCTTTCAAACGTCACTCAGTGATATCCTGTGGATAGTCCTTGGGGAAGGAGGAAACTTCTTTTTCTTTCTTTCTCAGATTTTTGTGTATAATCCTTGCCACCCTTACCTTAGAAGTGTTGATGAACAAAATAACGATGCTTGATGGTTCTTGAAAAACTTGGCTTTTCCTTGGCAAATGCTTGTGATGAGCGTGATATGATAATTGAAGTCGATTATGGGGTCCTTCCATGGTATTCTTCTGCCCTAGAAAGGTATTCTGGTAGTAGGCAGAGCTGGGACTTGACTGACTGACGTCTTCTTTTGGAAGACGGAGGGTTGCATATGGGGGGATAAACCCTGGTCTTGGCGTGAAACGTCAAGGCCCGCCGACATGCTACGACTTGGACGGCAGCCGCAGACAGGGGGGACCAACCCTTCCCCCTCGGGTGGTTTTGGTGGGTGGTAATCTTGTAGATCCATTCGGGACATTCTTTCTGGGATTTTACCACCTCGCATACATGCGTGGGTACATTCAATATCATTTTAAGGTCCAGAATGGGGCCATGCTTGCCATTTTTTTGATGGGGTTTGGAAGCCCATGTGGTATGTTAACGAACATCACTGACGAGATGGAGTAGTGTGGTGTGAAGGGGAGAATTCTCGGTGTTCCCGTCTAAGATTCCCCCGTCATCTGAAGTTTTCTTTTTTTTCATACTGTGTTGTGAGTAATGGGAGGGAGTGTGGGAAAGGGTGACTGACGTTTGACGCGATTCCCGGAGATGCTGCGAGTGCTGCTGGTGGAAGGGTGTGGTGTTTTTGTGGTGTGGTGTGGTGTGCTGCGGCGGGTAACGGTAGCATGGCATTTTGGGAAACACCACGGTTGAAGTAGGACATCATTGGACAATACACACAAAGTAGGTATGGTTTTGAGTTTGATGGTGTTGGGCTGGAAGTTGATCGTGGTGGTGTGTAGGGAACGGACAGCAGAGAGCAGAGAGAGAGAGTTTCCGCGGAGATAGGGGTCTAGCAACACACAAGCACGCACGCGCGCCCGTATTACACGTACGCACGTTTTCCGCCTCGTTTTTCTTTTTTCCCGTCGTCCCGTGTCTGCGACGTGGAATCGGGGCTTCTTCTGTATTGGAAAGTCGGAGATGGCTGTTTTGTCAGCGGAGAAATTGGCGGGTTGTTTGGGTTTTGGGGATGTGCGGGTGATGGTTGAGGATGGAGTTGTACACCTTGAAGGAAAATTTACCGCTCGTGATTTTCTTTTCACAGTAATGGTTCTTGTTCCAAGGTAGGTAGCTGTTATGTGTCCAGCAACAAAGCCAACGGCTCCTCCCGCACGCCACAACTCCAGGAACACGCGACTTAAAAGGAGGTAATCTAAACTCGCGCCACAAAGCTCAAGCGGATAAAGGGCGGCAGAGAGGCGGCAGTCGGCGACGGGCCCAAGAAATGTTGCCTCGGGCAATCCGCCTCGTTCTCCGGGGCTCCAGAGCGGCCGGGCAGGAGGGCCCGACACTCCGATCCGGCGGAGTTAGGTGCGCAGGGAGAGTGCTGGGAGGACCGGAATTAGACAGAACGGACCGGCCGCCAAGTGTGGACTGCTTTACGTGCGAGACCTCCGAGCTTGCCGCGGCGTCTCTTTCCATCGCTCACCTCATCAGACCACTATCCCGTTTGCCTATGCAAAGAAGTGTACAAGAAGGTCATACAATGAAGAAGATCATCGAATGTGACAGAGTAGCGGTCAAGCACGGGGGAGAGAAGGAAATGCCCTCCCAAGCCACTAGATATGTCGCTCTCACGGATCAACGCAGCGCGAACAGGGGGTTCAAGAAGAATACGCGCAAATGGAAGTTGCAGGTTGCGGTCTTTTTCCCTTTATCGTGCCGTGGTGTTCGTCACGGCGACGATTTGTGTGGTTGAAGAAAAGAGTGGGGGGTTGTTTTTACGAGATGGTGCGCTGGCCCCCCCCCCCCCCTCCCATCCGCGGAGGACAGGGAGGTGCAGGAACAGCCTGGCGGAAGAGACAGCCGAGATGGAGGGTGTTGTGGGTGGTGTATCTCCTTGGGGACGCCAAGGAGATGGAAGGCTGGGCGGTCTTTAGCTGTACCATTCTCGAGGTTTCCCTGTTGCTTCTGATCTGTTTGATTGATTCTCCTTGGAATAATGTACTACCTGAGTAAGAGATGGAGCATGTCCAGTGCAGAACAGAGGTGGACAAATATGAAGATGCCTCATCTCAGCCGTCAGGGTGCTCGCTCACCAGCGTCGCCTGGAAGCGAGGTCCCGCGCATGCCCCACATCCAGCCGAAGAACCCGCAATCCACGCCTCCGAGGTCGCCGGGGGACGGAATCCAATCAGGCGGTCCAGTGGGCCGTCGCCCAGGTCGCCAGCTGGGTAAAAAGGTAGCCCCTCCTTCCTATGTCGGCCAGGCGGCCCCCAACGTCTTTCCCCCCCCCTGCATTTTGGGGGAGAGCAGCGTGGAGGAAACGAAAGGACCCCGCCATTCCGCTGTGTCGGTGACACGAGACCAGCTGTCCCGACTCGGACTACCTGGAAAGAAAGGATTCTGTTGGGACAAATAATGCGTCCCTCATATTATCCTCATAGCATTCTCAATGCATATCGAAAGTTGTAAAATGAAGACTTGCCGAAAAAAAAGAAAGAAAAAAAAGGAAAGCTTTCGTCCTGCAGACACGCTACGAGAGAGGGGCACTTAGTCCCGGGATGTATCGTCTATCGTGTGAGTACACTTTTCGGGTGGTGGCTTGGAGATAAGAACACTTCCACGAACATGTGAAAACCATGCAGTTCATCCCGTCGTCGGATTGAATCGCAACCACCAAACCCAACCCAACCCAACCCCGAAAAGAACAGATCATACACTGAATGATGTCTACCATCTGTGCAACTTCATAGCTTTCCCGACAGAGCGTCGACCACGAGATCACATTTTCATCCCCGTCCAACTTGTCCTCTTCTCTGCAATCCAATCTCAACACCGAATTCCGCCAAAACTTAAAACATCCTCTGCCGTTGTGTAAGTTGGATTTTCCCACACCACACTACTGCTCTGTGTTTCCGCCGCCAGGTACGCGTAAACAACAACAGTCCCCAAATCATCTTCCCGCTTCAATGCCGTAATTAGAACCACCGTCTTGCATAGACCCTTTCCCTCGTAATCCCGCAGAAGTACACTTATGCCCTCCGAATTCATCCATCATCTCCCGTCCAAACAACCACCACCCCGCCAAGCCCGCCCCGTCCGCGTTATCTAGAAGCAAGCACCCCCCTCTAGCGGCGCTGCAGAAGAAAATAGGGACTCCACATCGTCATCACAACCGGCGCGCCGCCTCACACCGCTTGACAGCTTGCAGCGGGCTTGTCTGTGTGTACCTAAGCTACCTAGAGCTGCAGGACGTGTAATCGTTAGCTTCCAATAGCTTAGTGTACCCTCTCCCCCACGCTCCACCTCCATTGTCTCTCCGCCCCCGGTTCCACCGACACCACACGCGCGGCTTTCCTGCACCCAGCCGAGAGCCCCCCGACGTCCCGAAGTGAACACACTATTTGAACGCCACTCAACCCCGTTTCACGCCCGCGTTCACATCTCACTTCTCTTCCTCTTCTTCTTCTTCTTCATCTTGAATAACAAACGTCTCATACAGACAGCAGAAGATCTCGCAACCAAAAACTTCCCAACTAACAAAACCCCAATCAAACCATCTGATCGCGCTTACGGGTCGCGGTCGCCCCCGTCGTCAAGACGTTTTCCAACCTCCTCAACTCGTAAGTCTTTTATTTCTTTTCCTCACGATGGGTTGGTTCACTCGGGGATGCCGGAGCTAAACGACACGCACCAGGGTCCATCATCCGTACGCAGGAGCCCGCTGCTCTGCCGCCCCCGGGGGTTCAGCGGACTCGGCCTTTGATCTCTAAAGGCCTGTATCTAACCAAAGCCAAAAAACACCTATCTGCCTGAACCTTTGAAACCCAACAACCCCCAATTCTACCTCGGGCTCTGACAAAACATGGCTCCCCATGCAGAGGTAGACGCGGGCTCCGCACACGGAGATGGACCCCTTTCCCCCAACGGTAACGGAGCCGCCGCCGCCGGCAGCCACCCCCCGGCCCGCGAGCTCTTCACCGTAAACTCCCCCAACGTCGTTTACAACGACACCGAGATCCTGTCAAAGTACACCTACCGCACCACCAAGGTCTCCCGGGACGCCAATGGCAAGTACGTCGCCACCCCGACCGAGACGCTCTACGAGTTCAAGACGGAGCGCACGGTGCCCCGCGTCGGCATGATGCTCGTCGGGTGGGGCGGCAACAACGGCACGACCGTGACGGCCGGCATCCTCGCCAACCGCCGCGGGCTGACCTGGGACACGCGCGAGGGACCGCGCGCCGCCAACTACTACGGCTCCGTGATCATGGGGTCGACCGTCAAGCTGGGCACGGACGCCGCGACGGCCAAGGACGTCAACATTCCCTTCCACGACCTGCTGCCGATGGTGCACCCGAACGACCTCGCCATCGGCGGGTGGGACATTAGCGGGATGAGCCTGGCCGCGGCCATGGACCGCGCGCAGGTGCTGGAGCCGACGCTCAAGGCGCAGGTCAAGAAGGAGATGGGGGAGATGGTCCCGCTGCCGAGCATCTACTACCCCGACTTCATCGCCGCCAACCAGGAGGACCGGGCGGACAACGTGCTTCCCGGGACCAAGGCCTGCCTGGCTCATGTTGAGCAGATCCGCAAGGATATCCGGTGAGTGTGCTGTGAGAGTAAGTGAATGGAATGATGCTGATATATGATGAAGCGACTTCAAGGACGCCAACGGCCTTGACAAGGTTATTGTGCAGTGGACCGCCAACACAGAGCGCTACGCCGACATCATCCCGGGCGTCAACGACACCGCCGACAACCTGCTCAAGGCCATTGAGGAGGGCCACGAGGAGGTGTCCCCGTCTACGGTCTTCTCCGTCGCCTGCACGCTCGAGGGCGTGCCCTTCATCAACGGGTCCCCGCAAAACACCTTCGTCCCCGGCGCCATCGAGCTGGCCGAGAAGCACGGGGCTTTCATCGGCGGCGACGACTTCAAGTCGGGCCAGACCAAGATGAAGTCGGCACTCGTCGACTTCCTCATCAACGCGGGCATCAAGCTGACGTCCATCGCGAGCTACAACCACCTCGGCAACAACGACGGCAAGAACCTCAGCTCGCACAAGCAGTTCCGGTCCAAGGAGATCTCCAAGTCCAACGTGGTCGACGACATGGTGGAGGCCAACACGGTGCTGTACAAGGAGGGCGAGCACCCGGACCACACGGTGGTGATCAAGTACATGCCGGCGGTGGGCGACAACAAGCGGGCGCTCGACGAGTACTACGCCGAGATCTTCATGGGGGGGCACCAGACCATCTCGCTCTTCAACGTGTGCGAGGACTCGCTGCTGGCGTCGCCGCTCATCATCGACCTCGTGCTCGTCGCGGAGATGATGACGCGCATCCAGTGGAAGGCGGTCTCGTCGGACGGGGCCGCGACCAAGGACTTCAAGGGCTTCCACAGCGTGCTCAGCATCCTGAGCTACATGCTCAAGGCGCCGCTGACGCCGCCCGGCACGCCCGTCGTCAACGCGCTCAGCAAGCAGCGCGCCGCGCTGACCAACATCTTCCGTGCCTGCGTCGGTCTGGAGCCCGAGTCCGAGATGACGCTGGAGCACAAGCTGTTCTAGGTCAGAGATCGCGAGACCTGCTCGTTGACGGATTGCCGTCGAAATCTTGTTCCGTTCTTGCCGTGCCCCACGTGGGCTGGCAACCTTGTTTTGCGTCTTTCCACCTTGGAGGTTCCTAAACGGCCCCAGCCCCTCGCTAGGTAGTCATGTTGATGGAGGTATCTGTTAGTATGCGCGATAAAACCAAACCAAATATAGTCACAGTCCCTACCGCAAAACGTCTCACATGTCGTAGGGTTTGCCGCGATCGCGTAGCGGTGATGCTGGTGAGCTTGCGTATTCGTCCTATATCGACGGAGCCAAAACTCCTGCGCGTCGAGGAGCAGAAACTCTGTTTTGCTAGTGTGAACCTGGGCCCGTCCTGTCGACCACACGTTTTGCGCGGCGGTAGGTGTGAGATGTTGGTCCGCGATACGTCGAAGAGACGATGGTGGACGGCGACACGCGCATTGAAACGGATGGGACGAAGGCCAATCAGCACGTTGGGGACGGCCATGGCCCTGGTGGCCCAGACGCACCGTTCGTCATGAAAGCCGTCGACAGGGCCTGGCCTCCTGGCGTTGGTGTTCTGCTCGGGTCGATTAGTGAGGCACGGCAGAGCACGGTAAATCTCGACCCTCGTCGTTGCCGTTCGCTCGGTTGTGGTCGAAAATTCTGGAGAAACCTGGAGAAGCGCTGGGGGCCCGGTCGATTGGTGATTTGCGACATGTCGGTGCACACGCAGCCTTGCACCGCCAGACCTGTCAGCCCACAGATTCCATCATCAATCGTCACTTTTTTTTTCCCCTCCTCCGAAGCGAGGACGGGGGATGACGATTGACTGCATGGCAACATAAAAAAGCGGATAGCAGGGAAATGAGCTGGTCTCGGCCTTGCTCTTCTCGTCAAAGACTCGACAGCGGCGTAATTTAGCTGCGGGCTGCAGGTTGCGGGTCTGTCTCCCCCTCGCACCCCTCCAAAAGCTAAAATTGAAAAAGCAACGTCGGTGGAGCTGGAGTCCTGGAGCAGCTTCAGCCAGGGGGTGGCAACGGCACCATTCAGGGCAACTGAGGACTAAAGCGCGGCCTGTGATTGGCGGGCGGGTGGATGAATCAGCACCCGTCGTGCGCTAGCGCCCCCTGGGGAGAGGGTGTCAACAACGTTCATTGTTCCCTGCTCGGCCGTGCCTGATCTGCCCAGACGGTTGCCGGGGTCGTGCTGGTCTCGAAATTACTGCCATACTTGGTGGTAAAGCAAAGGTACAAGGTGAAGGACACTTTTTGGCGGGCAGAGCGACACTACGCTCTGAACGTAGCGCTGCCAAAGAGGGAGGGGAGGGAGCCCTTACCCAAGGAGTCAGGACTTGCGCTTTGTATGGTTCGCCCGTCTGAGCATGCCAAGACCCAAGACCTGCCCGTAAAGAAAGGGCACATGTCGTCCCTTCCCGCCAGTATCGCTCGATGGGGGAGCAATCTGCGTTGCCCTGCTTCTCTGCTCCCCTTCCTCTCATCGTTACGCCAATCCCATCACATTTCCCCCTTCTTAATCCCCTTCCGCCGTCGACTTCTTAACATTGCCTTCTGACGACGAGCTGCGATTGAGGGCGACGAGGCGTACAAGCCGTACGACGACACCACACGCGCGCCACGATGTTGTTCTCGAAATTTGGGCGCGCTGCCCTTGCTGCAGGTTAGTGGCACCCGACTACTGCTTACTCCCGCGATCCCCCATTGGCGACCGTCAGAGACATGCAATCCTTCCTTTCCCCGCAGGTCGTCGTACAACTCACATCCCAAAAGTGGCACAGTCTCCATAGGCGGCTTCACCAGCCTGTGCGAACCCCAGCTAACCGTGTTTCCACGACAGTTGCGCTAGCCACTCCCTCTGTCGCCGCAGACACCTCAGACAAGACCGACCTTGGACAGTCAACCTTTGTCGCCCCCGAAAACAACGTCGCCTTCGGCTTCACGGTCCCGGAGAACAGCGGCGAAGATGTCTTCATCACCATCCGCGCCCCGATCGACCGGCAGTGGGCGGCCATCGGTCTCGGCCAGACCCAGATGGCGGGCAGCTTGATCCTGATGATCTACCGCGACGAGACGGGAAACAATGTCACCTTTTCCCCGCGCGTGGCCTACGGAAACTACGAGCCCTCCTACTACGACCACGTCACCTGGGAGGTCCTACCTGGCACCGGCGTTTTCAACGGTTCAATGTACTTCAGCGCGCGGTGCACCGCACACTGCAGGAACTGGCCCGGCGGTTATGTCGATGTAACAAGTGAGACGCAAAAGGCCATCTACGCCGTGGGACCCAAGGGAGGCTTCTTCTCGAGCAAGATGGACTCGTCGGTCAAGTTTCATGAAGAATTTGGGCGATTCACCATCAATATGAAGCGGACGATTGGTCCGGGAGACGCTCCAGCTCTGAAGGATGATGCGGTCAACGAGGGAACGGCACAGGTCGACGCTTATGACGGAAAGCGGGATTTGAAGTCCATCTTCCATGCGCTGATGATGGTCGGCGCGTTGGTCTTCCTAATGCCCGTCGGCGTGGTGCTTCTGCGTTTGGGCGACAAGGTGCGGTGGCACGGCCTGAATCAGAGTGTTGCTCTGCTGCTCGTCATTATCGGCTTCGTTTTGGGTGTCCTGACCAGCTTCTGGTACAACCGTGTAAGTCGCGGCCCTCGCCTGGCGGAGAATCCTACTAACATAAGCCCAGTCTCGCGGCTTTACCTCTGCGCACCAGATTATCGGATTGATAGTCGTTGGTTTCTGCTTCGCTCAGTTTGCGCTTGGCTTCCTGCACCATTCCTCATTCAAGAAGACGGGCCAAACAACGACCATGAAGCCTATTCACATATGGCTGGGCCGCATCATCATCGGTCTCGGCACGTTCAATGCCTTCCTGTACGTCTGTGCGCAGTTAGTCCCCGCTGTCAGTCAGCTAACCTAGCGCAGTGGCTTCTCCTTCGCTCTGAACCGCAAGTTTAATTACTTCCTCGCCGGTCTGATCATCCTGCTCCTCGCCATCTCCATCTTCTTCACCTTCGGCCGGACGTTGAACCGCCGTCGTAATGGCGTCTCCAAGTTCGGAAGGGAACCGGGCGGTTACAACCCGGAGCCGTGGCGACAGACCCCCACGCACGGCGGCTACTCGTACGCGGGCGCTCCGCCTGCCTACCAGCCGCCGTCGCACCAAAACATTGGCCTGACGAGCATGGTCGCGGACCCGGCACAGCCGACCAAGGAGCGCAGCAACAGCCGCGATTACCGTGCGAACGAGCTTGGCTCAGCCCACCAGCCGCGAGAGATGGTGTAAATCAGACGCGATCGGGTAGTGAGTATCTTCAAATGTTGCACTATCGGCGTTGCAAGCTTGGATGGGATAAATCTGAACAAAATGCGGTTACCGGTCTGGATTCTGAGGTTCTGCTCTGCGCTCGCGTTGAAGCGTTTTGTATATGTAATGTTTTGCTGCAGGGTTTCGACTGGCAAAAATCCAGGAGGCCCTTTCAATGACGAACACGAACATAGCCGAACGTTGACAGCGCATCGTTTGTGATAGTAGCTTGTGAGCGATGGAAGATGCTAAGTTCTAGCCCGGCGTCATTGGACTGGACAGCATTGACGACGGTGGGCATCGGCACCGACTCGGCAGATTGCGACATCGAAGCGTAGCCGACAAGTGGGGCAGTCTTCTTCGAGTTTGAAATGGGACTGACGTGCAGTGTGCTGCATGCAATGCTCTTTCGCTGCAGAAGACGGGATCAAATAGAAAAAGGGTTTTGACATGATGCATATCGATCGAAACCTTTGGGACCGCAGATGCAGCCGCCCGGAGACAGGTAGTCGGGCGGCTCCGCAACCGTAACCTAAAGGGCCGTTAGTTCCCCAGAATTCCCGACTTCAAAGGCGACGAGAAAAGGACGGAGACCGTCCGCTTGGCCGGCGCCGTGATCGGCTTTGGTGGGGGTGTGTCGCCACTTTTCTTTACGTCCTGCGTGCCAACCTGTCGTGAGGCGGTCTGCACTTGACGAGAAAAGCCTGCGACGGTAATCTGAGCCCGGGGTTAAGACCTTTTTGTTAGCAGGCAGGAAGGAGCGGAAGCGCTGACTCTCGTTGCAAGCTTTCCCTTGGTTGACGGCACGCGCTTTCCGTTTCGTTTGATACCCGTTGGCCTACCCGACCCACGGCTCCATCCCGTCCCGTCGCAGATCGGGGTTTTGCCGATGGGGAAAGGACCTCCCCATTAGAACGTCTTGTTGCCTCTTCTGTATCCTTCAGTCTTCCTTTCTGCATCCTCGTTACAACTTAGAGCCTCAACATCATTCCGCGTATTGCTTAGATCGACGTCGTTCATTGCCCGAATAGATTCCTGTAGCAGTAGTGGGACGTGCCTTTCTGCCGCCACTCGCATACGCATCATCTAAATCCATCACCACCTCGACGGCAGGCCATGCCGCCGCGCACGGAAGACGAGCCGGTGCAGACACCGCCATATCACGACGATGCCGACTCCGAACGAGAGGATGAGTCTGACGATGACGGCGAGGACGCCCGCATGCTGAGAACCCTCGACGGGTCCGGGCCTGAAGTCGATGCTGCGCCAGGCGCGGCGCTCTCACACCCGCGAGAGGAGGAGGAGCTCCTCAAGCCGCCCGAGAAGCCCAAGCCCATCGCGTGGCGCGATCTGCCGCAGAAGCAGCAGTTGTTGGTCATTACGCTTACGAGGTTGAGTGAGCCGCTCGTGCAGACTTCACTACAGGTTCGTCCTTCTCATGCTGACCCCGCTCTCATCCCAGATCTCACATGAGATTCAAGACTTGGCAAGAGAATGCACATGAAACATTGCTAACACAGTCCACCAGTCCTACATGTTCTACCAACTTAAGTGGTTCGACCCGACGCTCCCGGACTCGGTCATCTCCTCCCAGGCCGGCATCCTCCACGCCTCCTTCACCGCAGCCCAGTTCATCACGGCCATGATCTGGGGCCGCCTCGCCGACTCCAAGCGCTTCGGCCGCAAGACCGTCCTCATGATCGGCCTCCTCGGCACCTGCCTGTCGTGCGTCGGCTTCGGCTTCTCTCAGAGCTTCGCGCAGGCCCTCTTCTTCCGCTGCATCGGCGGCGCCACCAACGGCAACGTCGGCGTCCTCCGGACCATGATAAGCGAAATCGTCCGCGAGAAGAAGTTCCAGGCCCGCGCCTTCATCCTGCTGCCCATGACCTTCAACATCGGCGTCATCATCGGGCCCATCCTCGGCGGCATCCTTTCCGACCCCGCGGGCAGCTACCCGGGCCTCTTCGGCGACGTCGATTTCTTCAAGAAGTACCCCTACGCGACGCCGAACCTGCTGAGCGCGGTGTTCCTCTCGTGCGCGGCGTTGAGCGTATGGCTGTGCCTCGACGAGACGCTCGACGCCCTCCGCGAAGAAGGCCCGGACCCGGGACGCCGCCTCGGCTCGAGCATCGCCACCCTCCTCCGCAGGATCTGGACGCGGCTCCGCCACGGCCGCCGCGGCGCGATACGGCTCGACGACGCGGCCTACGCCCAGCTGCAGTCCAGCTCCGCCAGCAGCACCGACGTCGAAATGTCCCCCGAGAACGCACCCCCCAAGCGGCCGAAGCCGCGCTACACCCACCGCCTGCCCTCCGGCGCATCTTCACCCGCAACGTCGTCATGACCTTCTCCGCGCACTTCTTCCTCGCCTTCCACGTCGGCACCTTCAACGCGCTCTGGTTCGTTTTCCTCTCCACGCCCACCTCGACGTCCCCGCCGCACCTCCCCTTCCGCTTCACCGGCGGCCTCGGCATGCCCCCGCAGAGCGTCGGCCTGGCCATGGCCATCCTCGGCGTCATCGGCATCACCCTCCAGCTCTTCGTGTACCCGCGGCTGTCCGCGCGCCTCGGCACCGTCCGCGCGTGGCGGCTGTTCCTCTACTTCTTCCCACTGACGTACTTCCTCGTGCCGTATCTGTCCGTCGTGCCGACGACGCCGACCGCGCCGCCGCCGGGGCCGAAAGGAGGGCCGGCCATCTGGTTCGCCATCGTCGGGGTGCTGCTGTTCCAGGTGCTCGGGAGGACGTTCGCGCTGCCGGGGCAGACGATCCTGATCAACTGCACGCCGCACCCGAGCGTGCTGGGCACGATACACGGGCTGGGGCAGAGCGTGAGCAGCGCGGCGCGGACGATCGGGCCGGTGCTGTGCGGGTATCTGTACGGGCAGGGGCTGGCGGGCGGGGTTGTCGGCGCGGTGTGGTGGGGCTTGGCGGGGATGGCGGTGTTGGGGGTGCTGGCGAGCTGGGTTGTGTGGGAGGGGGATGGGCATGAGATTGTGCTGGAGGGGGATGAGGAGGAGGAGGAGGTTAGGTGAGCGGGTTGCATGTATACAGGTAATGACTATGGATAGACATTAATTCTTAGTGTTTTCTGGTGCGATGTATGTGTGCTAGGTGTGAGTGTGTTGTTGGTATCGCGAGTGGTTTTGAAAATATGGTGAGCTTGTTGAGGGGTATATATTACGCTGCCGATGCTTGGTGGCATTTCAACCCACCCCGAATCAGGGCCCGTGGGGATCTCCTTTGATGGCACGTCTAAATCAAGTTGGCGGCTCTACTAGCTCAGAACACTTGGCTGATCAATGGGCAATAGTGGCAAAGAGTTTATGCGTCTCTTCGTTCTATGTGCGAATACCTCAGGGTATTACACAGGGAGATATGAAGAACACTGTCAGTCACAGCGAGCTATGGTGGCTAGATCTGGATCATTGACTTTGGAGTTGTGAGAGACAATGCTAAATCCTGCTTCGTAGTGGAGCGACGAAGAAATTTTACGACCATTCTCCCCCAATTGCTTGTTCAAGTCTACTTTACTACAGCAAGTGGATGTACTTATACCCACCATGGACCTGTGGCTGCGCTGTGCGTGATGGGCAAGGCGGTGGTGAGGATTAGGTATATAATTCAAGTGTTTGGTGGTTTCATTGGTGGCACGGCAGATAGTGGGTTTTGAAAGTTGTTTCTCAAATGGATACTGCGCGGCTGCTTCGGCTTCGTGGTCTTGATGAGGTAGTTGAATATGGTGAGGTCGATGTTGATTGAAGGGAAGGTTTTGGTTTGATTGTATCGTGTCGTTTTTGACTTTTGTTTTTGGCTTATTCGGCGACGACGCCAGATTAGGATGAGTGAGGTGTGGGTATGAGGGGAGCATTGGGAAGTTGAGATATGTGTAGAGAATGGAGAGGGACAGGCAGTGAGGTAGCAGAGGTACTGGTGCGATTTGCTCTGGTTGGTATCTGGTGTTTTCTTAGCACGACTGGGTTATTTATACCCGTTGTCGTCCTAAGCTTTGTACCGCGCATGGTAGGTCGCATGATTTTGGTACGAATTTTCTCTTTGACTTGAGCGGTAAGTCTGGTGGCAGCAGAGCAACAATTGAAACTTCGTTCGAAGGTGTTGTGGCGGTGTTTGGAACTCATGCTGTTGATGTCACCCCCATTTGTAAAGATTAAGAGTTGTTAAGCTGTGGCCTCGAGCTTGAAGGAAGACTCAAAGGAGACGAAATTTGAAGTTATGATCCTGTAACCTCCCGTTTGAAGGGAGAGAACTCCGTCCAAAGAATGCATCGTAAGTGGTTATGGTGTTTTGGGAAGAGGTAGCTGGCCTCTGTAAGTTGACTCGCGCTCTCTATTATGTACCCCATAGATTAGCCAAATAGGTTTATCTAGCCTTGTCCATTCTGGCCTTCGTGAATACCTCTGTCACAGTCATACGGAAGCTGAAAAGGTGCGCGGGCAAGTTGGTAAATTGCCAGGTGTGAAAGCATAACCGAATGTTGAAAGGAGGGGAGAAAAGGTAAGAGGACACTCCGTAAAGAGTGAGAGAAGCGTTGGGAGGTCAATATGTATCTTAGGGTTGGTCGCTGAAGACCGAGAAAACATCGAAGCCAGGTTGAACGCCAGTTCAATCTGCTCCAATAGTTAGTTCACTCTCTTGTTTCTCTGCACAAGTTCGAATACCTATACCAATGATGATGATATGGATATTTTCTTCCCAGGGGAGCAGATTATGTGACCTGGGTCAGGGCGGTAATGAAAGCTACAACTGCGCGAGCACGTGGCACGTTATTCTGATCAAAGACTTACTGACCACCTCTACCAGATTAGATGAAGGGTGTATTTGCCGCAGGGTTGTAGTATTTAATTCGATCATTTGATGTGGAGCATTGGGGTCTCAACCGCAGCAAACACTGCAACTGAAGCAAGCTTGCGGACCGGATGCTGATCTTGGAAATATGCTGCATAGTCCTGCTTGTATGGAGAAGAATCACACTGCGGGCCGTCTTTGAATCATGAGCGTCATGCGATTCGAAGCCAAGCAGTTCGTCCGTCAGCGCCGGTTTTCGGGTTCTGGAGTGTATCAGTGAACGTAGTAGCGAAGGAATGGAGAGAAAGTCGGCTTATTTGGAGAGGGAAGTGAACGCAGCCGAAGATAGAGAAAACTTCCTTTTCGGTCTATGTAAGACTCTGTGGCTAACCCTCTGTCTCTTCGGGTCGTCCATTGTTTTTGCCTTGGGAGGATAGTCAATGGGCATGGGAATATATATTGACATGTGTTTGCGTGCGCATACGTGTTTCATTCTGAATATGAACTTTATCTTCACCGTCGACAACAGAACAGTTAGTTTATAGGCTATCAGCTGGAATTAATCTATTCACATCATGTGGAAGGAACATTAAGGAGCTAGCAGAAATCAGAGATGAAATCTTTCACGAACCAAGGCATTTTGACAATAGCCTTAACCCTCCAAGCAGGAAGCCAAGGATCATTTTCCAAGGCTCTAGGCTCTCCATTCTTAAGGTACATTTGGCCATTAAAGATTGGAAAGGCTGTTGAAAATTTCGGAAGCACAGGTGTAGGCGTTCGGTCCAATGACTTTCATTGAAGTTTTCAGTACAAGTTCCCGCCCGGGGCAGATTCGACAGGTGTATACTAACACCCGCATAATCTCTGTCTAGCTGATGACGTTTGCGCCGTCTTCTCTGGGCTTTTCCTTTGATGTATTGGAGACGTTTATTATGGGATTGAATCTTAAATATGACCCATTGATGCCGCCAGACGCAGACGAGAAAGACCCTACCAGATGACACGGTCATTTTCCCTGGGATAGGTCCAAAGCCCTGCACGATTGCCCTAGAGGAGCACGCCTCTGCTGTGGAGGCGTTCTGTGAGGCGTTTCTGAAGGGATCCAAGGGTAAGGAATAGGACCTGATTGTGACGATGTCACGCCATGTATCTAATGAAACTCATACTGTTTCCCAAATTTTGCCCCAGTAATAGCAGCTCGTGCGAAATTCGAAATCGACAATCAAATCATGAAGTAACATTTGAAGAGTTGATCTAACTAAAAACAGCTCCAACGGCGAGTTCATACAGCCTGGTACCTCCCTATTTCACTCGAACATCTTCCACTGGTTCTGCAAATTCTCAATCTGAATCAGAGTGCCCCAAGACTGATCCCTGAGACTATTCATATCTCGCACGTACGCTGCGCTCGTGACCCCCTCGGTCGTCGCATGCCATCCCAGCGTGCTGTTCCCGTGTTCGTACCCGTCAGTCCTACCAACAAGCAATCTGGCGCTCTGCATGTTAGCCCATATGGCGCTCTGGGTGCCGGCATTCAAGGAGTGCACGACTTGCGTCTCGTGCACCACTCTCAGCCGCCGGATCTCCACCACTGTCTGGATGTACATCTGGATTCTCGTCCTGGAGAACTCAACAAGTCGACGCGCGTCTCTGACTTCACAGGCCTCCGCCCACTTCTGCCGCATGCGCGGGGAGTACATGCAGCACATCCTGGTGTCTGGCACGAGCTGTTTGTGGTAATCCATCGGCAGCCTGGAGGCGGCGGGATGTGCGTCCTTGCAGAAGGTCACCCAGCACTCCGCGCAGATGGTACAGTCGTCCCAGCCGTACCATCTGCCGTTCGTAATCTTGCCATCTCCGGCGCAGGGTGGAATCTCAGCGAACGTTCGGACCCAGTTGGAGTATCTTGACCAGACACCTGTCTCAAGAGCCTCCTGCCACCGATGAATATGCTCCGTCCATCGCGGATTTGAGGGATGAAGACTGCAGACAAAGACCTTCCTGGGATCTATACCACGTGCTATCTCATAAAATCGATCAAGCTTGAGAGGGCTGACCCACGCCGCGTAACAAGCCGGGCAGATTTTGAAATCCTCGGGGGCGTTGCCGCCGGCCAAAGTGTACCACGTATCTTGGGAGGTCCCCTTCTCGGTACACGGAGGGTTCGCGAGGACAGTCTCTGCTGCTCTGACAAGAACATCGATGTCTTTCAGGTCTTTAGCCATGGACATGGCCGCAACCAGAGGGAAGTTGTTCGTCACGCTGCAGAGCCAGGGCTCGGGTTCCTGCATGTGATGGCCGCTTGCCACATCCATCCAATTCAGTCCCTTAGTGGTGGTTTCCACTGGGGCGAAGTTGAAGTCATGACCAAGTGGAGTGGATGCCAAATTCTCGTCGAAGCATTTCTCGCAGATTTTGAGATGGGACACGCGTCCCCCGGAGAGTTGAAGCCATTTTCGTGAGAAAGGGGAGACGGCCACTCCTTTCTCGCACCTTGGGAGATTCAAGTACTTGATTGCGGATTGGATCCAGTCTTCCCAGGTTTGGGTCAAGGAGTAGTTGATCAAGATCCGGCCGATGAAGGGAATGCAGATATCGCAAGCCCAAACGTCGTCCTCTGCTTGAGTTGAGTCGTAGGGTGCCCAGTTTTGGTGAAACGCTGTGCCCAGTACTATGTCTTCGAAGCAAGCCTCGCACGATAGGAAGCCATTAAGTCTCGTATCTAGTGGCTTGAACCATTTGACGCCTGCAGTTCCCTTGACGCCGCCGACACCGTGGCAGTCTTGGACGCTAAGACGTTTCGTTACATAGTCCCGGAGAGGCTGAAGATCCAGTGTTTTGAGGCAATGAGGTATGAGGACTTTGGCGACTCGATGTGCCTTCAGGCCACATGCCCCTCTAGGCCTCTGGATACGTCTGAAGGAGGCTGAAAGGGGAGTAGCTGCAAGGTACATCTCGTAGCAGCAGGTACAGATGGTGAAGTCGGGGGTTTCGGGGAGGTGATACCAATCCGTCTCGTAGTCGACGACTCGTGATTCGGGACAGTCCCACATGACATCGTTGGGCTTTCCGTCTTCAGAAATGACGGGTATCGGCACTGCCCTTCTCCAGCCGTCGACGGCGGAGTCTCCTGAGCCTTTGGAGTTCTGTTTTCTTTCATGTCTGCTTTGGATGCTTGTACTTTCCTGCTGAGAACGGTTCTGCTCCATGTTTGGAGTGGGCTCTTGCTGACCAGAGGGCGGCGAGTCTTTGAATTCTGGGAGCTGCCCAGAAGTTGCCGGTGCAGGTCTCAGGGGTATATTATGAACCAGCCTCGAAGAGGCTGCTGGTTCGGGAAGAGTAGAAACATGTGCCACTGTATAATTAGTACATGCGCCATCTTGATGTCGACCCTGTAGGTTGTGATGCTGAACCGATGAACCCGTGCTCGCAGGCGATGTGGGTGAGATTGGCGGCAAGTTCACATTGGGTGTCTTCGTTTGCGGTGATCCAGAGTTACTGTGCTGTGTCTGTTGAGCCGGCTGTGCTAGATACTGCGACAGTCTTTGCTGAGCTTTATTTTTGACATTCTGGTAGGAGCCAAGTAGCTTTTCGGTTTTCAAGCCAGCATAGAACGGCTGAGATGCTTGGGTCGTCGCATCAGGTGACTGTGAGGCAGCGGTGGGAGAAGATGGATGAGCATATAATCCTTGGGCCGCGTGTTGATGCTGTCTCGATGGGCTCATCGCCCCATACGGCGGTTGTTGAGGCCACTTCCCTGGATCGTATCCTTGAGGAGCCGCTGAGAGCGAGACGGGTGAACTGGGGTAAGAAGGGGTTTGGTACGCATGTTTGGAACCTGACGTCAATGGAGTTACTCCGGTGCTTTGGGGGGCTTGAAGGTATTGGGACGGTTGATAAGGCGCGTGCGAGGCCGGTGGTGGTGGCGGTGGAGGATAGCTAGCCGCCGGGCTAACGGCACGCGGTGGAAGCGGGGGCGGGGGCACCGCGCCGGGCTGACCCGGAGGCGGCGGGAAATAGGGGTAGCTGCGGGAATCCATCTATGCCGTTTTTGAAACAGAAAGCATAGAAATCCCAGTATCAATGGTTTGAATCTAGTGTATGAAGAGGAAGAGTCTCTGAAATAGCATAATGAGCACCAGTGATGGGATAGATGAAGCCTTGGCAGGCTTTCAGCTGAAAGACGCCAAGAGAACCTCAGCCCAGCGGGGCATCGGGCTGATACTTGACCGCCTGATAGGTTATGGGCAGGCAGAATTGTGAACTTCAACTGGTTTCTGGTTGTCTGGGGGTGACGCATCATGCCTCACGAGGGCTAGCGTCGTTCTTGGCCCAAGGCAGGTTACTGAGGGCGCGGCTATGCAAGCCGTTGAAAGCGGCATCCAAGGGTTAAAGTGATTTTTAACAATAACAGGTTGGCATTTGTCACTGCTAATAAACATCATATCATTCCTGAAAGTCAGAAGAAAATAGTCTCATCGGGATTCCCAATCCAATGACGTACTCATTCATTTCCATTGCCTCAGAACTGTCAGTTGTTTAGGCGGCCAACGGCAACTTTCAGGTAAATTAAGTTCATACACGGGTTGGCTTCAATGTATACCACAGAATAAGCCAGAAACGAAGACGTTAAAGCTATTGAACTGAAATATATGGTTTCTGTAACAGCATCCGAATCGCTCATTCCGGACCGAAAAGACCGTCGTGTTCAATTTGTAGGACGCTGAACTTGATTCAAGCCACCCTCGTCACCGCTTATTAGCCCAGGAAAGAATACCAAGAATCCATCTCTTTCCATATATAACCGTTGTGGGCGTAGTGTGAGGCCGCCATGGGAGGACAGCAGGATAGATGATAGCGGCCCTGATTCAAGATCTTCAGACCTGTTCATATCGGTTCAGCAGGTCTCTTACTTAAAAGCTGATAATTTTTGGACATACCTGTTGCTAATCATCAATGTTCATGACTTGAGTCTTAATCATCGCATCGACCGAACACCGGCGATGAGTTCTAAGCCAAAGAAGCGTCAAAGTGAGACTATTGAACAGCAGATTGGCTTTGTATGTCGAAGCATTTGTAGAATTGGAGAGGTTTCATGCGCTTCCTTCGTGTTGACATTATTCAGCAATTTCAGGAGAGTATTCCATCCAAACATCCGAAGACGATACCCCCTAGCGTTGGACCAACAGCTGTCGGAACTCCTTCGTCAAGCAAGTAACAGTTACTCCCTCACAGAGCCTCGCGCAATACACAAGCGAGCCTCGATGCCAGAAAAGATACGGAACAAGATGCGAATTTGGTTCAGTCAGCTCTCACGAAGACTCGCGCTGATTAATATAGCGAGGTCTTCAGCCACATATGTTGAACTGAAGCTTTAGAAGACCGGCTGATATCTAGGAACCATTGCGTAGGTATAAAAACAGCACATATAAACTGACACTGGTCAAATTCAACAATCAAACCCAGCAATGAAAGAGCATTTATCCATTTGCGATTACTCTATATCTCTCAAGAACACATGGTCCTGCATACTACTACTCAAATCAGTGCCTTGTTCCTATGCTCATGCAGACCACCAATACAAGCAACATCTTGCAGGTACGTCGTATGTTGCTGACGAATAAACGAGGAAAGCAGGAAGATGAAGACCAGAGAGACCACCGCGGCGTGGCAACTTCAGTGAGTGACTGCGACTGAGGTAATTCCCAGACTCGACCGAGGCAAGACGCACTGATTCGAAGAGAAATTGCAAGCAATCATCATCAATTTGCAGTTCGTTGTCGATATTTTGGAATAACCAAGAAGGGTTCAATTTATACATGGGATTAGGGATACTTATGAAAGGGGAGCACCAAGGACTCAAGTTATACGTGTCAGACAACCATGAGTCCTGTCCATCAAACACACCCGAAGATCCAGCCAGTAAAGCTTGGCTATCAAACAGGATATTTTCCCCATTAATGCTGTCAATTGACCGGAACAAGATTGAACATGCCGCAGACCATGCAGCCAGATGATCGTCCAAAGCCCGGACATATTAGCAGCACTATATAAAGGTAGCCTTAACGTCCTCCTTCAGCCAGAAACAGGCCGGAAATCAGAGAAGTCGGAAGACATCAGAGGCGTACCTGTGTTTCGTCAACACCTGTCAAGAAGTCTTCACTTACTTTTTCGGTCATGTTCCAAGACGCTCACCCCGTACATCCACATCCAGGATCAGCGTATAACTATGATGGAATACCCTCCAGATAATCAAAAAGGAAGACGGAGATAATGCCATGTCTGTATCCGAAGTCAGGGTAATCGCATGAAGGAGAGCTTCCATGTCTTAGTTGTGTTAAAATCACTTAGTTTGAATGAAAAAGTTCGGGGAACTGATTCTTGTTGTCCTGTCTTGGTCGCTACCTATGTGAACAGATATTCGCGCTTTATAGAGAACCATCTTAACTGTTCTTTCACCTCCTTATCTGAACCGTCAATGATCACAGACGCTGGTAGTTCAACTTTCTCTTGCTATATGCTATGAGTATAAAGCTCGCAAGAATTCAAAGAGGATGAATTTCATCACAAATCAATGCCCCAGCCTGTCTAAAAGCTGGTTGGCATAAAAGCAAGGACTACGTTCACCATGAGCTGGAAGCCCATTGACAGCCAGCACATCACATATGATGACCCTAAACATAGCCACAGCATGCTCGGAATCTTCAGTTAAGTATTCTAGACAATACCCAGCCACAATTGACGGACAGGGCCAGAGCCCACGTCATTAGGCCGGTGGCCCTGGGGTATAACATGCACGACCCGCCAGCGATGCAGCATTCCATGATTCAATACGTTAAGGAGATACTTCTATCAGAAGACCATTTGGCAATCACGGAGCTGAATTCTGTGGGAAGGAGACTTAATCGCTCCAGGCCGGCTTTGCATTAAATAGCCAAGAGGGCATGGTAGCACGCACCATGGAAAACTATGAACAGGAGAGGTCCCAAGGCCATCTAAGCCAAGATGCGTACCCAAGGCACAGGTATATCAACATTATGAAGACGGGACCAAACACCCATATGATTCTTTTGAGAGACCGGAAATCGCGCTCAATCACCTAATGGAAAATTCTGACCTACCTGAGATTCCCAGTCGAACAGGACAGTCACATTTGATGACGACCGTCCAGTACCCTCAATCATGAAGAAGCTGAGTATTCCACTAACATACGCATCAACCACCGAAGAGAGACGACAGGGAGAATCAACTTGAACAGCGATGAGTTTTGACAGTCTCCCGCTCAGAGCCATAGCCGTAGCTAAAACCGCCAGATCATCGTGGTAAACTGACCGACGTCTTCTGGTCCTACATCTTCTTGTCGCCACTGTTCAGGTACGAGAGCACCTCCTTTTGTGTAGCACAGGTGCTGGAATTCATGAGCATACTCGTCTACTCACTCCTCTGCACGTTGAGCACACCCTTCTCCCGACGCAACAAATACGAATGATGCCAACCGCCTGTTTTCAACTTTGATCTCTATTCAGTATCGTGGGGGTATCAATCCCAGGCTAATTCCAAAGCAAAAACACCAAGTAACCCGCAGAAACTCCAAAGGCCCCAAAGGGCGTGCGCCAAAGCGGCGCCGCCTGGCGTCGCGCCCAACCATATCTACATGAAGTCATAAACGAGGGTGTCTGTGAATGTATAGGCGAAACCTCTAAGAAGGCCGCGATCGTCGCAGCGAACGTTGATCATGTGTGTAGTGATTCCAGTGAGGAATATCTCATCTACCGTCTGTCCCTCTCATTCCATTACCATTACTCCCAATTTTGATACCAGAAAGACTTCGTAAAAGGACAGCGCATGATTCGTTTAGCTGTACCAGGTCTGTCCTGGCTTCAGGTTGTCGAGGATGCGGCAGCGGGTGGTGATACAGAGCTTCTCGCGATCGAGGCGCTTGAACTTGGGGCCCAGAGGACCGGAGACGTAGTGATACTGAGCAAAGAGACGCCATTGGCGCATATCAGCGAGACTGTAGAGTTTGTCACCCCACGGTCCAGCGTAATGGAACCAGGATGTTGGCGCGTCGGGATTTTCTGCCGTCGGCACAAGACTGGTGGGGTTCTCCTTGCGGTGACCGCTTGCGACATCAACCTCATCGTCCAGATCGTCGTCAAGGTCCTCGTCCAGGTCCTGGACGTAATCATACCAGTACGTGTAGGCGTTCTTGGCGGGGTCCCAAAGAGGGCCCTTGTCGGTCACGTCCTTGAGCATCTTGAACGGCAGAACGTAGGGATGGTCGCCCGCCTGCGCGTACATGGCGTGAGATCCAACAGCTGAGTAAATGACGGGGCGGTCGCCGCGCTTCTCGACGGCATGATACGTGTAAGCCTGGCCGCCTTCGTGTTCGGAGAAGAAGATGCCACGGGGCACGCCGTTCTCAAAGCGCATCATGCAGTGCTCCCAGTCGCCAACGTGATTACCAAAGCGAATGGTCAAGACGGTCTGGCCGAGGTTGTACGAGTAAAAGAAGAACCAGAAAGCGTCGACAATGCCGGAACCCTTGTCGACGAGGACGAGCACGGCGGGGGCCTTGGAGTAGCCTTCCTGATCGGGCTTGTGGGTAGGCGTGTCGGGCGGGGGCAGCGGCTTTTGGTCTCGGCGCCGGTTTTGGAAGCTGCCGGTGCGAGCGGAAGGAACAAATGTGGGAACCGTCGAGGGTCTGATGCGGTAGACTGGGTGGTCGCGAGAGACATCGAACCACGTCGTGTCTTCGAGGGGAGATGATGGCACGCGGTCGGACCGATCGGGATCCTCTGTCGGAAGATCCTCGTGGCCGTCGTCCTTACCGCCGTCTTCTTCGTCGTTCCAGGGCTCAGGTATGCCGACGTGGCTGTGTAACCACTCAGGCCTCTGCTCAACGTCGTCGTCGCTTGTCAAGTATACCATTCCGTCCTCATTGTTAAGCTGATGCAAGTCTGATAGAAGCAGCGACTGGTTCAGCGCTTGCCTCTCAAGGTACGGCGTCATGTGCTTGATGTGCTCCGCAATGTCGGCGGGCCAGAAGTTCTCGCCCGAGTACAGGTGAACCAGCGGCGCATACTTGAGGACGTAGTCGGGAATCTCCCTGAGTGTCTTCGCCTCGGTCTTGTCCTGCGGCGCCTTCTTCCTGGAGACCGATTCCCAGCCATTGTGCCGTCCCTCGTCGGTGTACAGGGATCTGAGCTCCAGGCGCAACTCGTCGCCGTCGGTGTCGTTCTGGAAGGGCAACAGAGCCGCGGGATCCCATGAAAGGTGGTGAATGCCGCAGAGACTCAGCCAGCGACAGGCCTGGCGATCAAGCCAGTAGGGACTGCTGCTGATCCATCTCTTGTCCTCGCGCTGCTTGGCCGGGTCGGGCGGATTGGGGTTGAGGTAACGGGGCAGGAACCATGCCAGGAAGGAAATGGAGCCCACCACGGCGAGGAAGATGGTGATGCGGCGTAGGTAGTACATCGGGAAGGTCGCAGAGTCGGCTCCAGGCCTGTTCGCAGGTTTAGGAAAAGGTGGTTGAAGGAGAGACGAGCTGGCGATGTGACGGACTGGCCGCGGCGAGGGGTAGGGTTTTTTTGCTTTTAGTTGATTCTTAGTCTGAGAGCTGGTTACGGAGGCTTAGTGATGGTTCGGAGGGGTCTCGGGATGCCGGCACGTCTTGCGAAAGCCAGCGGGGACTCGCACAGCATCACAGCCTTGAGTAGCTGAGGGATTGGAAGCGTTGTCGGTAGCAATGATGTTGTCAGGAGGCAGGAGAGAGGAGGGGGGTCGAGCGGAGACGCATGGCCAGTGGACGCTGAGGCCCCGTGGACGGTGTTTTGTGTCGTTGTTCAAGGGAAAGTTTGTGAGAGGAGGGGAGCAGCAAGCTTCGGGGTGGTTTTGGACGGGACGGGATGGATGGGAAAGGGAAGCTGGGATGTACCATACCTCTTGTAAGGCATGCGCATGCGGGCGACGCTGACACGCTGCGTTGCGCTGCGCTGTCGGGCATTACATGGACAGCGACCGACGGGAGCACACCTGGCAGCGCAGTGACAGCTGGGCAGCAGACACTTCAGCGAGAACGGCAGGGCGGCAGCGGCAGCGGCAGCGGCAGCAGGCACCAGGGACGCTGCACCTGGTTGTGAAGGTTGGGTGACCACCCCTGGCCGGGCTCGGCCAATGCAGCCGCCACCGACTGGATGTCTGCTTGAACGCTAACCCGAACCAGACCCTCTGAGGATCTGGCCGACACCGTAGGGGAGGCATGCAGAAGTACAGGTACATTGCTAAGCTGTGGCAGCTGGCAAGAGGTCTTGAACAAGTTGAAAGGCATAGTGTAGGAGTGCATTATCTATGAGTTGTCAAGACATGCATCGACAGGACTCAAGATAAGCTAAGCAGTAGAAATGTCATGGGGTGGCACATCTCTCATCTCCGTACATCTATCTGAGTTGTGGCGGACGCAATAGCATCACCAACAGCAACCGCTGCATCACTGCTCGACACAACAATTCAAAGTACCAAACAATCGCACCGTATCATTCGTCCTTCCCTTCCTAGCTCATTGCAAGTGCTTTAGTCCCTGTTTCGACCAGTAGCGGCAAACCCGGAAGCTCCGGTAGTTGCGGTGGACCCCATCGGAGCCGTCCCGCGGCAGCCTATCGTATCCAGCGCCGGCCGCGGAACGCGACTCTGTCCATCCAAAAAAACTACCGGAATCCCTTTTAGGATGCTTTGGCACTGCTGGTGTCCGCGGGAATCGTTTTCAAAAAACTCCCGTCGCCGTATACAAATAGCTGAAGCAACTCCAAAAGTGGCCGTCTTGAGACTAGCACAACCAAGCAAAGGCGCCGCGTTGCAAAGTCACCTAACCCTCCCTCAGCCACCGGCGATCGCCTTTGCCCACTTCAGACATAGCTGGTCATCTCACATGAGCAGTAGGAGAGAGACGGTGCTGTCTCTGTCGCACTCACTATCCACTACTAAGTAGAAGATCACACCAACTGTCTCTTTCTGTCTTCTCGCGTAACCTGACGATCCATCTTCAGAGTTCATCTCTTCGCTGTACTGAAACCCTCCACGGAAAAAGTCGCCGTTGTACCTGTACATCCCCCATCCCGCCACCCGCCAAAAAGCCTGGCAGGAAAAAGGGTTCGAGATCGGCGGGAACCAGTCAAATCCCTGCAGATTTCCCACGAGGGGGCGGAACGATGCTCGATAGAGTGCCTAAAGGGGGGGCCCAGTTCGGTCTCTGCAGTTGTGCGTGCAGCGTTTGTCTTGGCGGGAGACTCACTGCGACGCTGCCACCTGCTGATTCTTTCTTCTTCACCTTCTCTTCTGCCGTCCTTCTGGCGGTGTCGTTTTGTCTCCAGTCGACTCCACCAACTTGAGTGTTGAGTGCCGTGCAAGCGCAGGTCAGTCAGGAACTGCGGTGTGGTTGGACGGTAGATACCCTGCTCATGCTCCTGGTGCTGCCCCTTTGCAGCAAGGGGTGCCGTCCGATTCCCGGTCGCCGTTGGAAACATCTCGCATCACGAGCGGCCTTGTCCCAACGGAAATGGCATGTGAGCTGGCGAGACTGCTGGCAAGGCGGTGGACGCTGGCCTGGCTGTCAAGCTGGGTGGACCACCAAACTGCGCGGTTTAGATGGAATGACATGCCGGGATGATGGGGTTTCGAAGACGGGGCTTCACACTTCAGAAGCACTAGAAGCTGCGATATTTTGGACCTTTGCGCTTTGCCTTATGTAAAAGTTGTACTCTGAACCACAAAAGCCTCGGTTCTTTGAGGCTTTTCCCCCCATGATGCTTTTCGGGGAATATACCACTACCTTCTGAAGGATACATCCGCTTCACCACTTCCACCAACAACCCAATCTTCATTTTCAAGTCGCGCATGCAAAGCGATCTAGCTCGTCATCTAGCCTTTGGCTTTCCAAGGTGTTTCCCATGCCGTCCAGCGAGTCGGCTGCCCGCGACACCACCCCTCTTAACCGTGACTTTTTTGAATTCCACTCTCCAGCCTGACCACATCATGCAAGCCACGGCCATGCATGTCTCTCCCGCCCATACTCATGTGGCCGCCAGCCCAGGATATGCCCGCCCACGAAGCAACTCGAGCCACAACGCTCTCGTTTCATCCTACCGCCTCATCCGAATATGTTGCAACTCTTGCCTGTGCTGGGAAACTCGAGCCCGTTTGATTTGATTTTTTCCCCGAATTCAAAGCAAAATGCCAATTCAGCCAAACGCATTCGCCAGCTTTCCCATCTCCAAGTTTGCAAGGAGGGCGCATAGCATCCTCCCAAACTCTCAATGGTCCGATTAGAAAGCCAAGCCGCGATGGCTCAAAACTTATCTCGATATCCTCTCGTATCCTCACTCCTCAACCTCTTCGTAATCTTCAGAGTCGTTCTCGCTCCCATCTTCGTCATCATCGATGCCCGCCCCGCATCCTTGTCCGCAGCCGGCCCTCCCAACTCCGCCCACGAAGCCGGCGTCGGCGTCGACAGCGCGGCCCCAGTCCGGCCGCAGCCCCGGACCCAGCTCCGTCCGCCCAGCCACCTCCGCTCCTCCCCTGCCGCGGCCCCGGCGCTTGCTGGGTCGCCCATCAGGTAGCGGCTTACGCTTCTTCCTCCGTCCGCTCGTGCCGTCGTTTGCTGCCCTCGGCGCCGCGTGCGCATACACCGTGACCTCGTCCGTCTCGCCCCTCTTCTTCTTCAGCGCCATCAGGTTCTCCAAAAACCTCGTCTGCCGCTTCCGCTCGCCCGTCTTGTCCGCCGTGATCGGTATGTGAATGCCATGCTGCCGCCGGACCTCCTCGAGCGGGTCGTCCTTGGCCGCCGCCTCGTGCTTCGGCTGCAGCCGCTTCTCCGTCGTGTTGATCCGCGCCCAGCTCGCCGCGAGCATGTCCACCCCGCCGGGAAGGTGCCGCAGCGACGGCAGCGGGTCCTCCGCGTCGTGCTCCGCGAACAGCACCTCCGTGCCCAGGTTCCGCGCCCACTGGCCCTCGAAGACCTTTCCCTTGTACGCGAACATGGGCTTGTCCGAGTGCAGGTCTAGAATCTGTATGTCCGCCGCCACGTCCGACTCGCCCAGGTCGTCCGCGGTGCCGGCGTTGTTGTTGTTGTTGCCCTTGTCCGCGTTGGGGTCCATCTGGCCCTGCTCCATTTCACCGTCGTCTTCCGCCTCGAGCGCGGGCTCGTCATCGTTCTCGTCGTCGGACAGGATGCGGTGGTGCTTGGGCTCATCGGGCTTCTTATGCGGGCCGGCCCAGTGCTTGTAGTGATACCCGCCGCGTCCGGATACGGGCGCGTTGCGTCTTCGCGTGAGGAGCTGGGGGATGGAGAGGTCGACGGTGAGATAGTATGTCTAGAGTTGCGCGGCGTTAGCAGCCTGCCGTCTTCTTCCGCTCGTCTCGCGACGGCGAGGTTCCTACCTCGGTCTCGGTGTTCGAGTACTCGTACTCCCACTCGGATTCGTCGTCGTCGTCAAGATGGCTGGGCGCTCGCAGAGGCTGGTCCACGGGCGCGGTCGCCGCCATCACGGGCGCAACAGCGTCCGTCGGCGCCGCATTGGTCGGCATCGTTACCGCGTCGATCTGAAAGATGACTCTGGTCGTATGTTGGGACTCGTGCATTTGGCGTTGCTGCTGTGATCTCGAAATCAAATCAAGGCGCAATCGCCAAATATTCACAGCTTGTGTTCAAAGCATTGGTCGGGCCTGGGTGACGTAGAATGCAATGCTGCAAGAAGTAGAAGAAATTTTGGAAAGCTCCAAGGGTCCCAAAACCGCAGAGCAGCAGACTTCCCCTTCCAGCCAGCTTCCCCAGTAGCAAACCGGCAGATTACCTCAGTGCAGGGGCCGCGGGCCCCTCCATGCGGGGCACCAGCCAAACAACGGCCGGCCGAACTGTGACTGATCGCAACCCCTCTGCCCCGCCATCGCAAGTAAATTTCCCAAAGGACGCCCTACGCTCTACGAGTGACCGGGACTCATCCCACCTTTGACTCACCACCGGACGACTACTTAACGAGCTACGAGTTTCCCCGGCGTTCGAATTACATTCTTTATCGAGCATTGATCTATATTTCCTCTACCAATTCCATAAAAACGAACGTAACAACTGCCCGCCATGTCGAACAGGGTCCACATGCTGGACTATGTCGCCGGCAACGTTCGCAGCTTGGTCAACGCCATCGAGAAGGTCGGCTACGAGGTCGAATGGGTCAGGAAACCAGAAGATGTTGCCGCAGCAGATGTACGATCCCCCTTGGCTTCTTCCTACGGACTGTAGGCCAGCAGCTAACAACCTCTCCTCCGGCGCAGAAACTAATCCTCCCCGGCGTCGGCCACTTCGGTCACTGCCTCTCCCAACTCTCCCAAGCCGGCTTCCTCCCTGCCGTCTCCGCCCACATCGCCTCCGGCAAGCCCTTCATGGGCATCTGCGTCGGCATCCAGGCCCTCTTCGAGGGCTCCCTCGAAGACCCCGCCGTCCCCGGCCTCGGCGTCGCAAAGGGCCGCCTCGACGCCTTCGACCCCTCCACGGGCAAGTCCGTCCCCCACATCGGCTGGAACAGCGCAAACACCGGCGGCGCCGCCCTCTACGACCTCCGCCCGGAGTCCAAGTACTACTACGTCCACACCTACAAGTTCCCCTACGTCCGCGGCCAGCTCGAGGCCGACGGCTGGACCGTCGCGACCGGCACCTACGGCACCGAGACCTTCGTCGGTGCACTCGCCCGCGGCAACATCTTCGCGACCCAGTTCCACCCCGAGAAGTCCGGCGCCGCGGGCCTACGCTGCCTCCGCGCCTTCCTCGACGGCTCCGGCGCCGCCGCCCTCGCCTCCGCCTCTTCCACCGCAACCACCCCGTCCCCTGAAGCCCTCCCCTTCCAGGACGGCCTCACCCGCCGCGTCATCGCCTGCCTCGACGTCCGCGCAAACGACCAGGGCGACCTCGTCGTCACAAAGGGCGACCAGTACGACGTCCGCGAGAAGACCGACGGCGGCAACGTCCGCAACCTCGGCAAGCCCGTCGAGATGGCCCGCAAGTACTACGAGCAGGGCGCCGACGAGGTCACCTTCCTCAACATCACCTCCTTCCGCGACTGCCCCCTCGCCGACGCCCCCATGCTCGAGATCCTCCGCCGCACCGCCGAGACCGTCTTCGTGCCCCTCACCATCGGCGGCGGCATCCGCGACACCGTCGACACCGACGGCACAAAGGTCTCCGCCCTCGAGATCGCCACAATGTACTTCAAGTCCGGCGCCGACAAGGTCTCCATCGGCTCCGACGCCGTCCTCGCCGCCGAGGAGTACTACGGCGCCGGCCGCAAGCTCTTCGGCAACACCGCCATCGAGCAGATCTCAAAGGCCTACGGCAACCAGGCCGTCGTCGTCTCCGTCGACCCCAAGCGCGTCTACGTCCCCAAGCCCGACGCCACCCGCCACAACATCATCAAGACCACCACCCCGGGCCCCAAGGGCGAGGAGTACTGCTGGTACGCCTGCACCATCAAGGGCGGCCGCGAGACGCGCGACATGGACGTCGTCGAGCTCGCCCAGGCCGTCGAGGCCATGGGCACCGGCGAGATCCTGCTCAACTGCATCGACAAGGACGGCACCAACAGCGGCTTCGACCTCGAGCTCGTCAGCCAGGTCAAGGCCGCTGTCAAGATCCCCGTTATCGCGTCCAGCGGCGCGGGACACCCGATGCACTTCGAGGAGGTCTTTGAGAAGACGACGACCGACGCCGCGCTGGGGGCCGGCATGTTCCACCGCGGGGAGTACACCGTCAAGGACGTCAAGGATTTCCTGGCCAGCAAGGGGCTGAAGGTAAGGCAGTTTGAGGCAGTTTGAGGCGAGCATTTGAAGAAGGAGCCGTTTGTGTAGACGTGATTGGGTCGTGTGGTATATACATCAAGAGATGCGGGATGAGGACATGAAGAACAATATCCAAAAGCAAATAGACACCTTTTTCTTTTTTTGTATCAACAATTTTCGATTTGAAGTTGTGGCTGTTAAAACGCTACGTTACGGAAAGAAAAGCCTGGAAGACTTGTGTGGACAATCTGACGCGAACGCCGATTACAAACAAGAGATACAACCAAACGAGACTTTGTCATGATCTCATGCCAGTGTTTTTGGAAACGTGCAATTCCTCCTCCTCAGTGATAAATCAAGACGAACCCCCTTGAGCGGAAAGGTAAAACAACTCAGCGTGAAAACGAAAACCCCTTACTGGCAATGAGAACCCCAAAGCCAAGTTGCAATAGGCGAATAATAAGAACCAGCCGGCCCCCAACTTTTTGCCAGACACAGAAAAAGAAATGCCTTGAAACATGAGACTGAGATCCCTCTCTTTTTGTCGAACCGTTGCTTTGATGGCGTTCCCTTTTCTGTTTCCGATTATGCTGGTGATCCTGTGCTTTTGCTGTTCCCGAAAAAAAGGAGAAGAGAGGCGCGAAACGCAGAAAAGAAAATGAATCAAAGTCATAACTCCCAACTGCCTTAGCTTTCATGAAAACAGAAGAAAAACACGAGATAGCTGTTCATGTACTAGATTTCCATGCCCATGAACAGCCACCTGTTGCTCGTCACGTCCACGTCATGCGCCCAGCGGTCCAGCGTCGTCAGCTCGAAGCCCACCCACTGCAGGCTCTTCATCAATGATTTCGCGTCTTCCTCCTCGATGCCTCGGTCAATGCAGATGACGAGATGCTGGCAGTCCAGTGGACCGTCAACCAACTCCATCAGAGCCATGAGCCTAGATAACCGTCAGCATGTGATAGATCAGGAGTCATCTCATGTGAACTTACGCAGGCTTCAGGTCACGTCCGATGACGTTCCTGTCAAACAAGGCGAACAGAGACTTTTCAGCCCCGTCGTCCGCCACAAATGCCCGGAAACTCGCGCCGCCGGCAAAGTCCCAGACCTCCAACCACGCCGTGGCGGGGGCGGGAGCCTTTGTATCGGTCTCACGCCCGCCAAAGTGGGGCTGAACAGCCAGGTCCTCGTCGGACGGCGGAGTTTGCATAGAATAAACACCCGTCAGGCCGGAGCCATTCGGACCAGTGCCCCTCTCACCGCGGAACACAGCCTTCATGGACTCACAAAGAATCTCTCACATTCTTCCCTGATCGTAAGTGCTGCCCCCCCTCGACGGCTGATCCTCTTACCGGGCTGCTGGCGCTGCTTGGTGGCTTTGGGAAGCAGCGCGAGCTGGTTGGATGCCGTTATGGCCGCGAGGGGGGGGCTTGATGGAGGTGATGGTAGTCCTGAGGAGGGGACCTCAGGAATACCACTCGGCCCCTGTTGATAGCGGGATGGTTAGCGTCGTGGTTCATGCATGCCAGAGAGAGTGTGTGTGAGACGTTGGAAAGTGTGGGGGCGGGGACGGGTAGAGAGAGACAGGTGATCGACGACTTGGTCGAAGATGAGGCTGAAGAAGGGGTGATTGGAATGGATGCGACGTACCTGCGGCCCCGGTAGTGCAGTAGTGGAGACCGCGAAGAGTCGCGGCAGAGTCGACGATGTAGCAGCTGGCAAGGACATTGGCCTGACGGACAACGGCCTCGCCATCAAAATTACTACTACTGTAATTACTCTGCTGTCTCATTGGCGCCATTGCGATTGATTTCCTGGGGTATTGGTCTTGACTCGGTGTATTTTTGTGATGTGTGGTAGGTGCGGTTCTCGGGGATTCGGAACCGGTCGACAGATGGGGATTGATCGTGATCGAGAAGGTTGAATTGAATTCGGAGACTTGGATTGGAGTCGTGAGAGACTTGTTTGGATGATCGAGTTATTGGATTTCTGGCGGTGAGGCTGTAAACAGCGATTGATTGCTTGCTTGTTGAGACGGAGAGGTCGTCGAGATTTTTTTGCGTTGCGAACGGCGGTTGTTGCGGGAGCGAAGGGGTACTTCTTTTGCGAGCGGTGAAGAACGGTGTGGGAGGAGAAGGGCAGGAGGTCAGTGGGTGAGACTGGCCGGCGAGTACCTTTAAAACCACAGCGCAGTCCCAGAGCGTGGAAACGTCTAGCGTGGCGGAGACGGGGGCACCGTGGGAAAGGGACCAGTTGCTGCACCACCAGCGGCCACGGCACAAACACCCAGCAGCATTGGAACCACCCAGCAGCATTGGAACCACACAGGACAGTCATAATCAGCCATGCCATCTCCACCTTCCGCTTCTTTGATGGCGCTGCCACCCATGCACCATGTCCCCCCTCTCAGAGTATCCAGTGTCCTCTCGATGGCAATGCACCTCCACGGCATGGCATTTGATGCGTAACATGTTTGCCATTGTCTGGAGTCTGAGCCTGTTGTTGGGCTTTCGCGAAGATTCCAAGCATCCAACACCCTCCCCCGACGAATAGCTGGTGATCACGCATCGACTTCCCCAGTTTCTTGTTGATTGCCGCACCGGGACCCCTAATCAGAGCGTCGTGGATCGCGGTAGCACGGAGCGGACGGCCTCTGGGCTTACGAAACCGGCCAGGAGCCCACTGCGGCGCCCCGTACATGTTGCACTGTCAAGCACGTTTTCCACTGCGCCGCGTCACATTGGCTGCTAAGGTTGTCTCTTCTCCCCCTTCAGCCCGCCGCCAATTCAAGCCGCCCTCTCCGTCCTTGGGCTGGTGAGGTCGTGATCTCCTCAAGCTCAATGGATTTTGGGTTTGCCTAACTACCTAATCATCAACGAAGCCAGTCAACGACCACCAGAAATCGCGATTCGGCTGGACGCTCCCCATCCGGATCCGGCGCGGCGCTTGGCACTTGGACCGGCTTGCCCATCGCATAACAGACAGCGACAAGGGCCGTGGGATGGAGTGAGGGAAGGGGGGAAGCTGCGAGTTCACATGCACGTGGACAGCGCTGAGCCGAGCCCAGTCGAGCCCAAAATCCAACCTGCAGCCAGCCCAAGCCCAGTGTCTGTTGGACGGTGTACACAGAGGAGAACCCTGACCTGTTTTTGCATCACGGAGTTTGCCTCTTCTTAGTGATGGATTCCACAAGAATGAGTAACCCCTCCGGATCCCCTTGACTTTGGCTGGAGCACTTTGAGGTAATCGTGCATCATGCGCCGGCATCTGGTCCAGCGGAAAGCAGATCATCGTATCAGTGACAGATAACCGTTGAAGCTTCTGATCGATCGGTCTGCTTAGGGTTGTCCTTTTTGTGTCAAACTCCAACTACCCAGAACCCATTCCATCCCCCAAACCTTAGAGAGTCAAGGGTCGCGTTCTTCTTGGCTTGCGTGATATTGTCTTGAGTTCCTCAAATTTATTACAAACGTTCGCCGTGCCGTCGCACAGCTTTAGTCAAAACGGTCCAAACGCTCTACGGACAACAACGTGGCTCCCCCTCCCTGGGCAACCCGCGACTGCCAATGCAGCGATCCCCCGCCCCGGAGCCCGGCATGGGCGGAGGAGCCCACGAACCGTTCGACGGGATCCGGTCGAACTTGGTTGATTGATTAAATTTAAGGAACGCCGTGACAAGCAGCTCGCCACTCAACGTCAGCTTGCGAAGAACGTCAGTGTATGGCGTACATACTGGGGCGGAACGTGTTGCGATTCACCAGCCTTGCGTCAATGAGATGTGTGTTCCCCCGGGGGTGTTCGTGTTTCTGTTCGGGTCACTTGACCGCGCCCAGCCGCTCTGTTTCCCCACACTTGACATTTCGCGATTGCGAGTCATCATTGCCTGGGCTCCGGGTTTCTCATCGACTCCGTTACCCCCTTGGCCCACTGGCATGGCATGAACCGGGTGGTCTGGCTGTTGCTAATGATAAACGTGAAGTGCCATCATATCGCCTAATAATATCCAAATCAGTTTGAGGGCCATCATAGACCAGAACGACCACGATGAATTAGGCCAGGGGGTGGTTCATGTTGGAAAGCAGACTGCCGCCGCCCTGGTTGCCATCGCCCGGAGGAGTCCGCGGTTGGTCAGCAGGCTGGCAACTATGGCTCAGATGACCTTCTTGTGCAAGAGATACAAGCATGAGTTTCGGTATCGAATGCTCCATACCCCGAACCTTCTCTGAACGCACAGTAGCTTTCCGGCAGGGCGTGCAAGATCGCAACATCACGACTCGTAAGATTGATAGCGAAACAGAAGCTCGCTCCTTCTAGAAGCCCTTTAACTTTCTCCTTCCCCTCTCTCGCTCGTCTCCAAAAGAGGGGGGAAATGGACCCCCAAAGTTTGCTGCACACCCGCCGCCGCCGCCGCCGCCGCCGTCGTCGTCGTCTTCTTGGAGCACATCTGACGGGGGTTGACTATCGAATGAGGTGATCATACCCACACTCCCGTCCTACCAACCACCAGAAGAAGGAATCTCGAGTGACACACAGCAAAAGAATATTGGGAAGGGCCGCCGAGAGGTGACAAACCAGCTACGACGTCTTCCATTGCCGGCCCCAACTACTGCATAGTAAACCATCCAAGGATGGTGCGGCTTCTCCACCTCGACGCATCTTATCGGCTCACATCCTCCAAAAAGTGTTATCGATAACGTCTTGGATGGTGGGGGCAGACACCGGACTGACCTTACCCAAGCCTAACGACCGCTGATCGCTCATGCGACATGCTGCCGCCCGCAACCTCCGAGCGCTGGGTCGTCTGAGACTGTTGGTCGGAGGAAGAGGGGGTTGGGGGTGGACGAGGAGGCCAGGCCAGGCCAGCTGGTGTTCCATTTGCCCTTTCTCCCAAGCTCCGTTCGGACTCTGTGAGGAGGCGAGGGTCACAGGTTCACCCTTCATGCCTTCATGAACGACTCAGCCAGTCGCCTCGCCCAAAGCTTCCGCAGGATCTGGCATGACAAGCTCATGCTCTTCCCCCCTCTCTATCGCCTCTCCCTCCTCAGCCTTCCCTAAACGTAGCACCATTGCAAACCGAACTCGAATACCATGGTTACTTGCGCAGCTTACATGTAATCGTTTGAGACGAGAGATCAGAAGAGGAAATGGGCGCCCAGACCTTAGGACGTAGTATCTCACACACACCGTCCCTCACCGCAAAACAAGGCGGGGGGGCCGTCGCAACGGCGCGCCGGCCGCATTACCTCGAGACCCAGAAAGAGAGAGAACGCATGGCCCATTACCTTATCCTTTACCTTGATGTACCTTCCTTACCTTGCCTACCGCAGCAGCCGTGAACGAATTACATACACATTTGGCGCGCGATCCCCCCCGTGCCCAATCCTGATGCCAGCCCCAGCCCATAAGTCATTCAAGCCAGCCTGACCTGCCCTCCGTCTCGTGCCGCAAAGCTGTCTTCCATCCTACGAATGGGTGTGCCTACCTGACTCTCTCTTCAAGCCGGTTTTGACCAATAAGTACGCCCAGCCCACAACCATCTTTGACATCGATGCCAGCCGTCTGACGGACCCTCTCCGGTCGCGCAGCCCAGGGCGTGACAGCAAAAACCGACCCCAAGCAAACCCAGCCCGGCGTCGTCCCAAGGTCCCCTTATCCATGCCCCTTCGGTCCCGGACCGACTAACACCTACATATCAAACATCAAACACCAGAGGAAGAAGAAAAAAGTCATGTTTGGCTTTCCGACTGTTGCTCCCATCGTGCGCCGCAATATCTCCCAACGTACATAGCTCTGTGCTATCTTTCTATCCTCCACCCGCATATCGCGCCCGTCCGGACCTGTATCCGGAGGCGTTGCGCAACTTACACAACCTCGGGCGCATATCCTCAAGAGACACAAAGAAAAAGAGCAAACACCACAAAACCATGGCGCCAAACATCATCGTCTCCCGCCCGACCTTTCCAACCTACCTCCTCCCCTCTTTCAACCTCCCATTCCGCCGCCGCCCATCCTCACCACCACCAACGACAGCAACAACGACCCCAACGCCAGAAGCAAGCCAGATCCCCTCCCTCTCCTCCTCGCCGACATCCTCAACGACAGACGAGGCCCCGACGCCTCCAAACAGCCCTCCCCCGCCGCCCTACCAAGACATTACAACATCATCCCCCTCCCCCGCCGCCGCCGTAGCCGACACCAAACTCCCGCCCTCCCGCCTGCGCCCTCCTCGCCGACAACCCTGCACCAAACCCGCCGCCCTCACCATATCCCGCACCCAGCCCGACACTTTGCGCTGCTCAACCTGCTCCAGCGACATCGCCTTCGCCTCGCAGATCGTCTCGAAGGGCTCCCCCGCGCCCCTCCCCCCCACGACCCTACAACCCCGGCCTCGCCCACGTCCACCAAGAACTCCGGCCCCGCGGGGCCCGGCACCCTCGCCAACGTGCGCATCGGCAAGTGCGAGAACCGCCAGCTCGTCACGGGCTGGCACGTCGTCGCCGACATCACCTGCCTGCTGTGCAGCGCCAAGCTCGGCTGGAAGTACGTCGACGCCAAGGAGCTCAGCCAGAAGTACAAGGTCGGCAAGTTCATCCTCGAGGTCGAGCGGGTCGTGCCGTTCCGCAGCTGGGAGGACGTTTCCCCCGGGTACCTTGACGATGACAACGAACATGGTGCTTCCGACGAGAGCGAGAGTGACGAGGACGAGGTGATGGGGGGCAGCGGCAAGGACAAGGCGGTCGCAGGGATGCGGAGCGCGAAGGCGAGGAGAGCGGGGAGGGCGCGGGCGCGACGGACTCCTCCTCCGGGACCGAGGAAGAGATCGAGTTGGACTCGGAGGACGAGGATGATCTTGAAGACATGTTCTCCGGGACGTGGGACCCGGAGGTGGTGGCGAAGAGGCGGAGCCGTCGGGTGACGGCCGCCGCCCGGAAGAAGTAGAGCTTTCGCGTGGAGAAAAGCTCCGATACCCACCCACTCCACGAGATATCCCGAGCCGATTTGGGCTTCACCTCATCATCCACACCGGCGTTTGTTTCTTTAGCTCGGTTTTACTGGACACGATATACCACCACGCTAAACGCGCAATATGACATCTTACGGACTAATACCCCCACATACATAGAGTTGACTTAGGCACGAATAATTTGATTGACCTGGGTATTTGATTATTTCGCGTATGACCTAATTCTGAACTTCCTAAATAGCGGTACACTGTCACGCGGTAAATGCGCCTACAGTGTGCCGGCAGATAATCGGCTGCAGGCCAGTATGGGCCCGTCCTTAGCCGTACAAAGCAGCTGACTATGTACGCTACCGAATCTACTGCTCCTTGCTTCCTCCCTCCGTTGTGGTCATACGATCAATTATGCCATGGGCTCTTCGGCAACGTAGTGCAGGTAGGCACCCAGAAGCTTGATGCCCTCAATGTAGTTGCGCTTGTCCAGCTTCTCGTTGATGGAGTGGGCACCGTCGGTGGAGCTACCCATGGGCAGCAGAAGAACGTTCTTGCCAGTAGCCTGCTCGAAGGTCAAGGTGACGGGAATGCTGCGAACAATTAGCAAGTATCATCACATATGTGGGCAAATTGTACTTACCTTCCACCCTCGCGAGTGAAGTCGGGCTGAACACCCCACACGCGCTCCGTAGCCTTGGCAGCAGCAGTGAAGTTCCAGTGCTTAGGCGACGCAACCCACCACTTGCCGGTGTGCTGAGCCCACACCTTCATGGTGTTCTTGCTGCCAAGCTTGGCGAACTGCTCCTTGACGTACTTGTAGACGCACTCGTTGGTCTGGTCGATCTCCATGTTGGGCACGGTACGGATGGAGAACTTGCCAGTGACCTTGGCGGGGATAACGGTCTTCGCGCCAGGGGCCGAGAAGGCTCCCTCGATACCGTGGAGGGAGAGAGAGGGGTAACGCCATCTTGCCATGAGAGTAGGCTTCTTGTCCTCGAAGATGGTGGTTTTGCTGCCTAGGGACTCTTGGAGGGTCTCCATGGTGAAGGCAATGCCATCGTAGAGAGTCTCCTCCTCGGAAGTGACGGGAGCAACCTGCTCCGCGATACCGGGGATCTGGATCTTGCCGTCGGTGTCAACCAGGGAACCCAAAACGCGAACCATGTCGGTCATGGGCTCCTGAGCAGTACCGCCAAAGACACCGCTGTGGAGGTCGGCGCCAGGGCCAGAAATCTCAACAGAGTAGTAGTTGCAGCCACGGAGACCATAGGTCAAGCAAGGCTTCTCGGTTCCAAGCCAGTAGTTATCGGAAATGCAGACAGCGTCGGCGTCAGCGAAGTACTTCTTAGCCTCAGCCTCAATAAGATCATCGAGACCTTCAGAGCCGTACTCCTCCATACCCTCGAAGCACATGAGCAGGTTGACGGGGAAGTCAATACCGGCCTTCTGGTGAGCCTCAATGGCGTTCAACCAGCCGAGAACGGGTCCCTTGTCATCGGTAGAACCCCGACCAAACATGCGGCCCTTGTCGTCGACGGAGAGCTCAAAAGGCTCGGTGGACCAGCCATCACTCTTCTCAGCGGGCTGGACGTCGTAGTGGCCGTAGACCAGAATAGTCCTCTTGTTCTTATCGTTTCCATATCTGCCGAGGACAACGGGGGGCAACTGCAGGCCGGGCTTATCAGGCTGCTCGCCGAGGGGGCGGAGCTCGACGGAAGCGCCAAGAGTCTTGAGCTCGGCGGCGAGCCACTCGCCCATCTTCACGACATCGGGACGACGGGCGACGTCGGCAGAGATCGAGGGGATTGCAACGGCCTTCCTGAGGCGCTCGATGAAGTGGTCGGCGTCGGCGTCGACCTGCTTGAAGTAGCCGTCAAGTTGGGGAGCCATCTTGCGAGCTTGGTGAGCTTGTATTGCTTGGGAAAGGTAAGGACGGCGGGCGTGAGCTATCCGAGTCGTTTGCCAACACGGGAGAAGTCTGGGAGTTGTAGGAAGAAACTTTCGAATAGTCTGAGGGCGGGCAAGGCCGTTCAACAACGAGGTGCGGGGCATGACGCCGGACTGGACCTTCTACATCGGGCGCAAAAGAGCTGACCAGAAATCTGCTGCACCGAGAGTACCTCTTACCACTACCACATGCGCTTGCCCACACTGACTGTGACTGAGGTGCTCAGATGGCGGGGTACTCAGTGCGTGGCGCTTCGGCAAGCAGCGGCCGTATCAGCAGCAGTTAGGGACCGGGTGCCCGCAATTTGCTAACACTTGGGAGAACGTGGAGACGCTAAGCCTACGGCGTAAGGACCTTTTGCGTGATGCAGCACGTGACCCGGCCGCGCCGCCGGTTTCCGTTTGAGAGCAGTTTGGGTTCTGTGGCTGACTGCCAGTGGCTGGTGCTGTGGCTGATGGTCTTCCAGTGACTCAGCTCTGAGTTTTTGGACGTGGCAGGAACAAAGGTGGGCAGCAGGCAGTGGAGAAAGACCCTCGGAGATTCGTGCCTGCCAGCTTAGAAATTGCACCCCGACAGCTCACGTGCCATCCGTCCCAGCCCGCCAGGTGCGACCTGCCACCTGCCCCAAGAGAGAGTGCTACAGAATCAGGTGGCAGCGTACCAAGTGGGTTCTAGAGCACCCTTTCTTCCTCTCCCGGTCATATCTGCCTGCAACCCAAGCCCGGCTATATCTCTTCTCCTCCCCCTTTGCTTTACTCCTCTTTTTCCTGCCACGAACATCACCACGTCGCCCGTTTTCCCGTCATTTCGATCGCTCCGTTTCTCCCTGCTGAGGGATCCGCTCTTGTACGACTGTGCGACATTTTACCTGCCGCTCAGCCTTCGACCAAACACTTTCCGAAATCTCGGCGACAAGCGACGCAAGTGCCCGCTCCACGCGAACCTCTCACCATCCCCGACCGTTATCTCCCCTACTGGCAAGCAGAGCGTTGCAGCTGCTCTCGCTTCGATATACACATACTGACCAGGAGAAAATATACTTGGCTTATTGAGGCTTCTCGACTGATGGTGCGCACGGTGTCGAGGTGATTTGGTTGTGAGGAGGAATTCACACAAAGGGCTGCCTATCGTCCAGTTGGTGTCGGCCTCTTTGGCATTGTACTCTTTCTCTACATCCCACAAACCCTTATTTCCTTGTTCTTCCAAGTAAATCAGAATTGATTTCCATTACTCTTGAGAGGTGCAGAACGCAAGAGAGATCACTCAAAAAGCAACAAGAAAAATACTAGCATCAAATCACTCTCTACTCACCTAGCTTCGCGTCTTCGTGGTCGCCCTTCAGGTTCACCATCGCCGCATTCAATCAAATATTGATCTTGGCCATTGCTGCTGTCGGCGTCTGCTGCTTCGATCACTGTTGTAAACAGACTACGCAACGCGAGACACGATGGCTTCCTCCGTCTTTTTCAAGTTCAAGTCGCAAAAAGAGCCGACGCGAGTCGAGTTCGATGGCACCGGCATTTCTGTGTTCGAGCTGAAGCGCGACATCATCCTGAAGAGTGGTCTTGGCGACGGAACTGACTTCGACCTGGCCATCTACTCTGAGGATGGAAGTGAAGGTAAGCCTACTTCCCGACTGCTGTGATGACTCCCTTCTAACCATGAGCAGAATACGACGATGATACGACGATCATTCCTCGATCCACGACAGTTGTTGCTCGCCGACTACCGGCCGCGAAACCAGGAGCTGGCCGCGGCGCCAGATATGTCTCCGGCAAGATGCCGGTCGCCGCGAAGAATTCTTCTCGAAAGGAGCAAACGACTAAGTCTGCAACGGCCAAGGCTGCATCGAATGCCATCAGCCAAATGAACAATGCCATGACGGAAGAAGAGAAGATGGCAGCCATGTTCCAAGCTCAGACCGAGTCTTGGTCTGCCCAACAGGAGGAGATGTCACAGTAGGTAATCCCGACATGCGCTGAATGCTTCATCTACTAACGTCATCACAGCCAAACCCCCGTTTTCAAGCCGGGATCAAAGAAGCCTGCCAATGTGCCTGATCATGATCCTCCCAATGGATACATTTGCTACCGCTGTGGAGAGAAGGGACACTGGATCCAGCTTTGCCCGACGAATGATGACCCAGAGTTTGACAACCGACCTCGCGTGAAGCGTACCACGGGTATCCCCCGCTCGTTCCTGCGCACCGTTGACAAGTCAGTTGCCCTCGCACAGAGCGGTGACGACGAGGCAAAGAGACCTTCTGGTATCATGGTCAACGCTGAGGGAGAATTTGTGATCGCTGAGCCTGACAAGGCGTCGTGGGAACAGTTCCAAGCCAAGGCCAAGTCTTCAGCCTCCGCTGCCAAGGCGATTGCTATGGGAGACAAGGAGTTGCAGGAGAGAGGATTGGAATGCCCCATCGACAAGAAGATGTTCATAGACCCAATGAAGACCCCGTGCTGCCAGAAGACGTATTGCAATGATTGCATCACAAATGCTCTCATCGAATCGGACTTCGTCTGCCCCAACTGTTCTAACGAGGGCGTTCTGATCGACGACCTGAAACCTGATGAGGAGGCTGCCGACAAGATCAAGGAGTATCTGAACGAGAAGACCGAGGCCAAGAGCCCGACGGCGACCGTCGCGTCCCCCGCTCAAGCCGCTTCGCCAAAAGAGAACACGGAAGAGGCGAAGACGGAGACTGCGAACGGAACTGCGAAATCACCCACACCTCAGAAGTCGCCATCGACCGCTCCGGCAGCCACAGCGGCTCCTGCAGCCGATGGCACACCGAAGTCAACATCAGCCACACCCGCAACAGCCTCGGCGAAACCCGTCGACCGTGCTGGCTCCGAAGAATCCAACAACTCCAAGAAACGGCCTGCCGATGAGTTGATGGAGAACCCAAAGATTCCCAAAGCCCCCAAGGCAATGCAGAAGCAACAGGAACAACAAGCCATGATGAACGGTATGAACGGCATGGGCAACATGCCGATGAACCCTATGATGGGTTTCGGCAACATGAACATGATGAACGGCTTCATGGGTATGCCTAACATGCCCAACATGCCAAACATGGGCAACATGAACATGGGTATGCCGATGATGGGCATGATGAACCCGATGATGGGTATGCCTGGCTTCAACCCGATGAACGGAGGCGGCTTCGACATGGGCAACAACAACTGGAACGGCGGCAATTTTGGCGGAAACATGAACGGTATGAATGGTATGAACGGCGGAATGAATGGTGGTATGAACGGCGGTATGAACGGCGGTAATATGAATGGCGGGCGGTATGAATGGTGGTGGCATGAATGGCGGAATGAACGGGGCCATGACCGGCGGCTTCAACCAGCAGCAACGCCACAACTTCACCCAGCCGAACAACGAGGATGACGCCTACTTCAGGAGACCGGTCAATCCCCACCGCCACCAGAACCGCCAACGTCGCGTAAGGCCGAGTGACTATCGCGAGCTCTGAGCACCTTCTGCACGACCATAACAACACTCGTCACGACCTCTTCAACTGTAATACTACTTAGACGACACGCATCGCATCACGGCTTTATCATTCTGGAAAAAAACAAATACGGCACAACTCATGCCCTCTCTTGCCAAGAGGAAGTTGGACAAGACTTTAGTCTTCGGCGTTCACGGGGAATTGATTGGGAGGGAGGTTTCTTTCTTTTCTGCCTGGAAGGGGTCTCAGGCTGGCCTTGGGGGGAATACAGCGTGTGATCGCAATGCGGGAGAGCATCGACACCTAGGGATAATGAGGACATCGTATCCTCTAAAAACAGTTTGCTCAGCGTGGAGCTCTTTCTGTATCTAAAAACACGCACTCAAGATGATCAATAAAGTCTCCTGCACATGAATCACCGGGTATCAAATCGTTTTGTGAATGTATTCTATGTCTCCACTCGTGACTCTTGACGCCTCATGCTACCATCCCTTCGTGAAAAAGCCTTTTCCGTAATCATGTTTTGAACCACTATGCACCAACAACTCTCTCCCCTTCAAACGAAACCTCCTACGCACGCTTGCTTAGTCCATCTCAGGGGGCACATACGGCGTCGTCAGCATCTCGCTGAACTTCTCCAGCTTCTCCTTTCCGCGGACCTCCTCAACGAGCAGCGGCATCTTGACGACGTTGAACTCGTCGTACAGCTCCTCGATCTGCTCGAGGTACTTCTTCTGCATCTTGCGACGGGCGTTGCACTGGTCGCAGTTGCTGCCCTTCTTGGGGAAGAGCAGCTGGTTGACAACGATGCTGTGGGTGTCGATGCCGTAGTTGGCGAGCTCCTGGATCATGCGCTCCGTCTCGTACAGGGATAGGAACTCGGGGATGCAGACGCAGACGAAGGTGGTGAGGGCCTCGTCCTTGAACTGGGTGTTGACCTCGGAGATTGTCTCGCGCAGGTCTCGAGCTTCTCCATCATCTCGTTGAGGTTCTGGCCGTTGGGCAGCTGGCCGCCCTGGCCGAGGAAGCCGTTGAGGAGGGGCCCGTACTGGGAGGAGAGCTGGGAGACCTTGGCGAGGGCCTTTTCGAGGACGGAGGGGAAGGAGAGGAAGCGCAGGGTGTGGCCCGTCGGGGCGGTGTCGAAGATGATTGTTTCATAGGACATGGACTTTACTTGCTTGAGAACTTCGGCGAAGGACATGGCCTCGTCGATACCCGGGATCTATCATGGGGCATTTCGTTAGCTAGGTTTAACTACAAGGGAGGGGGATGGAGGAAAGACATACAGCGAAGGCGAGATCCTGCATCATGCCGCCCAGACCGCCTGACATGGCGTCCATGTCCTCGCCCTGTCCAGCGAGGAGGTCCTGCATGCTGCCGTTGGGGTCGATCTCCATGGCGCTCAGGTTGGTGAAGCCGTCAATGAGACGGGCCTCCTTGCCGAACTTCTGGTTGAAGGCATCGGACAGGTTGTGCGCCGGGTCGGTGGAGATGAGGAGGACGGAGCGGCGGTGCTTGGCGAGCTGGATGGCGAGAGAGCACGAGGTGGTGGTCTTTCCGACACCACCCTTTCCACCGACAAAGATCCAGCGCAGAGAGCGCTGGTCGAGGAGGGACTGGAGCGTGGGCTCCATCATGTCGTCGGCGTCGATGATGGCGGCCATGGTTGCGAGTCGGTCTGTCTGTCTGGTGGGACGATTCGTGCGTGGATAGCTTTGATGCGACTGTATGAATGCTGTCTAGCTATGCAGAGAAAGATAGGGAAGATATTCAAAATGCCCAGGCTCTGGATATGAATCTGAACACGAAGCAGGCTGCACAGGTTGATGTCGTAGGCGCGTTCCAAGCTGTTCTAGAAGAATACCAGTCGCAGAGCGAACCCTCCCCGCCATGGCGGGGCACCCCAGCCTGAAAACTGTGTGACCGTTGGGAACCTTGTGTATCCGCACGGTGGCGGACTCCACTGTAGCTGGACAACCTCTTTGAGCGGAGCTTCAACTTCAGCATGCGATTGCAGGAGGCATGTGACATTCGATCGCAACAGCCCGCAAGATGTCGACCAAAGGACACGCCGTCCTCCAGGATCTCTCCTACAAGCTCGGCTCTCGAACCATCCAGGTCACTGTCTCCCCGCGGCCCGCCAAGTTTGCCGAGCGGCGCGCCGTCCTGCACTCGCTGCAAAAGTTCGCCCGCGTTGAAGTATTCAAGAAGCTCAATGTAAGGACTCCAACACCTCGACATGCTTGCGACAATGTTCCTAACCTGAATTTAACCTGTAGGACAACTCTTCCTTCATCTCCGTGCTCGCCGACAAGGCACAGGCCAAATCGCTTGTCAACATGAGCCCGCTGCAATACCAAATCGCGATACCACGACTGCACGGCTCCGTCCAGATGTTCCTCACAAATGCGAATTCGCCCGAACCGATAATCAAAAAATCGAAAGCCTCCGAGAGCGCACCCGAAACCGAAACTACACGCTCTGGGGCTGAGGAGGATCACAAGGAGTTTACGGTGCACATCTTCCCGGCGGAGACGTATATCCACGCGGCTGCCATCAGGTCTTCGCCTCTTCATGGGCCTTGGCCCGAGTCTCGTCGAGAGACCACAATGATGTCCACATTGAAGGAAACTTTGCCGAAAAACATCATGACCGAGGGCATGGCAGACTGGGAGACTGGCGGCCAGATTCCTGCATCTGATAAAAGCCAGCTGTGGGAGGACATTCTTCTCGGAAGCAAGTCGATGGATGTGAGCACGCGCGCCATTATCGATCGCATCCAGCGCCGCGAGAGACGGGAGGCTACGCCGCCCATCATGAATGGTCTTTTACAGCTGCGACAGAGGTCACGGGATGGGTGAACATGGTGCCGATCACACACACGCGGCCGAAAGATTTTTCTTCTGCTTCGTGTGGGACTTGCATAGCCCAAGTACGGCCGCCAACGGCACCTGCTACTGCCTCAGCCCCAGGATATCATCATGCCGATTGCGCGGCCTCAATAGGACGCATCGCCGCTTGCGGAAACTAGGGCTGAGGAATCGCAACGACCCTCAGCCTGATCGGAGTCTGGCGCTGTCGCCAAGACGTGTCGAATTACGGGAACAATATTTCCCGACTAAATGGCAATTGGCAGGAGGCTCATTAAGGAGATGGGATGGCAGAAAATCTCCAAGAAGGCTTTGGATTGGCCCAGATCATCGGACGGAACTGATCATGTTTCGGCTGCATAACCTAAATTATGCGAGCGTGGGCGATGCATTGACCTGTCGGTCCTTGAGATGTTCAGAACGAGCCACACCAAGAACAGGAACGACATTTGACATCTCGACATCAGATGCCAAACCCAGGAAAATACAGTCGACAATGACGAAGATGTCTCTCAAGGCCTTTGCTAGCGCTACAACGTCGTGTTCCCGACTGACGACGGCTTGCATGTAGCGCCCCCAGAAGAAAAGTCTTGAATTGGCAATTAACGGCAGTCAGCTGGCCCAACGTCTCTGACGTTGAAGTTGGATTACCAGTGCCGGGGTTCATTCAGGGCGTGGCGTCATTCCAGGGCCACAAAACAAGGAACACCTGCAAGCTGCAATACCCTAGATCGGCAAGCGACGCTGCGACGGACCAATCAGATTCGCGAAGTCGCTAGTACGTCACCCCAGTGCCACGTTCACCCGCTCAGAGAAGCCACCATCACCAGCTTTTTTGGCTCGAACCGAAAAGAACACTCACGGAGGAGCCTAGCAACTAGTCGAGCCGACCAACCGTGGCGCGGGGGTCTGTTTTGCGCAAGCAAGGGTCCATTCCATTCTGTCAAGCCACCAGAATGGAGGGCCAGGCTCGGCCACGGCCACCATGATGACGTCGCATCCGTTGGGCTGCGTCGAGACCCTGACTTACACGGCATTCTTGGTCCCGAAGCGTGTGCCCAGCGTGGTCGCAGTCACAGATCATCGCACATCATGCAGATTCCTGCTTCGTGGCTCAACCCAGGGGGGTCCTGAGACGATGGTGCTTATATGCGGACGGCCTCGCCCTCCCTTTCACGAGCATGTTCATCCGCTCTGTATTCCATCACCACTTGTCTCGTTCAATATAGCTTAACGCCAATCAACAACCACCACACCCTTCAACACTAGCCAGCCGGCAGTAAAACTCCATCACCATGGCTGTCAGGCTTTATCCACCACTTCGGTACCTTCTTGCTCCTCGTAGCAACGGTCCTCCTGGTCGTCACCAGCATCTCCTCGCCGGTGGTGAACAACATCTCCATCTTGACCGTGAAGCTCGGTGATGCTTCCGCCGGCAACGAGATTACATTTGGCACGTTCGGTTACTGCATCCGCGGCGCCAACGCAGAGTAAGTCACTTCATGTTCAAGTTGGCCAGCCTATCACTAACACATCCAAGTGGCTCCGATCGCTGCCCCTCCGCCCGCATCGGCTACGACCCGGCCCAGATCGTCTCCGAGTCTGACGGCACCCGCTACTCCACTTACTCCTCCAACACCTCCGAGGCCCTGACCCGCGTCATGATCCTCCACCCCATCGCCGCGGCCGTCTCCTTCATCGCCTTCGTCCTCTCTGTCGGCGCTGGCATGTTCGGCTCCCTCTTCGCCGCCCTCGTTGCCGGCACCTCTTTCATCATCACCCTCGTCGCCCTCATCTGCGACTGGGTCGGCTTCGCCCTCATCAAGAAGAATGTCAACGACGACTCCGACGGCGGCGACAGCGACAGCTACGCCCACTTCGATGTTGCTCTCTGGACCCTGCTCGCTGCCGCTATCTGCCTTCTCCTCGGCACCATCGTCGTCTTCTTCACCTGCTGCAGCGGTCGTCTGCACAAGCGCCGCCAGCAGAGGTCCAAGGTCGACAACTACTCTCCTCCCGCCACGCACACCCCCTACCGCCGTCGCCGCTGGTGGCAGCGCAACCGCTACTAAATTCGGGGCTCGCTCCAGATTTAAGTAGGGATTGATGGATCTCTTTGAGACCTGCTGCGATACTAGTAAAACGATGCACGTGTACATGATTTTGGCGCACTTTCATATGGCGCTGGCGTACCGGGGAAGGTGTTTTTGATGAAAGGGATGGATGAAATTGTGCTGCGAATATGATACCACGCCTGCATCGGCAGGGCATGAAACATTTTTCTTGTATATTCAGATTAAACTTAATGATGACATACTCAAACCACCTGTGCACTGGGCGTGTGATGTCTAGATTAGTCAATCGTGGGGTGCGATGCGGTATAAACGCGAGCAGGCAACAATGACAGACAATTTGATCAGGCAATGAGAGCAGCGTTTCTATCCTGTGGCATTTAATACAAAGCGGTGTGAAACCATACATCCAATCCGTATGAAAATGCGAGAAAGGATTCCGTCACCGACTGACAGTGTCACCCGGTATGCTTGGTATTATTCAGCTATTCTCTTTTATTCTATCCTCGTATTACACATGATGGATGTTCCTGATGATCAGTGATTTGGTGAGGTGACAGGATGCATAGAGTTTGCAAACGACACGCGCCAACACTGCATCCGTTATGGCCAATCAGTCAGAACAACACTCTCGGTTGATTCTGTTGTCTGCAGTTTCTGGAATGTTGCAAAGTTGCTTTATAAACCTCTCTCGGCGAGGGTGTGGGCTCTTCGGTAGCACAGACAGCCTGGGCTCGAAGGTCTCGTGGTTGCGGCTTACCATATGTTATAAGTATCCATGTTTGCAAGGTCCTTCCAGATGGCCAACAGCAAATACAGAATGTCGAGTCACACGTGGAACATGTTTTGGTCCTTGCACAGGCATCTGATGATGGGATTTGAGGTGCTAGGTACGTTTTTGATTTCACATACATTATGCCCTGTCGTCGATCTTCGCTTCTGCCGTTGAGATATTCTTGCTGGATATGCAATGGCCACATCCTTGCGGACCTTGCCTGTGAGACCCTCATGGAGATGAGTTGCCCAGAACAAGCTGTTTGAATGAGCATGGGGTAGCGCCGACGAATGTCATGGTCAAGCCGTACATGTACATTGCTGTTTGGTTCGGGGCTCTTCCCAGATGTTTATGAAGAATATATAGAACTTCAGTAGGCTTAAAGATATATCGTTGTCCACAAAACGACAGCTCACTGGTTTATAAAAGGCTGCTTATCTCAATACTAAGTCGGTACAGGCAATGGTCCCTCATAGCCACGTGAGGAAATGGAAACTGCTATCAGTCTATGAAAGTCATGACCATCTGCTCCATGATACGGTATCACTCTTTACCACATTCACGGCCTTTCTCTCATGGCCAGCTTCGTCGTCCGGCCTGGCCTGCAGTGGCTTCAGGGCGATTTGTTTGTAGTATTCAGTAGTAGCAGGAGCCTTTCTTCCTACTACGGCCTCAAGAGACTTTTTGCGACTTTGAGACGGTTCTTATTAGCTTTAATCAAGCAGTGAGTTTAGGTTCACGCTCGCTTATTTTCCCTTCACCAAGCAGTTTCTCTGACCCAACCAGCGTGTATTTATCACATCAGCCTAGTTCCAAGCTGCCAGGGTTGGCCTTCCACTGGAAACCTTAGAACCTAGGTACTGGGAAAGTTGAGAGTCCTTTAGAAGCTAGCCAAGTCAGGTACGATAACACTCTTCTAGCATAATAAAGTTAGACGCCGCCCAATATTCAACAACGCTTCACGTCTTCATCATACGGTTGGGTTTGATGTCCATCGAGCAACATGACTTGGTATCGTTACCCAATACAGTGGGTTCCGGTTGTATGTGCCTGATACATTCCTCTCTGAATAGCTCGATGACAATAGAAACTCCGTTCGGCGAATGAAAGCATACTTCACATGACTCACATCAACCTTTAGTGCCCGAGAAGGGGTTCTGTCACGAACGCAGCCGACCTCAGGATTCAATACTCAAGACGCGAATCCATTTAACAGATTGGACCCTCCCCTTGAGAACTTCGAGTATATAAACAAAAGTTCAACTGGAAGCGAACCATATTGACAGCTCAAGTCAGAAGGCTACCTAAAGCCCTCGTCTATTTGTGGTGTTGCCTCAGACCACCTCATCAACTCCGAATATCAACTGGCCTCGCTACCAACCAGACTTGTTGGCTGATAATGTTGCTATGGCCGGCTTAGATGAGCTCGATGTAGATTGCTTCTCTTCTGCAGATTGAACTTTCCTAGGCCCGTATCGATTGCTATGTGAAGGCGAGAAGCCTCTAGCGCTGCCTACATTCGGCCAGAGCCAAGGAACCAATACCAAGAGAACACGCCCGAAGGTCGGGTAGTTGTTGGTTCTTCCGACTTCGTGTTTTCTGTATAAAAAGGTCTCCGAGATCAGGATTGTAAGAATAACAAACGCAATGCGGTGTTCTTGTCAAATCGGAAGCAGACGACCTCCAGTTCTCCACAATAAGCATCATACGCCCCAGTCTCAGGATCTCTGAGATGCTGAGAACTTCACAACTTATGCTAATTTTTCATGGGGTTGGTTCTAGATATCCTTGTCCCCTTTCGTTTATTCAACGTCTTGATCTGCTGATAAAGTGGGAATGAATTTGCTAGAAACTGGAGGTTGTGATGGGAGGGTTCAGCTTATGTAGATCACAAGCTGACGAGGAATGAATTGATCATTTCTCGCCGTTCTGAATCCGAGCACTCTAGGCTTAATACACAGACAAGACGGCTAAATTGTGTTGAAGAAATTGAACCCCAGCGCTCACGGTAAATTTATAGCTTGAGGCCACTAAGAAGTGAGGCAGACCATTTGTTGCCATTTCCTTGCTGCAATTTTCCTCTGTCCGGAGTTATAAAAGCAACAAGACTTCGTGCGTTATCTATAGCTGCTTCATGGCAATCCATGAATCATTGTCTTAGGCTTTCCTGGCGATTTGTTGAGGGGCACCCAATAAGCAGCGTCCCCAAGTGCTTCGACCACGGAGCGCCAACGGCTGGCTGACTCTCCCGCTCTCAATTAGCTTGATAGAACTTTGCTCTCATTCTCAGCATTATATTGAAGATCCCTGGGCGTATTGGACATCATAAGAGGCGAACACACGCGGGAGGTTGAGGATGCAGGACCGCAGAGGGGTCAATGGAACGCAGAACGATGGTGAAGGAGCAATCTGAAATCATCGGATGATTCACGTTCTTTGAGCACCCGTTCTCCTTGTAATTGTCTCTATGTGAAACATGACGGATGTCAACATGCCATTTGCGCGGTTGGCCTTTGTTGGATGGAGAGCCCAAGAACGTGGAATACCAGCGTAATTGCTACTGCACCTTTGATGTTTAGACTTGAAGACAGTCTCAAAGTGATGGTCAGGTCGGAGACTACGCGTGATACGCCTAATACGCTTGTAAGACGTGTTCATCAGACACATTAGGGCGTGGGGTTATGTACTTGATTGTCTTACGAACGGTATCTTGATACTCTTATTTGAGGTTCACCACTGTGTCTATGTAGAATGAGCACTAGTATTGATACTGCAGTGGATTATTCCACTCTCGTTTACGCTTTCTGATGGACTCTCCTAGGGGACTACAAGGACAAGAAAGTACTCTGGGCCCTCCAGGGGAAGCTCAAGCTGACGAAGCTGGAGCAAGAACTGAATCAATCCATGACCATATTCAATACTATAGCGGAATTGCTTAAGGGACCGGATGCTGGAACACGTACTTTTGGAGGATCTTCGAGATTCGAAAAGGGCCGCCGAGGGTATAAGGCCATCAAGAAAGACTCTCCTGTCATCTACTCGCCGAAGACTAATTCCAAAAAGGTGTCCGAAGATTCGACGAAGAATCCAGTCTCGATCTCACAAAGGAAGAGGACGATTATGAACCAAAACCCTTCCAACCCGTCCAAAGCAGTTCAGTCCAAAAAGCTTCAGCCAAGCCCTACCGAAAAGACAAACGATGGGCTCCCGAAGACGCGGACAACAACCCCGCCGAAAGGAATTCCGTTCCCGACTGCGTAGCAAATAGAACGAAACTTCCTTCTTCATCGTCTACGAAAGAATCGATCAAATCTTCCAAGTCGAATAACAGTGAGAAGACCGCTAAGAGATAAAGGAGCAGCCAACGGTCATCAAACCTCAGTCTGCAAAGATTGAAATCAAAGCTAAGGATGAGGCAGAGACTTGGTCTGAGGCTAGGAGAGACTCGATGTCTCCTATCATATGTCTGGAAGAACTCTCACCGACAGGTCTATTTACCCGAGGGTCTCGATTCCAAGAATTTATCGCCCATTGGGGATAAATAAGGCAATTTCCCCATCCAAGTATCTTGGGCTCCACCATTGGTTACACAAGTGGTTCGCCATGATGCCTCATCGGACTCTGCACCTCTAGTCAGCCCGTTTACCCCGCTACAATCCAAATAGATTCACGGCCAAGACCCATTATGGATCCTCACGATAGCGGAGAGATGGCCGAAGGCATTGAGGGGACGGCCGCCTGCCGGTGCTGCGGGATGTCGCCCGCTCGAACCCCCCCTCCTTCTTTTTTGTCTTGCCTCGCTTTTATCCTTGAAGAACAACGTCACTATCACCAAGACTCTTCCACGGAACTCCTACCCTTAGGAACCAGACAGCCATCAACCACCGCCGGCATCGCCGTTGTGCTCACATGAAGCAAGGATGACGGCACCAAAACCACGCTCATTGACAGGTGTCACCTTGTGCATAGATGCAACTTCCAGCACTATCGCGGACATTCTTAGAGAGCCACGTAGCGCGAGCGAAGACCTCAAATGGACCAACGAAAAGCTGACGCAACTGCGGGGTGTTATTCAGCAGTACGCGGTCGTAGAGAATAGAAGCTCTCCATCTTACACCACCTCAAATCGCGTCCTAGCGGTAATTGATAAGAGCATCAACATCATCTCGGAAATAGATCCCATCCTAGCCGACTACAGACGCAGAAGACTCTCTTGGGAGCCGGATGGGAAAGCTATGATGTCAAAACCGTGGCAGGATCTCAGGGTCTGCAAGTCGGATTGGGAGCGTGTCACGGAAACTGTCGTGAGTCAACCGCAAAATAAGCCCGACGAATGCCAGGCTCACCGGGTAAGGGCTAGGTTGCAGAAGAACGTCGGATGATAAGACCCATAGAGCCTGCTCCCAACAGACGCATGCCCCCAAGGGGAGCCGCTCCGCCGCCACAGGGCGTTCCACCGACGACAAACCTTGGAAACCACATACTTCGAAACAATTACATCCCTAATAGACCACAGCAAGCTCGAGGATATTACCACCGCAGACTATCGTCGGGTACAGCTCAAGGGGCTCCGATTGCGGCGGCGGCGGCGGCAGCTCCTCCTCTCCTGCCACCTGTCAGGCGAAACATGGGTAATCCCATTCCTCAGCGGGAACCAAATTGGCGGCCGAGAGGTGGTGGCCATCGGCAGCAACGATCTACCGCGGCTTCGGGCATTTCCATTCCGGTGCAAATCTCGGGGTTTGCGACGATTCAACTTGATCCCAATGGGGCCATCATTGGACAACCCACGCGTAAGTCTTCTCCTTCACCAAGAAAGCTTGCCACGACTAACAGGCGGCAATGTGGAAGCGTAAACAGTAAAGCTTGCCGAAATCACCAATCGAATCAACGAACTTACATAACCCTTGTTTAGGTGTTGGATAGATACGTGTCCGAAAAGCATAGCAGGGTCGAAATTGCGCTGTGGAGGAGGTGATAACGCTCACGTCTTCTCACCCAATAACCCAACAATTCGATTCAGATATTGAGCACCATTTGTTAGGCGATGTCATCATTGACGTTAGGAACCATGGTCAATGACTACGTCATGAGAGAGGGGAGAGGTGAAGTGCCGGGACTTGCGATCATGAGTATGTTCGCGTTAGGTCGATGATCCCTAGCGAGGAGCACCTACGTTTAACTGACGATATTGGTCTGCATTACGGATTTGGGGAGTTCTGACTGCTTGCAGAATGTCTTTTCCAATTTCGATAATCTTTTCAACTACCTACCTAATTTCATCACTAATATTCTGGCCTCTTAGCAAGACATGGCGTCTTTTGAGAGAAAGTCCTAGGAAATGGTTACTACCCACTACGACAGAACGTGATTAAGTCTCAGGCTGAAAGGTGGCTATATAATACGGGAGACATCCCATTCGTGAAAACAGGCCGTATGGTCGGCTCTATCTAAGTTAATTTCAGGGTATTTCTGCGTAAGTCCAGCCCAGGAGGAGAAGAGACTAAAGAGGCCCTGCCATCGGGGAAGAGTGTCAAATTTTGAGGCCGTTGAAAATTTCGAAGCGAACTGTGCAGATTGTATCTCATATGATATCAAAAAAATGAAGTCTTCGCTCAGAGCATTGTGATGATATCCTCCGTAGACAATTCCCTCAGTGGCACTGTTTGTTGCATAATCGAAGGTATTGCGATATTCATCCGGTTTTGAGTGGCGTTATATCGGGATTAAATCATAAGCGACGCCCCACTAAATCCTTAAAGTGGCCTCACGCTTCATGTGCGACGTGATTCGACCGGCATCAACCACGATCAAATCGTGCACCGATCATCTTCCCATGAGGCAATGTCATCAATTAGATAGCTGTTGGTTTCAAGATGACGATGTGGCTGGTTGTTCGCTCAGCCGCGCTCACCCGGGCCTCCGGTCTTCTCCGCCGACCGACTTGCCGACATTACTCGGCGGCCGCCGCAACCTCCAAGTCGGACCCGCTCCGGATCCTGTTCTGTGGCTCCGATGAGCTTAGCTGCGCTGCACTAAACGCGTTGAATGCAGAGAAGAAGCGCAATCCGGGGCTGATTGAGTCGTTGGATGTCGTGGTCAGGCCTGGCAAGTTGACGGGGCGGGGGATGAAGCAAATCCGTGAGGGTGAGCGTTTTCCTTCAGCGCGTCAAGTTGAGCAGCTTGCGCTAACTATTCCCGACAGTGCCATTGAAATCCCTTGCCGAGCAACTCAAACTGCCCATTCATGTTCGAGACACGTTCACTGGTTGGAAGGTATTGCAGCTCCAAACTTGACCTGCGATTTACTCTCGCTAACCATGCCAGCCTCACAACGACATCAACCTCATCATCGCCGTCTCTTTCGGTCTCTTCGTTCCTCCAAGGCTACTCAACCTCGCCAAGTACGGCGGACTTAATGTGCATCCATCAGCACTCCCAGAGTGAGTATTACCACATCTTCTCCAAGACCACTGCCGTTGACCATCGCCAGGTTCCGAGGCCCGGCACCCCTCCACCACACTCTCCTCCGACGATGCACGCATACCGCCGTCAGCCTCCAAACCCTTCATCACAAGACTTTCGATCACGGCACCATTCTATCTCAGACCAGCCCCCCAGGCATTCCTATTCCGAAGGACTGCACTTTGCAAGGCCTTCACGACATCGTCACCCCGCTAGCTGCCAACATGCTGGTAGACGGCCTTCGACAAGGCTTGCATGTACCGCCGCTGAAGGACGTAGGCTGGAAGCCGAACAAAGAAGAGCTGGACGCGCTTTGGCATGCGCCGAAACTGACCAAGCGCCACAGCCAGGTCAACTGGTCTGAGTGGAACGCGGACGACATTGTGCTTCGGCAGCGGGTCTTGGGCTCGCTGTGGTCCATGGCGTTGGTGGATCGCGAGGGCAAGAAGTCAATGAGGCTGATTCTCGAGAACGTGGAGAGTGTGAAACGACCCGCGAACGTCGAGAGATGGGTCCAAACATACTTTGGGCGCAAAAAGTATTGGTTTCAGCGTTCGGGTGAGCCTAACGAGGAGAAGACTGTTGAAGAGAATCGAAATTTGGGTATCCGGGTTGTCGACTGGCTGTGGCACCCCAACCACATATATACAGGGGACATTGGCGTTAAGAATGGTAACAAAGCCAGGCTGGCTTACTTTGAAGAAAAGGACGGCAGCATCTTGATTCCGGTCCCGAAAGGAGGGTGCCTGAGGGTGCCGACGATAAAGGTGGAAGGCTCAACCAGCAAACCAGCGGCCAAGGCGGTTTCCAGCTTTGGCTTTATTGAGAAGTATGTGGACAATTCAAAGGGTATGATAACTGCTGTAATTTTGAGCACCTTCTTTGGTTTCTAGGCTACCTTACGAGCTGGTCGGTATGGGTTTCTGATTGTTGACGGCCAGAAACAACTCGCAAGACAGCATACATCTCGCTCACAAAGAGTGGTGCTAGCGATGAAGGGTCGTGGACTGGGTCACTGATAGAAGTTCTTATTCGGTCATTGCCAGGCTGCGACTTCAATAGGTATCCTTGAGACGACACTCTCTGGGGACAGAGAAACATAGTATAGAGAGTTAATCAAATCATTGCTGAGTGGGAGGTTGCGGTCATGCGGCCGAAGCCCGGATCGAAGTGCGTGCATCTCCGGACCCGATCAAGGTAATCATCAGCCAGCCTGCGTGGGTTCGCCAGCTAGACTATTGCGCCCAGAAGAAATGCATATTGAAGACCTCACAAGCAAATGCAAACCCAGTCGTCAGGCATTATCAGGCAGTATTTCGACGCTGTACCGGTAGTGGTTGAACCGCCACGTTGTAACTTCCCAGCCGATTGACATCTATCACCAGAGGCTACCCATATTTCCAGCAAATCATGCAAGATATCGAAATTGTAACTTGCACCCTCAATTCACTTCAACTTGCTTAAAGTTCTGAACGACACTCGGCAGCTTAAGGAAGGCACCAAAGTTGACTTGTTCCAAGTGCCATCCTTCCCGAGTTGGTTTACTTAGCCACTGAAAAAGGCAAGAACTTCCTCAACAGTTACACTTTCCATAACTCATCTCACTGCACGCAAAGATTTTCTCAAGGTGAGTTTGCAAAACCCCCACAACTGCCGTTTTCTCCTTCTTTCCTCGTTTCCTTTCGTCAAAAACCCACCTCACCTTCTCTCCCTCCAACCCAGATACCTCAACCCTTCCAAATCAACCCTCAAACCTTACCATTCACACAGGTCCCAAGGCATTACTCTACACAAGGACATCGGAGAAAAGATGCGACACAATCTTGGACCAGCCAACCGGGTGTCCGCTGAAATCTTGAATTCTCGCCGATCAAGCTCCATGCCCCCTGACTACATGAGAGCTTATGCTCGGTTTGTTGAAGCAATCAAGGTTGCCGTCAACGACTATAACTCCAGCTCTGGCGAAGCACCTCTCAAGTTTGTTGGTCCAATCCTTACGCCAGACAACAAGATTGGCGAGATTCGCATCGTCAAAAACACTGAGCCAGAGGAAGACGAGGACTCAGGTATCGGAATGGAGCCGGCATCACTTTCTCAAGACAGACACGATGTCAAAAGGACGAACGAATTCCCGTCTCTATCATTGATGAGCAACTTCCCACGATTGCCAAGACGAAGACTCACCTTTACCGTTGAGAAGGACGAAACTGAGCCCATGATGATTGACACCTCACCGGAAGCCATGTCCATGACCCTGGCGCCTTCCCAAGGCGGACTTCCGAGATGTTCTCCTCGACACAACAGATTGCGCCAGCTAGGAGGCGTGGACTCCTTCGACTGCGATCCCAGCCCCATGATCATGGGGTCTCCTTCCACAGCGAGTGACTCCGACATTCGCCATGAGGCCTCCTTCAACCGTTTCATTCGAGATCGGTCTCAAGCTCCGAAACCGAATGCCTTCGTTCAGACACAGTATGAAACTGCAGTCGAAGCGGAAGTCACCAAGGAGGATTCTTTCATTCAAGCCGAAGACGAAGTGAGACAGGATTCCAGGACTCTGGACGTTGGCGACCCTCACCAGGAAGACGACGCGAATGGACGCAGTGCCACCTTTGACGTCTTGAGTGACGACGATGTTGACAATGTCCTCAGCGACCATTGCCAGGAAGACGGAGAGAACGGAGGCAGTGCCACCCTCGATGCGCTTAGCGACGGCGACGCTGATAACGTCCTCAGCGACCCCGATGTTGGCAATCTGCCGAGCACTACCGAGCACGTTGGAGAGACGGTTGTTATGGTCATCGACAGCGACACTTCCAGCGATGATAGCGACGAGGACTCCGAGCACAGCATCTACAACCCGTCCTTTCACAACTCTCCCTCTGAAAAGGGTTCCCTGCTTCGGTTTCGACGCTCGACGCCTCTCAGCCCAAATTTTCTCGAAGAAGATGACGCCAGGGAACAACAAAATAAGGCACCTAGACCTCCTCGCGCATCCTCGATTGATGGACGCTCCGCTACGTCCCGTCGTCGAACCCTGACCCAGCCGGGGCCTGTCCGTCGAGCCAAAGTATGGCGCCCTACGCTGTGGACACCAATCGAGAGGTTTACTCCAAACCAGCGGATAGAATTCGATGGTTCTCTGCGTCATTCGATTGCGACGGCCACACGTGGTACGAACATCTGGAACGGCCTCTTCAACGGCTCTCGGGAGTGGGATGATTGAACCAGGCCGCATTCCCGAACATGCCTTGGATGCTGAGAAGCCGACGACCAAATGGTCTCCAGGAAAGACAAATATTTAATATGCATTTCATGGGATGTAATCAATGGTAAGTTTTGGGTAGCACCCCCAGAGATTTCACACTGACAGAGAGTGCAGATCCTCCACGAGAACCAAGCGAGGTCACCTGCACCTCAACAAATTGCACAAAATAAGGTTCTATTCTTGGGAATTATCGAGGAAGATTGTTTTGCGCTTTAATTTCTCTTTTCTCTTCTTTTCTTTTCAACGGTTTGTGAGTCTTTCTGTGACACGGTGGCGTACTCGGAACTAACTTTGGGGAAGGATTTCTTAGAATGCGCACTTCCCCTTGGCCCCGAGGCACGATGCTTGCCGCCACGGCCACATACAATCCTGCCTCACCCCCACAGACTTTTCCGGCCGTGCAAAGAATAGAGACCACGGACTCGGGAGGAACACAGGTGTCATTTTTCAGGGATTGACAGGGGCATTTGGCGTTATTGGACATTGGGCGGAGGAGCCCAGACATAGACATCAGGATCACAAACCAGGACTGGTAACGACTGTAACATTCCAATTTTTCTCTTTGCTCTACCAACACATTACTTCGAACCACTCATTACATATGAATATATCATAGCTTGGAGCCCTTTCAACGATGGACTGCCACCGTCAGGTCCACGTCGAGCCTTCCGAATGAGTGAGACACTAAAATGTATCCACCAACTAATTGACTTGCGGTTTTGTACAAGACGCGCGCGCATACACACCAACGTCGTCGTAGCGAACGGCGATCGGTCTTCCCCCGGTTGTTGTTGTTTACTCGAGACCGACGTCTTCGACCCACATCTCTGTATACAACCTCTCACCCACTACTAGATGAAAACCCCCCGGCAAGTAAATGCGGGGAGACTTTTGGGTTTGTGTCCTAGACCACCACCACCAGCTTACATCACCAAGCCGATGACAACGGAGACAACAGCGGCCAAGCTGAGGGCACCGACGGTACGGACGCCAGCGGCACCGGAGTCGATGCCGTTGTTGCTCGTGGAGCCGCCCTTGTTGCCGTTGTTGCCGTTCTTCTGCTGCTGGCAAATGCCCATGAGGGTGGAGTTGTTCATCATCTCGTTGAGCTTGGCCTCCTTCTTGGCAGCCTTGGCCTTGAACTTCTCGATCTTGGTGGTGTTGCCCTTGAACTTGTCGTTGAGGGCGGTGTCGTTCTTGGAGAGAGCAACAAGCTTGCTGTTTAGGTTGTTAGCGCCGTTCGTGTAAATCTTCAGTTTACGTGCGAAAAAAAAACTTACTTGAGCTGCTTCATCTGCTTGCACTCTCCCTGGGTGGTCTTGGCGGAGCAGTACTGGAGGAGGGTGGTGTTCTTCTGCATGTCGGCGAGCTTGGTCATGCCCTGCTGGACCTTGGCCTTGATCTTGTCGGCCTTGGTCTGGTTGTTCTTGGTGATGGCGGCGAGGGCGGTGTCGTTGGCGACGAGCTTCTGCAGCTTGTCCATGCGCTTCATGAAACCACACTGTCCGTTCTCCTGCTGCACGGCGCGGACCTGGTCGCACGTCGCCATGAGGGTCGTGTTCTTCTTGGCCTCGTCGAGCTTGGGCTGGACCTCGGCGGCCTTGGCCTTGATCTTCTCGATCTTGGTGGCGTTGTTCTGGGTGATCTCGGCCAGGAGGGTGTCGTTGGCCGCGATCTGGACCAGCTTCTCGCCCTTGAGGAACCGCTTGCACTGCGCCTGGGTCGAGTTCTTGCCGCCGCCTTGGTGGTCCTTGGCGAGGGCCGTGGCGCCCAGAAGGGAGACGAGGAGGAGAGAGAGCTGCATGTTGACGGCTGTTGTGGGTTTGGTGGAGGGACAGAGGGTGGAGATGTTTTGTTTTGTGAGGTTATATATATAAAAGGCGGGCCGGCCGCAGTAAAGAAAGACAGTTACTGAGAATTGAAGAGATGATGAGATGACCGCAGGCCGCTGAACTAACAAGAAGAGAGGAGGGATGAGGGCAGACACGGCCAAGTCTTATACCAAAGGTTCATACCACACCCCACGCGGACCAGACCACCCACACCGGGTCTCAACCGTCCGTCGAATTCATCCCATCTCTCCATGCAAGTGCGTGTGTGTGCGTGTGAAGTGTGAGTGTACCTCTCTCCAAACCCACCCCCTCCCTCTCTCTCTCTCACTCAGAACGGCACTCGCACGAAACCGACATACCAAACGGCACCTTGAGCAAGCCCCCCTCCCCAGAAGGACGTCGCCCCCGTCCAACGAATCGCCCTTCAGATGGCATGTCTCAACCCCCTCCTCCGCTACGCGGTGCCTGGCCGGCTGTGCCCACCCACACACGCTGCAACCGTAGTTCGGTTTATCGGTGCGCGAACTCGCCTCTCCGGTTCTTCTCTCTCTCTCGCGCTCGCTGTGCCTTCTATGTTCAGCGGTTCGGCGGGCCATGCACTCACTCGCTGCCAATTAACACCCATGGGCTACATTAACAGTGGCAGAATGCAAACCCAAAATGGGTTGCTTGTTCGCTCCATTGCTTGCGCGCGGCTCACCGAACCTGGGTGAACCCTCGAAGCCTTTCTGCTATCTAGTCGGACATCGGGACGTAAGCGTCGCGTTGTCTTCTCTGTCTGTCTGTCTTTTTCCCAACTAGAAATTGAATGGTACATACCAAACCCCCGTGCTGGATCTTTGCGCGGCAGACAGCTGCCGTTCGAACCAGGTCCAGATCATGTGTAACAGACGATCCGCCCCCCGTTCGTAACCCAAACTTGACATTGACACTTTTTTTTTTCTGAAGTTCGATACACGCTATCACCGAGGGCCTGACGTGGCCTTGGCGGGAAGTGGGCGGTAATTGTGACTTTTGGGGGCGCCAGTGGTTGAGAGAGAAACACATCACGGACATTTTCTCCTGTTGTTTTTCCAAACGGGACCAGCCCCCCGGCCGACCGGGCCTGCTGACGACGGTTGCAGCAGCAGAGGGGGCCCAGATGGGAAAAATCCCACGGCACGGCAAATGGGCGCTTTCGCGGCAACGACATGCCGCACAAATTACGACTCTGGTGTGTATAGCGTATGGGAAAGAAAATGCGCCCCCAGTAAGACGATTCCAATCCGTCTCTACTGCTGCACCTTACCCGCTAACGCCGTTGCTTCAGATGCGGCTCAAACGGCATGTTTTGGCACTCTTTCTCCTCCACTATTCTACTGAGGTGCACTAGAGGGTAAACCCCCTACACCCCTGCCCCCTCCAACGTCAATCCCAGCACCCACGCATTATCCGTTTCAGCTACCCCCCAGCCCGGACGCGACGAAACACTGCTGATCGATCGACGGTACAGCTTAGCTTAGCCTAACACACACACACTTTCTCTGCGCCTGGAGACGAATAATGCCTGGGATCTCTGCCAGCCTTCTTCTGTTCGCCGTCTCGACTTGGCCCTCCTCGCCCAATGGTATTGTCAGTTGCGACGTTCCCTCCTGCTGGAGACGGTTCGCTCGAGGCCTCGAGGCCAATCGTTTTCGCAGTAAATGTACCCAAAAATGGCACTTACAGCGGAGATTCGGCCCCCCCTTCCCCCCTCCCCCCTTCCGTTCGCCCCCATACAATAAACCTTGTCAACGCAAGGGGGGAAAAAGAAGGTGATCTCGACTCCTCTTAATACAATCTCTGGTAGGAGAATGGCAATCATGTGTGCCAAGATTTGATGAGAGGCGGGCCTGCGATGTAACCGCAGCAGTCGAGCATAGCAGATCCAAACGCACATCTCCTTTGGCGCCCCCCTTTGGGGTTTGGTCCATACCGTTCAGCAAAGTCACCACCCTCTCCTTCTCTCTCCCGCGGGTCGTTCTTCGCGACTCAATACACTCGTCGGTTCGCTACCGCTTCTCTTACACGTGTATACGTAGCCCGGATACACAATTCAAGCTTCGAGGCGGCGCTAGCGCGTGTTTAGCTGCCGTCCTTGCCTGGGCCTGGCACCTGGGGAAAACAAGAACAGAACAGCTGCCGTGTTACCCTACAGCAAGTGACAGGAGCCTGTTCATTGGTGAGATCTGCCCCCCTCCCCTCCCTTCCCCCGAGGTGGCTAGTCTAGTCTAGTGGGAGATCCGCATGTGAGGCCTTGGCGATTTGCGGCTCAATGCATCCGTGTCTTGGTCGAGTCTGGAGTTGAACGAGTGCGCCTGGTGACATGCAACTACAGAGAGGGAATCATCTCCTCAAGTACAGTGGCGTTCAATAACGGGCAAAGTGGTATGGCGTCGTTACGGCGGTGCAGGAAAGTCAAAAAGAATGAAAAAGGGGTCTTGGCCGAAAGATGCGCCAAAACGGCGTGCTCTTCCGTCTCGCATTCGTCTGCTTTTGTGGTGTACCGTCCGTGATCCTCGCTCGCGGCCGAAGGTGAGCCGAAGAGGTGAAGAGAAATGGAAAGAAGGAAAAAATAACGGTGGCCACCGCTCCTTCGTGTTGTGTGTCCGTCCAGCCAGTCGCCTCTCCATCCGCAGAGCCGTCGTCATCTCGTCGTCGGACCATACCGCGATTGGAGGAGGGTGTGAGGAACAGGCTTGTTCGATCTTCTCTCTCTCTTCGCCTCTTGCAACTCGAGGTCCAACAGTCCTTGCTCGTTGGGCCCGTTGTCGTCCGGAAAACTCTGTCTGTTTGCTTGTGTCATCCCCTCTTTTCGACGCCATACGTCTGTCTCCCCCCCGCCCCCCCCCCCCCCCCCCCCCCCCCTTTGAGGTGTCATGCTTGTCTTTGACGAGTTACCGGCTTTCGCTTCCGCTTCGGCCAAAATCCTCTGGTCTGACTGGCAGCTGGAGAAACTGATTTTGTTGCAACTAGTAAAGAGGACGATGATGTGGATTCCCCGTAGCCGCTGCAAGATGCATTGCTGCTGCTGCATCTGAGCGCGCATACGTACCCTTACGACGAGACACTACATCCCGTAGGCATATCGGCGGTAAAGCCAAGAATGGCCAGATTTCCCCCCCCTTCTGTGTGTCTTCCCAGACATGTCCTGCAGATACTGATGCCCGTGATCGACGTCCCCGCAGCGTTTCCTCTTGGCCTGCCTGCTCCTCCGTCCCCTCCCCCCCAGGTTCCAGGGTTCCCTCTCTTTTTTTAGGGTCATTCTAGGAGAGAAAAAACGACACTAGGTCCGTTAGCGAGCTAGCGAGCCAACGAACAACCGCCAAACGGCAATATTTGGCGACGGCAGCGACATGCAGCGACAAGGGGCCCTGGACGGTGTCCCGGGGGGATAACAGAGCAGGTCGAACGACGACCAGTCAGGCCGCCCCTTGGCATCCATTACTAAGGATACGCTTCGAGACACCAGGGCAAGACCGCACCGCACCTTGTCGCCTCAAAAATGACAAGCTTCGACACACGCATCTGTGGGCTCCCCCCCACCCCAACCTACAACCCCAGGCAGAGTGTGTAAGGCGATACCAAGACAAGACGTGTGTCAAGTGGGTAGCGAAGGTCAGTTGAGGCGAGTCGCGGCGGCGCTACCCTCGCTGCTTGGCCCTGCAAAGAATGTTGTTGTCTTGTCTGCCAGGAACCAGGACCCTTGTTCAGCCCGCCGGAGAATTTCAGGAACATTTTATTTTGGCACAGTGAGAGCGAGTGAGAGAGAGGTTTCTCAGCTAGTCTAGTCGTTGATCTTTGCGTCGCCGCACATACACACATATTACAACCCACTCTACATGAATACTCCTTGCACCGAAATAACTTGTAACAAACGACAGGTTGATTAAACGCTTGCGTACGACAGAAGAATGCCATTCCTACGACGCCTACCTCTTTCCAAAACTGCCATGAATTCTCGGAAAAATTAACAACCAGGGCACATACATACGTAAGGCCAGCCAGCCGGCCCCCCTCGTGGCCTCCGGCAGGCCCCGAACGCAGCGGGCCCCAAGCAGAAACGCTTGTCAATCAACTGCGTCAGGGTTCATGGGGGTTTTACAATGCCATTGAAAGTCTGAATGACATGAGAGAACCGAAAAAGAAGAAAGGCAACACAACAAATTGCGTACGCCAGAACGGACTTACGTAGGCAAGCGACAAAGAAAGTGACTGACTGACAGACTGACTTAATACCATCATCTCTTGGCTTGTCCCTGCCTGCATTTTTTCCGCGTCGGGTTTGGCCCACTCCAAACTCACAATACCTAGGGAAGGGAAGGGGGAAGAAGCCATCCGCAACTCGCCATATCCCTCCCACTTGCCTCTTTTTCACTTCCCTCTAGCCAACAGTTCGCATTGCGAGAGTTCCGACGGCCGAAGAATGGCTGGCTGGGGGTCCTGGGGTTTTCTTCCGTCCTCCCCCCCCCCCCCCCCCCCCCCTCTCTCTCTCTCTGTTTTTTGACGCAGGATAGCGTGGAATTCTAATTCCATACCTTATCTGGCTGCTCCGTTGCTGGATGGATTTCACGTTTAAAATGGCAACATCACTACATTATGCGTATTCATCCACGTCACCCAGCCAGCCGCTCGGGTCGGAGCAATAACGCCGAACCTAATGGTGGTGTAGGGAATGGCCATGATGGGAGAGGGCTTTCTGCTTTTCGGGAGGCGGTCCCGAACGTGGTTGTCATGCTCTTTTGTCTTTTACTTTTTGCCTGTCGTCCTGCTGCCCGGTCTGGGCCAAGGTAGGTAGGTTCCGACGTTCGTTGCCTTGGGCTTCCAGGTCCGCACGCATCAACCCCATCGTCCGCTCTCATGATACCTTCACTGTGCTTCTGGTAGTTCGCCTCTGCGTGTGCCATGGTTCATTAGCGCCTGTCAACGTGGACTGCCATCTCGCCAGACGCCCAGACGCCTAAGTTGTAGACTACCTGGTATTTCGTTCGTATCGTCGTCGTAATCGAAGCCATCATCGTCTTTGTTTCCCCCGTTCCTCTCGGAAATGCCCATCCTTCGCAAAAAGCCAATGTCCCGATTCCTCCTCAACCAAAGACCTCAATCATGAAGTGGTACTCAATCTTGCTCCCGTCGTGCCGCCCCCGCACCGTGATCTGCCGGCACTTGTCCGCCAGGATCTCCCCGACAACCGGCGCTCCGCAGTAGAACACACCGACCTTCATCTCTTCGTCTTCCTCGCCGTCGTCGTCGTCGTCGTCGTCGTAGTCGTCGTCTGCCTCATCTGCGACGGCCCTTCTTCCCACGCGGCTACTGGCCCCATCCATACCCCCCCGATCCCTATCCATATGCCCGCCCTCTCTCCCATTGGCCAGACGGCCGTGGCCGTGGCCATCTGCAACACCACCGACGCCGACGTCGTCGTCAACCCTCTGCCCGTCCACAGTGCCATCCACGCTGCTATTTTTCTCTCCGACGTCCGTTCCCGCGTTTGACCCGTCGCCAAGCCTGCCACCACCCTCGCTGGCATTTCCGCCGCCCACCTCCCTGCCCTCTCCCTTCCTCGCACCTTTTCGTCGGCGCTGCCGCCTGCAGGCCGCCCGGAATTGCCGCATGTCCTCATAATGCCTGTCCAGCACCGCGTCGAAATCCGGCCTCCCAAACCGCGTCGCGTTCAGCAGCCCCGTCAGGGCGACCGCGGGTGCTCCTCCGTGCGGTGCATCTCAAGCAGCCAGCGGTATACGTGCGTGACGATGTCGCGCCGCTTCTGCGTCACGTGCGTCGCGATGCGGATGTCGAGGTGCTGCCGCGAGGCGCCTTCGTGGGCGCGGTGCCACGCCTGGCTGCGCGAGACGGCGTTGAGCAGGTCCGCGATCCAGAGCAGGTAGTTCCTGTCGCGCACCGTCCAGTGGAAGTCCACGCGGCGGTAGTCCGGCGCGAAGGAGTGCGGTTTCGAGGGGTGCGGCGGCGGTGATTTCGCGAGGTCGTTTGGGACTTGCTTCTCGTCCGGGACGGGTGCGGCCACGGTTGTCTCGGAGTCGTGGCGATGTTGCTGGTGATGCTGCTGGCCGGCAGCGTGCGTAGGCCCCCCGTGCTCGTCGTCGTCGCGCGCCTGTAAGTCGGCCAAAATGCCAGAGAAGGGCGTGACGCCGATGCCCGAGCCCACGATGATGGTATGCCTAAAGTCGTAGAACCTTTGCGCCGGCGCGCCAAAGGGCCCGTTGATCCCAACCGCGATACGCGCCTCCCCCGCCTCGCCGCCCAGCTCCCGCAGCCGCTTCGTCCAGTTGCCGTCCGTCTTGATATGCAGCTGGAACTCCCTCCCCTTGCAGATGGAGACGGTGAACGGGTGCCACTGGAAGGTGCTGATGCTGGGCACCTGTAGGAAGACGTACTGTCCCGCCTGGTACCTCCAGATGCGCTCGCTCGGGATGGTGGCCGTGATCTCGACCGTCTCGCCGTCCAGGACCTTGAGCGTCGCCGGGATGCGATGGAACCCCGTGCCGATGCGCACCAGACGCTCCGTGAGGATGAGCAGCGTGGGGAAGGCGAGGAAATACCCAAACATGGGCCACTGCAGCAGTCCCGCCGTGCCGTGCGCCATCATCAGCCCGATGATGGGGTACATTAGCAGATGCGAGAGCTGGAAAAGCTCGTAGTTCCAGCGGCGGACCGGCGGCAGGCTGCACAGCGCGAGAACGTAGAACAGCCCCAGCGCCGTGATGCCCGTGAACCCCGGCAGCGAGCGGACGTATTCGATATACGGCCGGGGCACCATGTCCGGCCCCAGGACCGCCGCGACGCCGTCCTGGTTCCCCGGCCGGCTGCCGTGGTAGAACGACCCCGTCAGATGACCAATCGCGTGCAACGTCGCCAGCGTCAACGCGACGATGGACACCTTGATGTGGAAAGCCTGACCGAGGTCCCAGTTCACGAAGCGCGAGACGCGGTACGACCGGCGCAGGAACGTCGAGAAGTAGCGCGACATGCTGAGGATGAGGAAGAAGAAGGTCGGGTACAGCATGCCGGCGCACGTCTTGGCGAGGACGACGCCCCAGCCGAAGGCGGCGCGGTACCGCGGCGTGGTGGCGTACTTGACGCACTGCCAGACGCCGAAGGCGAGGGTGAGGCCGGCGACGAGGGCGAGGAAGGCGACCTCGGGCCCGTGGACGGCCCAGTAGGCGCGGAAGCGGCGCCAGGGCCGCAGGCGACGGACATAATGTCTCTCATCGTCCTCGGCGGCCTTGTCCTGGCTCAGGGAGGGGACCTTCCACCCGCGGACGCGGGCGGCGAAGACGGCGCGGGGGATGCGGATCTTGCGGGGGTCTTCGTGTTGATGGTCCGCGGACGGCTCGTCGGAAATGCCCATGATGGAACGGAGGAATTCATGACGGAGGCGGTCGTCGGCGGAGTCGTGGGACTTTTTGATGACGTGGTGTGGTTTGAGCTGGGAGGAGGGCGTGAGCTCGTCGTGGGCGGCGTCGAGTTTCGCCTCGACCTCGGCGTAGTCGATGTAGCCGTCGTCGTTGTGGTCGAGGTCGTCGAGGAAGGAGTTGATCTCGTCTTCGGTGAGGTACTGGGTTCCCTCGGCGGGGTCCGTGACGGGGTGCCCTGCCATCGATGTTTCTCAGGGGCGGGCTGAGAGGTTCTCGGGAATGATGATGTGGCGAGCGGGAGGACTCTTTCCTCCAAGCGAGGGACGGGATGAAGGAGACCATGGTGTTTTGTATTCTGGTGCTCCAAAGAATGGTGGACAGCTCATCAGACGCGATCCGCTTGGCCTTCTGGGCGGTGATTTCCCGTCTCCTTCATGTGCTGCGACCGTGGTGTTTTGCTACGGGCTGGAACCGCGTCGCCGTACGTCAGCCAGGGGAGCCAAGAGTCTTGGTGTTTTGGCGTGGACTTGCGTCTAGGTACTTCAGGCCACTTTCAAAGGTGAGATCATCGTGCCGCATCGCGCCTCTTGGAGCCTCCTGGGCACGTCTCCAAAGCTGTCAATGAGAGCGTAATCTCAGAATCCAGACCTCCGATCGCTTCGCGCCGCGTAGACGCCGGCACCAACCTTGTTTTTTTTTTCTGATGTGCCGATTATTGCAAGACTTTGGTACCTCACGGCATGATCCCAAAAAAGATGCCATGCCAAACCGTCCGTCTTGGCTTTTTCTTGGTGTTCGTCCGTCCAGTTTTTTTCCTCTCCCCTTAGATTCGATGGGTATGGCTGTTCTTGTCATACTGGCGTGCTGTGATTGGCTTGATAAGAAGGTTTAGAGCGATCCAATTAAGCGGTACAGCGCACGGGCCATCAATGACGCAGTCAATGCTGACCTCTGTGCACGGCGTGGCTGGCTGTGGTTGTGCGGTGCAGGTCCAGTGTTTGGTTTGGTGACAGAGGCCCAGCACGCCGGGGCCTCCCGTTCAGGGTCCGGCATGTGCCGGTCGTCCCTGACCACTTCCCAAACATGAAATCCCCGTTCAACAAATGCTACCAAACATGATATGCTCACTGGCATTCGTAGATGATTGTGAAGATGGTGCAATAAAGCTAGGTAGTTACCACAAGGATGGTCTCGGCCCGCATTCTAGAAGACGTAGGACTCGCCGCAAGCTGACTTGCACAGTCCTACAACCAAGCCCTCGCCTTGACGACACGTGAAATCCTCACGCCCATCTCCCGCCTCCCCGATCCTCCAGCACAAGCAATGTTCTATTTTCGACTCGCATCCCGACCGTCCCACGTGTCCCCTAGCCGAATGGGAAATCTCACATCTCTCGCTAGAGCTGACAACCTCTTACGTGGAGAAGACTGAAGGTCGCTCAGCGGTGAATACACAGAGCGTGGCTGAGCCGCTGCACGCCGCCTCTTTCTCAACACCTGCCTGCACCACACTGGTCAGCGTTAAACGAAGGGAACATTCGTGAGAGACAGACCTCCAAGAAAAAGACAGCCTTCCTCACAACACAGGTCGTAGAACTGCCTCTGCGCAAGAGTCCTACGACGCTGTAGCCTACCCAGGACAATTAGGTAGAACCCACAGCTGAGCAGAACCTCAGCCCAGGGATTCCGCTCCGCATCGCGACCCGGCGCCCTGCGACGCTGTGCACCGCGATTATCGGGTGCCCCGCCGTCGCCCGCCCCCATTTAATGTAACCACCGCCGTGGGCCATAAGAAGGTCTACATTCCCGTGAATGCAAATGTAGCCATTTTTCGCTCCCCCTTTCCAGTCTAGAAGTGACCGCCTGGTGTTTGATAACTTCCAATCACTACTTCCTCCAGGCAAACATAATCCTCCCACCGACGCTGACCCCGACCCCACTCGCCAGCCAAAGAACGGGCCCAAACGGAACCCCGCCAAGCCCCCTCCCCGGCCGCCGCAGCTTCACTCACACCGCACCACCACCGCGCCTCTCTTACCCCGCCATCAGCCGGGCCAGGCAGAGAGCCTCACTGACGCCTAACCACGACCGCCTCATCTTCAGCCGTCCTCGCCCTCATCCCCTCCTACCTTTGCAAACCTTACCTCACCTCACAAATACACCCTCACCAAAGTCACAACCAAAAAAACCAAGATCCCCAAAGATGGCGTCCCCAACAAAAGACCGCATAACCTGCCACGTCCTCGACACCTCAACCGGCACCCCCGCCCGCGCCGTGCGCGTGCAACTCTCCACAACCACAACCTCCTCCTCCTCCCCGCCCCCCGCGCCGGGCCAGCCCGCCCTCCCCAAGACCTTCGAGTCCCTCACCGACGACGACGGCCGCATCAAGGCCTGGCTGCCGTACTCCTCCTCCTCCACCGCCGGCGAGGTCCCCGTGTACACCCTCGAGGACGTGCTCGGCGAGATCAAGGGCCCTTCCCGCTGGGAGCTGCGCTTCGACACGTCGGCCTACTTTGGCGGCGACGACAAGACCTTCTTCCCCGAGGCCGTCGTCGTGTTCACCGTGCAAGAGGGCCAGCATTATCATGTCCCGCTGCTGGTGAGTCCGTATAGCTATACGACGTACCGCGGCAGCTAAGCGCGGGTTGCATGGGTGCATGGGACCGCGGGTGCGTTGGTGTTGAGGGAATGGGTTGGTCAGGTACGCGTGTGGCATTTGGACAAGCATTCACATGCATGTAGCAATGGGGAACAAAATATGATATCCAATGGTGCAAGAACCTTGCAACTCAGTGATGTGATTACTAAAAATCTGCTGGTTAACGATAGTGTCTTCATCGTCCCATCCTAGGTTTTCCCTCCTTGCGAGGGAATCTGTGTCTCCCTGCCTGCAGGGCGGGCTTCGACAGTGACAAAAGAAAGAAGTCGAGGGGAAGATGTTCCCCATGTTCCATTTTGAAGTAGCCCGCCCGTTGTTGTGTACGCCTGATTCCCATGTTCCTAACCCCACCGGTAAACCCGTCCCATAAACCCACAAATGAATAAAACTCCACGCTTGCGCTGGTAATGTCTGTTTTTACAAATTTTCGGCCGTGTCGTCATTTGCGTTGCGTCGTCTCGACGCTCAACCGCTCGTGGTCGTCTTTCGAAGCGGAGCCTTTGGCGTCTCTCGAGGCGTCGGCCGCCGTGCTCTACTTCCGCCAGCCAAGCTTCCTAAACAGACTGCCCTTGCGTCCCGTCTCCGACGTCACTGGTGACAGATCGCCGCCGTGTGACAAGATGCTCTCGGCCCCGTCCTTGCTGATACGGCCCGCGGGCAGGCTGGTTTGGCTGGTGTTGGAGTGGATGTCGTGCTCGAGGATGGCGGTCGAGTCGGCGTCGCTACCTCCCATCTCGCGGTACATGGCGGCCATTTGCGGGGTGATAACGCCGTGGCTGATGGTTCGCTTGTGCTTCTGGAGGAATGACCGGCGTGTCCTGGCCATCACTTTGCTGGAGTCGATATCATCCTGCGAGATGACGGCGTTTGGTGAGAGATTGGCGTCGGGGTGTGGTAGTGTAGTGTTGCGGTCTAGGTCGGTCAGTCTCAACAACTCCCAATTTCAAGACTTGGCGAACAACATACCTCCGTTGAAAGGCTCAGGAAAGCCAGTGTTACGAAGGCTGTTTTGGCTCTTCGTGCTCTTGGTTGACGGGCTTCGTGGTGTGGCGTTCATTTTGTGAGGCTCTGCGGTGATGCGATCTTAGTTTCTGTGGGGAGTCGATCGAAGATAAAACAGTGCGAGATAGTATGCAAGATGGAGACGGTCGCAGGAAGGGTCTTGGTCTTGAGTGGCTGATATTCAATGGAATAGTAGCGTCGTGGGGAAACAGAAGAAGATAAAAAGAGCCGGGGGATGAGAGTGAGAGACTGCTCTCTGTTCAGACTAGGCGGCAAAAAGGTGTTCAGGAAACGAAACCTGGAATATCGGAAGAGACAAAGGCGGAAATAAAGACCAGACTGGACCGGGCTTCAGGGCGAGACGCCGACGGGATTCTTTCTCGTGGGTTTATGAGATGTTGCCGTTTGATCCTTTAGCGTCTTGGGCAATTACGAATCCCCTCCCGAAAAAGGCGAGACCAGTTAATGAGACCGGCAGGCCCAGGAACGAGACGAGAGCAGATGCAGCGGTTGGCAATTGGACAAGCGAGACGACTCGACTGCAGGCAGAAATCGACTCCTCTTTTTTTCGACGCCCCAACAGCCGCGGGAATGGGCGGGGGGAGGCAAGTATTTAGAGGGGTGCATCAGGTGCTGCACCAGCCAGCGAAGTGAGATGCGGGTGTGGCTACTGGCCTATGCTTCTCTCGCTATGGCTGCATCTAGCAACACGTAACGTCCCGCCTCTTGGGCTGCGGATGTAGAGGTGTGCGTCTTGTTCCTCGTGTGTATGGACGAACAGGTTGCCCGTCGCTCTCGCTCCATGACTGCTCCTCGCTCGGGCTCGGCCTTCCGCTTGCAAAGTCGAGTCGAGCGCAGCCATCATCGACGAATGAGTGGCCGCAGCAGCTCCAAGCAGTGCAGCAATGCCAACGAGAGACTGGGGGTGTGCAGGGGGAGGCGGGGGAACAGGAGTGCCCGGGAGAGCTGCAAGAATGCACGCCGCTGCTGCTACCGCTCCGGCTTAGGTTTGCTCCCGCTGCACCTCAGAGGACAGACGAGCACTAAACTCGCTGAGCGGAAGAATGGACAGCCTGAGAGTCTGGGATGGCCTGCATGAGGGACTCGGCCATGCAATGCACACACAGTTGGAGGTCATGGCCGGTTGTGTTTGGCTGTGTCATGTTCCTCGAACTCTGATCGTGGCGTCTCTATTGGATGGGGACGGAAGTGCTCTGCCCGTGGGAACTGTCCCAACCGCCCAACAAAAAAAGGCAAAATACCGCCGACAACAAGCACCAGGACGACGGGCACGACAGGGGATGGGAGGAGCCTCTCCTTCTAGAAAGCACGGATGACCCGGCGGCGTGTCCGCAAGGCGTTTCCTCTCTTGCGGGCCGACGAATGACGAGTGGAGGATGCAAGGGTTCCGCTGGGAGGCGGATGATGCCAGATGGATCGGGATGAAATGAGTGACGGAGGATGGAGCTTGGTGGAAGAAAACAGGCAGGAAGAAAGAAAGAGACATGCGAAAAAGGCGAGTTGTGGAAAATGGCATGGCTTACCTGGAAGGGCCGAGGCGATTGGCGCGAAGCGGTGCCGGTATTCCGGGACTGGGCGTCAGAGGTGGAACGCGAGGACTTGGCCTTGGGGTCTTGGAAGGCGGTAAGACGGCGGAGAGTCTGGGCAGAAAGCGGCGGGACGGAAACACGCTGGCACGCTGGGTGTCGAGGGCGGGCGGGCGAGCGAGCAAGCGTCTATTACACCGAAAACGTATCCGCGTGACGGGCAGGTAATATCCAAGAGACGGGGTCGCATTCGGTTCCTTCTTGACGAATGATAGAACCAAGATGACGAAAGGCTCGGTGAAAAGGGTCCTGCGTGTTCTCCACTGAACAAGCGCGCGGTAGGGAATGGGCTGTTTTGTTTTGTGGGCGAACCGGCTTCTGAGCGGAAGAAGCAAAGAGTCAAGAAATGCTGCGACGTCGATGCTGAAACGGCTTTGCGGGGGTCGATGAGGCAATCGTGGAATGGGCGAGCCGTACGCCGTGTGGAAAAGGTTGAAGATATGACAGGAGGAGGACGGAAAGGTTCGTGGGAGCAGGGGCGGTCGTGGTTATGAGTGAGTGTCGTTGGTCGTTAATATTGTTCGTCGATGATCGTGCTCATGGTGTGGTCTTCGGCCGTGGACAATGTGGGCTATGATAGTCGGTTGACGTTGCGTTGGTTATGCTGGAAGTGGAGGCGAGTGATGACATTCAGGTGGACAAGGCCACAAACACGGGTAGCGGCAACCCGGTTCGTTTACAGAGGTGCCTTTCAAAAGTTGTTGCCCACGCTCAGAAGTATCTGTGGGTCCGGAAGAACCTGAGTACAGAAAAATCCTAGGGAGTACATCTGTTATCAGATAATCCGACTATATAGGGTCTTTTAGGGGCCCTCGTAGGGGCTACTCAGGGGCTTAAAATTGAGGTTATTCCGAACCCCTGTACTGTGAAGTACTGATAAGGCTAACGGGGTGATTTTAGTATAAAAGTCTTGGCAATTCGGGCACGAACTTTTGAAAGGCACCTCCGTATATCATGAGAGGGCACAACAGACGTCTGAAAGCGAGCGAGGGAGAGAATGCCGCGGCCAGCAGGATACGGACAGGATAGGACTGGATAGGATAGGATACCTGCGTTGATCACCGGGTAGCATCTGGCATCTCTGGGTCCGCAAGGTCAACCCGGCCGGTCGGTCATATCCGCAGATGGCTGGCCGGTACTTGGCCAAAGGGGGCAGAAAGGCGTGCCCGTGCGGTACCCTTTTTAGCCTCTGCAACAAAGGTGCCCAACGAGCCTTCCAATTTATTTGGTTGTTTGCTCAACAACACTATCCTCACTAAGGTCCAAGTCTAAAGCAACAGATCGCAATATGGCAGGTGGCCGGCAATCGTCCGTGACAGTGCAGTCCCTGTTTGGTTTGGAGTCCTCCTGTAGCAAGCCAAACCCATCTCTTACTGGCCCAGCGACGTGCTACTGCTGGCGTTAGGGAGTCACTACTCATGTCCCCCAGAAACATGCCCAAAGAGAGTAACGATTCGCCGTCGTCCCCTTTGATGATTCGTCCAAGTTCCAACAACCCCAGACCTCGTCAGGCACTACAAGCGAAAACACCCGTCGTCCATCGTCACCTCGCTTTCTTTAGCGTTCGATGATCCAACGGCAGCTGGCACTGGCTGTCACGACTCACCACTGCAGCGCTGCAACACCACTGCTGGCAGTCTGTCAACCTGTCTCGCTTCTCCTTCCCCTCACTGGCCCGGTGGCAACATGTGTCGCAGCAGACCAGAAAACGCTGACCGCAGACAGGTTTTCTGACAAGTTCCCCATGGCCGCCAGCAACATCGGCATCTACGTTGACGGGCTGATTGGCTTCCGGGCGCCTAGCCCTATTCCCCAAACTGCCTGCAGTAGCACCTCCAGGGTAGCAGCAGCCACACGGGGTATCCGCGCTACCTAAGCTAAATCCAACTATGCTTCTTCTGTGCCATTCTTCGCTGGCCGATACCGCCCCCGATCTCTGCGTCTTTTAATCTAATAAGGCTAATAAGGGCTGTACACCGAGCCCATTGCGGTAAAACCAGCCGGTGAGTAAATTGCACAAAGCAAAATAAAAATGCTTAAGCAAAAGACCTCAGGGACCCGCGGTCTCCAGCAGTCGTCCAGCGCACCGTCTTCGGGCCCCTAAAAGACTCCACTATCCGTACTACGGCCCTCTGCGCCTGCCTCTCCCAGCTGGACTCTGAGCCTCTCTGGCCTCCCCTGCCCCCTGCCCCCTGCTCCCTTGCCTCATTCAGTAATCGGCAGCCAGGGCAACCTCCAGTCCCGGATGAGGAAGCAGCGAGAACTGAGGGGCTCACCGCTGCCCGCAGGACCCTGACGGCCTGACTGACCTCAGCGCCCTCTCTGGCCCCCCTCACCTGCCCTGACGACACCGAACAGCTGCGCCTTGTTTCTGATTGGCTGAGAGCAGCCCCCGCCACACAAAAGCGGGTCCGCAACAGCCCCGACGATTGTCCCATTGGCCACTGCGATGAGCTAGGCCAAGACCAGCCACAGCGCTCGCGTTACGCGGCCCCCGTGAATCTTTTCCGTCATTCTTCTTTCGATGACCATGGACGCCGCCACTGTCACCATGTCGAATCTTGCCAGCAAAGGCTGAAAACCCTGCTCCACAAACCCCCGCCGACACGCCGAACGGCAGTACGGCAACCCCGACCCCCGGTCCCACTGAAAAACCTCCGTCTCGCATTTTGAGTTGCTCCTCCGTCGGTACTTTGCTGCCGACCGACTTGAAGCCTGGCCCTGGGTGCCTGGGGGGAAAGGACTCAAAAACAGGAAAACCTGCCACCCCAAGCGTGACAAGACGCTACTGATCCGAACTCCGGCAGATGGAATGTTTCTGAAGAGTTCAGCATACCACGCTGAAGTCAGACGTGGATCACTTCCTCTGGATTGGGTGATTAGGTATGATCATTCACCAAATTGCTGGGTTTGTTAGGAACGCAATTCCGTTCCCGGCCTAAGGTTTTGGCTTTTTGGGTACAATGTTCTTGTCTAACTTCTGGCACGGAGAGCCACCACCGTCAACGATTGCATTCAAAATCTTCGATATCAAATAAACCTCTGCGTGCCTGAGTAGTCTGTCTTGGTGTGGCTTTTTCTTCAGCTGGCTTGGTCTGGTCTGGACCGCGCTCGCTGCCTCAGCGCTAATCCTCGGGAGAGGCACCTCTCCGGGTCGCGGCACATCGACGCCATGGCCCCAAGCCTCCAACGTCTCTGCTACTGCGGCTGCTGCTGCCTTGTGAAAGGAAGTCAGCAAGCCAGACAAACTCTCACCCGTTGGCTTAGCCTCACAGGACTTGACACTGATGCAGCTTGGTTCGGGCTGATATTTGGAATGCACGAGCGCTCGTCTTGTCTGTCTGTCTATTAGTAGCTCTCTCGCTCGGATTGTTCACGTGCCGAAATGACAGACGGTTGAAAGAGTTTAAGCTCGTGACTAATGTTTGGCCAGTTCATTTGATTGCCATGACACTGCGGCATCTTCCAACCAACAGAAGACCTCAACCACCATGATACGAACGTTATGAGCAACTGTCAAGTACTATGATCCATGAAATCTCCCGCAAACTAGACAATTGAGGTGCCGCTTAATGAAACGCCGTCTAGTCAAACAGCGGGAGTAGTCTTTTCTGTGGCGTACATAATGGTCGACCTTTCTTGTGCCATTTGTTTTCGCACCACGAACAAATTTGCTGATCGCATTTGTGACAGTGGATGCTTTCTCTCGGCGGCGATGATCGAAGCCTGTAGCCCTTGTTCCTTTTCCCGCAACTTTCTCGGGGACACATGACCGTCGTTCTACCCCAGAAACGGTTGAACCTTTTCTTGAAATTGTCGTCGAAGGTAGGCTCTGCCTGCTTTAATGACAATCGCCAGCCGCAGCATTTAGGAGTAGGATAAGGATGTCGAGTAGACTCTTTGAATCGTACATTGATACACTTGTCGCATAGCCAATGGTCGCAAGGGTTCCTTCTTGATTCCTCCGGGTTGATGATCGATTCGCAGTCGTGGCACTTGCCCTCCAGTGGTGTTGACAGGGGCGAACTCTCCCTATCTTCAACGTCCAAGTCATACGTCTCAACTGTCGTCGGTGCGGCAGTTCGAGGTTCGTCGGTTACCGTGTGACTGTTCGTTTCTTCATCCTCACCATCGGTTTCCCACACTACTTCTTCGCAAACCGTCCCGGCGTAGGTCGTGAGCCCGTCGAGATAGTTATCGAGCAGAACATTTGCAGTTGGACTTTGGTTTCCCATTTGATACGTAGTTCGAAAGCCTTGTATTTCCTGCAGGATCCTCTCGGTGTCATGCTTTATCTCTGGTATAGCGCCTCGAATCACCTCTGTATCTTCTTTAATGCTCTTAGCAATGAATCTGACAACGGCCAAGTCAGCTTGCGGAAGACGATTCGTATCATATCGTGCGAAACTCACAATGTGGTCAGTTCAACGTTGAAGCTCAGCATCTCTCGGTTTGTTGCCAAATCTCTTCTCAACCCCTCCACTGCCTTCTTTCCATCGGCAGCCCATGCGACGGCTCCCGACTTCCCTTCACACCGTTTCAATTCCAATTTGATGTCCGAAACAATACGACTGCACTTCTTCACAATATGGTTGATCTGGTCCTGCAAGGGACTGGGAAGCGTATCGCCCTGGCCGTCGTCTTTGAGTAGCTCGAGGATAAGTTGTAGGTCGGTCAACTCGCGTGCGACGACTGTGAGGTCGCCTCTGGCGGTACGACAGTCTCGTACGAATGATGTTATGGCGTTGATGGTAGCTGCCGCGGCGCTGATGAGGCCGACGCAGCCCGTCACGATGGAGAACGGGTCTGCCATGACCGTGTTTGAGGGAGGAAGTCTCGTCGGGAAGATCAGGCTGTCGAAAGAGGGGCATTTGAACGAGATAGGCGGGGCTGTGCTGCGCGCATGTGGTGGTCCAATGAGAGATGGAGGGGTGATGGAGATGCATACATTTCAGCTTTGTGCAGCCTGCTGCGAATGGTCCGCCAACACATGCTTGGCCAGACCTAGCGGAGCATGGAGCAAACCCATGAGAATCTGCAGAAACATTGAACCTTCTCCAGTTCTCAGCGAGTGACAGGAACGCCATATGCCTTGAAATTGCGATCGCGAGCCCAAGGTCGGCTCAAGTTACCTAGTCTACTTGGATTTTCTCGTCTCTAACGTGATAGCTAGATCGATAATCACAGAGTAGGTTCGAAAGAATAGAGTAAATCGAGATTGTATTCGTGTTCATAATCATCAGCTGTGAGTTTGTGTCAATTTGTCTACCTTTCCCAACTTCATAAACATTTCCAAATGCCAACCTAATCCTTGCCAGGCCTCTCCCGTCTAAAAAAATGAAAGCGTTCACTCGTAAAAGTGGCATTTGATCCTCCAATATTGGTTTAAAAAACGGTAGGATATGCCATTTGTCGTCATATCGTGAATCCGGTTGACGGTTGCACGCCCAGGGCTTCCAACCCACACTCCTTCTTCCTAGGAATATAGCATGCCCCCCTTTGGATCCCACATTCCATGATAAATAGGGAAGCACTACCCAAACAAGGCCGTGTTGAACCGTGTTGAACATGTTTCCGGCTACGATGTTGGCTGTTGAATCTCGTGACAATGAAATAGACTAGTACCGCGTCTTCGAAACAATCTTAAACTCTGATGCTGCCAACAACACAGCTAGCCATCACGCCCACGCATAAATACATTGATACCCAGCGAAGTCATCTCAAGTTTCTCCCATGGATATGACCGGCGGCTTCTTCAAAATCCTCGCAGTCGCTGCTCGCACGCTGTCGCGGGCTGCGTATAGTGAGCTGCGTCGAGCATGGGAGAAGAACCCATGTGACGAGTACACGGGCACATATTGATAATTATCACTGGGCGTGAATTCGGACCGAACACCGGACCAACTAATTTCGAGATCGGAAAGGGCCCTCGATGGTTCATAGCTGATGTTCCACCTCGCTTGAGAGGACGTTTATTAGTGCTTCGCCTGACATCTTGCTTGGGAAGTATAGGTACCTGTCCCTGTGGGAGTTTACGTGGCTGAAGCCCTTGAGATGGGACTCTATTGGGTGCACTCCTTCATTGTGATCCGGCGGGTTTAGCAGCAGGCTTGGAGTTTCCCTTGGGGGAGATGACTTTCGCAGATTTGTGATTCGTCGCTGGCTTCTTCCGCTGTGAACCAGAGGCGGAATTGGACTTTCTTGTCGAGATTCCCTTTTCCTTCAAGGTCCCTGCTTGGTGGTTGCCTTGGTATCGAGCTTCTTAGTTGTCTGTTCCATCTGACGCGACTTGCCTTTGAGCTTCTTTGTGATACGGCCCCAGTCAGACTTGGATGTCTTGATGGCCTGCCACAATCTCGCCATTTGCGTTCTTCCGTCCTCGTTCCATTGTATTCTGTTGTGCTTGTAGTCTGCCAGAAGAGCATCGATGCCAGAAATGCAATTGATGGAGCGGTCAATCGCTGCTTGGAAACGTTTTCGAATGGACGAAGAGGGAGAAACCCCACCTTCTTTGGATGCGTAATACGTGATAGCCTCTCGTAATTGTTTGAGTATCTTCGAAGTCTCGTTGAGATCGGCTTTTGCACTGAGGCGGCTTTTAGAGATGGACGCGATGGCTTTGAGAGTCGCATCTACCCTGTGGTTAACGTCTGTCAGCGTGTGCTGCATCCCCATGCTTTCTCGGAAGGCGTGCTGAAGCCCGCGAGAGTGAAGTTCCAGAGAAGTTCATCTGGCTTTGAAATGGCAAGAGTCCTAGTCTCGAGGAAATAATGTTCCAGGCAGACGCAAGGCGGCCAAAGCCAGCCACAGGTGGTCACTCGGATGATGTACCTCCGGGCCACCAATAGTATTGAACCATAGACTGAGTCTTGCAACCCCTTGGATTCGTGGCAGTCCACTGCTGGACTCACTCGAGCCACTTCTGGGGTAGTCTGGCATGCGAACCGGTCAGCCAGAGGAAATCGAGCAAATGAACCTCAAGCTGGTGTTGGAACCAGCCCCTCCTCCCCTCAGACTGCCTAGGACTACCGTAGATTAGGACTTTAAGATAAGGGAGCTTAGCAAAGAGTGACGAATGCAGAGGCATTGGACTGAAAAAGTCGACAAACATCGCAGAGACTCATATCGATAAGGCGAATGTGTCATGGGTGACGTGGGGGTTGCCCCGCGGAAGGAGGGAAGAGGCAACAAGTGCGGGGTGGCAGGCAGCGGAGTGGAAGTACAGGAGCAGGAATGCTGGCACAGAGAGCCCCGGATAACAGAGTAGCTGACTGGTTGTGGTCCAATAGGCGAGACAGCACACTGCCTGCTTGTAGCGAAAATACTGCGAGTGCCGAGCGAGAGCGACATGCTTAGGGCGACGAGGCTACAACTGTTGGATGTTTCAAGACCCCTGTTACCAGATCATGAAGTTTGTACATAGACGAAAATGAGCAATCTCGGTGGAATATTTTCTAGCTCCCATTGCACCGCGGTAAATGGCTTCGATGTTGGACCTGTTCCACGTCTGTCGCTGTCTTCTGCCACCGTTCCTGCTAGACCGAAAGTGCCTCATGAATGTTCACAAAGACAATCTGGACTCAAAGCGAAGGAAACAATCATATGGTATGTTTTCACTCATAGGGTGTATTACGCATCATAGATTGACACTGCCCAGCTTGAGACTTGCTCACTGAAGAGCGAATCAAAAGTGATGAAATTGAGCAGTTGAAATAAGCATCTGAGGTCGGAAAAGACAGTATGAGTACATTGAGGCTCTCTTCCGTCACACATATCGACATCGTTGTTCAATTTAGGCGCCCCTTTCTGCCGGTTATCACCCTAACGCAAGATAATGCGCGTCCGCAAAGCCGCCTTTTCCTCCTCCCATGACGTAGTAGTTGAGTGTAATTTCCTAGTTCCATCAAAAGGAGCAAATTGTCTCCCAACCAGGTGATGTTCAAGTCTTCCCTAGTTCCCACAGATTCTTTAGACTATGTAACGAACAGGTGTGTATCGCCATCTTCATAGTGCGTTATTGACAATTCCGTTTTCGTCGCCACGTGTCTATCCCAATCACTGATAGGCATCATGAGATTTTGTTGAGCCGTTTTGTGATCCCGAAAGGCTTTCGACTATCTGGCTGCTCGTTGCCGCGAGTCATCTATGGCGAGCTCCCTGAAAGAGGATACTTATGCGTTGTGACGTCCAAAGATTGGTACTGCTGAATGATGTTAAAATTGACCGTGACAGGCCCATTGATATATACTGGACAAGAACTTCCAGGGATTCCAAAAACTTGTGGCTGTTGGTAATGAGCACTTTTTGGTTGCAAAGTTTGGTCTCGCCTAGAGGCTTGCGCGACCTGTAGCGGGGCCTCCAAATTCCTGCTTTTAAAGGGACGCGTCTCTGCTGCTTGTTGCGTCTGAGGAGGTAATATGTACACTGGCCCAGGGTTGTTTTCTCAGGGCTTGCTGCCCCTGTGCTTGTGGAGGCCCAGTAGGTTGCGGAACCTGCTCAATCCTGGTTCCCTGGTTCGGCTGAATAGCGACCTGAGGCTGCCCATACGTATGATTCGGATATCCCTGTGCTCGTTGAGGTCGGAAAGGTAGCGAATGCTGGGTAGGCTGCAGAGGCTGCCCGGGTCTGTTTCCCTGGTGCTGCTGCTGTCCCTGTGCTCGACGAAGAGATTGGGTAGGTAGCGGATGCTGGGTAAGCTGCAGAGGCTGGGTATGTAGCAGAGGCTGCAGAGGCTGCCCGGGTCTGTTTCCCTGATACTGCTGCTGTCCTTGTGCTTGTTGAGGCTGAGGAGGTAGCGAAGAGCTTCTCTCCACACATTGCCGGATAGTCTCCTTTAGTCGCTCAAGTTTGTCACTGATCGCTTTGAGATCGTCTGGCGTATTGAGGCGGTACTGCCAACTCGAAAGCGTTTTTTGAGCTTCACCTATGTGCCCGAGGACTTGCGCCAGCTCCTTTGCCTCCACCATCCTGGCTCAATGTAGATGAGAAGAGCCACAAGGGCGATAGTACGATATTCGGCAGCGAGAGTTGCTTCGCCAGGGAAAATTATACTGTCCGGGGATCGATGGTGCTGTATTTGTCTTTCGAAAGTCGCAGCCGCGAAGAGAGAACGAGAAGCGAGGAGGTGAGAGAGGGGCGGGGGACCTCGCAACCCTGAGAGGCAGCCATCGCCTTCATGAAATCAGCCAGCCTATCCCTTCATGAGGGCTGTCATTGGGCATTTGCATGACCGAGGTTAGGTGGGAAAGTCCGATGAGGCGTCTTTTAAAGGCGAACCAGTTCGCAAGTGTTCAACTGTTGTGCAACAAAGGTGGAGTCATGATAATCGAATGGGAGAGTTACCTTACTCGCAATGAGCCATGACTGGTGGAAATTGAGGCCCCAAGGGAACCACACATTGGCGGGCTTTCTTTCAATCGCATGATCATAGTATATGAGGACTGACACGGCAGTTGGTGTCAAGAACAGCAAGATTTTCCTTCTGATTGAGCTCAGCATAGACAATGGCAAACCAGACAGCAGGATAAATGCAATCCCGGGAAAGGAGCAGCTTCCAAAATCGGGTCAATGATGGGACAACCTTTGTGGCGGTTTGAAGATGACTAGAAATCGGGATGTATCAGCTGGAGTGAAAATGATGAACCGTCGTCAATCCCCAACGCTTGCGACATTTCGCATGGTTGCCCTGGACTGCTAATGATTTCAACTAACAGCCCAGTCGCATGCAACAAGCCATCTCGTGTCTTCGAGGACAACCTCCCAAGCAGGTTGCGAGATGGAAACACAGCTCCCAACTAGCACAGGCGCCTTCTGCCCTAGCCCGGTGAGCCTCCCCTCCCCAGCCAACATCAACCTGGCCGCAATCTCCTCCTCATCTCCCCATCGTCGACAATCCTGCGCCCTTTGATGAGATACATCCTGTTTCCAGGCGAGATCTCGTCGATGATAATCCTCATGACCAGGTCAGCGGGGCGGTCACCGCCGCCCCAGCCTTTGACCTCCGCCAGCCAGGACTGCATTTCGGCAGCGAGTCCGCCAGCGATGTACTTCGGTCCTCGGCGCTGCGGCGAAAATGCTTCCGGCAATCCTTCCTGTCGCGGACCTTCAGTTTCTGCAATCTTGAACCGCGGGGCCTGGTGGAACTTTGGCTGTGTCTTGGCGGTTTCTCCGTCGTTGGGTTCAGGTAGGCCGGGGTCCTCGTCCATCAGGACGTCCTCAGCGTCAATCAGCATGCGCTCATGTGCCTCTGGGAGCTCTTCGTCCTCCTCCATAACTTCGTGAAGCTCATCATCTCCTTTCGTATCGGCTTCAACATGATCTCCGGCATCATCCTGCCAACTGGGCACTGAAGAGACGGAGATGCGCCTCCGCTTGGGCACACGCTCCTCCAGGTCGCTCTGTACATCGCCGCTTGCCTCGGACTCGGCTTCAATCGAGTCATTAACTGAGAAGCCGGTAGCCTGCGGTGCAGGTATGTCTCCGTCGTGCGAGTCGCTCTCTTCATCTGACTCGATTTGGATTCTCTCCTTGAATCGTTGAGTGCTTGCGAAGGTCGATCGCGGTCGCGTCACCGTGGCAGGGCCTTCTGGAGGCGAGCTTTCCAACACATCATGGATAGGATCGACATGTTTCGACGACCGTATCGAACCGGGGAAACCAGGAGTAGAGGGCGGCCCGCTGCGTCGACGGGCGGTTCGTTGATGGCGGGGCAAATCGCGGCGTGGCTTGAAAGCGCTGGCTGTTCGCCAAGGCAGGACCCGCGCTGCCTGGTGTCTTCTGTGAGAGAGGCGGTCGCTTCGTGAGGAGGAACTTTCGAGGGGTAGGTGTCTGTTGCAGCGCGAGGTCAGCGAAGTATACGCAGAAGTCAGAGGACGGGGAGGCGGACTGATGGTGGCGGTTGCGTCATTGTCAGGTCAGCCAAAAGGGCCGCGGCGTGGTCGTTGTGAGGCGTTGGCGATGCAGCGCAGTGCTTTCATTTCGGCCAACTTTTGGTGGGCATGCAGAATCGCGGTGTCAGCGGTTCTTGCGATGTTGATGGTGGGCGGCTTGAGGAGTTGACGTCGACGATTGATAGGCAAGCGCGTCGTCGCGCGTTAGGCTCGGTAGTGCGGATGCCGAGTGTGGTGGGGTAAGCCCCAGTAGATGCATATCTGCCCCTCCATATTGTCGGTGACGAACGACAGGTAGCTTTCAAATGTGGAAAGACATAGATGATTTATTTGTATGATATGGAGCTGCTATAGGCTTCTTGAAATTTGGAAAAGCCAATGCTGCAACGAGCTTATGTGTCGAAGCACACCTAGGTGGTTTGAAATTGGCCTAATAGCATGTCATCCATGCCTGGGTCTCACGGGTATGACGACGGAAGAGAACTTCGGAAACTGTTGTCACAAGTTAGGCACTTAAAGACTTTTCTGGGAGCTTCATTTACCGATTTGCCGGAGGCGAAATATTACTAAGAATCGAGGCCGAGAACACAGCCAGCCCAGGGCAAGGGGCATTGCTTACGCTGCAGGAGCTTTTGTGCTCCTGGCTTCAAAATGGTAGATCATTGTAAACAGCAAGTTCACGCTTATATTATGTACGTGCTTTTTGATGGACTTTGTTATTATCTGGAGACTTTCGCGTTGATTAACAATGCATAGGTAATGTATGGGTGGTCCAAACTTCGTGACATGCTGAAGCAGCACGTAGACCAGTAAGATCTGCGATGAACAAGACTTCGATTTTCAACCGTATTTTATCACGTTGTGTCTCAAACAACTAGTCAGAACTTTGAAATTCGAATTAAATGAGATAGCATGAGTCTAGATTCATTCTCGTAGAGAGTGAATGAAATCACTGAAAGACTGAAAGAACGAAGATGTGCGTTACGCTGCCATAACCGGAAGTAAAGACCCATTTCTTAACATTGCTAGTTCCCGAGTGCTGGCTCATAGCCCAGCTTGAGGTATGTATGACTAGTTTTTGGTTCTCAATTTTCGTTGATCTAAAGGCACCTGAGATCTGACATGTCGTCGTTGTTCGGAACTAGGAAGTGACCGTCATGGTCGCTCAACCTCTTGAGTCTGCCCTCAGTAGACCTCACAATTGTAACTAACACAGCGCACTTTCCGTCATCCTTTGTTTTCAGTTTCGAATTATTCAGCATGCCAGGTCTGAAATACCTCTCCCCAGGGCGGGCTTGCCATGCCCTCGTCAAGCGAAAGGACATCATTCCTCAAGACATGGCGAGTTCCATCCTCACTTATAGCTATGAAAGGACGTAAGAGGCCACAGCGATAGGTCCCTTGAATCCGGTCCCGTGTATGTGTGCATCAGCTTTGATGTAAGCCTGCTTATAATTTACTTGCTGGCCGACGGGACAACGCCATCGGTATTCAAGATGCGGAGTTCAACGCTATCACACCAAGTTCATGATGAAGTCCGCGAACCCTGCAGTCTTGCTGGTCATCTCATAGCCTGATATGTTGAAAATTCAGTTTGTTGAATCGACGCTTGCGCTCATAAGCCTATCTGATGGCAGTTCATCAATCTCATTGAGTCTAGCTCAAGCAATCCTATGTAGCTGTATTTTCCTCAACACTCCAATTGTCGCCTGCGCCGCTGCAAATTGCTCGGGAACTTGTGGAGTGAAGAAGCGTCCTGCAATCGTAATTCGCCATCTTACATGCAAGTGACATGTCACGAAACACAAGCTCACTTCACTGCATTCTTAACCCCTCCCAAGGCAACTACATCTAGTTGCCTTGAAGGTTGTGATGATCCTGAAATGCTGGTTGGGAATTTGCAACGTCCATTTCACCTATTACACCATACACATTACCATATTACGATATCCCTCACCTCCACATCCAAACGTCGTCAAACCCCATCGCTGACAAACAAACCAAGCATCCCCCTCATCGACGCACCGGTCTCCTACACCGATCACGTCCCACAACACAAACGGACAAAAACGCCCACATGGCAATGAACAAAAACCCCGAACCCGAAAACTTTCCGCGCCGGAAACTGCACAGCACCCGCGGATGTTGACGTGGCCAAAATACTCCCGCGGCAGGCCGCATGCGTCGCACAACAGCAGAGACATGCGTTTTCCCTTGCCGCTGGCCGCTTCCTTCACACACGCCATCGGAGAATATCCCACCTCCCGGGTGCCTCGCTGCATGTCGTGTAACAACCGGAACCTGCAGCAAGTATCTCAAAGAATGGGATGTGCGGAATGGGCAAAAGTCGAGACGGAAAGTGCTCGATCAGACGATGTACCTTGGTTTAGACATCAGGGGCGAGAGATAGGGAGCTAGTCTCATGACTTTGCATCCCAAGCTCTGAGAACTTCAGCTCTCAAGTCGCCTCCCTCCTCGGTTCTCTCGATCGTGAGTTCCTCGGCCTCGATCCTGCCCTGCCTTAACCTGGCTTCGGCCACAACGTCCCTGTCATCCCTCTCACCCATTGCTTTTGAGCATGCTAGATCGGTCATCCGCAAACTGATGCCAACGAACCCAACGACAATGTTGATGAGTGAAACCAGGACCCTCAGAATGGCCAGTGGTGCCTCGAGAACCACCCTTCCAATCCCTCTTCCACTTTTCTTTAGCTCTGCCGGTTGATACGTTATGCTCCGTAACTCTTTCCACGGCACAGCCACCAAGAAGCCCAGCATCTGTCCGTAGTTATACAACCTGGGGTTGCTAGCATAAAGCTTTGGCTCAACAGGCGAAGCCATCTCCCATAGAACAAAGTCGACGAGGTTGAACATCCCGAATGCCAGCCCCGCCAGGATCATCAACGGCGCTACCCATCATCGTCAGCAAACCCCCAACAACAGAGCATCACGAACTCACCTCTGAGAATATGAAGCACCACAAACGCCCAAGCCTTCTCCTGGACGTCCTTCCTCACACCCCTCCCAACCCCCTTGATCCCCATCACAAGCCCACTCACAGGATCACCAGGCGCGACCAGATCCCCCCATCTCACAGCCTCCACCGCCCTCAACTCCTCCCTCCTCACGCGCCCCTCCCTCATCAACACCTCCGCAACAACAGCACTCACCAACACGCCCCCAACCCTCCAAACACCGACCCTGTCCCGTAGCACCGCGCACCTCAAGCCCTCATACACCTCCAAACTCCTCTCCAGATCCTCCCTAAACACCTCAACACCATCCCTCTCCGCCCTCACCCGCCTCCCAAACTCCCCCGCCGCAACCGCAAACCGCTCCTCCAGCACCTCCCCGAGCTTCCCCCTCAACCCTTCCTTCGTCATCTCCGCAATCCCGAACCCGACCGCCGGCCCACACCCGACCTCCGCCACCCGGCTGCCCCAAAATGGCTGGTCCCCGGCCACAGGCACAACCAGCGTCGGCCGTCCGCACCGCAGGGCCATCGCAACCGTCCCGGCGCCGCCATGACACACCACCGCCCTAACCCGCGGGAAAAGCCACGCATGCGGCACATCGTCCACCACAAACACATCCTCCCCTTCCTCCTCCTTCCCACCCTTCTCACCCACACCCTCATCCATCACAACCCCGCTCCACCCCTTACACACCACCGCCCGGAGCCCCATCTCCCTCACCACCGCCCTCACGACGCCAAACACGTCCGCCGCGTTGGCGAACGTCATGCTCCCGAAGCCGACGTACACCGGCGGCTGCGGGCCCTTCTCGAGAAACGCCACCAGACCAGAGGGGGGTACGAAGCCACTATCCCCCTCCTCGGCGACGTCCTCGAACGCGAACCCCGCGACGGAGACGTTGGAGGCCCAGTCCGCGGGTTTCGGCAGCAGCAGCGGCGACCAGACGTATGTGCACGGCACGCGGAGCCGGTTGAACTGCGAGAGCCACCACGCGGGCGAGAAGTCCTCGAGGCCCATGGAGCGGCGGGTGGTGTTGATCACGGCCTTCATGGCTTGGAGGAACCTTTGCCGTGTATGTCAGTAAAGTATCCCCCTGTTATCTCTGTCTTTCCCCCATCTCTTAGAGCGGACCGCAACATATCCCCCAACACCAACTCCCCTTGCCTTCAGAACACACCTACGAAGATGAAAGGAATCAAAAGACTCACAGCAAATCCTGCACCCACCAACTCCCCCTCCTCACAACCCCTCCCTTCCCAACAGCCCACCCCGCCTGGCTATGCGGCAGCTCCTTCGAGTAAATCCTCGGATTCATCCCAAACAAGTGCAACGGCACACCCATCCGCGCCGCCGCCGACGTCTGCACGAAAACCTGCATCGTCGAGACGACCAAATCAGCCACGACCCCGCCCGCCTCCCTCCCTTCTTCCTCCACCACCCCACCCTTCACCCTCTTCCCCATCTCTCTTCTCACCAGACGTCGTCCCCTCATACCCGTCATCGACACAAGCCCCCCACCACCTCCTCCCCATCTCCCCAAACTCCCGCTCGATCGCCGGCACCTCCCTCTTCAGCTCCTCCCGCGGCAGCAGCCGCCGCGCCATCATCCGCTTGATATCGCACCGCGCCCCGATGCTGTAGAACCCCACCCCCGCCGCCTCCACGGCCGCCCGGTACGGCGGGTGCGTCGCGATCCGCACCCGCACGCGGTACCGGCCCCCGGGGGACCGCTGCAGGGCTTTCGCGATCGCGATCGAGGGCTGCAGGTCCCCCCGGGATCCCATGAACAGGATCACCACGTTGACGCGGAGCGGCGGTGTCGTGTCGTCGGAGGACATGGTGTAAACCGCAGATAGAGGAAACCTTCCAACTTCAACACGAGAGAGGCAAAAAAAAAGGCTAGATGTCACACACGACTTCGTAAAAGCACACACGAGAAAATAAGGAAGGACATTACAAACTACTTTCAGTCATCATTATTTCTCCCTCCATCTCAGTCCATTTAGACTTTCCCCCCTATTCTCATTGTGAGACGCTAATCGGCCTCCCCGGCCAATCAAACCCCGACAAGCGCGCCAAATGTGGCTGCCTAAACAACCATTTCCTCGAGAATCCTTCAATGATAAGAAAAACTGACAATAGCGTATTCCTCCAGGACAAAAAAGGAATTGATTACATTATCCCCCAAGCCTTCCTCGGATGCCGAACTGGGGGCAATGAGCTTACGGCCGCCCGCGGGGCCGCCGATGGATGCTGTTTTCGGAACGGGGCACACGGGACGTCTTATTTTCGGCTCCGGGGTTCCATCGCGGAGACGGGCCGCGGGGACGAGGAGAGAACACAGGTAGCGTGGTTGTTGGTCTCGGCGTCCCGTCCAGCACATGTCGTCTCTTATTCGGTTTCGCCACCATTTGTTCAGTCCCACGGACCAGCCCGCTGCTCTTCTCCTGCTACCGTAATCGTCATATCAATGTCACAAAAGTCTAAATCATCAGTGTTTGTATGTGTGTGTGTGTGTACATAGCATGTGTGAGTGTGTGTGCGACTTCTCTTCGCCTCAGAGACAAAGTTCAGACCGAAGCGCCGAAGCTGCCATGACCTAGCTCGACCAGGCCTCCGATGCGATTTCAAAATCAAAAAAAGGGATCGAGCGCAACAATCGGACGCCATTTTTGCCTCCTTCCTCGCCGCGCTCCCAACTTTTGGGCGTTTCGCCATCGGACGATGACACATGCAATACCTTAAATCACCGTATTGTAGAGAGGGGGAAAAAGACCGCCATCCCGAATGAGAAGAGCAAAGGTGGTGTAACATCTGTTCACGTCTGAAGTTCCCGGACAGTCGACGCAAGGGGGGTCAGCAAAGAGCAGCGAGGGCTGAAGACAAAATCTCTCTCTGATGGTTGGATGCTGCGTTGCCTGCGAGACGCACCGCAACGCTACGACGCAACAGACCACTGACTCGGAAGAAGGGAGAAGAGTCGACGTTGGAATTGTCTCAAGCGGTCGCAATCACAACAATGGGCCAGGCCGAGGGCCTCGCTTCCAGAATACGAAATGGAATGAAACAAAATAACGTTGCCCAGACAGGTGTCTATGCCACGGGCCTCTGGATGGAGCTTTCGAATCTTCTATAATCGGCAGCGGCGTTTGTCTCAAGGAGCGGATGGAAATTGGAGGATCTGGCGGAGCATGAGATAGCGGCTGAATAGACCGATGGCGGTCCGGCAACAGATCGACTCTGGGCTTCCGTCGATTCGGCTTAACACCACAGACGTTTCCCTGACTCGCTAATCTGGCCAGACGGCCGATTTACGCTGAGAGACGGGATCGGAAATGGGGCAGAGAAGATGAGTTGACCGTCGTGTCGTGCATGTTGGATGGGCCACGCCACACCAGACACACTGTGGCGAGGCCTTCCAACCACACCAAGCACAAGCCGCTCTCTTTCACTCACTCCGTACTGGGTACTGCGAAGTAGATGATCACATAGCGTTGAGCAAAGAGTTAGGGACTTGCATGCCAATGCCTCCAACGTGTGTAAAGAGCTCGCAGAAGGCCAGGCGCAGCCAGACCAAAGTTGGTTAACCTTAACGTTAGCGGCCTCCCACTGCAGGCACCTGACACGCCTCTGCCGACCGCTCGCACGTACTGGCGCGTGCTGGGCTCGCTGGCGTTGCGGAATATTTTGTGATTCGGGGCGCCGCCGGGCCTACTGCAGCGTGTTTGCAGTTTGCATGCGAATTTTGGGACGGCGTCGGTCCACGACTTTCCAGCGTCGCAGCCGCAAGGAACAGGCCGCTGAAGAATGCTCCCCGTCCCCTCATCGTTCGAACTCTTGGGGCCACCAGCCAGATCCGCAAGGGATGGATGGGCAAAAAAACAACGAGACCAGAGATGGTGGGAGGGGACGGAGGAGGCGGAGAAGCTCGTGCTGGCAAATGACAGCGACAAGTGGCAGTGGCAGTGACCGTGGCTTCGGTTTGAGTGGTACTGGAGCAGGTCCCGAGTCTTTGCCCGTATCATGATGGCGTTAGTGCAGAGGGCAAAAGTTGAGATGAAACCATTGTAAATCACTCGAGACCAGGGTCCGAGGGTGCAAGCTCGTGAGTGTGTCGCCTCGAGATGATCGGCGCAGGGATGACACCCTGCAGCAGACCTTGTCAGAGGTTGGCTGGCCTGGTGGGCTGGTCTGCGGGCTGCAATGAGGCCTGGAGACAGGTCGTCTCGTCCGCGTTTGCGCTGCATCGTCGGGCCCGAGACCGAAGACTGAGGCCTTCAGAAGACCAGAAACAGCCAACAAATAATTGCCTCAACCCAGGCCGCGGCACGTCGTCTGTATTCATGGATAGACGGCGAGTCGTAGGGCGTGTCGTAGGGCATCCGTTTGGCCCGCGGCTTGGCTTAAGACCCAGGCGCTGCTTTGGTGTTCGTCGTCCGCAAGGTCTGGCAGCTGGGGACCGGGGAAGGAATGCGGCGGCATGGTACGGCGATACACGGAGACGTACCTGGTCGGGTGTGCCCTGGAGCTAGACCTTGTAGACCCAAGCTTCCGTGGGCCGAGTTTGCGTCGCATCCCCTCTCCGTCAACCCATCTCTTAGCGGAAGCCAAGATGGAGGCACCTTAGCTGCTACCCAGGGCACCTTACTTGAGGCCTCGAGATTGGCGCTAAGTGGCGTCCGTCGTCTTTAGTTCGCAGACGGGACCATCGCAACGTGTGTGATGGATGCCTGTGCTCACCGACTTTCGTCAGCGAGGGAAACACGTACAAGGTGAGGAAAAGGAGGTCACTGGTTAGGCGGGAAGGCGTCGTCCGTCAGCGAACAGCTGGCTAGTGCATTTTCTAGGGGCCGAAGCCGATGACGGGTGCGATGATGATGATGATGCTGCGTCTGGCGCGCGCAGCCAACAAGACGAGTGGCAGTATCGGTATCGGCGGCACGGCAGAGCAGAGAAAGCAAAGCGAAAACGGTGATGGAAGACGGCAAGAGGAACAAACACGAGGTATGCTCTGGAGGGATGCTCTGAAGTGGTGGGCATCTGAGGTACCTCGAGTATCATCATCGGGTGTTTGGTTCTGCAGTGGAAAGCTTGAGCGTCTGCGCGTCAGCGTCAGTTTGCCGTCTGTCTGACAAAGTTCGCATCGTATTGCTTGCGGGCTCGGGGTGGTGACCTTGTTCATTGCGCAGTTTGTTGCCTGTGGCGTTTTGGCTCCGTCTTGAAGGCCTCGTACATGGCTTCGGCTTTGACTCTACAGCCTCGCGGACCTCGCATCCTGTGTTCTTTCGTCCAAAGTCCGGTGGCCGGATGTCGAGGGTGTCCGCGTGGACTAGGCCTAAAGAGGGCATGCTGGAGCAGAGAGGAGCGCGCAAAGCATGCTGAAGTGCGGTGCTGGACGGATTCTGGCGCAGGTGTTCTGTTCCCAAATTGCGCTGAGCAGAAAGAGGACAGAGGTCAGCGCAGCACACGGCAGAGCTCAGAACAGAACAGCAGCAGCGCAGTGCGGCAAAGGTGCGACCGGGACCTGGGGTGACCGTTGGAGTTGTTCCTGAGTTTTTCCAGGCAAGGTTCCATTCTGTCTCCAATGACAAGAGGAGTGGACATCAGCTGAAACATGTGCAGCTTTTTTGGGGGGCAGTCTGGGCCCACAAAAGAACCCGGCCGGATCCACAGAAGGCTCCCCGTCGGTGCAGCGTGGTGTCTCTGAGAAAGGTGGTGTTCTAGCTTCGTACCGCCGGGCTCATCGTCTCCTTCTTTTTAGCACGCTAAAGGAGGATGGTGGGCTGGCATGGTTTGGCTAGGGCGCCACCTTGTGCTGTTGTGTGATGGAATAAGGTAAATTCAAGGTGTGTGTTGTGTGGTGTTGTATGTGCCTTGCGTTAAGTCCGGTAGTTGCAACGAACGAATGAGTTGACGGATGGATGGATGGATTGGACGACGGAAGATGGGACAAGTGTGATATTTCGCCTCTTATGCCGTGTTCTGGTGAGGTTTATGCCTGTACCGCATTGTGGCTAGCAGCTGCGCCTGCGTCCTGCCGAGGCCAGCAGCCACAGAGCCAATTTGGCTGTCCATGCTGATGCCCTGATTGATGACTGCAACTGATGCCTTCTTTCCACATATCCATGGCCCCTGGGTCCATAACATGCGTCAATGGCAGCAGGCGCGAATGACTGACCTTTCTGGGAAAGAACCCGGCGTCGGGCCTGCCCCGCCGACTCGACGAGAATATCGGTGCCGTCCCTGTAGATCAGAAAAAGAAGGAGAAGGAGAGAGGGAGTGAGAGAGAGGAGACGTCACTTGCCTTTCGTCGGCCACGGCCACGATCACCCTGGGTGAGAACCTAGAAAGAAGGCACCATGGGCATTGTGGAGACGATGGGCTTCAGCTGCAACATCCACATGGGGACGACGGATGACGGGCGACGGACCACGGAAGGAGGCGTCTCGTCGTCCCACCATGGCCTCCAAGTAGAGGGTTTGACCTGGGAGGCCGACCAGAGAATACGCAGCCCACACGAATACTGCAGAGTAAAGGGTAAGCAGTACGCAGTACAGTTGGTAAGTAACTTGGTACACATACTAAGGTAGTGTCCACGGGAATGGCGCGGGAGAGCCTGCTTGGACCTTCCACCTCTTTACTATTATCAACTTCCATTATCAAGTACCTTACCTACCTTTGCAGCGTAAAGCACCTGAACTCCAAACCTCCATCCCGCCAGCCCCCGGACCTGGCCCCGATCCCAGCCCATATCCCTTCCTTGTCCTTCCCCCGTCCTCCTGACGGACGCCACTGTCGCCAGGCCCCGGGAAGGAGGCTGTTCCCAAGTCTGGACTCTTCACCTCATGCACAATCTGATTCTTTTGGCGCGCCCCGCCATCCGTCAATCCATCTCTCCATCTACCCACGACACGCACCCTGACCGACCCCGTCGTGATGCAGCGGCCGCGGGAGCAACACCGACTACCACACTGCCATCCGGGATCCATCTTCGCCTCGTCATTCTAAGCCTGGACTGCACTGCACTGGATCGGTCCCATCACTCCCTCCCAGGTCATCTACAATGCATCTATCTGCAGTCACCACGACGGGCCACTCGGCCGCGACATTCATCATTAATACCAACCATCCTGGGTATGCATCTCACTCGCTGCGCAGCCAATGCCGACGCAGGACCGATACAACTTCGTCCATACCAGCCCGACCACCACCCACCACGGCACCACCCACCTCACCACCCACCTCACCCTGTTCCATCCCATGCTGCCCATGCTGCCCATGCTGCCCATGCTTCCCTGCCCGTCACCTCCTTCCTTCGACGCATCTCACCATCCCACCTTGCAGCGTCCCCGTCTTGAAACGTGGAGGCAGATTCCCACGAGCCAATCGCAAATCGCGCATTCCCCCAGTACGCCCACCCATGGATCGTCACCCGGCTACGTATCGAGATGCCCGAACTTGTCCAATGTCCCCTCGAGCCCTACTGTCCTTCTATGCAGCAAACGCCCTGCCTGCTATGCCGTTCCCTGCAGCACATCAGTCCGCGCCGCCACCTACTAACCACCATCCTTAGGTACCTCACTCTTCTGCGCAAACCACGCCGCGCACCTTAGTCTATGGTATTTCGTCCGCCACGTACGGGATCCCTCAGTCCTTAATACTGCCGCGCCTGGCCCTACTATACATGACGGAACGGCGTCGACAATGGAGCGAATCGTCTCTGCCGCTGATTCGAGATAGCCTACGACTGATGTGATGCGCTGGACAAGCCAACGCCTCGTCATGTCTTGCGCGCTGTCTAGCACCATGAGCTGCATCACAGGACAGGGGTCACAACCTTGCTATCCGAGTGGCATGCTAGAGTGACAGCCTGGTGATGAGATGCCGTCCCATGGGTTTCGTCTGCCAAAACCACATCATGGCCGCTAACGCCTGTGTTGTGCTGTGTGATAAGCGTGCCGAAAGAAACCATTGCACTGGACAACTGCGCCATCCCTCCCCAGGAGGCGGTCCTGGGCATTAACACACTTCCAGGCATATGCATATGCGTTCCGAATGTGCAACTGCGACGAAAACAAGACACTAAACACCCGCAGTCGACAAGCGGCCGCCCAGAGCAACAGTGTGCCTGGGTTCGTGCTCCATTGGATGGTGAAGCAAATGGGAATCATCCGTCTCCCGCCAGTTCGCACACCTCACCCACCGGCTCGTTGCGCTATGGCGCATTGTCCATCGCCATGGACCGCCCCGGGTTCCAAGCCTCAGCAACGCCTCCCGCAACACAACGCGAACAAACACCAAAAACTACCATACCTTGAGAGCGTTGGGAAAGGCATAGCAACTCAAGCAATCAGCCATCAACACAGACCCACCCGACCTCGTGTTGGGAAGTGAGATGGATGGCTGTTCACAGACAGCAGAGACGTTTTCGACGACCAGAGCACGGGCTGGCGTCACATCTAGCGGTGGTCGAGAACATGAGACACACCAGAAGACTGCCAGAGTTGAGCTCGAATCCTGCTCTCCCCCGAGGCTCGACTTTCTTGTAAGATCAAGCCGGCATCTCTGTCCCAACGCGCCGCGTGGCTGCAGCGCCGTTGTATATTGCAACAGCAACACATGCACAAAGCACACCACCACACGCACAATGGCGACAAAGAAGCAATCAGCCAGCCGTTGGTAGTTGGCGCTGGCGGGGTCCGTCGCCTCTGCCGGCCGCCTTGTGGCTTCCCCCTCGTGCGCCCAGCCATGTGGTTTTGCTCTCTTCATCTGGTCGCTTGCATCCATCCAAACCGCCTCTGCGGTATCATCCAGCAACACCCATCAACCAGAGGCTTGCCTTGCAATTATCCGCGGGTTTGATAGCCAAGAGCAACGACAGACAGCGGAAGACCAGATGCGGTAGCCACCGAGCGACACGGGGGGCAAGTCAGCAGCCCCAGCATTCGCTTCGGCATCTCCCGACCGACTGAACATTTTACTGCACATGCCCGTGGCCTGGTGTGCTAATTTGGCCCCTCTCGTCCACGGTCAGATACCAATCCGGTCAGAGATCGCACACCTGAGCCCTGTCCCCATCCACGGTCCACCCCATCACAGATCCCAGTGACTTCAAACGGAGTGCTTCCTTGACAAGTTTCACGCCCAATCCCGGGTCTCAGCTTGCAGATCGATGGATAACTGCGCCTCAGGGCCTCCCATTTGCATCAACCGAGCAGCCGCGGCGCACTAATTACTACACAGTATGGACCAGCGGCTTTCATCACATACAACCACGCTTATTGTTTTCTTACGACCTCGTCAAAGTTGAGCGCGCCAATGGTACCGAGTTGCGATGGATGCCACCCGCCCTGCCACTGCCTATATCACGTCTGTTATCACACTGCCCTGGCTGGCTATTTGGAAATCTAAGCCCTGCCCGGACGATTTCCCTGCGGAGATCATGGTTCAGACGGAGCATCTGACGCCATGATCTGCTACGGCCCAATCTGATGCACAACTCGACGTCGAGGGAGTCGCCCTAGTCACCGGCAACGGCGAGCACGCCAAGCTCCTGCGGCAACCCACCACCAAAAAGGCGCAAGCCGCCGCAGAGCGAGAGCGTCCGTCATCCGTCCTCTGGCAACAGCAGGATTTGGGGGCCGACGACGGACTCGCTGCAAGCACAGCACAAAACAGCACAGCACAAGGCACCGAGCGATCAACCATCCATACTAAAAAACCACGGAGCTAGGAGCGGGGCCCAAAAAGCTGTCGCCTCTTGTGCCAGTTACACAAATCAACCAGACATCAGACACCCCTGTCCCTGAAGTCCACCTAGCACATGGACCCTCGTTGAGCCAGCGGCCAGTCGGGGGCTTTTTTCCCCACCGGCGCGCCCAAACCTACTGTGTGGAAGTCTAAACATCGACTACATCCCTTCCCCTTCAACGCATAATGCCCAGCATCCTTGCGTTGCCGCAAGTGGAAACTCTGATCAGATTCTCTAGCTCCCACTCTTCTCTTGCACAGTGATCATGCTGGCTCCCGTTGCGAGCCTCCTCTCCGTCCCCATCTTTTCCTCCGATGCTTGCTTGCTTGCGGCTTTCAGGCCTTGCCCCAGCCTAGTCGTCGTCTCGTCGTCCCTCTCTTTTTCGAGAGAGTGAACCAGCCCGCGTTGGAGCCCTGGCCTGACAGCAACCGGGCTTGGTCCAGCCATCCGTCGTCCCTGTACCCATCTCAAGCGTCTTGACCTAGTCATGACTTCGATACTGCTTCTGTTCTGACCGTCTCTACACCCTCCGCCCGGATTCCCAAACAGCTACCGTCTTCAATCCCTACCGTCCCTTTATGCGTTCTTCAGCACAGCCCTACTTCTTCGTGTCCCTGGCTACCCGGGCTCGTCCCCGTCTCTCGCTGTCCATTCGTCTTATCTTTGTTTCTTCCTGACCTTTCCGAACATTGGCCTTGAACCCCCCCCTCTCATTTCCATCATCATCCGCATCTGTTCTGAAGCCTGCCAACATCTGTCACAATTCGGTTTATATTGAGAAAGGCGTGTGCCTCATCCATGGCATGATAGTACCTGCGTTCCCGAAACGAAACTTTGACGAACTTCGCCGAGGCATTCACCGTTGTTGACAAGTACGTCCCCGAGGACACAAGACGAGAGAGCTTACCTCGGACTTGCTCTTTCCCTATTTCTACCGTCTCGAAGAAGAAGAAGAAGCCGAAAGAGACTCGGCCTCTGCGTGTCAAACGTTCCAGCATTTGGAAACCACACGAACGACACCATCGTCGGCAAGCCGTGTTCGCGGACCCGAACGACATCTCCTTCTGTCGACATACATGCAGTACACTGCCTCAAATCACCCCTTGATCGTACAGCCTTAAGCCTCAGTCAGCTACGGGAAAGGGACCGTTTCCTCTCTGTTTCTCTCGGTTCGAGGTCGATCCGACAGCTGCGAACCACTTTGGCGTCTTCAGAGGCAGCGGTGTTAAGCCCTTTCGGATGACCCTTCACATACACCACTGGTCGGCTTGAAGGTGTTTCGGCTGTTTCAATCCGCTTTTGGAACTGTCAGTGCGACTCTGAAACGGCGATCCCAACGATAGGTCTGATATTCTTATCGTTTGCTTCTTAACTTGTCATCGCCCTCCTGTCCTACCCCTTCCCTTCCCTAGTTGCCTCCCGCCCCCCGGGCGCCACACACAAAAGCTTTGGGATCTCCCACCAACCTTATCACTTCCTTACCCTTCCCTTCACTACTGCCACCATACCTTCCCGTCCCCAAGTCGTGCGACCTACGCAGCCTTGGTGTGTACAGACGAGTATCCGATGTATCGGACTGGATCCTAGAGATCGGACATTATCAACAACAATATAACGACGACGACGACGATAACGACCAAGAGTCACCATCGTGAGAAGGATTATCTACAGCTGGACTAAGGAAACCGGGTCGACATTATCTTGACGAGCACACGAGCATCAGGCGAACTTGGAGAACTGGACGAGCAGAGTGTAGGAAGTTTTGGAAATCTGTCGACATCAAACCGAGGAATCGCCAAACTGGATTCTCCCCGGCGACAGAACTTTTCCCCAGTCGTCCGCGCTTGAGCGATGGACGTGACATCACTACTGAACGCAGGCGCGGGAAAAAAGCCCATTATCAGGAACAACATTTTGGAAGCCACATTTGCGCCCATCGACGGACCAACCCCGATTCTTGCGTCCCCGGAGAAGATTGCTTCCTCCAGGCGGACCAGCGACGCCCGAGCACCGCGGAACCGCACGCCATGGGATGCGGGCGGTTATTCTCTTCCATTAGCACTATCAGTAGACACGAAGCTCTCCATCCCCTCCGCGAAGCCTGCGTTTTATAGCGAATACGACGTTGATCAATCAACCTCGGCGAGCTCTTACCATCCCTCGTCCAGCAATCACTCGAGGGCGAGTTCTCTTAGCTCTTTGGCACACGAGATGGCGCATTCCGCCAACATCACTCCGATGACGAGTACACACCCTGGACGGTACGTGGTGTCCTTCACTTCCGCAGGCGCAATCGTCTTCGCTTGCGCCCTTCCATGTCAATGGTGATGGTATTCGATGAATGGGGAAAGTCGCAACGTTGAGTGGTGGTTGTACATTGCGCATTCAAATCAATGGCAGCATTTTCCCGGACACAAGCTAATAATTTGTCAGGCCCAGTATGTCTGGCGAGTCTGAAGGACAGTTGACAGCTAGGTCAGTCAATCAGTGTTTTCGACGGTTTCATTGCGGCGAGATGTTGCAGTGAAGTTCGTCCCATTTCAGTCACCACCTACTGAATTGGGACTTCTTTCAGCAACGTCTACGCCGTGAACATACCATTGTTCTAGAGCATTGAATTGACAAGGACACAGACCAAACTTGCCGCGCGAAGATGATGGGCATGTTACTGGCGGATTCCCCAAGTCGCCAAAGCATAAGTTTTCCGACAGCCATAGCAGTCTGTCGTCCTACACATCCTCAAATCAATCAGGAGGTCATTCTAGGATATCATCATTATCAACTGTAAGCGGCATCCAGCCGTTTACATCGCTGCTGAACGATGTTCCGGCGTTCGACACCAAGCTCGATCACCAGAACATGGGCCCTGCCATGGTCGATATCCAGCCGCCATCACCTAGGACGGCCGGCCAAGATCCCCCGTTGGATCCTAGCATGAAGGGACCCGGCAGACCGGGCAGCCCATCTGATGCGATCCTGATAACCCGCGGCATGGGAAGCAACAGATCGAGTCCAACGGACGGTTTGAGGTACGTTGAAATACCCCCGTAACGTCCCATTACATGTCCTGCCCCCATCGTCACATAAGTTCCTCATGCCGCAGCGAGAGCCACTTGGGTGAAGACGGGGGAAAGAACGACGTGGCCGATTTCATCCCATATCACACGGATCGCGCCTTCCTCACGTTGAGTCTTTGGGGAGTAGCTCCTTCCTTCAATTCACCAATTTACCCTCCTCCCAATGATGAACTTCGGTGGTCACGCGTTGCTCGCGGTTTTCGTCTGATCTTGACGAACGCCTGAGGCCCACGACGACCTCACCCGATTCACCCATTCGTACCTATCACTGTCTCGCGCAGTGCATCACTTCGTCTTTTTTTCTTCTCCTTTCCCTACCCTATTTAAATCGTCTCTTGCTTCGCAACAACCCATCTTTTTCTGCCAAACACCTACGATCAATTTGAGCTGGACTCTACTGACGATTTGACATTTCAGCCCTCACTCAAAACAGCAGCAAGACAGCCTTAATTATCTTTCCCTCCCCCAGGATCACCCTCAATCAAGAACTCACAAACGCGCGGTCTCTGCCCCCGATTTCGCAGCCATCTCTGCCCCTACTTTCCAGCCTTTTCCCTCCGTCTCCGAGACTGCTCCTTTCCCCCCTCAGCAACCCTACGCCATGTCTCCTCCTGAGTCTCCTCCGGCTCAGGCCAACACGGATGAGATCAAGTGCATGTACATCGAGAACTGCGACACCGGATCCCAGCCTCGCAAGGCTATCTCCCACATTTTCGGCCGCAACAAGCTCTGCACTCGCATGATCCCCGCTCACGTTTGGGTTCACTTCTGCCGCAAGCACTACCAGCGCAGTCGCTACCGCAACGCCCACGAGTACTCCAAGCTTCAGGTTGACCTCGTCCAGAAGCAGATCGCTCGCGTTCAGCAATGGAGCGACGAGAACGAGCGCGCTGGCAAGGCTGGCGTCGTCAACAGCTGGTCCTTGGCCATTCGCAAGCGTGAGCAGAAGCGTTTGGAGGACAAGAAGGAGTCGAAGAAGCGTGCCTATCAAGACGAGTCTGACGACGAGCAGCTCGACGGTGCCATGCTCAACGGAACCGCGGTACCCGAGTGGCTTCTCAGCAAGTGCGGTGCTGGTTATACCACAGTTGCCATCCAAGAGATTGTCGCCCAGTTGAAGACCGAGATCGACGGCGGCGGCCTCAGCCAGATTCCCGACATCGAGATCCTCCCCACGATCAGCAGCGACGGCCCTGACGAGAAGCCCAAGACTTACCTCAAGCGCAAGACGAGTGGCGGCGCTGCCCACAAGCGCTCGCAATCGATGGGAGTTGCCCTGCGCCCTGAAGCACTCCCCATGGCTAGACGTGTCAGCCAGCCCAATGCCTATTGGGGTCAAGAAGGTTTCGATACCTCTTCCTTTGACAAACGTCAACGCGTTACTGACATGGAACCTGGCTACTTTGGAGACCGCAATGCCATGCCTGGCATGCAGAGAGTCCCGTCCGGCATGCGCCGCATGAACATCCCGCATCGACCCGCCTTTGGCAACATTCGCGAAGGTCACCCCGAGGAAGACTACTACCGTCAGCCCCAGATGGGATCCGGTCCCTTCGTCTTCGGTGCTGGCGGTCCTCAAGGTGGCCCTCTTCCCGCCCCGACCCCTCAGCGTCGCGGCAGCAAGTCGATGGCCTCTCACCTCGAGACTTCCACGACCATGCCCACCTACCCCGACCCTCGTCGCGTACCACCAGCGTTCTCAGAGTGAGATCGGTGGCTTCCACCAGGGTCAGGCTCCCAACTACCGCCCGTCCTCCTCTTCTGGTTACGCTCCAGCCGCCTACCCGTACCCCGGCGCCGTCGAGCAAGAAAGCTACGACGGCACCTACCCTCGTCCCCATGACAACCCCTTCGTTCAGGGTGCTCAGCCCAACTACTACGAGGATCCTCAACGCCAGTACGCCTACGGTGCTTCTCCCTTCCAGCCCAACCCTGCGTCCCGGCTTGGTCCCGCTGGCGTCAACAGACACACCCGCCACCAGAGCACCCCGAATGCGCCCCGTGCGATGCATCGCGCACCTTCCGCGCACGGCTTCGCAGTCGGTCCGAACATGACTCCCGACCAGCGCGGCTACGAGCACACTCCTGAGCGCCACTCCTACGCCACGCCGCCTATGCAGCCCATGCAAACCATGCAGCCCATGCCGGATGTCACCCGCCACTGATCAGCGCCTAGATCTGAGCGAAGAATGTGCACTCTTTTGAAACGGCCTTCCTTATACCCGCACAATCATGTCACATCGACACGGCATCAACTTGGAGTATCATTGGGGAAGGCAAGCGGTCATTTGGTTTCTGTCCTATTTCCTCTCTTTTAATCACATCTCACCTTTCTCTCGTTGCACACGGCCATTGCATGAGGACAGCGGGGAACAAAAATCACGGACTTTCTTTTTCTTTTTCCTCTCTGGGAAGCCCCGAGCCATCTGGGGTATTACATGGCTCGTCGAGGCAAAAACATGATGGATGACTGGACATCGCACGGATTAACGGCACAACTGGGGAATTTCTCTTTCACGGTTGGGAATGACGTCTAGAAAAAACCAAAAAGGGTCACCTTTTCCTTTTTCTTTGCTGTTGTCGGACACGAAGAGCGCGCGCGAGAGAGAAAAAGAGTACACGAGGGCGTCAACACACGTTGAGGACATGCAGGGCTGGGACACAGGGCGGGGGCGGTCTTTCGGTCTTTGGGCGGGGCGGTTGGGTGGTTTTACGGGAATCCGGGTCAAAAGTGGCGTTTGAGTCTTTCTCATCTTTTTTTGCTTCTGCGTGTTTGGCTCTTTTACAGGTTCTGATATTTTCTGATCCGGCTGCGGTTCACACACCTCACATGACGGATGATCCTTCCCCTGGTGGATGAGAGGGGCGGTGGGGGATATCTCTCGTACTTTCCTTGATAAATGTTGATAGCAACGTTTTCCCGGTTCTTCTTTTAGCTCTGAAGGCTTTGAATGCTTAGATAGCTCAGCCTAATGAACACGCAGTTGAAACAGAACGGATGTGCCTCGAATTCGTCACGCAAAGTCTACCATTGGTCCTAATGATATGTAACTGCTACCCACTCCGTGAAACGCAATTCGACATGGAAATTCTGCGGCATCTAGTATAAGTACCACATCCTGTCGTGGCTTTGGTTGTTTTCTGCAGCAATATTGCTTGTTGCACCACAGCATGGCTTGTGGAATGAGTGCGACTTGCAATGCCGACTCTCTACATCGTTGATGTATGACAAGCGTGCCGGAGACAGCCTGCGTCGGATCTGAAGGTCTGGGGCGCAGAATAGCAAAAGAACCTCTTTCTGTGCTCCATATCTTTTGGAGTCGTCCAAGGTATATGGCTGGAGAGCACTTTCTCTACATCGTTGATGTATGACAAGCGTGCCGGAGACAGCCTGGCGAGTGATGAGCTTCGTTGGCAGTTGAGGTTTATTCTGATCGTGTGCATGTGTAGAGACGGGGATGTGGGATGGAGGGACGAGTGAGGCATTGCTAGGGGTGGACTTTTTAAAAGAGTGCTCTGGTGGAAGTCGGTGCGGATATGTTAAGGTTCTAGGAGAGCAAGAGCTTGGAAAGACCTCCTGTCTGCCATCGATTTCACCCGTGTGGGCTAATGTACGATGTGTGATGCTGCTTTTATATGAGGTTGTTGGTGGGCTGCTGGGGTGGACGGAGCTATGGGTTGGAAGAGGGGTTTTGAGGGAAGGTGGGGGTATTTAAGGGTATCTTGAACGGGCGTATTGGACGTGAAGAGTCAGGCAAAATCCAGTAGTTGAAGTTGATGATGGTAGCGCGAGCGAGCGAGGGGAGCGGGTTTGCCGGTTCAACTGGACATTGGCGTGTTGTTGGGTGGCGAGCGGCGGCACCACGGCCCGGCGGCTTCTTGGAGGTATTGGGGGTATTGAATACCACGAGGACGAGGAAGATGAGGGATGCCGACCGGGAGAGGATGATCTACGGTGGGAATGAGAGAATGGCCTGGGCTTGGAGAGAAGAGAGAAAGTGTTTCGTGGGACAAAGTCGGAAGTTCAGTAACAAAATCCACTAGTTGTGGCTCCCTTGGAATTGGTTGCATGGATTTCATGCCGAGTGTGACGTGTCTCAAGATGTTTCTTTTAAAGGAGCTCTGCTCGCTGGACTGGTGGGTTGGGTGAGTATTAAATGCTTCTCTGAATCCGTGCTTTGGGATTCCTGAAAGACCGCAACGGGGCCGATGAGAAGGAAAGAAAGGGCGGTCTGATGCATGCAGTTGACACTCGGGTATCAAGAATCATTTGATGATGGTGGGGGGCTTCTCCTGTCTAGGTTTTGCGGATGAGTTCGTGGGTTGTGAATAAATTGCGGACGGGGGAGATGCCCGGAGACGATGTTCACGTCTCTCCTGAGATTTTGAATGCCGTTTCCTTTGCATCGGGGCGATTGGGTCTTCCGGGAAGCGCAGCTTCATCCACAATCACTCTTGTTTTGTCAACATCAGTCAACACAACGATTCAATGTCGAAGACTTGTAGGAAGTTTCAGGTAGAGTCTTAAGTAGTTGACGGAATGTGCCTTTCGAGCTTGGTATGTTGAGGAAGTTTCGAGCCCACCCAGTAGGGGTTTTCACAGTAAGGTAAAAAGCAGTAAAAGCACCTCAGTCAGTGCCCAGTCCAGTAGCTTCGCAGTATACATACCCAGGGGTCCGGAATAACTACCCGCGCCGACCCCGACTATAGCCGCTAAGCGAAAGCATTTAGGCCAGACGTATGTACCGTTACAGCTATCAGCCTTATTAATAATAGCTTCATTACTAGCAAGGTCGACAGCCTCGCCCGCGTAACTCACGCTACGCAGAGATAGCTTCATAAGGTCTTTAGCTATAGAAAAACTTATCTTAGCTATATATTTAAGACGCTGCTACTTATACTAAGCTTTAAGCCTATTCCTTATTAAGAAAACCACCTAGATTCCTATAACTTCACAATATATTCTATCCTACCTGATCTATAGAGCTTCATACTGCAGGGCTTTGCCTAAGGCATACCCTAAGACACTAAGATTAATACTAACTATAAGGCTAAGCTTACTGTAATTAGTAAGATAACACCTTTTAACTTATAGAGCCTTAAGGACTAGTTAGCTATAGCTAGGTTATACCTTATAGTCCTAAAAGCTAACATCAGCAGCAAGGCTATAAGAAGCGCCTATATACTTTAGCTAAGCAACATAGCTACATTCGCTGCTAATCCTAGCCATTACACCTACTTTAACAACATCCTTAATAGGGCAGTATAGCTAGTAAGCTAACCTGGCCAAAATAATAGGTATTACTAACAACTATAGAACTATAAAGACGTTAGCCTAATTAATAGAAGGCTTAGATAGCAACAGCACAACGGCCTCTAAAGACATCACACTAGACATTAGCGTCAGAAGGCATCTATAATTCCAGGTAAGTAGTGTTACAACCCGTGAACAAGGATAACAGCTGAACGACCTACTCGGGCGTCGGGCGGCTAGGACAGAACGTTTATACTATAGAATCACGGGAACAACAGGAACTCGCTTAGAAACAGAAGAACTATAGTATAAGTCACGTAATAATAAGATAAAAAGATTAGATCTATACGCTAAGAATATAGAAGCTATCCTTAGTATATATAGGTTCTATATAATTAGTGAATAGACCTTATTAAGACTAGGAATAGTAATAAGATAAAAAGTACTATTTAGGACTTATATATAATATAACCTAAGCCTAGCTTATAGTTAGACTTCTATAGCTCTTTAGTAATTAACTTATAAATATCCTTAGGATACTTTTAGCTTACTTTCACTATAAATACTTATTAAGTCTAAGACTAATCACTTTAGCCTCTAACTACTAATCTATAATATAGCTTATAACCTATAACCTAGGCTATAACCCTAGTATACTGTTACTATATATTAATCCCTAGCTTCTATTAGTAGACCTTACTATTAAATAGCTAACTATAATACTTTAATTGCTCCTGTTTAGTAAGTTAACTATTAAGACTTATTAATAGTATAGATAAGATATCTTCTTATATCTTTACTAAGTTACTTACCCTAGGAAGCTTTTCTTCCTCTAAATAGCTAGTTAGAAACCTAGCTAAGGAATTTAAAAGAGCCTTGATAGCTATAGATTTAGATAATAAAGTTACTTTTAAAAAAGAGACTTATAATAAGCTCTAAGCCTAAGTTAAGAAAGGAGATAATAATATAGCTAAGATATAAACTATATATAATAAAATAGTTAGTAAACTCTAAAGCTTTAAAAGTATAATCTAAGAGCTTAGTAATAGACCTTAATAATTTCAGAACCTTAAAAATAAAATTATACGCTTAAGAGGATAAAGTAATAACCTCTTTATATAGGAACTTCAGAACGAAGTTAACACTTTTCATACTACTGCTAATATTATTACTATTTCTATAGGAGGATAATAGAAACTTAAGCTTAATATATCTATTATTTATAATAGAACCTCTAGAACCTTTAAAAGATTCTTAATCTAGGTTAAAAACTACTAGAATTTTTATTATAGAGACTTTACTAATAAAACTAAAAAAGTAGTATATATAGCTACCTATCTCTAAGGAAAAGCTTTTAAATAGTTTAAACTAATCTAAGAAGAGTATCTTAAGTGTGAAACTCTTAACGAATATATTATAGAGATCTATAATATTTATACTAATTTTTAAGGATTTAAGGATATACTATAGTCTCTCTTCTAGGACCCTAATAAAAAACGATAAGCTAAGTATAACCTTACTTAGCTTAGATAGACTAAGTCTACTAAAGATTACTCTACTAACTTTAGATAACTTAGTATCTAACTTAACCTTACTAAAGAAACTAAGATCTTTATATTCTATTAAAGACTTAAAGATGAAATTAAAGATAAGATTATTAAGATTAATTAACTAGAAGACTTCCTCTAATATACTGAACTTATTATTAAGATTAATAACTGCCTCTATAAACGAAGGAAGGAATAAAGAGATAGATAATAAAACCTAAACTCAGGATATAGGTATTAATAGCAGCCTTAGAATAAGTTTAATAACTAGCAGAATAATAATAGACCCTATAATAACTAGAATAGCACCTAATAAAGCACTTCCTATAGATAACATAGTAGACTTATAAATCTCAGTACTACTACTAAAAACAATAACAAGAAACTATAGAACCTTAAATACTATAATTATAAAAAGATAGGATATATTATTAGAGATTATAGATAACTTAAGAAGCTTAGCTAGAAACTAGTACTTAAGTAAACTAAATAAGTTAGCATAGTAACTAAAACACCTTATATATTCCTATTATAGACTAGATATTATAACAATAAATATTTTACTTACTATAGTAATAAGGAGGCTATAAGGTATTAGCCTAGTAACTTAGACTGCAGAAGAACAGATTATAATATAACTATTCTAGAAGTTAAGATAAAAACCTTTATAATAGCCTTCTAAGCTAATAGCAAGCTAGTTAGAAAGACTACTAAACAACTTAATAAAATGCTTTACATCTAATAACTTAACACAGTTAACCCTAACCTTATAAGTTATAATATAAAAACCTGACAAATAATCTAAGAATTAGAAACTTAAGCTTAGTAAGAAATAAACTAGATCTATTAATATAAAGCAAGACAGTAAGTTATATATAACAATAAATAATAGATCTTATACCTCGAAGTAGTATAAACACTTTAACTATAATATACCTAGGAAGAACTAAATAATATTATATAATATTGCTAAATTAGTGTCCTGATAGCCTACCTCGAACGATGTAGATATACACATAGAAACCTTACTAGAATTAAGCAAATTAACTAAGAGCTTAAGGAATAGATCAAGGAAGAATCTGATAAAGAACCTAAACACTAATACAACCCTCTAGAAGAATAATAACTACTCAGTCTAACTAGTAGTTAGAACTTTAATAAACTTAAATCTAGGTTTAATTTAGATAGAATCTCTTATAATTCTAACTCTCTTACTAATATTATTAATTAAAATATAAGACATTATAGTAAACTAATCCTAGGAATAGATAATACTAGTTCTAAAGAAGAATCTAATAATAAAGAAGAGACTTAGTAGCTTATCTAGTATTAGATAATTAATATAAGCTATAATAACTAATAACAGTACTTTTATAGAATACTTACTAATATAAAAGACTAGGACTACATTCTAAAGCTTTATATAGAAGATTACCCTGTACTTAAGTATAATTACTATAACTACTAAAACCTCTTCTAGCTATAATGCTTCTTTAATAAGTATAAAGAATATCTTAGAGATAAACATAAGTACTAATTCTACTCTAGAAGATATAATAAGAACCTTATCTAGAATATCTACACTTAAACTACTATAGTTAGATAGACTATAACTATATTTAATAATAATATAGTAACCTTTAGCCTAAGCTTATAATATCTTATAAGATACTAATATAATAATATAATAAAATAGAAAGAATACTAAAGAGATAAATATTTTATATATATAACTCAGAAGGCTAAAGCTTATAGACTCCTATAAGAAGGATTAAGCCTCTTAAGACTTTAATTCTAGGAAAGCTGCCTTATAAAGGTATAATAAGAAGGAAAGCAAATTACTTACCCTAGATAACTAGAGTAGTTAAAAAACTAGACTTACTTACTAATAAAAGACTAAGATAAGTAATAATAATAAGGTCTATTTATCTAGTATCTTTAGACTAGAAAGTATACTTATAACTTATAGTTACTATTAATAATATTATAACTATTATACTTATTAATAATAGAGCTAAAATAAACTTTATATTATTTTAAGTAGTAAATAAATTATAACTACTATAGTAAAGAAAGGAATATATATACTAGCTTAATAATATAGAAAGAGAATAAGTCTAGTATAAAAGAGGAACTATTAAAAACAAGACTACACCCTTTAAGATAAGTTACTTAGATTGAAATAAATAACTCTAATTTAATATTACTAAACTTAGTATATATAATATTATATTAGGAATACTATAGCTTAAGAAGAATAACTTATAGATAGATTAGAGAATAGGCTAACTCTATTAGAATAATAATAATCTAGTCTCTAAGTAGCTTTATAAAACCTAGGCTTTAAATAGATTTACTTACTAAAGAGCAGTAAAATAATATATCTACTATCTTAAAGTAAAAGAAGCTATATTATAACTATTAAAGACTATAGATCTTAAATAAAAAGATAATCTTTTTCTATCTATCCTAGAAAAGTATAGAGTTTATAAGAAACTCTTTATAGCTAAATTAGAAACTAGACTGCTTAAATATATAAATTTCAACTATAAAATCCCTATTAAGGAGGGGAAGAAGCCTAAATTCAATAAAATTTACAGACTTAACTTAATAGAGATAGAAGTATTTAATAAATATCTTAATAAAAACCTTAAGAAAGGCTATATTAGAGAATTAATATTACTAGTAAGAAGTCTAATCCTATTTATACTAAAGAAGAACAGTAAACTATAACTATATATTAACTACTAAATACTTAATAAAATAATAATTAAAAACTAATACTTATTACTTTTAATTAATAAACTATAATAACTCTTCTATAGAGCTAACTACTTTATAGTATTAAACCTTAAAAATATCTATAACCTTATCTAAATAAAGAAAGGAGAAGAATAGAAGACTGCTTTTAGAATATATAAAGGATATTTTAAGTACTTTATTATACTTTTTAGTCTTACTAATACTCTAGCTACTTTCTAGAATATAATTAACTAAGTTCTTAGGAAATTTATAGATATCTTTATAGTTATCTACCTTAATAATATTCTTATCTTCTCTATAATAATAGAATAGTATAAGGAGTATATATACTTTATATTATAAGCCTTCTAAAATACTAAGCTTCTAGTTAAACTAGAGAAAAGTATATTCTATACCTAAGAAGTAGAATACCTTAGATTTATAATTACCTCTAGATATATTAGTATATTAAAAAAGAAAGTCTAAGCTATATAAGAATAGCTAATACTAACTAACCTTAAAGAAGTCTAAAGATTTCTTAGATTTATTAACTTCTACTAAAAATTTATTAGACTCTATAGAAAAATTAATATACCTCTTATAAACCTTAGCTATAAAGATTAACTATTTAAATAGAAAGAAGCTTAGAATATAGCTTTCTAGACTATTAAAAACTATATTACTAATAAACTAGTCCTAATAATCCTAAACTTAGAAGAATAGTTTAAAGTTAAAATAGATATCTTAGACTTTACTTTTAGAACGTAACTATTCTAGAGAGATTTAAGAAGATATCTATATCTCTATACCTTTTTCTCCTATAAGCTCTATAGACTAAAGCTTAACTATTAGATCTATAATAAGGAACTTATAGTAATTATTAAAGCTTTTAAAAAATAGAGACCTCTATTTTTAAGAACTATCTACTAAGTACTTATATATACTAATTATAAGAACTTAGTATATTTTACTATTTTAAAAGAACTTAATAAATAATAAATCAGATAGTTAGAATTCCTCTTAGAATTTAATTTCTAAATTATTTATTAGAAAGGATTAGAGAATAGTAGAGCTAATACTCTTAGCTAATAACTAGACTATAATATCCTAGTACTAAAAGAAACCTAGGTAATTCTTAAATATAATAATAATAGAGACCTTATACTTACTATAAAAGCTCTTATAATAACTAGATAATCTATAGCTAGCCTACCTAGTAAACTAGATAATAAAACTATTAGAGAATTCTATAGTATACTAGTATATAGTTACTAAAGAATTATAAAAACCTGGAAATAACTATAATAATAATATAGAGAAAAGGTTACTAGAGAATGTGTTATAATAGTAATTAAAGATTATAAGGTTTGCTTAAAAAGTAAACTAGCCTAATATTAACCTTATAGATTGTTATAACCTTTGCTAGTACTATAAACTACCTAGCACTCTATATCTCTTAACTTTATTATTAAACTACTGAAGTCTTAAGAACTCTTTATAGAAGTCTACTATAACAGCATTCTTATTAATATTAACAGACTTATAAAGTATACTTACTTTATCCTATAAAGAAGTAAGTAACGCTAAAGAATTCACTTATATATTCCTTAAGTATATTATCGCTAATTATAGAACACTTAAGGAAATTATATTAAATAGAGATAAGATCTTCACTTCTAAGTTCTAGAAGTTAATTATATTATAATTTAGTATTAAATAAGTAATATCTACTACTTTTTACTTATAGACTAATAGATAAATAGAACAAATTAACTAGATCCTTAAAACCTACCTCTATACCTATATTAATTATAACTAAGATAATTAGATAATACTACTATTAATAGCCTAATTCGCTTATAACAGCGTAGTAAGAGAAAGCACTAAAGAATCCTCTTTCTACCTTAACTATAGATTTAAACTAACTGCTTATAGAAAACCTTACGCTAGCCTAGCAGCACTAAAAGCTGTTACTATAATCAGATAAATCAAAGATATCTAAGATAATATATAAAGAACTTAAATTTATATAATAATAAAAATATATTTCAGTAATAAATAAAAGATTAAAAGACTAACTTTAAAAGAGGGAGATAGCGCCTATCTTATACAGCAAAATATTAAAACAAAGCAACTAAATAATAAACTAGATTTTAAGAAACTCAGACCTTTTAAAATCCTCTGAAAAATCTCACTAGTTAACTATAAACTCAACCTACTTAATATAATGAAATATTTCCTAATATTCTATATCTTACTACTTAAACCAGCATTATAAGGATTATAAACAAATAACCTTATTATTATAGAAAATAATAAACTAGAGTATAAAGTTAAATAAATTATTAACTACTTTAAAGAACTAGAAAGATATTAATACCTTATTAAATAGAAAGGGTATAGTTATAAAGATAATATATAGGAACTAGCTAAGAATATTACTAATACGAAGGATAAACTTATAACCTACTAGTAATAACACTAAGAATAAGAAATAACACTAATAGTATTAATAATACTACCTCTAATAAACACTAAAAGTTACTAGTATATCTAGTATCTATATAGATATATTAGACCTCCTATAGAAGCAGACTAACTATAATAAAGAAAACTATTTATTTGCCTAAGAATACCTAAAAACTAAGAACCTCTAGAAGATACTAACTATAAGTCTCCTAGTAGAGGACTAAGGTCTATAAACTTCTCGCTAATATTAAAACTTACTTAATCTAGATTATTTTTAATACCTTAAAACTAAAGATTACTAACTATACTATTCTTATAAACGTCTAATATAGAAAGGATATTATCTTCCTCTAACTCTTATATCCCCTAAGAAAACATCTCTATATAACGCTCCTTTACTTTCTTTTAAATTATATAAATCTATAATAAATAACTAGCTATTTTAGCTACTTCTACCTAAACCTATACTAGCTTTTTATAAAGGTCTAGCAGTATATTACTAGCTTGCTCCTCTTTCTCCTCCTATTCTTAATACTAATTACTTAGCCTTTTTACTATAACTAATCAGTATAATAAACACCTATAAAACATAGTGAACTTATAACTTAATATAACTACTAGACTATTATAAAGATACTTCAGGTTTTTATAACCCTAATAAGTTCTTATACCTTCTACTATCTAACATATATACTTTATATAGAAATAATAAGTATAAAGCATAATATTATTAGAATTAAACTAATAGAAAATATCTTTATAAGTAGAACAAAGTGTTAACTTAGATTGCTTTAACTTTTAAATATAACCTGATATAGTGTCAGTATTATAAGTAAATTAGGAAGTATAATTAATAGCTTCCTAACCTAGAACTAATAACCTACTTATATTAGGTCTTAAGGATAAGACCTTTAGAGAAAGGACCTAATATTACAACCTATAAACAAGGATAACAGCTAAATAACCTACTTAGGTGTTAAGTAGCTAGGATAGAATATTTATACTATAGAATCATAGGAATAATAGGAACTTACTTAGAAATAGAAGAACTATAATATAAGTTATATAATAATAAGATAAGAAGATTAGATCTATATATTAAGAATATAGAGGCTATCCTTAGTATATATAGGTTCTATATAGTTAGTAAATAGACTTTATTAGGACTAAGAATAGTAATAAGATAAAGAGTACTATTCAGGACTTATATATAGTATAACCTAAGCCTAGCTTATAGTCAGACTTCTATAGCTCTTTAGTAATTAACTTATGAATATCCTCAGGATACTTTCAGCTTACCTTCACTGCGAATACTTGTTAAGTCTAAGACTAATCACCTTAGCCTCTAACTACTAATCTATAACACAGCCTACGACCTACGACCTAGGCCACGACCCCAGTGTACTGTTACTACGTATCAATCCCCAGCTTCTGTTAGCAGACCCTACTGTCGGATAGCTGACCGTAACAAGTAGCAGAGAAGACAGCCGAGTCGACAGAAGGTATGAGTGAGGGTTGGAAGATAGGTTGAAAAGTAGAAGAAAGTCTGTAGTAATTAAACCCAGTCAAAGTCGTGAAGTTATTATCGAAGTGACGTTGCAAGTGATGAGATTGTCTGATGTGACGATGGCGCACGTTAACGCGCGCGGGGGGGGGATGGGGCCGAAGCTGAGATCACGTGACCAGTAGGCCGTTAGCTGAAGGGGCAAGTCGGAGGTCGTTGCAGTACAGGTTCCAGGTAAAAATCACAGTAGCTGGCCAGAGGCCTTCGAGCTTGGTATAAAAGTAAGAGGGCAGCGGCTGGAGGCTGCGTTTCATGAGAACAGCAATGTTCCCATCCCCTGAGACATAAAGCGGACATAGGCGAGGTCATCTTCTACGATGTGAGTGAGCGTGACTTTCGAGTGGAATGGGTAAGAACGGGGGTCGTGTAGTACGAGGCTTTTGAAGTCCATGTAGTTGAAGGCTCTGGGTGCGTAGTCTGGCCGAATACATAGATAGAAGAGACGGAAGTATGGCTGTTGGGAGGCTGGGGCTTGGATTTTCTCATGGATATCAGACCGAGGTGGGATGCTGGAAGCTATTTGGCATCTCGGTGGTTCGTATCCGATGTCAAACTTGCCCCATTGTGTTTGACGTTATACTTCAGGTCTTGCGGCGATGATTTATATCAGTTGCTGGCTGTGGTGATGGGGTTAGAGTCTTGGAGACGGGGTTCGTGGGGAGGTATTTAAACGCTCTGCGGGCTGTGCTTTTTGAGTCTTCAAAATGAATCCCTGGCGTGGGCAACTTTTTGCATATCGCTTCATTCATCGCCATGAAGGATGGACTAAGGAGGAACAGCTGTTAAAGAATATAACAGATGGGGTTTGCTGCGGGATGTGATTCGTACCGTCCACAATTGAACGATTAAACTAGAGACATAGCAAGGCGACAGAGACGCTGGAAGACGTCGCATTTCTCGACGTCCTTGGGGTGGGAACCATGCTCCAAAGAGGGCAGGCAATGTCAGTGCCTCCGTTGTGTCTTCTTTCTTCTTGGACCACCTCCATTTTGGTTCATGATAGGCTCCAATGGGGCTTTGGTACCTTTTTAAGGAGTTGGTAGGACCGAGGGTTAGAATGTGAGATGTTGAGGTATTGTCAAGTCTGATACCTCTGATCTACGCGATCGCAGGGAGGCAGCTAGCTATTTAAGAGGTATGGAAGATTGGAGACGCTAGAGGTGGAACAAGACGGCATTGCTGGTGTAGAGAAAAGGGGGGATGGATGTCTTGTCTTGTAGGCCTTCTTGAACTGGGAAGTCAGTAAACCTTGCCGTTGGCGATCCCCGAGGTCGTTGGTGATTATGGTTGTTGCGGTTCTGATGTATGCGTCTCATGATAGGATGACCATGGTAGAGGGCAGACACAGTGCTGAGGTAGATATGACATTGTTCCGGCCGTGCGGTCGGATGGGATTGCTATCGGTAGAGAGACGACATGCGTTGGAGACAGAAGCCGGCTAGCACATTCACACAGATGATATGGGATAACGGAAATTGGGTTGTTGACGGTTTGTAAAATCATACCGATGAGATCTTTATATGAATTTAGCCACCATGAATCGACGTGCTTGGTGGGTTTTGAAAGTTCTGGCGGCAGTTCGCGGTGCTGGGAAGTATGTCCTAAAGAGGTCGTGCATGTGTTGCTCACTTACCACGTGATACCACTCTTTCGCCCATTGGGTATAAAATAGTGATTGGTTACAGGGAGGGAAGAAAGTAGCAAGACAATATCTGTTATATTCACACGAGACTTGTGTTGTTAGGCTTTGGGTTGGTGTGGAACCGAAATATCATAGGTGCCTCGAGTAGAGGGCGTCTCTGGACGGCCTGCCGTCTGAGATACGATGCCAGGTGTATCCGCAGTCGAATGCATGAGAGAAGCAGGCGAAGAGGAGTGACGGATGTGGAGGGGGCTGGCTGCTCATATCGAGACTGATGTCGCATGTTTTGACGATATAGGAGGGAGGTAAGCAATGAGACTCTGATGATCAACGATCTTTCGCCTATAACACGTGTGCCCGGCGCGGTGACATTGGTTGGGCCAGTTGAGTCCCTAACAGTGAGGTGCGTTTTATAGAAACTGTAATAGAGATTCCGGAGCACTTCGGTTGTTAGAGAAGAGTTGAGATCTGGTTCATGGTCTGAGATGAAGGTGCTGCATCAAGGATATATATCAATTCAAGCGTGATGCATTTACAATCTGAACACAAGCAAATTCTGACTCTGGTTATTCTTTGGAGGGGTTTCAACCCCACTGCAGAAGGTCGTTGCAAAGCGCGCGTTCAATGATTCTTATCCTAAAATCCCATCATCTGACCTCGTAGAAAGTTAGCTATGTCAGTGGGAAGTGTTTACGCCTAATAAACAGGAAGCAATGAAAGGCAGCGAGGGTAACGGCTTGATAATAGGCTGCATGATTCATATTAATAACGACCATGTGACACCAACTGACTGACAAGGTAGCATAGGGCACGCCTTTACTCTCTAGGATTTTCCCACATACCATCCTACGTCAAATCAGACATGTATTTTGCTGACAAGAAAAGGATGTCGGTATTGAGTGCGGCCAGCATTTATAATACCTCAACATCGAGCAAGTTCGATCGGTGACAGTCTCCCTTGAAGGCTGATAGACGACGTAGAAGATCGCGGCTACGAACAAGCCTGCCAACTTGAGGCGAACGTTGCAACTGCGCCAAGTCTGGATCAGGATCCTTGTCATACTTCTGGTAGATTAAATCACAATGAGTTTCAATTGGTGTGTCACGGTGGGCTGAAATGTATGCAAACTTGGCCTCGATGCTCCTTTGGGAAGCGGGCCAACAAATGATCGCTATCAGGACGAAAGGGGCAATGTGAGTGGACTTAAGGTAGAAACAGCTCTTGCCTTCGTGTTATACTCATACATCAGACATTCGGCTTATATGCGGCCACAAACTGACGGATGATGCGGGATGAGGGGCGCCGTTTCTTTGGTTTTAACATAGCCTGATATCGGGACATGTATCCAGGAACAGTGAAATGATGCAGTACCGCTTGCCATTTGGCTAGAATTCTCACTGAGCGCCTGGCGCCACTTCCCCTGATTTGGTTCTTGTCTGGCAAACTCTGCAAGCGACTACGATGCCATCCACTATTTGGACGTTTGTTACGTATGCAGAATTAATACTCGGACAAGATGAAAACTACCTGAGAACTCGTTAAAATCTTTGTCTAGCATTATGAACGTGGATCAATGTCCGCACATGGTGGGAATTATGATCACAACGCATTCTTTCAGAACCAACTCGTGCTCTGACCCAGTATCTGAGGTTGTACTACGCTTCTAACCCCCATTTCTTGAATATACGACCCAGCTAGGTTTTGCTTCTTGGCCAGAAAAGAGACCATATAAAGTATGACTCTAGTGTTCAGATGTGGTTTTGTGCTGAAATCCTGAGTCGGGCTTGCCTTTTGCTGGATACATTTTCTAGGCGCATTTCTTACTTCATTGGTTTAAAAAGCTTCCTTCTACGCGCAAATATTGATTTCTGGGAAGCAAATTGCTCGTCTGGTTTCGTTCACAGCTAAGGTATGTAAAGGGGGCTTGGGAAACTCAACTTAACACAGCTAGAGCAGACCAACTTGAGCCTTTACTTGCGCGGCTAACCCCCGACGTGTTGAGCGACTTTATTGACGTTGCTGAAGGGTAAGTGAGTATTCTTCGTCACACTGCAAAGAAAACAGAGCTGGAGAGCAGTGTCAAGGATACTGGTCAGCCGAATGCCTTCTCAAGGCGCATTGTCGACACTATCAAATTGGTTGGCTTGGTGCTTCGGCAACGAGGCACCTCTGACCTTAGGATTCGACCGCCAGGGAGTATTTTGGAGAGCTCAACTTCCAGTCAAGCGAGGGTTACTTTTATAAACAAAATATTTTAACGATGACGCGAACAAAACCAACCCGTCTAACGAGTATAAGTAGCCCCTGTTCCCTCTCTAATGCCATCTCACCGAGCACCAAATCCAATCCATTGTTAAGAGTAATGCGAGAGTAATCCTATTGCCGGAGAATAAACGGTCGTCTTGATCTAAACAGGGAGGCTTGAGATATGAACCAGAATCTACCCCGTAGCTGATTCGGTATACACTGCCACCGTTTTGACTTTGATGTATTCTTGCATAAATGCACCTACAATAGAGCGGAGAGACAAGAGTGATGAAAAAGCTCGTCCGTCAGTGTGCTCTAAGTTCGTAACTACGATACCGCACGCACAAGATTGGTGTAACTACGGTGTTGTCAACGGAGATGGAAATGCTTCAACCATCTCTGTTGTGGATGAATCTACTCTATTGTTGCTGCTTCTATGAGTCTAACTGTCGCAAGTGGCTGGAGTTTATAGACCTCAAGACCAGGTATGCCCAGCTCTGGGTAGAAGTACATACGAGGGCATCACGTAACTTGACCTAGGTATATATTTGAATTGACGAGGTGTTGATGTAAGATCTTCTCAAATCGAAGAATTCTTTGATCGCTTGAATCTGGAAAGCGTCGAAGTGGCGAGGCCCAAAGCTTTACCTTGGAGTGCCTTCAAGAAGTGAGAAAGTGAAGTGATGCTCAAACATCGGGCTTGCGTTTATACGTTTCTCAGATACGGGTGACGATGATGAACAGAGTGATTAGTGATAGGAATGAATGCGGATTGCCACCTTTTCAGCCGCCTTACCTATTGCCCGAGCAAGGCGTGCCCGACCTTGGCCGTCGAGACAGTATCTTCACTTCTGATGCGCGCATAAACGCAGTCCAAACCCGACAATAAATTTGCCGGATTTCGACGGCCACGCAATGAAAGGAAACATTGATACTACCTACCAGCAACACAGAAGCTTGCCACTGAAAAAACTATTTAAGACGTTTTGTTTTCCTGGTCTCGATGTACCGGGGAAATGGAAGAACGATGGCCAAGAATGGCGAGTGCCCGTTGCATTCTAGGACACTCTGGATTATGATGTGGCGAGAGATGATGCCAGATACGAGATTCGTTTGCGTTTCGGAATTTGAAGCCTGCAGTCGAGCTCGTCGTGTACCCATCCTCGCCGGTATCTGTGTATACCACCGCAAACATGCGGACAAGAGCGCCTGAAAGCAGATGGCGAAGTCATGGCAGGAACGCGCTTGAGTTGATACTAGCATTGTCTAAGTCTCTAATTTGAGGGATCAGGATGCAAGATATAATCCCAGGCTTTGATGGGAAGGAGTACAAGAGTATTGTTGGATAGAAAAAGAAAAAGGAGATCCGCTAGCCAATCCTAGACTCTGTAGTTGTAAGTTTCTGAGAAGGCGACCACGTCGCGTTTGCCACGTTTGCTCCGGTATAATGAGGTGGTCTACGAAATGGTTCACGAACGAACGGGCTGTGAACATTGATGTTCATGCGGCCAAAGCCCCTTCATCACCCATAAAAGGTGTCCAGACATTACTCAGAGCTTGGCCTTCTCGCAGGCCCACTCTGAACCCATCAGACTTCGAATAAATAAACAGCGATGGAGACAGGGTAGACCAATGACATGGCATAAGTCTTACGATGAAGCCAGAAACTCTCTATGCTGTAGGGCTGGCCTCATGAGAACCGTTTTGAGAATTTTGCGATCCAAGACCGATTTTGTTCTCACGTCACATTTGTTAGTCTGCATTAATCAGGATTATGGGGCTTAAATAGAAAGATAGAGAGTGTGGCTCACATGCGATTACTGTCGACAATTGTAGGCTGCCATTTCAGCTGAGCCCAGATGTGGTAATTGTAATCAGCTGGTTTTCCCAAATGATTTATAAAGACTCATCTTTGGTGGAGGCTTTGTATTTCTGTGTATCAAGCAATATTCTTGAGCGAAAGATCTACCATCATCTATCATCGACGATCGTGAGCGAGGCTCAAAATCTGACCGAAAGCGAAGACTTCAACCCTCATTCTTACTGTCGTCATAAACATACTCTCATCGTCTCGTTCCCGGTTGCATAACACCATCTATGTCTTCAAGGGAAGTCTAGTCTCACTCCTTGATCATGATTGAACCGCCATCCCAGTCCGCCAACCGCCCAACATTCGCCCGCCCCTTTCACCTCAAAACCCAACCTCTCGTAAAATGGCTCCACGCCCTTCAGGCCAATGAGCCACGCCGGCACGCCCTCCTCATCGACGCGGCGCAGACTATGCCTGACGAGAAGCGATCCGTAGCCCTTGCCCTGGCACTCGGGCAGAACGCCCAGTGTCGACAGGTACCATGCCGTCTTACGCTTGGGGTGCTCCGGGTCATTCATCAGGGGGTCGCTGACGATGTGCGAGTCGTCAAAGGCGTCGAGCATGTCCACATTCCTCGACTTTGGGGGCCACAGGTAACCCGCCAAGGAGTTGATGCCCAGGAGCACGGGTTTGAGCCAGCCCCGGACGGTGAACCAGCCTTCGTGGGCGGATTTCTCGGCTTCGGTGGGGTACGGCCGGCGCCACCACGCAAAGGCGACGACCCGCTCGCCGGATGGCGATGCGGCGTCAGGGACTGTGAGGACGTAGAAGAGCTGCTGCTCGGGGCCCCAGTAGCGGGCGTAAAAGAAGCGGTGCGCCCATGCTCGAAAGTCTTCTGGGTGCTCTTTCCTGTGAGGGTGCATCTTGTTGAAGATCCAGTCGTTGGCGAAGGCGGCCCTGAAGATCTCGGCGGCGGCTGCCACATCGGCGGAAGTGCCTTCGCGGATCCGGAATTCCGGCTCGGCCATGATTGCGATTTGCGGCGTAGGTCTGGATTGGTGTAGGATGGTGGCTGATGGCCAGCGGCGAGATGCAACAAATAGATCAGAGATTGAGGCGGAATTACCGATGATGCGAGTGAACTAAGGCAAGCTCCAAGACAGCGTCCTCGGCTTGCGGATGGTGGAGAAGGTTGGTTTGCGTGCAATTGGCCAATGAGGTGATCCAAATCCACTTGCCCGCAATGGCATCATTCGGATGTTGGTTGACTTGATAGGTGAGCTAGAAGCAAGGAGTGCGTTCCCTCGTCGAATCAGGAGCTGAAGGATTTGTATTTAACGGTATCATCGGGTCGGTACGGTGAAAGGACTGTGCAGGTCAATTTAAGGGCGGATGAATATCCTTGGCTGGTCAAGTTCAGGGCGGATGACTCAACCGGCAAGGCGCAACGCGGGGAACTGCTTCTCCAAAAGTTCCCCCAAAGTCCCTTTCTGGCGCGCCGCAGACTGCATCACAACGGGGCCGGCCCGGACACGGAAGGCGGCAGTTGCCTCTTATCTCGCGATACAATTTACTCTGCGCTTCGGTCAAGATGGGAGCGGAGAAAGAGTCGTTTTGGGGGAAGATAACCGGGCGAGGGTTGTCACGGTGCCAAGTCTGGGGACGGCTTCGGCTAGCCGAGCCCGAGAGTTCAAATTTCGTCCCGAAGCCGATGCCGGTGGTTCGAAATACGGCCGCCGGCCAGCCATCTCGGCCAACCGCCGGCTTACATCCTCCAACGACTCCTTTGGCCCCCAAATCTTCTCGTCACCGATATGGTTGGGCGGAATTTCAAACTGTCCACATGTAGTACACATGACTGCTATCCACCTTGAGCTGACCTGAACCTTGCTCTTGGGTTGTTTCCCCACGACGGAAAGACGGGACGGATGGCGAAGGTTGCACAGACTGGCGGCTCCGGATTCTTGGGACGCGGGATTTGCTTGGTCTTCGGGATTTGGTGCAACACCGCTACTTTAAGGGTGGCTGAGTAGGCGCAAGAACAAGCGGCAGTATCAACGGCGGCGGTGTGGCGGTTTGTCAGATATCGAGCTGGTTGCGGAAAGGCAGCTGCCGCAGATGCTGTGGAACGTCGGTTGGAAGCGGCGGGTGGTTCAGGACGAAGCCACTTTTACCCTGGAACGTCAGCCCTACAAAAGGGGCAGCAGAGCCAAGAATAAGGTGTAGGTGTGCCTTTTGGCTGACAGCTGCAAGCCGTCTTCCCATGCGGGCCGGATTCGGAGAGGATGGGTGCCGTCATTGGCTCGAGGGATCGGAAATGGAAGGTTGAAGGAAGGTCTTCTCCCCCCAGAATAAACGGGTGGTAAGACGTGCATGGCGCTATTCCTTGTGTCTGCAGCTGGCTTGGTGTTACGCCGAGACACACAGCAAAGAAGGATGCGTTGAAGACGTGGGTTTGGTTTATTTTGGATGCAATCGGTGCTATCAGTCGCCTCATTCGGAAACGCAGTCGTGGCGTGGTGGGATCAAGCGGGCAGACAAAAGGCGTGAAAACGACATGTGCCAGGGATGTTGAGTGTTGCGGCGATGGGCCTAGGACGGATGCGGGACGAACGGTGGTCTTGCCCGTGGAGGGGAGCTGCTGACTAACATGCGTCGATTGATGATTGGGCAGGAAAGAGGGCCCAAGCGCGTGTCAATACGCGTCCCCGCAGGCAAGACATTTGGCGTCGCTGAAGAAGCATTTGGGCATGTTCTATTCTTTCATCTGGAATCCGCCTTTGACGATCTGGCAGCAAGGAAGATTCGAAATCCAAGGTCCTGGATCGGCCTAGCCTCTGATGGAATGTGATCCGTGTCTGAGGAGGCGATTTTGGCCGCAATCGGCCTCACGGAGCTCTGGGCGCAACCTTAGCCATGTGGACAAGTGAATCGTCATTATCGAGGATGGAGTGCCTTTCCACCTCTTTGGCAGCTGGTGGCATCGCCCTTCTTGCTTGGTCCCACGTTGCACAAGGTCAGAAATTAGTATGCATCCGGCGGCATACACGATGGTGGGCGTCTATTCCGTCTATTTCAAGTTACACACGCCTTCAACCGTCGTCTGCCAGGCCGTGGAGAGCGGTTGCCATGTTACACAGGAAGATCCGACAGAGAACGGGGATTACTTGCACCTGGTGAGGTGTCTGCAGGGTATGTCCTTGCGGTGGTGTCTGTTCTTGTTCGAATTGGTGTGGTGTTTTCGACCTTAGTCCCATGTCCAATGGTTCAGGGCAGTCTCAACAGTCTTCAGTGACCCTCTATCGCAATGTTGCAGCGGGGCCGGGATTAAAGCTCTATCCAGAAGGGATCCGCCCAGGTTGCCTCGACGCTCCCTTTTCTCAATGGCAAAGGAGGGGGGGCAAGCATGACGGGAGAGTCTGGGCCTGTGGAGCAAGTCCGGCACTAGATCCAGCTCACATTTGCTGTGACTGGACTGGGTGACTGGTAGCTAAGTGCTCCTGCCTTACCTTAATAATCCTCACAGCCCAGCCCGATTGCCCAGCGATGCTCATCTCATAACGGAAGCTTGGCGGGAATTGCTGCTGCTGCTGCTGCTTCGATCGAATTGTGTTGCGCTGCGCTGTGTTGTGCATCTCTCCTGCCTGCCTCTCGGTGCTCTTTTTTTTTTTTTTGGTGGAGGAAGCAAGACATTGCCCGCCATTTGCGGCAGCTCTTGTCTTTGACCCTGGCTCTGCCAAAAAGCGTCGTCGTGGTTTTAGTATTCTCTTTTCCCCGTCTCTTTCTGCTCTCCGTTCTCTGTCCTCCTGGTCACTCGCAAATTCTGTCGACTTTCTGCACCAATTCCGAGTCGTCGTCCCGTCGTTCGCTTCGCCGCCACCCCCACCAACGACGGCTCGCCTCACTTTGTTTCCCACGACGTCGCGGCACACACGGCACGGCACGGAAGCCAAGGGGAAACAACCGGCACACGGAGAGACTGCCATGTCGTCAAGGCAGCTGCAGCGGCTCGCCGTCACGCCGCCGTCTGAAGACTCGGACAACGTCGTCTCGGGCTCGCGTTACACAAACCGTCAATCGCCTTCGTCTTCGAATCATCAGTCCCCCGCGGAAGCAGCCCCGCAACGCGCCCACCGGGCCTGCGAAAAATGCACTCGGACGAAGAAGAAATGTGACAAGGGCCTGCCGGCCTGTTCGAGATGCACCAGGTGAGTCAACGCCTCCAAAGATGCAGTGAAGCGCAGCCAACTCTGACCCGGCCAACAGACTCGCCACCAACTGCTGCTACGACTTTGTCGTCAACCCGCCATCACTGACCATCGTCGACCATGGCGTCGCGGCCCAGCAGCCGTACAACGCGGCTGGCGACCCGGGGTCTGCCTTCGATTGGCTCAACCAGGTCGACTTCACCGCCAGCCAGATCATGCAACTTTTGACCAGCCGCGGCGTCGACTGGAAGGCCTCAGTCACAATGTATTTCGGTACAATCAACACATGGCTGGCCGTCATCCACCCCGAAGTCTGGGAGAGTCGTGTCGCTGCCGCTCAGCTTGAGACGAACCCTGACGACGTTGATCTAGCCCTCATGGTCTTGTGCATCCACCTGCTGACCATTTGGAATTGCGACGAGTTTTCCCCGACTGCCATGCTCGAGCATCCTCTGTACCAATCAGCCAAGAGGATATGGATCCTGAGGAAAGCCTTCAGTAAAGCCAAGATTGAGCACATTCAAGCGGGCGTCTTGATATCCCTGTATGAGCTCGGTCACGGTAACATCTCTCGCTGCTACCAGACATTCGGTGAGGCCGCTGCCATAGGCAAGGTCTTGTATTTGAGGCCTGGAAAGTATGTCAAGGAGGAAGAAGACTTGCCTGCCGACCCTGAGGAGGAGCAAAAGCGAGCCCTCTGGTGGGTTCTCGTCATCATGGACAAGTAAGCGTGCCGTTTCTGAAAAGCCCCAATGTTTATCACTGACGACTCAGGATCTCTCACGAGCAATCTGCAACCCTGTGGACGCCGCTCCAGATGGACATGCCCGCTGAAGACGACCTGCTCCCAACCGAACACCACCTCTGGGATACTGAACAGAACAAAACAGTGAAGATGGTCAAGCGCTATCCAGTCACCATCCCAGCTTCAGTGCGAGTCGGCGCGTTTCAAAGGTCGTGCCAAGCGGCAATTCTCCTTGGCTATGCTTGCCATTGGGAGGTGGCCAGCGCCGAGCAGGAAGAGCCTCCAAGCGTGTACTCATTTGTGCAGTTAGAGACAGCCACACGCAACCTCTGCGAAGCTCTCATCACGCGATCCGAGACGTGGGGCGAGAACCTCAACACTTACGCCCTTTGCGCAAGGTTTGTTGTCCCTTTTCCGATCTCCGAGTCACTGCTTACAAACATATCAGTCTTTTCTGCCTTTTGTTTTACTCCTTCATGTATTCAGCCAACCACCCGGACGCGCCGGCGCGCGACCCCGAGACAGACATGGAAATGAAGAAAGCCGTTGCTGGCATCAACTTCACCATTGGGTTGGTCATCGATGGCTCGAGAGGCATTTTCAACGCGTACAACAACCAGGATGAGGTCTTGGAGCATTGTGCGCCGGTGTGGCCTTATGCACAGTACCACACGATGCAACTTCTGTTCCATTACGAAGCCTTACTGGAAGATGGGCAAGGCCAACTAGCAGAAGTCAGGCAGAGTGTGGAGAGCACGGCAAAGCGATGGGGCTGTTGCCGCTGGCTGCTGGAGGAGTTTGACAGAGTCCAGGCTGCTAGGAGCAGCGGAGCCACGATGTGCAGAAAGTGAGCTCTCTCTGCCTCAACTGTCCCCCGGGTTTCGAAGCTAACTCTGCCAGGTGCACGCTCGGAAGTAGGGCTTGCGGACATTACCCATATTCCGACTGAAGGCTATGGAGATACGATTATTCGACGAATTCGGTTCTAGACCAGCCGGGCTGCTAGTCCCATGTTTATCGGGCTACGGCTATCGGCCTTGGCGTTTGACCACGGCCATAAGACGGCATTGACCTCCTTACAAGCATACACGGGCGAGGAGGGCAACATCTGGTCTGAAAAATTGATTGGAGACGAAGATGACAAAGATGAGGCGTCAAGGAGGAGACTTTCGACTTGGCAATTGCCACTTGATGATCTGTGTTGGTCACGAGCACCGTCGCATGATTGGAGTGTCGTCGATACTCCGTCATTCACCAAGCGCTTGAGTCTCGGGGACACAGATGCTGGTTGCGACGAACCGTAAGACCTGAAGCAGGATTTTCCGATCCCCCAGTTGTTATCGACGGAGACCGGCAAAAACTGCTGTCGAAAGTGAGGCGGGGAAATCACCTGTGCGCGGAGGTACCCGGTGTGTTTCGTGCAGCCGAGTATCTGCGTGTGGTCGCGCAAAGATATTGGGGCAAAGCTGCTTACCAATGATGCGACAGCAACGGCGACGAGGTCTGTTTCTCCTGACAAGGCGCAACTGTGAGAGCTGCTGCAGTGAAAATGCAAGGCAGGTAACGATGGCGTTCATTGCACAGCCATTCCGGAGGCGCACGGAGAACTCAGGGGAGCACCCCCAGGAATCCGGAAAGCTTCGGGCTCGGGTATCTCCTGGAAGAGCCGCAGTTTCGCATGTGGACGGAGGATCACTCAGATGACCACCTCACGGACTGCTGCACGTCGAGACTGCAGGTCAGCACATGGAGCACAAGTACAAGCTTGTGATAGACGCCCAAGGCTGAAGGCTGAGCTTGCAGAAGAAGCCAAACTTCAAAACGAGGTTCACGATCGACGGAGGTTGACGGTCTGCAGCCTCCGCGAGAGGTGGCATAGTTTTACAAGCCCGTCTGAGTAGTGGCACTCAAGTCCTGCACGTCAAGCAGCTCAGGCCATTTTCTGACGAAACGCTGCACCCCATTTATTCTTCCGCGCCTTTTCATTCGTACTCGTGTGATTGCTTGCGTGAGGTCGGTGACCGTTGACGAAAGCGAACCCCGCAATCGCCGTACCATCTGCCGTGATCGACCTCGAAATGAGTGTCCAAGTTTGCGTTACCGCCGTGCCACCACGCAACGCCGGAGAGATCAATTATTTGCATTCTTTGCGCGTTCCACTAGGTAAATGTTCCAATCGAAGATCCGAGTCGGTCGGTCTGTGTCTGAGACATTTTTGTCTTGGCTGGGGAGGGGCGGCCAAATGGTGTTTGTTTGTTTGCCATCACCTCGATCTGCCTGCCTGCCGCCACCTCGGATGGAATGCTGAAGAATTCTGCGTGTGATATGTTCCGAAAGCGGCTGAGAGATGAGACAGAGAAATGTCACTTGTCTTTCTGGTAATGTTTATTTTGGTGCTCTACCTCGAAAAAGGTGCCCAGGAGCATGATTGAGGACGGGGGCAGCAGCATCTGGATGGATGTGTTAGGGAAACGGGAGCGGGAAGAGATGAGATGTCGTCAAAATAGCGAAAGGAAGCAAGGCTTAGATTGAGTTGTATACGAAAAATCGGCCAAGTCCACGCGAGTGGGATGCTGAAGCGAAGCCAAGACGTCGCTTCGCCGGGCCTTTCGCTATTTCAACATCAAGTGATGCAACGACACCGGCGAAAGGGATCACAACTATACGAGAAACAGCGACCATGACAGCGATTGCGACGGTTATCAACGGATCAAGACGGACGTTGGAGGCTTTTTTTTTGGTAGTTGGATTTTTTTAGTTAGCTGATTAGAATCTTTCTTAGCTAGCTGTATGGAAAAATTTTCGAGACTAAAAACCCGCCTGACTCTAGTAGTGGTTGTTGTAGTAGTAGTGTGGTATCCAAAGAAGCAGTGATGCGGCCGGTGTTTGTTGAAAATCAGACAGAGAAAACTCGGAACGCCATTCGGGAGCCATTCGGGAAATTTGCTTCAAATTCCTCCTCTTTCAGTTCACCCCGCCTGTCCCACAAATTCAAAGACCCCTTTCTCCGTATTGCACCCCGCCGCCAATGCAATGGGAACATAGAAAAGACATAAAAAATGTAACCCGACCAGAAGAAGGGTCGAGCGGTGATGAGTGCTGGCTTTGTCGTTATGCCGCGTTCCCCACCACCAGAATTAGGAGCATGCCGCTGAGCACGCAGGAGGCGATGAAGCTGCTGTAGACTGCCACGCGCTGCCACATGCCAATAGGATCGCGGCGGTAGATTGTCATGCCCAGGGCGATACAGGCGCTGAACAGAGATGCGACAACGCCAACGGTCACACCGGCGTCAACCTCGACGCGCATCTTGTGACGACCGGTCGTGATAAGGATGCCAGCGACGAGTAAAAGTAGAAAAGACATGAAGAAGCAGCCGATGGTGCTCCAGAATAGCACGCGCTCGCGGTACAGCCTCACATGTTGCTCGTTGATGCTCGGTAGTGCGGCGTAGTGTGCGGCATATCCTGACGCCGGGATGCCGTCGGAGCTCGCATAGTCGTCGTCCGTATCCGTGCCGAGAGGCGAGATGCCACCATAACTCTCCAACAGAGGACCGTTTCCGAGAAGACGTTGTCCTTCGGGCGCGTCCCGCTTCGAGAACCACGTCCTAGCGTGGCGGAAGGGTGCTGAGAGGATCGCGCGCATCGAGTCCAAGCCAGGGAAGCTTATGTCGTCGTCAGGGTTGATGTAGATGGCGTACTCGTCCTCGGGTCCTCCTCCTTCACTACCATCGTCATACTCGTTCCAGTAGTGCTGTTGCGGCTGGACTGGTTGACGGGCCGGCTGCCGCGCGGGAGGCAGCGGCGAGAAGAAATCGTTGGCAGACCCTCTACGGGACATGTTAGGCTTTCCGTCAGAGGAGGGCGAACTAGGCTCGCTCAACTGAGGAGTAGAAGTGCGCAGAGTGTTGAGTAGTTCTTCGTAACGGGTTTGAAGTTGGTTGAAGTCTCGGCGGGTGAAACTCTTGGGGTTGGCCAGAACGTTTTCGCGAAACCGCGCGCCGAGCGTGGGTGACCCTGTCCATTTCTTGACTCGCTGTCAGCGGGAGATAAGGCGGCGCATTGTGAGACGAAGGGAGCTTACCTTGTACTTCTTTGTGATCTTGCGGAAGGCGACAATCTGGGCATTGATAAAGCGGGCAAGAGCGAGGATGTCCTCGCCGCAGCGCAGCAGGTCCCTTTCGTACTTGGCGAATCGGCGGTGTCGCTTCAGGGAAACTTGGCCACCATCCTCGGCGCATTTAACCACGAGCTTCTGCACCTGGTCGGAGACATGTTCTGCAGCCCTCCTGTTAGCCAATTGGACTTGCACGCTTGCATGCTTGCTTATCGCAGAAACCTACGCATCCGTCTCGAGATCTCGTCCGCTTTGCTCGTCACGAAAAGGTCGACTCGATCGTGCTGCTGGCACAGCTCGTTGTAGAGGTTGTCCTCGAAGCGCTTGAGGGAGGCATCTTGGTGGCCCGGGATGGCGATGGCGGTAGCCTGGTCGCGTGACGTGTGGACCTTGATTTCGTGTTTTAGGGAGTTGTAGTCAACGTTATCTGTAGAAGTCTCCAGTCAGTCGGGAAGGCCTTCACGTGCCAATTGGGTGGTGGGCCGGCAGTGTATCGACGGGGCAACCAACGTAGACTCCATTCTGGGACAGATTCCTGCTCGAGCTGTTCGCCGTATTTCATAGCCCTGAAAGTCTCGCCTCTTGTTCGAGGGGGATCGTCGCCAATTGCGTGTGGTGAAGGGTTGACAGAAAGCGTGTGCGCTCGGCTGGGCTGGGTGTTTTTCAAGGACGGCGCGGAATCTTGTATTGGCCGGGGTCGGTGGTGCTCTGGGATGACGCAATGACGGTGACTCGGCCGTCAATTCGGGGCGGATGCGCAAGTGCAGGGAGAAGAAATATGGCACGGTCTATTGTACGGGTGGAATTATGTGCAGAGAGGCAGAAGGAGGTCGTGGAGAGAGTGCACGACTCGAATTGATGAGAGCACTGCGGAAGGTTAAGTACAGTACGGACAGTAACGGAGATGGGTGTGAAGGCGAGGTGCCGTGGGTTACCTTAAGAAGGGCCAAAGTCTAAATAGAATGGAGATTGGAGAGATTGGAGAAAGCGAGCAGTAAGGTACCTCGCGCGGTGCAGCGGTACCCGTCACTGGGCAGTGGCTCTTCTTGCCTTGATAAAAAAAGGGCGACAGGGATCCGATGAGATAGATGAGGGGCGGGGAGTGCAAGACTGGCCGAGTGGACGGGGGGCGCGAGGCAGTAAAGGGTCTGGCTGCATGGATACTGCTTCCATGGTTCAGGCCGAGTCCTGGTCGACCTGAGAGCAAGTGTCTGGGGGGTGGCTTGCGATAGGTGCGATAGGTACGGTATCGCTTCCACTGGAGCGTTGAAGGAGGCAGTTCCGGTCTGTCTGTTCCAGGCCTTGGCCGTCGACCGATACGTTCCCGACCGCAAACCATGGCTACGGTCACGTCTTCAACGTCGACCGCACGCAACCCGACTGGTTGATTTCCTGGTGGCATGCGTATTTGTTTGATTTGTTGATGGTTTGGTCCCTATCTGCATCTTCTCACTTATCTCAACCAGTCCGGCCGGAAGAAGGAGGTGCGCAGAGGATCGCTGTCTGCAGCGGTAGCGGCTGCTGCATGCCTGCTCCCCAGAGTGAGAAATGGTTGCAAAACGTGCCTTGGCAGCTACGTCTTGGCTCGCAGCAGCAACATGAAGCAGCTGTGCAGCAACCCCCTCGACTCTATGACGCCGGTAGGTGCCACATTGTACACATGGGCGACTTTATCTGCCAAGGAACTCGATGTACCTGTCTAGCGGCTATCGTGTATCATGAAGCGGTAAGGACCGCTGCCTCTCTGTTTCTCCGTTCGTCTCTGCCTTTTCTTTCTGGCAAGTCTCTGTCAACTCATGCGCGGGAAGCAGACCACAGCTGGGATCGAAGTCGGGTCTCCGCTCGCAGGGCGTTAGCACATTGGCGATATGATGATGGGTACGCAGACGGATGAGCTAGGGGAAGGTCAAGCTGGAGCTGCAGCCGAAGCGGAACATTCGTGGACCGTGGAGGTGCATGTTTTGATGACCCAGCGATGCCCACTCCAGGCCCGGGGTCGAATTCCTTCAGTTCAGGGTCCCTCCTTTTCATCATTGCTCGCCGATGCCCAACGGCTGGAGTGTTCCACTGGCTGCGACTGCGCATTGGCACCCGCGGATAGTATGTCGAAAGTACTTATCTCATGTTTCTCTGTCTGATTGCGTATGGATTGGCGCGGATTGTGAGATGGCCGTTACCCTTGACGTTGCAGTCTGAAGGTACCGTTCTCGGCTCTCTCCTCGACTCTGTTTCGCTGCCGTTTCTGTGAGAGGCAGCTCCCTCCTGCCATGCAAGTCCATTGCTGCTACCACAACTGCTCTTGCGTTTGCAGCAACAGCAGCTGCAGCAGCGGCCGGCAGGCGCAGGCATGGTGTCCCCACCAGGCCGGTGGACCTTCCCCTCGTCCACGTCGTGTGTCAGGGAAGGTGGCCCCAGTCACTGCTGCCCTGCGATACGGGACGCTGGAGGTTGACCCCCGTGCCTCCCCCTCCCCTCATGTTAGGCAATTCTTGCTCATCTCGGCCATTCTTTCCCTCTGCGTCTCGACTTCTCCAACTCCCTCCCTCCCAAACCAGACAACATGGACTTTGGACTAAGGAGCCAACAACAAATGATTTCTCTCGTCCTCGTGCCATGAGACTGCATTTCTCGCCGCGCCTGCCTCGTCTCGCGACTTAATCCGCCGAGCCGAGCCCTGCCGCCAGAGGAATCGCAGTGGACATGTCGGTGGGAACGATGAAATCTCTGATTCGGAGCATCTCTTGTGTTCTAGCGCGACAGGGGCTGCAGTGACCACTCACAATCCGGCTTCAGATCACGATGGCCGTTCTTTTTGCCCCCTTCGACACTTCGACACAAAATACAGGCTGGGACAAGCTCAACGGCAACGGCAACGGCAACGGCAATGCCAGTGGACTCGTGGCCGAAGAAAAAGAAGAACCCGCCAGGAGTTGTGTTACATCCTGCCTCTCGCCAGTGTCGGATACTCTGCTCATTCGACGACGGTGGCCATTCGGGCTTGCAGCTTGCAGCGTCTGAGGACAACGCCCTGCCAGAAACTCTGAGCAAGCTGCTGCGTGGCACAATACCTCTCTCCCATTGGGGATACCTTCGCCTTTGCCCGCAAATTGCGGTCTGGCTCGTTATATCCCACCACTGTCACCTAATGTCCAACCATTGCTCGATTGACTTCTCTCACCGCGCGTTCGGGCTCGTCGGTGCATTCACCATTTCAACCACAACCTTGCTGCTCGCTTGCATGCAGCGCAGCGCAGCACCGCGCACGCAGAGCTGCACTTGCACAACCACCCCATTGCGACACGACAGAGTTTGGGCTTTAAAAAGCACTTCCCGGGTTGCTCGCAGTCTCGGCCCCCATTCATCGGCACGCACAAGGCCCAGCCCAGCGCAACCCAGCGGAGTGACCCGGCATAGATAAGATTCCAGTCTGCTGCCCCCTCCTCCGTAAGCGGATGAACCTAACATAGGCAATGAGCACATGCTCACTTTCTTCATTCGATAGCTGGCCGTCGCACTGCGACGAGATAAACTTCGTGACACCTCTCCGCAACATTCATCTCCTCTAACTGGCCCGGTCTCGGTTAGGAGCCCATGTCATGGCAGCTTTGCGTGCCATGCGACACCATGCCAGCAGTCTCCCATCGAGATGTGTCCACTACTGCACAGCATGCTGGTCTAATGCCTCCATTCGGATGCACTCGGGCGCCCTCTGCTGTCTCTGCGTCTGGGCCTTTGGTTATTCCGCCCTTTCGCCGCAACGCTTCGGTACACGCCAGAATGCCTAGAAGCCGTCGCTTTCAACATGTCCACGATCCATGTTTGGTACCAAGCGAAAAAGCTACCAGAGGTTCTCTTCATCTTTCCCGGACCGTCCATGATCACGCACAGCCAGTACATGTTCCTCTGTAGTGCGAGCCTCCGAGCGGAATATCAAACCGTGATTCCCCCTCACCTCCGGAATTCTCTTGCAAGACGACCCGAATGTTTGGCCGAATCTCGACGAGGCCGAGCCAACATCCTCGCCGCCGTTGTGGAGCTGATGGCGGGCCTCCGTGGACGCTGAGTCAGAATCTACAAAGCGTTCGATTGGCCGGCTATTTCCTCACTACAAATCTGATTCACTAACATCTCGCAGTATCACCAGCATCAATCCGTCTGCTTCTGCCCATTTCTCTCCACTTCCTCCACTGGAAACGCATCGCGACGGAGTCGTTGGCAGACAGATGCAAAATCGCCTTGACCAACCTGCTTTTGGGTCAAGGGTCCTGCGCCCCGGCTCGTGGCCCGCGGTGAGCCGCTTACATGTAAACCCACTTTCTTGCGGCGGTGGATAACAAATGCCTGCTCTCGTACATCCCACGTGCTCGATACAAGAGATCTATTGGTCTCTTCGCGCTTCGCATCCCACCACTTCCACGCAAAGGCACCGCGGGCGTGCATCATCACGCATATCCATGGGATTTTTCACATTTCGCCCACTGTGGCGGTTTGCTACCGATAGGTCACTGTCTGTTCTTGCCGTCAAGACAAGCAAGGCGCCAAGGAAACCCTCAACTGTACCGGGGCAACAACAACAACAACATGGCACTGCGAGATACACCGATAAAAGTACATATGTACTCGCACAAGACAATAATCGGTACCAAGAGTCCAATCCAGTCTCGCTTACAGAGTACACTCACCGTTCAACTGGTGTGCAGTCTTTCCCCCTCCCGCAGCCATCGGATGCGGATTGGAGCGGCACAAAACCACATGTTTCGCCGTCTGCACCCCCTGGTTGTTCGCAAGACAGTGGCGCTCGAGGATCTAGCGGGACGCTTCAGGATCTATGCAAAGGCCCCAGTCGAGTCCAGGATAACGGGCACTGGAGATGCAACGTTTCCAGGGCTCGCAAAGAAGGCAGCTCAAACTCGGACTTCGACATCGAGGCCCCCAAACAGCCCCGCCATCACTCCGCTCTTGAGGGGGCTGAATTGGAAAGAGACAACGGATTGCAAAAGGTCCTGGTCCATCACGGAGCCGCATCTGCACAGATTTCTACCCTGTTCCGGGTAGATTCTCGACCGTTGCTGCAGTCATACCAATGTCAGCGGAGACAGAAACACAAAGCGGGTTGAGACCTTGGAGTCCCACTCACCGGGCATTTCGCGGGCGAGCACGCGACTCTATTCCGAATCCGTCACCGAGAGCATCCCAACGGATCACAAGCAGGGGCAAATTGGAAATCTGCACCAATAACACTAAACTAGAATTCAAGCGGCCGCTTGAAAGAGTATTTGCTCGCGTGCTCCGTTGGTCGCAAAGCAAGTGGAGGGGGCCCATGTTCGCAGATTGAAAAAAAATAAAAAATTCGTCTTCCGCATGGAATTCTCTTGAACATCCGAGACGGATCGGCGGATGTTGGAGCCCCGTAGACACCTTCCGATGGCAACCCGCCCGCACTGGTCCAGCCCCCCGAACTGCATGGAGAATTGGGATTTATCCGCGTCTTGTTTCCGCCGACACGCAGCTGGTTGGTTATTGTCGGGCCAGAGCCCATGGTTCGGTCGAATACCACGGGGTCGAGTGATACTAAGAACGGGGTCAACGGGGGAGCAGTCACATCTCAGCCGTGAGACTATGGTTATGGCTCATCAAAAGCAGACGGCAAAATCACCCCGACATCCGTACCTGCTCAAGAAAAGCCGAGCCGCAGGATACACGCTCTGTACTACCCAGGAGTGACATCTACGAGTGTCGTGTTCACGGTTCAAATACCCACACACCTCGGCGAATCTTCCCGTTCTATACAGCCGTCTTCGCATAGCAAAATCTTCAATAACCCATATCGATCTGCATTCGTAAAGACACTGGCCTGGCATCGGACCCCTAGTAACGCGCCCTCCGGTGCCTAACCTTCCAAAATTGGTTAGATCTCGATGCCAGGCGCTTGTATGCGTTGCAAACGTGCCCCCAACTAGAAGAGACCCTTGCAAGGCCGTGTTGGATAGGTTGACGTACGCTGGCTTGCGAAGCTCCTACCCGACCAGGAAGTACTGTACGCCGACCCATCATTTTTGTCGTTCGCATTGCGAACAACGACCACAACAGCAGCCGATCATGACATCGGTCAGAGCTCGACTGGTATGTGACGTTAGGGTAGGAAAGTGAATGGGTAAAAAAAAAATACCTCCGTCTCTCAACTTCGTATTCCGAGAAACTCAATTACGGCCGAAGCGTCGTCTTTTGACATGCGTCTATCAAAGTTTATACAAGGAGTTGGGTTAGTTGTCTGTGGACAAACCTCGCAACTATTGAAGCATGCATTGGCCCTAGTAGCCCAGCGCACCTCAGCCAAGCAAGGGCCTCCGACCGGCAAATGCCAAGGCAACGCTGAAAGGTGGGGACCGTACGGGAGCGGGGCCCGGCTGGCCGGTCTTCTCGGGCCGGGGGCTTGGGGACTTGGGGCTGGCCGGCTGGCGTACCCTTGTTGATAGAAATTTTCTCCCTCCAACTCCCCTCTCATTCATTTATCCCCCTCACCCCAATCCGTGCGTATTTAATACGATGGGCGGGGACCGTGAGAAATTTGGAGGGATGTGGCAAGTTTGCAAAACCCCCCGCTTTCGCATTTGATGGTGGCGCTGGACTGAAGTCTCTTCTATGAATTGCCTTCTTTGAGTGGGATTAGAAAGGGCATAAAGAGACCATATGCAGGCGTGAAGCAGGGGGTTGGCTGGTAAGTTGTTGACAGCGTGGCTGCGGACAGCTGGTCGACTTGTGGTTTGTGGGAAAGAGGGGTAAAGAGGGAAGAGACAAGAGGATTGTGGCAGTGTGCGTTATTCCCGTTGGCCTTTGGAGGGTGTAGGGCTGCGGGCGGATGTGACCTCCTACTTATGTGGCGTTTAATAGATGAGGGGTTAACTCTTTGTTATAAACTAACTATAACGTACGTATAGTATCTGTGTAAATAAAACAGCTTATATTACTCTAAATTAGAGTCTAATATAAAAAGTTTTTTATAGATTAGAGACTAATATAAAATATTATTAATCTAGAAAAGTAAATTAAAGAGTAAGTTATATTATACTTTTTTCTAATATAAAGTTACTTTAAATACTTAAAAGTATTATAATATTTTTTTAAGTTTAAAAAAGCTTATAAACTTAATTTTATATAACTAATATTATATTATTTTATATATAAGTTTAAGTTATATAAATAGATATAAAGAGAAATAATTAATAAAAAAAACTAATAAAAAAGATTATTTTATAGCTTTATTATTAAATTATAAAAACTATTTTTTATATACTTTTTATTATAGTTAAAATTATAAATACTAAAATAGTAATTAATACTACTATTTTACTTAGTATAAATAAAAGTTTTTTATTAATTTAAAATAAAAAATTAAAATAGTTATTAAAATAGTAAAGTAATAATAATAATATTTCTTATATTATTTATTTCTTAATTTTCTTTTTCTATTTATAATATTATAAATATATATATTACTTATTTTATACTTATATATATATATATATATAGTTATATAGTAATTATAATATTTAGTTTTTATTTATAATAGTATTTTTAATATTAATTATATTATTTTTAAATAGTTAAAAGAATTAAAGCTAAATATATAGCTATAATAGCTAAAATAAAAACTACTTTACTAAAAAGAAATAGAAAAAAAAGAGTAATAATACTTCTCTAGCTTTTTTAAAGCTTAAAAGCTCTATACTTAAGAATAAGTTATTTTATCTCTATTTTATTATCTTAAAGTTTTCTTATTATTATAAACTTTTTATTTTATTTTACTATTTTTATAGTTAAGTTACTAACTTAAGTTATTTTATAGAGATTAAAACTACTAAACTTAATAAAAATAAAAAGCTTATAAAAATAGAGAAACTAAAAAGAAATATAATTTAGAGTTTATTACTCTTATATTTCTATTCTTTTATAAGTTATAAAAAAACTATAATAGTATATATCTTAAAACTTTATTATTTATTAAATCTTTATATTATTTATTAATTTCTAAATAGAAATAGAAATTTTAAAAGTTTAAAATTAAAAAAAAGAGTAGTTATTACTACTAAGTAATACTATATACTTACTATATTTATATAATACTATTTTAAGTATATTACTTAGTATATATATACTTAGTTTAATATAAAGAAGTAAATATACTTTTTATAAAGAAAAAAGAAAACTATATATCTTTATACTAATCTCTATATCTAAACTAGAGCTTTAATTCCTAAAAAGTATATAAAAAATCTTACTAAGAATATATATTTACTATATAACCTTTATTTTATTAATTACTTATTAATTTATAAGCTATAAATCTTTATTTATTAGAGAATTATACTTTATAAAGCTTTTAATATTTATAATAAAGCTTAGAAAAAAGCTAAAGTTAAGAATAAAAGTAGTAAAGAAGTAGCTATAAAGCTTATAGCTTCTCTTTTTATACTAGCTTTAGTTTTATAAGTTAAAGTTACTATAGAAGAAGTATTAGTCTCTAGTAGTTTATATATTAGTCTATCTTCTAAAATAAATCTTTTTATTACTAAAGTAGCTAGTATTTATACTACTATTAATAGCTTCTTTAGTAGTATTATTCTTAAGATATTACTACTTATATATTATATCCTAATAAATAACTATATAGCTATTTTCTAAGAATATAAATAGAAAGTATAGTATTATATTACTAAATACCTTATAGAGTATAAGTATTTTAAGCTTTTAAGAGAGCTATATACTTCCTAGTTATTAAGCTATTTTTAATTAAAAATATCTAGTTTATAAGCTTTATTTACTACTTAATTTTTCTTTTTTAATTTATATTACTATTTATAATATATTCTAGAGGTTTAAAAGTATTTTAAACTATTTAAATTTTATTTAAAAGAGGGATTTTATAAAGCTATTAGCTAGTATCTTATTAGTAGAGAGATATATAACTTAGAATAATTATTTAGTATATTCTTAGTAAAGCTATATATTCTAGATATTTATATAGTAAAAATAAATTAAAATATATTTCTTTTTATTTATTATAAGTTAAATTATCTATTAATTATTATAATAGATCTTCTATATATCTCTAAAGCTAAGTTTAAAGTTAGTAAAAAGTTATTTAAAAGCTATTATTTTCTTTACTATATATTCTAAGCTAAGAAACTTAGTTTCTATTATTAATATAGTTATTATATTTTAATATATAGCTTTTTATTAGATTAAACTTCTAAAAAGAGATATTATAAAACTTTAAAATAACTTTTATATTTCTTTATTATTAGTAAAAGATATATTACTTATAATTAATAATATCTATATTATTCTATTTTCTAAGATATTAAAGTAAATTATAAAGTAGTATATATAGTATAAATATTAAATAATTTAATTTATAGTTTAGTAGTATTTTAGAGATAGGTTTATTAGGAATTATAATAATAAAGTATAAGTAAAAGCTATATCTAGTTATATTATAATTATAATATAGAGGATTAACTTAATTTTCTCTTAATATAAGAAGACTTTTTAGGGGAATATTTCTCTATTAAACTTTTTAAATAAAGTAAGAAATAAAAATATCATTAATGCTTTAGAATCTATAAAGTTAAATTTTATAACTTATTTAATATACTAATTATAAGAAAAATAGATTTTTTATATTACTTAGTTATAAGTAATTCTAATCTCTAAATATTATTTAGCTAGTTTCTAGTTTTTTAGTTTATATTTTATTTTAATATTATTTATAACTATTTTTATATTTTTATATAGTCTTTACAATATAAAATAAAAATATTATTAATATAGATAAGTATAAATATTTTTTTATTATAAAATTAAAAAAAGTATGGGTTTTTACTTATTAGATAGAGTTTAAAATAAAGAAAAGTATTTAAGAACTTTTTATATTAGAATAAAAGCATATTATAAAAGCTATATAGTATATATTAGAGTTCTATAACCTTTCTTTCTTTTTAAAGCTATTTAGTAAGTAATAAATAATAGAGAAGTTATTTAGTCTATATATAGTATTTAGAAATATATTAATAATATTAAATTAGTAGATTTTAAAGTTAAATTATACTATAAAAGCTATTATAATTTTAAAAGTTTTTATAGTAAAAGTTATAATATATCTATCTAAGAGATTTCTCTTAGAAGTTATTTTATATATATATCTTAGCTTTATAGTAATTAAAGTATTTATATTAATTAAACTTATAAATAAATACTTATTTAAGAGAAATAAGCTTATTTTTTACTTTTATTTAGTTTATAACTTCTTAGATATTTATTTCTTTAAGTTTATTAATCTTAATATTATATATTTTAATAAAATAAAAGTAAAATAGTTCTAATATATATTAAATATTTTTTTAAGTTTTAAGAAGCTTAATAAGCTAATTAATATAGATCTTTCTACTTAGTATTATAGATATATATTCTAGCTTTACTTAGTAAATAGAAGTAAAAATAAAGTAATAGAATAAATAATAACTTTAGTTTACTTTTTTAAGTACTTTTTACTACTTTAGTATATATATCTTAAAAAAAGTATCTTAGTTTTATTCTATTTAGAGGAATATAAAGTATATTTTAAAGTAAGAGAATTATTTTAGTTTTATATTTTTAAGTTAGTTTAAGTTAGTATAGTTATATATTTACTCTAACTTCTTTTTAATAATACTTTTTTCTCTAAGTTCTAAATATAGCTATACTAACTAAATAAGAGAAATATTTTATAAAAATAGTTATATATTATTTTCTTCTATATTTAGATTTTATAGAAAAAAAAGTATTAGTTTAAATATAGATCTTATTTAAGATTATATTTTTAATAAAGTTTATAATATAGCTAGTATTTTAAATCTTTTTTATTATTTTATTAACTTAAATAAAAGTTAATAGTAGTATTATATTTAAAATCCTATATATTTTAGTAGGGTTTATTAAGTTTGTAATTATAATATAGCCCTCCTGCAAAAAGACTATAGCAAAATTCACTCTATTTGCAGGCATAATTCTAGAAATACTATATAGGCATTTTAACTTATACTCTCTACTAATCAAGGAAAATAATATAGAAACCTTATATGTTCTTACTAATGAGCAAAGCCTTATATAAAGATATATATATGCCTTAGCTAAATAGATCAGCTAAATAGTAATAGTACTAGCTATATAGTATAGAGCTAAATAGTATAGCAATATATATAGTAAAGCTAATTATATTAAGGCTAAATAGGTTACTAAAGCTCTTATAGTAATAGCTTTACTAAACTTTCTAGTAAAGTGAATATTACTATATAAGAGATAACTTCTTAACTAAAGAAGTTATCTTAAGAAGTTTTTATAGCTAGAAGTATAACAGCTCTACTACTATAAACAGAGCTTTATACCTATCTCTCTTCTTAACTTATAATAAATCCTTTATAATATTTATACTATATAAGATATATAAATATATTAACCTTATACTAAGTATACCTTTTTATATAAAAAGTGCTAATAATATTACTAAGGAGAATAAAATCTATATACTAAATAAAGCTATTAACTTTAGTAACTACTTTTTTACTAATTAGTAGTATTTTATTAGAGTAATATTAGCTAGAGCTTTTAAGAATACTCCTATAAAAGACCTTAAATATGCTCTAATTAAGATAATAATTAAGAGCTTTAAACTCTTCTATAAAGAGACTATATAGGTTTCTAGCTATCCTAAAGAGTAGCTTTTCTTTATATAAGCTCTCTATAATACTAAAGCTAAGGTAGCCTAATAGGGGAATATTAGTAAGTATAGCTTATACTAACTAATAGAAAGTATTACTAATAATAGTATAGCTACTGTAAAAGCATTAGCTAGCCTAACTAAATACTAGCCTGACTAAATAAGAGAACTACTTAAACTAATAATAGCAATAACTTCTAAAAGTATTACTTTAGTAGATAGTAAAGTAGTAATAGAGATAGTATTAGCAGCGTAAGTAATATATAAGAGGATAGGTTAATATTTTAGTAGTTAGTAATTAAGTAATTATAAACTATATTATTATTAAAGTGAAGTTAAAGATTATAAGGTTATTTAATAGGGTATATATAAGTGTAGCTGTAGTTAGGAGAGGTAGTTAGAAACTTAGGAGGTTATTAAGTTATAATTATATAACTGAAGGCTGTATATATTATTAGGAGGTGTGGAGATAGGAGGTTTGTTGCTCTAAGCAGGTAAAGATTACTATAAATAGCTAGAGGCTTTTAATAGAGATTATATTTAACTTAAAGGTAAGTATTTATATCTTTTAACTATTTTTAACTAATTATAGTTTTTTTAATAAAGAAAAGTATAATAATAGCGTTTTATTATTAGTTATTAATATAATATTAGCTTTATTTTATATCTTTTAGAAGTTATAATTTAAGAAGTATAAGAGAAGTAGGTTTTTATATCTTTTTAGTAACTAAGTAAGCTTTTTTACTTTAGATTACTATTTTTATATTATTTTTTAAGTAGAATATCTTTTTATTAAATATTATATTTTATATAATAATAACTTTTTAAAGTAAAAATATTTAGATCTTATAGAGATTATATAAGTTTACTATATACTTTATAAGGTATCTAATATACTTTTATATTATAATTTTAAAGTTATATTTATTTTTATTTACTTTATATTTTTTTAAGAAGGTATACTTTATAGCTATATATATATATTTCTCTTTATTAAGAGTATAAATTAACTAAGAGATTTACTTTATAAATAAGTTTATAATACTTAATAAAGTTTTTTAATTAATTCTTTTTAATTTAGATTAATAAGAGTTAGCTATATTATTAATAAAAGCTTATATTATAAAGAAATATAATAGCTTATACTACTTTAACTTAAAGTATAAATAGAAATTTGGTAGTTTAAAAACATATAATAGCTTTTATAATTAGCTTCTAATTTACTCTCTCTATATTTCTATTTAGTTTTTTATATATAAAAAGCTTATTTAATTTTAATTTTTAAATCTAAAGTTTAAATCTAGAACTCTAAGAACTTATTTATTATAATTATAATATATTTACTATTTTACTTTATTTTATATAAAGTAAAGCTATATTATTTCTATATTTAGTATTTAAATATTTAAATTATTATAAAAACTAAATATTAAGACTTATTTATATATAAGAAGATAAAAAGTTAACTTATATATTTATTTTTAATAATAAGTATTTATTTATTTATATTAAAACTTATTAAATAGTTAAATAAGTTTTATAAGATCTTATAAAAAAAGTAAGTTATTTTTCTTTCTAATATATATTATAAAATAACTTACTTTATATATATTATTATATAGTATTAATAATTAAAGTATATAATACTTTAGATTTTTACTTTCTAAGTATTAAGAATAAATTTCTTTAATACTTTTAGTTCTAAATATTTAGAGTAAAAATACTATATTTCTATAGTATTAATATAAATTAGTAAGTATTCTTAGAAGTATTACTTTATATAAGTTATTATAAAAATAAATAAGTTTAATATTAAAGTATTATTAGAGAGAATATTTAGAATAAAAATAAGAGAGATAAAATTAGTAATTTATAAACTAAGTATTAGATATTTATTTTTATAATAAGTATTTTAAGATAATATTAATATAGAAGTTATTTATAAGTATAATATTTTATAATATAATATTTTAAAAGCTATTTACTCTATTAAAGATATTATAAAAGATCTTTATATTTTATTATAATAAGGTATAAAGTTATACTTACTTTAATTTATTTTTTTATTTTATAAATAATTAAGCTTTTTTTTAAAAAGAGAGATATTATTAATAAAGTAGAAAGTACTATAGTTATTTAATATTATACTACTAGAGAGGATTTCTAAGCTTTAAATATAAGTTATATAAATATTATTAAGTTTAAGTTCTAATATAAAGGTTTCTACTTTCTTAATAGTAATTAAGTTAATAATATCTTTAGTAATTATATAAATTATTATATTAACTAAAAGGTTTATTTTAGGAGTAGAAATATTAGTTAATTTCTTTACTCTATTAAAGTTATTTTTAAAAAACTTCTTTCTATTCTAAGTATTATTATTACTAAAGTAGAGATAATAAATATTATATAGAGTAAATATAGTTATAGCAATATATATATTAAGAAGGTTAACTATATTAATAGCTTTAGACGCGTTCTCTATATTTAAAGCATTAGTCACGTTTAATATGCTAACTGCGTTAATATTAGTCAGCATAGTTAAAGCGCTTAAAGCGCTAAAAGTAGTTAACACTTTCACTATATTATATACATATTAATTACTACGAACAAAAGAAAAGATATTGTCTATAATAATAAGTATAAGTTATATTTATGCTATAATACAGCTAGTATAGCTATTTATAACTTAAACCTAGCTTTTCTATATTCTAATTTATAATCTTACCTTTACTAATTTAGCTTATAATATTACCTTATATATATCTAAATATAAGTATAATAAAAAGGTATTTATAGCATTAAATATTACTTTAAGCAGTACTATACTTATTAAACTTAAGGATATTAAAGACTTCCTCTTCTTTAATATTATTATTAATAGTAATAAAATTATAAGAGAGATTAATAATAGAGATATTATAAGCACTAGCTAGCTTATAATTACTAATAAATATATTAATATAGCTAGTTTTAGTCTTATTACTAACTTTAAGAAAGCAGTTAACTGCAAAGTCTTTAATTATTATAATAGATATAGTAAGGTTAATAATCTTAATATAAAATATATTACTTTATACTAGGTTAGCGCTAAATAAGTAATATAGCCTTAGCTTTATTAGTAGTAATATTAATAATAAAATATATTACTTTCAGATCAGCTTCTAATATATTAACTATCTTTATAGTTAGGTAGTAATAGGTATAAATACTTAAGTACTTAACTTTTAATATAACTTTTAAGATAAACTAAGGCAAAATAGTAGTAAACTTAGTAATAATTTAAATATAGTTCTTAATAAATACTTTAAAAGCTTTAATATATAAAGGCTATAAATAATATAAGTATTATATAGTAAAGCATATATCTTAGTTATAATATTAGAAATAAAGTTATTTATAGCTATAATTATAATATTAGCTTAGTAGTTAATAAATAATTTCTAGCTATACATAGTATTATTAAGAGCTCTAGCTAGCTAATAGTAAGCTATTTATAATTAATATTTTTATCTATAGTAATTATATTAATAAATATAATAGAAGTTTTATTTATTCAAAGCATAGAAAGTAAGAAGATATTATTAGTATTAATAGTAATAATAACTTTTTTAGAAGGAGTAGAAGTAAAAAGATTATTAAGCTATATATTAGATATAGTTTGCTTATATTTAAGGAAGTCTTTAAATTTAAAGCAGCTAGATATAAAGGTAACTGCAAGCTTTAAGATAGATACCTTTATAGTGTTATTCTTATCCTTAATAATATTAATAAACTTAGTAATATTACTGCTAACTATATTAAATATATTAGTATCTTTAAAGTTTATTAAGCTATAAAGCCTTTAATAAGTACTATAAAAACCTTCTAATAAAGCAGTAATAATATTAATATACTCCTTTATAATAAGCCTAGCTTTAGCTGTATTAGGTATAATATTAAGCTTAGTAACTTTAGCAGGTCTCTTTATAGTAATAGTAGTTTTTAGGTTTAAGGTATTAGTAACCTTTGCAGCTTTATTATCTTTAGCTATATTACTTCTAAAAATATTAACTTACTTAATACTGCTATTATTATCAGAGTTAGATTTATTATCTTTAATATTATTATTAGTATTAGAGGTGTTATTATTAGTTAAGTTATCTTTACTAATTAAAGTGTTAGCAGCATTAATAAGCTTTTCAGCGTTAGAAAGGTAGCATTATAAGTTTTAAGAGTTAGAGTTAACACTATATTAATTATAGGGACTGATAGCTAAGAAGAACTTAGTATAGAAAGTATAAATATTAATAAGTTAAGAGCAGTTAATAACGTTAGTATTACTGCTAGGATAGATAATAAACAGCTTTAAAGAGATATTATTTGCTTATATTCAGCAGTCTTATTTATATTTAATAGTATATTTAAAGGTAGAAAGGTTAGTGATCATATAGGCAGGCTTAATACGTTTATTATTAGGAATATTAGGGGAGTAATACTAAATATAATTAAGGGTATATAGTAAGCAGGAAGTACTATTAAGTATATATTAGCTACTAAGGTTATACTAAACCTTAGGTATAAAAGTATTAAATAGTATTTATGCTCTACTAGTTTTCAGAGGCAGTTATTACGTTAACTGCTTTAATAAGGTTAATTAGTATTATTAGTAATAAATATAAAGTAATATAACGAAAGCGATAAAAGTAGTTCTATATAATATAAGTACAGATTATAAAGATATAGTATATATAGGAGAGAAAGATAGTAATACTATACTAGATAGAATAATAGTAATAAAAGTAGTTATTACTTAGTAATATATTTAAATTTTTTATATAGGCAACTTATTACTCTGATTTTTGCTATTAGTTAATAGTTTAAGGTAGGAAATAACTTTTAAGTAAGGATAGTAATTAAAGTTATAAAGGTTCTCACTTATATTTATTATAGTGAAGGTAAATATATTAGGTTATATATAGCTTTAAAGTAAGTATGAATAACTTATTATATACTAGTAATAGATATTCTATACTATATCTTATAGCTATAAAAACTGAATAATATACTTTGAGTGTTAAGCTTTTTATTTTAGACTAGTATCTTATTAACTAAGTCTTTAATCTAAATTCTTTCTTAGTTTTTCTTTTTTACGCGCTAGTTATTCAGGTCTTTCTCTAGGTTTAAGGAATTATTTTTCTAGACTAACAGTTAGTCTTTAAGCCTAAGCTTATTAGCATAGTTATTCTATTTCATACTTATGTTTTTCAAAAGTAGAAATAAGTTTATCTGTATTTATTACATCTTTATCTATTTAAATAGTATAAATAAGTAGATATCCTTTCTATTTAATTAAGTATTAAACTTTTCTTTAAATAGTTATTTGCTTTTTAAGGATGCTTTTAACCTCAAGATATTTATATAATTTAAGCTAATATATATCCTTATTTTCTTATATATTAACAAAATTATAGTAATTATCTTACTAATTAAAGAAGTTAGTACTAAATACTAGTACTACTATAAATTAAGTTACTAATATTACTAGATATATATTTATATTTAGTAGAATATCTAGGTAATAAACTAATTTGCTAACTTAGTTAATAACCTTAAAAAGGATATATTAATAGCTATATTTTGATATTAAGTATCTTAATAGAAAATATCTTAATTCTATCTTAAGATATATCTAATTTTCTATTTTAAATATAATAGAATAATATTTTTTATTATAGTATTCCTTTATATAAAGCTAGGCTACTATAATTAAGATTTTTGCTTCTTCTTAGAATATTTTTATAGTTAAGTTCTAGATTTAAGTTTCCTAAGATATTTAAAGTATTATTAGTATTTTATGATAAAAGATCTAATTTAGTAAATAGCTAATTACTTAAAAGTAAGTATTATTAAATTATACTAGAGATTAAGAAATAGTTTGCTCTAATTACTATTTATAATATTTAAAAAATACTAAATAGCTAGTTTAATAGTTTAGTTTTTTTTTCTAATATTCTATCTATTTATAAGTAGTATATAGTTAAAAACTTTAGCTTAGTGTTTAGTTTGCTCTAAAGTGATATCTAAAACTTTAATAAGAACTTATAATTGCAATTTGAAATTATTGCTTTAGGAATTCCCTAGTTCCTATATTAGAGTTCTTAGAGAAGTAACTATCTCTAGATTTTAGCAGTATATATTAAATATCTAGAGATAAGTAATATTACTTTTAAGAACTTATTATTAACTATAAAGATAATATTAAGTAATAAGAAGTTTTCTTATTTATAACTAGAATATCGTAATAATATTTCAGGAAGACTAATAATAAAGTCTATCATAATAGTATAAAATAGAATAAGTAGTATTAAAATTAGTTATATAGTTCTTAATAGCAGTTAGCAATCTGTTCTAAGTGTTTTATAATAAGAGTAATTTTAAATATATATTTTTATTTAGCAGTATAATCTTTAAATATAAAAGTTATTATTTAATACTTTCTATGTTTATTGCTCTCTGAAATAATAAGTTATTATAAGCTTCTTTAATTAATAGTATTACTATTTCCTTAGGTATATAAGTTATTATTTAAAGCTATAGTAATTATATAATAAAGAAAGCTATTATATATAATAAAGTTAAGCTTAATATTATCTTATTAGTTACTTAATATATTATATATTTTCTTCTATAATTTTGATTTCTTATATGCTTAGATAAGCTTAGCTTTAAAGTTATTATTTAATAAAGCTTTAGTTATAAAATTAATTCTTATTAGTATATTATCCTATATTTTATTAAGTTCACTAATATTTTCTACTAGTATTTTAGTAGTTAGTAAATATAAAAAGATATCTACTATAATATTAGATATTCTTAGTATATAATAGTAAGCTAGTAAGAATTAGCTAAAGTACTTAGATAATAATATAAAATAAAGATTTAATTTTATTTTATCTTTAATCTATAATAATATTTACTTAATAATATTATAAGTTACTAAATAGTTAGTAAGAATAATAATAGGTTTATTATAGAATAATTATATTAACAGTCTGCTTTTCTTAACTATTTATACTAGGTAGGCTACTTTAAGTTCAGTTAGCTAGTACTTTTATTTAGTAATATTAAGCATTTTGCTTATATAAGCAATAAGCAATATATCTGTTTATTTAATAAAGTTACTAGATTTCTAGATAATACTATCTTTTAGTTAGAAGATTAAAGCAGAATATCTATATTCTTTCGATAAATCTAACTATATAAAGCGTTATTTATTAAAGTTATAGTAAAACAAAGCGTTATTATCTATTAAAGCATTCTTAATATTATTAAAACTAATAATCTCTTCTTTAGTTAGAATAAAATATATATTTCTATAAAACGCTTTCCTAGCTATACTTTTATCTTTATCTTACGTATAAGCTTATATAAGTAATAATATTTTCTAAAGTTATAGTAGCTAGATATAATCACTATATTATAGTATAATATATTAAAGGAATCTTATAGCTCTAATCTAATACTTAAGTTAATAGAGATTATAAAAGTATTTTATTTTTATAATAGTGTTAATATAATCCTATATATTAGATAGACTAAAAGCGTTAATAGTGAATTCTAATAACTTAATAGATAGATATCTAACAAAAAACTTCTAGGCTAAGAAAGACAGTCTAATATCTATAAATAGCTTAAATATAATATTAAAGTATTTTAAGTAGCTTTTAAGATCTATAGATATTATAATAATATTATTAATAAAAGTATATATAAACTCTTTATAAGGTCATAGTAACTTATTAGTAATATATTAAATATACTAAAAAGTTATAAAAACTTATAAGTATAACTTTTAATTACTCTTAGCTTTAATAACTAACTATTATGAAATATTCTCTATATTTCTTTTTAATAAGGAATTAGTAAAAGAATAACTAGGTATTAATAATAGTAATCTAAGCCTTATTTCTTAGACGTTTAATAATATCTTATTAAAGAGGTATTAGATATATATCTAGAACAGCAGCTTTATTTAGAGTATATAGATTAATAACTATTTAACTTTTATATTTGCTATTTATAATATACTATATTATAAATATAGAGGCTTTAAATAGTATAAGTCTAGACTTTCCCTATTCTATTCAGTCTTAAATATATAATTTATTGAGGATAGTATTAATTAGCTTTTTATCTTCTTTGCTAGGTAAGTATAGATATTATTCTATATTTATTTTTACTAGCTATTAATAAGTTTAATATATAGATATTAGTCTTCTAGAAGGTTAATTAGTCTTTAGTTAACTTAAACCTTAGAATAATAAGAGATTACTTCTTTAAGATATTAAACTACTTCTTTACTATAATTATAGATATAAACGATTTCTTTAATAATAATAGCAGGTAAGCTTTTCAGCTTAGTAATATCTATTTTGCTATTTATATTAATAATTCCTTTATAGATATCTCCCTATTTTAGTATAAGATTATTTTTAGTAGCTTTTTAAGAAGTAAGAGATTTATTAGTATTAGTATCTATAAGTTAAACTTAATCTAATACTAATTCTTTAGGTAGCTAAACTAAAGTTATAAGTTTCTGATCTAAAAGATAGAATATAGAATAATATATTAAATATTTACGTAATAATATAATATAGCTTGAAGTTAATTATATATCTATAATTCGATAAAACTATCTAATTTAAAAGGAGATAATATTCTAAGTTTTATTCTATCTTTAATTTTTAATAAGTAAGGAGTATTATTAATAATTAGAACGAAAGGTAAATTACTTATATATATAAATATATATCTCTCTTATCTTAAGCTAAACAGAAGGAACTCTATTTTAACTTTAGAGATTTAGTAATCTAAAAGGTTATTTAATTATATAATAGGATTACTATATTAGTAGTAGTATAAATAGTAAAGGTTTTTATTAAGACCTTAGAGTAAATCTATAATAATATATAAAGATTACTATATAACAGAATATAATATAAGATTTAGAGTTAAAATTAATTCTATTTAGAATATTAAAATCTTACCTTATAAATAAACTAATATTAAGGTAAAGTACTAACTAAGTATCTATTTAAAGTTTTATAATTACTATATATCTACTTAGTAATTAGCTTTAAATAAATATTAAAAAGATAACCTAAGTAATTATTTTTATATTTTCTATTCTTTATAACTTAAACACTTTAAGTTATTTAGTAATAATATAGAACTAGTAAAGATAAGCTTTACTAATAATAATTGATTTATATTAGTATTAATATAGATTATAACTAGTAGTCTATTATAAAAACCTTAAATAATAATCTTAGTATAAGTATATTTATAAGAATAAGTATTATTATAATATTAAGGTTTAATTAAACTAATAATAGTAGTATTCAGCTATAGTAAAGAGAGAGTTTAATAAGAAAAGATACTATTAAAATCTAGGTATAGCTTTGAATTATATAAATAAATATTATAAGAACAGATTTTAAAGTTAGTTAATATAGAGTTTAGGAAAGAAGTAGTATTAAATAGAAAGTATTTTCTTTATAACGAGAAAGATATCCTAAAGTCTTTAAAGTATACTCTTTTACTAATTATAATAAAACATTAACTTAATCTATATTTTTAAGTTATTATTTGTTTTTATCTTTATTATTAGTACTAATAACTAAATCTTTATTATAAGCTTTAAAAATATTAATAGCTTTATTATATTAGATATAATTATAATTATTATTATCAGAAGAGTTATTAATATTAAAGTTATTATATTAAGGTTTAGTTTCTAAGGCAATATATACTAATAAATAGCCTAGCAGTTTTAGATATTAATTGTATTAATTATAATAGTTAGGCTAATATTTATATTTAAAGTATATTTATAGCTTTTTAAATAGTATTAATTTGTTATATACTATAGATAGTTTAATAGATATATTTATAGCAGTCTTAATATTCTTAATAAAAGCTAAGCTTAAAGATTTAAGATTTTTTAGTTTTATATAAAAAGGATAATAACCTGAAGAAGAAAAAAGCTTAGAAGTTATTCCTAGTATTAAATATAAAGATATTATATCTAAACACCTACTTCTTACAGTTAATTATAAAAAATATATGCTATAATCCTTTAGTAACTATTCTATACTATTCTAGTACTATTTTCTGCAAAGTAGCTATAAATTTATTATAGTTAGTATATCTATCTAGCCTAGAAATGCTTATAATAAGTTTAGTATCTATTTTATTATATATTATTAATAATATTTTTAACTTAAACTTTTCAGCATTACAGCAAAGTTAAGCTACCTTAGTTATCTAATAGTAAATGTTATATTAATTACAGATATTACTTAAGATATATTATTCTTTAGATAATTATAATTTAGTAAGTTTATATAAGAGATAAAATCTCTTAAATAATAATTCTTTCTATTATATAACTCTAACTTAAAAGTCCTTAAAAGCTAACTTCTCTTTATTAGTTAAATTAGTATAATACTAATCTAATATATAATAAAGCAAAGTTTAATAGATGTTTAAGGTAGCTATAACTAAATTACTATTATTAAATTCAATATAACTATTAATAGTATTAATAAATAATATATATTCTAGTAAACTGTTTTTAAACTTCTATTAATCTAAATATTATCAACTTTATTATTATATAAAAGTAGGTTAAATAATCTAATTATATCTATCTTAAAACATAGAAGTAAATGTTTTATATCACTAGCTAAAGATCTAGATAATAATTAAATAATATAACCTCTATTTGAAGTAATAAGCAAAAATAGAAAGTTATAGTTAATTAATATTCAGTTATTAGACTATTCTAGCTTAATAAGCCTCTATATATATTAGAAAAGCAGTAGTTAGGTTAGTTTCTATTACTTCTTCTATTACTATAATCTTTATCTTTATAGTCTTTCTTATTATTAAAATCACTTCTATTATTATTACTATCTAAGTCTCTTTATAGAGCAGAAACTTATTTAATATTTTTAGTTTAATCTTTAATATTATTATTAATTATAAGTTCTTTTCCTTTTAGTATATTTAATAAAATAGAATAAGATTTAAAGTAGATAAGCTAAGATTATCTTTAGCTATAGTAGCTCTAAGTATTACTAAACTCTAGTATACTACTTTAGCCTTAGTTAAAAAGAAATTTAGTTATATAATATAGTATCTACTATTATACTAAATAATTATTCTAATAATATAATTAAAGTATTAATAGTTAAGTTAGATATTAATAGTTAATTATCTAGTATTTCTAACTTTAGAAGCAGAGATATTAAAATATTTAAAAATCTTTATCTAAAATTAAATATTCTTCTAAAGTTAAAGAGACTACTAATAAATCTTAATCTTAAGATAAAATATTAACCTAGAATTAAAATTCTAAGTTATCTAGTTTCTCTATATAGCTAGTATTTAAGGTTTTATAGCCTCCTATCTTCTTATTATCACTAAAAAGCAAGATAAAGTTAAGTTCTTATTTTAAAGCTTTCTTAATCTTAATATATCTTATTTAATATAATATATTAAGATAATACTATTACTTAATAGAGTTTATAAATATATTAAGATTATCTCTCTAAGTCCTAGACATTTAACTTTTAAGTTTTATAGTATTAATATAAGCTTCACTTTTTAGATTAGTAGTTCAAATTTATTTATAGCAGTTAATTATATAATATTTAAATCTTTTATATACTATAGCTGAAATTATAACTTAAATATTTAAATTAAATAGTAAATATTTAATTAGAGTAAAAGATCTATAAAACTTCTCTAGATAATTTTTATAAGTAGCTTAGAAGTTAGTAATTATTATATAGTTAATAAGCTTAGGTAATTTAGCTTTAAGATCTTTTTCTATTTTAAGATAGGTTAATATCTTTTAAGATATAATAGTAAGGTTTTGTATCTCTTTAGGATATTCTTAGTTAAAGAAAGAGTTTAATATAATATTATTATTATTTAAGCTTTATAGGGTTAGCTATACGCTAGAACTTGCTTATTAAACTTAATAAGATTAGCTATTAATATAGGATTAACTATCTTCTTTAATTCGAGAGAAGTAGTAACTATTAAGATTATACTACTAATTAATAAATGTTATATAGGGTAAATATAGTTATAGTAATATATATATTGAGAAGGTTGACTATATTAATAGCCTTATATGCGTTCTCTATATTTAAAGTATTAGTTATGTTTAATATGCTAACTGCGTTAATATTAGTCAGCGTAGTTAAGGCGCTTAAGGCGCTGAAGGTAGTTAACACCTTTACTACGTTATATATATATTAAGAGAGAACTAAAGTTTTTTATAATAAATTATTTTTTATATACTATTTTAATATAAAGTTTAAAATAATCTAGTTTATTAATTCTAAAGTAGATTTACTTTATTTTATCTAAATATATATAAAACTTTTTATTTATAAGTATAAACTTAAGTTAGTTATAAATAGAAAGTATCTATTTATAATCCTTTTTATATATATAATAAGTAGCTAACTTACTTTATAAGAATTTTTTAAAATAAGGTTTCTAGAGATTATATTATCTAATTATTTAACTAGTATTATAAAAACTCTATTTATATAACTTTTTAATTAAGTGTTTATTAAGTTTTTATAGAAAAGATTTTTAAATATATTAATATATTAATTTATATTTAAGATTTTAATATTTAAGTATTTTATTTAATAATATTAATAAGTTTTAAGTTAGTTTAGAATAGAATAAAGTAATATTATATTACTTAGAGAAAGGTTTTTAATATAAAGGTTTTTTAGATCTCTAATAACTTATATTAAGAAGTTTTAAAAAATATATTTTAGAAGTTTCTAATTTAAATATTTAAGTTAATAGTAGAAAATATTTAATTTAAAGTTAAAATATATGTTTTATAAATTATAGTAAAATTACTTAATTTATTTAAAGTATAATATTATTTTAAAATATAAATTAAAATATAAAAAGTATAATTTCTTTTTTTAAGAAGTTCTATTTAAATTAAAATAAAGATTTCTTTAGAAACTATATTTTTTATTTATTTATTAAAAGTTTTATATATTTACTTTTTCTATATATATTTTATTTTATATATAATATATATAGTAAAATATAAAATATAAAGTTTAAAAACTTCTATAGATCTTTTAGTAAAAAAAGTAAAAATAACTAATATAAATAGTAATAAGTTATTAATAGCTTTTTTAAATTTCTTTTTTCTAAAGTTTTTATTTTTAGTTTTTTTATTTTTTATAAGTTTTTCTTATATATTTATTATAATAAAAATATATAAAGTAATTATTTTATTATAAATTTCTTATTCTATTTTATAGTATTTATATTACTTTTTATTCTCTTTTTAAATTTAATTATTAAATAAAAATATATTTTTAATTTTATTTAAATTAGAAAAAATATTAGAAATATTATCTAAGTTAATATATTTCTAGATATTTTTTACTTTTATTTCTATTTAAAAAGTAATATACTAAATAAAGAAGTTATAATAAGAAATAAGTTTATATAAAATATTTAAGTTAGTAGTTATTATTATATTAGAAATAAATTATAAATTAAAGTTAATTTTAAAGAATATAACTAAGAATTAAAATAGAATATAATAGATATAAAATAAATTAAATAAAGTTATAATTTATTTTATAAATAATAGTTTAGAAATATAATATAAACTAGATTTATAACTATTATAAATTAACTATAATATATATATAATATTTATATAAATAAAATAGCTTATATTATTTTAAATTAGAATTTAATATAAAAAGTTTTTTATAGATTAGAGATTAATATATTAGAATATTATTAGTCTAGAAAAGTAAGTTAGAGAGTAGGTTATATTATACTTTCCTCTAGATACGAAGCTACTTTAGATACTTAAAGGTATCACAACACTCTTTAAATAAGCTTTTGATTGAAAGGGGTGGGAGACTTCTTTGAGGGCTTTGGTTATAATGTTGAAGTTAACTTGGGGCCTCTTTGTTGTGGTTATACCTCAGGGTTAAGAAACTGAAAATGCTGGTGGGTTTTAACTCGTTCTTTTCATGCATTGTGCTTTATTCTTCCTCTCGCATTATATGCTCTGCGTACTTAGCTTAGATCGATCTTAGAGGCTTGCTTGTTAGCTTTGTGTGTAGGCTGACACACTGAGTATGTCTTGTTTTCTTATGGGCATGAGCTGCCTCGCTTTTCCGTCACTTTCGCGCAAGTATTCCATGCGTTCTTGGGTTTCAGGCTTGTCTGTCCTTGAACTGGCTGTGATGGATATGATGAGTGGTGCTGGGTGGGACTCCAAGGTGGCTGCTTTGATACTTTATTCACAGGCCCAGGTGCACTCTCCTCAGTCTGGTGTAATATTTTCCCAGCGATATGCATTTTGCGTTAGAAGTGACATCTCTAATTTATCAAAATATATAATTATTAAATAGTATATTATAATTCTTTTGAAGATGAAATAAGAATCTAAGCGTGGGGTATTTTTTTTCTCTACGTCCAGCATAATATCTTCCACCTGATTAGAGTGTGAATATGCGCCGGAAGATGTTTAGAAACAGAGTGTGATCAGCTAGGAATTGCAAAGATATTCCTTTTAACCTAGAAACACATAGTGTGCAGCGCTTAACATGGGAACTGTAACTATAAAAAGAGAGCCACCCGGACTGCTGGTAGCTTCTGACTAGCAATGATCTCTCCAGTGATCGCGCAGACAATTGGATTGGAGGAGATACTCTTGTTTCCACTTTGCCTACAGGGTGGTGTTTGCCCCCTTTGCCGGATTGATTCCCTCACACCATACTCTCATCAGAATATGCTTCTCCGCGTCCCTCACAATGACCCTTTGTGTATGTGCACGTTCCTGCGCGATTACACAGCTTCCTTATGTCTTGTTTAAATCTGATTTGTCTCTGCGTCCATCAAAGTATCTCTTTGTGTATGCGTGCAGTTTCTGCGCGATTACGCAATATCTGATCCTTTTGCGCAGAGGAGACCCACTGTGAGGCTGTGATATTGCTGGTTTGATCTGAATCGCGAAGGCATCTTTGTACCGCGCAGCGAAGCCACATTGCATCTCAGTCTAATGAGGCTGGTTTTGATTTCTGCTGGTTCTCTCAAGACTCAGTGAGGACAAAGGACCTCCTTTTATCCAAGTTTGAGGCGGACTGTTGACTGCAGACGCTAGAGTATAAAATGCGTGTGTTTGGAGTTGCTAGCTACAGCTGCCAGCAAGACAATGCAAACGCATTAACTGCTCCTGGAAAATACTTTGAGGATAGGAACAGCGCTTTGTCTGGTATTAGATGGAGCGAGGTGTGATAGGAACTGTGATTATGACAAAAGTGGGTGTGCTCATGGTGAACTTTCGTCTTGCGCGTCCGTCACGCCCTTTATCTAGTGTGTATTCCTTAATAGGAATAAATGTTTTGTTATGTTAATGTCTGGATCTTATTTTGACAATAGCAACTGCGCTGGGTCTGTGAGTCGCCTTGTTTAGGACAGCATTAGAAACAGATGGGAGGTGCGTATCCATTAGGATGTTCGCTACTCCCAACAAATTGTGCCTTGTTCTTAAGGTAAGTATAGGATATACAGTCTTATATATAAGAACTCTGGTTCATCTGTGAATATGAGTAAGAAAGTACTGAGATACTAGCACTTGTGATGGTCTGTCCTGGGTCTCTGTTATTTGCTTCCTGCGCCTACATATTAGTTTTAGGTATTCGTGCTGTGTTATTAATTGCAGTTTTATCTTCACAGTTTGAATCTGTTAGGTATTTGAGATTTCAGCAAGTTATCTGCTCTGATTTCAAGTACAAACACTAGCATGAACACAGCATAGTATTGTTATCTTAAAACGTTCTGCTATTTTGCTGAAACTGAATAGTTGTAAATAGGCTGGATTGCTGCACATATGACTGGTGTTGATTTGTTGGTCCATATGATCTAATGATTATCATACATTTTCACTATACCTTTACATGCAAATCTGATGATTGAACACGATGGGAGGCTGGCTGTTTTGAAGGATAAGTGATAAAAAACTACGGGGAAGTCTCTGCGTCAGCTGTCCGCAAGAGAGGTATACACTAATGGATACAGTGACACAGGAAAGCATGTTATTGATATACCGACTGAGCGGCTGTGCTGTCAGCTAGGAACGATATTTGCGACTGCGCATTCTTCCGCACTCAAACAACAAAAGACATGACCTGTGTGGCGTGGTTGTGCCAAGCCTCGTTGTCATTTTGTGAAGCATGGTATCTGATTTATGGAAATAAGCATAGATAAACTGAGTATCTGATGTTCAAAACCTCGAGACCCTTTCAAAACTCATGCGAAGAGACTCACCTCCGAAAACCGCAGCGTCCCAGCCGAGCCCAAATTCAGAAGCTTTTAGAGCCCCATGCCACGTGCACCTCAATTGGGTCTGGAATGACATTTAATTCCAACTTTTCTAGCAGGAACTACGTTACATACCTCTGCTCTGCTCAGAATGTCTCACTTTGCCCAGCGTGCCAGCTTAGCCGATCAGGCCAGGCCTGACAGGCTGCTCACCACCACTTCTAAGGGACCTTGAGACAACATAGGAGAGGACGATCAATGATTCAGACGACAAGTTGATCGCACTACGATCTTGATTAGATCGTCTAGCGCAAAACAGCCCCTGTAGTGGTATGCCAGGCTCAGCCTCAATAATTGGTGCGTCTCACGATGGGGTCATGTTGATCCGGATTCCATCAGCCTCACAGCGAAATGCCGCCAAGTTCACTCAAATTGCATTCCTGTGCCCGTGCGCGAGGTTGATGAGAGACAAAGGTACAGGTGGGCTTGTTGATCGTATGGGCAAAACGTTGACTAATATATGTGCTGCGTACATAAGTCAAGTGTTAGTAGCTAGTTGTGGTCCGATGTTATTTGGCGAAATTTCCCACTACTTTCTATGCACGAAAATCGAAAGTTCGTGAGAACAACCACCCAACATGATTAGATCCTCTGCGGTAGCTGGCATCGCAGCTCTATGGGCAACTACGGCGATAAATGTCGTTCACTGCCAATTTCTTTCCTACATTGGATGTGGCGCCATTGATAATTTCGGCACCATGTTCGAATCGGACGGTTTCATAGATCCGGCTTTTTGTCAGCTCGATTGTTACTTCTCATATCAAAGCACTTACATGGTTCTCTCCAATGGGGGTTGTTATTGCGGTCTCCCGAATATAAACCCGACCTTTGCGGCAAATCCAGCACCCGACGACTGTCTCTGCGACATTGACTGTTTTAACCCTCAAACACCTGGACAAAAGTGCGGCGGCGTTGTAAACGGTAATCCAGTATACAATCTCTATGGCCCGCCTGGGAGCTCTGCAAGAACATCGAGTTGCAGCTCCAGCACTTTAACGAGTACCTCAACCGTGGTTACAACAACTTCCTCGAGCAGCAGCAGCACAACAAGCACCGCCTCCTCATCTACACCAACATCGACAAGCACCACTAGCTCTTCAAGTTCAACCGTCGCGAGTAGTGTCACAAGTAGTACGGTTACTTCTTTGACCTCGAGTACTTCATCGACTATCACTAGCTCAGCAGGAAGCAGTAGCGAGAGTAGTTCTTCCACGATCACTTCCACTTCCGCTTCGTCCAGTGCTTCGTCAACAGAGAGCTCATCATCAACGCCCTCGTCCTCTTCCTTAACCTCGACAATTACACCTTCTACCTCATCGACAGCGACATCGACGAATACACTTTCTACCTCATCATCCACAACGTCGATAACTACACCAACGACGACACCAACGACGACACCAACGACGACACCAACGACGACACCAACGACGACACCAACGACTCCTTCAGCCTCCACATCACCTTCGTCTACGTCTTCTCCCCAAAGATCTTCTTCCAGTTCAACAGGTATGTTCACGCTCATATTTTCATAGTATAGCCTAACGATGTCGGTAGATTCGTCGTCTACCAGTGCCAGCTCGGATGCCGTTAGCTCTACGTCCGCTAGCCCAAGCCCACAAGTAACGTCGACCACGTCGATGCCTGCAATTTCAACGTCCACGACGAGCACCAGAAGTAGCAGCAGCCAGCCTGTTGTCTCGTCGAGCGTTTCCTCAAGCAATACCCTGACTCTCCCCCAATCAACAACATCCATACCATCAATCTTCAGCCCCTCGTCTTCGTTCCGGTTCACGAACTCGAGCATTCCAGCATCGGTTCCAGCGACTTCGCAAGTGATCACCAGCTCACCCATTGTCGTGCCACCGTCTCCAAGCCCCTTAGAGACCCCGCTAGTCCCAGAATCAAGCTCTAACCCTGGTCCCGTGCCTGGACAAAGCTCTTCCCGGACCACATTGCCCGTCGTCAGTCCGAGTCCGAGCTCCAGCCCGGTATCCGTCCCAGCTTCTCTTCCCGTCTCCGTGCCGATTTCTCTGCCGACATCGCTGCCGCCTTCGCTACCAGCTTCTCTGTCAGTGTCTTTGCCAGCTTCTCTACCAACCTCTGTGCCAGCTTCTCTGCCAAAGTCTCTGCCAACGTCTCTGCCAACCTCTGTGCCAACTTCTCTACCGACCTCTCGGCCAACTTCGCTCCCGGCCATATCAATTCCTAGCTCGGGATTACCTGATTCATCAAACATTCCGATCCAAAGTTCGATACCTGCCGTGTCAACCTCCAACCCAATCTCACCATCTCCGAGCACATTGGTCGCCGTATCAAGCGTTGCTACACCGGCACCCTCCATCCAGTCATCCAGCACAATGAACGTCTCTTCCAATCCACCTGCCGTCATAGTGACGAGTAGATCGACGTCTGCCACAGAGACGACTTCAACTACTATCACCACGCCGACGTCATCGAACACAGCATTCGTCAATTTGCCGATCAAACTAAGGATTCGCGCCGCCGTTCCTCAGTCTCCGGCTGAGACAACAGGCGTGGGCGGTGCTCGACGACGACAAGCTGAAATAGTCCAATATCTCAAGATTTGAACGACTTTGATGAGGTCATGAATGTATGCAAGAAACGGAGTTAATGTCTAATGATTTCCAAACACCTGGAAGGATCTTTGGCAACCCAGGTGTTGAACTGCTAGCCTGGACGCGTGCAGTGACACAGCCTGCAGAAGCCCTCTACGCTTCTTTTGAGGATAATTTAGACGCGGACATATCTGCTGGGGCTTCAACGTTGCTATCGCATATTTTGGCTCCCGAGAGAAAAGGACTAAAACAATGCTGCCCACCTCATCAGCAAACGCCCGAAACAATCAGGGCCAGAAAGGAAATCGCCGAATATTCCAACCGCTCGGGTATACTTACCTACTCTCAGGAAGTGTGTCTGACGAGGCTGCGGACTATCTGCTCAAGTCGGTTGGCGAGTCGGTCGGTATGGAGACACGCCAAGACCCAGAGCACCAAAGGACCGATGCCAAGTGCTGATATGGGTACGAAACTGGTCGCCAAGCCTCGTAGACGACATTTTATGAGGATTCAATGGCACACTAGAGCACTGTAATGGAGTGCGACATTTTATCAGATCATGGATCGACAAATCAGATGGATCAGATAAGATTTCGAAGTCGGAAAGTGGTGGCAGTGTGGCCGGCCTTCTGTCCGAGTTTTCGACGCGTGAGAGTCTGGCCGGGCTTGGCCTGGACTATGGGACTTTGCGCAGACTCTTACCCAAGTTTACAACATAAGAGTCTCATTTCTCTTTCAGTCCATTGTACATTTTCTTACTTGGTAGGGTGTTCCCAAGTTGCCCAAGATGGACGCCGCTCTGAAGTCCCATGTTCTCGTCACGGACACCGAGAAGTCGCCAGACCCGCCAATCTCAGAGACCAGCATACCCCGCGACAACGACGATGAGACGCTGCAGAGAATCCCCTGGTCATACAAATGGATCGCTCTTGTCTGCGTTGTTTCCCTGCCCATCGGGCATACCTGGACCGGCTCGGCTCTCGGCCCGCTAAAGAACACCCTCCGGAACGAGCTCTACATCAACAATGCGCAGTTTGGCGTGATCAGCAGCGCAGATGCATTCGTCAATACCGTATTTCCCATCATAGGAGGTTTGATTCTGGATTGGTGGGGCCCGAATGTGGTGACCATGTGCTGCACGGCGGTCATCCTCGTCGGCTCCGTGGTTGCGGCTGCCGGCGTGCAAGTGGGGTTGTGGAGGGTCCTCGTCTCCGGACATGTAATGATGGGATTCGGGATTGCGGTGCTTGACTCTGCGACGCAGAAGGTAGGTCCATCTTGGGACACTTACTTGATGCTTGGCATGCGTGACTAACATCAACTTGGCAGTTCTTCTACCACTGGTTTGGTGCCTCCGGCCTAGCCTTCGCCTTCGATCTCGAAAGTGCCATTGCCAACACCGTCAGTCTCGTGTCCGGTATGGTGGCGATTCCTATTCGCGACGGGACGGGCTGGTACGGCTGGACCTTCTGGATTCCCGTCTTCTTCTGCGGCTTCTCGCTTGCCGTCAACATCGCATACGTCTGTTTCGAGCGCCTTGCAGTCCCAGCACACTTTCGCCTCACTTCCGGCCGAGCCAAAGCCATTGCCGAGAAGCATAACTTGTCAGATCGGAAGAGATTCTCCTGGAATGTGCTGTTTACGTTACCCTGGGCGTACCTTATGCTGCCTGCAACGCAACTCCTACAGAGTGGCGCCGCAGGTGGATTCAGCACCAGCTCTGCGGATATCATCTTCATGAAAGGCTATACTGAAGAGGTTGCTGGGTACTTGTCGACTGCGCAAAAGATTCTGCCAATCGTGCTGAGCCCTGTCGTTGGACTTGCCATTGACAAATATGGACATCGGTTTCACTACGTTGCCACTGCCCCCATACTATGGATCATTGCTTGCTCGATGCTGGGAATTACATACGTCCACCCGACAGCGGCTCTGGTCTTTTCAAGTCTGGCAGGCGTAATCAACTCCATGCCGTTGCAGATTTGTATTCCGCTGCTGGTGGCAGATCAAGCCAAGATCGGGACGGCCTTCGGAGTGTGGCGAGCGTTCAACAATTCTGGCTCAACGATTGTAAGTTGGCCTTATCCAAAAGATTATCAAGAGACATCATTCCCTGACTCATGAATGGTAGATGGACGTTGTCTTTGGCGCCCTTCAAGACAGCACCGAAGGCAATGGTTACTCAAAGGTGCTCACTGTTGCTATCGCAATCAAAGCCTGGGCGTTCGTGTTGGGACTTTCGTACATCCTCATTGACTATAAGTTTCTCGGCAAGGGCATGACTATGACGAGGAAGCAGAGAGAAGCTAGGGAGGCTCAAATCGTTGACAGAGAGGCTGATCCCCTGACGAGACGAACCTCGAAGAAGTGGTCTACGACCCTCACATTTGGGCTGTTGCTTGCCATCATCGCGAGCGCATGGGCCGTTTTTGTGCGGTACCTGATCTGATTGAAATCGCGAGTAGTCGGGGGAATTGAAACAAGAAAGAGCAATGGGCTTGAGACAGGGGAACCTGTCTGAACCAAGTGTGGATTTCAATCGTCAATTCGCTACTTCAATTGCAGTCTTATTTGTCTGAAATGCTTGGCATTAGTGTCCAATAATGTGCCAATGTCATGTTAGAAACGGGAATTTTTCAGTGCGCCAATGGGGAGCTTACCGTGATGAGATTAGGTGTCATGTAAGCCGTTTCATCTTAATGCCTCCCCCGATCAGCGCATCTCCGGGGCGGAAGCGATGTGTTTGCCGAGAGCGAGAAAACGGGAGAGCTACCGTCAATTGTATCTTTGTTGATTCAGAACTTGATGGTATTTTCCTTTTTCATGGTTACATGAGGTCGCGGTCGAACGCGCTCGCTGGACACCATTCGTGTGTTGACCAGGATTAACTTACGGCTGTCAGCCAACATCGATAACCTTGAAACGTTATTTCAACCTGAACGGTATTAACTCAGCGGAGAACATGTACGCACCTCGATCGGGCTTTTCGGCGGACTTTTTGATCCCCGATAAGCAGCAGCGGCGGCAGGCAGTCCGTCAACGTAGTATTCATTGGACTTGCTGAGTGGAGATTCTCGTAAAGACCTGCGAGAACCCGAGCTGTTCAGTAGTCACAGCACTCCTTCCCCCAAAACTCATGCTTGGCATCGAATACGGGACACGGGATCATCACACCATCAACGTGCTGGGCAGAAATCTTCCACAAAGCACGATTCGAACTCCTTTTCGAGCCATTTTCTCGTCATATCTCAGGACCAAGAGTCTGGGGAGAACCCTCTAAACAGGAAACAGGCCCACCGAACTAGCTATGCTTGCTTATGCATCCCTGTAACTGAGTGCCTCTAGGCGCTTCGAATTGGGGAGGTGGATACCCTATCAGGAGAAGTCCACCATACGGAAAACGAGGAGAAGAAGCGTCTAGACCATCTGGGGATTTGGGGTACCCAAACAGGCGTTGGTCAGGTGGCTGTGGTCTCGGAAAGATGAGTAAACCTGCGAGCACCCCCTGAAGCGCTGGCAAACACTGCACATAAACAGCAGCGCAATTTCCCACCAGCGGATCTCAGGACCCCTGCGTCGGGCACGTCAAGTCGTTGCGCATAGAGTTGTTTTTCACTCTATTCTTTGGACTGCTCGTCCGGTCTTTAGTCGTACGGCAGGGAAACTAGAGCCGAATTGAGTTTATTGAAACGTCATGTCCTTGACTGCCAAGAACTACTAGAGAAAGAAGAAGCTTGACATTGGATCGATTTGGGGTTGAGATGTTTGCCAAGACTTGACCTCCTTTCGGAGGACTTCCCTGACATCCGCAGAAGTTGCGCCATGAGGACATCTGGAGACTAGAAAACTAGAGGATGCTCCTAGGATATGGCTTTCCCTGCGGCCTCTTCACTTGTTCTTGCTCTGGTTGACCTCTCTTTGAGACCATTTCCGTTCTTTGCGCATCCTTTTTCACTCGTTATGTTCTGAGAACACACGCATTCCTTTCTATCTACAACTTCCCAACTGGAGCAACATGTTTGCCTCTTCCATTCTTTTGCTGTCGTCCCTGGTGGCCAGCGCCCTTGGCGCGTCCCGGACATCTCCCCCCTCCGGCGCCCTTGTGGTCGCCAAGTCTGGTGGTCAGTATAGCACCATTCAGAAGGCTGTTGATGCTGCCAAATCTGGTAGCGTCATCTTCATTCAGCCTGGTACATACAACGAACAGGTCTTGATTCCTGCCTCCGTCGGCGCCCTTACGATATACGGCTCCACGTCCAACGACCAGGACTACTCCAAGAACACCGTCACTATCACCAACAGCCTAGGCGCTGACCAGGCCGGGAACAATGACGCCTCGGGTACCCTCCGAGCCAAGAACGACAATCTCAAGGTCTACAACATCAACATCGTCAACTCCCGCGGCAAGGGAATCCAGGCCATTGCCTTGAGTGCCTACGGCAACCAGCAAGGATACTACGGCATCCAAGCCAAGGGCTACCAGGACACTGTCCTCTCCAACCAAGGCAAGCACTACTTCCACGGCTCTTACATCGAGGGTGCCACCGACTTTATCTTCGGCCAGAAGGCCATCGCCTGGTTCGAGTCTTGCACACTCGCCATCTCTGGCAAGGGTTATATCACCGCCTCCGGCCGTGACTCTACGAGCAACCCGTCGTGGTACGTCATCAACAAGTCCACTGTCAAGGCCCTCTCGGGAGTCAGCGATGGTCAGACATACCTCGGTCGTCCCTGGCGTACATTCGCACGTGTCGTCTTCCAGAACAGCAACCTCGGCTCCGTCGTCAACTCTGCCGGATGGATCAAGTGGGGAGACAACCCGACCAACAACGTCGACTACAGCGAGTACGCAAACACGGGCAAGGGCGCGGAGGGCACCCGCGCTAGCTTCTCCAAGAAGCGCAGCGCTGCCGTCAAGCTTGGTGACGTTCTCGGTTCCACCTCCTGGATTGATTCGTCTTACACCAGCGGCGCCAAGTCCGCGGCCGTCGCCGTCTCTGCCGAGGTCTCTGCCCCCGCCGTTGTCGCCGATGCCGTTGCTCAGGCTACGCCCACAACTCTCTCCACCGTCGTCAAGGCTGCTGCCACACCTGCTGCTGTTGCCGCTGCCGCCGATGATTGCAGTGGCACCCCTGACGGCTTCGCTTCTCTGAACGGTGGCACCACCGGTGGCAAGGGCGGTGAGGTCGTCGTCGTCAAGACTCAGGCTGATCTCGAGAAGTATGCTGGCTCCACGGGCAAGTACGTGATCAAGGTTTCTGGCAAGATCACGATCACCCCCAAGGGAAAAGAGGTCAAGGTCTCTTCTGACAAGACCATTGTCGGTATCGGTGCTACTGCTGAGATCGACCAAGGTGGTTTCAACCTTCAAAACCAGCGTAACGTCATCTTCCGTAACCTCAAGATCGGCAACACGTACGTTGAGGGTGATGACGAGGGCAAGACTCAGGACTTTGACGGCATTCAGATGGTAAGATGACTTTCTCTCATGAACGTGTGAGATACTGACTCATGAAAAGGACAACTGCACCAACATCTGGATCGACCACGTCCACCTTGAGAAGGGCGGTGACGGACTCATCGACAGCCGCAAGGACACCACATTCCTCACCGTCTCCTGGACCATCCTCCGCAACCACAACAAGGCTTTTGGCATTGGTAAGACCCACCCATCTCTTCATCATCTCCCTCGAATTCCGTCACTGACCCAAACCCATGCAGGCTGGACCGACAACGTCAGTGCCCAGATGACCATCCACCACAACTACTTCGACCAGACCAAGCAGCGCAACCCCTCCGTCGACAACGTCAAGAACGCCCATCTCTACAACAACTACCTCGTTGGCCAGACCTCCTACGGCCACTATGCCCGTGGCAAGACCGAGATGGTCATGGAGAACTGCTACTTTGAGAAGGTCAAGAACCCGATCCAGGCCGACAGCACTGCCAAGCTTAGCGCCACCGGAAACGTGTTCAAGAGCACCAGCGGCACCACGGCTAAGAATGCTGGCACGGTCTTCGACCCCAAGACGTTCTACGACTACACTGTCGATGCGGCAAATGACGTCCCGAGCATTGTTTCCAAGGGTGCCGGTCGTCAGGCTAGCATTTGCGCTGCTTAAGCATTATGAATATGAGGGGAAGGTGAAAGCCCGTCTGTTGTCGAGCGTCACGACATGAATGACGTTTTGAAGAGGAAGTTGAGAATTCTATGTATCTACTTTTACGGCAAATCGCCATTGATTGAGTGTATATACTTACGCGCTGGAGCCGTTCATATTGATTAAGGACATTGGCATCGTGTCAAAGAACTCATCGCACACTCGTGATCTGCTTTTTGAGTTGGTTCCCACATTGTTGATACGTCCATCTCTGGTTGCGGTGTTTACGCAGCGGCCCTGGCGTCCCACACAGATGTCCGAGAGCCGCGTACCAGTAGATCACCCGTATAATATTGACTTAATGGAATGCCAATGACCCGAATACAGAAATGAGTTGACAGCAGATCATTTGGCAAAGCTGAAAGTTTCGGACCCTCTCGGCCCAACTTCTGTTCTTACTCGGTGGAAGCTGCAAGCATAACATTATTCGGCCTCATTGCTGAACTGATGCTGATCTGGTCAACCGATTAAGCCGAAAGGTCTTTTGCTTATCCAACGATATCTCATCTTCTCGCATCGCAGATACATGTTACCCACTTCAGGGCACAGTGATTTCAAAGAAATATAAAAGGCTGCTCTCCTCCTTCATTACTATCCTCATCAAAGTCTGCCAACTTCTACTCGACCTCTTAGATGTCTTCCAAATTGTCACAGTTGCTCACGCTACTATTCGTGGCTCAATCTATTGCCCAAGAACAGTTCGCAAAGCCCTGCGTATGGGAATACCTCGGTTGCGTCTCCCTCACCGAGTCAGACTTCAACAACAACTTCCTAGGACTTTCGGTCAGCAACGTCATGACTCCTAGCATGTGCGATACCAACTGCAGGATATCAACAACGAAATTTGCCGTCTTGTTTGATGGCGCTCGATGCTCATGCAGCAGACGCGGATCTGGAGACCCTCCATTCGTCGTGCAGCCTGAACAATTTTGTAATGCAACTTGCAACGGCAACGATCAGGCTACAGCGGTCCTGACGGCGATGGACTGTATACGGCTTATGTGAGAATCATCTGTCCAGCGTCGACATGAATAATTTCTCGCCCCCTAAGCCCATGTTCATCGGCCTCACCGATTATCTTCTCGATGGCACAAATCATCTTGGCGGCCTGCCTGCAGCCTCATCAAAAGATCGCCAAGCGACTCTCCAGGGTCTTCTACAGGCCAGTCACACAGCTCTCAAGCTAGACGTTAGGAGCTATTCTCAACATTTGTCATAGCCAAAAGGCTTTGCATCTCAAGTCATCAGTTGTAGATCATGTACATGTTTGTATGATAGAGGGCTGTTGGCTTGGAAAGAAACGAGAGATTTGACGACGACGGTATTTGTCAATCACCATCTCGGCATTCGTCGTGCATATGCAGTATACGCATCAAGCTAGCACCATACGGTGAAACCCACTCAGCTGGGTCTCGCTGCACTGGGAATATCCAAGAGGAAATGATGAGCATCGAATGCAGGGTGTGCTGCACATATCACGCGGACGAGTGTTAGTTGCGTGGACTCCAACCACTTTAGGTACCACACAGAAGCAGGCCCCCAAAGATTTGTCAAACAGCCTGGTTTTAACCTCAAAAGTTCAAGCGCTTCATTGTGAAGGTTGTCTAAAGTCTTCTTTCGGCTTTCTCAAGCCTTCTGTTTCCTAGACGCTAACCTCATCAATTAATAGTAACCCGTAAATAGCAGCTTAGAGTTGCTGTTGCTCATTGGCTCAGGGAAGCTAAGCCTGCATATGGGTCCTTTCGGAGACATTTGTCATTCATTACTGGGTTTAAGGCATCCTGATTGGTCGGTGTTGGGCTCAGTTGCATAAAATATTGACAGGCTACTAGTTGCCTCTTATCGCCCCCATTCAAGAAGACATCTACAATCTCGAAGAAGACATCAACTCTTCACAACAGGCGACACAAACACTGAATTTGAATAAGGCTATCAGACGCGATGATAAAGAGAGATGAACTTCACGCATATATGCCAGAGCCATCCGCCATGGCCGAAGACATCCTGCGTCTCAAGCGAGCATTGGTATCCGCTGACGACAGAGCACACTCCTGCGAGCATTGCAAAATCGTGAAAATGACGCCTCTTCCCCCTCCCAAGATACGTCGAGTCAATTCTACGAACGTTGAGTTCTTTCGGCTCGACACAACCGTGGAAGAAATAAGGAATATGTCCGGCCGAAGGTGCACCCTCTGGACAGTCATCCAAGACCAGCTGACGAACATTGACTTGGAGGCAAAGACTCAAGGGAAACAAATCAGTACTTCCGAGTTGAACAGAAACGGCGAGCACTTGACAGCAGCGCATGGGGAAGAGCTTGCTGCTTCTGTCGACGCGTCTGAAGCGAACGAGTATCCGCGCTTGCGGAAACGCCTTCATTGGGATCATGGCGAAGTTGTTGGTGATACGGAAGAATTCCCTGTAGCTCGGAACAACTTTGTCCGGGTGACCATGGGATACTCTGCTGTCAATGACTTTAAGGACAGAAACATCATGGTGTACATTAGCTTGTTGGTCTCCAAAAGGCTGGCTGAGACTGCAAGTTCCTCGAAATACGAATCCGGAGAACTCGAACTGGTGCAATACTCGACGAGATTCCTCGCTCTTTCCCTTCCAGGTAAGCCAAATTCTGAGAATTGACATCGGATGCTAGAATGCTAAGCTGGAATCAAGGTTATTTCAACAACGCTTCACGAACCTGTGTTGGCCCCCCTGCCAATTTGAATCCGGAAAGTCCAGCTTCGATGGCTCTCATACGCAACTGGTTGAGAAATTGTGACATAAACCATCAATGCGGAATAACGAATCTTCCAGATTTCATGCCTTCTATGGTTATCGACGTATCAGACCCCGGTCGAATTCGATTGCTGCGAGTGCCTGAGAACATGAGAGAACGCTCCATCGCACTTTCCTACTGCTGGGGAGGTGTATCTCAAGCCATCATGTTGAGAACGCGTAACGTGTCTGACTTGATCTCTTCCATCGACCTGCAAAAGCTAGATCCAACTATTCGGGACAGCATAATCGTCACCAGGGAGCTCGGATTCAAATTCCTATGGATCGACGCACTGTGTATCATTCAAGATGACTACGAAGATAAAGTGAAGGAACTGAGAAGAATGGGCGATATTTATCGCAATGCCACGTTCACAATCGTTGCTTCCGCGGCGAAGGATGTCAAGGAAGGGTTCCTGGGCAAGCGAGCTCCGACCTGTGAAGCAACTGGAAACCCAGATGAGCAAGTCCAACCGGTGTTAGAACTCCAGGCCGAAGTTGGTGAACCCACTGGGCACGAGCAATACACAATGATACTCATACCGGACAAGCTGGATGAAATGGAGCCCTGGTACGAGAGGGCTTGGACCCTCCAAGAACTGCTCTTTTCCAGACGCCGACTCCAGTACCGCGCCCGGCAGACGACTTGGATATGTCATTGCTCGGAGTCATTGGTCGAGGACTGCGATGGCTGGATTGGGGGCATGGGGAACACTTACCTCAACTACTCTGATCAATACCTTTTCCGAGGGATTATGGCCTTGCTGCGGCGTGGCGAGAGCGCTCCCCCAAAGATTGAGATTCTGTCGCATTGGTACGACCTGGTGGAAGTGTACTCTGGACGAAAGCTATCCCATCGAGCTGACCGTTTCCCTGCGATATCCGGCATAGCGAGAGAATTCGCGGCTCTATTGGTGGATGAGTACATTTGTGGCTTGTGGAGGTCTGACTTGGCGAGGGGACTGATGTGGTTCCCTACATTGATGGAAGGTGACGTCGTATTCGGTCACAAGTCTGGGCCCTCGTGGAGCTGGGCGTCTTTTGAAGGTCGAGCGAGCTGGATGCAGCAAAGGCACACCCAATGGCGCCAAATCCAAGACTTTGAGATACTAGGTGACGACACCCAGCCTGTTTCCGAGGTCGAGCCATTTGGCGAGGTCAAGGTTGCTGAGCTTCTCATTCGAGGCTTGATTAAGAGCATTCTTATGCCTTCGGCAGACGAGAATGGATTCATACAAAGCGAGGTGGAAGGCCAGATCGTGTCGATTGGATTCGATTATCCCACCGACGACAGGCTCCAACTAGATTACGGGTTGATCCTCGAATTGCTGGTGGTTGTTGACTCTGGTGATTTTGGTGTAGAAGGCCTTGTGCTCATGGAGGAAGGGGAGAATAGTTACTCTCGTGTTGGCTTGTTTGAGATGGATAGCATTTGGCCGGTGAAATCTTCAAATCGATGGGAGGAGGCACAAACTCGCGGGAAGAAATCACCGAAGGGGCACCAGGCACGGTTGAGACGTCTCTGGGGCGAAGGAAGTATTAGGGAGATCGTCCTCGTCTAATTTGAACCTGCATTTATTCACTGATGGAGGATGATGTTAGAAATTATTACTAGTTGAGGAGGTCCCATTTGCTCTCCCGTCTGTGGTGGAGACCAAAAGTGAGGCGACACGGGGATACCGTCCTACCACGTTGGCTAAAACTAGAGGGCTGAAGTTGAAAAGTAAAATAGAATTTGACGTTAGGACCGGCGCATTGGTATAAAAGTAACGTCAGCTTCCTACCGGGGATTGGCGCCACCGGCAGGTCCCGCAACATAAGTAACAGACTGGTTCTAGAACACTCGCGGGCTGTAAATCCGAACTAGTGAAACTATCTCTTCCTGGGTCGGCCAGATAATCTGACTGATTTGCCTTTAGGGCCTGATAATCTCCCTGATCTGATTGAAAAAGTAAGCTAGGTGGAGATGAAAAATAACAGAAAATTGAATTTCTAATACCTTTCAGAAGAAAGGTTATATTTAACTACCTATATAACCCTTAATCTGCTACCCTTAGACACTCGTTCTAATTAGGCGAAAATAATTAGCTATAAAAGAACTTCTAGAGTTAAACCCCCTATAAAGTAAGAAAAAGAACCTTTAAATATATTAACTATAACCCCTATAAAGTAGAGGAAAGAACTTTTAAATTTATTAGTCCTTTCTACTCTAGGTAACTTATATATATAGTAAGTCTCTATTAAAAACTTACTAATTAATATATACTAAGTATATTACTACTACTACTAGTAAGAAGTATAAAATAGAAGTTAATTAAAGAACTAGAACTATTAGCTAAGAGTAATTTAGACTTAAACTAGAGCTTAGAAAAAAAACTATTTTTATATAAATAAATTAAACTACTTTATATAATAAACTAACTTTCTAATTTAGAGATTACTAATAATATAGAAAGTTTAGTATAGGGGTTAGAATAAAATAAGTATAGTTTTTCTTCTTCTTTTTTTTCTTTATATTTTAGAGGTTTCTTATATAATATTATAAAAAGAGAAAGGTTTAATAAAAATTATTATTATTTCTCTATTTCTAACTTCTATTTTAAAGTTATAATATTTTATAAATAAACTAACTTAATATACTAAGTAGTTAATATTTATTATTTACTAGCTAGAGTATAAATAAGAAAGAAATAAAAAAAAGATATATAAAAACTATTATAAACTACTTATAAGAAATTATAAAACCTATTTAGCTTATTTACTTTTATTTCTCTCTCTTTCTATTATAGCTTTCTCTAGTTTTAAAAAGAAATAGTATAATAGTTTATTTTTATATTTAGTAAAATATTTACACTCTATTTTTCTAGTTTCTATAGCTCTAGTACTATATTTATATTATAATCTTATTTTCTAGTATTATAGAGTTATTAATTATTTAGAATAGTAGCTTTATAGAGAAAAGAGAGATTTCTCTATATTTATATCTTTATTAGTTACTTCTATAAACTAAATACCTACTAAAATATTATTCTATATAATCTTTAAAATAGTAATCTTTATATTATTAGAAATATTAACTCTAGTATTATAGAGAGCTAAGAGATATATTATAACTATACTAATACTATTTATATAGTTTTTATTAGTATCCTAGGTTATAATATTATTAATAAGTAGAATATCTCTGAAGTATTTAGTAAAAAGGTTACTAAATACCTTATTAGCTTCTTCTAAGTATCTATTAAACTAGTTAGTATAATAATAACTTAAATAAGCTTTATATTTATAGCTATATCTATAAGACTTATAAGAGACCTAGATATTAGTAGTATTATACTTAAGCTTCTTATAGAAGCTACTAAAGCTATTAAGAACTATAGTAACCTTAACTTCCTATAAAAAAGTTCTAGATACTTTCTTATTTTTATTATTAAAAAATCTATTATAGCTATAATTTTAGAACATACCTCTCTTAAATTCCCTCTTAATCTCTATATTTCTAGCTATAATTATAAATAGTTTTATAGTATAGCTACTATTATAAATTTTATTAAAAGCTAAAGTAATAGCTTAGATAGTACCTTAGATAGTATAGAAAACTATTTTATAGGTTAATATAAAAAGTATTATTATAAAGATTTTATCTATAATAAGTAGATATTATTATTATTTAGCCTAGTTTTGAGAACTTCTAGACTTATTAACTTAGTATCCTCTTATAAAGTAAGGTTTATATAAATAAACTAGATTATATTATTAAGTTTCTACTAAATAGCTATAATAGTAAACTAGAGGTTATTATTAAGTATAAAATAAGAAGCTATTATAGTAGTTATTTTCTAAGGAGCTTTAGCTATCTATTAGTATTATTTAAATAGAAAAGAATACTAGAGATCTATAGAAAGCTATACTTACTATTAAAGATATAAATAAAAAGTTACTAATACTAGCTTAGAAGGGTTATTAGTAGCTAGTAAAGATATAAAACTATAGATGTATTAATTATAATAATATAGGAGGGAAGTTTAGTAAGCTAAGTTAGAGAGTAAAGAGGGTATCTTTTTATACTTTAGATCTTAGAAGTTATAGTATAAAAAGTACTATTATAAACTGTTATAATACCTTTAATACTATAATATTACTATTATAAGAGGGGTAGTAATATCTATAGTAACTTTTTAATTATAAGTTTAAGAAGAAGTAAATACTTTTTATAGTAGAGGTTTTAAACTAATTTAGTAAGGGAAAATATATACTAAGAAGTAGAAATAATTAGATATAATAGATATTACTATACTAGTAAATAGCTTATTATAATATATAGTATAAGTAGTTTTTAATAGTAGTAGTTATATATAGAGTAAGTTTTTAGCTTAGTTTAAGTTTAAAGTAAGGCTAAGTAAAGTTAAAATACTAAAGCTAACTTAGTAGGGAAAGTATACTCTAGTAGCTAGGATTAATAGAATATAGTTAATATAGTAATACTACTAAATAGCTTATAATAATATCTATTAGAAGCTAAAAGTAAAGCTAAGAGTAAGATATAGATAATACTTATACTTCTTCTACTAGACTTCTTTACTAGCTTATATATAATATCTTTCTAGTTTTAACTAGATAGATATTAATATTAACTTATAAGTTTTTATTTCTATACTTTAAAGTAATAAACTACTTTAAGTTTAGTTTATAAAGGTATCTCTTATAAAAAGTTACTTAGTATTCTTAGTAGATAATTAATATTAAAGGATTAGAGGAGATATAAAGAAAGAATAATTATATTTAAAGTTTACTTTATATTTAAGTTATTATTACTTAGTATAAATAATTAACTAAACTACTTACTTATAAGGTCTAATTATTACTAGTTTTTACTATAGCTTTATTCTATTTTATATATAATACTATTACTTCTCTATAATAGTAGCTTAATAGTTAATTCTTATATCTTATAAAACTATATATCTCTTATTATCTTTCTAGCTAGATATTTTAGTATTCTACTTATCTTATAATTTTATTCTCTAGCTTTATATAGTTATTAATAGCTTAAATAAATAGCTTTATTAAGAAGAATATAGATTTATAGCTTAAGTTTTCTTTAACTAAATACTCTATAAACTAGTAGCTTACTAAAATCTTATTTTATAATATCTTTTAGATTTTTATCTCCTTATTATTAAATAAGTTAACTTTAGCTATATAGATAACTAAGAAGTATATTACTACTATAGAAATATTATTAATTTAGCTTCTAGTAATGTTTAAAATAGTTAGCTTCTTAGATAAAGTATACTTAAAATATCTAGCTAAAAGTATATTAGTATTCTTATTAGTAATATTTAAAAGCTTTATTTACTAATAAGAATATAAGGTTTCTATATTACTTTCTTTAATTAGTAGAAGGTATAAGTTAAAATACTTATATAGTATTTCTAGAATTATACTTATAAATAGAGTAAATTTTGCTATAGTGTTTTTATAGGAGGTTTATATTATAATTATAAATTTAATAGTTAATAGTTAATAGTTAATAGTTAATAGTTAATAGTTAATAGTTAATAGTTAATAGTTAATAGTTAATAGTTAATAGTTAAAAACTAATAAATTAAATACTATTTATTATAAGTTTAAAAATAATAAGTAATATTTTATAGTTATTAGTTAATACTTTAGTGTTAATAATTAATAATTAATAGATAATAATTAATTATTAAAAGTTAATAAACTAATAAACTTAATATTATTAATTATTAATATAAATATAAGCTTTATTAGTAAATTAAATGAAGTATTTAAAAGTATAAATATAGTTATTATTATAATTATATTTATATTACTAAGTCTAATTAATAGCTTATTTAAATAATAGCTTTATAAGGTTTATATATTTATTTAATATTCTAGTTGAACAGTACTTATTATTAATTAAAAACTAAAATATAATAAGTAATATTTATAATTATTAATTAGTATTTTATAACTAATAGCTAAAACTTAAAACTTAATAGTTAATATTATAAAGTTAAAACCTATTAACTAATAACTAATATTTAATAAGTAATATTTAATAATTAATATTAAATAACTAAAAACTATTTTTTAATATTTAATATATTATTATAAGAAACTAAAGTTTAATATTTAATTTAAAACTAACAACTAATGTTTAATAGCTAGTATTAAAATGTTAAAACCTAATATTTAATAATAAATACTTAATAATTAATAATTAAAATTGAATAATTAAAAGTAAATAATTAAAAATAATACCTAAGAGTTAATAGTTAATAGCTAAAGTTTAATAAATATTAAATAATAAGTTATAATTAATACTAAATAGCTAGTTTAATAATTAATATATAAGTAATTACTAGTATTTAATAAATAATAATAAATAAGTTATAACTTATATTTTATAACTATAATAATTAAAAGCTTATATTTAATATTTAATATTTAATAATTAGTATTTAATATTTATAAGGTATAGCTAAATAGTTAAAACTTAATAATTCATAACTAAAACTAATAATTAATAATTAAAAACTAATATTTAATTATAAAAAGTAATAAATTAATAAGTAATACTTAATACTTAAAAGCTAATATTTAATATTTAAAATTGTTATTTTATAATTATATTTAATAATTAATAATTAAACTTAGTAACTAATAATTAATATTTTATACTTAATAGCTTTTAGTTTATAAGTAAAAGCTAATAAATAAGAAATAAAAACTGATATTATATAATTAGAAACTATTAATTAATATAAAATAAATAATCTTTAATAGCTAATATTTAATATTTTAAAAGAAATATTTAATAATTAAAACCTAATATTTAATAATTAAAACCCTATTTATATAATAAGCTTTTAACTAATTAGAAGAAAAAATAAAAGGTTTCTATATTTGAAATTTAACTAATATTAATATTTAAATTAAACCTTTTCTTTCTTCTGAAAAATAGAATAGCAGGCATATAAACGCTGCTCCCTAGTATATAAATTAATAGCTAAGTTAATAATATTTAGCTTAATAAAACCTAGCTTAATATTATTATTAATAATATTTAAGCTAATATAGTTTTTAGTATTTAAGTTACTTAAAGTACTTAGTTTTAATTTATATAATAGCTAGAATATATCTAGAAGTTCTTTAAATTATACTTTAACTTATATAAGAAGAGATAACTTTTTATAATAAGTAATAAAAGAATAACTCTATACTTTATAATACTAGAGACTTTCTTTTTAATATGAATAACTTTCTCTAATATAGTTAGTTAGTTTATAGTTATTAACCTAATTAATAAGTATAAATATATACTAAATATATTACTAAATACTATAGCTTATTAATAAGTCTAATCTTAAATATAATAATAACATAATATTATTAGTATTATTAAGCCTATATAAAAGACTAGATTAAAAAAAACCTAAGATATACTTCTATTAAATAATAAAGCTTCTTATATATATATAGTTTCTATAATATATTATAAGTTAATATTAAGCTAATAAATATTAGTATTACTAAAGTTAGTAAGTAGAAATACTATAATAATATAATAATAATAATCTTAAGGAAGTTATATTAAGCTAACTATTAAAACGTTAATAAACTACTAATTAGAACCTTACTATTAATACTTTAAGCTTAGTTATTACTAATAATATGTTAATAATATATTAAGTAACTTAACTATTAATAGAAAGTAATGATAATAAAAGTAAATAAGACGTAAAAAATAAAGTTACCTAAGTAATTTAAAATAGTTTTAATAACTTAATAATACTAATAAGTAAAATAATTACTTATAGAATTAAAACTTATAATATTAATTTTAAGTATTAAGTTAATACTAAAAGTATTTTAAAAGCTTGTTTATACTTTAAAGAGAACCTTTTAAGTATTTCTATATTTAATATATTACTAGACGTAATAAAATTATTATTCTTAGAAAGATTTAATATTTTAAATAGTAATAAGAAGGTTAATAAGTTAATAATAAGAGATATAGCTATAAAAAGTAATAAAATTAATATATTAATAGAAAGTAATAAAGAGATAGTTATAATAGATTTTAATACTAATAAAACTTTATTTCTTATATAGCTAATAAAAAAGCTTAGATTTAATATTTAAACTTATAAAATCTCTTTTTAGTATTAAAAAAACTTTTAATACTAATAAGTAATAAAAGTTTTTTATTAGTTTTTTAAAAGAATAGAGTTAAAAAAGTAAACTAAATATTATATTAAATATTATATTAAATATTAGCTTTTTTTATTTAAGTTAACTATATTAACTTACTAACAATTATTATTATTACTTTTTTATTTCTAATTACTACTATTAATATAAATTAATAATTAATAATAAATCCTTAGGTTTTCTTTATTTCTAATTACTTTATCTATTCTTATTATTATAATTATTAAGATCTTAGTTTTTTTTAGTATTTTAAATTTATCTTTTTTTAGCCTTTTACTACTTTTTTTCTAAAATTTTAATAAAGTTATATAAGCTTATTACTCTATATATAAATCTAACTTATATTTTAAAGCTATATTTTAATAAACTACTTTTTAGAATTATAAAAACTTTTTTAATATACTAAATACCTTTTTAGCTTTTATTTTAAATATATATTATAAGTTATATAATTCTTTTAAGGCTTTTAGTTATAGCTTTAGCTTAAAATCTTTTAAATAATATTTTTATAAAAGTCTAGATACTTAGCTTAGAAAGCTTAGAAATAACTTAGCTAGTACAAGCTAAATAGATAGAGAGGCTTATAGGTCTAAGGTATAGAACTCTCTATAATAAAAGCTTAATAAGTACTTATTAAATACTAAAAAGAAAAAGCTTAGAAGAAGTAAGTAAAAGTAGTATAGTAATACTAGACCTACTTTTTAAGTGCTTTTATTATTAGTTTAACTTAACTATAGCTTATAGCTCTTAATACTTTTATAATTCTTTTACTTCTATTCTACTTTAAAAAAGTTAGTAATAATAATAATATTATATACCTAAGTAATACTTACTAATTAAGTTAATAAAACTATAGTTAGTATTTACTAAGTAATAAGTAAAGCTAGTAATATAAACTTATATAGAGAGAATAACTTTAGTAAATAATTAGAAGATAATATAAATTAACTAAAAGAAGTAAGAAGCTATATTTTAAATAAAGCTAGAAGCTTTAAAGAGAATAAGCTACTTATATTAAACTTTTACTACTTAGATAATAAATATATATAAGAAAATAGAAAATCTAAGGTTTCTTACTATAGATAGAATAAGCTATAAAACTAAATATTTATAACTATAGCTAATAAGCTAGTTTAAGTTAATAAGCTATAAGAAGTAAATAGCTAGCTATTAATATAGTAGATACTAATTATAATAGCTAACTAGTAAAAGCTTCTAACTACTATATTAAATAACTAAATACTTATTAAATATTTACTTAAAGTTTATAAAAAACCTTTAAACTATAATATAGCTTACTTTACTAGTAAATCTATAAATATAATAAGAGAAGATTAGTTTATTATAATAGAAGAAGCTTATAAATATTACTCTAGCTATTCTAATAGCTAGTATATCTAGTAAGTATTAAGTATTATAAAGTATACTTTATAAATAGAGTAGTAAATATATTAGTAAATATTTATAGACTTTTTAGGGAGTAAAATAAACCTAAAATAAAAAGATTTCTAAATCTTTATTAGAGAATAATATATTATATTGAAACTATAAAAATAAAACTATTATAATACTTTAAAATAATACTATTAGAGAGATAATAAAAAACTTATTATATATTAAGCTTACTAAAAATCTAATAACTAAGTATTTAATAAACTAAGTATAAGTAATATAAAAATATATACTTTTTTTAAAAACTTTATTAAAAACTTTAGAAAAAGCTATTTAAATAGAATATAAACTATATTAATATTTATATTATTATTTTATATAACTAGAGATTATAGAAAATAATAAAAGAGAGATATATAAAAAGATCTACTAGTTACTCTAAATTATATAAATAACTATATTTAGGCTTCTTAGACTACTTTTATAAAAATAGCTTATAACTCTCTTAATTTATAGATTATAGAGAATACTATCTATAGACTTTATCCTAGAATAACTACTTAGTAAACCCCTATATAATTTCTAGTTCTAATAATAAACTATTTAACTTATAGAGTTCTTAATATTATAACTATAAAAAGTATAGCTATATTATAACCTACTATATTAAAAGCAATATACTACTTATAAGTAATAACTAGAATTTAAACTTAAAATAGAGTAGTATTAATACTATTATAATACTTTATATAACTAATACTAAAGATTTAAGAAATAAATAAATATAAAAATAACTCTAAAAAGCTTTATACTAGATATTACTTTAGTTCTAATTAAGAAAACTATTAAAAGATAAATACTTATATTCTAAATATCTAGTAAAGTTAAACTTAAAGTTAATATAGATACTTATATAGTAGTAAATATTATAAGAGAAGACTTTATAGAGAAACTCTAGTTAAAAGAAGCTATAAATATTATAGCTCTAGAATTAATAGACTTTTAAAGTAAACTTATACTTATAAATAAAGTTTACTAGTTTATACTCTTTCTATTAGATAGTAAAAGCTATTTATAGAAGATCTACTAAGTATTTATTATAAGCTTATACCTTAAAGAAGTAGAAAATATCTTTCTATTTAATAACTCTATAAATTAAAAAGGTATCTATATAAATACCTATATATATACTTAGTTATATAAATATATCTTACTTATTAAGCTAGAAGTAATTATCTAAGAAATTATAGAAAATAGCTAATAAGCTTATATTATATACTTAATAAGTATTTTAAGCTTTAATAAAAAAGATATTAATACTCTAAGTAAATAGTTACTAAATAAAAAATAAGAAAAGAAAATCTCTAAAAAACTTTAAGTATTTACTAATATTTTTAATAATAAAAATATAAAAAAGGTTTCTAAGTTAAAGAGAGTAGTATATTATATTAAACTAAAGCTTAGTAAAAAGCCCTTATACTAACCTATATACTTTATATTAGTAGAATAACTATAAACTCTTACTAAATATATTTAGGAAATAGAAGCTACTAGTTATATTTACTACTTTATAAGCTTTATAGGAATATTTATTTTATTTATACTAAAGAAAGATAGTAGCTTAAAACTATATATAAACTACTAAAAATTAAATAAAATTATAATAAAAAACTATTACTTTCTATTACTAATTAGTAAGCTTCTAAATAAGCTTATTAGAGTAAAATTTATTTTAAAGATTAATTTAAGTAAAGTATATTACTATATTATTATTAATAAATAAGTAGAAAACTATATTTAGAACATAATATAAATATTTTAAATATATAATAATACTATTTAAGCTTACTAATACTTTAGTAATATTTTAAGTATATATTTATAGAATACTTACTAACTTTTTAGATATATTATATTATATATCTAGATAATATTTTAATTTACTTAGATACTAGAAAATAATATATAAAAACTTCTATATTATTTTATACTACTTAAAAGCTATAAAACTATTTATAAAACTTAAAAAGTATAATTTCTATTAAATAGAAATAGACTTCTTAGAGTTTTATATTACTTAGAATAGTATTAAAATAGACTTAGATTATATCTAAGTAGTTACTAAATAGCTAGTACTAAAATCTTTTAGAGATATATAGGTTTTTCTAGGATTTTATAACTTCTATTATAAGTTTATAATAAGATATTTCTATATTATAGCTTCTATAAATAGTATACTTAAAAGGAGCTAGAATAGTATAAAGTTAGAAGTTTTTATTTAAATAAAAGAAATATAAACTATATTTAAGATACTTTAGAGAGTATTTACTAAAGCTTTAATACTAAAATATTATAACTCTATACTAGAAACTAGAGTTAAAATAGATATATCTATTTAAGTAGTATTTAATATACTTTTATAGAAATATAAAACTATTTAGTATTTAGTAGCTTTTTAGTTAAGAAAACTATTAGATATAAAGTAATACTAAGCTATAAAGTAATAAAAGCTTAGACTACTAAGTATAGTATTTTTAAGAACTTTCTAAGAAGTTCTTAGTATTTATAGATTATATTATACTAAAAAGAGTACTTATTATACTTATATAGGATATTTATAGAAAGCTTATATAATAAGTATATTAATTATTAGCTTTTAATTTTAAAATCTAGTATAGATTAGGAATTACTAACTTAGTAGATAGATTATCTAGATACTCTAATTATATAGTAGAAAATATAAAAGTAAATAATATATTTCTTATTTTTAAAAAGAAGTTTAGATTTATTAGTTAGCTTTTAGTAACTAAATACTAATATATTATTAAGTTTAAAATATAAATAGTTATTAAAAACTTATATTTAAACTATTTAGTAAAATATATAAAACCTTATTAGAGAGCTAGTTTTAAAATTAAGTTTTTATTTTTAAGTTAGAATTATTCTATAAAAAGTATTAATAGTATATTATATACTACTATATATATTAGTATTATTACTTATTCTAAAACGTATATAAGTATTATATTAACTACTCTATAAGAGGAAAGTAATATACTAGAGAACCTAGAGAGAGCTAAAGTTATTATACTAGAATAATATATTTTATATACTATAATAAGGAAGCTTATTATGAATAAAATAGCTTATATATTATATCTTAGTATAAATCTTAAACAGATAGTTAGTAGATTATAAGCTAAAAACTACTTCTATAGAAATAGTATAACTAAAGTTTATTAAAATACTAAGAGATACTAAGAGTATTAATTTAATAAGAATAATATTTTTTTAGTTTAGAAGAAGATTTATTATTCTAGAAGAAAGATCTTTCTATTATAAAATCTTAAAGAATGATTATAATATATCTAAGTTAAGTTGTATAAAAGTAAATAAAATTATAGAGTTAATTTTATAAAGGTTTTACTAGCTATACTTAATAGAAAATATATAGTAATATATTACTAAATACTTATACTACTAAGAGGTATATATATTATAATATAAGCTATATAGACTACTATAAATATTAGAACTACTAGTATATCTATTTTAGTAAATCTTATTAGACTTTCTAACTAGCTTATTAGAAAGCTACTAAGATAATAAAAGTATTTATAATATAATCTTAGTAATTATATACTAAATAACTGAAATAGCTTGATTTTTAGTAATAACTAAGTAATTAGATATTATAAGCTTAATAAGAATTTTATATTAAGAAGTTAAATATAAATATATTTAAAGCTACTATAAGCATTTAAAATAAATTAATTACTAGCTAGTTTTAATAAAATTAGATAAAAGTTTAAGATATTTAAGAGCATCTATCTATAGCTTAGTACTTATAAATAGATAGCTAGATAGAGAGAATATATTAAATACTAATTATATATTTTATAAAGTTTAGTAAAGATTTATAAAACTAATAAGTAACTTAATTAATTAAAGCTAAATTCTTTTATAATAATAATAAGTATACTATTATTAATATATCTCTATTTAAAGTATTTATAAGATATTACTCTAGAATAGTAGATTACTACTTACTAAGTATTAAAATTAGAACTTAAAAAGTTAAAAAAAACTTAAGAAATTAATAGAAATTTACTAAAGAATAGCTAAGAATTAGTAATATACTACTAAAATATAAGCTAAAAATATTAATACTAAATAGAAAATATAATTATATAATATAGGAGATATTATAAAACTCTGTATAAAGAACTTCTATTTTATAAAAGGTTAGTAAAAACTTATTTTATAATTTATTTCTATACTAGTTATAGAAGTTATAAACTTAAATACTTATAAAGTTTAATTTCTAGAAAAATATAGTAAAGTATATAATATCTTTTTAGTTATTTTATTTAAGCTATAATATAGTTAAAAACCTATTAAAAAATAGCTTCTAAACTTTAAAAAAAACTTAGAAAAATAAGAAGTTAAAAATATTATATTATAAAAAGAAGTACTAAAGACCTCCCTATATTTAGTTAAGTAGAAAGGCTAGTTTATAGAGTATAATACTTAGAAACTTAAAAAGTATCTAGTAAATATTTTATAAATCTTTATTAGATTTAAAAAAAATAGTATAAGTTATATTATAAATAGGATAATAAGTAGTATAAAATAATAAGAAAAGTTAATTAACTATAGAATAGCTAAAATACTAGAAAAAACTTCTAAACTTCTTAGTAAAAGAAATATAAAATAATAAGTATCTAACTATATACTTCTATAAGAAAACTACTATATACTTATTAAACTTTACTTAGTATTTTAACTATTTATTACTATTTTATTTATTATTATTACTTTAATTCTTATTATTACTACTACTATTATTATTATTATAACTCTCTTTACTATCTTTATTATTATTATTATTATTATTACTATTCTAAACTATTACTAGTATATTACTATTACTATTAAAACCTAAGTTTCTAGAGATATTATTAGAGTTATTATTATTTTTAAAAGGTTTATCTATATTTTATTATTAACTTAGTACTAGTAAGCTATTACTAAACTATTACTAATTTATTTATAAGTATTAAGCTAGAGTATAAAACTACTATTAATAACTTTATAAATAAAGATAGGAATAGAATAATAAGTATTATAAAGTATATAAATATATTAAATTTTTAAAAGCTTCTATATAAAAAGCTTAGATATATAGTTATTACTACTAGAAAGCTACTTCTCTAAGATCTTACTAAAGTAATTAAGAAACTAAGCTTAGTTAAAAATATAAGTTTTATTATATAAGTATACTAGAAACATATTATTAATTTATAATATAATTTCCTAGACTAATATTTTATTTTTAGTTTAGTAAGTTATTTATAAAAATATATTAAATAAATAAATAAAAAGACTAACTATAAGTAAAACTTATATCTAGAGAAACCTATAAATATATCTAGGTATATAAAGTTATAGTTTTTTCTATATTTATAGTAAGCAATTAGTTATTATACTTCTTAGAACTAAGCTTAAAACTAATAAGGTTTACTAACTACTTATAAAGATATTAGAAAAGCTTAATATCTTGCTCTATAGCTATAAAAATATAGAAAATCTTATACTAGTAATACTACTTAGTATTAATAGTATAAGTATAATACTTAACCTAATTCTAATAGAAATAGACTATATTAATAAAATAAGCTAGGATCTAAAAGAAAAAAAGTTAGCTTATACTTTCCCTAAATAATTACTAAACTTACTTTATAGTACTTAATACTATAAATCTAATATAACTTATATATATAGTTACTATCTTTCTAGTAAGTATAAATAACTTTAGTACTTTTAAGAAGCTATAATATATAGGTAATATAAAGCTTACTACTACTTATTTAGTTATACTAATAGTTACTTTTACTAAGTTTCTTTTTATTAGAACTATACTTTTTAAAGAGTTAGTAAATAAAGCTCTTAGTACTTATAATATTAGTTATAAAAGTATTATAAAATAAGAAAAAGTTTAGTAAATATATTAAAAAAGCTTAATAAAAAGTTTATAAAAATATAAAAGTTATTATAGCTAGATATAATATAATAAAGAAGAAAAAAACTAACTTTGAGTAGAAAAAAGCTATTACTTTATAGATAACTAAGAAGTTTTATTAAATAATTATAGATATAATTATAACTTTAGATAGTATAAATAGTAGTTATTTACTATAATAAATACTACTTATAAAGAAATAAATATAATAAATTAATAATAGTAGTTACTATTTAACCTATTTAATAGCTTTATAATATACTTATTTTAAAAGAGAGATAATAAAATAAAAAATAAAGTTATTATAAAGATATTATATAAAAGAAAGCTTACTAAATAAAAAGTAAAATATTAGGAATAAAACTTATAATATAAAGATAACTATTCTCTTTTAAAGATAATAATAAGTTTCTTTTAAAGTAGCTCTAAATAGAAAGTATAAAGAAAAGCTTAAAAAGAAAACCCTAAAAAATAAGATTATATTCTAGATACTATAGCTATAACTTAGAAGTTTTATTATTTTTTAGTAAATATATAGTAAATAACTACTATACTAAATAATAGAGATAATAATACTAAGTACTACTTAGATAAAGAGAGATACTAATAAGAAGCTATTTAGAATATTTAAACTTATAATAAGGATTATTATATTTAGAAAAGAGATAATTATAAAGGTTTAAATACTTAGCTTAGAAAGCTTAGGAATAACTTAGCTAGTAAAAGCTAAATAGATAGAGAAGTTTATAGGTTTAAAGTATAAAACCCTCTATAATAAAGGCTTAGTAAGTACTTACTAAAGACTAAAAAAAAGAACTTAGAAAAAGTAAGTAAAAATAGCATAGTAATACTAGACCTACTTTTTAGATGCTTCTACTATTAGTTTAACGTAACTATAGCCTGTAGCTCCTAATACCTTTATAATTTTTTACTATTAAATAGTATTATAATTCTTTAGAAGTTTTAAATAAACTTTAGATTTATAAAATAATATCTATTTTATAGTATAGTAAATAATTATACTAATATTTAATTAAATAGAATTAAATTATTTATTAACTTTTTAATACTAGTTAGTATATATATAAACTAATAGTTAAAGTTAATTATTATAAATATTCTATACTAATTACTTCTTCTAATTATAAAACTTCTTTTAGTCTTTTATTTTTATAAATATAAAGATATATATATCTTATTAATAGCTTTAATATACCTATTAAATTATCTATTTTATTATTAAACTTAACTTCTACTAAAATATAATTAGTTAAGGAACTTAATAAAGTTTTTATATATAATACTTATTATAACGTGGTTGATAAGCGAAGCGATCAGACAAGCGAAGCGATCACCCAACCCCAACCACAGCACATTTCTAACTCGTACACAACACCCACAGAATCAATTGAGTTCAAACTACTCAGAAACCTCTTCATTAGATGTTTCTTCAATAAACTGACATGTTCGCGCATTATGACCAGTGTTCCCACAGACACCACATCGCTGTTGACCTGTTTCCGTCCTCAGCCGACAGCCACTACTCCGGCGCGTTTCCTCCTCAATCTGAGCTGTCGCCTCTCTCTGCAACTGAAGGTCCTCAGCCTCAGCTATAGTAAGACTTCCTCCTTGTCTGAGATGTGTTTTCTTAGCCCTTCTATATCAGCTAAGTAGGTTATTCTCTTCCCGAAGGATCTGGACCTCAGACCTTAGTAAGGCAATCTGGTGCATAAATCCCTGCGCTCCCTTTGATAGATGCTCTACAGCTTCAATAATTGAAGTTGGGGAGCTATTCTGATGGCGAGAGATCCTCCTTTTGATGAGTTCAGACTGAGAAGACGCCTCAGTTGGGTTGTTTGGCGTCTGAGAAGTCCACGCGGGGGGTGTTGTTGGAAGGGACCCTGGAGGCGTTGGAGTGTGTAACTTGATATCAAGCTTTGAAAGCACACTTTCAGCACTTAGAGGGACAAGCCCAGCCCCTCTGAAACCTCCCTGGATGTTTTTAACTGTGAGGGCTTGTGTAAATGCCTCGCAAAACGCAGGGAAGAAGTCTTCCTTTATAATATACATATTACCCCAGCGCATCTTATCCTCAATTTGTCGACTATAAGCCTTCTTTAGTGGCCTAAAACACCTAACATCTAAGGGCTGAAGCAGATGAGACGAATAGGCTGGCATACAGAGTGTGACGATATTATTTTCCTTACAATATATCTCAAAGTTAGCAGCATAGTGACTTTCATGCCCATCGACAACGAGGAGGCGATAACTGCCACTTGCACGCGGTTTTGTATGCCGATCAAAGTGCTGGAGCCAATCTAGGCCTCTTTCGTTTGTTGTCCATCCGTTTTCAGACGTTGCAATAACCCAGTCGCATAGGAGACTGGTTTCTGTATACCACGTAGAGAGGTGATATTAGCCTGCAACGATAATGTACGGCGGAACGCTATAGCCTGACGAGTTAATAGCCTGAATGACTGTAACCCATTGACGGTCACCAGGCTGCATCATTTTCGTGTTTGAACGCCTTTCGGAACTTGTGACGACCATCCCGGATGCAATCTGGCCCATCATAAACCCAGTCTCATCGAAATTATAGATATCAGAGTCCACAATACTATATTTCGCAATTATATTCGCCACAAGACGAAACCACGCGTTTATCGCATCTGGATCTTCGCATTAGGCCCTCTTATAGTCATACTTGCGAAAAAAGCGCGTCCGGAGCTGCGGTTATCGCTTGATGAAGTTCGAAGCCCAGCACTTCCCAACTAGGGGCGCGTCGCGGTCGGCAAGCAGTCGATTGGCCATATCTTCCACACCACTGATGCAAGGAGGAAACAATCGGGAATCCAGGTCGAGGATATACTCAACTAGCTTCTCCTCTTCAAGCTCCATTAGTTTGCGTGAGTTAGGTATAGTATCACGTCGTGATAGCTTTCCCTTCATTCGGTCGCATAGCGTTAAGTAAGGCACTGAGTAGATCTGGGATGCAGCTCTTAAGCTAAGATTATTGCTTCGTTTGATTGCTTGGGTAGCTAAGTTCAATTGAGCTTCTTTATTTGCTGATGACATAGTTATGTGTAGCGTAATGTAAATGTAAAGGTAGGAGATAGGTATGTTGCGGTCGGGTGATCGCTTCGCTTGTCTGATCGCTTCGCTTATCAACCACGTTATTAAATATAATATTAAACATATAGTTAATAATTATTTATAATATACTAAACTGATTAGCTATATTATACTAAATTATTAACTACTTTATAATATATAGAAAAATTACTAACTTTAGTTTAACTATCTAATATCTTATATTACTAAAAAACTTTATTATTATAGCGAATTTATAAGTAAAATAAACTTTTCTTTTATTAAATATAAAAGATTTTAGAACTTATATAGTTTTATTAAAGGTTTTTTATATAATTCTAACTACTTTTTAAAGATTATTATAATATAAAAAAAAAATACTTTTTAAGTATATATATTAATTTCTTATTATTCTTATATAAAATATTACTTAATTTTTTTAAACTATAATATATTAACCTTTTTAATAATAAGAAAATTAGTAATTTTTAACTAAAAAAGTTCTATTTTACTTCTCTATTAAAAAGAATATTTTATTAGTAAAGAAAATAACTATATATAACTCTAGCTAGAGTAAATACTTATTATATAAGACTAAAGTAGTACTAAAAAAGGTATAATATCTACTAGAGAGCAGCATTTCTTGCTTACTACTACTACTTTTTAGAAGAAAGGCTAATATAAGAGGTTTATTAAGTCCTCCTTTATAAATCTAGTCTGCTTAGATATACTATATATAACCCTTACTTAGTATCCTTATATAAATATTACTTATTATATAGCCTGTTTTTTAAAGTAAGTATAGTATTATATAACTAAATAAAGCTACTAAAATAGAGTATTATAATTATATATAAAGTAGTAAGGTTTAAATATTTTCTTACTAAGTAAATTATATATATAAGTTATTATACTATTTACTATTAATAATCTAACTACTCTAAAAAATCCTCTTAATATAAATATATATAAGTAACTATTAATCTATACTTTTATTATATTATATATAGTATTACTAATTCTACTTCTTTATTTCTTTTATTTATATTCTTTAAAATATATAGATAATAGAAGGATTAATATTAAAGCTAATAGCTATTTAGCTATTAGAAATAATATCTTAAATATAAATACTTCTTATATATAAAAATAAGTTCTAAAATTAAGAAACTCTTTTTATTAAATATTATAAGTTAATAAAGTACTTATAACTAAATATAACCTTTTTTATTACCTTAATATTAGATTATTATTATAAGCTAGTAAAGAAGTAGTTACTTTATTATACTTTCTTCTAAAATAAAAGCTATCTTAGAAGAAAAAAAGGAAATTACTAGATTTAAAGTACTTTAGCTATATTTTATCTATACTTATTTAAATAACTAATACTAAAGTTAGGCTAAAATATATAAAACACTTATATATAAATAGCTTATAGTTAGAATATATTATTATCTAAACTAGAAAAAGCTAATAAATAATAAAAAGTATATATATAAATTACTTATAGAATATAAGTTTAAATATTTATTCTATATATTATATAGCTCTTTACTTACTTTTTTAATTAGTCTCTTTTTATTTCTATTTTATATTTTCCTAACTATATTTTATTTTTTATAGAAATATTAACTAAATACCTTCCTAAATAGCTTAAGAAATATCTAAATATATTTAATATATAAAGAGAAATAAGAAACTACTTTATCTAGCTTTAAAAAAGACTTCTCTAGTTTTTACTACTTTAAGTTATAATTCTAGCTTATATCTAGAATTAAAATAGATATCTATATTAGTTCTCTAATAAGATTACTTAATTCTATACTCTAAAAGAAATATAATAATACTTAGTTTTAAATTATATTAATATAGAATTTTATTATTAATCTTATATAAAAAGTATATTAACTATTATAAAAACTATCTAAGATTATAGTAATTTTAGTATTAAATTAGATATTTAATAAATAGTAAGTCCTAATTATTACTTTACTTCTAAATACTAAAGATTTAAGTAATAGTAATAATAGTAATAGTAATAATAGTAATAGTAATAATAGTAATAGTAATAATAGTAATAGTAATAATAGTAATAGTAATAATAGTAATAGTAATAATAATAGTAATAATAATATAAATATAAATATAAGTAAAATATATACTATAATAATAATATATTAACTTTATAAAGTAATCTTATATAGTAAACTATAAATAAACTAGAATAATAAATATTCTAATTATATTCTAATTTATATTACTTTACTCTAGATATAAATAAAAAGCTATATCTCCTCTATAATTAATTCTTATATACTCTAGCTATTAATTATACTAAATATTATAGCTAATTAATACCTTTTTATAGCTCTAGAAATATCTATAATAATAGGAAATATTTAATATCTAGTAGCTATATTAAGTATAAACCTACCTATATAGTTTTATAAGATATTTATATATATAAGCTAATTATTTTATAGTTTTCTAGGCGTCTAGTTTTTCAGTTAACCTTTATACTATAGAAGCTAAGAAATATTTTCTTTAATATCTTCTCTTAAGCTTTATAATTTATTATAGCTAGCTTAAATATATATAATAAACCTAATTAAATAAAACTAAGCTTCTAACTTTTTAGTAAACCTAGATATAAAACTATAATATACTTCTCTTCTAAAATAACCTAAGTTATAGATATTATAATTATATTTAGCAGTAATATAGAAAAAGAAAAGTTATTTATATCTTTAAACTAGAGTAGAATCCTTTTAAATAGCTCTAAAGAAATAGATAACTTATTATTTATTACTACTTCTTTAAGTCTTAAGCTATATATTATACTAATTACTATAAACTCTACTCTATTAACTACTTTAAAGCTAATATATTTATTTCTATTTACATTATAAATATTCTATAGATATATAAAAATACTAGGAATAATTAGCTTATTATTATTACTAAGTAATATAGCTATAACTTACTCTAAACTACTTAGTATCTAAGTTTTCTAAATATATTATAAAAAGTAAACTAAAAGGTTTTTTTTATTTTAGCACTAAATACTAAAACTATATAAAAAGTAATATCTTATTTATATTAGTTTAGTAGAATAATAGTATATATACTATTAGAGAAGTTAAGTTTAAGTTCTAGCTTATATTAGAATATTAGATTCTTAGTATTTTCTCTTATTTATATTTTATTATAGAAGTATTCTAAAAACTCTACTAAGTAGTTATTTTTCTATACTTACTTCTACTTATTTAGAAGTATAATATACTTAAATATACTTTATAGCTTCTAGCTATTTTCTTCTTCTAATTAGTACTTTAGCAAATAACCTTTCTTCATAGTATTTAGTGTTCTTTTATTACTTATAAGACCTTTCTACTAAACTAAAAGAAACTATATAAAGTCTTCTAAGAATATAACTATAAGTATACTTCTAAATACTATTTTAATTTCCTTTAGTTTCTAGAGCTTCTTATTAATCTTATTAAGTATATTAAAGTTAAATATACTAACCTTATTAATTATAAGAATATCTCTCTTTACTTAATAGTCTATATTCTTTAAATTAATATTTATATTAGAGAGGTCTAATAACTTATTTTTATTAAATAGATTATATTATTACTAATTCCTACTATAGCTATACTTATTAATATTATAATAATAAGCTAACCCTACACCTCTTTTATAATAAATATTTCTTTTAAAGTATTAATTAGCTATAACCTCTTTATATTACTACTACTACTAATATATTAAAAGTATTATTTAGTTTTAAAACTTTTATATTAGTTAACTACTTTATAAATAAGTTATAAAATTAGGTTTTATTTATAGTTTAATATATAAGCCTATTTAATTACTTCTATAGTAGCTAAAAAAGAAGTAAATAGCTTTATATTAAACTAAGTTTATATAGCGCTTTACTTAATTATTAGTATTAAGTTTAATACTTTATTATTACTTCTATAATTATTACTAAGGCTAATATTAGTTATTATTAGATAAGAAGTATCTATATTATTAAACTTATCCTTTTTTATAATATGTATTTTCTACTTCTAAAACTACTTAATTAATACTTTAATAGTATTAAACTGCGTTTTTAGGAGTATAAACTTATAATCTCTAGAATAATTAATAACTAAAGTAGTAGTTATACTCTCTTCTTTAAAAGCTAAGAAGTCTACTATTATTAAGGAAATAAGAAAGCTTTTAAGACTTAGAAACCTATATACTATATCTATTTATAATTATAGATTTTTAACTATATTATAAAAAACTTCTTATTAGTTTTTTAGTATTAGTATTTATTACTAGCCTACTAAAAATAGTTTTTAAGTTTCTTAAACTTAATACTTTTATTACTCTCGCTCTAATTTACTTATAACTATATATTTTTCTTAGTATTTTCTATACTCTTCTAAAGAAAGTAAATATTCTTAATTACTAATTTAACTTATATTAATAAATTAGAATATAACTCTATTTATAAGGACATTAGTTCCTAAAAGTTATAAATAAAAAAGTTCTAAGAAGTAAATAGAATAAAAAGTAATATTACTAACTTAAAAAGATAACTCTATTAATAAAACTATACTATAAATTAATATATTATAGTAAAGTTTATTACTTTTAGTAATACTTCTTTAGTATATTATTAGTATTATAGTTTAAAAAACTAGTAATAATTAGTATATAATACTTTTTCTCTAGTAATACTTTTTATATCTATTTTAAGTAGCTATTATTAGGAGTTAAATTAAAGTTTATAAATTAAGCTTTATTTAACTTTATATACTTTTTTAAGTAGTAGATCTTTATTATATAGAGGTATTTATAGAAATATAAGTTCTAAAGAAACTAGTTATAGTATTTATAGCTTTATAAAGCTATTAAAGTAGGCTTACTAGCTTATAAGTTTATTATTTCTACTATTTACTAATATTAAATATCTAGCTTTATATCTTATATAAAGCTTAGCTAAATTCTAAATACTACTTAATATAATATATTTATAATAATATAAATCTATAACTATTTACTATAGTAACTAGATTCAAAGTTTAGAAGTTTATTATATATTTTAACTATAAATAGTTCTTAGTTTATAAAGATCTAATTTACTATTCTAATAAGAAATTAATAAACTTTATTATTTATATCTATTCTATTAAGTTATAGCTATTAAGTATTATTATCTATATATTCTAATATCTCTTTAAAAACTATCTTTACTAGTACTACTCTCTTCTATAAAAATAAGTCTAGCTTAGTTAAATAGTTTATTATATAATAAACTATAGATAAGCTAGCTAAACTTATTAAGAAGAAAGTTATATCTATATTATAATATATATTTATAGTTAAAACTAAGTAGTACTAGTTAATCTATATATAATCTCTCTAAATATAAAAGATATTTTCTTTTATAAACTTAGTTCTCTCTCAAAGAATCTATAAAGTATAGAAATAGTATAATAGATGCTTTTTTAGTATCTAGCTTATATTATTTTCTATACTACTGCTTTTATAACTATACTTTATATAGGTTATACTATAGCTATATATTTAATAATATATTATTTAGTTTATCTTATTATTAAATATTTTATCCTACTTATTTATATTACTAGTAAGATAATATAAAAGATAAAATACTTTAATAAGAATAATATATTAGGTATACTTAGTATTATAATATTAGTATATATTAGTATTAATATATATTACTTATAACTTCTTAAAAATAATATACTTACTTTATAAAAAAACTAAATTAATATATTTATAGATCTCCTTAGTATATTATTCCCTTTTTAGAGAAGTAATTTTATTAAATAGGTTTAATAGCTTAATATTAATATCTAGCTATAAAAAACTATAAAAGTAAAAAGTATTATAGTTATTTATCTTAATATACTTAAAATAGTATAATATTACTAAAAATAGAGTCTACTTTTTAGAGTATATAATACTTAAAAAAGAGCTCTATTTCATAATAGAAAAAGGTAGCTAAACTAATAGAGTTTTTAACTATATATTATATTTTCTTAACTTAGTCCTAAAACTTCTATATTAAAAGGTTTAAGCTTAGCTTTTATACTACTTAAAAAGTAATAAGCTTTATATTAATTTTATTAGTAAAGTTATTTAGGTTAATAGTAAACTAGATATATATTTTATATTTAAAATATAATAGTTTAATCTTCTTCCTAAATAGTAAGTATTTTCTATTTAATATATACTTCTTATAATTAAAAGTATTTAATTTCTTTTTAAAGAAAAAACTTTTACTATTTATTATTCTTCTAGTTTCCTAGTATTCCTCTTTAGTATAAACTACTTAGTTTAATATAAAAGTCTATATAATTTCTTTAACTTTTCTAAATAATACTTTCTCTATATAAAGGTAGTTTATTTTTTAGTTTTTAGAATAGATTAATATATTAAAGATTATAAAGGAGAAAGTAAAGTATATAGTAAAGTTTATTTCTATTTTAGTATAAATTAGTTATTTTATTCTAAAAAGAATAATAATAAGATATAAGTATTAGACATCTTTTATTATACTATTTTAGGAGATATAAAGCTTAAACTTAGAGATAGAAACTAGAAAACTACTAAAAGGTATTAAATACTAACTTATAAAATATCTTAAGAAAGCTCTAGCTATTTAATATTAATATAAAAAAACCTCTTTAACTTTAGAGAAATAGATATAAAAACGTTTTAGAAAAGAAGTTTAAGTTATTATAATTAGTAAAGTTTTCTCTTTAGTAACTAATAATAATCAGTTATTTACTTATTCTTAGGAATATTTATATTACTATTTTAGAGGTTTAATTCTTATTAGCGTTTCTAGTTAAAGTTTAAAATTATATTTTAAAATATTTAAACCTATTCTTAAAGTAAGTAGTTATTACTAGAGTTAATATTTAATAAGCTAGTTAACTTTAACTTCTTAAGTTTAACTTTAATCTTATATTTTTATATCTTTTCTAATTTCTAGTTCTATTTCTAGTTTTTAAGTTTTATATTATTCTCTTTAATTTTAAGTACTTCTATATTAATATATTTCTATTTAAGCTTTATAAAGATATTAGTTATATTCTATATTAGTTTATCTGGTTTACTTCTCTCTACTAAGGTAATATAATAGCTTATATAGATTTTATTTTTAGCTAGAAAGTTATGTTAAACTATCTATATAAAGATAGTAACTAGAACCTATATCCTAGTATAGAAATTACTCTAACTAATAAGGTTTTCTTTACTAATTATAATACTATAATATAAATAGTTATTATTTTTAAGCTAGATAAGTGTAGTTTTCAGCTTTTCTAGGTTAATAAAAAGTATAAATAATAAGTTAGAAGTTATTAACTTCTAAAAACTAATAAAATAAATATAGATCTAGTAGTATTTCTTAATAAGTAAGTAAGATAGTATATTTATAACTAAGCTTTAATATTATTTAAGAAGACTATAATATAGTCTTAGTTATATTTTTAATATTTATATTTCTCTATTTCTCTATATTAATATTAAACTTTATAATCTATTTATAGGGAATATTCTAGCCTAGAAGCTACTCTTTTAATAGAAAGAAGTTTTTTAACTTAACTAAGTACTAATAAGTATAACTAAGAGCAAAGTAATTTACTCTATAAGTAAGAGTAATATTAGCTTTCTAAAGATAAAAAGTATACTTTTTATATACTATAATAAAAGAAGCACTTTTTTATCTTAGAAAGTACTCTTTATAAGAAAAATAGTTCTTATTTAAAAGAGAGATCTAACTTTCTACTACTTTATAAAGTAACTTAATCTCTACTTCAGTCTATTCTAATAGTTTAATAGAGTATTATTACTAGAAATAAACTTTATAATATCTAATACTTAGAGAGTTATTATTATTTATCTCTTTATAAAAAGCTTTTATTCTTATAATAACTACTTCTTAATTAACTAGTTTATACTATATATACTTTATAGAGTTATAAACTTATTAAGTATAATAATGAAAGCTATTAACTATTTATTAAATATAATTCTATTTATTCTAAAACTATTCTATACTATCTAGTAGTAGTTAAACTATTAATAAGGCAGTTTATAGTATTAATTAAAGCTCTTTATCTAGAATAATTATAAATTAAAAGTTTATAATCTATAAAGATATATAGAATATTATTATTAATATTAATAGTAAGTTAATACTAACTATTAAGGTTAGACTTAGTAATTAGAATAATAGCTATATAAGTAATTAGTAAGCTATTATTATCCTCTCTATTTAACTATTACTTCTACTTAAGCTATAATATTTCCTCTTAAAGCTTAAAATTACTAAGCTTAGAAGAGGTATTATTATTAGAAGTTATATTAGTATATTTTAAGCTTAACCTAGCTATAGAATATTATAACTAAGTAGTTATTAAGATATTATTACTCTATTTAATAGAGTACTACTCTAGCTTAGCTTATACTATTTTTTCTTAGAACTTAGAAATATTAAGCTAAAAGAAGATATTATTACTTATAGTTATATTTATAAGTTTTAAGCTATAAATATAATATCTAGTTATAAGCTACTATATTTTAAACTATAATAGCCCCTCTTTAGTATAAAGACTACTAACTTTAAAAAGCTATTAGTATATTATACTAGTAATCTTTTTAGTAATAATATTTAAATATCTCTAATAGAGAGAATAATTTTAAAAGAGCTAGGAGGTATATATAAAGAAAGCATTATATTAAATTTTAATCTAAAGCTAGCGCTCTAAATATAGTATTATAGAAAGTCTAGATAATTAAGTAACTAGAATAGAAAGAGAAAAATAGCTTTATAATAAAGTAGTATATATTATAACTTTAAAACCTAGCTTAGTAATATATTAAATCTAGCTTATTATTTTATAACTTAATAGACTTTATATATTATATATTAAACTAAACTTTTAAGCTTTCTTTATATACTTTTACTCTTTATTTTATAAAAAATATATATATTTATTATATTTACTAAATAGTATAACTAGTTTTATAGAGATAGATAGAGAGAAAAGAATATAATTATGTCACAGGCTAGAGCCCGGATTGATATCTCCAGCTTCGCCGGAGCAGTTACCGAGATCCGGCTCCGTTGGACCCACTATTCTGCCGCAGTACGCCGCCTAACCCGGCCTGCTTCACCGCTGTTAGGTGCCTATCCCTATAAAGTCCTTTCTTCCTTCTTCAGCTTAGAATAGTCAATCAACAGCACCTCTACGTTGAACAAGCCTAGGGGCCAGCCCCTTACATATTCTAAGCTCAATAACAAAAGATGCTATATGAAACCTCACGAGAGTAATACGACTGATTCGCTAGAGGGTAGCATAACGAGAAAACGCTATATAAAACCTCACAAGTGCGACACGATGGATTCGCTGGAGGGTAGCGCAAACGACGCGATGACTGCAGAGATTAACCGCAGGGTTAACAAAGCAGTCACTGTAAGCATACGTCCTCTTCAGGACCAGATAACGCAGCTCTTAACAGCTCTAAACAGGCTTATATCAACAGATAGAGCAACCCCTACACCGCTTATAAGCAGCATACCAACCCCGTCTACTGCTGATACAACTATATAAGTAATAAACAACAATCGAATGATAGCAGTTAAAGGGCGAAGGAAACCTCTGCCAGACCTCTTGAAGTTTATAGGAAAGCATAAGGAATACGCAGGATAGTCCTAGCAGATATAGAATAAGATAAGGCTGGATAAGAGATTTATTAGTAGCAATAAGGATATCTAGTACTATATTAACGCCTGCCTCAACTATAGGCCCCAGCAAGTTATAGCTACCTTCTATACAGCAGGAGGTCTAGGAGGCCTATATAACCTGCAAGAGTTCTTAAGCTACCTAGACTGAATATATAAGGACTTAAATATATATAACTAAGCTGCCTCAACCTTATAAACCTTTCATCAGCAAGAGGACTAAGCCCTAGCTTCCTTTCTACCCTAGTTTGAACAGATATTAGCAGAAGCTGGAGGGGCTGACTAGCCTAGTTAAGCAAAGATAACGCTCCTTAAGGGAGCCCTGAGTGAAGCTTAGGAAGGCCCTAGTTACTATTAAACTTCCCCTGGACAACTACTACTAATAGCTTTTGCAGGTCTAAGGCGTTGCTTCTAGGCTAGAGCGCCTACCTCAACAAGCGTCTGAACACACCCTGTCTCGCCCAAGAGCACTACAGGCTAGCTAATGAGATGCGGAAGGAGATGTGGTGATGTCTAGCATTAGCCGTACTAAGGGCAAGGAGAAGGCAAGGTCACGTCACTGACGTAGCAGCTCCTTCTCATCTGAAGACCTGCCACAACCTATAAGGGATAACTATAAATACTTCAACTGTAACCAGATTAGCCACATCGCTGTATAGTGCCCTAGGCTGAAGCGTTCCTATCCTGCGAAGGCTAAGAAGGTTAAGAAGGTTAAGAAGGCTGCAAGACCTAAAGAGAGCAGCAGCAGTGCTATAGAGAAGCTAGGAAGTTCTGAGACAGAAGAGAGCTTAGGAAAAGAGTAACTCCAACGCAAAGTCGGGCGTTAGAGGCAAAGCCTAGTGATATCATCAAATAGAAGCAGTTTAAGCATTATATAAGCAGCAAATCAGCAGTGATCACTGCCTGCATATATAAGGGCACTTAAGCAGACGCCCTAGTAGATACTAGGTGCAACCTATACACTTTTATTAACTATAACCTCGCCTGCAGGCTGCGCCTACTAATAGTAGACTGCTCAGAGCAGATACTAGGCAGCTTTAGCAATGCTACAGATGCTATAAAAGCAACAGGTGTAGTTATCTTTAACCTAGAGCTATATAGCTATAATAAGAAGATCTTTGCATATACTGTCTGCAGTCTTAAGGATAACCTCTTCCTTAGGAAACTGTGGATAGAATAGAACTGCGTTGTATATAACGCTTCTGCGCAACAGATATATTATAGGAGAGGTAGTGTAGATTTACAACTGAAAGGCGAGGAAGAGCTAGAACGAATACGCCAGATTAGAACTGCTTAACTCCTCCTAGAAGCCTTCTTTATAACGCTCTATAAGAAGGCGTAACAACAAACTAGAGAAACTGCAGTATATAAAGTGCGGGCTATTAGCCTGGCAGATATATAGAAAGCCCTCGCAAAGAAGACAGAGAAAGCAGACCTTAAGGCTCTCCTTCCGCCAGCTGTTCTAGCTGAATTTCGCGAGCTATTCTAACCTAATAAGGCTGCTAACCTCCTACTAAATCGCTCTAGGGTTGACTATAAGATCCTTATTAAGCAGGATAGTAAGGGTAACAAGGCTGTACTATTATAAGGCCTGCTCTATAGGATGTTATGAGAAGAGCTCCTCATCCTCCGGAAGACCCTGCGAGACCTACTAGATAAGGGCTTTATCTGCGCTAGCAGCTCTGAAGCATCAGCCTTAGTACTGTTTGTATGGAAACTAGGAGGAGGGATATGCTTTTGTGTTAACTACTGCGCTTTTAACAAACTTACTAAGCGTGACTGATATCTCTTCTCTTTGATTTGGGAAACACTACAGACTATTAGCGCTGTAAGGTGGTTTATGAAACTGGACGTAGTAATAGCGTTCTATAAGATTAGAATTACAGAAAGAGAGGAGTATAAGATAGTATTTTAGACTAGATACAGACTATTTAAGTGGCTAGTTATCCTCTTTAGCCTTATAGAAGCCCCTGCTATATTCCAGTAGTATATTAATAGCATACTTTGAGAATATCTTAATAACTTTGCAATAGCATATATAGATAATATACTGATCTACTTAAATAGGTTATAAAAAGACTATAAAGCAAAGGTCTAGCTAGTTTTCTGCAAGTTAGCTGATGCTGGCCTCTAGCTAGACCTGCATAAGTGTGCGTTTTCTGTGAAGACTGTTAAGTATCTTAGGTTTATTATTATAGCTAGTATAAGTATCTCTTGTAATCTTGAGAAATGAAGAGCAATTAAGGAATAGGCTGCGCTAAAGATAGTTAAAAGAGTCTGGAGCTTTTTAGGATTTGCAAACTACTACTAGATCTTTATCCTAGCATACTTAAATATTGCTAGGCCTTTTATAGCTTTTATAAAGAAGGATGTTCTATTCTGCTGGGGTAAGGAATAAGAAGCAGCATTCTAAGAGCTAAAAAGGATCTTTGCAGCAAAGCCTGTCTTATATTAACTAGACCTTGAGCGTATAACCTATATTAAGGCTAACTACTTAGGCTTTGCTCTTAGAGGAGTATTATTACAAGAAGATGAGCATAGAAAACGTTATGCAGTAGTATACTACTTACAGCAGCTGAATACTGCCTAGTTTAACTACTTAATCTATAATAAAGAGATATTAGCTATTATAAGCTGCCTGTGAGAATAGAAGGCAGAGCTATAGAGCGTTAAGAGCTTTAAGATCCTATCTAACTATAGGAACCTTAAGTATTTTATATAGAAACAGAAGCTTATAGAACGATAAAGCTGATAAGCAGAGGAGCTATCTCAGTATAACTTTAAGATATAGTACTGCTTAGGAAGCGAAGCAGTAGTACTAGATGCACTCTCTAGATATGAACAAGATATATCTATATCCCTAGAAGATAAGCGCAAACAAGGCTGGATTCTCCAGCTTCTTCTTGAAGTAGCCTTTCCTTCAACGCGTATACGATATATAGAGGTAGCACCAGCAATGCTTATATTTACTGATGATAAAGAACTACAGCAGCTCTAGGATCAGACTTAAGCAGGAGATAAAGTCTATTAGCAGGCTTATATTGCTGTGAAATAATAAGAAAGAAGCTTCCTACTTAGCTTTAAGCTAAAGGTTCAGATTATTAAGTGCGAGATTAATAATAGTAACTGACTGCTATTTAGAGATCAGATCTAGATACTAAGTAGCAAAGACCTGAATAGGAAAGCGAACACACTATATACTCATATTATCTAAAGTATCTATAACTCAGTGCTTAGTAGCCACCCTAGTAGAGATAATACTTTCGCACTAGTCAGCAGATGCTTCTACTAGCCTGGCTAGTTGCAGTTAGTATAGCGTTTCTGCTGTAACTGCAATAGTTGTGGGCGAAGTTATATCTGGAGAGAACGCTGCAAAGGACTTCTAAAGCTATTGCTAATACTACAGTATATACAGAGCGATCTTGCTATAGATTTTATTACAGATCTACTTCTTATAGATAAGAACGAGAAGTTCCTTTAGGTAATTATTAACTAGCTAGGTAAAGGTGTAACTTTTAAAGCTATGCAAAGTATAGAAGCTGAAGCTTATGCTGAACGATTTCTAAGCTGCTACTTCTACTTCTATAGCATCCTTATATCGATTATAAGTAATAGGGGAAGTAACTAGATAAGCTGCTTTTAGCAGCAGTTCTATAAGCTGTTAGGAATAGAGCAGCAGCTTAGTATTACCTACTACCTACAGACTGATAGAGGCCTAGAGAGGATAAACCAGGAGATCTAGGCCTACCTATGTAACTATATTACCTACTCACAGAAAGACTGGGTATATAACTTTCCAGCAGCTCAGCTAGCGCTTTATAGCTGCGATAATAGCGCTATTAGGATAAGTAGCTTCTTCCTAGAGCATAAATATAACCTAGAGCCTATTAAGGTTAAGGAAGCAGACCTAGCAAGCCTTAAAAGCACCTGTGAAGGCTAAGCATATAAGTTAGTAACAAGGTTTTAAGATATAATAGATATAGCCTAATTAACTCTCGCCTTAATATAGCAATGCTATAAAGAGCTGGCTAATAAGAAGTGCTAGCCTATAGAGAGACTAAAAATAAGCAACAAAGTCTAGCTTTATATAGAGCATTACAGATTCTCTAGGCTTTGCAAGAAACTAGATTAGTTATACTATAAGTATATAGTTATGAAAGTTATCTTACTATATATAGTAGAGCTTAATATACTAGCAGCTATATACCTACGCTTCTATATAGATATCTTAAAGCATGCAGGTAATAACTTCTTACCTGGTTAAATGTTAGATAATAAGCAGCTGCCACTAATTATAGACGATGAAGGCGAAGAGACCTGGAGTGTAGAGAGTATCAACGCTACTACCTGGAAGCGTTAAGGGCGCAGGCGACGCTGCAAAGTTCTAGTTAAGTAGGAAGGATATATAGAGAGGACCTAGGAGCCTGTCGAGACGCTCCAGGGGACAGAAGCAATGGAGGCTTACGAACGCTGTTATGGCTCTGCGATGGAGCATGATAGAGACCCAGCCTTAGCGCTGCGGGCGCGCTGCTGGAGGGGAGCGGGGGGGTGATGTCACGGGCTAGAGCCTGGATTGATATCTCCGGCTTCGCTGGAGCAGTTACTGAGATCCGGCTCCGTTGGACCTACTATTCTGCTGCAGTACGCCGCCTAACCTGGCCTGCTTCACTGCTGTTAGGTGCCTATCCCTGTAAAGTCCTTTCTTCCTTCTTCAGCTTAGAATAGTTAATCAACAGCACTTCTACGTTGAATAAGCCTAGGGGCCAGCCTCTTATAATATTAGATCTAAAAAAGTAATTATATATTAAGAAGAGATATATTTTAATAAGAATACTATAGTATAATTAAATAAGAATAGAATATAATTATAAAATAAATTAAAAAGTATAACTAAGCTATAATTTAATTAGATCTTATATATTACTCTTTAGAAATAGCTATAATTTGTAAAGGGCTGGCCCCTAGGCTTATTCAACGTAGAGGTGCCGTCGATTGACTATTCTAAGCTGAAGAAAGAAGAAAGGACTTTACAGAGATAGGCACCTAACAGCAGTGAAGCAGGCCGGGTTAGGCGGCATACTGCGGCAGAATAGTAGGTCCAACAGAGCCAGATCTCAGTAACTGCTCCGGCGAAGCCGGAGATATCAATCCAGGCTCTAGCCCGTGACAAATATAACTATAATTAAATATATAAATAGAGAAGCTAAATAACTAGCTCTATAAGTATTCTAAACCTATATAGCTATTAAAATTAGCTATTCTTAGACTTAATATACTTTTACTATAATATAACTAGCTAGAAGAAGATAAACTAAAAAGCTTAGAACTATATATATATAATAATCTTTTAATCTTAATATTATACCTCTTTACTACTAATAAAACTCTATATATATATAGCTTAGGTATTATTTTAAATCTAGCTACTCTTCTTTTTATAAAGAAGTTTAAAGTTTAATAACCTAGCTAACTAACTAGCTATTAATTAGATATTCTATTTCTATACCTAAAATTAATAATATTTAGTTTTAAAATATTTTACTAGTCTCTTTTTTAATTTACTACTAAGCTATCTCTTCTCTCTTTATTTATTATATATACTTATTTAGAATACTATCTATATTAGTTAGAGTTATAAATACTTAGAATATCTTAGACTTATAGTTATATCTAATTTTAAAAAATATTATTTTTAAACTTTATACTTATATAGACTCTATTAATTAATACTTTAAGACTTTAGCTTTACTCTTATTCTTTCTAACTAAGCTTTTTATCTAACTTATTAATATATCTTAAAACTTATCTCTTATTTCTACTAATTATTTAGAATTCTAGCTCTAGATCTAGCTAATAATACGTTTAGGATAATACTTTCTAGTTACTTTCTATATAATTAGTTTAATACTAAAGTAAGAATTTTTAAACTAGTCTAATAAGGTTTTTAAGTTCTAGAATTAGATAAGCTATATTAAGATTCCTATAAATTCTTCTAATTAAGTTAACCTAAACTATTTAAAGCTTTTTAACCTTTTTTATAGTAATAAACTTATATTTAATCTCTTCTAGTACTTTAGAAGCTATATACTACTAGTTAAATATACTACTAATCAGTAGTTTTTAATTATTTATAAGCTTCACTTTAGCTATATCTCTTATATAGTTAATAATAAATTAATAGTAATATATAAATATATAGTATTTATCTTAGATAATAGCTTTATATTATAAATACTCTCTCTCTAGATATAAGCTATAAAGAATAAACTTTATTAATAAATAATTAAATATAAGATTACTCTAAATAGATACTAAATATACTTTCTCTTTTCTTAGATATACTACTTTTTATTTATTTCTTTAGTTCTATTAATATTTTATAATTCCTTTTTATTAATAACTTAAATACTAACCTAGATAATATAATATAGAACTTATTTATTATTTTCTAAGTATATACTAAGTTTAATAATATAGAAACTATAGTAACTTTAAACTTTAGTTAGTATAATAACTATATATATTACTTCTATACTAAATATAAACAGTAATAAAAAGATAAATATTTATAGTATTCTTTAGTATTTACTTTATTCTAGTAATATAAATAGAAAGTTTATATTACTAATAATCTCTATAATTTCTATAATAAGAAAGTTACTTTTTAATCTAATATATATAACCTTTTTAAATTTATTCTTCTTATTAAGATTACTAACTTAGCCTAAGTAGTAAATAAAATAAAATAAGTAGTTTCTATTAACTAAGTTTTTTTTATATCTCTAACTAAAGAAGTTATTATATTTAACTTTAGAGCTTAGATATCTACTAATAAGTTTATTCTATCTATACTAACTAAACTAAATAAGCTTCTCTTTTTTATACTTATACTTAATATATATTATTAAAACTAATATTTATATTTATATATAAGCTCTTTTTAAAGCTTTTATTTAACTAAACTAAACTTAGTTATAAGCTCCTCTTAAAACTTCTTCTTAGTAGAAATAAATATAAATAATCTTTTTATAATAGATAAGATATAGAATATTATACTAATTAAAGCTATAAAAGTAGATAACTAGAATAAGTAAAATAGAAATAATAAGCTAAGCCTTTCTAAGAAAGTAAAGTATAGTAATCTATATAGCTTAAAAAAGAGGGAAGCTTAAATTTATATATAGATAGATATATCTTTTATAGGACTTAAATAGTTAGAAGTTATTTTTTTTATTTTAGTTTTTAGGAATATTAATTAATTAATTATAGCTTTAAGTATTAGTTTAGTATATTTCTAGCTAAACCTTAAAAATCTAACTATCTTACTTATAAATATATACTTTTATAGCTTCTAGTAGTATTATTAAAGTTTTTTTCTAGAACTAATTAATTATCTATTTCCTATTCTAGAGAGTTCTAATATATAAATATACATATTTATATTACTATAAATTAAATTCTATTATAGAACTAAATACTTCACTATAAAGCTTATAAACTAAAATAAAAATATTAATAATATCTAAAAATAGTTTTTCTATACTAAATAGAAAAATAACTTATTCTAAACTAAGTTAAAAGTATAAATTTTACTAGATCCTATTTACTTACTTATTTACTAAGAAACTAGTATTTCTACTTCTGTTTTATTTAAACTTAAGCTATAAAACTTAATTCTTATTATATCTTACTTATTTACTTATTTAATATAATAGTATTCTTTTTAATATTCACCTATAAAGTAAATATTTACTTTATATTACTTTATTAACTTTACTAATATAAATAGTATTTAGCTAACTATTTAAATAGCTATTTATTTTTTTAGATTTCTTTTATTCTCTTTTATTTATATACTAAAGAGAAAGTATATAAAGCTTAATTTAAAGTATTATAACTTAAACTATTTTAAGCTTCTAGAAACTAAAAATATATAAAACCTCTTATAAATATAGATATTCTTACTTCTTTTATATTTAAAGTATTTACTAATAATATTTTTATTAAATCTTTTAGTTAATATATCTTCTAAGAATATTAGTAGCGTTAATATAAAGTCTAACTAATATAATAACCTAGAAACTATCTTTAATAAATACTAAAAAGAGTTAAATTAAAAGCTTCTTATTAAAAATAAATACTAAGATATTTAATTAATTATAAGCTGCTCTACTTATAAAAAAACTATTAAATTTAAAATAGCTAATATTATTAGAGGTTTCTATAATACTAACTTTAAGAAATAAAACTAATTTAATATTAAACTTTATAATCTAAAGCTAATAACCTAAGTTATATCTAGATTAGTTTATAACTATATTTCTAAAATTTATACTTATAAAAATTACTATATTTCTAACCTTAAAACTAACTTTATTATTAGTAATTAAAGAAATATATAGTATCTTACTATTTTTATAGTTAGTAAATAGATAGTAATTAGCTTAAAAATATACTTCTAATAAAGTAAACATTTATTCTAATACAGTAAACTAAAAGTATTTACTTCATATTTTTTATTACTAATAAGTTTATAGCTACTTATTATAATCTCTTTAAACTTATTAATAAACTAAATATTTTAGAAATAAGTAGTAAAAATATATATATTATCTAGAAATCTAAGTATAATAAGATAGTTAATTATATAAATATAAAGTATTAAAGATTAAAATAATAGATTTAATATCTTAGCTATTATTATAAAAATATAAGTCTAGGAAACTAAGAAATCTTAACTAAAAGATTTATTATACTAATATAGATTATAGAAAGTAAAGTAAATCTTTATTATTATAAAAGAAAATATAAGCTAAAATAGCTATCTTAAATATAAAGAAATACTAAATAATAATAACTTTAAGAACTTCTATATTAACTTTAAAAATATCTTTTTTAAAGTATAATATATATTAAAGTAAAAGCTATATTCCTTATAAATAAAAGTATTAGTTTAGCTAGCTATATTATATAAAATAGACTATATTTATTATAAATTAAATAGGAAAATATAAATATTTTAAGAGATATTTTTACTAATATAGCTTAACTTTATAGACTAGTATAATAATATTTACTTATACTAATAAAATATTATAAGAATAAGAGAAGTATAGTATTAATCTAGTTAGCTATATTATATAGAATAGATATTAGAAAATAATAATAAACTATATTATTTTTCTTTTTATAGAGTTAATTTCTTTTATTCTTATACTTTTCTATTCTATTACGCTATTAATTAGTAAATTTTAAGTCTAGCTAAACTACTCTAATATAAAGATCTATCTCTAATTTTAGTAGTTTATATAGATAAAATATTATAAGTAATAATATTTTTTACTATTTAAACTATATAATAAAACTTTAGATTTAAATAGTTTTAGCTATTTTAGTTTAACTCTACTTAATTAAATCTTATTCTTTACTATACTTTAGTTCTCTATTTTAATTTAGATACTTTTAGAATTACTTTAGTTTACTAATTTATTTTAGTTTTTTAGTTTACTTTAAATACTTCTAGAATTACTTTAGTTTATTACTTTATTTTAGTTCTTTAGTTTATTTTAAATATCTCTATAATTATTTTAGTTTACTACTTTATTTTTACTTTCTCTTCTATTTAGTATAAAAAAGTAAAACTACTCTTATAAACTATTTTTAGCTTATAAACTATATAATTCTAGGAAATACTTTTCTATACTTCTTTATAAATAGTAAAAATAACCTTTCTATATATTTATACTTTTTTTATTAGCTATATTAAGTTAAGAGATAAATTATAAATAGCTAGAACTTATTTTACTTTTAAAAACTTATTTCTTAGTTAAACTATTTTCTTATACTTACTTATAAATATTATTATTTTAAGATATAAATTTAAAATACCTTAAATATTTATATAAAAGCTTCTTTAAAGTTAATTATATATTTAATTTTATATTTATAAAATTATAAATATAGAGATTAATTATAAAAAACTCTAGTTTCTATTATTATAATCTATTTATATCTAATAAAGCTTAAAAAAGTCTATTATAGAAATAGCTAGAACTAATAGCTAGAAATAGAATCCTCTAGTTATAAATAGTAAAATATTTTTAAAGCTACCTAAGAATTTAGATATCTTATTAATATCTATATTAAATAATAAATTAGAGTTAGTAAGTAGTTTATATATAATATAAATAGAAATAAAATACTTTTTACTAAAACTTCTTATAGTATATTACTTTATAAATAAAGCTATTAAAGTAATAGAGAAAGCTTAATAATAGTTATTTATAACTCTATAGATATTTCTAAATACCTAGATATAAAAAATACTTTAAAAAGTTATAATAGAGGTTATTATTATAGTAAAGAAGCTTTAGATATAATATAAAAATAAGAGAAAAGAAGTAAATATAGAGTAGAAAAAAGGATTTTATTTATAAATAAAAGAGATCTATTTAAAGATATCTAGTAAGTTAGTTCTAGCTCTAGATAATAAAAATAATAGTTATATTTTTTAGTAAGTACTACTTATAATACTATATACTTCTTTATAAAGAAGTAAATATAAATATAATAAATTATTTATAATAGTTACTTTATATAGAGAAGTAAGTATAGTAAATTATTTATAATAGCTTCTCTATATAAAGAAATAGGTATAAAAATAATTAGCTTAGTTTAATACTTTTATTTACTAGTATATACTTTTCTTACTAGATTCTATTAAAACTTCTATAATAAAAAGCCTTATATATAACTATACCTAAGCTAGAAACCTACTAAAAACACTATAGCTATAACTACTACTTCTACTATTATAATTATAACTATATCTATATCTCCCTCTATAATTATAAGCTATTAATTAAGGTTTTTGAAATAAGCTTAACTAATACTTTCTATATTATAGATATTAAACTTAAACTATAAGAAATAAGCTTCTTTATATTTAGCTTTTATTTTTTAACCTTTTTTCTTCTACTACTATAATTAATAACTTTAACTTTCTACTTCTTAATATTAAAACTATAAACTAGTAGTAATAGCTAGCTATAATAAGTATTTAAAATTAGTTTAGCTTCTATAGATTTCTAGTACTATTTCCTATTTATATAAAACTAATAAATACTTAGTAATTTTATAAAATAATTACTATAATAGCTTCTCTTTAGTATCTAACTAATAATACTTTAATATTTATCTCTAATAGCTTTATTTCTTACTATACTATTAAGTTTATAACTAAAAATACTTTAAAAAATAAACTAATAAATATTAAGATTTATTATTTTTATTAGAATATAATCTTAAAAATAAAGAAGTTTATATTAAGCTATAAAATTATTTTCTATACTATTCTAGATATTATTTAAGCTTTTATTTTTATTTTTAATAAGTTTTATTAAAATAGTATAACTAAGCTTTTAGTTATTATAACTAGAGATATTAAGATTAGTTAGAATTTTAAAAAGATAGTATTCTAAAGTAATAGCTAAATAAAATTCTTTAAAAATAAATATAAGAAGTTTACTAGAACTTTATTATAAGAAATTAAGATTATTATAATCTCTAATAGCTATAGTAGCTATTATAAAAAGCTTAAATATAATAAAACTAATATCTAAGTCTCTTTTAAGCTTAATATTAATAAAGAGGGAGCTTACTTAAATAACTATTATACTAAGCTATTTAAAAACTATTTAAAAGTTACTAATAAAGTAACTAATAAGTCTCTAACTAAATATTTTAAATATATCCTATCTAAAAAGCTAACTATTTAAGATATTACTAGAAGCTAAGTTAATAATATTTCTATAGTAATAATATACCTCCTAGCTATCTATATAGCTAAAATAAACCTCTCTAATAATAAAGAGATAATTACTAAGAAAATAATATAAAATAAAATTCTAGTAAGCTACTAAATTATAGAGAGCTATACTAAGGATAAAGCTAAGTATAAGTCTATATTCTACTTAATAAGCTACTAGCTTAAGCTATTACTAACCTTAAAAGCTAAAAAATAAAATTAAAAAATAGTTAGTATACTAAAGTATCTAGCTAGAAAAATAAAAAAAGATATATAGTTTTCTAAAACTTAGGAATTAAATATTAAGCTACTATTAGAGGGATAGAATAATATTAAATATAAAATAGAATAGAGCTAGAGATAAGCTTATTAATAATTAGACTTTATAAGTAAGTATTCTAGTTAATTACTTACTTTCTCTACTATTTATACTAAGTAATAATAACTTAATTTAAAAATAAGCTTTAAGTTTATTATTTATATCCTCTCTAATCCTTTAATATAGATTATCTACCTAAAGTACTAAGTTAACTTTTATAAATAATACTTTTATAATCTCTAAAATAGCTTATTATTATAGAGTATAGAGATAGAAATTTATAAATAAATATTAGTACTTACTTAGTTTAACTTAGTAATATATTATATTTAGGCTAGTAGAGAAGTCTAATAAGTAAAAACATTATTTATATTTTATTTTTAGCTTTAGCTTCTATTAAATATTATTATAGACTATCTACAAACACTATAATATTAGCTATATCTTATTAATCCTAGCTACTAAAGTATACTTTCTCTACTAAGTTAGCTTCTAAGTTTTAGCTTTAAATAGCTTTATTTTAAACTAAACTTAAGCTAAAAACTTCTCCTATTTATTATTATTACTATTACTATAAATCTACTTATACTAAATATTATAATAAGCTATTTACTAGTATTATAACTTTTACTATATTTAATTTATTCCTATATTTATATATACTTTCTTTTTATATTAGTTTAAAACCTCTATTATAAAAACTATTACTTACTTCTAAACCTATAATTAAAGCTTTTCTCTAGATATTACTATTACTATTACTATAATAATAATAATATATTATTAATAGTATTATAAGAATCTTAGATAGTACTTTCTATATTATAAATAATAAACTTAAGCTATTAGAGATAAGTTTCTTTATATTTAGCTTTTATTCTTTAATCTTTTTCTTCTATTATTATAATTAATAACTTTATCTTTAATCCTCTACTTTTTATTATTAAAACTAAAAACTAGTGGTAGTAGCTAGCTATAATAAGTACTTAAAGTTAGTTTAGCCTCTATAGATTCCTAATACTTTTTTTATTTATATAGAACTAATAAATACTTAATAACTTTAAACTTACTAAAAAGAAAATAGTTACTTACTAGAACTTTAATAAGTATCTCTAGTATTTAATTATAGCTTTATAGTAGAAAGTTAATAATATTTTAAACTTTATATATACTTACTTTACTTTATAATATAATATTAAGTTAATTAATAAAAAAGCTTTTAAGAACTAGCTAAAGAATAATAATATCTACTATCTACTTATTAATAAGGTCTTTATAGCTAAGCTTTTTATATTAAAGTACTAAATAATATTCTATACTATCTAAAATACTATTTAAGTTATAATATTAGTATTTAATAAGTTTTATAAAAGCCTTAGTACTATAAAGCTATCTATTATTATAACTAGATGTTTTAAAACTAGAAAAAAGTAAAAGAAGTATATATTTAAAAGCTATAGCTATAGAAAGTTCTTCTAGAATAGAGTTAAAAAAGCTTTAAAAATATTACTTTAAGAAGTTATTATTATTATAGTTCTTAATAGTTTTAATAGCTTTTTTAAAAAGCTTAAGTATAGTATTACTAATATCTAAATCCTCTATAAACCTTATATTAGTAGTAGAAAGTATAAAGTATACCTTAGCTATTACTATACTAACTAGCTTAACTTAGCTTTAGAAGAAAGTAATAAAATATTTAGCTAGCTCTTTATAAAGTATTTTAAAGATATCCTATTTATTAATAAAATTACTACTTAAAATATAGCTAGAAGTTATATTAATAGTATTACTATAGCTACTATATATTTTCTAGCCCTCTATATAGCTTAAGTTAATACTTCTAATAGTAGTATAAATACTTTTTTAAAATTTTTATAAGATAATATCCTAGTAAGTAACTAAGTTATAGAATAGAAAGCTATAAATATAATTATAAATAAGATACTATTCTTCTTAATAAAACTATTACTATAAGCTATTAATAACTTTACTAAGCTTAAAAAAGATTATGAAATAAATATAGTATAGAAGTTATAAAGGCTAGAAAAATAAAAATATAGATATAGTTTTATAGAGTATAAAAAGAAACTAGCTAGCTACTTCTTTTAGAGAAGTATACTAGAATATAAATATTAGATTAAGCTTCTAAGTAGATTTTATAGAGTAATATAGATAGTTTTTATATTTCTTCTTTTTATTATAAGAAATAGCTAGTAAGTAGTAAATATCTTAATAGCTACTTATATAATTACTTTAATCTTTTTAAAGTAATTATTAAAAAACACCTATTTCTATGTAGATTTAGAGTTTTCTAAAGCTATATTAAAATCTACTAAAACTACTTATAGATTATTTCTAATTAATAAATTACTAAATAAATTAATAGCTAGCTATATACTTACTCTAATACTTTTAAAGCTATTAGAAAACGCCTATTTTTATATAGATTTAAAGTTTTCTAGAGCTATATTAAAGTCTACTAAAATATTTATAAATTACTCTAAATTAATAAATCACTAAATAACTTAATAACTAGCTATATAATTACTCTAATATTTTTAAAATTATTAGAAAATACTTACTTTTATATAGATTTAAAGTTTTTTAAAGTAATAGTAAAATCTACTAAAGATACTTATAGATCACCTCTAATTAGTAACTTACTAAATATTTTAATAACTAGCTATATAATTAATCTAGTATTTTTAAAATTATTAGAAAACACTTATTTCTATTTAAGTATAAAGTTTAGTAAAATGCTAGTAAAAACTATAAAAGATGTTAATAAAGAAGTATTAAATATATCTATATTAGATATCTTAATAACTAGCTATATAGTTAATCTAATACTTTTAGAATTATTAGAAAATACTTACTTCTATCTAAATATAAAGTTTAGTAAAACGTTAGTAAAAGCTATAGAAAATATTAATAAGAAGATATTAAATATATTTATATTAGATATTTAATAACTAGCTATATAGTTAATCTAATACCTTAAAAATTATTAAAAACGCTTATTTTTTACTTAAGTATAAAGTTTAATAAAGTATTAATAAAGTCTTTAAGAAATACTAGTAAATAATATATTTTACTACTTTAAATATATTATATATAATTTATAACTAGAAAAACTTATTATAGAAGTATTATTATAAACTACTTAGAAATATTAGTAAATTAGTTTTAATTTTAAATAATAAGAGTAGTAATTATTTCTTTTATTTAGTATAGCTTTATTATACTATATCTCTATATAAGGAGATAAATATAAATTATTAATAATTATAACTAGCTATACTATATAATTATTCTCTTATTATAAGCTATTTACTAATAATACTATATTTAACTTAGCTTAATATTTCTACTTACTAGTATATAGTTACTTTAGTAGCTTCTATTAAGATTTCTACTATTAAAAGCCTTATTTATATCTATACTTAAGCTAGAAACCTATTTAAAATATAAATATTACTACTATAACTACCTCTATTACTACTATAATAATAACTATACTTATATCTTTATTTATAACTATAAGTTACTAAAGCTTTTATAGTAAGCTTAGCTAGTACTTTCTTTCTACTTACTACTAATCCTCTCTTATTAAGTTAGGATAGTATAATAAAGAAACTATCTTTACTCTCTAACTTAGCTAATAAACCTTCTTTTTTATATTACTACTAGTAATAATCTTATATTTTTAGCTATTACTAATAACTTTTTTAAGTTAATATTACTAACTTATTATTATAATCCTTAATAATAAATATAGCTTCTATATATCTCTAGTGCTCTTTCTAATTTAAATAATACTAATAAGTAGCTAAAACCTCTTAAAAAATAACTATTATAATAGCTTCTCTCTAATATATAGTTAATAATATTAGTATTTATCTCTAAAACCCTTACTTTTTATTATACTACTAAATCTATAGCTTAAAATACTTTTAAGAATAAGCTAATAAATAATAAGATTTATATCCTTTACTAGGAAATAATCCTAAAAATAAAAGAGTTTATATTAAGCTACTATATTACTTTCTATACTATTATAAATATTTAACTAGCTTTTACTTTAACCTTTAAAAAGTTTTACTAGAGTAATAATATAATAAAGCTATTTATTATTATAGCTAGAAAGATTAAAATTAGCTAGAACTAGATATAATTAGTATTCTATTATAATAGCTAGATATAATTCTTTAAGAATAGATATAAAGAGGTTTTTAGAACCTTTTTATAGTAAATTAAAGTTATTACTATCCCTAATAGCTATAATAGCTTCTATAAAAAGCTAAAATATACTAAAACTAATATTTAAATACTTTTTAAACCTAAGTATAATAAAGAAAAAGCTTACTTAAGTAACTTCTATACTATATAGTTAGAAAACTACTTAAGTATTACTAATTTAAACAATTTGACAGCTTGTTTGCCGCCGTATCCGGCAGGTTCTGTCGCCAGATTCAGCAGGTCAGTTGCCACGAAAGTGTCGCCGCTTTAACCTGTCCAGCCAACCCGCCAGGCGCAGGGAGCGGCGCCACAACTCCGACATATAGCTCCATATATCCCTCTATATACCTGTGGTCAGCCAGCCCAGCGCCACAGCTTGCCGCTGAGGGCCGTTAGGTGTCAGCTCTTGTCTGAATCCCAAGTCTCGTTTTCTGGTCCTCACCAACGTCCAATAATAGCCCTGCACCCCTACAATAGCGTCAAAAATAGCTCCCACGCTCGCCCTATATAAGCTGCGCCTGCTGCACTTTTACAGCAGGCGATCACAGCAAACTCCTTCACTCCTAACTAGTCCAGACAAATGATTGCAACACCCCTGACACAGCCCTTCTACGCCTAGGTTTTCCATCTCCAATTCAACTATAGCATGAAGCTAGCGCTGTCCTACTGATGCTTACAACTCAGACACTTCGTTCTCGCCTAAGGCTGATGATGTATTTGACCTCCAAGATAGCAGCTTAGATACTGATGCTACAGATATCAAGGCTGATACTGATCTGTACAACTTAGACAACAACTTGTTCTCTTTCTCAGCCAACGATATGTTTAACCTTGACAATAATAACAATTCAGACACTGATACGACTAATATTAAGGATAATATCAGTATGAACAACTGCATCAATATTTATAACCTGAACCAGCTCTTTAGCAGCAATCTCTGTCTGCTAGAGTACTACCAGCAGGCAGTTACAGGGTTAAACCTAAGCACCTTAAAATACTAGAACTATAAGCCTAACACTAGGCAGCGTTTTAAAGATATATAGAATAAGTAGCGCTTATATAGTGTCTGCAGCCTCTTCTCTGTCTTTCTAGTTGCTAACTCCTTCTGCTAATAGGTATTACGAAGTCTTTAAGCGTGATCCTCAGCAGTATTATAAGTCCTTTAATATCAACCTTATCTATAACTTTTTTAACTAGGTCTTAAGCTAAAAAGTCGGTAAAGATAGCAGGAGAATATGAGGCGTTAAGAAGATAAGCATACTAAATATCTACTAGAAATATTTCCTGGTTGTTTATAATATAGCTGTAGGCTATAAGATTAACTTATATCTAGCTAACAGTATAAAGAATATAAGTATGTTTTCTAACCTAGTGTATCTCACTGACCTATGCAGGGTCTTAAGCTCTTAGCAGAGACCTACAGCCTAAGTCAGTAGAGGCAGCCTAACTGCTGTATAATAATTAACAATCTTAAGAAACAGATTAAAGAGATGCTGAGCATAACAAGGAAGTCGTTTAAGCTAGGGGAGTTGTATATCTTTGCTGTTCTCTTCCTGCTCTTGCTGTCCCTAGCCAGCTCTTATCTATTAGCTATACTACAGCTTAAGTATAGAGACGTCTAGGTTATGCTGAAGAGGGACCTAGAAGGCAGGCTATATAATATACTAATTCACTTTACTAAGGCTTTTACTAAGATATACCTCAGTAAGAAGGATGAGTATATCTATATATCTGGGTATTAAACTTAGAATGCTGACACTGGCCTAGGAAAACCTTCCTAATTCCTAAGACTATATATAATCTATCTTTATTCTTCAGCCTTTATATGTTCCTGCTAGGCATTCTGTTCCAGCACTAAGCATTCCAGAGTTCTCTACTCACCTCTTTGCATCAGCTGGATAACTTAGATATTGAACCCAGCAAACTGGAAATATGCTTGCTGCTGAAAAAAGAGATAGATGATATGTATATGTTCTGGCGAGCTATTGAAACTGTAGCAGGATATAAGATATCTCCTAGCGAGCATATAATATATGCTATGATAGCAGCATAGATTAAGAAGATCAGTCAGATCTTCAGGTTTAAATATTCTACTATTACTTACAGTTTCTGCTATAACGCAGGCAATAAGTTTAATAAAAACAGTCTGTCCTATCCCCTGACAAAAATAAGTTATGCTAACAGCCTAACACAGTTAATATTAGCGCTGCGCTGCGAAACCTTATTATAGGCCATGCTAACTCAGATCCGTTCCGCAAACATTACCTCAGTCGCCACGTCCGCATTAATCTCTGGAGGGTTCTCTAAGGCTAAAAGCTGCAGTAAGTACTTATTAAGCAGGCCTGCAGCATCAGCTACTCTATTAGCAAGCGCTAACTAATAGATTTAACGGCCGCCCAGGTCGCATCCATCAGCACATATCCTCTTATCAGACGCCTCGCCAAAAGAATCAAGGAACTCCTGCGTAGGTCAAAGGATCGCAAGGAGGCCTAACAGCAGATGCAGAACGAGAAGCAGCAACTGAAGCAGGAAATACTGCAAGAGACCAGAGAAAAATAGACTGATAAGCAAGCTGTCACTGACATCAAATCCTAACTGCAGGGTAAGAGGTTTGTCAAGTCAGTTGCAGTCTACTATCTATGCCTGCCACAGCAGCCAGCACAGAAGCAGCTCTTGAAGGCACTAACAGCTCCGCTTGTCATAACGCTCGAGGCACAGTACCAACAGAGGGACAACGCCATCAACACAATCGTTGCATACTGCACAGTTCAGGAGGGTTGCACTATATGCCTGCCCTATAGATCTGCGTCCTGTCTTATTCAGGAGGAACACACTCCACACCAGTCCTATTCACAGTTAAAACTAGATACTATCCCTGCATTACCCAGCAATCTACCAGAAAGCACTAGCTTATACACCGCTTTATCATCTGTTTTTATCACCAACATAAAACAGCAGCCAAAGAGATACTTTATCTGCATTAGCTAGGCCTTCAGTCTGCCTCTAAATAATAAGTATTAGTTAGACAACCTGACCTGTAAGTTCTACAGCTCTAACAACTTAACTAAACACTTCCAGCGCAAGTATATATCTAAAGTTGCAGACAGCAACAAGATAATATATAAGGCTTATAATATAATAATTAATAACTTTAATAATAAGATATATCTTAATAAGAAGGTGCATTTTAATAAGAAGATATACTTTTAGTATTATGCCTATAATATTTATAGGACTGTATTATAAGTATATAGTAATAAGAGGTTTGTGTTAACGCCTTCATATATGAGTGCTTTACATAGGATTACTTAGCAGACTATTATATCTGCAGGTAACTTTCTAAGATTCGAACGCATTAAATAAGAGTATAGCAGAATGCAGTGTTTAATACTCTTAGCCCTAATATACACCTGCAGAATCAAACCTTCGAAGAGTACTAGCGCTATATCATAATCCTTTGAATTATACCTAGCAATAAATAGTTAAGCAGATAATATAAAGCTAACTCGATTTTCGCGTCACTTAAAATAAGTAGATAAGAATATATTATAGCATAATATCTCGCCTTTATAGGAGTATAGGTTAGGCAACAGATACTATAACTAACCAGGTAGAAATATAGTAGATCATAATTACTTTAGAAGATAAGATATTATATTATCTATATATTAAATTAAGACACAGATCAAATCATATCTATACTGCTCGTCTTATTTCTTAATAGCTAGTATAAAGAGTTAGCTTCTTTATTCTCATCTTGCTTCATATTAGCCTTACTGTTTAAGCGGTTCATAAATTATCTGATAAGATCGCCTGGAAAATCACCTCCTTTGTAAATAAGATCACAAAATGCCTTTTTCGCCCACAGGCTGTCAAGGTGCACCTTAACAACTTATAAGATAGCATCCCTGATCTGCTGACCCGAATAGTTAGTTAATTCGTACGCCTCTCTGATACAGCCTACAAAAGATTTGCTTACCTAAAGCTCTTCAAGCTTTAGTTTCAGTCTTTCAACAGCAAACCTCTTCAGTTCTGGTATCAAGAAGAAATCTGCTAAGACATAGACTTACACATGCTTTGTCAGTTTATCAGTGTTATTTATGCAAAGATCAGTATTACTCTGCGGTTTAAGTAGTGACTAGTCACCTTGCACTTTAAATGATTCGACTTTTTCAGAATAATTATTAGTGTATATAAACTTGAAAACTTTCTTTCTTGAAGTATAGGCTATAAGCTGCAAGTACTAAACTATAAGCTAGTAATTTGAACTTGCTGATTCGAATCTTAATATTAGTGTGGTCTGGTTTGTTGAAAAGCTTTATATGCTACAGTTAGTTATAAACCTCTGCTAAAAAAGGATTTAAGCTTTTTTACTCTGTAATTTCTTTGAGGAGAGTCTTACACTCAGCTATCTGTTTTGCTTTCTTACCTATAAGAGCGATAATAACAGTGTACAGTTTATGCAGGGTTCTAGCAGGCTATGTTATATTGTTTGAGTATCATACTTAGTTAGTGATTAGAGCTGGTTTGTTAACAAAGTGGACCTCTTATATAAAGACAGGGCTGGAGCTGAGATTCAGGCCTCAGGCTTAGGACTAACTTCTGTGTTATAATATACTATTAGGACTAGGCGCTGCTGCCCTGGAATACGAACCTGAGGCATCTTAGTCTGTGATTTTTTGTTAGCTAGATTATCATCTAAATACTTATCGAACTACATAAGGAATCAGTGCCTCTCCCCTACTGTCAGAGCAGCAGCAACCCTATTATATTCCAGCATGCACCTCTCTTCTCTGATAAATTCCCTATCCCTCAAAACCTCTCTTCTACTCTATACTTCTTATCTTATCCTATCTTTCATCTTTCCTATCTATAAACTTTACTAACAGCTATCTCTAGTTTTATACCTTGTATGCTTAAGAATATTTCTTAGCCAGACGTCCTGCTATTTACCTATCTTAAGAAGTAATATATTATACTTATCTATAACTGATCTTACTTATTAAGTTTGCTGTATAAGTATAATTAAGATAGTAAAGTTATTATTAACTTATATTATAGACCTTCTCAACCACTCTTAAGTATAATACTAATATAATCTCAGTATAAACAAAACAAATCTATATTATCTTTCCTTCGTACTACTAAGGTGTGGGGCTATCTATATATTGCTAACTGCTGTCTAGTATATATCTCACAGAGAAAATACCTGCTTATTATAAAGAGAAGAAACAAAGCAACTGCAATTAGCGCATTACAACAAAACACTGCTATATTATAATTTAATTATATTCTTATATTAATTTAATCACTGACTCTTATAAATGCAGCTATAGAGAGTTTCTATTAGTTAAAATTAGGAGTAGAAGCATCTGCTGATATAGGATTTGATAGAGATCAGTAACCTGTGTAAACCTAGATAAAATAGACGATTCCTCTAAGCTCAGAACAGAGAGCTTTCAATAACGAAGGCTTACTTCGAGATATGCAGAGCGAATCCATGCATTCTGTTTGATTAAGATAGCAAGTTTTGCATATATTCTAGTCACAGGTATAGAATTTCATATTTCCACTTAGAATTACTATTCTATAATTATAATAATTATTATAATATATAGCTTGCAGCTAAATTCTAGAACTGAAGTATATTACAGGTGTACTGTAATTCTGGAACGACCTTAGCTCAGGGAATAGAAACAAGTTAGAATTCCAGAATTATAGGCATTACAGGAAGTACTTCAATTCTGGAATGAGATAGTTCCAGAATACTTATAGCTTCGATAAAAAAGAATTATGCTAGGATTCTAGAAGAGATATATAAAACGCTTATGCTATTATTCTAGAATATTATAATTCTAGAATAAGCATAACTTCAGCAAAGCGAATTCGCGTTGCTATTCTGGAATGAAAGTATCTTACGCATATACTATTATTCTAGAAGGATATTATTTCTGAGGAAGTAGAAAAGTGTCCCTATTCTCTAATCTATAATAGAGTAACTTAACAGAAGTACTTTTATTCTAGAATAACTAATATAGAAAAACAGAAATTTGTTACTATACAGGGCTATTCTGGAATAACTATATTATAGAGAAAATTAGAAGCTATTGCTATTCTGGAATAGAGGCAAATAGTGAAAATATGAAATCCTAGAGCATCTGTTCTGCTCTTTAACTAGTAGCATAGGGAACGAAATACTAAAGCGAATTAAGTAGCTGTATTTATATTAATTAAGGTTTACTTAGCTGCCTGCTATTTACAGACTTTACAAATATAAAAATATCTATATAAACCCTAAAAATAGATATAGTGGTATGTTTAGTCTTCCTTGCAGTGACCTATTGACTTTAGGTGATGTCGGAGTTTCTTAAGCTAAGGCTACTGCCTTCTTATTAAGTTCTTCCCTACGATAGGTTAGAGGAGCAGTATTATTTCAGCTCACTCTTATCTAGAGAGCAAGCATGCAAACAAAGTGTGACTAACGCAGATCCACATCTGTTGTATTTGGGGTTATTAACCAGTTACTAGTTATAACAGAAGCAATCGCTACTAATTAGAGGGAAGTATGCGATGTGTATGAAGCTAGCTAAAGTGGTATGCTAGGCTAGAGACTGGAAGAAGGGCCTTGGCAGCCCTAGGCGCATAGAGCGCCTCCAGTCAGGTACTGCCACAGTTACTATTATGCGATGGAAACCTCTCTCAAACTGCTACGTGTAATTTTGATACTAATTCTAGTTTCCCTATTATCTGGATTAACAGTAAGTTTCGTCCTAAGTATGATTCCAGTCTATAGAAGCTTATTAACCCTGTTAGAACAAGTCTATAGGCTTATCCTGTCACGTACCAGTCATATAAGAGCTTGGTATTTAGTCTTCCAACTAAATGTTGTGCCTTTTAGCCTGCTGGCTTAACAGTGGTCACCTCAAGCACTTTCCTTTTACTGCAAATACTATGTTCCAGACACAATCAAAAAGGCTGAGGCGTCGTCCAACTAAAGACGTTACGAAACAATATAAGTTGAGAGTAAAAGCAGTTGACTGAGAGAAATAATACTAGGCTGGACTGCAGCAGCAGTCTCTCTTCGTTGCAGGTAGTACGTCTATATAAAGCTATCTTAGGATAATGAAACTCACAGGCTTAAAGGAAACTAGTAACATGGACGGGGAGTAATTAATAGGGGGTACAGCATCAAAAATATACCTGCAAAAGTTGCTGCGTTGAGGTTAATAACAAATAGTGTAGGCTGTGGGAAGTAAGAAGATTCAGGAGAGGGATGAGAGGCTATGAGTGAAGCAGACAGCTAGAACACAGGAGAAAAGACTGGGGATAAGTAATAAAGGGGGAGGCTTGGAGTATAAGAGAGACGAAAGTAAAGGATAAAGGGCAGAACAGCAACAGAGTGCGCTCAAATAGACTAGGAATGTCTATTGCAAGTATGCTTAAAAAGTAGGAAACAAAGAGAGGTGGAGTGAAGAGCGTAGATAATAGGAGAGAAGCTGGATAGGCTGCAGGATAAGGAAACTTTCCACAGCATCTATATTATTAATAGAGAGCAAACAGAGCAATCGATCGACAGATCAATAGTAGGCACGTCAACTTCTTATATACTAGGCTATAGTATATATATACTAGCTGAAGAGACTCTATACCTTACGTTCTATTCATTCACTTGCTCTGCGCAGCTGAGGTATTAACTTTGTTAGCATAGACAGCTATATAATAGAGAATCAGAAAATATATATTCAAAACAAAATTTTATATTTAGAGAAAGTCCCCTCTATATAACTAATTACAGGTTAACTATTACTTGTGAATCTTAAAGCATTAATGCAAGTTAGTATAGGATTATAAATCCAGAGCTTTGTCGCAAGGCTGTATTCGCGCACTAGAAAGCAGAACAAAGCGACACAGGACTATCTAGTGATATAAACATGCTGTGAATGCAGCTGCGCTAGTTAGTGCAACTAACAAGCATTACCTCTACGCAGAAAGCTAGGTCTAAAATGCTGTGTAGGAGATTAAGCATAGGAAAAAGAAGAACTAAGGTGTACTATAAGTACAGAATATAATTCTATCTATAGAACGATTAACGCAAAGAATATAAGCAGCAGTATTAACAGGCAGTATAGAGAAGCTACTATTAAATATAAGAGTAAGATATAGAAGCCTTTTAGAAGACAGGTCTGTTCTAAAAGATATCTCTTGTCTTCTCTCTGCTTAGTAAAAGTAGCACTTCAATAACCCCTTTCTCTCTATATATTAACCCTTAGTGTTATAATATAGTCCTTTTATATACTTAGAACTATACTTAACTGAAAAGAGAGGTAAACTTCAGGCAAACTATAGAGTCTTTAGAGAAGGATAGCAGCAAGGATGAGGCAGAGAGAAAGATATAATTAAATAGAAAAGAGTTAAGAAGTAAGCAGTCCTGATATACCTCTTATACTAATTATAGAGAGAAGGTTGTGAGGATTAAGTTAAAAGGGATAAGGTAGAAAGAGAGAGTTAGGGTAGGGTTAATAAAAATAGCACTCCTGAGGAACCTCTTCTCTTAGAGCGCTACTCCTGTTGAGGGCACTAGAAGAAAGAAAGTGTCCAACAGAAGGAAAGAATAAACTGGGAGCTGGGGGCGTAGGATTGGGCGGCAGGCACTCAGAGGCAAGTAGTTGCCTCTGAGTGCCTGCCTTATAGAGAGGAGAGTGAGAAAGATAGGAGGTAGAGGAAGGAAGACAATAGGAGGGAGTATCAAGACAAGCCTTCAAAGAGAGACAAAAAGTCGCTAGAGGCACTTAAAAGTAAGTAGTTGCTTCTAAGTGCTGTTCTTAAAAGAGGGGGAGAGTTAAAAGGGGGAAAGGGGAGTTGAGAGAGAAAGTAGGGAAAGTGCTTCTGAACAGACCTCTGCTTACTTCTGCTGTTAGTAGAAGAGGGAGAAAAGGAAGAGTTAAAAGGGTTAAGAGCAGAGTTGCTTAAACAGGGGGCAGAGATAAGACAGCAAAGAAATAGTTATAAGATGAAAACGCTTGCCTACAGACCACTCTTCTTCTAAGTTAGAAATCTAGCAGAAAGTATCAAAAGACTTACTCACAGACATAGGTTTACCTCAGGAAGGAGAAGATTTCACTTGCTCTTTATAAGTTAGTAGGTAGTTAAGAGGGAAAGCATAAGATGTTATTACTAGATGAATTTAAAGACAGCTTAGTTAATATATATTGCTATCTTATATCTAAATATAGAGTTGCTATCAGCATAAGCTGATGCTATATATAATAACTAGACTAGACTATACTATAAGTGTTTTTTTTTTGCACTACAGAAAGAAGTAGCTGCTTTGGTCTGTTAGCATTTAGCAAATATTAGCTTGCTCAGGCTCTGTAATAGATTCAGCCTGTTATTAGAAGCATATAGAAAGCATAGAAAAATATTATAGCGTGACAGTTAATCTGGTTGCACTCCAAAATACTCGTTTATATCGCAATTATATGCTCTTTAATAGCGGGTTTAGCTTGGTCAGAAAACTTATAAGGGTGGAACAGAGTAAGAAGTTAATCTATCTCGCTTTCTTCTAATCTTAATATGCTCCTAGCTGGTTTTAATAAGATAGTAGTCTTTCGCGTTTTGACGACAATGGCTGGTGTGGGGAATAAAATCAAAGGGTATCCAGTCGTGAAACCCTCTAATTTAGCGTGAACTGAAAGTGTAAACATAGGAGATCCTATGATATACACTTAGCATCTGTAGCTATAGTGTCCTGCAATTATATTTTCTTACTTATACAATAAGGCTGCCAGGGCTTTTGCAGACCTATAGTAAGCTATCAGCGTTATTAAGCACTATGTTAAGAGCTAGTGAGTGCTATATTTCATCTTGCTGTTAACACCTCTAGCATCTGAGACTGCTCCTGTTACTGCTAATTCCATAATAGTATACTGACGTATAATTAGCTATGGCCTAGCATTAGGAGATAAAATGTTGCCTGCTGTTTCATTCAATTGTTCTTTCGACGAAGCTAAGTCTGAATATATGTAGGGACGTGTTCCTTCAGGCAGCTCTAAACGTTTGTGGTTTATTACAGAAGCCTACGCGATATAGCAGGTGCCTGTGTTCAATCTGTTAGTGCTGTGTGATACCTTTTCATTTTAATAAACTGTTGTCTGAAGGAAAGCTATGCTTACGCGACGATATAATTAAGGCAGTATAGCTGGAGAGAGGGAAAGACGAGGGAAGATAGAAAGACAAAGAAGAGGAAAGATAGGGCAGGGGGTTGTGTGCAGATAGCAGGCACTCAGGGATAAGTAGTTGTCTCTGAGTGCTGTCCTGGTTAAGTAGAGAGGGAAAGATGAGGAATAATAAGGGGAGAAGGATAAGAGGAGAGAGAGAACTGAGAGGGGAGAGAGAGAGAGAGAGAGAGAAGAAGGGGTAGGATGGGAGATTGAGATGGCAGGCACTTAGAGATATATAGTTGTCCCTGAGTGCCGTCCTTATTGAAGCGGAAATAGTATAGCTGTGAATGTTAAGGATTAATAGCTCTCTATTCTTATTTAAGGACAGTTATTTGTGGGGAGAAGCGTAAAACTGTGTTAGTAGGTCTGGATATTATTAATATTATTATATTGCAAACAATCTGATTAGTAGTGTTAGGCGTGTACGCTTAGCTAGCCTTGCTGAATCTAGGATCTACTTAGAGCGATACGCCTTCTATAGTGATTAGTTATAGAGTTTCTCACCTTTTCCCTACTCTGCTTCTTATCTATTTTTAGGAGCGTTAGTAGCTAGGGTCCTGAAAGTTTAGGGCTGATGTACTGCGTAGATGCTAGAGGCTCCAGAAGGAAGTTGAGACTTCTACGCTAGAGCGCTTCTCTAGTTATACCTACTTGCTTATACTTATAGGATTCTATAGAGTGAGTCATCTTTTTAGCATAATATGCTGCAGTAAATATTACAGTAGTACTTATTAGCATAATTCTTAGTTATAGCCTGATCTATAAAGTGACCTGCTAATTCCAGCGACTAGTGGGATAAGCCTGTTGCATTTGATAGCACCTGTTAGTAATAAGATTTAGCAATAGAGGGAGAAAAAACGTAGAGGTGAGCTGGCTTGCTAAGCAGTACCCAGGCATATTTAATCTTAAGCTGCGCTGTTCCTACTATAAAGCTGATATGCCTCTCAGTAGGTTTGTCAGTAACACTGACAGTATCTGTTAAGTGCAATATGTGAAGTGTCTTAGTATCTCAGAGACTAAGTGTTATGTATAGGGCGTCTGTAGGAAAGTAGATAGAAGCATGCTGTGTTAGAAGTAGCTATTATAATAGGCGTTCCTTGTTAATATAGTTTATAGGGAGTATGCTTCTTTGCTTTAGCATGCACTATACTATATTAAGACAAGCTTGTTCAGCAGTAACAGAATGCTGCTAGCAATATATATATACTATAATAAGACATACTTGCAGGTTCTACTATATAAAGCCCTAAGAAATATAACCCTCTTAATATATATACCTCTAATATCCTATATATATTTAGAAACCTTAATACTTAACTCTTGAAATTTTCCTACTACAGAGCGCTCGCTCTAGAAAGGCTGAAATACCACGCAAAACTAAACCAGATCAAAGGATTAATATAGAACTATTAAGAGCAGAGAGAATCACAGTCTTTTATAATTACTCCTGTTAGGAAGTTTTTTCTGATCCTAGTTTATATTATATGCACTAGCAAAAAGCAATCGCATCTTTTATTAAGAAGCATAGTTTATTTTTCTTCACTATCTTATCTAAACACCTTATTATTATAATATAGTCCTTGCTAAAAGATAGGATATTCTATAGCTCTAATGCTGCTTAAGACGCCTTTCCAGAGCTGTTTCAAGTGCTTACTCCTGCCCTAGCTGCAGTATATCCTGATATACCTTCCCTCAGCTAACTATAGAAGGATCTTCATAAATCTCTTAAAGCGTAAGCCTCCTAACTATTTGCTAATATAGTCACAGTCTGATATAATACTAGCCTATTCATAAGCAGACTATACTTAGATCTAATAATCTCTTCTAAGTTAAATATATACACAGTCTATCATACTATTATATATCTACGATCTAAGTTCTTCGCTGCTATATATCGCAATGCTTTCTATATATATCTCTTCTTCCTTCTCTACTAAATCGCTAAACCTCACACAGATACACAGGAAGATGCTAAGGGTCGCATATCCCTTCCTGATAACAACCCAGCTATTATCAATATAATAGTGCAATACTTTTACTGTCTTAACTATCAACAGCCTCTAGAACCTAAAGACAACCTATCTATTACAGACTAAAAACAAAAATCTAATTACTAAACCCACAGCCTTTTGCTCTATACTAAAGTATACACGCTTGCCGAGAAGTATGCAATCAGTAGTCTCAAAGACCTCGCACTAAGCAAATTCAAAACTGCAGCAGCATAAGCTTAGGATACTGCCAACTTCCTTAATACTGCGACAGAAGCCTATACCTCTACTATTAACAGCAATCAGGGCATACATAATGCTGCAATTAAGGCGTTTGCTAAGCATAAGGCCCTCCTAGGCTGGAATAAAGTCAAGACAGTTATAGAGGGATTAGGTTCATTTGCCTTTAATCTGCTCTTATACTTATACTGTGAAGGTAGAATCTGTGATATTTAGAAGGTTGCAGCGCAAAGGCTTGATGTTTTTAGGCTGCGTCAGCTGAGTGGTTGCATGCAAACTCCCTAAAGCTATTTGCAGCAAAACTTTCCAGATATAGCAACCTGAGAGAAAGAGCTAGAAAGCGTCTGTATCCATTTGCTTGCTATATTCAAGAGGCCAGCATCAACCTCGACTAGTAGGCAGTAGACTAAACTGAGCATATTTAGCAGCCAAGAGCTTCAGCATTAAGCATTATCGCTTAATTATTATCCCAGATAGTCATACTATTAGCCTAGTGCCTCCATACTATCTCTAGTTCTATAACAGCGCTAGCATAATAAAGTACTATACACAGAAACAGCACTACAGTCGCAATCGAAATCAGTTTCCAGTTTTCAATTTTGCAAGTTTATAAAACAACAGCTGTTAATAGCTTATATTGCTGACAAAGCAGGAAACATCTTAGCAGCAATACCAGTTACATAGACCTGCGATACTTCGCTGCAAGATCCAGAAACAGCTGCAGTCAAGGCTCTGCAGATTATTCTAGGCAATGCACTGTTTGTGTTCTTTTGTGAAAGGATACAGTAGCCCCGAAAGCAGACCTATAGTGAGGACCTGCTTATGCTGCTTTGTTCTATAGCTCGCAGTGACAAATATGCTGATTATTCACCCTCAGCTGCTTTTAGCCTCTGATTACTGTTAATAAGCTAGCAGCAGCCTGCCTATAGCAGTAGCAGTTCTTAATATTATCTAGTCCTTTAGTGTTCTTAGTTAGAATGCTAGTAATAATAGCAGCAAGTCTCTTAAGAGGTATTAGTAATATTATAACTTAATAGAGATTCTCTGCTTATATAACTAGTAGGATAGTAATAATTAGGGGAAGTATAGTATAGAAGAAAAGAATAATAAGTTGAGATAATTTGCTTATAAGATTTAAAAGTTATAAGATAGGCTGTGTAGTTAGTAGGAGTATTAATATAGATAGTAAGTAAATATAATAAAGGTTTTATACTTATTTAATAGCAGTTAAAACTTAGCGTTAAATATTTATCAGGTTAATTTAAAGGTATAATTTAAGTATATTTAGTGTTACTTAGTTTGCAATTTAATATAGCTAAGTTAAGTCTAAAGATATAAGCTCTTTAAAAGATCTACTTAGTTGCTTCTCTATATCTTTAATATAGATATTAATCCTACAGCCTTATAATATCTTATCATACTTTCTAGCTACTATAATCTATTCCTACTAATTCGAAGCAGAGGCAGTAATAAGAAGCAGAATAAGAAATTTAAGTTAAAATCAAACTAAATCAGCAAATTCAATTAATTTTATTAGATCACCCTAAACTACACTTCAGAAGAAGCATCCTATAAATTAAAGTTATAGTACTAATTATATCTGAGAATAAGACCGCATAAATAAAAGTTCGCAATAATCCCAGTTATTCAGTTATTCTATAAGGCGTGATAAGGTTTCAGATACACCAACTTCGCAGGGCGAGAGACCGAACAGCTAAGTTTTTACCTCTATCCAATATAAACCAACCTGTCTGTGCTCAAGATCAAACCCTTGCATTCCAGTCTGTAGTTAGAAATGCCGAGGAATCTCAACGCATATTTGATGAGCTGTGGCAGTGTTTCTTGGCATTGGACCATTTGCTCGGCTGAGTCTCTCTAGTCGGACATTGCCATGTCCTCATACTTTCAGCAATTAAATCATACTCTGTCAAATAGTCCAGCTCATTACCGAACCGTATACCTGAACCATCAATTACGGGAATCCCGTGCGATCCTAAGAAAACCAACCAGAACTTGAACATGACTACGGCGATCTAACTTCGTGCTATTGATCCTTGGCGAGCTGGGTATGGTAATCTGCTTGCAGGCAAGAAGAATCAACGGGTTTTCTTTTCACTAATTACGTTATCGCGCTATTTGGGCTAAATATCGGGTTGGTGTCGCCCGTGGAGTATAAGTAGAATATTCCTCATTAGGTGCTAGAAGTTGTAACAAATCGCCCTCTTGCGGCATTCTATCAAGCAAATCAATTAGACACTGCGGCCAAAATGCTGTCCAAGACCGGTAGAGCTCTTCTAAGCTGTCTTCTACTTTCGGAAGCAGCGATATCGTCCTTGTTGCCACGTGCTGGCGACGATACTGGTGGTCATAATTGGATCGACCACGATAAGGTTGTGCCTTTCACACAGAATGCGTCTCCTGGGTTGGAGGGTCAACTCGAGCTTCGCTTCAATCCCGACCTTTACGTCTCGGGGGGCTGCGACCCTTACGCAGCTGTTGATGCTATTGGAAATCTTGGGTGAGTCTCCTATACCTCAAATATGATTCAATCTGGAGAAGCTAACATCAAGAAAGTGCTGGCCTGAAACCGACCGGCGGTGGAAGAAGTGGTTGCGATAATGGCGGTGCCGGCCAGGTTTATGCCCGCCGTGGTCGCAGCCAGGGCCGCACCGCCATCATGTATAGCTTCTATATGCCCAAATTGCGTTGGGCCAAGGGAGATAGTAACGGTCACCGTCATTACTGGGCCAGCATTGCTGTCTGGCTCCACAGTTGGGCTGCGAAGCTGACGACGCTACGGCTGTGTGGCCCGTCGGCGTCTCTTTCACCTCCGACCACCTGAATTGGGATACAGCTAACGCGGGTGATATCTCCTTCAAGTCGTCTACTGTAGGCGTTGATATGCCGACGCATCCCCGGATGCAAATCCACGATAACGCCATCGCGCCATTCGGCGAGGGAGATCTAGAGAAACTTTTCGAGAGGACACTCGTTAGCTGGCACTCCCTACCGAACAACGTCCAGCAGGCCCTGTCTGACGTGAAATACGAAAAGACGGAAGTTCCCTTCAATGATGCCAATTTCCAGCGCCAGATAGATGCCGCCTACCGCGAAAGCTTCTATGGCGGTCTACAGGATGGCCAAGGCTGCAACGATGACGACGCGCCTCTGCCATCGTCGACTGAGACTCCGAAGTCCGAGCCTTCTTCAGCTAAGCCTAAGGGAACAGGCAAGACAGAGCCATAACAAAATTTGGCCGAAGTTTGTTCCCTGGGAAATGATTCTCGAACTTTGAGCAAACTGTAATAGGGATGTGTTTTTAGCCAAGTCAACGTTCTATGCTCCATTGCGGATAATTAGACAAATCTGCACGCCGTCAACTTATAGCAGTGCAGCAGTCTTGTGTGAATCGTGGCTGTGAACGACCATCAAGGAAAGATGCTTGATGGTATTGGAGTTTTCTGTATACCTTGCTAAAGGTATTGGGTCGTCGAGGTTCCTAGAGACCTTAGCGAGCCCCAGTAGCCTGAAGGGCTGTTTGAGCCCCTTTGGGCGAAGAGCTTCTAGGCTTTAGTGTTATAACATGGTTGATGAGGTACATGGTACCGTTCGGAGTAATGCCTTAAGATACTCGGAACAGTACTGCGTGGGAGAGAATTACGAAGCACCGACAATATGACTCTATTGGCACAAGGTTTCGGTCTTTTTGGACGGCTTCCCCAACAAAATCTATGGTTCTTGCGCTGGAACCCTGTGGTTCATCCTTGTACATAACGAAGGTCAATCCACTATTGTAGCTTCCTGATCGCTCTAGATAAGATAGTACTCAGGTGCTCATCCGACGACAGCACAAGCAAACACGTTGTAAAAAGAACAAATTTCACCAGTCTGTCCAAACAGCTGTCAAACAAAATGAATAAGATGCCTAACACATAAGTCTCAACAAACAGTTATAAATCACATAACAGTCTCTATACTATGTGCTTAGTGAGATAACTTCGGGGCATCTCACGCTGGGCCCGACTTGATAATACTAAATTCACTTGATCCCGAGATATTCGTGATCTCGCGACCTGCTTAATCCCTCTAGAGTCTGTTATGCTACTTTTCTGTGGAGAGATTGGAATTGTACTGAAATCATTGTGAGTTCCAGATGAGTCAGAATCCATGCGGAGGACACCAATGTATAGAAACCTTGATAGGAAATGAAATGAAGTCTCAATTCGTCGCTTCATCTCATGGCATTACTAGTCTTCTTTCAGCCTTGATATATATTGTGTGGTGCAGCTGTTATAGCCTCATCTTCATTTCGCCCGCGGCGAGAAAACCATGATAGGAAGCAAATTCGTCAGAGCAAAGCTGTACGGACATCAACGTTGGTGGGCTAGCATTCTTGAGCGCCACCAGCTGATGCTCTCAGTAAGCGCCGTGCGATCTTCCACTTCGCCTCGTCTGAATCCATATCAACTTGCTGTGCCGCGTTCGAATGATCGGCCTTAACCTCTAAAGCAAACAACGCATAGTTTTCAGCATTGCGAAGCATATCCGAATCATCCAAATTGATACACCTTCAGTAAATAATCAAATGTCAGCGAACGACCCACAACCATCCCTTTCAACCTGCAGCCCCTTCTCATTGAAATGAGACAATTGGACTTACTGTAACGTTTGGGATGCAGAGACCACATCGTCGGTCTCATAGGCTCCAACGACCCCTTCCATATGAGTCATCTCGTGCAGCATCGTACGCCCTGCGGTCTGAAGGGCGTAACGCCTCGATCTCCACTCACTAAGTGACCACTCTTCTCTTTGCGGGCCTGGACCCTCAGCGAAGAACTGAGGACACAGCTGGACATAACCCAGGGAGGAAGATGCTATAGCTCTTGCATTTCCGCATTCTGGTTCCGTAGATAAGGTTGGGCAACCAAGCACCACCGCCCCTTCTCTAGCTTCCATCTCATCGATAAACCCATCGCTTTCCTCGCCAAGGTCCCATATGCTATCGTAAACGTTCCGCATTATGTCTCTTGCAGTGGATCGAAAGGCGTTGTCAGCTGGAACAATTTAGAAGTCAATAATTTGCTTTTCGTCTTAGTCATATCCCGAAAGCGAAGGTAAGCAATAGATTGATATCTTACCTCCAAACCATGCGATGTACGCTGCAGTCGTGTGGGAATCTTCTTCGAGGAGAAAGTTATAGGCCGCAGCGGCGTACTTCCTCATCCACGAGATAGCGTGGTCGATTGCAGCGACTTCCGTAGAGTCGCACCAGTAAGCACTATCTCTGCCGATGTTTCCTCCCACAACCAGGAATCGCGTCATACTGCTCCTCTTGACCGATTGAACAGAATAACTATCCGCCGCAGCCAAATCCCGTTTCAGAGCAGTCGCACACACCAGGTAGGTGAAAACTACCAAAACAACCTGGCGGGGAATGTACATAATCGGCATGAATTGAAGCAGATGGCTGAGAACAACTGGAAGCGTCAAGAATTTGGGTGATGACTGCAGCGACCTCATCACTGAAGAACGAATCCTTCAGCTCTACGGCCAAGGGGATTGCTCCAACAACAACCTGCCGCAAGGCGTGACAGATAGTAAAAGGTATGGGCTCACTGAAGCAGACCCTTTTTTTTTTTTTTTTTTTTTTTTTGGGACGGCAGGTAATGAGATATATGCATCCCCGGCCTCCCAAGGCCGGGCGTCTTCATGGTAATGAGGTGGTGGTTAGAGGCAAGGGTAGAAACGAAGGAAATGAGAGGTGGAAACTTCCGCGGCGGCCAAACCGACCAGTTCCAAATATATGGAGACCAATCAATCGCGTGGCTGTTAGCTGTCTGTATGGCACGTGCTGATCTTGTGGTGCTTCTCGGTTCGTGATATATCTGAACCATGAACTGGGTAGACTTGCGTTCATTGGACAACCAGGACATTTTTTCTTTCTGATCTTCGTCTTTGTCAGGAATTCTGTTGTTACCCATACGCCCGTAGATTACGTGTAACATTCGTTGATATTGGAAGTGCTGCAGTGTTAATTGCATTGTTAGATCGGAGGTATATGGAAGCACGGCAGCGTCGTGATGAAAGGTCAAATAGGCAAATGTGGCATTCGGCGTATGAGAGTGGGCAAAACTAGATCGAAGGTTGTTGGTTCGTTGCAAGTACGCCTCGAATCGTGAATATGATGGGAATTTCGGCATGTCCGAAATCCCACTCCGCTTCTAGCGTAATTTGCACGACTAATGACGAACGAAAAAGTTCACTATACGTAAAGGTGCGGGAGTAAACGAAGAAATTTCAAGTTCATGAAGGCCCAAACGAGCGCCATTGCGTACCCCAAATGCGCTTAGGAGGGATTGAAAATCAAAATTTCTCTTCAGCTGAAGAGTATTAGGGATGGCCAGCGCTTACTATCCGTACCGAAGAGGATGACAAACGGCGCCGTTCATGCTGCTATGATACCGCAAATCTTGGCATTTCTAGCGTCAGAAACTCGCCGCCTTTCGTATCGCGGCACATTGCCGTACATGAAACGTGGACAGCGCCACCCCAGCGAGAAATATAGTATCGGTAATTTGATGCCCTTTGACTTATTTCTGCCGACAACCTTCAGGCAACTGGAACTCATGTCACACTACAAGCGATTTCGCTGGATTCATCGCTGCTTGTAGTGTATGGGATTTGACCCTTAAGATTGTAATAGGAGTCAGTAACCAAATACGCCAGTGGTGACTGCCCGACAATCGGGCTATTGTACGACAGGGTTATTGATGGTCGCTGCAAGGGTGGAGTCGATACAGTTTTCTCATCAACTCGTTATACGCTAGGTGAGCTAGACTCTCCACTATCCCAAGCAGCAAAATATCGGGGTTATGACCTCCTCTGATAACAGTTACGTATTGTATTTACTCCTATTGTATTTCTTCAAACTCTCTTAAGGTAATTAGGAGAGTCCAACTAGCTTGAAAGGCTTTTGGCGAACCCCGAAACACTATTGATAAGCGTGTTATCACATGAGGATAATTAGTGGCCGTGTGATGTCAAACTTTTTGGGCTCATGCATTAAGATTTTCATTGTGAGTAGGATATCTAAATGGATGTAATTACTGACCTGATGGGTGCGAATCGTTGTTTCTATGCACAAAATCCAATTTGCAGGTCCCTTTAGGGGCACTTTGTTTACTATTTAAACACGTTTCAAGTTCTACCCTGCGTTTGCTTATTTCATTCCAAGCCTCATTCACACTCTTCAAGCTTCGTCGGCGCGCTCATTTGCTATCTACCTACCAACATGATACCGGTTTTGTTCACAGGGCTATGGTTGCTGTGCCTCGTTAATTTTGTCTCGAGCTTAGTAAGTTCTCACTCGCAAATGTCTCTTCAATGAGCAAAGTATCACAATTAACTCGGTTTCTTTACAGCTTGCGGTAATATCTGTAATATGATGTTTGGAAATCGTCCCGGGTCTAATACAATCTTTAGGGACACAGTGCATACACCGTCACTGAAGATGACGATGACCTGCATACTTTGAACGTCTTCACGACAGGCTACGAAGATGGCGACGAGCCTGTTGTAAGGGCCAGGGTCGACTCGTTCAGTTACACGATTACGTGCGATGAGGCGTACAATGCTTTCGACAACACCGACAACAAGCTCTTCCTCAATCAGATTCTAATGGCCTTGTGGGAGAGGAAAGGAAACGATGCAAATGAACTAGTTACGTTTCATGTCTCAAGTGTGTCAAATTCGGGCACTGTCGCAGCAGTTCAAGTCGCAAGGACAGCAAACGGAAAGGTCTATGAGCCTTTCAGAGTGACAGAGGACAACGGAGGTTGGCGAGACATCCTTCAGAGCCCTTTCGGCAAGGTTGCGAGGAGGCTGGCTGCAGAAGCTGGAAAAAAGCTCACTGCAGTCACTCTAGGATGGATTGAGGAGGAGAACGTAGAGGATGTTGAGTTTGAGTTTGCTTGAGTCTGTATGCAAACTTGTTACGAGCAGGTCAGAGCAACCAACTGTGGCACAAAGCAAAAGCTTCGGTAATGACAAATCCGTTGTCATTATCCCCTGTTCTGCACTATATAGTTACAAACCTACAGTGACCAACTGTAGCGGTCGTAACAAAACTCTGCAAGCAATATTGACCACATATGAGATTCTTAGGTTGAGGCATGTATGAATCGGAATTTTGGTGTCCGTTTCTGACATGAGAGTGTTGTGCAAGAGAGGCTTATGCACAATACTTCTATCATCAATGATGGTACACATTTTCTAGTTAGCGTATCAGCCGGCGCGTTAACCCGTGTGTGAGGGTTTAGGTAAAACTTATCAGGACTGCATTAAGAGGACATCATTCAATTGTGTTACGGTCAGCTATCCGACAGTAGGGTCTGCTAACAGAAGCTGGGGATTGGTACGCTGTAACAGCACCCTGGGGTCGTGGTCTTGGTCGTAAGTCGTAGGCTGATAGTAGATCGGTCTTCAGAGGCTAAGGTGATCAGTCTTAGACTCAACAAGTAATTCGCAGTGAAGGTAAGCTGAGAGTATCCTGAGGATGAATACTAAGTTGATTGCTGAAGAGCTATGGAAGTCTGACCATGAGCCAGGCTCAGGTCATACTATATACAAAGTCCTGAACAGTGTCTTGTCTATCTCTGGGTGATCACCTAGGCGCATGAGGTGATCGCGATCAATTGGCATTGCCAACTGATCACTGAGCGTTCCTTCCTGTGATCCACTGATCGTTCTTTATCTTATCTTCACGTGACCTGTACCATAGTTCTTCCGTTCCCGAGTGAGTCCCTGCTGTTCCCGTGATCCTGCAGTACAAATGTCCTGTCCTAGCCGCCTGATGCCCAAGTGGGTCGTGCAGCTGTTATCCTTGTTTACGGGATGTAACAAATTGGATAGTGAACTGTTTCCGCTTTCCTTATCAGTGCAAAATCTACTAATGGCCTGTTACAGTAATTTTCTTGGTCTCACTGCAAGCAATGTTCAGGCTGTCCCACGACTTTCGGGCAAATTCTAATATAGTCAAGTGCTACGACCCGTAACAAAGGATAACAGCTAACCGACCCGCTTAAGCGTCGGGCGGCTAGAACAGGACATCTATACTGCAGGATCACGGGAACAGCAGGGACTCGCTCGGAATGGAAAAACTATAGTACGGGTCGCGTGACGATAAGATAAGAGACTAGATCCTTACGCTAAGAATACGGAGGCCGTACTTGGCGAAGACGGGTCCTGCGAGACGGTAGTCGGCCGAGCCCGGGCCCGAGGCCCGAACCCCGGCCCGGATCCCGTCTTTACGTAAGGGATCGGCCACACCACTTTGTAGCCAGGCGCGCCCGGCGCTCGTAGCTAGATTAATCAAGCCACTTCACGCAGGTCCCGTCAGGACCAGGAACAGTAGTAGAGCAGATACGCTGCCTAAGACTTGTATATAGTATGACCTGAGCCTCGCCTAAGGTCATACTCCCATAGATCTTTAGCAATCAACGTTATATTGATCCTCAAGATACTCTCAGATTACCTTCACTGCAGTTACTTATTGAGACTAAGACTGATCACCTTGATCTCTGAAGACAGATCGATTACCGCTTACGACCCAGACCACGTCCCCAGTGTACTGTTACTACGTATCAAACTCCAACTCCTGATAGCAGACTCGACTGTCGGATAGCTGACCGTAACATCAAGTTTGACTACTCTTGGCTGCTTGAGGGGACGAGTTGGGAGTTTAGCAGGCAGCTTCCTAACTATGGGTCCTTTCGTTAGCAGAAGCTGACTTCTCCAGCGCTGCAAACTTCTCGTAGGTTCAATCTCACACTCTGGCAAGTAAGTCCTAGTCAAAGGCTTGTCCAAGAGACAGACATTGCATATCCGAAGGCTGAAAATAGCGTGTATCCGAAACTGATCGTTGAACGGCCATGGCAATGTCCGGCGAAACCAAGCCCATCGTCACGTAACGATCCAACCAATTCAATATTAGTTGGCGTAATTATATGATATATGTCAAGTTTAATGTAAAGAATACACCACTACCAGAGCTTTGGTTTTGTGGTACATTTGGTTGTTCTCATCTACTCGTGACAGTCTCAGGAAGGGTGACAACAGCGAGAGGACTGGCCGTGTATTGAGGGATACTCGGCTTAGCAGTAGTGGATTCTTAACACATGTGCAGCCCTATACGGGGGGGAGTTATGGCCTAAATAGAGTGCCGTTGACTGTGGTTTGGTGTTCTATGATGGGATTAAATAACGCAAAAGGCGTTAATGGTGAGATGTGGCACACTGTATGGCAGTCGAGTGAGCCTCCGCCAAGAATCCACGCCCGCCACCCGATATTCTCAGCTGTGCTGCTGAGGAAAGATGTAACCGAGCTATTCCATCACCCAAGTGAGTGTCTCCGCTCCTCTATCATTAAATATTCTAACCTCCTCAACCGTTTTCCCAGTCTCGTCGCAGATTCTGGTCGCAACTTTCCCGAAAGGCGTGTACATGAACAACTCCCATATATCCGGATCAGCTCGGCTTGACGTTAGAGTAAAGCTGGCGGTAGAGGCAAGGCTCATCGATTCCCTAGCGCCCTCAAGCGCTTCGGTGACCTCGTCGTTATTAACGTTCTCCCAGCCGAGGTATTTCAATGCCGACGGCCGTTTACCAGCTCTTCTCCACAATGCCGTTAGAACTTGGTTCAAATAGAGTCGATCATCAGTCGTGTCAAAACCATTGTATGCTGTCTTGACAAGGATCATGTCATTGGTAATGACGACCATGGTGACAGCATCTTCACCGTCTTCATAGCCATCAGTGAAGACCAATGTCTCTGGAGGCTCGTCTCTAACTGTGTAAGCGTCGTTGCCCTGGAGACAACTCAGTATTAATCGCTTTGATAGCGGGACTTTCTAGTGCTCACTGCAAGCTGAAACGTTTATCAGTAACACTCCATACGAGAGCAGAAGAGAGAGTACGAACAGCGGCAAGCGTAGAGCCGAAAAGTAGGATGATTACCAGTGACTGGAAACCCAGGGACTTCATTGTGACAAAATTAGCCTTAAGAACCGCAAAGCTGATCGCAGAAGAGGGATGTTTGTTGAGGAAGCAAAGAATGTATTTAAAGGATGTATATCCAAAGCACGTAGAGCTCCAATCGACGATTTTGCGATCGACGTTTCCGGTCATTAGATTTCGCACTTCGGACGTTCCTTTAATGAGACCGGAAATTACTCGTCAATTCCGCGTCATTAGCATAAAATGCACAGTTCCAAACTTACAGTGAGCCATCAAACCCTTTTGCCCCGTAAGCATGCACAAGCCTGAGTAGAGTAGGAGTCAAACCCAAATAAATGAGACGATCTTTCAATGTAGCAACGTGGCTAGTGCCAACTTCCTGCCAGGACGCCGCGCCATTCTGTAAATGAGTAAAGAGCATCCTATATCGATCAATTCAGACTTTATTACCCTACTCATGAAAGCATGAGAAGGGGCTTGACGTTATGAATCAGGCGTGCTCGCCCCCTGAGTCGTGCATCCTAATAGGTCGAAGGATTGTGCTACAGTACGTCATACCTCACTGTGGTGGTATGTTCACGATAAGTAACGATTCAATTAGGCACCCGTCACATAGCCTTTGAACCACGGCACCCGCCCGAGGGGAAATGAACTTCGCAAGTTAACAGAGTGGAATTAAGTACCAGAGCATGAGGCAAGCATTAGAAGAAGTTCTTCTTATTCACTTGAGATCTAATACAGTTTTCCCTCCTAAACTTTGGTAGCAAAGAACAATCGCTCGTCACTGGCTGGATAATATCCATATGCAGATACACGGTTCGGTAATGAGCTGGACTATTTGACAGAGTATGATTTAATTGCTGAAAGTATGAGGACATGGCAATGTCCGACTAGAGAGACTCAGCCGAGCAAATGGTCCAATGCCAAGAAACACTGCCACAGCTCATCAAATATGCGTTGAGATTCCTCGGCATTTCTAACTACAGACTGGAATGCAAGGGTTTGATTGTTACGACCCGTAAACAAGGATAACAGCTGAACGACCCACTCGGGCGTCGGGCGGCTATGACAGGACATTTGTACCGCAGGAACACGGGAACAACAGGAACTCACTTGGGAACGGAAGAACTATGGTACAAGTCACGTGACGATAAGATAAGGAACGATCAGTGGGGCGCGTCAGGAAGCGCTCAGTGATCAGTTGGCAATGCCAACTGATCGCGATCACCTCATGCACCTAGGTGATCACCCGTAACTAAAACAAAGGGTACTGTTCAGAACTTATATATAGTATGACCTGAGCCTGGCTCATAGTCAGACTTCCATAGCTCTTCAGCAATCAACTTATGAATATCCTCAGGATACTTTCAGCCTACCTTCACTGCGAATACTTATTAAGTCTAAGACTGATCACCTTAGTTTCTAAAGACCGATCTACAACAAAGCTTATAACTACGACCCTAGTATACTGTTACTACATATCAATCCCCAGCTTCTATTAGCAGACCCTACTATCAGATAGCTGACCATAACATCCTACTAACTACACAGCCTATCTTATAACCTTTAAATCCTACAAACAAATTATCTCAACTTATTATCCTTTTCCTCTACACTATACTTCCCCTAATTATTACTATCCTGCTAGTTATATAAGCAGAGAATCTCTGTTAAGTTATAATATTACTAATACCTCCTAGAGAACTTGCTGCTATTATCACTAGCATTCTGACTGAGAACACTAAGAGACTAGATAATATCAAGAACTGCTACTGCTATAGGCAGGCTGCTGCTAGCTTATCAACAGTAATCAGAGGCTAAAAGCAGCTGAGGGTGAATAATCAGCATGTTTATCACTGCAAGCTATGGAACAAAGCAGCATAAGCAGGTCCTCACTATAGGTCTGCTTTCAGGGCTACTATATCCTTTCACAAAAGAACACAAACAGTGCATTGCCCAGAATAATCCGCAGAGCCTTAACTGCAGCTGTTTCTGGATCTTGCAGCCAAGTATTGCAGGTCCACGCAACTGGTACCGCTGCTAAGATGTTTCCTGCTTCGTCAGCAACATAAGCTATTAACAGCTGTTGTTTTATAAACTTGCAAAATCGAAAACTGGAAACCGATTTCGATTGCGACTGTAGGTCCAGAGTTGCAGTGGGGGACTGTTGCTAGAACTGCTGTGCTAAAACGGACGTGCTGGAACTGATGTGCCTAAACCGACATGCTAAACAGGTGTGCTAAAAAAGCTTACTAGAATGAGACCTATAATAAAGGCTAGAGCGGTATGCATCAGAACTGCTTTTGGAACAGGAGCTAGAACTGGAAACTGGTGCTGGAATAGGAGCTGAGATAGATACTATATAGTACTATCTTTTTAACTTTGAGATGCTCTATTTTAGCGTCACTTAGTATGAAGCAGCAACTGTCAGGGATTTAAGCTAATAACTTTTCAGTGAGCGTTTTATAAGCCTTTCAGATACTAGTATAGCTATTTAGATTACCTAAGAGCTACTCGCTAGTAAAAATTACATATCTTAGAATAAAAAGGATAGAAGCCTAAAAAGAAGCAGGTCTAATCTCTATTAGGTGACTTAGTAGTATATATAAGGGATGATGCTCAGTATATATAAAAACTAGAGAAGGAGTAGGTTAGTATTATTAAGATTTTAAACCTAAAACAGGTCTTATTAGCGTTAGCGTTGCAGATTCTTCGTTTTTAAGGACGAGATAATAGCATGCAACTTGCAGGATGAATCCTAGTTTCGCCTGTGCCTCTAACAAAAATCGCTATAAGCTATACTTTTAACAGGATAATATAGGTTGCAAATAAGATAGGATAGCAGGTAATATCTATGTCTATAAAGTGCTACAGAAGGCGCTGCTGTTAGAGTTAGGCAAGGCTAAAATTGCTTATAAATTGCCTGGTATTTCCAGCGATTTTAGACTTCAAATCTAGCTTTGCTAATAATAGCTCTACTAATAGCTTACGCTCGCTGGGTGGTGTGATCAGTTCCTGCAGCGACCCCATATTACCCCTAGCAAAGGCGTGAAGTTAACTGATAACTAGCGGGGCCTGTTCCTAATTGCGCTGCCCCCTCAGCCACATGTTCATACTTGTCCTCCCGAGCGTGATGCCCAGATTAATAAGCTTGCAGGCCCTCTTCGCGCACCACTGCGATGGCCTCAAATTGCTTACACACAGGCTCTAATTGCCTAACGCGACGAGGCAGCAGCAGCTGAGTGCGAGGCCCCAGCATCGAAATTAACAGTAAAAGTGAGAGTTTTATTATGGGCAAGACGGACAGAGATGCAAGGCGTAACCTTTGCTGGTTTAAGGTGTGGAACTATCGCTGACAGACGCACCAGGGATAGGGATACCTCGTTAATCAACTGAACAATATAGCCCAGTCCTCATCTGAAGCGCGTTAGTTCTGCCGCCATGCTGGTAAGCATTAAGTATAAGCCTCTTAGAATATCAGAACTAGTCTTGTCGTCGTTCTTAGTTAGTACAGTATGTCCTGCTGTAGGCCTCTTATTTCTTTCCTGTTGCCTAGTCAAATTTCACAAGACCCTGCCTTAAGTTACGCTTACTATAAGCAAGGCTGTTTAGCTTTAGTAGATGCTATTATTATGATTATTGCTTATTAGATATCACACTCTAACTAGAAGCTGTATAATAACTAGTAATTAATGATTTAGCTATATACAGAAGATTGCATAACCAGTGTCTGCTTCGCGAGTGTTGTTTAGCTGTTGAACACAGCCTCTCAAGGATTAAGTAAGTTATACTAGACAGGGGTACCTTACTAAGCATTATATAACACCTGTTCACAGGAGCCTAAAATAGCTAATTGACTAGATTACTAACAGCTTATCCCTATATTCCAGTAGCCAGCCAACGTGATAGGAGCTCAGAGTGACTTTTAGCAGAGGTTGATTATTACTAGTATAAGCAACAAACAGCTGCCTCTCACTTCCATTCAACGTTTTAGGCAAATCTATCTACTTAAGCTGCTATTTCGTCTGCATAATAAGCAGCTTATAGCATTGCAACCTTTCTAGCACTTGCTTTGCTTCTTATATCTACTGCCTCTAAGACCTGCTTCTGAATATTACTGTTGCCTGCTCAGATCCCAATTTAAAGTCCTGAAAGACTGAGGCAAAAATAGGTTAAAATGCAATTTTTTTTTTTTTTTTTTTTTATTATTAAGCAAGCATTCTTATTCCACTCTACAGTCTATACCTCAAAGCTTTATAGTGCTAGTTACCTCTGCCTAAGTAATTACAAACCTAGAGCAATAAGTTTATAAAGCATAGTTTTAGTTGCATTTCCTCTTATTCTGCTAGCCTCTTCTTATGCGATAAGCGAAAGCAAGTATAGTGATTAGATAGCTATAGTCCTAAAGCACCTAAGCGCTAAGTCTTAATCTGTGCGAAGGGTCTCTCTGGAAATATTATTATTTCTCCCAGGCACACACTAATCATTACGCTTCGCTACTCTATCTCTTTGCCTGTATATTAGAGTCTAATTAACAGCTTATGCTATGTATTATATCAGTGCTTATATATATATTCTCTTGAAACTAGTGTCTATAATTGCAATCTCGCAGGGTTATGCTACTATATTCAGCTGCTTTACTTATACACTAAATACCTCAGTTATTAGGCATCCTTTTGCTGATCTCTACTCTTCAGTTACTATCTCTCTATATAAAGAGGTAAATATTATTATTAATTAATAATATACTATAAAGGAATTTGATGCTCTTCTCTTCAGCCTGCTGTTCAGCCTCCTTATATATATATATAGCCCCGGCTAACTAGTTAGCTTTAAACTGACTTGCGTTAGCTTCAGCTTGCTTTGTATTAGCTTCAGCTTGCTTTGCGCGTTGCTATCCTTCCAGGCTGTCCTGTATTTACTGAAAGAGAGACAAAGAAGCAAATATATCTAAGACCTTCTGCTAAATCTCAGGCGATAAAGCTTTAAACTGCTCTTATCAGTGAATAGGAGAGACTAAATTATTTCCTGCTCTGTCCTGTATAGCAGAGCATTAGTTAGTATGCAGTCAGACTGCTGCTTATATTAGCGATATATATAAGAAAAGGTATAGAACTAACTTGCTGGCTTAAGCTAGATAGTGGGGCTAAATACAGTGTAACCTTAGATATACTAGAATGCGAAGAATGCTGAGGTTTACTCTAGCTAGACAGCAAGCAGTTCAGTGTTAATATTATAGGAGATATTAATAGATAGAGAATAATACTCTTATTCTTATTCTTTATTTTAGCTTTAGAATTATACTGAGTAGATTCTCAGGCTTTTATAATTTTTCTGCTATTACTTAATACTTGAAAACCTATAAGCTACTATGCTTAAAGAGGAACTGTTATATTAGTTAAGTTATAGATATACTCAAGCTTATCCCTATCTAATATACCTAATATGCTATACTAATTGCCTAACAGAGGCTGGTAGATAGCATAGAATTATACCTAGCTTTCTGCAACTAAACCTATAAGCAGTCTCTTTAATAGAGACTAGAACTAATATTTAATATAATAATAACAGGTAGGGCTTATAAGCGGGGTAATTCTAGGTTTCCTCTCAAGCGCCAGCCTCTACCTAACTAGTATTACTCAGAATATCTACAGCCTGTGATAGAACACTGTCTGAGAGGGCATTAGATCCTTATACTACTGCCTAAACACCTGTTAGTAAGAAGCTGAGAAGTAGTAGACTGTTGCGTCACGCTTCAAGAAAGATTAGAATATTCTTAGTTCGTAAATCACTTAATTCTGCTTGATATAATAGTATTCTAAGTTAAACTCTGCAAAACCTATAGGCTAGCTAGGCTTTTCTCGCACTCTAAGCCTAGTTAATACTTTCTAGTTCAGTTAAGCAAAACCTCCCACACGCCAAGGCCCTGCATCTGCTAATATCTAGTATAAATAACGCAAGAATAATATTTAACAATATATTAAGATTATTCATTTGATGGACATAGAGGGGCGCATTGCAATAGATCATAAAGGAGCTCAGCACTCACTGGCTATATTATGCAACGCTATAGAAGCTGGAGCAAGAAATCCTTAATAGTCCTAACGAATAGCTAGAGTACATATTTAGAGAGCAGATGCAACAGCTACATATATATACTTCAGGTAACATAAGATAGCAGCATAGAAATATCTGCATAGCTCTGCAGCCTAGTAATAGTTGCTGGATACTAGTATAATAGGAGCTCTAGAGATGTTGCACTGATGCGATATAGCTCTTTGTTTTCATCTATTAACTACTACTGTCCATCGCCTAGGTTTAAGTATGATCCGCAAGACACAATACTTTAACTGCTTCGATCTATCTGATTACTAAGTATGAGAGCTTATGCATAGATTCTATTATGCGTTCAGGGGGTAATAATCCTTCTTTATAAAGAGGGTAACAAGCGACTAATATATCTATAATCTGTAATATTATATAGCACTGATTATAATATGCCTAGTATCTAGTGCTTCCTCTGTAGGAGAGGTGATATGTTTTATTAGGCTTATTATTATTATTATCGCAGAATATTGCAAACTTTGTCTGAGGTGATAGACGCTATAAAACCTATTAGTAGCTGTAATGTTAATATTTTTAGGCGCAGTTATAATGCTTCTCATGATAACCTGTGACCTGCTAGCAAAGGTGGTAATAGTGTTATTTACTGATATATTATGCTTTATAGCTTGCTCTCGGTTTTTTTCGTTGTCAGAGCCTGCCTGCAGCAACAAGCAGACGCTTTAAAGGCAGAATCAATGCTGAGGATGATATACTGTAGTACCTCAAATGATCTCTGCAAACGAAAGCAGGCGTGGTTCGATCTATTTAGTGCTAGTTTCAAAAATCGTACTTGTTATTATTGCTGCAGTATTTAGATTGGATAACAGGTTGAAATCACTTCGTTATATAAGGGGCCGGACTTAGTAGTATAATAATCCTATAGTTATATGCGCCTGCTGCAGAGAAATCATCCTACATAGCCTGGGAGATAGCATAACTAAATTATAACGAACTTTACTATTCTAAAACCCCCGCAGTTTTGCAGGATCATGCATGAGAATTTTATTGTTTATCTCCGACTTTAGTATAGAATCTATTATATCACCTTAAGCTGTTATAAAATAGTTAATTTTAGAGTGAATCTAGAAGCTGTCTACTCTTATCAGCTGCTATGCTATAAAGATAACACTGATGCTAAATATCTCAACATCCTAGCATAGTAGGCCAAGGACACACTAAATGTCCTGAGAAAAGTCAGCAAAATTATTAACAACTTTATTAGCAGTTTTGCAGACTTTCTTAAGTAGTTAAATCTACTAGAGTTAACAAGCTTCTTTAGCAGGATATAGTCCTACATATACATAACCACGAAGAGGGTTATTATATACCTCATCTCAAACCTATAGCTAATAGTAGCAATTATTATTCTTATCGTGGTTGCTTAGATGCTTTATTAATTGCGTCAGTCTCAGGCTGCTCAGGAACCTCTATATATATCTAATATAGACTGAATTTAATAGCAAGTTCTTAAAAAGCAGATGCAGGCGTGTTCTGGAGTAGAACGACTGCGCTGTGATCAAAATAGCTACGTAGCAGGGATATGCTATAAGTGAGAGCTTGAATAGCGCGGGGACGAAACAGGGACAGCATAGATGCTAATACAGCATAAGGATATATTAAGAGTAAAGGAGATTATAGATTTATAACTAGGAATATATACAGTAGAGTTATTCTTTAATAGCAGCAAATATCTAGAGGCTGGACTAATATTTAAGCATCTGTCTTTTAAGAACTAGTAACTATAAACTATAAATATACGCTGCAGTCTGCAGTATTATAGGTCGCTTAAATAAGATTATTAAAGTGCAATAATTGCTTTAATAGAAAGTAGCTAGCACTTTAATCAGGCACTTTAGGTTGCTTATATTATAAGTAGCTTTGTTCTTAGCTAAGATATAGCGATGCTATATATAAATCCTGCCTTTGTTTCGTCTGCTGCTTTGGTAGTATTCTGCAATTACATGTCTGCGAAAGCAGAATTCTGCAAGTGCATATCTATATAAGCAGGTTTCTGTATAGGCAGGATTCTGCGTAAGCATAATTCTGCAAATGCATGTCTGCAAAAGCATGACTCTGCAATTACATATATATAAAGGCAGAATTCTGCAAGTATACGTCTGCATAAGCAGGTTTCTGCAAGTGCATATCTGCATAGGCAGAATTCTGCAACTGTATGCCTGCAAAAGTAGGATTCTGCAATTGCACTTCTGCATAGTGCTAGGAAAGCCGCAAATGCCTGCAGGTCACAGGCTGGAACATGCTGTGAGTCGCCCACCTCCACTTTGAGATCCTAAAGTCATAGTAAGGAAATCCCAGCAAAACCTCTTGGAAGCTTCAGCGCCACTATGAGCGCCAGCGCCACACACCTCATCTGCATTTTGCAAGTTTTCTCAGTTAGTTATATAGTATATATTACAAAACTAGTGTCTACTTCGCAGGTTTATTACAGCTAAGTGCAAAAGCAAGGTCTGGGTGCATAAGCTAGTAATACTTAAAGAGACTTAAAACTATTAGTATAAGCTAGAAATAGCTGACCTATACACTATATTATAAGCTATTATTTGAGTAGGAAAGATAAACTAAGAGTTATATTAAGTAGTAGCTAAGTAAGTAGATAATATTTTACTTATAGATAATCACAGTATGTTTGCTGGAATAATTATATATTCTGCTTTCCCCAGCATACCCTATTTCTAAAGATCTTATAATCCCTAACAACAAACTTATACATACTGTCTTACTTCTATCTGCCCTGCTAACCTATCATACCTCTATACAAAGACTGATATATATCTAGCTCTTAACCTCTCACTCACACCTATTAAGAATAGCTGCGTTCCTATAGCTATAAACATATTATTCGTCTGAATAATTAACACCACCTATATCCACTTTCTAGCTTTTCTTATACTACCTCTTTCATGCTATATACTATAAGGCATCAAACTTATTATCTGTGAGCTCTTAATATTTATAGTTCTAGCAGCACCTATTCATCTTGCACTCTCCACAGAGAAACAGAAAGAAACACAGGTTCTTTCCCTAGATTCTCTCAACAGTTGAATCGTCAACTAAAAGCGCCTTATCAACCTAATGCCCAGATTCATTCCTCACAACTAGCGCCAGTCTCCACAGTTATGCTTTCCTGTTATACCAGCTCGAAAACAATGTTTTCACTGGGGCTGCTAACCCTCTTTCAGTACTAAATAGTGACCTGATAGCACTGATAGTATTTATATCGCTAATAATACTGCCCTGTCTATAGGCTAAATAGAGTGCTTCTTAGAACATAGAACTAAACTATACTGTTTTTAAACCTAACTTCCTAATTACTAGTAGAAATAGTAGTCCCTCTAATAATATTATATAATTTATAATCTTTTTATCTCTAATAAGCTGCCCTAGAAAGGAGGCATAGCTAGTATTATAGCTGCAGGCAATAATAATATACTAATATTAGGAACTACCTAGGAAAAGTTTTATATTCTCTGTTTCAAGACACTATTATTAGACTGTAAATTCTTTAATAAGTAAATATATTAATACTATAACAGACACTAACAAGCTAATCTGAGAAAGGAAATAGATAGATCTCACTGCAAATCTTAGCATCTGCCTGTTCTTTTCCCAGCCTAACATCTACAAAGTCGAAGAAACTCCCCTGATTATTAAATCTAGTAATAAAATCTCTCAGCTAACTGCAGTTTTATAGTCTGCTATCACGTTTAAAGGCTATCTCAAGCCTGCTCACATTCGCAAACGCTCTCACTATGATATCTATATAGATACAGCTGCTATGCAGTTGATTAAAGTAATCTTGCAACGCTGCTAGCAGCACATCAGCAGCAATTTTGCTGCTATCCTCTCCTTTCTTAATAAAGTTATTATGAAACTAAAACAGTTGCAAAGGTTAGTCTGGTTTAATTAGATCTATAGTGTGTTATTGCTCACAACGTATTCATCTGCATCCCTATCTATCAAGGCGACAATATAAAGCAATCGTTACTAACGCTCTCTCTAATCCCTGTACTATTATGCCTCTTCCTGCAAACGTCTTCTTGCGTCGCACTTATTCTCTAGGTCGAACCTTGTCTGTTTCAGCGAATTTTCCGTCCATTTAAGCTTGTCTAACAGGTCCTGGTATTAACGCCCTTAGTTAACCCTCGTAGATAGGATCTTAATATCAATATACCTCTATTAGCTTAAATCCTCTATTAACTCCTCCAGACAGGCTTGCTCAGATATCAGCGAAGCAATCACAATACGCGTTTTCTTCCACCTCTATAATAATAGATGAAAGTGGAGAAATTGCTTGCAGATGACAGGGAGAGTCCCTCTATAATTATGTTCAGACCTTAACAATAAGATAGGGTTGAGCAGGGTAGTATGTTATAGCAGGGGCTGCGTTATTAATATTATTCCTTGCTGACAGGAAGAGTGGCTTAAAGTTATAGACCTATATAAATTAGGTTGGAAATATTCCAGAATCTTCTATAGCAGCTTAGACCTATCTCACTAGCTAGATATATACAGATTTATGCAACTGTGTTATCTTGCTAGTTTAAGTCCTTCTTTGCTGCTGCTGGATAATAGCCACACCTCGTTTAATCTTGCAGTTATTTGTACTAACCAGTAGCTGCAATGATAGCTGCAGACAACTAGGTATACAGTATCATCAGCGACAACAAAGAGGATAGTCAAAACTCAGACATCTCTAGTTGCAGCAGTAAGCTGAATCATAGCATTAGTTCACTACACAGCCAGCTTTGCCTGATTCCAAGAGCGTTGCCATTCCTAATCTAGCAAGAATAGGCTCCAAACCATTCATACGACAAACAACCCTCTCGATAGATGCTCTACACAAAGCAATAGAAATTAACTGTGAATAACAGAAAGGCTGTAGAACAAACCAAGCAAAACCTTGTTATAGCCCTAAGCGATTTCTAGAGGGGAGTACTCTCAGCCAAGATTGCTGAGATCATAAATTCAAAGAGGAAAACCTATAAAATAAGTGCTATAACTATTGCTATATCAGTCCCTAATAACTAAATAGGAAGATAAAGTTATAAAGTATTTAGCAAACCTGCAGATTGACTGGTTAGTTATAGACTGATAACTATAAAGGTAGAGCTAGCTACTTTATGCTAGCAGGTGCTACTGCTATTAGCCTTACAGAGAGGTGCAGCTATACTGATACAGAGCAGGAGATAACAGGCGATTTTCACTATAAGACCAGGTCTACCAGCTTATGAGATGTTCAGGAGCCCTATACAACAACGGAAAGTAGTACTAGCAGTATTACGCCTATAGGAAAGTGTATCTCAAACTCTAAGATTATAGCTAGAGATATACAATAATATTCCAGAGGAAATTTAAGTGTAAGAGGACTGTAGTATATACATTTGAGAGTATTTCAGTGTTATCTATTAGCTAAGCTCTGATAATTATTGCCCTAAAGCTAGTGCTGCTGAAACTGCGCGCAAGAGCACTATCTCTCTCTGATATTACAACGGCTTAGTAACTAAGGTGCAGCTGCTGCTGCTATTAATTACTATTTTTAGTATTACACCTAAGATAATTATAGATTAGAGATATATTTATCTTGCTGTATACTATTTAGGATAGAATCTCTATTATAATGCTTTGAATTTAGATCTGTTGCCTTAAATAGTAAAGCTATATACCTGTTAGCTTAGTACTTAGGCATGCGAAGAAATCAGTGCTATTATAGGTAGCTGCAACAATTTAAGTCTCTGATGCAACCCTAGGCAGTTTTAATCGCATATCTTATATAATGATTTAATAACATGCTTTGCATCGAGAGCTATTTCACAATCTCATTCGTTCGTTCATATTTATAATCCCACCTGCAGATTATATTAAGAACTCAGCCTAACCTAGAACTAGTATATCTCTAATAGCAAGCCTACTAGAGAATTAGCGCTAACTGAACAGTTAAAATAGCTGTTATATTCATACGGCTGTCCTAGTAAGTATCCTAGATAGGTTTCTTAGATAAGTGCTTTAAGCCTAATAGCATAATATTTCACGCCTTTTGCCTGTGACTACTATATAATAGGCTTCCAGGCTGGCTTCACCTAACATATAATAGAGCGTTTACCCAGACCTAGCTAAAGGCTTCCCACGAGATACCCTAGCGATAAGTCAGGGTACTTATTTCCTAGTCATCACCAGAATATATATTATAATATATATAGCCTATACTAGTATGCTCATACTGTTATAGCTCGTACTGTTATAGCTCGTACTGTTATAGCTTGTACTGTTATAGCTTATACTATTATAGCTTATACTATTAGGACTTATACTGATTAGACTTATACTAGTATAGTTTGTAATAGGATAACATAGCAATCCCTCTTTGCTGCATAATATCAGTATAGCTTATACTAGTATAGCTTATACTTATATAGCTCGTACTAGTATAGCTTGTACTAGTATAGCTTACACGTATAGATCGTACTAGTATGGCTTATACTGGTATATAGGTAGTGTAGTAGGGGTTTGTGTTAGTACTAGTATGAGCCAGACCAGTACAAGTATCACAGGACCATGCGCGGGAGCTCGCGCTAAGGTAGTGTTAAGGCTATTGCGAGTTATAACGAGCTCCTTTCTGGCAGCAACGCACTGCCTGCGCAGTGCGTCATTTCTTTCCTATTCTGTATACTACATCTTATGTTTAAACCTAGACCTATAAGCATTATATCTATCTGTTGATTAAATTATAGGACCTAGGCCCTCACACCGCTCCAGTCTAGCCTTCCGAGTAATTATCCAGCATCATGGTGTAGTATATTTCATAAACTCACTTACTTATATAATAGTAAAACCTCAGCGCTTAGTTATATTTCTAATTCTAAGGGTAAAAAAATATAGTCTTTATTTCAAAAGCTAGACTAAATCTTCTGCATACTAACCCTCTAACTAAGGTTTTGCTGTGTTCTGCTGTATAAAGACTATTAGAATATTAGCATATCAATCAAGCCTAGAGAGGCTTACAAAACTATCCTATCTATTATATAATTATCATTCACTAACTTCTCGTGATTATTAACCAGACTCAAGCCTTATATTCTGTAATCTCTGCTGAATAGCAGCCCTGGGAGTTCTTCTCATCGTAATTATTATCTGAAGGAATAGAGATACTAAGCGCTTTACTATAAATAAAATCGCGCGGTTGCTTCTTCATAGGAATAGGATAGGTTCTTGCCTTTAGGAATATATAAGCTTCAGAAGGCCGACTTAAAGCTAGACTCACTAATTCAGCCTTAGACTTAGGCTATAATAGTTCGTCCGATGTAGAATACTCGTAGTGTTTATGCTTTCTGTGGACTTAGATATAAATATCAGCGCTGTAGCACTGCCTGATCTTTTCACATCGCTATATGAGGTTCTTTGTAGCCTTAGCAAAATTCTTATTAGTCCTGTCTTACTTCCTAGATACGTACTGAGAGGGATCTATTTTAGCTGTGAAGCAGTAATTATCAGTTTATAAGGGAAATAACTAGATTTGCTACTTATATATATAATGCATACAGAGGTGCAATTAACCCTGCTATAGTTAGATAGGATCTAAGTTTAGCCTATAAACAACATGCTCTATTTTTACCACTACTATACAGCACTTATAGTTATTAATATCGAGCTACAGCTAGTAGAGAGTATAAGCCTTTTCTAATTCTAGAACCTTCTGGACAAAGATCTTAGGTGTAGAGCAGAAGACTGCATAAAGTGGAATCTTACAGATATTTATCTCTGCATATCTTTCAGCAGAGCTCGCCTTTATATACTAACAGAACAGTAGGTCCTAAGAAAGATCAGGCAAGAAGAAACCTGCAAGTAGATATAAGCTTAGTTCTTCTGTTTACAGCAAAGTAATACCTGCGTTTATTGCGTTATCTGAGTGTATTTCTGTAGTTGAACTCTACTGTTTATCAGGCGCTCAGATTGTTACTAGCGACATCTTCTTTCCCTCAACCTATTATCCTATCTTTCTGATTAGAACGCTTTATTTTTAATTATCTAAAGCATTTTCTATAAAAGATATAATTATAAGATCTGTCTATCTTATATTATTAAGGATATAAATATTATAATAGGTTTTATCTCACTGCAAATTATGCTTGTCAGCTATACTACGCTCTAATAGGGCTAGAGTCTCTAGCCTAGCTTGCAAATTAGAAACGTTAGTAGTAACTATTAGCGCTACTAAAGCCTAGCTATAGCTAGGTATAAGAAGTAACCTTGCTTAGTAGGACTAGCCTTGCTGCCTAGCTATCCTTATCTAGAAGAGCAGTGCGCTAATTAAACTTTACCTAGGTAACTATTCTAACGCAGAACAGCTACAACTGTTCGCGCCAGCCTTATAATCATAACTAACCTACCACTTATTAATTCCACACTCTAAGATACTCTTTATTTATAAGGCTAACATATTTCCGCCCTATTCTATCGCTATAGCACGCACTCAAGCTTAAGCATATGCTAAGTTAAGCGCTTGCCAGAATAAGACCTCTAGTATCCAAGGCATAAGGCGCCTGCTACTATAAATAACCAGAGTTCTTAAGACCTGTAAGCAGACTTTTAATTACTACTAAATATAACTCTTAAGCAAAGAGACTTAATTAACTCTTCTATACCTTCTACTAGATTTAACACTAAGAGAAAAGTTGCTAACGTTGCTATAACGAACGCCTGGAGCATATACGCCCTTTCGAACAGCTATTTAAAAGCGATCTTATAACGACTAAGATACCTTTAAAGACAGATGCAGCATAAAGCAGCAATAATTACTATATTCTAGCAAGTCAGGAAAAGATAAGAGAGACAACAGACTTAATCCTATTGCTTACTAGATAAGTAAAAGATACTAGCCGCAGCAATATTTCGAACTACAAGCTGATATGCAGCATTTCCTTGCGAGGAAAAAATCTTCGTTATCTCTTAATTAGAAACGATCAGGATCTAGGTCTGCTATATCTGTAATGCTAAGTAATTAAAAGCTAAGAAAAGAGAAGACTGCCTTATACTGCGATCTATAATATAAAAAGCTGCTTAAGACTAAAGGAAGCTTTATAGATAAATCTAAGCTTAGAGTTATAGAGATAACTAAGTTAATAGTTAGAATACTACTCAAAACAGCCTAAGATTACCTAAGAGACTCTCTCTTTTATAATAATATTTTCAAGATAACTTATCGCAAGGTTGCAGACAAAAATAAGGCGAGGGTTATATATAATATTATACCTTTAATTGTTCTTTCAGCTGAAAATATTGCTATATATAGCGCAAGCCAGCTTAATTGCCTGATTGAGAGTGTTAACAAAGGATGGAATAACTCTATACTACTTACTAGCACCTAGCTGCAGCCTAACTACTCAGTGAGGTTCAGACAGGAAGTGTTTACTAAAGACCAGCTTAAAAAGCTTTCACTATTTATCAGCAACTTTATTACTAGAGATCAGTTGCTCTTTATAGCAATATACCTAATGCATTTCCCTTTCCTCACAAGCGAAGTCAAGTGCAGTGCAGCAGCTCTGGACATTGCAGATCGCTAGAATGCATATAGCAGGACACTTGCTGCGTATGCTATTGTCGAGCTCTTCCAGCTTGTTCAGCGTGAAGAAGAAGTTAATTATATAATTCTCTCCTTCTTTATATCCTATAACTATTGTTCTATATGTATTTACAGTTACTACCTAGAAATATATAGGAAACGTACTAAGTTCTACTGCTATTCTATTCACACGTTCGATTTCACAGTAATAGATAGTAAAGATAAATAGACTGTATATTGCTTCACCTAAAATATTTATAGTATTTAGATGCTTATATACTTTAGGAAGATTTGCTCGGCTATTAATTAATTGCTGTTATATTTAGATTTTAATATCTTATTACTTCCTAAAACCAGGCTTTCTTAGAAGCTTAATAATAGTTATCTGTTACAGTCAGATATAGACTCTATTCCAGTCTTAAGCAACAGTAATAAGTCGTTAGTATAATAAAGGATTACTCTAGACACCTTATTTGCAGGCGCTAAGTCAGTAAAGAAAGCGAGAAGGTCCTAGAGGAGGAGAGGTTAGAATTACTACTAGATATATATAATATACTTTCAGAGAAAGATAAATAAGTTAGTAGCTGAAGGTTAGTTATTATATTATATATGCTTAAGAAATTTCTTCTTCTTTCCAGTCTGTAGTATTTAGGTGCAATTTGCATGCCAGATACAGCCTAAGTTAGCTCTACCTTCTGCTTAAACCTTATAATAATAGCTAAAAACATTGAATTAGAGCTGATGATATAAGTAGAATTTCTAATATCAAGGTTACTACTCTGACTGAAAAGATTATTCTCAAGGTAAAAAAGAGTGACAGCAACTTTAATCTGTGCATCCTCTATATAGTAATAAGTGGTTTCTACTGCAGACAAAGAATATGCCTTATTAGATATCAGTTTCTCAACCTATAAAGACAGCAGCAGCATCTAACGCTTATAAGCTCAGTGAGGGCTGGGGTCGGGGAACATAAGTAGGTAGCCTTAACATAAAAATGCAACATAGCTAGAGCTATATCAAATGTCCAGCGTTGTTGCTAGAAAGTTGAGAGAAGTGAGCAATAATAACCAGCTATTGCAAAGGCATTAGTAGGCTGTAGAGGTTCTGAATTCGCTGCTTATAAAAGATGTAATATGCTTGAAATGCTGCCTATACTCAGGCAATATATATATATATGCAGGACTGAGAAAGAATACTTAGCAACTAGAGAGCAAGGCTTATACTATGTCTTTTCAGGTACCTATTATATATTAGGGAGAAACTATTTATTATACAGCGCAGGGTTTGCTTAGGGATGAAAGTGTTCCTTTAGAATAAGTGAAAGAAAGGTCTAAGAAAGAGTAGATTGAAGAGCAGTAAGAAGGAAGTAGAAACTGCTAATGCATACCTAAGGTAGGTTATGCAGCATAACATAGTTTGAGACTGTGTTTCGCTATAAATATAGTTTTATAAAGATGTAAAAACTCTATACCTTAGACTCAGCCTGTCGCACCTCCTTTTCCTCTTTAAAATAGGCTAACTATTCAGCTACGCCAGCTATAGCATCTGAAGGCGAGTTCCTTTTAGTAAGGAGGAAAGAAAGTATATCAGCAGGACTTAATTAGAACCTTAGAACCTGAGCAACAAACTAGCCAGCTATTCAGCTCACTGTTTTATTATAACTAATATGCTTCTATAAATTAGGTAGCTTGTTTGCTGACTGTTTGAAAATAGTATAGAAGAGCTTGCTAATTATATCTCTATCTGCAAGATAGAATTCGACCTCTGTGTTAACACAGCCAGGCTATATAAGCGCGTTATCCAGACGATTTTTATAGTTAGTAGTTATGATCAGCATGCGTTCCTCTTGTGATATAACGCTATTAAGGATATTAAGAAGTCTAGACAGCAAAGCCTTTCCCTTTGGCTTAGATAATATCAGCGAACTTTCAAGCCTTGCATCAGAGTCATCAGCATTAATAACACGAGATTATGTTATGCTAGCTGTATTAATGTCCTCTAACAGAATAACACAGCGTGGCGGGAAGCTCCTAAACAAAGCGCTAAGCTGCTTATCGTTCACAGTAGCAAGACTGAGAACGTAGATATCAAGTCTGAAATAGCTAGTAACAGATATATTGAGACTGGATTTTCCAGTTCCAGGGTGACTGTGCAGTAGGTAGCTCTGTCTATAAGGTAACCTGCAGTTAATATACTATTTATAGGCTTTAGGATTAAGAAACGACTGAATATCCTAGAGCAATAAATATTTCGATTTTTCGTTCATAATGATAGTAGCAATAGGTCTGATGTTCCGGGTATCTGTTCTTTTCTATGCGTTGTTATAGGGCTTGAAGATTGTTGTCTTGTTCTCTGAAAGCCTCAGATATTTGCGTTAATAGTTGTCTACTAGATCTTGCAGTATAAGTGATAACTATCTAATAGAAGACATTGTAATAGTCTTGCAGGGAAAGAAGGCTGATTCGTTCTGCATGCATTGCAGAAACAGAGGGCAACCCTTGTACCAGAAACATAGCAACTCTCCCTAAGGCGTGAAGCGGAGAGCTTTTTTAGCCTTAGTGTTGTTATTAGAACTGATTGCAAGTTTCTCTTGTTTGCTATTAATGCTGGCGAGGGAGGAACCGGCATTTTTCGTGAAGTCTTAAGCTAAAACCTATAACTTAACTATATCAAACGCTTTATCTAGTTCCTAAACTTCGATCTTCGAAGCTATAGGAAGTTAACATATAGTCTAAAATTAGGATTAGGTTACTGACTGAAGTAATTATCTACTAACCCTCTGATAGTCTTGTATAAAAATTTCCTGGAGGCTACTAGCAGGCTACAGATGCACAGAAACCCTGCGAAGCCATCTAAATTACTACTGAGAAGTTAGTGAAGCGCTGCCGCAATGCCATTGAAGCCAGGGAAGAATATATCTATAACAGAGACATAATAAGAAGATGTTAGGGTTGAATTTATGATGTATAAGGGTTTTTTTTTTTTTTGCAAACTAGGTCTAGCAATGCTGACCTTAAATAGACGTGGTCTCTGAGAAATAGGGAGTATATAACTAGGGGTTTTAAACCTTAGAAGGCTGCTATACTAACTACTCTAGATACTTATCGCTTTTTCTAAGCTAAATAAGGAGACTGAGATGCTGTGATTAGGGAATAACAGTTATGAATGATGCTGATATGCAACTTTCGCTCAGAAGATAGAATATCAGGTGTTGCAGTAAGGGTAACAAGGTGACTGAAAAGGTAGATAGATAGATGAATAGATAAATAAGTGAATGAGTGAATGAATGAATGAATAGATATATATATGGACGTATGTATAGATAGATGGATGCATGCATGCATGTATGTATAATTCAATGAACTAATGAAATGATAGCTAGGTAGTAGGAAACCTTATTAAGGGAAACTTTAAGGCGTATAATATAGTCAGACTTCAGGCTTATATATTTCTGGAATAACAGGGCTTCGCGGTATGATCAGGCGTTAATGTGGGGTGACTCTTTTCTCTTAAGTCCCTTTCTACCTAAGGAAAACTTAGTTAAACACTTGCAGGCTGTCCTGACATCCTGAGGTAAGGTATATAGAATGCTTTTCTTTCTTATCTAACTACTTGCTTCTGGAAAGGTCCTTTGATTTCCTCTCTCTGACTGCTACTACGAGACCTATCGCAATATCTAACGCCAGACTTGATATGAGAACTAACGCGAGCATAACAAAAGTGAGATCTTTAACAAACCTACTATACCTCTTAAACAGTTAATAGAATGAATAAGATTTATATAAAGACTTTGTTAATAACAAAGCTTGTTAAATAGTGCGAGAAAGATATAGGCGTACCTTAGAGCATTAAGTGGAAAATACTTACTGGTTTAGAGACTGGAAAGCAGTGTTTAGGTTCTGAGAAATAGCTGGAGTTGTGCAACCTGGACTTATATAAGGCAGGTTCTAGCATAGTCGCTCTATTAGTAAATATGCATATTAAACCTAGAGAACAGAAAGCTGTTTATATTCATAACTATAACGACGATTAAGTTGCTATAGTTAGCAGTAATAACTATAAAAGATACTCTGTTATAATATTATAAGAGGCTGGATTAAAGTATGTTTGTTATGGATTATATAAGGTTGCTGAGGTTAAAGTTCGCGAAAGCGGTTCTATATAAGCTGTTTCTTGCTCTGTATCAATCTTAATACAGCTTTCTCTGAAATCCTAAATATAATAAATAGAGATGTTCCCTCGTACACAGGTATCGTCAAAATGCCTTCACCTTCAAACAAGCAATCTGAAAGCAGACAGATGTCTTCTATTGCAGTTAATGCATACACTTTGCTATCAAGCTGAACTAAGCAGTAGATATCAGCATTGCTTGCTGGAGGTTAGGTTTATAGTACTATACTATCTTAGGATTAGGCTGGTTAGGCTGAACAAGCTGGAGCTAGAAGGGAAGATTTTTCATTATTACTACTGTTATTACTATCGTCACTACTATCACTACTATTACCGCCAGTTTCGCTGCATTCAGCCTCTATATCTTAACTCCTAACTTAAATATTACTAGTGGCTTAATAACTGAGATCAACTTCGCATTCAGTGGCTGCAGCTGCACCAGCCTGGAATTCATAAGGCTGATACTTCTTAACAACCAGTTAAATAGACGCAATACTCTGTTGATATGCGAAAATATGCTAATAAGGCAGGCTACCCTTATTCCATACGCTTAACTGAGACTAGCAGCTGATATTAAAAGCGTTATTAGGACGCCCTCTGCAAAACTAATAAATATAATCTTCTTTCTCGCCTTGCCGAGGTTCTACAACTATACTCTCAACTGACATTAAGTCTTCAAGGCTTTTTTCTAGCCTGGCTTGTTTGAATGTGTTCCTAGAGTCCTCAGCTAGGCTTTATTAGGATATACTGGGCGTGGACAGATAATGTTTCCCAAGGGGCGAATGCGATGGCTGTTCCTCTTTGGTTTGCTTCTCTGCTTGATGTCTTTTGTGTCTTTTAACTATTGCTTAGGCTTGTTCTGTAAAAGCATAGGGAATCCTGTCTTTGCCAGATTATTATGCTAGAGCGTTATTCAGCTGCTGTCGCTTAGTGGACAGTGTTGTTATAGTAGTTATAAATAAACATAAATAATAAACTGAGTTTCTAAACTCCTTTCGTATATTGAACAGATACTTCTGAGCTGATTAGTGCTGACTTCTCGTTAGTTATGCAGTTGTTGCAAGATATAGTAGGTTGCAGAGTAGGATAGCTGTACAGTTCAGTCTTTTGCTCAAGTCTCTATCAGAGAATCTATGCTTAAATTAGTACAGGAAGGTTGTGAAGTTGCTGATATGCCTAGCTATCATATAGATCTTAAGAGAGAAGGGGATATAAAGTGAGAAAGGTATAAGAGAATGAATAAATTCGTAGGAAAAGGATGCACGGGGAATGCATGAATATATGAATGAATGGGTAGTGGGTGGGATAGGTAGGTAACTTAGCTGCTTATCTCCTATTTACTAGAGATAAACCGCGCAAACTGAACTTCAGATATAATTTCTAGTTCACTATACCTTGTTTAGTACTTAGCATATTATATAGGTACCTAGCCTCTACCTTGCTCTTTCAATGCCGACTCTAATTATAGGGGCAGATAGTATAATTGCACACTAGAACAGCCTGCGTTATAGCTGCACCTGTCTAAGCCTGTATATAGTATCTACCTATTAATCTATTTTATATCTATCTATTTATTTAATATCTATCTTTCTATCTACTGCATATATTCAAAATGTTTCTAAGTAGTATAGATCGAGGTGTAAGTAGTTTGCAAATAGTAACACTTCTTAGTAAGAATAATTAATAATATATAAGTTTTTTAGGATTAATTAAGCTTGAGTAGAAACAGCAAGGCAACAGTTTAGGAAACATAGTTATCTTGCAGACTATAGTTACACCAGCCTCGCTGTTTTCTAACTGTAATAATCATTTTATTAGTAGTGCGTTACTCGTAAAACATACGATCAGTGCAGCAAATATAAAGAATAAGTGAATGCTGTCTTAACGCCAGATTATTAATAGGGATTTCTACTGTCAAATAATAATCCCTAATAGATTTAGTTTTTAAAGGGGCGCAAAATAATAAAAAGTCTATGTCTTCCCCTATATATAAACACTGCTACACATACTGTCTGCTAAGCAGTAATTAACAACGATTTAATCTTATACTATCTCAAGCTTTCTATAATACTAGACACTTGCAACTATATTCCACAAGTGTCAGCCCACAGCGATCAGCCAACCATCAATAGTATTCCGTTCACAGAAGCAATATCAGCAAGCTCTGTTCTGAGTAGTATCTATAAAGAAGATGCTGAAATACTGAGTTTTGATGATAAACTGTGAGTAGTTATTATATACTAGAAAATATAGAAATAATACTTAACTAGAGTTCTTATAATAGAAGCAACTAAAGTTCTTCTAGTAATATTAACGAAAAGGCTGTTCGCTATTAGTTCACTTATAGTGGTTAGGAATATCTATAGTCTGAAGTTCAAATCAAAAGCATTTGTCCGTCTTCACACCAGCCTATAATGCTTCCTGTTATATGCTATCGTTATGTTGCAGCGTTTGCGAGGATCACAATATAAAGTCAACCCTATTGCCTGTCCACCACAGAGTTCTCCTCTTATATATAGTTATAATAGCGACAGCATCTAGATACCTCTTAACCGCTGCATCACTCAGGCTACTAGCTAAAGCATCAGCATCTGCTTTTCCTGTTAAGCGCAACAATAAGTTAAAAGCACCTGACAGAGATGCGAAGAACTTAAAGCTGTATTTATAACTGCTGACACAATAATGCTGCGATTTCATCAAAGGCATAATAGCAAACAAGGTATTTATAATAACTTAAACCTTTTGCTCTATTGCTAATAATTATCTCAGAAATAAGCGATCTATAAGAGAGCGTTATTAATAGGCCTGAGACTAGGAAAGGCTAAAAAGCAGCCTAGTATGCTAGTCCTTAACAGTAGCTGGCTTAAAATCTATGAAGATGAAATAGCTATACTTATGCTTTTGCGAGATATAAGTGAAAGACTAACAGCAGAGTTCAGAGATTATTCAGGCATAATATTCTAAATTAACTTAATAGACAGTATTATTTTATTCTCTAGGCAGGACTTCTATATTCTTCTTATATACTTACCTTTCCTGTTAATTATTTTTACAGCAGAAAAATTAGATAACTAGTCAGTGTTAAATTGCAGGCATCTAAGCATTCACTATGCCTGTACTAGATATATTGAAATTTAACGCCTCTAATAAGTCTGCTTCTACTTCTTCAAGTAATAATGAAGTGCTCTCACTTAAATTCTAGCCTTGCTACTTATATTAATGATTTATTGGAACCCCTAAGCTTAACTACAAATTAGCTTGCTGCTCTGCTGTGTCAGCATATGCTATATCTAGCCCAGGCTTATATAGAGACGGTTTGATGCTTGAGACATCTATACAGCTGGTCACCTCTAGTGGAGCTGCGACTGGGTGATCAGCTGCATTAAATAGTGGAATGATAGCTTGCGGGCCTGTATACTGCTTATCAGGAGTCTGATTAGGCTGATGCGAATGCAGGTTGCTAGCCTGTCCTTGCGCTGGTTATAAAGATGCGGTTTCTTTTAAATCTATCGCACTGTTTATATTAGATAATGTCTGAGCAGAAAGTAGGGCAGTTCCAGAGTTTTCAGCTTGCAGATCAGATATATTAGGCAGTTTGTACTTTTGTTAGCTAAGGATTTATCCTCTTACAGCTTTATATAATCGCCTCAAGCTTAATATAAACATAAGCATTATAACTCTTGCTTCTCTGTTAATACTCTGTTCTATCCCTTCGTCGAAGATGTTATATCGCTCTTCTAAAGCGTCTAATTGCTGCGTGATACTAGGATTCTTATTCGCAGCATTTTCAACGCCTAAAAGTCGGCAAACATCTAGATACCTGTCCGCATATTAGATGTTATAGATTATGCATTTAAAGAAATATATCCTGATATTTTATAGAGTTTTTATGACCTAGCTAAGAACAACAGGGGAATATAGAACTTTAGCAGAGTTTGGAATTTTTTTCTATAGGAATTCCTCTAATCAGGCTGCAGCATCCCTGATAAATTCATTTCTGCATGCTATAGAAACTTTAACCAGTCTGCTATATATTTAGCTTGAGGCTACTCCTGTTTAAGTAAAAGAAGCAGCAGCATCAGAAATGTAATTTAGACTCACTTCGAAGCGTAGCATGCAACTCCTAGGAGTGGGCATTGTAACAGGTATACAATTTATTCATAATAGCGTGTAGGATGTATGTTCTTCGTTTGTTTCTCTTTTCCTCGTCGAAATTCTGATCTACTCCTAAGAATGTCCTATCTACTGCTCAGTTCCCTGCCCTTTGGATAATTCGGCCTGCTTCAGCAAGGATAGTCGCAAAATATTTCTGTTCCTTCCCTTCTCTCTTGCTTTGAGACCTTTCCCTATTAAAAACCATAGATATATCAGCTTGGTCAGGAGTGTTAGAGGTCCTGAATTTAACTAATTTAGTAAAAAAAGAAACATATTCCATACTTTTATCCTAATCTTTCTCTTTGAGAAGTATATTAAATCTTTTCTTCGCAAGTTGGATAAATAATATGAGAATCTTAACATAGCGAATTTCTTCCTAGAGATATTTTGCTTTTTCCTTCTCTGCTGGTGTCTGTAGATTAATGGCTCTGGCTTCAGCTGATATCAACGCGATGTCCTTCTTGCTGCATATCGATTTCAATCAGTACGTCAGCCGACCTACCTGCTCTAACAGCTCCATAGCCACTCCCCAGCTATTATCTTCGCGTTCGCCCTCATTATTCTGAGATGCTATCTTCAATCTCTTTAATAATTCGGAGACTTCTTTATATGCTACAATATCTTAAGGTCGCTTTTGAGTTGCGATCTTAGCCTCTCTAGCAGGTTTGTAGGAGATCTTAAGTGTATAGTAGGCGTCTTCTTCTCTCTCATGACATGGAAAGCCTTCTAGCAAAGGTGGGAGGTGACTAGGCCTAGATTTATTGAGTTAGTTTTCTAGATTTGAGTTTAAGGACTACTAACGTCTTCTATAACTATCTCCCCAGGACAAACTTCCTAGCATAAAAGTTATAAAGAGATTGATTCAGTGCCTCCTCTGAGAGCAGTCCTAGGTAACATGAAACATACTTAACCTAATAATAGTGACCTAAGTCTTCGCTGTCTTCTAAAAGCTTAAGGTTAACATTCACCCAGATATAATGACTGTCGTTTTCGCGAGGAGGATTAAGTTGGAACGCAGCCTGACGGAACGCGCTATCAGTCTCGAAGATATGGATAGTAGCTATTACTACTTTCGATGGGCGGATGCATGAAAAGGCAAGTTAAGAAGAATAACAAAATAAAGAAGGTGATCTAAGGTCATAGTGAGGGGAATGTACAGGGGACCCCTGTGGGACATTTTTTAAACCTTCCCACAAAGGTACCCTGACTGACTAAAGTCCTAAATTTGGGATAGGGCGTTCGTCATCCCTTTTGCAGGCCTGGGCTCGACCAGCCTAACCCTGCTACCACAGGCAAATAGCAGCAGAAGTCTAGTAGGGCGTCAGCTTCTCACATTATAGAAGTTAATCACCCTAGTATTAACTATACAGTTGTTTCTTCTAGCTTTGTGGAGTATAACATGGATTCTCAGAGTTTTAACTGTGCTGCTGCTAAGTGGCAGTTCAGCCAAATTAACGCTCCTGAACTGAAGAGGGTTCCTTTGCAGTAAATGTATAAGAATGCACCTTCCCCGACAACTTGCATGTCCAACTCTCGAACATCTCAGAATCAGGACAGCTGTCAAAGTCGATCTGCAGGTTCGTTAGGATTCTCCATGCCCACTATGCTACCAGTAGTTACTAACCAATATAAAATCAAGATGATTTACGAACCTGAGGCATACAACTTGCTTCTATCTCTCAATAGAGCCTATTGAGCGTTCCAGGAGAACGGAGTACATGATATTTTGAACAGGCTAATCTGTGACCTTTTTCTCAAAGAGAAAGTACAGGAAAAGTTCGGCATCATCTTACTCCACAAGCACTTTCCAATCTCATCCAGCCAACAGTTAGTCAAATAGGGCACTGCTTCAGCTCCATAGGACATTAATAACAACAACGCCTCTATTGCTGCAAAATATTATAGGCATATTATTCCTCGAAGCTACTAGCTTTGGCAAGGTGCCTTTATACCTTACAAATACGAATTTAATGTTAATAAGGAGACTGATAAAGAGGAGGTGCTATTCTTCTCTAAAGTGGCAGACCTTCTTATTAAGTATAGCCTGAGTAATATCCTTAGTGTCAGAGACTTAACAAACTATAATATTAAGCTGAATATTAAGATTATAGAGACTAATACTAACTTAATAATGCTACGTGGAAGTATTTAAGATAACCAGCTTATCACTGCTGTCTGGAAGTTCAGGCTTCAGGAGGATGACTGCTGCAACTGCATAGGATACTGCTTTAAGAAAGATAGCAAGCACACTAGAGAGGGAACTCATAGGTGTAGTTAGAGAGCAATAAAACCTATAGTTAACAAAGAGTCTCGCAACCAATTAATCAGCCAGCACTACTCGTTTCACTGTACCATTCTGTTAGACCGCCCTAGTATACTCTTTATATCTATCTCACCTCTAGGTACCTGATTTATACCTGTACAGAGGCATTGCTAAAGTCAGCAAGCACCTGCTTATAGAGTTAGATATTATGCTTATAATATAAATAGTTAGGTTGCACCTATAGCTATTCATTATATATCCTCTTCTATAAATACTACTGCTTATAGCCTCCTGCAAAATAAATATTATATTACAGTTATACTTATTTATTGCTTAATAAAACCTAGCTATATTCTTTCAATAGTTTATATACCTGCTTATATACAGTTAAACTATAGCACTTAATTAGAGATATTAAGCAGCTGCAAACAGGCAGGGAGCTGTTTATCAGCACTGATAAGTATAATAAATAAAGTTCTAAAGGAAGAAGCCTATATCTGCATAATAAGTGTAAGATATTATAGCATGAGAATAATCTTACTGGCCTCAGTTATAACTCTATATAGAAGAAGTTTAGGTCTCTCGAGGTGATAGTGTTAACTACAGGGTTACCTGGAGAGCAAAAAGGCCTGGTGTTTAACAGAACGCCTATAAAGAGAAGATCTATTAGGATGGGCTGGCCAAGGCCAGCCTGGCTATATACAGGGGGCAGAGCGGCCATATAATGCCCTGAGAAGGCCGGGGACCCCGGCCGTCTCGCACCTAGTATAACGCATTTCAAGACTATAAAGGAAAAAAAAAAAAGAAAGAAAGAAAAAAAAGGGGGTTTCTTCGATGCATTCATTGAAACAATAAAGGTGTGATTGGATTTAGATTCTGTCACTACTTAGGAAAAATACTATTAGTTCATATATATTACTGCGTTATATAGTTCTGGCTGCTTAAAGTGACTTATTAAGTAACTAAGCCAGCCTGGCCACCTTACTGCCACTCCTGCAGCTTGCTAGATTGTCACTTAGGTCTTGCAAGATAAGTTAGGGTCCCTAGCTCTCTCGGAGCATCGTATGGCCGATCTGCCCTCTATATATAGCTGGGCTGGCTAAGGCTAGCCTATCCTAAGAGATTTTCCTCTTACAGGCGTCCTGTCACACAGGTATTATAGCTATAAACATCAAGAGAATAGTATGGCTGATCCTTTATATAAAGACGGGATTTGGAGCAAGATACAGGGTAGGATTCAGCCTAAGTGCATTTCGTCTTATGCAGGTTGTTATAAGTATATGTATAAGGCAGTTAATATAGAGGATAATTAAATGAGCGTGTATACTGATCAATCTATTATAATTATAATAATATTAATAATAATAGAAAGAAAAGTTAGTGTGTTCTTACTATAATCCAACCTTGGAATATTTAGAGGTATATAATTTTATATGTATACTCTGGATATATAATCCTCTTACCTGATATATTTATATTCAGATAAGCTTATCTGATAATATTAAGCAGCTCATCTAAATACTTATTTAGACTAACTCTTAGCCTGTAATATTTAAGCTGAGCTGTTCTCACTATATAAGCAGCAGGACTCTATGCAACACTACTGCGCACTTCGTTTCTATATAACAAACTATTTTTAACTCTTGATGCAAGACTTGCTACTTTCACCACAGGAGGTTAGCATATCTAATACTAAGTCTCTTATACAGAATGTCAACTTTCCAGCCATACAGGCAGGGCTACTTTACTGCCTATTGTTTGATTTGAACGCATCAGAAGATACATAGCAATAAGAGGAAATAATTACTTAGTATATCGACAGCTTTCAGCAGGCTTTAGCAAAAGAGTTAAATAATTTCTATTAGATTTAGAATAGCAACAGAAGGCTGATTGCGTTTTGCAGCTGGACTTTAGACTAAGAGAATCCTAAGCAGGACCTATAAAAGGGACCCTAAGCATGCTAAAGCAAGAGGTCTAAACAGGAGTGCCTCTAAGCGTTAAATATAAGTAGTTAGTGCTAGCTATCTAACTGCCTAAGAGCTGAGAAGAGGTGTGTATTAGAGAATATTAATAACGTTCACTGTAAGTAGTTCTATATATATTAAGTTTAAGCTAACTATTTGCAGGCCTTATATTTATATCAGTAGATCCTGATTGCTAGCGTTGCAGTTTTAGCTTACAGCTTCTGTAATAGTTCTGCGAAGAGACGGACAAATAAAATAGATATGCTTATATACTAGCTTCCCTAGAAGGCATGCCTTTGTACAGAAAATTTAGGTTTGAAGTTATTAGTGTAATACCTATAACTGAGGGCGCTATTACTAGCATGTTTCGAAGGCTGCAGAATATCCTGTATAGTATAGAGTTATCAAGAGAGATATAAAGTGTATTTTCTCGGATTAAATACAGCTTAATGCTTTGGAATTATATAAGTGCAAAGTTATTAACTACTCCTCAACAAGAATACATATATATTCATAGCAAAGAATATATAGCCTGGGTTGCTAAGAGACGAACTCTAATCATTATAGTTCAGTAATAAAAGTCAGACTTAGGAGTGCTTTTTGCGAGAAGAATTACCTTAACAAAACGCCTGACAGACAGTGTAATATAGTTTCAGAGCATCTGAGAAGTATCTATTTTATTTGCTGAGGTATATATGCAGATGATAGGCTGTAAGATGCATAAGATTATGCAGAAAGGCTACTGACGTGAGTAGAGGGGGAAGTAAAGACTCTTTAATATTAAGATGATACTAAAGTAAGTCTCAACAACATTGCATACGCAGCTTCTATAGAGCTGACTGCAGGTGATATAGAGGTGCAAGGCATCCTTATTACTATCTCACTCTTATAGGGAGGCAACTTAGAGTGATTATAAGCCCAGGCTCTAATACCTATTAATAGGGAGCGCTGAGGCTAATATATTGCAAGCGTTAGAGATTGACGGTTTATAGTTATAGATACTAGCTAGATCTCTAATATTAATAGTTAGCTAGCCTCAGGAATAGCTAATCTGATAGTTTTAATTCTCTATATATTTCTATGCTAAAAAGAATACTAAATAGCTATCTTTTGCTTTAGTACTCTAGCAACTGCCTATAAGATTAGCTTTGTTCTATAAGACGTCCCTGATTGCAGCGAGGGCAGAAGGAGTCCTGCTCTTTTCCGCTTGCTTGCTGTTAATAACGGCATTGCTCTCCTTGCTATAATCTCATGCGTGTTAAGCAGCTGTCGCAGGAAATGGTGGGTTGTGAAGTAAGATAGCTGTATAGTGCAACCGTCTGCTTAAGTTGTCATCAGAAAACCCGTGCTTATACTGGTTTAGGAAGGCTGTGGATCTTGAGGGGAGATAATAATGAAGTGTATATAAATAGCTGCGGGCGTGAAGATAGATAGAGAGTGAGCGAGGAATAGATAAATATATAAATGAATTAATACAGAGGGGATGAGCGTATTCTCAGCATAGCTGCTTAGTTCTAATTCGCAGGAGATAAATAGTGTAAACTAGACTGCAGATATAATATTAGTATTACAGCCCTGTTTGTTAACTAGCGCTTTATACAGATGCCTAGCTTGCTCCTACTCTAGTCTTTCTATACTAAGCCTGCCTATAACAGCAGGTTATAAGGTAAAATATAGCAGTCATTTAAGCATATACATAGTTTCCATCCACCTGTCCAGTACGCATTCATCTATATATTCTTCATCTATCTATTCTAAGTACATCACCTCGATTCCATTCTAAATAGTTCGTCTACAAATAATGCAGACTGAGATATAACTAGACTGCAGATAGTTATCCTTATTAGTAAAGAGTAATAACTAATACACTAGTCCCCAAGGATTCTCGAATTGCTGGAGAGCAAACAGAGATATAAGGATTAAGAAACATATTTATCTTGCATATCGCAATTACAACTTTCCAGCCGCTCTTCCCCTCTTTGCAAACGCTGACGTCGTAATAACCCTTTTTATCGTCCACTTACTTCTCAGTACTAACCTTAACAAGTTAACTCTCTTATTATCCTAGTAGGATAATAATTATCAAGTAAACTAACTGCAATTTGGAACGCGTCCAAGTACCTAATAACATCTTAATATATATAATCCTATTATCTTTTCTAACTTGCTAAATATTGCAATCATCTCAGCGCCTCTGTTACTATGCAATTATATTGCTGCTTGCCTCTAAGCAGACTGCATCAGCAGTTGCACTTAACACAGGCATAGCAGCCTTCTTATCTGTTACTTATTGCTTTGCATCTGATGTCTAGTAGTTAGCAATAAAGATAAGCATCTAATTCGTTATAGTTACCCTCTTCAGACTTCTTAATAGATTTAGAAGGCAAAATCTTATAGTTATTATATAATATACAGCATTCCAAACTAAGCAATAGCTCTAGTACTTCGATATTAGATGAGGATTTAACTTTAAGCAACGAATAAATCTTAAAGCAACTCTCTTAAGCGTCTGGGAGCTAATTATAAACTTAAGAATAGGTGTTGAAACTAGCCTCTTAATATTCTTTATCCTAACTGCACTTGCTCAGTTTATCTTCTAATAAAGCCAGCATATTAGGCATGTCTAGGCTTTTAAATAATGCTATATCAGGTATACTCTCCTTAACTTAGTTCTCTAGGTAAAGCAAGTCATTATAGTCTAGGACGTCCAAAACAATGCTCCTATTAAAAAGAAATTCAAGAGGTAATATAAAATATAGCAAGCAGTTGCAACTAAAAATCGCAGGAAAACGTTTTTCCAGCTAGTATTCTAACTAATTCTAAACTATAACAATAAAGTAGGTAAGTCGGCGTGTAGATAAGCAGCAATAAAGAGCGAACCACTAGAATAGATCTTTTTTTCGTTAGATATAAGGTGGGATCCTATTAGAAAACTATAAAGCTAGAATGCCAAGCAACCAGATATCAACCTATTCAGTGATCTCTACCTCGTCATCTTCATCAAACATCTCTAGCGCAGTATAAAGTGCAGTGGTCGTCCTATTTCGCTAGCATATAGGTGTTATTGCAGTGTTAAAGCTACTAAGTTTGATATAGATAGGGTTATAAGACAGCATAAGAACGCTAGCAGGCTTAACATCTCAATAGATAATGTCGTGATAGTGAACGTAGCTGAGTGCTTCGAGAAGCTGCTTTAGAACTTCTCTCAGTTCAAGCAGTGCAAGATAATATATAATATTCTCTTCCTCAAGTGTAACACCTATATATTCCAGGACAAGTGTGCATAGCTTAGCTAGCAATTCAATGAAGTGAATGATGTGTTTCTAACCTGTTAGTAACAGCTTTTGCGTGGGACTTAGGTCAGCTTATATGGGAAAGACCTCCTAGAAGCCTGGCTTCTTCATAAATCTCTTTATCAGGCCTTCTCAGGTGATAGTACTTCACTGCGTAGACTAAGCCAGTGTCTCAGCCTGATTCCTAGTATATATTCCTACTAGCTCTATACTTAATCTTAGGTCTGCAGTAATATAAGCCTGTCTTTAATAGCGCTTAACTGGTTCTTAATATTAAACCTAGACTAAGGTGTTAAAGGTTTAGCAGAAGGCTCTTATCCTTTATTATAAATGCAGCCTAGTTCTCTAGAAAAACAGGCTAGTATAATTTATAGCTTAGAATCTATACTTAAAGGTTAAAATAGCCTAGAAGAATGTGTATCTATATATCTCCTAAGATATATCTAGTTAACTTAATAATTTAGGCTGTATCTCTAATTAGAATTTTAGTTGTATGCTGACTGTGGTTCTAGAAATGAAAAGTTCCCAGGGTAGATAAGTCGGGCTTGATAGAGAATTGTTGGTTGCTGATGCCCCTCTTATAGTTGTTATTAAGCAGTATATTGTACTGATCTGTATTGCTGCTGAACGTGAAGCTATGAAGGGTATCTCTTAGTAGGTGATCTGTAGTGACTTGCAAGATAGATACTAGGGGAAAGATAGGAGCAGGTGTACTGTCTTTAGCAAGGCTCTCGCTGGAAATAAGACATAGATCAGGTGTATAGATCTGCTCTTCTTTATAGATAAGATAAGCTGAGTAGTGCGGATTAAATATGAAGATATTCTGAGAATATATAGTAAGCAGTGTTTTTTCCTTAATTAAAGCTGTTATAATGATTTTTAAAGTTTAAGTTTATAAATATTCACGCCTGGGAAATAAATAAGTTTTATACTGGCTAATAATAATGCTTATCACACTTTAATAATTTCTTAGTACTTAATTTCCTTCGATAGCTGAGAATAGTAAGCTATCTTGCAGTTTAATATAGAAGCAATTAGGTCTAAATATTTCAAACGCATTAATAGGCCTGTGAAATATTCTCGTATTATTAGGGAAGAAGTGAGTGAATAGATTAGGTATAGATTGTAAATAAGCTGTGAATAGATAAAGGATGAGTAGCGAATAGATAAGAAGTATGTAATAAATAGAAGGGAATTTTGTTGTTCCTGCTTATATAACTTCCAATATATATGAAGCTTTGTTCGTTCCTAAGGATATAATTCTTATACCTGTCAACCTCCCCTAATTGCTATATTTCTGCACTGATCAGATATGCCTCCTCTATCTTTCTAATAATTATTGAAAACCAGCCTTAACGCACTATAAGCTGCAATTAAAACAGTCCTGCTGCTAAGCCCCAAGCAATGCAATGCTTAAAGGCTCGAACAAGTTAAGAAAGAGGTATATGCCTTTGCATAGAGCCTTGACAGGATTAGGGAACCAGGCCAGCGAATTTTATGCGCTGAGAAACTATGTATCGATGGAACAAATGATGTTTATTATATTCCTGATAGAAGATCGAGCATAGAACTAGATAGCCTCTCGTTTTAGGAGAATAAACTTAAGATTCTAGGGAATTATAGGGGTATAATTCAGCTTTAAAGAGTGAAGGAATAGGTTTATAAAACTATGATTAGCTTTTAGCAGTAAGGAGAAGATAGACGCAGAGTATTAGAGAGCGCTAGGCTTTTACTGAAAGGCTGTGAGGTGTATTGCTAAAAGCTATCTAGTATATATAAGCAGCATAACCTGTTGAAGTTTTAGAAGGGGAAACTACAGCATCTCAAGGAGCAATATACAACCTTTCAGCAGCTGATAGTAATAACTATTTTAATAATAAACTTTATTTCTTCAGACTCTGAAGTAGAAGAGGATAATACTAAATAAGCTTAGGCGGACGAATACTTACGTAGTTAGTATAACCAGAGGAAGGATATTAAGGAATAAGCAGAGGCCGCCCTAATAGGAATATAAGCTGTCCTATTATACCCTGCTAAGCTTTATATAGGTATTATATAAGCTGGGCTTAGAGAGTCTGATATCTCTAATAAGTTTTCCTAGCTATTTACCAGATTATAACTGAAATATTAGAGGCGGGTTAGATATTAAAGGCAGGTTAGATATTAAAGGCAGGTTAGACAGTTCTAACCTGCTACTATTAAGATGCTTAAAAAGGAAATATTCAGCAAGTGATAAAGATTACTAGGAAACCTTGTTTAGTCTTAACAAAGACAATTAATAGTTACTTGCAAAACAGTATGCCTATATAAAGCTAACGCTTTCAGTCGTAGGCAAACTACAGCTGGCACCACAGCCTTCCGAACTACTGAGTCTATATAAGCCTAGCTTATGGTATGCCCTAACACAGGCGGAGGAGAGTCGATTGCAAGCAACACTAGCAGACGTTACAGCTCAGCCTAACCTAAATAGCAGGGCATATAGACAGAAGACCAGAAAGAATAATCCTGTGCGAGCTAGGTCCGACTAAATACTAAGAAAGAGTGTGCGTCTGGCAGCCTAGATAAGCAGAGAGATTATATGATTTGCTAGTATTAAGAAAATATAGTTAGATATTCTATAGTTTTTTAAGAAAGCGAAATAAGTTTAGAGGAGAGATATAGAATATACTTATTCCTGCATAACTTATAAACTTAACCTTGCTTATATAGTCCAGCCAAGCATTCTGCTATTGCAGTTGCTAGCATTAACTACACAGGTCTATATAACCTAGTGTTATCACAGTATATTGAAAATACTACTAAACGTAGCTGCTAATTTATTAATCCTAAGAGTCTATATATCAGCTGAGATTATAAAAAACTATTCTTATGTTTAACCTTACTGTTCTGGGGCGTTAAGTAAGTTCTGATAGCATGCAAGAGACTGGCCTTCTATAGAGATAGAGGCAAGATGCTCCGCCTGTTAATAAAAGCCTATATATAAATAGATGAATAGATAAATGAATATATATATAAGCTGGGCTATTTTAACCTGCTACAGAGGCTCGTTTTAGCTTCCTGAGCGATCTTTCGACTACTAATTAAGTGACCTAACCTCAAATTATTATAATTAAGCTATACTACACCAGGCTAACATTATAGAACTATTCTATAAGACTGGGCGTGTTCTCTATGCTGCCTACTCAACATCTTGCTATAGTATTAAGTTAGAACTTATTACTTTTCTTATAAGTAATAGCTATAGCCTTATCATGCAAAAGATTCCACGACTTTCTTAACATAACTTAAGCATTAAAAACATAGACTCACCTAGGATGCTCTTTTATAGAACCTTCTTGCTGAAGATATAGCAACCTGACAGCAGCATTCTAGGCATAGAAGGGAAAGAGCTTTTATATGTTATGCTAGATAGCTTTATCAGCAGAACAGGCCCTATGTCCTCTTATTTAATGCAATGGGATATAATGGACGAGCGGGCTGAAATCATCTATTACTCTGCTCAGCTGGTTTGTTAATACGCCTGGAACTTCTAGACTAAGTCTGGCAGTTTATAAGTATCCTGCTTATAATCTATCTATATCTAGTAAGCTAACCTGGATAAGTTAAGTAATATTTACTTTGTAATGGCAAGAATTTGCCTAGTTACACAAATACACATCCTGCAAAAGGCCTCGATACTTAGCAACCACTAGTTTCCCCTAAACACTAGGAGAAGTAATTATCTAAATGTTTCCTTCTGGCTGTATAGTAGGCAGAGCTGCTCAAACATAGTTCAGCTACTAGGACTTGCCTATTTTATGTTCAATTAATACTGAAGTCGAGGAACATAATTAAATTGTTGTTTTCAAACCGCAAAACTAGAAACTAGCGCTAGTGCTATCCTAGGCATTACTAGTTACAACGACTGCTTTATATGCATTAGCTGCGCAGATAAACTTAAGTTCTATTACTAAGTCTGATTATCTAAGTCTGATACTATCAGAGGAATAACTCTAGATACAGTTATAAGAAGACTGTGGTCTCAAGAACACGCTATATTTAATGATAACTACTAGTGATTCTTGCGAGTTATACACTGTAGCTAGCAACTAAATTCTTAATAGTACTGATTCTTCTGCAGAAGCAACAGAGCAGTGTTATATACACCTGCTCAGGCTACGCATACAACACAATCCCTAAGAATGTGAGCTGAACTTCAGCTCTGCAGCATCAGAACAGCATCCAGGCATTAGTTATCTACAGAGCTCTCTGCATTAAGAGTATGCTGCAGAAGACAGATGTATTATTGTCAGGCCCTAGCAGTAATATGCATAGCACTGCAATTTATCAGTCTTAATATAAGCAGTTGCAGAGCAGTATATATCAGACTGATAGCTGTTTAGTTGTAGATAGATTGTATGTAAGCATAAACTAATGCGCTATATTAGTAGCTATAGGGTTAGAAATAGAACTGTAGTTAGTGCCTGAGGTGGTATAACAACTTATGCTGTATATATAACAGTAGCATAATACAGTTATTTATTCTTCACTCTTGAGCTTCTAGGGTATTTAGACTTTGTGTGTGTGGAGCTCTAGTTATCCTCAGTATATCCTATCTAACAGTTTATTACAGTCTCCTGGATTAGATATACTGAGCAATTGCAGAAGTTATTAATCCTGAAAGTTCGATCTTATGCTGATAAATTAATGGTTGTGCAGAAATTACTCCACACCTAGTTTTATTCTGTAGCGCCTATTACTAATCCGGATTAGTAGGGCGTTGCTTATACTCCTCTTCTAGGGTTTTATTTATTAGCATAGCTAGGGGGTTATTGTTTATGTTAGCACCTGAATGTTTTGGTTATATTAACAGTAGGACCCTATCTGAACTAACTATTAAAACCCTAGAGGAGGAGTAAATAAGTATTATAAGTATTAGCTACTTCTAAATATATAGGCACTAAGATGCTCAGATAGATATATATACTGTTTAATCACAGCTCAGCCTAAGGACTGGGAAAATCAGGCTAATTTGACGTGTTCTTATAAGATAGATAGAATATATTAGAAATTTAACTTATCCTGTAAAGCAGAACAATCCTCTTTGAGAAGATAAGAGCTTAGTAATTTAAGAAATAGTGTCTAAGTTATAAGTATTATATATAGGGTGAGTAACAGGTAATTACTGTCTATAGTATATGCTGCGCCTACTTTTCTAACTAGTAGTAGAGAGCGAGGTGCAGATACTATGCACAGGTCAGGAGATAAACTGATTCCTATCTTAGATTATACGCGACACTATATAATTACAAAGATAATAATTGCTCTTGCGATCCTTTAGAGCAGAATACTTGTCTATAGTCTGCATAATATATGCTAAGTCTATCTAAGGTGGCATATAACGAGTTACTGAATATATAAGGTTAGGTTTAGTGAGTTTCTGCTTTAAGGCGCTTGATTTAGTCTTTGAGGTGCTTATAACAGTGATTCTAACAGTTAATAAAGGACGGATAAATATAACCTGGCACTAAGTTGTTTGCTATAAGAATTTTGCAAACTAATATATTTATTACTAAACAGGTAATACTGCTGAGGCTTGTTAATCAGAAGAGAGTAAGAAGGCAATACTGCTATTATAGAGGTTATAATAATTATAAAGCTTGCAGCAATTTTCTAACTAGTTAGCTTCTATAGGAACTCAGCTAACTAAGATGCGTGAATTATATAGATTATATTCTGGGGACACACTATGTTTATAGTAGGCTGTGCTACTCCTCCTCTAGAGTTTAACTTATTAGTTTGAACAGGATTCTACTGTTAATATAACTAAAATATTCAGGTGCTGATATAAATAGTAGCACTCTTATTAAACTAATAAATAAAACCCTGGAAGAGGAGTATAAAAAGAGTAAGGAATGCTAATAATAATAATTCAGAGCGCTTTTGAATAGATTATATATATTGCTAGCGCCTGCAGTACCTAGTTCAGTTGCAGCTTTATAACTTGCTGCTGCAGCTAATCTATACGCCTCCGCTCCAATCTCCTTCCGTCAGTCCAGGCCGCGCTTACATAATGAACATCCTCAACACGTCTTCACGCGCTGGCCTTCTATCACCCCTAACTCTCGACATTTCCACCTCTTAATTTTTCGGTTCCTTAATTGCTTTATTTGCCCTTGCCTTGTCTGCATCAGTGCTATAGGCTATTCCAAGACTCTTATTCAGCGGAAAACATTATAAGAAAGAGGTTTTTAACCTGCCGAACAAAGCTGTTATTACTAAGATGACAGGAAATAGCCTATTCTCCCAGCTAAGAGAAGCGAAACAAGGCGATCGCTTTTGCTTCCCAGTTATTATAGTTTGTTCTCACCCAGGCGCCTGCTTCTACAGTCTTTTGCTACAAACTGACCTCTTCTTTTAGCAGGCCTGTACTGCAGACCCTAGCACACTCTCCTTAGAGTAAATCAGGAAGGAAAGCAGCATACCTATCGTCAGAACATTAGAGGAGATCCAGACGACTGCTATGCTGCAAGACAAGGCGTCAGACTTTGTTCGTTATTTAAAATATCTCCTCCTTACTAACTATAGCAGCACTGCTATATTCAAGGATGCATAGAGGAATAGTTTCGTTAATAAGTGTGCTATTCTTTCTTAGACGTGGCAGTGCTCTAATTACGAGAGCAGCAAATATAGCAGCTGCTATATTAAGGATCAGGACGGCAACGTTAGGACTTCACACGTTTGAAGCTATATTATAAAACAGGTCGCTGTATATATATAGTATATAAGTATTAGATATAAGTAGATTGATGCTGAATGCATCATATAAAATAATAAGGAAGAGGTAGAGGAAGGTATATATGCTACAGACTTGCTGTATTATTTCGGAAGCTATCTATTTAGGCTGCTAGCAAGGCCTATTAAAACTAAGATTCACTTATATCTCTTAGCTAAGATATTTAGTAGGCAGCTGATATATAAGTCTAGGCGTAATAATAAGTTCTATCTCAGGAAAAGTACTAAAATAGCATATACTTAGAAAGCTATTAAGCTTATTAGGATAATTACTTTAGATATTTAGTAGACTAAAGCTTAGATATACTAGGAAAACTACTATAGAAAGGGGGGGAGGGAAACAGATAAACCTGCTGATACTTTATAGCAGTGCATTAGAATCTTTCAAAGCTAAGTATAAGTCCTTGTTTAGGGACTTAGAAAGAGAACTAGTTATTAAATCTATTAAGTTTTCTGAGGAAGTAACAAAGATTTGTTCTGTATTTATAACGTTGTTATCTGCACGTAACTATCAGAGACAGGTTGCAGGTTAGGTTCTATCTGTAGCAGAGAGATATTTGCTATTATTAGAAAACTAAACTTCTATATCCTCTACTATTATCGCTGATATTCACAGGAGACGCGTGACTGAATGTTTTAATCGTCTTGCTATAGTTGCTAATTACTATATATATAATATCCAGCTTAATAGCAGAGTGCTTAAGAACAAAAGGTATAGCGCTGACCTAGTAGTATTAATATTATTTCTTTTGAATAGCGAGATCTTTTAATATAAGCAGAAAGAGCTAAGAGACATAATACCAGCTTCTAATATCACAGTTGTCAACTTTATTAAAAGATACACTTTTGCTAATTTAAGCCTGCCTGTTTCAAAGTATAAGTTAATGTTTAATAAAGGCTGCTGTATAGTTAACGTGCGCTTTAGAGCCGATAGTATATATACAGGTAGGTATCTCTAGCAGCTTAGTAAGCAATTGATCATAGTTCTATACCAGCCATCAAGGCGCTGAGATATAGTTAAGATGCTGTAGCATCTCTACAGCTATATCTAGGATCTTAGTCAGGCTTCCCTTGCTCGTAGACTAGAGAAGTTTATAGCACAGAAAACATTGCTACTAGCATCTGAGGAAAATTATATATAAGTAATAGCTGACGCGCTTGCAGCTGCTGTGCATAGTAGAAGCAAGTTGAGGTTAAGATATACTTATAATTCATTAAAAGGTCCGCTCTTGCTGATAGGTATATTCGTTTGTTCAGATGAAGCTGCTGAGAGTTCTCGGCCAGCATTCGTCTTCACCTCTTTCAAGCGTAGGGAGACATCAGTCTGGCTAGCATTCACTAGCAATATTAATAGGTATATATCGTTGCAAGTAGATGTGGACGATGATAGGAACTTACCACTAAAGTTATTTGCTCAGGCGTAGATACACAGCCTGTATTTCCCTATACAGCAACAGCAACCTATAGTGTTTCTGCTACCACATATTTTAAATAAGCTGTAAGATCTACCTACTTAGCACTATAATTAATATGATTAGGTATTTGCCTCTGTTTTCCTATATATATAGATTGAATACTAAATTGATTACCTGGTGAATATTATTTAATATTATTTGAAGCCTTTATAGGACACTCTAAAGTAAACGCAACTTATGTTTAGGATATATTAACACGACAGGGTAGCATATAACTATGCTCTCCTTGGATTAATTAATATTTATATTTGTTTCGCAGCTTGAAGCGTAATATAAATTCACTAGTCCTTGATATTTGTAATGCTCTGGTAATTAAGCTGGCAGTTTCTATAGCTACTTTTTGAAATCTTAATTATTCAGACTTTGTGGTATATTGTCGGCCTTCTGCGCCTAACTCTTTGACGTGCTATATAGCATATAGCTAGCAGGGTTCTGAGCGTATCTCTGTAACCTCAGCATTTGCAGGCTATTGCTTCCCTCTATGTAAAGTCTTTCGGCAGACGCCTGCTCAGCGAAAACCCTGGCCCTTGCTTCATCACTATGGGCAATTATGATCTGTAATGCATTATAGTATAGCTGTGGGATTCTCGTGTTAGTGATCCCCTCTTCCTCTATAAGATGTTTCATCTTATGTGCTATTCGCAGGTATGCGAGAGGAGTTGATGTAATATATATGCTATCTCTAATCTGTTTGTCGAGGTATATGATCCTGTCGAGGCGTTAGTTGCTTTGCTTCTGTTGAGAGTCTGGAAGCATATATAGTTCGCAAGCATAAGTGAACCTAAATGATTTCTTTAATTATGACTGTCTTAAAGAGTAATTTTCTAATGCACTAAGGTAGGATATTATGATCTCCTCACTGTTATTAATATTTCTAAGTGTATGAACTATAAGTTAGCCTCGATCAGCATTCTAGGTATTCTGTGTATTATGTCTGCAGGAGTAGTTAATCTGAGACGCCTCAAAGAAAATACTACCTTCGCATATGCTAGAGCCTAATAGTAGCATATTTGTTTTAGCGATGCTTAGCGCCTGGCTATAGCATGTTCTGTGGCAGTTATATAAGGCTAAAAAGCTCTGTTATTATGCCTGGCTTAAGGATTGTACTTTCTATGCTATAACAGCTTCTAGCTTTTATAAGTTAGATTTGTCTCTGGGAACTTAGAAGATAGGAGACTCTGCAAGCAGACAGGTGCCTCTGGCGATGCAGTATATAGCAAATATATCTTTACCTTTTCTATTAACAGCTATAATATAGTACGGCTTCTGGGATATCGATATAGGTACTTCTGTTATAAGAGGCTTTGCGATAATATTCTATAGTTGCATTTTAAGGTTACCTAGGAATTGTTAAGCTGTGGATTAGTAAGTAGTGCTAGAGCTGGCGAGCAAAGTTTGCATGCTTCTATTATATGCTGTTATAAGCCTTAGTATTACTTGATTGAACGCACTAGCTAGGACTATTACTTGTATTAATAATGCAGGTGATATTTAGTGGAGCAATTTCTGTGCAGGTTGACTGCAGAAGAAGTCTAAGCTACACTCCTAGTTAATTGCTATGCTGCATCCTTCCATATAGGTTAACTATAGCATAAGCAGATCAGAACATCTATGCTGCGCCTTAGTGATATCTATTGCCTATAGCTCTCTATTCTTAAGTGAGACTTTATAGATCTAGTGTGCAACTCTTTAGCTGCAAGCTGTACTTAGATCACTAGAGACACAGATGCTTATTTTTGCTAGGATAATATCAACTTCTGCAATGTCAGTGCATCTGCCTATGTCTGTCAGAACGATCTGTTAGCTTATTATAGTTAGCAGCTTACTAGGAAGCATGTCTTTGATAATGTTGCAAAAATATATTATAGCTTCCATACTACTTATATGCAAGCAGACAGCTCTCGCAAGCTCTAGATAACTCTGCAAGCTTGCTAGGTCTGGTTAGAAAGTTGTAAAGTTTAATAGATAGAGTTAGTTATTATTCAACTTAACTAGCATAATTATACTTACTTCTCACTCAATAGCTGTGATAGCAAATAGGTAGGCAATAGTATGTATGCGAACTATAATTGCTTTGAGAAGAGAGGCAGCATATAAAAGCGACTTGCACGCTTATATGACTTTGCACACTGGTTTATGCTCTTTCCAGTGAGAGCGCTGGCAGGCAGGACCACAGTAGGACGTGCGCAGAGCAGGCTTATCTTTGTAGCCTGGCACCTCCAGGCAACCTGCATATTAACGAACTGCTGGCTTTTAGCAAGCGCTGCATAAGCTGCTGTAGAGAGCAGATGCACTATCTTCAGCCATTGCGTTAGACTTGCTAATGTTCTGGCGAAAACTTCTACAGTCTGTGATATAGATAGAAAGTGATAGCTATATAATATATAAGCTTCTGCATAGGAAATAATAGCAGCAAATACAGGGGAATTCATTGCCTGAGGCTCTTAAGAAACAGTCTTTAAGCATAGCAGACTATTGCTCTGTCCCTGCGTTCGTTATTATTAGTGCCCTCAAAACATCTGCTTAGCTAGTACTAAGCAGTATGCGATTTATACGATTAGCCTCTATGCGCGACTGTATATACGCTAGGTTGGCCGCCTCTTACTAACTGCATAGCAGGCGCCAGCCTGGGAACATATAAACCAATATAACTTCCACTCGCTTTAATAACATTCTTTAAATCTATGCTGCCTGCAAGCTATAGCTAGCTTATTCATACTAATCTAGCTGAAAAGCTCTCAGACATTTGCTCAGCTAGCTTTAATCTACAGCTATTTTAAAAGAAAATAACAGCAAAGCTACTATACCTTGCTGCTATAAAGGTATACCCTTACTATAAATAGATAAATCTGGATTTTACAGGTTAACTATTTAAACACGCTTTATACTACTATCCCTATCACTACTATAACCACTTCAATTTCTCTAAGATATCTGCTCTTATAGATTTAGAGCTAGAGGTAATATCCTATCTCATAGCAGCCGCTTAGCATATATATTAACAGCGAAGAAGTTATACAGCATCTGTAATCATCTAGACTGCAATTTTAACACTATCAGCTCCCTGCTTAATAAAGACGTTTCATTTCAAGATAAGTTCACAGCTATAATTTCAAGGTATATAGATCAGCCTTAGACAGTGTCTGCTATTAAGCCTAACCCTGAACAGACATAAGCTGTAATATCTATACCTCCTTCTAAGTGCAATAATAAGGCAGGCTCTAGATCAGATAGAAATATACCTAGCCGCTTACCAGCTGCTTCTGCTAAAGCCAGCCCACAAGCTCTTAGAGGCGCGTCGCTAAAGCATAAGTTTATAGAGGCTGATAGCAGTAGCGCTCTAACTAAGTATGTGAAAGACAGCAGAGGTGGACGAATCCTAATAATCGTCGCTAAGTTAGAGAAAATCAGTAGCCTAGAGACTCTCAAGCGCCTGTAGGTCAGCTGTAGGGCATTAAAGGCTTAAGTCTAGAGTATTGTTAGTAGCATGCGATAGATGCTTCCTGTCGAACCAGAATATAATATAGACAGCCTATCTGTGTTAAGGCGACTTGATTCCCTTAAGGAGCAAGCAGCTGAAGCAAGTTTATACGTTCACTTTTCTATTGCTATTAAACGCTTCCGCTATGTTCAGATAGTATACTTATATAACTGGGCAAGAGGCCTGGATGAGATAATAGGTAGGGGGGGGGGCAGAATGAGGCAACGCCTCCTAGTTGCTGGTTAATCAATTTGCTGAGAGGCTTTTTCCTAGCAACTCTCCTGCAGTAAAGCAGGCTGATTAAGGAGGCGTGAAACTTAAGAGGCAGCTGCTGAAGAGCGCTTTTAACAGGTGGCTAACCCTTAGGAATAAGCTGACTATACTTATTACTAGGTATAAGTGCGGGGTCCTTCTACTCCTGCCAGGCAATTTAAGGAATGAAGAGTTAGTGCGCAATACAGGCTGCTTAGCAAGGTACTAACTTCGTTAGTATACAACAACTGCATGAGGATAATTTCCTCGCAGTGCTGGACTAGTTAGATATGCAACTCTAATTAAAAGACATCAGTCAAGCTCTCATAGAACTGCTTATCAGTCTAACTATATAGAGCATCTTGCCTGAGGTAAAGATTAGCTTAGAGGTGTGTATATCTATATTATAAGTTTATAACCTAGCTTTAAAGTCTATGTTTCTCAAGAGCTTGTTATCTTAGTATGCTGGTCCAGCAGCTAACCTAGACCACGCCCTATTACTGCAGTCTATTTGCTATTCTGCAATTAAACAGCATAAAAGCACAGGCAATATAAACAATACTTATCCCACGCTAACTAATCTTACAGCATTCAGTAAGCTTTCTAACAGCTAGCACGTTCGCATAACTATATATTAGTGAAGCAGCAGACACTATTCTGAATATATACACAGTCTATAGAGATTAATAGTCCGCAACATTAATAGCTATAATAATAATAGCAAGATAGTAGCTTATTATTTCATATCCTCTATATAAGGTGTATTAATTTTTATTAGATGTTCTATATCGCAAGACGGATTAATCCTGAGGAGCAATAAATAACACTTTTAAGCAGGGTTGCATTATACTTTAGACTATCATCGCATGCTGTTACTATTAAGGCGTATATAAAGGTATTAAGAATATAAATCAGTAGTTCCCTCTATATAGTTGCAGCTATAATACTAAAGCACTGATCAGTATGAATAGTGTAATAGAGCTTAAAGTTAAAATAAAATAAGAGTGCAGTTTATCTGTAGCTGCTATATATAGCTTGCATAAATATAGGCTAGAAGTTAGGTTCACTTCTATATAGCTTAACTAAGATAATATTTATCAGCCTAGTATATATTTAGATAAGCGCTAATATAGAGAGTTTTATTAGCAGGTCGTTAAATAATTGCTTATAGACTAGCTATATATGCAGAAGACTGCTTAGGCATATCTGTGCACTTAGAAGTATGCGTAAGCGCAGCTATATATACAGGAAAATGCCTAGGCGCAGCTGCAGATGCAGAAGTCTGTATAGGAGACGCTGTGCGCGCAGAGGCTTGCGTGGGCGGAACAGCTGCTTGCGCAGAGACCTATATAGGAGAGCCTGTATAAGCAGAAGCCTGCTTAAGAGAGACTGCATAAGCAAGATCCTGCCTAAGCAGAGTTACTAACGCAGCTTAGATCTAAAGCAAATCTGCGCAAGCAGTACAGCACAGAAGTAATAATAGCTTTTAATATATTTTAGTTATTAAGTTTATTATACTAGCAGCTAATAAAGCTAGATCTATTTCTATAGTAACTTTATAAGTAAAGGCTATTTCTAGCGATTAGGCTCTATACTCTCTTTGCAACAAAGTTTTCTTAGCTAACCTCTTTCTTCAGCAACTATTTCTAGACTCCTCTAAAGTTAGTTATAGCTAGGCTCTCTACCTATACACCGTCCATAATAATAACTACTCTGTCTACTAGTTTAGATATAGTATTTAGGCATTACTGCTGCTCTGCTAGATCTATTTCCAGCACTTTTCGATCGTTAATTTTAGTATTAATAAACTGGCGTAGTGAGAGGAACAGATAAGACGATATAATTAATGAAGTTCTCTAACTAAGAGCAGAGATAAAAGCTAGATTAAGATAAATGCCTGCACTTTCTCAGCTATTATATATATAACAGTGAACTACTACTTATGCACCTTTATGAAACTGTGTTATGTTGCCTGATATTATCACACGCTGCCTGGCGCTGCCTCATACTATAACGCTTAAATTCTTTAGAGGTAGTAGTTAAGTATATTAAAACACTATTCAAATGCACGCATAGTATTAACTAGCTAGTTCCTCTATAAACCTCGTCGTCAATCATAGCAGGTCTATTTATTTCAACTTGCTCAATATCCTATCCTAAGCTTCTTACTAAGTTAAGGACTTACTTAGCTTTTATCCCCTAGTCTGCAAGGCAAAACTTACTAAAAGCATACTTTAAAGATATAAAGGCTGTGTTATACTTGAAGGCTATCTTATAAGTCCTAGCTGCTTCGTCAGTCTATTATACTAGAGAAAAGGTTTAAAGCTTTAACTATATTTTAACTCTTCACTGTAATAGAGTACTAGATACTACTGCTATATTCTAGTTTTAATTTCTATATATAAGCAACTGAGTAATAATAGTAGCTAGGAGACAGTATAGACTTCTTACTGCTTCAAGGGGCGAAGCAAGTAAGGTATTCACTTAGTTCTTATAGCTCGAGTAATTCATACCGCCAGCCTATTATATATCTCTGCAATCTATCAGCGCAGTCAGCACTTGCTTACTACTACACTGCCTAAAGCACCCCTCTCTTCTGCAGCACCTTTCTGTGAAATAGCCTTATAGAAACGCTTTATATCCTCCTGCATTCCAAGTTACTATACTCTAAGATAATTAACACAGTCACTCTAGAGGGGCAAATATATTTGAATGAATGGTGTGTTTTCTATTTATGCTACTAGAATGTAATTATGCAGCCTGGATTAAATATCTGCTTTGCTGTTTTCTGCACAGCTTTAAAAGTGATATAGTTACAGCTTTTGCTCTGCAAATACTTAGTAACAGCAGTAAACTTACTAAACTTCTCCTGGCAATATTAGTTTAGGTAATAATAGACTTTCTCCTGGTGCTTAGGCGACTAAAGGTGTTAGTTTAGGGAGTTGAGGAGTTTAAAGGAACTGCTATAGAGGGGGCAGTTGAATGTTTTGCTGCTGGGGTTCCAGGAAGCTGCTGTAGCTTCCAGGCTGCTGCCAGACTACTGATGCAGTTACTTAGTAATTAACCTATTCAGGTTTCTCTGCTTAACAGCTTCATAGACTTTTATCTGATCTAGTAGGGCTTTGGGATATTTCTTCTGCTCTAGATAATAGAAAATGCCTGCTGCTGTTATATATAGTTTTCTATAAAAATAGCAAGATTGCTTCTTGCTAAGATGCTGCTTGCTTTTGTAATGCTGCTAATATTAGCTGCTGCAATCTATTAACTAAGTAATTAAGAATAAACTATTTTGATGCTATTTATATTACTAAAATCTCGATCGCATGAACTGCAGTAGTAGTGCTTATATACTTCGTAATGTTGAAGTTCTTGCTTGTTATTAAAGTATTTAGTGTACTTATTATAGTAGCAGTTATACTCTGATCTATCTGAGCTGGTTAATACAGACTCTGCTTAGTGATTAAGAGCGTCTATATGCTGTTCTATAGCTGTGGAACTACTGAAATAGCAGTTATATATATTATATTTGAAATCGGGCGCCTTATAGAACTTAGCAGCGATATATTAATCTTAGGATCTCTATATTAGCTAAGTCTGCCAGTAGGTCTTATAGGCGAATAATATTATAAGATAGAAGAAAGTTAAGTAGTATAGATGCAGAGGAGAAAAGTGCTAGATATAGTTGCAACTTACAGAAGGCTGCCTTTTCAATGTTCAGTGCGTGTGCTGACTACTGACTGCATATCTGTGCAATGATTAAGTGTCACACCTGTATGACGCAGAAACCTCTGTACTGGTATAGTGGCCCTGTAAGCAGCCTCCTGTATAGTGGCGCCTGGCTTACTAAGGCTGCTGACAGACCAGGTTAATGATTGAAAACAAGAAGCTTCCTAATAAAATGCGATAAGTAATAGGTAGCTTAATGCTGTAAAAAGAAAGAGCAATATACTAGTGGCAGGAATAGTTATAAGCTTTGCATGTTTGCTAGGCATTTATATTAAAACATCTATCCTTAGTCCTACACTGCAACTAGCTGGCTATATAGTGTCTTCTGCAGCATTACAGCCAGATTATACAGCATAATATCGGCGGCGGGTTGGAGATCTATTGAGGTAAGGTTTTTATATAGCGTATGCAGCAGAGTATAGCAAGTAAGTCTGTTTTATAAGGTTAGTATTACTTATCACTTTTTAGCAGCTTAGCATTCCCTTAATAACCTTCAGATATACTTACTAACTTAGTTTATTAGAAAGCAGTCCTTATTAAGGTTGTATCTGTAATAGCAGCCTCTTTTGCAGTAGGTATTATATGCTTAGTGTACTGCTACTAATATTACTAATAATAAGATAAGATATAAGAGTGGTATAATTCTGCAGAAGGTTAGTTATCAATTTAAGCATGCTAAGCTGGTAAGTTATAGCTATAAGACCAGCAGCGATTTTTAATATGCATATAGATAGGCGAAGGTTTCTAAGTGTCTTTTCTAATATCTGCTAGAATTAGAGATAATTAGTTTTGCTTAGAGCTACTCTAAAAATTGCGAGATTTATTATATATAATATAGTGGTCCTTTGCAGGAGAATATATATCTGATATAATATAAATTTATATTACTGCAGAATCGTTCTATACTGTTGGTCTGTTATTGCTCAGTATGTTCTAGCTTTCGGTGTTATTCTGGTCCTAGTTAAACAAACTAGAAATATTGAGGCTTATGTCTTTCAGCTGCAACCTTTGGCTTAGTGCCTCTCTGATAGACCTCAGAAGCATATCAGCCACAGCTTGTTTCTACTCCTTAATAAATGCCTCTGCTTGCTCCCTTATCTTAAACTTCTTACAGCAAGCACTAGAGGTTTCGTAGAGTTAAAATAGCGCCTGTGTTTAGCCACTGATTCCAGTTAGGATCGAATCTTTATACTGCAACTATTAGGTTATTATTAAAGATTATACTGCTAATATTGATATACTCTAGGGTTTCTACTATTTGCAACAGCATAATAGCTATTAGATTTCCTTTCAGGAGTTAATAGCTTAGTACTTTCCTTAATCACTCTCTTTATAGGCTTATCAACGCACCCTTTATATACAGCATAAAACTCTGTGGCTTTGCTTTTGCATAGGGCTATAATATATAATATCTAGGAGGTAAGATGTGAGGTATTATAGCATCTCGCTCAACTTGAAGAAGAAATCTGGTTAGTAGTAAACTATAGAACCTATTTAATACTTAAATTGAGACAGAAAGAAGGTTAAGTTATTAAGATACTATATATAGCATATTAGCTGTTGAGGGTGTCTCAGATGCGTTAGTGCGTATAAGTATGTATAAATAGTGTAATTAGGCATTGATGTATTATTAGAGTGTTATGCAATGTCTGGACTGTATATGCAGGAGGCTGTCTAAGCTGCAATTCCTAAATCCACATCTTGCTATATATATAATATAAGGCAGTGCTAACCTAGCCTAACAAACGTCTATAAATAGAAACAAGGTAGATAACAGATGTGAGAAAACAGGTTAGCAGCGTCGCAAGGATTATACATGAAGTAAGGTCTCTGTATTGTTCTAATTATTACACTTGCGACTAATTAACGTAGGTATAGGTCTTGAAAGGTTGATGTCTGAAAATAGATATGACTTGATAGACTACTTGATATCTGAACTGATCGAGGCATACGTTCGAACCTGAACTTCTGCATTGCAATATGAAGAGTTGTGTAAAAATTGCAGATAAGCGAGGAACTAGCGCTTGTTCCTGACCTAGAGGGTATTATTAACCACGAAAAACTCTCTTTCCTTATTAAATTGTATGCTGAATTAGTCGTTAGAACTCAGTAGATCAACTAGCATCTGCTATGACAGCTCCTGCAATGAATTAAGAATATTATCAGAAGATATAATATCTCATCTCTAACTGTCGTCAGCGTATATAATATTGAAGATAAATACTAGGGGTTGATGACTATTGCAATCTGGCAAACTAGATATTGAAAACGTTCTCTTATAAGCTGTAGCTAACAGATTATTATCTGTTCTCAGAGGCGCTCTTGCTAGGGTTTTATTATCTATAGTTAATCTTAGAGAGGAGGAAGCATATTAATTGATAGCTGCGTCTAGAGGACTGACAGGTCTGTAATTAATAAGACCTAATATAGATACTCCAGCAGTAGAGTTAAGCTGGATATTCCAGGTGCTGCTGATTTAATATTACAACTCTTATCTAGCTATTATTTCTATTAAAGTACACAGGTTTATAATAATTGATTTATATGTTTTATATGATTTTAAGTTTGATGTGGGGAGCGATCTCTATACTAAGTATAACTTTTAGTGGGAGGAAGATATAGAGAAGGAGGCTAGGTAAATATAGAGGAACTTCTGGCATAAGAAGCAGCTTTTCTTATTAACTCTAATAAACTAAAATGAAGGCATAAGCTTAGGGTGCTGATTATAGAAACTAATAAGCTGTATTTCAGTATGAACAGCGAGGCAGAGATGAGAGGCCTTATAGAAGTATAACTCAGGGTTTGTAGCGCCCTAGACTGAAGCTAGCCTAGTTGCGAATTTATCTTTTCGGTCTCTAATAATCCTGCGAAGAACCTCACTCAGAGGTTGTTTATGTGGTGGAATTAAAAAGTCGAGCCTTGGGGGGGAATAAATAGGTTCTATCTGTATTAGATAGAAAAGTCTGGGGTATTCTGCTGGTAATTAGCATAGTGCTTTTGAGGCGACTGTATATCTTCTTAACTTATAAATATAGTATATCTACTAGGGTAACTAGCTGCCTTAGGCTGAGAACATCGCTTTAATATATATTAAGTACTTCTATTTTGCCTTTTCTGCCTAAAGAATATAAGGTAATAGCTGCATAGCAGATACGCTTATTATAACGGCTGTAACTGCACTGAGGTTTTCTATCCAGACTAAAAACTATTAAATATAGGCAAAAGCAGACTTAGAAGAAAGCAGTAATAAGGTGTTCATAATATCAAGAACCTCTGAGTGCACTCTATAGAGCTTCTCAAAATAGTAGCGAATCTTCTCTATATTAATATAAATAATCTTCATCAAAATATTAATTCTCTGTTCAGTTATGAGGCCTGACTAGTATATTAGCTTATATCTTCTTAGTAAAAAGGATAATATTACCTCTATTTAACATGTTGTAAAGATCTGATATTAAGTCCTGAAGAAGTATTAAGGTTATATTACACACTCCAGTATTACTAGTAATATAGATAACTATGCTTTCTAGCGCTCCTATCTTAAGTATTGCAGCTAATACTCAGTCTGCATTTTTATGTGTTAAAGCGAGGAGTGCAATAGAATCAAGAAATTTTCTTTTAAGAAGTACTTCTTAAGACCTATCTGCATCATGAGGATGATAGTTGAGGCTGTATATTATTAGGCTGCCCCTTACAGGGTTAAGCTTGTGGAGAAGTACAGCATCTTGTATGAAACGTTTCTGTACTTTACTGGCAATCTTAAGAGTTATTATTGCTTGCGAGGGGGGTTGTTAGCAGTAATATCTTTGTCTGAAACTTATGCTAAGTTATAAGTAGGATTATATAGCTGGCAATATAAAGCTTTATAAGCCTAGTAACAGAAAGTCTGAATCTTAACTCTGTACGCCTCTGCTTTAAGCTTCACCTATCAAAATCATTTTTTACATACTAACAGATAAGCATAAACAGAGTTCTCTATTATATATATTGCTGTGCTAAGACCTAGTGCTTGAGGAGGATGCTTGCAGTAGTTTTGTATATTATTGGCTGCTCCTCGCGATTGTGTATAGCTCAACGGAAAGCCTTCGGGCTGCTCTTGTATGCAGTGGTGAATATTAAGCGTCTGGTGTGCAGCTCTACCCTAGTGAAGGGAATTGTCTGGGGTGCATTGTGGATACTTAGATATTATGCTGTTGCCCTGCACAACCTTCTCAGTTTGCCAGATTAACACTGCAAAGCAAAGTAAAGCTCGGTAGGGATTGTGGTTCTTCGATCGACTGGGAAGGGCACTACTAACTTTATGAATGGGCCGATCACAGGAAAGTTGCCTGGGATTCCGTTTGAAAGTGGAGCACTACTTATTACACATCTGAGTGCATGAGGAGTGCCTGCTACGTGGAGCAGCAACCAGCAATAGATTTAAAACAAGGTGGATAACATGAGCAATAAGTAATATACAGCAAAAAAGAGCGCAGGCTGGCAGGGAGTTGCCTTCTAAACATTACCTATCTCCAGCCTGTTTGGCACTGTATGCTTTGCGGGGTTAGTAGGAATGAAGGCGGAGAGCACACATTACCTGCATATATATAACCCTACTCAGACGCTTATAAAATGGGTGGCGTGACCTGGATGTAATATTCTTCGCAGCATTCTATAATTTGACTTCAGCTAGCAGATAACCTCTAATAAGAACTAGAATAAGGCGAACAAAGCTGTATAGTTCGTCTTATCTTCACTAGCTGCAAGTTAGCAGCATGCTAAGAGGGGTTATTTCTTACACCTGTATACTATAAATAGAATACCCCCTAACAACATAGTATACTGAGGCATAGTTGCATGAGGGGATTACTAGATCAAGGATGCTGAGTGCTTAATAGCACCAGCCAGGAAAGCTAACAGCCTATAGTTAGTTAACTATTTCTTTCATTAAATTATGATTATAATAACCTGTTAATACCTAGATTAACTATATTATCTAACGAAGTAATCTGCTTGCTTTATAGCTAATATGCACTATTCTAACAGTTATATATATATATTAGTACTATAAACTAATATATTTCTGTTGCATTAGGGATATAAGCATACTAATAAAACTGCTTATCAGTATATAAGCTATAGAGCAGCTATAGCCTGGTAAATAATAAGTAAGTTAAATCCTAGCTGGATTTATAAGTAATTGCAAGCAATAAATATCTCTAACTTTTTTTCCTCTCTCAGATTTATAGCAAATCAGAGACCTATTTACCGCTAGCATTATAGCTCCAACAGCAAACTACAATATACTAAAGACAGGTCTGCCTGCTAATAGCCAGCAACCCGAAGATATTCTTAATAAATTCGTTTCTTGCATTAGAAGATTCTGCACTTATAAGAGTTTCCAAGATCTTAAGACTGTGATTTTAAACCATAACAAACTACAAAAGAAGCTTGTTAACACAGAAGCTGCCTATAAGAAGAACCTCGAAGAATTCATGCAGCTGAGTGCGGATCGAGATGCTGAGAAAGAGGCATTCAACAAGAAGACTGAGGAATAAAACCAGGAGTATAATAAGATCTAGAAAGATAAAGGACAGCTTACCAGAAGCTTAAAGCTAAGCAAGAAACTACAAAGACATTAACAGGAAAGATCAAGTTACTTGAAGATAAAGTTTAAAGATCTATCGCTGAAAGCAAAAGGCAAGGCGACTATGCTATAACTCTTAGAAACACTAATAAGACGCTGAGCAAGAACTTAAAGGAGGCTAAAGATATTATTACCAGGTTAGACGCTAAATTAAAGGCTATTAAGAACGAAATAAGCATCTAATCTAAAGACTTAATAACAGCTGAAAGCAAGCTTACAGAGATTCGATTATATATTATAATATTAATAGTGCTTAATAATATAAGAACTGATATATAGGTAGGTAACTATTATTAATTATTATATAAAGGAGGATAATACTTAATATCAGATATAACATACTTATATTATTATTTAAAGATATCTTAGCCTTATTTAAAGAGTTCCTAGGCTATAACTTCGGCAGAGCCTAGCTATAAGATATAAAATCTTAGGATTATATTAGAGATTATGCAGCTATATAGCGCGCAATTCTAATTCCAGCCTCAAACTCAGTTAATAGTAAAAAGATAAGGATGGTTGCAGGCCTGATAATCTGTGGCAGAGCACTAGCTATATATATCTTCCGACTAATATACCTCTCTATAAGCTCTAATATCGAAGAGTTGCTATGCGCGCTAGCTATAGCGAAGCCCTCCCAGGAGATGTTCGTTCGCGCCGTGCTCTATTAAGTATTTCCAGAGCAACAGAGAATGTATAGAGATAGATACTCTGAACTTATAGTTAACAAGGTATTTGCAGCAGTTACTAATTAGATACCTATTAACTAATATGTAATATTTAGATCCTAACTCAGTCAGCTGATAAGTTTGTTATATAGGAGCTGGCAGTATATCTAAAGGCTGGACGAAAAAATCAAGCTGTGTTTCGTCTTAAAAATGCTGTATAACTGGCAACCCCTGCTGAAGTAGATAGACGCAGTCGCACTAGTTAACTACACCAGAGCAACAACGCTAGGTGAAGGAAATAAGGAATATCAAACGCAACAGAAAGATTTGAAGCTAGTAATGCTGCTGACGAGCGAAATTGTTAAAATCGCATGGCTAGCTTTCCTTACTACTGCAGATAACGAAGCAGGTGTATCAGACTTAGTCTGCCCTGGGTATATGCTTATGCATGCTGAGGTTTAAGGCGCTGAGGATGAGGAGAATTTGTGGAGAGCTACGCGGAGAGCTGCCTGTAACCTGAACAGTGGATCCTAAAGGAACAGATGAGATTCTGCTGTTTTTTTATCCTAAAGGTCTTCTAACGCATCAGAGGTTAGGTAGCTTATTACTAGCAGGCTGACAAATGACAAGTGTATGAAATGCTTAGCATGGCATAATTAGACACTGGCAAAGAAGGATTGAGAATGAATCAGTAGATTGAAATGTTACCTACTTAGAAGCAAGAGGCTTATTGTCGACTTGAAACGTATAGAGAGCAGGCGGCTGTTATAGGACTCAGTAAGAGACCTCGTGCTATAGTGATAGCAAACATATTGCACGCGCTACCTTTAATAGGTTTCCTATTCATCCTGCTATATCTAGTTTTAATAAGTAATTCACAGACTAATTATAATCTAACAGTGACCCCAGCGTCAGCTACAGCCAGCTTTGCAGACTATAGCTTCCACTCAATCCACGGGGAACAAGCATCATTAATTGTCTGCAACGATTGCTCTCACGCTAAGCGCCTAAACCGGCTTATGCTAAGTGCCAGGTATCTACCCTATAGATAGGGGCTGTGCTTCTGTAACATATATAAGTCTCTTCTTGCTGAGCGCTGCCTGGAGTCCAAGGAGATGCAGGACTGCGCTTCGTGGGAGATTAGATCAGCTATAGTTGTCTTTGATAACCTGAGAAATGCCTGGTACAGGCTTTAGACGTCCTAGGATAACAGTGACAGCCTCAGAATATAGAACGTCTATAGGCAAAGATGATAGTCTATAGTTAAACCTAGGAAGTCCTTTAATACTCCTAGAACTAGCGCTGCCGTAAGTATAAGTTACTTAGCAAGTAATACAAGCTAATCAGCTAAGTTAACGCTATTGCTACTACTTAAATAAGCAAATCTATACCTCTCACTTAAATTGTTTAACTTAATGTCTTATATATAAATAGCTGGCTAATAGGAGGTTGTAGATCAGCTATAGCCCTATTTATTCAAGTATACCCAGCTACAGGGGTATATATAAGAGGAAATATAAGAGCATACGTGAGAGCATACAAGAGAGGGGGTAGAAAGCTTCTTTCTAAGGTTCTCCTAAAGAGTATATATAAAGGTAAGGCTTCTGATAGCTTTAAAAATTGCCTAATTAGGTAATAATATATTACGTAAGAATTAACTTAACAGACTTATAAGTTAGCTAATAATTAAAGCTTAGGGGGGGAGGACACTAAGTTAATAAGTATAGAGGTTAAAATTGACTTGATTGTATTTGCGGCAGCGCTGCCTAGGACGTTCTAGGACAAGTCTGTAACATGCTATACTAATTGCCTAGCAGAGACTGGTGGATAGCATAGGATTATACCTAGCTTTCTGCAACTAAACCTGCAGGCAGTCTCTTTAACAGGGTCTAGAACTAACGTTCAATATAATAATAATAAGCAGGGCTTATAAGTAAGGTAATTCTAGGTTTCCTTTTAAACACTAGCCTCTACTTGTCTAGTATTACTCAGAACACTCCTAGCCTATAATAGAACACTATCTAAGAAGGTATCAGAACCTTATACTACCACCTAAACACCTGTCAACAGTCATATTCTAAGATAAGCCTGGGACGTCTAGGGATATGCCTAGGATGTCTGGGGATATGCCTGGGACGTCCAGGGACAATAGTTATGTTCTAGGACAAGCCTGGGACGTCCAGGGACACGCCTAGGACGTCCAGGGACAACAGTCATAGGATAAGCCTAGGACGTCTGGGGATACGCCTAGGACGTCCAGAGATAACAGTTATAGGCCTAGGACGTCCTAGGATAATGTTAATAGTCCTAGGACAACCAGGGATAAAACTGGGACGTCTGCAGACACTCCTAGGATACCCTAGGATCCTAGAACATACCTAGGATATCTATAGACATGCTAAGGATATCCTAGGACAAGGCTGGTGATTCTAGGACTTGTCTGGGATGTTTGTGGATATTTCTAGGACGTCCTAGAACTAGGGCAATAGTCCTAAGAAATGCCTGAGATGTCTAAGAATAATAGTGATAGACTAGGCTAGTTCTTGCCTAGTCCTCTGCAAAGAGATAGCTTAATGATACTAATATGTGTTTTATAGATCACTAAAGCTTGCAATTCTCATGCGCAAAACGACAGGACCTATGTCCTCAGCATCGAGATATCTTTATAGCAAACATACTACACTAAATAAATCAGACCGAGCTATTGTATATCTTGACCTTACTGTCTATAATCACAGCGGTTCTTCGCTGCGCTGCTGTAATATACCTTGAAATATGACCTATAATGGATTCTAGTTCTATGGCAAAACTGTCTTTCCCTTGATATACTGATGATTCTAGCTTCTTAAGTGCTGTATGCTTTCTCTTTTTGCTTTGAACGTTAGAATTGAGCAAGCTGAGCAGAGGGCGACAGCTGAGTTCTGCCCGCTCGAAATCTACTACTATGATACTACCACCCACTGTGTCACATAAGACGTTATATAGCTCTGCATTGCAGTGAAGAACACCTAACTTATGCATTTTCTTATATGCCTGGGCAACTATGTTGATGTCGGCCTTAGCAGCTTGATTAGCAGTGTCGAACAAAGGCACGCCAGCCTAGCTGAGGAATAAGATATGCTTATACACACTGCTGTTGTAATATAACAGCAGCGCTAGGTCTATCTGTCCTAGGCAGACAGGAATATATTTTCCCTGAATCAGGTTAAGTCGATTGTATATATCGTTCTTATGGCATAGGCAGGCTAGATTAAGTGTCTTAATGCTTTTAGCAATAAGAGTGTAGCTATAGCAGGATAGCCTGACCTTAAAGAGTGAGCTAATTAAGCTGGAGAAGTGAAGGGGTATAATATCAGTGTCAGGGCCACAGTCCTCAGCAAGTTAAGTATAGACGAGTTGAAGAAAGTCTGATTAGTTAAGGTGCTGCTGTCTATAATCCTGGGAATTCAGGCAGCGTCTATCTATCCGCCTACTACTTGCAAGTCTAAGCAGATATTATATAGTGCAAAAGGGATGATCCTTGATATTTTGCTGTTTGCCTTAGTTATGCTGTCAGTCTCTCTTGCTTTTTTATGCTTCTGTTCTTGCTAACCCTGCTACTATTAACTTAGTAATAGCTTTTTTCTGAGTGTGAGGCAATTGTAATAGGGTAGGTGATAGAGGTATACCTTCTCTATTATCACTACTATCGTCTTGATGCGTTGCGTTGCTGTTGGATAGCTTGCAGCAAGACCTTGTCTGGATCAGTAAGCGCTTAAACCCTCGCCAGCATTAGGGCTTGTATAGAGAGGGACGTGCTTCCTTGCCTTTGTGCACTGTTTCAGGTATATTTCTTAAGACGTTATTATATTCAACAGCCTAAGTGTTGAGAGCTGCAGCTGCGTTATGCTAGGATAATAGGGGTGGTTCTATATAGAAGGCCTGCAGAATAAATGCGAAGACCTGTGCAACAGCTGTACTATAGAGCTTGTGCTTGTTGTTAAGCATGTCCAGGTTTGGCATGCGCATAGAATAGTATATAATAGTAGGATTGTCTGGAATATGCAGAAAGACGAATGCTTCTCCTGTGCATATATATCTATATCAGATACCTTTGCTGATTATATATAAGAAGAGCTGGGTTATAATAGCAGTAATAAGCAACTTTAATGCAAATGCAAACCTCTTGCTATCCTTGTTAATTATGTTATATTCTGGTCTAATTTCAGACTCCAGACTAGTGACGACTATATTGCGTTGCAACTTATGCAGTGCCTTGTACTTAATCGCTAGCGCAGGGATGTTTCAGCTGGCGGAGGTGCGGTATATGCAGAACTGATCCGCCTAATTGCCTTTTCCTCTTGCCTGTTGTAGAGGCTTGCGGCTTCTTGAGGTTGATGTTGCAGCTCTAGTGGAGTCTTTCTCAATAGATATTTTCTCTATAGCTTCAGATATAGCGTTATCAGACTGACTGAGGTTTGTGTGACTCTTGAACGTTATAGTTCCCTGTAAGCTAATATTGCTATGCAGTTATATGTTATTATATGCCTTATTGATTAACTTCTGAACTGCGTTCTTAACTATATTACGCTGAAAATTCCTGAGACTAGTCTTATTACTGATCAGACTAATCAGAGATATAATATATTCTAACTAGTGCAGTAATAGGAATAATGCTCTAGAAGAGAATGAGTAGGAGGTAGAGAGCTGATCTTAAATCTCTTCTTATCTTATAGCGAAGTCGTCCCACGGAACGATTTGTTAAGGGAAAACTCAGCTGGTTAGGTTAGTCATATCACCCTGCATAGTTAAGGTGCGATCAGTCACTACCTAAATAGCAAGACTGAGCAAGTAGCAAGATTCGAGATATTTCTAGAGTGTTTATAGTTGCAAGGTTTTAGCAAGTTCTTCAGCCTCCTCTTATTAGTGCTGTTCTTCCTCTTATTAGTGCTGTTCTTCCTCTTATCGATACTGTTCCTCTTCTTATTAGTATTATTCTCCCTCTCGTCGCTGTCGTTTATCTAAAATATAATCTTCTACTTATTCGCGTTATGCTTGCTCTTCTTAAAGTTTTTGTTATAAAAAGGCGATCTTATCTTCTATTATAATAAGAGAGATGCGCAACAAGGAATAAAGAACAAAGAAAGTCAGGCTTTAATAACTATAAAATTAAGGTGTTTATATAGCCTGTTAATATGCTAATACTAATCTGTGTTGCCCTAACAACAGTTGCGCTAAGGATTTGAGAGGGGTGAGTTTACTGATCTTCTCCCCTAGCTTCTCAGCACAGAGTCGGGCTGGTGCTACCTATGTTATAAGGCTAGGCTCTGCTATAGGTTCTGCAGGGATCTCTGTAACTGCTCCTATTGTCCAGATCAGCCTTGCAATAAACTAGGTCCGGCGGTACTTCTTTTCTACTTTGAACTACTGGCTCTATTTCAACGCCTGTCTACTTTATAAGTTGGTATGCGATCTGCTTGATGTAAGACGTCTCGTTAATTATTAGCAATGCTAAAAACTCGGCGGTCTCTATAGGGTGCTGTGCATTAGTCGCAGCTGGTGGTGGTGACGTTCTAGTTAGAACGAGCGATGCAACTGCGAGAGGCAAGGTGAGCAGTAGATAAGAAAAGACCTGGAAAGAAAAGAGATAGTAGCAAATAAAGCTAATTATAGATTTAAACTAAGCCTGTTTTATTTACCTCTTTCCTAACTTCTTATCCTGCTTCCCTATAATCGCCTAATATTGAATAATAGCCTGTTCGCTTTGCTGCAGTTTACTAGCAATCTATAACTACTCCTTTCCCTCCCAAACCTATGCACGCAGTCTTAATTCGTCTAAAGGTGTCTAACAGCGTCGCTGACGCTATCTACTATTTTCCCCAGCTGCATCAGGGCTGTTACTATAATCAGAACTCATAATTAAGCTGTTGCTGTTGCTATTATCCCCAGAGCTATCGTCAGAGCTTTCATCAGTTTTAACCGTCTCAGAGCTTAATATTTCAGCATTCACCTTCAATATAGGATCCTGATTTATTATATTGCAGGGATTGCTGTTTCCTGTTCTTATTATGTTATATAGAGGTCTCTTTATTGCATAGTTTCTGATAAACCTAAGGAGTAGCTTAAGTAGGTCTATTCCCAGTCTACTGCTAGATAACTTAGTACTACTCTCAGCTAGAGTTTATACTATATTGCTTATCTGCAGCAGATATGCTGCAGACAAGCTACAGATATGATATATGCTTAAGGATATAATTGTTATAGTAACTATAAGAGGGAAGAGAACTTGCTCAGACTTTTGAAGACTAGGTTTAGTTGAAGAGAAGTCAGGTAGAAGTGAGGTACTTTTAAGTGTAGTTAGCAATCAACCTTATTATCTTCCCGTCAGCTTGCCCTTTCTGGAAATATTATCCACGTTCAGCATAAGCAGTCCGTCAAGGCGTAAGAAGTACTTATCACAGCTTATAGCGCCAGCTGTGTGAGGTCGTGGTTATCTTCTAGGGGAGCGCTGGAGCTGTCTATTAAATTAAATAGTAAGGCCTCTCTTACCTAGCTTATTAATAAGGGCTTAAGATAGCAGTATGTATAAAGTTCTGGCTGGCAGAGCTAGTGATGCTGTCTCACTGCTGGGATTTTATGACCTCTTCTTTTTAGGCAAGCAATAATTATAGCTCTCACAGCTGTCTTTAATTGCCTTGTGATCTTGTTTTCTCTAGCTAGTAGTAGCATTACTAACTCGTGAGGAAGGGGTAGGAACTGCGAAAATATCTATATAAAGCACTGCTATACTGTCTAATAGAGCAGCAGGAATGTTAAGTAAGTAACTAGAGATAGGGCTTGTTATATAGAACAGGCTTCCTGTGAAGTTAGGCGCTATAGCATTGCTTCTGGAGAGGATATATAGTGCAGAAGTTCCTAACAAACCTCAACTTATAAGTTTTAGTCCTGGAACCGCTGACTCTTGAGAACAGACATCGCTATAGAAGTCCTCATCAGAGCTACCACTGTTATTGTTTGCTGAGTTGTTATTGTGAGAGCTTTCGCAGGTGTTGCTGCTCTCGCTCCTCCCCTTATCCTCAGCAGAAGCTGTATAGATTTATATTAATTTTGAATTCTTTTATATTTGCGATTTTCGTCTCTTACTTATATTTAAGTTGCTGATAACGCAGCTTGTTAGGCGGATTTGCCCTGTTGAACAATTTACTAGGTTAGGAACCAGGGGTAGTTCCTCAAGTGAAGCGTTTTCCTCCTCTTGAGAACTCTGTTCTATAGAAGGCTGGGCAAGTTAGGTTGCATAAAGCGGCTAGAATTCCAGGAATAATTTAATTTTATCTAAAGAGATAGGTTTAGTTATTCTTATTATAATAACACCTATCTCTGATAGTATTGCAAAGGAGCTTAAGATGTTTATAATATCGATCTTTTTATCGCCCTAATTAACTCCAACGAAATAGAAATCGAGGCTATCAGCGCTGTAAAGGTTGTTAAAATCAGCTGTCTATTATAAGTTAAGGCCTAGTAGGATATAATAGGGCTATACTTGATATATAGCTAACGGTTTAAGCCTCTGTCGCAGCAAGAGTCCTGATATCTGGTTTAGGTCGTGTTAGGAGCGCTGTTAGTAGAAGGCGTGATTAACATAGTTATCCTCTGCTCTCGCGTTAGCGTTTCAGTTATGCAAGTTTCTTCTGCTTGCGCTCCTTATTTTTATAGAGCCTTTCTATAGACTCTATATCCAGCTGTCTGAACTATGATTTAACTATTATTAGTGCAAAAAGGTTGGATAGTTTGGAATAAGCTGGCTGGCGTAGTAATAAGGAGAAAAAGGGCGTTATATAACATATTAGACGTCTGTGTTGCAATGGGTCCTCTTTTCCTAGGCATGATAGCTAGACTAAATATTCCACTTACTAACTTATAGAGGAGCCTGCTGCTTCTATACCTGTGTTAGATTTTAAGGCTGGGATTACTTAGCATACTATAGCAACGCAACTCCTTTGTTATACAGTATCTTAGATAGGGTAGTGTTTTCTTCTAAGCCTTATTAATGCCTCTGACACACTAGTAGTAAGCTCTCTACTCTTAGTGATTATAGTTTCACTTCGTCTAAAATAGCAGTGATTGCAGGCTTGCTAGGCTAACTAATAACTATGAACGCATAAGATTGCAGCCTTAAGCTTTTAGCTAAGTCTTATAAGCAACGTTATTAACTTCAAAGCAAGCTATATCCAGTCCTAGCAGTATAAATAATAGTTAGCAGACTAAGACAGTCACTAATCCATTAATACAAACTCTCAGGCTTATAGTTGCACTGAGAGAAGCCTGTCCAGCTGAACCTAGCCTTCTGTCAAGCCTGGCTAATATATCAGCCAGCATAACAACTCAGCCTCTAAATATAAGAAGGAGAAGTTATCTGCTCCCTCACCTAGGAAGTACGCTATAGTTTTCCAGAGCTAAGCATATAATCCGTCAGGAATATCACCTCGGAACAGCATTATAAGCTGTGCTTAATTTCCTAGCAACCTCCTTCTTATATATAAGGTGACTGATGTTATCACCCCTTTGTTAGAGGTAAGCCAGGCAGACTTAAACAGCATAATCAAGACGTAAGTTGCCTCTTCAGGTAATTTTATAGACTAGGAACCCAGCTTAGCAGTTACCTGATGCGCCAAAGCAACATCTAACCATTCATTTTGCTGGGCAACAATATACAGACGTCCAGGTTTAAAGACCAGCAGTCCTGCCCACAGCTTAGAAGCATCCTAAGGGGGCAATCTCATTAGCAAGCCCCTGCTCTTCATTTTGCAAGAATGCTGCGAGAAATACGATCCTGGCTAGTAGAACACAGCAGCAACATGACTCTCTGCAGCGGTTCCAGATTGCTGCACTCTGACTGAGATTCCAAGTGCCAGTATAAGCTGATTCTCGGGGTCTCGGATAGAAGACTTCTTTATGAGCTATATCCTAGGTCTAGGTTGATGTTGCATAAGTCAAGCCCCTGAGAAGAAGGCTGTCTCAAGGATAGCATAGCCAGGCTATTGTTCAACAGCATAGCTGCGAGGCGTATATAGCCTGGCTGGCGTGCTTTATCTTATATATATGAGGATGTTATCATCAGTAGCATTTCGCCAGGGATAGGTAAGCTGGACATCCAGGCTGCAGTTAAGATGTGAATTACCTAAAAAGGAAATTCTATTAGCGCAAGCTATCGTAGCCCCTGAGCAATACGTCCTTAGAGCTTAGAGGACCTTCAGCAAGGCAGAGCCTGTCTTTTCTTGACTAGTAGCCCAGCTGGATGCTAATCTCTGTGACAGGCAGTATTTCTAGCCGCCTTTACTGCTCCCCAACTGCTGATAAGGTTGAAAGCTTGGAAATTACTAAATATAGCAGCTTCTGGCTTAAGACCTATCTCCCCTCACCTAAGGTCTGTCAAGGACAGCATGAGCGCTTGTTATAATACCTGAAACAGCATCTCAAGCCGCCGCTGCATAGTTGTCTGATCCCCAGGGCGCATCCTACACCCCCCACTAAGTTCTCAAGTTACTAGAAGCAGTAATTTTAGGTCGGACAGTAAAGGCTAGGCAGATGCAGCAGGACGGCAAGGGGAACCCTTGAGAGTGGGCAATGGAACCTCTAGGCGTTTCTTTGGGGCATTCGGGCTCTCGATATCGACGATCAATGAAACCAGCAAGGCGCAAAGCAGCAGAGGAGGGTTGACAACACTACTATAACCAGCAAGACCCTGAGGAAATTAGTAACTGTTGCAGCAGGAGAACACCAGAGCTGATAGTGTAGCACACGCTGCACCTAGCATCAGGACAGTGGGTAAAGGTAGCAGAGAAGAGATACCTGGACCTTCCAACAACCAGCCTAAGCTGACAGTAAGAGAAGCTGTAGTTTATTATGGTTTGTTGTCGCTAATGGGAGTCGAGCAGACGTTGACGAAGGGCGAATGTCAAAGTGTGGATGTGGCTGAGGCTGGCGGAACATGACAGTGGCGCAAAACAATGCTGCGAGAAAGGAAATGTACAAAGGGAACTTCGAGGTACATCAGAGCGTTTGGCAGGGCAGGCGCTCATTTAAGGGACGGCAAAAACAGCGAGGGATAGCATGGCCGAGAATTACCCGATGTGGCAGGTGCCGAAAATGGCATGTCAGGACCGCCGTTTCCGAAGGCAGGCAAGCCGTCTCATGTTTTACTATATAAAGATATATATATATTCTAGCTAAATAGATCAGCTAATTAGTAAAAGTATTAACTATATAGTATAAAGCTAAATAGTATAGTAATATATATAGTAAAACTAATTATATTAGAACTAAATAAATTACTAAAGCTTTTATAGTAATATCTTTACTAAACTTTCTAACAAAATACTATAAATGCTACTATATAAAAGATAACTTTTTAACTAAAGAGGTTATTTTAAGAGGTTTTTATAGCTAGAAGTATAAAAGCTTTATTATAAGTAAAGCTTTATATTTATCTCTCTTCTTCTTCTTTATTAACTTATAATAAATCCTTTATAATATCTATACTATATAAAGAATATAAAAATATTAACTTTATATTAAGTATACTCTTTTTAAAAAATAATACTATAGCTATTATTAAGAAGTATAATATCTATATACTAGATAAAACTTTATAGTTTAGTATATATACTTTCTCTAATTAGTAGTATATTATTAAAGTAGTACTAAATAAAGCTTTTAAGAATACTTTAAAAATAAACTATATTTATATTATAATTATAGTAATAACTACTAATAAAAATATTAAAGTAGAGACTATATAGGTTTCTAGCTATCTTAAGAAGTAGCTTTTTTTTATATAGACCTTTTATAATACTAAAGCTAAAGTAGCTTAATAGGGAAATATTAGTAAATATAGCTTATACTAACTACTTTAATATAAAGAGTATTACTAATAATAATATAGCTATAAAAACGTTAACTAGCTTAATTAAATAAGAGAACTAATAGATAGTAAAATAGTAATAGAAATAATATTTAATAGCAATATAAGTAATATATAAAAAGATAAGTTAATAGTTTAGTAATTAGTAATTAAGTAATTATAAACTATATTATTATTAAAGTAAAGTTAAAAATTATAAGGTTATTAACTAATAGTATATATAAGTATAGCTATAATTAGGAGAAGTAGTTAGAAACTTAACAAGTTAATAGGGATTATATAACTAAAAGCTATATATATTATTAAGAAATATAAAGCTAAGAGGTCTATTACTCTAAGTAAGTAAAAATCACTATAAATAGCTAGAAACTAACTATTAACTATTAAATATTAGTTATTAATTAGTAGCTATTAGCTATTAGTTATTTATTACTAGCTATTAGCTATTAGTTTTTAGTTATTAATTATTAACTATTTATTATATAGTATTTATTAATAACTATAAAATATTATATATTATATTTTAATTTTTAATTATTAAATATTAGAAATTAATTATAGTTAAGATTTAAATAAGTTAAGTTAAGTTAAGTTAATAAATTAACTAAAACTAAGCTAGTTAAATTACTTTATAAAGCTTCTAGCTAGCTACTATAATCTTTACTTAGAACTTATACTATAATAATCTCTAACTTACTTTTTTAGCTAATAGCTTACTAGTTATATAATCTTTTAGCTCTAACTCCTCCTATATATACTAATATATACTATTTATTAGATGATCTTATTACTTATAATATTACTTTAATAATAACTTTATAATTTTAACTAGATTTAATTAGTATAGACTTTCTTATACTTTTTAATCTATTTTCTAACCTTCACTTCTATCTTCTATTAACTTAGCTATTTTCTCTACTATTTATCTAAAAACACTTTCTAATACTAATATCTAGTATAATATTTTTAGAAGCTATTATATTATTACTATTCTATAATTATTAATAATACTTATTATATTATTTAGCTAAGTTAGCTTACTAGCTATATTACTTTATTAAGGATATTATTAAAATAAATATAATAGGTAAGATTAGTAGTAAATATAGCTATATTACTTAGTGAAAGTATATAAATACTTCTTATAATTTTATTACTAATATTAGCTTTTAGAACTATAAAGTATAACCTAGCTATAGCTAACTAATTTTTAAAGCTTTATAAGTTAAAAAGTATTATTTTACTAATTATAATAAACTTAGCTTTATAGTTAGTATTAATTTTAGTATCTTAAAATATTTTAAGTAAAGCTTTATAGTATAAAGCTTTATAGATTAAGTAAGATAGAATATATTATAAAGAAATCTAAGTAGTTTTCTTAAATCTAAGTAGTTTACTTAATAAAGAATAAGCTTAAAGCTTAGTATAAGTAGTAATATTTTAAGTATATAGCTAAAATAAGCTTTTTTATAGCTAAAAATCTTATAAAACTATCTCTATATAGTATAAGTTATATAAGTAAAGCTATTAACTTTACTAATAATAAAGCTGTTATTACTAAGGCTAATAGCTATAATAATATATATATCTAGCTTAAATAGTTTTACTTATATATAAGTAGCTATAGTTAGAGTTAGTATAAGTAGTTATTCTAAACCCTTAAGTATATATATTATAAAGCTATTAAACTAAGTACTAACTAAAGTGCTTTTATTACTTTTTACCTTATTATAAAGACTTCTACTAAGTAGGCTTAAAACTTTCTTAATTAAATTACTTAATTAATTAGTTTACTTAACTAGTAAATTAACTTTATATATTAAATATCTTTATAGCTTATATATATATAAACTATTAATATATATTTATTATATATTTATTTTAACTAATTAATTTATTTAACTAGTAAGTTAACTTTATATATATTAAACATTTTATAGCTTATATATATATACTATTAATATATACTTATTATATATATATTTAAATATATAATAGCTAATAATAGGAATATAAGTTATATTTAATCTAACTAAGTAATCTAATTCTAAAAAGGTTTTTTTATTAATATATATAAAATATAATTAGTTATTAACTAGTTAACTATAAATTAATTAAAGCTTAGCTAGTTATATTATTTTATTACTAATATTAAGATAATTAAGTTAAGTTAACTAACTTAGTTAACTTAAGTCTAACTAAACTTTTTTAACTAACTAATTAACTAATTAACCAAATACTAAGTAATTAGTTTATTAACTTTAGTATTAAATAATAGCTATAAAATATTATTTATTACTTTATACGTTTTAATTAATAGCTTTTAATATATTAGCTATTAACTATTAGTTATATATTATTAAATATTAGCTATTAACTATTTAATATTAGTTATTATTATTAGTTACTTATTATTAAGTATTAGTTATTAGTTAATAGTTATTTATTATATTAACTACTAACTATAGAATATTATTTATTATTTTTAACTTTTAATTACTAGCTATTAAATATTAGTTATTAACCTTAGATATTTATTAAAATATTAAGTAATAACTATAAAATATTATAGTTATTAGTTATTAGTTATTAGTTATTAGTTATTAGTTAGTTATTAGTTATTAGTTATTAGTTATTAGTTATTAGTTAATAACTTCTAATTTAATAGCTATTAGTTATATATTATTAAATATTAGCTTTTAGCTATTAAATATATATTATTAACTATTAAATATTTATTATTAATAATTAGCTATTAGCTATAAAGTATTAAGTATAAGTATTATTAGTATAAATATAAAAGTATTTAGAAGTATAATATATATATCTATATAGTATAAAGTTATAAATAGAAATATATTATAATAAAATATCATAATCTTTAGTATTTATAGGTATTTATTTATATAAATAATTAATAGAGAAAGAATATATTATATTAATTCTAGTTAATATTATTTTTAAATTATATCTTAAAATAAGGAAAATAAAGGGAATAATAACTTATAATATAAACTATAAAGCTTTTAATTATATAAGTAGGATTATATAATATAAGGGATTATATAAGTATTTATAAAGTTATAAGTTATAATAAACTAAATACTTTTATATAAAGTTATATATATATATAAGTCTATTTATTTATTTTATATAGAATATTTAAATAAGTAGATTATTTCTATATTATTATTATTATACTAAGACGTTATATTAATAAGTATTACTTATTAAGTATTAGTTATTAATTATTAACTAATAACTATTAATATTACTTATTACTTTATAGTTCTAATTAATAGCTTTTATTTCTTAGTTATTATTTACTATTTGTAAATTATTATTTATTAGTTATTAATTATAAATTATAAGCTATTAGTTATTAGCTATTAGTTATTAGTTATTAGTTATTATTTTTTAATTTTAAAGTATTAGTTATTAAATATTAATTATTAGCTATAATATATTAACTATTAGCTATTAACTATTATTTATTAGCTATTAATTATTAGTTATTATTTTTTAATTATTAGCTATTAGCTATTAATTACTAGCTTTTAGTTATTAGTTATTAGTTATTAGCTATAAGCTATTAAGTATAAATTATTAATTACTAAGTATTATTTATAATTATTAGTTATTAATTAATAGCTATTATATATTAGCTATTAGCTATTAGCTGTTAATATATAACATCTTACTATAATAATAATAATAATATAATAATATTCTACTTACTTAAATATTCTATATAAAATAAATAAATAGACTTTTATATATATAACTTTATATAAAAATATTTAGTTTATTATAACTTATAACTTTATAAATACTTACGTAATACTTTATATTATATAATTCTATTTATATAACTAAGAGCTTTAAAGCTTATATTTTAGGTTATCTTTCCTTTCTTTTTTCTCTACTTTAAGATATAACTTCATAATAATATTAACTAGAATTATTATAATATATTTCTTCTCTATTAATTATCTATATAAATAAATACTTATAAATACTGAGGATTATCACTTTTTATTATAATATATATCTATTTATAACCCTATATATACTATATAGGTATATATACTACACTTCTGAATACTTTTATACTTATGCTAATATTAGCTAATAGTTATTTATTATAATATATTAACTATTAATAAACTATTATTTATTATATTTCAACTTTTAATTATTAGCTATTAATTATTAATTATTAACTATAAAGTATTAATTAATAACTTTAAAATATTATTTATTATTTTTAAACCTTTAGTTAATAGCTTTTAACTTATTAGGTATTAAGTATTAATTATTTATTATTAAGTATTAGTTATTAGTTTTAGTTATTTATTATAATATATTAAATAATAACTATATAAAATTATTATATCTAAACTTTTAATTATTAGCTATTAAGTATTAAGTATTAATTATAAGTTACTAGTTATAATATTTTATTTTAACCTTTAATTATTAGTTATTAGTTATTAAGTATTAGTTATTATTTAGTTATTTATTATTAAGTATTAATTAGTTATTATTTATTAGATATTAAGTATTATATATTAGTTATTAAGTACTAAATATTAGTTATTAGTTATTAATTATTAATTATTAGTCATTAATTATTAGCTATAAAGTATTAACTAATAACTATAAAATATTATTTATTATTTTTTAACTTTTAATAAATAGCTTTAAGTTTATTAATTATTTATTATAGGCTCTTAGCTACTAGCTATTAAATATAAACTATTAGTAATTAAATATAATATATTAGGTATTAAGTATTTATTATTAAATATTATTTATTAGCTATTAGTTATTAATAACTAAATACTAATACTAACTATTAGCTATTAAATATAACTTATTAACTATTAAATATAACTTATTAACTATTAAATATATATTATTAAATATTAAATATTAACTATTAACTATAAAGTATGAATTAATAATTATAAACTATTACTTATTATTTTATAACTTTTAATTTATAGATTTAATCTATTTATTATTAGCTATTAAATACTAATTATTAGCTATTATTTATAAGTTATTAAATATTAGTTATTAGTTATTAGTTATTAAGTATTAATTATTAGTTATAAAGTATTAGCTTATAGTTATATATTATTAGTTATTAACTAGTAGTTATTAGTTATTAGGTATTATTTATTAGTTATTAGCTATTATTTATTAGCTATTAATTATAAGCTATAAGCTATTAATTATTAGTTATTATCTTTTAATTTTTAAGTATTAATCATTAATTATTAATTATTAGCTATAAAATATTAAGTACTAACTATAAAATATTATTTATTACCTTCTAATCTTTAATTAATAGCTTTTAATCTATTTATTATATTTTATTAATTATTAAATATTAAGTATTAAATATTAGTTATTAGCTATAAGCTATTAATTACTAGCTATAAAGTATTAATTAATAATTATAAACTATTATATAATATGTTTTACTTTTAATTAATAGCTTTATTATACTAAGTATTAACTATTAACTATTAACTATTAACTATTAACTATTAACTATTAACTATTAACTATTAACTATTAACTATTAACTATTAACTATTAACTATTAACTATTAACTATTAACTATTAACTATTAACTATTAACTATTAACTATTATAACAAGGTAAGGGAGAAAATTTATTAATTATACTAAATACACTACTTTAGAGAGGAAACTCTCAAAAAATACCTAAATACTTATATATCGATTTTCTACCTAACTATAAAAGATATAAATATAAGTATATAAATATAAGCCTAACTAAGTTATACTTTATTTATAACTTCTATCCTTTTTATCTTTTAAGTTATATAACTTCTTAAGAGAAAATAAGCTACTAAGAAGAAGTTTAGTAGTATTATCTTTATAGTATTCTACTTTTTCTTAGCTTTAAATAACTTAAGAGATATAATAAGGATTAACAAGAAAAATAAATAGTAAGACTAACTAAAGCTAAAGGAGCTTAAAAACGCCTATTTTTATTTAGTTTTTAAAAAGTAGAACTTAGTAGATTTTTATTATAAATTAAACTAAAGGATTTTAGTAGCTTTCTTTTTAGAAAACTAGTTACTAAAGTTATTAAGAAAAATAAGAATTTTATAAAAATAAGTATATTTCTTATTTATTTACTTAGTCTTTTTTATTAAAGGCTAACTAGGTCTCTATCTATTTATATAAGCTATTTCTTTTTATAATAATATTCAATACTTATAAATCTATTTATATACTTTATTACTATAATGTTAAAATACTAGAAACTTTGAAATTTTACTTTTTTTTATATTTTCTACGTCTTTTTTTAAGTAAAAAGAGGAAGACTTAATTAGCTTTACTTTATATATATAATATTCTTCTATACTCTAAAAGCTCTACTATTAGAAGCTTTACTTTTTATAAACTTTTTAGTAGATTTTTATTTAATTTAAATATTATTTATATCTTTTTTATAGCTTTTTAGTATATTATATACTAAGTTTAAGCTATTTATTTAGTATAGTTAGAAGTAAATAAAGGTTTTAAAGCTATATTACTTATATAATATCTTCTATAGAGTTATTTTAATAGATAAAGAATTCCTCTAAAGTATATTTACTAAGTTTCTAATTTTAAAAAAAGTTAAGTTTTTAAATATATTACTTAAGCTTAATATAATAGAGCTTTTACTATATATTTTCTATATATACTTACTAATCTATCTCCTATTTTTAGTATTTAAAAAAGTAATTTTCTTATATAATATCTTTAGAGAAAGTTAAATATATTAGATCTTTTTATTATAAGTAGATATCTAAGTTATAAATATTTAGAGCTAGTTTTATATCTTTTTCTATAATTAATACTAATCTTTTTATAACTAAAAGCTAACTAAGCTATACTAGAAATAGTTTTTTTTCTCTCTATTTTTATACTTCTTAGGTTTTATAAGACTTTAAGTTCTTTATTATAGCTTCTTTAGCTTCTAAGAACTCTTTTAGTAATTAGTTAAGCTTAGCTTAAAGTCTTTTAATTAAGCTATTATAAAAGCTAAATTTATTAATTAGAAGCTTAACTTAATAATTATAGAGTAATTTATAGTAGTTTAGCTTAGTAATCTAGTAGTCTAAAGCTTATTATAACTAAGACTTCTTAATATTAGAATTCTCTTTTTATAGAATATAGTAGATAAAGTTAATAATATAGAAGCTATATTTCTATAAGTTCTAGGATTCTCTAAGCTTACTTTTAAGTTAAAGTTAAGAGATAATAAATAAAGTATAATTAATAAGATCTTAAGTTTCTATTAATACTTTATAAACTTTATATTAATTTCTAATTATCTTTACTATATTATAAAAATTATCTTAGAAGTTCTTACTTTTATAGCTTAAATATATTTATTTTAAGTACTATTTAAATAAGAATAGAGGCTGTTTTTCTAGTTAACAACTATAGCTATAGCTTAACTTTATATTTTAGTATATCTAATAAAAATAATAAAGTCTTAAGTTATAAAGAAATTATTATTTTTTCTATAAAAGAATACTAAGTTCTAACTAAACTAAGAGGTTTATATAATAAAGATCTTAGTATATCTATTACTTTTAATATCTCTTATTATAAGTTTATATACTAACTTAATATAATCTATTTCTAGCTTTTTACTTCTCTAAAAATATCTTAATAAGTTATAAAGGTTTAGAAATATTTACTCCTATATAGCTTAATTCTAGTTATTCTAATACTAAGTCTTATTAAAGTATTAGAAACTTTTACTTTATTACTTAATTAGCTTTATATTTATTATATTATAAGTTCTCTATATCTACTAAAGTATAGAGAAGTTTCTAGTAACTTCTAGCTTAGAAGTATTTCTTAAGCTATAAAAGTTAATTAGTATTTTAATTAGTTCTATTATACTAAACTAAATACTAAGAAAGTAGCTATTATTAATAATAAGAAAGAGATAATAAGACTTTTCTAACTACTTATTAAGTTTCTTTTCTTAGTTTAAATAAGTATCTATAGTAGGATATTTCTAGCTTTCTAAGAGTTTTCTTATAAGTTCTTAAGTCTATTTAGTTATTTAAAGCTTAACTAACTACTTTTTATATAGATATAGAACGTAGGTCTAAAGATCTTTATATATACTTTTAATCTTTTTAATATTTTATAAGTTATTCTAGAAGTTATACTAAAAAGGAGATTAAGAAGAAAGAGGAACTAGAGAAAATTAGTAGGATATAGTGAAGTTATTATTAAAGATAAGGAAAGAGCTTTATTAAATAGAAGGATACTTAGTTAGGTTTATATATTATTAAGTAAATAAGAAACGTTCTCTAATAAGTAGAAAAGAAGTTAAGATTAAAGTTAAAATATAAAGTAACTTAGTAATAAGTTATTATAGTAGAAGGATTACTAATATAATTAGTAGAGATATTTTAAAGGTTAAAGAGGAAAGAATAAGTTAATAAAGTAGTAGTTAAGCTTAGTTAAAGTATTAAAATAAAATATAAAAGTAGTTATTATAAAAAGAAAGTTATTATATATAAAGTAGTTTATTATAAGTTATTTAGTTTAAGATACCTCTTTTTATAGATAGTAGTAAAGAAAGCTTTTAGTACTAGTAGTTAATATACTTTCTAATTTTATACTTTTTAGGTATAAAAAGAGCTAGTTAAGCTTATAAAGTAGTTTACTAAAAGTAAAGTTAGTTTATAGTTATTAGTTTAATTATAGATATTAGTAGGATTTTTAAGTAAAGTTAAGTTATTAAGAGGGGAGTTAAGAAAAAAAGAGATAAATTAGTTATTAATTATAATAGTTAGTTTTACTTTTTAGAGTAGTTTTTTAGGTTATAGAAAGTATAGTTAAGCTTATAATAATATATTTAAGAGGAGAAAGCTAATATTTATAGTAGTAGACTACTTAAAGTAAAGTAAACTTTTAAAGACTAATTATAAGATATTTAGAGTAGTAAGCTTCCTTTTTATAGGTAGTAGTACTTTTTAGATAATATATTCTCTATTACTCTTATTATTTATACTTAAATAAATATATTCTTTTTAGCTTAGTTAACTTTAGATTAGTAGTAAAAAGTCTTTTAAATTATTAGTTTTTATCTTATTAATAGATTACTATAGTAAATATACTTTTTAATTATTATAACTACTATTTATTATTATTAACTACTCTTCTTTTTAGATATAAAAAGATATTTCTCTTCTACTTAGCTATATCTTTTCTTTCTTCTATATAATATATCTATCTTTATAAACTTTAGCTTAACTAACTTTTATAACTATAACTTTAACTTTCTAATTATTATAATATAGATATTAAGATTAACTTTAGTAACTCTTATAAAACTACTTTTAATATATTATTTAAACTTTTTCTTTTCTTATTTATCTTAGCTACTACTTTCTATAAAGATAAGAATAAGAAGTATTATTAGTATTAAGCTATTATAACTACTTTAGTTATAATATATTTCTTTCTAGCTCTAACTAAGTTTTTTACTAACCTATAAATAAGCTTCTCTTTCTCTTAAGTAGATATCTATCTTAAGTTCTATTAATATAGTTTAATATAAAGTTAACTTTATAGATAAACTAAAGCTAAGTAAATATAAAGAAAGTATTACTATATAGTTCTAGTATTTACTTATAAAGTTTACTTTAATATATATAGCTCTAACTTAGAATAAAAAAGTATTTCCTAATTAGCTATTCTTTACTTAGAAAGTATATATTACTAATAGCTATATTAAACCTTAAAGTTAGTTATATTAAAAGCTTAATAGGTCTAAAGCTATTAAGGCTTTATTAATCTATATATATAGTATTTATAACTTCTAGCTTTATAATAAGTATTTTAAGTAATAGAGAAAGATAATATTTAAGAAAACTAATACTAGAAATATTATTACTACTACCTTTCTATTCTAAGAATATATTTCTTATTAAACTAAATAAAATAGGTTTTATTTAAACTATATTTACTATAAAAAGAGATTATTTTACTTATATAGGCTTAACTATAACTAGAAAGAAATAGGCTAAGTTAGATATATTAAGAAAAGTAATCTTTAGAAGAATATTCTTAATAGCGTTTTTTAAGTAAATAGTAGAGTTATTTCATTTCTTAATAAGAATAAAAAGTCCTTTAAGAATAAGTTTTTTTCTTAGCTATATAGTTTATTTCTTAATAAACTTAATATTTTAAAAGTATAATATAAATATAATATTTTTAGAGACTTTCTAGCTATATTATACTTTATTATAACTAAAGTTATTATAAAATAAAAGAGTTATTTAAAATAGGAGTTAAGAGAGTACTATAAGTAAAAAAAAGAGTAAAGAAAGTTATAATAGTAGTCCTAATAGTAAAGCTATATAATAAAGTATTTAGTCTATCTTTAGTTTAAAATTTTCAGGGATTAGTATTAGTTTCTTTTAGGTTTTTAGTATTTTTAGTCTTTATATATAGTTAGTTTTTATTATTTTTATATTCTCTTTTCTTTTATAATAAATATATCTTAAGTAAAAGAAGTAATATAAGCAGTATATTATTATAAAAATAATATAAGAATAACTAGTAATAAATATATTAAATATAAGGTTATTTACTTAAAATAGATAAAAACTTATAAATATATAGACTTAGCTATTTTTTAGTTCTTCTATATCTCTATATTAGTTATTAAATTCTTTATTCTTTATAAAGATATTTACTACTAACTTATTCTTCTTTTACTATTTATTAATCTTAGTTTATAAGGTTTAATTTTATTTTTATAGTTATTTAATTTATACTTTTATAGCTTTAATATTATCTATCTCTACTTTTTCTAGTATAGAAAGTTTATTAGAGTTAAGAATTTCTATTAAGCTTAGTATATTAAGGTTTAGTTAGTTTATAGTAGGGAAAACTTTAGTTATAGCTTTATTAAGGTTTAATTAGATTTCTATTTTAGAGATATTATCTAGATAGCTATTTTTATTTACTATAAATTTCTTTAAGTAGTTATTAGTAATAGTTCTTTTAATAAATAGCCTAGTAAATATCTCTAGAAAGTAAAAAGATATATAAAGAGAAATTCTCTAAATATAAAAAAGACTAAGCTAATAAGTACTAAGCTTACTAGAAAAGCTTTTATTAATAGATAGCTTTATATTATATATAAGAATAATATCTCTTATTTATAGCTTTTAGTATTATATTTTATATTTATTCTTTTAATTATAGTTTTTAGCTATTTAATAATACTACTTTATAATATACTTAAAAGTAATATAGTAATTAGAATTAAGTTATTTAAATGTTTATATATATAAAAGAAGCTTAGTTTCTATATCTATAACTTTTAATTAGTTTAGTATTTACTAAGTAATACTTTTTATCTTAATTAGAGTAATTAGATTATATCTATAGATAAAGTAAAAAAGGGAGTAATTAGTAGAAAATCTAACTAATATTTAATTAGTAAAAAAGGCTATATAAAGGATAGAGGTCTAATTCTTAGTATTAAAGTCTAACTAGGTTATTAAAGTGTAAATAAGAAGCTAATAACCTTTTTTAATAAGTCTATTTACTTTTAAGTTATATACTAAAATAATAAGATATTATCCTCTATAGATTTAATTAAGCTTTTTAATAAACCTTTTGTTTTTAAGGCTTCTATTAATAGTAAAAAGCTTATAGATCTTATACTAATAGATAATATCTTTCTAGATAAACTTAGCTATTTTTGTAGAGTTAATATTTTTTAGTAGCTAATAAGCTTTAATATAGCTAGTTAATATATTATAAGCTTTAGCTAAGAAATAGTTACTAATTTTCTAGATATCTATATAGATATACTAAAAAAGAATATCTAGAAGTATAGAAAAAGTATAAGAGTTTTTAAATTAATATAATTAAGTTTAAATATATAGAAAGTAGCTTTTTATCTAGTTACTTATTATTTAGTATATACTTTTCTAAGTATACTATTCTCTAAACTTTATATATATAATACTTCTTCTATAGTGGCTTCTTTTTATATATATATATTAAATAAGTTTCTTTTACTCTTCTTTATTATCTATTACTTTTCTTAGTATAAAATTTATCTTTATACTTTTTTAAAAAAAGAAGCTATTTTAAAAGATATATTATACTATATACTATTTAAACTTATTAAAGTTATATTAAGCTACTATTCTTAGTTAGTTTAAAGAAACTAGATATTTAGTAATCTACTAAGATTTTTAAAACTAAGTTTATTTAGAGCTTAATAAGCTTTTTTCTTTTAGGTATAGGTTCTTATCTAGCTCTATAGTATAAATAGAATTATTAATTATTTTATTTAAGTCTTCTTTTTACTTAGCTTTATAGATATTAAATTCTCTAGCTAGTTTTTATAAAAACCTATCTATAGTATTATTTTTTATACTAAGAAAATATTAAATATTAAAATTAAATATTTTAATCTAAGTAATCTATTATATAAAGATAGTATTTAGTAAATCTAAAGTAGTATTATTAATTTAGTCTATAAGGATTTTTATATTAGTTTTTAAAGTAAACTATACTCTATAGAGATAATTCTAAAGCTTCTTAAGAGTAAATAAGACTAACTAAAGTTCTAGCGTATTTACGTTATAGTTAAAAGCTATACTTATTTAGATTCTACTTTTATACTTAGTAATATATCTTTTACTCTAATAATATTACTTAAGGATAGTACTCTATCTTTTAGAACTTATATTAATAGAAAAATAAATCTTATTTACTTTTTTATTATAGTTAATAAGTTAAAGTAGGAGAAAGCTAACTAAGTAAAGCTTAAGAGTTTCTATAGTTAATTACTATTTAAGACTTTATTTAAAAAGTATATCTTTTTAGAGAAGCTTTATAAATAAGCTTAAGATAGTACTATAGTTTTTAATCTATATATAGTAGAATCTAATAATTCTAAATAAGCTTTTAATAGCTATAATATTATTATATTTTTCTTATTTAAGAATTTTAATAACTTTATTTTAGTTAAGGTTATATTTTTTATTATTTACTATATATCTAAGAAAGTTAATAGTAAGCTAGTAAATTTAAGATTTCTTAGGGGAGATAATAGTACTAATAAGTTTAAGATTCTAAAATACTATATTAAAGTTTATAAAGTGCTTAAAATATATAAATATATTCTTAGTAGCTTAATAAGCTAGTTATTATTATATATTATTTTTAGCTTTCTAATAGAGATATTATTAAGAAAAAGCTAGTAAATATTTAGAATAAAGTTATAAAAGATCTTTATAATAACTTTTATAAACTAAATAACTAAATTTATTATACTTTATAGTAAAATATATCTTAAATAGCTTAAGAAAAGTAGTAAATATAGTTAGGTTTTAGCTTTCTTTATTAAAGGAAACTTAGTTATATCTAAAGAATAAGCCTAAAAGACTTATAATCTTATAATTAGTAAAGTTTTCAGAGAATTTATTAACTTCTAAAGGAATAAAAGTATTTCTAATATTAATCTTATTAAGTTTTATATATAAGTTAATTAGCTTTATATTACTATTTTTCTTAGTAATAAGAAACTAAGCGTTTCTATATAACTTATAGAACTTTTTAAATACTCCCTATATAACTTATAATTTAAGTATATTAATAACTTTATTTTATAAAGCTTTTAAGATAGGAATTTCTTTCTCTTATTAAGTAATATATTAGATAGTTTTAATCTTCTATAGTAGAGCTACTTATAAATTAATATAGCTATATTTAGTAAAATCCTATATAAATACTTCCTCTCTATTAATAAGAATATATTCTAGTATTTTAATCTCTTTAATAAAAAATATAGCTAAATAATTTTAAGCTTTAAAAACCTCTCTAGTATAAACTAAGTACTTTAATTAAACTTTATAAATTATAGGTATATATAGCTAGTAAAGAGGGAGTTAGAAAGCTAGAAATAGCTTTTAACCTCTTAAGTTAAAATCTTTTTCTAGTCTTTTTAACTATCTAGGACTAAGCTATCTAAAAGTAAATTATTAACTAGATATTTTTTCTTTTTACTTATATAATATATAGATCTTTATAAAACTTTAGTTAGTTTTTTAGTTTTTTAGTATAAATTAAAAAGCTTTTAGTTTTTTAGAATACTATTAAGATATTATTAGCTTTTAGTCTTCTTAAAGAGGTAAGCTTTAATAGTTTCTATTACTAGAGTAACTACTACTTTTATAATTATACTAAGAATATTAAGTATAGCTAAAAATAAAATTAGAGTAAAGTACTAGCTATTCTAAGAAGTCTTTCTTTCTTATTTAAGAAAGTCTTCTTTCTTTTCTTAGGTAAAGAAACGTTTTTTTTATAGTTTATTATAATATTAGTATAGTAAGTTTAGACTTTATTATATATATTATTTATATTTAGTTAAGCTTACTCTAGTTACTAATAGATTTAGATATATTATAAATATCTTATATATAGTCTTTTTATTATAGAAAATAATACTAGATTTAGTGTAAAGAATCGAGGATATTTTCTAGTTATTTATTATTTTTATTAGGTTAGAAAGTTACTAGTTTAAAAGCTAGCTTTAAATACTTTTTATATTTTAATTAAACTTAAGTTTACTCTTTTTTATTTATAGAGGGGGAGGAGTATTTTCTTATAAAACTTTTAAGAATAGAAGAAATAAAGTATAAATAGAAGCTATAATATAAAGAGTCTATTTCTAAGTAGCTTTAGAGCTAAGCTAATTTATTAAGTTTATTTTAAACTTATTAAAGTTCTTTTTTTTTTAAATAACTTATAGATATTTATTTTTATTAATAAAGTAGTTCTATTTAAAGCTAACTAATTAAATTTTAATATAGTTATATAGATTATTTAGAGGCTATTTATAATATTAAAGTTATATTTTATAGCTTTAGTTTAGATATTATTAATTTATTAAAGAAACTTTATAATAGTTTTATAGTTAAGATTATTGATTATTAGTATTAAAGAGATAATCTAGCCAATCTAGTTATTTAGAAGGTTTTAATAGTCTTTATTTATAGCTTTATAGTATTAGATTAAATACTCTTTTATTTATTACTAAGTTTTACTAGAAAGTTAGGCTTAGTTATTAGCTTAAAAAAGGATATCTATATAGAATATAATACTTAGTATTTTAGAAGTATTAGTAATACTTACTACTTTAGTAGTAGTTTTATAGCTTTTAATAAAGTTTAGAATATTATTTCTAGAAAAGAATAGTACTCTAGCTATACTAAGCTTTAGTATTTTAAATCTTTAGAGTTTATATTTATAAAGCTTTAATATTTTCTAATATAATTTAATAGGCTTTAGATAGCTTTATATTACTTTTATTTTAGAGGAATCCTCTCTAAGTATCTTATTTATACTTATAATACTATTCTTAAAAGTTATAGTTTTAAAGATTTTAGTTTTAATAACTATTTTAGAACTTTAGTTAGAATTAGGAATTAGGAGAAGCTTTTCTTATTAAAGTTAATAGAATAAAAAACTTATAAAAAGACTTATTAATATATTACTAAGGTTTAGGTTAAGCTTACTATCTATTAATTTATATCTAAAACTTTTATTTTAAGCTTAAGTTAAAGTTTTTAGAACTTTAAATTCTAGTAATACTATTCTAAAAAAGATATTACTAAATTAATAGAAGAAGTAATAAAAAAAAGCTTTTCTAAAGAAGTATTTTATAAAAAAATAGAATAAAACTTAAGTAAAATAAATAATTTATTAATAGAAAGAATAAAAAAAGGATTTTTATAATATAAGCTTAGAAAAGTAATAGAAAGTAAAAGTAGAAATAAAGAAAGAAAGAGAAAACTCTATTATTATTTCTACTTTTATCTATCTCTTTTATTTAGTAAGTATATCTATATTTATTATCTTTCTTCTTTTTTATTATTCTAATAGTATAGTTATTTTATATTTTCAATTTCTTTTTTCTCTTTTTTTATAAAGAGACTAGCTATTATTAATAGTATTTTCTATAACTTTACTTTATAGTATTTCTTTTTTATAAGTTAGACTTAGGATTTAATAGAAAACTTAATTAAACTATAGTATTAACTATAGATTTTAAGAGATATACTTTATATTAACTACTTATTTACTATATAAATAAGTAAAGAAGAGAAGTAATAGAAAAGAGATATATATATCTTCTTTTCTATAGAGTTAATATAGAATTATTCTTATAAAAGAGAAATATTTTTAGTTAGGTTTATAAAATATTCTCTTTATTTCTCTTTTAAAAAGCTAGTATAGTTATAATATTTTTCTTTTTTTAGCTTTTTATACTTTTATCCTTATAGTAGTTTCTAATTTAAAGAACTTAGTTTCTAATATTTTTATATATAGGTATAACTTAAATCTTAAGTTTTTAGACTTTTTTAGTATCTTTCTTACTAGTTAATATATTATTAGAAACCTTTTAATAAGTTTAATTAAGAGAAAGTTTCTTAGGATAGATTAATTAGTTTTACTCTTTTTAAGGTTTATAAAATAATTAAACTAAATCTAGTTACTTTAATATCTTTAGCTTTAGAAATTAAAAAGGAATAGGTTTAACTTATTTTAGTTAACTTTAGATTATTATTATAGAAGCTAATAAAAATATAATATATAATACTTTTTAAATAAGTAGATAGTAAGTTAATAAAAGGGATTATTTAGACTTATTAGAACCCTATTTACTCTTTTTTACTAAACTAAGTACTCTTTTTTTTAGGGTTTTTTAGACTTCTATAAACTTAGTTAATCTTAGATTCTAAGTACTTAAGTAGTTTCTCTTTACTTTAAGAAAATAGAAGTTAAAAAAAGTATTAGCTAAATTTCTTCTAATATAGTATTACTTAAATTACTTCTTTTTCTAAGCTTTTTCCTACTCTAATTTAGTAAAGTAATATAAAATAACTATAGAGAGGATTCTTTTTTAGTAGTTTTATTTATCTCCTTATACTAGTTACTAATTTTATAATAAAGTAAGAGAGAAAACTTATTAATTATACTAAGTATTTTACTTTAAGAGGGAAACTTTCTAAAAACACCTAAATACTTATATATTAATTTTCTAGCTAACTATAAAAAAATAAAGATAAATATATAAATATAAGTCTAACTAAGTTATACTTTATTTATAACTTCTATTTTTTTTAATCTTTTAGGTTATATAATTTCTTAGGAGAAAATAGGTTACTAAGAAGAAGTTTAATAGTATTACTTTTATAGTATTTTGCTTTTTCTTAGCTTTAAATAACTTAAGAAGTATAGTAAAGATTAAGAAGAAAGATAAAAAGTAAAGCTAATTAAAGCTAAAAAGCTTAAGAATACTTATTTTTATTTAGTTTTTAAAGGGTAGGACTTAGTAGATTTTTACTATAAGTTAGGCTAAAAGATTTTAGTAGCTCTTTTTAGAAAACTAGTTACTAAAGTTATTAAGAAAAATAAGAATTTTATAAAAATAAGTATATTTCTTATTTATCTACTTAGTTTTTTTTATTAAAGGCTAACTAGGCTTCTATCTACTTATATAAGCTATTTCTCTTTATAATAATACTTAATACTTATAAATCTATCTATATAATCTATTACTTTGAAGTTAAAATACTAGAAATTTTAAAACTTTACCTCTTTCTACTATTAACTAACTATTAACTATTAACTATTAACTATAACTATTACTATTAACTATTAACTATTAACTATTAACTATTAACTATTAACTATTAACTATTAACTATTAACTATTAACTATTTACTATTTACTAAGTTAGTTAATTAATTAAGCAAATTAAATTAATAGCTAGCTAGCTAGGCTAGCAGCTAGCTTATAGAGCTGAAGTTAGTCTTACTATATATATAAAGCTTTTATAGCTAATAAGGTCTTAGGCTTTATAGGTCTAGCTAATAGATTTAAAAGTTCTTTCTCTTACTTTATAGAGGTCTTAGCTAATATATTTAAAGGTTCTTTTCCTTACTTTATAGGAGGTTTAACTAATTATTCTAGAGGTTCTTTTATAACTAATTATTTTCATCTAATCAGAATAAAGTTTAAAAGTAGTAAATAGAAAGTTATATAAGTAGTTAAATATAACTTTTCTTCTAAAAGGTATTAGTTAGCTAAGTACTAAAATTAAAATTAAACTCTTAAGCTACTATATTATCTTTAGTATTAAATTTAATAATATATTAATTAAATATATTATTATTAAGTAGGTTACTAATAGCTACTTATTAACTTTAAAGTACTTCTATTATACTAATAATATAGTTAATAAATAAAAGATATATAAGAGGAATATAAAATTAATAATAGAAATATCTTATAAGTAGTATAAAACTTATAAGCTCTACTACTTTTAATAAAAGTAATCCTCTTTATTTTATTTATATAAAGTATATTAATATTAACTTATACTATAGATCTACTATCTAGAGTTACTAAAGTACTAATAAAGTATTATTTTTTAAAATAGATCAGGGAGATTATCAGGCCTTTATATCCAGTGAGTTTAAGGGAAATAGATAAACTATAATAAGCTTTTATATGACTTATAATAAGCTTTTATATGATTTATTATAAGCTTTTGCTAGGCTTTTATACGTCTCAACAAGATAGTGCTTGCTAGAATAATAACTATTATCTATTGCACTGTGTATATATACATAGATAGGTAGGCAGGCAGGTAGAGCAGCATAAATAGATCTTATTGCTAGGATAAAACATAGCAGCAGCCTCACTTAACTTATTAGCTGCTATAGAGGTTTAACGGACTTTTTAGATAAATAGTAACGATTTAATTGATAGCGATGAACTCTATTATCTCTAGTAGTTGTTAGTTTGTTTTACTATGTATAGCAGGAGTTTAGTTGAATCACTGCTTCTACAGCTTCTATGACTTCTACAGCTTCTATTAATTTTCTAATGCTAAATCTAATTATTAACTCAGACTTTATTAATACAGCTTGCGGATTAACGCACAGCTTATATCAGCTCCTGCAAATAAATCTGCTTAAACCTTACTTTAATTAATTATTAATCTCTTCATTTAAAACTTATATTAACTAGCTTAGTATAGACTAAAGACTGATATTAGATTTATATCTAGAGACTTTCTTTTGTAGGCTAGTATTATTATGAAAGTGTTTGTATAAGGACCTGTGGTGATAGTTGCCAGCTAATATTATCTTTCTGACTACTTAAGGAAGCGCTAAGTCTCTTAGAATCAGAGTGGCAGCTATCAGGCCTTAGTTCTCTAATCTAATAATCTGTATTCTTTCTCTTAACTGTCTCTAACTTCTGTTAAGCACTTATAATAAAGCCTACTTCTATTATTCTCTTTGCAATAGCAACGCTAGTTATTTCTTCAGCCCTGCTTAAGGATTTAAGTGCTGTTATAATATTCTAGCGCTTTAACTTAGCTTTGCCTATAGCTTTATAGCTTATATAAGTATGCTTAGAGATATTACCTCTATATACCTATATATTCCTTATTTCTAGTAAACTAGTTATTAACTAATACTTATACTTACCTCTATATTATAACTTATAAGAGTTATAAGCTTAGCTCTAACTTTTATAATTTTAAGCTTTATAAATAGTTAATATATAAATATTTAATTTAATCTAAGTATTTTAGTTAAGTAGAACGTTACTTTTATTTTATTTTTATAACTTTTAAAGTTTATTTTAAACTAATTATAGTTTCCTCTATAATATCTATATTTTTTTCTTTATTTATAGATATTTAATTATACTTTTTTAATAACTAGCTATAATAATTTTAGTATTTAAAAACTAAGCTTTTAATAATTTAATTTAGGATTTTATTATTAATCTAAATAGACTTAATACTTAGAAATTTATGAATTCTAGTAATTTAATTTTATTTATTAAAGATTATATAACTAGCTATAATAAAATAAATTTTATAAAATATACTTAAAACTTCTAATAATAATAAATACTTAAGTAATAATACTTATTATAAATAATAACAGTAAAAGTAAAGTATTAGTAATTTAATAGACTATTAAAAGAGCTATAGAACTCTTTTTTTAAATACTTAAAATACTAATTATAAAGATTTAAGTAATAAAATTAACATAATATAAATAGGAGAAGACCTTATAAGTATAATTATATTTTAAGAGAATAGTTACTTAGTAATACTAACTATATTTAAGTTTAGCTTTCTTACTCTTATTTAATATAAAGATATCTAAAAAAAGTAAAATAATACTATTAAACTTTATATTACTAAAAGTACTATATATAATATATACTTTAATATATATTAAACTTACTATATATAAGTTTAAAAAACTACTAAGACTATTTATATCGAGAGTATTTCTTATAAAATATAGAAAGAGAATAATATCTTTTTTTAGAACTTTATATACTATTTAAAAAAAATAGCTTATTTAGTTTAAAAAGAGTATAATTAATATATTAAAAAGGATTATTTTAATATTATAGAAGTAATAGAACTATTTTAGCTTTATATAAATAGTATAAGAAGTAATATTAAATTTCTAGTTTATTTTAAACTATTAACTTTCTAAAATTTAGAAGTTATAAAAAATATATACTTCTTAATATTATATACTTTTAAATTATTTTAATATAAGCTAATATTTAGTTTAATTAAGTTTGTAATTATAATGCAGCCTTTCTATAAAAAGACTATAGCAAAATTCACTCTATTTATAAGTATAATTCTAGAAACACTATATAGGTACTTTAACTTATACCTTCTACTAATTAAAGAAAATAATATAGAAACCTTATATATTCTTATTAGTAAGTAAAGCCTCTAAACTTTATATATACTCTAGCTAAATAGATCAGCTAAATAGTAATAATGCTAGCTATATAGTATAAGGCTAAATAGCATAGTAATATATATAGTAAAGCTAATTATATTAAGGCTAAAAAGGTTACTAAAGCTTTTATAGTAACACTACTATATAAGAAATAACTCTTTAACTAAAAAGGTTATTTTAAGAAGTTCTTATAACTAGAAATATAAAAGCTCTACTATAAGTAGAGCTTTATATTTATCCCTCTTTTTCTTCTTTATTAACCTATAATAAATCCTTTATAATATCTATACTATATAAACAATATAAGAACACTAACTCTATACTAAGCATACTTTTTTTTAAAGATAATACTATAGCTATTACTAAGAAGTATAATATCTATACGCTAGATAAAAACCTCTTATTTAGTGCGTATATTTTCTCTAATTAGTAGTATATTATTAGAGTAGTACTAGATAAAGTCCTTAAGAATACTCTAAAAACAGACTATATCTATGCTATAATTATAGTGATAATTACTAATAATAAAAGTATTAAAGTAGAAGCTATATAGGTTTCTAGCTATTCTAAGAAGTAGCTTTTCTTTACGCAGACCTTCTGTAATACTAAGGCTAAGGTAGCTTAGTAAGGATTAGTAAGTATAGCTTATACTAAATAGAAAGTATTGCTAATAATATTACAGCTATAAAGGCGTTAGCTAGCCTAACTAAATAAGAGAACTATTTAAACTAATAACAGTAATAACTTCTAAAAACGTCACTCTAGATAGCAGATAGTAAAGCAGTAATAGAGATAATATTTAATAGCAGTATAAGTAATATATAAGAAAATAGGTTAACAGTTTAGTAGTTAGTAATTAAGTAATTATAAACTATATTATTATTAAAGTGAAGTTAAAGATCGTAAAGTTATTAACTAATAGGTATATATAAGTGTAGCTATAGTTAGGAGAGGTAGTTAGAAACTTAGGAGGTTATTAGGTTATAATTATATGACTAAAGGCTATATATATTATTAGGAGGCGTGGAGTTAAGAGGTCTATTGCTCTAAATAAGTAAAAATCACTGTAAACAGCTAGAGGCTAATATTTAGTTTAATAGGTTTTTAAAAGTAAAATAGCTTTAGTAATAAATATTAAACTTAAAAAAAACTTAGAATAGTTTTTACTATTAAGATCTATAATAAACCTACTTTTTATAAGAATAGAAATAAAGGTTTTAACTAATTTATAATATTTATTAAAAAGTTTAACTTAAATATTTAAAGGTTTTAGAATATTTATAACTAAGGTTTTAGCTTAATTTCTACTACTTTAATAAATATCTTAATAGTTTATTTATATAGAATAACTTATAAATAGCTATTTATAAAATATAAATATATAGAAATTATTTTTAAAAGCTTTATTACGTTTAGAAATAAAAAATTAAAAATTCTAAAAAAAGAGGTATAATAAATTTATAAGATTATAATATTAAAACTATAAATATATCTAAAACCTTTATATAAGAATAATAAGTAAATTATAGAAAATAAAGAGAAGTATATATTATTAAATATATATAGAAGAAGATATAGAAAAAGTATAGTAAATATTAAAGAAACTTAAAGTAATATTTTATACTAGTAATAAACCTAAAATTAGAAAACTCTAGCTCTAGAAAACTTACTCTACTTAGAAACCTTATTATAATATTCTATTTTTAATAAATCTCTTTATAATCTATAACTCTTTATATTTATTGTAAAAATATTATTTTAAATAATTAGAATACTTATTATATTATAACTATTTGAATTAATATATAGAATATCTTTTAAACTTATTATTATACTTAATAAAGTCTTAATTAGAAATATCTCTATTTATAGAGAGATATAATACTAAAGTTATTAAGAACTATATATTTAGAAAAGATAGTAAGCTTTTTAGAGAACTATAGCTTATATATATAGTATTTATAAGAGATTTCTATATTAATATTATCTTTTAGATTATACTTTAAAAAGCTTGTAAAGCTTAAATATATAGCTATAATAACACCTTATATATTAGAAATAATAAGTAAAATATAGTTCTATATAAGCTATATATTTAAAATAAATTTACTTTTTTAAATATAAACTTATATTTTACTACTTTATTATTAAACTTCTTATAAGTATTATTAATATTATAATAATAATAATCTTATTAAAATATATTAAATAAAAGAAACTCCTATTACTTTAAAGTAATAAGAAAGACTTTAATACTTACTTATAGTATTTTTAAGTAGAATATTTTAAACTAATTATATTCTAGAAACTAATTTATAATACTTAGAAAGTAAGAATTAAAGTATAATTATATATTTAATATAAAAATTATACTTAAATTTATATTAAATAAGTAATATTATATATTAAATTAGAAAATTATATTTGTTAACTTTATTATAAGATCTTCTAAAATTTATTTAACTATATTAACTTAAGAAGGCTATATAACTAGATATTTCTTATTAAGGATAAATATAATAGTAAACTTATAGTTTCTTTTTATAAAGAAATAAACTAATAAAGTATTCTCTATACTTAGAATATTTAAATAAGTTAAGAAATAGTATAAACTATCTATTTATAAGATCTAATAAATAATAAATACTTAGTTATTAGTATTAATAGCTATACTAAATATAAGAGATAAGCTATTTAAAATAGTATAGATTTAGAACTTATTCTTCTATATATAAAAGAACTTAATAGAGATATAAAACGTATTAAATAAGAAATAATTATAAAAATAATAAAGATACACTTAGTAGTAAACCTTTCTACTAATTTATAATTAGAAATAAAGCTAATAGCTATTTTTATTTATAATATATACTTCTATAAAGCTAATAACTAGAAAGTTTAAATAGGTTAAAATATTATAATATTAGTAATATTTTAAATAATAAATGCTAAAATATTAAGTTATAGTTAAATAAAACTTCTACTTATATTAGAGTAAAATTTATATATATAAATATAGAATATATCTATTTAATTAGAAGTATAAAAGAGATATTAAGAAATATTATTTTAAGGTTAACTTTAAAAAGTATATTACTTATTTTATAAAATATACATTAAAATTATATAACCTCTATAAAACATAGATATTAGTATTTAATTAGGTTACTATTATATATAATATATATTTTAATAAAATATATTTTTACTTTCTAAAAAGTAAGAAGTATAAGTTATAAATCTTTAAAACTAAAAAGCTTATTATTAATATCTAAAAACTAATTTAAATAACTATTTCTATTTTATAAATACTAGAAAAACTTAATAATATTAATATAAGCTATTAATAAAATAATAATAATAACTTTAAAAAAAGAAAGTTCTTTACTCTAAAAGTATTTTAACTTTTAGAGATATTTAAAACTACTATTATTATTTATAAGTATTATAACTAATATAGAAAGGACTATTTATTTCTAAATAAACTTTATAGCTATAAAATATCTCTAATAGAATATAAAGAGAAGAATTAGATATATAGAATAACTTCTTAGAGAATAGCTTTAATATAGCTAGAAGAGAAAAAAGTATAAATTTATTAGAATATATAGAAAAAGAGATTATTATTTTTTAGCTTCTAATATTTTTAGTATTAATTAAATAAAAAAATACTATAATAAACTATAATATCTAGAAGTATAGCTATTACTTAAGAGATATTTAAAACTAACTTCTTTATAAATAATAAATCTTTAAAAACTATTTATAAGTATATGAAAAAGATTTAAAAACCTCTAATTTAGATATATAAAGCTTATATTATATTTAACATTAATATTCTTTAAGAATATATTAGAAAGTGTTTTTAAATATAGCTAGAATAATTTTATTACTATATATTTACTTAATTAGTAGTATAAATATAATAATATTAATATTAAGCTTAGAACTTTTTTTATTATTTCAAAAGCTATATAGATAACTTTAATCTTATAATTTAGGATTACTAATATATTCTTAATATTTCTAAAGATCTTAATAGAGAATTTATAACTTACTACTTATTAGATAGATTTAAAAATCCTAGTAAATTCTTAGAACTAAATAAAGGTTTTTATAAATTATATAATATTTTATTCTATAGTATAAGAAGTTCTTTTTAACTTTATAAAAGCTAGAATTTATATTTAATAAAAAGAGCTATATCTCTTTTATAATAGAAATATAAAGTATTTATACTTTTTTATATAGATAATATATTTATAGTTTATTATTTAGAAAATAAGTAGATAATAGAGAGTATAATTAAAAGGATAAAGAAAGTATATAAAATAAAAAACTTAACTTTATTAAAAACTATTTTAGAGTATATATTATATATAACTATATTACTAAGATTTATTTAGTTTTATATATATATTAAAAGTATTACTAAGCGTTTTAACTTTATTAATAATATATATCTAAATTTTTATTACTAGTACTAAACTTAAAAAGAATAATAGAGAAGTAATATATATAGAAATTAAGAATATTAAATAAAAATTAGCTATATTCTATATATAGTAATTATAGTATACTTAAATATAGCTTTTATTATTACTTAGTCTTTTTATTTTTTTATAAACTTAAGTAAAATATATATAGTAGTTATAAACTATTATATTTATTATTTCTATACTATTTATTTCTTTATAATCTATTTTAATAGTTTAAGAAATAACAGATTACTTATACTCTTTATAACTAATAATATATCTTTTATAGATAAAAATAGAATTTATAAGTTATTATAAGATATATAGTAACTACTTAGAAATATAATATAATAGAAAGTAATTTAGTAGAATATAGTTATAATATTAATAATTAAAGTAGAACTTCTATTATTAGAATATATTACTAAAGAAGTAATAATATTTAAGAGATTCTTCTATAATTTTCATTTTAAAGTTAAAAAAAGTATAGAAAGTATATTATAATAATTAGTAGATAATTTAATTTATAATAGGAAAAAGTAAATATATTTTAATACTTATACTATATTAATATATAGAATATATAGTTTTAATAAAAGTATATGAAAAGAAACTTTAGAGTTATATATTTTCTTATAAACTAAATATTTATAAATAGGTTTATAAAGAACTTTTTATATATAAAGTTTAAGTATTTTAAAATATATCTAAATTTATAAGATATTTAGTTAATAATAAAGATATATAAATAATAATTAATAATATAAAAGGAAATCTTTATATTAAAAAAAAAAATAGCTATGATTAATCTTAAGTTAAAGGTTTTTAATACTAATAAAATTTCTTTTAAGATATTATATTTCTTAACCTATTTATAAAAATAAAAACTATATAGTAAAAGAGATTTACTTTTTAGTTAAAATAGTTAATAAAACTTTAAATAGTATTTTTAAATTCTTAAAGAGAGTATAAATAAAATAAACTATAATATTACTAAACAAGTAGTATAACTTAGAGAATTAAAATATAGACCTTTTTAACTTTATTAAAAGAGATACTAAATAGAATATAAAACTATTAAAACTAGAAATAATACTATAAAAACTATTAAAACTAGAAATAATACTATAAAACTATTAAAACTAAAAATAGAGAGACTATTAAAACTAAATAGAGTAGAAGTTATAAAGAATATAACTAATAGAATAAAAAAGAATTACTAAAATAAAAAGTTTTAAAAACTAATAATAGCTATAATATATTAGCTTTATTTATAGTAGTAATACTTAGTAATAAAAAACTTTTAAATAATATATAAGTTTAAAATTAGCTTAAAAGTAAGTTATTACTAATAAAAATAAACTAGAAATAAAGAAAATACTAGAAAAAATAAAATAGTGAAAAAGTATAGAAATAAATATAAAGCTATAAGTATAACTAGAACTATTAAAGCTAAAGAAATAGTAACTAATAAAAATATTCTCTTTATACTTAATAATAATATTAATAATTCTAAGATTATTATTACTATTATTATTAGTATTCTTACTACTAAAGGAAATATTAAAGTTAGATATTATATAGCTATTATAATAAGTTAGCTTATATTTAAAATATTTATAATAGTATTATTATATAAGAGACTAGATACTCTACCTAAAGAAGCTAGAGATAGTTTAGCTAATAAAAGCTAAAGGAATAAAGAAGCTTATAAAGCTAAAGTATAAAACCCTCTATAGTAAGGACTTAATAAATACTTACTAAAAGCTAAAAATAAAGATTTTAGAAGAAATAAATAAAAGTAGTATAGTAATATTAAACTTACTTTTTAAATATTTCTACTATTAGTTTAACCTAACTATAGCTTATAGCTTCTAATACTTTTATAATTCTTTTACTTTTACTCTATTTTAAAAATTAGTAATAATAATAGTATTATATATTTAAATAATATCTACTAATTAAAATAATAAACTTATAACTAGTATTTACTAAGTATTAAGTAAAATAACTTATATAAGTTTATATAAAGAAAATAACTTTAGTAAATAATTAGAAAATAATATAAGTTAACTAGAAGAAATAAGAAGCTATATTTTAAATAAAGCTAGAAGTTTTAAAAGGAATAGATTATTTATACTAAGTATTTACTACTTAAATAATAAATATATATAGAAAAATAGAAAATATAAAACCTTTTCTTATATATTAAATAAGCTATAAAGCTAGATATCTATAGTTATAGTTAATAAGCTAATATAAGCTAATAAGCTATAAAAAGTAAATAGCTAGCTATTAATATAGTAAATACTAATTATAATAGCTAATTAATATAAACTTATTATAGCTATATTAAGTAACTAAATACTTACTAAGTACTTACTTAAAGTTTTTAAAAAACCTTCTAACTATAATATAATATACTTTACTAGTAAAGCTATAAATATAATAAAACAAGTTTATAAATATTACTCTAGTTACTTTAATAGCTAGTATATCTAATAAGTACTAAATACTATAAAATATACTATATAGATAGATAATAAATTTATTAAAAATACTTATAGACTTTTTAAAAAAAGAGATTAACTTAAAATAAGAAAACTTTTAAATCTTTATTAAGAAGTAATATATTATACTTAAGCTATAAGAATAAACTTATTATAATACTTTTAAATAGTACTATTAAAAAGATAATAAAAAACCTATTATATACTAAACCTATTAAAAAGCTACTAACTAAGTACTTAGTAAGCTAAGTATAAGTAATATAAAAATATATACTTTCTTTTAAAACTTTATTAAAACTTTAAAAAATAAATTATTTAAATAAAATATTAATTATACTAATATTTATACTATTATACTATATACTTAAAAGCTATAGGAAATTATAAATAGAAGATATATAGAGAGATCTATTAGCTATTCTAAGTTATATAAATAACTATATTTAGGTTTCTTAAACTACGTTTATAAAAATAACTTATAATCCTTATAATTAATAGACTATAAAGAATACTATTTAGAGATTTTATTTTAAAATAACTATTTAGTAAACCTTTATATAACTTCTAACTCTAATAGTAGATTACTTAACTTTTAAAACTCTTAATATTATATTTATAAAAAGTATAGCTATATTATAACTTATTATATTAAAACTATATAGTTAATAAGTAATAGCTAGAACTTAAACCTAACATAAAGTAATATAAATATAATTATAATACTTTATATAACTAATACAAAACTTAGGAAATAAATAAATATAGAAATAACTTTAAAAAAACTTTATACTAGAAATTACTTTAGTTCTAATTAAAAAAGCTATTAAAAAAGTATTTATACTTTAAATGTCTAGTAAAATTAATTTAAAGTTAATAAATACTTATATAGTAGTAGATATTATTAGAGAAAATCTTATAGAGAAATTCTAATTAAAAGAAACTATAAGTATTATAGCTCTAGAACTAGTAGACTTTTAAAGAAAGCTTATACTTATAAATAAGGTTTATTAGCTTACTTTCTTTTTATTAGATAGTAAAAACTACTTATAAAAGATCTACTAAGTATTTATTATAAGCCTATACTTTAAAGAAATAAAAGATATCCTTTTATTTAATAACTCTATAAATTAAGAAAATATCTATATAGATACTTATATATATATTTAGTTATATAAATATATCTTACTTACTAAGCTAGAAATAATTATTTAAGAAGTTATAGAAAATAGCTAATAAGTTTATATTATATACCTAATAAATACCTTAGTTTCTAATAAAAAAGATATTAACACTTTAAGTAAATAATTACTAAATAATAAATAAAATAAGAGAATCCCTAAAAAACTTTAAATATTTATTAATATCTTTAATAATAAAAATATCAAAAAGTCTTTAAACTAAAAAGAGTAATACATTATAAACTAAAGCTTAATAAGAAGTTTCTTTATAAGCTTATATACTTTATATTAATAGAATAACTATAAATTTTTATAAAATATATCTAAAAAATAGAAACTATAAACTAAATCTATTATTCTATAAGCTTTATAAAATATTTATTCTATTTATACTAAAAAAGGATAGTAGTTTATAGTTATATATAGATTATTAAGAGTTAAATAAAATTATAATAAAAAACTAATACTTTTTACTACTAATTAGTAAGCTTCTAGATAGGTTTATTAAAGTAAAGTTTATTTTAAAGATTAACTTAAGTAAAATATACTACTATTTATAATTAAAAACAGATTAATAGAAAACTATATTTAAAATATAATATAAGTATTTTAAATATATAATAATACTATTTAAGTTTATGAATATTCTAGTAATATTTTAAATATATATTTATAAAATACTTATTAACTTCTTAAATATATTTTAGAGTGCTTAAGTTATATAAATAAGTATTACAGTTTATTCTATATAGTATATTATAATACTCTAAACCTAATAGTAGCACTTTAACTTATATTTAATCTTAATAAAGCAAATAAATAAAATCTTATATTATAACTAGTTATTAATACTTAGCTTAACTTATCTCTAGCTCTAGTTATATAAAAGAAAGTAAGTAAGTAAGTAGTAAAATATACTAGTAAGAGTGTTATCTATAATACTATTATTAAATTACTAATAATATTTATAGCTTATATAGCTACTTAGTAATAGCTTAAACCTATATTTAAAAGTGTAAACTTAATAATATAACTCTTTATTATTATAGCTCTAAGTATAAAAACTTAACTATTACTTTAAAATTAAAAAAATTAATTTTTATAATATATTTCCTCTTTATTATACTTATATATATAACTAAAGCTAAGCTAAATAACTTAATTTAAGAGATTAAAGTTAATAAAATTAAGAGTAATAAATATAATAATCTTATTTATATTAATAAAAAAACTCTTCTTAAATTTATTTAGAAATATCTGCTTAAAACTATAAAAAGTATATAATTATATAGCTTTAAGAATAATATAGCTATAGTTAAAGCTACTAATAATAATTCTAATATTTATAATTTTATTATATATTTCTTTAAGATAGCTAAGATAGGTTGAGGAGTTAGTAAGTTAAAAAGAGTAAATCTAATATATATTAAAAGTATAGCTAATAGTAATAAGGCTATTAAAACTATATAGTAGAGCAGAAAATATTATCTAAATAGCGCGATAGTATAGAGGCCTCGGGGCTTCTATATTTAGTAGAGCAATATAGACGTTTAAATAGTAGAAAAGATAATAAAAAATAGGCGTGAACTAAATATAGTATAAAGGGTAGGTATAGCTTAGAGAAGCTTTAAGAGATAGAAAAGACTAATAAAGATAGAGATAGCTAGAGGAAAGTAGTTAACTTAGCTTATTATAATAGTTAAAGTTAGAAGAGCGTAGAGGTAAAGAAGAAGTCTAAGTAGTTATATAACTTAAAAGTTATTAGTAGTAAGTAGGAAGATTAGCCTAGCTTTTATAGCTAATACTAGTTAAATCTTATAATAATAAGCTAGTAGCTTTAATATCTTAGATATATACTATATTATATACTTAAATAATATCTTAATTTATTTAGATATTAAAGAATAATATATTAAAGATCTTTATATTATTTTATACTACTTAAAAGCTATTAAACTATTTATAAAACTTAAGAAGTATAACTTCTATTAAATAGAAATAGACTTTCTAAAGTTTTATATTACTTAGAATAGTATTAAAATAAACCTAGAATATATCTAAGTAGTTACTAAATAGCTAGTACTAAAGTCCTTTAGAGATATATAAGTTTTTTTTAAGATTTTTTTTTACTATAAGTTTATAATAAATATTTTTATATTATAGTTTCTATAATTAGTATATATAAAAGAAAATTAAAATAGTATAAAGTTAGAAGCTTGTATTAAAAAAAGAAAATATAAACTATATTTAAAACACTTTATAAAGTTTTACTAAAATATTAATTTAAATATTATAACTTTATATTAGAGTAAAGTTAAATAATATATCTATTTAAGTAATATTTAGTATATTTTTATAGAAATACAGAACTATTTAATATTTAATAACTTTTTAGTTAAGAAAACTATTTAATATAGAATAATATTAAATTATAAAATAATAAAAGCTTCTTATTATTATTAAAACTTAGATTATTAAATATAGATTTTTAAAGGCTTTTTAAAAAACCTTTAATTTTTATAAACTATATTATACTAAAAAGAATACTTATTATACTTATATAAAATATTTATAAAAAACTTATATAATAAGTTTACTAATTATTAGCTTTTAACTTTAAAATCTAATATAGATTAAAGATTACTAACTTAATAAATAGGTTATTTTAATATTCTAATTATATAATAGAAAATATTAAAATAAATAATATATTTTCTATTTTAAAAAGAAAGCTTAAGTTTATTAGCTAGCTTTTAGTAATAAACTACTAATATATTACTAAGCTTAAAAAATAAATAGCTATTATAAAAACTTATATCTAAGCTATTTAGTAAAATATATAAAAACTTTACTAGAAAGCTAGCTTTAAAGTTAAGAAATTCTTATTTTTATATTAAAACTACTTTATAAAAAGTATTAATATTTTATTATATACTATAATATATATTAATACTATTATTTATTATAATATATATATATATATATTATACTATTTTATAAAAAAAAGTAATATATTAAAAAGCTTAAAAAAAGAATTATTATACTAGAATAGTATATCCTATATACTATAATAAAAAAACTTATTTAGAATAAATACTTATATATTATATTTTAATATAAGTTTTAAATAAATAGTTAATAAACTATAAATTAAAACTACTTCTATAAAGATATTATAGCTAAAATTTACTAAAATACTAAAATATTAAGAGTATAAACTTAATAAGAATAATATCTTTTAGTTTAAAACAAACTTATTATTCTAAAAAAAGGATGTTTTTACTATAAAATCTTAAAAAACTACTATAATATACTTATATTAAGCTTTCTAAAAGTAAAGAAAATTATAAAAATTATTTTATAGAAGTTTTACTAGCTATACTTAATAGAAAATATATAGTAATATATTATTAAATACTATACTATTAAAAAGTATATATATTATAATTTAAACTATATAAGTTATTATAAATGTTAGAATTATTAGTATTTTTCTTAGTAAATCTTATTAAACTTTCTAACTAGTTTACTAAAAAGCTACTAAGATAATAAAATTATTTATAATATAATTCTAGTAATTATATATTAAATAATTAAAATAACTGAAATTTAGTAATAACTAAATAACTAAATACTATAAATTTAATAAAAATCTTATATTAAAACATCAAATATTAGTATAATATACTTAAAACTATTATTAGTAATTAAAATAATTAATTATTAGCTAACTTTAGTAGAATTAAATAAAAATCTAAAATATTTAAAAAGAAATACTTCTTTATAACTTAATATCTATAAATAAATAGCTAAATAGAGAATATTTTAATATTAACTATATATTTTATTAAATTTAATAAAAGTTTATAAAATTAATAAGCTATATAATTAATTAACACTAAATTTTCTTATAATAATAGTAAATATTACTATTAATATTTTTCTATTTAAAATATTATTAAATTACTATCTTAAAATAATAGACTTCTATTTACTAAATATTAAAATTTAAACTTAAGAAGTTAAAGAAAAACTTAAGAAATTAATAGAAGTTTATTAAAAAATAACTAAAAATCAGTAATATACTAAAATATAAATTAAAAATATTAATATTATAAAAATATAATATAATATAGAATATTATAAAACTCTTTATAAAGAACTTTTATTTTATAAAAACTTAATAGAAGTTTATTCTATAATTTATCTTTATATTAATTATAAAAGTTATAAATTTAAATATCTATAAAGTCTAATTTCTAAGAAATATAATAAAAACATAATATTTTCTCTATTACTTTATTTAAACTATAATATAGTTAAAAACTTACTAAAAGTAACCTTTAAATTTTAAAATAAACTTAGAAAAATAAAAAGTTAAAGATATTATATTATAAAAAGAAACATTAAAAAACTTTTTATATTTAGTTAAATAAAAAAACTAACTAATAAAATTTAATATTTAAAAACTTAAAAGATATATAATAAATACTTTATAAATCCTTATTAAATTTAAAAAATAATATATAAGTTATATTATAAATATAATAATAAATAAAATAAAATGAAAAGAAATTAATTAATTATAAAAATATAATAAAAACTTTAAAAAAAAACGTCTTAAATATCTAACTATCTATATATATAGAAAAGCTACTATATACTTACTAAAAATTCTTTAAAAGACTTATTACTCTTTATTATTATTTTTATTACTAGAACTAATATTATTACTATTTAGTTTAATATCTTTATTATTATTATTTTTATTACTACTTCTTTCTAAAGAATTATCCTTATTATTATTTTTATAATATTCTAGTAAATACTCTTGGAAAGTATATTAACTTCTTTAAGTATTTAATTAAAAATAGAACTATTATTAATATATTTAAGTTTAAAAAAAGAATATATTTATAAAATTATACACAATATTTAAAAACTTTATATTTTTAAAAAGTTTTAAATAAATAAACTAAATATTTAACAGTTTTTATTATAAAATAGTTCTCTAAAATACTTTTAAGTTTATTAAGAAACTAAGGTTATTTAGATATAGTTTATATCTTTAAAATACTTAAATAAAGCTATATTTAGCTAAGTTTAAGATATTTAAATAGAATAATTTTATATTTATAATAAGTATTATAAGTATAATATTAATATAAGAAAATTAATAAAGAAAGAAACTTATTTTAAGCTAAAGCTATAAGTATATTTAAGTATAGTTAGTAGTATTCTTTTTAGTATTTATTTATAAAAGCTAGCTATAATATTATTTAAAGCTTAGAATAAAACTAATAAGGTTTATTAACTACTTATAAAGCTTTAAAAAAAAGCTTTAACTTTTATAGATAGTAATATAAATATAATAAATTTTATATTAATAATACTTATTAGTTTTAATTTTAGTTATATAATACTTAACTTAGTTCTAATAAATATAAATACTATTAATAAGAAAGTTAGAAATCTAAAGTTATAAAGTTAGTTTAATTCTTCTATAATAAGTTACTAAAAACTCACTTTATAATACTTAATACTATAAGAATAATATATTTAGTAGGTTATATTACTTAACTATATATAAATATAAACTATTTTAGTAGACTAATAAAGCTATAAAGTATAAATAATATAAAGTTTATTTTTATTTAATTAGTTATATTAATAAGTATTATTACTTTTCTCTAAAACTTTAAACTTAAAATATAAGAAATAGATGATGAAGAGTTAGTATTTATAATATTAGATATAAAAGTCTAAAAAAATAATAAAAATTTAATAAAGATTTAAGAAAAAGATTATAAAATATAAAAATTATTATTATTAGATATAATATATTAAAGAAAAAAAGAACTAACTTTAAAATTAAAAAAAAGCTACTATTTTATAAATAGCTAAAAGACTTTATTAAATAATTATAAAAATAACTATAACTTTAAATAGTAAGAATAAAGTTATTTACTATAGTATTTACTATTTATAAAGAATAAATATAATAAATTAATAATAGTAGTTACTATCTAACTTACTTTATAGCTTTATAATATACCTATTTAGAAAAGAGATAATAAAATAGAAAATAAAGCTATTATAAAGATACTATTTAAGAGAAAGCTTACTAAATAAAGAATAAATTATTAAAAATAAACTATTACAATAAAATAACTATTCTTATTAAAAACTAATAATAGAACTCTTTTAAAATAGCTTAAAAAGAACTATAAAAAGAAGCTAAAAAAAACAAACTATAAAAATAGAATTATAAACTTTTACTATAATATTAATAGTTTTTATTTTTTTAATATAAATAGTAAATAACTATTATATTAAATAATAGAGATAATAGTAATAAAACTAAATACTTTATTTAGAGAAACTAAAGATAGTTTAGCTAATAAAAATTAAAAGAATAAAGAAATTTATAGAACTAAAATATAAAACCTTCTATAGTAAAGACTTAATAAGTACTTATTAAAAGTTAAAAATAAGGATTTTAGAAGAAGTAAGTAAAAGTAATATAGTAATACTAAACCTATCTTTTAAGTATTTCTACTATTAATTTAATCTAACTATAGCTTATAGCCTCTAATACTTTTATATATTAGTTTTTATATAATAATTAAATAGATATTAAACTACTAAATAGAAATATATATAGTTTTATTAGAAATACTAAATAGTTTAATATACTAAAACGCTTTATATTTTATAACTATTATAATAAGCTAAAACTAGTAGCTTTTATTATTATTATTATAATAATAGTAATAAGTATTATTATAGCTATATATATTTATTTTTAGTCTTATTTAAATAAGAAAGTAAATATATAATATACTTATAGCTATAATAAGTAATATTTTATTATAGAATTAAACTTTTTAATAATCTTTTTAAGTATTAATTTCTTAATAAAGTAATTTCTCTTTTTAGAAAGAGATTTATTCTCCTTCTCTTTATTAATATTTTAATTATAAAAGACTTATAAGCTATAAATTAATTAAAATTAATTGAATAAAATAGAATAATTAATAATAACTTATTTTTATAATACTTAGCTAGCTTAATAGAAGTATTATTATCTTTTTCTTCTTTTTTAATTTCTTTGTTTTCTTCTTTAACTTTAAAAATAAGTTTATTATAGTTAGTAATAATAGCTTTCTTTTTAGTAATAACTATTTTATATTTCTATGTAGTATAATAATATACTTTTTATACTTAATAATAGAAAGGTTTTTTTAACTATCTTTATAAGTTATAAATTTAGAAATACTTAGTTAGTTATAATAATAATATTATAAATAGTAATAATAATATATATAAAAATTATAAAAGTAATCTAGAAAAAAAATATTAAACTAAAATACTTAGCTTAAATGTTTATTAAGTTAGTTTAGTTTAAATACTAACTAACTATATTTAAATAAGAAATATTTTCTTTAACTACTTTTTAAATTATTAGATATTAGTTAAAATATAGCTATTATTAATAATAATATCTATAAAGTAATATATAAAGAGGATTCTTTTTATTTTAAATATATATTATACTTTATATAGTAGTTTTTTTTTTATAAAGTATTTTAGAAGTATTGAATATTATAATTAGCTATCTGATAATAAGGTCTGCTAATAGAAGTTAGAGATTAATATCTTAAATAGTATATTTAAGTTATAAGTTATAAGTTATAAACTATATTATAAATTAGTAGTTAAACTAAAGTAATTAATCTTAGACTTAATAAGTTATTTATAAAAATAAGTAAAAGTATTCTAAAAATAAATATAAAGTTAATTACTAAAGAACTATAGAAGTCTAATTATAAACTAGGCTTAAGTTATATTATATATAAATTCTAAATAATACTTTTATTTTTTTAATTCTTTACTAAGTATTAGTAAACGTTTAGTAGTTATTAATAAGTATTTAGTAACTCTAACTAAGTGTTTAGTAATTTATATTACTTATTTAGTTTAGTTTTATTTTATTACTATATAACTTATATTATAGTTCTTCTATTTCTAAGTAAATTTCTGTTATTTTTATAATTTTATAGTATAAATATTCTGTTCTAGCTATCTAATATCTAAATAAGTTATTTAGTTATTATTCTTATTTATAGGTTATAATTAGGTTTTTTCTCTAAAGGTTTTATTTTTAAGACCTAATATAAGTAGATTATTAGTTTTAGGTTAGGGATCTATTAATTATGCTTCTTAATTTACTATAATAATATATTAGGTTATATTTCTAAAAACTTTATAATTTCTACTTTTTGTTATTATTATTCTCTTAATATTATAGAGAATAGGTTTAAAGTATACTTTATTATTATTAGTTTAAGGGGTTATATTATAAAATGCTATCTAGCTTTCTAGTTTATAGAGAGTATATTACTGTAGGTAGTATTTATTGCTTATATACCGCTTCTAATAATGCGATTTATTAATATCTATATAGTTTTAGACTTATTATATTTTTATTTATATTAACTTATATATAGTAGAACGTTTAATAGTTAAATTTTAGTGTTTAGATAATAAGGAGGAAGAAACTGAGGAATTATTTTAAAAGAGAATAGAGATACTATAAAAGGTATAAGTTAAAGTAAATAAAGTACTTATAAAGTTAGATTATATTTATAAAGCTTAGTAAATAGTATTTAAAAAAGGTTATAAAGAGATTTTAGTAGTAATTAAAGAAGAAGAGGTAGTAGAGCTTTCTCTTATTAAATCTTTTTTAGTTTTTAAAGTATAGTTAATAGGTGTTTTTAGTATAGTAGATCTAGATATTATTTTTAGTGATTAGAATCTAAGTATTTTAAACTTTTTATTAGAGAAGCTTTAATTAGTTTTTAGTATTCCTAGGTAAATAAATAGTTTTCTTTATTATAGCTTATCTATTTTTACTAGTAGTTTTAATACTATATAAGTATTTAATATATTAGTAACTAGTAGTATTTATTAGAAGTAATATTACTAATATTACTAGTATTATTTCTTATTCTTAGTATTATTACTAGTAAGTTATAAGTTTATCTTTTATATTAGTAATATTTTTAGCTAGTTTCTATATATTATTTTTATAACTATATCTTTTCTATTTAATAAAGTATTAATATCTTTCTAGTTTTTTAAAGTAGTTAATAATTTATTTAACTTTATATTTTAGTTTATTATTTTTTATAATAATAAGGTTATTTATTTATAATCTTTATAGTACTAGTTTAAGTAGTAAGATATAGAATATTAGGAAATATTTTATTATATTAAGTAAGTTAAGTTTATAGTTAACTAGTGAAATTTTTTAGAGGATTTTAAAAAGTTTAAGTTTTTTAAAGTTTAGTTTATTATTTAGTTGTTTTATTTTAATATTTTGCTATATAAAATAGATATTATCTTTTTTTTAAAGTTAGTTTTTTATTCTTTATTTATTATTAATTATATTATTTATTATTATATAATTTAAGTTTTTATATATTATTATCATCTCCTACCCTGCGTTCTGAATCATCTTCCCGTTGTCATCGCCAGAAACAGCAAGCTTTTTGTGCACCTAGAGCTCACTAAAACGATTGATGCAGAGCTCAACGTTTTAACTTAGCGTCTAAAGGCCGACTGTGTAGGAATTGACTATGAGACGAACAATGCATGCTCCGCAATTTTTCTCACAATACATATCTAAGTTTCAGTCGAGAATGTAGAAAATATGAGAACGTCATTGAGACCTGAGAAGGAACAACAACCTGCAGAATGATTCTCTCAGGTATCCGGCCTGGCTGGTAAAAGGTGCCCCGAGAACTACTCGTGGACACATGAAATATCTCAAAGCCGTTGTCACAGACCTTGTTCCGTCATCCAGACCGAATAGGTACTGGACAAAACTGCTGGACGCAAGGGAACCCTAGCAACTGCCTCATTGCACTGCGCTTTAGATCGCCATGTATCACTATCTTAGACCAGCCAGGATCAAAGTTGAAACCAGAACAGAATGATCGAAATACTGTGCAATTTTGCTCCGTGTCTTCATTGTTGACTTCATGCTAGCATCAATAGGTTTTATACCCCCTATGCCTGTCACTCAAACTCATTTGGTCAACTGTAGACATCAAAAATGCATGCACGCATTTCTTTAGCCCTCAAGCTTCCTTATTCCAAATAGTGATATCCTACAAAAGGGTGGGCGCTATGAGTTTTAAGCATGATAAGACAATCCAGTCCCTGTAGCCTTGCACTTTCAATTCATTCTGTAATCGAACTTCTCATCAGTCTGAATGAACCAAAAGGCATCACATGCTGATTATATAAACTCTTGTTATGAAGTAGACTATCCGTCCAGAGCATTTTGCACCCTCCTTCTTAGAGTATCGCTTAGTGGGATAAGCACAGGGTGAGTTCTATCCTGACATTCTCACCACTAGGTTTATCACGTCCTTTCACAGGCGTCACAAAAAGGCATCAAAGAGCGCGCCCATCATCAACCAAAAACGCAGCCACGGCCCACACAGCAACAACCTCCACAATGAATCACAACCCGCACCATCCTGCTCGACTGCGCCGCGTGCGCTGAATGGCCTTTACCTGTTCACCATTTTATATCCCTAACCTGGAACAAAGGGGTACTTAAGCATAGCCTCTTAATAATTTAGGATGTTGCTCAACCAAAATGCGGATGTGACGGCGACGGCCATGAATGAGCGCATCTCCAGTGCTTGACCTCTTGACCTCATACTTCGCTCGCATCCTTGCGCATTGCATAGTTCATCAGCTTATAAGTCATAGTGGAGAGCATGGTTAGCACTGCCTGTTGTCGTCCGTCATTTGGATCTGTGTATGCGTGAGAATAAACCTAGGAGCATGTATCTCATAAGGGGAAACTTCATGTATATGTAGCTGGTAACGTCCCACACCCACTTCTCGGCCACCCCCACATTTCGGCCACCCTAAAATGCCTCATCGAAAATGCTCACCGCCATTTTCAAACTTGAATAACTTCACCAATCCTTACTCAATCATCGTCATTCTTTCTGTGAAGCATAATAACTACTGAATGCGTCAGTATACGGAGGATGAAGTTTCTCAGGCACTTGAGGCTATCGCAGCCGGTGCTAGCCTACGAAAAGCTTCATCACAGTATGGTGTTCCTAGAACAACACTCCAATCTCGAATCCATGGCACCCAGGCAAGAGATATTGCCTTTTCTGATCTGCAAAGGCTTTCTCCAACCCAGGAAAGCCACCTAGCTGAATGGGTTCGGATTCAGGCTGCCCTAGGCCTGCCTCCAACTCATCAACAACTCAAGGACTTTGCTGAACGCATCCTACAGGTCCATGGAGACTCCCAGCCTCTTGGAAAGAACTGGGTGCAGTCTTTTATTAAGAGAAACCCATCTGTAAGGGTCCAAAGAAGCAGAGCAATCGATTCCCAGCGTATCAATGGAGCTTCAACTAATGTAATCAGGCAATGGTTCAAGCACCTCGCCATACCTGAGATCATGGCCATCAAGGCCTCCAATCGATACAATATGGATGAGACTGGTATTCTAGAAGGCAGAGGATCAAATGGACTTGTTCTTGGATCATCAGAAACTCGTTCTATCCGCAAGAAACAGCCTGGATCGCGTGCTTGGATATCTCTGATCGAGTGTATCTCTGCAACTGGCAAGGCACTGCCTCCACTTGTTATATACAAGGGCAAGAATGTCCAGCAGCAGTGGTTCCCTCTAGATCTGACGCCATATGAATCCTGGAAGTTCACAGCTACAGAAAACGGGTGGACTTCAGACTCTACAGCTGTCAAGTGGTTAACAGAGGTCTTCATCCCTTCAACCCAGCAGGGACCCCTCAGAGGTCAGATTATTGATCTTGGATGGTCATGGAAGCCATGAGACTACTGCTTTCATGTATACATGCTTCAAGAACAAGATACACTTGCTGTTCTTGCCAGCACACACGTCACACGTCCTTCAGCCACTTGATCAGTCGGTTTTTGGGCCCCTCAAGGCAGCATATAAGAAGGAGCTTGGATTACTGGCTGAATGGGATGCTGGTACAGTTGTGGGCAAGAGAAATTTCGTTATATGCTATGGCAAGGCGCGTAAGGCAGCCCTGACAAGCAAGAACATCATCAGTAGCTGGAAATAGACTGGTTTGTGGCCTGTCAGTATGGCTAGACCCCTCATGAGCCCTCTGCTGCTTGAGAATACTTCAACCCCTGCCAAACCAGCTGGTCAGGTCTGCAAAGGGCTCTCTAATGGCAGGGAAAGCGAAAAATGGGCGGCAGATACATCAGCAGTCCCTTGGTCAACCCCCAAGAAGAGGGATGAGCTTCAGGATCAGTTCAACCTATTCAGCAAGCTGGATAACGATGAGCATACGCAGCGCCTGCTTTTTTGGAAGGTTCAGAAGGGCTTTGATGAGAAGGCATACTAATTGGCAGTAGCTCAGCGAAAGATTGAGGTATTGCAGGCAGAGGTTGATGCCAGTAGGGCCAGGAAACGGAAGAAGGTCAAAATGAGCCCAAATTCGAAGTTTGCCGATATTGAGGCTATTCGGAGGGCTCAAATTGAGGCGGGCGAACTTGAAAGTAGCACAGATGAATCCAGCGAGTCTGAAAACCCTAGTGACAGCGAAAGTTGCATCGTCGTAGCATCATAATACATATAAATATTGGTTGAAGTTGATGTGTATGAATGTGAGGGCATCAAAAGTGGGTGGCCGAAATGTGGGGGTGGCCGAGAAGTGGGTGTGGGACGTTACTCCAGTGGCAAGTATGTCTGCACTTCAAATTACCCCGAGGTAAAGGCATGAGTGACCAGCTGATTGTGTTTCTCGGCCTGTTTCGTCTTGTTTGAGATGTTAGTTCTAATGGCTACTAAGCTTTATATATACGTGCTCAGGGCCACTCCATTTCATGTCCGCTCCACTTGATCACCATGACGGACCACCTCCAGAAAAACTCATCAAACACATGAGATATCATTCAAAAGCTATCTTCTAGCTCATCATGGAGCATTCTTTTGTTGGTCCCGCTTCGGTACAATACATCAGTACATCGTCTCATCCGCCATTTTTCCCCTGAACCCCCCTCTTTACAACTTGGAGAACACCGTTGGCACGGCGCCGCCCATCTCGACGAGGGTGCTCTTATTCCGTACCCAGGCCTCCAGACCCTTGCGTCCGTTCTCGACACCGACACCACTCTGCTTCCATCCGCCAACAGCCATTTCCGCAGGCGACTCGCCCCACGTGTTGATCCACGTGATGCCGGCCTCAAGCTGCGAAATCACCTTGTGGCACGCGTCGACATCTCTGCCGAACACGCCCGCGGCGAGACCCAGCTCCGTTGTGTTAGCGCGGCGCACCGCCTCGTCGACGCTGTCGTACGTCAACACGCACATGACGGGCCCGAAGATCTCATCCTTCACGATCGTCATCTCGTCGGTGCAGTCTGTGAAGACGGACGGCTGGATCCAGTGGCCGGTCTTGTACGCCGACGGCAGGCCCTTGGGCTGGCTCGTGCCGCCGACCAGCAGCGTCGCCTTGTCCTCCATGACGCCCTTGCGGACGTAGGCCTGCACCTTCTCGAGGTGCGTCTTGCTGTTGAGCGGGCCAAAGTTGGTCGCGGGGTCGAAGAGGTCGCCGGCGCGGACGTACTGGATCTTCTCGAGCACGACGCGCTCAAAGTCGGCCTTCATGGCCTTGGGGATGAAGACGCGCGTGCCGTTGGTGCAGACCTGGCCGGAGCTGTAAAAGTTGGCGAGCATGGCGCCGTCGACGGCCTGCTCGACGTCGGCGTCCGGGAGGACGATGACGGGGCTCTTGCCGCCGAGCTCCATGGTCACGTACTTCATGCCGCCCGCGGCGGAGCCGGCGACCTTCTTGCCGGTGCTGACCTGGCCGGTGAAGCTGACCTTGGCGATGTCGGGGTGCGTGGTGAGGGCGGCACCGACATCGCCCGCGCCGTAGACTACGTTGAAGACGCCGTCAGGGACGCCGGCCTCCCTGTAGATGGAGGCGAGGTATTCGGCGTGGAGCGGGGTGAACTCGCTGGGCTTGTAGACCATGCAGTTGCCGGCGGCCAGGCATGGCGCGGACTTCCAGAGGGCGATCTGAATAGGGTAGTTCCAGGCGCCGATGCCTGCGCAGACGCCGAGGGGCTCCTTGGTGGTGTAGACCCAGGCAGAGTTCCTCAGGCGGAAGGACTCGCCGTTGAGGCCACCGCTGGCGACGAGGTTGGCAAAGTACTCGAGGACATCGGCGCCAGTCACGACGTCGACGTACTGAGTCTCTGAGAAGGCCTTGCCGGTGTCGAGGGTCTCGATCTTGGCCAGGTCGTCGTTGCGCTCACGGAGGAGGGCGACGGCCTTGAGCAGGATGCGAGAGCGCTCAATGGGGGGCGTGCTGGACCATGAGGGGAAGGCAGCCTTTGCGGCATCGACGGCGGCGTTGATGCCGGAGGAAGAAGTGGTGTGGATGGTGCAGACGGGCTTCGCCGTGGCAGGATCGATGGACTGGAAGGTGCCTGGGGATTCCGAGTCCGGTTGGGGCTTCCCCGCATAGAAAGCGTGACGGTCCTGCTGTTGTGGTGCCATTTTTGAGTGATATGGGGGAATAAGGTGCTGCAACTGAAACTTCACTAACAGAAAGACACAAAAGAAGAAGGAATGACAGGCTGATGGATGGGGATGATTGGGCATAGATTTCCGATAATGCGGCAGGCGGTGGATGGACGTGCAAGAATTTGGGAGGGATGGATGTCAGTTGCAGGCAGGCGGTTTGCGCCGGGACTGGGCTGTCGATCGGAGATACGGGGGTCGGAGGTCAACGGTCACACTCGCGGAAGGCTGAAAATCTGCAGTGCTCAGTGGTGGTCTGCTAGCGAGGAGAGGAAGAAAAAAATCCCACGCAGATCGGCGTGAGATCGGGATCGCGGAGGGCCTCGCCGGTCAGCTGATGATTGAAGGTAAAATCCGCTCTGGAGCTGGGGGTTGCAGATTTGCCGGGAGACCCCTTGTAGATCCGCTCCTGCGGCGGTGTGATGTCATAAGCCATACGTCATTGGCCGAAACTCCACTCGGGTGCAACTGTCCCCCATAAAAGAGCCCAGACGGAGGCCAGTGACAGCCGGCGGTCTTTTGAAAGGATGCTCCACTGCAGAAGTTTCAGCCTTCAGGGTCGAACATTGGCAAGAGCAGAAAAAAAGAAGAATGTCAATCCGGATGAAGTTTTTTTCGTTGCCTGCGGCGTGCATTCAATAGAAAGGCTGCAAGTGGCCTTGAGATCCATCTTCGTCCCGGGTCTGGCCGTCGAGATCGAACGATGTCGCGGCGTGAAGGGACTTGATCACCAAGGGGTCTCCAAGGGTTCAATATGATAGATATCGGTGGTTGGTTGACCGAGACAGGGTGGTGTGCCATAAGCGGACGAGAGATACGGCGACCGAGATAGAAAAGATATCGCTTCGCTGACCATGGCAGATACAGAGATAGGCTGAGCGGCAACGTTCCAGACTTTTTTCAGCCTCGCGTATGCCGAGATATCTCCCCTAACTTATATCCGCCTTGTAGCGGGCGATAAGAGTTTGGGGGTTCATCCGCTCTATCGCCTGATACCATACCCAGCAACGCGGCACGGCTTTGACGCCGTGTCGCCGTGTCGCTGTGTCACCAGGCACACGACTCTGATAGCGATGGTGTTGCGACACACGACACACACGATACAGGGCCTCGCAGGCGCTGGAGGTGGCCGACGAGAGCAAGATCAAGGTTTGCTTGGCTGCGCATCCCGGGCTAGACGGCGCGGCGGATGCCCCGGATGAGGTCTACCGCGGTAAACGGTGCAGGCGGCAGCCACTCATTCGATGCCACCTCACCGGGCGCGAGGCGAAGTCAGATCAGACAAGCGAAGCGGACGAGTCGTCGTCGTCAGAGAGAGACAGGGCTGGATGGGGGACGGATAGACTCCGAAAAGCCTTAGCGCGGGTGGCCGCATGGGACGCATGGCAGCTTGGGGAATGTCGAGTGCAAGTCTTGCATATGGCCCCGGCAACCAACAACCACGCCGCAGGAGAATGGCTTAATGCATCCTTGTACCGGCGCGGAAAAAATGCGTCTGAAATTAGACGGGTTGGGCCGGGGCGACTGGAGGAGTGGGATGGATATCTAATCGTGGTGAAATGCTGCACTGCAGAACGAGGACAGGACTGCAAAAAGCGCGGGTGGACAATTACTCGCTGGGTCAACCAGGCAGAGTCGAGACGTCATGATTGGTCTGTGCCGTTGAATTGCTTTGCGGCAGTTGGCTCGCCTCTGGCCATTATTCGTAATTCCTTTGGTCGACGTCGGGCAGTTTCCACTTGAGTGGATATTTCGTAAAGGACTTGGCACTTGACGTCCCCAATCAGGGATTCAAGCGAAGGCGTGCTGAGTGAAGCAGCCTCACAGTGTTTGTCCGAGTCGAGGTTGACGAGCTTTCGCTTTGCTTTCCTGTTTGCTCCCATGGAATTGCTTACGTACCTGGTCAATTCTGCCGAGTCTTGCCTGCAGTGTTTGCCCGCCAATGCAGCAGTTGCAGCGGCGGGAGCAAGGTGGTTGCCCAGCTGTGCGGAATGATATGGGTCCTGTGACTCGTATCGGCCAGTCAGGAAGCTGGGAAGTAAGAAAATCCGTCCCTGATTTCCCTTTTGCTGCACTCGTGCAGGGATGTTTCACACCTGGTGCCCCAGACTTGGGATGGAAGGAGAGACTTTCGGGCGGGACCTGCCACCTGCCTGGTGTGTCGCTCAAGGTGCGGAACTGCCACCCAGGGGAGGAAAAGTCAACGGCAGCGACAAAGGCAGAAGCTAAGAAAAAAAACAAAAATGTTGGCAATCGCCATTGTCCAATGGGCCGTCGCCTCCCGCGCTGTTCCGGACTTGGATGCCGCTCGAACCCGGCGAGTCAGTTTCAATGCCTCGAAACCCGCTTTCTCTTCAGGGCCCCGCCACCCACCTTCGCGGGGTCCGTATCCACCACTGATAATCCACCTCCCTGCGCCTGCGAAGAGCTCCTGAGGGGCCAAGGGCCAAAATTGCTCGAGACAAGGCCGGACGGTAAGGATGAACCAGCTTCCAACTGTCCAGCTGCGACGCCGACCGTCGTTGATAATAAGCACCGTCGTCCGCTGTTGATCGACACGGATCCGATCCAAGCTCTCTCCTTCCTCGGTGTATCTTCCCAAGGCCCAGAATTCCCCAAATCTCACCTCAGACCGCCTTCGAGCCGAGACTCCTAGCTGTACCACCCCTCCATCTCATCTTCATCCTTCGTGTATAACTCAGCACCTTTCCCACTCTCTCAATCACCCATCTTGCACACTTTGGCCGGGCGCCTTGATCTGAATACCCTCGCATTGTATCCTACCCTTCCGCCAAAATGACCACCACTCAGCTCCCCATCTCCGACGTCGACAGGTACGACTATGTCGTCGTTGGCGGCGGTACCGCTGGCTGCGTTATCGCGTCGCGTCTCGCCGAGGCCCTCCCCCAGAAGCGCATCCTCTTGATTGAGGCTGGCCCCAGCGACTTCATGGACGACCGCGTCCTTGACCTGCGCAAGTGGTTGAACCTCCTCGGAGGTGAGCTCGACTACGACTACGGCACCACCGAACAGCCCATGGGTAAGCTCGCTCCTCTCCTTACAATCTCACGATAAGCTCCGCGCTGGGTTCGTCCCATCGTGAGCGATTGAATGTCAGGACAAAAAAGGCTCACACCAATTGCGCACAGGCAACTCTCACATCCGTCACTCCCGCGCCAAGGTCCTGGGTGGCTGCTCATCACACAACACTCTCATCTCCTTCAGGCCCTTCGAGTACGACTTGAAGATCTGGCAGTCGCTGGGTGCCCACGGCTGGACCTTCCACGACTTCATGCGCGTCATGGACAAGCTGCGCAACACCGTCCAGCCCGTCCACGCCCGCCACCAGAACGAGCTCTGCCTTGACTGGGTCAACTCCTGCTCCTCCGCCCTCGACATCCCCATCCTCCACAACTTCAACAAGCACATCGCCCAGGACGGCGCTCTGAAGCAGGGTGTCGGTTTCTTCTCCATCTCCTACAACCCCGATGACGGCCGCCGCTCCTCCGCCTCCGTCGCCTACATCCACCCCGTCCTCCGCGGCGACGAGAAGCGCCCCAACCTTACCATCCTTACCAACGCCTGGGTTTCCAAGCTCAACGTCAAGGGCGACACCGTCACCGGTATCAACCTGACCCTCAACGACGGCTCCAAGCGCACCATCACCGCCAAGAAGGAGACCATCCTCACCGCCGGTGCCGTTGACACCCCCCGTCTCATGCTCCTGTCTGGTATCGGCCCCAAGCAGCAGCTCCAGGACCTCGGCATCCCCGTCATCCACGACCTGCCCGGTGTCGGTGAGAACCTCCAGGACCACCCCGAGTCCATCATTATGTGGGAGCTCAACCAGCCCGTCCCTCCCAACAAGACCACCATGGACTCCGACGCCGGTATCTTCCTCCGTCGCGAGGCCCCCAACGCCGGCTCCAAGAAGACCTTCTTCAACCCTGACGGCATCCCCGACGGTGACATCGCCGACGTCATGATGCACTGCTACCAGATCCCCTTCACCCTCAACACAGGCCGCCTCGGCTACGACGAGCCCAAGGACGGCTACGCCTTCTGCATGACCCCCAACATCCCCCGCCCCCGCTCCCGCGGCCGCCTCTTCCTCACCTCCCCCGACCCCACCGTCAAGCCCGCCCTCGACTTCCGCTACTTCACCGACGAGGAGGGCTACGACGCCGCCACCCTCGTCTACGGCATGCGCGCTGCCCGTAAGGTCGCCGAGCAGGCCCCCTTCAAGAACTGGATCAAGCGCGAGGTCGCCCCCGGCCCCAAGGTCAACACCGACGAGGAGCTCTCCCTCTACGCCCGCCGCGCCGCCCACACCGTCTACCACCCCTGTGGAACCACGAAGATGGGCGACGTCCGCAAGGACCCGCTCGCCGTCGTCGACGAGCGCCTCAACGTCAAGGGCCTCAAGCGGGTCCGCATCTGCGACGCCGGTGTCTTCCCCACCATCCCCACCATCAACCCCATGCTCACCGTGCTTGGTGTCGCCGAGAAGGCCGCCGAGTTCATCATCCAGGAGGCCCAGGAGACTGCCCGTCTGTAAAAAAAAATCTATCATCATATGAAAGCGGATATATATGAGTGTGGAAAAAATGTTATGCAAAAGAGGAGGAATCACGTTTCTCTCAGAAAAGCATCTTGTTGCCAATTATTTGTTTTAAGTTAGAGCTAGCTATCAGGCATTATACCAATGATATCATGACACGACCATTTATGGCAAACAAATATTCTTTCCCATCAACGTCTCTGATTTGTACTGTGTACTGGTGAAGCATGAATGTGAATGCGTTGTCCGAGACGCGCTACGCAAAGCCGAGGCAGAGCAGAACCCACCTAAATTTCCACCGCGATCGAGAGCATGAAAGATTTTTCTGTTGAATGGGAAACGGGGATTTTTTTTCGAGATGCGGAAATAAGAGGATTTTGTGGATAAGTGTCCGCGCGATCGCAAAAGGTGCATGGAGATCGAGGGGCCCGGTTTTCTGCGTGTCGTGGAGATGGGGGGCCGCGTCGGAAGATTGGTCTCGAGATGCATGGCGTCCGTCTCTTGTCGGTGAGCTTTTGAAATATGCCGAGATGAGATGGGCTTTGGATATTGAGGGTTCTTTTCACGATGTCGATCGAGGTGAGATGTCGAAGAAGCGGGATCCTTTTTGCCTGATACATGATTTTAGTTGTCCGTAGACCTAGCTTATTCGTCAATTGAGTGTTTGGTGGGAGACAAAAAGCCAAGATTTCCGTAAACCGACATCAAATCGACGATCAGCAGCCTAAAGACCCTCCGTGCATGAGCGAGCTGCCGCGGCCTGAATCTTTTGGGCTTTACACTGCTTGGCAATCATTTGATGTACTCCCATTAGTCTATGGATCTGGTCCCTTGTTTACGAAAGATTGGCAGGCTACTCTTTGTGTTTTCAATGTGTGGGAGAGGTGTGCTGGAGGGTACCTGCTTGAATTGGATAGGATGGGCGGGTGTGATTGGGTGAGTGGGTGAAGCTGATGTTGGATTGCGGTGGTGAGGGGGGTGGGCAGGGAGGAGAAGGCCGGGTTCTTGAGGGGTGGGTTACGTCGACGTAAGGTACCTTTCAGAATGTTCGGTTCACTTTGACTGTTCGACCATGTGGTCCATAAAAGGCTCTGCGATGTTCACGCAGGCATTTGTGACGGATGATTACTCCCCTAGAGGATCGTTGTCGAGTGAGTTGACTCCATGCTCTTATGGCTTACAGGTGGCACGTTTCCTGTTGCTTTGCTGATGCTATAAATATAAATTGAGCTTCCGTACATGATGGTTGCCTTTTGAAAGCAGCAATGGGTCCTCCAACTGTAGTTGGGTCCAAGCATTAAGCCTCTCCACTGAAATTTGGTGCAAAGAGATAGGAAAGACATCTGCCTGAAAAGGTGAGCATGAGTCTGCGGTTCGACGGGTGACTGAAGCCTTCTGTTTGTTTTGGTGGGTGAATTTGATGAATACAGTTGAGACGGCGAAGTCGAAGGATGAGGGGACCAAGTCGGTTGTCCTACGAGACGAGGGAGACTGATGTGAGTGGAACTGTGGGTGAGAGCTAGTGCTCGGCCCTTTTTACTCATTAATGCTAGAATACCCGACCTCCAGCGACAATTAGTCGCGTGTGGAAAGACTACAGAGGCTTCGACTTGTGAATTTATGGATGGCCGGGCTGCGACGATGTCTTGAGTCTCCTGTCACGTTGCTGAAACCATATATTAAGCTCATGGTTCAATTCCATCTCGTGTCCAAGCCAGCAATAGATTGCCACATGTCAAGCCAGGAGCGAATCTCTCTGCCCAGTATGAGGACTCACAGTGACAGACAGGAAGAAAGGAGAAGGTACCTTCAGGGCGAGTCTCAACGGCACAAAGAAACCCCAAGGTCTGTCTGTTATTTGGTATGTATAAGTTTGAGACGGGAAGGTGGAAGGAGAGTGGTCGCTGAATGGGATGTTGTGCGATACGAGGAGGGAACACTGAAGTTGTGGCAAGGCGGACTGTACACGTAGGCTGAATCTCTCAGTCGACACAATAGCATACCACCAAGCCGGATCAGTGCGTGTGGTAAGATGACGATGGCCCTTGGCTTGTTGACTTTATACGTGTCCGAGCTGCGCTTGAGGTAGCACCTTGTTAGCTACGGCCAGACAGCCGAGTCACCCTAATGAGCTAAGGTTTGATTTAAAGCACCAATTATGCCGGTCTCTGTCTAAAGGCCGAGCAAATGAAGACAACTGCGATAGCCATTGTCTATGCAACTATGTGCGAGCAGGAGACGATGTGTACCAGCTGTGGTGCAAAATACAGACGACGTCTTCGAGGTTTGGCATAATACGGTCCGCTTTGATGATTCATGGGGGAATAGTAGTCAGTTTAGGAGGGAAGATACGGTTCACGGGTGATGGGTGGGATTCTACGATGATGTTGTCAGACGACGTGAAGCTTGATTAGTGGAAGACGCCTTTCCTCAGACACATTCGATACATATTTCTATGCTAGCACCTGTTGATCCTTTCCAGACATTGTGTATAGCGATGAGAAAATGGTGATATCGAGGTCTTGATTACGATGGTATAGTGTCTGACATCCTTCCGCCGGTCTAGACTCTGGAGTGAGGCTTGTTTTGAAATGTACTTAAGACGCTCAGTCGGCCTTTGAATTACCAGTTACGCGATTGATGCATGATGTCTGATGTGGATAGGACATATATGACTTGGATCTCAGACTAGGTTCTACGGGTTGAGGTAGTATTTAGACACCGATGGGACACAGACAGTCTTAGGGTATTGTTGCCGTATATTCAGAGGGAATATACCAGGAACAGCAAGAGAGTAAGGCGGAATGTGTCTCGGGTACGGCCAGTATCCAGTGAAATAGGGAGTGAAACGAGTTTCAAGTTCGAAAAGCGAGAACCCTAGCTGTAAGAGGATGAACTTTTTAGGACCAGGTATGACAAAAGATTTGGATTGCTTGCTGTCTTGTGTAGTGTTCTTACTGGGAGTAATAAACACTTCTTTCTTGGGCGTTCCTCATGATGAATCAGCTGTAGGTATAAACATGATGATTCTGGCCACGGCATTTCTTCCCAAGACGACGATTTTGCGGCAAAGCTTTCGAAAAGAGGAAAAGGATTTCTCCCAGAACGTGTGTCATCCAGCATGGGGCGCGCGCACTAGCCATCTGGCTAGATGTCTCATGATTGATCATGGAGATGGCGTGAGAAGTGACACACTTCGCGAGATTGAGAATACTTTGTCCGAGACAGATACCAGCTCAGCAATGATTTTGCAACGTAGGAAACGAGAATGTACTCCAGCGCATTGAGTTTTGTCGGAAAATCAATCTTCACCCAACATCTCACAACACCAACTGTCCATGACGACAAATGCCTATGATTTTGAAGGGGAGTTACCACAGATGATTGCTTCCGACTTGGGCAAGACCCGGTGTAATTATTTCGGATTACCGCCGAAATAACGTCAAACTGAAAGAATCGTCTGGATAGAGTGCAACTCGCATGATATTTTGCGGTGAGCCTGCGAGTGGATGCCGTTATGCTGTTGCCTGGTGGTATCCACTGTCCCAAAGTTTACGATGATACATACCCAGGCAGGTAGTATATCGAATACAGCCTCATGAAGCAACGTACAAGAGCATAAAGTCATCAGCATATATGCAAGCTTATATGAACTTGCTCTCAGGTACTCGTCTGCGAGATATGTCAGCTGTAAGGAAAAACCTTATGCATGAAGCCTGTAGACGTTGTAGATATAACCGTACATGCGGTACCCGCTGATTAGGCAGAAGCCGAGAACCGAAGTCCCAAAGCCCTGCAGGGCTGCTCCGCTCCCGGCCCAGGCCGAAGTGGCATGCTAGCCGGAGGTCTTTGACTAAATGGCAACCAGCCCGTCCATTCCCAACCTTTACGATATACCCATTCCATACTTAATCCATATTCCTAGCCGCTGATTGGGCACATCCGCAGACTTAGAGTTGTGATGTCCTACAGGGCTGCCATGCTCGCCGGCTGACGTGAGGGATTGGAGTGGGTCGACCCGCTCAACTTGATCCTTCAGGCAAACGAACACGAACGATTCAGTCAACAGCGTACAGAGTCCGAGCTGTGAAGAGGAATGTTGTGGATAGACTCCAGTGTGTTACATGGAGTCTTTTTTACTAAAGTCCCTTTTGCATGTTGTCTGAATCTAACAGAATAGGGAATCTCGTATGTGCTCACTTGAACGGGAGGTATTTAAACATGTGGTCGTGTCGCTCAACAGATTGTGGTTCTTCTCTCCCTCACAGAACAGTCGAAGAACTATACGAAAATCATCAAATCGCCTTAATTCTTAATATTACCAACAACCAAAATGGTCAAGTTCACCACCTCTGTTATCGCCTTGGCCATGGCTGCCGCCGTCTCGGCCGCACCGGCCCCGTCCTCCGAGACGACCTTCTCTTTCGCCTCATGGGTCGAGGACATCATCGCCAACCCCGACACGGCTCTGAGCCCCGAAAAGGCAGTTGCGGCGGCGAACTCTGCCACCGTCGTCTCCTCCGCCGGTGGTCTCACCAAGAGAGCTTGGTGCCCAGCCGATTTCAGGGATGCTCCGGTACGAACTTCCAGACACCGGCCTTTCTAGAACCTCATTCGAATCACATGCTAACGTAAATCTCCTCTGTCTGTAGTCTGGAGACGCCGCGGCTTGTCTTGACGATCTCGCCCGCAAGGGTTCTGCTGGCACCAACTGCGTTCTCGCGCAGTCCCGCATCCAGATGTGCCGTATCGGAGGCGCTCAGATCGTTAGCACGGGCAATACCGGCACGTATTCTGTGAACTGGTAAGTAAAATCCCCGATCAGGGGAAATTCCTGATGCCATGTGTTTTGGTCAGGACAAGTGCTGACTGATGTATAGCAACGACATTGCCCGTACCGGAGGCCTCATCTTCGACTCATGCTACCGTGCCGACAATACCGTAAAGGGTAGCGAGATCTGCGTCACCAACAGCAACATTCAGGTCAACATCCTGGGAATCTAAACGACTGCATCGGTGCCGGTGTCAAACCACAGGATGCGTCCTTGCTTGGGAGTATAATGGGTCGACGGACTCGACTCAATTTCGCAAGGGTATCTGAAATGAAATGATGATAAAGGAGAGTGAAATTCAGTTCATCAAGTTTGGGAAAACCAACGAATAGTTGTTCTATATATATACTACAGTATATGAAGCTAGACTCAGCTTCTGGTCCATACATCAATTAAAAAGGTCGTTGCCACACCTCGCGGGTAGCAATTCCTTGCTGTGCATTTAATTGATTGACGCCAAACGCCACTACCCGATAATCCCCACATCTTGAGCTCGTGAAGTTTGCCTAGGACCTTCTATTTCTTTCCAGAAATTCCAAACTATGATGTTGTCCACAGAACTTGGATCAACAAGGGAATCTGGTAATTAAAGGGGATGGGTTTCGCTAGATGATAACAACTTCAACATCAGTTTCGTGTGCTAACATTGAAGATGAACCTAGAAATAGTCATAGACAAATACTGGATTAGTAGCAACACAGACTATCGCCTAGGTAGCAGTTAACTACCTTGGGTTGTGTAGAGCGCATGGGTGTTACGGTCAGCTATCCGACAGTAGGGTCTGCTAACAGAAGCTGGGGATTGATACGTAGTAACAGTACACTGGGGTTGTGGTCTGGGTCGTAGGTCGTAGGCTGTGTTATAGATCAGTAGTCAGAGGCTAAAGTGATTAGTCTTAGACTTAACAAGTATTTACAGTGAAGGTAAGCTGAAAATATCCTGAGGATAAATATAAAGTTAATTACTAAAGAGCTATAGAAGTCTGACTATAAGCTAGGCTCTAGTTATACTATATATAAGTCTAATTCTAAATATATTCTTTTATATTTTAAGTTAAGCTAGATTATTCTAATCTAGAATAATTACTTAGCTTCTAAGTTATATTAGATTATTCTAATCTCTAATAATTATTATCTTATTATTATATAACTTATACTATAGTTCTTCTGTTTCTAAGTAAGTCCTTATTATTCCTATAATCTTATAGTATAAATATCCTATTCTAGCTACTTAACACCTAAGTAGGTTATTTAGCTGTTATTCTTATTTATAGGTTATAATATCAGGTTCTTTCTCTAAAAGTCTTATCTTTAAGACTTAATATAAATAGGTTATTAGTTCTAGGTTAGAGATCTATTAATTATACTTCCTAATTTACTTATAATACTAATATTATATCAGGTTATATTTAAAAATCTAATTCTTATAAAACTTATTATACTTAGATTTATTATAATTAGTAGGCTTTTAATACTTTAGTTAATTACTATAGTTATAATATAATACTTTATTCTCTTTACTTCTAGTATAATTATATATATAAGATAGACCTTACTAACTTAAAGCGTTATAGTAAGTATATTAAGTATAGTTTAATAGACTATAATAGTAGTAATATAGTAAATACTTATAAGTTATTTTCCTAGGTAATTAGAATAGATACTAATTAGTTATAGTAAATTATTATTTCAGAAAGCAAAAGAAAGTAGAGTAAGAAAAGTAAGAAGCTAAAAAGATACTTTTCTAAGAGAATATAGTTCAGACTTAATCTATTATAAAAATAGTCTATTAATAAATAGGAAGCAGAAAAGCAGTCTTTAGAAGCTTAAAAATCTTAAATACTTAAAGATTTATTATTATAAAATATTTCAAATAAGTTAAACTAGTCTTTTTTAGGTATAAGTATTATAGACTTAGGTATTCTAGCTATAGTTAATTCTTTAGAGGTGTTTTAGTTAGTTTCTAGTATTTCTAGGCAAATAAATAGTTTTCTTTATTATAGTCTATCTACCTCTATTAGTAGTCTGATATATTTATATAGATATCTAATATATAAGTAGCTAGTAGTATTTATTAGAAGTAGTATTATTAATGTTATAAATATTATTTCTTGTTCTTAGTATTATTACTAGTAAATTATAAGTTTATTCTTTATATTAGTAATATTCTTAGCTAGTTCCTATATATTATTTTTATAACTATATCCTTTCTACTTAATAAGATGTTAATATCCTTCTAGTTCTTTAAGGTAGTTAATAATCTGTTTAACTTTATACTCTGGTTTATTATTTTCTATAATAATAAAGTTATTTATTTATAATCTTTATAATGCTAGTTTAAGTAGCAAGATATAGAATATTAGAAAGTATTTTATTATATTAAGTAGGTTAAGTTTATAATTAACTAGTAAAGCTTTTCAGAGGATTTCAAAAAGTTTAAGTTTTTTAAAATCTAGTTTATTATTTAGTTATTTTGTTTTAATATTTTGCTGTATAAAATAGATGCTATCTCCTTCTTTTAAAGTTAGTCCTTTAATTTTTTATTTATTACTAAAGTATATTATTCTTTATTATATAAATTTAAGTTCTTTATATATATTTCTTTAGATATCCTTAATGTATCTAATTATAGTAATAGCTTTTAATACTACTAAGCTAGGTTATAGTTCTCTATAAACAGTTAGTTTAAATCTATAGTTAAGATAGAAAGAAGATTCCTTAGTGCTTTCTCTTACTATGCTATTATAGGCAAATTAAGCTATTAGTAGTAATACTACCTAATTATCTTAGTTATAATTAATATAGATATAGAGATAGGTTTTAAAGATCTAGTTAATTTATTCTGTTTATCTATTAGTGTTAGCACAGGTATAAGAGTATTCAGGGGCGTAGTATATGCGCCTATATAGTATAGGGTTATAGATGGAGATATATTATGATAAAAAGTGATAATCCTCAGCATTTATAGGCATTTATTTGTATAGATAATTGATAGAGAAGGAATGTATTGTGATGATTCTGGTTGATGTTGTTGGCAGGTTACATCCTAAGGTAGGGAAAAAGGAGGGGAAAGATAACCTGAAACATAAGCTGTAAAGCTCTTAATTACATAAGTAGGATTACATAATATAAGGGATTACGTAAGCATTTATATAGTTATAGGTTATAATAAACTAAACACTTTTATATAAGGTTATATATATAAAAGTCTATTTGTTTATTTTATATAGAATATTTAAGTAAGTAGATTATTCTTATATTATTATTATTATTATATTAAGACGTTATATGTTAACAATTAGTCTATAAGTGAAAGGTAGTAGATATTACTTACTTAATACTAAGTTATAATATAGTTAACTTCTAGAATTTAAAAGTAAAGATTTTATCTCTATCTAATATAATTTCTTTAGGTATTTTATAGTTAGTAATAATATATTTAAGGAATATATAAGTGAATTCTTTAGTATTACTTACTTCTTTATCTAAAATAAAGTAGATATATTTTATAAGTCTGTTAATAATAATAAGAATACTATTATAATAAACTCCTATAAAATATTCTTAAGACTTCAGTAGTTTAATAATAAAATTAAGTAATATAGAGTGCTAAGCAGTTTACAGTATAAGCAAAAGTTATAATAATCTATAAAGTTAGTATTAAGCTGGTTTGCTTTTCAAGTAAACCTTATAATCCTTAATTACTATTATAATATATTCTCTAGTAACCTTTTCTCTATATTATTATTATAGTTATTTCTAGGTCTTTATAATTCCTTAGTAACTATATACTAGTATACTATAGAATTCTCTAATAGTTTTATTATCTAGTTTACTAAGCAGGCTAGCTATAGATTATCTAGTTATTATAAAAGCTTTTATAGTAAGTATAAGATCTCTATTATTATTATATTTAAGAATCACTTAGATTTCTTTTAGTACTAAGATATTATAGTCTAGTTATTAGCTGAAAATATTAGCTCCACTATTTTCTAATCCTTTTTAATAGATAATTTAGAAATTAAATTCTAAGAGAAATTCTAACTATCTAATTTATTATTTATTAAGTTCCTTTAAAGTAGTAAAATATACTAGATTCTTATAATTAGTATATATAAATACTTAGTAGATAGTTCCTAAAAATAGAGGTCTCTATTCTTTAAAAGCTTTAATAATTACTATAAGTTCCTTATTATAGATCTAATAGTTAAGTTTTAATCTATAAAGCTTATAAAAGAAGAAAGTATAAAGATATAGATATCTTTTTAAGTCTCTCTAGGATAGTTATGCTCTAAGAGTAAAGTCTAAGATATCTGTTTTAACTTTAAACTATTCTTATAGATTTAAGATTATTAGGATTAGTTTACTAGTAATATAGTCCTTAATAGTTTAGAAAGCTATATTCTAAGCTTCTTTCTATTTAAATAGTTAGTCTTTATAACTAAGATCTATAAGAAATATATTAATTTTTCTATAAAATCTAATAAATTTTCAGTAGAAGTTAACAAATCTGAGAAATCTTTAAACCTCCTTAAAATTAGTTAGTATTAGCTATTCTTATATAGCTTAAACTTTCTTTTTTAATATATTAATATATCTAAAAGTAATTATAAATCTAAAGTATTCTACCTCCTAAGTATAGAATATATTTTTCTCTAGTTTAACTAGAAGCTTAATATCTTAGAAAGCTTAGAATATAAAGTATATACTCTTTATATTATTTTATTATTACAGAGAAGATAAGAATATTATTAAAATAGATAACTATAAAGATATCTATAAATTTCTTAAAAACCTAGTTAATTATATTCTAAAAAGTAGCTAAAGTATTAATAAGACTGAAAAGTATAATAAAGTACTTAAAATATCTTTTATATATTCTGAAAGCAGTCTTCTATTCTTCTCTTTTCTTTATTTAAATAAGGTTATAAATACTTTTAAGGTTTAGTACTATAAAGTAGTTAGCTCTATAGAGAAGTTATTATAGTTTATTAATTAAAAGTAATAAGTACTAGTTTTTAATTATTATTTTATTAAGTATTTAGTAATTAATATATAGTTATAGTTTGCTGTTCTTTTTTAGTATAAATAGAATTAAGCTTCTTACTAATAATATTAACTCTCTGATATAGCTTTTCTTAAGGTTTTTATTAAGATATTTATTAAGGGCTTCTATCTCTATTAAGTTAAGTCTATAAATTTTGTTGAACTTAAGTTCTTTCCCCTCTTTAATAAGGATTTTATAATTGAAATTTATATGTTTAGGCAGTCTAGTTTCTAGTTCAGCTATAAAGAGTTTTTTATAAACTCTATATTCTTCTAGAATAGATAAAAAGAGATCATCTTTTTATTTAAGATCTACTATCTTTAATAGTTATAACACAGCTTCTTTTGCTTTAAAATAGCAGATATATTATTTTACTACTTCTTAGTAAGTAGATCTATTTAAAGCCTAAGTTCTATAAAACTGCTTAAGAACTAGATTATTATTATCCTAATAAAGTTAGCTTATTCTCTAATCTATTTATAAGTTATTCTTCTTAAGCTATAGTATTCCTAGTATAATATTATATATACTAAGTTTAATAATATTAAATTAGAGTTATTTATTTTAATCTAAGTAACTTATCTTAAGAGGTATAGTTTTATTTTTAATAGTTCCTCTTTTATATTAGACTTATTCTCTTTTTATATTACTAAGCTAGTATATATATTCCTTTCTTTACTATAGTAATTATAATTTATTTACTGCTTAAAGTAATATAAAGTTTATTTCAGCTCTGCTATTAATAAGTATAATAGTTATAATATTATTAATAGTAACTATAAATTATAGGTATACTTTCTAGTCTAGAGATACTAGATATATAGACCTTATTATTATTACCTGTTTTAATCTTTTATTAGTAAATAAGTCTAGTTTTCTAACTACTTTAGTTATCTAGAGTAAGTGATTTATTTACCTTCTTATTATACCTTTATAAAGTAATTCTCTTAGAATTAGAGCTTTAAGAAGCTTAATCCTTCTTATAGAAGTCTGTAAGCTTTAGCCTTCTAAACTGTATATATAAAGCATTTATCTTTTCAGTATTCTTCCTATTTCATTATATTATTATATTAATATCTTATAAAGTATTATAGGCTTAGGCTGAAAGTTACTATATTATTATTAAATATAGTTATAGTCTATCTAACTATAGTAGTTTAAGTATAAATATTCTGGATAAAGTTCTTATTATATTTTCTAGGGTAGAATTAATATTTATATTTATCTCTAAAGTGTTTTTTATATTTATTAAAAAAGTATTATAGCTAGAAAAGATTTCAGTAGTTATAATAATTATACTTAAATATAAAGTAATCTTCTGTGTAAAGCTTTAAAATATAATCTTAGTTTCTTATATTAGCAGATACTTTATAGAAATATTATTATTAGTTATTATAGTTTATATTAATTATCTAGTACTAGATAAGCTGCTAAATTTCTTCTTTATTATCAGATTCTTTTTTAGAACTAATATTATCTATTTCTAGGATTAGTCTACTATAATATCTTATATTTTAATTAGTAATATCAGTAAGAGAGTTAGAATTATAAAAGATCCTATCTAAATTAAATCTAGACTTAGGTTTACTGAAGTTCTAATTACTAGTGAGACTAAGTAGTTACTATTCTTCTAGGAAGTTATATTAGTATTCAGGTTTTTTATTAGATTCTTCCTTAACTTATTCTTTAAATTCTTAGTTAATTTGCTTAATTCTAGTAAGGTTTCTATATATATATCTATATTATTTAAAGTAGGCTGTGAAAGTGCTAATTTAGCAATACTATATAATATTATTTAGTTCTTCTTATACTTATTATAGCTAAAGTGTTTATACTACTTCAAGATATAAAATCTGTTATTTATTATTATATATAACCTACTATCTTGCTTTATATTAATAGATCTAGTTTATTTCTTATTAGACTTAGGCTTCTAATTCTTAGATTATTCGTTAGGTTTCTATGTTATAACTTATAAAGTTAGAGTTAACTATATTAAGTTATTAGATGTAAAGCATTTTATTAAGTTGTTTAGTAGTCTTTCTAACTAGCTTGCTATTAGCTTAGGAAGCTATTATAAAGGTCTTTATCTTAGCTTCTAGAATAATTATATTATAACCTATTCTTCTGCAGTCTAAGTTACTAGGCTAGTATCTTATAGCTTCCTTATTACTATAATAAGTAAAGCATTTATTATTATAGCATCTAGTTTATAATAAAGATATATAGGGTATTTTAGTTACTATACTGACTTATTTAGTTTATTTAGATATAGATTTCCAGCTAAGTTTCTTAGGTTATTTACAGTCTTTAGTAATATATCCTATTTTTTTGCAGTTATAATATTTAAGGTTCTATAGTTTCTTATTATTGTTTTTAGTAGTAGTACTAAGGTTTATAGGTCTGCTATATTATCTATAAGAAATGCTTTGCTAGGTATTATTCTAGTTATTATAAGGTCTGTTATTATTCTACTAGTTATTAAACTTATTCTAAGGCTGCTACTAGTACTTATATCCTAAGTTTAGGTTTTATTATTTATCTCTTTATTCTCTTTATTACTTATAGAAGTAGTTATTAATCTTAATAATAAGTTCTATATATTAGAAGAAGTCTTCTAGTTAATTAATCTTAATAATCTTATCTTTAACTTCATCCTTAAGTTCTTAATAGAATATAAAGATCTTAGTTTCTTTAGTAAGATTAAGTTAGATACTAAGTTATCTAAAGTTAGCAAAGTAGTCTTTAGCAGACTTAGTCTATCTAAGCTAGGCGAAGTTATACTTAGCTTATTATTTCTTATCAGGGTCCTAGAAAAGAGACTAAAATATATCCTTAAATCCCTGGAAATTAGCATAGATATTACAGGTCTCTATAATATATTTATTAAGAGTTTTATATTTAAAATATTCTTCTTAGATTAGTTCAAACTATTTAAAGGCTTTTCCTCAGAAATAAGTAGCTGTATATACTACTTTTTTAGTTTTATTAGTAAAGTTTTTATAATAAAAATTCTAGTAGCTCTTAATTTAGATTAAGAAACCTTTAAAAGTTCTAAGAGTTCTATTATAAATAACTAAAGTACTAAGCTTAAGTTTCTAGCATCTTCTTATAAAGGTAGTAATAATATTAGTAGTAGCTTAAAAAGTATTAACTTTATTCTAAAGTTCCTATATAAGGAAGTTATTACCTTGTCTTCCTAGGTATATAATTTTATTTTTAAGGTTCTGAAATTATTAAGGTTTATTACTAAGTTCTTAGATTATACTCTTAAAGCTTTAGAGTTTATTAGCTATCTTATTATATATAGTTTATATCTTAGCTATATTATTATCTCCTTTCTTAACTTAGGCTTAGAGTTTATTATAAGTCTCTTTTTTAAGAGTAACTTTATTATCTAAGTCTATAGTTATTAAAGCTCTCTTAAGTTCCTTAGCTAGGTTTCTAACTAGCTATTTAGAGGTAGAAAAGCTTTCTAAGGTAAATAACTTAGTAAAAGCATGAGAAGATATCTTATTTATACTATTAATAAGTCTTAATAGTTAACTTATTAAATAGAAGTAATTAAAATATTATAGTTAGCTATCTAATAATAAGGTTTACTAATAAAAGCTAAAGATTAATATATAGTAATAATATACTAAGGTTATAGTCTAAGTTATAAATTATAGGCTATATTATAGATTAGTAGTTAGAGGCTAAAATAATTAGTCTTAGACTTAATAAGTATTTATAGTGAGAGTAAGCTGAAAATATCCTGAAAATAAATATAAAGTTAATTACTAAAGAGCTATAAAAGTCTAACTATAAGCTAAGCTCTAGTTATACTATATATAAATCTAATTCTGAATATATTCCTTTATACTTTAAGTTAAGCTAGATTATTCTAACCTAGAATAATCGCTTAGCTTCTAAGTCGTATTAGATCATTCTAATCCCTAATAATCGTTATCTTATCGTCACGTGACTTATACTATAGTTCTTCCGTTTCCGAGTGAGTCCCTGTTATTCCCATGATCCTGCAGTACAAATGTCCTGTCCTAGCCGCCCGACGCCCGAGTGGGTCGTTCAGCTGTTATCCTTGTTTACAGGTCGTAACAATGGGCAATGCGGACATTTCAAAAGTTCCGCGGATGGCTCCGTCGGAGTATCGCAACGTAGACATGAGCCGTCCGTGATTAATTTTCAATTTGACTTTTGCTTTTGCTTTGTTGTAGAAATTGACCTGGGTTTCTCCGCGTTTGCGATGCTCTCGGATTTGTTTCTACAACCAATCGTGCTTTGGCATAACTGAAGGCATGTCCGGGCCTTGCCTCTCCAGTTAGGTGGCGCGTTTTCGGTCGATGAGACAGCATGAGAACAAGCTGTTCAATCAACTCAAGAAGTTTAATCGAGGCATGAAGTCATACATGATACCTTTGTCAACCTTAGAGCGGAAGTTACTTATACCCAGTTTCGGCTACATGGCGAGCTCACGGGGTTCGTTGACGATAACACGTTGACATATTGGATGCTATTATTCTCGCTGAAACGCAATTGAGTGCCTACAGTCATATCGCTTTTGGAAACACATTTGGATCGGGCTGCGAGTCCTACGAAAATAAATACTGATTATTCATGAGAACCCCCAGGCTTCGGTAAATACTCTGAGCAAGCAAGACGACCATCTCATACTCGCACTCACTACACTTCTGTTCGAGACCGCAATCTTGGAGCTTCGGAGTTTATGACAAGATCCCGTTTTCAAGCAACGGTGTGCATAGTAGCGCTAGGTACGAGTCGGTCGGAAGGTGTCGGCCAACGGCGACCCGAGATAACCGATGACAACGGACAGGGCAAAAGCCTCACACTGATTCATGCCTGAGGCACTTTCATCTATTTCACTTTATGGAGGAAATTTGACAGCGCGAATCAGGTGGATGAAATATCGCATCAATTGCCGGTTATGGAAAACATGCAAAGGCGGCAAGTGGGTCCCATTTGCGCGAATTGCGGCTGTTAACAAGCTTTGAAGACATAAGAACCACTGTCTTGGCCATCGTCACTGGGCAAAATTCCTGTCTTCCACAGCTCGATCAACATTCCAGACAACCTAAACAGCTATGAAGGTCTATCAACTAGCGGCTTTGCTGTCCTTCGTAAGACGTAACCCGAAGAGCCTTGGTCGGTCATGAGGGTCTAACATGCGGATTTTAGAGCACTTACTTGAGCGAAGTATCCGCTGGGTATTGCAACAACAGCCCATCTCTCATTTGGCAATGTCTGAGATCTGACAACTCCAACTCTGGGTACACCGCATCATGCTGTCCGGGAGGTAGTTACCAGCAAGACGGCTTTGTGAGTAACCCATGCACAGACGGGAATTTGGTCAGGTTCTAACAGCGAAATTAGTGCTGCACTGAGAATTGGCAAGCTTTCAAGTCTTGCTGTACTGCGCATTCTGGTTACTGGGCTAACAACGGCTAAGAGAAACGAACTCTCGGTCTGCGGTTATTTCCCACAGCGCATCTGACAGAGAATGTATGAGTGATCATAAGGTGTTGAGATGGAAGTCCAGGGCCAGGGGATATGTTTGCAGACATCCGGTAGACGGCGGACGAGATAATGCTCAGAACGGTTCACTGTGGTCGCAGACCGCGTGTTTATCGGCATCCGGTACCCGCGCGCCCCGAACCTTTGATCATCAAACCCCAAGTTATTACTTAGTAAACAGGTATTTGCGTGGAAATTGGAATCAGCTCGCTTTGTAACAGTATGTCTTCTCCATTACTAATCCCGTGAACTTTGCAGCAAGCGTAACTGAAATAGGGGTCATAAAGATCACTCAGTATCTCGCTTAGCAGCAACGACAAACAAGATTCCGATTTTGACGGAAGTTTCTTGTCAAAGTAAGGGAACATTTTGCCGAGTTCCTTCAGGGAGATAGAGTCGCGACGGGGCATCGTTTGTAAGTAGGCTGTAGCAACTGCGAACAAAACCTTTCACAGATCTCTCATCGTTTCCCCAAGCGATAGATAAGTCAGAGTGGCTACAGCCTTCATTATGTTTAGCACCGTCCAAGTACGATTCTTTCTATCTGTAGACTTCTGATCAGCCCAAGATGCGACTCTCGTTCCGTTCCAAGTCTTCCTTCTGAGCCTTGTCGCTCTCACAGGCGCGTCCCCCATGTCTCGCAACATCAACATCCCCCCTGCTTTCAAAACGATGCTTTTACCATCTTCAAAGAATAGGCGGCGTCATATGTCACTGTAGATGTACAAGTTCAGATAAGTTTTGAGGCCGAGAAATGGCTTTTCGAAAAGATCACAGACTGCCTGTCAGTCACGGACTTCGTTTTCAATGTTACCACGACCGACCCCAACCGCATTTCGGAATTCTCTGAGGGAGCTACCTTGATCCAGAACACTTCTGGGATGTGGGCCAAATACTGCATTCCCTCGTTTGGCCTGCAAAGCAGTGTCGACAGAGCTGTGCAGATCCTCAGTCATGGCGGTACACTTGATCACATCTGCTGGGCCTTCGCCCCTGGGTACAGCTATATAGATGTGGCCGCCCGGGCTGGCATGATCACTCTGAGCCATGGCCGCCTTGGAACAGGCCTCTCAGAGCATTCCGACCCTCTTCTTAAAACGCAAGCCCCTGCTTCCGTGGAGGTGCTGCACCAGCTGGTCACCTTGTCTCGCTCTGGCTCATTCGGTCCCTAATTCAGCGAGGTGGTCGGAGTCGATCATTCAATCGGGAGCAAGCTAACTGATGCGGTGATCTCACAGTACCCTAGCGACTTTAACGCCATTATACACACTGGCTACGCATACGAGAATGCGACTGGAGCGTTGTTGCAACTGGGCTTGGGCCGGAGGATATTGACTACCTGAAACATCTACCTGATGGCTGCCTTGTGCCCAAGTCTGTAGAGGGTATCAACATTTGCTTCTTCAAGTATCCCAATTTCGACTCCCAAAGTAGGTTACCTTCATAATTGCGGACAGAAACCAAGACTGGCTGACACGAATAGCTCTCTCACAAACGGTCGGGCAAATGCAGACTGAATCAATAGCGAGTTGCTCATTCCGCCCAACAGCTCGTTCTAGGGCAACTTAACTGTCACGAACAACTATCGCTCACCAGTCTTGGTGATCCTTGGCAAGCACGACTACGTTGTGTGGGCAATCTTGCGTCATGCCGCAAAATCTTGCCGTCTAAGCACTGAACACCGCGTATGCTAGTACCGGCACGTACGATGATGGCGATAGCGAGTTTATAAGAGACGAAGGAAACCACATGAATTCGCAAACAGACAACGATGTTGGCCTCAAACTTGGGACAAACGGGGCGCTAATCAGAACCTGAGCGAAGCTTGAATCGCTCCAGGTGCTGGTCATAATTGTCACACTCACTTGAACGCCCTTGATTTTCGGCTGAGATGGTCAGCTAGGTGAATAATTTGGGCTGGAATTCTTCATCGGTTGGAATTTGATGGCTCTCTGGGGCTTTGCTCTGGTGTGATTATTGGCAAGAAATGTTGCCTCCAACGATAGGCTGATGGTCTACGAACACATGCTAACCGCTGGAACTCCACAAGCAGGATGCCGAACAATATCAATGCATCATGTAAGAATTTGACTTCGCAGTTGTGATCGCTATGTTGCAGAGTGTCCGTCAATGGAGTAACATTACATATGTTGCTCAGCAGGTTGCATAACAGCAAAGCTAAATCCGTGATGGTAGAATCTTCACGGAGTGAAAATATCAGTGATATGTAAGCAAGAGAATCATGAGCTGAGTCTTTCCCTGAGCGGAGTCAATTATGAAAGCAATGTTAAGTAATCAGAGCGCGCGATCCGCGGCCTTGGCCAAGCTGACATTTCATCCGCCGCATTTCGGCCGAATTACAGCATCTGTCCGGCCGCCAAGCATTCAAAGCTGTGTCTTCTTTATGTACCTCGCTGCTTCGCTTTCCGACTTTCGGACCGCGGTGGCTTTTATGGTTTTGAATCGCATCAAGTCAGATAACGAGCCCCTATGGAACTCGCCCATTATTATTGGAAAGAATCAGAGATGAGTAAATAGTAAGTAGACTTTCAGTATGCATATAAAAAACTTCAAAAATATTCTTATCCATGACTGCTTCTAGCGTAGTCACAGAGGATGTTCCAAGACAATTTTCCTGAAACTGACTTCTGCTGCAGCAGATCTTTCCATCGCTTCAATGCGGCATGCCCGCGGTAGCCCCTCTGACGGTCATCAGGCGAGGAATGATCCAGTAATCTCTGTCATGTTGTACCAGCCATTCCATCGCCCCCCTTACCCGGTGCGGGAACTCAGGGCTCTGAGTCCCTCCCATGAAGTTCTTGTCGCCATGAGGTCTCCAGCAGATGGCGTGCTTGTATACTGGGTCGGCTGAGACAGGCAGCACGGAAACCAGCTTCAGAGCCTCAGTTCTTAATCCTTTTGTGACACAGCAACGTTTGGCAAGGAAGGGAGAGTCTTCTTTGAAAGGTGGACGTTGTGCTGGAGACAACAGGGCATTGGCTTCAGCGACAACAGTGTCAAACACAACAGAAAGATCATCTGAATCACTCTTCTCGGCTGCTAATTGAATCTTGTGCACAACTTCCGGGCTGTTGTTGCCAAAGCATTGGGTTGCTCCGAGTTTCGTAAGCGCATCATGATTGCGTGGCGATTCTGTAATAAAGATTGAGCCGAATTCCATTACCCTAGCAATCTGAACCGTTGCCATTCCAACTCCGCTGGCATCGCCCCAGATGAGAATCGACCGATTGGTCGAATCGCTTCCCTGGATCCCAGCCGCCGGGAACCCAAAGTCGAGACGGTTGAGCAGACCATCGAAAACAGTTTGGGCCACGAGAACTGGTCGCGGCAGCTTCTGGAAGCTCCATTCTCCCGGCAACTTGAAGAAAGCCTGAGGTTCAGCGATTGCGAAGTATTGGTGCGCTCTGAGATGTGCTGGTCGTTGGTGTTGAGGTCTGTTCAGACCAAAGACGGCATCACCGATTTAGAGGGGGGATTTGACAACAATTTCAGAGACTCGCAGCCAGCGACAAATGAGTGAAGCCCCATGAGGAACTGTTTCATGTCGGCTGGATTGATGCCAGAGTATTTGATGTGCACCAGTATGTCAGTACCGGTTGGCTCATAGGTATCGGAGACCTGGCGCTCTGATAATGTGCCATCATCTCCAAGCTAGATCGAAGTTCCCATAGGAACAGTCATCTTGACGTCGAGGGCGAGCGAAGAAGACGTAGTTTTGACAAAATGTGGTATGGAAATCCAAAGAACGTAAGATAGACCAGCCGGGGGCCACCTTGCATTTAATTGCCCAGAAAACCATTTACTAGTTGCGGTGTCCGGCCTCCTAAAAATGGAAGACTTGGTAACGTTGTGAGTAGGGGTGCTCATAGACAAGTCGGTGTTGAAGTCCATCCGAGTCTTAGACGTCTCGGTCGATAATATACACTGAGATACAACACATGGCATGCGGCACGTCGTTTCTCGGCGATGGGAACAACGCGCGATGTCGATAGAGCCTAATCGTTAATACATGTATGATACATCATGAATAAATGTCGTAGTTAGGCTGTAGCGGACGCGTGACAAAAAAGATCGGAAGTTCTGTTGACACCACTCATCTTCGGTTTGAAAGCATAGTCAAGGACCGGAGTTGTGTAAAGTCTCAACCAGTTCTCATACATGCGCATTACCCTGAGGGCATTGTCAGTTGTGATGAAGCATGTTGATATCTTGTGAGGTGTTCAGAATTCAATTTGAAGTGGTATCTTCTATCTTGCACGGTACATCGCCCTGCGGTCCTATTTAGAGACGTGTTGGAACATGCACGGCATCATTTGTGACTGCTCTAATCAGAGTTCAGACAGTTCGCGGTCGCGTCGTCACATGCTTTTTCAACTCTTTCCCCGAAAGAAAAGAAGTTGGAGGGTAGTCGCTGGGGAAGTAGCTTTTCTGGTGTTCACATCAGGAGAACATACCGTTTGAATTTTCAGGTACAGAGGAATGGGAAAACTTGAACGCTGGTGCTGATAAGATAAATCTGGGGGTTCACTTTCGTTTTCCAGAGACAAGAGAGCAACTGCAGGAACTGACCCGGAGTGCTGCTCGCAGGGGGGTCTAAAATCTAGCCACAGGGGTGTGGCCGTGCCGGATTAATAGATCCTCCGCGTTATGCACACTTTATACCTACCCACACAGTAAATTTTTTTAATGCCTGTGCGTGCGTGTAGGTAGGGCATACACCTAACCGAGCAAGCGTTACCCTAGGGACCGCCACCGCCCTGGCCCCTGCCCTAGCCACGTACAGGCTATGCGTAGCATATACCCTGTATCTCTCTATCTGAAATTTTTCTTCTTCTTCCCTCACCTATATAAATCATAAACTACGTGATATATATATAACCACCTGTTCTAGTATTAATTATATATTAACTTAGTATATACTAACTATATATAGATTATATCTATCTAAGAGTTTATAAATACTAGAGTTAATAATACTATTAACCTTTACCTAAGATATAGCTATTTCTATAGTATATTAAGTATATATATAGTATATACTAAAACTGTTATAAAACTAATATATTCTAGGTCCTATCCTTAATAATAACCCTAACTATAACCCTAGTAGTAAGTTTCTATATATCCTAGGTATATATATAGATAGTACTTAATATATTTTTTCTAGTTAACTCTAAGGATATTACTTTTAAAATAAATAAGGGTATATTATAAGTTATTTAGCATAGACTATATATATATTAAGTATAAATAATAGATGCTTTTAATATAGTAGAGAAGCTATCTAAGATTAATATCTTTATATAAGTTTACTATTCTCTCTATATTACCTCAGTATATACTAATACTATACTAGTTATATAGTTAAGGTTAGCCTTAGTATTATATATAGCTAGATCTATAACTTATAGCTAACTATATATATTATATATCCCTTATATATACCTAGATAATACTAACTTAAATTATATAGCTTTACTACTATAGCTACTAGTAGTATCCTAATACTAATATATTTTATTTACCTATCTTTTATATCTTCTATATATATACTAATAATATATAGTTATAAACCTTAATAAGTATAACTTAGGTCCTGTTAAGAGTATTATTAGTATAGAATATATAGTATATCCTTAGTATATACTTAGGGTATATACTAACTATATATAGTACCTTCTATAGCTAGGTTAGAAGCAGTAGCTAAAAGAATACCTACTTTATATTTAAGCCTAGGTATAAGCTTTATATACTCTTAGTATATATTCTACTAATCTCTGTTTTAGTATAAGTCTCTATGCTAGCCTTATTAGTAAAATCACCTCTAAGATAGAAGTACTAGTATAAGTTTAATTCTATATACTTTCTATATATATAGCTAATATTAAACATAGATTAGTTAATCCTACTTTCTACTAGCATTTTAATACTACTTTTTACTATATAAGTTATATATATATATAGCTAGAGGATAATATATACTTACTATTTATTTGCTATATATATTATATAAACTAACTACTATCTTATAGCTTATAGTAACTAATCTATCTTATAAGTAGAAAAAGAGAACTATCTAAGTTAGTATACTACTCTCTATCTTATTAGAGGTATCCTTAAACTTATATACTAACTCTATAAGTTCTAAGGTACTTCAGAGCATAGAGAGGGTATATACCTAGCATAGATTATACTTACCTTCACTTAATATAATATATAATATAAACTATAATTATAATATAATATTAATTAGAACAGGACTAGGGTAGGTATATATAGAAGATATACTAATAATTTCATAGGTAGCTATATAAGAGGATACTACTACTAGCACTTTCTATAGTAGTAAGTATAAGGTATATACTTTATCTGAATTAAGCTATAACCCTATATATACTAATAATATATATAGTATAATATGCTTTTCGCCTAGCTTACTACACCCCCTTCTCCTTCTAAGAGAACCCTTTCTAAGAGTATATTTAGTATATACCTAGTATATACCTACTAGATACTAACTTTATTCTAGAGGCTTATACTAGCCTTACTAAGAAGGCTTTAACTAGTATATTTCCTACTATATTTATACTAAGTATATACTAACTATATTATAGCTACTACTATCTAGACTACTATTTCTAGCTACTCTTATTATAATATATATTTTACTAGGTTTAGATCTATATTATATATATACTAATAATATATAAAGTAGCCTTATTATTAAGGAGTAGTACTAGGAGGATAAGGAGGAGAATAAAGAAGAGAATAAAGCAGAAGCCTGAGTATATATCTAGTATATACTTAAGGTGTATATTATACTATAGATAGAACTAGTAGCTTTAGAGACCCTTGCCTTAGTATATGCCTAGTATATACCTAGTATATACTTTAAATAGATATATTACTCTTTATACTCTTTATATAGAACTATTAGTTAGCTAGTATATATATAGTATATATATACTAATATATAGACTTAGTAATAAGAAAGTTCTTCTATATCACCTTCTATATACAGAGCCTATACCTATAAAAAATAAAAAATATATTTATATCTTCTCTAGTATATATTATATATATATATTATATATTAGATCTAAATCTCTTTTTAAAGCTTATATTTATACTTTTATATTTAAAGTTTATATGCTCTCTGCTCTAGTTAAAGAAGCTCTTAATCACTTTCTTCTATACTTAATTACTATATATCTCTAATACTATATTAGTATAAATAGAGAGTAAGTAGTAATAATAGGAAGAGTATACTATACTTATACCTAGTATACGCCTGCCCTATAAGCTACTTAAGTGATTCTTAAACTAAGATTACATTCTATATACTTAACCTAGGTGCTGAACTTAGTATTAGGAAGTCTAAAGGGTTAAATAGATTATAAGAGATATATAGGTGTTTTTTATAGTATTATATATACTGTTATTAATATTAATATATTTACTAGAAACTCTTCTTAATTTAAGCTAATCTTAAGTTATCTCTCTATATATATAGGCTTTAGCCTAGGTAGAGCTACTACTAGGAAATAGTATAGAATATAGTATACTTAGTTCTAAACTAAGGTTAGTATATATAGTATATCTATAAAAGATATCCTTACTTTAATATAGCTTAAAGTAGAAGCTGACTTTAACTAGTAATAAAGTTATCCTAAGTATAGCTTAACTCTATAAGATTAGTATACTTCTACGTAAATATCTATTACTAGGCTAAAATCTTACTAAAGGATTAGATAAGAGCAGCTATAATCTATCCCTTTTTTTCCCTAGTAAACTAGGACTTAACACCTAGCTAAGTCTAGTATATATAATATATATACTGAAGATATTCTTCCTTATCCTTTGCTTTCTAAAGCCTAAAAAGCTATAGAATAGTAAGGTAGTCTAGATACTTCTTCTACTAGTTATATAAAACATATACTTTATAAAATATAAGTAGATACTATAAATACTCTTTAGTAGTCTATAATAGATCTTACTTATGTAAGTAATTACTAAAGCCTAAGATAACTATAATATTAGTATTAACCTAGTATATACAGAGCATTAACTTATTATAAGCTTGCTTTATATCTATATTAGTTATAACTATATAGACTGTATTATATATCACAGGGTATATATAAGCCTACTAAACTAGAACGCTAGAAACTGCTTCGATTTAAATAATATACTTAAAGAGAATAGTATAGCCTTCTTATAAGTTAATATTTATCTAAATATAAGTATATAACTTAAGATCTACTGAAACTTATATCAGTATATACCCTATATATAGATATTATATTAAACTTATATTATAATCTTTCTTACTATCTATAAACCTTAAATAGGTTTATATCTCTTTATACTATCTTAAATAATATATTAACTTCTAGATATCTTGCTTTCTAAAATGCTTATATATATACTTATATTATATAAATAATATAGAAGTCTTTATTTAGAAGCTGCTAAACTTTGCAAATCTATTACTATTATATAGACTATACTTTATTAAAAGTAAACTTATATAGAACCCCTAGGTAAAGTAAGTATATCCTTAGTATATATAGTATATATATATACCTATATATAAGTTTCTAGCTAGAAACTATAGAAGATAAGCCTACTATAAAAATATAGCTACTTTATCCTTATTATTAAATGCTGCACTTATTACTTATAATAAATTAACTCTAAATTAGCTATAGATCTAGTATATCTCTAAGTAAAGAAGGAGCTTGCCTTTACTTAATATTAGTATATACTAAGTATATAGGCAGGATATAGAAGGTATATATATAGTAATAATAGTAATATTAGGCTTATTTAAGAGGCTAAGAACTACTTTATTTATAAGATATAAAGGTAACTATGAAAGTAGAGGTAAGATATATATATATGAACTTTATATAAAGAGAAAGATAAATAGAAACTTTACAAGGTTTAGTAGGATATAGAAGTTAAGCTTTACTCTATATAGTAATATATTTATCCTATTATTACTTTAAGGGTAGGAGAAGCTTAGTATATAGTTAGTATATATATAAGATATATATTAGTTAGCGATTACTTACTATAGCTTTAATAGCTTGCTTCTATATTCCTAATATATATATAATCTATCCTAACCTTATATTACCTACTAATATTAACTATACCTCAAAGATACTTAATATTAACTCTACTCTACCCTATAGATATATTATAAGTAAAATACTATAGCTCTGAAAAGCTTAGCTTTAGGTAGCTAATATAATAGACCTATAAATTATATATACTTAGTCTATACTAAAAAGTAATAAAGAGAATATTTATGCTATGTTAAGAAAAGATTATAAATCTCTAGTTAAAGTAAGTCTTTCTATATTACTAAAACTGAAACTATAGCTTCTAAATATAAGAGCTATTAAGATACCTCTTCTATTTACACTGAAAAGCTATATAGAAGCTATATATCTACTCAGTATATAGGTAGTATATATAGAGCATAAGTACTAACTTTTATATATATTTAATTAACTTATCTATAATTAATTTAGAGGCCTTATAAGTACCTTTTACTATATATAGTTCCTGTGAAGCCTTTATAAAGTTACTTTTATCCTATATTATATTTAGAGTTATAACTAGAAGGTATATAAACTTATAATACTTAATACTACTATACTAGTAAAACTAGTACTAAACTTGATTTAAATCTTTTTTTAGTCTAAAATAATATATATATATATATAGTATATATAAGAACTATACTTACCTTAGGATTAAGTATAAACTTTTTAATATTTTAGAGTTTTTATAGTTTGAATACTAAATAGTTTAAGTAATATCTAAAATAAGTTTCTATACTTAATTATATAAAAGATTTACTTCTTAGACTTTATAGGAAATATAGTAAAGAACTTTATTAGAATAGGTCTTAGGATATACTAGGGTTATTAAATAGTTATATATAGTATATATTATAACTTAGTAACCTCTACTTCTTATAATAAGAACACTCTATATACTAACTAAATCCTAGAGATATGCTTAGTATATATAAGAGGTATATTAAGTATATATTAAGAAGAAACCTACTTTAGTTAAGCCTATTTCACAGAGTATACCTCCTTTATCCTATATATTATCTCTAGATATATTATTATACTAATAAGTTTAAGTATTAAGCTAGTAAGTAATATAATAAGTTAAGCTTATAATAAGATTATTATCCTTAAGTTATCTCTATTCTTCTTCTTATTTCTTAGTATTATCTAATATAGAGAAAATATTAAAGTTAAAAAATAGATTATTATCTATAAATATAATAGAAAGGCTAGTAAAGTTAATTAGAGTTAAAAGAGAGTCTATTTTATATAGAAGCTTTAAAAGGATAGAGTTAAGATATTATAGATATTTAGCTTAAGAATAGTATACTTAGATAATAAGTTCTATATATATATAGTATATCTTTCTCTTATTAAAAGGAAGAAGAAGTAAATATATTCTTAATCGATTATTATAGTATATATATAGTATATATAGGGAATAATATAACTCTATTATTAATACTTATTATAATTATGTTTTACTATGATATAGTATTTATTTTATCTAGATATAAGTAGGGCTTAGGGATAGTTAAGATATAGTAGAGTAGACTATAAGGAGATAATTATACTTATATAACCCGGAAGATCTATTCTTCCAGCACTGCCACAGCCCCCTGCCTGCTTTTTAGACCCCCCTGCGAGGTGTACACCCGAATTGACCAACTTTGAAGCAATATCACGGAATGTTGCCCCACTTCACGTAGCGTTTTCCCTGACCGGCCAAGAGCAAAATCTTCATTTGCCAAGCTCCCAAGATCATGACTCGCGTCCGACAGCCAAACATTTCATCCAAGACTTCGACAAGATTCTTACCGATGAGTCAACCTGAATTCTGGATCCGAGTGAATCATCATTGACATCAAGCAACTCCTTAGGGCGTGCAGAGTAGACTTTGACGCCGGCGGGATAAACCAATCATTACTAAAAGATAACGACCAATACTAAGGTTCACGGCCGAGCGCGGGCCAGCAAACGGTCTCAGATTCACATCAAAGCCGAAACCCAATTCCATTTATGGTCACAAAGCCCGTCTTAGCGTCGGACATTGGAGATAAAAGTAGTCCGAGACCGGGGGGCGCCGAACGCGAGAAACCGCGGTTCGGCCTAACTGGTACGCCCGGCACCTCCGGACAAACGCCGTACTGTCTCATATCCCGCGCCGCCGCTCTCTGCTCCTGCCGTGCGTGACCGGCCCTTCTTTGTTCTCCATAGCAGTTGGTTTCGAGCGCTTGGTTGTGGTTCGGTATTCTGTCTTCCGCTCCCGGCCGAAATACGATGCAGTCCACGTCGGAAGCCCAACGGTCGGCATCAAAGGCCTTGTCGCTTTCTTGTACGGCATGCAGGACCCGAAAGGTTTGTTGCTGGAACTCTTGTGGACTTTTGTTTCTGCGCTGATTATGCTGTGTCGCGGTCTTCCGTGGCGTAAGATGCTGACTATGTCACCGTTGTAGGTCAAATGCGACCACAGAAGACCGGTATGCTCGGGATGCGAGAAATATGGCGGCGAGTGTGTTTGGCCAGAGAGGAAGAAGAGTATCCGGCGAGGTGAAAAGAAGTACGCAAATCCGCTTGCCTGGTTATTGGAGTGTTGTGGGAATTCTGAGGTTCAAAGTCACTGACGTCATCATGTAGGCTCTATGAGAATATCGTCACTAGGCTTGCGCAGATGGAGCGTCTGGTCGAGGAGTTGCAAGAACCGAAAGAACCGAAAGAACCGAAAGAGCCTAAGGAACCAAGTGCGTCCAAGAAGAAAGCAACTGTTGCTAAGAAAGGTCCACAAGTCTTGACACCTGAGGAGTCCTCATCCAACACCAACCCGCCTCAGCCGGCCCTCACCGCGTCGACAATCTCAACTCAAGTCTCGCCAGCTTCGTATCCACCATCACCGGCCTCGAGCTCACCGAGAACAGCTAAGCCCTATTATGCAGGAGCATCCGAGGGTACTGTCGGGACTGCCGGTATGTTCTTCCTGTTGACACCGCAAGAGCCGATGAGGCTCACCGCCGCGTTGTTTAGGATCATGCTCGTTGTTCTCAGCCGAGGGCATCGCGAAGATCGACACCTTGGTTGGCGACACTCGTTACTCAGATGCAGTGCGCAATCTTCTGCAACAAGTAAGGAGCTTCGCTCCGAAAAGAAGCCTCGACTTTTCTTCTTCCCCGAGAAACTACCCATTCCCCCCAAATGACATTGTCATCTTCTGCGTTAACGGTAATTTTCCTTCCCTTCCGTAATGTCACTCACATAGCTAATCACCTTCCCCTAGAGTATATGCGAACACTCAACAACGGCATAAGACTCTTTCAGGAGTCTAAAGTTCGCGCAGCGGTGAATGCTCACATGTACGGCCAACCCTGTGATGAGCCGGGATGGGAGCTGGCCTTGAACGTCATCATCATGCACGAACTTCGGAGGCGCGACTGGAATAACGGCAACCCCGAGCATAAGCATTACCTCAACAACGCTCTCGCTTTAATTCCCAATGCCATTCTACAGACGCCCAATCCCATGACTATTGGGTCGCTTCTCTCGCTAGTAAATCCACCGGTTGGCATTTCTTATTTTGCATTCGCGCTAATATAGCACAGGTCTACTATTTCATATTCTCAGCCGAAAATCACATCGCAGTCTCAATACTTGCCCTCACAACTCAGTTCATTCTCCTCGCTGGGTATCATAACCCAGACCACCCAAACAAAGTACTAGGCCATCCTGCCGATGTTCTGCATCGCCGTCGCCTATTCTGGCAAGCCTATGTCCTCGACCACGACCTCATGCTTCGCATCGGCAAACCACCTCTCATCAGCGATGACTTTCTCCTTGAGCTTCCTGAGGAGTTCCCGACGGACGGATATGGAGTGTACTACTATCCCGGCGATGTTACGCTCAGCTACTTTCATCAGCAGGTCCGTCTGTCCCAAATCCAAGGACACATCTACTCGAAGCTCTATTCCCAGGGCGGGGGCATCATGTCAGCTGCCGCCTTAGAGTCTACAATCGCACAGCTAGATGCGGAACTGCAGGACTGGTGGCAAGGGATCCCGGAATTAATCCGCCCTGAGCCGCAAATGGACTTGTTGGATGCTGATTACACCAAGGTGATGAGCCTCACTGTGTTGAATTTTATGTATTTTCAACTGGTTGTGGCTATCCACTCTGCTGCTTTCCGGTTGCCACTTCTCGATGAGGATGAAGATGGTCTGCGACCTAGCGTTGCCTTGTGCGTGAACGCCGCGAGGGCAGCAATCGCATTGTTGAAGCATCAGCAATTGCAGCATCCATTCACTATGTATGTAAATCACTGTCTCCTTCTATGTTACGAGCTAACTTGGATAGTTATCTATTGTACCAGGTGGCCTGGAGCGTCGACATTCTATTCGTAAACATCATCGAAAATAAGACCTCGACAACCGCACTGCAGGACCTGGAGCTCATCAAGATGGTCATCAACTTCTTTGAGAGCTACGACCCAAATTATCAGACGGTAGCTTCATACCATATCATCAAGGTCTTGCACGAAGTCGCCTCATCTGTGGTTTTGGGGTGCCCGCCAGGACCCTGCAGCCGGATTCCGGCAACAACGTCGATCCTGTACGCAAATACTCGCGACGGATGCCGCAAGTAGTCTTGGAATTCCTTCAAACGTCGTCGCCTCGCGTACCTCCCGGCCTCGAATTTGGTGGTGATTGGGGGAATATCTCACTTGGCGGGCATGACTGGTTTTCTGCGGGGTTCTTGCAGATGGCTGATTGGGGTCTTCCGATCAGTTCGCAGGATATGCCGGGGCTCTATGAGGACACCAGTCCTTTGAATGGGAACCAAGGTTGGGTCTATCGAATTGCACAAGGCTTTGTTTTTGCTTGATTCCAGCTTATCCTGTGGCACGAGATTCGGGTAATTAGGCGTTCATCTACGGTACATGCCCTGGGGAGTTGAAATGATTTATGGCTTTCTCATTCGAGGCAAGGAGATCATGTACGAATAAACGAATTCATGGCTCAAAGGCTTAGTATCACCCCTCTTAAAATTCAACAACGTCGCCAACTGAGATTACGTTATGCTGTCGTCCACGGGATCCGCGGTGATTGCGGGCATCCCAAGTCCGTTACATTTTCTTGAACTTAGTTTCGTAGTATGCTGCAAGTTGCTGACGGGTCTATAGTTGTCCTATCAGGACATTCCCGATCCACGACTAAGGTTGCATCCATTCTGGAAACCTTTGATGTCGTTCCCCGGAACCGAGACCGAAATACAGCTTTCTCAAGTATTAGAGGCCGACAGCTTCATCTCCCTTGAGGCACTTGCGAACATCTCACCTTTTTATTGCTCCTACGTACATCTTTCAGAGCCGAAGAAGTCGTATTCATCCGTTATGAAGCTACTTGTGGCGGGATCTGAGACAACTAGTAACGTCCGTCACCCACTTTCAGCCACCCCCCACTTTCGGCCACCCCAATTTTTATGCCCTCACATTGATATACATCAACTTCAACCAATATTTATATGTATTATGATGCGACGACGATGCAACTTTCGCTATCACTAGGGTTTTCTGACTCGCTGGATTCATCTGTGCTACTTTCAAGTTCGCCCGCCTCGATTTGAGCCCTCCGAACAGCCTCAATATCGGCAAACTTCGAATTTGGGCTCATTTTGACCTTCTTCCGTTTCCTGGCCCTACTGGCATCAACCTCTGCCTGCAGTGCCTCAATCTTTCGCTGGGCTACTGCTAATTGGTATGCCTTCTCATCAAAGCCCTTCTGAACCTTCCGGAAAAGCAGGCGCTGCGTATGCTCATCGTTATCTAGCTTGCTGAACAGGCTGAACTGATCCTGAAGCTCATCCCTCTTCTTGGGGGTTGACCAAGGGACTGCTGATGTATCTGCCGCCCATTTTTCGCTTGCTTTGCCATCAGAGAGCCCTTTGCAGACCTGACCAGCTGGTTTGGCAGGGGTTGATGTGTTCTCAAGCAGCAGAGGGCTCATGAGGGGTCTAGCCATACTGACAGGCCACAAACCAGTCCATTTCTAGCTACTGATGATGTTCTTGCTTGTCAGGGCTGCCTTATGCGCCTTGCTATAGCATATAACGAAGTTTCTCTTGCCCACAACTGTACCAGCATCCCATTCAGCCAGTAATCCAAGCTCCTTCTTGTATGCTGCCTTGAGGGGCCCAAAAACCGACTAATCAAGTGGCTGAAGGACGTGTGACATGTATGCTGGCAAGAACAGCAAATGTATCTTGTTCCTGAAGCATGTATATATAAAAGCAGTAGTCTCATGGCTTCCATGACCATCCAAAATCAATAATCTGACCTCTGAGAGGTCCCCTGGCTGGGTTGAAGGAATAAAGACCTCTGTTAACCACTTAACAGCTGTAGAGTCTGAAGTCTACCCATTTTCTGTAGCTATGAACTTCCAGGATTCATATGGCGTCAGATCTAGAGGGAACCACTGCTGCTGGACACTCTTGCCCTTGTATATAACAAGTGGAGGCAGTGCCTTGCCAGTTGCAGAGATACACTCGATCAGAGATGTCTAAGCACGCGATCCAGGCTGTTTCTTGCGGATAGAACGAGTTTCTGATGATCCAAGGACAAGCCTATTTGATCCTCTGCCTTCTAGAATACTAGTCTCATCCATATTGTATCGATTGGAGGCCTTGATGGCCATGATCTCAGGTATAGCAAGGTGCTTGAACCATTGCCTGATTACATTAGTTGAAGCTCTATTAATACGCTGGGAATCGATTGCTCTGCTTCTTTGGACCCTTACAGATGGGTTTCTCTTAATAAAAGACTGCACCCAGTTCTTTCCAAGAGGCTGGGAGTCTCCATGGATCTGTAGGATGCGTTCAGCAAAGTCCTTGAGTTGCTGATGGGTTGGAGGAAGGCCTAGGGCAGCCTGGATTCGAACCCATTCAGCCAGATGGCTTTCCTGGGTAGCAGAGAGCCTTTGAAGATCCGAAAAGGCTATATCCCGTGCCTGCTGGCCATTCATACGATTTTTCAGCGTTGATCGTGGTATACCCCATTCAAATGCAGCTTTTTTTACACTGGTACCGCGTGCAACAGCTTCAAGAGCCTGGTTGATATCATTTTCTGTATACTGAGGCATATGGATCTTAAGAATGCCGATATGAAAAACGACGACGATTGAAGTAAAATTGGTGAAGTTGTGGAAGATTGAAGTTGGTGGTCATCATGGCGGTGAGGCATTTTTGGGGTGGCCGAAAGTGGGGGGTGGCCGAAAGTGGGTGACGGACGTTAATGTCCATACGTATTCGAGGGATTCCGGACCATCCGGTGCTGGATTCACGGCGACTGCGTGCCCCCATGGAACATCACAAATACCTCCGAGGAAAGAAAACTTTGGGCAAGAAATACCAAGAACAAATGGACCAGTTCAAGCTCGTATCAAGAACGTCAAGCTTCTGGCGAACGAAGGCATGGGGGTGAAATGTCTCATTGATATTGAGTTGCCCGAAGGATCAACATACGAGATGGGCGATGTTCTGAAGATAATCCCACCGAATATTCAACAGGTCGACTACAGTTTTCGCCAAATCATGGAAAACATACGCAACAGCATGGCTATTTCGGGGGGGATTGTCCTATTCTCGGAGGCTGATATGTGTCAACCGACGACGCCCGAGGTAAAGGTCTTCTCTAAAATGACTCTACGCCCAAAGAAAAGTTAACAACGAGCAGCAACTCGAGGCTTTGATCACGTATTGCACCAACATCCACGATAAAGCGACATTCCAGGCAGCCAAGAACAGCTTTTGCGGAGCGCCGAACCACCTGAGACCGTCCCTCTTACAGCTTCTCAAAGCATATCCCAGCATCATCATCGAAGCGCATCAACTGAGTGCTATACTACCGGCAATGCTACCTCGATCTTATTTCATTTCATCATCGCCACTCAAATCGCCATCCACATGCTCGCTTGTATGCTCCATGGCCGTCCGCAAGACCCGTGGTCTGAATAATGTGGATGGCAACACCTCTATTGGCATGGCATCACATTATCTTTCTGGGCTTAGAGCAGGCGACTCCATCAACTGCAGCGTGGAATCACTCAATACACTCTTTCGACCACCCACGGAACTGAGTAAACCACTCATTATGATTTGCGATGGGATCGGCATCGCCCCTTTTGTTGGGTTTGTAACGCATCGAGCTGAGCAATTACGGCGACATCCAGCGCTCTGGGGCACCATTGCACCGGCTTTGCTATTTGTTGGCTGCCATAGCTTGAATGAGTCGATTTACGTATCAGAACTTGGTAGCAGTGGGGTCGTTGATGTGCGGTACGCATTTTCTCGCGGAGCTGAAAATAGCTTCAAAGGTAATGTGCAGCAAAGGGTCTGGGTCGATTGCCAGGATGTTATGAAGCTATGGAACATTGGAGCGAGGGTTTATGTTTGTGGAAGTCAGTCCTTTTGCATTGAAACAGAAGATGTTCTGAGAAACATACTCGGGGGCAATGTGGCGAGCAGTGAGACAAAGACAAACGAGAGGTTGGCATGTTTTGATGACTTCAAGGCGAGGTGTGCCATTGAGATCATGTGAAGGGAAGACGCTCTGGGCTCTTCAGTTCAATTACTTTCTTCTTTCTCTTATCAAATTCTGACACAATGAGCAACGACTGCAGGTATCGTCCTATTGGGACAACTTGACCCCGCCAAACTGAGCCCTATTGCGACGTACCTCAACTAGCGCCTTCGACGTCATCAATATTCAGCTACTGTCTCTTTTCCCCCTTGCTTCCTGCCTTGAAATTTTTAAAGCTGATTTCATTCACTCATTTTTTCAAACCCCAAAGACCATACAATAGTCCATCTGCGACACTTGCCGCTGCAAAGGTGCTGTCTGTTTTCCAACAAGGACATCGGGCACGTCCCCATAAGAATCAATTCACCATGGGCAACACGGTTTCAATGTTTTTCCCTCCGTCTCCCACATTCGTGGAGACCGATGTACCGAATCAAGCAGGACGAGTTTTCATTGTCACAGGAGGCTATTCTGGGGTTGGCTATGAGCTAACCCGCATGATATGGCAACGCGGCGGTACCATCTACATCGCAGGCCGAGATGAAGTCAAGGCGCGTGAAGCCATCTCTGCCATTGAGAAAGACACGACGACAGAATCAATCGCGGGCGGCTTGCGATTCATGAAAGTGGCCCTCGACGATTTTGCCAGCATCAAGGCTGCGGCCGACAAGTTCCTGGCGGAAGAAAAACGCCTGGATGGTCTTTTCAACAACGCTGGGGGTCTCTAATCCCCCTGCCGGCTGGGTATCAGCGCAAGGTCACGAGATGCAGCTCGCAACCAACTGCCTCGGCCCCTACTTTCTCACGAAGCTTCTAAGCCCGCTCCTCATCTCGACGGCTAAAGTCACCGAAACAACTGGATCGGTCCGTGTCCTATTCACCACCTCGCTCGCCACGCAACTCGGCGCGCCAGATGGCGGGATAGACGTGAACAAACTTCTCACGCCGACGAATGATCAGCAGGTCAACTACGCCCTTTCAAAGACAGGCAACTGGTTTCTGGCAGACCATTTTGCCAAGGAGCTTGGCCCTCGTGGTATTGTCAGTTTGGTCCTGAACCCAGGAAACCTAAAGACCCCCCTGCTTCGTCATTTCCACTGGGGTGTCGGGACTTTGGTCTCGCCGCTGTTGTATCACCCACGATTCGGAGCTTACACAAACCTCTGGGCTGGTTTCTCGCCAGACATCACCCTCGAGGACGGGGGGCGGTGGATTGAGCCGTGGGGTCGATTCCATCCAAACCCTCGCGCAGACATTATCAACGCGATGAAGACCAAGGAGCAAGGGGGAACAGGGCAGGAAGCCGCACTGATCGAATTTTGCGAGAGGGCCATATCTGACTATTCTTGAGAGGTATCAATTGCACAAAGTTTAGACATTTGGCCTGTGCGTTATGGATAGGGCGATCATGATAGGGTGATGGTATTGCTTTCCTGATATTCATTCATACGGGATCGATGGTCTTATCGGAACGTCAACTTCCATATCTTCTGAGAGAACAATGCTTCGGGGCCACGCCAGCCATTCATCCCATTCTGACCCTAAATATTTCGAAATGACGTCTAGGAGGTAGGCACCTGAATCGCCAATCTGCCATAGGTCTCTAGCCAGGTGCAGAAGGGCAGCATAGTGTGCCAAAATAGCGATCGCTACGGGTTTCCGTTGTACCAGCATCTCAGAGAAACACTCCGGAAGCAGTAAAGACCACGAAAACACGATCTGGTGCAGGTGTTTACCTCGAGTAAACATCCGAACTTGCAAATCATCCACAGCAATCTGGACGAATTCGATAGCTCTGTGACATGCCTCCACACAGTCAGGAGAGATATCCTCGTAGGAATCCAAGAGACTAAGGATACCGTCGCAGTCGTGTCCTCTACTTCTCAAGCGGCCAAGCCCCATTCCCCAGGCAATTAAGGGGCAGATCTCTGAGTCTTTGAGGAATGGCCAAGCCCGGATGACTATGACTTTGACCCCTCTGTGGACGCGAACAAAGTTGACGTAGCAGTCCAGGAACGGACCCAGGTCTGGACTTCGAAATGCGAGAGCGTCCATGCAAAGGTGGCGGCCAAGGATGGAGGAGAATAGTATCATTGGGACCCATGTGGTTTCGTTAACGTGGACCTTTTCGGAGTTGAACAGCAATATAGCCCGGTTCTGTAGCTGTACAGCAAGATTGAGGTGTTCGGAACTTCCCTCCGATACTGTCATTGAAAGGTGGCGTGCAGACAATGAGAGCACTTCGTGAAGAAGATATGGCACCTCAGCACCAGTCCTCACGGTTAAGCGCGTGCCCATCTCAATAAGATGCTCATCAAGTTCTGGGATGGCCATGCGGAGAGAGAAGTGAATCAATAACTTCATGTGGACCATGTTGATGGCCACGGCCGACTCTAGCTGGCTGGAAAAGTTGTCTCCACTGGTGAGGTGGGTCAAGTCCGGGGCTGAAATCACCGCAGGGCTCCTTCCTGAGGGTGATCCGGAACTCGTATCGGCATTCGGGGTTGTCGTTCCTGATGAGCCAGCAAGATTTTCGTCTGGTCTCATCGGCGTGTTCAATAAATCCGGGTCGGCAGAGAATGGGAACACACATCTTCGACCCACAGTAACGCAGTTGGCGCATCTGGGCCAGGTCTCGTCACACTAGAGCCGTTCCGTCAGCATGCACTTGGGCCGGGTATCAAGCACGCTGCCTGAGCGTACCTTCATGTGACGTCGTTTACACTCGGCACATCCATTGCGAGATTTTTTGTGGGAGCGTCGATACGTGGTCCGGTCATTCATGGCCGGCGTTAGAGGTTCTTGGCGTTGCAGGGAGGATCGTAGTCGTGGTCCTGGAAATGCACAAGTCGATGTGAGGGTCGCTTCGTGGCCAGGGCGCGCTTGTTGGACATTGGGGGTCACGAGAAAGGAAATATTCTGGTAGATAGCCTATTTGTAAACGTCTTGGTATCAGAAAATAACCGCCATAGCCACGGCTGAGCCATCATGGTCAACGTCGTATGCCCCCGCGCTAGATGCTGTGCACAAATTTCAATGCGTGCCCGGTGCCGATCGTGACCAAAGCTGACGGCTTCACACCGAAACCCACTTTCCTATTTGGTAAATACGTGTATTCGGTGAGTGCCGGGCCAATCATGCTCGGTGGAGAACTCCGCCTGCATCTCGAATACGTGTATTCATTAAAGCCGGCTTGCTTCCGGGCTACAGCATGAAGTTGAAAGTAGGTGTCTTGGTTTGCATGGCGTGAGAAGAGTTTCCATTCATTGAACCCTTCAGACCCTACGCCGCACCATAAATGTGTCGAAGAACTTGGAAAAACTTGGAGATGCCGTATTCGAATCTATAGTAAGGCTGACGAGAAACGCACTTCGAGATTTTCAAGCGTAGTACAGTCTTGGTTATGACCCTGATTTTCTATGTTTCCCGAAATATTCAGGTTTTTGAGAATCTCATGATTTCGTGATTCGGTGGTTCCGAGCCATAACGACACGCAAAATTTGAAACTGGTCAAATGCGTTGATGATGATAATTGAATCATTAAGGAATTTGTACTTTTCATGATACGAATTCTATCGGCAAGCCTGACAGCATGAAGCTTCCCCTGGTGCAGTCACACCACCACCAACCCTTATTTGGCTGCCAACGGACTCCTCCTCCGCAGCCATCCTCCATACTTGACCATCAACGGAGGCACCACACAGATGATAGTAGCTAAGCCGGCAAATATAGTCGTTGCAATGTTGAAGTCGAGAGAATCAAACATGATGCGACCAAACAGTGGGAATGTGGCGCAGCATAGTGACCGTGTAAGTGCTAGAGCCGCGAACCCGCTAGCTGCGTATGTCTCGTAGCAGTCGGTCAGGTAACCGGCTAAGACGTGGTCGAATTCATTGACCGCGTAGCCAATTGGAACAAGAGCCAGCGTTGGGAAGATCCAGTGGACGGAGACAACCTGTGTGGGATCGTCCATGCGAACAGCCAGAGACCTCCAGCCAGTAAAGGCGCTCCAATGACAAACCCGATGCATTTTGATTCAGGCGTGATCGGAAGACAGGCTGCAGTTTTCTTCCCAAGTAAGCGGGAATCGTAGAACCTTGTGAAAACGCTCAAGACCATGCCGATTCCAAGTGGGAGAAAGGGGATGTTTTTCCAGCCATGTTGGAAGTCGAGCTGAAGGTAGACCATAGGCAGAACCTCCGTGAAGAGATAAATAAGTCCGAAGGCGATTGCGCTCAAGATCGCAACCATGAATACGATGGGTTCAGTAAAGAAGAGTCGAAGAGGGCGAACAAGGTCGAGCTTTTCGCGCATATTGGGCCGGACGCCAGTTTCGGAAGCCTCGATCTTGGCTAAGGCAACTGACGGACGCGACTCTTTGATCAGGCACAAGAGCACTGATACAACTCCAGTGACAATGGCCGACGTGAAGAAGATCCATTTCCTGGAAAGGTGTTAGTCATTCATCGCGTCAGGTATCTATGGATCACATATGACTTACCAATGGAGTGATTCAATGATCAACCCGCCGAACACCGGTCCTAATAAAATACCCAGGTTGGCAACCAGTGCCCATGTGAATACCCACCACACTCTTGCCTGTGTATCCCACATATCTTCAATGCTACCCACAGCAATTACCGTTGGGACAGAAGACAGGAGGCCCGCCACAAGGCGTCCGACGATAATGACAGATAAGGTAGGCATGGCTCCCACTACGACACATGAAATGCTGTAGAGGATCGTGCTGATGACATAGAGCTTCTTGCGGCCAAATGTTTCCGACCATGGGGGAGTGACAACTCCCCCAATTGCTTGACCGACGAGATAGGTTGAGACAAGTGAAGCAGTTGCGGCAACAGGGCTGAGACCTGATTCGCGGTGGAGATGTTCAGAGATCGGCGCCTGGTCTGGAGTGAGCATTGATCGGATGCCAAATTGTGACAGGCAGACTTACTCCTGCAGTGCTGACCATGGTACTAAAAGACAGTGAGTCAGTATGACTGTGATTATAAAGAGACATCTGTACATACGTGAAGAATTCCAGAAAGATGATCAGACAAGTGTCATACATCTTTCGTGTCTTCCCCCATTGTCGCGGATGCCCATGTTTCTGTGGAGTCGGAAGAAGTTCGCGCTGTGAGCTCGCGTAAAAAGAGGACATCTCGTAGACTTGCACAGATGTCTGAGATTCGGCCTTATGAATCGGTAATGGCATGTTGGTGGTCGTAGCCGCAGCCAGACATGCACTTGAAGACTCCGAGTGAGAAATGGGGAGAGCAAAGCCTGCCGTGCATCTCCTACATGCGACGAATATGAGAATTCAACGCTTTTTGTTGTATTCCGGAGATTGAGCTTGCGCCTCTGGCGAAGTGAGTGTTTGCCTCTGCAGTTGGAACAACCTTGAGTGTTTCTATCTTTGTTCCAACAGTTGTCATTGTCGACCCATGAAACAAACCGTGGCCCTGCTCATAGTGGAACCCAAAGTAGGGAGTGATCGACCGGGAGTCTTGCATAGGATGCAGAGCGTCCAACAAGTTGATTTTCGTAAAGTCTAGGAGTTGCTTGCTCCCTTAAAAGGTGCAGCAGCAACAACGCAAGCGAGCCTAGGTGTTCTCGGCAACGATAGCATTGAACGTTCTCGGCCTGCCAGCACGCAAGCTCCCCGCAAGCTCTCAAAACCAGGCCGTGCATTCTCCTGAGTGCAAAGTAGTATGCACGACTGGCGGCATCGCGTGCTGAACTATTAGTGGTCCATTCACGAGATGAGCACCTCGCGAGAGAATGGTCGTTTCACGCACATAACCCGAGCTGGACTCAAGCCAGGGGGCTAACTCTTTTGGAACTGGCTTCTTGGCAATTCCCAGCTGTGTGGGCTCTAGAACACGAACCAAGAGCTAGCTCGCTTGGACGTGGCTTTGCAACTAAGCTGAGCTGTCGGAAGCGGCTATTTTCACCATGGCCACTAACCGCTTTTCGCGTTGATCTTAGATCGTTGTGAGTCGGCAAATCGGTTGAGGAAAGGGCAATTGAACAGCTTCTGCCACTAACGCCGCAATATCTTGCAAACTCAGACAAATCCCATTTCTTAGGTAATTCGTTCCCAAAAAGGGTTCCCCGTGTTCAGCTTGAGCGTTTCCCCGCGATCACTCTTTCTTCGGACTTGATCAGTGGCGCTCTTTGAGCGCGAATGAGAAAGGCTTCCGGAAGCACGCTATGAGATCCACGTGGGTATCAACTTCGGGCGTCAGAACCTTAACATTAGATCATCCATCGCCCCGGGTTCTCTTTGACAGCTCTTATTTGGTGTCAAGCCAGATTTGAGCAGCTGTCTGCATGCTCGCTGCGAGACTCGAAAGGACTGTTGCGCCATGCCGTTCTCATAGACTGGAAGAAGAGATCAACACCAGCTTTGGCGAATCACGGCATATTCGCAAGTCCATCATAACCCACCGCACCTTTTGTCCCGCACTATTCCAGAATTGTGGGGGCGGATTGGGCTTTTTCCAAACGCAAAGTGACCAGCTGAAGATTCAGTCAGCTTAGAAGCAGGCTGAGCATGCCGATATGTACGTTGGAACAAGGGTTTCAAAAGGGGCCGGCCCGGGATGGTCGAAATTACCGCTAATGGGGCAGTGTTCAGTCCGCGTGCATGTTTGCCTGCTGTGCCGCTGTCTTGATGCAGATGACAACCAATGGGGTATCCGTTTCGATGCAACACAATGTTGCGAAGCGAATCAGATTGGTTAGAGACTGCGCGGTGAGATGCGTGGGGCCCCATCATTGCATCCAAATTCTTAGTCCAGATTGGTTCATTGACGCTGGATACGGAGACGCATGCGCATTTGGGGCTGTGATTATCGGCAGGCTGAGTTGGCAGACACTTGACCACTGCTGACTCTTGGCGGCCAGCTTCTCCTCATTTCCATCTCGATGAGCTCTGATTTCTTGCCTTCCATCCCCTTGCGATTTCGCATGGACCTTCACGACCGCTGTACGCCTTAAGTGTTGACCGTTGCGCGAACGAGTGCTTTCAACATGGATCCGTCCGGCATCATTGGCATCATCGGCGTGGTGGCTCACATTCTGACGACGTGCACAAAGCTTGGCCTGAGCTGGCGTGATGCCCCGGAAGACGCGAAGAAGTTTAAGAGTGAATTGGATGGTCTGCACAAAGCTCTTTTGGAGACGTACAACTATCTCATACAGGATCCCGATTTTATCTCAGCCTTTGCGGGAAAGCATTCTGCAGTGCTGTCCCACCTCGCGCAACAGTCCAATCCGGACGACGCAGCCCTCCTCTCCGCCTGTCAAGAGGAGCTTGACAATGTGTTGAAAGGCCTCAAAAAGCAACTTGGTGGAAGCCGCTTCGGATGGGGACGATTCAAGGGGATGCTCTCCAGCGAACGGACGCAGTCGGCGATCGAAAACCTGCAACGTCGATGCCAGGTGATCAACAGCATGATCACGATTGACAACACCACACTTGCTGTCAATACCAATCTTGAGGTGCGATCTACAAGGAAGTATCTGGAAGAAAAGCATCTCGGCGAGGAGAAGACAAAGATTCTGGACTGGATCACATCGATTGACTTTAAAGCACAGCAGTCCGACAACCTCGAGAGAAGACAAGAAGGAACTGGGCAGTGGCTCCTGGAATCTCCAAAATTTCAAGCTTGGGTGAAAAAAGACCATAAGACACTCCTTTGTCCTGGAATGCCAGGCGCCGGGAAAACAATGCTCGCATCAATCGTCATTGAGCACCTCCAAGATCGGTTTGGCCATAATCCTGCAGTTGGCATCGCTTACATATTCTGTAACTTCCGACGACAGGATGAGCAAAAGCCTCGAGACCTACTAGCCAGTATTTTGAAGCAGCTTTATCAGGCCATGCCGGAGGGAGCCGACGAACATGAAGTGGGAAAAGCCTACAGGAGTCATGCGTGTGGCTCCACTCCAATGTCGACAAAAGAAATAATTGCGTGTCTTCGGTCTGTAACATCCTGTTACACCAAGATGTATGTGCTCGTTGACGCACTGGACGAGTGCCGCGGGGACGAAGGATACCGCGATACGTTTCTTACAGCTTTACTGGCACTTAGCAAGACTGCAAACGTCAATTGCTTCGCGACATCAAGACACATACCAGAAATCGAGAATCACTTCGACACGTCAACATCAATTGAGATTCGGGCCACCGATGAAGACGTGATGAAGTTTTTGTGTGGGCACATGTCGAAGCTTCCCTTGGCTGTAAAAAAGAACAGGGAACTCCAAAACGAGGTTCAAACCAGCATCGTTCGAGCCGTTCAAGGAATGTAGGCTATTACACCTCCCCATCTGTCATATCCAATCTGCTTATTTCGATTTACTATAAGGTTTCTGTTAGCACAACTCCATTTAGATTCACTACAAGGCAAACGCTCGGCAAAAGCTGTCAGAGCCGCCGTCCACAAGCTTTCCAGCGGATCTTCAGCTTACAACATCGCTTACGACGAAGCCATGGAACGTATTGAAGGACAGCTCAATGATCAAGAGACTCTCGCCAAAGACGCGTTATCTTGGATCGTGTGCGCCAGGCGACCACTCAGAATATTAGAGCTACAACACGCTCTAGCTGTGGAGCCAGGTGCTACCAAACTTGACGAAGATAATTTGCCGGAGTTAGAAGACATCGTATCAGTCTGCGCTGGATTAGTCACTGTCGACAAAGAGAGTGGAGTCGTTCGCCTCGTTCACTATACAGCCCAGGAATACTTCGAGAGGACCTCAAAACGGTGGTTACCTAATGCGCAACAACTCATTGCCGAATTGTGCACTACCTATCTCTCCTTCGACTGTTTCAGTTTCAAGGCATATATGCCCTTTGATATTACTGAAAATAGCCCCTATGTATACGGGATGGCTGCGCGCTGGGATAGTCGCCGGGAGGAAAACCCACTCTACGAGTACGCAGCCCTTGAGTGGGGACACCACGCTCAAACCACATCACCTCCAAGCGAATGGTTGATAGCATTTTTGATGGGTAGCCAAGCCAAACTTGATGCTGCCTATGAGTTCATCTGGTCCAAGATTTGGTTTTTGAACGGTTGCGACTCCCCAGAGAAGCTTTCCGGCCTGCATCTTGCGGCATACTTTGGTCTTCAAGAGGCATTTACGACGATCCTCGAAAGATCAGAGACAGAAGTGAGTGATAAACATCTAGATTGTGAAAGAACATATAATTAATCAGTCAGGTTAATATCAATGTTTGCGATAGCAGCGGTTTCACGCCTCTCATGTATGCCGTCATGGGCGTTAAGTCTGACTTTATTGCGTGGCTGCTGAAGAAGGACGAAGTCAATGTGAACTGGACAACCACTGACCCCCTTGTTTTCACTCCGATGGACCTCGCTTTTTTGATGGGAAATGTGTCTAACATCAGGCTGTTAATGCACAACAGCAAAACAGACCTCGGCCACAGGAATCCGGTTGGGAGAACCCCATTGTGGCACGCTGCGAAATATGGCTTTCCTGAGATCGTAAAAGCTCTGATAGAAACGGGTAAGGTTGATGTCAATTCGCTGGATGCGTGGGGACACACACCCCTGTTAGCGGCTGCAAAATCTGGCCATACCGATGTTGTCAGATTCCTTCTCGGGACGGGAAAGGTCAATCCAAACGCAGTGGATCATGGTGGAAGAACGCCGCTGCACCTAGCGGTGGATAAAGCAATGGAAGGGACAGTGCAGTATCTATTAGATTCTGGCACGGTTGACGCCAGTCTAGTTATCAAAGACAAGCTCAACAGGAGTCCGTTGCAAATTTCTCGCAAGACGTTCGGTTCAGATCATCCAATCACCAGACTTTTTGTACAAAGGATGGAAGCTGTTGGGGCCAGGACAACATGAGGAACATAGCGACGGATATTCAGATGGCATGAGATACGTGGGTGAGATAGCAACCTCATGCACAATAACCGGAACGCGACCCCTTCTCAAGCACCACATATACAAATTCTCGACCATCGCCACGTGGAGACCATATTCGGGCGTTTATATTGTGATAAATGCTATGCGTACTACTGCAATACAGGCCGGAAGTTTTAACTGCACGGTGTACGCTGCATGAAACAGAAAAGAAAATGGAACACAAAAATGACATCAAAACTTCTAAAGTTAACGCAATTGTCTAATTTCCATTTCCTATGCTGGATCTCTGCCTTATGATTCTACACTATCTTCCTATACTCTCAATCCCGGGACCCGCCTCTTTCTCATTTCATTTCACAACCGCAGAAATGCCCGACTTTGGTTCTTCAAACTTAACTTAGTGACACAAAAGCAAAATGGAAGACGTATCACTTAAACGGAAGGAAAGAAGAACGTGCAAATACGCAATTGCGCAAATAAGACACAGTCGTCGTACCTGTCTCCATTTAGAGGCCGCAAGCATTTGCTCCGAATCCCGGGATATTCTCTCCGTGAGTCAAATCATGTTTGCTGTCTCCATGGTAAATACTGTCCCAATCCCTGATAATCCAAGAACAAGTTTCCCGTCTCTTCATGCAACCCACATCAGGTTAGTTGAGAACCCGTCACGGCTCATATAAATTGCCAGGTCGAGAAGCGGCTACAATAGTAATGTTGCGCCAAACAGGCATGTTCTTTAAATCAAATTGCGCCATGGCTTTCAGATATTAGTCAGGGCAGCTATAACCCTGATAATCCTATTGAGGGAGAAGTAGTATCGACGGCACCGTTATTTACATTAGAAAATGTCGCACTAATCCTCGTGGTTCATGAAGTCATATTTATTAATCAACCCTTCTCAAATGACATGTGTGTTGCGTCGAAAACAATCGAGAAAATTAGGTGTAAGAACGTATTGTAAATTCGATGGCAGATGGTCCGTTGGTGTGGCGCCGATTGAGTCGAATCCGTATCGATATATGATCCTGAGGAGATTGCCTTGGCGAGGCCAATTGATTGCCAAGACTGTCTTGACACGATGCCTTTCGTGACCTCATCCCTAATAGGAATGCATCGTCGGTCTATACCGCTAGTCAGTCTTCACCACGTAGGTAGCAACCTCATAATGTCAACTGCCTCCCACCGCATATTTCTTCGTCACAGTAATACGGCAGTCGGCAAGGCGTGCCCACAGATTGTAACCTGCCATGCGAAAGTATAAATGACATACAAAGGGGAAAAAATCGATGTCAGCTGTTAGGCTCGACGTTCTCCTAAGGTACTGATGGTAGGTTTGATCACTGTAGGCATGTTATGTGGCTAAGCCGAGGGTATCTGAAGTGTAAAATGAAGCTGATCTACATCCTGGCGGCACATAATTGAACATATTGGTGATCCAGGCTGCTGATGAATGTTCAATACGACCGCGGTGCCGAGGAACGACAACTCGAAACGGACATTCCGGACCCCCGATCGCGGGGAAAGTTGGAGATTTTGTTTCCGATTCGGTGGGATACGGACACGAGAATCTCGGCAAGTTCGCACTATGACCTCAAAGATGGGATGAAATACTGCACTGCAGGTCGGCCGAGCGTTCTGGAACTTCACGACCTGCTCCGGGCGCCTCGGCAACCTTGGAACATTATCTTTTTCCTCATGGTTTCCGTCACTGCAAGTCTCCCACCGGTTCATCAGACTTAGCCTATTTTAAACAGATAAGGCCATGGTGGTGGTGGTTGTGAAGAGGGTGGTGTAAGGTAGTTTGGGCTGCGGCGATGTAATCTTACGATGTCGATGCAAGGTGCGTCGGTGTGATGCTGCGATCATGTTATGCAGACGATCCAATGGTTCTCACTATACGTTCAACTGAGGGAATCATGTGAGACTGCGTATGCAGAGTGCATAATGTCACCTCCAAGCTACGTGTATTTTGAGCTTTAGAACTACGCTCGGAAATCTTCGATTTTATTTACATGCTCTGGCTTTCCCAGCTAGGCGTGTCCGAGCAACGACTTCCCATCATCCAGCCAGGGCCCTTACCCAAGAAATTAGACTTAAAGTGGGAGCCGTCATTCGGTGTGTCGTGCTCTTGAAAGCAGTACTCGAAGCTCACCGCATACCAAATGTAGTTGAGCTTGCGTCCTGGACTGTGGCTTACGCAATGTCAACCACATCCCATAAGTTCAGATGAAGGCTTGCCTCGGTACAACGTCAGTGCATTGAAATCCACGCCTGTTTTGGTCAAAATTACGAGGACCCCGGCTGTCATCGAGGGAACGTTCATGATGTCACATGGGAACAAATGAAGGAAATGCCCCGGGACATAAGCTTTCGACTCGGGAACATCATCTGAACAACGCCAGCTATTTCCCTATCCTGTCCTAGGCCGATGCACCTCGTATAGCGCAAGCTGCCACCCGATTCGACTGCCGACAGGCAGAATACTCGGGGTCTGCCGGGGAAAGCGGACTCTGTCGCGATCGAACGGCCTTGGTATTATCGGACGGGGCCTTGGTCCAGACACGGCCGCATGTCATCGCTCCCAAGGTCCGTCGGGCAAGCGACGTCAGGCTCCCGCCGGCCTGTTGTGGATGGTTCGGGAACCGGCAGCGAAATATTACCACCATCTTGGGTCCATCATGCCTGTCTTTTACAACCTTACTGGCTAGACAGATCGAACCATGACCACGCCGCGGCTCATCCATCGACCGTTGGAACCGATAGAAATTTTAACCTTAGAGAAAACCGGCGCCGTTGACAAGGGTCGCTTTATGACGTCCGCACTGACGACGTGAACGGGCACGTCTTGAATTCTTGATATAAAGCTCCAGAAAGATCCATCGATCACAACTTCTGAGCTTCTGGATATCATCAAAAAGCGCAACACCCAAGAAACCAACCAACAACCAAGAAGCCCGCCAATAATTAAGAAGCCAGCCAGTAATCAATCAAGAAGCCAAAGCAATCAGCCATCATGAAGACCACCAGAGCTATTGCCATGGGGTTGACCCTTGCCTCCACGAACGTCCTCGGACTACCCGTGTCTGACCCAGCGGCCGAGGCGACTGTTCGTGAGATCGTCGAGAACAATCAGTCAGCCAACGTCGTCGCAGCAGATAAGCAGGTCCAAGGCATGAACGCATTCCTCGGCGACGAGGTCAACTCGATGAGAAACACCAACCCCGCACCCAAGGATACTATCTACCCCAAGAGATCCGAGAAAGACGCACCGTACTCGATGTCCGAGGAAGAGCTTCGAAGCAAGATCTACTTCCCAAAGACGTTCTCCATGACCTCTGGAAAACAGCCCATCATTCTTGTCCCTGGCACCGCGGCGATGGCTGGGTCGACGTTCCGCGCCAACTTGGGCCCTCTCCTGGCCAAGTCTGACTTTGCGGACCCTCTTTGGGTCAACATCCCCGAAGCATCCCTGGGTGATGCCCAGGAGAATTCCGAATATGTCGCTTACGCCATGAACTACGTCCAGAGTATGACGGGCAAGAAAGCTGCTGTTGCTGCTTGGAGTCAAGGAAACTTGAACGTGCAGTGGGCCATGAAGTACTGGCCCAGCACGCGAGAGACTGTGACCGACTTTGTCTCGTTCTCTCCTGACTTCCATGGCACCACTGAGGCTTTCTTGGCTTGCGACACTGCCGCAGCTCTCATCGGATGCACACCCTCTGTGTACCAGCAGAAATATGACTCCAAGTTCGTCGCAACTCTTCGCGCTGGCGGCGGAGACAGTGCCTACGGTAAGCCTTATCTTTCGCTTAACCTTGAACATGAGCTTTGCTAACAATTCCTCAATAGTCCCCACCACATCCATCTTCAGCGCCACAGATGAGATCGTTCAGCCACAGGCTGGTCCCAAGGCCTCAGCTTTCCTTAAGGATGGGAACGGCGCGCAAGCGACCAACATCGAAGTCCAGAAGGCCTGTCCCGGAACCCCAGCTGGCGGCGAGGTCACCCACGAAGGCATGCTGTACAACTCTCTCGCCTTTGCCCTCTTGGAGGATGCCATGAAGAACGAGGGTCCTGCCAAGCTTGACAGAATTGACAAGAAGGTCTGCCTCGACCCTGCCGCAGGAAAGATGGACAAGGCAGAGATCACCGCTACTGAGGGCGTCCTTGGCCAGGCTGGCGCGAACGTCTTGAAGTACCCCTATAAGGTCAAGGTCGAGCCCAAGATTAAGGCCTACGCCAAGTAAATGTCCGGCTGGTTTCCGGATTGTTGGCGGGTTAGAGTGTACGATATGTGTACAATGCGTGTAAGAATATGGAGGGCATGCATAGCGTTGGGTTTTACAGCGAGCGGGCGAGTCTTTTTCATCATTCATGTACAACAGCTAGCGTTGCAAAGCGTCATAAAATTCATAAACTTGCTTTCACATCTGTTTTCCGAGTGAAATCGACATTTTTCAGCGATTATTTGATCGAGGAATGATACGAAGGGTGGAAGCCTCAAAAGCATCCAACTTACATTGACACAGAATGATTACATTGATAAAGCCAAGCTCGTCCATATGCGACACACAGCAGGGTCATCATCTCCAATAGCTTGAGCCCGACGAATACATGCCTCCGAGCCAGACCTCTCCACTGTCACTAAGCTCCTTCTCCGCCGTCTCTGATAATCACCCCAGAGGCCCCTCCGGAAGCCGTTCGGAGCGGTGATTAGATCAATACTTCTCCGCGGGAAATCCGCCTTGGCAATGCAACAGAAGATGGCCCAAGAGCTCATCATAGACTGGGATAAATGGCCCCACCTCACTTCCCAAGAGCAAGAATCATATGGTTGATCAACCTCGACATTGTCGCATTCGAAGGATTTCTTCTTCTTTAGATTCCAGGATGGCGGGCGTTTTCGGTCCACGAAAGGGCGTTGAAACATTTCCAATGCCACGTGTGACAGATTGGCCCCCACTGGCATCGAGCCGCTCCATCAGGGGCACCGAGAGCCCACGCAGTACCCCACTGAATCTTACCTTGGGGAGGGCCTATGTGGACTTTGCGTGGATAGGGAACGGTTGGACGGTGCTACGCTACGCAGGTTGTAATTGTGGACGGTTGAGTGGGCAAAGCTTGTCAACTTGCGGACGAACGAAAGTCCAGCGCATACAGCAATCGCACGAGTAGGTGATTGGGGATGGCTTCACCAGCATGCTATGCTGTAGCTTACTCAATGTGATTGGGTGCCTAGGCCGGTGGGATGTGACTGAGTTTCAGAAAGACATAAATATCACCTAATTCCACGAGACTGCTCGAAAGCACTGGAAGTTACAACTCTTTAGGATGTATTGGTCGTGAGAATTGCCGTCGGAGTAGACTGCGACTCTCCTGTCGAGTGCGCCGATGAGGCTGAAGCGACACCGGAACTCTGACCACAGCTCCGGTGATATGACCCATCAAGAGTTAAGATCAGCACGTTTAAATGCCTCTCTCTGAGATGTCATCACGATGAGCCCATCACCAAGGACGGCTCGGACACTGACCACAGTCTAGCTCATCGGGCGTTTTGGCGATCGACAGCCACCCAAGTGAGACGTGAGTATGGCACCTCGATTGTCGCAGTTTTTCGGGGGGCGTTAGGATAAATATGGGTAAAATATCTCTAGACTGTAACACGAGACAAGCCTCACGTAAGGTCCAGTGTTTACCTATTTTTCCGCCACTCGTCCGTCTGAACCCCACATATCCGGTCGTCCTCCGGGGCTGCGCACTGCCCTCGGGCGAAACAGCGGACTATTCCGATGAAAGCCGCTTGCTGGGAGTAAAATTCTCACCAAAACGCGCGGATATCGACATGGGAACTTGCACAAACAAAAACATACTTTAATTCTGGGCTGAGGCTGAGGCTGAGGTCGAACGGCCCCGTCTCCCGTTCACTCACGAGGCGCGGATTACCTGTTTATTACGCGGCTACGGAGTACTGGGGAAGAGTATTCCCACAAAATTCCCAAGCAGAAGTGAAGAAATTTCCGGCTACCGATCAAGCTTAGACGTCGAATAAGCTTGAGTGTTCCAAGGTGGGCGCTAAAGCTGTGCTCCCCATGTTGTCCGGCCTAAGCCGCTGCTTGAATGCCAAGGGTAGCGGGGGTAACCCGAGGCATCACATCATGACCCCATGTTCATTGCGGATAGGGGCCGCGTTTTCTGTGAGCCATAATTAGATAGGCTCATACAGTTCAGCACCGAAGGCTTGGGTGCTAATGCAGACTTCCCCAAATCGGACGGGGAGGGGGAGGTCGAAGTTGAGGTGAGCATCATGAATATCCGTCGCGTTTGCGGATTTACGCCAATTTCGCCAAGCATCTAAGTTTTTTGGTGTTGTATTCCATCTCGTGAGAAATTGGCAAAAAACCGCCCCAATGTCCCATTCATCCTACCAGCTAAACCATTCTTCCTGACGTTGGGACAGAGACGGTACCCTGGGCACTGACTTCTCCTTTTTGGTACTAACGCAAATGTCACGTCGGAGCTTATGTTGGGAATGGAAAGTGGGAGCGAGGCGGCGGACATGGGGTCGGTTATTGTTGCCCCTGAAGGACACGCGTACTCGCCCACCGACGACCGTCGACCGATCCTATGTTTAATTTTCATGACAGCACGAATTCACGTGGGCTGGGTCAGCCGTCCTGCTGGGCGGTCACCCCGTCTGCCGCCATGGCAGAAAACGTGTGGTTGGGATCGCAAAATGCGGGCCTCCATGTCGTTATGGCATTGCTCGGACTGCCAAGAATCGCAGACCAGCACTCTGAGGTTCTGGAACGCGCGTCATCGTGAGTTGGGCAAGCCTAGAGGACTTGCAACCGGTCATTGGGTTCAGTGGTAAGGTAGGTATGGATAGGGTGCGGAAGAAATGGTACCTCCTGGGCAATCTCCCGTGGCACAGAGGGCGGCGTCAAGTGTGACAGGGGCCGTGTCCGGACTTGCTCCATGCTGTCACTTGTCTGGGACTCGGAGGAGATCAATGGGGAAAGGAGCCGTGTGTGGGGGCAAGATTCTCTCCATTGCTTCCACTGAGCGAGAGCATCTTCGATCAACCGTTAGAAGACAAAAGAGACAAGAGGCGCCGTTGACGGCTGGGGGGACAGCGTCAGAGCTCCTTGCAGCAAACCTGCCAGAGGTCGAGGAATTTAGGCCAGGAACAAGAAACCAAATGCAACGGTACCCTGCCCTACAATGGGGCAGCAGAGTCTTGGTGAGTGTCAAAGTTGCCAAAACTCGCAAGGGGACAGCTGCCAAGCTCCCAAACTCCCCCACCTTCCCGTAGATTCAGAAAAAGAACAATTGTGGCACCGGCAGATCAGGGTACGTACATTGTGCATGTACTGAACCATATGTGACGGCATAACGCGATGTGATTGGCTAGACTGTAGAGACTGTACCCACCTTGACGTTACTGGTCGTTAGAACTGAGGCTATTTTCCTCACAACCCCCTGTCTGCATCTCTTTTTCACACTTCACTTCACCTCGACTTTTTGTGCTACGCTACACGATGGGCGACAGTTGTCGCAACGGACAACTTCCCCGGGCCAGCCAAAAAAAATCCAGGGAGCTGCCCAAGTGGGCGATTGCTGGATATGCCAAATGCTATGATCCCAAAACACAGGCTGTTGGGACAAGATTTACTCGCTCACATCCTGCTCAGCTTCCCCTGAGCGCCTTCCTCCGAAAGATCAACCCGATTCTACCAGACTTGCATGTCGCATGAAAGATCACGGGTGATCCCAAGACCTGCTGCATGTCGTCCATCTTGGCACATCGACTCACCAGATCCCAAGCAAACCCAATCAGTCCCAGCGGAGAGGACGCAGCAGCCAAGGCCCTCAACTTGGGATGGCGTCAAGTCAACCTAAGACGACATCTTAGCGTGTTTTGGCCTCATGGGGTTCAGCCGCTAGTGCAACTGGCCCGTCAACAAGGCCCCTGGTCCTCTTTCTTTTCTTTTCCTCCCATTGGCCCACGAGTTCCTGACGGCTGTGAATCAGAGTTCAAACGACCGCGGAGACCTCCCGTCTAGTGACCCCGGTCTGCGGTTTATTTTTTGTTTGCCCATGGGATGGATGGCCCATGGATGGGACCGATGGAGACGGGGGAGAGAGACGGACGGACAGGTATGCAGGGGCCAAGACACGGTAGCGCTGGCTGCTCCTCCTCCTCGTCCTCCGCCTCCCTGCTGTCATGGGTCTCGTTCTTGGGTCTCTCGGGGATGAGAAAATGGGTAAGGCGGCTCCACCGACGACATCGATGCCCGTCGGTGCTGAACGACCCTTTTAGGATGCCATCGAACCCGCTGGCATGAAGGCTTCATTTCGTTCCGTCTTCCTCAACTGACTCTTTCTCTCATTCTCTGTGTGGAGCTTTTCGGCTAGAGGCCATTCCCAATTTTTTGCCCTGGCGGTGCTAATATTCTCCTGCCCTGGCGGCCTTCTTGACCAATATTGTTAATAAGTACTCTATTCTCACAAGTTCTAGCTTTCCGACCACCAAAGCAACAGACTTATCACACACACACATTCGAAAATGGCTTTTTCAGAGAGATCATGCCCGGTATCGGGTTCCATGGGAGGCAGAGGGAGGTGTCCAGCTGGCGCTGCCGCATCAGGCAGGCAAAGCAGATCGAGCAGTCGCATGGGACCTCGAGGATGTTCCTTCTCTGGCTTTTCCCAACCGGGCGATATTCACACAGCATTCGATGTAAGTCAACGTCGGGACAAGACTTGATATGCTCGAGAATACTCACAATACCAAAGATTCCTCGAGGAGTCGATGCCGAGGAATGGCTCCGCATGAGGTCAGTCCAGATCAAACTCTATCGACTCAATAACATGCGTACTAACACAGGCATCAGGGAGCGCAAGTCCATCAACCAGATCCTCTATTCCAGCTACCCCACACAACAAGAGATTGATTCAGCCAAGGACCAAAAACAGATGGACGCAATGAACGTCAACGAACAAGACCTTCTCGCCGTCGCCCTCGGTGCACCGGCGAGACAAGTGATGCTGAGAGCGGAGGAGATCGGCCCTGCGACAGGCTGGAAAGACGGCTACCTCAGTGTAGAACACGGCTTCTGCCCACTCGACTACGACGAGGCCGCCGGCGCCCTGGCCAGGTCCCCTGGCCGTATTTGGTCCGATCTTGCCGAGAGAATGCCCGGATGCGTGGCCCGCGGCCGCGTGAGAGAATCGATCGCCGCAGCCCCCGTCATCGAGGGCACTGAAGACATCATCCCCGACCAGGCACTCTGGGCCGCGCTGGTGGCACTGGGTATGCTTTGCTCCATCTACCGCTTCGAGCAAAAGTATGACGGCCACGACGGCGTTAATGCGACTACGAACCCGTCCAAGTTGAGATTGAACTGCAAGATGGGTGACTACTTGGGAGAGGAGTTGGTCGGCATTCCTCTCAGCATCGCGCTGCCTTATTTCCAGGTGTCCCGCCGCATGGGACGAACACTTCCCCATCTTACCTTTGTCGACCAATCCTCCTACAACCTCAAGGTCAAGGACGCCACATCAAGCTATCCCTACGTGGCCCGCTTCGACAACATTGAGCTGAGATGGCCAATGTTCGGTGAGCGCGCTGAGGTGGCGTTCCTCAAGGGAGTTGCGGACACATCTGGTAGGATTGCACCTGTCTTACCTCAGACTTCATGTTCTCGACTCGGCTTTGCTAACCATGACTTGCAGCTTCTTTCCAACATGGCCCCGACGCCATCGCTGCTTGCCAAGAGCATGTAATGAACCGCAACAATGAGGTCTTCTTCACGAGATGATCCGCTTGAAAGAAATTCTTGAGCGCATGCCCGGCGCCTTCCACTCCATCTCAACCAACCCCAACGCCGGTGAGAACTACGTCCCCGTCCAGCAATGGGTTCGCTGGGCCAAGTTCTCCGCCCCTCTCTCGAAGCGTTGCCCAGCCTCGTCTGGCCTCCAGTTCCCGCCCTACCTAGTTATGGATGCTTTCTTGGGTAGGAAAAAGTAAGTCAACATCTGTGTCTTGTCATCTCATCCTACTGACATGATGGCCCAAGGTACACATCATTCCTCGGCGCCGAGGGTGTCCATCTCCGCGCATGGCTCCCCTCCAACCTGCGCGCTTTCATCGCGGCTATCGAGTACCACTACCGCATCCCTGAGTATGTCCAGCAATCTGGCGACCCTCGGTTGATGGGTGTTCTCGATGGCATCGTCGAGGCCTACACCGGTGAGCGCGGCTTTATGGGTGTCCACCGCTACAAGGTCTTCGGCATCCTCGAAGTCGCCGCCAAGACTGGTCGTACTGAGACCAACGGCGCCTCCGGTGCCGCCGATGGAGAGCGCCCGTGGGAAGAGACTCACCGTCAGTTCTCCGAGGCCATGAAGGAGCGTCTTGAGCCCTACCGAGGTGCTCTGCCCGTCGAGCCGCACCAGATGCGAGGCACCTTTGAAGAGTGCCGCTACGTCACCCGCGTTTTGAGCAGGTCGTTTGTCGATTCGGATCCTACCCGCTCGATCGCGATGGTGACGCTTGATATCCGGGATACTGGTATCACTTGGGCTCCTGGTGACCGTTTGGCGGTGATGCCTTTGAACGGCTGGGAAGAGTGTGCCAAGGTCATTGCTGCTCTTGGTCTGGAAGAGCATATCGATGCTCCTGTGGAGACCACGGGAACCTGGGCTCGCTTCGAGATGCACCTCGGTTCCGTAAGGAGGACTGCTACTCCTAAGCTGACGGTTGGCGACATCCTCCGCCGCGGCCACCTGGCACCTATCACCAAGGAGATGGCTCTCAAGATCCATGGGATGCTCCACGCATCCTCCAACACCGTCTTGCAGGTTCTGAGCACCGACGAATGGCCTGTAAGGGGATCTCTGGGCGACTTGCTCCAGGATGCCGTCACGGATACTCCCCCCCAAATTTGGGACAGAGTCTTCAACCTTGAAGATCTGTCTTGGTTGGCCGACTTGGTCAAGCTCGAGGTTCCTCGCACATACTCAATTGCTAGCTACACGGAAGATTTGCTGCCTGACACAGTCGACCTTGCCGTCTCTCGCTCCGAGTACAAGCTGTGCTCGACGTTCGCAAAGGGCAGAGAGATTTCTCGCTCTGGAGTTTCCAGTGGCTTCCTGAACCCGCCCGTGGAGATGGGCGAGATCGACTCCGATGACGAACTCCTCATCGGCGTCTCCCGCCCAGCCGCCTTCCAGCTTCCTCTCGACCCCATGGCTCCCTGCGCCTTCTTCGCTGGTGGCAGTGGTATCGCTCCCTTCCGCAGCTTTTGGCAAGCTCGTCTTGCTCAGAGCGGTCTTTCCGGAGGCAAGAACTCTCTGTACCTCGGTGTCCAGTCCCGTGAGAAGTTCTGCTTCGAGGAAGAACTCCGCCAGTACGTCAACGCGGACTTCATGGAAGTCCATCTCGCATTTTCGAGAGACTCGCGCGGCCTGGCCTACGAGGGTCACGATCTTGTTGAGAAGCACATCCCCCCTCGCTATATCGATACCTTGATTGTCGAACAGGGCGCCCAGATCTGCGACCTCGTGATGTCCAAGAAGCAGGGTGGCCTCGGTGGCTATCTCTTCGTTTGCGGTTCCGTCTCCGTGTTCGACTCCGTCATGCAGGGAATCCGCAAGGCAATTTACACCTACAGAACAGCCACCGAAAGCGGCGTCGATACAATTGTCAACAAGGCGTTTGCTGAGAGACGCTTCATGCTTGATGTCTTCATGACCCCCAAGCCCCTGCCATGCACGCTGCCTACCATTCCTCTGTCGCAATTAGCGCTGCATACCGGCCACCGCCCTGGATCGCGTATGTGGATTGGAGTTCACGGAAGCGTCTACGATGTCACCGACTTCTGTCCTATGCACCCGGGCGGAACCCTCATCATCAAGTCCAATGCCGGTGTCGACTGTTCAAAGTCTTTCGACAACCTCGCCCACACAAACAACCCGGAGGTGGCCTCTCTCCTGACGAAGTACTTCGTCGGTCACTTGACTCCTAAGCCCGACTACGGCAGCGACGAAATCTCCGCTCTCCACGACCTCTGGTCCGCCTACCTGCGCACCACGGTCGAGACCCTCGTCGCTCACCAGTTTGAGATGTACGAGATCATGGGCGCTTCCCTCGAGACCAACTCCTCCCACGACCCCGCCGGCAGCAACAACATCTGGCTCCGCGAGTCCCTCCCCAACATCATCGCTGTCCGCACCTTCTACGGCTACCAGTCCCGTCTCCTGCAGGGCGGCTTCGCAGCCCTCTTCGGCCCGAAGCTGCAGGAGCTTGTGCTCAAACTCTCCTTCGGCGTCGCCAGCGCCAACGGTCCCGCCGCCGACACCAAGCTGCCCGACGTCCTCGGCACCGTCGCGCGCGCAAAGACCTCGGGCGACGCCGCCACCTGCACCAAGGAGGTCGCTCTCGTCGGCCAGTTCGTCTGCGACACCGACGCCTCCCTCCGCTTCCAGGAGCGCGGCGTCTTCGCCTACGCCGCCCGCAGCGTCGAGCTCGACATCGCTCTGCTCGAGGACCTCCGCCAGGAGGCTGCCAACGGCATGGACGCCTTCGACAGCATCGCAAACTCCATCAAGGAGTCCTCCGACCCGGACGTCGAGAACGCCCGCCTCACCGCGCTCTCTACCTTCCTCCTCCAGGTCCTCGAGCGCATGGCCCGCCACCTCGAGGTCTTCTACGCCCAGCTGGCCCCTCCTCCGTCTACCAACCCCAGCTCGAGAAGAACCCGGCCCGCACCCGCTGGGCCCTCGTCCGCAGACGCATCCGCGACGGCAGCCTCTTCGTCCTGGCCACCAAGGCCGAGCTCTCCTCCAACCTGCTGGACCCGGCCGCCGGCCAGAACCAGCAGCCGTACTACATGTCGCGCGCAAACCCGAACCAGAACATTGACTTTGACCGCGTCATGGCGCAGGTGCAGGCCTCGCTGCGACAGGACGTCTCGGCCATGAACCCCTCGCACCTGCAGCCTCACCAGCAGCACCCGCAGCAACCTCTGACGCTCAACGCCGTGCACCAGGCCCGAGGGCGCGTCGACACGGGCGACGTCAGCGTCGTCGCGAGCCGCGAGAACGCAGACGCCCTGCGCGCCATGAGCAGCTTCGTCGAGAAGAACAGCCGTGCCATCCGCCGTCTGAGCAAGATGCCCGCCGCAATGCCTGCTGGCATGAACTTCGAAGACATCCAGCGCGCCGCACTGCTCGAGATGGCCCAGAGCGGCGGCGGCGGGCAGAGCGGTCTGCTGTCACCCCCAGAAATGGCAGGTGACATGCATAACCATCACCACCAAGAGCAAGGGCTGCACGTCAGGAAGGGCGGGAATGGCAACAGAATCCTCGACGCCGCCCTCATCCCGCGGCTCCAGCCGGTCCCCCACGCGGTTCAACCAGCCCTTCGCCGTGGGAGGCAAGCCCACAGCCGAGATGCTCCTCGCCAAACTCAACCGTCCCCGCGGCGCGTCTCTCACCAGGACGCCAAACGCATCACAGCCAGGCTCCCCAGCACCCTTCCCCGTCCTCCGCGGCTCGCACTCGCCGCCGCCTTCGCACCACGGCAGCCAGCACCCCGTCGACGCGCAAACCGCCCTGAGCACGATGATGAGCCGCCTCAACACGCGGCCGCGCAGCGGCTCCGCCGCCATGATGTCGAGCACCGGCGGCATGCACTCCCCCGCCCAGCAGCGGGCGGCGGGCTCGCACGCACGCGGTCGCTCATGAGTCTAGGCAGCAGCGGTAGTCAAGCTCGCGAGCGGGGGCATGTGTCGCGGCCTTCTGGGGGTTCGCTCCGCGCGCTGAAGCTGCGGAGCGTGATGGAGCAGAGCGAGGAAAAGGTTGCTCCCACGTTTTAGGATTTTTGAAGCGTGTTTGTTTTTCGGTCCCGGAGTCCCGTATTTGGCTTCGGTGACCGACGATGAGACGAAAAAAAAGACCTCCGTGAGCCGCATCCCGAGCGCAAGCGGTGCAGTGACGGTCTTGGCGAGTGTTCGTTGTTCTAGGGAATGTCCGTGTCCGTGCGGCCACCTCCTCAGGATTTCATCTTTTCCTCCGATATGGATGATCCGAGGTTCTTTCGTTGTCCATGATTATTTCATTTTGTGTCTACATCTGTTTGAATTGCTGCCTGGGAATGCACGGTTGGCTTTGCGGGAAAACAAGCCAGAAGAAAAGAAAAGTACCAGTCTTTTTTAGTCAGAGAGCTAAAAATGTTGTTTAAAGTAGAGTTAGGGAATTGTATAACAATATTGGTCAGATTATGAGTCCGGACTTTGACATGTGATGAGGGAGACTGTGCGCAGTGAGAAATAAGCTTACCATAATATCGTGAGATGCCAAACATGAGGCTAGTCGAAAGGTCACGATGAGAGGCACGCTGCAACCCTTATTCCGATTTGATCATGATTCAATGAAAAATGCCTAGGTAAGCCTAGTGACTAAGTGATCTAAATGGAGACGCGAGAACATATGATATTGGCCCTGATGATAATGAAAAAAATGATGGTGAATTCCGTGGTAATGGGCGGTCAATGTTGTTACAATCTTGCTTTCCCAACGCCTCAATCCAGAGAGAATGGGATACAACAGCAGCGTCAGCTTGAAAGGGGGGAATCTCTACCACGATGATGATGATGAAAGACTGTAGTCTTCTCTGCTTTATCTATGCCAGAACACACGAAATAAAAAAAAATGGAAGAACAATTCCGTTTCGGGGTCTCCTGCCCCTGTGGGCTGTATCCGTTTACTTGTCCAACGCCTGTGATTGACACTAATTCTCAAGTCAGCATTGAATTTCGAGGGAGGACGAAAAGTAGAAAGAACTCACCATTTGGAAATAGACGCCCCTCTCCGCAATCAGACTCGCGTGGTCACCGCTCTCGACAACCTTGCCATCGGCCATGACGAAGATCACGTCCGCATTCTGCACAGTCGCCAGCCGATGCGCGACCATGATCATCGTCCTGCTGCCCTTGGTCGCGTCGAAGACGGCCTGCACCGCGCGCTCCGTCTCGCTGTCGAGCGAGCTCGTCGCCTCGTCGAGGAGCAGCAGCAGCGACGGCCGGCGAATCAGCGCGCGCGATCGAGACGCGCTGCTTCTGCCCGCCGGACAACGCGACGCCCGACTGCCCGACGGCCGTGTTATACCCTCGGGCAGCGACATCACAAACTCGTGAATACCCGCGTCCTTGGCCGCTGCGTGCAGCGCCTCGTCGGAACAGAGTCCTCGTCCTCGATGCCGAGCAGGATGTTGTCGCGGATCGTGCCCGTGAAGAGCGACGGCTCCTGCGCGACGAGGGAGATGTTCTGCCGGTACTTTGCGAGGTCGAGGCTGTTGATGTCGTGGCCGTTGTAGAGCACGTGGCCCTCGCCGTGGAGGGTGTAGAAGCGCTCGAGGAGGGAGATGATGGTGGTCTTGCCGGAGCCGGAGGGCCCGACGATGGCGGCGAACTGGCCGCGCTCGATGTGCAGGTCGAGGCCCTTGAGGACGGGCGTCGGGCGGGTCGGGTAGCTGAACCAGACGTCCTTGAAGTCGATCTCGACGCCCTTCTCGTAGTGCACCTCGTACGGCACGACGTCGCTGACGCGCTCGGTCGTGGTTGCGGCGGAAGTGGTCTCGTCGTCGTCGGCGTCGCGCATGGCGAGGATGCGGTCGGCGGCGGTCTTGGCCTTGGCGATGTTGGGCCCGAAGGAGAGCCACTGGCCGGCGGACATGCCGCCCTGGACGACGGCGATGTAGACGACCATGTACTGGAAGGGGGTGTACTCGTGGTCGGAGAGCAGGCGGCCGCCGTACCACAGGACGAAGGCCATGCAGAGCAGCGAGATGGAGTCGCTAAAGGCAAACAGCATGACGGAGAAGCGGGACTTGCGGAAGGCGTCGCGGGTGTGCTCGGCGAGCAGCTGGTCGTAGCGCTGGCAGATCCCTTCCTCCATGGTGAGCGAGGAGACGGTGCGGATGGCGCCGATGGACTCGGAGGCGAACTTTGCGGACTCGGCGAAGACGGCGTTGTTGGCCTCCTCGAATTTTGTCTCGTGACGCACGCGGTAGAACATGGCGGCGACGATGATGGGCATGGAGGTGCCGAGGGCGACGAGGGTGAGCTTCCAGCCGAAGACGAGGCCGACCACGATACAGCCGATGACGTTGAAGAGCGAGATGAGCACGAAGGCCATGTTGGTGCCGAGCAGCTGCTGCAGCATGGTCGGGTCGGTGGCGAGGCGCGGGTGAGGGCGCCGGCGGAGTTGCCCTCGGCGTCGAAGAAGGCGGACGGCTTGTAGAGGATGTTGCGGAAGTACTCCTTGCGGTAGACGCGGGTGATGCCGAAGCCGATGGTGGTGGTCGCCCAGCCGAGGAGGAAGTGGGAGACGCCGACGCCCGCGGCGAGGTAGACGAACATGAGGCACCAGTGGTTGGCGATGACGCGCAGGAAGCTGCCCCAGTACGAGAAGAGCGAGACGAGGACGGCGAAGAGGTAGGCCTGGACGGGGGTGCTGGCGCCGGCGCCAAGGGCCGCGACGGCGATGACGATGTACGTCTTCCAGCGCTTGCGCTGCTCGCCGAGGAGGAGGCCGAAGGAGCCGAAGAGGTGCCACGCGCGCCAGCGGGCCCAGAGGCCGCGGGGCTCCTTGATCACTCTGACGTTGCCGCCAGCGCCGCGCTCAAGCTCCTCGTCAGAGCCGTCGCGCTCGGTGACGGGGTTGCTGTCCTCGTCGACATTGTCGATGCTCTGGCGCTTCTCGGTGAGGTCGCCCTCGCTGCTGCCGAAGGGCATGGACTTGGGCAGGGAGTTGCGTTCGGGCTCGGGGCGGCGCCAGCTGAGGTCGCCAAAGAGGATGTCGTCGTCCTCCTCGACGCCCATGTCCAGCTTCTGCGCGGTGGCGAGGAGGTGGTAGGGGCCGTCGATCTGGGCCATGAGTTCCTGGTGAGTTCCCTGCTGGACGACCTGGCCCTTGCGGAGGAGGATGATGCTGTCGGCCTTCCTGATAGTTCCGAGACGGTGGGCAATGACGATGGTGGTGCGGCCGCGGCAGGCGCGGTCGAGCGCGGCTTGGACGATCTGCTCGCTCCTCACATCGATGGCGGAGGTGGCCTCGTCGAGAATGAGAATCTTGGGCTGCTTGACGATGGCGCGGGCAATGGCGAGACGCTGGCGCTGGCCGCCGGAGAGCTTGATGCCCGCGTCGCCGACCTCGGTCTGGTAGCCCTCAGGCAGGCGGGAGATGAACTCGTCGGCGAAGGCGTCCTTGCAGGCCTGCTCGATGAGCTTGGCCTTGACGGACTCATCCTCGAACTCGAACTCGGTGCCGATGAGGCCGTGTTCGACGTTCTTGAAGATTGTGGTGTTGAAGAGGGCGTTGTCCTGCTGGACGAGACCGATCTGATTGCGCCACCAGCGGGGGTCAATTTCGCTGAGGAGCCGGCCGCCGCAGCTGATGACACCGTTTCTGAGCCAGAGAACCTGTGACGTGTTAGCTGATGTAGATGATGACGGGTGTGATGGTAAGGGTGAGGCTTTACGAGTTGGTTGGCCTGGAGATCTCCGTTGAACTCATACCAGCGCTCCAGGATTCCGACAATGGTGCTCTTTCCGGAACCAGAGGGTCCGACGATGGCGGTGACCTTGCCAGCAGGGAACGTCAGGCTCAGATTCTCCAAGATCTTGACGTCGGGACGCTTGGGGTACACGAAGTTGACGTTCTGGAAGACGATGTCGCCCTCGGCGGACGCCTCGGGGCCCTTGAGCTTGCCGTAGGTCGGCTTCGGGGCGTCGATGATGGTGTGGAAGATGGCGTTGGCGTCAGCGGCCTGCGACGCGGCTGACAGCGGGGCGGTGAGCTGGCCGATGGAGGACGCCATCATCATGATGCAGAGAAGGACGCTGGGGGCGGAAATGTCAGATAAGGTTCATCCTGCCGGATGGAGGAGCACGGAAGGACTTACACGATGAGGGAGGCCGGGGTGGTCAGGACCATCATGGTGTACATCTTGAACGCGTACCAGAAGGACAGCGCAAAGGTGCTAGGAAGCGTTAGTAAACCGCATCATCAGGTGTACACATCCTTGAATGCTTACGCATAAATGGCAAAGAAGACTGAGGCAAGTTAGCAACCATCATCATCTAAAGGAATGCCGTGGGAGTAAACTCACTCAGCCCCTGCTGGAACGCAACCAGCCACGCCATGCCCGCGCCCTTCTCCCGCGACCGGTCCGCCAGCATGCCATACTTTGCCAGCATCTTGAACTCGGCGCCGCACGCCGCGAGCATCCTGATGGCGCCGAACGCCTCGGTGGCGACGGACGCCGCCTCGATGTCCATGTCCTGGACATCCTTCAGGCGCTGGATGATGGGCGGGGTGGTGAACATGTAGACAAAGAGGATGAAGACGAGCCCCGACGCCGTGGTCAGCGTCAGCAGCCAGTTGTACGCGAAGGCGATGGTGAAGCCCGCGATGACGGTCGAGAAGGACATGAAGAAGGTGCCGATCTTCTCCGAGATGCCGAGCTGCAGCGTGCTGGCGGTGATGGTGATGATGGCGGCCGTCTGGCCCGGCGCGAGCATGTCCAGCATCGAGATGGGCAGGGCGAAGAGGGAGCGCAGGTAGGTCAGGCGGATGGCGGCGGAGATGCGGATGCTCGTCATGCGGAAGCCGAGCTGTGGTGGTGCTTGTGTTAGTGAATTGTGTGCTTTGGGGGCGATGAATGGAGCTTACGTTGGACATGTAGGTGAGGATCAGTCTGGCGATAAAGAGGTAGACGATGTATAGCACGCCCTGGTTGACGGTGCGCGTGAACTCTTCTTGCGTCTCCTGCGTGCCTTGCTTGAAGAAGCCAGTAAAGGTGCCGACGAGTTGTCCTGAGCCATGTTAGTTGTGGTTTTCCACTGCGACGAGCGACGACGTAACACTCACCAAAGACAATGTTCATCACCGGCATGGTGAGACCAGCACCGATGGCACCTAATACCGACACCATGATGATGAGCTTGTCATACCACGTGCCATAAGACAAGATTCTCTGTAATGCAAGTCAGCAAGAGCTCATAGACACACGCATGCACGCTTGGCCAGAACAACATACGATGAAATTCCTCAGCGTCGCAACGTTCTTCGTGCTCAACTTCCACCACGATCTCTTGGGAGCCGGTGGCGGGGCGTTGGGATCCGTCGCGACCGCTCCGCCGGGGGCCGGTCCGGGGCCCGGAGCAGCTGCCGGCGCATCGGCAGTGCCGCCGGCCGGTGTGGCCATGATAATTGGCGGGGTGGGTGGTGGGTGGTGGTGGGTGGTGGTGACCGGGGTAGGTCGTGGGGTCCGATTCGACCGGGAGATATCTTCCGATCCGGATATCTGGTGCTTCCTCTTCTATCGTAAGGGTAGTACTGGTTTATCCTATTTTTTGTTGTCGTTGCAGGCTATGTGGAGGAGGACGACCGGGCCATATGTGTGTGTGTGGGGAAAATTCTTTCTCACAAACAGGTGAAAAGCCTGGGGGCGCGCCAGGGGGGAGAGATCGGGCAGGCCGGCAGTGACAAGGGGGTAGGGGAGGTTAATGTGATGTGTGGGAGGTGTAAAGGTTTAGAGAAGCTTAGTCTTATGCGAACAACTCGCGTGTCAGGATAATTTGTCAAATGGGCCGCTTGTTCTCTTCTTTGGGGTGTTTGTTTCTCTTTCGATCCACAAGACAAGTGATAAATCGAGATTGTGTCGTCCCGCGGCAACAGCTGAATGGGAAACACACAGAAAGAGAGTTCCCAACCAGGGTACCAGGGGGTGATGGAGAAGAGTCAAGAAGATAGGGAAAAATGGGAAGAAAAAGTGAGATGAAGGTGGGAGAGTTGAGCCAGCCAGACACACACTACACACAACGGATGTAACGCAAACGGGGGGGGGGGCGAACAAGAAACCACACCCAGTATAGAGACTTGACCAGACGAGAAAGAGTCGAATGGCAAGAAACCGGGGGTGGGAGAGAGAGAGACGGAGAGGAGAGACCAGAGAGTGAGAGGGCGAGAAGGAGAACACAGGGCAAGGGTTTGGCAGAGGAGACAAGGCGGAAGGGGGATGGGGGGATGGTTGTGAAATGGGGGGACCGGCAGAAGTACACTGCAAAAGCGCCGGGAAACGGGTATCAACGAGCCACCCGAGAGGACGACCTGCAGAAGCGGCTGTGCAGGTGCTGCTGCTGCCGCTGCTGCTGCGTCTGCTGCTTCTGTTGCTGATGCTGATGCTGATGCTGCATCGCCTGCTTGCGAAACGAAGCGCGGAGGTGGGTTTAGGCGGGACCCCCCATGAAGGACGAACAGCTGTAGCGGACACACATACAAGGGAAGAGAGGGAAAAAAACGACCTAGCGCCGAGAGAGTTGGGTTTGGGAATTTGTGAGATTTTGGGGCAGCGGTAGGATGGGATTTGATGGATGGGGTGGGAGGAGCGGGCGGGCGGGCGAGCGAGAGGGAAGCCAAAGGTGGGCAAAGATGGGACGAAGATGAATGGGCGGGCGAGAGAAGTGAGATCATGGGCAGTGGGGAACGATTTGGTTCTGGTTCCGTGGTGCTTTGGGGTTGCATGCAAGAGTTATCTTGGCCACACACCCCCCCCCCCCGAGATTATTCTCCGAGATCACAATCACGCAACTTGTGCGTTCGTTTTAGTCTCCTCTGTCTATCGCTGCGTGCCAAGGTATATCTGCGGTTGCGCGTCGCGTTTGTCCAGAGTGTGGACTGCGGAGCGGCGGAGACACGAAGTGCGTGTAAGTCATGGTCACATATCTGCCCAGCGGTGCCCTGTGTGTGAGAGGAAGAGAGCGGGCTACCGTAATCATGCTCCACCCAAGCAGCAAGAATCGCCAAAAAAAAAAAAAGCATACCTAGCGACGGCGTGTGGCGGGCAGCCAGATGGGAAGGAAGGATTTGGAGAAGCCGCAGGCAGATAGAACGGGAGGCTGAGTTTTGGGTGCCATGGTATTGCTGTTGCTCGTACTTCGTACAGCCAGCTGCACCCTTCGCTCGGTTCTTGGTTCGGTCTTGGGAAAGTGGAAACGAGTAAGGAACGGACGTCGTTTCTTCTTCTTCTGTTTTAGCCGTGTGATGTAAAGATGAAACGGGGGGCCAGCACGTCGTGGTAGCAATTGATGGTTTACCTTACCTGAGGGTAAAAAGGTACCGAGTGACTTGCGTGCCCCCGTTTGCTTGGGGGCAAGAGGGAAAGCGTTGATTGAAATGGTATGGTGCAAGCGTGCATGTGCTTCTTCTTCGTCTTCTTCATTGCTTCTCCCTAACCCGTTTTGCCCCGCTCTCTGGTGCATTCCTGTTACTACCCTCGTGCCTCTCGGAAATAAAAATGTCTTGGACTAATTCATTCTAGCAACCTTCTCTCGGGTTTTCCCTGTGCATCAAAGCGGCTGCAGTATCCGTACAAAACTTGTGTCGTACCTTACCTACCTAAGGTACCTACCTACCTATGGGAGGTTTTGCGTCTTACCCACATATGCACGTCGGGGGGTTTTGGACCTGGACCTGGGACAGGGATCGCCCGTGCGGGAGGAATGGGCCCCCTGCCTTGCACCTTTCGTACCCACTCTTTTCTCTCCCGGAGCTGGGTCTTCCTGGAGGCGCGTTTTGGGATTTGTGTGCCAAGGGTTGGGTGTGTGCAACCGCGCAGCAGCAACGTCAAGACAGAAAGAGAGGTCTGGGGCAAAGCCAGGACACGCATGTTTTGCGAATCAAGACAGGTTCGACGACAAATCATCCCATGGCAGGGCAATCCCCTCTTCCCTCTCCCCTCTCCCCACCCTCTTGGCCTTCCCCCCCCGTCCCTCCATCTCTCATGTCTACCCGCCTGTCTTTTTTCTGTGGCACTCCCGTTTCCTGCTGATCCATCCCCAAATAAGTAATTTCATGTAAAGGACGGGGTTTTTTTTTTATCTTGTGTTTTGGAAAAACATACCAAGTCATGATATTAGCAAGAAAATAAGATAGAAAAGCAAACCAACCGAAATAAGTTGGGAGTTTGGAAACAAACACCTGGTTCGCGGAGGGACTTTGACGATTGGCTGGAATAGAATAGCAGGAAAACAAAGAGGCGAACCGCTAAGCTGGCCCGAGGATACACATGTGAATCGGTTTCCTCCTAGTATTCGTGTCTTCTATGCTGTCTGTCTTGTTAGTTGGCCAATGTTCCCATTTTGTCTCCACACTCGGATACCCACGGGCGTGTTCGAGGAAGATCATGTGGTTCATTTTGTCCCTGTCCATCAATGGCACGGCCCATTTGTTTTCTTCGCCACAGGATTTGACATCTTGGTGAGAGAGCACTTGATGCGCGGGCGTTGGCTGCGGCTTAGTGGGCTTGGTTGATTGACACTTGACATAAGGGGGCCAGCCGTCGGTCAATTACCTGCGGAGGACGTTTCTACCGGATCATGCATTAATGCGTCCGCATCCTGTGTGTATTCTCAAACGCATAGCAGGAGGTGGGCGTTATTTGACATGTTTGACGGCTGGAACACCTGTCAAAAAGAGTATCTGACAAAATAATTGGCCATCTAGATTCAGGTGATTGTATTTTTTTCTCGGCTTCTGTCTAAGTCTGGGATGTGTGACATTGCCAGCATTGGGCAGCTTTGTAAAACGACAACCGAAAACAAGAAATGTGGCCGCCACTTGGTGAATGGCAGGCGTCTGCACCATGATTTGCGAAGGGAACAGAGATAGAAAGACATAAAACCATGCAAAACCCAAAGTAATACTAATCCAAATCATTTCATCATCATGACCCGACTCCAGCAGGCTCCCCTGGAATATGCGACCCACGACACCGCGAACCCGTTCTATCTAATGCTTGCCGCCACACACACACATACGGGCGCGGGAAGAGATAGGAAACCAGCCCCTTGACACTTTCCTGTCTTGCCCTGCAACCCAAAAATAAGGCACAAAACAACCTTGAGCGATGCTTTCGATGCTAAATTATCCGGAATACTCCCCTGGCCGGGGTGCCCCGGTCCGCGGAGACGCCACAACATGTGTCTATTGAAGCAAACCCTCCTCGAGCATGTCAGCCTTCGTCTCGCGGACAATGTCGCCGAGCTCCTTGATCGTGTCCTTGTCACGGGGAAGGGTGTGACCCTTGGCGTGGTCGAACAGGTAGGCGGTGTCAGGATCGCACATGTTGTACAGAGCCATGGAGCCGTCCACGTAAGGGTCCAGGGATCCGACTGGGAATGGGATCGTCAGCAAATCCACCCCGCGCTCCTGCGCCTAACCATGATGATCCGCAATAACGTATCATCAATGGCGATCATAAGAAGAACTCACTGATGTGAAGGGTCCGGGCCTCGATCCTCTCGTCGGACTCGTCAGACAATACGAGAGCGTGGGTCTTGGGGTCAACCGGGGGCCAGCCGGCGAAGAAGATGCCGTACTTGAAGGCCGGCTGTTGGCCGGAGCGCTTCAGCCGGCGCTGCTCGTAGAGCATGAAAGTCGAGGCCACGGTGGCGCCCTCGGAGTAGCCGATGATGCCGTCAAAGGGGCCGCGCTTCTGGACAATCTCGCTGATGTACTTGATGGCCCTGTCGGTGCTGCGATGCGTCGTCGCGATACCCTCCCTCATAAGTTCTCTCATGGTGTCTTCCGGGTTCTCGCACTGGGGGAAGTCGCGAATACGGGCGAGAACGTCGTCGCTGTGAGTCTTCTCGACGTCCTTATCGGGCTCGATGAAGCGGTAGTAAGGCGGGGCACCGAAGTAGTCTTCGAAGCCCGGAGGCGGGACGGCCTTGCAAGGGCCATGAATGAAGTGGAACTGCGCTGTGCCGTCCTCAGAGAGCTCCTTCAGGATGGGGGCTGTGAGAAGTGTCAGTATATAAATTGCCTGTCACAAATGAAGCCGGCCGCGATGGTCTCGCGTGGCTTGCAGTGACAGACTTACCAAGTTGTACTTGGAATTTCTAGCGCCATTGTTAGTGGGTGAGCCATAGATGGTTGGGATTTTAGTACTCACGTCCGAGCTGCCATAGGCACCGGGGAGGCAGAGGAAGCGCATCGTAGGCATGGTGAAAGACGGCTAGCGTGACCTGATTGACAGCTGAACCGAGCGAGAGGGCGTCCAATGACAGGTGGACTAAAAACGACGATGTGTATGATATATGAAAGGTCGTCTGGTAAATATGTGTGGGTTGCGATTCTGTGAAGATGCGGAGGATGATGATGATGAATCAGCGAGCTGCAAAGATGGGATTAAAGATGAGAATGATCTGGCCAAAGGGGGGCGTTTTAATCAATTTGATGCTATCTAAACAGTGGCCGTAGGATGATGACCGGGCGTAGATGAACGGGCTATCGGCTCATGAAGCAATCATCAGCTCAGACAGGCAATGAGACGGCGCGCAGCTGTAGACGCGGGACGATGACAAGACAGGAGGAGGCTGAGTTGGATCCATCCGCTCCCAAAGCTGGAACGCAAGCAACTCAAATCGACCGAAACCCGGGAGCGAATAAGGAAATTGTGAAACTCTGCACCTCATCAAGATTGCGGCAGGGGACGTGGAGTCGGTACCTTGCCGCGGAGAGGATGGGACCAGCATACACAGGTACAGGCACAGGAAACGGGCCGGGTTGTGGTGGGTTGGAACTGGCGCGCCGCGCTGCTTGAGGAGCTCCTGAATGATGCCGTCCTGCTTGCAGCAGCAGTAGTAGCAGCAGCGGCAGCAGCAGTGCCGCCACACCTGCTGGAGAGTGGATTAGAGGGGCGAGGATGGACGATGAGTGGATAAGTTGGGGTGAGGTATGAGACCGGCCTGTGGGCGTCGGTCCATGAGACGGGCTTGGCTAGGTGGTGGTCCGGCCCCCAGGTGAATGTCGAAGAAACTGGACGAGGATATGTGGGCAGCGAGAGTCAGACTGGGGGGCGAAACAAGCGCCGGGAGACGCCACGCCACATGGAAGGAATCGAGGAACGTCTGTCGGTGGGCTTCTCTGCAGGAGGGCGAGACATTTGGCAGTTGATTTGGCAGGCCATCAAAATTGGCAGAGGTGGCAGCGGGCCAGAGCCTAGGGCAGGGTCTGGGCATCCCGAGATCCGAACCCTCGGTGGACGAGGCGTTGGTGATGCACTGGTGCAACCGATGACATGCTGATGGCAGTGACTGGGCTTTGGACCTGGACGGCGGTCCGGTGTGCTGTCACCTTGTAAGCTTGAAACGGGATAAGGAAGTGCCCGCGCGGGGGCGCAGAGGGTGTGTGTGATGGCTTGTCTATCTGACTGGAAGGACGAGCGAGATGTGCAATGAGATGGGTGGGCGGCAGATGGAGGGGGCGCGAGGGCGGACGACGAATGGCGGGCTTGGGTTGGACGAGGGCGATGTGTATGTGTGCGTACGTGCGTACATGAGGGCGAGTGAGCGTGGAATCCGTGGATTGCGGATGAGTGAGGGAGATTGGGCGAGTGGGTGGCTGGGGGCGATTGAGCGAGCGAGCGAGCGTAGGAGTAGGCGCGTGTGTTTGCAGAGAAGAAACATTGTTTTGCAAAGATGCGTTTCTTCGGAACGACCGTTCGCTGAGTTGCAGAAAAGATGGACAAGTTGCGTCGATAGTTGGGGGCTAGGCCAGGTACCGGGACCCCTGCAAGGTGGACGAAGACGGCGTTTGCCGGGATATGCCTTTGGAACGGTTCGTGCTAGCAACGACTGATGTTCAGGAAGCGCAGCGCAAGGCAAGGCAAGACAACGCAAATTTGGAGGGATTGGGCTGCAGGGACAAGGGCCAGGGCAGTCGTGGTGCTGGCGCGTGTCAAATAAGAGCTTTGATGGTGTAACGGCACGGGTAGAAGTGCGACGGGCGCGCTTGTGATTTGGAAGCTGCCAAAGCTTTCTGACAGAAGCAGTTTTAGAAGCACCCTCAATGCCTTGGGCTCCTTGGGGTTCCTTCCATTGATTGGGGGTGCCGGGATAGGGCGAGGTCGACGTGAGTCCGAAACCGATCAACTTGACTCGCTGGTGGATGGATGTTGTTGCGGTTGTAGTGGGTTGGCGGCAAAAGAAGATGTGATGAGGATCGATTGACGTTACGAGAGAAAACGAGGTCAGGTGGGCGAAGATGAGTGCACCGTGACGTTATCGGCGATATGCATATTGGCGTAGAGTGGACATGTCTTAAACGGTGCACCACACTACCTTAGCAGATACCAGGATAAGAGAAGTGGGTACGCACCTTCCCTGCCCCGATCCACTGGCGATAAGCATTTTTTCTGCCTCACCACGCGGTGGTGGTGCACTCAGGGTCAGAAACACCCACCTCACCTGCGGTGTAGCGTCACACTGAGTGCGGGTGACACCACAGGTGGAGACGCTCACCTTACCTCGACTTCACCCAGTGCCTCGGTGAAAGCAAAGGTGACCTAATCGGGAGACAGATGCGACCATTCCTTTTTCGAACGGCTGCGCAGGACCAAGACCAGGACCAAGACCAAGACCAACAGCACCCAAGACCTGACCTGCACTGCACTGCAGTCAGTTGGTTGCACCGGACCTGCAGCCGTTCGCACTTTGGTTCCTGGCCTCGGCTCTTTCTCTTTGCTTATTGGGCGCCGACTGACTCTCGAGTAATTAGCCGCACCGTTCTTGCATTCTGTATGCACCCCTGGAAGAACTCCCCCACTCTATCCCGATCGTCTCTGCAACCGCCGTCATTCTGCGGCAGTCCTGGGTCATGTAAAATGGTGCTTTACCTACATCAACCTACCTTACCTTAGGTTACCTAGGTAGGGTGATTGAAGATGCGATAGGCGGCATCGCCCGGGCGGCAGACAGGCAGCCAGGATATGACAAGAACAGACGGTCCGCTCGACGCCTTTCGCCGCCGCTATTGCGACTGTCGGTGCTTTTGACACAAGACACACTCTTTTCCAAACAGAACAACAAACGAGCGCCGATGTCCAGACCAAGATGGAGGGAAAACATCCAGTGTGAGTGCGGACGAAGAAACAAGCACCGCCTCGTTGGTTGGCCCTGCATTTCCGGCTCCTGCATCTCTCACGGAATCAGGCAGAGTTCCAGCAACTGCAGCAACTGCAGCACCGTCTGCAGCATCATGACCGGATGATGGCAGCCTGGAGTGTTGAACATCAGAGATCCCCCATCTTGGCCTCCGTTCTTTGGGGCGCAGGCAAAGAAAGCAGAGATGGCCTTGCATTTCCTGCTCACTGCGCCCCATCATCTCGTCTTCGGGCAGCAGCGAAGTGAGGGACTTGGGACACTGGGTCGCGCAGGATCCTCCTCATCCTTCTCCTTGGGACTGTTGTGTTGTTTTATTGGCTCGCCACGACGGCGGGAATCTCCATGTCGCCAGACATCGGCCTCACATCCCCCCAAATAGCTCACCCGGTATTTCTCAAAATGCCAGTGTGCAGCCATGCAGACCTTACATAATCCCCCAGGAGGTTCAGAGTAAGTGCTGTTGTCGGTGGTGAATCGTGATACCAGCCGCACGAATGGACGTTCCCTTAGTAAGGGCAGAGGTCAGGCACAGGTCAGACGCAGGGTTGGCCGTTGTTTGGCGCACCTCAGCAAGTGAAGCAGGGTGCCTGCCCGCCGGCCCGCAAAACCGAGTCCAAGGCTCTGTTCTGCTCTGCGCTGCGCTTGCTGCTGCTGCCCAGTCCAGTTGCTGACACCGGCGCAGTGTTCAGGTGCTGCACGCACTATTTGCGCTGGCCAGAGTGCACCTCAGCAGCAGGGTAACGGCAGCAACGCATTCGTGCCGGGGCAACACTGCTGCTGAGATGCTCCACTCCGTGTGCTGGCCCCCGAATGCCCAGCGTTCAGGGCCTCAGTGCTGTGTGCTTTTTCAGTGGGGTCGCCCTAGGTTGGTTCCTCTCGATGGCCCCACTCCGGCGTCTGGACCCGCTTACCTCATCTCCAAGCTCCGGGGGACCAGCACCCAGCACCCAGCACCCAGCACCCAGCACAAACACCAACACCAATACGAACACCCAACACCAGCACCAGCACCAGCACACGCATCGTAAGCTGGGCCTTCGCCCTCCACCACCTCACCTCCGAACCACGCCACCGGGCCCCCGTCCGCGAGGTTCGAGGGTTCATTGCGCTCCATGTCTTGGTCCGAGTCAAACGTCCGTCTTTCTGCAGCCTGCGTCTGAATGCACGCAGACGCACGCCAGTCGACCTGTCTTGCAGTACTGCTGCTCAATTGCAAACAAACTAAGGCACAATCCGACAGCCGTTCCATCAAAGACAAACCGTTCTTGCAGCCCTCTCGTCCAGTCGCCTTCTCGTCGCCTCTTCGCCTGTACTCGCCATGCACCCCCGAATCGAGGGTACCGATTGGCCCTGCAGATGTACCTGGATCAGCCTGCTTGCTCTCTCGGTGTGTCCAGAGGCACCAGAGGCACCAGAGGCACCAGAGGCATCAGAGACAGCCTTCAGCTCCGGTGACCTCCCCTCCGCCGGTAAAACCGTCCCCGGAAAAGGTTCCTCGGGCGAGATGAGCTGATGTGGGATCCTCACCCCGCAGTGGCCAACAAATCCCGTTAATACGCATAATCGGTTCATCGAAGTTGCTTTTGGCCGAAATGACTGTACACCCCGGAACAGAGACAAGACATGGAGCCTGCTTCTCGCCCGCCCGGCGCAGCGACCACCTCCCTGCTCCTTGAGGATGAGGGGGGAGGCGACGTCGTGGCCAGCAAGGTATGCCGCTGCTCCGCTGCTCCGGCCCTACATGGACTGCCCGGCATCGGATGTGCCCTGGCATCTCTCCGTGGATGCTCCAACTACACCAGACGCTGCATACATTCCATGCAACACGAGTACCTTTCTGCCACCCGTACGCCCTACGCAGTACACACTGCTATGCGCCGCCCAATATGCACGTTCGGGATCTCCCTATGATCTACCTAACCGTCAGGCAAATCTAAATCACACAGGCTAGTCTGTGCGAAGAACTCCGGCCGACTTGGCGATCTGATCACCAACCAGTCCCTTCCATGTCAACTCACCCGCGACGGAGCGAGCACCATGATTCTTCCCCATGCCGTTCATCAGCTAAAAAGCCTACAAAGAATCCCAACCGGGACCATCACAGAACATTCGTCACACTCACTCATCTCATCCCCAATAGAGGAGGCTTGGTACGTACTCAATATCAACCTGGCCCTGCCCACTCTCAGTTCAGTGACAAGAATATACACATCTGAGAGCCTCTCCTCCTCTTTCTCCCTCCTCTCACCTCACTCACTTCTTTACTTCTCTTCCTCCCAAATATTTTTTTTTGCATTCAAGGAACGCCTAGAGCGTCAAACTTTCGCTGCACCATCTCTCGTTGATTCGACGAATGCCTGCGGTATAGAGAACGACTACAAACTGCGGTCTCCGCGATCCTCCCCTCTCCCCCGTCACTCACCATGGCGCCCGGCGTCCTGTCCTACTCCTCCTCCGGGACATCGCCTTCGGCAAGTCCTGTAATGATGACCCCGATCGACCACTCCGACACCACTTCCGATGGCTTCACGAGCCTCTCTGTTGGGCCCCTAGATGGCACCGGCCTTGGAATCAACGGCCAGTCGACAAACGGCCACTCCAACGGTCACTCCAGCAGCAACGGCCACTCCAATGGCGCTCTTACACCAATCCCGTTGGTGGCAGCGACGCCGGCCTGAAGCAGATGCCCATCGCCATCGTCGGTATGGCCTGCCGCATGCCCGGCAGCGTCTCCAGCCCTGCCGAATTCTGGGAGCTGTGCTCCCGTGCCAGAACCGGCTTCACGCCTGTGCCCAAGAAGCGCTTCAACCACGAGGCGTTCTACCACCCCAACCCGGGCAAGACTGGAGCTTACCACGCCGAAGGTGGTAACTTCTTGGACGTCGACCTGGAGTCCTTCGATGCCCCGTTCTTCGGGCTGACAGAAAAGGAGGCCATCTCGATGGACCCTCAGCAGCGTCTGCTGCTCGAGTGCACATTCGAGGCGCTCGAGAATGCCGGTGTTCCCAAGCACACAATCGTTGGAAAGGACGTTGGTGTTTTCGTCGGTGGTTCTTTCGCAGAGTACGAGAGCCACCTGTTCCGGGATAGCGACACGATACCCATGCACCAGGCCACAGGTATGAGGATGACCCCTGCACCTCAGACGTTAACACGCGCTAATATGCCCCTTCAGGATGTGCCCATGCGATGCAGTCCAACAGGCTTTCACATTTCTTCGATCTCAGGGGACCTAGTTTCACAGCAGACACTGCTTGCTCTGCGAGTTTGGTCGCCCTTCACTTGGCGTGCCAGAGTCTGCGCGCCGGCGAGTCCACCTCCGCCATTGTTGGTGGCTGCCATCTGAACATGCTCCCTGAGTTTTGGATTTCCTTCTCTTCGTGCAGGTGAGTGAAACCGGTATTCGCGTGGAAGCTTCATCGTGTTCCGTCATGTTAACAAAGCGTTCTGCAGATTGCTCGCAGACTCAGGCCGCTCTATTGCCTTCGACCAGCGTGGTACCGGTTTTGGTCGCGGTGAAGGCTGCGGTATCATCATCCTCAAGCCTCTTGACCAGGCCATCAGGGATAATGACTCCATCCGCGCTGTCATCCGCGGTACCGGCATCAACCAGGATGGAAAGACGCCAGGCATTACGATGCCCAGTGGCGCAGCACAGGGTATGCATCAAAACTGTCTCCGGGACCGTGAAACCAAACGCTGACAAAAACCTATGCAGAGAAACTCATGAAGCAGGTCTACAGGAATGCAGGCCTTGACCCTCATGACACTGGTTACGTCGAGGCTCACGGTACGGGCACCAAGGTCGGTGACCCGATCGAGGCCACCGCCCTCCACAACGTTTTTGGCAACAACAGATCCGCCAAGGACCCTCTTTTCATCGGCTCCGTGAAGTCGAACATTGGCCATTTGGAGGCCGCCTCCGGTATCGCCGGAGTCATTAAGGCTGCGATGATGCTTGAGAGAGGCTTCCTCCTGCCCAACCATGACTTCAAGAAGCCCAATGAGAAGATCCCTTGGAAGGAGTGGAACATGAAGATTCCCGCCACCCAGAGGCCGTGGCCCAAGAACAAGAAGTACATCAGTGTTAACAACTTCGGATTTGGTGGCACCAACGCCCACATTGTTCTTGAGAAGGCACCTTTCGTCGCCGCTCCTAGAGACAAGATGCTGCCTCCTCCCGAGGCCAAGAAGGTCAAGGGCACCAAGAAGTTGTACATCTTGTCTGCCAACGACAAGAACTCCGTCCAGGAAGTTATGAAGAACCTTGTCGTCTACCTCGAGCAGAGGCCCGAGATCTTCCAGCACGACCTGATGGAGAACATCGCCTACACTCTTGGCTCGCGCCGCTCCATGCTTCCTTGGAGGGCCGCCATCACCGCCGACGACTCTTTCGAGCTTATCGAGACCCTCAACAGCGGCAAGGTTATTCCCGGCAAGGAAGGTGAGCCGTTGAGAATCGGCTTCATCTTCACCGGTCAGGGTGCTCAATGGTGGGGCATGGGTCGTGAGCTCTACGGCCAGTTCCCCGTCTACGCTGCTGCCATCGACAGAGCCGACGAGTGCCTGAAGAAGTTGGGCGCTGAGTGGTCTCTCAAGGCCGAGCTCAACAAGGACCAGGAGACCTCCAAGGTTTCTGACGCTCACATCAGCCAGCCGGCTTGCAGTGCTGTACAGCTCGCGTTGACGGATCTGCTCCGCACCTGGGGTATTCGCCCTGCGGCTGTTGCCGGTCACTCCAGTGGTGAAATCGGCGCTGCCTACGCTGCCGGTATCATTGGCTTCGATGCCGCCATGGCCATTGCCTACCACCGTGGTAGACTCATTCCCATTCTCAAGAAGAGACACCCCGATCTTAAGGGTGCCATGATGGCTGTTGGCGGTACTAAGGAGGAGGTCCAGCCCATGATCGATGCGCTGAAGGAGCAGCAGGTCAGAATTGCCTGCTACAACAGTCCTTCCAGCTTGACTATCTCTGGTGATGTCGCCGCTCTTGGCGAGCTCGAGAAGAACCTTGAGGAGAGGCAGATGTTCAACAGACGCCTGCAGGTCGAGACTGCTTACCACTCTCACCACATGAACCTCGTCGCCAAGGAGTACCGCGAGTCCATCTCCGAGCTTCCTCACCCCCGCACCACCGAGGTCCGCTTCCACTCCTCGCTGTACGGCCACCAGATCGACGGCTTTGAGTGCCAGGCTCACTACTGGGTCAACAACTTGACTTGTGCCGTCCGCTTCTCTGAGGCTCTCGAGACTATGCTCGAGCCCGTTGGCGAACACAAGCACGGCGTCAACATGCTCATCGAGCTTGGTCCCCACTCCGCTCTCCAGGGTCCCATCAAGCAGATCCTCAAGCACGTTGGCGACAGCGCCATGAAGATCCCCTACGCTGCTCCTCTCATCCGTAAGAAGGATGCTGTTGAGTCTGCTATGGAGGTGGCCAGCAGTGTCATCACCAAGGGTGCCATCCTCAACATGGACGCCATCAACTTCCCCAAGGCTGGCAAGAAGCCGTCACTGTTGACCGATCTGCCCCGCTACGCCTGGAACTACTCGAACAAGTACTGGCAAGAGTCCCGCATGACCCAGATGCACAAGTACCGCAAGTCGCCTCGCAACGACTTGATCGGTCTTGAGGCCATCTACTCCAGCGATTTGGAGCCTACCTGGAGAAACATTGTCCACCTGGACGATCTCCCTTGGCTGCGTCACCACCAGATCCAGGGCTTGACTGTCTTCCCCATGGCTGGCTTCATTGCCATGGCTCTTGAGGCTTCCGCCCAGTGGGCTCAGCGCAAGGAGCTGTCCTTCGAGAAGTTTGAGCTGAGAGACATCTCCGTCATCAAGCCCCTGGCTCTCAACGACACCGACGTCGAGATGACCATCAACCTCCGCCCCCACCAGGAGACCAACCTCAGTGCTTCTGAGACCTGGAAGGAGTTCCGTATCTGCTCTTGGTCGCACGGCAGCGGCTGGACTGAGCACTGCGTCGGTCTCATTGCCCTCCATGGTACCGAGACCAACGAGGTTGACGGCGAGGAGCAGAAGCTTGCTGCTCTCCGCGGTGCCGAGGCTACCATCAAGGCCAGCGATGGCCCCGACGCTGTCGATATCAACGAGACTGAGATGTACCAGCGCCTCACTGATCTCGGTGTCGGCTACGGACCCTCTTTCCAGGGTGTCAAGGCCTGCAAGGCTTCCAACAAGTTCTCCCACGGCAGCATTTCATCCGCTGATATCATTGCGGACATGCCTAACCACTACATGACCAGCACTGTTCTCCACCCTACCTTCTTGGAGTCTCTCATTGAGATGTACTGGCCCATCCTTGGAGCAGGCCGTACTGAGCTCAACACTGTCTACCTCCCCTCCTCCATCGCGAGACTGTGCATCTCTCGTGACATCACTGCCCTCACCAAGGAGGCTGGCAGCTCTCTCAAGGCCTACGCGAAGGCCGACTTCTCTGCGACCGAGGCCCGTCCCACCAAGGTCTCCATCTTCGCCACCAACGAGAAGAAGGACATTGTCATCGAGATTGACGAGCTTACCGTCTCTCCCATCATTGACGGCCAGACCGATCTCGGCAACAACCCCGCTCGCGAGCTCTGCTACAAGCTCGAGTGGGAGAACGTTGGCGACCTCAAGTCCCTGTCCGGCAAGGGCAAGAAGAACGCCTCCAACGGAGTCAAGGTCGATGCCCCTCTCCCCGATGTTGACGTTGCCATCATCCACGGCGAGTCCAACTCCCAGCAGATGCTGGCCAACGGTCTTGCAATTGCTCTGGCAAGCTCCACCTCCAGACTCCCCGAGATGGGAGCTCTGCACGAGGTCAACACCGAGGGCAAGCTTTGCGTCGTTCTCACTGAGATCGAGCAGCCCTTCCTTGCCAACCCCACCAAGGAGCAGTTTGCTGATATCCGCAACATGATTGCTGGTGTCCAGGGCTGCCTCTGGGTTGTCCGCGGTGCCTACGACAAGGCCACTTCTCCCGAGTCCAACATGATTGTCGGTCTCAGCAGAACCGTTCGCTCTGAGTCCGTCCTGCCGTTCGCCACCCTCGACTTGGATGCCAACAACGAGCTGGACGAGGATGATGCTTCCGCCGTCATCTACGAGATCTTCAAGCTGGCCTTCAACACCAACGCTTCCTCCACCAGCGAGCTTGAGTTTATGGAGCGATCTGGCAAGTTCTTCACTCCCCGCATCATCCACGATGAGGAGATGAACGAGTTTGTCCACCGCGAGACCAACCCCAGCATTGTCGAGCTCCAGCCCTTCGGCAAGGACGACCGCAACCTGAGAATGGAGTTCTCCACTCCTGGTGCCATCGAGACTGTCCACTTTGTCGATGATAACCTCGTCAACCAGCCCCTCGGCGATGAGGAGGTTGAGTTCGAGGTCAAGGCTGTCGGCATGAACGTTCGCGATGTCATGCTCGCCAAGGGCCAGATCCCCGACGCTGACAAGCACGCTCTTGGTGTTGAGGCTGCCGGTATCATCACTCGTGTTGGTTCCGCCGTCAAGTCGCACAAGGTCGGTGACCGCATTGCTGCCCTCACCATCACCCACGGTGCCTACGCTACCCGCACTCGCACCACGGCCGCCAGCGTCATGCCCATCCCTCCCAAGATGTCTTTCGTCGACGCTGCCACTCTTCCCTTGGCCTACTGCACTGCCTACTATAGCTTGGTTGAGCAGGCTCGTCTCCGCGAGGGCCAGCGTGTGCTCGTTCACTCTGCTGGTGGTGGCATTGGCCAGGCTTCCGTCTGCCTGTCCAAGATGATCGGTGCTGAGGTGTTCGTGACCGTCAGCTCTGCCGCCAAGAAGAAGCTCCTCATGCAGCACTACAATGTTCCTGAGGACCACATCTTCTACAGCCGCAACACCACCTGGAGAGCGGCTGTCCGTCGCGCCACCAACGATGAGGGCGTCGATGTCGTTCTCAACACCCTCCCCGGTGCTGACGCCCTCAGGGAATCCTGGGCTTGTCTCAGCCGCTTCGGTTACCTCGTCGATGTTAGGAGGAAGGATGGCTCTCGCGCCACCCGCCTCGACATGGGCCAGACCGATAGCAACGCCTCTTTCTTGAGCGTGGACATCTTCGGCCTTGCCGCTGAGAGGCCCAAGATCATGGAGAGACTTGTCAAGGATGTTGCCAAGCTCCTTGCCGATGATGAGCTTCGTCCCATCGACCCTGCTACCGTCTTCCCCGTCTCCACCATGGAGACTGCCTTCAAGACGCTGCAAACCACCCAGGGTCCTGGCAAGCTGGTCGTCGTCCCCAGCGCCTCTGATGTCGTCATGGCCACACCCTCCAAGGGAATGACGGACCTTCTGAAGCCTGATGCTACCTACCTCCTCATCGGTGGTACTGGTGGTCTCGGTCGCTCCATGTCCAGGTGGATGGTTGCCCACGGTGCCCGCAACTTGGTCCTCCTGTCCCGTTCCGGCTCAGCTACCGGCAAGGTCAAGGAGCTCATTGACGAGGCTGCCGCTGAGGGTGCTCACATCACCGTCCGCTCTTGCAACGTCGCCGACCGCGCCAGTGTCGAGGAGCTTTTCAACACTGGTCTCAAGGGCCTGCCTCCCGTCCGCGGTGTCATCCACGGTGCAATGGTCCTTCGCGTAAGTCCCTTACCCACTACCCCCCAATCACACACCCACTAACACTTCACAGGACGTTCTGTTCGAGAAGATGACCTACAGTGACTACACCCAAGTAACAGAGTCCAAGGTCCAGGGTGCCTGGAACTTCCACCACGCCCTGCAAGACCGCTCCATCCCCTTGGACTTCTTCGTCGCCATCTCCTCCGCTGCCGGTGCCGTCGGTAACAGAGGCCAAGCAGCTTACGCCGCCGCCAACTGCTTCCTCAACGCCTTCGTCCAGCACCGCCTCGCCAACGGTCTCCCCGCCGTCTCCCTCGATCTCACCGCCGTCTCCGACGCCGGCTACGTCGCTGACGGTGACGCCGAGCGCGCTGCCGAGATCATGAAGAACTTGGGCTCCGACACCATCTGCGAGGCTGAGGTCCTCGCCCTCCTGGGCGCCTCTATCGCTGGTAAGACCTCCGTCGCCAACCACCACATCATCACCGGTATGCGCATCACGCCCGCCGTCCAGCCCTTCTGGACGCCCGACGCCAAGTTCAAGGGCATGCGCCTCGCCGCTGAGGAGCTTGCTGCCCTCGAGGCTGGCTCCGGCGCCGTCTCGCTCAACGCCGCCCTCAAGGCATCCCGTAGCGAGACTGAGGCCATGGATGTCGTCTGCCGCGGCCTGGTCGAGAAGATTGCCGCCGTGCTCATGATGGAGACGGAAGAGCTCGATATCACCCGCAGCTTGGCGCATTACCCGCTCGACTCGCTCGTTGCCATCGAGATCCGTAACTTCATCACGCGCGAGTTCGAGGCCAACATGCAGGTCTTGGAGTTGCTCTCCAGTGGCAGCATCCAGACGCTTACCAAGGCTGTCTGCAAGAAGAGCAAGCTCTGCGTCGGCTTTGACTGGAGCAGTTAGATTGACCTTGAGGCATAGTTTGTGGATTTTGAGAGAGTGTGGAGCGCAGCATTTCCTTTTTCTTTGACTTGTTCATTTTATCTACAACACACACAAACGAAACGGTCACAGTACTGCATGAAGATGATGAAAGCTATTTCCTTGTTTCTTACTTAGATTGTTCGATGGTTCGGGGACAGAGGAATGACGATGACGAGAGGGAAATATAATTATCTATTATATCACATGGGAAACAATATGATGTGGGAAAGATGGACAGAAGGCGTATCTATGGAAACGGATAAGGTGGTCGGTACAACGGGACACAAGGGCGACCAGACCACAATGCTGGGTCTCCTTTTCATTATTTTTCTGTATCTCTTTTGCTTTTTTGTTTATTTCATGTTGTTATGAGTGTGTCTCTATGGGCTGATGGGAATGGGGTATAACCGCCTGGAAATTTGCGGTTATGGGAAGAGAGGTGTGACGGGAAAGACGGGAGAGAGATTGGAATCATTGGGATTGGGAGTTTTGATGTCATATTCTTTTCTTCAAGTGTTCTGATCTTGGAATTTGTGGGTTTTCGGTGTGAGATTTAGAATTTGTGCAGACTTTCCTTAGTAAACATGGCATTTATTTACACAACTTGATCAATTCGAGCACTAAGAGCTACGGTAGCATTTTCCTTTTAATCCGTGCCCACATGAGCCCCGCATTTTGCCTCAGTGTGCCGCCACTCGAGGTACCCTCCTCTTCGGGGTTCTCTATTGGCCCTTGTTTTGGAAGAAGCTCGATGTCGCCTTCACCTTCCGTGTCCTTCTTTTCAGGAATCTTGTTATCACTTTCTAACTCCGGATCCTTCTTTGGGAGAAGCTCGATGCCGCCTTCTCCTTGCTTGTCTTTCTTTGAAAGAAACTCGCCGTCGCCTTCTCCTTGCGTGTCCTTCTTTGAAAGAAACTCGCTATCGCCTTCTCCTTGTATATATTTCTTTGAAAGAAGCTTGCTGATAGTGCTTTCGGCCCCGTGCTTATCGGAAGCAACCAATAGGCATCTGCGTATATGCGATTGTCCCGAATCTGAAGAAAGATTAACTGCCCCATCAAGTAGAAGCTGAGCTACTTCGACATGTCCCCTCAAGGCTGCGTAGTAAAGAGGATCCTTCCATCCTTGGTCGAAGGACGCGATTCGGTGTGCTTCTTTACCTTCCTCTCTTAGGAGTCTTCGTACTATCTTCACATGACCAACTTCTGCAGCATACGACAAGGCTGTACGGCCAGACGTATCCGGTAGTCTTGCGTCGATCCCATCTGTCCAATTCTGTCGTTCGCACAAGAGATCCACTATTTCTTGATGCTCATGCTGAGCAGCGTATGACAGAGGTGTTCGGCCGAGCAGATCCGGAATTTTACCATCTATCTCTAGAGTTCCGATCAAAAATTCGACCATTGACCTCTGGCCATTTTCAGCAGCGTACGAAATCGGTGTTCGCCCTCTGCGGTCTCTTGAATTGAGGGAAGCCCCGATTTTCCTGCCAGAATGGCGAAGCTCTTTGATCCTGTCCACGAAGAACTTGCTGTGAATGGAGGAGTCGCTGCCACAGGAATCAACACTGAGATTGTCGGCGGCAACGTGGCTGGAGAAAACCTTCCCCTCTGCAAGATAGGAGAGAATCGTACGCCCGATGGGATCCTTAGGGTCTTGATCGATTCCTTCTAAGTCAAGTAGAGGCTTTATTGCTTCTCCGTGTTCGGAAAACGCGGCATAAAGCAGGGGCGTCCACCCCATATCGTCTCTAGGGTTGATGCAGTTAGCATCTTGCCAGGCCTCCCGTTTGGATGTGCTCCCAACGGCCGAGTATGTCGGAGACCGGTTGCTTGAAACCAACGGAGACACTGAGGACCCCCAAAAAGGAGTCGTCCAGTCCGAATTATCGCCGCAGTACATGGTAGACGGATTGTTCAAAGCCAACAGAGAGCGGTCGTTCGAAGCCAACAGAGGCCCTGTAGAGACCAAATAAGGGATCGCCTCCGTAACGCCGCAGTATGCGGCGAGATGTAGCCCGGCGATGTTGCCTAGAACCAGCTTGCCTTCCGACACCGGCAATCGACGCCATTGCCTATCGGAGGTCCACATTTCCGTAAAGGCTGTAGTGACGCTATTCGTGTCCTTCAAGAACACATTGACCTCATCAGGCAAGCGATCTTTTGTTGCTCTCGCATGATGGCTCCAGTGACGCACTGCGTAGTCATACATCAAACCCCTTCTTGGGGCAGACAGAATGGAGGCGCAGGTTGCAGCAATCATCGCCTCTGCTTCTGGCAACAGCTGATGTTGATTTTCCCTAATGCAGTGCTCAACCGATGGATGAGCAAACTTTACGTATCCATGCTGTTCGTCAATCTCAACGAGGCCAAGACAGCATGAGATAGCAACATCAACGCTAGTCACTCCTTCGGAAGGCTTTCGAATAGAGTTCCAGACTTCTAAGGCACTAAGCAGTTGATGAGTGGAAAGCAATTCCAGTGAGCAAAGAACCCATGCAATGGTTCGTGTCGAAAGATCTCTGCGCTCATTTGGTTGTGATGATATCCTGTTCAGAGTGTCCTCGTACATCTTGTCGTACACAGAATGCGTGTTGAATGAGAAGGCTCCCCCCAAGGCTATTCTTTTAATATCCTCGTCCCGATTCAGAAGGGTTGGCTCTTGTAAGTCTAGGAGAGAAACTGCCACCAGAAAGCTTCGTATGATTAGTACCTGTCACTCACGAAGGGCACTAGGTACGTACCTATTACTTGCAGTTTTCAAAACGTATTCTCGGTCTGCTTTGGCAAATGCTGCTCTCAAAGAAAGCTCATTCTGCAGCTTGGATAATCGAGACCCCACATATAATAGCAAGTCGTTTCCATTTTCCCAACGCGGAATAAGGGCTCCTCTGTGAGCAAAGTGCCGGTCGAATCTTGGCATATTCCTCGAAGTAACAAAGATACTGAGGTCATATCTCGCTTGGAGATCAGTGAGCATTGAAAGGAAATCATCTTGATCGTTGTTGTCGTCCTGAAACTGGTCGACGGCGTCAAGGAGAAGATACAGTTTGTGAGATTCCTTGGCGATCTCTGCAATGTGCTCCACTAGCTTGGCTGTACTTTGCGCTTCGGCATTGGACCTTCTCATGTCAGGTGACAATTCAATGTCGGAAGAAGGTACGCTGGCGCAGAGCTGCTGAAGAATGCTGAAAAGTGATTCGTTTAGTGTTTTCTTACTGCAAAACGCGTATGCGACCCCGACGTTTCGGTCTTCCCTAAATCTTTGATGAAGATTTTGCGTAAGTATCGAGGTCAAGACCGTCTTGCCAGCGCCTGGTATAGCTGTGCAGAAGAGTGTTTGGCTGCGTTCATTAATCCATGTTTTGAACTCATCTGTTTCCATGAGCCAGGTTCCGGTCCCGGGGCATGATTTTGCAATATTGTAAAAGTGCCGTGAAGAGTTGTCTCTGGAGAATTGAAACAGAAGCTTCTGATATCGGGCTTCGATTGCCTTCATGGCATCTGCTGCCAACCTCGTCGACTCCCAAATGGAGCCTTGTCCTTTTGGCTCACGTTCGATATCCGCCAGCAGTTCAGTAATTCTCCCATGACAACGCGACAACGCTGAAGCGTCTTCAGCTCGGAAAATAGGTTCTGAGATATCCTTGTGCGGTACGTAAAGCTGGATCATAGACAAGGACTTTCTGAAAGCCTCCATCGTATTTCCGAAGTTCTTTATCCCCCCTGGAACAGCCCATATGACTTTTGACGCTGAAAGATTTGCGGCAATCCTTTCAAGCTTGTCGAGGATTCCGGTGAAATCTGACTGGTCAAATTCCCATGAGTCCGGGCTTGACTCTTGAATCGAGCCGGGTCCATCTCTGTTGTTTTCTATGCCAATCTCCTCTTCTTCTGACTCGGAGCTGAATCCAAGTAGGCTTTCAGAAATTTCAGAGAGCTCTTCCTCACCATACAGATCTTGTGTTCCGTCACTTTGCTGCCTTATGCTCTCAGAGATATTCACGGATGAGTCGGATTCCACGATGGGGTTGTTCCGCGAACCGGAGCCCAAGGAGTCTCTGACGTTTTGCACGGTGAGATTATTTATCGAACTCTCCAGATCTACCACTTCCAGGTTGGCGAGACCGAATAGAAAGACTTGTGACAGCTCTCTGAAGTGTCCTGCAATATGTTGATTCATTGCGTTGCTCTGGATATGGTGATTGGAACTCTCTCCTCTGACTCCCAAATCCCCAGGTTCTGGTATTTGGGTCAAATCAAGTTGACATAAAGGGCAGACGTTAGCTTCCCTGGGACACGGGACGCAACTGTACTTGACAATCGCGTCAAATTCATCCGGGCTCCACTGGTTGAATTGAACGGCATGGTGGGACTTGATATGGTTGATCAACCCCTCGCGGGTGATAAAACGTTCCAAGTTGTGACTCGTTGCGCAACACCACCTCGTAGGGCAATGTACTTCCCTTGCCCAAGTATGGGTGTGGACTTCTTGCATGTGTATGCCCCAGTTCCAAAAGTTGTCAAACAATCGCGGCTGAGATAGGCAATCTTGCGATATGCAGGGGTAGAACTTGATATCATCATCAACATGATGTCTGGAAGATGTCAGTGGATCACAGTTTACTGATGTTAGACGGATCGTCGTTGGACCCCATACCGCCACCATTCGGTTGAAAGAAAGTTAGAACCCCTGAAGAGCTCCAAACAAATGGGACATTCCGCGAGACTTGATGGATCGGGTACTCTAGGAGGTTTCGGATAATCCCATCGATGGTGCCGTGTTGGTGTTGCAAACGAGTTCTCATCGCTTGTGCGTGAGATTCCGATCTCATTGTTTGCTTCGGGGGCTTTCGCTTGACTTGACCCTTGTGGGCTTTCGCGGGGAACTTCGGTAATCGTTCCTCCGGATTCAATCTATATCGAGTCCTTAGCATCGCTTGAAGTCTGGAATTGACAGTGCTGGCTATGCTCAGCTGCTGGACTTACATCTTGGTAAAGGGAGGGCTCCATGTCGCTGCCTTCCTCGGCATTGCCCCATCGGTACCTGTCTCGTGTTTGTCGTTGATTGTCGCGTTGAAGTAAGAGTTTTCCTCGCCGAAAGATTACCAACCGCAGTAACTGGTCTTTCAGACCACTGTCAGCAGAGGGGTACAGCCTGTCCAGGATCGACTGTGAAAGAGTTCTAAACTCCGCGTCTGCATGTTCGAGTAGTTCGGTCTCCTTTGGGAATGCCTCTGCAAATGTATTGCTTCTCAGCTGAATGAGAATTGTTGAGAGTTTATTCAGTCGCTTCAAAGATTCATCGATGCCGTCTTTCGTAACATCTTGACGAATATCCCACGCTGTCTTTTGCGGAGCGTCTAAATCCTCGGCTCCTTTTGAAGAAGTACCTAAATTCAATTGGACCACATCGTTATTTCGAGGCGTAGAAATGGCAGGCGGCGAGGGCTTCTGCTTGCAACGTTCAGTCTTTGATCACCAACTCCCGAGGCATTTGCTGGAATGCCTGATGTGATGGGTTTGAAACGCTTACAATGAAGGAAAGGTGCGCTGCTGTTTCCGGTATCCCAAATTCTGTATCTTGACAGGATCCAATAGCTATAGATGAAGACATGATTAGTCTTATATTCGTTTTGACAAGAATATCACATATCCTGACTTGGAACATGCTGTAATTGGCCTTGTAAAGTGACAGAACATAAGGAACGCGAGCGGCAAGGGAAATTTTGAATGAAATGTATTGATTCCTGCCGTATTTGGCCTTCAAGATTTCTTTCAGCCCTTCATTTCCGTCCTTGAAGGGAGGAACGGGAAACTGAAATGAAGATGAAAGCACGTTGGCTTATGATTCGAAGTCAAAGTGAGCAAATGAGAGAATACGGACCTTCTAGAAGATTGACTTTGATTATTTCAAGAGGCAGAACCACCAATTCCTGTACTTCAGGGTGGTGCTTGAGTTGCAAATCCAGCGATTGGGACGTTTCCTCGCATACATCAAATCCCCTGATCCAAGACCAAAACCGTTCTCGACAGTCTTCAGAGGTCTTGCGGTAAATCTCTCCTGCGCCCTCAAGTGACTCTAGGGCCTCTAAGTAATCTTCAAAAAGAGAGTCACACCTTTTTGCAAGATCATAAATTATGCTGGCTTCGTGGCCACCACCCGAGGCCACCATCGTACTGTGTGTTGATTTATTATTCATGGCGACATAGCGTAGAGTACGTCGATAATGGCTTCCGGCATGTGCGTGGAATATTGCGGACGTCGGGAGGTTGCAGGGTTTTGTAAATACACCGGCTTCTAAGTTCCGATGCAGTTTGTTTTGATCGATGTATCTGTACGTGACCTGTGGAATGTCTCACCGCCCACGCTGCACTTTACGAGGTATAGAGACACGTCGAGAAACTTCAAACATGTGTCAGCCTGAGCATTCTCGTTGCGTCACTGAACGACATTGTCATCTTTCACCACATGTACCAATATGACCGCCTAAGACAGGTGAGGGATGAACGTCCATGAATGCATGCGTCTATAGAGCAACAATCTCACGCATGCAGCACAGCCTAAAGTAAGACGCCGGCTTCGTAGCGTCTTGCATTCTCAACAAATGCCTCTGAGGCCGAATCCGACTGCAAGGTGTGAGACATTTATTTGTAAGCGTCATTTGATCATTCCAAATGGAGGTCAGCAGACCCGCTACTATTCTTGTGTTCTGGCCTGTCTTGGACTTGTCCGATGCAGGCTTGTCTCGGGTCTGGGAAAATCCGTAACCATTTACAGCTTTGAGGCTCGTGGAGAATCATGACTATCCTACTTCCCCCACGTCCCCTATCTGTCCGAGTTTGGAGTTATCCAAGGTGCTGTGGTCAGCGTTTCAAAAGATCCAATCGAGCACGTTGACAGCTGCGTTTCTCAGTTCGCCCCAGTATCTTGATCGCTTCTCTATTTCGCAATATTTCCACCATGGGCGACGATGGGACCGACAGCGACGATGAGTGGGAGTCGATTGAGTGTCCACAACTAGCGGCTGAGCGCAACACAACCAAGTTCTTGGAATGGGAAACCGCATATTCTAAGTTGGAAGCATCAACTAGACAAAAGGCTGTGCGAATATTGGAGGGGATCAAACCTGCCAGGATTCTCGAGCTGTTCAGTATTGCCCATGCACAAACCCCTAACGACACGAGCATCAGAGACTCTTCTATTGGGGATGATGCGGCGGTGAATACTGAAAAAGACGATTTTATCAAGCGTCTTGAAGCTGGAGTGGCGTTTGGGCAGTTTTCCAGGAGACTATTCGAGAATTTGAGAAACCGAGCTTCATGTTGTGCTGGAAAAGACACGTATCACACCGTTAAACTTCGAGTATGTCAGGAAGAGAGTCATACTTCCCGGGCAAGGAAGCGATTGGAAGTATTCTGCTGTCGCTCAGACGAGCCTGAAAGTTGGCATATGCTGAGAGGCGTAGTAGTCGCGTAAGTTTACTTTTCTTCAAATTCCGTCCAGCCCAGATCCGGCACCGCAAAGATCATTCATGACTGCAAATAACAAGAATTATTTCATTATACCTCCAAATATCCTGTCATATCCTGCATCTGAGCCCTTTTACTAACTGCCAGACTGCAGCCCTACACATTCGAGAGCGAACGACGATGATGCTATAGCATATCTTCCCAAAGAAACAAAGCACGACCTGTGTTCCATTCGAGAGAACATGAAATACCTCAATACCAGCTGGAGTCATGTGATCGGTCTCAGTCAAGTAGATGGTGATCAAAACACTGTCTTGGATTGGCATCTTAGGCATGATGGGAATTCGGATGGAACCTCAGGAAGAATATCACCAAGTGTTCATCTCCAAACCCTTCTGTCCGTGCCGGATACTATTGATCCTCACTGGAAGACCAAATTCAATGCAGTTGTCAGAGCAAATATCATGCTTTCTCTCGGCGTTGCGCTATACGAAATCCCACCAGATACATGGCTTCCCGTCGAATGGAAAGCCCAGGACATATTCTTCCAGTCCCACTGCCATTCTCAACAACTACAGGTTAGCGAATTTGGAGATCCTTTTATTTCAACTTCCTTTCTTCGACCAACGGAAGAGGCTGCACGAACGAATCAAGAGCCGGACTGTAACCAGTCCATGCTATCCTTTGCCCTACTACTGCTTGAAATACAAGCAGGGGAACCAATAACAATGCAAAAGCATCGAGACTCGGACATTGAGAGCTACTGGCTCACAGCAGATACTGCATTTGATCGTCTGAAAGGCAACATGACTGAGTCTGTTCGCAATGTTCTCAAGGCATGCATGCAGTACAAGCTGCTGATCGCGAATAACACCGGAGCATCTGAGGAAGACAAGATCAGAAACGTGCTGCTACACAAAATCATCAGGCCCTTGTACTGGGAGGTGAAAAGATATGGCGAGCCTATCGACGAGAGAGCCTCTGTTGTTCTTAAGTCACCGAGGAACACAGCTCCCATGACGAAAGGTCAGGCGGCGGGACTATATGCGACAAATAGTCGGCGCAGGCAACCGTTACCTGCACGCGCCTTAAGATCAAAACTCCCCTCTCTAGATCCTGGGAGCTGCCAGTCTTGCTTTGGAAGCGACGTTAATCAAGATGTCAGACCGCAAGTGGCCTCCATATGCGACGGAGATGCTTACAGTGTGGTACCTGGAAGAACACAGTAAGTCGATACGCTAAACGGATGCAACAGAGTATGCCATCTTTACTAATGAATGTAACTATAGAGATGCCAAATATGCATCATGCTTCCTTGAGCGGATGCAGCTATTCACCGAAACATTTATTGGTGTCCAGATGAATGATTCGACCAATACATCCAAACACCAGATCGAACCAAACTGTTGGCCGAAACGAAACGTTCGGGTAGCCATTATAGACTCCGGGCTGTCAAATGAACCATACATACGTGGGTCGCGCGAACGAATCATTGCACAAAAGACTTGGATAGGAACCGACTGTAAAGATGAGTGCGGCCACGGAACCCTCGTAGCTGGACTTCTTCTAAAGGCGGCCCCTTGTGCTGACCTAGTCATTGCCAAGGTTACCAGAGGCACAAATATTCCGCGCAAGGAGCTACACTATATCTCTGACGTATGGAAATGATATATACGACAGTCGTGTGCGTGCTAATAACTCTCCCTTCACAGGCAATACAGTGGGCGGTCAACGATCATGATGCGGACATCATCTCGCTCTCCCTGGCTCTTGATAGAGAGTGTTCGGTGATTACCAAGACTATCGAAAATGCCCTCAATCTTAAAGGCAAACAAAACAGAATATCGAGAATCGTTGTCGCTGCGGCCTCTAACGAGGGTGGCAATAGGTCTAGAGCATATCCAGCACGTATGCGGGGCGTCGTTTGCGTCCATGCCTCAGATGGGAATGGCAACAACGCTGATTTCAACCCCGAACCAGTGCAGGATGCGTTAAACCTCTCGACACTTGGTGTGGATATCCCGTCGTTCTGGAACAGAAAATCGATTCATATCTCTGGAACATCCTACTCCACGCCCATTGCCGCAGGTGTCATCGCCAGCCTCCTGCACTTCGCCAGGCAGAACATGGATCTAACCACGGATGAGTTGGAAATCCTTCATTCATCTGGTGTTGCGCAGAGGATACTTCAAGAAATGACACATCACCGTGAGGGCTTTGATTTTATTTGTCCCTGGAGGCGAAAAAGTCGTCTCGCCGGTCAATCGGAAGATCAAACCCATGCATCATTGGTGGAGATCGTCCGTTGGGCGTTATTTATACAGACAAGAGAGGATGCTTAGCGATCGTTGCCGAGACCACGTCCCCTAGAAGACCGTCACAATCCTTGAAACGTTGTAATTCACCTTTGGGCTAGCAAGAAATTAACCTCTGACTTGGGTTAGTAATTAATCATGTCGATCATCGAATTTCGACATTACAACAACCAACTGACATGTCACAATCCTCGATAGATAATACTTTGTCATCTTCTACGTCCAGTACTTATTGGTATTTGAGCTTCGTGATAAGTTGCTATTTGCGCAAGGATCAATTGATAATCTTTCTTCCCTTCTAACTTTTCTTCTTCGCAGTTTGCCGCCTGGAGGCAAACCACACTACCTAGGTATGTTGTCTTGTCTCAGAACGTCACACGTCTTCGCTTGGAACGCGTGTCTGCGAAAGCAACCAAGACGTAATAGTTGGAACTGCGTCCTCTGAGAGAGGATCAACTTCTACATCGCCCTCAAAGCGGCACATTCCTTCCACGGCTTCATCCATCTCTTCGACGTGGAAAATCTTTTCTTTTGTCTTCTCCCCGATGCCCACGAGTGTGGCTCCGCTGTGATGCTTGCTGATAGACAGTTTTGGAGCTCCGAATATCCGTCCCCACCTCGTATACCTCAATCGTTTCACCCGTAAGCCAATCACGAAGTCGCTGGAGACCTTGAACTCCATCGAAGCAGTTTTCTCCTTTGATACGCCCAACTTCGCTCCGAAGTCCACAGGCAGTACCTCTGGTTGACTGACGGAACCCTCGCCGTGTACCTTTCCTCGTTTACTACTACTGACACTAGCTGCAGGACCTCTGGCGATTTTTAGCCCCGTCACAATGTACACGATCTTGCTTGGAGAAGAATTCAAGTACTGCTGTACCGCCTCTTCTTCCAGAGCTTTCAAGATGTATTCTTCGTTCGCAGAGAAGTAGGTGGTTTCGATGCTTTTGAATCGGTAGGTGGTTTCCGACGTGGTCTCAAGGCTCCCAGCAGCCTCTCCTCCTAGTCCCTCGATGCCAACCACTTTAGCCCAGATGCCAAATTCTCCCCTTTTCATACTTGAACGGGTAGCCTGGAATCCCCCTTTCTTATCCTTGAACACTTTGGTAGGCTTTTTCGGTGGATTCTGGTTGAGGGGATCCGGATCAGTAAGGTCGTCGATGATGGATCCGAGGTTCAGGGGCCCGTGTGGTGGCGGTGGCATTGAGAAGTTCGGTGCCAGATGATAGGTAGCATATTGTGTTTCAACCATATTTTCAGTGTTACTGAGCTGTATATGGAAGTTTGAATGTGCGAGGTCAGGTGTAATGTTAGTGAGCGAGCTCACCACAGCCAAAAACACAAGAACCACAAAAAGAAGGTTGATTCAGGTACTGGTGGAAAACGATTGAAACAAAAATGGTTTTCTACAATAGGGATGAAAACGAAGACGGAGATGGCGATTGAGGTTGACTGGCCCGTCAGGCATTACTATTTATGTGTTCAGCACATAGTCAGCTCAGCTTTCGACTGGTCCGGTAAGTTCCCGCCTGGCTGCCTGGAAGTGGCGTTCAGCTGAAATCAGTTCATCCCTCAACCGTCAGCTTCGCGGCCGCTAATTATGGGCCAAAGAAGTTAGTGGCTGAATGGCGGGGCTGGTTGGGTGACGCACGCTAGGCGGCGAAAGTGATAGACTGCATCCTGCATGAGAATTCGCATGTGAAATCCCAGCGCCTCCGTTTTTCGCCAAGTAATATGTTGTAATGGAGTTGAACTCTTCAATTGGGGAATTTATTGGTGTTGGATTATTCATGCTGGACTGCAAGGTGTTGATTTAAGACACTATTTTCTCGTCCAACTAACATAACGATCGGTAATAACGCAGATGTGAGGTTGGACGTCCATGATGAGAGAACTCGGTCTTGCTGCTCTTGTGAACCGTTCATCATAGAATCCTTCAGTCAATCTTTCTTAGTCGTCCTATTCACGTTTCCAGCATCTTCTTTCTATGGGTGAAGGGCTTTAGAGTATTCACTCCAGTCTCGACCATTTCTACAGCCAGTGTTCTCGCACCAGAACAGGTGTTTAGTCTCGCGGTCTAATTTCATTTCGTCTAACGGAGAACTCATCATTCTAATGAGTGAGTCGCCCCGTATTGCCTTGCCGTTCTTGACCGCGATATCCCCGGCGTCAGCCCTTGAGATGCCCTTGAGATGCCCTTGAGATGAATACTTGATCGCCAAATCTTTGGAGAGAATAGGTGGTGCTGCAACCTCTGCATGCAACAGAATGATCAAATACTCCAGGAGAGATGATTTCGTTTTCTTCTGACGCCTCGAGGCTCTTGCACCCGAAGGTTCCCCATACGTCTCTGTCGAACGCGACAAGATTCCCAACGCGACTGTCTCCTCCTAAGCAATTGCAATACAGAGGGTCCAGAGCTCTTAGAATCTGACCATCATGAAGATTGAAGTGATCACCGAATACCTGACCAAATGTGTTTTCGAATTCATCGAACTTTTGGAGGAGGAATGGAATCGTGACCACACTGGTTTCTGCCATCGAGAACAGCGGCAACTGCCAAGTGTGCCAGAGCTGAAACACCCCTTCCCCAACGTAGGGAAGCCTTAGTAACGACAGCGTGGGGGGCCGAACGATTATGTGTAAGTAATCGTCGGGTTCTTTTGTGAGGGCTAAAGCCTTGCACCTATCACAACTCTCGAGAGTATAGCCGAAGTCATGAAGCATGGTCTCCTCGTCCATGTCGCCTAGGTTATCCACATAACCCCGGATAGAGGCTGCTGGCACCGTAATGTGACAGCAAAGTCGTATGCCAATCTCTGAAGCGATACATCGACGGGTTTCTGGAGGATTTTGTCGCTGGGAAAAAGAAAACAAGATCCTTGCGTGGTTCATCTCACAGGAAGAACAGTACAAGTCCTTCTTGTGGCTGAAGTTGTACTTGTCTGAATTGAATTTCGATGATGACCGCCTTTCTAGACACTTGGCGCAGAACGCCCGACTTTTGGCTCGCAAAACGGTCTTTTCATCCTTTTCAAAACCGGGATCTCGATGTTGAATTTCCCAACTGTTGAGTCGGTGAAACTTCTTAAACGCCCTGTCCTGATAAATACGCCAGAACGTGAAGGATACTTGGCGTAACATATAGAGATCGTCTCTCTCTATAATTTTCATCGTCTGAAGCAGAAGCTCGTCTGGAAGCCGAAGTATTGGGCTATTCCTTAGGTTACGGTCGAAGCTGATCTCCCAAGGGATTTGTCGATCTACGGCGATTATCTGATTGTGTTCTTGATCAATCACCTGGTTGGATTTCATGGCCTCATTGGATTCTTCGTACGGGGGTGAGTCGGCGGGCCGGGTTTGAAGTGCAATAAAAGTGCCCTCCTCTTTCTTTGAAACTCTTCTCCTGGATTCTTGAGCAATTATCTGGTTGGATTCTTCGTGTTGGCGAAGGTCGGCGGGCCGGGTTCGAAGCACAACGAAACTGCTCTTCTTTTTCTTTGAAACCCTTTTTATAGATCCTTGAGCAATTATCTGTTTGGATTCTGGAGAGCTCTGAATGGATTCTTCGTATTGGTGGGAGTCGGCCGGTCGGGTTTGGAGCACGGTGAAACTGCTTTCTGTTTCTTTGAATCCTTCCTGCCGAAAAGGAGGGAGAGAATAGCGACCGGGTCGTGTCGCCCGCTCGAGAGCTTGGCAAACCTCATAGGAAGGAGCAGGCGGAGGCTCTGACTGACCGAGAGACAGGGTCTTCGTTAAAAGGAGGGGAAAAGATGAAGAAAGAAACAAAGGCTGTGCCAGAAGTTAATATAACCAGCCTCGTACTACCTGGATGACGCATCACCACAAGGTTGGTGGGCTGCGTCGAGAGTTTTGCCTTCCGATGGGTCTATGGCTAGGTAGGCGTCCACGTGGAGGAGAAATTCGCCAGTTTTGGGGAAGGACTGGCGGCAACGAGTGCCCAAGGCAGCACCATTTCAAAATTAGTTTGAGCACATCATGCCCAGGAATGGCCATGAGCCGAAGTCAGCCAGCACTGGTCGCGTGTCGCCCTCTGCCAAGCCAGCGCCGACGCACATGCTCAAAGTACTTTATACCTTCATGTATTTATCGCTCCTCTGGATTTCTATGCAGACATACTGATGAGATACAAATACAAAGGATGTTTGTGATAGAAGAGAAGCCACCTCGTTCAGGGGTCAGGCTATACGTGCAGAGGGAGAATCGTTTCGCTAAGATCAAAAGTTAGGAATTGTCGGTATCAATCGTCCTTGAGCTTAGAAGAGGTTGCACCATATCAACGTGCAATCGAAAAAAGAGACTCAAGTACCTCTTATATAATATCGTTATGCCTGTAGTCACTTCCGGAACTATATCCTCAACACCAGTTTTCCAACCTGCTTGCCTTCCCAGATGTACTGAAGCGCTTCCTCAGCCTGCTCAAATTCATACACGGTGTCAATGATGTCGTCGAACTTGAGACCTGTCGCTGATATAGCAGCAGCCATGTCCTCCATGTCAAGTCTTGATCCCGCATTGATGCCTCTATCAAAGATGTCAGCACACATCCGCAGTATGCTCTAGCTAAGCTCCTGTGGTTCTTTAGACACTCACCTGACGACCGTCCGACGATCAATGATGGTCGAAACGAAGTCTTTCAATTTAGAAGGGTCTTGTCCTCCCAGGTATCCAACCTGGCTGACAATACCTCCACGACGAGTGCATAGAACGCTCTTCACTAGTGAGGTGGAGCCTCCGTTGTCGAATGTCAGGTCAACTCCAACTCCGTCCGTGAGCCTCAGGACTTCCTCTTCCCAGTTCGGATGCGTCTTGTAATTGACGCCATAAATGGGTGCTAACGGGAAAGACTCCTGAATTTTCCTGATTTTGTCGTCGCTGGACGAGCTTAGGATGACTTTTAGGCCCGCAGCTTGAGCAAGTTTGAGAGCAAACATGGAGACCCCGCCAGTTCCTATCATGGGTGAGCTTCAGTTCTTGATGATCGATTAGGAATAACCCCAACGTACCTTGGATGAAGACGCTTTGCCCGATTGTAAGCCCCTTGATCGCAGACCATGCCGTCGCCCCTGCACACGGTAAAATCGCACAGTTCACCCAGTCCAGATGCTCCGGGACCTTAGCAATAAGATGCTCCTCAAACACCAGATAATCCGCCAAAACACCGTCCTCATTAGCAGCAAGCCACGACCGCCCCGTCTCGCGGCCTGTGACGAACTCGGTGTCGGTAACGGGGCTCACACGGTCGCCGACGCGGAGGTTCTTAACCTTGTCACCCGCCGCAATGATCTCCCGGCGGCGTCGTTGCCGAGGATGCCGTGCGGGATGACAGGCCATGGGTTGCCGCCGTTGGCGATGCTAGCGTCGCGGTAGTTCAAGGCGACGGTATGGACTTTGATGAGGACTTGTGTTGGGGCGAGCGGGAGGGGGAGGGGTTCTGTGACGAGGGTTACTTTGGGAGTGCCTGGTGTGTAGTCGTCGGTGCGGCGCCATGCATGACGGTGGGTTGGCAGGCTTTCGGCCATGGTTGAGGTAGCTTGAGGTATGCTGTTGAAATCTCTGGTGTTGACAGGGATCGGGTAACCGATCCGATGCGAGAACGGTGTGTCGGGTACCTAGATGGCAGATGTTGCGACGGAAAACGATCATGAGGCGGGTTATCAAGAAGGTAGATGATTTCCTGACTTATGTACACCTCGGACGTATAGAGGACAGAGACACGCCCTTCGTGGGCTTGACAGACTTACATGAAATGCGATGACAGGGATCGGGAATGGGTGACGTCGGCCTGGTCCGCTCAATGGTGAGATGTGGGGCACCTCCCGAGGGACCGGCGCCGGTCGGGATTCCGGGTTAGGTATCGTTTCCTGATCGGGCAATACTGAATGTTACTAGTAAAAGTTACTGAACATTGCCATTTATCTTTGTCTCCGTGGATAACATTGGCGTCATGATTATTGATAAGAAATGTAACTAAGAGTCGTCGCTAACACTTGTCATATGACATGATGAGGAGGATGAAGGGCATGGATCGACAAGAATTGTCATCAAAGGCTTGGCAGACGGGAAAGCGCCCAAGGCGATGACTGGCTCCTTTATCAACATACATGGCTGCGTCGAGAAAATGGCTGGTGTTCTCATTCAGGGATTATCTGACGGCTTAGAGATATCGTAGCTGATGAATCAATAATCCAGGGTCCGGTCTGTGGCGGCCTCTGAAGCACAGCGCAAAGACCCGAATTCTCCTCTACTACATACACGGGGACCTTTCTGATTGGAAAGAAGTTTTGATTTCTTCCTGTTTCTCATCGGTTTGCTAAAATCGGCCGAGCCTTGATGCGACGTCGAGACCAGACGCTTATCTCCAAGCAAGACACCTGCTAGGGTGGACCGATCGGTGTCTACATCTCCTGCCTAGTGGTTGCCTATTGGGGAAATGAAAATGAGAGCACACCACCCACCGTCCAGCACGTCCGATGACCTAGGCTCATACAGCCAACATCTTCTCATGGAAATTCAGACAGGCACGGAAGTCGGGAAGTTGCAAAGTGTTGATAAGGGCCCAAAGATCCATATGAGTTGCCAGTTATATAATGTTCAGGGCTTAAAGTACTAGAAGGCCAGCTCCTAAATATCGAAACGCTTGGAAATTGACAACACACTGATCTATAGCCCATCTTACTTTCCGCCCACTATGTCCGACCTCAAAATCTCAAAAATTGACGTCTTTCAAGTCACCCTCCCCTACTCAGGAGGCGTCTACCACCTATCCCGCGGTCGCGAATACCCAAGCTTCGACGCAACTATCGTCCGCGTATCCTCCAACACCGGTCTCGAAGGCTGGGGCGAAAGCACACCCTTCGGCTCAACCTACGTCGCCGCTCACGCCCTCGGCGTCAGAGCCGGCATCGCGGAGATCGCACCCAAGCTCATTGGCATGGACCCGCGCAAGGTCGACCGCATCAACGACGCCATGGATGAGGCACTCGTGGGCCACTTACACGCCAAGACGCCGATTGATGTGGCTTGCTGGGATATCTTTGGCAAGTCGGTTGGTCTACCTGTGTGTGAGCTCTTGGGTGGTAGTACGGACGTCGGATTGCCCCTTATATCGTCCATCGGCGTCTTAGCCCCGGAAGAGATGCGGACAAAGGTTGATGAGTTCAGGAAGAAGGGTTATCTGGGTCATTCCGTTAAGATATCGGGGGACGACCCGGCCACCGATGCCGCACGGATTGCTGCTTCACTGGCGGATAAACAACATGGTGAATTCTTCCTGGTTGATGCCAATGGTGGGCTGACCGTTGAGACTGCTCTTCGAATGATTAGACTACTACCAGACGGTCTAGACTTCGTCCTGGAAGCGCCGTGTGCCACGATGCGCGAGTCTCTAGCCCTAAGGCGGCGGACCGACATACCCATCATTATCGATGAGTTAGCAACAGATGAAGCATCAGTCATCCAACTAGTAGCAGACGATGCTGCGGAAGGCATCAACTTCAAGGTGTCCAAGAACGGGGGGCTCACCCGAGGTCGCCGCCAACGGGACATCTGCGTGGCTGCTGGTTACACCATGAGCATCCAAGATACCACCGGCTCAGACATCTCCTTTGCTGCCATTGTCCACCTGGCACAGACCGTTCCAGAACGCAGTTTGCGGTGCATCTTGGGGTCGACAGAGATGGTGACTGTGAAGACGGCGGATGGGGACTTTGAAGCTCGCGACGGGCGTGTAACGGCTCCGACAGCGCCCGGTCTGGGGATTAAGCCTAGATTGAATGTTTTGGGAGATCCTGTTTCTAGCTATTCATAATGTGTGTGACTAAATATGATTGATTGGACCGAAATACACAGCACTGGAGGTCTTGGACGGTACAGAGTGCCTCGTCTGGCGTTCGTAGCTGATTGACTAAAGGGAAGATGAAAAGAGACATACAAAGCCGGTCGTATTTTCGTCCTTCCACATACTCTGGCCAGCTGAATTTAAATAAAATGATAAAATGCCTCTCCTTGAAAACCTGCCACTTCTCACTCAAGAAATACATGTAGTAATAGAGAAAGGGTCAAACCACAGCGTCTCTGCCAACTTCAGTGTCTTGGCAGTTCACAACAGACTAGCTTTGCCCATACTGTCTCTCATCCACTCTTGCATCCAGTTAGGCCACGCCTGCAACGTAGTAAAGAACCACACCTTCTCCGGCAACACAATCTGAGCACCCCGACAAGCAAACACTTGCGCTAGAGTGCGATCCGCAACTTCTTTGGGCAACAGCATCTTTCCCTGCTTCTCCTCAATCTCGTCCGCGTTCTTGGGAGACATATTCGTCCTCACCCAGCTGGGCTGGACAATAGTGGTGATGATGCCGTCGGCCTTGTACTTCGTCTTGAGTTCGCAGTTGAGGCCCTCGTGGAAGGTCACGGACGCAGCCTTTGAGGCGCAGTAGTCGACCATCGAGGAGAGCGCCATGTGGGCCGTGATACTCGAGATATTGACGATGTGCCCCTTGTTCTTCTTGATCATACTGGGGAGGAACTCTTTGGTGACGATCCAGAGGGCGATGGCGTTGACGCCGAAGAGCTTGGGGAGCCACTCGGCTGGGGTGTCGAGGATTGTGTGCGGGGATGCGATGCCGGCGTTGTTGATCAAGATCGAGGGAGCCCCGAATGATGTTCGGATAGTCTTGGCTGCTTGGGCAACGGCCTCGGCAGAGGTGATGTCTGTTTTGATGTATAATATTGCGGGGTTGCTCTCCATGTCTGGGGTAATAGGCGCGAGGTCGAGGATCGCGACTTTGACTCCCTTCTTGACAAGGCCGAGGACAAGTTCTCTGCCGATGCCACCGCAACCGCCTGTCACAACGGCGACTTCCCTGTTCCATACCCAGCCTTTGTGTGCTCTCACGCGCCAGTTGTTCAAGGCTACTTTGTTGGAAAGGCTGTTGATAGTCTTGACAACACCAAGCCCTACAGCCAGGCCCAACAACACCTTGGCCCCATTACGTCCGTGAATGAGAGCACCGAACCGACTTTCGACGATCCGGTCGGTGAACTGAGTGGGGCCGTATACCACAGCTGCTAGAGCCGCCGTCAAGGGAAGAAGAATTGACATTTTGAAAGGTTGCTAGTATGCACAGCGGCGAGCAAGAGACAAATGATATCCTTGTCATGAAACCATTGACGACGGGAACAGCTTCATCATCGGAGAGTGGAGAGATTTATATCGCTTGTTTCTCTCTCAAAGCTTCAAAAACACGAGGGTTGCCCCCAAGCTTTCGACCGACCGAAGGAGGTCCCCGATGATTGAGCCGCGCCATGCCCACCAACCCAGATTACGAAGACAGACAAATCTGACTTTGCATCTCCGCCGAAGCGGCCGAAACAAGGGATCTATCAGGAGTTGCAGAGGCTGAAGCTCGGCTTTTGTTCTCAGGGGTGTTCAGTAATCATTGAAGAAGTTGGTGGGGGCCGTGCTGGAAGATGCTCCGGCAGCCGACGGCCTGATTCTCCTCCACCAGGGGCTAGGTAGCAACGGATCAATATCTATCCTTAACATTTCTCTTATAAAGTCTAAAATTCAGTTGAAGGTGCTCTGATCACAGGCTTGCCAGGTTGACCTCCTCTTTCCTCCGTCTTACTCTGATCCTGGCCCCTCTGTTCGAGTTCAGACTGAAGCCGTGCACCTGCACGGAGGAATCGGACCCGGGTACCAGCTCAACGTCATACTTTAGGAACAAATGGCACATGGCGATCTTGACTTCGTTCGCGGCGAAGAAACGTCCCGGGCAGGCATGCTGTCCGTGGCCAAAGCCAAGGGAGTCTGGACTCGTTGTGACGAAATGCGCCTGGTTTTCCTTTCCAGGTGTTTGACGCATACGCAAAAAGCGATAGCCGTCGAGCTCGAGGGGGTTCTCGTAGATGGTGGGGTCGTGTCTCGAGGTGTTGGCGACAGCGCACTTCATGCCTTTGGGGATGACGGTTCCATCGGACAGGTGGACATCGGCGTCGGCGATGCGGCCCATAGAAACTGGAATGAAATAGTCAGCTTGTGATTAGGCAGGCTTCATGAGACTTTTTGACTCACTTGACTGGATTGGCTTCATTCGTTGGGTCTCTTTCATCACGCTATCCATGAGCTTGAGGTTGTAAAGCGACGTCTTCGCCCAGCCCTCCTTCCCGAGAACCTCAATCATCTCAGACCGCAGCGCTGCCAACAACTCAGGTCTCGGAAGGATGTTCAAAATCAGTTGCGTCATGAGATCTGTCGTAGTATGTATCGCTGCCCCGGCCATCGCCAGCTGAAGGTTTGGTTCAATTAGCACAGGCTGGCCGGCTCACTTAGATGGTTGAGGATTTTGCCGGGATTAAAACCCACCTGGTAAATCGCCGGGTCGTACTTCGACCTCGCGGACTCCTCTTCTCCCCACTGAATCGCATCGTCGTATGTTGGAATCGGGCGTCCCTCTTCGACCGCGGCGCGCTTCTCGCGAGCTCGGGCATCGATCACGGGCTGGATGATGGAGCGGGTCTGGGCGACGTGACTTCTGACACGCTGGCACTCTGGTAAAAACCAGTGGACGATGCGTCGGAGGGGCTTCGGAACGATGCGAAGCCTTTCGGCCGCGATGAAGGAGTCGACTACGTACATGACTGTGATGTTGAGCCAAGCTTCGTTACGGCAGATTTCGGTACCGAGGAAGACGCGAGACGAGAGGCGGGAGACTACGTTGAGAATGGTTTGGCCCAAGCCGACCTCGTGCCATTCTGTGTACCCGAAGATATTAGAAAGAAGTGGAATGTTGATACTTGGGTAGCTCATACCTGTCGAGTCACCAAGAACTGTTTGGAAGGAAAACGCGGTCTCGTCGGAGAGCGGCTTTGTGATCTTCGCTATTGAGGCGGATGGGTTAGTGATACAAGGCAAGTGATTCAATGATTTGATTGGGAATCCTACCCAGAAACTTGGTGAGCTGCTTCTTGGCGACCATGATGAGAATCTGGATCGCATTGCCCGCCCCGAAAGGTTCGAAACCGGGGAGATAAGCGTGAAAGTCCTACATCATTGATGTCAGCACCAGCTTGATATCTCAAATATGTGTACCTACATGCTCCGTGTTCTTCAGAAAGCTCAGCTTCGGGTCGTTCCGAATCTCATCGACATGCTTCGGGGCCAGCATAATCACGCGACCGGTGTCGGAGATGACGTTGTATGGCTCTCCCTCAAACACCTTCGACCCTTCTTGAATGAGCTCATTGCTTCTTTGGACAAAGTCCTTCTTGACAGCTGCTCCGCTGAGGTCGAACGTTTGCGGCGGGTTGATGAGAGGTGGGAACTTGAACTTGTGACCGGTCCAGATCTTGTAGGCTAGGACCGCGGCCACCAAGGCAGCGAATATACTCCAAGCCTCGGAGGAGAGTCTGAAGCCATCTTGGGAGACTGACAAGCTGCTATCAGCTAATGCGGAAGCTGAAGGTTCCGAAGCCATCGCGAACGGTTGCAGGGTTGATGACGATGAGATTGCTAGTTCGGATGATGCTGTAAGTGACTGATGAGACGATCAGGTTGCCATCTTCTCGAGACTTATAACCATTTTGCTCGATGCATTGCTCATGAGAAGGAATAGAGCATTGGGACGAATACGAATACGCTTATCGCAAAGACTGACCACCCCGAACGCTTGATCTCACAGCAGGTACATCGTGACACGGCGTTTCAGCAATCCGCCATCAACAACTTCAACATCTCCATCTACAGCGGCTCGACTCCACAAGCGCCAAGGAGTGCACTTTCCTATTTCGAACAGGACGAGTAGTTCGTCGGGCTTAGGTAATGACCCGTTCGGGCGAGAACTGGGTCCTCGGGCTCTTGGGCGGACACCGGCCCCCGTGACGCTGGCATGACACGACATATGCAGGGCATCGTCATTGGTCGAAAAATGATCGACAGCAGGCTTGCAAAAGCGAAGCTTTGGATGCAGGCGAGATTTACGGGGATTTAGGGTAAGATGAAGGTCGGGATCTACGAGGCGGTCGGAAGAGAGGCCGGCAGTCGTAACCCCACTTCCCGTCCCCGGCAGATCGGCTGTTAAAGTTGAGTCGCTATTGCGACAATCCCGACTCTGTGGCATAATTGGCATAAGTTGTAGCGCTGTTTCTTCCTTCCGGAACCACGGTTTATGACTTTTGGTGCGGCTTGGATGCATGTGATCCATTTCTGAAACCGCAATTTTCATTTTGCCATTGCCGGCGATCGGCCGTCGACCTCCGATTCATCGGAGCACGTGCGCCGTGAATGACCCACCTTTCCGGCCGATCGGCCGGCTTCAACGATTGAATCCAGACTGGGCAATTTTTGTTCCAACGGCATGAGAAATGCATACAAGCGGGTCTATCAGCCTGGAGGCGACTTTCAGACCTTGGCAGCTCTTCTTGGCCCGATATTTGCGCTGCAAGACTTATGAGGATACACAATCTTCCTGTGGCGTTCCGTGAACCTCTCTGGCGATACACCATCCAGGTGTTGCACAATATGTATTTAATAGGAGGATATTTTCTTTTCAACTTTGCCAGTTTTCAAGTTGGAGCCATGACTCTTGCATATCCATATACCCACGCCATGAAGACTGCCTCTGAACATTTGGCCACGTGGTGCGTTCTTGCGATTATCCTTTGTATTATCATTAAAGACCGTATTTCACCAACTCGCCAGGCCGTCGTCGCAGAGGCTCAAGCCGAAGACACTTCCTCTCAACAAATTCCGGAATCTCCCATGCCACGTTCAGCCGAGACCGGCATCCCACGTCTCGCTGAAAGACCCGTCACATCATCAGCATCCTCTCAGGAGACACCTACGCCTCCGCCAGAAGTCTTCGAAGAATGGCCGGAGAGGCTCGATCCCGTGGAATTTCCCGTCGAAGATGCCGGCTGCTGTAACCACGAAGAACTCGCACCGTTTCCAGTCGAGCTGACCGTATCTGAATCGCCCCAAGGCGGCACATCCATCGCACCACCATGCCCCGACCAACCAACTGTCTTCGCCACCTTCCCCGTCCCCGATGAACGTGCCGACGCGCCTCCGTGGGAAATCAACTTCGACCGCAACCTCCAACAGTAGATTTCTCCGTCTTCCCGACGAGATTCTCCTTCAAATCCTACTCAGCGTAGCTACGGATGACCTTTACATGTTACGCCAGGTTTCATTTACCTTTTGGCGCATCTATCGAGGCGAGATATTCAGCGATTTCCACCGCAAGTCAGGCATCAGCGTGTGGGAACGTGAGTGGGAACGTGAGCAGACAAACGGGTTCGAGAACGATGCAAAGACCGTTCTGCGCGCTAAGAGACACGCATTCTGCGATCCATGCTTCAAGAGACGCACAGCACGATGCTACCAGGATCATAGAAGTTATTTCCAGCTGGAAGAATTACGATGCTGGTACTGCAAATCGTGGCACGACATGATACTGTTCTCTCGCGAAGAGCGCAGGCAATACCTTGCAAAGCGCCCACGCCGATGTATCATGCCAAGCGCATCTATTCAGCTTTGCCCGCACATCAACATCGCGGTATCGTCCATCTGGAACAGGATTTCGAGCCCAAGCCGTCGGAACAAGCATGTACGCCGAACGTTGGGCGAGTGCAGTGAATGCAAGGCTTCAGCCCGCCGAATCGCTCTTGAAGATAGTCATGGGTACATAAATCCTCCCACATGTAGGTGGATGCTCGGGCGTTTTAAAATTGAGTGGAGACTGCCTCTTTTCTCAATCCCTACAGACGATGCTATCACGTACACTTTCTTAGTGCAGAAGTTAAACGAGTTTGAGGAGAGATACGGCGACGCCCTGTGTGTCCATTTCAAGCACAATCACCTCCAACTTCTCAGAGCACTCGACCCGAGACATTGCTGCTGTTTGGGAGGAGATAGCAGGATTGGAAGAGTATTCCCTTATGACAAAGAGCGATGGGGTACTCGACGCTGCATGGAGGTTGCAGGGCCGAATCAGGGCGAAGGCATGCTGGGCAAGCATGTCGTGAGGTGCGATAAGCGATGTACTCGCTACAAATGGGAGAGGAAGAGTAACCAGATATTTTTATCCCGCCTTTCATCGACCTTCCTGGGCGTGGAAGAAGATGAAAAGATTTGGGAGAAGGAGTTTGCGACGTTATTCGACCCTTCCTCCTATGAACCTTGGTCAGACCAGGGAACATGGCATCTTTTTTGGTGTGAAGATGTTCAGTGCAGAAATGGTCAGGATGAGATTGAAAGCGCGAACGCATTTTGGTGCTAGATAAAAAAGGAGTTTGTGGAACATACAGTTCCGGAAGAAGGGAGTCTTCCAAGCTCGACTGAAAGCACGCAAACAAGAATACAATTCGTCCCACGATTCCCTTCATCTCTCAGTGTCGGCCCCTCCCGTGTCTCTTTGCATTACGTCATGTTCCTCCTCGACAGTCTATCGCATGAACGCTCAGCGTACATGCATCTCAGCCACGAATGATGTTCTCAACTACCACGAATATCTTGTTTCTCTTTGGGTGCTCTGCAAGTTTAACGGTTAAACAATGCTAGTGACGAGCAGCAATGGATTCGATGACTTACCATAGAGCAATCTAGACACAAACGTGAGCCATGCCAGCAGGCTGAGACTCATGCTCTCTGAAGTCACTCTGCAACTTCTTGATTCGCTCGTCTATGCCGGCGAGACTTGTGCCAGCGAAATCGATTCTACCCGATGAGTCGAGAATATCCACAGAGCCCAGAAAGCCGCTCAAAAAGCCGTTCAACTTGGCATTCGCCGTCGTCATGCGCGAACTCAGAGTGGTTAGATCGACCTTCGCGCGTCTGATAGCCCTGTCGGCTTTGCTCGAAGCCTGATCGACGTTCTTCTCCAGTCTAACGATGCCGCTTCTGTTTGTCTTGACGCTTCCCTTCAAAACAATAATGTTAGCTTCAACATTGGCGACGTCGCTGCTCAATTGAACGAAGTTGGTGGTGCCGGTATCAAAACGTGCACTCAAAGAGTTGAGACTGGTGCCAAGCGTGTCGATGCGAACGCCCAGAGCAATGACGTTCGCTGAAACCGTGGCGAGGCGCGAATTGGCAGTGTGAGCACCGTTGGTTGCTCTGTTGATGCGACCACTCAAAGCCGTGATGTTCGTAGTAGCGGTGACAAGATCAGCTTCAGCCTGTCCCATGCGACCTGGTGCGTCAGCTGTGCCGAATAAACCGTTGAGAGCAACATCGAAATCATCCATCCGGGCCAACATGCTGCGTCTGACCAAGGTACCAGTACCCAGTAAATCGACATGACCGACAATAAATGCCTCTAACTCGTCGATCCGTCTCTTCAAATCGTCCGTGGCCGGTGCCGTATCCGTCCAACCTGTGAGGTATCTGACAAATCTACTCATGCACCCTGGCGACTTGACAATACTGTCCTTCATGAAGTTCGAAATACCAATGAAAAAGGTGACAATAAGGTTGACCACGAGACCGACTCCTGCTATGGCAGCACCATAGATTGCGTAGCTGGACCAGGGATCCGATGGCTTGGCAGCCTCTTCTTGAAGCTTGACCAACCGGTTCAGGATGTCGGACAGAAGAAGTATGTCGGTGGCGTTCTTGTGCTCCTTGAAGATCTTGTCAAGGGCAGAGCACAGGTTTCCGACAACGGAACTGTAGTTGCTGGTACCAGAAGACGTCGCGGTGGCGAAGTCAGTTGGCTTGTCGCGCTTGATGTTCTTGGCTTCGGAATCGGTCGACTTGGTGCCATCGTCGCTGGAAGAGCCAGGAGAGACAGCAGGGTGAGAGGGGATGGAGTTTTCGGAGGCAATAGAAGTCGTGCTGTCTTTGCTGTTGAGTTTGCCTTCGTTGTCAGAGTCGCCGTCCCACGGGCTTGGCTCGGTTGCTTGGGCAATACAGCGATGTTCGACTCCGAAATTCAGCCCGCTTGGGTAGTCAGACCTCTTGGTGACATCGCAACTGGGAGGCGCGAGCGCCTTCTTACATTCCGCTCCGACGAGGGCAACGGCGGCCAAGGTCAGAGGAAAGAAGGTGGCCCAGCTTCATGTTGAGAGACAAGAAGGATCCAGGACGACAGTGGACACGAAGGAGGATGACGGACGATACGGAGTGACGATGACGAGAGAAGAGAAGGAATGACGACGGCGAGAGGGCGTTACTGACTTTTACCCTCCATCGTCGCTTGTCTGTCTGCCCTGGACGACAAGGGAGACAGACTGCTGGACTGGGTCTTCAGCGGGAAGCTGCTTCGCGAACCAGAAAGACGGAGCCAATGGGTTGGCATCTGTGTATGCATGGTGCCATGAAAGATCGCCTAGTCGACGCCGCCTTCCTTGCTGTCGTTGCCGTCCTTGATGTCGTTGTCGTCCTTCATTGATCTCGGTATGTTGTGAAAGGAATCGTTGAGTATTCGCATTGCATGGCCACTGACGATGATGAAGAAAGAGCTCGGAGCTGCGCTAAAGAAAAACCGAGTTATGCAAGGCAGCAAGAAGCATGATGGGCTTTCAGTTGGAAGGAGCTGTCGTCGTCTCTTGCCCTTTTCACCATCCCCCATCGCCGGTCGTTGTTGCCATTCGTCGTTGTCGTCGTCGTCGTTATTATCTGCCGTTTGTTCCTGCCAAGCCGGCTCTTGCGTCGTGGCCAACCCGGGAGATCACATCAAACTCTGCAGTCTGCGGCCTGCAAAGAACAGCTCTGCAGATATTTGCAGGCCTTTAATAGGTCGTGGAGGGAATAATCAAGGAAAACTGACGGGAATGGCGGACGCTGGATGCAGAGCTCTTTCGGATTGATGCTCGCCAAGTTGCAGCCAACGATAGGAGAGGGGCAGCATCTAGCCAACCGGAACGGAACGACTTTAGCTTTGCCACTGGCTTTTAAGAAAATGGCGATGGAGTGGATATTTCCCCTTGGTTGGACTGAGTGTCAAAAATCGGTAAACGGACTCCCTGACGGCATGTGCATGTCAACATCTGCCCGCTTCCAACTGGCGGCGAATGCACACATGGCGGCATATGCAAGCCGACAGCTACCCGCAGGGTCGTTTGCGATGGAGACGTGGCCGCCCTGGATACGAAATCGGCTGCCCCTTCACTTCTACGTTTGGCGACATCTGCCCTGGTCAGCCCTGGCATCTGTAGAGGTACCAGCCTGGAGTCTTGCTGGGGAATTGGCGGTGAACATGGAATGTGCGATGTCAAACGGTGGCAGAGACGAGGAACAGATCTCATACGGTCTGGAAGCCGCATGCTCGAGGTGTCCTTACATAGTGGAGATGTCGAGAAGAGATCCCAAAGTATCCAAGAGCTAGAAGATTGGTGATGTCGCGGCTCGCTTCACCGGGCAAAGCCCACCAAATAACCTTGAGGACCCGTGAGAAGAATGCAAGAGACAAATCTCACCCAAGCCGAGGCCAAGACTCCTGTCGCGGTCTCGCACGGAGTAGTCGTTGAATCCCGAAGTGCTGATCGGACCGTGCATGGCTTGTCCTGCGCAAAGTGCCGTTGGGCAAACAACAGAGTTTTGAGTACCACCACCACAGCCACCGCCCTGCTTCCATATATGGGATCTTATCAACATACACTACTTAGAATGCGTGACTCGAGGGGGACTATTGACCCTTTTGGTTGAAATTCGTCATGCCTTGACCGGCGGCCGAGGTAGAAGAGAGACAAGTGGCTTGAATCTGGTTGGTGGCCCCTGATTCTGGGGGCTTGTCCACTGAACTAATAGGGACTTTGCCGGCTGACTAAAGCTGAAGGTCAACCTCAACATATTTCCTCAGATACCAGAGCAACGAGGCCAGAAGCACAGGAGAAACTGAATGTCGATTGTACGATACGATACTCCTTCGCACAAAGTGTGACATATCAGAACGCAGGTGATGTTCGTCTACGTTGGAACACTGAAGGGACGAAAATGGGGGAACGGACAGCGCCCCACTTAGATGGAGCTTGAATCCTCCCATCCAATCACATTCATCTGAAAATGGGACGGGACAGGGATCAACGCCCAAGCCAGCTGTGCCTGCCTGCAAGAGACGGGATGAGGTCAGCTTTCGATGCGGGTACCGGTTGCGTCAAAACGCCAGCAAGTCAACAAGCCGCATCGCCAAGTTACCGTCTTGCCAGCTTCACGTCCACACTCCCCGCCCACCTTCTGACAGCCAGATTTCTCTGCAATTTGGCCGCAGTCGCGCGACGTTCGTCATCCTGGGAATGACCATTTAATCACAATGTCGAATGCGCTCTCCCTCATAGGCTGGGCCTTCTTGCCCAACGTACGCGAACCATCCCCTCTGCACCCTCTTCAAGAATTACATCACTAACCACCCCCAAAGCTAGCAACCTCCTGGGTCCAATCAATCTACTATGGCCTCGCGATCCGCGCCGGCGACCCGAAACCCCAACCCGGCTCCGCGAAATACGCCATCCACCGCCGCCGAATCTACATCCTCGTCGTCTCCGTCTACCTCCTCTACACCCTGATCGAAGCCGACCACACCCTCCGCCGCCAGGGCACGTTCTACACCGACCTCGACGTCGCCGCCTCCGCGCCCGTCCGCATCATCAAGTCCCGCTTCCGCCGCCTCGCCGCCGTCTACCACCCCGACAAGCAGACCGGCGACTCGTCCGCCGCCGCCGCCCGCTTCATGCACCTCAAGACCGCCTCCGAGACCCTCTCAGACCCCAACCGCCGCTTCGCCTACGAGCGCTTCGGCCCCGTCGTCGGCAACTGGCAGCACTGCAAGACCGTCTACGACTTCGTGTCCGCCGGCGTCTTCTCCGGCACCATCCCTCACTACGGCATCGCCGCCGCCGCGACGTACGGCCTCGGCCTGCTGGGCTACCTCGACTGGGGCCGCTACTGGCGCTGGGTCGTCCTCCTGACCTTCTTCGTCGCCGAGCTCATCGTCGTCACCCGCCCTGAGATGCCGCCCTACCTCGCCATGGCCAACACCGCGCTGAGCACCATCCTGCGCCGCCCGCCGTACCTGCAGTTCCAGCTCGTGTCGCTCGCGCGCCAGGCGGCGGTTACGATGTACATTGCCTTCAGCCAGATCGGGCCGCTGCTGAACCCCCAGGGCCAGGCGGCGCAGCGCGCTGCTGAGGGATCGGCGGCTGCTGTCGATGAGGGCCTGCAGAGGCTTGAGAACCTGGTTCGCGGCTTGGACGGCGAGGCGAACCGGTTGCTGGACATGGAGATGACGCCGTTCATGGGCGACAAGGAGGCTCTGAGCAGCGTGCGCGCCAAGGTTAAGGATTGGCTTGTGCAGAACACGATTCGGGCGGATCCGATGGTCAGAGACGCGATGGGCAACTCGTTCCGCAAGAGGAGGGTCGATGCGCCTGCCGGCGCGAAGGGTAACCGAACGTGAGATGAGGTCTAGACTTTGCCTTCTTTATACATGTATACCATGGTTTACTTAGACGACTATACAAATACCACATCTTTTCCTGTCCTTACAAATGCCAACTTCTATCCACACGACTTGAAAAGCAGCCGTGGCCAGTTTGAATTGGCAGGTCTAAAAATAAACAAGCTTATTGTCGAGATCTCTCATTCAAGATGTGGCGTCTGTGGCTGAAGACTGTGGCGCACATCCAAAACCCTTCGTCCACAACGCCGATGCCCCTCCCCCGCCAACCATCATGAAGTGCCGGGATCGGACTGAGATACTCACCACCACTGGCTCCCGATTTCATCACCTTCACAACAAGAGACAATCTCAACATATTAGCTCAAGATGGCAGCAACATCACCATGGCATCTCCTGCCACCAGACCTCATCGAACATCAAATCGGCCAGATCGACCTCTTAATGGCCATGTACCCAACCGAAGATGAAGTAACCCTCGACAAGGACTCATCAACCCTCCTGGACGCCCTCAAAGCAGACCTCGAAAACGGCTCATCAAACTCATCCTCACTAAGAAAGACACCGCCCAGCGTAACATTACTACTCAACCTATCCATCCCCGACTCCGAGGACAAGACGCTCCCCCTCGACATCACAGTCCCCTTCTCACACACAGGGCCCAACACCCCAGAGGACCCTCCACAAATCAGAGTCCGCATCCAACAGCCCCCCTGGCTCTCCCGCGCCTCCACCACAACCCTCAACGCCCTCGTCCCCGAAGCCGACGACCTCTTCAGCACAATCGAATCCATCGCCGCCTCAACCTCGTCGCACCTCTCACAAGCCGCCGAAGAAGCAGCAGCCGCCGCCGCCGCCACCCCTTCAGACCCCCTCGCCTCAGGCGGCGGCCCCCTCGTGCGCGTGTGGTTCTACTTCCCCTCCATCTCAACCCGTTCCAAGCGCGACGACTTCATCATCCACGCCCCGCGCTACCACCTCACCGGCTTCCTCTACGCCGGCAAACCGGGCCTGCTGTGCCTGGAGGGCCCGTCGCAGAATGTGGATGACTACATGCGCTTCATCAAGACCGAGTCGTGGGGGGATATACCCGCGCACCACAAGAAAGTCAGCGAGCGTCATAGGGAAGTTGGCGCCGGTGTGGAGAGGGTGTATGCGGAGATGACGGAGATCACGGATTCGGTGGGCGAGAGGAGGGGTCAGAGGGCGAATCGCGGGGATATGAAGGCTGTGGAGGGGTGGCTTGTGGAGAGGGGGCTGGGGGATGCTTTTGCGAAGGTGTTGATGTGATGGGGGCTTGGGTGACTGAGGTCAGAAGAGGGAAATATGCAAGCTGCAAAAGGGGGCCTCGGGTTGGGACCAGAGCTTCGAGGGGATGAACTCCATCTGTGATCAGCCGGATATGAGCCCGACGGGGCATATTCACGACTATTCTTGCATGCCAAGGACACGACCAAACATCAATCCATTTCACAAATCTATCCCCAACGTCTCCAGAGACGCTCAGTCTAAACTCCTTTATCCCTCACAAAACCAACCCCCCGTTCACGCAAGCCACACACACAAAATCTCACATTATAACCTCTGCCTCCCCCGCGTCTCAATCGGAATCAAACACATCCCCACAAACGCCGCCAAAATCAGCGCGCCGCTCAGATAAATCGGCGTCGTCGTCCCGTCCCCCGGCATATTCGCCGCCAGCACCGGCGCCATCAGCCCCATCGCGCGGTTCAAAAAGCTCGCCACACCCGTCCCCGCGCCCCGCACCGGCGCCGGGAAGATCTCGGGCGTGAACGCGTACAGCACGCCGTACATGATGTTCTGCGAGAAGCTCTCCACGCAGCTGAAGAACAGCTGGCTCGCGGGCGACGTGCCGAACTTGACAAACATGAAGAGGAACACGGCCGACACGAGCGTTGACGAGGCGAGCGTGCCGCGCCGCCCGAGCCAGGGGGACTTGTGGTCGACGAGGTACGCTGCCAGCAGGCTGCCCGGCACGCCGACGGCCGAGGTGATGGCGTAGGTGCGGTACGTGGCCGGCGTGATGGGCGTCGCGCCCGCGTCGGGGCTGTCCTCGGGCGGGGCGGCGCCGCCGTGGGAGAGGTACTGCGGGAGGAAGGCGTTGAAGAGCGGGTATCCCATGCCGATGGTCGCCCAGACGAACCACACGATCGCCGTCGCGAGGCCGAGCGTGCGCGTCTTGAAGAGCGGGCGCAGGCGGTCCGCGGAGAAGGACTTCATTCTATCTTTGAGCACGCCGGCGGTCCTTCCGCGTCCAGAGGCAGCCGTCCCGTCATCGTCGGTGGTGGCGACGCCGTCCACCACCGCGTCGAGAATCTCCTCCGTGAGCCACGTCTTCGCGCCGTTGCGGTACGCGATCCCGTGCACCACAGCCACCGCCTCCGCCTGGCGCCCCTTGGACAGCAGGAACTTGGGCGACTCAAACAACCTGAACGCGAAGAACCGCACCACGAACATGATGAACGTGACCAGCCCGATGGTCAGCACGAACCGCCGCCAGCCCTGGTCCGCGGGCCAGTTGACGATGAAATACCATGCCGCCAGCGACGAGCTCAGCTGGCCGACGGGCCACCACACGGACAGCAGGGTGAGCAGCGAGCTGGACGCGTCGGGGAGGAACTCGAGGAAGAGCGCGCCGTCGACGGGGAGATTGCCGCCGACGCCGAAGCCGAGGGAGGCGAAGAGGAAGCACACCCAGCCCCAGGAGGGCGCGAAGGCGAGCAGGATGCCGAAGACGCCGGTGATGAGGAGCGTCATGTTGAAGGCGATGCGGCGGCCGAGGACGTCGGAGCCGATGCCCCAGACGAAGGAGCCGAAGCAGAGGCCGAGGAAGATGGAGGAGGTGGTGTAGCGGACCGTCTTTTCGGAGATGGCGAACTCAGCGGAGAGGGAGGGGAGGGTTAGGGAGACGCCCTGGTGGATGTTAGCCGTAAGGATGTTTGAGGGGGATGGTGGTGAAGACTCACGTGCATCCATAAGCTGGCAAAATAGTTAGTGAAGTTCATGAAGAGTGAGAGGGTTAAGATGGACTTACTTATCCGCAAACCACCCAAAGCCGCATAGGATGAAGAGTTGCCAGTTATACCTCCCCATCCCGATATCCTGAATCGCCTTGTTGACAAGCTTGGATTTCACTGTCCCCCTCCCATTAACCATCTCATCAAGCTTCATCCATCACGCAGATAACTCACATTCATACTCCGTCCACATCCCCCTCCCACCCCTCCGCACCTCCTTCCTCAGCCCTTCAATCGTATACTCCGCCGCGCTCATCTCCAACATCCCCGTGCTCTCCCCCTGATCCTTGCCATCCTCATCGTCGCCGTCGTCATCCTCATCATGCCCCGGGCGCTCCTCGAACTCGCAGCGGCCTATACGCGCCGAGTGGCTGTGCAGATGCGCCTCCTCGAGCGGAACCACGACGCCGACGTAATCGTGTACGGACTCGGGCTGGTCGGAGAGCAGACGGCGGACAAGGGTGCGCAGGAGCGCCATGCTTCTTGCTCCTCTGATGCTGCACCAGCAGCTCCTCGGTGTGTCGACGGAAGGTAATAGTAACGTAATTTGCGTCGTCCACGTGACCGTCGTAGAAATAGCCTTGGAATTCCCTCGTGAAAACAGCAAGCCGATGATGCCGTCCTCGACTTCGATGTCGTCGCGTCGGCGTCTCACTCCCAGCTCTTACTCAGCAAATAACAACAAGTACCTGATCCTTCAAAGTCCCAGTTGCCATCTACATCTTTTCCATCTAAAGATCTTATCAAAGAAACCTCGACAGACGCGAAAAGATGAAATAACCGATGAAAAGTGAAGATAAAAGGAACGGTGAGATGAAAGAGACGTGATGTGTAGTGTAACTAACCCCCATGCTCACTCCCTCGTAGTTCGAGGACACCTGACTAAAAGAAACGACGACGCCGCGCATTAGCGCTCCTTAGGTAATCTAGGGGGGTGCCAGGTCATCCCGCAGCGCGCAGCCGAAAGTGCATCGCGCCACAGGGGACGTGGAGGACGAAAATAGCGTCGCAGACGTGCTGTAACCTCCGCCTAACACATCGTCACCCAGCGACGGCGGGAAGCAGTTAGTGGCGCTACGGAACGTCCGGGGCAGCTTGTGAAACATCCCCAGGGCCTGCAGCGGTCACGGGCCGAGGGCAGCTGGGCGTGCAGCGTGGGGTAGGATCCTTGTCATCTGCACCCCAAATGTCCTCCTGCTGGTTGTGGTGGGTTGGAATGAGAATTGCAATTCTATCAAATACTCTCTCTTTGAAGCCATCATGATGCTAGTTCATTACAAAAGCCGCCGAGTTCCATAACGCCCCTTAGTAAACCCATAGAAACAGTGCTAGGCCATGGAAACGCCATCTCCCCATCTAAGTGTACTTTGATTCTGACCCTGGGCTTAAAGCAACTCTCCGTCTCCCTCGTCGGCACCCTCCTCGTCATCTTCCCAGTCGTCCATCATAGCTGCCCGTCTCTCGGCCTCCCGCTGTACTTCAGCAAGACCTGAAAGCTCCGCGACATAGTCCTTCTCCTGCAGTGCCCTCTTTACAAAGCCCCAACCGTCATTTCTGTAGGCATCGAGAATCGGAGGGCCACAAGCACTGCAGCAGGGGTATGACTGGCCGCGAATCACTTTGGTGCTGAAGTTGTGCACGTAGCCGCGGACTGTGTGAGGGACCAAGCCGAGTGCATGGTCAAGAGGGTCATGTTCGTCATCATGCGTATGAGGCGCCTTAGCATGATGCTTGAGGGGATGTTGAAGAAGACTCGCAAAGAGCTCAACGACTGCTGCTGACGCCATAGGGGCGACGCCTGGTCGAGTAACAGTGCACTGCTGGTCGAGTGTCTGGTCCTTTTGCGACTAGACAGGGTTAGCAGAAGTCGGGAGTCTTTTCAATGCCGGATACTCACATCAGCAGGTGCAACTACATCGTTGCAGAAGTAGCAGCCCAAAGTTGCACGCTCCTTATCCTCCGGCTGGACGTTCTCCGGCTCGGCTCCATGCCTCATGACCACGTAGGAATCGAACCCAAGCGCGGCATTCAACACGATCTTGCCTGCGGCTTTGCCTATGACGCTCGGAAGCCATCTCGACTCACGGCTGTCCATTAGGAGGAAGATGGCATCGTGATCGTCGATGAGCTTCTTCAGCTTGTCGAAGTCGCCCCTGGTCTTCGTCTCGTCCGTGAAGGGGTGGCCAACCATCGGTACAGATAAGACATGTCCCTCGCTCTCAACGCCGGGATAAATCTCCTTTAGCGCCTCCGCTGCGCGAACGGCCTTGGGCTTTCCGCCTTCTAAACAATCCTCGAAGTTGAAGAGAGGTTGGCGTACGGGGTTTGAGTACGAGACACGGCCGTAGTCGACGAAGGTGATTTTCCGCACGCCCCATCCCATCAGATTCCGCGATACGTAACTGCCCAGTGTGCCAGCCCCCAGCAGCAGACACTTGGTGTTCTTGATCGCATCCAGGTCCAGGTTGGGTGAAATGCGCCACTTCATGAGCTTGAGATTCAGATCCACAGATTGATCTGCCAGCCTCGTCGGATCCATGTACTCGCCGAGGTTTGCGACTCTGGCGCGGAGCTTTCCTTCTGCATCTCTCTCCCAGCCCGTGACCTTGGGCATTTCACTTACCGCAAGCGGCTCGACGGGATCCATCTCCAGTGGCAGGATGATGCTTCTAGCAGCATGTCTGCTGGCCCTGATATCGCGGTAGCACAGGATTTGCACCTTGGTCAGTTTGAACCGCTGACGGACAAGCCAGAGCAGGTTGCGAAGAGGCCAGGACGGGTTCTCGGGGTACGTCGACGGGTCTACGAACGCGACGTATCGGTCCTCCTCAGCTACATCGTCGAAAAAGCCGTTCTCAAAGTCGCCGAGATTTGCCACCTCCCAGACATAGCCAAACGTATCATTCAGGTCGTGCAAGTCGCTGTTAGCGTCCTTGTCAAGGTCGCTGACATCAGTGCCACGAGCCTTCTTAGCAAGGAAGAAACCGTTCTGCCTCTTGTCGCGGTTCGCTGCCCAGGTGCCTACGCGGTCGACGAGCGCTGTGCTCTCCTTGGGGTCGAGGCGGCCGATAGGACCTGTCCGCTTCCACTGGGGGTCTGAGTGGAGGGCGGGGAATGCGAACCAGTATGTAAATTTGTACTTCTTCAGGTCGGCGTAGGAGAGGATCGCAAACGAGGACAAAAGCGAGGGGACAGAATAAATCGTGCCATCGTTTATGGCGTCCCAGATCTAGCGCCAGTTAGTACGCAGCACGCAATCCAGCAGGCAGCGTTAGACTCACATGGCGGGCGGCGAGCTTCAGCATCGCTTGCTTGTCTGTGTTCTTGAAGTCCTCGATGGTGTTGACATTCTTAATCCAACCCTCGCCGCGGACGTGCTCGTCGTTGGGCCTGCTCTCCTCATCAGTCCTGTGAGGGTCAACATGAGGGCAGCGCGGGCCCAAAAGCTAGTCTTGCTTACTGGTCGGCTGTGAGAGCGTTGCCGAGGATTGACATCCTGCAGCTTTGGGCCGGGTCGACGGGCAGCGGGGTGTACTGGCCCAGAACCCTACGCGCCGAATCGTCCAGTTTGTCGTGTTCGAGCTTGGAGGAGAACAGGGCTGCGTAGAAGGGAAGCTCAATCTCCGAGGAGAAAGGCGCGTATTGAATTGCAGCCATGGTAGGATTTTCGAGCGGGGGGTCTGCGCGATGCGCTTGGAGGGGTTCCGGTCGGAATGCGAGGGGATGTCGTGGGATGACGGAGGACGACGGAGGACGACGAAGGACGACGAGGACGTCAAGGACGAAGAAGGACGAAGAAGGACGAAGAAGGACGAAGAAGGACGAAGAAGGACGAAGAAGGACGTCGGTGAGTCTAGATAGTGACAAACGGAAGCAGCAACCCTTCTGGCACGGAATGACTCAAATGGGGGAGGTGCGATACGATGCGACGGAAAAGGCAGGGCAGGTCGCTCTGTCGAAACCGACCGGACAAAAGGGTATGCTCGCTTAGCAGGAAGCAGTCATCTGCACAGAAACACAGCACGCCTTCTTTTTCGGGTCACGGGAAGAGAAGAAGTTTCCCTTTTTGAGAACCTGGAAGAGTGAGGCAGCAAGATGATGTCTGACAGGCAGGAGGTAAGGTAGGGTTAGGTAGGTAGGGAGGGTAAGGGTAGCTTCCCCTCCAACGTCCAGGCTGCGACGACGGACCTGCCCAGCTGGACAAAGGTGGGGGAGCTCAGAGCCACGGGGTGCGCATTATTGTGTCATGCCCGCAGCTGGACCCAAGAAAGTGGCCCCTGCGTCCTGTGTCCCGCCGGCTAAATCTCGGAAGCAGAAGGAGGCGCGGGGTAATCTATGCCGACCCAAGTGGGAAAGCGCTTTACGCGACTCAAGAGGAGAAGCGCGTTGGCGGGAATTGGCTTCGCGACGTGGACCGCCTTTCCATTGGACACTTGTTGCCGGGTTGTTGCAGAGCTTGCACATGCATTAGCAGCCCTGCGAAGCCCACAGTCGCAACTCATGTTCGACCGTTTGCAACTGTACCTTGCCGTCGATTCCATTTTTAAAACCTAATATTGCTGTGCTGTGCCGAACCAGACAGTTGGCAAGATGCTCATTGGAATCTGCGGTGGTAAGTCGACATTCGTCCCTCAACTCACCCCGGTCTTCTCATTTGAGATGCGCAACCTCAACTGTTCCATCAACTAAATTTCCTGACTTCTCCGCAGGCATTTGCTCCGGCAAGAAGACAGTGGCGCAGTACCTTGTCGAGCACCATGATTTCAAGCTGCTCCGCCTCGATACTCCCGGCGGAGAACCTCAACCTGAGGAAAAGAAGACTCGCGATGACCGGTTCGTGACGCCGGCGCGCTATGAGACGCCCGCATCCTATGAAGCTCCCTATCAGCCACCTCACACGCGAGAGGATACATCACGTAACGAAACTCCCCGCAATGGAACCCCTCGCAATGACAACGCCTACACCGACTCCCGCGCACCCATTTTTGGATTCTCGCCTGAGCCTGAACCGTGGGGTGAGCCTGAGCCTGCTCACTCAATTGCTGACACCAACGAGTTCATGGAGGCGCGCCGCAACCAGTCCAACAACAGCAAGAAAAAGAAGAACAAGATCAACAAGGACGCCATCTGCTACAACTGCAGGCAAAGAGGCCACTGGAAAACGGACTGCCCTCACCCCAACCAGGATAACGCCCTTACCATCAACACCGTCAATGGCATCCCCGTAGGAGGCCACGACGACACCCACTCTCTCAACGCCGCAGCCCCTTCCTTCTCCATGAACCCGAGCAGCACCAACATCAACACTAGCAACACCAACAGCAACAACTCATCCAACGATAATGAGCTCAACTTCTCCTCCGCCGAGTCCCTCCTGGAATACGTCACCACCCGCTGGCAATCCCGCTTCGTCATGACCGACGTCCACAACGAGGCCGTCCTCGACCAGCTCGCCAAGCGCCCCTTCTTCATGCTCGTCTCCGTCGACGCCCCCGTGACCGTCCGCCACGCCCGCTTCCGCTCCGCAGTCAACCCCCACTGCACCCTCGAGTCCTTCGCCCTCGCCTCAGACACCCACCTATACGACCCCAACGACGGCCTCCAGCCCCTCATCTCTCGCGCCACCGTCCGCCTCCTGAACACGTCCTCCTCGCTCGCTCACCTATACGCCACCCTCGGCAAGATCAACCTCGCGGACCCCGTACGTTTGCGCCCCACGTGGGACGCCTACTTCATGTCCCTCGCGACGCTGGCCTCCCTCCGTTCCAACTGCATGAAGCGCCGCGTCGGCGCAGTGCTCGTCGGCAACGAGAAGCGCGTCATCTCAACGGGGTACAACGGCACCGCGCGCGGCCTACAGAACTGCTCCGACGGCGGCTGCTCCCGGTGCAACTCGGGCAACTCCTCCGGCGTCGGGCTGGCGACGTGCCTGTGTCTCCACGCGGAGGAGAACGCTCTTCTTGAAGCCGGACGGGAGCGCATCCGCAAGGGCTCGGTTCTGTACTGCGATACCTGCCCCTGTCTCACCTGCAGCATAAAGATCTGCCAGGTCGGTATCGAGGAGGTTGTGTATGCTCATGGATACAGCATGGATGACCAGACGGCGGCGGTGTTCAGGCAGGCGGGTGTAAAGTTGAGGCAATACATCCCGGTGAGTCTTGACCAAACGTTGATGATTGTGTGAAACTGTACTAACGAAGAGATAGCCTGCGAACGGATTGATTCACTTGGAGAATCTGGACAAGATGAAGTACATGAGCATGCAGTAGGCTAAGTACCCGTGGATTATATATGGATTTGGTACATAGCGGGGCCAGAGAGAACCCTGATGGGCCTCGTCTGAGCCGACAGAGTTTAACAAGATTACCCGCCTTCTGAAGGTTGGCGGCACCAAATCACCAAGAAGCAATCTTCATCTTCAAGTTGTCCCTTTCGGGAACTACAACTGGAAAGGTTGATTCCGTAAAAGCAGCTAGCACAGTTGTGCCTACTCAATTTACTTTGCCTTTTACCTCGTCATCATATTCAAGTGGCTCAGTGATATGCTCTCAGTATACTCAACTGCGCATAACTCTTGGGAGAACCTGAATTTGTTCAGAGACGTCAACGTCGGCGATTTTAAGTCGCGTCCACAAATTAGACCCCCGACGCTACCTTAGACCCGGAGCGGACCGGTGCCGCCAGGTCCACTTTTCCCGATGCAACACCGCGCGGCACGGGCCGATGCATCCAACACTCGCCACAAGAGTTTCCAAGCCACATGTGGTGAGCGATATCCCAGCCGACGGTTTCATCAGGGCGTCTCGGTACATGTGAATCCTAGTCGCAATGCCAGTCCGCTGGTTCACATTTCCCGACCTCCTCACAGGCGGACTCTAACCCGCCTTGTCCGGAAGCGAGACCGAAGCCTCTTGACTCAAGCACCTCCGGCCACCGTTTCACGGCCCTAGCTCGAAGGCCGAATGCACATCAAGTCTACAGCTTCGGGAAAATGATGCCTGATGGGTTCTGCTTACTAAAGGACAGGTATAAGGATAAGCATGACCAGCGCTCCCTATAAGGCAAGTAAACTTATTAATTTTAATTAATTAATTAATTAATTATAAAGCTATCGCTAGTTAATTAAGTTAATTATAGCTCTTAAACTTAATTAATTACTTTAACTCTTTTAATAGGGATTATAATATAGATTAAATAAATATTCTACTACTAAATATCTTTACTATCTCCTAAATTTTTTTATTTACTCTCTATTTTTAATAAAACTTCTCTTTAATAAAGTATAAATTACTCTCTTTTACTTACTTAAATTTTTTTTCTAAGCTAATATAATAAACTTAGTATAATAGTAATATTTTCTAACTTTTTACTTTTAGTTTAAATAATAAATAATTTCTTTAAAGAAAGTAAAATCTATTTTTTAAGATTTTCTAAAGATTTATATTAAATTTATTATTTTATTACTATTATTTTCTATTTCTATTATCTATTAATATCTTTTAAATATATTATAATAAAGCTATTATTAAAATTACTTTCTTTTTATTTTACTTATTCTATACTAAATATCTATTACTAGTAGTTCTTTATTTAACTTCTACTTCTTTTCTAAATACTTTTAACTAACTTTTAAAGTTTAAATCTATTATATTATAGTTTAAGTAAAATAAAAACTACTTTCTATTTAATTACTTTTTATTTAAAAATCTCTTTAGAATTATAATAAATAATAAAATATATATAAGAGTTAGATTTTTAAAGAAAAAAATAAAAAAGAAAATAAACTAAATTAAAAATATAAATAGTATTTTATTCTCTACTAACTAAATAGCTAACTAAAAGTAAGTTACTAAACTTATTAATATTATAGTTTTAAAAATAAATAAGTTATTTTTAATATTAAAACTAATTTTCTATTTAAAAATATCTAAAAAAGAACTATTTTAAAGAGATATAAATATGATTTATTAGTTTAGAAAATTCTAAGTAATCTAATAATATTTTATATAAAAATAATATTTTAATTTTTTGGTTTAATAAAAAATTATATTAAGAATATCTAAAAAGCTATTATATACTTAATTATAAATATTAACTTTCTTTTTATTATTTATAAAAACTCTACTTTTAGTATATAATCTAAAATCTAAAGTTATTAAATATTACTATAATTTAATATTTTAATAGTTATTACTTTTAAAGATATATAGAAATAATAGAAAATAGTTATTTAGTAAGAACTTCTATATTTTAATTTTAAAATATATCTAAGCTTTAATCTATAAACTTCTCTAAGTTATTAAATAATAAATATTATTATTAAAAGTAAAAAGCTTTAAATATATCTAATTATTATAAAGAAATAAATTAGTACTTATAATAATATTAACTTTATAAATACTTTTAAAGTTATTATTAGTAACTAAAGTATTATAAAGTAAATAAAAACTTTAATTTCTAATAATATAAACTTAAATAATACTTATATAGTAAGTTTAATCTCTTAACTTAACTTTATAGTTAAAAAGAAATAAAATATTTACATTAAAAGGATTTATTACTTTAGATATATCTTTAACTTTATATTAAAAACTTTTTTATTTAATAAGAACTCTAAGAACTTTAAGAGATAGTTAAATATATATATTCTTCTATAATAAAATAAAGCTAACTTTAAATATTAATATAAAGCTAGTTTTATTAGAAAACTTTATAATATTATTAAGTTTATTAGAACTTTATTATAATATATATAGAGGTTTAAAATTCTATTTTATAAGATATTAAAAGTTTCTAATTATTTTAATAACTTTCTTCTCTCTTAGTAAATATCTAAAAGAGTTGAATTAATCTAAAATAATATTATAAAATAGAACTCTATATATTTTATAATTAAATATACTATTTAGCTAAAAAATAAAATAAAAAACTTTTATTCTTTTAAAATATTAAAGATTTTATATTAGCTTAAAATATTTTAATTTCTAATAACTAGTTATAATTAGTAGAAATTATACCAATTTTAAAACTTATTTAGAAAATAATATTTTAAATATAAAGTTTAAGAAAAAATAGTTTCTATAATAAACTTTAAGAAGTAATCTCTATAATAAAGTATTTTTTAAATTATTTTAAAAAGTAGAAAATTTATTATAATAGTATCTATGATAAGAAATTTAAAATCTTAAATTAAATAAATTATAAGTTTTTTTATAAAAATATTTTAGAGATCTACTTATTTAATAAACTAATAAATTCTATTATATACTTAAAAATTATAAATATCTCTAAAATAGTTTAATAAAAGCTTTTTATTTATTTATGTTAACATATAACATCTTAATATAATAATAATAATATAACAATATTCTACTTACTTAAATATTCTATAAAATAAACGAATAGACTTTTATATATATAACCTTATATAAAAGTGTTTAGTTTTTATAACCTATAACTTTATAAATGCTTAATCGCTCTTATTATGTAATCCTGCTTATGTAACTAAAAAGTATAACCTGAAACGTAAGGTTATCTTTCCCCTCATTTTTCCTACCTTAGGATGCAACCTGCCAACTACATCAACCAGAATTATATCAATACATTCCTTCTCTATCAATCATCTATACAAATAAATGCCCATAAATGCTGAGGATTATCAATTTTTATCATAACATATCTCCATCTATAACCCTATACTATATAGGCGCATATACTACGCCCCTGAATACTCTTATACCTGTGCTAACAATTTATACTTATTAAAAGTATATTAATAGTATTTTAAACTTAGAAAAAAAAATAGTAATAATTAGTAATATAAAGATTTTAATTAATAATAAATAAAAGAAACTAAATAAGTATTATATTTTAATAGAAGAGTTACTTCTATATATTACTATAATACTTCTCTACTTTAGTTTTAATTTAAAATATTTAAATAAAAACTAATAATCTTTTTATTAATAAAAGATATTTAATACTAAACTAGTTTTAAAAAGATATTTTAACTAATAATATCTTTTTAAAAAAAGAGAAGTTATAAAGAATACTAATTAATACTTAAAACTTTTTAATTTAAATAACTTTAAGTAATAAATTTAAATTAAAACTATAATACTTAATAAAGAAGAAGATAATAAAAAACTAAATAAATTAAAAAAGTATTTTACTTTTATAAAGTAAACTAACTATAATCTTATTAATTAGTAGTTTATTTATAAAGAAAAATATCTTTACTTATATAAACTAATATTCAAAGTTATAATAAGTACTATATAGTAGTACTATAACTATATAGTATACTATATACTATATATAGTATAGTATAGTTATAGTATTTAAAAAAGATTTATAGTATACTACAACCCTACTTATTAATTTTATAGTATACTACAGCCCTATTTTTAAATCTATAGTAATATAGTATAATAATATATACTACACTTTAAAAACTAGATATTTAATTTTAATTAATTAACTAGTATTTATTTAAAGCTAGTTTTTAGTTATATAATTATTTAATTAATAATTAATTATTATAATAATATATATACTAATATAATATACTATATATAATTAAATAATAATTAATATATATCCAGTTATATATATAACTTATTAATAAAGATAACTTAATAGTTTTTTAATATTAAATTATATTTTAGTTATAATAACTATTTAATAAATAACTTATTAATATTTATATAATATATTATTTTATATATAATATTATAGCTAAAATATAGTATAATTTGTAGTATATAATATACTATATACTATAACTATAGTAGTATATAGTGTAGTTATAGTACTAGATTTTTCTTTATAGTATACTATATACTACAACTATATATAGTTCTATAGTACTATAGTATATAGTAGTTAATACTCTGTATTATAACCTGTAAATAAGGATAATAGCTGGATAACTTACCTAGGTATTAAGCAGCTAGAACAAGATATTTATACTGTAAAATCACAGGAATAATAAAGATTCACTTAGAAACAGAAGAACTATAGTATAAGTTATATAATAATAAAATAAAGAATAATTAGTAAGTTGTATTAGGAAGTACTTAGTAATTAGTTAGTAATACTAACTAATTATAATTACTTTATATACCTAAGTAATTACTTATAACTAAATAAAAAATACTATTTAGACTTATATATAGTATAACCTAAGCCTAGCTTATAGTTAGATTTTTATAGCTTTTCAGTAATTAACTTATAAAATATCTTATATTTATCTCTAGGATATTTTTAGCTTACTTTTATTATAAATACTTATTAAGTCTAAGATTAATCACTTTAGCTTCTAACTACTAATCTATAATATAGCTAGGAACCTACAACCTAAACTATAACCCTAGTATACTATTACTATATATCAATTCCCAGCTTCTATTAGCAGACCTTACTGTTAGATAGCTGACTGTAACACTCTACTAATATTAGAGATCTTAGTAATACTTTTATAATCTTCTAACTATAAAAAAGTATTTAGTACTATATCTCTTACTTAGACTTTATAAAAACTAGTAATAAAAATAGAAATACTAAAAAAGCTTTAATATATAAAGTAATAATATATAAAGGGTATAATTTCACTACTAAATAAGTATAAATAGCTTTATTTAGTAATTAATTATAAGTAATTATAAGTAATTAAGTATAGTATCATAATATAGTAATTAAGTCAAGTTTAACCCTCATAATTAACTTAATTACCTTGCGGGGAGCGCTGAGCATGACAGCCGCAATGCCGGTACCGTCATCCGAACTGCGGCTAAAGCTTGCTGTAAAGTCGCCGGTTGTACGGATGGCATGAACCTGAAACCCGACTGTAGCAGGTACACTCGAATAGTGAGTGGTTGTGGTTTCTTAGGACCCACTGTGTCGGTAGGTACCTTACAGACGCATAGGGTTGCCAAGTCTCCGGCTGCTTCACGCTAAAGCAAACGGGAATAGAGCGTCGATAAGCGTACGTAGGCAAAGCCCACGACCAGAAAAAGGCCCGAGATTGTCGTTTCCATTGGCTGGTACATCACGCAAACGCCTTCTTGTAGGTATATAAGACATATTCGCGTCCCTCCACAGCTGCCGAACAAGATCATCATCACTGCTCTCCGGTCTGGTACCAACTTATCACTTTCTACCTAGTACTTTCCGATAGTAACATCAAATCTCTCAAAATGCGTCCCGTCTCGATTCTTCCGCTTGCTTTCGCCGCCTTCACCGGAGTTGAAGCCTTTCGTGTCGGTTTCCCCGAACACCGAGGTCTGGTCATGGTAAGCAAACACCCAACAAACGACTATTTCATTCGAAGATGGATGTTTAGTCAAGTATCGGCTACTGACTTTCTGGAATGGTCATACAGGCGCCTATTCTTGCCCTAGCAGCTCCGGTCATCGCATCTGAGCAGCTGGAGCCGAGACGTTGCAAGTCGATTGATCCTGCTGAGTGCCAACAGGACTAAGCATACAAGGAGCAATTCCGCCACGGATACTCCTGGATAGACATGGATAAATGGCTTGGAAAGTGACGCTTAGGATACTGGTTGGTATCGCAAGGCGGGGAGCTTGGTTTCAAAGAGAATCACTTTGCGAATCTGTGTCAAGATAAAAGGCAGTAAACATTTCTTGTCAAATAGACCTTCGCACAGGTTGATGTCAACTCATGAGATTTCGTGCTTTGGGCAGCAACCCCAGCAGAATCCTGACCTTCTCATGGCTCTCTCTCCAGCTGCACAAATTCCGCGTACCATTCTCAAATCTTCGTTTTAATTGATTGGAAATTCGAAGTCATTCTTGACCAATGAGGTTTGCTCATCCAGAAGATACCTAGCAGTATATCCGCGAAAATGGACAGCAGATGTGAGATCCGGAAGCTGGACCGAAGGTAGGGCCGCTGCTCCAAGGATACATCGGAGGTCTTGGTTCTTTTCAATATAAGGCGAGATGCCTTACTGCAGGAATCGTATCAGCTCTGCTGTTCATGATTTGTGCATGGTTTGTCTGTCGTTCTTTGTAGATTCATCAAATCAATGCATCTATAATTGCTCCCATTATTCTCCTAACACGAAGTTCCCCAAATGGAACCCTGCGTATGACGTATGTTAGACAGATTCCTCTGCCGAAGTGGACGTGAACTTTCGCCTACGTATCCAGCGCGTAGATCCCAACGTCATATTCAATCTGCTACCAAAAAGTCATCTAATTCTATCTGAACCTCTTATCCTTTGGGTGGTAAACGCCTAGTATACGAGTCCAAGCCATCGACTCTGTGAGAGTCTGCAGAGGCACCTCGTGTTCCTCGTCAAACGCTTCAGGGAAATCAAAGCAACCAAGCAATCTCTCATCCTTGCTAGGCTTGTCGGAATGTCTTATTGATGTCCGTCCTTCCATACCTCTCCGGATATCAAGACATACCAGAGCCGGCCCCATGTGTGATGCAACCTTGACAACCACTATGCCGCCAGATACAAGCGTGCGAAGCTCCATCTCGACGTCTATAGAAAACCCATCATCGCTACGTCTTGAAAAGATACGATTATATGGACCCTTTGTGATCAGAATAGTGTACGACTCCCTCGACAAAAGATATTCCATGATGTCTTGCTCATCAACGCCTGTAACGGTATGTAACTCTGACACACTACGACAGGGTACCCGTCCACGAAGAAAGTCGCGCCACGGCCATTCTCTCACAAAAAGGCTCTTAGCTATCAAGATGATGAAGCCCGCCAATACCCAGGCGAAAGTCGCAATATTGAAGGGGTCGACACCAGCAATACGCTCGCCAATGAGGAAAGCGGCTACGACGCCACCTACAACGAGAATCCCACATCCAGACATGGTAGTCGCGACGAACCTCCGTCGCTTCACCATAATGACCTTTTCTTCCATCATCCAGCTTTTAACGGCGAGATCTAGCTTCTTTTGCCGTTTGCCCGTTCCCAGCACCCAAGAAACGAATGTCTTTAGACCCTTTTGAATGTAACTGGTTGAAGGGCCTCTCAGGCCAAGCCCTATCTTCATCCACCGCTGATCATTTTCGGAGGAAGCTGCCGCTGTAATCTCAGGATGCATGAGTTTTCTGTAAAGGTCTCCTTCTACTAAGAGGGAGCTCGAAACAGGCCGGAAATCGACGTCGCCCTGGCCTGTAGGTTCTTCACCCCTGTAGCCTTCAGTACGCAGTGATACGAACGCAGAGAACTTTATAATCGGAAGGCGCGTCAGCTCTACAGAGCTTGTGATAGGTGATATTCCAATGACAAAACCAGATGCCCGGTTCAGTTGACTTAGAGGGCCAGGTTGCGTACAAAGAAGAGGGACCATGACAGAAAGAATGTCATCAAGTCTGTTCAACTTTAACTTGACCTTCGGTATCTCGGCTGTGTCGGCAACATGATCATCATGGTCGTTTCTCATATCAATTTCCAGATGCGCGCCACTTGGCTGTTCAGGAGTGTTACACGTTGGCAACGGCGGCTTTGACGAAGTCTGGATGGCGTCTGCCACCTCTCGGATGATGCGAAAGGATTCATGTAAAGTCCGCAAGGAGCTGCGCGCGCTGGTTCCTGTGATCTCTCCATGACGGTCTTGAGTCAGAAGAGTGGAAACGTCGTTCCATCCTGTTTTATAAACAATTGAATATATGTCGTAGGAGTCCACGGAGAGCCCAGACAGCTTGCTGCCCCTGAGATCACTGAAAATGGACATCATAGTTTCCAAAGCCCAGGACGATGTTACAGACATCTCAGTGAAATAGATTCCGGTGTCGATCTCATCAGCACTCAGAAGGCTTTCCACAGTCTGTTTGTCGGTCGTTCGCCCGCGCTGATTTCCGACGTAAGATGCAAATGTCGACTTTTCTGAATCCGGTTGCTGCATCAGTGCGATGAAGTCGCGTGCTTCGTCTGTAGCGAGTATATCCCATCCATTGTCCAGACTTTGGAGAGCAAACCTCTCTGGGTTCGTTATGAGGAATTTTAGTTTGGCAGCACATTTCGCCAGTGCTGCCACTGCCCGCGTATGCCAGAACTCGTTTGGTATTGCGTGACATGCGTAGCGTCCAGCAACAGCTGTGATGTAGTCTACCAGTGTGCAGTAAAACTTGCGATACGGCTCCGATACCGGGACGTATTGGTCATCGCGCTTATCGGATGACGTCTCTGATGGCGAGTAACGCTGTGATATCATGCGTCGAGCCACAGAATAAGTGTCCGGACTGAAGACCGCCCTTTGATGTTGAAATAAAACTAGCTGGTTGTCGTAGGTGCATACCCCTATGTTGCAAATTGCCCGATCGGCTATGGCTGATAGTTGTTCAAATGCGGCTTTGTTTGCGATCATCTCTTCTTTGAAGGTCAGCTGAAGAGCTTTTGCGTCTGGGTTTGGTCCAATGCTGGCCATGAGCCTTCTGGCCTCAAGCTGCCAGAGCTGTTTCTCTTGAGAGGGAGATAAGCCGTATCGACAGGTGTCATCGAATTTGGGCTGGCCAAGAATTGATTCGGTGAGACCAGGAGGCGTGTAAGACTCGTGTGAGCACATGAATTTAAAGACGTTCTCGTGCGTTGTTTGAATCTCTCCTTGCCCATAATGCAAGCTCGATGCCGGTTGGGTGCCAGCATTTGTCTTAGGCTTGATGTCGGTGTTCTCAGAACGTAACGGGTTGAGAAGGAAAAGTCGTCTTCTAGATCGCCGAATCGAATCAGCAGATCTTTGAGATCTTAGACTGGATCCTTCCCCTTGTGTCTGTATGGTTGTGTTCATGTGTGAAAGGTTTTTCTCGCTATTCGCCATCGTAGAAATGCATCAGTAGCTTTCGAGCACATAGACTATAGAAGCGACAGTAGCTTTGACATGATATGAAAGAGAGAAGAATCAACTGTCCAAAAAGAAAAGAGGGGTTTAGTCGGATGGAAGGCCACGCGCGGAGCTAACATCCCAAATGGGAAATTGGCTTGCAGGTGAAGTGTGTGACATGGGCACAGCTGAACATTTTGCCCAATCAATTCCATTGATATAAGGCCACCGATATGCATCACAAAATTCGCTGCAGTCAGCAATGAGCTGGCTGCCAAGGCGGATAAAGTGAAGTGAGTTGGGCTCAGAGACAGAAAAGGCGCGTAAGGGGGTCGCTCACAGCGCCCCTACCTAGATCTTCACCGACCACAAACCAACGCTCGATTCGAAAATCACACTACTTGGAACTCGGCAACTTTCGACAAATGGAAAAACAGACACAAGATGGACTCTGAAGAGGTGTTCAGAGAGTTTGACCGAATAGTCAATCTGCAAGAGCAACCTATCGCAAGCTCAAACCGCGATGCGGATGGAGGCAAAGTGGCCGTGAGTGCTGCCACAGGGACGACGCAGAATTATGAGACTTCAGCCACATCACAAGCTGACGATCATGACGAGATACCTTCTGCAGACGATGGCCGTAGCTAGATTCCCGAAGTAAAACAACTTGTCCAATTCTTGGACCGACAGAAGAACATCCAAGTTCGACCCCTGGAGGAGTTTTCGCGCAAGAGCAGCTCGGTCGCGATCGACATCGACTACCGTTGGCGACGCTACGCATTCATCTTACGACAGGTACTTGATGAGAATCTCCATCGTCGGGAGTACCGGCTCGAAGTAAGATCCAACGCCCTGAAAAAGATTTTTAGAGAGATCGGCAGCTCCTTCATTGAGCTGAATTTGGACTCCGATTCAATCATCATACTCCACCCTTTTCTCCCTTTGTTCTATCTCAGAGACCGCATCAAAGCTCTAGAAACATCAGAAGAAACGCCAAAATCCGAGAAACGAGAGCTAGCCACCCTACTTGAGTTTATCTCCCGAGAACCAGCCTTGCAGAGGATCATTACCCCGTATGATACCTATGTGTCCCAACGTAAGATCACACGTGCCCTTCACTAGGCTCTCTTTCGCCCTTATGAATGGGTATACATCCAAAAAAAAACGTTGGCTCGTGGTCGAGTTTTACAGAGGACGAATGTGTCTTTGTGACAGCGATCGAAGAAAGACTCGTTTCGTTAGACGATCCAGATCAATCCACACACATTCTCCAATGTGTTTGCACTCAGCACAAAGGCCATGCTGCTGGAATATGCAAGCGACAGATCAGGTTCGGCTCGAGGTCCCAAGAAGTCGTCGACATCGCTGTGGAAGACTTGGTTGTAATACCACTAAGACTTCTCCCTGAAGAAAATCAAAAAAAGTCAAGTCACGACTTGTATCCAGGGGAAAGCGATATCGAAAGCTCTGCGAGAAGCCGTACACCTTCATGCATTATAAAGGGCCTGTGACATTGTTGGGGCGAAACTCGGCTCGGACTTGGACGGTAACATCCCACAATAATCAGGGTCCACAGGGGCAAATTATGAAAGTCAAGCTAACTCAAGTGCAGACAGACCAGAGGATTCTAGTTGATAACCAGACCGGGAAAGAGGTGAATGAAATTCGCGAAGACGAGAAGCTTATCGATACACGTTTCCGAGAATACATGGAGGTCTCCTGGCGCAATAGACTTTACCATAAGTTATCCGACGAGGAGTTTCGTGTTCCTGGGACGCTTTATCCGTCGATAGACAGCGATGACAGTGGCGGTGACGATTACGATTACGATATCGACGACGACTTCTTCAGGTCTCGGAGAAAATATAGGCTGCATGGGCCAAAGTGGGCTGCGGAGGACTACCTAATGTGCCCTGCGACACTAATTGCCTTCCTCCAACGCGATAAAATATGGGTTAGAATTCAAATTGAGCATTTGAAGTCCATAAGTTGGCCCATTGAGCAATTCAACGCCATCCAGATGGACAAGGCAAGCAAGGATCGCATCTCGATTTTGACGCGACGCTTCAGATACGATGGCTTAGACGATGAATACGAGACATCCACTACGGACAAAGAAGGTGGCTTGACAATAATGCTCTGCGGGAAATCTGGGACGGGAAAAACGTTTACAGCAGGTATTCACGACCCCGAGTTCCTCGAACGGGAATTTGCTGACAGTCACTTTGCCGTGAAGAGATGGTAGCCGAACAAAACAGGTGCTTCTTGTACAGTGTCCCAATAGGAGACCTAGCACTAGACCAGTCGTCTGTTGGAAATAAGCTTGACGATATTTTCAGTCTAAGTAAACGTTGGGATGCGATCTTGCTCATCGAAGATCTCCAAAAAGTACCAAACACCTTGGTTCCAGGTAAGTTCAATGCGCTTTGCCACCAGAGGGGAAGATTTCTCGATTTCTCGATTGAGCTATTGAGCTATTGAGCTAAGACTGACACAATTGTTTCAGTCGTACTGCGTCGAATAGAGGACTTCGACGGAGTGGTATTCATCACAGATTCTTTTGACATCCTTGCGGATTATATCGCTGGCCACTCAAATGTCATCGTTCGATTTGAAGAGCTTGATCTTGATCAGAGGATGAACATCTGGCGGTACCAACTGGAAGTCACCGAGCCCGAACAAACAGTGGGATATAGGTGGAGTAGACGCGCGGTTGACGAGTGGCCCAAGGAGGCATTCGAATTGCTCGCTGGACTCTCACTCAATGGTCTCTTAATCCGCAACTGTGTTCGAACTGCTCGACAGCTCGCACGAGGTCAGTATGGCCTGTTTCGTCTCAAAGATGTCGTAAAGGCGATCGAAAACCTGTATGAGAGACCTGACTCAACCGACCGAGAGCGGTTGAAGAAGCTAAGAAAAATCGATGGTGGGGAGTAATTTGATAACTAAGGTACCTATGAAGTTGAGTTCATGGCAGTTTCAATTCAGTCATAAGATGTGCTAACACCAAGAAGATTGAGCGATTCCGTATGAATTTCATGGCCGGCATGATGAGTATCAGCCGCGTAAGCAATGGTGGGCTGCGAGGTAACCTTGGCACTCCCTCTTTGAGCTCGACGGCATATCGAGACGCGGGTAGTGCTGACTGTGTGCCCAGTCATCTGCATTAGGCCCCTGCGATGTTCGATCTTCACAGAAGCTAGCCAGTGTTTTAGGCTATGTAGTAAGGTAGATAGGATATTGACGTAAAGTTTAAGTAGATGCCATCCTCGTTGCCTCGGGCATTGTGATGCTTGCGAAATTGACGTATTTCGGACCTAGTTCCAACTTCCGTTGACTACCACGATTGAAAATGCCGTCCACCTTAGAGATCGCACTCGACAACCTCAGGAAAGCTGGGCTGGGCGACACTGTTTACACCCCCGATCAGGACGCCTACCAGACTCGGAATGCCTCATATTGGGCGCAGAGTGCCCAGCTGAAGCCTTGGGCAATCGTCCAGCCGAGGAGCGCTGAGGAAGTGTCCAAGACTGTTAAGGCTCTCGTCGCGACTCCAGAGTGCAACTTTGCGGTGCGAAGCGGGGGGCATACGGTCTGGCCGGGTGCCAGCAACATCCAGGACGGCATAACTATCGACCTGGGTCTGATGGCAAAGACGACGTATGACCACGAAACGGAAATTGCCTCATTGCTTCCTGGTGGAAGATGGACAGACGTATACCACGAGGTTGAGAAATGTAAGAACAGGACCTCCACTCAACTGAATCCATGTTGACATAGGGCGAACACGTAGATGGGAGGATGGTTGCTGGTGGTCGCGAAAACACGGTCGGCATTGGCGGTCTTACGACGGGTGGCGGCAAGACATTCTACACGTGCCGAGTCGGATTTGCATGTGGTGAGTAGCCCGGGATGTTCTCGGAGTCATGCAACATGCATGATCTAGCCTGACTCTGCGAAGTTCAGCTTGCTGACCCGAGATCCAAGACCAGGTCGTCAACTACGAGGTCGTCCTTGCCGACGGTAGCATCGTCCAGGCGAACGCGAACGAGAACTCCGACCTCTTCAGGGTCCTCAAAGGAGGCGGCAACAACTTTGGGATCGCGACGCGCTTCGACATGGTCACCTTTCCCTCAAAGGATATCTGGGACGTGGAGCTTGTACATGCCAAAGAGTCGACTCCAGCAATCATTCATGCGCTGACCGACTTCATTGGCAATCTCGAGGCTCACCCGGACGCTCATGTCCTGGCAATGTGGATGTACCTGCCCAAGGCCGATGGCCACTTCATCGAGAACCTATTGATGGGCCTGGACGGCGAGCAGGAGGCCAAATGCTTGAGCAAGTTTCTGGCTATACCTGGGCAGGTCAAAACCAAGACGACCTCGATCGCGACCAAAATGGATACATTCGCGTTGCCAAGAGCTAGAGAGTAAGTTGGCCCTCATTGTCTCTGCAACGGTTGATTAAGTGGCACGTCAGGCAAACCTGGTTCACCACAACCTTCAAGAACGACCCGCGAATCAGTCAAAAGGCAGCCGACGTCTTCGAAAAGCTCGTCGATGTGATGAAGAGCCAAGTCCCAGACTACGACTTCATTTTCCAGATGGTTCTGCAGCCTCTTCCCGTCTCGTTCGGCAAACACTCGGCGGTTCGTGGGGGCAACATGTTCGGACTCGAGCACATCAAGGATGACTGCGTGCTGCTGGTATGGGCCGTGGAAGTGGCCACGCCGGAATTGCGGACGAACGTCGCGTTCCCGGCCCTCAAGGGAGCCATTGACGAAATCGAGGCTTACGCCAAGTCAGTCAACGGCGACGTCAAGTTCCGCTACTTGAACTACTGCGACGCCTCGCAAGACCCGCTGGGCAGTTATGGCGAGGAAAACGTCCGCAAGATGCGCGAGGCTGCAGAGAAGTACGATCCAGCGGGTGTCTTCCAGAGCAGAGTGCCCGGTGGCTTCAAGATCTCAAAGGCGAACGTGGCATGAGGCCCAGATGATGGCTGCTGTAACTCGAGACCTATCGTCACGTCGATGCTGTCGGCCTGCATGCGATGAAGCATATTTTGCGTAACTGAGAACCACTCGTGCTCCGGTTGCTCCGGAATGGTCATTCGTATCTGCTTCTCGGGAAGTTGCATGCGATGCGTTGATGCGTGTCGACGCCCTGCCGTCAGAGCCTGCCAATGGTGCTGTGAGACGCGTTGGCCCCGCATGGAAAGGGGATGCAGTACTTGATCACGTGATACATGCACAGTACTTCGTTAATGGTCCAAGCAATGTCCACGTCCCCGCTGCATGCCACACAGCTGCATGTCACCCTCCCGAGGCACATTTCAAGGCGGACTCCCGCTTCACGTCTACATGCGCACAACCATCAGCAATCTGAAGTGATTTTGACTCAGGCTCATCGTAGCCTGCTGCGGATGCCTGGAACCTGCCTGGAGCCTGCCTCGAGAATGAGCTCATTGAGGCTGATATCCCCATCGCTGCACTGCAGATGATGCCGCACCGTCCGAGACAAGACTCTCGCTGAGTGATCTCCGCCGGCCGACGCCTCGATGCTACCTCGAGCGGGCGAGATCTTGATGCTCGCCGTGGGGTCACACGATCCAGCCGGACGGAACCGAGCAATTACAATTGGCCTCAAGATGACACAGACACAACAAGCAGGATCACAGCAAGCCGTTGCAATTGATGCAGCTAACCCTAGGTCTAGTGGTTTTCCTGGACCACAATGATGCTGGTGAGAACAAGTCGTACCATTCTATGCGGCTTATTGGCCGACGTCCTACTCCAACCAGCAGGAAACACCTAACCATGCAGCTGCCAGCCCAATGGGCAAAATGAGGCTTGCCATATCTTTCTCTCACTGTGTGTCTCTCTCTACACCATTAAATACCCCGCGTCAGGTCGTGATGTCAAGTGCAAGAGCGTGAGGTCTACCGCTCTTCCTTACCCAACCCTCCCTCCTCCGTCAAGCCCACCACCATGGCCGAGCTCCTCAGCGGCGTGGCGCCCTCCCCCAATGTGCCGGGCATCGTGAACCTCGGGTTCCAGCTGGCCAACAAGCTGAACCTATACGGCCTGGGGACCAAGTCCCCAGACAGTGACGTTCGATGGCTTGTCGATGAAATCTTCGGCACAGCCTCAACCCTCGCTCAGCTCTGGGAATACCTCAGCACTGACAAACATGATACGTTTTCCGTCTACAAAGACGCCGGCCGCAGAGACGTCGAAGATCTCGCGGTCCGCTGCGGCAGGACTTATGTCACCATCATCCGCAGCGTCTACAGGGCCAGCTTGGCCGCCAAAGCCGTCGAGGATGTCAACTTTGAGACGATCCGCGTCGAGGACTTGAAGGCTGCCAGGCTCTGCGCCATCAACGCAAACATGAAGTGGAGCATGGTCGAGGACGCCTTCAAGACTGCTGAGAAGCAGTTGCAGTGGCTCTTTGCGAGCCTTCTGTTGCACATGCAGATCTTTGACGTTGCTCGTCTCCAGATCAAGTCAGTAATTATTCTCAACAATCTTTGGTGGCCGTGCTAACATGGACACAGAGCCCCCAGAGCCCCAGGTAGCTTCGATGAGGAGCTCGCTTCAAGGGCATTGGCTAGCCGTCTGCTCCAGCAAAGGAACAAGAACGTCAAGACTCTCGTAGAGGACTACGAGAAGAAGGCGGACGAGCAGGCCAAGCGCGAAGCTCGAGCAGCCTACAAAGCTGCCAAGGCAGTGGCGGCTGCTGCAGAGGCTGAGGCCGCAAGCGTCTGCTCTGGTGATGATGTCGCATCGTGGAAGTCTGGAGAGACAGCCCAGGTCTCCAGGGCGCCTTCAATCTGCGGCGACAAGGTCGACGGAGAGAAGAAGACTGGTCCCGTTAAGGAATCCTTCGCGCCTCCTCCCCCTCCCCCTCCAGCCTTCATGGAGCCCCCTCCACCTCCTCCAGTCATGGACTATCCACCACCACCACCTCCCGAGCCCATTGACATCAAGCTCATGACGCCCAAGCGCCGCTTCCCAGCCAAGGTCTTCAACAGCATGGCCGAGTGGATGCGGGGCCTCTTTGGCCGTGGTCTCCCGCCCCTGGACCACTTGGAGCTAGAAGCAACCATCATCCACAGCGGGTATCATATTCACAGCAAGAAGCCTCCTGTCCTAGCCTTCGAGCCGAAGACTCTGCTCCGCCAGCTCAAGCGGGTTCTCTGGAAGGTCGGAGATACTCCCGGAGACCAGCTGATCGGCCTTGACGCCCAGTTCCGTCTTGCTGTTCAGAATGCCCCGCAGCGCGCGCAGAACAAGGACGGCCGCGTCAGGAACTTGATCGCCGTCGACACCCGCGGCATGCCCGAGTTCATCGTCGCGTACATGTCGATGGAGCCTGCTCTGGAGCCTATTCACTTAACTGACTCCATTGGCCGTACTATTGTCATGCCTTATGAACAGTGCCGAACTCTGAAGGTAAACTTCATCGCCCAACGGTTGCAAGTGACTATGCTAACATCTTAAAGGGTGCTCGTTCCATCATCCACAACCGCTTCCGCGACATCAACAGAATGTGGCCGATGATCAGCCAGGGCGCCTTCGAGATCGTCAACGAAGACGACGTCGTCATCACCCCGGCAGCTTGGGAGACCACCGTGAAGCCAGGCGCCATACTCACGATGCGCCTTTCACCATTCGCAGACAGCTTCGTCGGTCCGGATGCCCAGACCTGGGCAGAGCAGTATATGGGTCCGCCCCCGCCTCCACCAGGCATGTTTCCCCCGGGCTGCCGACCACCACCAGGTATGCGCCCGGGCTTCCACGGTGGAATGCCGCCGCCTGCGCCGCCAATGAACACCATGGCGCCGGGCTGGGGCCGTGGGCCCAGAATCATCAACGTTTGCCCTCCTCCCGGCCGTCGTCGCCACGGCCCGCGTGCCCCGTCTTCGGTGCTCAGCTGGATGACCGGCTCCACGAGCAGCACCGACCGGGAGCTGGAGGAGTGGAAGCTCGGCTTCGAGTTGGACTTTGGCGGCCCGGAGCCGACGAGGGAGAAGGATATGGATGAGCTGACGTGGAATGATCTCGGCCGGCTGGTGGCGCAGTGGACTTATGCCACGGACACCGAGTTCAACACTGACTCGGGGACTATGCCGTGGTATGACGACGCTGCGACGACTCGGTCTGTTAGTTCGGGTTCTTCTTCGTCTTCTTCGGATGAGATTGTGGATGACTGAGGGGGGAGGTTGAGATGAGGGGTCTTGGGGCTTTTGTATGAATCTGTTTCCTGTGTGCATTGTGCTGCGGGATGTCCATTCCTTTCTTTCTTTTCTACGATTACCATACGTTGTCACGATATTGATTAAGATTGTAATTCCTATACGTTGTTGCATTGATGGTGCAATGAAGCTTATAGTTCATTCTCGAACACTCGCTGAACATACGTTGCCGCAACATCCTCTAGTCTGTAGAAGATACTACGAGCGGGAGAAAACACAGGCCTTGGTTCAATCAAGACTTACACGTGACGGTGTTCTAGTGTGAGTCAAAAGTCCTGGCTGCGACCTGTCAGCGTTCTATCAACGCGCCATTATTGATACAGTTCCGCGCCTGAGTACGTCACCAAATGCCTTCGATGGTTTCGCTGTTTCTTCCTGTCGTAAACCCAAATCTTTCCTTGTCGTCTTTTACTTCTCGGCATACAGCGGACCGGGACACCTTCAGTCATTCAAACAGGGCTAGAAAACAATATCTAATGACAAATGATTAACCTAAGATGGTTTCTGCACATCTGAAGTGATGCCCGAAGTTTGCGAGGGAGTGACAAGCGTCCTCCCTGGTCGTGGTGTGTTTGCGTGTGTACGGCAGCCCCTGAATGAATCTGACTTTTGGTAGCAAAGCACTTTCGAAGATTCTTGCCCAAGTGGCCTGTACCTCTCTAAAGCTGCGCATCTCATGAAGCTTGAAAAGATTACTCCCATCAGGCCGTTTTAGTACGTAACTTGCCTAGAATGGCACTGCTGAACGTTCCGCCAGAGAGAGGGGAGAATATCGTACCGCGAGGCTTAATTGATAGAAAAAGGCCAAATGCAGTAGGTCGAGGGCAATCGCAACCCGCCGCGCCCTGACTGCCATGAGGTGGGTGGATCTGTCTCGCACCTACCCAGCGCAAGTACACTACAGTAGCTGCATGCCAACCAAACGTGGCGTCGGCGCAAACAAAGCACATTGAGCCCCGCTACCACAGCCCAGACAGTCCTGACATGCTAGACAGGACCCAGCGGTGTCCATCTTCCCTTTTTCGTCCCCCTTCCAATGTCTCCAACTTGGGAGCTCCATCACAACCACGGGACTTGGCTAATCAGCACATCCAAAAGAGAAAACAAATGGAGCTTCAGCCCAGCACGAATTGGCGTCCCTTCGAAAACAATATATAAGGTATAAAGGTATATATCATGCTCGATTCTCATGACTTGTTACCTGAATTTTCACCATCCTGTCTCATACTCGAATAATGTAGGTTGATTTCACAGCTGGCAGCCTTACTTGTCGATAGCTCTAGTCACCTTCAAACTCCGACCAACACAAGACCAGCATTACACAGCTCACTGTACACACATCAGACTCTTCGCGATGCATAATCGCTTGGCCGAATTTCTTTTCCACATCCAGACCAGTGTCGCCTTTGCCATGCTTCTATTCGCAACGCAGGAGGGTAGGCATGCATGGGTATCAGTGATCACCGTCAGGTATTTTACTTTCACAAAACCCCAGGCAACTTGCAACAAAGCGGGTGCTGAATTTTGAACGTTCCAGTGGCCTCATCACATGGATACTTCTCAGTTTTTTCCTTCTTATTCATTTCAACGACTATTTACTCACGTGAGTTGCCATCCCTACTTAGGCCCGTTTTGCTCAGGGGCTAACTTCATGAAGGAGATCACCATGGAGTGTCTTCGCAGTCCTGGGCCCCGTCGTCATCTGGGCCTCTGTCGCCAGTGCCAAAGAAGTCGACTTCTACTACGCCGGTCTTCTATCTCCAGTTTGGATCGCTGTTGGCCTGAACGCCTTAGTCATACATGATCGCAAAAACAGCCACAACTTTCGACGACTCGGATTGAAAGATGGAGATGATCTGGAAACTGGGTATTGGCCTCCGACTGAAACAAATGCCACCTCCTCGAGATCAGGTCGACTGCGAAAACAAGACATCCAAACACTTCGACGGGACATCTAGACACCCTGGAAGCATCGTGCCCCCGCCCCGCCACTACATACTCCATACATATGAAGACTAAAGATGAACCTTGTCTCCCTTCAAGCCAACCTGCTGCTGACATACGTACCTGTCGACCCAGAGCCCCAAACCTCACTCTTCTTCACGGAGACCACGAATTCCTTTTTTTCCTTACATCTTCTTCTATCTCAATAGATCATCTTTCTGTTATCTAATTCACTGTGCGGGAGCTTGATTCCAAGATCTCTACTATGGATGTAAACTATATTCGTCGGCTGGAGTTAAAATCCCCAGGAGTGCATGGAACCCAAGCAATTGATAGCGTAAACATGGCACGCGTTTCGACTGAGAACCCAGGCAGGGAACCCCCAATAGCGGCGGCCGGAGCCAATGCCAGCGGCCACTAACACTAAGCGCCGGAGCCGCCTGCTTTACCTACTTACAGTCAATGCCCACATCGAGCTTAGGTACCTAAAAATGGCCGTGCAAAGTGAGTTGATGGATCACAATGTTACCGTTTTGCATTTCCTATCGAATTCTTACGCGATGTTGTGTCTGAGAGTGTTCGTGGAGCACAGAGCCATGGATAATAGACTTTTGGCGTTGACCGATAAAGGCATCGGATCGGGTCCGGGAGAGTGGGGTCATCGGAGCGGCAAAAGTGGGACGTGTCGCCGGAGCACCAGCTTAGCTGAGTTGCGGGCCAAAATGATACTGAGATACAGTGTAATCATGGAGCATGACTATGTTGATCAGCTGTTCAATTGCCTTCCATAGTTTAGTCAAAAAGCTGAGATTTGGGGGAAAGACTTCGGGAGTCGCCGATGCTCCAGAAAGGTCTCACAACACATAGCATTTACCTCACATCGATGAAGATGCCGTATCTTTCGATGCGAGTCTCCGACTAAAGCTGTGGTGAAACTCATACCAGCTCACGCCTATTATTGCTTCCAGATGAGCTAACGCCTGTGCAACGAGCTCACCAAAAGCATTCAAGCTTTCCCATCGCCATGGCTCATTTTGAGGCTGTAGTCCCCCAAAAGCCGTACCGAAACAAACACCAGACCTGAGACGCGCCTTAGTAGGAAAAACAATGGCCAAGACGGCCTTGGTTATCCAGCCAACCTGGCAATGGCGTTGACGAAGTTAACTGGAAAGTCAGGGATGCGAGTGATCCTGTATCGTGAGGTGGCCCGAGCCTCTTCAGGGCGCCGTTCTGAGCCCAGCGCCTGCTTCCAGTGCTTCCCGCCCACTCGATGGCCAGGATAAGCGGTGGCTTGCTGGTGCCCACATTGCTTGCTGAGCGGCGAGTTTTTGTGGCCAGGCACTAAGTGGCCACTGTACGGTCCTGTTTTTTTGGGCGGCTTAGTGACCCGTGGACGGCCTCCCCGGGTTTTTAGGTGCGCTGAGCAGACCCAGGGCCAGGAAAAAGTCACATGGAGTTCATTAAATCCGCGGCGGCGACCCTTTCTGTCCCAACGACTTGTAGAATGATGAATACTGCTGAGAGTAAGTCTAAGCATATCCTTAGAGAATACATCGTTGACACTTGACGGCGGCGTGTATGTGAGAGATTTTGATGCTTGAACAACGTCAGTCTCGCCTGGCCAAAAAAGAGCAAAGGGCAACATACAGGGCTAGTGAATCAGTCGCCCGTGAAGCACTATAGCAGCAGCGCTCTCGCCGCTAGTGAAATCTATCATTCTTGCAATGGCATCTGCAACACTGGAAGCAGCCACCAGTGCTGGCATCAAACCCGGTGTGCTGCGGACGTCGGCATTGTTCGTCTTCATGGACCAAATACTTTCAATATTCCTCGCAGGAACGCAATTCAATGATTAGGCACCTTACGAACCAGACCAGATCAGATCATCAGACCAAGTATCACACCAAGACAATCTACTCCTAAGGAGCTACGAGGAGAGGGCTGTAAAATATGGTGGCGGAGCTCACTCCGTCACTCCGTGCTGCATCGAAGAGGTTGCCGCACCCCACCCCGGAGCGCAGGACTCACAGCGGGCCGAGGATACCCTTACCTCATGGTTCATCGGTCATTGAAGGCAAGATTTATCATTGCCTTTTGGATCATCAGCCGTTAAGTATTCAAGCTTCGAGGCAGACTGAAATGACCCCTGACAGATAAGATCGAGGCGGGATTGCCGACGTGTTCACAGGTCCTTAGCTCCCTCTAGCAAGGCCGATTAAGCGCTTCAATTGGCTTTGTACAGGTATTGAGTGGAGGTAATAGCTGAAAGCTCAACATCAAGGTATCGGGTTTCTCTCAACTTGAGTGTCTATCTCGATTCACCAAACGTTGACAGGAACATCTAGGGAGTACCTACATTTCGAAGATCGAACCAAAGCCACCGTTGTGTGCGTGGAAACATCTTGTGTGGAGAGTAAATATTAGTAAGTTTTGTTCTCCTCGACGATGATTGATACACTACCTAAGTTAGGTAAGTTAGAACACCACGATGCCCAAGATAGCTTATCACAAGTCGTTTGGTGGTGTACGAGGTCCGATTACTGCCCTCCATCTTCGTCAGCAGCGTTCCGTGGTCAAGCAGTAACGCGTTCCTAGGTACCTTACGGCGGCATAATGCAGGGCGGCCAGTACCGCTCGTACACTCTAGGGGTGCAAATGGGTGGCCAATTGGAAAACCGCCGCTCAAAGTGCTAGCCCCGCCGTTGCTTACCCCGCCGTGCAGGAGGGCTCCTCCCCCCCCGTTAAGGTCTACCCACTTGAACCCTTCACGCCTCACGCCGGGACCTGTCGTCCATTCATGATAAGGCTTGACCTTCTCCCGCGTACCCCCCTCACCATCGCCCACCAATCCGGACATTTCCTAGCCAGCGCCTCCACCACCTGGGCTGGTCAGAGTTCTTCTTTCCACATCTACCGACTTACTCCCACGTTTCGCTTCTCTTGCTAGAAAGTACTCATCTTTCGCTTCACGATTAGAACTCATCAACACCCGCGAACTCCGGTCTTAGCCGTGTGCCAGTTTCCAGGGTCTACACCGAGGAACTCAACCCCAAGCCCCAGTACTTTCCACGACTTGTCGGCTTTTTGACCTACAACAAAGCCTCGCCATGCGCGCCCATCACCGAGATATTCTCTTCCATCTTCAGACCAGCGATGCCATTGCCATTCTTTTTCTTGCAACCCAAGAGAACCGGCACAAGTGGGCGTCGGTGCTCACTGTGGGGTGCGTTGTCTAAGTCCTGTCAATTATTTTCAACACGCTGACTTCGCTCATCGAAGCGGGCTGATAGTCTGGATACTCGTCTCATTTATCCTGCTTCTGGAGTTCAGAGATTACTTAATAGAGTAGGCTGTCCCATAGAACATCCTCAGTTACAAATTCGAAAGCTGACTATTAACAAAGACGGGCTCCCTGGACTGTCATCGCAATAATGATACCAGTTTCCACCTGGACCGCTATTTTCACCACCACAGGCATCGACTTCTACTATGCCGGCTTGTTCACCCCTATTTGGATCACAATCGGCCTGAACATCCTCGCTGTTTATGATGGCAAGAACCGCATCAAAGTCCAGAGGCAAGCTTGGAAGGACAAGATCGATCTCGAGAGCGGGCCCCGTCATGTCACTGGTTCTGACGGCACCTTATCGAGACCCATTCCTTTACTCAACACTCAGGTCGTCCCGTCATCGACTACTTCTCGTTAGATGCAAGCTTGAGTTACGCTGTGACCTCCAACCTGCCGAGCCCTCCAGCTTTGGGAGTCGTCCAGGGCTCTACACTCCAGTCTCTGTCGTGGGTGGCGGTGTGTAGCTTTACTTGTTGCTGGGATCACGGAGTACTTCACTTCTGCTTGAATCTCCCATACTTGGTTCAGTACCAAGCATACATGCTTGACGTTACCTTCTGTCACAGTTCATGTTCATTACAGATGTCCATATAGTCTTGTTTCCTAAATCTTCTTCTTCTTCCAACTCCTCTTTTAGTCCCACAACTGCATAGAGGTATTTTGGCGTAAGGCAGGTCTTTTAGCAATACCAGGATAGAGGATCGCAACAGTGTATATAGCGATGAATGTACGAATGCAGGTGGCTCTTATGATTATCAAATTGCATCATAAAGAGCCTTTTTCTCTTAAATCTCTCATATCCTAACACAAAAGGGGGGTTCATGTATACAAGGTAGACGTTAGATAAATCTCACGTATGGGGACACTGAGAACCATAAGGCAGTCAAGAATCTACCTTCCGGAGTAAAAATTGCACGACTTTTTCAGTAGACTCGCTTCAATTTACCGTACTCATCATATCTAAGGTACCTTTCTCATCTGCTATTGTCGTGGCGGCGTCGTTTTAGCATAACTCTTCATCTCAAAACAATCTTTGTTCTTCATACTCGAACAGACGAAACATCAGCACACAGATACTGGAGGGCGATTTTACTCCTACAATGTGAGCCAAGAATGTTTATAGCTAAGGTATGACAATGACCCCCACAAGCTCCGTTAACATTCATTTGGCCAGAAGGTACTGCTTGTAAGCGTAACCCCTTGCCGTCAACCTAAAATAGTGCTTTTTTGCTCACTCACAATCTGCTTCTTATCAGGTCCGAACAGTGGGGATGAAATGAGAGCTCGCAGATGTGGGGCCTGCGGGAGCGTCCGCTGGCCAGTGGCAGGGACTACTGCGTACCGGGGGGGGATGGCGACGATTGAACCTCGCCATCCCCCCCCTGGTCAGTTCCAGCCTTGGCGGCCTCGCTGATTGGGGGGGAGGGGGGTGTGTCTTCTGAGAGCGGTGCTGAAAACCAAGACAGGACGAACTGCCTGGTATCTACTTAAAGTGTGTTCTTCCCATTTCAGTGACAGATGCATCAATCGACTGTTCATTTCTCGACTCTGAAGCCAACAACAAGAAAGCGGGAAAATTTGTGCATTGCCACAGAGGAACCGTCCTGAATTTCCCGAAGAAAGCAACATGGGTAACCATATCAGTGCACGCACACTTAGCCTGGTCGTCCCTACAGAATCTTCATCTATCTTTTCTCCGCCTTCATGATAGGGCTAAAAGACGAGGGCTTTCGCACTAGAAATTGCCCACCCTTCGCACTCTTCAGCTACGGATCTATTGATGGCATAGAGCTTAAATCAGATCTAGCAAATATAGCAGACAACAATTGGCGATAGACCAACGACCCAATGTACATACCAGCATGGCGCGGGAACACTTCACTCCATATCCCTCCGGGATCTGTGAACGTCAATGGACATGCTCAGAGGCAGGAACAGGCACGGATGATGTACCCGTCTACCGAAGTCAGCAATATGCGCGCCCTCTCCAACCGCTTATTGCTATTCTAGCTAAGGTAGGTGTTAAAACATGTTCTCTATCCCAGGCTACCCTTCTTTTAACGGCAGTCTTTTGTTCGTGGCATCGACCTGCCGCCCGATGAATACAGACCTGACCTGCCTCGTTCCATCTGCCCATCGGAGCTCGGGTGGACGAAAGGAAGAATTCATCTCTGCGCGACTGTTGTCATGCTGTATTGGCCTCGTCGTACCGATCGTGCGCTGGGCACTTGTAAATGGAAAACAGTGGCATACCACCCTGGGTTGCTGGAACTAGCCCTGGACACTTGGTCGTCAAAAGGAAATGCTGAACAAGACCATTTTCTTTTGAGTAAGCTATCAGGTAACTCGGGTGAGACAGACATCACATTAATTAGCTCAGAATGAATCCCTAAGAGTTAATTGATTTTCGGTGTTCTATGTACCTAAATTATCAATCGTCCCTTCAGAAGCTGTTGAGTCGTTGTAATACAGGACGATTGAGAAAGCGGCCATTGCTTCTAACGGCTGAGTACCTACCTGGGCCGCGAAGGCACACCATGGCCTAGGCAGTGCTATGGGAGCGGTGTAGTAGACATGGGCTGGCCAGCTCACGGACGACCTACACTGCTATTGGCGGGGTCCAGCAGACGCCTCAACCATCCTGCCCAACCTTACACCTACCTCATGGTCCTAATCCCCCCCTATCACCCACCCCCCCCCTCTCCAAGTCGCCTTAAAGCTACTTCCAGGAACGCGAGGAGAAGACATGGCATCTGCAACACTGTTCAGTGGGTATACTGCGAGGAAATATTAAAACTTGCCGAGTCCGACTGAAATGGCATGCCGATTTTTCTTTCAACCCCAAGCCCACCGCAGTCTTTTGCAATTCGCGCCGTTCAACGTTTCCTCCACCAACCAATATCCAAACATAAACACAGAAGATGCAAACACAGCAAGAGAGCTCTTCGATGCACCCAGGGTTCCAAGGCACCTTGTTCCCGCTACAAACAATCATTGCAATCGCCATCACGGTTCTTTCAACCCAGGAAACACGGCATAGCTGGATATCGGCTGTCATTGTGAGGTAAGAGACTACCATTCACAAGCCCACTTATCTTAGATTCTGCTAAATCTTCCTTGGAAAGCGGTTTAATCGTCTGGATATTATTGTCTTTTATCCTGCTCTTAGTATTCAGAGACTACCTGGTCAAGTGAGTAGCCTCATGTCATAAGCCTGTGTATAAATGCAGCTAATAAATGCCCAGGAGGGCTCCCTTGAGCGTTATCGCCGTTGTTGGACCACTGCTCATCTGGGCAATGATTGTTGATGCTAAAGGAATCAACTTCAACTATGCGGGGTTATTCACACCTATCTGGATTGCCTCCGGACTGAATATTCTTGCCATTCACGATGGCAAGAAGCACTTGACAGCTGAGAGACAGAAGCTGAAGGATGAAGAAAATACCGAGAGTATTTAAGGCTTCTCGGAGCAGACCCTATCGACCATGGCCCATCCGTTGGTTTCGAGACTGGTACCATCGACGAACACGGAGATCTCAAGAAAGGGAATCATATCTTAGCATCAAGAGCGAACTTAGATAGATGTTAGATGAAACCCGCTTGATTTCATTCAAGACGGTGTTAGATGCTGTACACGTCTGCCTTGCTAAAAGCTGGCTTCGGCTCTCTGCCGACGTTTAGAACAAGGTTATACTTTGTTCTATATATCACTGTATACCCAAATTAAATGTTCCATCAGCTTACGATTCCTGTGCAGAAACCCAAGACCAGAATGAGAGCCCGTGATGTGATCGGCTTTGGCGAGGTGGGCCCATCGGGTCGGCATCGGTATCTTCGGTGGGACCCTACGCCGATGCGCCTGCTTTCGTCCTCGGAAGTGAACTTCAGCATTGGGCAGTCATCCATATGCACCGTTAGGCCTCTCGCATCATGCGTGGAAGAGGATAATCAGCAGGAAAACAAAACCAAATATGGAGACCAAGATTCCAATACTTATGTGATCACCACGCTCTGCGTATTTTGTGCGAGAGGGATGCCATACATCACCTCCGGGTTGTTTACTTGGCCTGTCGACCCAACGACATAGACTTCGTTCTCAGCCCACCCCGGCGCATCGTATCTTGGATAATACAGTATCAACACTGAGGGAAACTTTCAAAATACAAAGATGATGGAAAATCGCTTGGAATAGCAATATTGTAGAGAGATGGAGAGAGAGAGAGACAGAGAGAGAGAGACAGAGAGAGAGAGACAGAGAGAGAGAGAGAGAGAGAGAGAGAGAGAGAGAGAGAGAGAGAGAGAGAGAGAGAGAGAGAGAGATTGCCTAACAGAACACCAAAACTGTCGAAACTTCTAATTCCTACAGCAAACTGACGCCTATATAATTCCAACGAGATATTCTTTCAGCCGCTTTTGAAACACATAGCTGTAGACTCAATATTGAAGAATGGTTGTTGCAGCTGGTTCCTGCATGCTAGGGACTCATCTAGGCTGTGTGTCTTTATTACGTCACACGCTCATCAGCGCTTGCTACACATTAGTATAAGAGTAAAAGTATGGGATGAGAAGGATATCTTGGTGCACGGGCACTAGAATCCTCCGTCTTCGATGAAAACTAGCTACCTGACTAGAGGATCTGTTACCATTGGTTAAGCGAAAACTGGTGGGAGATTCTGACGTTGCTCGTAGGATAATCTCTGCTTCAGTCAGAATGTGACATAAGAAGGGCGAACCTCCTCCATCCGCATTTCAGGTCTTACTCTCTGTTTAATGCCACTAAAGAACGTGATTCTTCACAATGCAAGACCGACTCGCTGAGCTGCTATTTCATGTCCAGACGAGCTTGGCCTTCGCTATCCTACTTTTCGCGACATAAGAGAAGAGGCATACGCGGGTATCAATGATTACATTCAGGTACTTCCTATTTATAGCTTTGATTGTTCTGTGTATCGATACTTATACTGATCTTTGTGGTTGCCGGATGTTTTCATTCGGTGGCGAGCTGCTAAGATCAACTTTTGGCGTTGCCCGGTGCAGATTTCAGATCGGCCCCGGTGTAGTGGGGTTATCGGGCCGGGTTTCATCGGAATAAGTGGGACATGGCCCCGGAGCATCCGCCTGCTCGAGTCGCTGGCCCATATGATACTAAGATAGTCAGGAGGCAAGATTTTCTCGGTACTTGGTTCAAGTAATTCAAAGAGCTTAGTCAGGAAGAGCTGTAACCCTGAAGAAATAATGCGAGAGTCGATACCCCAAGATGGTCACCCCAAAACAATGTGCTTGTCTTTGACAGGGACAAGGGGTGCTGTCCTCAGTGTCCTCTGCCCTGATTTTATCCACGCCATCATCTGTGGCGTCCAACCAGAGATCGTTACTATCGTAGAGCGCATTAGTTCCAGTAATCATCGATGAGTATCACCAAAACCATTGGCCTACGCAACGAGCTGCCTGACAGGGGTTCAACGCCTCATGATTTGCTAGCGCAGGCGAACCAGGCGAACCACTCAGCAAGCATCAGACAGCCGCCTTAAGGCACCCTTTAGGACACTTAAAGGCAATTGATCCCAGCCTCTGATTGATTTTGGCCCGTGTGTGATCGTGGGGAGTTGAGTTTGAGTTGCGGGGGCCATGATCATTGCAGAATGTATCAGCTTTCGACAAATCGCCGTTTGAGCTCGTTCGTCCTCATATATTATCATTAACATCAAATCAGAACGACCGCAGTTTCGCTAAGTGTCTCGAAAAAGGTTCCGTCGCATCAGCTTTCCAGCGCAATCATTACTTTCAACACTTGCAACACCCACTGGTCTATCGATTGAGCGTCACCATCCCCACGGGTTCCGCGATGCGTAGTCAATTGCGCGAGCTGTTATTCCACATTCATACAAGCGATGCTTTCGCCATATTATTCTTTGCGACGCAAGAAAAGATACGATTGGGTTCCAGTAATCACTCTGAGGTACGCCGCCATCCGGAGCTTGGTTCTGTATTGGCTTGACCGACACTTACTCCTGACAGCGGGTTGATTTTATGGATTCTCACTTCCTTCTTTCTTGTTCTGGAGTATAAGGAATATCTCGTCGAGTAAGTGTGCCCCTCGAGGATATGACGGCCTTCAAGGGTTCTAACCACTGATAGGAGAGCGCCCTGGACTATTATAGCAGTCCTAGGACCAGTCTCCGTTTGGTCCGCCATCGTCGTCACCAGGGAAATCGACTTTTACTACGCGGGCCTGTTTACACCCGCCTGGATCGGAGTTGGTCTCATCATTCTGGCCGCGTACGATGGCAGAAAGCGCCCCGACCGCCTCGATGGAGCCGGGAAAGGCCAGGTTGATGTTGAGAGAGGCATCCGCCGCCGGGACTCGGACCGAAATGAGACTGGAGGCGCCCCAGCAAACCGGAAGCCTCAAGTTCTAAAGACAAATCACCCCTCATCGAGAGAATTGTCCCAGGCTACTCCCACGTCGCAGACCTTTGCCGGAATGGGCCGAACCACAACAAAGTAGTTTGCCATTGTCGACCAACCTGAACCAGGTTTCGTTCTGGAAGTCAGCGTTCCGACTATAGACTCAAAAGCGTGCCTTCAACTCCCGTCGCTGAGTACCATTACCAAATTCCGGGTTGCCCCGGACGTTGTTGCACGAGCATCACGACTTCTTCTTGGCGTCTCAGCATCCCTTGCGGCATTCTTCCATGGTAGCAACGCCACTGAATGGCACAAATTCCCTAGAGAACACACCATGCAGGCGATCCTAGTGTCATGGAATCCACACCTTTCTGGAACACTTGCGGCATCGCCTTCCGGCATCGCACGAGGATATGCTCACGTTTATATACTTGGCGTATCCCATGATGGCCGGTCCTTTCACGCGCTTTTCATCCTGTGGACCGATAAATGAGTTGCTATTATTGCGATGCGGCAAATGAATGAAGAACAATGTCAAACGGGAGCCTTTTCCAGCTTTCCCGGACGGACTAAGATCAACTTACCCCATCGGTTAGAAGGTTCACGGCTGTGTATACCATTTCACGCCTCAACCTATTTTTTGACGCAACGAGATCGAACAGTTAGGATGGATTCCGCCGAATGCCTGCACTTGTCCCCCTCATATCCGTCAGCTTTTGCGTTGGTCATGGCGCTCTCCAAACTTGACTTGAATGGTCCGTGGATAGAACAGAGGTAGTCAGTCAATAACTCGGTGTGCGGTTGGCACTTCAGCATGATCCGTGGCCGACAGCTATGCTGGCCAGAGTACGAACAATAGAGCAGATTGAACGACACCGTTCTCGATTGTGACCCTGTAGACCGCATTATACAAGCTTTCTAATGTACTTGACCCTACAGCTTGCACATACAACGCCGTTCTTCATCAATCTACCATGCTTTCTCCTCTCTCACCTTTATACACATGTATGTCGTATACGGTTGCTTCAAGTTGGTCCATTGCCCTATAAACTGTTAGAACCGGGTCTCCAAACATTCTTCTGACAACTAGCTTTCCGTAGCGAAAGTTCAACGAAGAAGAGAAACGTTTCGAACTTGCTTCGATGATGGCAAAGAGAATAGACCGGCTTCATTGGCTGGCCTGTGACCAACACCCACCCAGCAAGCACGTTACACTTCCAACATGTGTATTCGAGGGGCCATATCTATATGGCATCTACCTTCGTTTACGGCATGCTCATGTTGTTTTCCTTCTTTGCAGACGGAATTTTGTCTGAATTAATTCAGAGTGTGCTTGTTCAGGGGCTAAGGGTGAAAGAGACAAGCCACACTGTATGTGACGTGCTGCAGCATAGCCACGGAGCAGAGAACAATCGACAAGAGGCACATACCCGTTGAAATAGATTGAATCAACTCAATCTAAATCTTCCTTGTCCAGCTTGCAGAAGGCGATTTGTTGACCGACAAACTCGCTGACCCAGGGTCCATAGTGTCTACATAGTAATCGCTCACATCGGTTCCCTCCTCGAATATGGCAGCGACTACAACGTGATCATGAGTTCATAAACCTCAGATCATACAAATGATGATGCCAAATATCTTCATATATGAAGGTGTACTTCTTCCACTAAGCTCTCGGGTGGAAAGCAACTAGCATTGGCTACGCATCTCAGCTGCGGCACTTGCCTTTAGTTTAGGTATAGATATTGACCACGTCTGAAGACACGACGATCATAATCCACCTGCTCAAGAAGAATTCCGGAGTTTGCTTTTATGAAACCAAAAGTGCCACATCCCTTTTCTGAAGACTGTGCTATGCGCGGTCTGCTCTGGGTTGAAGGCTACTACCCGCCCGAGTGGTTTGCTGCAAGTGCACCAAACAATGAGCATCGTCGGCCAAAACAAAGTTTGAAGAAGAATATCGATGTCATTGAAATGAGCACACTTCACACGTTGGCCGTCTATACATGAGGAAAAGAATTCACACATCTCTCCACGACAAACGACCCGTCAAGCAAATCGCAAATCTGCAACCATAACGCGAAGCGATCGACGTTACATCTAATATCAGTATCGTTTTAAGTAGACATCATCCACGAAAGACAAACTACAACCTGGTCCTGCAAAGAACAAGCTCTTGCTCCATCCATGATCTCAACTACCTACCAAACCGACCGCCACGCAACACTATACCACACCCGCAGCCGCTGTACGATCTACACCGGCCTCATCTATCCTTCACCAAACCCAGCATCCCAAAAAGCAGTTCAATTTATATTTCGGTCGTATCGAATATCCGCAATTCCAAACCCATACCGTAGACAACACGCCGGGCCACCTCCAAAACACCACCGGACCTCCGTCCCGGCCCCGCTCCGGCATTCCACCCGCCCCACATATCCCCGCCAAGCCCCTGCCCTCCGATCCCTTCCCAAGATCACCCATTCCCACCGATGCAATACAACCGCACAATCACATCCCCCAACCCAAGTCCCCGGATCCCGCATATCCAAGAACGTCCCAAGAAATCAAACCGCCGAAACCCAACTTCAGTCAAAAACTTCACAAAACATTCATCAATGGCCAAGGATTTCCAAGCCACCGGGCCAAGATAAAATAACCCATCCACAGCCCTCTAAAACCCAAGCCCCGAAAAAAGGTCCCATGCTGACATCCCCCTCCCCCCCAAAAAAAAACCCGGCGGCATATCCCACGGGATGTGGGCGCCAGGTCCTTGAGAAAGACGTAAGACGCAAGATGCAGGCTGAGGTCATACCCAATCTGCTCCACCTCCCTAAGAAACGGCCTTGAAGCTGTGTGAATGGCGCGCCACACAAGCCAACGGCCCTCCCACTCTCTCGTGTAAGGCTCGAACAAAGAAAACAATGACCCTCACCCAAAGTCCAGAACCCCCGCTGCCGCCGGCCCAAAATACAAATCCCCGAAGTCCCCGGTCTTACTCAGACCGCAGACCCAGTGCCATGTCTCCGCCCCAGCCAACCAACCAACAAAAACACGGAATTCGCCAAATCTCACTGCATGCATCACGCTCTCGCGCATCGAATTGTAAACCAATATATTTTGACAAATTTTACCCAATAACAATTCCAAAAAAAATATTGATTCGCCGTCCAGATCTAGATGCCATGCCACCCAAGTAGATACCAACAAAAACCCCATCATCATGAGAGGTATCCAAAAGAAAAACTCCAGCTCATGCATGCATAACAAACTATTACTTTGTGGCTTGCTCAAAGTCCCAAAAAGGCGAACACACCCATCCCAAACGCCCGAATAACCCAATCATGTATGCTTTGCTTTCATGTGCACCAAATCATGTTCGCCTTCGTGGTCAATCATTAGTAAATGAGTGCTGTTGAGTGGATAGAAAAAAGCCTCCGCGGTGGTGTGAGTGAGGAGAGAGTGTGTGGTGCGGGAAGGGCGGGCCAAGGCTCAGGGCAAAAATAAGCCATAAGCGCCCAAAGTGCCCGGCCGGCACCGCGGTAGTCCGCGAATGGCTGTGCGACGCGACCGGTGGGAGAGGAGAGAACCCAAGCTTGCAAAAAGCCGAAGTGGGTGTGCTGCCAGCCCTGCTGAAATGACGTTTGGGCTTGTGCCGGCCGGGCGTGGTGTGCTCGTGTTCCCGCTGCCGGTGTTTGTGGACGGAGCCAAGTGGACGCCACTGCAGCTGTCACTGCTGCCTATGTGTGTACCGTCTTCAGCCTCGGGCTTGCTGTGAGAAAACGCCGTTTACAAGCCCGAGTCGTGCTTTGGGTAGAAGCTCGTCGGGTAGTAGTCCTTCCAGCCGTTGCAGGTAGGCTGGAGCTCCTCGAGCTGCATCGTGTGGGCGATCTCGTCCTTGCGCTCGAGGAACTGCACGCTGAGGCCCATGCTGACATGCCAGGCGATGTGGCAATGCATGAGCCACGCGCCTGGGTTGTCGGTCTTGAAGGCGATCACCATCCAGCCGCTGGCGGGCAGCACCGCGACATCTCTGCGGATGGGGTTGTGGAAGTTGAGGCCGGGATGAGTGGTGGTTGCGTACGGTCCGGTGCCGTTGGTGACTGGCGGGTTGCTGTCGAGGAAGGAGCCGTCACCGATGCCGAGGAGGAGGAAATCGTGACCGTGAAGGTGGATGGGATGGGGGAGAAGGTGGTCGTTCTGGATGACCCACCAGGTCCACTTGTCCTTGGAGTCGAGCTCCACAACGTTGGCTCTTTCCATGAAAGTGTAGTTGTTTTCGGCGACGTAGGTGAGGGTGGGCTTGTACCACTCGATATCCATAGAGTTACCATTGACAGTCCAGCGGAAGACCTTCTGACCGTAGACTTCGGGCTGGGTGAGGTTCACGTCAAGAATGTTCTTGTGGGGCGTGAATTCGGACGAGGGCGGAAGTCTAGTGACGACGGGCTCGAAGCCCACGGTATCGGCGCAGCCGGCCTCAACGGGGGTTCCTGCTTGGGTGGGGAGTCCATCGGAGGCGCCCTCATATGTGAAGATGGAGGCAGGAAGAGCAACATCGGACGTTCCGCAGAGCCCGGTGGCGCTGAGAGTCGCGTTGAACCAGTAGTTCTCAACCTCTTGGTTGGCCTCGATGATCACATCGTAGCGCTGACCGACGGACAAGAAGAGGCTGTCCTTGACGACGGGCTTGACGGCAACGAGATCGGTAGCGATGACGGTGAAGCTGTGTCCAGCCAGAGAGACAGTGAAGGTATTGTCGACAGAAGTGTTGATCAGTCTGAGGCGATGCTTCTTGCCAGGCGTAAGCTTCGTCTTTTGGTACTCGCCGCCGCCCAAGGCATTCACGCCCTTTCCGTTGAAAAGAATGTTCTGGCTGTCTGGAGGCGGGCCAGCCAGGAGACCAGCGAGTTCGGCGCGTCGCTCGAGGTTATCAGCAGTGTCGTGGTACCAGTCGCTGATAGCATAAGGACCGAGATCAATGTCGTAGTCAGCAGACGCCGGGCCGTTGATCTGAATCGTGCCGACGACGCCGTTGCCGTACTGGGATGAAAAGTGGCTGTGGTACCTGTGTGGAGCGTATTAGTCCATGGGCCCACAATCTTCAACAAAGGACCAGGAACATACCAAGAAGTGCCGTACTGAATCATCTGGTAAGAGTACGTCTTCTTTTGTCCAGGTGCGATGGGGCACTCCGTGACACCGTTGGCGCCGTCCATGTCATTGGTGTTGCGCTGGTGCATGCCGTGCCAGTGGATGGAGGTACTCATAAGCATGTTAGCTGGGATCTGCAATGCATGCGCCGGTGCACTAACCCGTTGTTTTCCAGTTGGTTGTGGACGGTGATTTTGACAAAGTCGCCCCAATCAGCCTCGATAGTCGGCCCCGGGAACTGGCCGTTGATGAGCATGGTCGTCTTGAACACACCATCTGGTGAAAAGTCTGTGTGGTTGGTGATGTAAAGATCGAACTTCTTCATGTTAGCCTTGCTCCTAGACCACAACTGTGAGGACGTACTTCTCTCGTCTTTCCGGTGTTTGGGACATTTGTCTCATAGTCGGTATCAATGGTGTACTTTCCGTTCCAGCAAGCACGGTTCGTAGGGCCATGAGTACCGCAATCCGTGCGTGTATCCAACGAGCGAATGGGATTGGCGCTGGCGAGAGAAGCAAGGAAAAGTCCAGCCTCGAGGGCGGATCGAATTAGGTTGTAACGCATGATGAATGTGCTAACAAGTAGGAGAAGACTGTACTAGACAATAGGAGATGAGCGACTGACTTGGTGTTCCAACATCTCGAGATCCGTGAGGGACAGAGTAGATTATATACACTTGTGTATCATCAAGATGCCTCAGCTGCGCCTTAGCCTTTCTGGGAGGGCGACATCAATAGTCTCGGTGCACTTGCAGGTTCGAGAGAGCTCAGAGTGGCGTCTGCAGAATGTACAGTCCTTCAGAAGGGCCATGATGCGAGTGAGTGAGAGCTAGAGGTGTGAGTAGAGGTGAGGTGCATTACACCCCTGCCTCTCGGGCAGTGAGTATGCCATGCCTCATTCTGACATGGAGGGAACAACAAAGCCGGGTCCCGTTCGATGTGGATACGGAAACACGGCATGGAACGATGGAGATGGTATGCTCGCGTGTGGAGGTGGTAGAACAGGGTTCTCTGTGAAGGCGAGTCTTGGCTCGACCGGCGCTATGGAACGGTGGAGGATGGATAAGCCAAATGTGGACACATCCGGGAAGAGGCTGAGCTACTTCTCGCCGTGAGTGCAGTAGCCAGGCAGACGGAAAACGACATCGCTGGTTGGGAGAGCGGATCATGTCAGATCCCCAAATTGGACCCCCGATCTGCCCTTGTCGTGTCCAATATTTGCCCTATGCATATGAGGTGGCCCGAATTCAGACGACTGTGACTGGCCCGTGTAACGGAGGCTGAGAATAGGTGAAGGATGAGGCTGACGGGCCACTAGCAGGAAAACTTGTATGTCATATCTCGGTGCCAGACACGTGCCGTCATAGGTCTGCGGTGCATCGATGGACGCCTAATTCGGCACTTGGTATGCAGAGAGTCAGCACATCCAATATGGCAGTCAGGTTGCAATGGTACATTCAGAGTTCTGATGTAAGATGGAGGGTGTCTTGATGTGTTAAGGGCGTACTCGCGCCGGCCGGGAAAGGTCTGACCACATCCGGGGGACGACGTTACTGGCAGACAACCGGGAACAATTTCGAATGAGATCAGCACAACATGCACCCTCGCGGGCTTGGTAACGAAGCGGTTTGGTCCTTGTAAGCTCAGCTAGAAGCCTCGTATGCTGGTGAGGGTCGATAACTTGGCAGGAGCTCAGCCGGCGGAGGAGCCAAACTGCTGGAAGCTCTGAGCTGGCCGACAGGATCTGAGTACCCGCTTCTACCGCCAATGACCCCCCGCAAAAACACTGACCGGCTTGCGGGATGGAAGACTTGGCGAACTGGGTTGCTGCTCTTGTTGAGAAGCAGTGAAGTCGGCGGTGAAGTCGACTCACCGGACATTTCGTGCGAGAGGCCGGAGGAGAGGAGAAAATACGAGTGGCAGGCAAGGAAAAAGCAAAAACACCGTTTCTTAGGTGGTGGCGGCCGTGGAGAAGGACGATATCGAGGGCAGATCGACCCGGGGAAGCACGGAGATGGCGAGATGTGATTCGTCACGAGGTGGCAGATATTCGCCGGCCGGTCTAGGTGCAGCCAGGGCGGCACCGTCAAGTGACTAAGCTTCGCGGTTCCTGGGCGAATCATTGAGTTTAGAGTCGGTCCTTTCATGGTCCTGGGCTCGCCCGGCACCGTCGGTGCTCGTATCGTTGATTCCCTCTGAGTCTGTCCATGTCGATGCCTTAGGGCAGAGGCGGGAGAGTCATCAGCCGACGCAGGCAGGGTTCAGAGAAGGCGTCTCTGCGGCCACTACTGCTGCTGTGTCGTTGGTGCACGGCATCTTGGGGGCTATTTTTAGGCGAGCAAGGCGATGAGGAGGATCCGGGGAAGACAGCAAGGTCAAGGACCCAGGCCCTGAGGCCGTTGAGAAAGGTCTGCAGCGAAGATTAGCAGTAGCAGCCGCAATAGCCATTTGAGACGAACGAGATGGTCTGATGTGGTGGAAGTCAGCCATATCTCGACCGGGATGGCCTGGGAGTCATTTCCAAGGACATGGGAGGTGGATTATGGCTTGCAGGTCGAGATACCGTGACTGGACGAATAGCAGCAGCCGCATGGTCTGGAGGAATGACGCTATGCCGTAAACTACAGTGTCTCTGCCCTGTAGCCTAACGCGTGCCGCGTGGTGAGGTAAGGGTCGAGTCTCGAGACGTGGAGGTGAGAGAGATGGCTGCGAGGTCGGGATTGGGTTGTTGGGGAGAAGAGGATGAGAGGGCTGTGGTCGGGGAAATCTGACAGGATCCCGCATGCATCGCAGATGTTGCTCTACAGTGTTGGAGGAGGCATCTACTGTGGATAGAAGAGGCAAAAGGTATGGGGAAGAGTGCGTGGGGAATGCTAGTGACACGGTATTTCCACATAAGGTGTGGCTTCCTCCTGCCGCAGCTCAGAAATAGTTTAGTGGCTGCAATAAGCCACGGTGCCGTCCGTCAGTGCGCAACTGCGTATCGAATAGCGACAGCACAGCACCTGGGCCGCTGCTCACAGCAATTAGGACGCTGTCTTCCCTCACCGCTAGGTGGGCGCTCGCTGCAAACAAGGTCAGGGGCACTTGCTTCACCCAGAGCATCGCCCATTGCTTTTTTAAATTCCTCCCGCTTTTAGCAACACCTGCCACTCACCTGCCAAAGCAAGCAAATGGTGGGAGGAACATCGCGCCGCTCTGCCTTGCTAGTGGGCGAAATTCTCCTGTTCCTCCTCTCTTACCATGGAACACACCTTAACTCTATCTCACAGGGCAGCAGCTGCTTGTCTCAACGCCACTGCCACGGGTGCGTGATGACGGCGGACGCGGCTCTCTATCCATCATGCCATCTTATGCCATCTTCTCCAGACTTTTCCCTGCGACACCCAATACCGACTGCATCCGCCATCTCTCTGCCTAAAGCTATCAGAACTATCGATTTCATGCCTTCGCTTCTGCTGCCTCTGCTTCCCCCGCTGCGAGTCTTCTTCCACTTCTTACTCTCTCCCACTTCCCGCTCATTCGCGCACCTACACTGCGCATATGCATGTCTCACAGGATCGTCCACCTAAACACGAGAGATGCCCGGCTTCTAGCTGACAGCGCATAACCCTTAGACCGAGGACCACCTCCCACCCCGGTCTCTCTTCCGCCGTCTTCCGCTGCGAATCTCGGTCTGCCTCTACAGCACTGCAGCGAGGTGGCCCTCAGAGGAGCCACACATGACTTCATGACGACCAAAACGCCTGATGGTTTGCTCTGCTGACAGCCACACTTCCGCTTCCATCCCGCCTGTCAACCAAGATCTGTCCCGGCGCCGCCGATCCCAGAGCTCACCTGCTCACCCGGCAAGGCTGCCAGGACACATTCAACATGCCATCTTTCGACCCAATCGCTCTGCTTTTCTGACCTCACCTAAGCCCACATGCCCGACTTACCCGCGCGTGTTCTTCTGCCCTGATCCGGTCCTTGGAACTCCGAGGCGAACTCCGGGCGACGGCTCAAATCATTGCCTCTTTGGGACCACACTCGACATGCGGGCGATGCTTGGAGTTGACTGCCAGAAGAGCATCTGACCAGGCGCCTGGGTTTCCCTCGCCGCGAAGCGTAAAGCCACACTTTGTTTCGCCCGGCACGACGGGCGATACGGCGGTTCGTCTGGTCTCAAACATCAGCTGCGAGATCCAGCTCTTTCTGCCCATCTAAACACCACAGGTACCGTCGAGCATTCCCCCATCTGGCATGATGGCTCTTCTCGTGCACTCGCTATGTCGTCTTCAATACGAGACATGGGACACATGGTATGTGGGGTGATTGGCGATGATTCCGACCCGGCCAGTGACATGGCTCTTCCCATTCCGCCATCCATCCCACATCGGGCCGTTGGTAGCTCTCGCCGCTCTGGACCTGGAACTCATCAAACGACTGCTATTCCTGGGCCACCAGGGTCAAGACAAGGCACCCGCCGTATTTCGATCTTACAAGATCCAGCTCGCCTGGAATCCAATTTTCGAATATGTTACACGGTCGTCAAGTTTGGGACATGGAAAAAGAGTGTGCCACTCACTCAACGCCTGGATCAAATTTCAGGGACAGCCACAAGCGTGGAAGCTCATTCCAAATACGAGAATGACGTTGACTCGTTGGGAAAGAAAACGTCCATTTTCCTCTCGCGGGATATGTCCGACGTTGGACATGAAATTCACCCGTGTTCCAGCGCATTGGCGCCTGTCGGCTTGTTCCCAGCCCTGGCGAGGATCGCATCGGGATGCTACAGGTGATCAGTATCCCGGCTCTTATTGGGCCTGCTATTTCGATATTGTCTAAGCCTTAATATTGGAGGTAATTAAGCATTAAACATCTGGATGTACCTCAGCCAATGCGGTGACTGGGCAAGGTTCTCGGCCCAGGTAAGGCGTCAGCAACGATTACTCACCATTCTTCCGCCGTCAGACGTTTGATTAGAAGGATCTCCCTTGTCAAGAATCGGGTTGCAGATGTTCACCCACGACGTCAATCTTAAGATGGCCTCTATAACCGCCGTCATCTCATTCTAGAGCGTTCCTAAATGCCGAAGGCTCTTGAGACGAACGTTTTCCCCTTAGGGCCAATATTCCCAAAGTCAAATCTACTTTACCGTTGCGGTAACACCCACCACCACTAGAAGAAACGCAGCCAGAACAAAAAGGAAAACCGAGGTTCCCGACCGTCCGGTAGGGCGGTTAGCGTCGAAATCTGAGTCGCTTTAAAATTAGGCTCGCCGCATGCCGCCCAATTCCTCCTCGTATGCAAGGTCCCGAGCGCCGCGTCGCCCGGCGTCGTGGTACCACGTCAACGTCGCAAGGACAACACCTAGTTGTACTTTTAAAATTCCGCCTTGCCCGCGAGAGCCGCAGGGTGTTGTGTACGGGCCGAGGCCGTCGGGCGTTGAGCCTGAGCTAAACTTCGCCGGCGCCGTAAGCTGAAGTTTGAACGCCGGCGAAGTTTGAAGTCTTCGGGCGGCCTTGGGTGTGGGAGAGGGAAAACGGATACCGAGTGAGTACGAGAAACCGAGATTCAGCGTAGGTATCGCCGACTTTTAAACTTTCGATAGAAGGCTGCGTAAGTGAGGATGTTTAGGTCTGGCCGGGACAGAGGCCGGATAGACCCTGGGTTTTGTCCACGTCGAGGTTGAGTATGAGCGCCAAGTGAAGTCTATGGCGGCGTTCCTGTCTATCACATTACCTCTCGCAATGCAGATGTTTTCTGGGGGCTCGCCCAGCGAAAAGGGGGCTAATCGAAGAGCGGTGCATCTACTCCGGACATGGATCCGGAGGTCCGGTCCCATGTCTCCACTTTCGGTCCCGGAAATTCGGACTTGACCGGCCGGCTTCATTCGAGCGTCGGGCGCATTAGTGATGCCAACTAAACCCACAAGAATGACCCAACATTATTTTGAAATGTTCTAAGTGGCTCCTGGCTCCTGGCTCCTGGCTCCTGGCTCCTGGCTCCTACTGGGCGGCTACTTCGATAAATCCGCGTGGCTCTCGCCGGAGCTTGTCCAGCAGTGACAGACCTATAAAAAGGATTCGCAGCCAGAGCTTCAGCCATCTCAAAATCCGTGCCGAAGAGCGTGTGAAATTTCATCTTAGATTAACCACGCATACGTCGACAGGCAGGATCCAAACCTGTCAGCTTTCCAGTCCAGCTCACAAGCTCGAAACCGAAGACCTGGTGTTTACGGAGAACCTTGCGGGTCCCATCACTTCTGTTCTAATCCTATTCGGTCGGGGTATTCAAGTGACGGTGTTCTCGCCCAGAGCATTCGCGTAGCTGTTATTCATGCGTTTTGCTTGAATGATGTGTCTCTTCAATGTCCAACCACGGACACTTGCAACCGCTTCAATGGGGTCTGGGCGTTCCATTGCTTGAAAACTTCAAAGCTATGAGAACCCTTGATGTCATCATATATGTATGAAAAGTTCTCTTTCTTTGTCAGACTTATGGGATGCTTCAGCAGCAGACCTCGGCGTCCATAAAAGCAGCTCTTGGTGTGGCCTGGGTTCAAGTCAAGAGACAGAAGCCAATGGCATATTTTTTATCCTTGCGACTTATCTAATATGCCCTTCGTGATGCAACTTCCATATACACGAGTTTGAAACCACAGGTGGAAGTTTCCATGTCGCATCAACCATGGTTTCCCCCATCATCTTGTTCCAAGTATTCGCCCCAAGGAAGCTTAAGACACTCCAGCGGCACCATTGTTGAATGAAGCTCGACTGCCGTTTCGTAATATCACGCTTCGAGATAGAATGCTCAAGCTCCGTATTTTGCACAGTATATCCGCCATCGCCATCGTCCGTTGGATTTGGCTGTGGGATTCCAACTTCAACGGATGATCTGTAAGAGTCTTTATAGTCGGCCATGAAGACCAAGGCTACGAGGACCGTGAGATGCCTGACCTGTCCTGTATATCCAAGAAGGGCTATTTAGGGAGATGTATAGGCATGTGAGAATAGATATATAATAGTTGATGTGAGCTATCATCTCATAGAAACCAAATAGATGGCTTGCGAACCCCATCTTCAGAAGACTAATAAGATAGAAATAGGAATTGGGAGACAGGTAGTTCAGATGGCGATATACAGTCTTTAAAAGAATGAATTTGGACTTCATCAGTAGAGTATTCCGAGTGCAATCATTTGCTAGAAGCGGTGCTGAGTACCTATGACATCTTGCACGGAGATCAAACCTCTCCATAACGACGGCATCTTAAACAGATGCGTAGAATCCACGCACAATTTAGAGGCAGAAATAGAAGGCATTGGAACTCAACGAAGCATTCGTTGAGGCTTGGACTATTTCGACTTGAGGATCATTATACAACTTCGAAGATATCCCTCTCAGCAACTCGCCTGATGATCTTGATATATTTAGATGCTACGGAAGCGGAAGGCCAACAATAGCAACAATGGCATTTGCCTTGTGTCTTGTGATTAAATCATCACCTTTGATTAAACACCAAATAGCGGTAGGTTCCAACTCCGTCTGCCTTGTTGGCCGCTGTGACTGCATTCACAACGTCTCTATTCACTACCATCGTCGTCTGGTGCGCATTCCTGAATGAATACAAGCCAATCTCATGAAGTTGTCGGCGAATTCGAAACAATACATGGAGTATCTAGACGCAGCGTATAATGAAGCCTTGCGCTGACCAAACTAAATGCGGACGGAGATGTGAATTGGAGCTATTCAAACTGTCTCGACATTTGAAGAAGGAAACCTAGGGATAGACCTTCTGTTATTTATATAAGATCTAGCTATTGCGACAAGTCACTCGCATGCCCATTGGAACCTTCGCGAGCCATTTCAGCTGAGGATGAGTCTTGCGCGACACGAACTTGGTGAACTCAACGAGCATCATTGACACACAACCTCAGGCCATTCGTCTCTTCGTCCCCCATATAAGAGAACAGGTTGGGGGCACATGCCAGAGTTGAGTAAGCCAATTAAACCGCATTCTCGTAGTGATTTTCTCTGAGCTACCATCTCGGCCACCTACTTAGCCCTCGAGACCTTTGCCTGCTCCATGTCACCTTTCCTTCACAGCCTCCACTCACCCATTCGGACGCAACTCCACGCGCATGCGTTGAAACCGAATACCTTGGGGACGCAAATGAGGAATAGCAAACGATTCCGCACAGCACCAGATTATGATCTGGCCGGTTTCCTTTCCCATTTGCTCGAAATTGCTCGCAGGCATCTTGTCCTTCCAATATACATGTGGAGATTCACTGCCGAACATTAACAGCCACTGCGGCCATTGTCACCACCGTTGAGGACTGGTTTGACTTTGGCTTTATGTACTCTACGCGAGATCCAATCAACACCGGCGCAGAGGCAAGAACGTATGTGGAACTCCTCATAATCCAGGATTCTGCCACACCAACTAACTGAGTTGAGTGTTTTCAACCGCCTTTCATCTCCGAACGCCTTTCACAGAGCTAGAACCTAGTTATAATACTACTTTTCTTTTTGGTTTTAGGCTATGCAGGCAATCCAATCTTTTTTTTTCGAGGTTATGTGGCATCAAGTCGAGAGACAGCGCGGAGCAGAGCTCCCACGCCGCGGATTAGCTCGTCATGACCGTCTCCCCAGATTATGTTGGTCACCCTGCAAGCGCCGTCTCCATCCGTCGTCCTCGTGCGACATCAAGCACCTATTCAGGACATCGCAAATGTAATAAACCAAGGTCTTTGCTGGTACCTTGATACCTAGGCTCCAGCGGTCTTTGTCATGATACTGGAGCTCTTTGTTGAAGGACGACGTATTCATAGTCAGCGTACAATACATAAATCCGAAGGCTCAAGCTTCATTGCTATCAGAGGAACCAAGTCTATAAAGTCTAACGTTAATATACCCGGAAAACTCCCAAAACGCAGAGCTCGTGTTGAGGAGAAGAGACACGAATATGTCGCATTCCTATAAATTTCAACGCACGGAGATATTTTGCTTCCAGCAGCAATAATCGTCGAGCATGCCGACTATTTCACTGTGGCATTTGAAGTCTACCCGCACTCTGCTAACTCGTCTTGGCAATTCCACTATGATGATCCTTCTGATTTATTACCCTGATGTTGCTGTTGTTCGAGTATACATTGCCATTCCCTGCAATATCTACGCAAAGACGACGGCTAGCTAGAATAATAGTCACGTGTTACCTGGGGCCGTCTGTGGAATCTTGCTCGATGTCTGCCAGGGTGATCTGCGAGAGCCAGAGTGGCCGAGTTCACTTGCAGGTCATGCGTCGCATGAGTGATTGTCACTGAAGCATCTGTGGTAGGAACTTCTCGACCGCAGCCTGCGTTGCTCGATTTTATACTCAACCTCTCCACAGCAATGCCGATATGCTGTAAGCTTGGTAGTCAATATCATATAAAGCGCCTATTTCATGGAATGATAGCTCAGCAAGCAATTTTGGCCTGGTATTTACTTTAAGGGATCAGAGCCAGAACCATACCTACGCAGTCCTATCAAGTTCCCCATTTACAGTTCATAAAGGCTTACCCAAGCAAGAGACACCATATCATCTTTACCTCAAGTCACCGTCAGCTTTCACCTCTATCTTCAGGATATTCGCATCGTCATAGTCAGCCAACGAATGGTTTGAGCGATATAAGTTCATCCTTTCAATAGCTTTCCCCTTGGCTCAACGCAGCCTGTCACAATGGATAGGTAGTACTGAGTGATCTAAGATCACAATCCAGATTACAAACTGATATGCCTGACAAGAAGCTATCTTGCGATTCGGGAGGCCTTTTAAAAAAGATACCAGATTCATAGTGTTACTCCCCTGTCTCGCGGAGGCGAGACTATCATCAACCCGCACATCGAAGATGCAAGCGGAAGCCTGCTCAAACTCAATCGCATTCAAAAAGAACGAGCTACATACTAAGCAGCACTTCACCCGAGACAGAAATTAGCTGGTTGATCTCAGACTTTGGTCTTAATATTGACTGGATGCCCACACAACTGTCCTTCTGCACACCCAACACGTCCATCCGGATGCAACAGACGAGATATAACCCTTCCCGTCCATCAATTTCAGTGTATTATTCCAGCTACATATTCCTCAAACGCACATAATACTATGCAAAACAGTCTCAGTTGAAGGAAGCAGCCGAAAAACCCTCGCTTGCTCTTCTCGTACGCTGGAGTTATCTCGGCCATGCGGGAGTGAATCCCCCCCCCCCCCTCTTGTCATTCGCGTATCTAAACGCAACCGAAGAATTGCCTGCCGACCAGTATTCAAGCAAGACTTAAGCATTATATATTCATTTCTCAGTCTCATTAGCTCAAGGTCAGATAGCTCCCAGCAAATAAGACTTACTCGACTTACTCGACTTACTCGACTTGCTCTCGAAGATTAAGCGCCACAGCGCCCAGCCAATGTCTATACATTCGGTTGATGTAGAAACCTGGAATCAAACGCTCAAGCATATCGAGAGTGTAGAAGCATGCTCTCTTCGAGGAGTACGAGACCCTACGTTGCATCCATGTCTTCTACCGCCGCAAGTGAGACGTTTCGACCACCATACGAGCAGTCCAGAAAGACTTCTAGCCTCTGCGTATTCCTGCCATCATAAGTCGTAAGCAGAGATGACGCGCGTATGATTTCATGAGGGTTGGGTTCTTGAATGAGAGGCCCATTGGTCCTCCCGGAACCATGCTCGGCCATGGACTCGAGGAATGAGAAGCAAAGAGGCTATCAGAGCGTTTCATTTTGTCAAAGAGACATTTCACCGTCTGTGACTAACACGCTATATGTATGTGTCAGCAGATGCCTGTCCACGCTTCTCCCAGCATCCCTTCAAGTCCACCCAAGAAACTCACAGCGACAACGTACCTTACGCCACCTCTCCAGCCTATCGAGAAGTATATAAGACGTAGAGTCCACATTCAGAACCAGAAACCACGCAAATCCAGCCGGCCTACTGCCATGATACAAATGAATTGGTCACTCATGGCCCCCTTCGGACCTGGGACCGATCACCTCAGGAAGACATCATCTCACCGCGCGCCGTTTGACAGTTTGCAACTTAACAGAGACCTCATTCGTAACTTCTATCTGTGAGATATTGCAGCATATACGCCCTACCCGCCACCGCTATGGACACATGAACACGAACAATATCCATCCCAATGGTCATTAAGCCATTTATTTTCCCACTCATAGCTCGTAGGTTCCCTATCGAAGAAGACAAGAGTCAATCGCCGTCTCAATTGTCTGGTTTATTCAAAAGAAACAAAATCTTGTGTGTTTATATACAACCGCTCAGCAGCATAGCCCACAGGAAGCATCCCGTAGCCACACCTACCTAGTACGATTCAAAAAGGAATATCACGAGATCTTAGTATACGATCGGGCGTGATTGAAGTATATAAACGCGCCAATCATGCTCCAAAAAGGCAACTCTACAGCAATGTGTTGCCGTCGGGCAGCCGGTGCAATGAGACTGACCGCATCGTGATGTCTTCGGCACTACGCGCAGAAATGGCCGTCATCTCATCGCGCCCAATTGCCCTGAGCCCAACACACTTCCACCACCATGCAGAGAACTCACAATAGTCCCTCAAGTATCGAACATGGAATATACCAACAGCGATGATGAATGGCCGGCCCTGCAGAGGTGTAGATTCTCCTGAAGTGGCGCGGCGTCTTACACGCTGCCGTAGCAATTCAATCTCAGGCATAGGCGGAATCCAGGGCTGCTGCCGCACCAAACAAACGTCCCCATTCCGGTCACCAGTAAGGGAATCCTAATACATTGTGGTAGATTCGGAACCGATGCCAATGGCTGCTTATATACCCCCCGCCTCTCTCATGATGAACTTGTAAAGCGCTTTGCGTGCAGTACGGCGGCCGGGTAGACGCCCCACCAACTGATCTCCAAAATTGGAGGGCCCCCAGTAGCCCTTCATGAGTGTGGAAACTTCCTCCCACCTCAACAACCAATGGCGTTGTGGCAGAGTGGTCTAATGCGCAAGACTAGAAATCTTGTTCCTTCGGGAGCGTCTGTTCGAATCAGGCCAACGTCGACTTCCTTTTTGCACTTTCTCACATCAACTTCACTTTTAATAGGACAACCCACCGGCTTTCATTTTGCCGCACCCGGCAACTTCAAATCACTCAAATCCTCAAAAAGTCTCGCTTCGTAACTGCACATCGTACCGAGTCATTCCCGATTGGACACACGCACGGGACACAGTCACTTTCCTACACCGCAACAACGGGAAAGACGGGAGAATGACCGTCACCTTGTGAGGAAGGGTGGAGGATCAGCCATGTCACAGTCTCAAATCCGGAGGTCTGAAGATCCTCAAGACAAAAGAACGTTCGGTTTCGAGGTGAACCTTCAAGCATGATCCCGGTCGTCGTTTCTGGAGGGGGCTCCGAACACAACGTGCAACCTGCAGTCTCGGACTGAAGGCGAGGAGAGAAGAGGCGAGACGGCATCAAGTCGCGTCCATGTTCCGACGTCTCGAATGCTGAAGCGGGGTGGCCTGCTTGCTGCTGTGCTGAGTCTGCGCTCGGAGCGGGCTGCGGCGCGGCTTCCTCTTGAGCCGCCTCCTGACTCGAATTATTTTCTGTAATTCTCTCGTCTGTAGAACGTCGAGAACTTTTCCATCTGGGGCCCCCGTCGCAAATGCCAAGACCAGCACCTTCAATGCGTGAGTTTCTCTTTGCGGTGACGGTGCATGTTCTTTTTTGGGCAGGTGCGTTTGCGTTGGAATAGGGGGACGCAGAGGCGAGGCGTTGGAAAAGCGATATCTGAGTGATTCAGTATGACCACCAATCTGAAGATATCCATCAGCAAGCTAGACAGGCTGATCGATGTGGTGGTATTAGCAGGCCGCGCCGCTGACCGCATTTGTGTCGGTGTGTATGGCTAGCGGCCGCCTGAAAGCCGCATTCCCGAAGAATAACCCCGAGTGCTGCACTCGAAAGGGGTTGCCTGTGGAAACGAGATAGGTAGCAGTCACGCGGGCTCTGTAAGATTTTCAGAAGGCCGTGATGGTTCAACCTGTTCTTTTGCTCAGATTGCGTCGCGTCGCGGTCTCTGAGTGCTCGGTGATGGCGGAGTCAGCACGTACCGTTAGCACTAACATGGTTGACGGCTCGGTGAAATGGCACGATCATGGCTCAGACTAGAAGCTGCGGTGTCGTTCCAAAAGGGACGGCTTCTGCTGTCTGCTTGATAGCACTTCAGCCGAAGGCGCGTTATTGGACGTAATAATTCCCGCTTGGTCGATGCATGGTCAGATCGGAGACTCGACAATGACGAACATCAGGAACGGGCCTCTGACAGACGGCCAAGCGCGATTTCAAAGATAGTGTCATCTCTCGCACGGCGTCTCACATGACTCCATGAGGGGCAGAGTTGATCGATATGGCGAGTCTCATCTGCCGCTGAGGGGTCCGTCGAGACGATCATGAGGGGACTCAGGGAACCTCCACTGTGACTGGCGGTGTTCTCGATCGCCAAGTCTTGTGTTTCTTGATTCGACGATAAATGAGGCTCGACAATCTCCAACTCGCAAAAGGAAATAGCCATGAGGAGGATCTTCGGCCAGTGAGCTGACAGGGAGCCTCTTTTGGGACTCGGGGCGGACCCCAGGTCAGGGGTGAATTGATGGGGTGGGTGGCCAGAGCAGAGTCCAGACCAGCGAGACTTTGCCTGCAGCAGCACAGAGAGAAGGTTTTGCTCACGTTCACTGCTTGCCTGCCGCAGGAAGAGACAATGGATAGTTTACGACCCGACATTCCGACGTCCTCCATCTTGGGGTTATGCATCTGTGTTCCTGCAGCTTGCAGGACGGCGTGGCGCTGGACCATTACACCGCCAAGATGCGCCGGTGGAAAACTCGAGTTAGCACAGTTAGCATAGGCAAGCGGCGGCAAAGCCACGAGAGGTGCAATGCGCGCGTGAGGACCAGAACCATTAGTGCAGACTGCAGAATTGTGCAACGCGGCTAAGAGCTGCGGGCTGCAGGTAAATTGCGGTGAGGCGGGTGATTCCCTGGAGACTGGACGTGTTGGAACGTGTCGCTGGGTTTGGAACTGTCCGACGTGGTCGTTACTGTTAGCGACCCCATCCGAGTGCTTCCAATATTGGAGTATTGGCTCCGTAAACCCCGGGTCCCAGAAGTCTGCCTTTCTGGAGTCTGGACCGACGACCGAGACACGGCGGAAGAGAGAGTCCACCTTCACCCACTTGCTCCCGCTTGGCGGTTCAGACGGCGGCGGTGCATGAGCATTGGAGTTGCAGTATTGAGTCGGGCATCGGGAGCATTGCTCAATGCCGGAAGCTCTCCATACAATGCGGCCACATTGCGTGCAACGCAATGCGCAGCTGTGGTCCATGGACAGCGATGGCTTCCGAATTTTCGGGCGATGATGTCGACGAGGCAGCCTGATTGATCCGGGCTGGTTATTAAGTGAAATGATGCGTACCAAGTTGCTCGACACGCGTCTGTCCACTGGAAGTGCAGCGATTGAGGGTTCCATTGAAGGTCCCCACGGCGACTGGGACGCTATTAGGAGCAGCCCGATATAGCAAAGGCAAGTGCATGACAAACAATTTGCAACTTGCAAGGCAACGTTGTGGGCAAGCAACGGTCGGTTCTTCCGTTCGGGGATCAGTGTCGACGAGGCTCAGCCCGACACTGACAAGAGGGCGAGACTCTGACTGAGAGAGAGGCCCGTGACTGAGATGTGACAGCTTGGCGAGCGAGCGGTGACAGTCGGCAATGACAGGAAACCGCCGTTTTATCAGCGAGCTAGACGATTGAGGCAAATGAGTGAAGGATGAGGATGACGAGCTTAAGCAGCCCCCCTGGAGTAGCGTCGACGATCCAAAGTAGCGCCAACTTGACAAGCCGCCAAAAGCGCAAGAGGAGCAAAAAGTGCGATTGCAGAATGCGAGTAGGAGCGGAGTCCAAATGCGAGTGCAACAGTGCAAGTGCAAGTGCAGGTGCAAGCAATGTGAGTGGGAGTTCCAATATCAGCCGGGCAAGTGCGGGTCGACGAGGTTCTGGTCCAGTTTTTGCCTTGGTCACTGGATGGAGAGACGAGGATGCTTGAATGTGAATGGAAATGCAAAGGCAGGTGCAAACCGCCCACGTCGGAAAAGATCTCCACTGCCAATACCTGACCTACCACGGATGCCTCACTCCAAGCGTTGATTGATTGAGCCTGCTTGGGTAAGGTACGGATAAGGTAGTTGCAAGCCAGCTGAATGGTCGACGAATGGAGGAGGTCACAGTCACAGTCACAGATGAAGGATGATGCACTTGCTGACAGTGCTGACCACCATACCTAAGGTAACGTATGAAGTAACGAAGTCATGGACTCCTTCCAAGGAGAACGCCACGGTGCCTGGTCGTGACTGCCTTTTTTTGCTTGAACGCAGCTCAAGGCCCGTTTAGCCAGGGGCAAGCGAGGCCGCTAGCAGCGATAGGCTTCTGGAGGACAGTGGAGGCCACGAGGCCCCACAGGCGCCGTCCTGCAAGGTACCCGGCCCTCCAATCCAATTTGAGCCAGCGGTGCGTGGAGCTGCCCGCGTGAGGTTCAATCCTCGGGCTGGTGGAGGGTTGCATTCTGCACCGTTACTGGTTCGCTGACCATCCATCAGAAGAAAAGGAAGCACGAGAAAAAAAAAAAAAAGGGTGAAATGCACCCCCGCGGCACGAACTGGTTTGGGGGACGCCGTTCGTGTTGATTAAAATTTGGGCAGAGATGAAGAGAACCATATTCGGCCATGGCCCAGAGGTCGACGTCGTATTGGCCGCCCGTTCCAGAGGACACTCGTCATTGGAATCCGCAGCTGCTTCTATTCTTTGCTTCTTTTGTCGTGACACTAAGGTAACCATGAAGACAGTACAGAGTTACGGATTACAGTTTCTCTCCCACCTTATCCCGAACGCCTGCGGCCTGCCTCCAGGGACAACGGGTCATATTTAGCACAGCTCGCCGGACTCCGAAAGACTATGTCATGCTGAATGCTAAATATGGACAGGAATATAGTAGATGGGGATGGATGGATGGCATCATGGATGCGTGGACTAAAGTGCGCGTAGAAGCATTGGTGCCTGTATCATCATGATTGCGGCCGCGCCTGAAGTGCACCACATGGCACCTGCCCCGCCCGATGCATCTCATGTGTGCGAGCATCGCGGCCTCAGCTTGAGTGATGTAATTGAGGGACAGACGGATGATGGTGGATGCTTGCTTGCTCAAGGAATGGATGAGCTGGCCAGGGCACGCTGGACAACATGGAAGCGCCATTTGCGGCGGCTGCAGTCGCTGTTCTGCTGCACCACCAATGCCCTTCATTGTTGCTTGTAGATTGCTGGGAAGAAGACCTGAAACGTGCGAACACTGGGGAAGGCAGTCGTCGCTATTCCTGCACTCTATCCGTAAGGTGCCTTACCTTCGGACATCCAGCATGCGGTGTGTCCTGCGGCGACTTTTTTTGATTTTATTTTCTCAACTTGATTGCGAGGAAGGCGCTGCATTCTGTTCGCAGTAAGGCGCATATGGGAAGCATGCCTCTCCAGGGCAGGTACGCCGTCGACTGTGGTCCACCCCGCCGCCTGCGCACTTTGCCCAGCGGTCCTGTCCATTTTGTTCTGCATCTTTCGACACCGCACCTGCTGTTCAGAGATGGACCCTTCACTTTACCTAGAGGCTAGGGCCCCTCACCACCCGACGACCCCTCGCCCAGCAGCGCATCTGTCGCAGGTGAACAGGTCTGCTCCTGGTGCAATCCGACGCCAGCAACAGATCCTCGACATGGGCGGCATGCACCTTGTTCTGACTTCTTTTTTGACCGCCCAAAGGGTCTTGTCCTGATCCCAAGCTACCTTACTGCGGCACCTAGGTAAGGTAGGTACGGTAAAGAAGGTTCCTTACCGCCTGCTTACAGATACACGTGCAGCAGGCATCGATAATAGGACACCATCACCAAACCGCCATATCCTCATGACCATCCAAGTACCAAGTTCGATCCTCCACCACCAATCCCTCCGTCCCGGCCCAGCTCCATCCTGTGCCCTTTGCGCGCATCAACACCACGCAAATTAATCCTTGTCCGCTGCTCGATGCTCGTCAACCGCCAGGCCCAACCTGGTTTGGCCCCGACAAGGCCGCCAGGGGTTCTCGACAGCCACTGTCTGTGCTTCACTCTGACCACCCACACCTCCGACAGGGGTCTCTTCTTCATTCAACAGCCAGTGCCAGCACAAGGTCCTTGAGGTTCCTGGACGTCCTTGTCCAGCACACTGAGACAGTTCCTAACCAACTTCTGCTCCCCAAATCCGCCAAACCTCCCGACACCCTCTTTCTCAACTTCGAGACACGAGACGCAACACATCTTCCCAAGCGACTGATCCTCAGACCAGCTTATCCCGTCTCGTTTCTCGTCTGTTACTGACTCTCTGCCGTGTTTCTCGCATCTGCGCTGGTCCCAAAACACGCTCCGACTCTGCATCCTTGACAGCAACCAAGATCCCGGGACCTCGTGCGACTCTGCAGCAAAGCGCTTCGCCAGAAGCTCGAGAAAAGAAACCAAAGACACCCGTTCCAGACCCAAGCGCCGCACATTCGCTCAACCACCGCCTACTCCAGCTGGTCACACGCTCATCGCCCGACCTCTGCGCCTACTATTACCACGGGGATCCATACTTGCCCTCGACCCCGTCACATCACATCAACATAGTTTCCGATCTTAAGCTGGAAACAAGGCGCGATCGTGCGTCCCCCCCCCGTTAGAATTCCAGGGACAACGTCAGTTCACGTCACTACCGCACTGGGCTTTCTAGAAACACTCAAGAGGAGCCTTTCATCCCCATTGCTCTCCAAGCACACTTCCTCTTCCGCCACTTCCGTTTTTGGTCTGCAGCCCGCATCGACGGATATTATCTTGATGCGGCCTGCTTCGAGCTTTGGAATACGTACGACAAGCCTTCAATAGACAACAAGAGCTTGGCCGCTTGGCCAGAATCACCAAAGATGGCCATGCCACGGGAGTCGAGCTTCATGCCGACTATCAAGTGCTCATCATGTGCTCAACAAGTCGAAATCTCCATGATGGGAGAGCACATCTGTGGGGGACCACCTCCAGACGCAGACCGTACGTGGTGTCACAAAGCATCTCTTGAGCCAGTCACTTACACTCACGTAGCCATGCCGCCCATGCCATCCATGCCAGAACGTTCGGACAGCATCGGTTCGTACGGTCAACCTCCGCCCCTCGACAACAAGTACGGCAGAATGGCACCACCCACTCTAGATACGAGCGCAGCGAGTGAGTTGCCCTTGGTGGAATCCACGTGAACACTGCTGACAAGACTAGACATGCCATACATGCGCCAGAGCCAACTTACCCCGATCAGCACATCCACCGGATCGATCAGCGTCTCGCCAAAGACACCTAACAGCCAAGCCCTGGGTCGATCAGATGATGACTTCCAACCACAGATCGCGAATGATTACAACTCGAATCAGCAGGCTCGACGTCCAGGAGGATATGGAGGTTTCGATGACGGCGAGGAGTTTGGAGATCAGATGTACCCGAACGAACAGAAGAAGCAAGCTCCTAGCCTGCTGCAACGTATGAACACGATCGCCCCTGGGCCATTTGAGATGGGTCGGAGAGGTGGAGGAGGTGCGCCGCCCGCTGCGAAGCTGGCTATGAGACCATCGAGAAAGCAGTCTTTGACGCCGGATGATGGCTTCGGTGACCGCCCATTAACGTCTGCGTCGAACAACTCATTCATGTCTGTCGGCAGCAGTGGCAGTAACCCTGGTGGGATCGCACCACCCAGACTACCCAGGAAGAACGGATATGGAGGATTTGGACCCCCAGGAACAACGCCCGATGAATTCGAGCCCGAGCCTTACCAAAGCCGTGCAGGCACCTTCCCCCGCCCTAGCGAACCTATGGAACCTCCTGCCAGAACGCCATCAGCTCCCGGCCTTCGACCCGACAGATTGAGCAGACCCTCCAACGGACCTGACCACGAGAGGAAGCGCTCCATGGGCCCCGACACGTCCAGGGCGCCACCACCGAGAACGAGTCTTCTGCGACCGACGACTTCGGGGAGAGACGGTGTGCCCCCGGTAGATTTGGCTAGCGAGTTTGGCGCCAGCAACCCGTATCACACGCCGTCAGCGTCGACATCGTCCGCGTCAGGGGCCTCCATGTTTAGCCATGGCCGTCAGGCAAGCTCACAAAGCTCACAATCCAGCTCGGCTCAGCGCTCGCGCCGGAACCCCTCGGATGTCACCAACTTTGATAACCTCATGAACGATATTGAGTCGTCCATGGCCGCCATGTCACCAACCAAAGAAGAAATGGCGCCACCGCCACCGCCGAAGCCGGCGCCTAGAGATCCTTACTCCGGTCGCCGTGGCCCCTCGGAGGATCTCCGCAACGACCCCGCTGTTCAGAGTGGACGACCTCGTGCGAGATCACCTCTTGGAAGACCAGATTACGATGTTCGGGACCCCAAGGATCGCTACGGCCAGGGTCACGAACGCCAACCCAGTGATTTGCGAAGCGTTTCATCTCCGCCCCGCAACCGTCGACCCTCCGCTGCACCTTCTCGTGGAAACTGCAAGTCCTGCGGAGATCCGATCAAGGGCAAGAGCATCTCCTCTGCCGATGGACGCTTGACCGGTCGTTACCACAAGGCCTGTTTCGTCTGCACGACCTGCCGCGAGCCATTCTCGTCTGCCGAGTTTTACGTTCTCGACGACAAGCCGTACTGCGAGCAGCACTACCACAAGCTGAATGGCAGCTTGTGCGGTACCTGTGGACGCGGTATTGAGGGCCAGTACTTGGAGGATGAAGATCGCATCAAGTACCACGTCGGCTGCTTCCGATGTGGCGACTGCGGCATGTCCCTCTCCAACGGGTACTTCGAGGTCAACGGCCGGGCATACTGCGAGAAGGACGCCTGGCGCCGGATGCAACAGTCGGCAAGGAGACCCCCGCCTGGCGGTCTGGACGTTCCCGGACCCGGAGGACGCGGCGGACGCCGACCTAGCAACGGCCAGTCTGGCATGCGACCCCCCATCGGTCTTCCGCGCGGCCAGCGGGTGCCTCCCGGAGGTGGCCTCGCTCCGGGAGGCCTCGCCGCCCCGATGCCTCGCATGAATAAGCGCATGACGAGGCTCGGAATGATGTAAGCTGCGAGAGACGCCGATGTCTCTCTGGCACATCGCACTGCACATTCACTTCGTCGCATTCGAATCATTACCTAGTGCATTTTTAATACCCCACGACACATTTCACGACCACGATATACCACCCTCATCTCGCAACATACACATTTTTTCTTTTCTGCCATCTGGAGTTTATATACCCGGTCCCCAGTGGACTCTGTTGGATACCTGCATAGAGCGACGACGTGATGTCGTCTTGTTTGTCTGATGACGATTGGGAGGAGCCCTGACGGGCGCGCATGTTTGCCGTGGACACGAGTCCGGCCGGAGTAGCATGGAGTAGGGGCAGAGGAAGGCTTTTGCAGGCAACAGGGTGCAACACGGGTGCTCACAGGAAATAGCTGACCCGCGGTCAGACGGCTACGAGGCCGAGAGAGATATATAGCAAAAGCCAATTCAAAACAAATACATGAACTTGATGGTTCAATCTCGGACGTGTACATGATTTGATGCTTGAGGGTATGTGCTCTGTCGGGAGGTTGTTGTATACATTACGAACGTCATGTTCTTCGCCAAGCGACTCCATACCTACCTACCAGCCAAGCCTTCTCGCAGCCTGACAAGCTCAACGTTCTGTCTGCGACAAGAACGTGCCACTCTTTCCAACGATGTCTCGGACAGCTGCTTTTTTCGCCCGTCGGAACGGCGAAGCACTTGAGACCCCCGTGGACGTCGCACACAAACGGCCCGGCGCGGCAAGTCAAGACATGGCGTTTTTTTTTTCGAAATGGACAAAACGGGGAGGGGTGCGACACCGTTGTCTTTGACTTGGCCAAGTAAACGGTTTGGCAGGTTGCTTGTGTTTCCCGTGTAGTCACAATATTTCGCATTTCCTGAGGACATATCACGGAAGAAGCACTTGCCACTTTCTCTCATAAAATGTGAAGGTTTCAACGCCCACCCAGTACGACGGGAAACAACGGGATAGTTCCTACCACAGTGGGAGATGTTGAATATCAGTCACATGATGTATCACGAAAAAAGGATTTGGCGGTATTCAGATCTTCAGCGAAGATGAAGACGGTCATTGGGAGATGGTTGGATCAGCTTGGGGATGAGGGGCAGAAACGCGCGAAGCCAAAAAAGAGGATAGACGCCAAGGGTCCTTTATCAGGTTGGTTTGCCTTCACCGCCGGTGATCTCTGGCGGGGGGCGTGGGGTTGGCGGATTTGGGGAGGTTTTTGCTGTTGATCTTCATCACCGAGGACAGGTTTTTGGGTGATTCTTCCCGCTCGGTGGATTTGGAGAATTTCCGCCTTCCGCCGAGCGGGCGATGGGCAGAATGAGAATAGAGAAGTGTGTCCTTTTTGCAAAGGGACGGGATATGGAGTGCTGCGTTTGTGTGATGAAAAATAAAATAAAATTTGAGGTTCAACGAGAGGTTACGTGTTCAAATGGACGGGTCTTCTGATGCTAGAGTGGACGGTTAACGGTGATGATGTGTTCAATGTGGTATCCAAAGCCCGCTGTGTACTGGTGAGTAAGGAATTGGCGTGAAGTGACGCGATTCTGCCTGCTGCTGACTGATGGGAAGAATTGGTCGGTCCACAGAGGTTGTTTCATGGAGAGTGGCTGTTCTTGTTTGAGGATACGCGCGGGGGCTAGTGTCGTGGGTTTACGATGGAATGTGTGTGTGTTGGGCCGCGGGCGGATGAACTGTCACCGACCAGTGGTGCGGATTGACTGTGGAAAATGTCGATTGGGTGTGGGCAGCTGAGAAGAAGACTGCGCTGGGGGGATACCCTGCAGATAGGGGGGACATGGAGAGAGTGTGGTGTGATTGGTTGGTTGGCCAGGTTTCAGCGTAAGATGTTCGTGGGGGTGTGGGAGATTGAAATAGAATGAGCATTGGCGGCGGCGATACGCGGGATGATGGATGATAGCATGATAGGATATTGCTTCTGTCTGTTTTGGAGGGAGACGGCCTGCTTGCTGGCGTCGATGTTGCTCCTTAGGTGCTTGCTTTTCTGGAAGTCGAAGGGATCCCGAGATGCAAGGAGAGAGGGAGAGATGAGAAGAGATAAGAATTCCTTCCTGGGAAAGGCGAAGGGCGCACGCAAGAGGGGAGAATCGCAACATTGTTCTGCAAGACTTCGCTGGTCTCGGTGGCGGGTTGCACGGCATTGCACTCGCAGGCAAATGGCTTTTGATCTGTGAACCAACTTTTCTGCAGAGAGGCAGAATGACGCGGGGTTTAGACGGTGCCACCAACAAGACACGATTCTACTCGAACCGCGTGGCTCATGTCTGTGTTTCTGCGTCCTGTGATGCTTTTGCAGTTGGATATGCCACGCGGGTGTCTGTGTGTGCGTCCTGCGGCTATGAGAAGCAGCTAATTCTCACAGCTGTACGTCAGCGTCAAAGCATGCTTCAGCATACAATAAGATGCTGCATACAGATAGAGGCTCGAGCTGCAAGGGGTTTGGGGCTCTGTCGTCTGCGTCCGCACTGCCCGTATTTGCTGTCTTGGCTTTTATTTTAATATGTAATGGTAGGCGCAATGCTACCTTCTGGAATAGGGAATAGGGAGCGGGATCCGCGTCGATCGTCGAAGAAGGGTCTCCCTTTGATGGTACGTTTTTGTCGACCCGTTTCGATATTGGGCACGTCGAAGCATTGGAACACTGAAATGCGGCTGGAATTATATTGGCCTGTCGAAAAACCTGAGTCGCGATATCCGAGCTCGTGACAAGTGTTGCCGGGTCGTCGCTGACGTCTAGCGAGTCGCGTGGGCAACTGCGGCTCGTGTAAAGTGGCTTTCTGGATATCTCCGCCTGTGAGACCGGATCTAAAGGGGCAGACGGAGCTGGGTGGAGGTACCGCTGACGCAAATGTTGGCCGTCTCGGTACTTGCGAAGCGATCGTCAGGGGTGTGGTTTTCTCGAAGTGTTAGTGCTGCTGTCTGGTGGCGTTTTGGCGCTCCATCATCGACGGCGGGAGCGCCACTGAAGTTGATGTTGTCGTCCGTGGGTTTGACTGATTGAAAGAGGCTAAAGTGGTCAGGGGAAACGAAGATGATGGCATGCGGGTCGCAACTTTGGAGGAATTCAGACATGAACCGCTGTGCTGGCACCGGTTCGATGGGTTTGGGAGTAATGTCGTTGGAAGCCAGATGTTGTCGCCTTTTTCCATTTGTTGCTTTTAATAGCAGGCTCTGCCAGAATTCAGACGGAAAGAGGCACCAGTGGAGTTTCAACCATCCAACGGCCCGACGAGAAAAGGGTGGCTTGGAAGTTCCAGACTTCTTTCCTTTGTCTCAATGGCCCGCCACAGAAGGAAAGAAAAACCGGGACTTTGCTACCTATCATTTTGGATCATTTGCAACTGCCCAACGACGTAAAAGTTTTTTTTTTCATCGGTTTGGCCATCGGTTTGGTACGTTCCTCTGATATCTTTCCTGAATGACAGCAAAGTACACCACTCGCGCGCGTCGGTTGGGACTTTCGCAACGACTACCTAAGGCATGGATAGCAGCAACAGGATGAAAGCTTGGCCCCCCTTTTTAAACAGAAGCCGCCAGTTGGTCAAATCACACAATGTCACCCTAGCCCGCCCGTGTGTGATGGATTGATTGCCGGACGCCGAGAAGTCCAGTTTCCCAGCTGCGCGCGACTCTTGCGCCATCAGCTCCCAAATGCACCCATCCCATGGCCAATGGGAATGCCAATCCGTCCAGCGGGCCGGGAAGTCGTTCCCTTGTTTGGAGATTAGATTGGGGACCCGGTGGCCACTGCACGCACGCAGCACCACTACTCTCGCTGGGGCAGGTTTTGCTCAAGTCGCTGACTGGCGATCTACGGCGCACCCAAGATGTTTTGTAGGAGTCTTGTTGGTCGACGGCGCCGAGCCGGCAGTGGTACGCGTTCCATCTGCAGGTATCCCCTTGAGATGCCTACAGTACGCAGTTGTACGACCAACGGGGAGCCTGTTTCCACCATTCGTTTTGCGTGCCGAGTGAGTTGAGCTGTGTTGCAGACAGAAAGACGACGGTCGTCAGTCACCTTAAGCAAGACTCAGGAGTATACATCCATCCCCCCTGCGACTAGGCCTCAGTTGTTATTGGCGGTGTTCTTTCCAAGCGTCCTTGCCTCCCCTTACCAAGTCCCAAGATCCTCCTGCCTCCTTCCGCCTGCGTATGTAGCGTGAGTATTGTACCTGCCGCTCTCCTATCCTGCCGTCAGTCCTTTCCTTTCCTGGTGGTTGTCGACCCTCCTTTTGGTCCCCATCCATCCAGACAGACATAGCGACGTCGTCGTCTTTCCCTCTCCTTCCTTTTTTCTTCACCACCACTCCTTCCCTCGCGGTTGCAATTGCGGCAAAACCAGCTCTTACTCTTTTTTGCTTGTTTCGTCGACATTTCTCGTCGTTTCACTTCAAAACCTCATCTTTATTTGCGAAGCACATCATCAACAACAACCATACGAATACACACTCTCTCGCCGCCAGTGTTCTTCTCCCCACGGCTGCAACCCACCAGGCAGAAAAAAGTACGGATACCAAACCGGGTCTTCTTCGATAGGAGCCGTCGCCACTCTTTTTTTTAATCAACGAGTCTTATCCAATTTCGCCAAGGCCCCCCCCAGTCAACAGGTCCCGCCCTGCCACCACGCTGTTGTAAACCGGTTTGTCGATTGGCTTTCCGCCGCGAAGGACGCAAACCAATCCGTCTTTCTTCGTCAACCGTTCTCTTTTCCCAGCTGTGCCTTGTCGCAGTATGCCTCTTTAGCGCAGAGGCACCTTTTCGTCGTCGTCACCTTACCGCCGCCACCGTCTGTTAGCGACATCATACCCGTCCCAGGCCGCTGCGGGCTTTAATAATCGAGTTGCTGCCGCTGCCGCAACCGCCACGCTGGCAATGATGACCATGCTCAAGCAGTCATCAACCGGCTTCGTCGCCCCGAGGGCTCGTCCCAAGACGCTGCTCTTCCTGGCTCTCGCCGTCATCTCCGTCTACTTCCTCGCCACCCGCGGCGCTCCCGCAGGATATCACGTCGTGCCATGGAATCACGATGGCACAGGCGCCCCTCCCCCCGCCGCCGATAAGGCCCCGGCAGAGCCCCCGAAACCCGCTGAGCCCCCCAAATCGGAGGAGGAGAAGAAGCAAGAGGAGGAAAGATTGAAGCAGGAAGAGGAGAAGTTGAAGCAGGAGAGGGAAAGCACGAGCAGGCTCTCAGAGACGAGTTCGCGGCTGAATATGAAGCTGCCAAGAGGTATGTGCAATTTTATCTTCCCGCCGGCGGAAACGTCAGCTGTCACGTCAAGGCGGCAGGAACTGACTCTCTAAACCTTAATAGCCTCCCCGGCAACGACTACATCTACGGTAACACTCTCAACACCATGACCAACAAGGAGAACCGCACCAACGAGCACGCCGCCGCCCTTCGCGACGTCGGCGCACAGGACGTCGCCTACACAAACCAGAGACCGTTCGCCTACAACCCTTACCCTGACTACAACGGCGACGAGTGGAACAAGACGCACCGCGCGCCGTATGTGCCATGCATTGGAGCCACCGGCGAGGTCGTTGAGGACCTCTTGGTCTTCAAGGGTCAACCGTCAAAGTTCCCCGCCACCGGCTTTGGCAGCTTCAACGTTCTGAACATGGATGGAAACATCTGCTACGAGCGCGATACTCGTCTCGGTCCCTATGGTCTCCAACCCCAGCTCAGCAAGGCTGGCCTCCGGATTGATTGGGATAACATCAACTGGGGCGATCTGCAGGAGAAGTGCGTCGAGAGAAACGCGGCTCGTTTCGACGATGGCAAGCCCAACGAGTACATCAAGACGGCATACCCCGAGATTGCAGAGAAGTATGGCAAAGAGGTCGAGGAGGTCGAGAAGCGCGGCTTCACGAACTTCAAGGAGTCCAAGGCCAAGAAGTCGGACACCCGAACAGCTGTCCTCTTGCGATCCTACACCGGAAAGAAGTACAGCGAAAACGATAAGCAGGTCATTCGCGCGCTCATTTCGGAGCTTTCTCTGCGATCCGGCGGCGAGTTCCAGGTTTTCCTACTGCTGCACGTCCGTGAGCAGGAGCTTGATATTTTGAACGACGAGGCGACGTACCAGTACGTCCTCAACGAGCACGTGCCTCTCGAGTTCCACGGTATCACCAAGCTGTGGAACGACAAGGGCGTCTGGGACGTCTACACCGCCCTCACCGACGACAACGAAAGAAGCGTCCACTCCGCCCAGTGGTTGTCTGTGCAGAAGTTCAGCCAGGACCATCCCGAGTTCGACTTCATTTGGAACTGGGAGATGGATGCCCGCATCGTCGGCCATCACTACGACTTCCTCAAGCGCCTCGACGAGTTCGCCAACAAGCAGCCCCGCAGAGGTCTCTGGGAGCGCAACGAGCGCTACTACATCCCCGAGTACCACGGCGACTACGACAACGACTTCCGCAAGGACGTCGAGAAGCGCACTCGCGGCAACCAGGTCTGGGGACCTCCCAAGCTGGGCTTCATCAACCCTGTTGGCCCCAAGCCTCCTGTTGACAACCCCGAGAAGGATAACTACAAGTGGGGAGTCGGCGAGGATGCGGACATGATTACTGTCGGCCCCATCTTCAACCCGATCAACAGCAGCTGGATTATTTCGGACCACATTTGGGGCTACAGAGACGAGGCTCACCCTGACCCCGCCAAGACCCTCCCCCGCCGCACCACCATCGTCACTCAGTCGCGTGTGTCCAAGCGCCTCTTGGACATCATGCACGTCGAGAACCTCCGCGGCAACCACATCGCCTCCGAGATGACCCCGCAAACCGTCGCCCTTCTCCATGGCTTCAAGACAGTGTTTGCGCCTCACCCCACCTGGTTCGACCGCCCGTGGAACGGTACCTTCCTCGCGAAGTGGTTCAACCCCGGCCCCCGAGGCGAGAGTGGTGGCGAGGGATCTCCCATGGGTTGGGGCCGAGAGCGTAGATACCAGGGCATGACTTGGTACTACCGCGCCGAACCTCCTGCTAGACTTTACAACAACTGGATCGGATATGAAGACACGTCGTACGGAGGCAAGGACTGGGAGCGCACCCACGGTCGCCCGTGCCTGCCGCCCATGATCCTCCACCCCATCAAGGAGGTCAAGCAGACCCCGCGCGGCTTCGCGACCAAGTTTGAGCTGTTCTACGGCTGAACAGCTCACGCTACGATGGTGTATGATGTACGAACAAGACTTGCTTCAACGGGATCCCGCATTATGACGGCAAAGGTGTTGCCAGCGGTAGTCGAAGCGACAGAATCTAGGACTAGACGGCCGGGCGCAGTGGCAGTGAAGCCTGATCATGAAAAAGCTGGTCAGGGTCACAGAAACAGGAAACCCGGGTCTACAATATTTACCGACGCACATTGTGCATCCGCATGCGATGCGAGTCCAGGAGAAATGTGGGAAGGCGGGAAATCCGGCGCGAGGTCCGCCGTGTGGAGCTAGGCGTTTGTTGTTACCTGCTGTTTTGCTTTACACCTGTTGGGTGATGTATGCCCGCAGGTATTAAGGCATCTCGAAACATACCACACTGTTCTTTTTTATCTGTTCCATTATGACAACACACCTTTTTCGTCTTTCTTTACTTTTTTTTAAGTCTCGGGGCATCTCCCAGCGAGTAGACTTTCTTTCTTCTTCCTCTTTTAAAGAAAACTTTGCCCTGACTTGAGGGCTTCGGTTCCTTGTACAAATGATGGGTGTGGATAGGAATCATGGGTTTAGATATAGAAGGGCTCCCGAGGGGAGTTTCTTGAACGTGTCAATAGTAATTGTCATGGGTCAGAGTCTTGTGTCTGCTGCGTGATTTGCGATGATGATGTGACTGTTGATCAAGTGTATCTACCTGTGCCTGTGTTGAGCTGCAGACGATGTCGAGATGGAGGGGGAGGGTATAAGAGGGGTCGAGATGGCCAATGATGCATCGTAAAGACAATAAGCTTGGCGTCTGTCCCACTCGCTAGGCCGTTCAACCAGTGTGTGGCAGCGGTTTGGCTTCTGACTTTTGGGTGTAAGGTTGGAGGTCGGTGATACTGTTGTGAGCCCCTCGGTGCAGGATGGGTGCGTGGAAGAGGTGGGTATTAATCAGGAATACTCGAACGACAGTGACGACGACGGGTAACAGCAGCGTTGTCTGTGAGAAGGCTCACATGCCATGGGTTTTCTTTGGTGTTGAAGGATCGAGGTGGTTATCAGGGTCTTCCTCGGTCTTTATTTAAGTACTGAGACAAGAGCGTCCAGGTTTGGCCTGCGCGGGGATCTGTTTTGTTGACGGGGGTTGGTTTATATACTGTTACGTAGGGTGACGCGACTGATGTTGACGGGTGGGATGCTTGTTCTGTTTCCATAGTATTTAAGGGAGGCTGTTGGCGAGGGGTACAATGTCTGGCGCAATGACGACGGCAGACGAGGACGGGATTGCCGCTCAAGGACTTGCGGCTGAGCAATGAGCCATCTGCTGTTAAGGGTGGGTTGTCTGCTTAGGCGGAGGCCCGGATATGACATCGAGTGAGATACCTGTTGGTTGGTGTTGGGCGTGAGTATTTGGGGCCGGATAGTCGATGGACGTGGTGATGGAGGGCTAACTAGACGGGATAGTGCGTTGTGACTTGGACTAGAGAAGGCTTAACATGCTGTGATGGGAGTAGCGTCTGAGGCCCAGGGACGCGCCTTTCAGGTAGAACGCCCGATTCCATTCTGTTTTGGAGATTTCGTCTACTTTGGGACTGCTGGGCCTCTTATACAATTCCATAGGCCTGGTATGGAGAGGTGAGATGACGTACCTAGGTGGCCGAGGAGGTGGCGAAATGATCAGGCTTGAAGCTATGGGTGTTCGGTGTATAAGGAGGATAGGGAGGGGTCGAGTTGAGTCTGATAGAGCACCGAAGCAATGTCTGCGGCGCGGGTGACTTGGAGCATAAGATCTGATCTAGAGTGAGTCTAAAGAACGAGGTATATGTCTGAGCTAGACTGTTTACTGGGCATGGAAGGTTTTTGGGCAGAGGTATATTCAGGGTGATGATTCCACGACGATTTTGAAGAAGGACAGGGGCGGATGTGTGGGTTGGTGAGGATGCAGGTTGGGGGTTATCGCGAATTGATTGGGAAGCAGGTCGCTTCATGTCAATATCCATGTGGTTCGTGACAAAACCTGGACAACTTACTTGAGTCTGGGCTGCCACTATATTCCGGCTGTTGTGCCCATCAAAAGAAGCGAGTGACCGTTTTTATACTTGTTCCGATTATGTTGTCACAACAGCTAGGGTCGAATGGCGTGTCGAGATGCGAGTGGGACTCTGTGAGAGGCGATGGCGGGGATTAGGAGATGAGAGGGCATAAAAGAGACTTCCCTCGCTTCGAAAGATGTTCCAACGGCGCAAACAATGATCAGCCTGTACGTGTTGACGGGTGACGAGACGGCTGGATGAATCAAATCAGATCGCTCCTGTACGTATAGCTGGTGTGAGCGACCATCTCTTGAACGAGCGGTCTTGTCCAATTGGTTGTTTCTCGTGTATTGGGGAGGTATACTGGGAGAACGGGCTTGATGAAGGCTGGGCTGTTGTACAGGAATGAGTGTTTGAGTAGAGCATGTGAGAGATGGGCGTCCATCGGATTAGCTTGAGCTTGACTTAACAGCAGGTACCACAGCTCAACAGACCTCCAGCCATGTAGTTCCAATTGGTTTGGTGCAGCAAGAACATCGAGGTATTCCAGATATATATGCTTCGCCCCATGACTTATGGGTGTTGATCCTCTGGGCAGTGGACCTCCGAAACGGGTCTCGAAGTGCGCAGGAATAGCAACGATACAAGACTTTACCTATATAAGAGGACAACCGGAGCGAGTTTGCTTGTTCGTCAATCGAATTTGGATTGGCGACAACATAATGAAACAGACTCGTCAAATGTTTTGTAAATCGTTGCACGCATCGTCGGCAACGAGTGATAGTATACATCATTGTCGAGAGATTTGCTCATTTTGACTGATGGCTATTCGCCGAATGGTCTCACGACGCTGGTGATGGCGGGGAGGCGTAAGGGGCTGTAAGCTATGTAGATGTAGCGCGGTCATTGAGCGCACTTGACGTTGAAGATTCGATTCACAGATCAAACTACCAAGACAATGGATGCATTACCAGAAGGTCCTTTCATTTGACCATTCTTTGCTTAAGCCAGTTCTTCTCGTGACTCGGACGGTACTTATACATACGACCTGCTTGGTGGCAGATGGGCTTCTCGGACACGGCAGGGGAAATTGTGTCGTCGACATGCATGATCTCTCTGGCGCAAGACTTTCAACGAGTTTGAATGTGCTATTTAAGCCGCATAGGGGCACTTCACTCCGCTCATCAACAATGAGAGGAGCGCACGATTTATTATTTGAGTCGCAGTAGATTTCTGACGACTCAAGCCGACGTCATAGCCAGGTCTCGCTGTATTGTTTCAGATCTATGAAGCGTCGGATCGTTGTGCTTGAATATTTGGGTTTCCTCATAACGAATACTTCGCTCATGACTACAGAGACGGGCAGAGTTGACGTCTGGCGCTGTCTTGGGTGTTGCTTCGGTAGTTGAGTACAAGACCGGAGAGAAGCGCGCTGCTAGAGGATCGAGGGTTTCACTGTTTCAACGAAATCGAGAACAAATCCGATGGTTTTGCCCCAGAAAGATATTACTGGGCTTTCCGGCATGTCCTTATACTCTACACTGAGTGCCAAATGGGTTGGCACGCGATTGAGATCCTCTGCTCATCGTCATATGATTCATGTTGACTGTGCTGAAAGAGGTACTAGAAATGCAGGAGGATAATAGGCCGGGAGCGATTAGGCCTCTTGCTTGCCTGTAGATGCGGTGTGGTGGATGTCGCGAAACCGGGTCGGCACGCGACGAGAATCAATTACCAGCCCGACTAATCAACAAGCCCAGCTATTCCTCATTTTATGAGAAGTAAAGTTTCTTGTGCAAGCACGGTAATTTATACTTGTCCACGGGGTGTGATGTGTAAGGTAGATCGGTTCTAGGTCTCGGTGGCTTGTGGTGACGACTTTGCGTCTCGCTTTCGACTCGGCTGTGAAGTTGTTTGCGCAAGATGCTTGTGCAAACGGGGAGTTGTACGGATGACTTTGTGATGGAAGATGACTTGGCCAATGCTGGCTATGGCCTCCATACGTGTTCTCGTATCCGGGTGCTATTTCGAAAACATGTGGCCGACTTCGGAATCGAGGACTACAACGACGCTCAAGAGCATTTCTCATAAAATCGACTCATTCAATCCTGGATTCCTTGTGGCTACAATGGCATCACCCGGGATTTCATTCTGTTCGCAGCTAGGGGCCCTCGGCCATCGGTGCATCGGGCAGCCTTTATCGTCTCGTCCTTACTTGCTACTGCTCAGGGGCCCAAGTGAGCTGGCTTAAGATGCAACAAACTCAGAGAGTCGCTACTTATCATCGTCTTTATATTTTAGAGGAATATCTGGTGAGCACTGGTGACTGACGGGAGGGTCGGGGGATTGCCGCGCTGTCAATGAGGTGTGGTGTAAGTAGCATAGGTGACGTCACGGGAGCTTGGTTCTGGGATTAGAAGGGTGAAAGGCTGTTCAAATTCCAGCAACGCAAAGTCAATAAGGCCATTATTGCTTTATAACAACATTGAGACGCGATGGGAGTGTTAATATACTATCGGTTTAGCACGGAAGAGGAGGTTGATTCGGCAATGCTCGTATAAGTTGCAGACGGTGTCTTGTGGTCGCCCTGCCCATCGTTTTAAAAGCGCAATATCATAGACCATTTCAAAATTCACAATCCTTTTCGATTATGCGGCTTGTCTTAGATGTGACGCTTCCCTCAAAACGAAGGGGTCGCTCATCTCACGTGTGGCTCGCTGACATTTGCTGGCTGGGGTTGGGACTTTGAAGCCATCCCCGCCGTAGTATATAAACTCAATCCACGTATGAAGACGATAGAGCCTAGCGACCAAGAAAGTTTTCCCGTCGCCATTCTTTAAGACTATGAGAGGTATGACATAGCATGTTGCTAAATTTACGGCCAACTCAGGCCGCGAGCCTCTCGCAGATTCTGCCCCTGTCCATCATGCTTCTTAGAACCGTGGTCCTGGATTTAAAGGTTTTTCTACTGAGACGTAGTTGAGGCTGGCAGTCGCGTTACCACGGATGGGTGTCCGTGGTACGCGGAAAAGGAAGTGTCAGCTGCTGGAGGTTTGGAGGTAGGATACATGAGTTGCGAGCAAGGCCGGCGGCGGAGATGATAGTTGATTCGGCATCCGCCCATTGTAGTGATGAACGGGCAACGTGAAGCCATTGTTTCGGTTAGCGGATTAGGCTATAAAGTCGATTCAGGGCTTGTTGATCCCAGTCTCATCACAGATTGTGATTAGCCCTCCATGATTCTTCTGCCGGAAGCGTATCTCGTTTCAAGCAAGAATCGTTCAGTCTTACCGAGCTTCTCCTTAGGGACACAACAAGTGCTATGTAGTTTTTAAGAGTGTCTGTCTCCGGCGTATTGGGGTACAAAATACAAATTATGGCGGACAGTGACAGAGAAAGGAGACCGGATTTGCGGATTGAGGCTGCAAGGAATATTCTTTGTAGGAAGGGGACTCACGGCGATGATCATGAGGTAAATAATATTTTTAAACAGATGAGATGACGGGAGAATCGTTTGGATGGTTCAGAAGAACACATCTACGTACCATTATACAAGACGAACAGCTTCATATTCTCTAGTCGAGGTGAAGGGAGAAGCTAGTGCCACATCACGCAGGAAGTCACTCTCGTCCATTAAAGACCAATATAGTGGCAGGCCCTTCGCAAGAGCGTGGTCATATCAAATGGCTGTATCGGGACTTCCAAATGCGGCTATATAAACGAATCAATGCTTCAGTGATGACCTCTCAGCAGAACAAATGCATGAGCTGGGTTAGCTGGTTGCTCTAAATCTGGCTACATCCTGGAAACGCCTTGGACATCATCTGATCTTGATGCCCCTACCCGCCCCCTTGCTAATCATAAGTTCAAAGTTTCCAATGGCCGTCGGCACATGTTCAGGGCTAATAATCTCCCCCAAATGACAAGTGATGCTTTCGCTCATCCTGCTGAGGCACTCAGAGGCCTCGATGTGAGGTGACTTCTTTGCCGATATGAATCGCTGGAGACCACATTGGAGCGTGTTAAGGCGCAAGCGTCGCGCTCGAATTCTTTTGGTTCTTTTCCCGTGCAAGCTGATCTGAATGTTTCTTTATACTTCCCCTGGAGGTTATGTAGCTGCCAGTCAACAGTTGGTGTGGCGACGCACCCGCCAAAGATCATGTCCCCATGCTCTCACCTCGCGAGCAGTGTTTCTTTTCTGGAGTGTATAAAACAGCAATTTAGTTCACCGTTCCTTTAGAAAAGCCAACAATTCAATCAGCATTTCGTCACCTTCTTCCAGTATTACGAAGCATCCCCCGTCATTAGGCAAGGTTACTGACCCCAAGAATATGAGACAAGATGCCAAACCCTCCGACAGCTTTCGATGCGTCCAGGGATGTTCTTTGATTATTTCTAGGAATACATTGTAAACCATGACATACACTGAAGGAAAAGGTTAAAGAATGCGGTGTGCCAGGCAGACCTTAGCGTTCGTGGGGGCACTATATGTAACTGACGCCTCAAAGAAAAGCGCTCGAGAACAGACAAACTAGTCTCAGCGACCAGATTGCTGAATCGTTTGAATTTCCCCATGTAGACATACTCTTATAGGCTCAAGATGTGACCGTCCTTCGTAACGATGAAGTCAACGTCCGAAACGCCATGGCAGTGCAGATCAGCAGGGTGAGCTGCGCTGTGGTCTATATAATTCATGTTGGAAAGATGTAATCTTTCAAAAACAAGTAAATCCATTCCGGACCAGATCTTCTTGAGCTGGATAAGTATAAGAGCTAAACGTGTAAATCCTTCTGCCGGTGCGACCAGATGTGACTATCCGAATCGCACAAGTTGCCATCTTAAGTCTATCCGTCAGTGAATACACGACGTACAGATAGAGATGACTAAAGGCGTCTAGTAAGAAGTGTGTACCCCGAAACCTGGTAGAGCATCAGACCGATAACCGGGATCATCTCATGGTTAGCAAATAGCCAACGCAGCTGCCAAACTGTTCGAAGCCAAGGCATAGAAGATAGATTTGAGAAGCTGAAAGACTAGCTTTCTCATGTGACTATATACTACCGCTCAAGAAACACATCAGACATCGGTACCGTCAAGCTCATTTCCCCACGACTCGGACGAAAGAAGCCACACGGTAACTCTCCCGCGGCAAGACATCGGCTTCTTCGATACTTATAAAGCAGCAGGAGGAGTTATAGCCTTAGCACTTTATCAGAACGGACAATCGTGTCCTCAATCTCTTGAAGACCAGTGCGACGTAAAGTAGTATGCTCGCCGCCACAGGCCCCCTGAGGCTCAGTTTCACGACCTCAAGATATCTCAGTAAGCTCTGCCCGTCTCTCTTCCGCAGTATATCCTTACAAATACTCAAGCTTCACCAAAAGCCAGGGACGACAGGCATTTCTTGTCGCCATCCGCTGCCTCCTGACAGCACCAGTAACTGCCTGCTATTAGTGCCTCCGGGGATGGATGTCCTTATCTTAAATAGGTGGCCAACTCAGCCAAACCTCATTCGTGGTCGTTCCTTTCTGTTGCATAAGTGTCAGTCCTTCTCATTTATACTACAAGCCTCATGGCCTCAGGTCTCAACACCATTTCATCCGCTTCCGTGCCTCAACCGTAGTTCCGCATTGCAAAGGGTATATATTATCCGTTGGTAACTCTGAAATACCATCTTCAAGACAATGCCTCTAGTCTCATTGTTTGAGAAGCGAGCCATCTGAAATCCCTGCCATCTGCTCGCGGACAAAGTAGGACACGACACAACCGCGCGATGATTTCTCGAGAACAGAAAACGGAACTCACAACCTCCACAGCTCACACTCTTCATCTTTTCTTGCGTATACGGCCCCAGATACACAAACACCGCTACAGCCCCCAGAAACTAAGGCCCAAACAAATGCTCAAACCTGTACTTGGAAGCATGCCTGCCAGAGAAGCACCGCACCGCAAGGGGGGCGACTACCCCTCGCAACGAGAAACGATTTGTGAACAGAATGGGCAAAGCCTGGGATTCGCCGCGGTTGTTTGCGTGGTGCACGACACCATACGTGCCCGTATGCTCTTTATATGGCCTCCGATACCACCACGTCCCATTCCATGACGCGGACAAAGTCACGCCCATGGGGGTGCTTCCCCACGATGAGACATCAGGATTTTGGACGGGTACAAGATAGCATTAAATATTCCCTTCAAACCGTCTCAAAACATAGAATGTCAAAGTGATGGGTTGCGCCACAGTATGTGACACTTCGAAGTCACAAGCGACGACGAACTCGCAGTCATGCCCCCCTTTTAACCTTCATCTTGAGATATCACGAAACGCGACCTCAAACCCACAAGTTCAGCGACCGCATTGTAATCCACGTTGTATTCTTGGGTATACTCACATACTACTGAAGACTGGAGACGATGGCCGTTTCCTGTCATTATAGGACCCAGCAATGTCGAAGCTGCTTCCAAAGGGGACGTAATGCTCTCGAGAGCAGAACGAATCAGCCCAAACAATCCAGATTACATAGAACGAAACATGGATTGCCCGTGGTGTATCAGAGAAGCCTCACATCCACACTTATACCACCAACTTCACGTCCCCCATCACACAACCGCCTCTCTTCCCCAGAAAAAGCAGCGCTTCGCAATTAGGTATATATTAACCACCTCCACCTCTAGAATACCGTCTTGAGCACAAATTAAGTCTTCTTTACACTTCCGGAGTGTGCCATCCCGATGCCCTTACCATCAACTAGAGGTAAGAATCCTTCTTGGCGACAGCAATATACGCCACTTCCTACCAGGGCCCTCCTATATCTCCCACGGCATGATTATTCGTCAGATATACTCACACATCACCGCCAGAGCCCGACGCTGAAACCTTCTATCTCCGCGCGATTAGGAGCATGCACATCTGCCAGCGCAGCACGTCAACCCAAGAGAGGACTGTAGCTCACAACGACATAATCTATCCCAAAGTTGAACCAGTGTTTGATGACTGGGACTCATTGTCATTGAAGATGGCTTAGAATAACGCTCGTGGGCTATTTATACACAGCTCCGCATCACGGTAGCCAGTCACCCTGACTTCAGACACCCCTCCCGCCCGACACATACCTACCTTATAATGATAACACCCTACCAAGGACCCGAAAAGTGCTATACAACAAAGTGACCCAGGATCTCTTCTGCCGAGGTGCTCGCTCGACTTCAGAAACCCAATCTATCCCATCACTGGGCTGGACCAAACAAAAAAGAGCCAAAGGCTGATGCCAGCCGCCGCTATCACGCGTCACCATCATCTTGAGAGTATCATGTAAGATGCAAAAAGATGTATTCCTATGCCTATCCATACAAGCCCGCCATGTATATAAATATGCGTCTAAAAATGGTGTGTGTGTGTATTCTCATCTCATCAAACGCCTCGGCGCCGACATGTCTGTATATCTTTCTCCAACATCGCACAACGTTTCTCTGTCAAATGACCTCTCCGAACTGAACAACCTCCCCATCAACAAGTACCCGCCCCTGTATGCTGTTTGTAGAATGAAAATGAAAAGGAAAACAAGATGAGAATAAGGAAGAAAATGCCCAACCCGTCATTATTCATAAGTATACAATGCAAATAGGTATTAACCTCCCCCACTGGCTACCGCTCAATGTGCTGTTGTGCCATGTCGAAATCCAACAAATGCAAGAAAAAACAGGGGGGAATGTGGAAGAAAATGAAGAAAAAACGCTGTTAGAAGCACATCCAGTTGACACCCTCCTCCAACTTCTTCAACACACCGACTGCGTCGACATACAGCCGGCTCCGTCCACCGATGCAGTCCATGTCAAGCCAGCGCCTGACCAGTCCCACAGTGGCGATGGCATCCTTCTTGGAGCGCAGCTTGAGGACGTCCCTGGCGCGCATGCTAGCCACGGTGCGGACCCACCTAAGCGCGGCGCTCTCGTCGCCCTCGCCCGCCCCGGCCGCGTTCTCGCGCGAGGTGGTGCGGTGCCCGTAGGCCCAGCAAATGAGGGCGCAGACATACATGCCCCAGTAGTCGGAGATGTCGTCCTTCCACATTCTCGGACGGCCCATTTCCCAGACGTCCATCTCGTCGTCGTCGTCGAGGTCTTGCTCCGAGTTCCCATGCTCCGTGAAGGCGCGGAGTGCACGACAGGCAAAGACGACGGCAACCGCGGCGTCGCCTGAGTCGCACCACTTTGCCAGGCGCTTCTGGTGGTCCGCAAAGGACTTTGGCTGGAGGACCTTTTGGCTAAAGATCCAGCTGTCGCCCGAGACTGCGAGGAGGTCGTGCAGCGGGGTGTGGGCGAGGGCGAGGTAGGTGTTTGCGACAGGGCAATCTGGGAAGATGTTTGCCATGCGGTAGGTCTCTGGCTCCGCAATTTCGGTCTCTGAGTGGGAGAGCTTGGTAGCGTCGTTGCGAGCGGGGAGGAGCAGGGTCTCGAAGGCGAGGATAACAGCGCGGTCGAAAGGGAGGTGTGAGTTGATGCTCGTGGCGGAGAGGGTGTCTGGGTTGATGAAGGAAAGGAGGGATTGGTCTTCATGAGAGTCCGTCTTTGCGGCAACGGCTGCAGCCCAGGCCTCGGCGCTGGGGGCTTCCCATAGGTCGTTGGAAGGGCCGATGAGAGGAATGTGAGGAAGGCCATCGGCGCCGATGTCGTAGTCACGGACGCGTTGTTGTTCCAGATAGACGGAGCTGTGGGTATCCAGAACAAAGCAGGCGGCCAAAAGGCGGCGGCGGGTTTCGGTGTCGAGCCAGGTGTGCCATCTGACTGTGTTCGGCCCAGACATGGGAACTGTGGCGCAGATGACAGAGTTGTCGGAGACCTGGAGATGGCTTAGAATGCTGTTGTTTGAGAGACACTAGAAAAAAAAAAAAGGAAAAAAAACCAGAGTAGAAATCAAGGCAAAAGCTAGAAGAAAGTAGATCAAATAACGGAAGAAATATAGAAGAGGACTTACTCTAGAGTAGATGGACTCGAATTCTTTGGACGGCCGAATGGCCGCTCGTCTCCCGCGGAAACGAGCGAAAACCTCACACAGCAAAATCGATTGCATGACAGGCACATCCCATTGAAGGAACTGGGTATGGTTAGTGGAATGTTGGTTGTGGAAGGGATAGTAACCTACGCGTCTGCATTGTTGCCAGGCGTATTCATGCAATTGATTCCCCCTGATGCGGTCCTCCTCAGTACCCATGTACTGGGTAGCGACTGCAGCCATGGCGCAACGGAGCACATCAATCTGCTCCGCCGCGGCCTCAAAGGTCCTTCTGTGTACAACTGGGAAGATGTGATGCACCTTCTCCCAGTAGACCTCGAGGTAGTTGGGGATGGCTTTGCAGACGTTCGCAGGAGGAAGAGGCACGGAGCCTTGCATCAGGGCTGGGGCCGCCAGGAGGCCCAACGCCACCTCTTTCTGACGGCCCAGACAGGCGAGTGAGTTCATCATCCGGTCTGATGGTAGTGCCGTTGACGGGGTGACTAGAGTTTCAGAAGATTGAGCCGATGCCGACGTCACCGGCGGGGTCGGGCTACGAACAGTATTGGTAAACCGTGGTTGTTGGTGAGGATCGAGGAGCGTCTGCTCGTCAGAGTATCCAGAAATCGAGACGTCGAGCGTGGGGTAGACTTGAGGCGTGCTGATTTGGGGCGAAGTCGGGAACTGGTAGAACATGGGATTCGCAATGTCGAGGCCGGCATCCCTGTAAGATGGCAGAAGGTTGCTTGACCACTCGGTGTTGGCTCTTGCCGTAGGCCAGAGTGTACGGGGGCGAGAGTTGTCGGAAGGCGTCGAGTATGTGCTATCGGAAGCCGACGATGGCCATCCGGCGTTGTCCTGAGCGTGGGAGAGGTCGGGCAGTCCATCCGGGCCACCAGGCATCTGAATACCAAGTCCATGGGTCTGCAGATACAGGGGAGTATATTCAGGCGTCGTTCGAGGTTGGCTGTATTCCACAGCGCCGAATGATGAAGTAGTATCGTAGCCGTGATTAGGTGAATGTTGAAGAATGGCTGATTGGCCGGACAAGGTGTAGCCTCCACCGTAACTAGGACCTCCGGACGAAGGGCGATATTCGTTGCCCATATGAGGAGACATTGACTTGCTCACGTCAGGTGCGTTCATCGATTGGTAGCCACCGGGATTCGACATGCTCGGCGTCATCGGGAGACTTTGGGTCGGGGTTGACGCGTTTGGTGGGTACCCGAGGACGGGATGCTGGAGCCCCATGCCACGAACGCCACTTTCCAGCGAGCCGGCAGAGGTCCGTCGGCTCTGACTTGCGCCTCCGCTTCTTGACGCCTTGTCGCCCTCTAGCTCACTAGGAAGGTCAGTAACAGATTCAATGTCTCGCCTGGACAACATACTGTCGTTGCTGATGGCGCTCAAGAAGATCCTTGCGATGAAACGCCCTGTCACAACCTGGCACAGAGCACGCGTACTGGGGAGTTTCGTGGCTAAGTTGGTGTCGCCTAGATGTTTGTCAGTTGATGAGATGACCAACGCACTGCGTCATGTCTTACCTCAAGTGTTCGGCACGCGTAAAGGTCTGGTCAAAGTCAGAATGCGCCGCGAGTTAATCAAGGACCTAGCTTACCTTGGGAGGGCGGCAGAGATCACAAGTGTGAACCTTCATACCCTTTCTCGCGCGACTGACCCGCCCAGTGATCGGAGTCAACTTTACTGGCATATCCGAGCCGGGAGGCGTGTTGCTAAACGGTCTCGAGGGCGCACCGGAAGGATCGTGGCCTCCAGACGGCCCGCCATAGCCGTATCCATACTGCGAAGGGTCCATGTTTTCAGGGCTAACGTTGCTTCGTCGACGAGATGTTGTTGGTCGGCCGGACGAAGACGACGAACCGGTAGAGGACTTGGTGATGCGTGTTGGAGGACTTCGTTTCTTTGTTACTGAACTGTCTGCTTGTTCTCCGGCTGTCGCATAACCCGGGTTGTATGTTGGGCTGGGTGCTAGATATGGTTGGTGATATATGCTTGATGAGGTTGGGAGCTGGTCCTTCTTATTGGTGTGGGAGTCGAGTTGGTCCTCATCGACGTTCATGATATCCTGGAGGCTGGCCATGGTTTATGATTCCCGCCGTTGGGAGGTGTTGTCGGCAGAGCTGTTGTGGCCAGAGTGGGAGACGCAGAGCAAGCAACAGAGCCAAACTTAGTAATACACAGCCCAGCTGAGTGCTCTCCTGGGAATAGAGCGTGAGGTGCAGCAGAGTATGGAGATGGCAGCAACCCCCAACATCCAGACGCAGTGTGAATTGGGGGGGGGCAAGGCAATCAGGGTCCAAGAAGAAGGGGGGCGTCGGTGTAGAAAGGAAGGCTAACACTAAGGTAACTGGGGGGGAATAGGCAGTAAGGTACGGTAAGGCAAGATTTTGGGGGGGCGGTTCTTGGGTTGTCAGCCTGACCAACAGGCGGGGTGTCAGGGTAAGGGTGAGAGGTCAGTCGAGGTGCAGAACCGGTCTGCAGTGCAAGTGTGCAGGTCGCAGACAAGAGTTGGAAATGTGAGCAGTTGGTTCTAAGCGATCCCCATATGCAATGGAACTGAACGAAGAAAAGAGACAAAGATAGTGATCGTGCTGTTGGTGCTAGACATTGCTATATTGAGAAGAGAGCAGATGCAGGTGCGCGTGAGCAGCAGAAGTAGAGGCGGGAGGGTGACAGCTCTTCAAGGAGGCTGTTCTCTTGAGGCCTCTACTCCCCTGTCAGCGGTAGACATGGGTGATGAAGGGCGTTGGACATGGAGGCAGGTCGAAAAATGCAAGGTACTCCTTCGAAATGGTATCGGCCGAGCTGGGGTTCGGTCGCCCACCACTGCATATGGCGTCGGGTTGATTGGTAGAGCTGCCAGATGCCTGTCATACGACTCAGCCCTCCAAGGCTGCGGGCTGGCACTGTAGACGGGGGTCCCACGGGTTCCACGCAGCGTCTCCCCGAGTTTAGGTGTAAACTTGCCGCGATGCTACGGAATGAGCGCGTCTGGGATCGTCTCGTCTGTCTCGTCCGTTAATGGTGTATAGGGCTGGGGCGGAAAAGCCGCGGCACGATGAGGATGCTATGCAGTAGCCGCGGAATGAAACCATGGTGATGGTGCCTCTTTCGAGCTGTTTGGCCGTGTCTCTCCTCCTGTCTCGGGAGATCAAGACAAGATCGTGAATCGATCGCATGTCGGCGAAACCCCAGACAGACGCCTCATTTCCCACTCATGTTGATCTTTTGAAGATTTGATAAGGTATGTGCTGTCATGTCAGAGACAGCAAGATCATACATACAGGCCCTGCCGGCGGTGGAAATGCTGGGTACTGCACAGTAATGCAGTAGGGGCAGGAAAAACAGCGAAAAAGGCAGCCATTCTGTCGAAAGGGAGAGCGCTGTCCCTCGAACAGGAATAGCGACATGCGGTTATGGCGTCACCGTGTTGATACGAGAGGGAATAGCGGCGCCAAATGGAGCGCGGTCATTCCGTTCCCACAGTAGCGGCCGCTAGCGTCCGTGGTGGGAAGAAGTGGCTGTGAGTGCGTCTTTTCTGGGGGAATTGCTTGTAGAGAGACACTGAGCGACGTGCTGCAAAAGAGAGAAAAAAAAAATGTCAGACGAAGTGAGGCGCAGCCTCAACCGTAAAGTAAACCGTTGTCATTGCAGTGCATGCATGAGTCGGCGTCCCTGTCAACAACCCCTGCAAACTTGGCTTGCCCTTTTTGGATTTTGACTTTACAGGGCACAGGGAAATGTAACCGATCCCGGTGGAAAACTTGCTAGACGGAGGCACAGAGCAGGCAGCGGCTGACTGACGACTTGACGACCAGCGTTTTGCTGTTGTTCAACATGAGCGAGTGACTTTCGAGACTTATCTGTCTGTGACGGTGTTAGAGTGAGTACCTATGCGCGCCGGTGGGGGAGGGGGACGGCTGACTGCGTGATGTGGTCGCTTTTGCTCACAACCACAGCAGCGCCGCATGTCTTGTGACTGTCGGCCCGTCCATAATAAGCAACACAACCTGCGGCTTGTGCACCAATGAGCCCTGCGCTCCTTGCTGAGCCGATGTATGTAATTCTGGCACCTATGTCTCTTCCGTCTCCCGGGCGGAGGGCCACCCAACCGTCTGGTGTTCCGTTACGGCGGCGCAAAGGGAGAGACACAATGATGTCAGGACCGAGGACCGAGGAATCCTGAATCCGTGGGTTGAAGGAGAGTCGGCAAAGCCACCCGGCTCAGGGGTTCGGACCTCGGAGGCAGATTCCCTGCCAGCCATGTTTTGACTCAGATTCATATTGGTAAATCCGATAATCTCCTTATTGATTGTCGATTTCCGGCTTCCGGAGACCATAGGCATCGACAGGCTCAGTGACAGGTGCCAAAAATGCAGCAGCAGCAGCAGCATCAGCAGCAACCGAGCCGTTGGTTGATAATGTCAATCAAGACGGGAGCATCAAGAAACGCCATGCAGCGCCCGGCCCGCTGAGAGACATCCATGGGCGAGGGACAGGGCAATGGCAGGGGTAGCCCCGACGCAGCGGGGACAGCAGGGGCTCAGGCGCAGGTCAAAGGCCCCATTGGCGCGAAGGTGAACGAACCACTCGGAAACGGAAACCTATTTTTGTAAGTGAGTTGCAAACCCGTGATGCTCGATATATCTCGAGATCAATCTGCTTGAAACGGTCGCAAAGCGTGTGTCGCGCGCGGATGATGCGAATATTTTCAGCTCGTTGCAAGTTGGTGTGGCAGATGATTTGCTGTAGAGTGCATAGCTATCTCGAGGGAGATGAAATCGTTGGTTGTCGAGACACGCTAAAAGGCGACACTTGGCTTAGTCTGGGCATGACATGGCATGGGAGAAGGAAAAGGGCAAAAAACGAAGACGAATGCTTTTTTGGCGAGAGCCGACCAAGAAAAGGTGGGGTTTCCGAATGGGGCACACACCGACGGCCTGGACCGACTGCAGGGACGTAAGGAAGACGGATGGGTCCGGGTAGGTCGCATTGCAATCAAGGGAGGAACGGGAGCGGGAAACGGAGAAAGCGAGATGCGACCACGGGGAGAAATTCTTCAGTGTTTCATCTTCTGTGCGTGATGATGGCGGGTGAAAGCCGTCTGCCGTCGCGACTTGGGGTCCGAATCGGCTGCATGGCATTTTGGAGGCCGGGGCATATCGGCTCGCAGTGGAACGGGGGGGACGGCCACGGCCCTTGCTTTGAGACCCATGACCAGCCGAGTATTCGTAGATCTCCATCCAGGCCAGGACCACCAGGACCTCCGGGAGGGAGGACAAGATTATCAGGGGCCGTTGAGACCTGAACGGGCTTTTGGGTCGAATTGGGTTTGGGGGCCGGACCGACCGAGAGTGCTGCATGCGCGATATCTGGTGTTGAAACGGCCTGTTGGTTGATTTGCAGTGATGGGGGCTGTTTCAAGTTTCGGGACCTGCAGATCGCTGTGAAATGTTGGCAAATGTCCAAGGTAAGGAAGGCATGCAGCTTGCCAGCTGTATTGTACGAACAGGTAACTTGTTGTTGTCGCTGTTTTTGTTGCTGTTGGTGGTAATGGTTAGTACAGATGGATGGATACCTCTCCCAGCCAAGAATGACACTGGAGTGGTGGTGTGAAAAATTCTATCCGTACCTTGCCAACAGGCCAGGCCTCTAGGTTGGGACCGAGGTGGGATATCGTCCCCCAAGGGCGGGGAAGCAGCGGGACGGGGGAAGGATTGCACCGATGATCTCGGCAATGATTCAAGTCCCAGGCTCGATTGCCCGTATGTGCGGTGACCAGGTGGAGGAGGAGCCGTCGCTGCCGGAGGGATTGTGATCCGATTCTATTCGTTGGGTGGATTCCAGGTGAGCAGTACACCTTGAAGCTTTCCAGGTTGCTTCGTTAGGTTGACTCGTCTAACAGGAGGAACAGAACCTGGAAAGGGCCGGCCTCGGCCATCTGGCCATCTACGGCAGGAAGACACCCGACCCGGCACCAACCTAAGCCCCTCGCTACCTACCTATCAGAATCAGGAGTGCCTTCCTTTCCGACCGACCGCTTCCAACAACGTCGCTTCCTGTTGGTGATGTGATAGCCCGAGGTACCTACCTCAAAGTGAGGAAGGAGCACCGGTAAGGTAGGTAGGTAGGGAGGTACCTTAAGGTGAGGAAGGAAGGAGGTGAGGTGTATCGATAACGCGCACGGGAAGGATCATCCGACCCGGACCTGGTGGTGCATTTCTCATCTTGCTGAAGATTGACGGCGGCAAGGAGGACGAATGCGAACTGATGGAAGGAAATGCCTTGCCGCGGGCGCATATTCCTTCGATGGTACCTTGCAGTGGCACTCGCATCGCATCACAGGGCATCCCGATATCACCGGCCGTTTCCAGGCAATGCACCATCTCCAACAACAGCAACAACAACAACACAGCCGTGCAGTGAGTACATGCTGTGCCGCTTCAAAGCTGGATTTCCGTTACCACCTCCTGCCCGACTCATGGTTCGATAATTGTGAGGTAAAGCTTTTCAGCTGTCCGATGTCCGCTCTCCGCGTCTCCGTGGACGCCGTGGGATCCCTGCAATAACTCATTTTGGTATTTGCAATAACGAGAGCGAAAAGGAAGGAAGACTAAAAAAACGAGGCGGTTAGCCGTCAGCTGTCATCCATCATCCACCACCAGCGAAAGACAAGACCGGTCAACACGGCTAACGGCTGAAAGCCAAGATGCAGAACGGAGTTTGTTCTCGAATCCAACCTCGGTCAACCGCAACCCCCGTGAACTCTAAAGAGGCTGACATCTTGGCCCTTCACAGTGAGTGCGATGGAATTGCACCTGCCACTGCCAGTGTCCGCATCGTCGCTGCCTCGCCGCCTCGCCGAGTGAGGAAGTTGCTCGGGCCCCACCCTTCCGGAAGAGCCTGCCACTCCCCGACCGTTGTCTTTTTGTCATTGGCAGGGGCCGCCTAACCTTCAACGGAAGGGACCAGGGTCGGCGCTTAACCCTAAGGTATTTTTAGTACCATCTGAGCTCTTTCCCCCGGCTTGATCCCGCCGTCCCAGGTCGCCTGCCACACATCGGTGCACTGTGCACCAAGCAGCCTTGCTACTGTACACACAGTACGGTCGTCGGTCACAGTGGTGGTGGACGACTGCCCAGCGTGCCAGCCCAGCCCGTACCTAACTTCCAGGTCTAAGTAAGTGAACGGTGCGGCGACCCCATTTGTAGAAGGCCCGTTTGAACTAGAGGCCCGGCATGAACATCGAAACAAACGCCTGACGTCGCTCCATCCACATCAGCCTAGTGCCATCGCATTTTCCATCGCGACCCTCACCGACACTCCCTACGAAGGTTCCGGTCAAAAGTATTCGTACATACAGGGATCCCAAAAGCCGTGCTAGCATTAGTTCTAATCGCACGTACTACACTGTAGACGATCTATCCTTTTTAGGTTAGATACCCCATAGAAGATAAGTATAAGCCAATAGATAGGCTCTGATAATGGTTATCGCGAACCGAGTATTAGCCGAGGCCTACTCTAGATTAGATAAGAATGCGACCATACTGTGGCAGGGGGGAGTGTACGAATACTTTTGACCGCAACCTTCGTACCTTCAGCTTGCTTGCAAACAATAAACCGGATTCTCCATCATCGAGGAAAAATTTTCGCATCTCAATATCCATCCACAGAGCACAGAGCACCACCACCACAACCACCTCTTCCTCCTTGATCCCTCCACGGATACCTGTCCTCACGCAACACGGAATTTCCCCGCCAACCTCGCTAAAATAGGGGAAAAGGGGCACCACATTTGCGAATGAGATGCCTGTAATTCAACCCAACGAACCCCAGACCGCGACCCGCATCATCAGATCGCCCAAAAGTACCGTTGCTCGTCATTTCGTGGTACGAAGGTTCCTTCGGCGATCCCAACACGCAACCACACACTCACACACATCACTTACGAAGGACGAAGCACACTCAAGTACCTTCCACGCTGCAGGGTACGTCCATAGGTCTCGAGGCCACGGATCCAATTTGGTACCGCACCATCCATGGTTGACCGACTGCTCTTTGCTGCAGCCTGATCCAACCAGTTGGTCCTGTTGCTGCTGCCATCTGAATTCTGGCAGTCCTTCCCGAGTGCGAACCATGCGGAGAACCTTCTCCTCAGCCAGTCCCAGCCCCCGACTCAGTCACACAACGTCGTCGCTGAGCACCACCCATCCATGTCGTCGCCAACGACCGACTCCGTGGACATAGCCCGATCCACGCTGCATTGCATCTTCCCTTTCCATCCCACTGCCACGGCTACTGCATATCCGTAGGGCAGAGGCGCACCACCATCCACTGCTGCGCACTTCTTCACCGTCGCACTGCGCTTCCCCATCTATCTCTCTACGGACGACGCTGCGGCCGAACAACGCGGCGGTATGCAACGGCTCTTCTCTCGGGTCATTGTCAGCAACCACCACCCGCCTACTGACAGATCGCACGGTACCGGTCAAGCCTGGGACATGCCGTGAGCCGACTGCTCCAACCCGACGCCTCTCTGCAAGTCATCAAACGCTTCACGTAATCAGCAAAGACTTGTCTGCCATCTGCGTTGTGCTTGTACCGCGAGAACCGCTCAGCTAATCCGTTTGTCGATCGTCCAAGATGCGAGTCACAAGCCGAGTCCAAGACATTACTCAGCCGCGACGTGTTGTAGATCAAGGCAGCAGCTTGAGAGGAGCTGCCTGGACGAAGCTCCAACGAAGGCGGGTGCGTCTGCCTGTTTCGCGGCGCAGAGTCGAGAGTCTTCGGGGCCCCTGGGACGAGTCGCGATGACGCTGTCACGGCTCATCCATGTGGTAAGTCTTCACAACCAAATCGTCCCTTTGCGTTCACAGGTCAACCTTCTTTCACTGCAAGTTTGATCCAACGAAGCGGCCCGAAACGTCTGTTCCCTCGCGTTCCTGCTTGGGACTAAGGCACGCTGAGCATGCTCGGCACATGGCCGGGAACCAACCATGACCGTCTTTCCACCAATGACACCTCCTGCTGCGGATCCTTGCCTTACTCAGCCGTCGGACGACTCTGGTATCGTCTTCTCCCACAAACCACCAAAATATTCGATGGCTCGCACTTTGCAAGATGCACTCCACTTGAATCTTGGGGGCGGTGCCTTGGTCTACAGATTCACTCAAGCCAAGGCGCTTCTTTGCGTGGGGTAGCACGCGATGCGGCTTGCTGCTCGCGGCTCTGGATATCCGCACTCCCTCCCGGCTAAAGGATCAAAACTCAGCCTTCCCGTCGCCCACATCTCATCATTGCCGCATACTCAGCCCCCCATACCCACCATGGGCGGCTAAGGCGCAGGACTAAGACATGCTCTGCCTATTCCGAACATGTCAACCATCAAGTGATGGCGGGAACTGCACATCCGGTCAAGTTAAGCTTGATTCACGCTCAACGGCCAGCGGCGTCTGGCGCCAAAATTAGCGCACCCGGCATTCATCGTGAATAGACGCAGCGTCTCTATGGTAGCAGCACGGCCTCTGTCATGTCTCTTCCTCCGCGTCGGCCGAGATGTATGCACCACATCTCGTGTTTGATCTCAGCTGAGTCTGTACCTGCAGAACCCATGGTGCGGTTTCTATCCCGAGCTTCAACGGCTGGTCTTCGCTGCCTAGACCAGCTTTCCGCCTAGTTCGTCAATCTCAGCTGTCCAGCGGCGGCTAGCAGATCGGATCATGGGGCCGCGAAAGACCTTCCCGAAAGCGGCAATGCAAGATGTCGGTGATGGGATGTGCCTGACAGAGCAGGATTGGCACGACCTTCTTCGACGCCGCAAGCTTGAAACAGACCCCAACGGGGAGCTGAACAAAGACATCAATGTTGAATCTCGTGTTCGAAAATAAAGAATCCTCGCGGAAATGGCTACTCGCGCAATCAACGCCCGCTTCGTTGCGGCTGGGACGGTGATCTCGCCGGTAAGTCACAGCGAAGGGTCTAGAACCATACTACGGCAAATCACCACATGATTTCGATGAATCAGTACTTCGACCTGGGGAAGAGAACTTTTGGAAGGTGCGGTGGAGTGGGAGTGAATTGCGCCCGTTTGACGAGTACGCCCTAACCAACACATCACACAGCCCATAGTTCGCCAATGTCGTCAGTATAGGCGCATACCCGTGGCCGCAGACATCCAACCTATCCTACCATCAGACCAGTTCGCAAGGCACACTGCTCAGGGGTTTTGGGACCTTGTCAAGGGGCGTGGTGAACAAAGACCAACAACCAACGCTGGTTTGTCTATCAAACCCAGCACCAACATGGGAATAATCAGCCACCCGGCGCGGCACCATACTCCGGGGCCCGGACACAGCATACTGCAATCGAGACCCCCCGTCTGGATCTCATCCATGCTTCTCGACAGGCTTGTCCATGTGCCTCGCCGTTTTATCCCCCAGGCCGGTTGGCGGGATCGTTCGGACTCCGTCCGGGGTTTGACAAGCCTTGGTGGCAAGCTTCACATCACCGGTCCGTCATGGGTGCCCGCGACGGAATCATGATCTGCGAGCCCAGAGACGCAAGCCTTGACATCTGCCTCGCGACGAGGCTGTACAGCCTCCCAAGGTCAAAGTGGGAGGTACTGCTCCAGTTTCTATGGCCGAGGCTCCAGCGCAAGTTGCCCGGCCAGGCGTCCAGCTTGTTACTCCCGATAGAGCATCGCATTTCATGGTCTGTATTTGAGTGGCGAGGTCACCAGGCTTCTTTCGAGCAATCTCCCAGCTCCAACGATCTCATGCCATGGTTCGATATCTCCACTCATGGGAAGACGGTGTTCAGGTATCGCCCTTGAACTTCGCGAGCTGAAATTTCGCCGTCCTTGCTCATTAGCCATGATCAAGCTGTCAACCCACAAAGTTGAAACAACCAACATTTGGGGGTCCCGTCGTTCGTGAAAGGAGAAGGGCCCCGATCACACCTCAAACCAACATACCTCTCCCGACACTGCGTCCAGACCGCACGCAATCACGCGCACGCCCCTCTTGTCTGCCACGTCAGTCACCCAGCAGAAGACACCAACATTCACATCCCCATCCCCATCCCCATCGTTGTCGTCGCCATCATCATCGGCTGGCAGCGCAGTGTGATAACCCCCCTCCAGGCTCCCCCGCGCTTAAGAGCTGAAAAGTCGAAATACCCCGTGCTTTGGGGCCGCAGCCGCGGCCGCGTAAGGAGGGGTGGTGGGTGGGTTACGCGCGCCAAAGAAGAACAAAAGTCTAAACGGTCATCACGCTGCACCAACAGCTGTCTCTCTCTCTCTCTGCACCACCTTGGGTCACCGTCATGGGCCTCGCCTGAACGCGGGAAGGAGTAATTGAGTGCGTATCTGTATGCGCCAGCGGTTCCTGCTCCAACTCCAAATTTCCTCAGAGATACCAGGTTCATCCTGGTTGGCGAGTTTGGAGCTTGAGGTAGGTAGGTAGGGGAGGACAGCTCCAGGCGTCAGCTCCTTTCATTTCGTCCCATCTGAGGGACACCGCAATTGGCGAGTACGACCCGGAAGCCGAGTCCGAAAATGACTGACTGATACTGGAGTTCGTGTGGCGTTTTGCTTTCTAGTTCGCAAATTACGAAAATGTATCCGAGGGCGCCCGTCGGCTTCTTTTCATTAACCCTCCCTGACAAGCTCGATTTTTTTTGGTTCGAGGAGAGATCGATCATGGGATTTCAGTAGAAACGATTCTATTGCAGTACAGAAAAAGTGAACAACGTGAACCAACTCGTCAATGTAAAGCGAGCAAAGGTCCCCGAAGACGGACAGATACACTACGCAAAAAAAAAGAAAAACGCCTTCATCAGAAGCAAGAAACCAAGGGAGACAGGTTAATGGATACAAGAGCGTTTACGACCGGAACCGCCCAATACGTGTTTCGTGGGGAATCTCCCTTCTCTTCTTTTTTGGTTCTGTTTGGAAAACCCGGCGTGTCCCTTCCTTTTTGTGTTTTTCAAGGTTTCCTCCTGCCACCCTTTCCCGAACAAAAAGATTCCGCAAGGAAACTCATCATCATCATGCCATGGACTAATTAGTAGAAGAAAGGAGGAGAGAGTAGGATAGATGTCATGACGGTTCGAGGGGGGGATGAGAGAGACTTGGGGCAGATCAGAAGATGATTATTGATTATGAGGCGCCCGCGGTGGCGGTGGTGGGGTGCTGGGGGACGACGCGGCCGCGCGGGCTCTTGCCGTCGGACTCGGACTCGTCGTCGCTGTTGCGGCGGGAGGGGCTGTCTTGCTCTCTCCTGGACTTTGTCATCTGCGATTCCGGTTAGCACACTTTGCCCGTATCACCTCCACTCCCGAACATGAAAGAGACTTACCCATGAGCGGACACCGCCGACGAGACCCAGAGCGTATCCCGTGATAAAGTCATTCGAGGTGGGCGCGGGGGTGCCGCCCGGGGTGGTGGGCGGGATGTCGACGCTGAGCTTGGAGCGGTTCCCGGCGGCGGCGGCGGTGAGGTCGCCGTTCTGGATGTAGGAGGTGCGGGCGGCGGGGGCGGGGGACTGGGGACGGGAGGCGGGCCAGTACTGGCGCAGCTCGCGGGAGAGCTCCTGGCCGGTGGTGGACCAGTTTGTGCGGATGTTATCGCGCAGCTCCTGGACGTGGCGCTTGAGGTCGAGCTCGTTCTCTTGAGCCAGCTGACGTTGAGTTCCTGGCGGGGGGTGCCGCGCTTGAACTGGCGGGCAATGTACTTTTCGTAGTCGCGGACGATCCTGGTAAGCGTGTGAGGTCAGTTTTCGGTGCTTTCTTTGGTTGATGGGGGAGCTCTGGAACACGAAGCTCGTGAACGTGCCCCGTTTTTGGGGTGGAAAGAAAGAAACCTACTTGGTGATGATGCCAGTCGTGCTGACGCCCTCGGTTCTCTGCGTGACCAGGAACTTGCCGGCCTCCTTGATGGGCCTGTAAATGTCGTCGCCCTCGTCGGCGCCGTACGGGATGTCGTCGTGGGCGACGTAGTCGATCTTGTGGGCCTCGAGGAAGTCCGGGGTGACGATCCAAGGGCAGTCCTCGATGACCTCGTCAACCCATTTGCAGTGGCGGATGGTCTCGGCGCGCTCGCGGCCCGAGAGGACAGTCAGACCCTTGCGCTTGTGTGTGTCGACGTCGCCGGCTACACCGACGATGAGGTAGGTGTCCGGGAAGGCCTTTTTCGCTTGTTCGAGCTGGCGCATGTGGCTGTTTGTGCGGTCGCGGTGTTAGCATGTGACTATTCTTTCGGGAGGGGGTAGAGAGAGGCTTCAAGGGGAACACGGACCCGAGATGGAAGAGGTCGAAGACTCCGTCGGCGTATACCCTCACGGCCCGTCCGGCGGGGGGGTCGTTCGTCCTGTAGCCGACGGGGTGGGTGAGCTTGCCGATGGGGGGAGGGGGCATGGAGTCCTCGGGGGTCTCCTTGATGGAGACGGTCTTCTTCTTGCGGCCGACGCGCTCGGCGATGTCGACGCTCGCCTCGGTGGTGTCGCTGGGCTCGCCGGGGTCGAGGGTGTGATCTTGCGCCGCCGCGGCGGGGGCGGAGGAGCCGTTGTTGTTCTCGTGGATGGAGCGCTCCGAGTTGGCGCGTTGTCGCTTAGACGGGTGGCCGGCGGAGGCGGAGGCGGTGGAGTCGGACTTGCGGTGGGAGGAGGTCGATGTCAGGCGGCCGGTTTCCGGAGCGGTGCTGTCGCCTTCTTCGCCGGAGGCATCGCGGGAGGAAGCTTGGAGGTCTGGTTGGGGCATGGAGGCTGTCGTTGAGGGGCGCTTGCGTTTGCCTGCTGCTGAGGAGCTCGAGGGTGATGACATCTTGGGCGGTATTGGTAGTGGTGGTGGTGGGGGGGAGCGAAAGGGTTTTGAGGGTTGCTCGAGATGTTGGACGGGATGGAGTTGGAAGTCGGAAGCGGTCTGTCGGCCGTGGATGAGGTAGTTGGTGGTGAGGGCGTGGAGTCGGCCGTTTGGTTAGGTAAGGTAGCGGGCCGCAGCTAAGGGGGGGGGCCGGACTGTGTTGCTTGGTTGATCGGCAGAAGTATGTCGTATGTAGGAAGGGTTTTTGTATGGCGTATCCCGCGTGGGAGGATGGCTTGCGGGCGTGGGTGGTGGTTGTCGGACTGCTGTGCCTTGGTTTTAGTTAGGGGGGGTGATGGCTGATGACGATGGACTTTTTTTTTGACGGGAGGGTGCAATTGGAGAGCGAGAGCACAGGGGAGGGAGGGTAAAAAAAAAAAAAACCGAGCTTAGGTAGGTAGGTCTGGGCCTGGGTTTCGGAGAAAGAAGGGCAATTGGTTGGAAGAGGGTAGAATACTAACGACGGCTTCTGAGAGGTTTACACTTTTTGCACGCCGCGTATTGGAACGGGTAGGTCCAGCCAAGGACGTGGATGGTTGGTTGGTCCAGTCCAGTCCAGTCCAGTCGGAATAAAGTGTGCTCGGCTGATTGCGAGTTTTGGCCGGACGGATGTGACAGCAAAGGAATGGAAAAGTAAAGCAAAGCACTACAGCAGCAGCAGAGCACAGCTACAAGCAGCAGGATTGCGCATATGATGATACTGGACGGAGAATGGACTACCTTAGACCTGCAGCTAGTGGGGGAGCGTCTACTCCGGTCGGCGGGATGCGGACCACGGGGGGGTTCGTGGGAAGTTCAAAGTTGGGTTAACAGCGAGTTGACAGCTGACGGTCATTAATCGCGGTTGTGAAGCTGCAGTTGCTGTCACCCGAGTGCCAATGGAGAAAGGAATAGTGTGTTGTTGGACTGTCTGTCAACTGGAGTTCGCAAGTCGCGTGTCACGAGTGGGAAAATGCCACGATGTCCATCGAGATTTTGTCCATACACGTTCACAAATTGCATTGCGCGCGGGAGCGACATGCCTGTCCCCCGCTCCTCTTTCTTTTTCGCTCTCTCTCTCACTACTATGTACAACTCAACTCTCGGAAACTGCACCGGTGGCCTCTCGGTTACAACTTGTCCAAGGTACTGTGTCAATGTGTGTTCCGTCATCCCGACGGACAACAGGAGCACTCCGAGCAGGAGACGGACAGCTTGTACAAACAGCAGGACTCGTCAAGCTCGCGCCTTGCACATGCGTAGCGTTTGTGCAACACAGTGAGTGGCGTCATCCGACTGTGGCTTGAGCAGAGAGAGAGAGAGCAGCACCCCGTCGGATGCACTGCACAATTACGTCGGTTGGGGGCCCGCCGTCGGTGGCTTCGCTCTAGCTCGACCAATAGCGTGGTCTTCTTTGGCTGAGCTGCCGCCAGAGCACAGAACCGAAAAGAAATAAAGCTAAAATACCGAAAAGAATACAAGGTGTGCGGGTCATTTCTGCCCGGCAGGGATGGTTCGAGATTTCACAGTTCTGTTGGGGAGGAAGTGGATTCCTCTGCTTCTCCAAACGGTACGTACCGCCTAGCTCGCCCTTGGCATTCGTCGGTCTCTCCAACTGGGCAGCTGGAAAGGACGAGACACTGGCAAACTGGCAGGAAATGATGGCAGGAAGGATTTGGTTTTGTTACCCAGTTTTTTTAGTGTTCTAGAAAGAGAATTATTTTTTTTTTATTTTTTTTTTATTTTTACTAATAAGCTTCAAGGCGTGACAGATATCCTGCCTGCATTTAGCCTCATCTCCCAAGGTTATAGAGAACCTTGAAGGAAAGGATTAGCGTAGCTATAACTAGCTAAGCAAAGATCATAGCACTATAATTTTATCCCTATTATATATACTATTTTCAGTATAACTAAGATATTAATAAGCTTTAATCTTAACTAGTATAATACTACTAATATATATAATAATATTACTAATAACCTTAATTATACTCTAGATTTCTATTATAATACTAGCTTCTAACTAGACTTCTTTAACTACTACTTTAATTTTAAGAGAAATATTAATATCTTAATAGTAAATAACTTAACTAACTACTAGAATATCTAGATATATCTCCTAAGTACCTATGTAGCTCTACTTAATATTATATAATATCGAAGAACGATCTATTAAACTTAGTAAAACCTCGAGACTATACTAACTACTATTAATAACAGTACCCTATATAAAGCGTTAGATATAGCGTAGTTAAATATACTAGAAACTATAATATAGCAGATAGCTCTGTTAGCTAAGATTCAGTAGTATTAGGCGTGGGAGGATTCGCAGTAGGGTGGGTGGGTAGCTGTGAGTACTATAACGCAGTTACCTGGGGCCGAGGCCCGCAGGCAGATGGCAGGAAGGATGACACGGGACCTTTGATCCATCGTTTCCGTCCAAGATGGCAGCGTGACATGTCAGGTGACGTCCATCAGCTTTTCCTGTGCACCGGTCTGAACCTCAATTCTGGCATCGCTTTTGCTGTGATAGCGTCTGCATCGAAACTACTCGAAGTTGCGGCTTTTTCTCCCCTCTGCCTCTCTTTTCATATGACAAGAGAAACAATGCAAGAGGCATGCATCAAATCAAATTTTGGCCGGTCAATGCGGGTGACCCACTGAGGATGCTTCCGCTGGGATGTGACGCCATGCATGAATCGACTGCCTCTTTCGACGACGGACGGTAGGTGAGGCGGCCGGTCAAGCGCTGCCGGGTCGGGGGCCAGAATGTCGGGGTACAACGCGGAGACGGCGGTGTGGGCCAGTCGGCGGATCGGGTGGATCCCGGATGGTCGCCTACGAGGCCGGAACCGGCAATTATCAAACATGGCAACGACTTTGAGGAAATCTGCTTCGTCTCTGCTCGTATTTCGGTTACTGACCTTTTTCCTCTCATGTAAGATGCAGAGAGATATGTCTATCGAGCAATAGTCAGTTGTTCAGGCGTGACGTTGTTCGGTTTCAAAGCTGAATATTTCAGACGTTAGAAAATCAAGACTGTCGCGATACTCATTACCATGTTACAAAATCACCTGAATCGAGTCTTCTGCGATTAGTTCTTTGCTTCCATGAAGCGCATGTTACGTTTGACTGATTCAAGCCAGAGTCATTGCCTCATCAGCTCCATCCAGACCCTACCCATCAAGGTCCCCAACCACGATGGAGCTACAAGAAACACCAAGACAGGGATCACCACTATCTGCAATGTCTTTCATTGGCCTACCTCACATTCATACGCCGCTGGCCATCAAGGTAGATTCCGTAAGATGTAAGATGTCATTCTTTCTTGTGACTGCCCGACTCCGGCAGGTCCTGGACTCGGGTTCCGGTAGCACTGGTATCAAAACTCCCTCTGCCCCCGTGACCACCAGCCGTCTCCTGTCTGGTTCCCCCTTCACCCCGCGAGACGCACACATCTCATTATCCTTCCGTCTCCTCCTCTCCAAACCCCAAAAATGACGGAACAATTCGTCCACGACGTGATCATCATCGGCGCCGGCCCCTGCGGCCTCGCCGTCGCCTCCCGCCTCTGCGAGCACTCCCCCTCCGCCCTCTTCACGGATGAGGAGCACCAGCGCTACCACTGGATCCGCAAGTACGGCCGCCGTATGCCCCTGAAGAACCGCCGCAACGGCGCCATCATCGAGAAGCGCACCCCGGCCGAGGAAACCCAGCGCTATTCGACGCTCGTCCTCGACGCCACGGGCGACGAGTGGCTCAACAAGTGGAACCGCCTCTTCAAGACGTTCGACATCACGCACCTGCGAAGCCCCATGTTCTTCCACGTCGACCCCATGGACCGCGACTCGCTCCTCGCGAGGGCCCACGAGCGGAACCAGGAGGGCGAGCTGCTCGAGCTGCGGGCCTGCGTCGGCAAGGAGATTAGCAAGCACCTGCGCAAGGCGAGGGTAAAGTCGAGGAATCCAAAGTGAGTTGCTCCAGTTGTATCCTTGAGGCAATGAGGTCAGTTTACTAAACTGGTGCCAGACAACACGCCGTCGTCGAGGTCGACGAGCGAGACCGCAAAGACTACTTCACCCCGCCCACAAACCTCTTCGCCAACCACTGCGACTGCATCGTCGACCGCTACGGCCTGCGCGAGGGCCTGATCCAGAACGAGAAGGTCCAGGACATCGAGTACCGCGTCATCAAGCACGTCTCCCCAGACACGAACCTCTTCGCGGTGCACACCGACAAAACAATCCACTACGCGAAATCCGTCGTCCTCGCCGTCGGCCCGGCCAACGCCCCCACCATCCCGCCCGTCCTCGGCCTCAACTCCGACCCCTGCAAACCCCCGCCGCAGACCTGCCACAGCATGCAGATCCAAAAGTTCCCCGATCCGATCGTGCAGGCCAAGATCGCCGCGCGGCGCACCACGCACGTCCTCGTCGTCGGCGGCGGGCTGACGTCCGCGCAGCTGTCGGACCTCGCGCTCCGGCGCGGCGTGACGAAAGTGTGGCACCTGATGCGCGGGCCGCTGCGGGTGAAGCCGTTCGACGTGGACCTCGCGTGGATGGGCAAGTTCCGCAACGTGGAGCAGGCGTACTTCTGGAGCGCGGACTCGGACGAGGAGCGGCTGGCGCAGATCCAGAGCGCGCGCGGCGGCGGCAGCATCACGCCGCCGTACCAGAAGCGGCTGAAGGCGCACGCCGCGCGCGGGAGCCTGGAGCTGTGCACGAACACGAGGCTGGCGGAGGCGCGGTTCGACGAGGAGAGGAAGGTGTGGAGCGTGCGGACGGAGCCGGCGGTGGAGATCCCGGCGGTGGATTACATATACTTTGCGACGGGCGTGCAGACGGATTATGCGAGTTTGCCGTATCTGCAGACCATGTTGCGGGAGCATCCGATCCACGGGCACGGGGGCATGCCGTGTATCAATGATGATTTGATGTGGAAGGAGGGGGTGCCGTTGTTCGTTACGGGGCGGCTTGCGGCGTTGAGGTTGGGGCCCGGGGCGGGGAACTTGGGTGGGGCGCGGGCCGGCGCCGAGAGGGTTGCTTGGGCCATTGAGGACTTGATTCCGAGTAGGGGCGGGGATGAGTTTGTGGAGGATGAGGAGATGAAGTTTGTCACCGGGCGGGGCAATCGGTTTGATAGTCTCATGTCTGCTGGGGAGGATTGGTAGCAAAGCGTCAAATTCTAGTCTTGTATTAAAAATGGGCGTCAGGAAGCTTACTAGGGTATCCAAGTGTCAAGCCCGGTCATTGACTACAGTATGTCAAGTCTTGGATGATTTCATCCATCATCGTATGTCATCACGCCCAACGCCGGACAGAATGACGGGACGAGAATATCCACCACCCCTCCGGGCCGGGACGGAGGTATTCAGCTCCTCGCCGAGTCTTCGGGTGGCTGCTCCAACGCCACCTTGGCGCATGTCATGAAACAGACACACTCCCTTGTCGCTGACATTCCGCCAGTAGAAGCGAGGAAGGGTTTGCTTCTTCGCAAACAACCTTAAACCCCCCGCGTCCCTTCCAAATTGCTCTGGTCTGGGGTCTCTTAAGGGCAGTCTCAGTGTAAATGCGCAACTTACTATGAAGCTACGTCGTCTTGTTCCCGTCACGGTTGCACAAACCAATCTAGGCCAAACGAAGAGAGTCCATTGGGGTAACAAGCACTCGGACTCGAGGTGTGATGGTGAGGCAGTATGCAGGTACCCGTGGGCAATCACAAACATTTGTTATGAGCAGGAAGGAGGCTCCAAGCAAATTGGGATGGGAAGTTTGATTTAGGTGAGGCTCTTGTCTGTGACACCATGGGCCCAGATCTCGCATCCCGAGCGGAGATGAACGCCTTCCAGGCCATGACGGTCTGATTGGGCCAGAGTATATGATGCACCTCAACCGCTCTCCTTCTGCTCCATGGCTCTACATGTCATTATTTGTGTCTCTGTCCATTCGAAACTACCTTCCTTTTGTATTCACATTCATTCACTGGTTAGAAGGATGAAGACTCACATCATTCTCCTCTGCATGGCGCTGAGTGGCGTCGCCGTCTCCCAGGTCACTCTGTATGGCCAGTGTGGCGGGTAAGCTTTCTCAATGTCTCTCCTCTCCATCACTTGAGTAATAGACACAACACACAAACACCTTTCAGGAGAAGATAAACCGATAACGCTGACCATTCTCTCTAGAGAAGGCTGGACCGGCTCAACAACATGCGCCGCCGGCACGACCTGCGTGCCCTACAGCGAATGGTACAGCCAGTGCATGTCTGAAGACGCCGACGATGGCGCCAACCCCGCCCCGGAGCCCACAGCAGAGGTCTCATCCGTTGAACCGACTACTGTCCCCACAGCGACCGAGGATATCCCCGCCTCATCCGCCGCCGAAGCCTTTCCCACCTCCGAAGCAGCTGAGCCCACTCCTCCCGGTCAGAGGACCCTGCCCCGGCGACGACGCTGGCCACCGCCACCAAAGACGCGACAGCCACCGTCGCCGCTCCTTCGGGCGTGACGAAGACGCTGCCTCAGTCCTCGGGCACCGTCGAAACGGACGCCGCGATCCCCGTGTCGGGGAGTTTTGACGGCGGGATGAAGATGTACGACCGGAACCGTGAGTGCTGGCCCCCTGACTGACAGCAGCATGAGAACGGCCATGCTGATGGCGAGTTAGCGAGTGTGTGCCAGGAACAGACCGAGACGGGCGAGGACGACGCCATGTTCATCCTCGAAGACGGCGCGACGCTCTCGAACGTTATTCTCGGGCCGGGACAGGCGGAGGGTGTCCACTGCAAAGGAACCTGGTAACATCCCCATCCCCCTTTTCAAGAAACCACATAACATGGACGCTGACGAGTGCGCGTGGATAGCACCCTCATCAACGTCTGGCACAGCGACGTCTGCGAGGACGCCATCACCCTCAAGCAGACCTCGGGCACGTCCTCCATCATCGGCGGCGGCGCCTTCCACGCCGCGGACAAGGTGGTGCAGTTCAACGGGCGCGGCACGGTCTCGATCAAGGACTTTTGTAGGTTTCATAGTTTTCCCTCGCAAGGCCCCAATTTTGAAGTAGGTACGTACCTATGATGAAAAATAAATCTGATTACTGTGCAACAGACGTCGAGGACTACGGCAAGCTCGTGCGCAGCTGCGGCAACTGCAAGGCCAACGGCGGGCCGCGGGACGTGGTGATTGAGAACGTGGTCGCCGTCGACGGCGGGGTGCTGTGCGGGATCAACACGAACTACGGCGACACGTGTATGATTTCGGGCGCGTGCCAGAGCGCGGGGAAGAGCTGTGACTTGTTTGAGGGGAACGATACCGGGGAGGAGCCGAGCAAGGTGGGAAGCGGGATGGATGGGGAGTTTTGCTTTGTGAGTGGGTTGAGTGAGAATTGTTAGGTGTTTGGGTCGGTGGAAGCTCTGGGTTGTTGGGGAGTTTCTGGGAAAAGAGGGAAGCATGCGGTGTGATGAGATTAGCATTGTCACCAGGGCTGCGAATCGTCACTATCATTGTCGTCCGCAGGTGGGGACGCTGGTTATAGTACGATCTCATGATTATTCCGTTGCTCGTTGTCTATTCTCATATTGAAGAATGTCAACTTCGTACAAGATCCCTATTATAAATGATGGGCCATGAACGAATCCTTTGTGGGAGATAATCCAGTGGAATCGGAGTTCGATCCCGTACTTATAACTTGACGGGATTCAAGTAAGCCATGCCGGCTATGAGGGGTTGGGAGCTTCGTTATGACGGTTCGCTGTCTAGCTGTTTAAGCATCATTATCAGAGTATCGTGGTGTATCAACAGACTGTAGTGATGATGGCCGACGATTGCACAAAAGAGCAACATATTTCCAGATTGCGCTCTTAATATTTTACTTTTAGAGTAGGCGAGAATGCACCAGATCACAGCAATGCATATCCATGGATAATCCGAAGATTTAAAAGCCGAATACATTCGTCTACTCCGCCTAGAACCTACGAATTCCGCGGTAGTTTTATATCACAAGCAGACTTACTAGCCAGGAAACTTCACATGACGTGCCAACATGTCAGATGTCGAATGCAAATTCGATCAGATGATTTGTACAGATATTATGTAAGTCAAATATATGAATACTATGGTACTCGATCGCGAAACGTTGGTGTTTTGGGTTTCTTGCTCTGTTTGATTACTCTACGAATGAATACACCAACACCCGTCACGGCAAATTCATTGAGGGCAAACATTAAGCTAGAACTTGAACGCATCTTTGCGGCCATTCGTAAAACCGTGAGAACGGAACAACGGATGAATTGCGGGTTTCCCGCAGCTATCGCAACGCTGATATCTGACCTTTATACCCGTCCCAGGCTGACGACCGGACCAGCCGGCCCGCCGAAAAGACCGGAAGACCCACATGACGCCGATCACCCCTTCGCTCCGGCATCACCACCTTCAGCCTCCTCCCGTGCCCGGAGGTCACATCATCACCGCCACCCCGACCGAACTTACCACTCCGCCGGCGCCGCCTCGTTCCTGGCCTGTCTCGTCTACACCACTTTCCCCTGAATCCCATCCCACCCAAACCCCGTCGCTCGTGTTATGCTTACTGATGTTCTGCTCCCACTCCCGAAATATCCGAACATCCAGATCTCTCTCGCCAAGCTCGCACGTCAGAAAGAGAGTCTCTATCTAGCCAAAACTCAATGCACCAAAATAAAAATCTCACTTTGGCCCCGTCATACTTGGCACTGCTCCATCCTCAACTTCGGATAGACGGTGGCGACAGGTAGATTGCTACGACTTCATCGAAAATAGCTTGTCCATCTTTGGGACGAATTAAGAAATCCGGTATTTCTGACGTGAGAACACTGACTGCTGCTGCCACCACACCTATATCACTTGGAAATTCAAAACTCAAGTTTTGTGCGTGGTATACGGCGTAGACGACGACACACACACAAAAACCTACCTACTATTCCCTCTCGTATCCATCACGCCCATCAAGAGAAAAAAACTCTGTTGCACACACGACGATGTTCTGCCGTAAAACAAGGCCGACTGTCGAGCCAAGCAAAAAGCAACCGAAAGCATGAATGTTAATATTCCCCTCACAACACATCCGCTTCAGAGGAAAGGGTTGTCAAAGTGTGTCGTGCTGCGTGAGCAGGGTACATGCGTCAGTTCAACATCCCACCCCCAGATAAATCAATCCCCTTCCCTTCCTGACACACGCATGCCGCCCCCCCAGTACAGATACATAACACGCCTGGAAAAATGCCAGCTTACCTCATCCCGAATCCGAACCTTTGGACCAGTCACCACCCCTCCCTCCTCTTCTTTACGTGTCTCGTCGTCCCCCGTCAAGTTCATCCGGAGACTCCGGGCTTGCGTTCTTCCCTTCTCTCCCCCCCGCCAATGCTGGCGTCGAGAAGGAAGAGAAAGGTTTTCTGTCCCATCCATGCCACCGCCGGCCTCCCCATGCCAAGCAAACCCTCCAAAGTCTCTTTTGTTCCTCTTCTGTGCTGCAACGCGCGTTGCTGACCACACCTGCCGATGCATTCCTCCCATCTTATGCCACGGCGTGTGTTATGGCACGCCTTCCCCGGAGTCGCATCACAGGCATAGGGCCGTGATAGCCGGGGGAGGGGCTTTCACCTATACCACCGTACGTACATACAGCCATGCCGTCCTGTCTTCTGAGCAAATTGACCGACCAAGAGAAAACCCCCGGCCGCCGCACTGCCTTTTTTTCGGCCCGGCCTTCACTCACCTCATCGCACGAGAAAACGGCCGAAATCGCCCTCGCCGGGGAAAGTATACCCGGGGTGCACCCCTGTTCCATCTCACACCACCCTCGACACAAAAGTATGAATCTGTCCCTCCCCTCCCTTCCCCCCCCGTCACACCACACACACACCCCCAGATTCTGGAGTATTTCGGGACAAAAGACGCGCCTTGGCGGAGTTTAGCCGTTCGCGCGCCGTCTGTGAAACTGCCCCCATCACACGCTGCTGCGCCCCCACTTGCCATGTGAGAAGACGGGAGGAAGGCCGTTCCTGCAGTGGCGGCGGCGGCGGTGGCGGCGGCGGCGGTGGCGGCGGAGGCAGACCATATGTGGAGGTGGAGGTGGACCGACAGCTGCCATGAGCTCTTGCTACTGTTGCTGATACAGCCAATTCATGACTTTTAGTCTCCCGGTGGGCGGTGGGATGATGTTCACTAATGAGGGGTAGGTAGGTAGTTGGCAAGCAGCCTGCGAGAGAAAGAGAGTTGCGTCCGAGTCGGACACTGTACGCCCTCGGGGTGGTGGCATCTGCGATCCGACGAACACCTCGAATGCCGGAGGGAGGAGAAAAAAAAAAGCCTAGGCCATATGCCGTGCCTCCCGCGGCTGTCATTGTCTGAAATGCTGTGCAGTTATTTTTGTGAAGCCCTGCGTTTCTCAATTCCTCGAATCAAGATGTCGGCCGAATGACAGCCAAATATCGCCACATTGGGCATCGTTAACATCAGTCATCGTCAAATCACCTGTGAACCATCCGATCTGGCGTCTCTGCTGTTCGTAATATGTCTCTGACATTTGGCTTTACCGCTAAGTAACAAGATAACAATGAGGCTAGAACAAAACCATAAAGAAACAAGAGCCAAGGAATCCCATCTTGGTAGATTGACCCCCTCCCCGCCCATAAACGCCGCCGCAAACTTTCCCGAATCCTGAATCCCATTTTCCTGCCCCTCTTCTTGAGTAATGTTTGTGCGTCGAGAGGAGATGTGAGAAGTTTTTTGGTTCATAACAGGTTTTTGTGTGTGAGAGAAAAAGTCCCGCTCTATGTACAGAAGTGAAGTTGTGAGTGTTTCCCAACTGTTTCCCAAATGTGTGCTTGTGTTTGTTCCCGCGCGCCCTGCGCGGTTGCGTGACCCTTCCCGCGTTTCTCTGTGTTCCCGAACCCCGAACCGTTGTAAAATAAATCAAACAAATGCTTTGAGAACCGTGATCCCGGCTGGTATAACCTCCAATCCGTGCTGTCGTGTAGATATGTACACTCTAGATATGTAAATGCAAGTTAAAAGGAATAAGAGAGAAAGAACATGACATGTCGACAAACAAACTTTGGTCGACAGGTTTGTTGAGTGTGTGTGTGTGTGTGTGAAAACTTTGATACAGAATCGCTTCTTGCTGCGTGGTTCGTTCGTCTGTTGGGACCTTTGCCACGAAAACCCCTGTTTCTTCTTCACCCCCGTATGCATGCAGTATGTAGCTTCGAAAAGGAAAAGAAAAAAAATGAACACGACCCACAAATCTAAGTGAAGACTCTTTTTTAGCTTCTCTCGACCGGGTTCTCCCACTTGATCGGGTGCACCAGCATGCTGCGCATACACAACCGGCCGGAGCTGTCCTTGTGCGACTCCTCCTGCATGCCGCCGCGGAGGGTGCCCTCGTTCGCGCGGCCGCCGTTGGTGCCGCGGCCGTCCATCTGGCCGTAGCCCAGCCAGCGGCGCCACAGCAGGCCCGCGAACTCGGAGTTGTAGTACCAGCTGGTGCCCTTGTGGTTGTGCTCGTTCTTGAGGTCGAAGGGGGACCCGTGGCCGCCGGTGGTGCCGTCGCGGCCGCCGTTGAAGGCCTTCTCGATGGTGTCGAAGGGGTACCACGCGCGGTCGACGTAGACGGGGTGCGGCGCGTAGGCGGCCTTGAAGCCGTGGTGCAGGGCCATGGAGGCCGGGAACATCTCGGAGAACATGCTGTGGTGCATGCGCCACATCTCCTCGTGCATGGCGGCGAGGAGGCGGCGCGAGAGGCGCGAGGCGGTGACGATGGAGCAGCGGCGCGGCGGCGGGGCGAAGACCATCTCGTAGCCGGTGACGTCCTTGGCGAAGACCCAGCCGGACTCGTCGGCGTCGAAGAGCGGGTTGAGCGTGATGAGGTCGGCGTCCTCGCCGACGCCGCACTGCGCGGGGTCGCCGCCGCGGGCGCAGGTCGGCGGCATGATGGAGATGCCGGCCTCCTCGGACTTGAGGGACATGCGGCCGGGGAAGATCTGCGGGCCGAGGATGGCGCGGCGGCCGGAGGCGTTGAGCTCGCGCTCGACGGTGCTGGCGAACTCGTCCCAGGAGCCGTGGACGGCGGGGATGTAGTACTTTGAGGAGCGCTCCCAGAGGAGGGTGCGCGACTGGCCGCGGGCCCAGGCGCCGAGGCGGTCGAGGAGCTCGTAGTAGGAGCCGATGTAGCGCATGTCCATCTCCCAGTTCCAGAAGTGGGTGTACTCGGGGTGCTGGAGGGCGAAGACCTGCAGGGGCATCTGGGCGGAGCGGTAGACACCGTGGATGTCGCCGTTGGAGGGGTTCTCGAGCGCGTCGGCGAAGTGGCCCGGGTAGTAGAGCTTCATCTCGGCCTCGGACCAGAGGGTGCAGAGGGAGTGGAACTCGGTGGGCACGTTGTCGTCGAGGATCTTCTGGACGACGGAGGGGTCGGACCAGATGGGCGCCTCGTTGTCCTTGACGTGCAGCAGGAAGTGCACCGAGTACTCGCCGCCCGACTTGAGGGACAGCTCGGAGATCATGGCGCGGAAGTTGATGATGGCGTGCTGGGTCCACTCGAAGCCGACGTAGGTGCGGACGACGACGGCGATGCGGTCGACGGTCTTGAGGCCGTCTTCGCCGGCGGCTTCGGGCTCGCTGTACGCGGTGTCGTAGGCGGTGGCGGCGGCGGCGGCGGCGTCCTTGGTGCTGTTGCGGAAGCGGGCGCTGTTGCGCTCGACGCAGCGGTCCTGGGCCGAGCCCCAGTCCACGCGGCTGTAGTTAATCTTGCCAGTCTTGGACCAGACGATCTCGGAGCCCTCCTGCTCGGTGTCCTGGCCCTGGGAGGTGCCGCCCTCGCGGATGTCGTAGCCGAGTCCGTAGGGGCCGTAGCGTCCGAAGCGGTCGAAGCAGATGTCGTTGCGCAGACCGAGGACGGTGTGGGAGCCGATGGCCGGGTCGGGCTGGTTCTGGGGGACGCCGTCATAGGCCCAGATGTCCGGGACGGGAATCTTGTCCTCGTCGTCAATGAAGCACTCCTTCACGGCGTGGTGGTCCTTGAGGTACTCGCGAGACTCAAAATCTGGGTGAGCTGCCAGGTAAGGCGTGGGAGTGGGAGGGGTGTCATGGTAAATGGGCACCGTGGTTACGGGTGCGGGGAATGAAGCATTGGGATACTCTGCGGTGTGGTTGACAAACGGCACGATCGACTTGAGACCGTTGAAGTAGCCGTTGAGGCTTGTTTGGTGTTAGTCGATTTTCCATCTTACAGGCTCACTGCGAACTCTTTCTGTCACTCACTGCTTGAACTTGAGCCATGGCGGCATCGAGCTGTCAATCTCTGGCATCTCCTCGTTCGGAATTTCGGTTCCCTGCTTGTTCGGCTGTCCGCCCAGCCCGCCTATCCTGTAGTCATCGCCGAGAACCTTGCCATCGCGCGTGTACAATGGTGTGTTGAGATATGCGAGCCCGAGCAGCAACGACACGGTGACGGTCCATATCACGACCCTCCGGTAGAGGCAGTGCCCCAGTATCGCCCGCACCCGGATCTTCGGTTGGTGAATCGTCGTGGATGTGGGTGCGGGGAGGTAGAACTCCCCCTTCTCCGGGCCGGGTGTGTTCAAGTACAGTGAATTCGAGCGGGACGAGCGGGTACTGGATCGCGTGCTGCTGATGGATCGGGTGGTGCTGGTGAGGAGAGACTGTGCTCGCTCCATGATTGTCGTGTGGAGAGAGAGGTTGAAGGGAGGTGGTTGTTGGGGTATCTGGGTATCACGAAAACATCTGGTGGAGCTGTGGCCTGGCTAGAAGAAATCGAACGCAAGGGGAATCTAGAAGAAGGGGAATGGCAAAGGCTAATGCTATAAAGAAAGGACCAGTTGAGAAATATCGGTGCTAGTGACGTTGCCTTCCAACCCAGTCCAGACGCCGGCTCAGACCTTACTTTTCAAACAAGCAAGCTCCCAGCACCGCATGTTGGACGTATAGAAGACACAAGCCACATACATATCATGCAACAGAGCGAGCAGATGGGACCGACCAGTCGGCAGCGCAGGGGTGTTTGGCCGGGCTGATCTGCGGAGGAGGAGAAGGACGAGGTGGAGGGCAGAGGGCAGAGGGCAGAGGGTGCAAGGAGGATGTGCTAGTTGGGATGTCCAGGGTTCGGGGACTGCCGAGCCTCTTTGCCTCTTTGGCTCTGACTTGACTGTCCACCATTCCCACGCCATTCTGTCTCAGCTCCCAACGTCGCGGGGAGCGAGCAAGGACGGACCTTGAGCTGCCATGCCGGGGGACAGGGGACAGTGAGCCTCAACTTGTTGCGGGCCAAGCTGCTAATGGTGCTTCTTCCATCCCTTCCCTTCTCCCACCCCCAGCTACCAAGCCTATCATCGTATCGTTTGGATTGAACGTACCTTGGCAGCCTTTCCCGTATTGGCATTGCAGGAGTTGAGCCTAGCCCGCATCCCCCCGTGTCGATGTTGAAGTTAGCATTGGGCCGCCCCCCTCTTTCTCTCTCGCTTGAGTGATGACTGAGACGATACGAGGACTTGGTTAGTTCTTGGTGGTATTGAGCCCTTGCCGGGCCTGCCGTCCCGTCCCGAAATCCGAGATTAGGTGGGAGATAATTCTGGGGAATTACACGACTTGGGGATCTTCGGGGGCCCGTCATAGCCGGACACCAAAACCAAATGGACGGGTGGGATGTGATGTGATGTGATGTGGTGCAAGCACAGGCAATACAGGCTTTCGCGAAGCTGTATCAGAGCGTATGGGATCAGCGGCTCGCTGGTAGCGGAAAGAGGAAGAGAGCCTCGAGAAGATGAGAAGAGGTTGCGCGTCCCCTGTGGGGCGCTGGCTTATGCGTAGACGGTAGATCAGGCTCACGCCCAGTCTGCCCAGAAGTGTCCAGCAGCACAGAGAACCGACTACTTGTCTACTTGTGCCCTCCCTGCTGCCGTCTTTCTGGCGGACAGGGTCGCATTCAGGGGAGGTGGTTGTAACCGGTTGCTTTCTTTAGCAACTGGGACGTGTGGTACGTGAATCGGGGCGGCGATTAAGGTGTCGACATGCAAGGAACGTGGTTTAAGCGCACGGGAGTTGGTGCATCTGAAACCGTCGACGTTGCGGCGCTGGGCGACGTTTCATGCCAAGCCCAACCCACGTTGCGAGACTGGTGCGATTTGTCAAGCACTTTAGCTGCTTAGCACAGAAGAAGACGGAAAAAGACTGAAAGACCCCAAGAGAGAGAGAGAGAAAAAAGAGAGAGGTTGGCCCTGGGCTCTGTGGAGGGGGGAACCGGCGCAGGGACGGCCGTGGTTCATCGCTGCAGCCCTGGTTCGTTCCATTCCCGTCTGCTGGCCTCATCCTTCGAAGCGACCCTCGAGACTCGACTGTTGGGTACTACTGTACTCTCTACCTACTACTGCATACTTTGCAGTGGCACTAACTGAGAGACTCTCGTCTCCCGCGCACATAGTAGGCGCACTATGTTAGACTCTGCACTTGGCGGATTGGTTCTGGACAGACAGGACAGACAAGACGCTAATGTCGGGTGTACCTGGACTCTGGGCTCTGGACACTCGCACTAGAGCCAACCTAGAGCCCATCGCTGTCTGGGACCTGGGACCTGGGATCTTTCGCAGCTTGCCCGTCCAGTCTGCGCCACGCGTGTGGTATGACTGGACTGTTTGGGAGGCCGTTCCTGTTGCGGCTCGGGTTTGGTGGTTCGCACGCCGCAGTTCGACAATCGCGACGAATGGGGAAGTTCATGGTCCGTTTTGCGATGAATCGTTGCGTCCCCGTCTCGTGTCGAGCACCACCACCACCCTCTCACTCTCTCACTCTCTCCACGCCGCCGTATGCCCGAATCTAAAAATCCCATCTTTTTCGTATGTTTATTTTGGCACGTCGTCGTAATGGCCCGCCACCGGAAGGCCATCTGACGGTGAGCCGAACACTCTGCCACCCAGTGAAAGACGCCCCTCCGGCACTTTAGCTTTGGGCTCAAGCAGGACGGGCGTACTTCCAGTCGGGTGTCTGCTTCAATCGTGCTTCTTATTTCGTCCGGTTACTTTGGACCTGAGCGAGGGAGAGAGAGATGGTGGCTGCTGGTCTGCGTGACTTGTTTGCTGGGCCGCGCCAAGTTCAATCTGATCTCTCTCACCCGCCGCCCTTTTCCACACCAAAGCTTTTTTTTTTTTTTTTTGTGATGTGTGAGTGAATCTCAATTACCCGTACTTCGAAGAGGTTTCATCCCGTAGGCAAGCCGGCTGGTGTGCTGTGCCATCTTGGCTTTCCGTTCGCTGGACCCTTTGAATCTGCAAACGTATTACCCGTCCGTATCGAGAGGGGCCTCTGCGTGCGCGCCCAGGTGGTAGTGCCGGGGCTGATAGTTCAGAATGATCCGAGCCACCATTCACAAGAATTTGCCCCAGGTAAAGGCATGAGGCCGCCGTCGCCTCGCGAAAGCCGGCGGTTCAGCCCCGGGCGATTTGGCCCCAAGTGTCAAGGGCCAGAGGCGTACGCCCGAAGGCCCGTCACTTCGGCGTGTCACCTGGCCGTCAACGACGATTTGAAGCGTTCCGGCTTAGCCTAGCCTAGCACCATCATGACGGCTAAGTGACGGGACACCGAATGGAACGCCGGCGGAGCTAGTCGAGATTAGAGCACGCCATCGTCGATGGATGGCGCTGTGGCATCTATCTCCGTCGACCGAGCCCCTGCTGGGCGAGGCGTTCGTCGTGAGATGGACAGCCTCCATCGGGTAACCTTTAACCCGCGAGCCAGGGGAGCCCACGACGGCATCAGCCTTGGGGGGGGCAAGCCCAGACTCCAGGCCTCCAGAGTATAGTATATCACGATGGTATTTCCGAAGTTAAGGAAATGGATGCACTCAATCTGCGTCATGCTAGCGGACGGTTTTGGCGCCCGCGTGAGCCGATATAAACAAGATCGCGTCACCAGTAAAGTGATTAAGTTTCCCCGAAACTGAATTCTTTTGGGCGTCGAGTTGAATGGCTTTGCAAGGTCAAAGCTAGGATATGATAGCAAACGCTGAGCTAGGTACTGACGTCAGTGCCGACAGCCGGGCGAGGTGACAGCGGGGGTATCGTGCGATGACATCGTCTGTCAGCTGAAATTGGTAGACAGCCTCGGCGGGAGTTGAGAGCGGGAAGACGAAAGAGTTTGGGGTCTGGGGGGGGGGGGGGGGGGGGGGGGGGGGGGAGGAGGGACGGGGAGATGGATGGGATCTCTCTGCTCGAGTGCGTGCTGGGGGGGGGGGATGAGGGAGGCAAGGCAAGGCCTAGGGCAGCAGAGACGAAGAACGGTGAGGTGTGAGAGTGTGAGAGTGAGAGGCGGAAGCTGGAGGTCTGGTCTGCTGGTCTGCCATCCTCTCCTCTGGCCCCGGCCATGACTCGTCCGAGTCGCAAAAGTGAGTTGAGACTTTCCAGAAAGGGCGACAACGAAACAAGTGATTGCGTGTCTATCGCGGAAACACTATTCTGACGCGCGACTGTCGACCCAAGATCATTACGCTCGCCCTAGATCTGAACGGCTTGTGTTTCGGTGTTTAGACAGGCGGCCCAGACGGTCGGCGGATTACGGTTTGCTTTACGCGGTACACGGTACACGGCCCGGAAGGTTGAAATGAAGACGCGAGGCGGCGAGAGTCGAGAGGCGAGAGTCAGGTGAGAGGACAGTCAAGCGGCATGGAGAAGTGGAAGCGCGAGCCGGGGCCGCATTAGTCATCGGCCTTTGTGCTGGACATTCATGAGCTTGGCCCGTCGGCTGAACGTCTGACGGCGGCGGCGGACGGTGGTGAGAATAGAAGAGCATAGATAGGGTAGCGCGGGCACTGGCCTGCAGCTAATTGACTACTGCTGATTGGGGGATTCCGTCGGTGAAGCGCTGCACACCTTGGAAGCGTCCATGTTGCCAGCCAGCACTTGGCGTGCCGGGCCGTCATTACCTAAGCATCCACCCAGAAGTCAGGCCTGACCTAAGTCACCTGACACAGCCCGGGTGGCTGGAGACGAGGCTGAAAACTCGCCTCAGCCACACCCTCGTCCCTCCTTCCGGACTAGCGCCGTCCTGCCCTAGCCGCAGCCCACAAGCGAGCACTTTCAGGAAAACGACGATTTACATTTTTCCCCGCCAGCAAATTCATCGTCACGACACTCCGGCAAGCGACAATCGACAAACAGCCGCCAAGATGGGTGAGTACTAGCATGATGTCTTTATCCAGCGTGGTCATTCTAGCAGTCGGAATTCGATTTTGCAAACGAGGGGGAATGCTTCTTCCGTGACGCCCCGAATATTTTCGACACCGCGCCGCCGCAACGCACCGCCGTGGCCACCGACAATTTTTCGACGATGCGCACTCGACGAGGGCACGAGGGGGCTTGAGGATCCGAAATCTCACCAACGAACCGGGCGACACGCAACCACCATCGCGACGGCGCACGACGAAGAGACACTTGAAGGCGAAATCGATTCCGACTGCAGACCATGAGGAGCTTTTCGTGTGCGAGGATCATCTTGACGGGACGAGTTGGCTGACACGGGGTCTGATTTGCAGTGAACATTCCCAAGACGCGTATGACCTACTGCAAGGGCAAGGAGTGCCGCAAGCACACCCAGCACAAGGTCACCCAGTACAAGGCCGGAAAGGTATGTCCACTGCACCCGCGCGGCGATGACGCGACCTCTCGACGATGATGCCACGGGACGACATGCTGATTCCCTTCCTCTCCACCACAGGCCTCGCTGTTCGCGCAGGGAAAGACGTTACGACCGAAAGCAGTCCGGTTACGGAGGTCAGACCAAGCCCGTCTTCCACAAGAAGGCCAAGACCACCAAGAAGGTCGTTCTGCGTTTGGAGTGCGTCAAGTGCAAGACCAAGCTTCAGCTCGCCCTGAAGCGCTGCAAGCACTTCGAGCTCGGGTACGATTATTTTCTCCTTTCTTCCCAAACAGCCACCGAGGAAGCTAACAACATCTACAGTGGTGACAAGAAGACGAAGGGTGCTGCTTTGGTGTTCTAAACGCATTGATTGTTTTCGGTCGACCGACTTTTATGGCTCCTTTCACGGCATACGGATCATCATCAGGCTGGAACAATGGCGAAGAGGGTTACCCGTTCTCAAGTGCGGAACACTACGTAGGGAACAAATAAAAGCCCTTGCTTGCGAAACGGAAAAAAGAGATCAAAAGTTCAATACCCAATCTCCCTCTGCGTTTCCCCGTCCGATGTTCCGTCTGTTGTATGCGCGCCGCCTGGAGGCTACTACCCAACACGTTAACGGTGTGACAAGATACGAGGGGAAGGCGTGGGAATCTCGGCGGACTGCGGTGGTGTCCTGAGGGTTCTGTTACTCGGGTGCCCGATGTGGGATGGCCGCTGTTTTCCGTCGAGGCACGTCTTTTTTCGGATGTGGTCTCTGAAGGATTAGATGCATTCTATGAAGGCTCAGCCCGGTCAATGAAATACATGAGTCTATGATGAAGAACCATCTTCTCGTGATCGTCGTCTCTACGTTTAGATGCTGTGTCTGTATGATGTCTGTCTACTTCCTCTGCCTGCTCAGAATCCCTCTCCGAGCCTGACAGTCCGTCCACCACCATACCACAACGGTCCATTCCTCGCGTCCAGCCCCCTCTCCTGCCCGACAACCCACTCACCGCACCACCCCCCTTCTTCACAGCTGTCCCAAACCTCGCTCTCAAGCCACCCGTTGATCTCGTCAATCGCCTCGACCCACCTCCGCCGCTGCGCGGGCGTCGCGTGGTCCGCCCCGCCGAGGAAGCGCCCCAGCGTGATGTGCGCGCTGGGCACCTGGTACCGGCTCTCGATCAGCACGCCGGTGCTCTGCGCGAGGTCGAAGACGTCGCGGCGCAGGTGGTGGTAAGCTGTACGCGTCGCCGCCGACGACGGGCGTCTGCTGCGCGGTGGGGCCGGGGCGGAAGGGCCGGGGCGGCGGGGGGTGGGCTCGCCGGCGGCCGGAGGAAGGAGACGGCGAAGGCGAGAGGTCGTGGGAGATCTGGGGCTTGACGAGGCGCGCGCGGTGGGTGTAGGTGTAGTCTGTGATGTAGGGGATGGCGGAGCGCATGGTGTCGGTGAGGCGGGCGATCTCGGGGGGCGTTTTGGAGTGGGTTACCTCGAGGGTTGTGAGGTGCATTCTGTGCTGGGGCATGAGCCAGATGCCTGGTGGTGCGGGTGGTTAGCCTTTGCGTTTGCCTCTTTTTTTCGTCTGATGCACTTTTGGAGAGTCTGGCGGTTGGTTCCTTTTGGCGCGGAGGTATGATGTCACGTACTCGGGGCAACTTTCTTGAGCAAGGCTTGCAGGTGAGCTGCCAGCCTGACGATGTGATCGGGCGGGCGGGCCCAGAAGACGAAGCAGTTCCTGGGGTCTCTGAAGCCGGGCTCCATCTGAGGGTTCTCCAGCCTCAGGAGGAACGGGTCGATGATGAGCTCCGTGAAGTCGGCGGCGAGGAACTTGTCCTTCTGCTGCTCATTTCGTCTGGTTCTGTGAGCGTGATAGAGGGCTTGGATCTCGGCCTGGCGGTAGTAGGTTGTATTCGTCAGAACTGCGTGTGTTGGCACAAGGTCAGAGGGGGGGGGGGGGGGGGGGGGGGGGAGCTTTACAGGGTCGTTGTTGCAGGTCTTGATGAGTGCCTGGTAAGGGTTCTCGCCGGGCTGGATGGTGATGCCGGATAAGTCCTCCAGCTTGTTCTTGGCATCGGTCGAGACGAGTTGAGAGCCCATCTTGGATGTCAGTGAGTTTGGTGGATTGTCACTGAGCTGAGTTCGGGGAGGAGTTCAACGCAAGAAGCGTTTAGACACGACACAAGCTGTGACTGGGAATGAACCGCAGCCGTCTGCAAATTGGTTGGCGCAGAAAACCTCGTATTCACAACCTCATGAAGAATCTCATCTACAGTCGAAGGGCGTCGGTGTCCAAGGTACGGTAAGGGGGCCAATCACCCCGCGATCCTTCACCAGAGGCGCTACACTTACAGGCCAATCAATGGCACCAAGTGGGCCTGGAGAAGCAACTTCCATTGTGAAGTACTCTACTGCTGACTAAGAGGGCCATCTTCATCGCAGATGTGTGGTCGCCACGAACGGCCAAGATGGATCGGCTGGTGTCACCTGATTCGCAGACCTCAGACCCCCAGGCCCATCCAATCGGGTCTCCTACCCCAGAGACGAACCGCTCTTGTTTTGACTTCAACTCTCTCTACTCCGCGGCTTTAGATGTATGTGTGTGGGTGGGTGGGTGGGTAGGTGTGCCGCCTCATTGGAAATGGATGGGTGTGCTTTTTCTTTCTCGATCATCTGGACAGTAGGGCAGGCCGTTCCTCTCGTGGTCGGGAGGGCTCGAGGCCTTGACGACGTCAACTGATATGCTTGGACCAGAGGGCAGCAAGACGAGATGAGAGAGGGACACGCGTCCCTGTTGGTCCGGGCGAGATACGAAGAAGGAAGACCCAAAAAACAAAAAAAAAAGTCCTCGGCGTCAAATGGTATGTGCACGAGGCCACTCGTTCTTTTTGCGTTTCCTGGTGTTTCGTTCTAGAAAAGCTTGGTTTGCGGGGGAGAGCGGTTAGGTTCGTGATTCGTGTCCGTGTTCTTGATGCGGGTACGCGTACAAGTCTGACCTCATGTTTTTCTTTTTTCTTGGTGAGTGCCGGGCGTTTGCTGGATTGGCTTTTCTGTTTAGCTGCGTCGGCATTTGATTCTAGAAGTTCGGTTCCGGCACCGTCTTTTTGATGCCGTTCGATCGTCGGCTTGATGGTGGGCTGGACCGAGGGGACGATCTGCCGCCCTGTTTTTTTTTTTTTTTGAGCGATGAACTACTCTGCCATCTTGAGCCGGCGAACTGAGTGCCTGCCATCAATGTACTGGGTACATGATGGACGGCCGGGTTCGTCCCGCCATCATCCCAGGTTCTGGATCTCTCACCCGTGAGCGGCTTCTGGGAGGATGATCAAGCTGGCCATTCGCGTTTGTGGGACAGACAGACCTCATCACTTCCGGCCCTTTTCCCGACTATTTGATGCCCCCTTGCGTCTTTTTGCTCTTTGGGTGGTTATGCCAGGCCCCTTTTGGGAGAGGCGGTTTTTTCTTTTACTCTGTCTTGAAGGTTCAAGGTGAAGCTCGACAGGCTGTATCGTTTTGACGCGACGTATACCACAACCACAACCCAGTAATGATATTATAGGCGAATAAAGTTCAAGTTACTCTCGGCTACTTGAAGCCTGAATGTCCCATAATGTTTATATTTTTAAAGGTGTTTCTTCCTGGGTGTACGAGTGTCGCCGCAGGGTTTTTTTTAAAAGCACACTCCCAACTGCGAATCTTAAGTGGATGACCTCAACGACCTGTGTATTCAGGGCCAGACAAATCATGCGTCTATGATGTCTTTGTCTTCTTTTCTTCCAAATCATAAATGACAGCACCAAAAGCTAGCACATAGTTGGCATCGAGATGCAGCTTAGGCATATTGCATAAAGCTTGCTTTCAGGGTCTTTACGCAGCAAGCCAGCATACTGCAATGTGCAGATGCCCTGACAAGACAATTTGCGGCGCCTCAGCCTTGATTCACAAGCCCCATTCATCCATCTTAGACCAGTGATGTGAGGTAGTGTTTGGTTCTCTGCCTAGCTTGATTTCCCTGTAAGAGCATGTTGATGGGTGTACTTACTTCTGAGCCCAGGATGCCTGGTATCTGCATATTTCATTTACAGGAGTCGAATAGCTGCAGCAAAGTGTTCTGGACTCATGTGATCTGAAGTCAAGTGACAAGTAAGCTATTCTGTCAAGTCAGGAGCAGAGACATATCATGAAGCATCCTGTAGCTGGGAACTACCGCAATTGAAGACGCTTTGCGTGTTGTTCTCTTCCCTCTATCAAGCAGTTCTCGTCTCAATCCACAGGAGTTCCTCAAGCAGCAGGGTCTTAAGACTTCCAAGGTGAGAGCAAGGAGAGTGAGGGACCTTCCTCAACAACAAGCAGCAGCAGCTCGACTCTGCTCTCCCCCTTCACGATACCTGTTCTCCCTCAACCCAAGAGTCCGGAACCTCCTCAAGCCCTGATGATTAACCACATGCGGTAATACTTCTCCGCTTTGAAGGCCTCTCGGCGAGGGTGAAGGCACCTCAGGATATAGACACGCGGGTCTCTTTGCCACCGGAGGCTGCCCACAGGTCGATTTGACCAAAAATAAGTCAGACAAAACAAAAACCATCCTTCTCTTCCCTCTCCCACCTTCGCACCTTTCCATCTTTCTTCTCTTTCTCCCACCCATCACCAGCACCCTTTCACAAACCCTTCCTTCATCCACCACTGTTGCTAGATCATCAAAACTATCAAAGATCTCCAGCTTCCTGGCGGATCTCGGATGGAATTTGCTGTTTCCATCATCAGAAGCATCGATTTTGCCTTTTCAAACCCTCTGGAGCGTTCTGTCGCCCTCGAAAACCACCCCCATCCATCCACCTGTTGCCCATTTCCCCAGTCTCTTGCTACCCATCTCCGACCCCATCTCCCCACGCGCCAACAGGGATCATCATCAAGATGTCCCGGGACGGCATGCCTCCTGGCCACGCGTTTGGTCAGAATGGACGCGGACCTGACGGCGAAACGAACATGAATCCTGGCGACTACTTCGGCGGTGACGTCGGCCAGAACGATCAGCAGGCTAGCATCGCCGAGAACTTCGCTGCTCCTCAGAACGGCTACATTGCTTCCGACAGCGGTCAACACAATCAGTTTCCTTCCGGACAGCAGATTCCTGCTTCGAATCACGGCGGCTGCAATCCTAATGCTCCCCAGCATCACGGTCAACACCTTACTTACCCGATGAGCATGCCTCCTGACAACGACGGCATCGATGACTCTGGCGTCGCCCCTCAGGACCCCTTCAATCAGCCGGACCCTTATGGCTTCCATGCCCCCTCTCGGAATCCTGATCCTTTCTTGAACTCTCACGCTCTCGCTTCTTCGGATGACAACAATGCTGATTTCAACGGCCCTCCTCAGTATCAGCACCCCATCGGAGCATCGCCGTATGTCCTGCCGAATGATGGAACCTCTGGTATTTTTCAGCAGCTTCAAGAAGGTCATGGCTCCCTTGATCGCATGCCAGCCAACTCGACCAACGGTGGCTATCTTCCTGCACCACAGAACCAGCAAGCGCATGCTATCAATGGCCCGAACTCGCTCGCCGTTGACGGACAGTATCAAGCTCCTCTTCAAGATCATGGCATTGTTCCCCAGGGCAACCTTGACTTCAACGACCCCTCATGGGATCTTCAGCAGCCCATGCCTGTTATCAATGAAGAGATGCCACTTCCTGACATTCAAAAGAGCTTCACTGATGATCTTTGGGAAGACCTCCCTGATCCCGAGAAAGACCTCCCTGACGATATTTTGGACGAGCTCCTTGCCTGCAACCGAACATCTCAAGATGTCGACTACAACCAGAATGCTGATCAGATGAGTCCTCGCCAGAATCTCGGCAACCAGCCGGAGCAGTCTTGTGCTGCCATCACTGGTGATCAAGACCCCCAGACAGCTGATCAAGAGCCCATTGCGAACATGTCCTTTGAGGACGATGCGGACCAGTCTGAGAGCGACTTCGGTGATCATTTCCTCAATGACGTGCCCGAGGTTGTCTTCGCCGGCATTCAAAACCTTGTCGAAGATCCCGTACTCCAAAGCTTGCAAGAAATGTTGGCGTTGTACCAAGTCCTGGGACCGGATGCTGATTTCAGCGAATTCGACGGTGCGGATGGCTTTTTCCTCCGCGACATCATGACGAAGGTCCGGCGTGATGGCCCCGTCGACCTCCCCGTTTCGCCCAGCACCAACCTGAATCTTCGACATGCCGAGGAGATCAAAGACGAGCGTTCGGTTCATCGCCCCAGAGACGCCTTCCCCCTGATTCTCGACAAGGCCCTCAAGTTCGGTCTCTCCGACGTGCTGGAGAAGCGTGGAGTCGCTTTCACCATCGGCACCATGTGCTCTGGCACAGACGCCCCCATCATGGCACTCCAAGAGTTCACGGATGGCTTGACGGCACTTGGACTCGGCGGAACCCTTCGGTACGAGCATGTTTTCAGTGTTGAGATTGAGCCCTTCAAGCAGGCCTTCATCGATCGCAACGCTCGACCCACTGGCCACATCTACCGGAACGTTCTGGATGTCGGTCGTCCCGATGCCCAGTATGCGTGAGTGCAGCCCATCTTGGCACAGAACTTGACAACATTCGCTAACAACTTCACAGAATGACGGCTTCCGGTTCCATGGAAAAGATCCCCCCACCTGTCGATATGCTCTTCTTTGGAAGTTCTTGCGTTGAGTTCTCAAGCTTGAATCCGAAGAAGCAGCAGAATGAAGACAAGTCTAAGATGAGGAATATGGTGAAGTATGCCATGGAGAAGGGCGCGCAGAAAGATGTCGCAATCGAGGAGGACCATGATTTCCTGCAGCTTTTCTCGGACCTTCTGGACAACCTCACACGCGAGGCAGAATCGGCCAAGACGTTCATCTCAGTCCTGAGTTGGATCAACAAGCAAAGGCCCAAGGTGGTGCTGATGGAGAACGTGCAGTATGCCCCCTGGCGCGAGTTCGTCGATTTCTGGTTCCCCAGAATCGGCTACCATGCTTCCCATGTGCTCGTGGATTCGAAGAACTTTCTCGTCCCCCAGACACGAAACCGCGGATACTTGATCGCCATTGATGCGCGTCTATACGGCAAGAAGGGCAAGATCATTGTCGATGAGTGGGTGAAGATGATGAAAAAGGCAAACTGGTTCCAGCGGTTCCCAAAGCTGGATGGGTTTCTCCTTCCGCCTTCCGATCCCAACGTCCTCCAAGGACGCTTCATCCTGGAGCGCGGCTTGAACGGCAAGGCCGAGAACGTCGGAGACGCATCCATGTGCAAAATGGAACACGTGGCAGCGCGCCGGTCCGAAGGCTTGGGAAACAGCAACCCGTACACACGGCTGGACAACCGCGGCAACTCACTGCCCCGGGAAGACAGCTGGAAAGTGTACATTTCTCGCAAGCTGACTTTCCGCATGAAGGAACTCATCGACATTTCGCTCCTTCGTTCCGAGAAGATGGGCCTGGACTACGGCAACAAATTCATCATCATTGACCTGGGTCAGAACGTTGACAGACAGCACAAGTCTCTGGGCAGTGTTCCCTGTCTCATTCCGAGCGCCGAGCTATTCCTTTCACGACTCGGGAGATGTTTGCTGGGAACGGAATTTCTGATTTTACAGGGAATCCCCATCGACCGGGTCAAGATCTCTGATGAGACGGACAAGCAGCTCAAAGACCTTGGTGGGAACGCCATGACGACGACTGTGGCGGGTGCTGCTCTGCTGCTGGCCCTCATCTCAGAGGTCAACATGACTACGACAACGGGCTTTGTTCATGGACTCGGAGACGCAAGCAAGCTGCTGCCAATGGATCTTGCTGGTGCACCCACGGCACCTGCCCTCAGCAACCAAGTGGGCCCCCCCTCGGCGACTTCTTGCAACGCTCGACCTCAACGCCTCAACCAAACTCTTCCGCGTACACCAACCGACTCCAGCGCGCAACCCGACTCACCCTCGACCGACTCAGACATGGACGAGCCGGATTGGGTGTTCGCCGCCATGAACGGCTGGGATTCCTCCCTGAAGGTTTGGAAGCTGCGATACCTGTGGCAGACGGGTCGACGCGCCTGCCTCTGCGACGCCTACCGCAAGCACCAGCGAGCTGGAACCTATCATCAATGCAAGTTTTGTGGCGAAATTCGATGCACATCCTGCGCTGGTAACCGGACCATCACTTCTGCGAGGACCCCATCCCGATCGACGACCTCGCCAACGACAGAGAGGGTGCTTATCAAGATGCCGTCGCCTCCTTCCCCGGCAAGATTGATCTCAACTGTGATCTAGTCGAAAGCGAGGATTTCTCCAAGGATCTCACTGAGAAGGGCTTTCGCGACCATACCGATGCTTTGAACATGGCAATCGACACCTGCGTCGACCATGTCTCGTACTACCTGACGGATCTGAAGTTCCGGGAAGACATTGACGTCACTTACGAATCTCGCAAATCTCGCATTGCCATCACAGTGTACAACGACAGGGTCGTCTGGAACGTGTTCCTGAGAGAGGCTTACTTTGCCGAGAATTCGACCGCCCAAGACCCCAGACGCCTGCTTCGTGATCTCAGTTACGACATCGGCAAGCCGATCATGAGCGCAACCGTTGTTTACCAAAACATGGAGGACTCGTTCATCCCTGCCCCGGGCGACTAGAAGTTGTTCGCACAGAGGAAGATCAATGTTCAAATTCTCCAGGAGCCTATCATGGCTGATGTACCTGGCTTTCGACAGACACTCGTATCTGTCGACAACAGCACCGAGCTTATCGGCGATCTCAGTCACGAAGTCAACGGCGACTACAAATTCACAGACCGTTGCGCAACTCCAGGAGGATTGCTTTACGTCCGAGACGATCAAGCTTCGCAGCGCATTTACCTAATCAAGCACGTCGAGCCCGTTAAGACTACCGACAAAGACTTATGGGTTATCACCGACAATGTTCGCAAGCTGGAGCCTGACCAGCACAGAAGCATCATCATGGCCTTTGACAAAGGTTACAGCCATCCCTGTGGTGACGGCAGCTTCGATAGTGCTCGACACATTCAAGCCCACCTTCCAGGAGCTTGGATTCCCCTGAATCTAGGCGCTCGGATCACTGTGACCGAAAGAAGTCCCCACGACAATGTGGAATTGAACGACTTTTCCCAGCAAACATTCGCGCCAGACTCTTGCGGAGCCTCGCAACCTGCAATCCAACTGCGTCTCAATGTCAAGGATATGCACTTCCCCACGCCGTCTCTCCCGGTGATTTGGAACGGAGCTATGGTAGGAGGAGAGGAGCCTTGGGTGCCTATCGCCGACCACAGGTCCAAGGAAGCTCTAGAGCTTGTTGCCTATGCTCTGAACAAAGTCACTTCCGAGGAAGGTCGCCGACTGGCAGTTGATGGAGTTCGGCTTTCTTTGCGTCCCGGAGAGGAGTGCTCCACCTGCCCCGTCGGTAGATCGCAGATTCACAACGTGATCAATGACGATGGCACGTTAGACAGATACGAAGATCAACAGGCCGCTGTGGAGATCACCCGCAACGAGAACAACAGGAAGCCTCCTTTCACCATCGAGGCGTGGCTTCAACAAAGCTACAGCAACCCGTCTCCCTGGCTGCTTCTCAATATGCGTATCTCCTTTAATCCCATGTCGCTGGTTCACCGCGCTTTGGGTTACATCACAAGAGACGCCACCACAATGTCGGCGGCTTGCAGATCGCCATACGGCACTGGATCATTTCGAGTGCAGTTCGAGTTCCGAGACCCAAGCCTGAAGAATTTGGTCCCGTTCAGCCAGAGTTTGCAACCTACATCAAGCGTCAATCTCGCCAATACAATTCAGCCCCCGTCGTTTCCCAAGAATTTGAAGCTGAGAGATGACCAACTCGCTGCCGTCAACTGGATGCTGGAAAGAGAGAGCGGAAAGGATGGATTTACAGAGATGGAGATTGAGGAGACTTTGTTGCCATCTGTGAACGTGCGGATGTACGGAGTAGCCCAGGTCCAGAACTGCACACGTGGAGGTGTCCTGGCACACGACATCGGCTATGGCAAGACCATTACCACCTTAGCCTTGATTGATTACAAGCTCAGCGACCAGCAAGACACCATCGAATCGATGAACGAGCGCTGCCGGTTAGTCAATGGTCACCGCTTGTTGCACCTGAAGGCAACTCTGGTCATGGTCCCCCATCATATCATCACTCAATGGGCGTCTGAAGCCAGAAGATTCCTCGGCTCTAAGCGCAAAATCCACGTTATCCGGAAGGCCACCGATATTGAGCGGGAGAAGTTGATCAAGGCAGATATCATTATTGTCAGCACGGTTGGCCCTACCAATGACAAGGCAATGACGGCCCTGGCTGCCGCGACCGGGCTTCCCAAGCTTGCAAAAGGTACCGGTCAGACGGATCGTTCTAAGCAGGAATGGTACTGCGCAGCGCTGGAGACCTTGAGAAATGTCGGCTTCAACTTTCAAAACCCAGGCGCCATGAGCGAGGAAGAACTGCGGCGTCGCCTCGACAATCTTCGGCTCGCGTCCAAGAAGATTGCCGAAGAGGCAGCTCTGAACAATGTCGGCCCAAGTTCTCGCAAAGCACAGCTCACAACAACATCGAAGGGATCCAAGGAGCCTACCAAGGAGCAGCAAGCTGCTGAGACAACCTCTGAGAAGGAACTTCCAAAGCTTGATCTGTTCAAGAGGGTACAGTCACTGCACATGTGCACTTTTCGCAGAGTCGTCTACGACGAGTTCTCATACGAGAACTTTGGCGCTTCGATGTTTTTCCAGAATGTCATTGCATCGTCGAAATGGATTCTCTCTGGCACCCCGCCGACTGGCAGTCTCGGTCAACTTTGCAAGATCGGCTCGCTCATCAACTCTCATGTCGCTCGGGTTGCTCCCACACCTGGATACTTTCCCTACATCACCAATGGGCCTGAGGTGGCGGAATTGACACAGGGCGAGGAATTTCTCGCATTCCGTGATTGTGCTTCGGCCCAATTCGCGCTGGAACGCCATCAGCAGGGACAGCGGTTCGTCCAGCATTTCTTCCGGAAGAACGAGACAGACGTTTCCGAAATTCCCGTCATTAAACGTATCGTTATGTCTACCCTGAACCCTCAAGAGACAATCATCTACAACCTTGTTCAGCAAGCTCTCCATGACGCCATGTGGCATGATCAGAGCGTCACCGGTTACTTCGCACACCTGATCGAAAAGACCCTCAGCAAGGAGAAAGGAGGCCGAGCGGGTCAGAAGGTCACAGGGTCCAAGGAGTCTGCGTACGCAAGCACCATCGATGCCCTGAACATTTTGGCATCGGTGTCAGCCTCGTACAACGAGTTCGAATGGGTTCCTGAGAACCAAGCCATAACCGCAAAGACCATCTCATCGGGTTCGAACATCCGGTCCATGGCTTATTTCACCCAGTGCAAGCATACCCTTTCATCTCTCATTGATTTGATGATGTTTCTGGCAAACATCATCAAGAAGGACGACTCGCCCCGTGACGACACTCGCAAGAAGAGGGAGGCTGCTTACATGGAGCACATGCAGAAACTCATCGCAAACTTTAGCGCGGCCGATGGAGGAGCCTTTGGGGACGTGAACTGCATGCGCAACGTCAGGGAGACTGTCATTGACAAGAAGCATATCAACGGCGCCAATTACCGCTACGTCAAGCCTCAGGGTCGTTTGTTGTGGGACGCTGAAAACTGGCCGAGAGAAAAAGGTGGCCCAGGCCGGTATGATCAGACAGATTGGTGGAAGATTGATGGTGTTGACGACATACTGGACGAAGAAATCAGCGGATTGATGCATCATCTCCCTCATGTTTCTCCAGATGGCCCTATTGACAAAGAGGACTTTATGCGGCAACTGAAGAAACTCCAAGATGACCCCAGAAAACGCAACCGAATTGCTACGGCCGTTGGTCTCAAGAAGACGGACATCAACGAGGACATGTACAAGAAGGTCGCGAATTTTTTCAAGGCGAAGGAGACCGAAGAGTCCAAGGATACCAAGGAGAACAAAGAGAACAAAGAGAAAAAGAACGAGGGCAAGGGATTCGAGTTTGGCGTCAAGCTTTCGGCGAAGCGGCCAAGAATCAACACGAAACACACTGTTCGATCATCCAATGTTGACCAGACCCTCGACTGCTTCATGCTCGTCATCCAGAGTATCGAGGCCGGCATTATGGTTACAGCCGATGCATGGAGAAGGAGTATGTTCGCCATGAAGGCTTGCATGATCATGCATCACAATCTCAAGGCCTACGGAGGCTTCGCTGTCGAGTGCGACAAGTGCTCCGAGAAGACCACCGATCTGAACGAAGGTTTCTTGTCAGTCGCATGCGGTCATACGCTCTGCAGCACTTGCTTTGCAGAATTCAACAGGTCGACAAGTGAGAAGTGCCCTTCTCGGGGAGGCTGCACGGCCATGTCTCAAAGCTCCTTCATCCCGTGGTCGATGCTCGTTCACGATACTGGGTACAATCTGAATTCTGATCTTGCGACTGAGCCCAGTAGCAAGGTCGAGTCAGTGCACAACGTGATTCAAAAAGAGATCGTGCCCTGGAGCGAGAAGGTTCTCATCTTTGCAGCCTACAATGGTATCAAGATTCAACTTCGAGAACACTTGAGGTCGCAGGGTCTTGCTGTGTACCTTACAACTGGAGCCAAGAACGACCCTGAACAGATTGAGGCGTTCAAGAGCCACAACGGCACCGCTGTCCTTATCCAAAGTCTCATGTCTGCTGAGAGTGCTGGCACCAACCTGGTCGAAGCGAACCACGTCATGTTTGCTGGCGCCCTCAGCACCGACACGGTCAACTACGACATGTACATGAGACAGGCCATGGGACGAGCTGTCCGCCAGGGACAAACGAAGGGCGTCGTGGTGTACCACTTTGTGTCTCTGGGCACTCTCGAGTTCGACGCCATGAACAGACGCTTGAAGGGAAAACTGACTGACTGGGGCGAAATCCCTGGCCGTGTTGATCTCCCTCTCGCAGAGCCTACGCGCGTCAGCCCGCACTACCCCATCATGTTCCGCCCTTTCATCAACGAGGTTCAGTCCGAGAAGCTTCTCAGCTCTGTTGAATTTGAGGAGTTTGAGATGGAGTAAAGATTGCGTTGGACAGAGTTTGGAGGAATGTTGTTTACGAGGATTTGCTGAAAATGCCGCACGCGCATGGCTACACGCAGATTGGAAGATGTTCGCGCAGGCACAGATTAGACTTGTTTACGGCAAAGGTTGGAGGTTATGAGATTTGGAGTGTGGTTCAACCCGATTGAATGGGGTTGGTTTCTGTTTGAGTACTTGGAAATGGCCGTGGATTGGAGGCCTGGATTGTAGAGTGTCACGTCAGGGATTTGCAGAAACGAAACGGTCATTACGGATTATTAGCTCAGAAAACATTAAAGATCATTGATCACCAATGTCGCGTTCCCGTCGTGATGGTTTCTGCTTGGTGCTATCCACTTTGCCTTCACTCCAGTGACTGAGACGAAGACGCTATGGTAGAGTGTCTCCTGCCGATCGCCTGAATGTCCCGTCACACGTTAGAAGATTTGTTGAACCTGAAATTCTGTCTCAATTTAGTGATTTATCTATGCGACGCCATTTCCCCGAGACATGCCCGACGCCTGCCTGACCTAAAGATTTCCAAACATGACCAAGTCTGAAGATCCACACCCTCAAAAGCAAGTAGTTGACCTGTCCTCTTTTCCCATACCCCCTCAACACCTCACCCTCACACCACTGCCGCGCTCACAACTTGGCAACAACAGGCATCCTCTCCGGCACCTGCACCACGACGCCGGCCCCCTCGCCCTGCGCCTCGATCACGACCTCCTGACAATCCTCGACGCCCACGCCGCTCGCGAACTGCGTCACGACGAAATCGATGGCCGTGCCGGGCGGGCCCAGCGCCACCATCGGCGCGTGCCACGTCCCGGCGCCGTACGTCACCGCCTGGCCCGGGGTCGCCACGAAGGCCTTCAGGTTCGCGAGGTCAGGCAGCCCGGGGCCCTTTCCACCCGTCGTCTTGGGCGCCGGCAGGGAGGAATCCTCTTCCTCCTCTGCGGTTGAGGGGAGGGTGGGCGCGACGATGACGAGGTACGCGGCGTGCGGGACGCCGGCGGAGGCGGCGAGCGGGACGAAGGTCTGGGTGGTGAAGGGGTGGCGCTCGAGGATGTCGACGCGGAAGAGGCCGGCGCGGGAGGGACCGGCGTAGGTGTAGGGCAGCAGGGTGGAGATGGGGGGGTTGCGGGAGGGGGCGGGGGGTTGTTGGAGGAGCTGGCGGGCGGCGCAGGAGAAGATGGACACGATTGGTTTCGAGGAGGCGGAGGGGGCTTGGGCGTAGAGGTCGGCTGGGGCGGAGACGTTTTGGTACTTGATTGCGGTGTGTTGGTTCGCGGAGACGGCGTTGTGGGAGAGGAGGACGGCCGGGGGGAGGGAGGGCGAGGGGCGGATGTCCGGGTGCGGGTTGGCGATTGCGTCGCCGAAGGGGGCGAAGGAGGAGGGGGAGAGGGGGGTGGCGGGGATTTGGAGGGAGAGGGGTGTTGTGAGTTTTGTTGGCATTTTGGGCGGAGGTTTGGTGGTGATGGTGGTGAGATGTGTTTTTTGGTGGTGGTGTTGATGAGGGAGGTGTGAGTGAGATGAGGTTGAATGAAGCTTGGCTGGTTGGTTGGTTGGTTGGTTGGTTGGTTGGTTGGTGTGAGTGAGTGAGAGAGCTTGGCCGCTGCCGGAGCTTGGGGGAGCTTTGGGGGTGGTGGTGGTGGAGCTGCCCGGCGGCCGGTGGTCTGTGCGTGCGTGCCGAGGATGTGGGGTTGTGGTGATGGGGCGAGATAAGGACGGGCCGGGGTGCTGGTGGGGTCGCTAACAGATGACATCTTGGGGGGGCTTTGGAACGCCGTGTCTCGGAGTCCCCAACCAACGGGCACCTTCAACGTCAACGGTCCAGGGACGAACGCCTCTCTTTTGGGTTCACTTTCCCCAAATGAGCAGATCAAATGCTATGTGGAAGGTCTCGATCTGTTTGCTAGCAACGTCTTCTCGTCTCTGTCGTCCTTCCCCAGGGCATGATGCTCAATGGACAGAAGAAAAGCAGTTGACCAGCGGACCGAGGCTTCTCCCAAAAGCTTCCATCATGCTCGTGAACTCAATCTCCTCACTACCCCTCAACTGCTTGCGGGGGACGGCATCAAGCGAAGTACAGTTTTGGAAGAGACATTCTAGAAGCCATTGGGAATGCGAGGCATCCTCGAAGCACGAACGATGTTTGTCTGGCTTCGTCCTGAAGAACTAGGCCGTCATCTCGAATGCCAGCTTCCGATGTCCAGCGAAGGCGTGCCAATCACTAGCTTCTCATGTAGGCATCCGTACAACTCGCCAAAGAGAAATGTCGTTGGCTAGTTGCATCCAGACGAATCGGACGGATAACTTACTTTATGTGTCGTTAAGAAGATGGGCTCGCGCCACAGTGTGAACTTTAATGGGGCGTTTTCAACTGTGCGAAGCACCTCGGCGGGTCAAACGGGGATCAACCCCATCTCCCAGCTTCACGATAATGTGCTGAGCAACATTTCAATTCAAAGGCACACTCACTCACTGTCAAGCGCCCACTGCACTGCAGACCACCAAAATGGAACTCCGTCCAAACCACCAATTCAACCCTTTCGCGTCCAATGACGAACTCGCACAATATGACCTCCCCGATCTCGACTTGGACAAGATGGACTTCACCGACCCCGCCACCATGTCCAAACTCCTAGGGATGCCCGTTCCGCACAAAACCCCAGCCGAGGTCCGCAAGGATGCAGAGTCACTCTCCTCCTCGCTGCTGGCGAGCTACGACCGCCTGCGCGCCATCATCGCACGCCAAGAGCCCGCGATCCACCACCGCTGGTCGCGCAAGAAGAGGCACCAGCGGCTCGACATCCTCACGAGAGAGAGCCTGGGGCCCCGGGATGGCCGCCGTGCACCGCCCCGACTTTGACGCTTGGCGCAAGCAGGAGTCATCGTTGTCTGCGGCCCACCGCCAGGGGAGCACGCAGGATAGGGACTACTTCATGTGGCCGTACATCAACCAGGAGGACCTGCTGAAGCCCAAGACGCTGCTGCTGCTGCTCAACGCGCGGGGCCGGCACCATCCCTCCGAGTTCGCGGGCGCCGACTACGACGCGATGCACCTCGGCTGCGTCACCAAGAGGATTGTCGCGGTGTTCCTCAATTGCTACGTCATGATTCTTCACGGGGCCCGCGACGCCCGTGAATATGGCAAGCTGGTGGCGTGGGAGGAGCATCCTGATGCGTTTGAGTGGATGCACAGCCGCAGACAATTCATGCCGGGCGAAGGCCTTCTCGTCCTCGAAGCGCAGGAGAGGACGCTGGGTTTCCTGGTCAAGTGCTGCGAGCTCATCCTCCACGACATCCCCTCCGACACCCTGACCACGGACGTCTTCCCCGTCCAGCCGGAGCCCGAGTTCAAGAACGAGCAGGAGGCGGACCCGTTCGACTCGCTCGCGGCGATGGCGGCGGAAGCGCCCTACCGCTTGCCCGCGCGCCTCGACCTCGACCGGCTCGAGTCCCTCCTCGGCACCAAGGTGGCGGCTGCGAAGGACCACATCTGGTCGCTCCGCGAAGACCCGGGGTACTTTGCAGAGCAGCTCGCCGAGATCAAGGAGCACAGGCAGGAGATGATTAAAGATGTCAACGGGAATGCGCATCCCACGCTCGGCCGCCTCAAACAGGACGCCTTCTGGGCGCGCGTCGTCGCGGAGACCGTGGCCAGGGCGTACGAGGAGCTCGAAGTCTACACGCAACTCCACGACCTCGCGGCGGAGCTGCGGGGGGGTGCTCGCCGCCCACGCCGGGTCGATTGACTCGTCCAAAGACCTGCCCGACGAGGTCATGAACTGCCTCCTCAAATTCCGTTTCTCCCTCAACGAAGCAGCCAAGGGGCCGCTGGGACAGCTCAAGCAGAGCGTTGTCGCGTCGCCGCCGATGCGCCGCTTCTTCGCGCGCGATCCGCCCGTGAACGCCACTTTCATCAGCATCAAGATGAAGGGCGGGGTGAAGATGGACAAGATCGAGACGCACCTCACGTGGCTCCTCCGCACCCTCCTGGGAAGACGGCCAGAATCTGTTTCTCGCGAGCATGCCCCTGGTCCTCGACGAGCTGGAACGCCTGCTGCACGCGGAGCCGCGGGCGAAGGAGCTGGTCAGCCCGTACATTGCCAGCGTCATCGGCAGCCTCTCCATCATCTCGCAGTGCATCTCCCAGCTCGACCTCTACCAGCCGTGGGCACGGAGCTACGACTCTAAGATGGTGGACAGGGAGGATGGCTTGAAGAAGGGGTTTGCGGTGCAGACCGCGGGGCGGGCCAAGGTCATGGCGGTCCTGAAGGAGAGCAATGTTCTGCCCGCCGCGAGGCTGGCCGAGCCCTCGAATGACAGGTTTGCCTATCCGTCGGAGAAACGGCGGACCAAGGCGGTCACGGCCACGCTGATCGAAGCCGAGAGGAACCTCGACGCGGTCTGGGCCGCCGTCGATCGCCTCATACTTGAAAAGGCCGGGGGCTTGTGGATGGATGCCGTGAGACATGTTCTGGAGCACAACCGCAGTCTGCAGCGCACCCCGGAGTGGGTTGACGAGCCGACAGCCAGCGGGGAGAGAAAGCCCAAGGCGACGGACGTCCAGACGGACATGGTTTACCGGCCGCTGTCCACACTCTACTTTGAGAAGTCAGGGGAAGCGGCCGAGGATGTATCTCAGCCTCTGAAGGTGAAGAAGAAAACAAAGGGCGTCGCATCACACGATCCAGCAGAAACAACCACCCCCACCGCAGACGCAGATACTCGCAACGGAACAGCCGTGTCCCCGATCCGCGTCGACGCCCGCTCCTTCAAGGTCTTCCGCACGCTCTTCTTCGACCCCAACGTCACATCCCACCCGGGCCAGGTTTCGTGGAAGGACTTCCTCCACGCCATGACGGCGACGGGCATCTTCGCCGCCGAGAAGCTGTACGGGTCCGTGTGGCAGTTCGAGCGGACGGACGGAGACCAAAGCCGGATCCAGTTTCACGAGCCGCACCCGTACAGCAAGATCCCGTTCGTGGTGGCGAGGCGGATCGGGCGGAGGCTGCATCGGAATTACGGGTGGACTGGGGATATGTTCGTTGAAGGGAAGCGAGTAAGGGTTGAAGGGGAAGGACTGAGAAGAGGAGGAAATTTTAGCAATTGTAGAAATCACGCTGACTTTGCGTTCACAACTGATGTGCAATACCGGCTTTCATCAAACCGCAGTCTGCGCTGCAGAAACAGCCGGCGCCGCCTCCTCAGCTACACCTCCAACGCTCCGGATAATCCGCTCAAACACATCAAACCGCAAACTCATAATCGAATCATGATCCGCCTCCGGAACCACACAGCTCGAGAACTTGATCTTCTCCCCCCTCTTCTCCTCCCTCCAGCACTGCTCAAACCACCTGGGCCCGTCGCCCGTCCCAATCATCGCATCCGACGCCGCGAAGAACACCTCAACCTCCAACCCAACCCCCAACTCCCTCTCCTGCTGCGCCAAAATCGGCACCAGCTTATCATAATCCCCCCACTCGCCCCAGAACCCCTCATTCCCATCCCTCTTCAGCAGCAGCACCGCGTCCTGCCCCAAGCCCTGCACGCTCTCCGCATACACCCTCTTCATCAACGCCCCCCAGATCTTCTCCTCGTACTCCGCGAGCCGCACGTCGCTCACCCCGGGCGCGGTATACACCTTCTCCGCCGCCGTGCCCGCCAGACTAGGCACCAGCCCGCTCACCATGCCGCTCACGGCGTTGCTCACGCCCGCCGTCGCAGGGACGAGGCTGCGCACCATGAAGCCCGCGACCTTGTCGAACGCGCCCACGAGGCCCTGCGGCAGGCCGCTCGTGAGGCTCATCAGCGCGGCGCCCGAGCGCGAGGGGTGCACCCACGGCGCGCACAGCGCGAGGTACGGCCGGGACGGGGACAGCAGGCGGCGGTGGTGCAGCAGGGTGTTGAGGGCGTAGAGGGTGCCGCCGCTGTGGGCGGCGAGGGCGACGTGGCGGATGGAGAGGTGGGCGAGCAGCGCGGGCACGATGGCCAGCCAGGCGCGGACGCGGAGGTTGGGGGGTACGGGCGTGGTGCCGCCGAAGCCTGGGCGGTCGATGTCGATGATGCGGACCTTGTGGCGCTTGGCGAGTGCGTCTTTGGCGATGTGGAGATAGCGGCTGGGTTGGGTGTTATGAGATGCTGGATGAGATGGGATGGGGATGGGATGTCTTACCTTCCGAGGAGGGGCCCGCAGAGGAGTAGGACGTTGGCGTAGGACGGGTCTGAAGGGTCGTTGTGGCCAAAGTCGGCGTACGTTACTTGGAAGTTCTCCGGGAGGTCGGGAGTCGGGGGCAGGGTGAATTTGCGGTTGAAGCGCGGGTCGTTGAGGTACTCTGCGGGATCGGGGAATTCGCGAGGCGGATTGAGGCCGTTTTCCGGTGGGGTCTGTGAAGCCATTGTGTCGTGATGTTGAAATTGGGCGTCGCAATTGAGTTTCGGGCCGGGATGCCAGGGTTCCGAGGAAGCTTCTCTTTTCTTCTTGGGCAGCCTGGATGCTTCTTGGGGGGGGTTGGGGGGACGTTGAAGTTGAGTGGTTCAGCCTTGACGATCAGGTTCTTTATGTGGAAGACGCTAGGCGCCCGATTTGCTGCGCCGCAGCGTAAGCTAACGCATGTCAGACTGTCGAGGCTGGTTAGAGTGCTTATCCTGAAGGATGGAATGCTGGACGGTCATGGTCCGGCCTTGGCTTATCGGCCGGAATGAGTGGGCTGATGCAAAGCCTCAAACGGGCTGCTTCAAAGCCTCAAATGTCGAGAATTGAGGGATTGTGTGAGTTGATCCTCAATATTGATGTATCTCAAAGGAGATTCGTGGAGATTCGTGGAGAGACCATGCAGGCGTTTTGCAGACTTGCCAAGACCGCTCATCTGCTCGTTGGAAAACATGAATGTCCCACAAAGCGTCAAGGTCTCTTTCGTATTTCCAAGAAAATCGATTTCTGAAGGGTTGAACGGTTATCGATGTTGAACGCCATGTTTCAGTCGTGGCGCTGCCGTCGACTGTTGAGCACCAGGCGCAAACCCGGCTTTTACGCTGGAGATGTTAGACACGATTCTCGCAAAGCGGTCTTGTGAAACGGTCTGAAAAAAAGCTGATTCAATTTAGACTCCGACGGAAAGAAAGCGTTGCGTACACGAATACCGAACATCCAGACATCGTGATCAACACGCAAGACGCGCCTCTGCCAAAACGGTCTCATCGGCCAACGCGGCATCGCCAAGGCTATTTCCACCCACGAGATGATGTGAGTTCAACGGGGGAAAAGCATTTTATTCAGGACATGACACCTTCTCCCTCTTTGTCCTGGAATGAGCTGGACAGCGCGCACTTAAGCTAAGCCTACCCTATTAAAACCCGTCTCCGACGAGCAAGGAAACCCTCATCTTTTCGGGCTTCTTTCCGCAATTCTCTCCAGAACGCTCTTTAATCTTTCAATATCAGCACTTCTTTTGCCATCTCGGACGTTGCAACCATGGTCAGAGCGCTCCTCATCACCGCCCTGGCCGCCGCGGCCCTCGCAATCCCCGTACCCGTAACCGTCCCGGGCGACGGCGCCTACATCCCCGCGGCGGAAGAGTTCAAGGCCCCGGCCGAAGCGGACTTTCTGGGCTCCCTGATCGACGCGTACGAGATCAAGGAGGAGTCGATGGGGGGCGGCGTGGAGAACCGCCAGGAGAACCTTAGTACGATGATGGAGGACTTTGGGGTGCCCGAGAACGCGCTCTTCGAGGGGGAGGAAGAGGAGGAGGGTGCTGCTGCCGATGGGACTGGCACCGCTCAGGTCGAGCCTGTGAGCGACACTGCGATTCCTGACGCCGCGGGGTTGGCGGGTGTGGACGAGGATGGTGCTGAGGGAGACCTGGCCGGCGAGAACGTCTCCGAACCCGATCTGCCTGTTCAGAGGCGGGTTGTCGACACCGGCGATCTTGACACCGGCGCCGTTGATACCAGCGCCCTCGATACCAGCGCCCTCGGTACTGATTCTCTCGACACCAGCTCTTTGAACGCCGACTCCCTCTCCACAGACAGCCTCACCACCGCCCTGCCCACCACCAACACCAAGCGTAGCGACGGCGACATCCCCTAAAGGCGAGATGGAAGGCGCATTTGGGGGCGGTGTACTAGGGGTGAGAGTGTTGGTGTAATGGTTGTGTGCTCCGTTTGGTCGTGCTTATTCACAGGATGTCAGGTCTGATGGCTACCTATGGATTGTGACTCGGCCAATTTTCATTATGACCTCGTCGCAGATATAACGTGGGCTAGTTGGACCGGGTCATCCTGCATCAACAGTGTGTTTCCATTTTCCACATCTCAAGTTAGAGTATCCAAAAACCATGCATAATAGAAAGAAACTTCCGCCGTGTAAATAAACATGCTAGAACTCCATCTTGAAAAGTCTCGACTCGCGGATTCTCTCACCGTAGGAGAAGAGTATGAACGGCAGCGGAAGAAAGGCAAGCGATATGAACCCAAGCACCGAGTTGCCCCAGCCTACTCCCAGGGCGTCGAACATGGCGCCGCCGGCCAGAGGGAGCAGCGCTCCGAAGAGACAGCGGAGGATGGCGCTCGCGGCCATGACCGAGGCGGAGTAAACCGTGTAAGCGTCGATGAGATACGTAGCGCTTGTTGTCTGCTCAAGCGGCATTGATTAGTCTCCACTACCAAAGGTGCTGGGTTTCACGAGAACACTCACATATGCAGTCACGATGCCGATGCCAAGCACGGCGGTTCCCATGATGGGCACGATCCAGTGCGCCTTGTACTCGGCCGACCACCCGTACCAGAACAGGCCGACGGGGACGAAGACGGCGCCGATGACGAGCGTGGGCAGTCGGAACTCGGGCTTGGCCACGCCGTCGTTCTTCTTCGCGAGGTACGCGGACCACGGATCGGAGACAGCCCCGACGAAGAGGAGGCCCACGATGAAGCCGACCCCGATCCCGATGCTGGTGAGCCCGGACGCGCCGCTGCCGAAGCCGTACTGGTCCTTGAAGATGCGCGGGAACGTCGTGAAGCAGAGGTATGCGTAGCTGAAGACAGTCGCCGCGTACGCCGACATCAAGAACACAATGGGCGAGACGAGCATCTTGGGCGGGCGCAGGATGGCGAACCTGAACAGCTGCGCGGGCGTCTTGCGCGTGTCCAGCGCCGACCGCAGGCCCTCGTTCCCCGTGCTCTTGCGCAGCCGCGCCGTCTTTCTTTTGAGGATCGCATACGGGTACGACTCGCGCAGGAAGAGCAGCACGCACACGGCCATCACGCCCGACGCGATCGCCATCACCCAGAAGTCCCACCGCCAACCCGCAGCCGCGGTCAGGTTCCCGCCGACGATGGGCCCGATGGTCGGCCCCAGCGTCGGGCCCATGACGTACGCCGACATGACGCGCCCGCGGCGCTCGCGCGGCACCATGTCCGCGATGGCGCTCGCGCCCAGGGTGCCGGCGCAGGAGCCCGCGACGCCGGCCAGCAGGCGGAAGGCGATCAGGGAGCCGAGGGTGGGCGCGAGCGCGCAGGCGGCGTTGAAGAGGGCGAAGAGCAGGGCGCAGGCGCGGAAGACGGGGGCGCGGCCGTGGAGCTCGGAGAGCGGGGCGATGAGCAGGGGCCCGAAGGCGTAGCCGAGGAGGTAGATGGTCGTCATGAGGGCGCCGAGGGTGGAGTTTGTGGTGTTGAAGTGGTGCAGGATGTCGGCTGCGGCGGCGGCGCTGATGGTTGAGCCGATGGGTCTGGGAGAGGGCGGGGGGGATGCGGATCAGCTTTTGGGGGGGTTGTGGGATTGGTGTGACTTGGGGTTGGAGTGAAATGAATCGGGAATTTACGAGAGGAGGGCGGTCAGGGACACGATGACGATGGTGGTCGTCTTTCTGGTCGTCGACCAGTTGAGGGGGTGTTCTGGGTCGTTTGGGCCGTCAAAGTCGACAATGTTTGGATCGCGTGGTGCTGCTTCTCCTTCCGCCTCCGGGCCCTTCTCAACGGCGAGGCCTTCGGCGACTTTGGGTTCGTCCCGGGACATTGTGGCTTTGGTATCTTATGGTCGCATGCGTACGAATCGATTGAATCCCGAGTTGCGCGAGAGCCATGAACAAGACTGCCGCGGTCTGGTGTTGTCGCGCTCAGAGTGCTCGAGTCTTGGCTGAATAATACCCTCGCGCGAATTATCGTGAGGTCTTCCTCCTGTTCGATGCGAGTGGCGACGTGAAGAAGGTGAAATGGAAAATAAAACAGAGAGAAACAACTTATCTCTGCGGATTGATCCGCGCTGATGTACGGCCGCACGGCGAGCGGCGAGTGGGGCCGTTGCCGGCACCACGGTGCACTAGGGGCTCACTCCCGATACCCCACCAGTCGGTGACCAAAACCACCTTCCTAAATGGGAGTCTCGTGTGTCTTGTTGGTTCTGAAGCACCCTCCTGGCGAAGCATCCTTGGTTAGCTGAGCTCTCGATACCTACAAGGGGCCGAACGGGAAGCAGGCACAAGGGCCAGGGATGAAATACTCGCCATTGGCTCAGTAGGAAGTTCCTCAACTGTCGGTTCCCAACGAGGTGCAGAAACAGAGAGTCGGTTTTGTTGAGCTTTTGGAACCAGGGTTGACTGCCGGAATAGGCGTCGAATTATCATTCAGATTGGTAGCATTTCGTGGGCATTTAGGTGTTCAACCTCCGGTCCTGACGATGAGGAAACGGGAGGTCGGCATAATAACAAAGCCGGCGGTGTCACCCGTTGAATCTATTGTGCAGGGCCTACAAGCACTCCGTACAGTTCACAGTACCCCCATGTGCACTGTACGGAGTGAAAGTCGGTATCGGTGACGGCCCCGCAGAGCTTCGGTCCACCGTTCCGGACGAGGAGTATAAGGATCGGGCATTCGCCGGTCGTCTCCGGCCCCGCGCGCTGCAATAGGTCGGCTTCTTGGCGCCGCCACCGATGCCGTGAGACCCTGGGCCTCTCGACGGCCACCTTACCCATGCCGAGTCCCTACGTCCGAGACCCTCCGCGAGTGCAAAGAGAAGAGAGTTTTCGAGGGATTACGGATGGGCTACGCTGGCTGGCAGCCCCCGTACAATTGGCGCAAAAGGATTACTGTTTTGTGCGTTGACTATTCGTAGGGTTTGCAGGAGTGAGGGATCTACAGAAAGTAAAAGTTGCTAGGTAGTGTCTGAACATGCTGCACCCCTAATCACGAAAGCGTCCCGCTTATGTAAAGCCTCCCGTCCTCGGTGCTGCCGCCCTATGAGGCCATCGCAGAAGGCGCCCCCACCCTCCGCAAAACCCATCTAACCAAAACATCTGCACTTGCAATTAATATAATCAGTTTGCCAGAAGACTACGCAGTAGTCGTACTATGGTATTAAGGATAGGGCGCTGATCCTTCAAGATTGCCAAGCTCGGCGTCACCGCAGCTTTGTCGAGGGTCCAAGAATAGACATGAGTAGCCAACCCCAGACAATCAATTTAGAGTTCCAGAGTTCATATTCCTACTCACGCGCTCATGACTCTCTTTCAGATAGTCGTCAAACCCCTGCAACATGGGACGAACCAGTATGACGTCCCTCCCGATTGAACAGACGAACTCCATCTATCGTCGGGTTCGCTTTCTGATTTTTCGTATTTGTTAAATACCAGATCTACCCACGCCGCGATGCGATGGTACATGTTTCTTTCGTGACAACCACACACTCTCTCTTTTTTGGCTCTCCCACCATCCACCCCACCAGTTGTTAGCATAATGGCTAACACTATTCATTCTTTCGGATCGGGAAGCGTCCGCTCCTTGTTCTTGTGGTTCCTGCTTCACATCCTCCTAACCAACGCCTCGCCCACACCCCGCGACACGACGAAACCCGCCGCCCTCACCAAGCGCGCCAGAGCCCAGTTCCCCACCTTCGCCCAGGACTACGAAGGCCGCGTGCTCAAGGGCCAGTACCTCAACGACCTGTTCCCCCTCGACGACGCCAAGGCGGCCGAGTACAATGGCGGGGCTTCCGTCGCCAGCCCGTACCAGGACCCGAGCGCCCTGAAGCCGAACGGCTGGACGCGGTACATCTTTTGGTACCCCTCCGAGACGGACACCGGCGACAACGAGGCGCCCTTCGGCAAGGTCACGGACCCGGCGTTCGCCGACAAGGGCCTCATGATCGACAAGACGCCCGGCTACGAAAACTTCCTCGACGACGCGTTTGCGGACAAGGACCATACGGTGGATCAGAAGGGGACGGGATACTACTACTACAGACACGACAGAGAGTTTGACGAAGTAAAGAAGGTGAGTGACGATGGTGTTTGACGCTTCCCCCCTCGTGTGATTTCACCCTTGCATGCTTTCGAGAATCTCGCCGCTGACCATGTTCTGCCTCTCCAGCCCACAATGGCGTCCTACGCCAACGCGCTCATCCCCGCCTCCGGCGCCTTCATCTTCGACGAGGACTTCAGCCCCAAGTACCGCAAGGAGGACTGGGGGCTGGGCGACGTGCCCGACCTGGACACCATGTCGGACGTCGCCTTCTTCCAGTGGATCGACGCCTGCAAGGCGAAGAACGTCGCGCCCACGACCCTCAAGCTCATTTTCCTGTCGCACGTCACCAACCAGAAGACGTACGACATCGTCGTCGAGGCCTTGAAGGAGACCAAGCACGCCAAGGTGCCGGGCTGGGCCGACAAGGCCGTGTTCTCCATGGACTCCCGCCAGGGCCAGGCTGTGCTCGGGAGCGTCTGGGGCGCCGCGACGTCGTGGATGCTGATCCAGCATAAGAAGGAGCTGGGCCTGAAGAAGATTACCGAGGTCGCCGTCTGGGGCCTCAATAATGGCTTCGCTTTTGAGGAGGACCCGGAGGGTGAGATTGCGAACTTGAATATGAGGTTTGTCATCGAGGACGCGTAGATAGGGTCGCTCAACAGGGATGGAATATACACACGAAGAAATGAACACATTTAATTTTGCGTTAATGCTATCAATATGGTCTTTATGATCTGGTGACTATGAACTGCTTGAATGACACGGGATTTCATGTCCAAAGATCAGAATCAATCCGACACTTTAAGCAGTCAATTGTTTCTCACAACGTAATCAACTCAATTTCGCGTCTCCCACAACACCTTATCAATCATCCACTAAATCTATCCGCCCAAGAATGTAAAAATGGACCATGTCCTCCTCTTCAACGACTGTACGTTCCCAACCCCGTATTCAAAGCAGAAAATCTGTCAAACCCGGTAGACCCCCCGCATAAAGCTGCCTTATAAGTCCCGAAACCTAACAATTCTGGGCCCTGACAACCGTATTCCAGGCCGGCGGCCCGTCGCGGAAGATCTGCCCCAGCAGCGACCAGACGTACGAGGTCCTCTCCCACTCGCAAACAGCCGCGATGTCGTAGACATCGCCGACCTGGTTGCCACACCACACCGAGATCGGGCTGGGGTTCTGTATCATCTTCAGCATCCCGAGCTCCCCCAACTTATGGAAGACGGATGTAAACGGCGGTGTTACTTACGTCGTTGCAAAGGAAGATCCCACAACCGTGAGAGCAACTCGTGCGCGCGCACCCACCCCGCCCGGCGGGCGCTTGGCAGTACCCGTTGAGCCGGCCGAGGTAGCCCAGGCCTTCGTTGCACTGGAGGCCCCAGTTGCCGACCTCTTCGCCGACGGGGTTGCACGTGGTCTGATGAACCATGTAAGCTGCAATGAAATCGGGTGGATAGGTGGGTATGTTTAACTCACATGCTGGCGCTTCCGCAACTTGCTCGCGTCAACCGACTGCGTATGCTCAAACTCAAGCAGCGATTCCTTGGTGAACCCGAGCGCGCCCATGCGCTCGCGGTACTCGGGGAAGTCCCACTCGTTGTACGCGGGGTTGATCTCGAGAAGCTGGTGGTAGATGGTCTCGGCGGTGCCGGTGAGCGTGACGTTGGGCCCGTCGAGGAAGGCCTGGCCGATGAAGGTCAGGGGGACGGCGTTGTCGATGTCTCGCTGGGAGAGGGATGATGCCTTGACGAAGGAGACGCCTTCGGGAGCGGCGGAGACAAGGGCCTGGAATGGGGGGTTAGTAGGGAGTAAGGCATTGTGGACGGAGATGAACGGACCTTGGAAGAGGCCAGGATGGCGGCGAGGAGAGTCAACTTCATCTTGTAAAGAGTGTTTGTCGGATGTAGGATGTATGATTGTGTGGCTTGGGAGTTGAGAACTGTAGAGTGATGATGATCAGGTTTGAAGGGAGTTTTCTCCCTTCTTATACCTACGAGCCTCTGCCAGAATTGCCAAAGTATCGTGAAGCACACTCTTCTCTCCCGACTGTCTTTGAGTTAAGCGAGGAAGAAGAACTTTTGTCTTCATCACACTATGCTTGTCCCATGCTTCATTGCCATTCCGAATCCCGTTGAGGTTATATGTAGCGAGGGGGAAGAACTTTCGTCTTCTCTTCGTAGCATCACGGCCCCCATGCTTCATCAACATGTCGAATTCTCTTCAGGTCAGCGAGGCGGAGGATGTGATTTGGGCTAGATACCAAACTCTGCAGATTCCAGGTGGTGAGAGTAACCCTTGACATCAGCGGTTAGGTCGCCTTTTTCTTCCCAAGGGGCTTTGTAGCGGCAATATCATCAACCCGGGCCCCTGTGATTGCCGGGCATTTGCCTTTTAGAAGATACTCGTACTCCATTCAAGTCTCATTCACACCAGCCCAAGGTTATCCGGATACCGATACCATGGGGTGATGGGCAACTGCAGAGTCGCAGAATATATCACCTGCTCCTTACAGCCTACAGGAGCGAATACCTAGTACCACCGGTCAGAAGCAGTACCTGATTTGTGCATAGTCGCTCTTAACTAGAGAATCACGCCTGCCGTGATCTTATCTCCAGACCTTCCAATACTTTCTACCCTCGCTTTACTTCAGTTTGGTGTTGAATTTCTGTTATCCCCCTCATTCTGCCTCTTTCTGCACCTATGGGCAGGCGTCAAGAATCAAGTAGAGGCTTTCGCGGTTAGAATCGTGAGTATCTTCGACTCATCTTACACCGAAACGACCCTTGGTTTGTCAGTAGCTAGCGCTTACCAAGACACGGATAGACCCGCAGGAGTTCGTTTCTCTTTGCCAAGAGATGCCAAGGGCTTAGCACTCTAGGCAGAAGCCTTTTGAAGTGCTCTTACATACTCCCGGAATGTTGCCGAGCTGTCAGTTATCATGAACTTGAGAACCCCTCAACCATCTTCAATCAAAGGATTCGAAGCAGGATGCAAGGGCGTATCGGTTTGCCGAGAACAACCAGCTGTGATAGACTTCGTCCGAGAACGGGAACTCGTAGAAGCAATATGAGCGACTTGAAGAAGAAGGTGGCTATTGGAACAATCCCGCGATAATTGGACTTCCTACTTGGTTTTAGTTGCTTTCGCCAACTGAGGTGCCTGGAGACCGGGGTTTAGGTGACGGCTGAAGCGCTCAGGATGAACCGCGATGCCCTCTTTCTAACGAAAGCATGTTGCATTCTCCTTGTATCTTGTCTACACGTGCAGCTCTGAAAGTCTCGTGGTTCGAGGCCTCTTCTTTCCCTGCGTCGACATCCTTGAGAGCATCATGCCTCCTGCACGAGAAGTTGATTGATAACTACGTTCCTTTGCCTCTATCGGCCTACCTAGTGACGAGAGAAATTACAGCCCATTGTATGAACAAGATCACTCGCGTGAGCATGGTTACTCTTTTCACAGAGTTCTCGATCAGTCCTTTTGTACATTTGACAGAAAATGCTCAATCACCCCGAAGTATTCACTCACTCAAATTTGATCGTGTTCCTCAAAACGCCGACCTTCTTCATCTCCACCTCGACCACATCGCCGTCCTGCAGAAAGCTCTTGGGCTGGCGGAACGCCCCGACGCCCGCCGGGGTGCCCGTCATGACCGCCGTGCCCGCCGGGATCGTGGTTCCTACATGGCAATCAGTCATTCCGCTTCGAATCATCCGCAACCCTGACTGACGTAACGTACCTTGGCTCATGTGGCTGAGGATCTTCTCCGGGCTGAAGATCAGGTCCTTGGCAAACTCGGCCGTCTGCCGGACGTCGCCGTTGACGCGGGCGACGACGTCGAAGGCGGAGCCGTCCCCGAAGACGGCCGGGCTGATGAGCGACGGGCCGATGGGCGCGAACTTGTCAAAGGCCTTGGCGAAGAAGAACTGGCCCGCCGAGTAGCGCGGGAGCTGGTACATGCGGCAGGAGAGGTCGTTGCCGATGGTGTATCCCAGGATGTAGTCCTTGGCCTCTGAGACGGACACGTTTTTGGCGTCCTTTGATGTGACGAAGACGAGCGCCCTGGATGCGGAAGCAATGCGTCAGATTTGGTCTGTAATGGATGTCGGCTTTGGGGTTCTTACCTCGTAGTCCAGGAGACTTTTGGCACAGAAGTCGTTGACGGGGATTTCCTCCCCCGGGCTCGCGAGCGCCGCGGCCGGCTTCGTCCACAGGGGCGGGCATGCTGGGATGTCAAGCTGAGCACCGCGAAAGATGTTAGTCGGTCGTGCTGTTCAAGGTCGCTGGGTGAGAAGACTGACACTGGCTTCCTTCGCATGACTTCGGTAGTTGAGGCCGACGCAGTATATCGGGAGGCCGTCTCGAGGAAGTGGCGGTAGGAGCTGTTCTCAGTGTTAGTGGTCAAGCTTGGTGAACTCGATACAAACCGCTGATGGAGCGGGTGAAGGAGTAATTAGTCGAAAAGCAAAATGCAAAAAGACTTACACGGCGCACGGTAACAATGTCCTCTTCGGACTTTTGCGCAAGAGCTTCCATGGTTTTGGCGCCGCTGAGCTTCGCGCCGGGCGACGGCGGTCCATCGGCATCGGGACCCAGATCGGCAAAGTAAACAGTTCCGTCTTCTTCGCTTTCGAAACGGACGAGGTGTGAGAAGGACGACATTTTGGCGGCAGTTGAAAATACAGTATGCTTGGTTTGATGGAGATTCTTACATGTTTACATCTCGAGGTCTCATATATCATCTAAAAGTTACACGTCGCAACTCTTCTGTTGTGGTGCTAAAGCCAGGTAGCCCGGGAGCCGGAATTGTCGGTAGGTCCACAGAAGGCATCGGAGCATTTGATCTGCCCGCAAGCTCCGCTGGGGCCATCGGGGCAACTTCAGCTGCTGCCGCCAAGCATGGCCTGGGCGCTACCACTCCCTTAAGTCTTCAGGCACCGCCAATTACTCCGAAAGCATCTTCCCCTCTGAACCTTTTTGCCCTTCACACACATTCATTCACAGGCTCCTAGATACGCCGACGATTCCCAACACAACCATTTCACATCACGGCACCTTTGACCCCTGGAAACCGATTCCTCCGTCTTCGAGTTTCACCGAGGGACTCATCCCAGCTATTCATGTGCCGCGCGCCTCGTCCCGTACCCCGGAAACCTAGACCAGAGGTGGTGGCATTCGGCACTTGCGATCACCAGGCCCGGGATAACGCGCCACGACCGTCTTCGCCGTCCCCGCTTCCCCAGAGTTTGACGACGGAGCAACTCCCAACATGTCGTCGCCCGATCTCGCCCCTCCGCGCGCGGCAGAGACAGACAGCGATGCTAGGCCTCGGGTCTGTGATAACTGCATCCGGTAAGGCACAGTCCCCAGCTGAACCAACCACCGCCCGTCGCTGACAGTCCTCCCCTTGCAGCCAGAAAGTCAAGTGTAAGTCTTGTGCAGACCGATGGCATCGGCTTCGCCTCCGACCCCAGGCTGATTCCGAGGCAACCCGTCTCTGCAGGTGACCTCAGACGACCAAAGTGCTCCCGATGCTTGGAGCGGGGGCACCAGTGCACTTGCTCCTCCAGCCGTCGACGGCCTGGACCTCTCCCGGGAAGCAAGCGTGGATCTCACCGCGCATCTCTGTCGCACCGGCCGAATAGACGTGTTCCCCGCGGTACGTACGACGAACCCGCGCCGTCGGATGGTCCGTCCGCCGTCCTGGGTTAATGCCCCGGTGGCCGTTTTTCTGACCGTCTCCAGAGTCGCCGTTGCCCTCCACACCCGGCCCCCCGAGCCACACCACAGAACCGCCCACACCCCGACAACGTCGACCCCGGCAACGACAGAGCTACAGACTGAGACCGCCACAGCTTCCCGGTCGGGGACGTTGAACTTTTCGCCTGAAGATGAGAGATCTCTGTACGAACTTCCTGTCTCCCTTCGCCAAGACTCTGCTGACCGAAATTCCTCCGAAGACTGGAATGGTACATCGACACAATCAACCATGCGTTCCCCGTCTTCCCCTATGCTCCGTCCGATGGTGCCGGTGTCGAGGTCGTGTCGAGCTGCAGTCGTGATCTCGTCCAGACGCTTGTCGTCATCGCGGCCAAGCTGTCCGGCTTCGTCAGCACATCGCTTGATTCGTCCGAACTCAACGCGCACATCGATCAGATCCTCAGCTCCGTGTCCCTCCAAGAGGACATCGCCGGTGACACGCCAACTCTCGACCAGTTCCGAAAGTTCTGCCTCCTTGCCTTTTACGAGTTCCACCAGTTCCCTGGCCAGCAGGCATGGACCCGCATTGGCAAACTGACCCGCTTGGCGCACTGGACTGGCCTGGATCAACTGGACAGGCTTCACGAGATCGTCCCGCCGTGGACGATATTGAGCAAGGATAGGCTGGAGGAATGGCGTCTAGTCTGGTGGTGCATCTACGCCCTCGATTCCTACGCCAGTGTGTCAACCGGGATGCCCTACGAAATCGACGAGGGGCTCATCAACACCGCCCTCCCACAAGGCCTACCAACGGACCAGAACCGAGAGTTCTACCTGCCTTACCGCCACGACGGCCTGCTGAATCTTGTTCGGAAGGTATTATCAGACTCCCCGCGGCAGACTCTCGGCCTCGAGATCCACATCATCAGCATCACCGTCCTGCGCCACGCCGGCCGGGCGCTGCGGCTGCACGTCCTCGGCAGGCAGGACGACTGCGCCAAAGTCGTCGCCGACACGGAGCGGCGCATCTCCGAGGTCCGCCTCGCCCTGCCGGGGAACCTCTTCAACCCCCGCCGCAACGCCTTCGCCAACGAGTCCGCCGCCGCCCACCACTTCCGCCTCGTCACCGCCATGCACCTGCACATGGCGCAGATGCTCATGACGCTCATCAACTGCCGCCGCCTCGCGGAGGAGCACGCCTGGCTGCTCAAGTGGCAGCAGGTCCTGGAGATCTGCCAGGACGTCGCCGCCATCGCCAAGCAGTGGAACAGCAGCTTCTTCCTCAGCGTCGACCCGGCGGTGTCCATCATCGCCTTCATCGCGCTCATCTTCCTGGACCTGCATCTGAAGTTTAGCGGTAGTAGCGCTGGTGCTGAGATTGGCGATGACCTGCGCACCGAGATTGAGCACTGCGAGACGGTCTTGTTGCTTTTCCTGGAGCAGTTTGCCAAGTCGTGGACCATGCCGCGCCTCCTGATTCGTGAGTCGATCCCACCCTTCTCTCAAGTGCCGCGGTGTTCGATTCTGCAGGGTTTGATTGGGCTATTCGTCAACTAACATCGCTCTTGGAAAGTCTCGTTCAAAAGTTTCAAAGAGTCTCTAAACGGCCCCGTCGGATACCAACAAGTCCGCACCGTGTTTCTCCATTTCCAAAGTCCGCTGCACCCTAGATGGTTGCAGTTTCTGACCTCCAATGCATTGCATGCCGAAAATTGTCAGTGATAGATGTAACGCTGCGAAGGTGGCTGAGAGAATGTCTGTCGGCCGGGCCCCTGAACGGCTATCTGAGAAAGTTGAGGTAGGCAGCTTTTAGAGACGCAATGATGGACGTAGAAACTTTGGAGAGTGAAAGAGGGTTCCATTTGTGTGTGTAATGAACAACCGGAGCCTCCAGAACATCCACGTACGTCTCTCCGTAAATGATACACCGTAAGTGCAACCTGTCATTCGCTACTAAGCATTTATTACAATTCTCCCATTCCTAACCAATCGTTAAGACACTGAACAGCCGTCCCTATACGAAAAACAACCCACGGAATAACCCCCTTCTCAGAGTTTCTTTACCGGCCAATCCTTCGGAATCTTATCCCCAAAGTCCTTCGGAACCTCCGGGCCCCAGATCGAAAACGGCCCCACCACGTCCCTCGACGTCGGCGTGTTCCTATTCACCACATCGCCGTCCGCATAATGCTCGATCTTGAACCCGCTCGGGTCCGCCCAGTAATCAAAGATCTGGCTGCCCAGCACGTGCCGGCCGACGCCCCAGACGCTGTGCCACCCGCGCTTGGCGAGCCAGTCGTGCCCCAGCAGCTGCGTGTCGAAGTCGGCCACCTCGAAGGACGTGTGGTGGCAGAAGGCCTTCTTGACGTGCGGCTCCGCGCGCTGCATGAAGAAGGAGTGGTGGTCCGAGAAGTCCTCGCCGAGGTCCAGGTGCATGAAGGTCATGACGTCCATGTTGTCAAAGTCCCAGTGGTGCAGGATGTCCGACGGCACGAAGTTGAAGTGGGACGTGTACCAGGACAGCTCGGCGTCGAAGTCGGGCACGACGTAGCCGTAGTGGCCCAGCTTGTGGACGAGGGCGGGACCTGCGTGGTACCGCTGGAAGGCTCCTGAAGAGGGAACTTGTGAGCAACGGCGTTTGGGCTTTGACATCGAGGGGGGGGGTTGCTTACCTTGTCTCGGCTTCTCGAATGGCTTGTTATAGGGGCCGACCTTGTCAAACTCCTCCTGCGACGCCGCCACGAACGCCGCGCCGCGGAACCGGGGCTTCCCGTCCTTGCTCCTGCTCGCGACGTACACGTACGGGTCCCTGCCGTAGCCGCGGTAGTAGATCGTGTCCTGCGCGCGCGCCTCTTCCACAAAGCCAAAGTCGGCGGCGAACTTGGCGAACTCGTCGAGGTCCGGGTGGTCGACGTAGATGTGCCCCGGGCGGGCGAGCTGGACCTTGGAGGGGTCGTTGGCGATGGGCGGGATCCGCATGTCGGGCAGGATGGCCTCTCGGATTGGTTTGGGGAGCTTTGCGAGGACGGTGACGATGAGTTGTAGTGCCAGCGACATGGCTTGGAGGGAGGAAGGGGGATGATTGTGGTTCAAATGGGCTTGGGGGGAGTGTGGTTAATTTGAGGGTTTACTTGGAGTATTTGATGGCCGGCGGACGGTCGGTGACGCGAGGGAATGCCGTCGAGGCCGGGTGCTTGGGAAATTCTATTAAGATGCGTCGCTTACAGCCACGGGCTCGATTGGGTAGATCTACATGCCATGTGAGCAATCTGATCTTCCGCGAGCCACGCCAAACCCATTGTTCGGTGTTATTACGTTTGTCGAGTATTTCCGCCGACGACACCTTCTCCGTCGGAGCAACTCCCATCCCCCCGGCGCCGGAAAAGCGGGGACCGTCGGAGCATCTTCCCCTTCGCCACCACCTCCACGTCCACGAGTGGATGTGCTACAAATGAAAACCCCCAGGCACGTCCCATACTTTCAGTCCAAGATACCAAACAAACTTGTTGAGACGACACTCATCTCGCAGCATCCTTCCAGCCCCAACAATGCCCACACCCGCCCCCCGCCCCGTCGTCCTCATCACAGGCTGCAGCAGCGGCATAGGCGAATCCCTCGCCCTGTCCTTCGCCTCCCGCAACTTCACCGTCGTCGCGACCGCGCGGCACCCCTCCTCCCTCGCGCACCTCACCAAGCGCCACGACAACATCATCCCCCTGCCCCTCGATCTCGGCGGCGCGGCGGCCCTCGCCGGCCTGGACTCCTTCCGCGACGCCGTGCTCGCGCGCACGGGCGGCCGGCTGGACGTGCTGGTCAACAACGCCGGCACGCACTACGCCGCGACGGCGCTGGAGCTGGACGTCGTGGAGGCGGAGAAGGTGTTTGCGGTGAACGTGCTCGCTGTGATGAGGCTGTGTCAGCTGTTCCTGCCGTATCTGTGCGAGTCGCCCCGCGGGCGGATCGTGCAGATTGGGAGCGTGACGAGGGATGTGCCGGTGGCGTGGCAGTGTGTGTATAACGCGTCCAAGGCTGCGTTGAGTCAGTATACGAAGACGCTGCGTCTGGTGGGTTTCCTTCCTGTTTGGGTTTCCTTGCGATCTTTATCTGACATGGAGCTCAGGAGGTGCAACCGTTCGGGGTGGAGGTCGTCGAGGTCGTCACCGGGTTCGTGCGCAGCAACCTCCTCCATCACGGCCTCGATGCCCCGAAGGATTCGCCGTATCTTGCGATCAAGAAGGACGTTGAGCGCATCAAGTTCGAGGGCAACCAGACCGGCATGCCTGCGAGGGCGTACGCGGAGTCTGTCGTTGAGCAGCTGCTGCGGAAGCGGAAGCGCGATGAGATCTGGGAGGGGAAGCTGGCGTGGATACTCAATTTGATCGTTATCTTTTCACCCTTGTGGTTTCTGGTATGTGATGACCCAAAGTGCTTTATCATTCACATGTTGAACTTTGCATCTAACATATTGAGTAGAATTGGTTCTTCTCTCGTCAATTCAAACTTAACCGCTTAGGGCGCACCAGGAAGTGATTTGTTGTAGTCGATCTAGACGGTGGAAATTTCTTTTGAAATTTAACTGGTTCGGTCATGTCAATCATCAACAATGTCTACTAGTACATTCAGGCGACGGGGCAAAGGCGTAAAGCTATGCTAAAGATTAATGGAGCTTCTGAAAACCGCTGCAGGTCTCACACAAGCCGGTCCTCAATCACCATCTAATCTCCAAGGTGAACTTGTCCAAGTTGATGCCATAGCCTTGCTGTGACGTTGTTGTCATTCTCTATGATTCCATCGGGTGGGTAGACCTGGATCATTCACAGAGGTGCGGTGGAAGCCCCCACTCGGACGGAGTGACCCGGAGTCGGCTGCGGAGATTGTGGGTCACAGCGACGGCAACCTCGGAGGGACTCGTCCGGCCGTCCTGGCTGACAGGAAAGCAACCCCGCCATACCCAGCCTTCAATTGAGCGCCAAGACGGTCTTTCTAGGAGATCCAGTGACCGACAGGCAACATGTGATAGGCGCATCTCCACGATCGTCGCGCTCCAGACCCTGCAGCATTCTCACAAAGGGACCATCGGAGCTGCCGCCGCTGAAAAATAAGGTCGTTGACCCTCTCTTGGCGGGATCAGCTCCATCTGCCGCGGCATGTCACTAAAAGTCCGCGACTTCGCATGGACTGCCACGGACAGCGTCTCGGAGGATCCACACCGCCGCACCGCTGGACAAGGTTTCTGCAAGATGTCCCGCGGGACATCTCTGATTGGTCGTCCGCCAAGCAAAATAGCTCGATTCGGCATCAGCGGTTCGGCTCGTCTTGGGTACTTCGGGAAAGGTGGGGTCTGAGAGTAACGCGTGTAAGTGCGAGGACCACCCCAAACGTTGAGAGGTAATAGTCGGGCTCACGCGATTCGGAAACGATTTGTATTTGAGGCCTCTTGTTTTCGGTTTTTTGTTGGATTGCAATACCAAGCATCAGTCTAATCGACATCGAAGCTACTTAATCGACCGTACGACGAGCGCGAGACACGATCGGGATACCATGGAGGAGACACAGGTCGTCATTGTCGGGGGAGGGCCCGCCGGCCTTGCTTTGGGATTGTCGTTGGCGCAACATCAGATTCATGTAAGCTGGACGATTTGGCAACGGTTTCGTGCACGAAGTTGTCGACTCAGACTGACTTTACGATGCACAGTCAGTCATCCTAGAGAAGGCGGCGGAGGTCACCACGGACCCGCGAGGCGTTTGGCTCACAGGAGACGCCGTAAGAATCCTACACGCCATTGGAATCGGCTACGAAATGAATCAGGTCGGCCACGGTAGGTGCCACGAGTTTATCGCCCAAGGCAAGGTTCTGACCACTTGCTGACGACCTATGGAAACACAAAGAGCCGCCTCACGTCAACTTCCACCATTCAACCTTCAACACAACCCCTTTCCACCGGATGGAAATCACCACCGCCAACAGCCTTGAACAGTCTTTACCCGAAGGCTTCGTTCAAAATCAGCCCAAACTAGGTTCGACCGACCTCGTCTCCTGGAAGTCGTTGTTTCCTATGCTGACCCTGACCCCGCAAGAGTATGCCCTGAGACGCGCGATCGAGAAGACCAGCTACTGCTCGCTACGCACGAATTGCACGGTGATCGGAAGGTCTAGTGAGGTGCCGCCGACTGTCGAGTACTTGGACGCCCAAAAGTCCCGCCACATGATACGAGGGCAGTGGCTCGTTGGCGCCGACGGCAAGACGGGCATCGTCCGCAAGCACTTCCTGGAACCGACGGCCGGGATCAAGCAGGAGGCCGGCGTCTACCCCTACGAAGGGGTATGGATCGCCGCGAATCTCAAAATGACCGTCCCGACGCCGCAAACACACCCGTCCTTCCCGCTCTGGAAGTACGGATACACCCCCGACGAGGTGTACGACCTGTTCTGGCCCGTGGGCTGGCACTTTTGCAGTCCGCCCGGCAGACCGACCGCAACGGGCAGATTTGGCCCCCGTGCCGACAGAACATGGCGCCACGAGTTCCGCGTCGACGAGTTCGGAGGCCCGATATACCCGGAAGAGCTCTTCTGGGAACACATCTCCCACAGCATCACCCTCAAAGAGGACCCCGTCCGCGGCCATCACTTCGACGAGGCTGTGGAGTATCCCCGCGACTGTATCGAGATCCTGCGCTGCCGCCCCTTCAAGTTCGTGCACAAGTGCGTCAACCGGTGGTACGACAAGCGCACCCTCTCCTAATCGGCGACGCCGCACACGTCTTCCCGCCGTTCGCCGGCCAGGGCATCGCGAGCGGCGTCCGCAACGCGCACCAACTTGCGTGGCGGCTCGCCCTGCTCCTCCGCACCCACGCAGACCCTGAGATCAACGCTGTGATTCTGGAATCGTGGGCAGCTGAGCGCCGTCAGAGTGTGGATGACGCCGCCAGGATGTCCATGGTCTCCGGCACCGTCTGCAACAGCCAACCGACCCTGTGGATTCTGGCGCTGGCGAAGCTGCACGGGTTCATCAACTCAATCCCCATGCTTCGTGGGTACGACGTGGTAGCCCAGCAGGAGCGCCGTGGCTTCTGCGGCGTTCCCGGAGGGTTCTTCCTTAAGGCTTACAACGGCGGTGCCCGGCTGGCGCAGATACACGTCCGCTCCTCGCTCAGCCAGTCGCCGATTTTGTCTGACGACTTACTTCGCCAGTGCGGTACCATCTTTACGGTTCTTCTCATCAGCAACGGCGATTCAACGGAGACGGGCAAGTCGTTCGCGGAAGCTAAAGAAGCTATCTCGGGGGCATCTTTGGACACTAACATCTTGTCGGAGGAATTCATTGTCGTCTACAATCCACATGGTGAAGAGTCGCATACCACGTCTAAGCTCTCGAAAGAACAGAGCAAGTGGGAGGTCTTCTCACCCGTGCCAACTTCGGAAGTTGAGGCACCACTGGCTCCTGGATACAACAGCTCATCGTATCTTGCTCGCCTAGGCTCGTCTGCCAAGTTCGTTATCTTGCGTTCAGATATGTTCGTCTTTGCATGCGCAAGGAGCAAGAATGAGCTGGCGCACTGCTTGGATCAACTTCGGGAACGTCTTGGTTGAGGATATCGTAGCGAGACATGTCGTCTAGGTCGCTCGACACGGAGGTGTCGAACATAATTGCACAACTTTTTATAGACAGTGCCACTAGGGCCAGGACGAAGCTCTCTTATTACGCTCCTTCACGGTTGTCAATGACTTGAAAAGAGCTTGCCGCAATTCATATTCTCGCCCAGGGGGCTCAGCCATAATTGTCGGTACCTGTGAAAGCTGTACACGCACGGAGTCCAGCAACAATGTAGATTTTCAAGCCAAACGAGTTGCCCATCTAGGACCGGTATCTATTTCTCGACCACTCAAGCCACCGACTTCCCAAACCCGTCAGTCTTGGTAGCCTTGGAAGTAAAGCAGTTGCCGTCGGCACCACAATCCCGCCAGTCGACGCCGTCCTTAGGCGTGAAGCATGTGCTCCTCTCGTATGTAACAACATGACCAGATGTCTGCTTCCTACAGAGTTCCGCCGACTCGATACCGCCGACCCAACCGTCGTCGTCAGCACCGTTGACCGAGCCCTCGATGGCATGATACTATGTCTTTGTTAGCAACAACACCGAATGCTCAGGAATTGAGGAGAGCCTACATATGATCCTTCGTACATCGCCCCGTCATCTTTAGTCCACTTCTTTCCACCTGCGAGGGCGTTAACGTCGAGGATAGGGGGCGCATCATGGGAGAGGTCGCAAACTGACTGAACACGAATCTGCCATTCATGGCGTTGACGACCTTCTTGCTGTATTCGTCGCTGGTTACTGTTGCTTGGTAGTCACGACAAGCACAGAGACGGTGCTTTTCGCCGCTTGCGGTGGCCGCCCTAGAGGAGTTAGTTCTGATCCGCAACTTGTGGTTACAAGGCTGATTGCGAAATGATGCCAACATACAGAAGGAAGGTCAGGAAAGCGAAGGTGGTTTTCATCTTGAATAGTTTGGTGTTGCAAAATAGCAGAAAAAAGAATGTTTGGAACGAATGTGGAGTCTGATATTCAGACGGTAGGAAAAGAATGAGCGTGAGTTGAAGCAGAGGAATTTCGTTATTTCTTTCTGTCTCTCTCTCTATCTATATATATTTACGTGTATGTATTTACAAAAGATATTTAGTCGTACTTCCCGCATGGCAACATGCGCCTGTTCCAGCATATGCCTGAGATGTTGTAGGCGCAATAGGCAGTTGTGCTGAAAGCGATACCGAGAGCAGTGCCCATTAATCTAAGTTTTAAGCACTGTCTCATGGACGTGCTTCTATTGTGAACGACTTCAGGCCCAGGGACGGGGTCTCGGCCAAGCCGATGACTCGCTCTGAGCCGCGCCCCTAATTACCAGTTTGTCGTTCGCTTAGCCTATCTCAAACAGCAAATTCAGAGCCTAGAAACTCCCTAGCCTGTGTCTAAGTAACTAACGTCAAGGAAGCTGTCGAGTTCTACCACAAGACTGATTCCGTTGTTGAACTGCAGAGAGCTCCGGTGTCGAATAGGCGCGCTGAATGACTGACTCGGCCCATCGTCGCTGTAACTAACACCCTCGATTTCTGAGTTGCCAATCGCAAGTCGTCGGGGTTTCCGTGTCTGATCGTTGATCGCTGCCCCTTTAAACCCTATCAACGCGACGAAGTGTATTGCTTGATATAGAATTCGGGAAGAAATGGCCTTGAATATTTCATAACATAGCGATAATTCGGCTGCTTATTTCGTGCGGTCGGCAATGCAACTTTCACTGAAGAGGCAGCTGAGTTACTTTCGTGGCCCAATCCACGCGCACATGAGCGTGGACCTACTCATGCCTATGTCCTTTCAATCATGTTTTCCCTTGTCTCTCCATATTGTACTTCAATTATTCTTCTTATAAGAACCAATACGACAATGTCGATTCGAGTGATATTAAGGGAAGAAAAAGGACGGTTGCAGAAGATCACACGAAATCTAGATGTCACCGCCGGCGTGATTCCATGTTCGGCATCAGAGCACCAGCACTGAGTGGACATGACTTGTTGTCTGCCTTGACTTGAGTGAAAGAGTCTCATGCGCGTTTATGGTTTCTTCCGGCGGTATTTCCGATTGTTACTTACACCGACTTCGCAAGTTTCCCCAATGTCTAGTAGCCGAAATACTCGCCTGGGTATGGTTGGGTCAGGCTAAGCATGTTGAGGTCACAGAAGTACTTGCCGTGGAACTGTTATCATCATATTGCATTGAATACTTCGAGGGCAGAACCAGACACTCTGCCATGGTGTCATCGTACGCAGTTGGTCAGCGCTGAACATGTGAGTTGAATCAGATGCATGCATGAGGCTTTGCTGATGCCAGCATTAGCGGACAGAGACGAGTCACATCATGATTTGGTCGTGGTTCAATTCAAGTCTGATGCATTCGAAGCTCTTAAATATGTCCTGTGCCATCTATTCTGACTCGTCTTCGAGACCTCCAAGCCACCTTTACCCCGAAGGAACCCGGCAGAAGCCCTGCAAAAATTATAGATGGCGGCTAAGGCAGTTTGCGAAGACGCCGCGAACAAAATTCTTCGTGCATCGAGTCCACTGAAGCTTTTTTTTTTGGAGTTAGCGACTCTCTAGACTCCTGCTCAGTCCCTGGCTTTCCTAATTGTAGAAACTGATGAACGTCATCAAGGGCTTGGCTGCCCCAGATACCTATCGTCAGCATCTCTCATCTTCGTCTGGGTGCCATCCTCAGAATACTGATCAAAGCTCCCAATGAGGGCTCCAGAGCTTACAGAATGGTAGATGAGTTTTATGGGGCCCTCGCACCTAGGACGTCTTGCATTTCAATCAATACAATCGCTCGACGAAGGATTGGTCGCTGTTCTCGGAGACGTCTGCTTCTCAACTCTATCTTGTATGGCTGTTCCCAAATGGATATGTGATCTGACACATCTTTATAGACGCCGGGAGATGATATATAAAGTGAAACAATATGGTAATTCCAGCGATCTCTAATACCATTGGGGCGTGTGTTGGTGTTGTTGTTATTCCTCTCTGAGCGCGAGACAATGTTCAGACAACCGAAATCTGTAGGTTTCACGTCGTACTTCAACTCAGACCTAGGGCTCACACTAAAACTCGACCTGATTTGGTGTCCGCTTGATATTATGCAGAGACAAATAGAAGGGTTGTGGACGGCGATGGCTGGTACCCGCCGCACAGCGGCATGGAACTGCCGATATCTTTGCCCGACACTGAATGTGCCAGCGTCGTTACAGTCAACTTAGAGTCTATGAACACTTTCAGTATGATTTTGGTGAGCTCTGGCTGAGCCGTCCTTGGATTGATCATATACTGGTCGGCTTCTCGGAGGATGAGGCATCGAGCGACTTCTGCTTCTGATCTGCCCACCGAAGATGATCCCATGAAGGCTCAGTCTCAAATAAGTACATATATACTATATTAATGGCTTGTTTCTCAAGCTTTTACTCCACTCACAATGAGATGTCTGGGGTAGGAGGGGCGCTATGGACCAACTTTCACGGGCTCGCACTGAAAATATATCTGACCTCCCTCAGCAACCGTAGTGAAGCCTGAGGTCTATTCCGTTGTCTGAGTATTACGAGAAGTATCTCTAAGTGGCAACGACGATGTCGGCAGATGAGGCCCCATGAAGTCGCATGCAGGTTATCATGCCAGTGAGTTGGTGGTGAGAGTTGCGGGAGCATTGCATACAACGTGGAGGTCCTCGGACCGAATATGAAGAACTTTCTCTCGTATTTGTTCTTTGAGACTTTCTTCGGGTTCAATCAGGTCATATAAGTCCTCAAAACCCCGTGGTATCTCTAGTACCCGCATAGCCACCGCCCAGATGATTCGACTACCCGAGGCAGCCCTACGACGCCAGGCTCATAAGTATGTGTATTTAAAGCACAAAATTATAGGAAATTTGCATAACAATACAATCTGGTTGAGCTGGTTGAGCTGGACAAGCTTTCGTTCCCAAGTGCATACATAACAAGGGAAGATAAAGCCAGAGCAAGTGCCGCCGAACGGCAGGCCTCGGTGGCCTGTGGAATCATCACATTCGAAAACGGCGAGAGCTTATTCGTTCTCGCATACTTTGAGAAAACCAGTGAAAATGAGTACTAAGGAGGACAAACACGGTGTGAGCTCACCCAAGTAAGAATAATTGAGCAGACTGTTGAGGTCCCGCCCCGAAACCTGCGACCCAGGGGACCTGATGGTGAGTTTCTTGACGCTAGTGATTATTGGAGACATCATTTGCTGAAGATTTCAACTGAGCCCATGTCTTAATTCAATTTATACACATTCAAAGTTTTCGAGTTTCGGTCGCTTACCGTATGAGCATGACCCGGTTTGGCTAGGATCGTATGCCTTCCGACCCAGCTTCCACGTTGTGAGCTTCTTCCTTTACAGGCTTTAGCAAGGCTCTGGTATGCGTATTTAAGACACTAATCTACAACCTAGTCTGGCCTTTTACCTTGCAGAATCAAGTTGTCTCCCGAATCTTTGTGTGTTTGTCAGCTTTCCGCTTGAGCGGGCTGGTATTACGAGGTTCTGGTGTCTCAATGACGACAGGTTTGTTACTCTAGGTTTACGCAAATAAACAAACTGAATAATGTACCGGGGGCGATGACAGAAAGGACATCTATATAAGGCTGTATTGGTATGTTTGATACCTTCTCATACGTACTTACGCACGCTGTTGTCGTAGCAGGGCCTGAATGGTCGGTCCCAAGGGCGACTTTCCCAGGGCTGAATACGTTTCACAACGCTGCCCTTCATCTTCGGGCGTGGAGTACAAATTGACGTTGAAACCTATTTTAAATAATCTCTCAGTCATATTACAAGAACATCTCGGACCTTGAAGTTACTTGTTGACTACTAGCCCGACAAGAACCCACAGACCGGGGAGCGCTTCAGGACAATGAATAAAAGAGCGTTGAGACTACAACCACGCTAGAATCTTATGAGTATGAGGTTTCCCTGGAGATTCTAAGCGACCAAATGGGTGCTAAGACCAGAAATAGGTAGAGTAGCAAGAAAGGTCAATTCCGGCCTAAGTTGTGCGCCCCTGTGGACACGACACGTCATACTCAAGGCGTCAAGGAATCTTGCGTTTTGCGTTTCCGTCGCCCTGTTGGCGGTATTTCGTCTCGAATGCACTGAAGGCCAAGTGCTGAGACACGCTCTCTGAGATTATGAAGTTGAACCACGTTCAACTCGTTCCATTGCTGAGTAGATGTACTTGATTACACAAGTGTCATCGCGGATCTCTGCATTGCGTTAACAAGGCCGCTGAGTTTCCTGGGATACTGGGTTTTAATCAATCTTCAGATAGTGAATTAAAGTCTGAAGTGAGTTGCGCCCAATCACTCGCGACATCTGCGCCGAAAGTCTCGCGCGGGTGGAGATATCCTTACTCTTTGTGCGTATAAATAACAGTAGTAGATAGAACATACCTAGAGAAAAACAAACAAAATCATTCATCCAGTACATCCCAGGAGTGCGCTCAAGCATAAATATTTCGCTGGGAAAAGACGTCAACGCGAAGACCATCCCTCCACCCCCCCCCCCCACCCGAGATCGACCGTCCCATGATCGTCGTCCATCAACATCTGTGGACGTTTGTCAACAAATACTCAAAAGACAACGGGAAAGGTGCAAAAAGAGCCAGCAGACTTGGAACGATCAGTCGATCCGGGGTTCAGGACTTCCGACAGCGCTGTCGCCAGTCTAGAGAAAGACGCCTTGCTGCAGATCTTTCATTGCCATCCTTTGGTGACGTGAGAACAAGCCGAATGAGTCTGCAGCTGGAACTAACAAATGACGACACTCTAATAGATTATTTTAGTCTGTAAGCACTTAAGCGAGATCTTGTTAGTATAAAGTCTCTTCTACCTGGACGCAAGCCTTCACTCTGCAACCGATGTGCGTGACCATAAAATGTCGTTTGCTTTCTTTTCGCATTACAAATGGTCGCAGAGTCACCGTTACACAGGTATACATGGTGCCCATCCTCAGCGAGTCTTCTTCTGCAGAGGCCAGGTGTCTCTTACAGTACAAGTGTCGAATATACTCAAAACAGCGATGAAGCCCGGGTACTGGGTCAGGGAGGTATGCCAGTCGGATCGATAATATGCTTTCTAGTATTTTCAATGGAAGACCCGTCGTTATGACTTGAAATCACTGGCTTTTGTCAGAGAACAGGTTCAATTCCTGAATTACATTTGGTGCTGGCTTGCTTCCTTTGCGGTGCGAAGTCTGTGGTCTAAGTCCAGCTTATATACCTTGGAAGCCAGAGCTACTGGGTGAGTTAGCCAGCAGGCTTTCATATCCCTCCTGGGAGGCTCCTCATACATCTCATTTCCTAAACTTCTAAACATACCTTCAGAAGCTATCAAATCCTGGAGCGCAGCAAGGAAATGGGTTCTAAGTTGGAGCGACTGAACGTCTACCATGCATCCGAACAGCCCCTTCTCCCTGAGATATGTATAAATGAAAATGTCCTACACCTGAGAATCCGTCTCACACATACGTCAGTAGCTGGACCGGAATACATCAGGAACAAAGAGGGACCAATACGGGCAATGGCTATCCTTCAAAGGTGCGAAACTACCGCCGTGGCCTATCAAGCTTGCTTGATGCTGCGTGTTGCGACGTAGAACCAAAACCGACTGGAGCCAATAACCTGAAATCTTTCGATATGAATGATACCAGATACTACCACCTTATATAGATCTAGCTCCAACAGATCAGGGACGACAGGCTGCCTCCCGCCCTCTGGTAGACGCTCGAAATCTTGGCCACAGTGATTTTCTTCTCAATATAAACCCCACAAACGGAAAGTTTATGGTTTGACGCGCAACAAGAATTGACAGTGTGCAAATAGAATCCTAAAGCTGGGCCAGGAATCTGCTAGATCTTGGATGCTTTAGCCAGTTTTGGTAGGCAGGCCTTGGACGGAAACCATGTAGCAGGCTTGTGGTGGGTGACGATGATGTTCACGGCGTCGACGGGGAACATCTTACCTACTAGCGGAGCCACGCTATACCACTTGAATACCTCCAAAACGAAGAAAAATGAAGACGGCAACAAGTATCACCCGAAAGTGTTACTTCTAATCTCACCCACAAACCTTCATACTGCATGTGGCAACACATGGCATCGCGAAGCCAAGGACGATGCCATTTCCCTCTGATCAACAATCTCCTCGAACGCTACCATCTGCCGAGCCAAAGGGCGATACTCGAAAGCCGCGCTGCATTTATATACCGATTCTCCATATCACCAGCAATATTTCCATTCGCCTCAAGCTCGAAACCGGAACACAGGTCTCCAGCTTCTCCGCCCCCATGAAACATATATAGAGACTCTGAGGGAACACTTCCGTCCTCTTTGCCCAAGCAATTCCATCTTCGTAGCACTACCTACCTACCTACAGCCACAAGGGGAAAGAAAACTGCTTCACCCGCCCAAGGACCACTCGGCATCAACTTCATCAGATGCCTATCTACACGAAACCCCCGACATGGTTGCCCATATTCTCTTTCTCCCAGGTATTCCTCCCAGTATATCCAAGTGATGATAGCCGGGCATCCTACAAACTCCCAGCCAGCGCGGATTCAGCTTACAAGAACCCAATACCAAATCCCAGTAGGCTTTGGAAACCACCCCGTGAACGTTCCATTCTAATCGCGGGGGACGCATCCCGATTGTCTGGCTGCCTAATTCCCATATCAGCACACTTGTAGATTGCATATATATCATGCCATCTCTACAAGGAGAACCGCTCTCATTAATGAAGTATATATTGAACCCCTCGCCAACGGCACTTGCTTACCCTCAGACGCGCCAAATGTCACGATCCGATCATAAGGCAAGGCCGCATGGTGTTGTAATAGATCCCATAGGTATCTGTTCCTGTGTTCAGCCAGAACAGCTAAGGTTATCACCAACCCGACTCTCCGTAAACGCCACCATGACCAGCCAGAGCCTCTCCACTCGTTCCTTTCTCAAGGGTATTCCTTCGCATACAACGCAATCATAAGGCGATGCGATGTAATGTCACATGAATCTGCTCTGATGAGAACCTGGCGATTCCGGATGCGCGAGTCTGGGTGTAAGCTTGCGTATTATTCTTCACGCAGTTGACAAACTATTCGAGTATATTGTGTTCTTGCTCGTATATGAAACCACGCACTCCACCTTCTTATACACCCTCGGCCCATGGGCGAACGGGCAGCGACCGTCTCTCAAGTGGCCTACATAAATGAGCCCTACGGCCCTGTCCAGGGGTCCTGAGACAGAACAATCTGCTTCAGCGAATTCGGTCTTTCGTCAGCCAACAACAGAGTTTCGTCAGCCAACAACAGAGCAAGTCAAGAACTCCCCGTTGACCGAAAAGGTTACACGCTCGGCGGACCGATTATATCCCGTAATCGCCACCGCCAAGCTGGACGTTTCTCATCCATCGGAACCCATATACACAAAAGACAACGGAGAGAATCGCCAAACCCACGCTACCCTCGCTCGTATGATTGTCATCCGAACACCTCAACGGTGTGATCTTAGCAAAGCTTCCACATTGTATTTGCGCACAGAGGCTCTCCGTACATTCGATTCTCTTGGTCAAGACTGAGATCTAGTGAAGCTGTCATTCTTTATATATGTGAGCGAGTAGGTGGACTGAATGAACCTGGAACAGCATGCGGCGGACAGGCTCCTTCATCCGCGTCTTTAGGTTCTCAATGGCCATGATCTAATGCAGTTGAGCTTCCACGTGAGTCCAACCTCAGTTTCGGTCTTCACTTCTCGAAGCGTCCCTGAAACTCTTGGCAGCGCTGGCTCATTCGTTCGGATCTCTGATACTACTTCCAGGTTTATCACGAGAAACACAACCCACATGATCTATCATTTTGTGTGCCTTAGCCAGATCTGCCTGGCGGAGACCAAGGCCAACTGATCATCCTAAATGTCTATCGCAGTCAACGTGACTGGAAGCGCTGTAGCAAGCCAACGCATGTTCAAGAATCAAGGAGGCAAACATTTGGCTTGCGCGCCAGTCATCGCACCCAGCATTCATGGCAGAGGCATCTCAACGACCTTGCGGATCATTGATATGGCTTGTTGCCCGAACGATGCCACCCGGGAATCGACCCGGACGAAGCTGCGGGCTTGACTATTCTGCGTCCGCGATAGAAGACAATCATCCACTCGGAAAATAAGGCCTTGGCGGCTGACGGTGCGCAATCTCGCACCGGATAAATGCTCGAGGGAAAGAGGTGAAACGGAACGGCGAGGTTGCATCTGATGGTTGACACGTGCTAGAGCCGTGGCATCGACCCTATCGCAAACTCCGGGGAATCGAGGGTCTGTTCGCGCCCAACCCCTGAAAGTGATACAGTGGTAAAGGAAACGAAATCATACGGGGATGAAACTTTGAGGGTCTCTTCCGAGGCTTAGAACCCTCAAACGGTGCCTTCAAAGACTGGACTCGGCGCGTCCGTAGTCGTTCGCGCCGGTGACGGAAACCTTGCGGAGTCACCTTGAGGAACCCTTCGTCGCCGCCGCAGGCACGTGCTCGTTGAGAAGCCCTGGCTGTTTGAGACTTGGTGGTATTGCGACATCGGTTGAACACCCGAGTTGACATGGTAATTAGCAACAAGGATGTGCCAGGTTAGTCGATCGTTATCAATTGATGAGATTCAACGGGCCAGTCTGCCATTGATTCGAAGATGATGCTCGTCTGCTCGCCCACCTGCGCTCTTACATCAGTTATGGGGCATCTCCCACTGAGAGAAGAAAATTATTCAGTGGAGATAGGGTGATCACAGTTGCGCGCGCATGAGGCTCTGGAGGTGGCTGGGGTTGGTTGGACGGATGATGAGAGCCAGAGATTGTCTCAGTCGGGGGCAGTCCCGGATACAGTTCGAGGCTTCCACCCCTTCCCCGCAAATTTCTTAGTGCGGTAAGATCCAAGATTGAGATCCGTTGGTGATCCGTTGAGCTACGGGAAATAACTGCGCCAGATATAGGTTGCGCGTGACTTGAAAATGGTGGAACGGCGGGCAGAAGGTGGGCAGAGCTTTCTGGCGTGGAACGCAAGCCGCCACGGCGGATGAATGAGAGTGAAGGCGTGGCAATCTGGGATGATTTCAAATGGTGAAGCCGGCCTTTTTGCAGGAATTGAACAACGGCAGAGTTCATCAGAGTAAAAGCATCCCTGGAGGCAGAAAGTCTGACGCTCGGCTCGGGGTTGGCTGTTTCTGCTGCGTCAGCAGTGGCCAGAGGTGTGTGTTCGGACCGTCTTGTCAGCAAGGTAGCTGCAGCGGCTGACGGCAGCAGCAGATTGGGGTTGGCGTTGGCGTGTGGTGGCTGGCTCTGGTTCCAGGGGCGCGCGGGATGTAATATCAGCGAAGCATCTCCGACTCGAGATGGCAGGAGCAGATGGCTCTGGGGGTGGCTGGGTGGCAGGATCGGTTCGGCGAGGGCGGGAAGAAAGGTCGAGAATCAGGTCATTGCCGTGGGATTGGTGCAATTGGAGGCGACAGAAGTGCCCAACGAAAAGGTGCCATCCCGGAGCCAAATTGTTACAGAATGGTTGACCTGAAGATAAGGGCCAGGAAGCAATCCGTAAGGCAAGGGGCCCGGGCCGGGTTTGAGCTGCGGGCCAAGGATGTCGGCCTTGAGAGTCCGATGGCGGTTTGCGAATGTCGCGTCGAATGGTGAGGGATCGATGCTGAATCAAACCAGCGGTGGGCGTGGCGGCGCGCAAACCGGTGCAAAGAGGGCTTTCTGGGCAAGACAAAGACTCGTCAACCCCTGGGCGGCGTGGTGACGGGCAAAGAGAAGGCGGTTTGGGCAACGATTCGAGGTACGGATCCACAGGAACGGTGAAAAAAGGTGTGCCTCTTGGTGCGGTGGCGCGCTGGGAATCGAAATTAGCTGCAAGCCTAGCTTCATCCCACCTCTGAGGCACACACCAGACACCAGACGAGCGTGGTATTTTCGGTCTGGTCTGGGCTAGCATTAGTTTAGGTGCTGCGGTAAGTTAAGGTGAGGTGAGGCAAGGCAAGGCACGGCAAGGTAAGGCAACGCAAAGCAGGGCAGGGCAGGGCAGGGCAAAGCAAAGAGCAGGAAGAAACGGTGAAGATGTAAGGTGAAGGCAGCAGGGATAACGGAGGCTGGGAATCAGATAGTTTGCTCGCGATGGGTGTCGTTGGTGTTGGCTTTCTGCGGCGGAGTGGAGAGACGACAACGGGGAGTTTGGCGGGTGCGACGCTGCTAAGGTACGAAGTTTGGGCGGCGATGCGTGTACGTACAGTGCAGTACATGATGCCGCGTGAGTTGGCCACTCCATTTGGTTCGAAGCGCAGGAAAATGTCCTGCTTGTGCTTGTTAATGCGAGTGTTCATGCGAAGAAGGTGCGAGTGTTGAATCCACTGTCCCGCTCGTCAATTACCTGACGAACATTGTAGGCGAGGTGGATTGCATGAGCAGTCCCGTTACTTGCAGTGCGTAAGGCAGGTGGGTAGGCCGGTGCCTGCCCTGTCCACCTTCCGATGCCCTTGCCTTGCCTCCTCCCATGCTAAGGTAAGGAAGGTATGCCATGCCCATGTTCGCAAAGTTCGTTCCTTCCGTTGAGTCTTTCAGTTGTCGTCGTCGTCCTAAGGTATCACCTTATTCGTATGGAAATGGAAGCTAAGACTCAAGGAAGCTGCTGCTGCCGCGCTTGTCCCATTCTGTAACACTGCGACGCTGTGACGGCGGCGCCTCACCTTCTCGAGCTTTTCCTGCGCCTAGTCATGCCTTGTGTGTGCGAAGGTGCCGAATGTATTTTGGCGTGTCATTGCACCCGTTTCCTCCAGTCCGCCACCCGCTCGAAGAAAGGAAGTCAGTCAGTAAGGGGTTGTTTTGGCAGGGAAATCAGGGGGATATCCTACATCCATCTTCAGCAGCAGCAAGACTCCTTCCTCACTAAGAGAACACAAGAGAGATACTCTGAGACCCCGTGTCAGAGAGTCAGAGACACACGCCGTGGATGCCGAGCAGCCCAGACAAAAACCCGTTGAAGATGGGGGTCTCTGCTGCAACTGGCCGACTCGAGGTGAGCCGAGACTGGCCATGGTACTCCGTACCCAAAGTCGCCCGTAGACGCCCAAGCCAGCTGCACAAGCTTGTTAAAGCTGTCGTCATTTCAGACACACTCACCGCTGCTGTCCAGCCCAAGCAGGAGGATGAGGTCGCATATCGCAGGCCGCAGACTTCCAGACCGCCCACGTCTCTCACCACCATCTTCCATAGGCTGGATAAGATACCTTAGGTGCCTTGCTTGCCTTAGCCATAGCGCACGATAGGCACAGGCCAACCGCTGGCGCCGCCATCAATCTGTAGCTCTAGCTCTGTAACTTTTTTTTCACACGAGTGCCTCCTTCCCACGGATACCCTGCACGCTCCCGTCCAGTCAGTAAAGGTACCTGCCTACCTGCTCTGTACCTTAATACCTTGCCTGGGGCTCACTGCAAATGCGACCAGCTCAGTTCCACCCCCGACCCCAGCAATATTTCTGTCGCTGCCACGCGCGCAAAATTGGGGGTGCCCGCCGCTCGACTCTCAACTTTTCTTTCCACTCTTTCCCTCCCCTACTTCGCAAGAAGCCTTTCGAACTTCTGTTCTTCTTTCCACAGTATCCGACGACGACGACTCCCTTGCGCCGACCGGAATAATCCTAATCAACTCGTCTCGAAAAACAAGAAACCGCCATATCGATCAGAATGGGTACCTTCAAGTTCACCTGGTACGCTTGCCCGCGAAACCCACACTCGCATTCCCCCTCTCCCCGCCATCGCTCTTCTTCTTCGCCCGACTGGAATGCGGCGACGATGGACGCCTACGTCTCTGCCTGAGCTGCGCATCCGTACCTTCAGCAATTGCTGGCTGTGCTCGCATATTTCCGTTTTCTGCCACGCGGAATGCGAACCTTCTTTCACACAAGTTGGTGCCGCTTACGGACATGGCGAATCCACTCTGCGGCCTCGAATCGCACTCTTCCTACTCCAGAAAACGAAAAAAGAAAGAAAGCATTCAGCTAAACGGAGACATTGCTAATATTCCCGTCTCTCGCAGGGCTCACCCGGCCGAGGAGGTCTACGTTACCGGCACCTTCGACAACTGGACCAAGAGCGAGAAGCTGGACAAGGTCGGCGACGCCTTTGAGAAGACTGTCACTCTCCCCGAGGCCACGGAGAAGACTACAAGGTTCGTAACCGCCAATTCAGGCGATTTCTATTTCACATGACCTTTGATTCGTGTCGTCCGGACCCGGAGCTACGCGGCGGCACATCCGGACTCCCTTATCGGCGCAATTCGACTTTTTCTGGGAAGGCGGACGGTACGGAGGGGCAAAGCCAGTGAAAGCGAGATTGAGTGAGCTGCGACACGAGCATCGATCGAAAGCAGCGAACGCCTCGCCCAGCCCGCGACAGCATCCGTGCGCCACATCCACGTCTCCGAGGTCCCCTGGCTCAACCAGTCCGCTGAGTCCTCCGACTGGACTGCTGAATTGGAGGGGAGATGCTGTCTTGCTGGGCTGGGCCGCCAGGCCGCAAGCTGGTGGGAGCTTCCAGAGCTCCAGCTTCTGCTCCCGCTCCCAGTCGGCTCCAGGCTCTGCAGGGCCGTCTCGGATGCGGCATGTCATGTCAGACAGAGGGGATCGGGGGTTTATCATCAATCTCGCAATTTGGCTCGTCTAGGCCCCTGGCGCTCCCGCAATTTGCTTTGCGCTGCACTCAGCACTGCGCAGCCAACCACAACCACCAAGGTCGCTTCTTGCTGGCGCTGGCTTTTGTCTCTTCCGAAGCCGCTTGTTTCTCGCTTTGTTATCAGACATTGTGGACATGCCGCCCTATCGCGCGAGTCTGCCGTTCCCGTTGGCCTTTCTGGACTTTGTGCCAGCCCATGGGCCATTTTCTTTTCACGCTGCTCTCCACCCTGCGCAACCTCAGCACCAAAACCAGTCCGTCTACGAAGACCCCGGTCCGGCCCTGCACCGAGCTGCAATGGGTAGATTGGAAAGCAAAACCGAGTCACACAAGCACGGCGCAATGCAAGTCGCTCACGCTGGTCTCGGGGCTGGCGTCGTGCTGGCCGACTGTCCCGGGCTGGTCGCGGTATGACGCAATGATCCTTCAGTCGCGCAGCTCATCGACGCAGTTGCCTTGGGCAATTGGCGGTTGGCTGGGCTGGCTGGCGCAGGTGATGGGCGGAACCCGAGCAGAGCGGTCCAGAGCTCCGCTTTCTCGCTGCTCCAAAAAGAAATGAACAAGGTTTTCCAGGTTCATTGCTCTTTTTGAATGGTGGGGAGCGAAAGCAGTGGCCATCGACATGGGTCCCATGCAGCCAGCCCGGACAGGTTCGCAGCGTTTGGCCTAGCATCAGCGGAGCGGCAGGAACCAGCAGCAGCCACCGGCCATCGTCACTGGTCCAATTGCTAGCAGCCACTGAACCGCGACGACTTTTTTTTCTTTCCTTGCCGGCTACACCTGCCATGCCATGCCAACAAGCAAGCAATCAAGCACGCGCCCGTACCTTGACCACCACGCCTTACCACACACATCCCACACTGCCCGCCATCATCCCGGGTACAAAGGTACCGGGCTAGATGACAATGTCTAGCACCACCGGCCTTTCCTTGCCTTGCTGTGTGAGGAGGTGTGTGTAAGGTGGGTTGTTTTGTTTTGTTGTGTGTGTGTGTGTGTGTGTGTGTGTGTGTGCCTCCCGTCGTCTGCCTTTCCTCGTCGGGCTAAGGTAGCACCACAGCACCAGGAACAAGCTGCCATCCATCCGGGCCAAGGAACACCCAGCGCGCCAGGAACCGCCCGCCGCCTCCCAATTCCAATTTACCTTAGGTCCTAGGCGCCTTCCCACCTTCCACCTTCCACCACGCCAGGCCAGGCCATACCTTCCTTTCTGGTCCCGTCGCCTTTATAACATCGGCATCTCCCAGATTCGCGCGGCCAGCTGACCCATTTTGTCGTCCGCGCGTCGTCATATCTTTCCAGGATCCATTGCACCAACAATCGCGCTGCCCACTCTGATTCTCGCTTAAAAGCATCGTCATCATAATCTGCCTCGTGCAATTTACTAACCCGCTTTCTTTCCCCTCCTCACAGTTTGTCGTCGACAACAACTGGATCACAGATCACACTGCCCCCCAAGAACCCGACCACGAGGGCAACGTAAACAACTTCCTCACCCCCGACCAAATCGTCAAGGAAGACTCTACCGCCGCCGTCATGAACACCGTCACCCCCGAGTCCACCACCGCCGCCCTGGCCAAGGACGTCCCTCTTGAGAAGGATGACCTTCCCCAGGAGACCCCCTCTGACATTCCCGGTGGCTTCCCCGAAACCCCCGCCAATGAGCTCGACAAGGCCTCATTCGGCATCAACCCTCTCCCCGCGCAGGATGTTACCGCTGAGCCCATCAAGGTCGAGGCTGGCGAGCCTCTCCCCGCCTCCGTGAAGGCTGGCGACATCAATGAGCACGTCAAGCTTGACAAGGAAGGCTACGAGGACTCGAGCGCTCTGCCCGGTCTGTCCAAGGAGGAGACCACCGTCCCCGCCGTCACCAGCACCACCATCCCCGAGTCCGGCCTGCCTGTCGCATCCGCCGCCGATGTTACAATCAACAGCGCCGCCCCGACATCCACCACTGCTGCTCTTGCCGCCGAGGTTCCCGTAGAGACCAAGGCTGAGGTTCCCGAGGTTGTCAAGGAGGCCCAGGAGAAGGCCCACGCTGACCCCGAGGCCAGCGCCAACCCCGAGGCTGTCCAGGAGAAGGCTGTCGTTGAGGACGAGCTGCTCGAGAAGGTTCCCGAGGCACCTTCTACCTCCGAGGGCACCTCCGGTTTCGGAACTCAAAAGTCCGAGAACGTTGGCACTATTGCTGCTACCGCTGCCACCGCCGGTGGTATCGCGTTGCCGCCGCCGTCGCCGCCAAGGACTCTGTCGTTGAGGCTGCCGCTCCCGCCGTCGACCAGGCCACCGTCGCTGCCACTGACGCCGCCGCTAAGCTCCCCGAGCCCGTGAAGGAGAGCCTGCCCGTCCCTGTCCAGGAGGCCATTGGCACCCAGGTCAAGGAGGAGACCCGCGAGGAGGTTGCCCCTGAGGTCCCCGCTGTCGTCAAGGAGGCCATCACCGAGTCTGGCAAGAGCCCCGAGGCTGCTGCCAACACCGAGGCCGTTGTTGAGAAGAAGGAGGTTGAGGCTGAGCTCCTGAAGGAGGTCAAGACTGTCCCCGCCGTCGGCGAGGAGGCCGAGAAGACCAAGACCGAGGCTGTCAAGGACGAGGTCAAGGAGACCAAGGAGGAGGTCAAGGGCGACAAGTCCAAGACTGAGGCCGTCAAGGAGGAGGCTAAGCTTGCCAAGGAGGAGGTCAAGGAGGCTGTCACCAAGGACGAGCCCAAGGAGGCCAACGGCACTCACGCTGTCAACGGCACCAACGGTGCGACCACCAAGGAGCCCGAAGCTCCCGCTACCCCTGCCAAGGCCGCTTCCTCCGTTCCCGAGTCCACATCACCAAGCACGACCAACAAGGCTACCGACAGCCCCGCGGCTACCGAGAAGAAGAAGAAGAACCGTCTGAGCGCCTTCATCGGCAAGCTCAAGAGCAAGGTGCACAGCAAATAAGCGGCTTAATGATAATGACGTCAGCCGTTGGCTTGCGGGTGGATGGGCGGCTGCGTGTTTCGCCTCGTTTCATATGGTTTGTCTTGTCGGGTGCTGCGTATTTGGGTTATTTGTCGTTTCTATGATTCCCCCGGTCCACTTTGCATGTGCAAGAGCTCGAGAGGTAGAATGAAGCATGGCAGCTGGGTGCTGAGGATGTTGGAAGTACAGGCATGGCGGAGGAGCCTCTATAATTAATCGAGGATGTTGTGGGCTGCCGCCTCCCTTGATTTTGCTGCTTTCGTTGTTACTTTACGGCTCATCTGCATCGGACTATCTTGTACCATAATACCTCGTTCGAGCCTAATCTGCATATGATCCGTTCAATCAAGATGTCGTCGTGGATGCTATGACGTTGTGAAAGCCAAGCACACAAGTGACGACCCCACGTCAATTGAGTGGACCACGCGCATGCAGTCTGTCCGTCTCTTCGCAATTGGTTCATTTGGATGCATGTCGCCTTTCTTTGACTTCATTCGACGAAACATCGCGTTGGCCCATGAATCTGTCGGCAGTCGCCGATCACGTGATGGCATGACGGCAGAGTACGTATCCCCGGATCCCGAGCTTCCTCGTCACGGCGACTTCGATTTGCCCCGCTAATGACTCTACGTACTGCTTTGCTCCTCTGCATCCTCTCGACATCCGATCCGATTACCTGATCCCCACCTATCACTCATGGGGTCCGTCCACCTTGGACCCCGTCTGGTTCTACAAACTGCATCTCATTCATCTATTACCAAATCGTCAGGAGAAGGCCTTGGACCCCAGCTCAGGCGGACAGCATACCTCACGCTCGAGTCAACACACTAGGCCGCCGCCCCGCGTCGCCGCCTCCCACTCTCCTGACTCCTTCCCTCGCGCCGCATTGCATCACGACACCAAGCTGGGGGGCAACTGAGACGGTTGCCGCTTCCACGGGAGGGAGGACCTTCACGACACCCACCCCGATCTCCGAACAGCCGAATATGAGCTCGACACCGTCCAACTTGGGCAAGTCCCTTTCAGCGTCGACTTCCCACTCGCCTGCGATCCAGCCAGGCCCCGTCACCACGAGCTTCGAATCCAACCGTCGTCCGGCCCAGGCCAGTCCCTCACATCCCCAAGGTGCCCCTCGAAAGAGCCAGGGTGCCAGGAAACAGCACAAGATGCAGCGCCGGCCGGGACTAGGTGGCGAGTACAGGCAGCACCCGAACCCGGATGACGATGACGCCTTGGCCGAGATAAGGGCGGTTCGAAACCCCTCGAGCCGTCGGGGACAGACCTCCATCACCCACCTGCTCAACTACAGCATGCCGACAAGACCCTTTGCGGAGCATCACTCGTATGCTAGAAGCTACAGGCGCAATCCGACCTGGGGCCCCGGCTCCGGACACCACGCCAACGACAAGGCGAGATACGTCCACGCAAACTACCGCTTCGTCGTTTCGCCCGAGGCCAGCTACTCCAGCCAGGCCGCCGATGCCGACGTGCACATCGATTGGAACAATGTCTTGCAGATCTTGGCTTCGTCCGAGTCGCAGGCTGCGAGCTGCCCGATCTGCCTCTCCGAGCCGGTCGCGCCGAGAATGGCAAAGTGCGGACACATCTTCTGTCTGCCTTGCTTGATCCGATTCATGAATACCACGACCGACGAGGACTCCAAGCCTTCAAAGGGCTTGAAGTGGAAGAAGTGCCCGCTGTGCGAGGACACCGTCTACCTCCATGAGACGCGACCGGTGCGCTTCTACGCGGACAGGAGAGCCCTCTACCGCGGGTCGGCGACGACGTGGTGCTGCGGCTGATGGCGCGCACCGCCAAGTCGACGCTCGCGCTGCCGTGGGAGAACGGCTCCGATGCGCTGAACGTGGCGGATGACATTCCGTGGCACTTTGCCGTGAACGTGCTAGACTATGCGAGAATGATGAAGGGCACCGGCGGTTACATGGTGGAGCAGTACGACGAGGAGATTGAGGCGTTGGAGAAGCAGGGAACGGAGGACCAGCTGCTATATCACGAAGACGACGAGTGGACGCAGAAGGCGATCCGGGCTATCAATGCGTCAAAAGACAAGGTCAAAGACCTCGGCAAGAATGATTCGATGACGGCGGGAGCACAAAAGTCGGTGCAGCCAGATTTCTACTTCTATTCGTCGCAACCACATCTGTATCTCTCAGCGCTCGACATTCGGATTCTCAAGACAAAGTACGGAGACTTCTCGGCGTTCCCATCAACACTTCTCCCACGCGTCGAGCACATCTCCACGGGCCATGTCGTGGATGAGGTGCAGCGCAAACGGGCCAAGTACCTGGGCCACTTGCCGTACGGATGCCGCATCAGTTTTCTGGAATGTGACTGGACGGACATCGTGTCGGCAGATGTGCTTGAAAAGTTCGCAGACGAGATTGGCCGGCGGAGGAAGCGCAACCGCGACAAGGCTGTGCAGGAGGAGCGCGAGAGGCTTCAGTCCGAAAGGATCGAGGCCGCGCAGTTCAAGAGCACGGCTGCGATGAGGCGCGACTACGGCCCGATCGAAGAGGACCACGTCCCTGCGTTGAACCTCGAGGAGTTCCAGCCGCTGTCCAGTCATGCGGGCGCCACGCCACCGGACCCGCGACCCGGGTTCGAGCAGCTCGCTTCCATCTCAACAAGTCCGTCTACGCAGAGGACGGTGTGGGGAACTCATGTAGTACACGGGTCGCCGGAACTCGCCCCGCAACGTGCCGTTGACGACGGCTGGCTGAAGGACGAAGACGTCTTCAGCGCCGCGGATTTGTCGTTCCAGATGGAGGCGATGGGCGTCAACGAGCCCAGCGCTTCCACCGCTAGCAGCAGTGCAGCTGCGGGTGCTGGTGCTGGTGCTAGTAGTGCCGGTGGTGGTGGTGGTAAGGGGAAGAAGAAGAAGCAAAAGATCACGCTGATGAGCACCGGCGGGAGGAGGGGAGGCTGAGGTCGGCGTTACAGGAGACGGTCTGGCTCGAGATCAGCGAGGTAGAGTCAGTAGAGTAGGCGTGGGGAGGCAGTTTGACGTGTTGTTACAGAGTATGCTTCATACAACTCACAAGAATCTACAAAATCAGCGCAAGATTATCAACCATTGCTTCAAGGTGGGCGCTGTTTTTTTATTCATATGCAGGATCTGGCAAGGGAGGGGAGAAGAGCATCTGGGTACTGATGCCTTGAATAAATTTGTTAAATATGAGGCTCTCACACTGTGCGCATGAGTGATGTGGTTAGGTTCGTATTGCGGACATTGATCTGGTGGACGTGTGTATGGCATGTGACGAAGTGACGCCCTCCCACCGGGGGTTCTTGCGTAGAGATGGGCTTGGGTGCTAGGCGTTGCGATCCACAGTGTGAGCTGGGAGTATATAAAGTCCTTTGATGGCCGGTCTAAGATGCGAACTGGGACAACAATCGCTTCGATGAAGATGAGCGATTCCGTGAGCAATGAGGTGCTTTCATCCTGCTTCATCGGCATGGATGGGTTAAGCTGGTGCCGTTTCTGCTGTGGAACTGATGCGAGAGGAATTTGCGAATTGGGTTGGTGGGTGTCGTCCATCTTCTGGGGTAGGGTATGTGGGTTGAACAGACGACCGGAATCAAAGTGGATGAGGTGTTGGACAACATGGGAATAGACGTGGTGTTTTCCTTGGACAATATTGGCTGTGAAAGCGAGACTTCTAGGTGATAACATGGAAAAGATCGCATTGGTTGTCTTTGAGAAGATTAGAGGTACTACCGATATCTGTATTTATACCTTGTTTCCATGGGAGCAGGTCGGTTGTCTTGAGAGCAGCGAACCGATGCCATTTCGAGGGGCGAAGCCAGCCTATGAAGGGGCGGGGGGTTGTGATTCGGGGTTCCGGGGTTCTTGCAGTGGAGAAGGATGGAGCAGGCGGATTTGGGTGGTATATAAGTTCTCCTGTTGGTATGGAAGATCTTGGTTGGGGCAAGAATTTGGGGTCAAGCCATGTCCCGATGGCAATACTTGGTATTGTGGCCTGGTCCATCATGATGAACCATCAGGTTGGCGCCGTATGTGCCATGATACTCGGTTCCTGTTAGATATCCACTGCGTAGGGTTGTTGGCTGTCGCCCGATGTCCGGGGGAGGGTATGTGGATTGCATACGCAGCCAGAACGCGTTGAAGGACGATTCAAGGGGGATGAAGTCGTGTGGTGTCTTGTGAACGGTCGGTCATGTCAAGATCTCTAGGTCAGGATTTGAATCACATTCTTTGGACCGGGTGTTGATTGTTGTCAGTAGAAGTAAAGTTGCGAGTAGAGTCTGTATTTATACCTTGATACCGGGGGGACAGGCGAGTTGGTAACCTTGTGGGTGGCGGTATCCTATGATAGGGCTTGCAAGATGAGGTCTTGGGGTTCTTGAGATGAACGGGGCGGTTAGGTTGGATGCAGAGGAGGAATATATAAACTACCCTCCTGGTGTCGAAGACGTCGATCGGGGCAAGAAATGGAGGGGGGTGGCTGGCGCGTACGCAAGCATCTGCAGTATTCTGTGTCATCGTCGATAGGCTGGTCCATGGACATGGAGAAGTAAGCTGATGTCTTGTGTGCTATGATAACTGATTCAAGATAGGGTTTGCGCGTGATTCTGGGTGGTCGTCGTCCAGCGTCTTGGGGAGGGTATGTGGGATGTATATGCGGCCGGACCTGAGTGAGAGGACGGATCGAGTGAATTGGGGTGGGAGTTATTTTGCGTCTGCCAATTGGGGGAAGAAGGAATATTGGATTACGACTAAACTAACAACCGTATGGAACAGCTTTTTCATTGCTGAATAGGGCAGAGAGACGAATGAAGGGTATATCTATATCTTGCTGCTATAGGCACAGGGCGGTTGCTTCTCCTGGAAGTGACTTCATCAGCGTGGTTGCAAAGGACCTGGTTGCAAAGGACGTGGTTGGCCCAAAAGAAGGGCAGCGGGGTGTATTACTCGTCAAAGGGTGTGAAGTTGGAGATTGAACAGCAATGATTCCCAGTCATCGTGGTAGTAAATGCTCAGCGGCATCTGCTCTGCTTCTGGAACTGTAGCCATTTGCGTGTTATGGCCCAGGGAATTGATTATTTTCGTAGGAGACGAAATCGCACTTGGACATGCGGTTCGCTGTGGTCTCGGTCCCTCGGGGAGTATTGGGTGTACATCCGGACAAACAACAGGGAGAGGATGTATGTTCGCTCGGAGGTTGTTTTTAGAGGTGCGTGGGGATGTGTAGGCGACACCTGGGTAGGTATCCTTCTCAGGTCGTCTCTGGCCATAGAAACAACATTGGCAGTGGATTAATTTAGGTTGGGAGAATATGAAAAGTGTGCTGACAGCCCTATATATAACTATGGGAGGTGTTGACGACCGGAGATGTGGCTTGCCTTGGTGAGAGTATATATATCGGGTAATGGGACAAGAATGTAAACCTCGACAGTAATACGAAGTGCTGCTGCGCTGAAAGCATAATCGGGTGCATGTAAAGTGACCTTAGAACTGCGCATCCATTTCCAGTATGGTAAAGAAGATGTGTAGTCTCACGGGTCATGTGTATGGTCGAACGCTTGGTCATCCGTCGTCTGGATCTGGATGGGAGTATGTGGCATGTATATCTTGACAACACTAGCACGAGGGCGCTCGCTAACTCGAGGTTTCTGTACAGTGACATCTAGGTCTGTGTTTATGGTCATGTGGGTGTGCCTTTTCCCGGGTTTCGCAGGTTAGGAAAGGCGTTACACAATAGCAGCAAGATGCATTGGTTTGTGAGTAGTGAAGAGTATTGATGGTCCTGTTTTATAGCCACTGCGAGAGGTTGATGACTTTTCACGTACGGATAAAGATGTAGTCCAGACTTGGGTCTAGGATTGAGTGGATATATATATAGGCCAATATTGGTTGAAAGCCAGTGATTCTCTGCAATGATGTCGTTGGCTGTAGGCTTACATTCGTTTGGAGTCGCACTCTGTGGCTATGGACCTCAATTAAGTAGCAGATGTGCGTTTCGAACTTGAACTCATTTCTACTCGAACGGATGTGAAAGCGGGACATTCATGGCCATCTCTTCATTGTTCTCTTGGAGGTATTCCTGCACGATACTACGACATTATCAGAGACGAAGACTCAATGGATCGAATGAAGTGAGGCGTGCCTCAACACCGGGATATGTCACTCGGCCATTATTCCCACCTAGGCTTTGATTTTATATCTACTCCCGCGCAGTACTCAGTGACGCGTCATTCTCTGCTTCTTCGACAAGCTCCACAAGATGCTCAACGGTATTTATACCTGCCCAGTGAGATTCGGTCTCCACAGCCTGACACTATCTCATACGGAACTCGCTCGTCCCCGGGGAATAGACCACTGTACGCGCACGTCGGCCGCTTCAGTTGAGGATCAGGTTGCGAGGAGCGTATAAATAGCAAGGCTTGGTTCCTTCAGGAGGTGGTCGCGGCACCGGCGAATGTATGGACCGTTACCATTCTTGCACAGCGCTAATGTGATTATCAATCGCAAATTCACGATAGGGCCCACCAGATGGTGTTTACTTTCATGAGCATGACGTGCAATCTGGGGCCTCAGCTCTTGTCTCTGGTAGTGAGTGGCTATGTAGGTGTGTATATCCAGGTATGACTCTTGAATCCTCAAGGTACAGGTACCCCTTCGAGGAATCTACCTTGAGAGCTTAACTCACAAACTAAACTTTTAAGTACCGATAATCATCTCTTCTATCAATAACCTAATAAATAACTGTCCTCGTAGCTCAGTCGGTAGAGCAGCAGTCTTATGTTATCCTTAGCCCAGCGTAGTATGCTTAAGCTGTTGGTCGTCAGTTCGAGTCTGACCGAGGACATTTCTTTTTTGCTCTTTTTGCCATTTGAATTCTTTCTCTCTTGTTTGGAGGAAGCCTGGCGGTTGGCCGCGCGGTGGGTTTGCTGTCCGCGAGATCTTGTCACGCGTCTTTCGGATACTGTTTTTCTAAGGCTTCGTGGGGTTCAAAGCCAATAGAACTTAAGCAGCATTCCGTCGAACTGTGGAAGGATGGAGTGGTCGTGGTTGTAGTCTCGTTTATATAGTGGCCACTGACATTGGAGGTCGACGACCCTTTACGCAAACGAATGGAGCGCTTGCCTATGCGATGTGATCACTAGAGGCGGTATATATATATCTCGCGTTGTGCGGCATGGGTCACTCTTCCGCAAACAAATGAAGTCTGGTTTTCCATCGGTTTAGATGAAGCGGGAGTCGAGAATTTGACATCAAGTGACACAGAGTTGCGATGCCCAAGTCCAAACCTTGGCGGACGTTGCGAAATACGCCTGCATCTATCTCTCGGTCGTCGTTGGAATGGGGGCACACTTTCCAAATACTTCAACGGGAACGAAGACGAAGAGAACTAGCCTCGGGAGAGGTGCTTCCAGGGTGGGAATTTGATGAGATGCAGGAGGATGTTTTGCGGCGGGATTCGAAGGTCGTCCGTTGGCCTGTCGTCTTGCGGTCACGTCTTGGACGCAGCAGAGAACATGTCCTGAGAAGATTTGGTTGTTGATTTCCTGAGTGCGATTCTGTCTTGTTTTATATGACGTTCGGCCGCAGGGGATGATGAAGCCCACGTCCGGGTCGGTGCTGCGGAGATAGGTGGGTTGACGAATAGTATAAGTTGCCGATATGAGTAATCTATGGAAATCAAAACAATGTATTCCAACGCCATTCTTTTCGGATGATCTGCAATCAGGACCTACATAAATTATCCCAAGATCTTTCCGAGGGTGTTGAGGCAGCCTAGTGTGAACGATGATGATACTTAGGCTCCCCGACGTCTAGCTCCGAGGCTAGTTGAGTATACGGTAACATACCCAACCAGGAGAGAGAATCAAAGAGTCTTGTAGTAGAAGATGGCGGTGCTAGGTTGTATCTTTAGTCAGGCTCAAATGAGTTGACCACAGCTATCGAAGGCGAGTTTGTTCGCATTTGAAAACGAGCAGAGCTCGAATAGGACTTTTTGGTCGCTGAAGTGAGAACAAGCGCGGCTAATGCTTTTGTATCGATGTTCGCTTAATCATCGTCTTCCTCCATGAGCCACGTGATGATCTTCTGAAACGTTGCGGTGGATGAGCTCATATTCTCGGAGCCCGACGACATACGGCAGTATTCTTTTCACGCCAATGGGGCGGCTGAGAGTGTCATATTTCCTTCCAGGATAACCTTTCCGTGATACCCCCAATGAACGGAGTTGGGGAACATGCCTCGCTGTCTTCGGATTTTGAGCTTCGTTGGGTATGTATTCCTGGTGGATGATGGGTTGAGAACAGAGACGTCGGTTTTGGACGGGATAGAGGTCGCGTCGTCGGCTTTTTCTTTTTCGGGGAAAGATTGTAGTTCACATTTCGTACGAGTTAACAAGACCCTTTTACCAGAACTCCAAATTCCAATCGTGATCGGGTTGGTTACCTGGTTGGCCCTGGGATCAGCTATATGCTGACTTTATCACGAAAGACATTGCCTTGGTGAATACGCCAACCACTGTTGTGATGCTTATGTTCTTAGGAAACATAAAAGGCTTAGGTGTGGCTGACTTATCAAGGAATCAACGATGTGGTAGGTTGTTAGGATTTCAAACCACTTCAATCTCACTTAACCTGTTCCGAGCGCAATCATCAAAGAGTCCAATCAATCATCAACTCATGAATGCTTTCTTTGGCTCTTGCTAAGGCTGTGGGACGAATAATCAAACAACAAGGAAGGAAAATGCGGGGACGAGAAGGTGCTTGTGTGTGGCGCGGGTCAAGAACTTGATTAGGAGGAGCCTCGCTCCTGACTTCGTTCGAGAGCTGAAGCTAATCATGACAAACCCTCGAGAATCCCGCAAGATTGACTGGACCATGCGTGACGAAGTGTCGTCAGCATACCGACGTCATCTTAAAGGTGAGACTCTGGAACCCGCGACTTCGGCCAACGTGTCGTTCCAAAACAAGAATAGAGGCAGTGCAGTATAAGAGTAACCCATGTGGAATCCATCAGTTATAAAGATGACAGCCAAGGCGAAAGACTGTATTTTCTACGGCATTAGCCGCAGCCTTTCCTCTTGAACAGTCGTTTTGCGAGAGCCTCAGATATCCGGTAATGCACCGCAAGCTTCACTCTGTTGTCGTCCCTTTTCGGGCTGTGAATCAGGAATAAGGTACCCGAGAAATAATAGAGATGTCAATTTAGACAGGCTAGTCCGTCAGATCTCATTTCAACTACTCATGAAATACACTTACCCTGACCAAAGCTGAAGTTAGTACTCTCAGCATGGCTTGATCCTGAATGAAGGCGTCATATCTTAGAATTCAAGAAAGAATGTGACTCAAGTTTTCGAAGTTTAGGCCTCCGGTGGCTTACACCGCAAACAACGTTGAGTTTCAGTCATGCAGTACAGTACCTCTCCTTGAGACTCTTGGTTGTCCCGTCGCTTCCGCCGACATCGATCGACTCAGCAGACCCATCGGAGTAATCCGCGCTATGTACTTCTCGGGTGAGAACAAGCAGAGCATGTTTTCGTACCGCCGGCCTCTTTGATTTAAACTTTGTTGACTTTTCGAAGGCTAAGTAAGGCTGGGGAACGAGACGTGGGGTTGCGTTCCGAGGAGCCAGGCCAACCACTTTGACACAAAGCGAAAGCGACGGGACTGACTCGTTGCCGTCATCCCCTGTTCTGCCCTACAACTTACGCCTTACAGCGATCAGATGAACCGGTTGTCCCTGTAACATGAACGACGGGACATTCTCAGATTTATTGCTGCCCCTCTCAGCCACAACCAAAATAAGTCTGGTAGTGGCCGCAACAGCCAAGCGATGTGCTTGACTAGCCGTGGCATGATATAGCATACTTTCCGGTAGCTCCCTGATATACTATGCCTCAAACTTATTTTCGTATAATACAGAAAGCCCCAAGCAACTTGGGAAATAAAAGACCGAGGTCTCGACAAGTTGATTACTCATAAAGCCAACGCCGTCGATTCCTCGCAATCAGACTTGGACCACTTCCTCAACCACATCATCTACACCCACATCTCAAAATGCAAATTACCTACGCCCTCATCGTGTCCGCCTTTGCCGTTGCCGCCGAGGCGGTGACATGTGTCTCGGCGCCCTGGACGACCGGCAACGTCTTCCTCTTCAGCGAGCGGGCCGGCGGCGTTCAGCAAGCCGATTTCACCACGGGTTTCCTTCGATACACCCCGAACAGCGACGCCACGAAACCGGGCAAACTGGAACTCTCAAACCAGACCCAGGACCGCAAGGTCATGTGCGTCGGTGAGCAGGGCGCCAAAGACTGGACGTGCTTCTGGTTGGATGCCGGTGGCACTTGCGACACAACTCTCTTGCTGGACCCCAAGCTTAACGCAAGCGTGAGTTACACTTAGGCAGCGTAAGTTCATCGCGAGAAACGACTATGATTTGGCAGAACCTAACATGAAGACAGGTTGGCACTGCATGATTGGTGCTTCAATGTTAGTGGAAGCGATACGTTAAGCGGGACATGGTTTCAGTAAAGGGCGACACAGGGTAACAACGTCTACGTTGTTGACACGAATAGACTGCCGACAGGCATTGGAATTGATAAAAGGACGTGAGGTCTGGCGCCATAGGAGTTTTCATGAGTGCTACTAGGATTGAATTCACATACCCACGATCATGATGAGTTGGACCAGTGAGGTCTAGAGTTTTGGGTGCTTTGAGAACCAGAGGAACGACCACAAAGTTTGTTACGACACAACTATGGAAGTTGCCAGACTTCTTTTTCAAGTTCATGCGATGTAAAAGCTCAAAGGTTTGGCGCCGAACCTTCCCGCTATTAAACTCCGCCCGCGAAGTTGACCCCTTAACTGAACCGCAAGCTCTTAATCGAGCGTTTCTATAATACGAAGGAATGCCTGGAAGCTACGCGGCCACGAGACTGTTACCAGACTCAGTTCTGTGAAATCTGACCGATAGTCTATGAGAGAAAACGAAGAAATTGTAGGGACTCGCTCGCCATCACTGGGCATAGGCTAACCTATGGCCGAGCAAGACATCTAAGAACTCGATTCCAGTTGATTTTGATAGCCAGGCAAATGAGCATCTCTCGAAGGTCGGGAGGAAGCAAAGTTGTGGGCTGTGTTCTTGCCACGAGTACGCTTCATCCTACAACCTCGACGCACGAGACCGCGAGCACCTAGCTTCTATCTCCTGTGTGGTTTAATTCGGAATACTCCAATCCTGATGATCAGCACTGAACCCAAAGAACAGAGTTTAGCTTTCGCTGTCTCACTGGTTGTCTTGTAGAAGGTGATCAGCTTTCTAATATAGGTCGGCTCTATGACCCCCAGTTCATTGGTGGTTGGCTTGTTTGCATCGAATCTAATGGGTTTGAGAAGATATAAGTACTTGACGCCTCGCTCATGACGCTCCGGCCAGGTCGGTTGCCAACTTCAATCGAAGGCTGGGCCTGGGGACTAAGTACTTTCTTGGTCTATTCGAAGCACTAGATTCGGGTTTTTTTTACTTGATATACGGGCAAAGAAGCGAGCTTGGAATGTCGCTCTGCAATGTTGGTAGCTATACTTCAACACGACCTATTCCTACAAGCTTAAACACCGTATGCGTAGGCAAGATGTCACCGAAGAACGGCTTCTGCCTGATAGCGTAGAACAAGCTGATACTGCAGTTGCATCTCTCGCTATCTCTGATTTCGGCTGGTAGGTGGAGCACAACTGACTATAAATCAAAGATCCGATAGCCTCTTTCACGTTCTACAACCAATGCTGTTGGAGTTGTTGTTTTATATTTGCAGCCGGGTTTGATACCATTGGATGTCCTTCTTCAAGCATATTAGACGACCAACCCGATGGGTCTCGTCGACTATGGTATTGAAGCACGCGGAGAGCATCCATTGCAGGCTTCTTGTTTCTGGTCCCGTCTTTTATTATTCATGTATTCAGGTATTAGTAGAGGATTAAGAGGAGAGACCGAGACTTCCGATTCACGGGGAGATGTCATCATTGTGTATACCATCGGTGCCGCTCACCTTCAATTCGTTATCCACCACGGCTCGTTCTGGTGCGAACGAGGTAGCCTGGTCAGAAACATGACCCAACAAATTCCAGTGGGTTCGTTTTCGATAGTCCGCCTGTTAGATATCTCAAATTGTTCATCTCTCTTCCATGTTGTCCAGGCTCGCTGGTGTATTCTTAACTAATCCTAGTGAGTAGTAAATTATAGAGCATGTGGGTGCGTTGCCAAGGTAGCAGCATTGTTGCGCTGCTTGGGCCTAGCAAAAGACGCAATTTTGTCCCAAGGGGCCTTTCCTCAAGAACCATCATTGTATCGCGATGAAAACGCGGCAGAGACTAGCCGGCCATTATAATTCATAGCCGTCCGTCGTAATTTCAAGCCAATGCCGATGCAGTTCCGGCAGCTGCTACCTGTCTTTGGTTGCATGGTACGTGATCTTTCCATGAAATGACATGAATTCGTCTTCTGATTATAAATATCTCAGCTCGCTAGATGACTTGCCGACGCCAAGTGGCCTAATGGTCTGAGTAGGTAAGGCGGAGGGTTCGAAAGCGAAACACTATCACTCAACTACAGTCTGAAAACGAGCCTAATACAACCTGGGAGTCTACAACAAACCTTTCCTCCCATCGCCAAGCTTCCATCATCCATGTCCCTCGTATTTTTGCATCCACATACACCGGAAACGTCCACCTGCGACTGTAATGGGGAAGTCGTCCATACACTGTAGCCTCTTCAGCATTCAACGAGGCGCACTAAATTACTTATCAATGATCATGATCTTCTGCGGAAAGCATCTCAATCACCTGAGCGACATTGGCTTGCGTCACCCTTGACCCTGGACTCAGACGACGTAGAAACACCAATCTGCCGTGAATCTCTTGTGGTATAAAAGTAGCTTAGGACATGCGCAGACACAAAGAATCAAGGGCAGAATCAGGGTTTGCCACCACAGTTCCGATGGGAAGCTGAGGGTGCCAGGACTAGACATTGGCATGCCACTCGCTCATGCGGTCACATATTTCCTTAGAAAAGGAGTTTTCGCAACAAACCACCAGCTGTATTGCTTCCCGCCGCCGTCCGTTGTTTCAATCGTCTGCCTGGTATTCTAGTCTCCATACCTACGAAGGAGCCGCTGTAACTTCCAAGGAAGCCGAACTGATACCTGATTTGCAGCCCCAAAACCCTGTATGCATGCTTATGTAGAGGCCAAACGCAATCGAGAATAACTACTACGCTTATCAATTTGACATGTTGTATACTAACTACGAGGTCTTTCCAATATATCATTCCACTCGGCCTCGCAGTTGTTACTTGTGTGCCCGTAGGAGTCGTGTATCTCAACCTTCAGTCACTGCAGCACGTGTTCTCCCTGTCCTACGGTCAGCGGTTAGATCTTGTGTTCCCGTCGATTATTCCGTGAATATGAGCTTCAAACCCGAAAGAGACCCCCTAAAAAGATCGACTTCTTCGCGATCATCAAGGCATGTATCGGTTTCGTCGACATGGCAGATACATACGCATATAAGTAACACTAACTCACACCAAAAGGCACGTCCGTCCCCAAAGCCATGGAGAAGAATTGCGACGCCATTCTCGCAATCTACGTTACATGCTCGGCCGATGCTAAAAGGCTCACAGACTGCTCTGTTCGTCGACTCTGACGAGTAACACTCACTCGCATATCAAACTCTCCTCCGTCGTCCACCCCCGTCCGTCGGCGTCCGTCGTGTATCAGTCTTCACTTTCAAAAGAGGCGCACTGAAGTACTCAAAAGGGTACTTGGGCAAGGTCATCCAGGGCTTTGTATTCTTCCATCTCGCTGTTTACTCCATATCTGAGGGTGGAATCCGCCAAGTCTGGGCACAACATTGGGGCCCGCATGAGAACTGAATCGACAGGCCTCGAATCAATATATACCCATCTCACCCTCCCTCATGAAAACAAACAGGATTCGTCATCATCTCCAACATAAACCCAGCCGTTAAATAGCCGCCTTCATGAACATGAGACTCCACCCAGGCAATGTATGTTACTGAAAGCTCCGTGAGGGAGCAGATGTGTCATTCATCCACACGCCTGCATTGCAGTCAAGAGCGCCCTCCCTACCCAGGCTCTGTCCCCCTATACCCCCTTCCCATGCTCGCAAACCCCCGCCCAGGAACAACCTGACCATCGTCGTCAGAGTATCCCGCACGAACAAACCGCCAAGCCCAGAGACCGCAGCAGGCAAAGACCCCAACCCACAACAAACTCAGTACCTGCACCCACCCATCCTCCCGTGACGACCCAAACCTCCAAGATCCTTAAAACTGTCCTCAACTCGGAGAGATTGACTCAAACCGAAAGGAAAAACCATTTGTCGGCTGTCTCCCCAGACCAATATACAGACAGACTGATGGTACATATACTCCCCCCCCCCCCCCCCCCCCGAACAATGGAACCCCCAAACCCATTCGTCATAGGAACCTCAATCAGCAGTCACTCGCATCTCACGGTACACCCCACAGATGGCCACCATGCTTTCAAACTTGGTTCAATTCAGTCTACTACAACTCCCAACTAACTCCGGCCCAGCCGGTATCGCGATGATCCCAGTGCCCAAATCCCCTTTGCATGCCTCCCAAGTACCTTCACACAAGAGCCTCTCCCGATAGCAGCAAAACTCCAACCAGGGATCGAACACTCACTCACACACAACACGCGTCCCATACAGGCCAAGAGGTGTTTAGAAACTGAACATTACCAATTCAAGAGAACCAAAGGTGGGATAGAGGTAGTGGTGCCGGGTTGGCTAGCCCATCAAAGCCGAGAGAGAGAGAGGGAATGATCTAAAACCCCATAACCAAGCCCAACAATGCTTCCATCCATCCCTCCACCCCATCCACCCTTCGATCCAACAACTTGTTCAACTTAAACATTAAACAAAAACAAGAAGAAAAAAAAAAGACATGAAAACGCCACCACCCCCATGGGAAAAGTCCTTCATCAGAGACTACCAGTTTTGCTGTGCTGGGGGGTCCCTTTTGGTATCAAACAAAAAGACCGTAAACAAGGGGGGCCCAAACCGTGACGCCAGTTCGTTACGTCAATGCTACCTCTTCAACTTCCTCTTCTTCTCCTTTTCTTCCTCCATCTTCGTTCGGCGGGCAGGTTGGTTTGGGTAAGGGGTGGGTTGTGGGGTGATGCTTTGAGAGTGTAAATGCTTTCGTCCATTTCGTTTCGTTGCCGTCGTAGGCGGTCATAGTAAATAAAAAGTACTTCTTTCCTGTTGGGAGAGGAGACATGGGAAAAGCCGGTCCCATGACGAGGACAAACCCAGCTTTAGTCTGCGCGTCCGCGGTGGCTGCCCATCTTTTCGATGGAGCTCATGATACCGCTCCTCGGCCCGAACTCGCTCATCGGCCTGGGGCGGGGCAGGCCCTTGGCTGCCGGGCCGGCACTGCCGGTGCGTCCGTGGCCGGCGATGGAACCGGGCGCCTTGAGGCCCGAGGTGCCGCGGCCGATGCTGCTGCGGAAGTTGGAGGAGGTCTCGGGGTGGCTCCTGACCGAGGGCGCGCGGGCGGGCGTCGTGGTGGTCTTGCGGGGCTGGTTGAACTCCAACTCGCGCTGACGCTCCCGCTCCCTCTCCCTCTCGCGTTCTCTCTCACGCTCCCGGGCGGCTTCACGCTCACGCTCCCACTCCAGCTCGCGCTGACGCTCCCTCTCGCGTTCGCGCTCCCGCTCAGCCTCCTGCGCGGCATGGGTCTGCACCTGCATCATCTCCTCGGCAAGCTGCACGAGCTCGCCCTTCTCGACGCGCTCCTGCTCGAGCATCTGGCGCAGCTCCGCATTGTCGTCCTTGACTGTCTGCACGACGGCCTCGAGCTTCTCGACCTCGGCGCTGAGCTCCTTGATGTGGGCCGCGTCGGTGATGGCGTTGGCCTTGAGTTCCTCGACCATGGCCTGTTGCGCGGGATCCACGCGCGGGGTGTTGTCGCGGGTGAGGTGCATCTTCTTGTTCTCCTCGGTGAGTTCCTCGATGCGGACCTCGAGCTCGTGCACCTTCTTCTCCCAGCGCGTCTCGTAGCTCTTCTTGAGCGCCGCGACCTTGGTCTCGTGCTTTCCCTTGTAGAGGGCGTGCAGCTCACGGGCCACACGCTCGACGGCGATCTCGACTTCCTTAGATGTCGCGGCCGCGCCGGCCTTCTTGTCGGGGGAGGAGCCCTCCTTCTCGGGCTTGCCGGCGCGCATGCTGGCCAGCTTGCTCGGCCTCCTGAGCCATGGTCTCTGCGGCCTCGCGGCGGCCTTCGCACTCGGCGAGCTTGGACTCGAGCTCCTCGCGCTCGCGGGTGCTCTCTACTCCTCCTTCACGGTGCGGAGCACCGCTTCCATCTCGCGGCTGCTGTTCTCCCAGGCATCCTTCTCGTCTTCGACCTGCTCACGCAGCGCCCGCTCTTCACGGGCCTGTTCCTGGCTCTCGCCGACGCGCTTCTCCGCATCGCCGACCGCGGTCTTGAGGGAGAGGACCTCGGCCTCCTTGCCGCTCAGCGATGCCTTCAGGCTGCTGATCTCAGAGAGGAAGTTGGACTTGAGGCTCTCGAGCTCGCGCGGTGTGATGGTCGGGATGCTGCGGGGGGTGGGCAGCGGCGGGATATCAAAGTCGAGGAGGTTCGACATTTGGCGGGCGGGAGTGGCGGCGTTGGGGTTTCCTCTGGAGGGCGACGTGGTCCCCCGCCGGGAGGGCGACTTGTGGGGAAACCTCTGGCTGTCGGTGAAGTCGAGCAGATTTGTGGTGTTGCCCTCCTGCGCCAGTTGGTGTCGCGGAGTCTGCTCGTGCACGGTCTCGGGTCTGCCTCGCGGGGTCATACCGCCATACTTTTGCGGGGTGAGACCAAGCTTCGCAAAGGTGGTCAGGTTGGGGACGGCGGAGAAGGTGCTGAAGGTGCTCATCATGGTCTCGTCAGGGGCCAGACTGCTCTGGTCCTCGTAGCCGTGGGCCATGTCGGTGTGGTGGTCGGTGACGGGCTCGGCGATGGTGCTGGACGTCTCGTCGGCGGTGTTATCGTCTGTCTCCATTCCAGTGGTCTCGTCGTCCTCAAAGATCTCAATGGCGTGCTTCAGGCCGTCGTTGTCGCGCATTGCGTCTTCGAGGCTCATGGTGCGCTCGCGTGGTGGAGAGTTTGAGGACGGAGACGGAGCGAGGCGACTCGACGGAAGACGGGTTGCTGACCCTGATGGGGAAGCGTTTGTCTGGGGAGATGAGTGTCTTGCGCAGCGGGCTCCGTGCTTGCTTTTCCGTTGTCTCGGCACCGGCGAGTATCTTGAGCGGTGAGGGCGCGGTGCCAGACATTACGCGAGAGTGGCGCTGGTTCTTGAGAGCCGTCGCCGGCGCAGAGGGCGGCGGCGACGGGGAGGAATCTGAGGGAGAGGGCGGCATGTTCTCGGTGTCGTTTGTAGAGGTGATAGCAGTGGTTGTCGTCGTAGTGGTGGTGGTGTTATCGCTACTACCATCACCACCGTTTGCGGTTGTCTCAGTGCGGGAGTGGACCTCGTAGCGGTGTTGCTCAAAGGAACCGCGGTTTCCTTCTTGTTCAGTAGGGGACGTGGTAACGTTGAGTCTGGATTCCTTTGCTGGGGACAGCGGCGTCATGGTGCGCAGACTGCCAGTAGAGATTAGGTTTGCGTAGGCGGTTTCTTGGTTCTTTCTTTCCGCTCGGAGAGCTTTCTGGAGAGACTAGTAGAGCAATCGTCAATTGACTGATATTTCGATGGAATACCGAGCAAAAGCCATTTTGGGCTCGCTTGTGAGATGAAGGGGGTGGGAAGGGGCCCTGGGCTTGTTTGCTGTTGACAGAGCAACGACTACCGGGAGACAGAGAATGCACAGACAAAGGGGGGTGGGGCACTGGGCTCTCTGTCGCTACAGGTACGGCGAAATCCTACACCGACACACCGAGGTCAACGACGTTGGGTTCAAGGTGAGCGTTTTGTTTCATGGTGAGGGCATCACGATAGAAAGGCATATCCAGCGATTGATATTCGGTCTCAATCGCTCTCCATGAACTGAAGCAAGATGAAGGGCCGTTTCGAATGTCTGAGCAGACGCCCGTCGCGTGCCCCAGAACCTAACGCGTCAGCGCCATTGTGGCGCTATCCTTGCCGATCGTTTCTGTGGGCAACGCCTCTCCCAGTGTCTTGGAGTCTGGCCATGACGGGAATACCCGGTACTCAGAAGTCGAAACACTGAGAAAACAACCTTCATTTGGGGCATTTGGAAATGTCACAATGGCCAACTTGATTTCTCAACGTTGCCAACTGTCACTGCACCTTTTCTAGAGTAGTTGCAAAAACCAAACGGCCAACGGCACGCCCAATTTCCACACCGTCGGACCAGGACCGCCAAATCTTTCGTAGGGCCGGCGTAGTCTAGCTCGGAACCCCCGTCGCAAAAAAGTCAAATCAGCGCATAAGGGCAATCTCAATATTTCATGTACGCATCGGGGCCAGCTCCGGAGCACTGCCTGCTCATGAACGGTCAAAGGCCTCCGACGCACATGTCAAATGCCGACAACACCACGGAACTCGTCCGCAACTTTGAACGGACTCAACCATCAAAAAAATCAAGAGGCAGCGGAAGCGTGGGGGTGTCAAATTAGGTCGCAGTGTCGCAATCCGCGAAGATAACGCTAGCGAATGGCGGACGAGTCATTTCGGTCCCATGCAGGGTCTTACCTCTCTCCAGACGTCCGTCGAGGCCGGGCACAGACGCCGCCGTCACGCACACACACAATTGCACATTTGTCCAAGGCAACGTTGTCCAAAGACTTGACAGTAAAAGAAATGGTATTGAAGGATCCCAACGTCCAAGATGCAAACTTTTGAACCAGGCCTCACCAGATCCGCCTAGAATCCGGTGTTATAAGTACAAAAGTCCCCCCGTCTCCCCAAGACAGTGGTTAGGAAATGGCCGTTCCGAGTAAATGTTTTTCCCCGCTCATAAATTTTTGTTTGAAGACATCAACGTTGAACCATTTACTTCTGGTTCTCGGGACGCAGAGAGCTGTGAGGAACAAAATGTTAGCTGGGTGAACTCTAGTGTGTTGTAAAGTGGGGGGAGGAGGGGTGGGCACGTACCGGACGGCTCTGCCGGCTCTCCAGATCTCCAGGTTGCGGATCTCCTCCATCTCAGCCTCGAACTTCTGGCGGTAGTCCTTCTGGCCGTTGTACTCCAGGGAGCGCTTGGTCTCGGAACCATCCTTGACGGCGTCGTACAGGGAGTTGAAGACGGGCTTAAGGGCGTCCTTGAACTTGGGGGTCCAGTCGATGGCACCGCGGCGGGCGGTGGTGGAGCAGGCCTCGTACATCCAGTCCATGCCGTTGGCACCGATCAGGGGGTACAGAGACTGGGTAGCTTCCTCGACGGTCTCGTTGAAGGCCTCGCTGGGGGAGTGGCCACGCTCACGGAGAACCTCGTACTGGGCAAGGAACATGCCGTGGATACCACCCATGAGGCAGCCACGCTCGCCGTACAGGTCGGAGTAGACCTCCTTCTCGAAGGTGGTCTCGTAGAGGTAGCCGGAGCCGATGGCGACACCGAGAGCCTGAGCCTTCTCCTTGGCCTTGCCGGTGACGTCCTGGAAGACGGCGAAAGAGGAGTTGATGCCACGGCCCTCACGGAAGAGGGAGCGGACGGTGCGGCCAGAGCCCTTGGGGGCGACGAGGATGACGTCAATGTCCTTGGGGACGTCGACCTTGGTGACATCCTTGAAGACGGGGGAGAAGCCGTGGGAGAAGTAGAGGGTCTGTGAAAGTCAGTTCCGCCCAATTGAGCTGCCAATTGCACCCCAAAGTTCACGTACCTTGCCCTTGACGAGCTGGGGCTTGATAGCGGGCCAGGTCTCGGACTGAGCGGCGTCGGAGAGGAGGTTCATGACGATGGTACCGCGGGAGATGGCCTCATCGACATCGAAGAGGTTCTTGCCGGGGACCCAGCCGTCCTGCTGGGCGTCCTTCCAGGACTGGCCGTTCTTGCGGACACCAACGATGACGTTGAGGCCGTTGTCACGGAGGTTAAGACCCTGGCCGTGGCCCTGGGAGCCGTAGCCGATGAGGGCGAGGGTGTCGTTCTTGAAGTACTCCTACAGGTCTCTGTTAGCTCCAATTGCCTTGGATTCCTCCCAAGATGCTCAAATGTGACTCACCAAGAGCTTCTCCTGGGGCCAGTCGGCACGCTCTGTGGCATCAAAGTTAGCAATCTCTCGCGAGTCATTGCGGGGTCGAATCTTGGGCTCGTCTCTCTCTTACCGTAGACGTCCTCCTTGTGGCCGGCGAAGTCCATGGTCTTGACACCACGGGTCTGCTGCTGGCCGGCGAAGGCCTTGGAGACCTGAGCAGAGGCGCGAACCAGGCTGCGGGCAGCAACGAAGGTGCGCTGCTGGGTAGCAGGCTTGGCCGCCAACTGGCGAGCCATGGGGCGAAGAGCCTTGGAGAAACCGCGGGAGGCCATTGTGAACTGTGGTTTTGGGGGAGGGAAGGGGAGTGGAGAGGGTATCCGTACAATTCAATTGTAAGGAAGGAGAAAAGAAGAGGAGGACGGAATGATGAGAAAAGACAGAGTTCACCGATGGGAAAAGGCGTTTGGAATTGGGAAATTTTTTACTGGATTAGAGACGGGCGAGCTGACCCCCGACTTCGGCCCAGCTTGCCTCGTTGGTGGGTTAGCCTGCGTCGTCTGGCCTGTGCTCTGGTGTGTCCATGGTGGGGAAGCCTTCTGAAGCGTCCGGGGTTCGGTACGGTGCCGCAAGGGGCCCGTCAAGTGGGAGGGCGGGTACTGGGGACTTGGGAAACGTTTGGAGAAAGCAGGGACTTTGCTGCGAGGTCGGGGTAGCCTCTACCTGGTCTGGACCTGAAGCAGTTCCTATTTGACAGCGGCCTTACCTAAGACCTCGGGGAGCAATCAACGTTATTGCCGGCGAGGCGGGCTCTGTGGACCAGCAAACCCACCCAGCCGACCTCGTAGCCCAACCATCAGCGAAGAGTCACACACGATGGACCGTTTCCGGGCCCCTCACCGACAGCCAAGTCGCCGGCTACGGCCCCTAGCTACGCCTGCGGTCGCGGCCGGAGGCCTATGTTTGGCTTCGTCGGCCCTTCTGTGACTCCTCTTTTGAAGGCAAGCTCCGACAGAGCTGTGACTCCTTCTGCTTGATTGATTCTTGACGAGAGGCACACGCATCCATGATTGGTCTCTTGAGTTTACTCTCGTAACACAGCAACGCTCTTTGCATTCGGGATATTCTTCTAGGCTGCTTCTCAAAACCGCTTCACAAACTCGTGGTGACCGTTGCTCTGCTTGCATCAGTGTCTCCATCTCCGCACGTCATTCGCCTTGCTCAGGTCTTCTCAGTCCATCTGCGCAAATAACCCGTCTAGCCAGACTGAAAGGATGCCTTTGCCCAATGTTCGCCTTCTTCATATCCGTAATATTGTATCCATGAACGCCGGACGATGATGCTATAGCGATGCCCACCGACCTCCCAAATGCGCGTATGCCGTCCGTCCTAGAGCCCCGCCATACCCCGCTGGAGTTATCAACGCGACGTCTTGGTTTTCGGGTGACCAGGAAACCAATCCAGCCGGTCAGGTCTTCTCAGGTAGGCCCGAAATCTATTTGCAGATGTGTCATCCTATTTCAACACACGGTCGTAGCTCACCCCCTTGACGGTGCCACCGCCCATTGCCGTTCGAACGTTGCGCTTGAATCCTTCGCGGTTCAGTCTGAGGTCCTCTGCTGCTTCCTTGTTCAGCGGATCGGAGGCGTTAGGCTCGAGGAAAAGAAACTGCAAAGGAGCACCGGTTAGTCGAAGAGTTCAACCCGGGGCGGCCGTGGCTGATCCAACATACCTGTAAGCCGACAATGACGGCGTTCAAGTTCAGCACCGGCTTCCAGTCCTCGCGCAGAATGTTCAGGCAGACCTTGCCCTCGAGGTCGATGTTGGGGTGATAGATCTTCTCCTTGCAGCGAACCTTTGGCGGCTCGTGGGGGAAATTTTGGTTGATATCAAAAGTGAAGTTGAAACGTCCGGTGCGGTACATCCCCTCGTCGGGCTCGATAGTCAACGTAAAGTGGAGGATGTCGTCGGGATCAGGAAAGTCTGTCTTCATCGTGGAGCCGAGGGAAAGTTCCGACAAGTCTATATGCCATCCGTGTTAGCGAGAATGTCGTCGATTTATTCGTGATACAGTCTGACCCTTTTGCACTCGTAGTTGGGCGGCCGTCACCTTCTTCTTCTTTCCGCCAGCAGCGTCGGCATTTTCAGCCTTCTGCTGCTCTTTTTTCTAGGAAATAGTCAGCATGGAGCTTGTCCAGCAAGGTTCCGAAGGAGAGCTGACCATCGACCAAATCTTCAACATCTTGACCGATCTTTGGGGGGGTAATGCTGATGCAGCTGAAGGCGGGGCAGTCTCGAGGAAAGCGCGGGCAGGTGGAAAAATCGCGAGTATCGCAGACCTCAAGTAGGCTCTCAGTCGTCTAGAGAGGTTCGCGTGGTCTGGATTTCTCCGTAACAAAAGAGTGGTTGTTTCCGTAAGGGTGTCGCGATTGCGGCTTGCCACAGCAGAAGAACTTGGGCGGGCCAACTGGGCACCAGTCAATGCGGTCACCTAACTTCGCGATAAGATAGGTAGGCAGCTGCCTTTTAACCGTGGTTCAACCGGGCCCGCTTTCTTTGTCTTGCCGCCTGTTGGTTGCTGACGGAAGGAACCAGCAAGGTTCTTGCTTCGTCTGAGCGCTTGCAACCAACAAGTAGCTAGTCAGGTGATTGACGACCTGGTGTAATTCAGTCATTTCACAGTCATCGTTGTCGATGTTCCTTCTGAAAGTTGATATATATGGTATCGTGTGAGAGACCGCCTAATCCTCCTGTGTATGCGCAGGTGCTTTTCCTGCTTACTCAATTTCTTGAAGCTTTACCTTGATCAAGGACGACTATGAATGACAGCAATTAGAGACGGAGATCGCGGACGACGGCGACGGCGACAATAGCGAACACACAGGAAAACTGATCGCTCTAGCACATTAGAAAAATAGGTGTTCTCTTGTAAAATCATATTCATTTCGTGGAATAGGATGGTCGAGTCATGTAAAAACGCCCGGAATGCTACTACTCAAATACTACTTTTACTGACCCTTTCGGCCATTTCATGAAGAATCTGTCGAGTCCCGTGCCCTTTATTACTAAAAACACATACCCTGAATGCAAACACCGACGGATGTCTGAAAATGGGCCAAAGATGGCAAGAGTACAGTCTTCCCTCTGGTATCCATACAACGACGCCGTGGCGTCGGCAACGCGCCTGAACACCGCACCATGAACCGATCACCGTCTGGAGAAGCAGCACATGATACCGGTCTTGCCCAAGAACCACAGGAAACCGAAGAAACGGACCAGGGAGAGCACAGCGGTGGAATACAGCAAGAAGCTGAAGTAGGACGCAGTACGTGCGGACGCGGATTTCTGCGTAAAGTTAGCTCAAGTTCCATGTGACGTTTAAATAAACGGTGACTTACGCCAATGCCAAACGAGTTGAAGTTATCACTCGTGATGATGATGATGAGGAAGGTGTTGGAGAAGAGCCAAGAAACGACCAGACCGGTACGGAAAGACTTGTACGAGTCCTCGACATCGGGCTTCTCGACTTCCTCTTCCTCCTTGAATGGCTCCAGAGCACGCTTGACAGTCGATTCGAACTGACTGTCAATATCCTCCTGTGGCTTGTCGATTTCCTCAACAACGGCTTCGTCCTTCTCACCCTTGCTGACTTGGGCTGAAGGAAGCGCCTCGGCCTTGTCTGAACCCTTGGTACCCCAGGACACATCGTGCCAGTTGTTGAAGGCGTAGACCATGAGAATGTTGATGTAGGTCGACATGAGCACCAGGTAGTGAGGGAACGAGGTAAACATGTGCCAGGGGTCGAGGTACATGAAGGATGCGATGAAGTTAAGACCGTAGATAGTAACCAAGGCGACAAGAATAACACCGGCAGCGTTCGTACCTCCGAAGAAACTAGCAACAAAGTCTGCGCCAGAGTCCAAGCTGATCTGCTCGCTGATGGGCTTCTGGAACGCTTGCACGACCAGGTATGCCGAGAGAATCAAGATGTAAGACTGGATAAGACCGAAGACAATGAACGAGGCAATGTACGTGTACTTAGAACCCTTTGGTCTGTTACCCAGAGCGAGAATGAACTGCAGGATAACGAAGGCGAGGTAGAGGTACTTGAGAAGGGCGTTGAAGATGGGCGTCGCGGTATCGCCAAAGGGCCAGCCGTGGCGCACCTGGCTCTCGTCGTCGGAAGTGACCGGGTTGCCGACGAGATCCATGATAACCGTCGTAGTCAGGTAGTAGGAGCCCAAACTGAACCATGTGAACATGACCTGCAGGATGTTGTAGATGAGTTGGACGTGGAAGAAGAACATGCGGATGATGTTGTGGCCGGACTTGTACATGCGACCGAAGTGCATGAGCGAGTAGAGGGAGGCAGCGAAGGAACCGTTGAGCCAACGACGACGCTGAGAGATGAACTCGGGAGCACCCTCGGGAACATCAGTCTCACCCTTGGCAGCCTTGATGTAGGACAAATGCCACTTCTGGCCAGCCTTGGCGACCAGTTCGAAGCAGAGAATACGATCCTCGGCCAAGAACATGTTCTTCTTGAAAATGTTCATTCCATCGATACCCTTCTTTCCGAGAATCTTGGAAAGAGTGTGGTCACCATGGAAGTACTGCTCCAGCGGGCGACCCATAATCGCACGGAAGCGGTAGGCGGAGAAAGCACCGGGCAACACGGAGACGTATCCGAAAGACGACTCGAGGGGCTTGTCCAGAATGTTGGAGATCTTGTACTCGAAATTCTGAACGGCGACGAGAGGATTGAGCAACTTTTTTCCACCTTTCCCGAGCATAGCGTGTATCTCACCGCAAGCACCGCCGAGATCCTTGTCGTTGTAGAATCCCTCCCACAAAGCGAGTAGCGATCGGGGACTGGGCTTGGTACCGGCGTCGATGAGGATGCAGACTTCGGGGTTCAGGATGCGACCGAAGGCGTTGAAAAGCCATCTGTGGGAGTTGATCTTCTTGGTATTCTTCTGCTTCAGACAGAAAATGAATTGAACAGGTGGGAGAGTTGACGGGCCATCGTCAACCGGGCGGATGAGCTGTTGGTTGGGGGTGACGGACAGCTGGGTGGTGTACTCGAAGATGTGGGCCACCGTCTCCTTGCCGTCGACGTCCTTCTTCACAACACCATCCTGGTAGACACCAATGGTGGCCAGAACGTCAAGCACGTTCTTGTCAGTCTTGTCGAGACCGTCGAAAACGAGGGCGACGACAATTTTCTGCCAGGCGGGACCGCCCTTGTTCCAGAAAGTCGACTTCTTGAGGTTCACAATGTCGCGAATGTTCTGCATGACACCATGGAGGGTACGCGACAAGAGGACCTTGTCTTCGTTGTAGTAGGTGACGGCAATGAGCAGCTCAGTGTGGCGGTTATACATTCTGGGGCGCAGGTCGTAACCGTTCTTGAGGGTGAAGTCGTTAGGATCGCAAGTAGCGGCGGTGTAGCGCATCTTGTGGAACTCATCGCTGCCGCCCTCGACATCGCGGTACTTGGGCTGAACAGCGTTCTTGATGGCACTGGGGACGGGGTAGTCAATGCTCAGGACGGAGCCCTGAGTGAGCTTGATCTTACGGGTCGCGTAACGCTTCAGACCACCACCGGGGCCACCGGGCTGCTGTCTGCGGACCCAGCTGTCCTCGACATCGCCGACAGTGGAGGCGGGACGGCCATAACCGAAGCCGCCATTGTCGGAGTCGAGCTCGGAGCGGTAGCCACTGGAGTAGGCAGCTTCGCCAGGAACTGGTGTCCGGGAGCCAGCGCCAGGAGCGTATGATTCTGAGAGAGAATATGCGGAAACCGGGCGGCCAGGAGTCTCGGCAGGTCCCAGGTGGCTCATAGGGAGCTGGGGCGTGAGGGTCTCTCAGAAGAGACTGACCGGCATCGTCGACACCTTCGTCTTGGGGAGGGATGTGGTACTGGAGAGCAAAAATCTTAGCAACAGAATTCAAGGTGAGGGCAGGCGCCAGAGGAGAGTGAAGCTTACTCTGCCGGAGCCAGCAGGAAGGTCCTGCAAGTTATGGCCGTCATGGGCGTCATAATCGTTCCCGCCGTTCCCCCCGCGGTACGCCATGTTTGCTGCGGGTGAACTCAGAAGCTGCGAGAGCTGTTTGTGATGTTGGTGGTAGGCGGAAAGGGATTTTCGCCTTTGGCGGTTGTCGAATTAGGAAGGGTCGATTATGTTCCTTTCCAGGAAACAGGAAGTAAACACCCAGGTAGGATGGGGGATGGGAGAGGAGTTTTGAGGAGTGACGGTTATGCGGTCACAAAGGCCCTGTAGGTTATGTAGGAGATGTGAGGCCGTGAAAGCCACAACCCGGTAGCGAATGGTGAACCGAAAGGTAGAAGAAGGATGAGATTGATGGGAGGGCTGGGGGGGCAAGAGGAGTAGAAGGGGAGAGGGTGGTGATGTAGGACGGGGCAGCAAATGGTTAAAAAAGGGTCCCACGGGCTGGCGGCGTTGCTGATGGGATGGGAGGGACACCTCAGGACTGGAAGTTTTGTGGTGGGCAGTAAAAGAAGGTGGACAGCCCAGTGGGAGCGCGCGAGTGGAAGCGGCGTCCAGTGGAGGATGGCTTGGATGATGGATCAGAATAGCATTGGGATTGGCCCGACTGGGCTGAGTGTGGACTTATTTTTTTTCTCCTTCTTGTAGCCCTCTGTCTCTGTGCGCGAGCAGCAGCAAGCAACAGCCCAAACCGCGGTGACGGTGAAGGGCGAGCAGCAGGAGCTCCTGGAAACTGGAGTCCTGTCCTGGCAACTGCCTTCCACCTTCGCGACTGCCCAGTATTCGCAGGTACATGAGATGGAATAGGAGAAGTCACTCGTGCATCCCCTCCCCGCAGAAAAGATACTTGGCATCCTCGTCGAGGTACCTCGCTCCAGCCGGTATCCACCGCCCCATCCGTCGTACCGCAGTACCTACCTACCTACCTACCTAAGGGACGGATGGAGACCGACTAGTCGTGCGGTAGACGCTCACCTCACGTCAACACAAACCGGGGAAGCTGTGGCTTAGCGCTGCTCAGCACCAGGCATCGCGCTGGCCCTGCTGATGCACGATGAACAAGACAATACCACCCGAAGATGCACACCAGAGAGCACCTGAACATCATCGACAGGGTCCATTGGCCTTGGAAAACAGCACGAGCCGACCAAGATTTCCGACCAGCCTTCCCGGCGCTGCACTGTCTGCAGACCACAGACAGCACACACACACACCCGACATCAGACATCAGCAGAAAAGTCAGTGCCTACCTTACCTACCTAATTAGTGACAGACACCAGACGGACTGCCTGGGACAGGCTGGCACACGTCGCTCGTTCCCAGGCCAGCGGGTGGTCCTGGCCAGCCGTCATCCTTCACCTCAGATCCTCACAACCCACGCCGCCAGCATGTTGCTGCCAGGGGAGCCAATGCCGTGGACCGTCGCCATCCCCGTCGTCCCCTTTTCCTGCATTTCTTTCCGTTTCTCCAGCTGCTGTCGACCGTCTACAATAAAGAGAAACAAGCAAGCTGCTGGTTGCCCCTCGGCTGCCGTCCTGGACACCATACTTGCATATGCTCGTTGCGCGAGCCGTCGGCCAGTCCAGCCAGTCAGAATACCAGGACACGGCAGTCAAGCAAAGAGAAAAAAATAAAAACGGGTCCGGGACCAGGACCAACTACGTCACGCCTCTCGCAGACGAAACCCCCGGTCGCTGCTCCCTTGGCCCTTGCATCTCGCGTACCCCTTGGTCTTGCACCTTCAATCGGTCCATTTGGGGATGGGATCTGCTCCAGAAACACCTGGCAAAATACCTGGCAATTAATGCCCAGTCGCCCACACAATGCCCTGGGATAGGGGGTTAGGGGGTGATGTAACGGCTAACACAGAAGGCGAGGCAGCCAGCTGCAGCATCGACACCAGCTACAGACAGCGCTCGTCCTCGATCGCCACGGGTGATGGTGGAGAGTTACAAGTGTCACGCTCCTTACCGCGAGGAAAAGGAGAGAGCAAAGCTAAAAAGAACGCCGTTCCTTTCGTCGGCATATGTCGTGCCACCACGAGCATCAGCCATCATCCTTGGCTGCCATTGGCCATCATTGGCCACCATGGCTCGCAGTTGCTGCGGGAGTCCGCGGTTTAACTCTGGATACGCAGCTGCTGGTGGCTTGGTTCGGTTCGGCTTCGGCAAACGTCTGTTTCTCTTCAAAGCCTCCAAAATTCCCCTCCATCTCATCTTTTGGTCGTTCGCACCCAGCACGCTATGGACAGGCATCAACACAGCGTGGGGTACCCATCTTCTGCAGAACCGCAGCTCCCTGGTCAATCAGCCTTCAGGAAGCTGACGGATGACCAGAGCCCGGCTGCCTGCACGCTGGCTGACGAGCATTCCCAAGGGACCGCTGTGCCTCTTTGTTCCTGAGAGCAACCTCCCAACTTCAGACAGGAAGCATGGCGCCAGACGAGCGACGGGATTGGTGAGCGCAGCGAGGCAGAGGCACGAGAGGCAGACCCTGAATAAGACGGGATGCATTTAAGAAACGACATTGAGCTGTTAGTACGACCGCGGGTGTGACCCTCCGCATCTAAGTGAGACGCGTGTACTTGCTAACGCCCCGCTCTTTTTCTGGGATCGTGCGGCTTCGACGAAGACTCTGAAACGCCATCCCTCGCCCTAACCAGAGACTTGGCTTTCTGGAGCTGATCCGTCATCCAGGGCAGCAGTCACCGCAAAGTACCTGCCTCAACTTCCAGCTTGGTATTTCCTCTCGGCATCAACATTGGCAAGACTCGCGAGTTGGAGGCACGAGGTTCCCCCCTCCCATCAAGCATCAAAATTACCTTATTACAGTCCGGCCTGGCTGTTGCTTGTCGAAATATCCTGCCTGGAGAAGCAAATCTCACTTCTCACTCGTCAGTGGTCCGACGTCGTCCAGCCTGGAACCCGTTGCCGGCTGTCTTGCAACTTGTTTCCACTACCCGGCCCAGATTCCCCATTTGTTCAGCCCGATGTCTCGAAACCTGTCCATCATCGTAATGCCATTTCTCCTCTGTTTCCAGCTCTTCCTTTTGGCGACCCTCGCCGCGGCAACGACAACCCCGTTCGCTTCCATTCGCCGCACAATGCGTCGCAGCGGTAGCAACAAAACGCTGGATTCCATCCGAGCTTTTCTTTCGCAAACGTCGCGAGCATACGTACTTGCCGTATGATCTGCTCGGTCTTCTCTTCTTCGTCTTCGCCTTCGCAGTGGCACTGTCGTCACCAATCACCTGCATGTCGCGTTCGTTCAAGTGTACGAACACCAACTTTTCCCTTCCCTCTTCACACGGATACGGGGTCCCGCTCGCTGCGATTCGTCAGGAGAAGGGGGCCAAAAATAGTAAGATTGGGCTGGGGCTGATCGACTGGGGCTGAGGCGGTGCATCCACCCACGCCTCGCCTTGCTCCCATCGAATCGTGCGGCGCCATGGCAAAGCACAAGCACAAACAGCGTCCAATACCTCAGATTCTGGCGGCAGACGGCAGCGAAAACCGAGACCCTGACTGGCGCTAGCAACAATCTCACGACGAGACAAAGACGTTCGCCCCAGGCCAGCAAACGCTTGCCATCTCCTCGTCGCTTGCTTTCGCGCGGTTGCGGCCAGTTCCGGCGCTCATCTTCAGCCATAAGCCACCAGCCCCAACGCCGTCCTTGCATGTACCGTCATGTACCCGCCTAAGCGCTGACTGTACGCATGTACATGAGTCCGAAGACTGGGTCTCGTCAGCTCTGCAGCCAGTCGTGCCCTATCAGCCAACTCGCCCGCGTCTGTTGTCTCCAGTATGCCACCTCCGGAGGGGCGGATACCGGGTCCTCCAGTACCGATGTTGAGGGCGCTGACTCGGACTGCCAGCGTTCAACTGCGGCCCGGGTTCAGCTTCGGTCACCATCCCGACCGCAGACTTAAGACGAAGGCCTCCAGCCTTGCTCGATAGCCGAAGGAAGCCCTACGCCGCTTTCATCGCTTGCGGCTCCTGTCAGATTCTATCTATCGGTGTTCGGACGCCCAGAAATAATTCTAAGCCTCTGCCGCTGGTTGCCAGTTCGCGACGTGTTCCCAAGTGGGTTCCCGGCGCTCGGCTCCGTCTTCAACCTCCTCCCGCGCGCGTACGGGTACCTGCCTCGGAGCTCCCAACGGCGGGGTCATCCGAGCAAGATTTTCAAAATTCGTCGGCGAGGCCGCAGCAGCAAAGTGGCTGGAGCCCTCGGAATCGGTCGCGTTGGTTGGTGGAAGTCTGCCAACTCCGCGATCCTCAGCCCTGGCACGATCCCAACGCTCTCTCCTTACCGTCTTTCTCACTTGTTTGAAACCTCCACTCTACGGAATTTTTGTTACTGAGAGGATGGTGCTCGCGAGTGTGATCGACGGCCTGGGGTAAAAGGGGCCTCCCGCAACTCAATGCTATGACCTCAGGTGAGAACTTTGCCGATGTTATCGGTTCAGGGGCCGAGAAGCGCTCGCAGGACGTCAAAATTCTTTCCAGGCAGCACCTTGAGCGGCATGTGGAGGAGGCCGGCACGGCATTGGGGGAACCATGAAAAGCCCGATTGAAGTCAATGGGCGAAGCTGGAGAGGCAAAGCCGAGCCTCGAATGACGTGTCTGGGAGGCGGCTGGTTTATCGTGTGTCAGAATTGGGAGGGTTCACGGTTGCAATATCAGACGAAGGCCTTCGGGAAGTCTACTTGAGGGGCACGTGCTATGGTCAGGCTGAATGCGAGAACCTCACCTGAGGCTGAATAAAGCTCTCTGACTCGCGTATAGCCAAATCTTCTACCGAGCCGAGTAGGCGCAAGGCCGACCGTGCTCGCGATGGCGTCAACTTTGCCTCTCAGACGATGGTGATATCAAGAGAGCCTCCTCGCTTGTGCACGTATTAGGTGCGAACACGCGTGCGAACATCATTGCAAGATGCGAGCGACTCATTGCCGTGGACATCAATGAATCTGCAGAATGTGACTATTTTGCGCCTCAAGCTGCGGCTATTGCACTCGTCGAACTACACTATCGATGTAAATTGCTTCGGTGTCACCCTCCAGTCGTTGAAGAAAGTCATGAGTCGGCGTATTTGAGTTTTTGCAGGGCAGACCCCTTGCATCTCTGTACATCAACTCAAAACTCTATTAGACCCCCCGCCCGGTCACAAAGATGCTACTTTTGGCAACGAATTATTTCGGAGCATTGGGTGGTAGATGGCCAAGCAGACGGAGTGATATAGCTGGTATGCAGTGATTTGATATCGCGAATTTCGAGCGTCTCTGGTGGGGGAGGAGGATGTCGGGGTATTCTGGAGCGGGATCTTGAGATCTGACGATGGCACATATCAGATATGATCTGGAGAGGGTTCTGCCCGTGTGGAGACGAACGCGGGGAAGACGGGGTTGGATGAAGCTTGGCTGCGATATGGTATTGACAGTGAGATGAGGGAGTTGAATTCGCCGTAGGCCTGAGCCAGTCCGGGGATATCTGCCAGTGTAATATGCAGACAGCTGCAATCACTTCCATTCGGGAAGAGCTGCCGCTGGGAACGAGAAGATGAATCATTCGTCGGCTACAGCGAGAGGAAATACGAGTCTAATTAAACTTCCTGCTGAGGCCGAGATCGATAGCTTCCGTCAAACATCATCTTCATCCACGGCCTTCCGGCTACCATCGTCCCACCCGGGGCGGCTGTAGTTGAATCTCAAGAGGCCGGCCAGCACCGACCACGGCCCGGAGACAAACCTTACCACCGTGTCTCGGCTCCAAAACTCGGGGCAATCCTCCCCGTCCCTTTGCCGGGCAGCTCCGGAATGCGCGGGTTGATGGGAAGACATCCTCCGAGGTCCCGAACCTCACGCGAAGGTGTATCCACGCCACCATCGACTTCAACACGAGCTGTCTACTCGCAACACCCACGTGCTGTCCCACGACGAAACCGGCACACGAAAAGCCAGAAAGACCTAAATCGGCTCGGCAGCTTTCAGGGAGCGTTCGATGTTGGCCGGCTCCCAAGATCCCGCCCGCAACGTGTATGTCTCTCTTTGAGACGAGGAATGCCGAGCTCCCAACTGCTGTGGTTTTTTGTTTTTTTTTGCCCTGTCCACGGCGTAACTTAGTTTTTGGCGCGCGGGAGGGGAAAGCAAGAAATCTCTTTCAGTTGGCCACCGGAACCTCGTGTTCCCGCCGGATGTGGTATCGTCCCGGCTTTGTTCGTGTAACGCCGTCACGTGGTGTGTTTCTTCTCAACACAGGAAAGTATTGCGTTTCTTGCTTTTTTTTGCAAACGGCATATCAGCTGAGGCCGGGAAACTGCCGAGGGAGGGGAGAGGACTGGGGCTTTTTCGTCTTTGTTCTCTCTCTGCGTGTCTCTCGCCGAGATCACGAGTAGGTAGGTGGACGTTGGGGGTGTTGGACATATGAGGTAAGGGTTAGTTAGATACACACTCGCGAGATATGGAGAGACAGATGGGCATGGACAAGAAGAGGGGGAGAATATCAGGCTGAAGATTTGGGTTGTCTGAGAGCCGATGATCCTGCTTCATCTTGGGGACATTGGAGGAAAAGAAAGTTGTCATTTCGGGGGGAGTTCTTGGTAGATGCATCGCGTTTTGATTAAGAGACAACGTAATTTATCCATGTCTGCGCGGCTATATCTCCTGTGTAGTTCATAGACTTGGCGTTGTACTTTGGCCGAATACGACAGGAGTTGAGACGACGACAGCAGAGAAGTCAATAACGATAGAGATGACGACAGCAAAGCAGAGCACACAACCACAGGAAAGGCAATCACTCTAGCACCAAAAGAATACACACCATGTCTCTTGATCAATAGCCTCATCAACAACAGGCTGAAAAAAGCAAGTATGATACATGCAATGCGACGGAAGGGGTCTAGAAATTCCCACACATGTCAATCCGTCCGGGACGTTGTATCCGAGTTGTCGAACACGCGACATTCTTGACGGGGGAAGCTACACCACGGCTCCTCAGAGGTTACACACATCACATTAACAAGACAAAGGAAGCCAATGAAATCTGGACTTCCGTTCTCGGGAGGATGGATGTTGCGGGACGATTGAGAACAAAAGACCCACGCGAGCGAGCCGCTCTTCGGCTTGGACGGGGAAGCTGCAGATGATGTGTGTGTTTTCTCTCTCGTGTCTGCCGGTCTAACTATCCGTAGGACCTTACCTTATGCGGTTCGTTGACAGGTTTGGGAGTGAGCGTTCGCGGGGATTGATTGGCTGGAGAGCGAGGATGTGCCGGGAACGCCAGTCTTTGCCGTTGCGGGAAGAGGCGCAGGCGTGGGCCGGGTATCTGCGCTGCTTGTTTTTTCTTTCTTTTTTCCCTTTTGAAGAAGCAATCACAGATGTTCTTGATTGGTCAAGGCATGGGTTTGCAGGGCAGGCTTGGAGATTGGGTGGTGGTTTGCTTGCTTGCCGTCTTCTTTCTCGTCACTTTCTTTTCTGTGGAACGGACGAGCGAAGAATAAGGCTAAAGCTGGCCCAGCCAGGCCAGGGCCAGGCAGGGCAGGCCGTCCCCCCACGTTGACAAGGACGTTTCTGATAGATGAGATTCGGAAGCAGGCCATTCTTAATTGCGCTGTGATCTGCGGCATTGTGCAGCGGGCTTTTATTCTTCTTTCTTCTCGCTGCAAACTCTACTTTTTAGACGTCCGAGTTTGTGCGAAGGTTTGGCAGAAACGTGACCGGGGAATATGGAAGAAGGGCCCTTCCCGAAGTTCACGCGGCCAGCCATCGGATTTATGCTCAGTCATGGTTGAAGATGACGGGGGCCCGCCTTGGCAGCTTGATACCAAGACCGAAATGGACATGACGGGAATCTGCCGGCCTTGTCCTACCGTCACCAAAAAGCCCTCTCTCTCTCTCCCTCTCTCTCTCTCTCCTTGCCTCGGCTTTTTGTATTATCGCAAATAGAAAAGAGACCTGCGCCGTCCCGACCGGCCGGCAAGCGCGAAAGACGCAAGACGCAAGACGCCACGGGGCAGCTTTGACGTTTAAGTTTGTCCGGCGGACCTTGTGTGTGTAAGCACCTACGCCACGCCGCGTGGTGAAGGTGCCAGAGGTTGTGGTTAAGCTGCTTCGGGCGTTGGGATGGATTCACTTGTGCCTGACTGGCGCCGCGGAGGAGGGACTGTGCGGCGGCATGAGCGCACCCGACGCGCGCGGGCGTGCAGGAAAGGGCGGGAGAGCGGCCGGTGGAGGTTTTCCCACACGTACCTAGGTCTTTTGGTTTTTGGTGATCTGCCATGGCTTTTCCGCGCCGCCCCAAGGATCTGGGTCTCCACATTCACAGAGAGCGAGCGAGACAGAGACAGGCAGAGAGGCTTTTCGCCTTTTTTTTCTGCCAGTCCTGGGAATCCTTAGCTCGATCTGCTGGCCGGCTGGCAGGGGGCCTGGCTCACTAATAAGCTGGGAGGAAGTTTGAAGGGAGGGTGGATGGGGAAAAGGGCGATCGGGGAGTTTGGTTGAATCAGTGAATGGTGTTCGCCCGTTGCGATGTGATCGGCGGGGTCCAGAACGTTCTGATGGGATTGATAGACGGTCACTTAAGATCATCACCCATTTTGGTGTATCCGTACGTACTTTTGTCCGCATTACACGTGTGACTTGACTTGCTCGCCTTGTTAGACCGTCTCGCGATTTTGAGGGCAAGGCGGGTTGGGAGATTGGGGGATCTGTCTTGTCTACGTTTCGGAGTATCGGGGCTAGCATTTCAGGATCGAGGGGAGACACAGAGAGAGCTGAGACTGAGAGATATGACGCCCTGGGCCGGGCTGCGACGGCGCGGGTGGTCCTGTCACGGAGTTTGGCGCCATCCCCCCCCCCCCCCCCTTGGTGCTTTTTGGACAAGGCTGGCTTCGGGGGGTTTTTAGGTGATGTGATGGCAGATGGGCTGAGGGAGGGAGCTCTGTCTCTGGGCTCTCTCTTTCGGAAGGGTAGAGGGGGAAAAAAGAGACAGGTCAAGGTTGAAAGACAGCGGCATGGTCAGCACGGGCGACGGAGGATAAGCGACTCCTGGGAGGGAGCGATGTGTGAGATGGGTGGACATCTCTCTGTTTTTGGCAGGGAGACCTGACACCGGGGCATCGTGTTGTTTTTTGTGGTCGTGTCGTTGTGGATAGGGAGAGATTGTGAAATGTTTTATGTTCTTTGCACGGGTGTTCTCATTCGATTGTCGAGTCGTGACAGTTTTGCCGGCCAACGTTCGGTTTGGGCGTTTACGATTCAGTTTGCGAGCTTGTTGTTGCTGCCGCTGTCAAAACGAACCGTCCCATCATGGCCTCGCCTCGGCGCGCGCGCCCCGAGCTTTGTTTCAGTTGAGTTCGTATCTGTTGGATCGGGGAGAGAAACCCCAAAATTGAGGCGAAGCTCGAGTAGCATCTACAGTTTTTCGTTTCTCTGGCCGTGAGATGGGCCGAGTTTGTGTGGATTTGAGACTGAGAGGAGGGGTTGGTTCCCTTTCTTCAACGTCCGAAAAGAGAAAGTGGGATCCGTCCACCCGTGGAGTTCTTTGTGAGCTTGTGTCGTTCTGAGCCTTGACGATGCGACGTGCAAGGAGGGGTCGGTCCCTTTTTCGCTGCTTTGGCTTGAACCCCGTTGCAGGAGCAGGACGAAGAGGGAAGAATATGGGGATGGAAGGGAAGGGGGTTTTCTCGCGTAGATGTTTATAGGGTTCCCAAACGTTGTAAAGTCTGGGTTCCAGAGGCATTGGAAACTTGGAAAACGGGGCTCGTTTGGTTTAAGTGTTTCCTCTTTGCCCCGACTTGCCGAAAGTCGACCCAGAGCGCAAGACTCAAGAGCAAGAGTGCGAGACCAAGCAAGAAAAGAGAGGGTCCATCCGTTCGGTTTGGGCAGAGGTTGCCGTGTAAGGTTCCCGTGCCTCGTATCGGATGACGGGCGGGCGGTTCGGTTGTCAGGTTGGGACGCACGAACTCTATTCGTCGACTTTGCTGTTGCTGGAGATTTGTGTGTGTGCGTGTGGTTGCAACGGGGCCGTGAGTCGGGTCGACGTGCCATTTGCAGGTTGGAAATCAATATTGGACGGAACATTGATTACGGCAATGCGGCCTCTGGCGAGAGGGACGGGGAACGTGGAGGTGTGCCACTACCGAACCGTAACCGTAACCATACCGTGAATCATTCAATACGTCTGGTTCAATTTGCACTTGGGCAACCGGCTTACATGCACTGGCCATGCATCCTTAGTGAGGGAAATCATATTGCACAGGATGACGGCCGGGGGAGACGAGGACAAATTTCGACATTGAAATGATGAGTGATGAGTTTTTCTTCTTCCTTTTGTGCAAGACCGACTGGTGACAGAGAAATGTTCTCTTCTCTCAAGGGTCAGGCAGCGAAGGTTTGTATTCGTAAGAGTGAGTGCCGGGAGGTGGAGAGCGTTCAATTCCCGCAACGCAAATGATTGGGGGAGGGGAGTTGGCACGCGAGATCATGAAATGGCGCGCCAAATGTCCACCGGGAGAAGCCACGAGCGTCCACAAAGTGAACTGGCAGGTCAGCGCGGCTTTTGCAGCGATGAAGCCGGTAGAGGCTGCGGGCAACATGCAGGCTGCAATATGGCTTACTTTCTGGGCAGTGGATGAGATGGATATGCACAGTCCAGCAGACGGAAGGAAAGGGTCCAGGGCCTTGCACCGTCCAAGTCCAGGCTTTCAATGAGGAGGAGGGAACACCACACTACGACTGGGAGGTGTCGGGGGAATCAAGGGATCCACAGTCCCCCCCCCCTCTTTCCCTCGCAGCCGCCACCAATCAGGCCGCTTGGCCGCCCCTGTCCTCACGTTTCGCCAACAGGTTCACCCCTGCGCGCCCAATCTCTCGTGCCTGTGTCCCGCAGATTTCGCCCTTTGCACTTGCAGCCTCTGCAGGCACTCCTTCCCCCTTTCAGCTCTCGCTCCGCCAGCCCGCACCACCCTACGAACGCCGCACCACCCACCACCTACCTACCCACCTTCCAAGTTGCTTGGCCTTGGTCCTGAGTCCACGTCCTGACCAACCTGCCCTGGACACTACTGGACCACCACCACCACCGCCGTCCTGACTGACATGCACCTGCACCTGCACCTGCACCTGCGCCTGCACACACACACACAACACACTGTCTCTCTCTTTCTCTCTTACTGAACACTGACCTGAGTCTCGAGGGAAACACACACTCACTCTCAGGTCACTCACTGACTGAGGTCCCACCCCCCGTTCGTCTCTCATTCTCTCGCTTGCTTCGCCCCCCTCCGATCCGTCCACCCATCCATCCACTCCACCCATTTCCCCTCCAGGCCCAGCCAGCCCACCGTGCCATCCAACACCCTTCCCAGTCCAGCCCGGCCAGCCCAGCGACGCTTACGCTCTGCCTCTCTTGGTCTGCTCACTTTCGTTTCTTTCATCAACCTTTCGTTCCTCCACCCAACATCTCCAGCTTCTTCTGGCTTTGGTTCTGGTTCCGCTCTCAATCTTCAACCACCTCAGCCGCCGCCCGCCGAGTCCCCAATACGTACGATTTCCGACCGACGACAGAAAGACTCCCAAGCCCCCGGTTCCTCGTCCGTCGTCGCCCTCGTCCTCGACTTTCGGCCGACAACAACCAACAGCCGCCGTTGATGTCTTTCACTTCCATCGCCTAGGCGCCCTTTTACCACAACCAACCTCAAATGTCGAGCTAGTCTCTCAGTCCTTTCGTTATCCAACTACCTACTCTCGCTCATCCAACACACGTCTTCCTCTCGCTCTCTTCCTCTCAATCGTCAGCCGCTCTATTCCTCCAACACCTCGCAGATCTGCCCGTTCATTCCAGTCCGGACCACGCACCATCCACGAATACGCCAGCCCTCCTGCGCAATCCATTCCTCAACGTGCAATCCGACCACCCACGAGTGTCTCACCCAAGCCGACGTTTACTTTTTTTCCATTCGCCCATATATCTGTCATCTTTCCCTCCGAAATTCGCCTTTTACTTTCGGTCCCGACTTGCGGTCCCTTCGATTCGTCTGTGTCATCAACCCCAACAAGTGATCGACACATTTACATCCAACGGTCTCGCCTTGCAGATCGGCATCGCTAGATCAGCGTTGTCCACCACCTCTTCCCCCCATTCACCCATCAGCCAGATCGACAACCATCATGGCTCAATTCGACCCCAATCTTCACCTTCGCTCGCTCGAGGAGCTCCACGCTGGTATGTTCTTAGTCCACAGTCGAATGTTACCAGGCCTTGCTGACAGACCACCACAGTCATCCTTCCTAGACAGAACGGCTGCCTCAAGTGCGAGGACAAGGCCCCTTCATGCCCTACCAACTGCAAAAGCGACGAGTACTGCTCATTCACCATTCCGACATGTAGCCAGTGTGCCCAGGCAATCTGCGTCAAGGACGACAGCAGTACAACCACAAAGTCGAGCAGCGGCCCGAACACAGGCGCCATCGTCGGAGGTGTCATCGGTGGTCTAGCATTTATCGCCATTGCCACCTACCTGGTGTGGAGGTTCTTCATCAAGACTAAGCGCCAGTCCATCATCCAAGAATCATACATCGAAGACGTCCACGAGAAGACCATCCACGAGAAGCTCGAGCCGCCTCGCGCAACTAACCGCGACTCAACACACACCGTCCACTCGATTGCGTCGACAGTATTGACCCGAGCTTCCAACATAATCCAAATCGCCTACATCCCCGGCGTCACGAACCGAGCGACGCCCACTTCCCCGACCCTCCTCGTCCCTCCCGTACCGCCCATCCCGATGCACGCATCGAACTCCGCCGCCAGCAGCCCGTCCTTCCACGAGGAGCCTCATTTCTTCGTCCCCGGCGAACTGCGCGACTCTACCTACTCTGGCATCTCCGGCTACTCTGACCGAACCTCCGTTGCGAGGACCTCGTACGCTCCCCGTTCCAGCATCGCTCCCAGTATTGCGTCGACCATCTACGGCAAGAACGCTGTTGTCGTGGCACCCGCTCAGACAGGCATGCGCGCCAAGGCTGCTGTAGTCAGCGTCAAGTCTATGGGTGTGGGCACGAGCGGCAGCAGCACGCCTCCTGTTCCTAGCGTCGACTACGAAAAGTACAACGGCCGCCCAAGAAGCCGTGACAGCACCTTCAGCGTCGGATCTACCTTCCTGAACAACGCAACCACCGCGACCGCAGCCCCTGTGCAAAGAGTACAGGTTGTCCGCGTCGGAAGCGGCAACGGCCCTAAGCAAGTCAGCGTCGGCTCCAAGGCATCATCATCAGACCTGTCTGTGCCTGGCACTCCTCCACCACCGACCTCCGCCGGTCGCGACTCTACTGCCGTGACGGTCATCGAGGAGGTGGAGAGCCCAACAGGAGCCGAGGGTCCCTTCTCCGACCCCCCTGAGCAACCCAAGTCCGCCCGCAGCAACCACAGCCTCAGCGCAGTCATTGAGGAGGCCACAAGGCGGGCTGCTGCAGGTCCCGACAGACGGTCAGCAAGGACAAGCTCCTACGAGCGGGGTCGCAGTCCCTTTGGCGACGAACACGCCACCAAGGACAACTAAATAACTGAAAAAACTACAAAAGCCATATGAACGGGCGTCGGCCCTGATCACGATTTACTTAACACTATTTCATTTGCTCATATATCAGGGATGACTTCCCACGTTTCTTTCTCGTATCTACCTTTTTTGTAGACGACCCGGTTGGAACAAGCCTACGGGACCAGACCGAGGGACGAATTTGGATGGACAGGACTCTTACGGACAAGGCACTGGCGTCGTGGATATTTTGAAGATTTTACTTGCCAGGGAGGAAATTACTTGAATGATGCGTAGAGGTGTACGTCTGCACATTACGCCTTTACCTATGTTTATACTGAATAGAGATGAGATACTCCATCCATTACACCTTTTTTTCTCTATCTGAGCCACTGTTGAACATGCAACTGCTTGTGATGATCCATGTGAAATGCCCCTTTGTGTGGAATGTCTTTGCATGTCATTACTCGTGCGGGACGAGAGGCGCAGGCATATTAGGGGGGACGTCGTCAGCGGACGGGTATGTCGGCGCTGCCGCGTGTGCGTGTCACGTGGGCCGGGAGCATCGCAATGGAAGTGCGGGACGATCGGAATGTTTTGCGTGTGTTTTTGCGTGGTTGTTGTGGATGCGGGAATGAAGATCTGGTTGAGAGATTTATGGAATGCCGATGAACATTTGCAAAAGGGAGCAAAATGGAATTGAAGGATGAGCATGCGAAGAGAATAGATAATACTTCAGGTGCCGATTGGAGAGGAATGATGGGCAAAAAATGGAAAAATGTACATTCCGAAACCGAGAATCGAACTCGGGGCTATGCCTAACCTCTCACTGAGATGAGAGGGCATCATGTTGGCCACTACACCATATCGGATTCATAGAAGCGACGGAGAAATTGTTGACTAAGTAGCTTTACGCACGGTGTCCTAGTCAGTGGGTTCGTTTGGCTGCTGGATCGGGCCCCTGAGCAGTGCCCGTTTTAGCGCGTGGGGGAGGGGGCCTGAGGACCGTTGAGGTTGGGACCTTGGTATTTAAAGGCGGTTTGTTTTTCTGCATGTTCGGCTGTTGCGAAGCCGCAAATCAATCGGTCATCGAGGGATTTTTTTTGCTAGCTATGCGGTCCTATGGACTTTGAAAACGGCGTGTTGTCGTTGTGAGGAGAGGAGGACAGAGGATGAGTGCGAGCTGCGTGTGTACTGTACTAGGAGTTCGGGTATGGGATTGAATAGTTGGAGAATGAAGACGGGGAGGAGTGACGGTGTATGGGCATGTTTTGAGACGCTGTGATGGATGAAATGCAGGTTTAATTGGGAGTCAAGGAGGGAGCGAGATCCCTTTTTTCCTCGTTGAAATGGCGAACGACATGAAGCCCTATTTGCTTAGATTCTTTCGGACTTCCCTGCTGCGTTCATTCTTATATCCTGTCGAGAACTGGCGGCTTTGGTTAAGGTTGTGCGTTGCGACGGGCTTGAGATGGCTATATAAATGTCTGCTGCTGCTCCCTTCGTTTGAGAGAACCACAGAACAGGCAATGCGGGACAAGTAGAGGGCTGTTTACTTCTACATTTTGGTGGGATAGGGAGTATGGCCATAGTTCATTGCGAATGGGGACTGTGAGACTGGCTTGCTATCGCGAGGATCTTGCTTCGTGAATACGGAGCGGGATACTTCAGGGGTGCCAGACGATGGGGTGTCATGAGAGCGGTATAAGTGGCTTGGCATATTCATCGGGATTCCTGGATTATGCGGGAGCCTGGAGCTGTCGTTTGCAATGATTTGCGGTTCAGGACACGCAAGAAGCAATTGTCTGGCTCTACGCCCCATTCATCCAGCGCGTAGGCCCGTCGGTTTATATACTCAGGGGTTGTCAACTCAGAACGTGTCGAACCTCCCACTCGCACAATGTGTTTGGCTATAAATGAGATGTGCGTTTGCAGTGTGGAATGAAAGCAGCATGTCGTTTTATGCTTTGGAAGTCGGTCCTTGCGGACTCTAGGATTTGGTGTGTATTCGCTATGGATGATCCTGGGTTGGGTTTCGGGTGCCGGGGAAAGCGATTGGCTTAGATGGGGAAAGGCTGGTGGGAAGCACCAGAGCTGGGTGTGTCTTGTTTGTTTCCATGAGACTACCGCACCTCGGAGAAGTGTACTGTCGTTTCATTTCTGTCTGGGTTAACCTGTAAGAAGGAGAAGAAATGAGTGCATTTATAGGACTGACGGACGATAAGATGCCGGCGGGCTCGGCGTGAAGGGGTCATTACTCCCGACTTGGCGTTGGAGCTGTGGTCACTAGTCTCGTAGGATAGTTTCGTTTTCTCACTTTGCCGTGGATATAGGGCGGCGAGGACACGATTTGCGAGAGGCTAAAATCAGACAAATCGCCAATCTGTGTAAGTGATAAACATGTCGGCTTGGTTCGAACAGCCGTGAGCCACGGCTGTTCGCTTGCAAACAGTGATAATGATGATAGTCTGTGAAACACTATGCTGCACACATGAGCAAGACGGTGTCGGTCTTGGTCCCTGGCCGAGACATATACATGTCCGTGGAGATTGGGAATATTCTCAGGAACCCATAGGAGCTGTACTTCAAGAGAAGAGATTTGGGGATTTTGCCGGTCTGATCTGAATCTTCATGAAGTTGTCAGGTACAGTCACTTCTCTTGACTCGCTGGTATTGCGGCCTTAGTGCTATGTTGGATACGAACTGCTCAGGTTTTTATACGCTCTTTTCTGGATTTGTATCCAAGAGTAGACTCTCGTAACAGGCCTCACCCATCGGAACGTGTTGATGGCGTAGGTTTCTGAGTAGTATTTAAAGGGGCGGCTCTCATGTCGAGCTGATGGCTCTACAGCAATTCAAGATCCGCATCGTTTTGGGTCAAGTCGACTGACGATTTCGTAACCGGTAGCTTCAGTACGTTCAAAGTGAGTTCGTATGGTTGCTACCAGGACACAAGAAGCAGAACCCGTTGGCGTAGTAAGGAATACCCGGCCGGAAGAGAAGATGCGGGAGGACGATAAACTAGATTAGATGTTTCTTCGTTCTGAAACTGGTATCCAGGTGGAACTATTTATTGGATACTTATTTCCTTGGGAATATCTCATATTATCATTGCGTCCGGGGATTTGCTTTCTTTTTTCGATTATTGAAATGGAATATAGAAAATTCGTGACGACTTTATGTCACTATCGTGCAGGCTGGCAGTAACATTCTGGGGATGGGTATAAAAGGGAATGGCGGAGCAAAGATGCAGGAAGTAGAACAACCGAGCAAATGAACCCAGCAGTACGGGTCCGTTAACTTCCATTCGCCTTGATTTCGTAAAGAGCTTGCGTTCGTGCCTTAGCGTATGTCGCCGGCATGCATGATGTTCCACAGGCATCAGACCTCGAATCATTGATTGATAGCGTGCAGTACTCTGACCATGAGAAGCAGCAAGGACAGTGACCGAGGAAGAAGAATACGCGATCTGAATGGTATGAAAAGGGAGCCCTGCTAAATCCAATCGAGTACAATGTCATTCAGATGGGATGAGCAGATCAAGGCGTTTGGCGTCATTTGTCTCTAGTTTGGATAGGCATCTTTGTTGTGAGTTGGCGTCGTCAGCTTCTACCATTGGAGAAGATAGCCATGGTTGTTTTTAAGTAGTTTTGCATTCAATCAGCTCGCTAGAAGTCAAATCCAACTGGCGAAGAGTGTTTAAAGCTAGACTTACCATTCCAAGTATTTTGGAAAGACCACAAATCAACCATGGCCGGTGTGCTGGTCATTTGATGATCTGAGTGTGCTTGTGCTCTTAGGAGACGAAGAGTGCTGTTTTTATAACGGTCCTCCAAATTGAAATCCTGGGATGTTTACGTTTTCGACTGAGAAGTATAAGAACGTGGTATACCAGGGGAACATGGACGAGGGAAATCGGGGCTTTCTCGACAAGGCCAGACTCGACCTGCCATGGTACGAGTTGAATGACGTAGAAAGTATTTACCGGGCTGCCTATTAACATCAAAAGACCTGACTCTGATGCACGATTGTGTCGCAGCTTAAAGATGCCACCATCATGCTTCTTAAACCACGGATTGCGGAAGGGCGAGCTTCTAGGCATAGGTAGGCAAGCCTACGTGGCCAATTCACCTTAGCTTGGATGATGGAGGTAAGAAATTGCGAAGCCAAACTCATGCTCTTGTTGTGTTGACAGAGTAATGACATTTGTACAACGACAAAAGAACTTTCGGGCAGCTCTTCTTTGCGTGTGTGTCGTGTAATTATGGCTGTCTTTGGCGTTAGGATTGCGTGATTATCTGTGTGAGAATACTTGACAGGAGCTGCTCTGGTGGTTATATTAGAGACCCGAGGCCGTCTGAAGACATGCTTGGTGACGTCTTGGGGGCCTCACGATCTCCGGATGACCCACATGCCAGGCAAATAACGCTCGTCATTCAAGTCACTGATCTTTTCAGATGCCGTGGTGCCTTTGAAGCGATTTCGACGCTTTATCTAGGGTGGACTGCAGGCCGGGATGATTTCTAGGCAGTGACGAGTTTGGTGGAAGGACTAGAAGGAGAGAAAGCTCTAATTTCTTTCGTTTTTACACGTACTGGTAGCTCTTTTTAGATGTTCATGCGCAGGATGATGTAATTTGGGATCTTTTGAGATAGCTTCAGCGGGATCCAAAACGCACCATCGATTCCACGTCTTAGCTGCCTGAGCAATCTATAAGTTATCTAGCCACTTCAGAGTCGTTGTTGCAGACAATGATGAAACCCACGTCCTTTAGTTCCATGTGTTTCATAATCTCAACTGGATTCTAGGTCCTTGTCTCCTGCGCAAAGTACAGCACGGAATCCATCGAGCGGTAGTCTTCATCTACGCCGTTCGCTGCCAGTTCCCCTTACTCGTTGTTTATTCTGCCCCGGTTATACACACAAGGTTAATTAGTATCTGTTTGTGGCATTTGGCTTAATGCCGGGCTCGTAGGTCAGATGTGAGTGAGATCTTGCAACTTTTTGACTAGGAAGTCTGGTGTCGGCCGATGGCATTGGCTATGACTTTCACACTGCAGAGTCTTGTAGCTCTCTGTATACTTGGAGCATAGTTGTTGGAAGGCTGGTATGCGCTGTAAGCGCGTTGCCAATTACGATATCCCGAAATAGTAGCGCATGTCTCATTCCCATAGTAGTACTTAAACTGTCGCCGAGCTGTAATAGTGTCTGTAGGAGCACGAATGAACTGCCCAAAGGGCCATAGGTTCGTGAGATGCCCAAGTTGGGACATGTATCAATGTAGAGACTGCCCTCCCGGCGGAGACTGAGTTGAATATCCCTTTCCTCTCTGCGTGAGACCATCACATTTCATCCTCCGTATAGGTATACGTAGGAGATGAGAGGGAGGAGAGACGCCGAAGTCGACAGGTCGAATACGAAATCATCTTTGTAACTGACGCGTCGCCTAGTGTGATCGGTGCAATGCGACTGATCAGCTTCTCGGCTCTTGTCAAGCTTTATCATCCCCAGAACAGGCTCTCTGGTAGGGATTCTACTTCTGAGGGGAAACGGCCAAGCGTGGCGTCGAGAGGCCTTAAGCTTTATAAGCTGCCGCGTTTAACAGGATGAGACTTTCATTTTTAAACTGTTGAATATGTATGTATAACTTATTTATGAGTATCTTGAGTCCGTGTTTCCCTTCTCTCGAAGTGGTGAGAACAGGAGGCGAGGGTTCGGCCCACGCAACTTCTTTCTGGGGTCATGAATACTGAGATGGGATAGTTTTGTGTTGTTGTGTATTTACTTTACGAACTATTTGTTTGTATATGACGGGCTCGGGCTTGGAGTTGTAAACGCAAATCATGCGACATCTTTGGCTATAGTTTGAAAACCCGTCAGATGATACGTCTTGGAGTCCTATGCGCACGACTCAACCATTCCGATCACAGGCTATTACATGTGCGTCGCGCTCACTCTTGATCTCTGAAAGAATATTACGTAAATATCCATGATAATTGTAGCGATTCATGACGGAAGCTTCCAGAGTCGTCTTTGAAGCACCTCAAGAGTGCTCGAAACGGGACCCACACGTTGTCTAGAGTTACTCTGAAAAGAATGGTTTCACAATTGGTAAAGATGAAATCTTTGGTCCAGAATTCTGGACTAGCGTTACACTAATTAGAGCTGATCCGTCGGCTTATATTCTAGTGAGTATTGATTTCCCAATACAATTCATCATGCCCTTATATGAACTGCGGTGGAAGTGGAAGTTGTTGATAGGCATTGGTTCAGAAATATCCCTGGGATCTTGGGATGACCTGATACTCAGTACGCGGAGAACGGTCCGCATTTACAAAACCAGGAGACAAACCAAGCTTGCCTAGGACATGAGGGCCAACCAGAAACGGAGTTTGATTCTTCCATCAACTGCAAGGGCTGCCAGAAAACAAGGCTGAGAGATACTGCATGGTATGAAATAACTAATCAAAAAACACTCCGTCAATAGCAGTGATTAGTCAACTGTCCGGATTCGTCCGGGTCGTCCGGGACCGAGGTCATCGGACGGCCCGGCACAGCCGTGCCCCGCCCGGGCCCGGGCGGATTCGATAAGTCAGCACGAGATCCGACCCCGCATAACCTCATCACTTGCGCCCTTCACATGACAAGAGATATATAATTGACTTACCAAGGAAAGAGGATCCAAAATCCCGTCGTACTACATATCCCGACACAATACTCTTCGTCACCTTCCCCTGCGTTCTACGCCAATTCTACCATGTCAAACGATCTAAGCAACGTCAAGGCCCTGACCTTCGACGTCTTCGGGACGGTCGTAGACTGGCGCTCTTCCGTCACGGACGAACTCACATCCCGCGCATCCGCCAAAACCACCTCAGAAACACTGAGCCCTGCAGACAAAGACAAACTTGCCGCGGTAGACTGGCCCACGTTTGCCCAGGAGTGGCGAAACTCGTACAAGACCTTTGTCCACGGCTACGTCCCCGGCGAGACGGCGTGGAAGGACATTGACGCGCACCACCACGACAGCCTCGTCGAGCTCCTCGGTACACACCACCTCGAGAACGTCTTTTCCGCAGAGGAGGTCCGCGAATTGAGCCTGGTATGGCACCGTCTGCGCCCCTGGCCCGATTCCGCGGCCGGGCTGCAACGGCTGGGGAGCAAGTTTGTGACGGCGACCTTGTCGAACGGGAACCGGACTCTTTTGGAGGACCTGGATGCGTTTGGAGGGCTGGGGTTCAGGAAGATTCTGTCGGGGGAGGATTGGAAGGCGTATAAGCCGAACCCGGTTGTGTATGACGGCGCTGTGGAGGCGTTGCTGGGTAAGGGTGGTGAGAAGGGGGACGTTGCGATGGTGGCGGCGCATTTAGGGGATTTGTACGCGGCGAGGGGGAGAGGTCTGAGGACTGTCTATGTTGAGAGGGCGAGGGAGGAGGACTGGGAGGTTGGGAGTCAGAAGTATGAGGATGCGAAGGGGTGGGTTGATGTCTGGGTGAAGGTGGGAGAGGGTGGTTTTGAGGAGGTTGCGAGGAGACTAGGTGCCTGATCCTTTGCGTGTAAAACTTGCCATGTCATGAGAGGGAAAACGAGGTAGACGGGACATCTTCACATGACAACGCAGATAATTTCAGATAATCGAAACATACTTGAGATGACGAAATTCCTAAGAGGTAGAGCGTGGATTTGAAGTATTTCAGAAGAGATCATTCAATACTTCCAGAATCAACACGTTATAAGATGACAACGCTCAGATATCACGACGAGCTTTGGGTTTAGGCATTTAGGCAATACCTTCCCTCCTTCTAAGCCAGTCTGGGGTGTATGGCAATAGAAATTGAATGTTCCTATTGTGATGAGTTTTCGTTTCCAGTGGCAAATTCCCTCAGATGTCGCAGAAAAAAGAGACAGGAGCCACTCGATTAGTACAAACTTGATTAATTCGAGAGCTTGTACTTCGGTTGTCTACGTCGGGCCGCGCGTCAGAGCAGCTATGGCCGTGGCTATTCTAGAAAGTGAAAGTCGTTCGCCATATGCGGAGCTCAATGTAGCTGCGGACTGGCCTTTTGCGTGGCCAAGAAAGTTTAGATAACAGAGATGACTGGTCGAGATTCACAAGAATCCCTCGCTAGTACTCGACATGAAGAGGAGTGAGGGGAGGCTATTGCTTTCAACTTCACGACGACATCCCTCAGTCTCATCACACTTCCAGAATACATATAACTCATTTCATGCGCAGCCAAGAATCACATCCAGAGACAAGTTCAATAGCCTCAAATGTACTCACGAAGATTCCGCAAGTAAGACTCAAGCGAAGACGAGTTGAATCATGACTACACAGAAATCAACATCTCCACAAACTTAATTTATTTTCTCAACCGATCTTTGTATGGGTGTGGACAGAGGCAATGGACAAGTAAAGATTCGCAACCTTCATGCCGAGATAATGGTACGGTGTCTTCTTCATGAGTTGAGGAAATTTGATGCTACGAGCTTTGCCACAACCCTTGCACCAACCACGCAAAGTGTAAACTCAAGTCCCACTCCAACCTCTGACTATAAACTAGCATATATTGTATGGTTGATGTCATGAACAAGCATGAGAAGTCCTGTGAGGTATTCACAGTGCCGAGCTGGACGGGGGAGAGGACAGACTCGTTCAGGATTCTTGCCCAATTGAGCAGGCAATGCGATGACTATGACTGCGCAAACTATTGCTATAGAGCAACGTTACAATGGGTTCAGAACTTTGTCATAAGCGACATTCTCCGAATCAATATAGTTGACACTGCCGCAGCACAAAGCTTCTTAGGTACCCATGAAGATATACGTACTTTCTGCAATTTGGTATTGCTTCAAGGGCATAAGCACCGACAATACTGAAGGTTTCTGCTCGTATGAGCCTTCGAAAGGCAGTGCCGATTCGTTACCACGTCCACCACCCTCTAAGCGCCCTGAACATAGACATCACACCATCCGGTGAGGGCCGAAGACAAAAGATCAAACCACTCCTCAAACTTTCTTTTCCCTCATCGCACGGCGTCTATTTCCGAATAGTCTCAACACGTGTAAGTCTGGTGCCCCGTCACGCCCAGCCGTCATGCCTCACCCCGTGGGCGGTGAGACAGTGGACCTTTGACCGAGTATGCAACGGCCTTCCCGCCGCCTCGCACTACCTTCTCCGGCGTGGGGCCGTCAAAAACGACCGGTGAACCTCGCGCTCCATCACACCTTCTCAACAAGGCAATCTTCTTCAGCAGCGACGGACACATCCCACCCGCAGCGTCGGGCTCGCCCGCTTAAACAGTCACATAACCCAGAACCCAGAACCCCTTCCCGGGCGGCCTCAACCGGGCCGTGGTCGCCCCCCTCCCTCCCAACCCACGCTGCTCTCTATCTCTGGTGCTTTTCTCTTGGGTAGTTCACCACGTCCTAACGCATGAAAGCAGTTCTCGCGAAACGCACTAGGCGCCTCCCCCCCCCGCCCCCCATCCCCCGGCTTCCCCCACGCGGGATGATCGCCAATGGGCCACGACCGCGCTCTCGGTGAAGCGAAGGTCGGGAAATTTAACACGTAAAAGGCAACTATATACGCTGGCTTGACTGATTGATTATCACCATAAGCTGTTAAGCTGCTGCGTCCAAGATAGAGAGAGAGACACGCTAAGCTAGCAACAACCAGAGGGAAAAAACAGCTAGAAACCCCGATGGCCGGTTGGGATTATTTGAGTTCAAACTAGCATGCCAAAACCCCTGGACGATTGGTCTGAGGAGGAGGAGGATCATACAAAGAGGACATGGGCCGGTCCTCTGTGCTCCCGACCTCCCGCGGCGCCGCCCCTTTCGCTATTCTCTGGGGATTCTTAGTTCGCTGCATTGTAAATTAAGAGCGTCCCGACTCTTCTTCGTGGACCACGCAAATCGAGATATGATAGAAAACCTCCTGTCACAAGATTTCGACTCTTGGGTTTCTCCCTCCCGGCGGCAGTTCCGCCTCGGCTTCTGAACATCAACAAGGGTTCGGTCGTTACCGACATGCGAGCGGTCCAGAAACCTGGGGCGGGATTGAGGGATCGTCAAAGCAAGACCCCTTTCCACCCCCCTTCTTCTCCATGAATCCCTCGACTTGGCAACACGAATACCGAGGAAAAAAAGTAGAGAAGAGGTAGGGGAGAGCTCAGCGTGGAAGAGCTCCAATACGAGCAACGCGATCTGGTCACCGGAGTGCAATCCGAAATCCTCGCCAACCCGCCAGACTACCTACCAAACCACCGACCCCCCGTCATCCGCCCCCCCAAACACCACGACGGTCGTCCATCGACAAAGCCCTCCCGTCCGAGATCCGCGCAAGCCAAGCGTCTCCCGGAACGACGAGGCCAGAACCCCCGGTGTGGCATGCCGTGTCTCCCTTGCCCTTGAGGATTCCTCCGTCTGAACACCGGGCCAAACCAGAACCAATCCCTCGCCCAGTCCGGCCGCTCTGGGCAGGCAAACGGGCCACTCTGCTCTACTCTACCCTCCACCCCCCGTGGTCCCTAACGCAACTCGCGCCTCTTCAACGCCCACAAAAAGCCGCGCCTGCTCGGACAAGGGTCCTGACTCGTTCGCGCCGCAATCCCTACTGGTTTCTCTCTCGTTTGCGAAAAGAGAGAGAGAGAGAGAGACAGAGAGGGAGACAACCTCAACCCACCCCCATCTTGCTGGGTACATGAACCCCCAGGGCGGGCGCCCGAGGTTTTCAAAAAAGAGGCCAGACTGAGAGTGCGAGTCTGGTGGGTGGTTGCGTTGCCCGTAGTTGGAAACGAGGTCGGCGACTCGAGCGCAGAGCACCTTCCGGATCGGGCGTTGTCAAGACGTGGGGGGGGATGTAATCTGTACGTTTGCTTCACCGGACTGCACCAATTGACCAATGAAGAAGCTCGCGCGGGATAATCAGCAGCAAACAGAACACAGAAGGACAGAAGAAGAAGGGGAAAAAAAAAAAAAAAACAGCGCAATATTTGCGTTATGGCTCCCGCTCAATTGGTTCGGGACTTTGGTGTAGTGTTCAGGGTAAAGGGTCCCAGCGAGGAGGATGGACAATATCCAGTACCGAATTTGGTGATGGGTAAGGTTGTATCCAGACTGCCAGCACCAGACAAAGAATTGGGGACCCCGAGAATGGGAAATGGACCGCCGGTCTAGACGCCGATCCTCAGTTCTTCTCACCTGACAAAACACTGTCAGTGCGGAAAAACGTACCGGGAACCACGTCGTAGAAAGGCGGCCCTTTTCCCTCTCTTTTCTCTTCTGTGGTGTACGGTATCCGTACTTCATCAGCGTGTCCTGACTCCTCACGAATTGATCTGCGAACCCCCCCGTTGGTTTGTCCGTGGCATAATGCAGCTCTTGCATCCTACAGCATTCTCCAGAGTCTTGACTACCACTGTGTGTATCAAAAGGAACCTGATTGGATACGGTGAAGACCTGGAGACAAAATGAGAGAGACCAGACCGAGAGTCAAGACTCTGCAGAAGAGCGACAGCCAGAATTGTGGAAAGGAAATCACCAAGAAAGAAAAAAAGAGGATCAACACAACCACAACCACAACCACGCAGCATCCGGCCCCTCCTCCGGACGCACGGCGCACGGACAACATTCCGGCTCCAGCTCCCGTGTTCCGTGGGCTCGGACTCTCTTTATTCTGGCTGCTTGCTTGCCGTTCCGCCCATGATCCCTTCCTTTGTCTGCTGCGTCTCTCTCTCTCACCCAACTCTCGGTGTAATCCTTCGACTAGGCCTAGGGAATACGTACGCCAGCGAGAGACAGAGAGAGGGTAGACTCGGCGATTCTCCGTAAGGCAATTGCGCAGCCAGCCAGTACTACCCCGGGTACGAATAGAGCATTGTCCAGAAACAGCGGTAGCCACATAAGATTGAGCAGTGCTGTTTCCGACTTGGGTAGAGGAAAAAGGCCTGTGCATGCTGCTTGCTACATGTGCGTGTGCTCCCGTGGATCTCCAAGTCTGTGTGTCCGTGTCCGCCTGTCAAGAACCCCTCGTCCCGGGCGCCGGCGGGCAACCTGGGCCCCAAAAAAACGCCACCTTTTTTATATTGTTTGATTGTCAGGCCCAAATGGACACCGAGGTAGGGGAGAAAGATCTCTAATCAGCTTGAATCGTGCTGTCAAAGTCCCTCCACCTCCAGGCCAAGTCGCCGGTTTCTCCAACGGAGCTGAAGAAGCGCATGGAGCACCCAGCACCACCCAAGCTTGCCTGCCTGCCTACCTGCCTGCCCCTCTTACCTACCCAGTACCGGCATAAGAGGGGGGGGACCCTTGAAAAAAATAAAAAGAGAGCAGACAGAGGCAGAGACAGACGTTGTAACTCGTGGTGCTCGCCCGTTTAATGGGACCCACGGGTGGGTTGAGTTTTGACGCAGCGGCCGGCAGCTTAGCTACCAGTGACCAACGGGGTATCCATTTTCTCTCTTTTGCTTGTGTGTGTGCCCTTCCTGTCGGCCCTCTGCTTCGTCCCTTCAAATCATCACCAGTTCGAGACTGGAAGAGGTCCGTGTTCAAGTGAGGGGTTCAACGATGCGTCAGTTGAGTCCCCGCACCGCACGCCCGCGCGCGCCTGCTCGCGCGCAGGTACATGTGTCGTGCGTGCAAGGTAATTGAGGGGGGGAAAGGTTTGAGCCCTCTTAAGAAGAATGACATATTGCAGTTTGGGGGGGAGGAGACTTATTAGCGGCGACAATGTTGTGTTCAATGGTTTCGGTATGTGTGTGGGACTGCCGTTTAGTTGCAAAACAGGTTAAAGAAGCGCGAGCAGGAGGGAAGGGTGGGAGAGTTGCAGTGCATGCGGCCATAGTCGTTAACGCCATGCAGGAAGTGCGCAGCAGTTCGTGCGTCCTTCGTTTTTGCCTATTACGAAAAGTAGCTTCGGTTTTTGGGACGGAATTGACAAAAAAAAAAAAGTAATAAAACAAAAATAACAATTGCTGAGAACGGTTCTCTTGTTTCTCTCTGCCCGAGGCATGTTGGAGTTTTGCTTGCCTGGACGACGGCGCATGGGAAGCATGTGCTCGACCAACTCGTCCAGACCCTTTTCGAGGCTCTGCAACACATTGCACATTGCACATTGCTTGGCCCCCCGTTCCATATCTGTAGAGTAGTTTCCTGTAACCATGGGACTCTTTCCCACAAGGCATGTTCAAGTGAGGTAGAAAACCATCCGTAACTGCAACATCGCGTGAATGTTGTTGCACTCGGTTGCCATGGTCAACAAACAGCATGCTTGCTTCCTTTCACATCCAACCTTCCTCTCGCCAACGCCGTCATCATAGCCTCATACCCCCCATAATATGACATCAGAATCTTAAAAAAAAAAAACTCCCTTCAACATTCCTCAACCCATGCAGAATGTCATTGACCCAGCACCCTCACACAACAGGCACAATTTCATCCAAACTCGCATTATACTTTTCGCCCAGAGTTGCTTATCTCCTCTTGCCCTCCATCACACGCCAGCGAGCGTTCCTTGAAGAGGAGGAGGAGGGAGAAGGGCGGCACAAAAGTCCGAAGCTAGTGTAGACGGCGCAAAAAAAAAGGACGACGAGCGGCGTTCAAGCGCCCCCGAGCCCGATCTCACCAAGCTTTCTCTCGATTATTCCTCAACTCACCCACACACACACACACACACCCCAAAATCATGTTTTTCCTGTTCCGCCATCATCGTCATCCAAGAAACGCTTTGGCCTGTCGTTCCCCTCCTCCTCCTCCTTCTCCCTATCCCCTTCGCTCCCGTCTAGCCAACAACGCCGCGCGCGCAAGGGTCCGTGAAGATCAAGCTTGAACGACTCCAACTCTATCATGGTTGTTCCGCAAAGTACTCCATTGATAATGACAAAAAAAAAACCCCCCATTATATTCCCTGCATCAACGCACAGTACTACTCGTAACGGTAATCAAACATAACGAACCCACACCCCCCAGTATCAAAGTGAAAGAAGAGACGCGAGTAAGCAGGATTTCGAGCCAGCAAATCGCCGCCTCCAACATCCCAATCTCTCCTCCCAAAGTCCCCCACGACGATCCCAACTACCAAACTAAGGTACTACCTCCAAAGATAATGCTAGACCCCAAGACCCCCGGAGAGTCCCCCGAGCCTCCAACCCGCCGTCAAAACATCTCCAACCGCCAAGCGCGCCGCCGTTCAGCCATCAAACCCACCCATACAACCTCGTCTCCCTTGCGCCAGTCATAGTAGTACTAACGAAAACACAACTCATTCTATCTCTCTCTCGCTGTCAATCTCACTCTGCCCGTCCCGAACACCCTCCACAAACTAGCCTCCAACCACGCTCACCTCACATCCCACCCCCCGTCTTCCCCCATCGTTCATCGCTAGTCTCTTAGCCTCCGCAGGACCCCTTCCCCGGCAGTCCTAAAAAACGTACGATGTCGCTCCAGCCCGTCTGTCCAGACTGAACCAGGGAAACGCCTCCCAAAGAAGAGGAAGGATCGCCTTACTGACGCCCCCTCCAAAAAGAGAAAGAAAAAGAAAAGGACAAGTCTGTCAGACGCGGCAGTCTTCCCCTTCCAAACCGGAGCTCGTTCCCCACGAATAGTGATGTCTCAAAAACACGATCCAGGGGGGGGGATATCAAGCCTCGATAAGAAGGGCCGCGAAAATGCATGTGCCTGTACCTTGTCGTGTATCTCAACCGACTTGCCAACCGTCCTCGTTCCTCAGACTCAGCCGCAGAGTTCAAGAACACAATGCCATTCATTCTCTGACAGCCACATCGCAAACCAAAACATGCAACTCTACTCAACACCGGCCCCCTCAAGCCACTCACTCACCAAACTATGGAAACACAACAACACAACGCCCCGACTCAAATCCGAAGCCCTCGCATAGAGTAACCCCTCCTCCCAAAATGCCTCCCAACCGTTCCTCTTGAACCAGAAAAGAATTCGTAACACAAGCCTCACGAATAAACCACACCACAAAGGGAAGGGGGAGGGGGGGCCTTCCCCAGAAGGCACTACCTTAGCCAGCACGCACGTCCAACGCCCACCACCACAACAGCAACCAAGTCAACATCCCACCAAACAACCACTAGTCGAAACAGCCCTCAAAAAAAAAACACCACAGACCAAATCCGACGCATCCTCCAAAGGGGGAGGAAACCCAAAGAAAAGCAGACCGCGTGTAAAATGTTTGACAACTTGACACTTGACGTTTGACATCTCTCTCACCTTGTCACCGCCGTTAGAACCCAAACAACCATGGAAACGGAAAAGAACCAACACTAGCCATGTCATGCCATGCCACCCATCCCAGTCTCCCCTTACGCGTCCGCCCCCAATACCGCGGACCACATCGCGGCCATTGTCAAGCAGAAATGAAAAGAAAAATCACCCGAGGCCCGACTACCACCCTCGTCTCTCTCTCACTCACACACACCTCCCGCAGTCCAAACAAGCCAACCAACCACCAGCCAATACACCCTCCCAAGACAGAATCAACACACCTTTCGGGACGGGGTAAAAAAAAAAAAAAAACGTCTGCTCTCTCTTGCCGGCGAGCGATCCCGACGGGGCGGAAATCGCGGGGTACAGCGGAAGAGACCGTGCCGCCGCCACAATACCCCAGCTGCCAGCCAAGAAACTGCAGGTTAAAGAAAGTAGAAGAGCGCAAATAGGGAAAATGAACATACTTTCCGACCACTGCAACGTAGCTGTTTCCCGATATATACATGATTTGCTCTTTAGTCAGCTCCGGGGGGTGGTGGTGCTGTAGGTCGGTTATCCGCTTGGGGTAAAGGATCCCGGCACGGTGCGGCGCAACGGCAAGACATCAAAAGAAGAAGGGGGAAAATTGTTGGACGGATAATGTAGATTCAACGAGAAAGAAGTCTGCCTATCCCGGATGTTCTAGCTACATCCCACGAGGGGACCGACATCTCAACGTGGTACCTCCAAAGAGACTCGTTCTGGGCCTGGAGCAACGGCCAGAAGAGTAACAGAAAAAAGTGGTGTCGGTATACACAGATTAGAGCTCGCTCCATGTCCCCATAATCTCCCTGCTTCCTGCTGGTTCCTCCGTATTCATCTCTCTTTCCTCCTCTCTCTCCTACCCTCGCGTGAAGAAGAACCCAGCCACAACATATGAACAATCCGGAGGTCGAAGTTGGCAAATACGTGGCATCATTTTCTTTTGCGACCGACTAGACGTCGAAAAAAAAGGCCCGCGAGACACAGACTCCTATAACACCACCAGCTTGCCCTCATGTGTTTGGGAATGAACAAAAAATGGAAGTCCCAGTCTGCCCAAAGGTTTGGTTGAAAAACTCAAGAAACCTACGCCCCAGAATATGCCTCTCTCTTTTCGTGCGCCGTTCGCCCAATGGGGAGCTGGTTGTTCATCCATGACGTGTGGGGAAATGTCCGAATCGTCTTCAAAGCAGAACTCGAAATCTCGTGCGTCCAATAGTCGTGGCCAATGACGGCCTTTGCCAGCCGCTTCTCTAATGCTGGCAATCATCAAGTCGTGACGTGGAAAATGCTTGTGCCTCGCGGCAGTGGAACCCGTCGGATTTGCGAATCGAATGGATCGGGGCCGGGGCCGCGGATCCGAGCAAGTCCGTCGATAAGGGAACAAAGGTAGGTATTGGCGTTGTGGCCGACATCACAAGACGACGCATTTGCTCTTGCCTTCCCTTCCCCTCCCTTTGCGGCGATAACGGTCGCCACCCTCCTTGTCGTCGTATCTCGCACCGGCATCGCCGTTGATCGGTCGGGTGCTACTGCGTCCGCCGGGCTGAGGCCGAGAAGCTGCCTGTCGCTGTCTCCGCAGTATTCTGACTACGTCGTAGAAGGCCTTCTCGACGTTTATGCAGTTCTTGGCCGACGCCTCGACAAATTCGCAACCAAGCTCGCGGGCTAGGGCGTGGCCCTCTTGTGTCGATACCTCTCTCTCGGTGACTCTGTCGCTCTTGTTGCCGACAAGCATGATGGGTACGGGCGCTTGAGGGCTGGCTGCGGAGATGGGCGAGCCCGGGTATGAGGGCGACGATGCACATGATTCCTTGACTCGCTGGATCTGATGATGGAAGCGCTTGATTCGTGAGAAGGAGGACCGTGATGAGATGCTATAGACGAGGACGAAGCCTTCTCCATCTCGAATCCATTGATCTCGAAGGGCTGTACTCTTCTTGGCCGGCGGTATCGAGAACCTCAAGCATGCATGCTTGGCCATCGATGACGACTTGCTTGCGGTACGAGTCCTCGATCGTGGGGTCGTACTGTTTTCGGGGAAAGCACGGTCAGCGGGCGGCTCTGGGCGGCGACAAAGGCGGGGGAGGGCGATTGAGAGAAAGAAAAGCAGGCGAAATCAAAGACGAAACAATCACGATGCGATGCAGAAGGGAAGAGGGCGATAGGGGGAAGGGGCGACTTACTGTTTCCACAAAGTGTTGCAAGCAGAGCTGGATTGTCAAAGCGGTCTTCCCCACGCCGCCGTCGCCCAGGACCACCAACTTGTACAGCACCATTTTTCCCGCCATGATGGGCAACTATGTGGGAATGACGACAGGAGAATGCGACCGAGAGAGTGCGTCAAAATCAGCTCGCTCGATTGACGATTAATGACTGGAGATCAAGCGAGTCGGGTAGAGGAGGCGATTCGCGGGGAGCGGAATGGAGGGGGTGGCTCGTCGGTGGTGGTTGTGAAGGTGGTAGTTGGTGGAGGAAAGGACGACGAACGCCAGTGTCGAGTCGATGATAGGATAGGCAAGGTAAGAAAAAAAAAGGGTAAGGTAGGCAGGTAGGCAGGTAGGTAAGGTAGGTGAGGTAGGTAAGGTAGGTGAGGTAGGTAACGAGTGGTAGGTAGGTAGTGGAGGTAAGGCGGCGGCAGGCGGTGGTGGTGGTACCAAGTAATAGTAAGAAGAAGTTGGGAGTAAGGTAGGAGCCCAAATGTTGCGGGTTGGATTTTGCAGCCCGAGCCCTGGACGTGGACAGTGGATTCTCCTCAGCAGACTGGTGGATTGGATCGACCGGACTGGACCCGACAGCAGTCAGTACAGGTACGTAGCGGCAGCGGTAGCAGTAGTATCAGCGGCGGAGGGGGAGCAAAGCAACAGCACTGTGACCGGGGGGGTGGCAGAACGCAGACTCGAGGGCGGATTGACTGCGGGCTGGCTGGATTGGGGTTGGTTGGCTGGGCGTGGCACCTGGCACCTAGGTGGCAGGTGGCAGATTGACAGGCACCCGGCAGGATGCGGGTAAGGTAACGGGAGGAAGAGTAGAGCACCTCAGCAAAGAGGACAGAGGCAGGACTGACCTGACTTGACTTGACGCGCAGGACTGGCAGGTTGACAGGCTTGCGCCGTGTCGACGAATGAATGTGTTGTGCCGTTCGCGCGTGTGTGTGTGATGCGTGTGTGGTGTGGTGTGTGTGTGCGGGTGTGTGTCCGTCTGCTTTGTGTTGTGTGCGGTGCGTGCTCTCTCGCGAGTCCCTCTTCTCTCGTTCTTCTGTCTTCTCAAATGTGCTGCGGGTGGAGACGTGGAATGGCAGTGTGAGAGCGAGAGCACTTCAGAATGAATGGACAGGCGGGCCTAGCTTGGGACCTGGGCGTGTGTTAGATGCTTGGGGGAGAAGGATGATACCGGGATAAAGGCGAAGCGGAGCGGAGGCGCACAGCTGACTGTTGGCTAGCTTGCTCCTCTCCTGAGAGGCTGTCAACCCTCGCTACCTCCACGCGCCAACCCGAGCCACCCAGCTCTGGCTCTGTACCCGCCGTGACTTGGGCTGCCCGGGATGGGACGGGGAAGGGAAGGGGAGGGGAGGGGGGCTCGACGAGGGGACCAGGGGGGGGGGGGGATGGCGGATTGGAGACTCCAACCCCACTCCCAGCAAGCAACTGCAGTTGCAACTCCACGTTGGGGATTTGCTGGTAGCGGCGCGGCGGACAGAGCACAGCAGAGCACAGCAGAGCAGAGCAGTGCCAGGACGAGGCACCAGCAACAGCATCAGCAGCAAAAACAGAAGAGAAGCAGAAGCCAGCCCGCAGCCCTAGCCCGCGATCCAGCCCAGCCCAACCTGGCTTGCTCGGCAGTAGACAACAAAAGGTACGTAGTGGTGAGGCAAGGTGAAGGTAGGTAGGTAGTGTACGTATGCAGCGCCGCAAGGAAGGGTACCTGACTACCAGGTGCTGAGGCCTGGTCGGAGAACGTACCTGGCTTGTTGTTGAAGTATCCGTCCTCTCTCTACTGCCGTGGCCCCGACCACGATGAATCGGTCAGTAGGCGCAAATTCCTTGCTTGAGACAGGGTACTGTGTCTTCCAGATTGTTGGTAGGTAAGCTTTGGCCAGTGTCGAGTGGTGGATGTTGGTGAGACGTTGGTAGACAGCGGCCAAGGCTGTTGGTCGAATGGGATTGATGAAAGCCGTAGCGCGCGGGCGTCGTTAATATGATGGCATCCAGGTCGTACGGGCGTCAGCCTCCAATGGCGATGCAGATGTCAGCAAGTCTAAGCTAAGGTATTCGTTCGTACGGGGCGACACCCGGGACGGAATCTGCGGAAGGATGAAGCTGGGCTTGGATCGCTGAACGGACGTCGACACGCGAAAAAGAGACGGCGCCGGCGATGGCGGTAGGTAGTGGGTTTTGGGCAACGGAGGCAATGCAACAAATGGCTGTAGCAGTCGAGACTCGAGTGAGGTATCCGTGGAGCGTAAAGGTAGTGGAGGTAGGTAAGGTGAGGTGGGCAAGACCGAAGACCGACTGGCTGACTGGAGGGGAAGGAACGACGCAGCAGCAGGGCAAACAACGGGGTAGGAGGGGCAGTATCCAGGGATAAGGCCGGCGACGGGACGTGGAAAGCCAGCAAAAACGCTGTTTGGTTTGCGCTCGGTCCAGCCAGCGAGTTGTTCCTCACAAAGTAGGCACGGCACGTAGGGTCTTAGGTAAGGCACCTTAGGTAGGTAGGTAGCTGCTAGCGTGTCGGCATCGGGTCGTCGGTGTCGAGGCTCGAACATGACAAAGCGAGAAAAGATGCGAACCCTTCGCGAGCCTCGCAGCATTTTGGCTGACATTATATCGTCATTTCTACGATAAGGTACGCAGTACAGCACTGGCAAGCCAAGCTTCTCGTCTGGTATTGATGCAGAAGTTGGGCGCATGGAATTCAAATGTCTCCTGCTTGTTGCAGCATTGCAGCAAGGCACCATCCATGCAATGCAGGCTACCTCAGGTACCCTAGGTTGTTGCTTCTTTCTGCGGTGCTCCTGATGTCAGATGGATTTGAGATTTGGCCCGTTTCTTCTTCTTCATCCCGCATCGATGAGCGTCGATTTAGTTACTTCTGCTGCATTACTAGTACGGTATATTGGACATGCAGCGAACGGTTACGGTTACATCCAAGGGAAGGAAAGGGCCTGCCACCTTCAACCACCCTGCCTTCCCAACTTTCTTTCTTCCTTCCTTCCAGGCAATCCTCACCTCACTTCACTCACATCGTCAACATTGATGTCGCGGCACCTTCCACCTACCTACCTATCTCCTAGGCCGAAGCCTCGAGTCCACCGGCTGGCTGGTGGCTGATGCTCCTGCGCAAGGACGCACTCAACATCCATAGCTTATCCACAGCCACAACCAGCAAACCCATGCTCCGAGTTGGGGGTCCCGTCTTTCATACCTGGAGCTCCACCACAAGTCCGAGGAGGCTCAGCAGATGGATGACTCGGAGAAGCATCGATGGCATGGACACACCTACCGTGGTATCGACGAACCTTTTCCTGTCGAGCTTGAAGCGTGCCAGGTGAGTGACGTTTGTCGCTGTCAACCTGGACCTTAGCAACCGGGGCCCGAAGTTGGAGCTGCAGCTGGTCAACCAGCTGCGGGTTGACCAGCTGTGTGTTCCCTCCTCCACATTAGCGCCACAGTCCTAACGAACTGGCCAAGCCTTGGGCCCAATTGACAGCCCGCCTCAAGGTCGCACATCCCGCTGTGACGCAGCCGCCCATGCCTTCCGCGCACACGCCACACACACCCGTCAACACACACTCTCGCACCTCTGCCTGCAAACCAGCACGCCGGACACATGCTATTGGCCAAGACAAACTCTAGTTGCTTGCCGTTGCTCGCTCGACACATCCGTCATACACGTCTCTACCTCTGCCTAAGGGTTCTGGACGACGTGCAAGTACCAACCAAGACAGAAAACCCTGCGTTTGTGTCTGCGCCAATTCAAGCCGACGCCCACCGTCTCGTCGTCTGCCCTACACCTACACGCTAACGTCTTCGTACCGCATCCTGGCACTGGCATCTGCATCCGCGGAGTCCTTGGACCTGGACGGGGCCTGGACGGTGTCCACCGGTCAGGAGAACCCGCCGTTCCTGTGCTCTCTTGCATGACAAGGACAATCCAACATGTAACATCCACGGCCAACGAGTCCCATTGAGCAAGCAACTGCACCTGTCAGCAACCTTGGACTTAGGCCATCTGTATGGCCCTCCAAACTCCAACTTTGGCACTGCACCTGCCACGCCTGCCATTCGCAGATCCAGATACAGTACAACCGCCGACATCAACCACCTCCTCACCTCGAGTACGCAGTACAGCCGCTCTACTGACTTGCCCTGGTCTGGTATCTCTGTCCGACCCGCCCTTACCCAAGTCGGTTAACGCCTGAGGCGAGAAGAACGACGAGGTCTTGAAGCTGGGCTGCCCCGGACCCGGAACCACGCCCGGCCCTGGACCTAGAACGGTGGCCGCGAGGCAAACAACACCGTTGACGACTCACGCCGGGAAATCGAATCAAACAAACTAATGGACCGAGATCCAGACCAGTCTGGCCGATACAGCCCATCGTCCATTGATATCGTTCGCCTCACTGATTGTCAGATGATGCCATCTGGCCTACCGCTGTTAGGCTTCCGTACTAAGGGTAGCTACCCCAGCTTTGCATCTCAGTTGGACGAGCCACCCGGTACCATTTCCATAGCTTCATGGAGCCAATATCCACGACGCACCACGCACCCTCATCTCGTATTGCGCTTCGGGGCACGAGCCTCGCAAGGGCAACTCAAGGCGACGGCGTACGACTTGTTTCTGTATAGGTGGCACGTTCTCGACGTATGTGTGCGTTCTTTGTTCATTCGTCAATGCCGACGCAGAGAAAACCGTCTCTAGCATGTTCCCCACGCCGTCTGGACATTGGCCATTCATCCTCACTGGCAGACTCAGACTCGCATTGCTCATGCCACACGGCACCCAGGCTCCTCGGTTGGTCTCCAGACGTCAATTTCTACTGGACAATTGGTTCCCGTCCCCTCAAGAAAGCTGCCCACCGAATGTCCACATTGCACACTAGCACCGCAGCTGCTGCATGCACCTCACAGACCACCTGTCCGCTAATCCTCCTCGCATCACCCATCAGCAAGCATCTTCAAGCACCACAAGTCGGGTCGGCAGCCCAGCAAGGTGCTGACCGAACCTTTAGATGCCGCGATGGCTGCCCTTGCTAGCCAGTCCAAGCCCGCCAGTCCGCCAACCAGCCTGGGGTCCTGCCAAACTCCAGATTCGCACCGTTCAGACCTTGTCAGTGGCCCTCAACCTTGATCTTGACCGAGCATGCTCCCCCATCCTAAGGCATCAGAACCAAAAGATGCAGGATCATGGATGGGATGACGATGGATACCGCTGAGGCCAGCACCTACTACCGGGACGACACCCCACCCGGCGCCGGCCGCCTGGCCCAATCGGAGGTATCCAGAAAGTCTCCATGATTGATGTCTCCAGTCTCCAACCACCTTTCACCGCGCGCCTCTTATCCAATCCACCGCCGTCTTCACCTTGCCCGAACCACACCCGGCCTGATGTTCCTGGCACTGGTGGCTGGTGGTGGCCTAATTTCTGATTGATTGCGAAATTTTTTCCAGCGGAGAAGGGGAGCAACCAAGAAAGCAGGGAGAGAAAGAATACAATGCCTGCTGTTCCTGCAATAGCTGCAGATTGCTAACCCATCGTACCGGCCCATTCCCGCAACCGCCCGCGTCGCGCTCAGGGCCGATGCTGGCCCTCGCCGAAATGCCATCCGCAGCAGCTTGACATCACGAGACGGACGCCCAGACCAAGTGACCCGACGTCATCGCCCCCAGCTGAGAACCACAGAGCAATCAATTCAATCAACATGAAGAGAGTCGAATTGGAGCCCTCAACTTCAGCTGGGTTCACGACTCGCAATGCTATTCTGGGGACGGCGTAAGCAGCCTCCCTTCCCGTTGCGAATGCAGTCGCTTACGGTTCCGGCCGTACGCGCTCACCCACGAGTTGCCCACGGGTACGGGTAGGGTAGCGCAACACACAGCACACATAAATTAACGATTCGCATACACAACGCAAGCAGTCATATGCCCTATCCCGTTTCCTGTGCAGGCCTTCCGCTGTCTCACCACCCTCGTGCCAGACCCAGTCTTCCGGGGCGACTCCGCAAAGAGGCTCCCATGAAAATCCTCGCTTCCAACGGATCCTCTTCCGTGAAAACTCACTGACCATTGCCGCGCCATGTTAGTTCCCGGCTGCGGCACGGCCCCGTCCAAAACCCGCAATGGTCCGTCAAGCTTTCTCTCACTTCCTCCGGACATGTGCTTGGGTGGCCTCTTGAGCAAGTCAACCCCCCCAAGCCAGCCGCTGTGTACCTCCGGCTGGCAGAGATTAGCATGGGGGGAAATTTTCGCACTTTATCAGGCCATCTTTCGGTTGATGACGGTGATACATACCCATTATTCTGATGGCGGAGTTGGTTTCGGAGCCGGCTGAAGCCTAACTCGGGAGCGATGCCCGAGTTGACGACAAACAACATGCCAACGAATCACCGACAGGCATTGTTGACAAACCAATTGTCCCTTTGCTTCCCTGCGTCAACTTTCTTTTTCTCGGACTTTGTCATATTTTGGGGCATCCTATCACATTTTCTGCTCAAGCAATTGCTTTTCTCATCCTTCCCGTGCCGAAATCCAACGGTCAAAAGAAATAGGGGTTCTGAGTTGGCAACAGATTCGCAAGTCCGAAAACCAACCAGCGACTGCCATGTTTTCCATCGAGGATAGAATACTGCTAACTCACGCGTTGCGGTCATTCTTTTCTTGGAGACTTGACGGAGTCAGCGGGGACTGCAGCCTGACTGAAGGCCGATAAACGAAGCTGCAAAGATCCCCGGTTGTTGGTCTTGACTGCGGTGTAGGGCACAACACCTACCAACAGCCAAACAAGACGATCGGTTCCCCAACAAGCTGGGGACAAGTCTTGGCCACGGGTTGCAACAACGACGCACTGTCCATTGTTCCTCCGTGCCGTCGCACCGCATGTCTAGATACAACGGCCCTTCGTTTCCGTCTTGTTTCCTCCACGTCGGGGTTGAAGCAAACGCGGGCGAGAGTCATGTCAGCCCAATCGGGTCCATCCCCGCCGAAGCCGTTGCCTTCCAGCGTTGGCAAAATCTAAAGATAGTCTCCACGCAGCCCTTGTGTGAAAACGAGGCTCGCAAGTTTGTATCGTGGCGCTAGGAAGCAGGCCAAATCGAACGGGCCGATCTGTCAGAGCTGTCACGAAGGCCATGCATCGTGGTGCCGCGTCGTCTCACAGCGGCAGTACGAGGCTATTCTTCGCAGCCGGCGTGGGGGTTCCGCGCTGGCATCTCGACAATCTTCTCAACACTGCGTAAGCAGCAGCTTCAACCGTCACTGAACACACTTGCGTTGATGGCACGCAGGGATTATGGTGGAAGACACAGCGGTCCCCGTATAACGCGCTGGTGAGCTGCACTGCAGGCACAGCGAACTGATCAAGCTGTGATGCGGACGATGCGGTCACTGGGCTTCGACTTGCAGCGGCTACGCGTCAAATCACGGCGCGACAAGCTTGCAATCCAGCCAAGTTCTGCGCCAATCGGGTTCTCTCGCTTGACCGACCGGATTTGACGAGAATTCCCCCGCCTTGGAAGACGCTGGGCGGCTGATAGTATTGAGAATCATACGCTCATGGCGCCTACATGCCCAACATGATACGCCCTTGCGTTGGCCTTCAAGTGCAGGCCGTACTGATCGTCCAACAGTCACCTCCTTTTGCATGATACTTCTAAACATCTGCAGATCGCAAAGCTATTTCAGGATTGTCAACAAGTGACGTTTGATGACAAACTGCCCAAACATATTTCGAACTGGCTCGAGCGAGCAAACTAACTACACACAATGTGCTGAACAGCATCACAGCCCAGCACCTAACCCGGAAACCGGCCTCTCGAGAGAAGTTCAATCTTATTTGAACTGCCAATCAGCCTTTAGCTCGCAGCGTCGACAGCCAATATCGGCGTCTGCAAGCGAAGCGGCATTATCCATGACACAGCGATTTCGTCACCCCACGGCATCCCCAAAAACAAGTGAGGCCGGCGCAGGAACCACGCCATTAAACACGAAACATGTTGGTTATTTTTTTCTTCTATTTTTCTTTTTTCAGCAATGAACGCCTCCACGCGCTGGAGCGACCTTGGACCTTGCTCGGATATGTCCGTCCAACGGCCCGCGGTGGGAGCTCCCTGGGAAGAAGCAAGTACAGCGGCATGTCCGCTGCACGTTGCATGAAAAAAGAAAGAAGCAAAAGCCAGTCTACTTTCTCAAGTGCGAATAGCGCAAAAAGGCCTTCTCCCGCGTTTCCGATAGACCACCTTCAACTACCGAAGCATGGGAGAGAGCGCCACGCTTCTCAGCACTTCGAATGAACCCTCAACCAGCGTCTTGATACCAAGCACTTCCGACACAACCTGCACACGCCAGTGTTACCCTGCGGCATCTCTCGTCGCCCCTTACGCCCCCTGCGCACGCCCCTCGCCTACGCGGCTGTTCGAGAAAGGAGAAAGAAAGAAGGTTAAGACATGAGGGGTTGCAGTTGTCCCCCTACCTTCCCGAACTAGCGTCGCCGTGACGCTGGACCGGGAGTGGCCTCCTTCTCTGCGAGAGAAAGTAGCTTGACCTCTGAAGCTTTAGGCAGGGAGATGGTGATTGAGCGTGATGTCGATGATGCTTAATTAGAATTTTTCATGCTCACGGGGGAGGAGAGGGCACACAGCTCAGCTCCGTCTTCCAAATTGAACAAGGACCGGCCTAACGTCTGCCGAGCAAGGCGTGCTTCAACTACCTGTCAAGGCCTCACCCGCCGCCCAGGCCAGAGAGACAAGCTTCTCGAAGAAGGGGGTGGGCAGGATGTGGGGCATGCTGTCAGGGCGGGAGTACCGAGACAATCTTTGGCTGTGATTGATGTGATTCACCCCGAGAAGAGGAATTCCGGATTTCCAGTATTCTGTCGTCTTGGCTTCATTTAAAATTCTCCGGTAGGAGGGGGGAGGGGAGGGCCCAGTACTCCAAGGAGCTCGGAGGTCTCTTCCCTCCTGCGCTCCTCTAGTTTCGAGCTTTGTTGTCTTGGTGTCCAGGTGGCGGCCGCGAGAAGCGAAATGACAGATTTGGAGGGGGGAAAGACACTTCCAAACCTCCCCCCTCTACCCCTTGTCCCTGACTGAAACGGATCATTCTCGTATGAGAGAGAGACATTTCTTTGCTACATCTGGAGGCGGAGAGGAGAGAGAGAGAGAGAGACGCTATTGCAGACTACACGAGGCGAAGTTAAGGCGTGCTGACGACGACGTTGTGTTTGTCGAAGGATCAGGGCCTAAGCCACAAGATGGGTTAAGTAATGTTGCTTATCGTAACCAGAAGGCTTCGGGCAGAAACGCAACGTGATGTAGAGGCGTTCCGCTGCTGGAGCTGGTGATAGTTGTCCCCCCCCCACGATGAGACCGAGATGTTCTACGCTTTGATACCACCGACCGGCAGAACAGCCGCCGCCGGAGAATGGTCGGTCTGGGGTTTGAGGACGTTTGCCCCCCGGTGTTCCGCTTGGGCTAACTACGTCTCCGGTTCCGGGAGGTGGAGGCCGATGAAGGATCGGAGCCGGTAACTCAATGGCCCACCCGCCCCTTGACGCTGCAAGCGGGACTGGACTTTGCCACAGGGACGGGAAAGCCCCCGGAGGCTCTTTGAAAAAACCCCTAACTGTTGGGGTTCCCCCTTTTTGTCCCGAGAGGGCCAAGGTATTCAGTGACAGGTTTCCTCCACCTTCTCGGATTCGGAACTGTCGCCGGGCAGAGAGAATGATTTACTTGCGGCTGAGAAAAGATTACGTGAGGTCGGGGCTCGGTGTCAGCTGATGTCTTGGGCCGGCGAAAAGGGGTTTTCTTGGGATACGTCCGTAATGGGGAGGATTTAGGCACGACAGACGGGTTTGTTTTTATTCGTCGATGCAGGGTTGGCGGAGGGTGACTGCTGTGTGCATTTCGGACGTAGTCTTTAGCATTGCGGTTCCATCGGGGAGGTTGGGACTCGGCCGAGAGTCGTCGTCCGGTGATGATACTGTGGGATTTGCGGATTGTGAGGCTGAGGCTGGGGAGGTGAGGTGGACGGATACGGGGGAGGTGATTTGGGTGGGTTGTGCTTGACGGGAGGACGTGCAGGTAGGATGATGCTTGTTTCTTCTTTTGGTAGTATCATGGTTGGAGGTTGAGCTTGACGTGGTGGCGGGAGGAGGATGAGGAAGGCCGAGGATGGTTTTGGTTTGGAGGGTTGCGTTGTGATGCTAAATGAGGATTCCGCTATGGATGGTCCCGTCCCACCTTGGGCAACTTCTAGCAGATGATGTACGACAATGCTTCACGCCGAGAACCGGCTTCATCAGAGGCACACGACAAGGAATGTGTAATCTCGCGAAGCTGTCGCCACCTCCTTGCGCATTTGACTGGGGACATATTGCTTGACCTTCTGTCTGCCTGGGAGCCCGCCTCTTCTAACGGGCATTCTGAGTCTACGAAGTGAAGGCAGATATCCGCGCCAGCCCACTGGTTATCGAACTAACGATACTTGTTACCTGAAGGGTATTTTTGGTTATCTTCCTGGTCAGCATCTATCGTGTTGCTCGCGAGACCGTGGTGAAGCGCTTAGGAAGCATCGGCTGGTGTCCTTGAGGCTCAATGTGCCTGTCTCCGCCTTACCCTTATATCAATAGCCAGTGTAGGTATCTAGTTTAAAAAGATTATGTGTGAGGTTAGGTAGTGTGGTACCCTGCGGGACTCACAGCCGAGGTGAGTCTTCATGTTGGGGTGGAAGTCTCTCCAGTTGAATTTCAGAGTAACTTCTAGAAACTCTCTTGTCACGCTACACAACTCCAAGGTCAGCTGAGAAGAAAAGGAAGGTTATGAGGAACGCCCTACCGAGGGAATGTAGTTGCGGGGTTTTCTGAAGCCTCGGTGCTGAAGTTACATCTGCGGCTGCTATGGTTCAGATAGTCTTGTTAGTTGCAGGACGGAAGCCTGCTGTGTGCTCCTGATTAGACTCGCGTAAGTGTATAAGTTGCAGCTCTTGCATGATAAAGGGGGTACGCAGCACAATGACCTCGTTTGATGGATGGCTATTTACCGAGTGAGGTCAGCGAAGATAATGTAACCAACGATCAACGGCCTGAAATCGATGGGAACTTCGTCTCGTTTTGGTTCTCGAGTATTTGCGTGGAGAACCACAGGCAGATTAGGACGACGGAAACATTGTCTTGTGTTGGGTGCGCGTCGCCATACAGGAGCAACACTACGATCAGCTGCTGAATTCTCCTAGAGAGCATACAAGGCAGAGCCTCTGGGGAAAATGGTAACCCTTCCAAGCTGCTCATTCTATTGGTGATGATTGACTTAGATGGAGGCAATTATGGCCCCTCTGTAGCTTGCTGATTTGATGGATATCTAAGGACGCAGGTTGAACTTGAAGAACCTGACGATCCGGTGACTTATTCACACGGCGCAGCCCCATCTCAGTGACAGGGATAAAAGCACGACTTTGATGAGGAATGAAACATTTTTGGTATACGAAAATAGCATTTCCTGATCCGTCGTGTGTAAGGACTTGGAATAAGGGTCATCTCCAAGTGAAACCAACACTCCTCCTCAGTGGGGGCCGCCTTTTGTCTTTTCAGAGATAATTCCACCTCTGTTATAATCTTCTCAGTATTCCCATGAATCGTATTGTGACGGGCTGCCTCTGTTTAATCCGTGGGTCGTCTGAAGGACACGATCAGCCACGCTTGGGTATCTACAGAAAAATAGCGCACCCTGGTAATTTCCCACGTATCTCCGGACGCCTGTTTTCAGACCCGTCACATTCTGGCGGGTTTGGGCTTCGCGACATTATAGCTCCGTTTCTGCTGCCATCTATATATGTGCCTGCGTCGCCGTGGTTGTGGCCATGGGTAATCAATGCTGAACGTGTCTCTGGCACTAGAACTCCTGTTTCCGATGAAGACGTGAACTAACACGTTCGTTCACGCTGAAGATATACATTTCGCCGGTAGCATGGTTACACGAGTCTCCATTTTCTACCCTCGTCTCCATCTTCCATGGCTTTCGGTTTATTCTTCCGCATCATGCGTGTTGCGTAAAGAAGCATTCGACCGTTCCATCATGGTAAAACAGTGTACTAGACATTGCTTTGCTATAGGTCCCAGGTGACTTATGATTCCAACCGTAGACGACAATTCTGTCTGGCTGGAGATTGCAGTCCAAAACCGTGCCTACGCTTTTATAGGGTCGGATACGATCAGTGAGGTTTCGCAAGAAGCAACGATGTATTTCCATCCCTCACTCGACGATTCTAGTTGTCCATCATGCTACCTCACAGATCTCGACTCACTGAGAGGAACAAGAGGTACAACGCGGTCAACATAAAGAATAAGGGCGAGCATAAATAAGGAGAGATGGAATAGATACAGTTACTACCTTACATTTCCCCCCATTTTAGTCTATGGGATAAACGTTGATACTGGCCGCGCAGAAACAAGGTGAGGGCTAGAGAAGATCTTGTTGATCACGGCGCTGCCTCTACATACGCCGTAACTCACCCAGTCTGCCATCATGTATCGTCCCCTTTACTATTTCTATTTACTGCTCCCCTTTACTGTTTCTTAGTTATTCCATGACGGATGACAGAATACAAAACTAGCTTTCATGTTTCTCAGCAACAGGAAGCCGGCCCTGGGACCTTCGCAACATAGAGTCTCATCGTAGCTCTTCATGGACTGTGAGACGATCCCGCCATTGAAACGTGGCGCGTTCATAAGCTGGCATTGAAGGAGAAAAATAGAATGGAGGTGAGTGGAATTATATACTATTGGCTGTCAATCGTTGTGTGGTCATACTCTTGCATAAGAAACTCTAGCGACTCTTGACGTTTGTAGTTTCTAGTCGAGGCATACAGAACCGGGCTTATTAGTGCGTAACAGTGTTGGCACATGTAATGTATCAGAGGAGTACGACATAAATCCAATACCCCTTTCTCAGAGTAATCCATTCCGTCATCGCCAAAGCAGAAGACATTTCGCAATGGCTACGTCCAGAGGGGCCAGTTTCAGTAGTCCATCCGTTGAGTGTCACATGCATGGATCGACCAACTCTTCATCACTGTCTTTCAAGATCGTGGGGATATTCTCGACCTAACCGTGTTGAGTCGTAGTCTACGTAACGGGCGAGCAGAGCTTTGGAGGGAAGTATTCGCCGTGCCACTTTGACCTGGCAACCGCTTCGACTCCAGTCGAAGTAGCTGAAGTTGGTCGATAAGTATAGAGAGATCAATATGAAGAAGCCACAGAGATTAGTATAATTGCCTGTTTTATAGCAATCTCGAACAACTTGGTAATGTCCTCGGTATGCAGCCGTCTCCAGCTGATCATTTGGTCCCTCTCCTAAGTATAAATATCTCACTCTGCCTGATGAATCATTGCCCTCAGACAGCCGATCGATCTATGCTGTAGACAGTGGTAGAGAAGATGAATAGCTCTCATCTAGTTGCTGTTCAAGAAAGAGCCTCGAATGTTCCGAACACCTACGACAAGTTTCGCCCATCTTCGTCTGTTTCCCATTCTTGGTTTCCCTGAAGCTTTCGTCCTCGAATACGCCGCAGAGGACCACCTTCAAACGTAGGTTGAAAGTGGCTCAGATGATAGGAACTCTGTGTTCTTTTTCAAGGAGCTTCTAGTCATCTGCAAGATTCTTTTCATATGGCAAAAGTTGCGTCATGATTTGCTTGGCCAAGAAACAGTCGGTAATCCTTCGTATAGAGTAAATATATATGTGGCGACTATTAACCACACATCACCCATGAGAATGAAATTAGACAAAGTGAAGAAATCAAATCTAATGCCAGTCTCAGATTTCTATATGTCAGTAACTGGTTGTGTGCTCGGGAATAGAGAACAAGCAAATGGCAGCGAGTTTTTCCCTTCTTCCATCAAGTACCAGCACGCTGCCCGTTCAGTTGTTCCACCGGAAAAGGAGTTTTCGCAGCAAATCACGTCGCTCCCGATATCCATTGTCTTCTGAATATTCAAGACTCAGTACCTCCGAGCCACTGCATTCTCGGGGGGGGGGGGGGGGTTAAGACTTGGTTTTGCGGCCCTAAGTCTTGCATCCATTTACTAGGTCACCAGAGGAAAGCCAACAGTAGCTATGCCAACCCGATTGACAACCAAGAGCAAGTTCGGTCTGTTGCGTTCAATGTTGAATGTGTGAGACCTCCTAATATACCTTCTCACTCTACGCGCCTGTGGTGGATGAGAAGCTGGGTTCGGATAGAATGGAAATCATGTTTGACACATCCTCAAGCAACCTAGTCATCGAGAAGACGTGAGGTAGGCACCCAGCAATTCCACCTTCATAACCTGGAAAGAATGACTCGTTTCCCCTGCCCCGAAGGAATACTCATATCAGTTCCAGACCAGACCGCATCTCCAGTTCGACGGCCCCTGAGTTGTCGCCCGAGGCCTGGAGATTAGTCTCTGCACGAGAGCTCGCCCCCCGATTGACTAAATCTCTTGTGATTCACACACTCACCATCAAGTCACTGCCGTTCCTTGTAGTTTCAGAGGAAAGAAAACGTCATTGGCAACTTTTGTTTGTAATTGAATTCGCATCTCGTCTAATTTTTCAAAAAACCCCGTCCTGGCCCAAAACTGCCCCGGGTATATCCATTTAGAACTTGATGCCGGCCTCGGCCATCTGGAGACCGTACTGTCGTGCAGTTAGCGACCCCACTCTCGAGAGATAAAAGAGGACCGTGGATATTGACTTACCTTCTTAAGGCGGATGGCGTTGATGGTGATGAAACCAGACTGTTTGCTCTATCAGCGACCGGTACATGCACAAAGGTCTTTCGGGGCCTGCTTACGGTCTCAGAGGGGTCGAAGGTGGTGAGGGAGTCCATGGAGGCATCCTCTTCGGAGTAGAGCTTCTCCTGGGAAGTGCGGCCAAGCACGTAGGCGTTGCCCTTGTAGAGGCGGAGGCGGACCTCACCGTTGACGCGTTGCTGGGAGAAGTCAAGGGAAGCTGTAGAAAGAGTTAGTTCGTTGTCGACGGACCTGGATAAGGAGAAAACTCACGCTGGAGGAAGGCACGCTCGGGAGAGAAGTACATTCCGTTGTACAGAAGCTCAGCCCACTGCTTGCTCAGGTTATCCCTCAGGCGGCGGACGGCACCGTCCAGAACACTGCAGCATGTTAGTGGCGCACTCATCAAAGCCCCTGCATACGGGTCCTTCAGGATCAACTTACAGGCCCTCGATGGAGATGTGAGCAAGACGGAGGATGGTCATGGCCGGGGAGTCGTCTGGAAACTGTCAATATGTGTAGAAACTCTTGAAGAAGGCAGGTGATCGTACAGCAACCCCTAGACTTCAAGCCGATGAAGCTGTAATAGGAATACCAAGTTAGCTAACATAAACGTCAAAGTGCGTCACGTGGATGTATACCGGTTCTCAACAATGTCCTAATACCCGTTAGCTGCATTCCATACAAAGATCGGGTGAAATCTTACAATACGGCCGACACCGTGCTCCTTGCCAAGAGCGTTCAGGAGACCGAACAGCTCGACGGGGTCGGTAGCAGTCTGCTGGGGGGAAACGACCTTGACGGGAAGACCCTTGTCGAAGTGAACGGTGATGTCGAGAGGGGCGTCGGGGGCCTGGAGGGGGGAGACGGTCTTGGTCCACATGTCCTCAGGGGGAGTGACGTTGGGGTCCTCGAGCATGCCGGCCTACATCACTGTTAGTGGGTTCGCGATCGGGTCGACGGAGGTTCTACCTCGTAGGAGCAGTGGGCTGTGACGTGTTAGCGTGGACCTGAAATTCGAACACGGGGTGCGTACCGAAGTTGTCGTCCATAGAGTAAGGCTTGGCCTTAGTAGAGGTAACCGGGATGCCTGAAAAGTCTCAGTATAGTGCCGTTGTTTTGGGATTGTGCATCGTTCATACCCCTCTCGGCGGCGTAGTCGAGCAGGTCGTTGCGGCCCTGGAAGCGGTTGTAGAAGGTGGGGTCGCGCCACGGGGCAATGACCTTGATCTCGGGGTTGATCGTGTAGAAGGCAAGCTCGAAGCGGACCTGGTCGTTGCTAATGCGGGTGTTAGATAAAATCGTTCGTCGAGGGAGACCTCGGGCCTCAAGTCGATGGACGTTGATTTACGTACCCCTTACCGGTCTGCCGATTGAGTCAGTATAAGCGCATGTAAGTCAAAGACGGTGAGTTCACTTACGCAGCCGTGAGAAACGAACTGGCAACCCCTGGACGGTCTGTCAGTCTCATCTGCCTCATGACACGCTCTGGGCGACTGACTCCTGAACGGCAGCCCTCATCTGGCCGCGGGCGATGATGGGACGAGCCAAGCTGGTTCCTTAACACCTCTTTAGCATTTGTCTATCGTGAAGAAAATCGTGTCGGTCATACCCAAAAGGTACTGGTCCTCGTAGATGGCATTGCACTGGACAGCCTTCCAGCAGAGCTCCCTACACAGCGTTAGCAATCTGTACCCGCATCCGTACAGGCTCGGTCACACTCACTCGACGAACTCGCGCTTGAGGTCATCAATGATCATCTTTGTGCGCATGTTAGTGCACAACCTCCTTTACAGAAGCCAATTCAGCCTGGGGCCTCGTTGCGCATCGTCATACCTTCTCGGCACCAATCTGGAGAGCTGCAGGGGGTCAGCACAGACGTTTCCAACAAGAAGCTGAGGGGACGGATTACATACCCTTCTTCTCAACGGCAGCCCAGTCCTCCTCCTGGCCGACGTTGGCGAGGTAGCAGCTGTGAGATCGAGGTCAGCTTGAAAGGCTCCTGCGGGGCGGGGGCTTCGCGAGCTCCCAAGAGAAAGGGCGGGGCCGGGACGACTCACACGACGGAGTAGTCCTGCTCCAGGAGCCATGCCAGGATGGTGGAGGTGTCGAGCTTGAGCAGTTAGTTAGCATTGGGTCCCATAACGTCGATTTCCGAGTTCTCGTCGTGATCGCGGGTTGGTGAAGAAACATACACCTCCAGAGTACCTGTGGGTTCGCGGTGTCAGTCAGTCCTGCGAATGACTCTTTTTTCTTGCGCGGAGCGCGGGGGCGGGGTTATACGCACGCGAGGCAGACCTTGCCCTTAGAACCAGCCATGTTGACAGATGTTTGAGTTGAAAGGTGAATTGGGTTCTTGGAGAGGAACGTGGAGAAAGGACGACTGCAATTGAGGTGACCGGAACGAGAAGTGAAGAGGAAGATGTTTGTGTGTGGGTTTGGCAAAACCTTGGGAAAGGGAAAAGAAACGGGATCAAAATTTCGGTCAAGCTTGCTGCGGGCGTGCCGTAGAGTCACAGCACCAATGCGCCGGGATCGGGGATTGCGATAAGATAAGGCGAGAGAAAAAAAAAAAAAAAAGGCCCGGCCTACCTAAGGTACCGTAGGTAGGTGGGCTGTTGGAGGGTAAGTTTTGCTGCAGCGCACAGCAAAAAGCACCCTCAACCCTACCTACCTACGTACGTACCTTCCAACTTACATGGAGTGACTACATTCGAGCTCGCCTTACCGCGTTTGCACTCTGCATGGGAGCAACCAATCCCGTCTCTTCAATTGCATTTTTTCTCCCACCTCGCCATTCAGCTCTCCCCCCAACAATAACATCAACTCGGAGCGGTCAGCAGCTGTCCGTCCATTCCAAGTCTGCAGCGATTCAGGTCAACCAAAAGCGTCATGCCTCCAGCGAGGAATATCCCGGCGACACCCGACCCACCACCGGGACGGCCAGAGCGATAAGCACACCAAAGGCCCCCTTTCATCGCAAGCCCATCCAATGACACAGGAACCTTGGGAAGATGAGGAGGAGGAGGGGGGGCCTGAGGGGCAGCACCTCAGCTGGAGCACGCGCCTTCAGAGTGACACACGGGAGTGACAGCACCGTGGGGAAGAAGCGCTGTGGCACACAACGCACAACCTACCTCTCCCCTTCTGGTACCTTGCGTCAGACGTCATACACCCTCGGAAGGCGGAAAGGCTTGGAGAGCGGCATTGTGTACCTTGCAGTCTGGGGTAAACGTCCCTTTTTTTTTTCTCTCTCTATTCCGGAGGAGGAAGGCCGTTACTGTGCGTACTGGCGCGCGTGTGTGTGCCGCGTGGGCGAGGAAGACAGCCTAACATGCAAAATCGGCGACAGGGATCCCTATCTCCGTCCTCCCAAAAACGCGGGGCAGTTTTCTATCGCGGGGTCTTCGGGGACCAAGGACGTCTCGGCTCCGGCCTCCTTGGGGTTTTCATGACTTCATTCGGCTTCTCTTCCGGGCGGCTTGTGTCAGCAACAAGCCGGTTGTCTACGTTCTTCATTCTGTTCACGTTGTGTAACATATGGTTTTGATTTTTTTAATCTAGCTCAAAACATCATCAACGTCTTATCATCACCCCCGCCAAAACCGCGAATCTACACACGCACACGCCCGGATCTTCACTCACACACACACCCGTTCATCCCACCTACTTCACAAAAAGCCATGTCCTCCAAACTATCCGACGCCTTCTCCAACGCACCCCTCTCAACCCACGGGCCCAAGTGGTCCGCCTTCTGGGAGGAAAAGTTCACCCCCTGGGACCGCGGCGGCCCTTCCCTCGCCCTGCAGGACGTCCTCACCACCCGCCCAGACCTCGTCCCTCCCCCGCCGCCAGGCGCCCCAAGCAAGCCGACCGCCTTGGTCCCGGGCTGCGGCAAGGGCCACGACGCCCTCCTCCTCGCGAGCCTCGGCTACGACGTCCTCGGCCTCGACTTCTCCGCCACCGCCATATCCCAGGCGATCGAGAACGAGAAGGCCGGGGCTTCCGATGCCAGCTCGGCCCGTCAGCCGAACGGAGTCGGCCCCGGGGCCGTGACTTGGCTGTCGGGCGATTTCTTCTCGGACGCGTGGCTGGAGGAATGGGGCCGCGAGAAGACGTTTGATCTGGTCTTTGATTACACTGTGAGCTTCCGCCACCCGCCCACCGACTCACTCAGTCTACACGCTCTTTCTCCTTATTACACCTCAAAAACGCCCCGTCTAATGTGAATAATAAGTTCCTCTGTGCCCTGCCACCCTCGGCCCGTCCCCTGTGGGCAACCCGTATGACCTCCCTGCTATCCCCCCACGGCCGCCTGGTCTGCCTCGAGTTCCCCTCCGGCAAGCCCCTCTCCGCCCCGGGCCCGCCATGGGGCCTCACCCCGGAAATCTACCTCGCCCTCCTCGCCCGCCCAGGTGACGCCCTCGAGTTCTCCTCCTCCACGGAGAAAGGCGATCCGACAGACACCGTGATCGTGCCCCCGTTCGACGCGGCACACGGCCTCAGGCGCCTCGAGCTCATCAAGCCGCCCAGGACGCACCAGGCAGGCATGAACGAGGACGGCACAGTCCGCGACTGGATCCACGTCTGGAGCCGCTGAGGAAGAAGGGGAGGATGACCGTAGACACACACACACATCTAATACATGAAAAATGCCATCCACGCATGAACAGCTGTTTTCTCTCTACGCCGTCGTCGCCGTAGCCGTCTTCCGTAAAGAGTTGTAATGCTCCCCGAGCCCGTACCCATGCCGGTAGTACGCCAACCAAATCTCCTCCCCCGCCGCGCCGCCCCCCCCGATCCTCTCCGTCCGCCCGTCCTGCACAACCCGTATCTCGACCCCGTACACCCCCGCCAGCGCCACCAGCTCCAGCTGCCCGCCCCACTCCGCCGTGTCCCGGATCTTCCTCACGTACCCCTCCAGCCCCTCCTCCAGGAACGGCGCAAAGTCGTCCGGGTGCGTCTCCATCCACTCCGCCGCGCGCCGCCTGACAACCTTGTACGGCAGCGCCGGCTGGTTGCTTGCCTCGCTTCCGGCGGCCACCAGCGGGATGCCCTTCTGCTGCAGCTGGTCCGCCACCGCGGAGAAGAGACAGTGCCCGTCCGGCGCGATCTCCTTCTCCGACAGCGAGTGCGCCTTGAACTCGTTGATCATGTACGTCTTCTCGATGCCGCGGTGGTCCGTCATGTTCGCGGCTTCCTCCTCCGCCTTGACGGCCGCGGCCTCGACTTCCGCCGCGCGGCGCGCCAACCGCTCCTTTTGGCGGTTGCGCTTCTTGCCCCCACCTCCTCCTCCACCTGTCTGTGTCTCTTCGGCTTCTATCGTCGTCGTCTCGGGTTTGGAGATCGTAGTCTGTGCAAGCTTCTCCGCAATCTCCTCGTCATCAGCGGCGGCGTCGGCGTCCTCCGATTCTTCGGGCTCGGGCTCGGGGGCATCGCCGTCGCCGCCGGCGAGCGCGGCAAGCTCCTCGGCCTGCTTCTCCTTCAGCCGGCGCTCCATGTCGGCGCACTCGTCGTTGACGCCCTTGCGCGTCTTCTTGGTCGCGTTCTTCTTCTTGGAGGTGATGCGCCCGACGAGGCCGCGCTGTTCCTTGCGGTGGCGGGTTTGCATCTGCTCCAGGGTCTCGGCGGGCTCCATGGTGGGCGGTGAGCGGGAGGATCGGGACGGGCAGCGTGCGAGACGGAAGATGGGTTGAGGCCGAGGGCGCGGGAGAGTGTTCTCACAGCTCGAAACGTGGAAGGCTTCGAGGTGCTCGTGAGCTGGCGGTGGGATGGGCCGTCTGATGGCGGGGTACGCTTGGAAGAGAGATCGCGCAGCTGGTAGGGGGTTTGTAGGTGGCAGCCTCGAACGAGATCAATGAAGGGGGGTAAAGAGTCGGTCGTGGTGAGCGTCTGACGGCTCGAGAAGATGTGAACGGCTGTGGTTGACCGATTGGGAGGCTGGTTGTGACGAAGCCGGCAGGTGGGCGGTTCGGAGCTTGGGCAGGGCGACGGAGGGGTGAATTTCTTGGTGGGGTCGGTGCGGGGTCCCACATCACCGTCACAGCAGTGAGGTCCATGACACCAACTCCTCAGGTACTTGAGGTAGTACAATGCCAATTTTGCTTCAAATCCAACATCACATGGAAAACAACGACTGGTTTATTTCACGGTGTTCAATTGTTTGGTAAGAATCGTCCGCAAGGGACCTATATACACTAGCAAAGTTCCTGTACCGAATCCCTCCCTTGGATGGTATCGGCTACATCTTCCAACTCTCCTTTTCCACCTCCTCCCGCCAGGCATCCTCTATCACGATGCCCATCCATCCATGTTTTGGACCAGAAACATGGCATATGTCTTCCCTGACATAGGCTATACCGGGCAGCAGCGGCCATCCTGCCGTTGCCCCTTTCCCCAACTCCAAACACAGAAGGCGACCTTCACGTCTGCCTCCTTTTTTTGTGTATCCCCCCTTTCACCCGCCCTACGTTAGGTATACACGAAGAAAAAGTACATAATGGGTATCGGTAATCGAAATGAATGGTAACCCCGAGCGCTCCAGCTGAAAACCTTTCGCTACGAGACGAGTGTAAAAGAAAAAGGGGTAGAAAAGAATCCTCCGTCAAGAGCTTTAGAATCCCTTGAACGGGTCGTCTCGGAAGAAGTCATCTTCTGTGCCCATGTGGCTGTAGTAGCCATCGGTGGTGCGGGTGCCGCGCGAGCTGTAGCTGTCGCGGTGACGGCTGCGGCTCTGGCGGCGGCGGAGCTCCTTGCTTCGCCTGCGGGCTCGGTACCTGTACTCCTCGTTCTCGTCGGGGTCGCCGTCGAAGCGGGAGTAGGCCAGCGGGCTGATGAAAGCCTCCATGCGAACCGTGCCGATGGCGTCAAAGAAGTTGGCGCCCGGACGGGACGAGGCCTCTGATGTGCGCTGGGAGCCGGCGGTGCTCATGGGCCAGCTCGGTGCCCCGCCGGTGGAGGGCTGTGACTGGTGAGACTGGTAGATATCGGACGACCCCGCGGTGCCGACGCTGTTGCCGGCGTTGCTATTGGTGTAGCTATGCTGCCCAATGCTGCCGGGTCCAAGAAGCCGCGGAAAGATAGCGGTGGCGGGACGTGGCCGCCGGTGTTGCTGCGCTTGCGCCCGTGAACACCTGCTGGGTTTCCCCGTTCTCCGCGCTCAGTGAAGCGAGGGATGAAGGGCGGTTCAGCCGCATCACTTGACCGCTCGCGCTGGTGGGTGTTGTTGGTGTTGTTGATGTTCGGCATGGGGGCGCATTGTTCCTGCTGCCTGTAGTTGCCGCTGTCGCCGACGCGGGACGAGGGAATGCTGGGCACGCTAGGCACGCTGGGGATACTGGGGACACTTGGTATGTTTGGTGCTGCGTCTCTGATTACCGGGGCCTTGCTCTTTGTCAGTCGGATCGAATCACGGATGCCAGTTCGCCTGTTGGGTTGAGGCATTTCAAAGTCCGGTACCGTAGTCTCCTTCGCGGGTTGAGGGGAAGGTGTAATTTCGGGAAGCGCCTGAGTCGAGTGGGCGAGGAAGGACAGCGCAGTCAACCAAACGTAGTGTCGCTCCGAGGTTGTGGCTGTAAACTTCAATGCTCTCTGAGGCGTCAAAATGAGGATCGATCGATTGAACACGTTGCCCTGGCCGCGGGGGGGGGTTGTCGTCCTTGACATCTAGTACAGATTGGATAGTGACTGAATTCAAGTTAGCAGTTGTAGAGCATCAAGGGTAGGAGTACGTACGTTTGCGTCCCGGCTTGCCCAGGAGAGCGTTGCCTGAGTTGGGTTGCTTGCTGCTCCAGAGGATAGCCCTCTCATAGGGAGCCAGCCAGACCCATCTCTTGTGGCGGTCGTTGCTGGAGTCATCCTTGCCGCCATCAGACACACCGAAAGACTTGCGTCTCCTGACGTACTTGAACATCCATTCGCCGACCATGGTCTGCGCGATGGCATCGACAACGCCGGTGGCCTGGGCCGTGCCGTTGGTGCCATTAGAGGCAGCACCGCTGGATGCGGCGTTAGAAGTGGCGCCGTTGGACACCGCGCTTTGCGAGACACCGCCGACAGAAGCGAGGTCGGTGGTAGCAGTCTGTGCCGTGTTCGTAGACAGGCGAGACCTGTGCGACCTGTAGTTGGAGCTCGTGTCGCATCTGGGGCTGGTGATGTCGTTGTACGGAAGAGGAGGGAGGCCAGGGCTTTCCGGGGTCTCCGCGTGCTGGGGGATCGGTGGCGGCGATCGACTGCCGTGCCTCCTGTTTCTCTGTGTCCTAGGCAGAGCGGCGGCAGAACGAGTCTTGCGAATGCTGTTGGCACGGTAGTGGCTGCGGCCAATGCCCCGGCGGTGCCAGGGAGCGTCCATCTTCGTCGGGCTTCGCTGACCATCACTCGGCGCGCTAGCACTGAATGGTGGCCTCCTCGAGCTGGCTCGTGTAGGGATAGGGAAAGGAGGCTGAGCCTCGGGGATACTAGGGCTTCTGGGACGGCCCTGGTGACTCGAGATGCCGCTCTGGATCAAAGCGGCTTTACGCATACCATTAGGTCGGCTCGAAGGACCACCGTTAGATCTGTCGTATCCGCCGCGTGTTGAAGACTTCATGGGAGGCTTCTTCGACACCGTCTCCCTGTTCTCCTGGCCGAATCCATAACTCTCAGGTCCCATAGGACGCACCGCGCCTCTGGCAATCGCAGACTTCTTTAATGCTTGTTCTGGCGATGCCGGCGAGGCAGCAAACGTGCTCACTGATGTGCGGTTGGAAGCTCTGGAATCCGTCATCCTCATGCCAGGGGCAGTCAGAACGGTGCGGTACTCGGAATCGCTGACATCCGCGTCAGCAAACTCATCCTGCTCATCAGAGCTGTGCTCATCAAAACCGGCGAAAAGGCTGCTGATACGTTGCGGACGTCGCATGGGTGCCTTGTGTCCAGACAGAGGCCCGTCGTCGTTGTTGCCGGGATAGGCATCCTTGGTCTCCATGTCATACATGGGCGAAGTTGGCGGAGACGAGGGCATGTCCGTCAGACTGCGCTTGGTCGCCAGTCTTCTGGGGTTCCTCGGGGGAAGGTGGTTTGGTACAGGTGTAAAGTGGCGAGGATCATCTGTGGTGATGGCAGTAGCAATGTTGGGGGATGATGGCCTGGAGGAGATTGCGGACGGTCGCAGGTGCGCGGGGAGGTTGGCCAAGCGCTTGTCAACGAGGATCTCCTCGGTCTGGACAGCGGTTGACTTCATAGGTACTGACGTGATGATGGACACCTGGCAGCCAAAATCCTTGGTGTACTGCGGCAATCGAGGCTCCCTAGGCGTGGTAGGACGGCTCGTCGGCGGGATGATGCTGATGCTGGGGATGAGCAGCTCCTGAACAGGCTTCAGCTCCGGCAGGGGCTGCGGCTTTTCTTCGGGCTCGGGCTCAGGGAAGTCGGTCTGAGTGGAAGATGATGCCATGACTGGAGCGGGGATTTCAGGAGGAGGGGGTGTCGTGGACCTGTATGGCGACTTGGGTGTCTTAGGGGGACTCAGGGGTTCCTCGACAGTCTGAGATCCTGCGGAGACCATGTGGTTGTATGGACGAGGCTCAATGGACAAGGGACGGTTGATTTGAACACGCTTGCGTCGCTGGTTTGCCTCGATCGCCTCAATTTCCGATTGACGGTGGACAAACTCGACCTCAGCAGGCTTCTCAGCCTTGACGGGCTCATCGAGCTTGTTAAGCTCTTCCATCTTGGCCGGAGGTTCAGGAGTAGACGGCTTGACCGGCTCCATTTTCGGTGACGGCGGGGGCGAGAACTGGATTCCAGTATCCGTGTAGGTTACCTTCGGGGCTGGCGGCGGAGGCGGTGGCATCAAGTCCTCATCGTCTTCTTGGATCCCGTCTTCCAGGGCCTCCAAGACAGGCTGGTTCATCCAGAGTCTTCCTCGCGTAACGCTTCCAGGGCGCTGAGGGCTTTCGAGGCTTTGGTTTCTTCGGTGGATTCTAGAAAGTACGCTTTCGCGACTCATGTTTCTCGTGTGGCGGTGGAAAGACAAGGCACTCTCACGTCCACCATCATCGGTTTGCCAATCATCGTCGCCGTCGAGGTTCAGCTCATCAGCGAGAGAGTTGACATTATTGACCTTGCCAGGGCTCTGTTGCATGGAAAATCGAATGCTGTTTGTCATGCTCATGGTGCGGACACTGGCGGCATCGTCCTTGTTGTCTTCCATCTCGCTCTCTGTAGCATGGCCATTGGCCTGGGCAGCCTGGTAGGCAGTGACCTCATCGAGGACCACCTTCAAGCGGCTCTCCGCAACGTGGATTCTGCGCTCATACTTGCGCTTCTCTTCTTCCCAGGAATCCTTGTCTTGGGACCAGAGGTCGTGAACCTTTTGCTCGGCTTCCTCCTGGCTTCGAATCTTCTTCTGAGCGGCCTCAAGTCTCTTCTTCGTTTCTGTGATGGAGTCGACGGCCTCGTCTCTTTCACGAGCAAGTTCGCCCAATGCGGACGACGTTCCACCTTCGAGCAGAGCAAGTTGGCGTTTCAAAGACCTGCTTTCCTTGGTGATGGTGGCTACCGATTCCTGAAGTGATTCCTGTTCCTCGCGAGAAGCATGCAACGACACCTCTAGATTCTCGATGAGCTTCGTCTTCTCTTCCTGGTCGCGTCGCAAGTTGAGGATCTCGGCTACCAGGTTGGCGTGCAGGGTTGGTGTAAAACGGCGGGGATCGAGGGCGCTAATGTTGTCTTCATTGGTGATATTTCTCGAAGACCGCTTCGAGCTCTTTTCATTGGGTACCGGGGGTGGTGAGGGGCTCTTCTTGCCGTTCGGAGGGGTAACTGAGCGTCGTGACTTTCTCGAACTTCGTGATGGTGTTCTGTGTGGTGTGTCTCGTGGCGTGGGCAGCGCGGTGGCGGCAACCGGCCGCCGTGCTCGTCATCAGTCTCCCAGACAGCCATGTTGAGGAGACCGACTGGGTGAGAGACAGTCAGGTTGCTCGCGGCGAGATGCAATGAGGGCGGTGGTCCTCAATTGAACCCCTCCGGAAAAAAGGTAAGCATTCAAGTTCTGGACCTGTTCGGCTTACAGCGAGTCAAAGGTGCTTGGATCTCCTCGTTTCGGGGAAAATCAAATGTAGGGGATCAAAGCACACAGGTGAGCCCCAGGGATCCTTGCCGACGGTGGAAATGACAGGCGCTGGAGGAGCAGTCCGACCGCGCAATCACGGGTGCATTGACGCTATCCAACCCCCACTGAACTGACGAGTTAGTTTAGTGTTCAGTGCTACGGGAGAGGCACATCGTTGGGGGGAGACGCCGAGGGCTGCGGCAAGGAAGATGCATGAACTGCAGTTGGTGAAACTCACCAGAGAAAGATGTCGTTGGCGAAGGTGCTACTGTTGCGTCACGGGCGCAGCAGCGGTTTGCTTTTTGAAAAGGTGATAGGTGACGGGTCAAGCCGAATTAGACAGAAGAAATAAGGAGAGGTTCGCTCAAGTGTGCCGTTTCTGGAAGATAAAAGAGACGACTTAGCATGAAATCCTTGGAACCCATGCGGTATAAGATGGTATAACGGGACCGGGGAGGGATGTTCGGGAGCTGTTTGGGGGAAGGGATGCCCACCTTAAGAACGGAGAGATATAGGGACAGAAATCAAGTGTGAAACTGGTTGGCTTTCGAAGCCCGAAATCAACGTCGCAGACAAAGGAGAAATTCGAAGGACCGGCAGTCGTAAGAACGGATGACAACGTCTCGCAAAGTCGTAATGAGTCGGCGGCCGTTTTGTTATCGATCTCTAATAAGTCGACATGTCGTTTGAAATCGAGTTTGGAGGTTGATGGTAAGAAATGCGACCGCGGGAAGGAAGGGCGGCAGAACGAGAAAAAGGACCTCGGTTCGGTTCGTATGGGCGCGGGAGGCGATGTACAAATTACTTTAATAAATAAATGGTTGGTTTTAGTTGAGAAGAAACGTTGGTCTGGAGAAATGCGCGAGAAGGCGGAGGCTTGAAATGGTGGTGGTTTTGGTGTGTTTGGTATGGTCTGGCGGGGGGGGGATTGTGGTCAGCCTCTTCCTCCCGGACCTCCTTCCTCTTTCTTCTTCTGAAGCTTCTCCCGCGGCGGCGATGGGCTGCAAGACCCCAAGCTCTTCTGAGACAAAACAGAATGACTTACAGAGAGCGGTAGATTGGAGGGTCGATGGTGTATCGGAAATTTTAGAAACAAGTTGCTGTTGGAAAAGCAACGGCGCGCCGTCGGGCTGAACGACGGGCAATGGCGAAAAAAGGGAAAAGGGACTCGACGGAGTGCAACAACAAGTGCCAACAGTGAAGTGGCAACTTGGAACAGCTCGGGGGCGCGAGGATCGGTGGTGCAGCAGCAGGTAGGACGTGTATCCCAACAATGAGGAGGGACAAGACAGCTACATCCGAGGCCAATTGGAGGATCAATGGCAGCGCACGGAGGGCAGGACTCGGCTCGACTCGAAGGAGAGTGAGAGAAGGAAGAAGAGTTCCTTGAGGGTGTCGAGAGGTACGAGTCGAGGCGCAAAGGAGAGAGTGAAGACCCGGGTGCGCGGCGCCAGGCTATTCAGTCATTTCAAGCATGGGACAGGCTGAGATGGGATGGGAACAATGGGACGGGCCAGGGTGAGGAGCATGGGATGGACAGCACTAAGGTAGGTTGTGCCTGAAGTGCAGGAGGAGCTGCTTGTGCTAGGTAGTAGACTTTTCAGCATTGGCAGCAGCCAGGCCGCAGATGCAATGTGATGGGATCATGAGCCCTGGTCTACGAGATTAGCTAGATTAGGTCGGGCACAGAGAGAGGTACGTAGTCGAACCAGGTTGTCAAATGGGAGGAGACAAGAGACACAACCGGATGGCAAGGGGATAAATTAGGTCCAGGCACAGGCGACCATTTAGATCAAATCATCCAACAAGAGGAGGCGGCGGCCATGGGCAACGGTCCAGCCCCAAGATGCTGACCAGTCTACGTATGTACCTATTCGTAGGTTGTCCAACAAAAGGCCAAGACCAGCAATTGCCAAAATCCAAGGACACGACCTGCATCCGAGTTGGACCGACACGCGTGCACGAGGCTGTCAGACCAAGAGCAAATGAAAGGGCGGGGGCAAGTGCGAGGCGGTAGTCGTGGCCCAGGCCGGCTGTTGTTTTCTGTTGATGGCGCCGTTACATCTGTCGTCCAAAACCGCGAGGTGTTGCAGCCGGCTTTTGATTATGTTTAATAAGGCGATATGAGCTTGTTCGGCCCCAGCGGCCCCCTCTCCATCTTTGAGGCTGGCGTGCTCCATCGCACAGTCCGGAAAACGGCATCGTTTCTACTTTACGCAGTGAATACGCTTTCAAAACCTCCTCCCACGCAAGCCACTGACCACGAAAGCCAAGGGGCGAAGAGATTGCGAGCAGAAAAACTTGCAGCTGCGGCATTGGGGTCTAAGGTAAGGTACCTAAGGTAGGTTAGGTACGCTAAGTTAGCAGCAGCAACAGTTCGCCGGCCGGACGGCGTACGAAGACTTGCCGCTGCAGAGTTCTGCTAGCTCTCTTACACTGTCCTAAGAAGGCAACCAGCTGGAGTCATGTCAGGCCGATCATTGGGAGAAGAAGAAAAACGGCCGCAGGAAGGGTCTTTTCAACAGCAACAACAACAAAGACGCCGATTGGGAGGTTTTCGGAAGGCGCAGGGAAGGACGTACTTGCAGTTGCATATTCAACGGGCAGGCGCGAGTCCGTCTTCCCACAACACGTGGGCAGTCCGCTCTTTCCGTCTTTGTGCCATTCGGGTGAGGGTCGATTCGTCGAAACGCGAGACTCGAGACTGAAGAGCCGTACATCGTGCCTACCTTACCTTACGAATACTTACTATGCAGTACCTACCTCACCTCCTAAAATCAGGCATCTTTTCGTCAGCCCTCTCCACTTTTTCTTCGTAGGGAACTGCAGTGTAACTGTGAAGAAGGGTGATGTGAATCGTGTGAATCGCCGGACGGCATCGCCAGAGGTAAAGGTATCCACGTACGGATCAACAGCCGCAGATTTTAGCAAGAAACAAAAACCCACGGTGAAACGGGCGCCGATGGGATCAACCCAGATAGATTATCGCTCATCCGCCACGATCTCGGCGCCTCAGGTTCTCTGTTCTGGCAGGCAAGTCATTTTTTTCTACTCTGTAAAGTGTAGGCACTCAAATTGCACCCACGATGAACCCTGCTTCGCTAGCACCAACAGGAAGGATTCAAGACATCCGGGAAGACTTGGAGGGACGGGCTGGGGATGTCCTCAGTTGGGACGCCGTGGACCCGCCGCTGCCTTTTGGGGAGCGAGAAGTGGGGGGAGCCATTTGCACCGGAAAGACGCTAAGAAGCTGTTCCTTGCAGGGGTCCCGGTCAAGCAAGTCCCCAGGGGGGAAGGGGACCTTCGAAATTCGCCCACTAACCCGCCTTGGTCCTCCAAGCTGGCCGGCCGTCAACCATGCTCGAGCATCGCCGTCGAATAGGATCCTCTCCAACCGACAGCCCGCAATTTCCTGGCTGCGCTGATCGCTGCCCTCGTCACCCGCCGTCACTCGCCGTTATCGTATCGTCTTGTTTACTCTTGCCAATTCCTATGGCTATCTACGGTACGGTACGGATATTCGTACTCCAGGAGACCAGTCTCCCCTCTCTGCGGCCTGCCTCGTGTTGACCTGGTCAATTCGACTCGTCACGGACCACGTCCACCGCAAGTACCCTGTGCGCAATCTCGAGAACAAGACGAGTACGGATCATACCTAACAAAGTATGGGTAGCTTCGGTGGTCAGCCAGCTCTCTCTTACACAAGCTTTGCGCCCGTACGGACTTACCCTCATTGCACAAAACGGGTACTCAAGACACACCCGACGTTGCCCTGCTCGCAGCACCTGCGCACATGTCTCTTCCTTGGACACTTTACACGGGCTTACTGTTTGGCCGTTGCCAGCGCACACAGAGAGGCCTCGCATCCATGTGCCTGCCGCAATGTCTCGTCCTCGGTCCTCGACTTCCTGATGCGTTTCTTTTCCTTGAGAATTGTTCCGTCTGCCGCTTGCCAATCAACGCCCGGACTTTCATCCCAGAGAGCAAAGTCAGGGGGTCGCAACTAAATCGCCTGACAGCAGCACAGTCCGCTGTCAACCCGGCCGTCAATCTCTTACCAAATCCCGTACAGCCCGCCAGCACCAGATGTGCCGACAAATGTCAATCCTTCGCGAGACTGTGCGCGCCCATCGCAGAAGGGATTCCCTGGCACTGCGCCTGTCCAAATCATTCGGTTCCTCGACTCTCGAACTGCCGGCTGCCGTCAACCGTGCCTTGCTGAGGGGTCTGAGCTCTGCATTTGCATTTTCAGTCTTCCGGCTGGCGGAGAGATTCATGCAGCCCTTGGAATAATCCAGCCCCGGTTTCTCAGAACGGCCCAGACGTTCATCCTCTTGAGACACTGAAGCACTGAGACTTGACTCAAACCTTCCGAGGCTCGTTGTCGACAGCCATGCACAGCCCACGTCGTTTGCCATGCTGCTGCTGCGCGCACATGAGGTACCTGTCGATCAGGCACAAATGGCCTGCCTTAAGTCAACCACGGAACACATACAAGTGGTCCGCAGGCAAGTATCAATCGCCAACCGCCAACCGTCAAGTGGTACCCGCAAAGCTTTCGCGGAACAAGCATTAGGTGCAGGTCAGAGGCACAGTCACAGCGGAATCACAGTCGAGGCTGTTGGACGTTGGATTTCACGCCTCGCGTCCGCTGCGCTGCAGCTGCAGCTGCAGCTGCATCTGCACCTGCTGTGCCGCGGAACCCACTAGTTTACGGCGCAAGGCTTGAAGGCGTTGCGACCCCAGCAAACCACCCTGCGCGTTCTCTCATCATGGCCAGCCAATTCCATTGTTACACCATGGGACCCTCGTGAGGAGAGGCGATGTCAAATACGGCTATTGGTCCCATTCGTGGTGGCTCCCCTGGCCTGTTGTTAGCCTTCCGATATCACCACGGGAAGCGGATCGTTACCCATTGTCTGTTCGCGCAACTGAAGAACCCAAGCCCAGACAGCAACTTTGTCTGGTTCCTCCCGGCACGAATATTGCGTCTTCTTCCAGTCCCTAGGTTCGACACCGCCGCCTCCGTGGGAGACCTTTCGTTTCAATGGTCCCATCTGCTCGACATCGCTTAACCAATATATTCCTCTCCAGCGACCCAAAGATGCAACTGTCTTGACTCTTCGTAGAACCCACGGAATTCCAGGCCTGCGGAATACGGCTCGATATCCGACTAAATTTCTGGGTCGCTGGTCGTCTTCTCCAGCTCCAACGACCCCCCTTTTTCCCAACAAGGAGACCAAGACCGCGCAAGCAAAATTGCATCCCCAGTCACATTGACCCTGCAAGTTATTCGACAAGCTTGCAAAGTCGCAAGCTTCCGGCGCCGCCGCGTCGGTTCGCGCCCCCTCCTGGCAATCTCGAGTTCGATCCTCTGAACCTGTTTGCACTAATCAGAGAAGCCATCACTGGTTGTGGCGCCTTATCAGCACTGGGCAAACCTTCGCCCAGGCCTTCCCCTCACGAACCATGACGGCCCCCAGTCTCTTATGACAGCCTCGATAACTCGCTAGTATCGGAGCTCTACCGATCCCGCACCGGTCATGAGGCTGTCTCCGCTCACGCCGTTTTGTCAGAATTGTCCGCTGATCTTGTCACTCTCATATCATTAACCAGATGAATGGGGCTTGGAATAAGAAATTCCCCTGCGCCAGAGACTCTGCGCTAGCACGAACCGTCCGAGTTTGCGCTGTTGGCGTTGGCCCGGGTGTTTTGGAATGTTTTCCGGTGCCCAACTCAATTCAGGGTTCTCAGGTCCAACAACCTGGCGCAGGGAACATGCTTCTTGCTGACGGCCTGGACAGGAGAAGGCAACCATCGCGGAGAGTGGAGTCGGCTTTCTCACCTCAAGGCTCCGAATAGAGCAAACGCACCTCCAACGTAGAGGCCGCTCCGGCCGGATGCCTTCCGCGGGCTGGTTTACGCAATGCCTCATATTCCCTCACGATTGTGAACCAACCTGCATGATCCGCGACATCATCCTGGCAGATGAAGACAACTGCTCCCGGGTATGGCATCATGCAAGACGGGCGAGCTCGCTCTTCACCATAGTCAGTGAAGGGCTGCGCCAAAGGCAAGATATGCACCAAGACGCCACCGTGCCTGCAACAAAATTGCCTAGACCATAGTCGTCTGTTCAATTAGATCCATTGCCCAATGGCACTAATTGCAGATGCTACCGTTCGGCCCGCGTTTCTTAGCACTTTCCCTCTTCGTCTCTTCATCACGACGAGACGCCACCCGCCTTCCTGGCATCTTAGGTCATATCAGAGATGGGCCAAGCCAGTTCCAATATCGTCAAAGCACCGTCAGGTCTAATGGAGGAGACGACGCCATCGAACTTTCTTCGAGGCGTCGGCCAGCTACACCGACGGGGGCGGGCCCTCATCTCGTTGCTTAAGCGGAGACCGCAGCTTCATCACGTTCGCTTGTGACGACCAGGCCCTTGTGCATATGCAAGACAGTCTGAGGAGCACAGCGACGCGTCTACGGGAAATTTTATCTTCCGCAAGCAAATGTCATGCATTTGTGCTCCAGCAAAGGACATGCTCGATATGCGAGGTTCCGCTGGGCCAGATCAATCCATTCAAAGCTATGTTTAGCAGGAGACTTGAATGACCGTGTCGCAGGATCTTGGTAAGCTGAATGTCATCACAATGAGACTGTGGCATTTCGCCAAATATACAGGAATAGCATCAAGCCACCAGCGCACGCCGGACTCGAAAATCGTGGCTTTGACTAAGTCAACGAGATTGAGAACGTCGCATCGCCGGATTTTTACCGTAACAGCCCCATCACTCATCACAATAGTACCACGTCGCGAAGAGCGTCATACGAGCCGAACCAGAGCTTCGCACAAAAATATGGGGTCGGTCATTTCCCATTGCTTCCCAAGCAGCCTCATCTCTTCGCCAACCGAGAGGGCTCCATTCATCTCGCACACTGCCACTGCGTAAAGGAGGAAATTTCAGTCGCAATCATGATTGCTTCAGACGAAACATCTCACGTGGGGACTGCCTTCGGTAGAACGATGGATGGATGTTGTTTTTAGTTTTCTAGCCGTCGAGTTTGTTGTGGAACAGCTTTTGGGGATCGAAGAGCTTGGGCACCGGCATGTCTCGTGCATATGCGGGAGAGTTGCCGTTCATCTCAGATGCCAAGATCTGATGATTTGTATGAACGGTTGCGCGAACACCATCAGTGCGCAATGGGCGAATTGGGCCATCTGGCGCCCCGGTCCTTGAGTCTTCCCCGCCTCCCATGGCCTTAACAAATGGGACCGTCGGCGAGCTTCGGCGGGCTGCACTGCGATGCGACGCTGATAAACGGCGGACTGTGCTAGACTTCCTTGGGGCAGAAGGCCCGAGATGACGGGCTGGTCGCTTTTCCGCTCTCGAAGCTTTCCGCGAGACTTTGGGCTCACTACTTGGCGCGGGTTGGAGACAACATTATCAACATCAGACGGATTGGCAAGCCGCCAAACCAAACTTCAATGTAAGTCGGTACCGGGAATCGGAACTCGCGCATCCGCCATTGAAGCGCTGCCGAGCATCACTGGTCAGCCCTTTCTGGTCTTGCTTGGCGGCTGAAACTCTTTCGTCTTGTTGGTTTGCGGGTGTCAACACCTCGTACCACCGGCCCGAAGCTCCCCGGCTGTGTCGATGGTCTCGACTTTATGTGGAAGAACAAATCTAAGCTGACTTCTTGTGAAACACGAAACAATTCTAGAAGTTTGTCGATCGGTTGACCAACTCCGGAAACCTGCTTAGATGTTTGGGTTGTGGCAAATGTCCTCGTTATCGCAAAACACCACAGTTGGCAGGCGAAATTCAAGCTGTTTGGTGTGAAAAAGCGAGATGATTAATACTTGCTTCAGGACGACTCTGCTCAAAGAGGAAGCAAGACCAAGGCGGAGTGATTCCGCTATGCGCCATACATTGATGTTATCAATCCACCGGGATTCCCAGGGACTAGTAGGCAAAGTTGATGCCCGACCCGGGAAGTTGGTTCTGCCAGCTTCTCGGTGACCTTGACCTACGTGTATTCCTCAAATCTCGTTTCCAGGATACAGGTTATTGCTCCCAATGGGTACGTCATGGGTAAGAGGGCGCTCGCTCTCGGTATGTGGCAATAGACCAGATATGGGGTCTCGGTGAATTGCCTGCCTCGCCTGGGGTCGCATGTAATCACCGAGGACTCCTCACCCTCGGTGTCGGTGGCGAGGCCAACCGGCGAGCAAGGTGCTTATGTGATGTCCGGAGTCTTTGGGCCTGCGAACTCCGTCGGATCTAGGGGTGTCATTGCTGGTGCTTGGTAAAAGGGTCAACCACGTTAATGTTACGTCGGTAGGAGTTTCGTTCGCTCTCATATGACGTCTAGCCATCATGCATAGGTGTTCATAAAAACGTAGCAGTTGACTGATGGCTGAGAAGACGGCACGATTCAATGGGCTCCGGTCTTTCTACTGGTCGAGAAGCCTCCATGGTTCCGTTTGAAAGCGTTGCAGGAATATTTGTTTCATACCTTACGGCATGCTGGACCACCGGGTGCGGTTTGTCTTGTCTCTCTGTGCATCTTTGGTGTCGGTGACTGAGTAAACCCCGACGAATACTTCGGGAACGCGTTGAATCACCCGTCGGCGGGTCTGGCCCTGCAGAATGAGAGACGTGATGGAGTTTGATATTCACATCCGTTATCGAGTGTTTACCTTGTGGGCAGCTCGTAGGTCTCATGTTTGGCTATATTTTTGTTGTAAAGTGCTCGACATGGCCTCGGAATGGCTTTTTATATACCACGTCACGAATGCGTAGACAATGCCTAGCTCTGAATCCTATGACAAACTTGCTACCATCCTAGAAGGGTTCAGCTAGGTAGGTCAAGCTTTTCGGGATCGAGTATACATAGGTCTGCTATCCTGTTATGTGTGATGAGGACAAGCGAATTAAAGCAGAAGGTGAAGTCTTTTTCTTTTCGATGAATCATTGCGTGGTACCTCAAACGACCACCCTTCGGACAGCTTCCTTGTGTTTACGTTGTCCCGGGATGGCTTTGCGGGCTCTGGTGGTTTTTGGATGATTTTGCAGAAATACGTTGGAAACGCCGCTTTTGCTGCTATCTTAGAGATTGGAGACGACTCGAAGAGTGTCTTTCTGGACGTCTTCTGAGGTACAGAGTCTCCAGATGCCCAACGTGACGAACTCATCATCATTCTGGCTTGTTCGGATACTGTGGCTTGAACGCCTGCTTTTAAAGCTTGTCACGTTCTGGGTTCCGGTGAAGTCCAGCCAGTAGTTGCTACTCAACTTAGATATCCCCGGCGGATATATGTATTGGTAATCTTAGAGAACTTCATGAGTAGGGTGGCGGCATTGTTTGCTGGAAGCGCATGTTGAACTCGATATCTTCGCCATGTCTTCCGTAGTCTCGCACCAAATGCCTGCTTTGCAAACCGCAGAAATCATTCCATCAAGTGGAAGGCATTGGTCCACGGTCTTCGTCGCTACTGTCCCTTGTCTGTGATATATTCTCCTCGAAATACGTACGACAGTGGGCACAACAGTCTGCGGTTTCTTGCTCGTCATCTCGCAGGTCGGGATCTGGGGCTCTTACAACCAACCCTTCCGAGTATCCTCACGCAAGCATTGATGAACGGATACACCCAGTTGTTCCGGCAAGTAAGTTGCCGTATTTGGACATTTTATATTCTATGTTTCGTGCTTGGGTGTCTGGCACATGTTTCCAGCGGCACATGTAAGGGCACAATAGAGCAGCTCGACGGGTACGCTTGGAGTATTTAAGCCTTCTCTGCATTGGACCAGCATCCGGAGGGTACGAACAATGCCAAGCTTCGATCGACTTTGGGTTGTGGTTTAATTAGTGTTCTCTTGAGTCCATAAGATGGTTATCAACGACGGCGCAGGTTTGCGTGAAGCATCTGCTCGCCTTCCTGACGTCCTCCTCATACCCGGCCGCAATTCTGCATTCTACGTATACGCCGGAAACAAGAGAAAGGAGGGATGTCGAGGTAGACAACGTGTATTCGGAAATCAGCTTTAGGGTCGGCGCATCGCTTAGTTGGTCAGGATTGAATGGCTGATACATGCACATGTCCTTCAAATCGCAGTCGTGCGCTTGTCGTGGGAGTCACATGTGCAGAAACCTTGTGCTTTATAGAGGTCTACCTCTGGACTATTCGCTAACGATGTTATTATGGTGAAGCGTTCATGAGAGAGATCTTGGTGGGAGGCATGCTCTGGCCTTCAAAAAGGTCTCGGTGCACTTGGTTTGAGGTCCTCGTGTCTTTGATATGTGTAGGCCTTTCGATAATTCAAACCCCCTTTCATTAGCCGCAGGTGGCCATCAGGATAGCAAAGCTATTGATTAGTTGGGTAGATTTCTGAATGCTGCTAGTACACCTATTGACAGACTGTGTGAAAGCGTTGAATTTGTAAAGCAGAGCGGGAGAATACGCATTCTACCGAAGACCCTTTTTCTGCTTGAACACTGCAGCATGACTGACACATAATTGGTTACTTAAAAGCGCAAATCGCTTCATTCGTGATAGCGCACCGTTGAACCACCAATTTTCGCCCACAAGATTCATTTGACCTTCCATTTCCAGCAATTCAGAAGATAATCATTGGCTTCACGACAGTGATGCCATTCGGCGGTTCAACTTTTGCCCGCGGCTAATCTGTTCGTGGTGAGTTTCCCAATTGTCATCCCAGGCAACGGCGCCCTTTAAAGCACGCAGCGGCGGGCGAGTCATCGGCAGAGCGGGGGTGTGGCCCGTCCGGAGGGCGCACGCGTTCCCCGACCCCGGCCGGCATCGGACACTCATCCTGCCATCTCATCGCTCTTGCTTGCGATGCTCTTGAAACTCATGCTGTCAATCTCTCACTTTTAAAGCTGCTCGGTCGTCCTTAGCTCATTGACTGAAACGCCATCTCAACACAAGCCCAGCAGCCAATACACCGTCAGCGTCGAACCTGAACCCCGCCACCGGAAAACGTCCGGGAAACTAAGTCTCACCAGTACCCCTCTCACAACCTACCGCGAGACACCACCGACAAAATGGCGGACCTCACAACATGCCTGCCCCTGAATCGCGCTTCCGTGGTGGAAGCACACAAGCTCGTCAAGCCACATGTGCACTACACGCCCGTTCTCACAAACAAGACGCTCACCACCCTCGCCTCGACGCCGCGGTCTCCCGAAGACCTCAAGGGCACGAGATGGGAGGGCCGCACGCCGGCGAAGCCCACCCTCAGGCTTTGGTTCAAGTGCGAGAATCTGCAGCGCATCGGCGCGTTCAAGGTCCGCGGGGCGTTCCACGCGGTCGAGAGGTTGAAGCAGGAGCCCGGCTGGGTTGAGAGCGGCGGAATGGAGAAGGGCGTCGTCACGCACAGTTCTGGTGAGACACAATCGCCATTTCATATTCTCGTTCTCATGTCCGAGTCTCTTATATGACGGACGAGGATGCACATGAACACGCACACTAACGAAACTCTTAGGAAACCACGCGCAAGCCCTCGCCCTGGCCGCGAGAGAGGCCGGTATCCCCGCCCACATTGTCATGCCGGACATCTCCCCCGCCAATAAGATCGCCGGCACCCGCGGCTACGGCGCCAACGTGATTTTCAGCGGGAGCACCTCCGTCGAGCGCGAGGCCGTCGCCGACCGCGTCATCGCCGAGACCGGCGCCCCTCGTGCCCCCCTACGACCACCCGGACATCATGCTCGGCCAGGGCACCCTCGGCCTCGAGCTGCAGGAGCAGGTGCGCGACCTCATCGCCGCTGGCCACTCGGCGCAGAACCCGACCTTCAACTCCACCGGCCAGCCCTCCTCGTCGAGAGAAGGTAAGGGGCTCGACGCCATCATCACGCCCTGTGGCGGCGGCGGCATGCTCTCCGGCGTAGCGCTAAGCTGTGAGGGCGCGGGAATCCGGGTGTTTGGCGCGGAGCCCGAGTTCCAGGGCGCCGACGACTGCAAGCGCGGGTTCGAGGCGGGCAAGAGGGTCGAGAGCGTCAAGACGCTGACCATCGCGGACGGGCTGCGGACGCCGGTGGGAAAGTTCCCCTGGGGCGTGATCTACGAGAGGAGGCTGGTGGAGAACATGTTCAGTGTGAGCGAGGAGGAGATCAAGGCGGCGGTGAAGCTGGTGTTTGAGCGGTTCAAGCTCGTTGTCGAGCCGAGCGGCGCGGTGCCGCTTGCGGTTGCGCTATTTAACGAGGACTTCAGGAGCATGGTTGAGAAGGAGGCTGGGGAGAAGGGGTGGGATTTGGGTTTGGTGTTTAGTGGTGGTAATATGGCGATGGAGGGTCTGATGAAGATTTTTGCGTCGTGAGGTGATTTGAGAGGACGAGAAAGTACATAAGGAGAGATGTAGACTGCATATAACATGTCGTATCGATGGATTGGGCTGCCGACAAGACCACCCGAGACAAAGAAGTTCCGCATGCCGCCGACAGTAGAGTTGCAGACTCTGATGCTCAAGAGCTCGGTCGATGGGGCTGGTTGTCCTACGGCCAAACGTTCCGAAGCTCGTGTAGTCGTGAACACTCTCCAAGTCCAGGATTGCTTGACACTCGCACCATTGTCGTCTTCTCCGGTCACTCGCCAAGTATAATCGTACATACGGCATAGCTATCGAACCAAGAAAAGTGGTTGATTCTTTCTCCCTAACCAAATCTTATCCCAAACGAATGGTTGGGTAATAACAAGAATGTGTCTTTTCGACATTCTGCCGTGTAGACCGAGCACTGTGGTTGGCTTTTCTTACGAACATCGGAAGATCTACACATAATTGCTCCAGAAGTCATTTCCAAGACAAATAGGTGTATTTAAAACATTGTTTGTCATACAAATATTTCGAGCCAAGCAGTAAGAATGACTTCTGCTCACCAACAGAATGTGTGTTGAAAATTTGGGTGTAGAAAGACGGAATGAATTGCATGTGACGTAACGCGAATCAAGGATGTCATACCGTAATCCCCATTCCTGTCTACTACTTTCCCCCGTCACTTCTCGCCAAGTATTGTCACGCCTCCCGAGATACCGAGGCGATCGCGGAGACTCTTGCCGACGCGGGCTTGACGTCCCTCTGGCAGGAGCATCGCGTCCTTAGTCGTCAGCAACAACCATCAACAAAGGGAGATAATTGTCATAATCAAAACTGTGAGCAGCATATTCCTTGTATACTTATACTTGAAGCAAGTTGGTGCGCCTGGGCTTCGGGTCCCACATATGGAGATGGAACTCTGCTCGCCCTTCTTTTCAATTTCGTCTGTTTTGGTAACTGAACACGGGCATAAATATTACAAGAAGGATGAATCTATGGAGTTTGCACCTCTCCTTTCGTTGTGGCCGTCGCTCCCAGTACCTCTCACCATGTTGTTGACTCCCATCTCCCCCCTTATCGGCAAGCCTGTCCGCTGCACAGATAAGTGATTGGGCTATGCAGATCGTCAACGCATCCTCTACCTTTCCGATTGATGCTGCATAATAAGCTTGCCCAAAACGCTGTGTCCCTGCGTCACTCACAGCCTGATTTGGCCTTCAATCTTCCAAAGAGGCTACATCCAGAGCTTCGCCGACCGAGTAGCAGCGGTTCTTCCACAAATTCACTTTTTCATTGGCTCTTAATGGGTGAAATTTCGTCCACTCTCGGCCCCCGCTTGTTCGTCTTTAGTGGTAAGCTGCATGATGTTGAGGGTGGCCGTCTCTTTTGGGAGCGATCATCTCTGCACACATGCAATATATGAGCAGGCTCTGCTCAGGTTCGTGTCAGTTTCTGGGTCATTAGAATTACAAGTACACTTGAAAGTCCATGTTCAAATTAGATCCTGTGCCAAAACCTCATGTTATTACAAAACAAAGAAAATATGTATCATTTTGAGTATCCCATTTCTCGCCCATACCCCTTTAAGTGGTTCACGCCCGTTGCAATCACGGGCGGTATCATCCTGACCGTGGTGTTTTCGCTTGTCAACCTAAAATCAAATGGCTTCGACTTGAAGACCGTCTACACTACCGACGTTAACGGCACGGAAGCCGCGGCAAATGCGCGGTAAGATGCAACTCCCATGATCTTTGGATGTGAGATGACCTAAATCATGATGTTCCAACAGGTGGTTCAACAAGCCGCCTTTCAACTGGCAAGGGGACATGGACGTCGAATGTCAGCCATATCTTCTGACGGTCGGCGACTCGTTCTTCACCTCAAACCATGGTTTCCGGTATAAGGTGAAGAGCATAGAGCTTCCCACGAGAGACGACAAGTCCCCGGATATTCGTTCGTCAATTGGATACAAGAACACGACGCTTGAGGGATGCTTTCTGAGTCAAATGTTTATCAAATTGATGAAAAGCGACCCGGCCAGATTGCCATCCTGGTGGATATCATTCAAGAATACAGTAGCGGCGGCAACCTTACAGTGTACTGTCGTGTCTGATGTTGGGCTTGCAGAAGTCACCATGGAAGCCGAGTATGAAGGAGAAACTGAGCCCGTATACGACTACGTCATGGATTCCAATTACAAAACACGCGCGAGCGTTTGGTGGGGAACTCGGCTTTCGAACGCCTATTTCATTGGCATTTTAAGTGCTGCCTCTCAGATTCCCGGTGTAGACGTTCTTGGTGAAACGTATCTCAACCGGGCCAGACTCACTTTCAATAGGAATTCATCCAAGACGGAGTAAGTCTACGTCTTCGCAACTGTTCTTCCGCGCACCGGCTGATGAGGCGTCAACCACTGCCAAGCATTCGCTCAGAAGACTTTTTTAATCTCGGCTGGACGTTCCAATTCGACAATAGTTATCTGCAAACTCTTTGGATGGATTTGCCTTATGACACCACACCTTATAACTCTGACGTACGTTCCCAGGTTGCCAGTTTTCGGACGCAAGACTTCTACGTTCGGACTGACGTTTTGATAGTTCTGGGGGTCTCCAACCTTGACAGAAGCCCTGCATTACTCTAAAATCATGCACTCACTATTCGCTCTTGACCTTGGAAACTGCGAGTCGCCAAACCTGTTGCTCGACAAAGACGGTCTCAGATATGCCATCATGGATCCACAGGACACTAACCGATTCCCTGGTGCTCTACTCAACAACTTCACTGAAGCAGTTCAGCTGGATAACGGCCGCTTCACCAAGCTTCCCAAGCCCGGCCAAGCTGGAGCCGAGGCCAGTGTTCCCTTGAACGAGAGCTACATGGTTATACAGCCGCTAATGGGCCCTCTATCTTGCAACAAGGCTACTATAGCAGCTCAATATCTTTGCTCTGTGCCCAGGCAGAAAAGTGTAGGAGTGATGTTGCTGGCGATAGTCCTTGCGGATTTGGTCTTTCTCCAAGCAGCGTGGAAACTTCTACAGTGGATCGCGGGCTCCAGGATGGCAAATCTGCCCCAAACGAATGTCTGCGAAGGCTGTTTACACTTTCAGAGACAGAGTCTCGAAGGAATTGAATTATTGGACAAACCCCGTGGGAGGAAACAAGAGGGTTCTGTACGTGGACCCAATGATCCCTACGTTAGACTTCATAGCCAGGAGTAAGAATTAGGGTCCCGAATCGAAGTCCGTTGGTTATTACAAATGGTGGATTAGGATGAGTGAATCAACTCAACAAATCAGTGTGTAAATGCCGGTCCGTTTCGCGTGGAGGCTTGAGTTAGTACTCTTTCAAAGCTCTGCAGGACTAGAGTCGACCTGTCACCTTGGGCGGCTGAAGTAAAAGGCTGGTCAGAGCTCTCGGCCACATTTGCAAAAACATCAAAGAAAGGCACACCCCAATAGGGACTCATCAAACTTCGAGGTATCAAGTCTATTCAGATATTCTAATCTTCACAGGCTTATTTCTCGCACCAGCCAGTGGGCTGGCCGAGAGCCTTGCACTTGTCAATGTACAGAGGCTCGTTGATGTCAATGATGATCTGGCACCTGGTGGGGTAGGGGCCGGCTGTTGGGCAAGGGTCAGCCATCCGAGATCACAGAGCCGCGAGGATGGGGGGATAGCGAGCAAACTTACCGTAGGAGCCGTAGTCGGCACAGGCAGCCTTGGTGGTGTCGGGGTCGCTGACGAGAGCGGAGCCGGTGTCCCTGCCGCAGTAGCAGTTCTTGATGTCATCACCCTGACGCTTGACGTGGACGCGGTTGTCCTCGGCCGGGGCAGCGGCGACGATGGAAGCGAGGCCCCTGAGTGTGTGTTAGTTGAGCCGCTCAGAGGTGGGGTGCACTGGAGAGTCGTGGGCAGACGAACATGAGGGCAACGACGGCCTTGAGTCCGAACATTGTATGGGTTGTTTGATTGGAAAATAGTCAAAGAAAGTAGACAGTTGGATTGTTAATGAATGTGATGCTGAAGGCTTGAGTCTGAGTTCTAGAATTCTGCTCAGCCAAGGCGCGATGCGGGGAATTATATACTAGTAAGATGTGAGTTGGACAGTTGCTTCAATACCCCCTGGTTGGCCGGCGAGAGCGACGAGCTCTGAGCTTCTGAGGGGTTTGCGGGCGAAAGTTGCCTCGAAAGGACCTGTGAACAATTAACTTCATCCCTGTACTCGTTCGTCCCAAAGAGATAGACTTTCTTAGCTGATCTACGTTCATAATATGAAGCTTACTGGAAATGCGCTCGTTGCCGGCAAAAGCCGAAGACAAGAGCATAAGTGACTCTGAGTCGTACGGCTTTCGTTAGATTAATCAACACGATCGGCATGTGTTTCTCCCGTAAAGATACTGTTGTCGGTGAGGCTGCTTGACTCGAGCAACCAAATTCCGCAAGTTGATTCCGAGGTACAATATACAGCAAGGTACAGGACCAAGCCGTAAGGTGAATTTTATAGTGATTCTTCCAACATGCAAACTGCTACAAAACGCAATTTCCGAGCATTCGCGCGGTCTTGCGGTTGGGCTTTGAGAGATGTGTAGAAACCACAAAGTTTTTGACATTCTCATCATTCTCCGTGCATTTCGTCTGTCGCGTAGAAACGGAAGCAGCCAAAGATATTTTGATGCACAGTTAGACAAACTAAAAGCCTGGGCACCATATACCTAAGTGGTCTCTGCAGGCTGTCACCCCGGGTTTCAGACACCCGATTAGTCGCATGCTTATGCGTGGACATTGGCGGCTCCCCAGGGTACAAGGGTCATGCCGGCTGCACCTACGGCTTGACCGATCCGACGGCCGCTTGTCACCATGGATAGACTCACTGAGGCAAATGCTACAGAGAGTGTGTAAATATTGCGCCTCAGGGGCTGCCGGTCGTTCCTGTGCAGGGGCCCGTAACCTTAAGAGTTCCTCCGTCGTCAACTTGTCGCTGATAAAGTCGCTCTCGCAAACTCACATGATACCCACCATATAAGATTCAGCGACGGCGGATTCTTTCGCTCAATAAAACATGGAGTAATGCTGTCACAGGTTAACATCTCACGCATAAGCCACCTTCAGCTTGCAACATCTATGAATGGCATCAAATGAACCCCTGGTCTTAATATGAGTGCATGGACCGCCTCTCTCACACTTGCCTTTGTAACGTTCTCTTGGACATGCTATGGCAGTTGTTCAGTTCGACGTTATTGTGTGCTCTATGTGCGAGACGTCCTGGGCAAATCCAGTGATGTCACTTCTGGAGGCTGTGGTTCTAGAAGTGACCAATCTATGTCTCAGAGCTAGGAAATGAATTCTATCAACAATTTCCCTTCGAAACACCATGGCGAGGTGACGTTAGTTGGCCAACAGGCTGAGATGCCAAGCATGACAATAGGAGCTGGAGTAGCCTCCAACGTTGTTACGAATAACTTACAAGCTTTTTGGTCATTGCCGAACTAGAAATTGCTGGTCTATGTGATAAGCTTAAGTGTAGTAGAGCAAAAAAGGTACTAGATTTTCTCAAGGACATGGTTGAAGGTGGTTTTGTTTGTCATTTCGCTAGCAGCGGTATGTGGTGTTGCAACTGCAGCTAACGTCTGACCAAATGGACCAATATGCGCGCCAGAAAGCTTTGACACGAAACCCCCCAAAGAGTGACCATCCAACACTTCGAAGAGCTTACCCAGGCCATGGGTGGTCACCAAAATCGTTTGATGTGGAGAGATGCGGACTCCAGTGCTCCGCAAAGTTTCCCAAGAAAGTCGGGAAATGCTCCAGCTACAGCCATACCCTGTTCTTAGCCATGACCAGAACTATGACCTACATATGCGCAACAGATCTTGATCAAGGCTCACGAGGATGAATCAAGACGACATGCAGCCCTCAACTCGAAGATGACCAATGCCGTGGGCCTGATGACGAAACCGGCGGGAACAGCGGCATGCGGGCCGCAGCGGCAGTTTAATCCCGGCGCCCCACCCCGCGCCACCGGAGACAGTTAAAGGGCCCCGCGTCCGTCCCATATTCCCATCTCAGCAAGCCGTACAAGCACCTAGATCTGACCTACCCCCGAGGTCCTTGCTGACCAACCTTCTGCCGCTGCCATGCGACCATCTCCGCGGAGCCTCAATACGGCCATCTCGTCAGCAGCCATAGTGACTCGACCCTCTTCTAAGCGCGTCCTCCTCTCCACCCGTTCATCCTCATCCCTTTCGTCCATTGTCAACAACCCCCGCCGAACGAGACATATCCCAAAAGCAACGGGATTTCCAAATAGTCGTGTCTCACTTTCCAGATCATCACAGACCTGCAGATTCAGCGCCGCAACTGCACCCGCTACTGCAAAAGCAAAAATGGCACCCTCCAAACTGAGAAGCTGGTTTCCCCACGCCAAGGTGCCCGTCATCATCAGCGCGCCCATGCTCGGGGCAGCCGGCGCATCTCTGGCGACCGAGGTCCACAAGGCCGGTGGGATCGGTAAGTACCTAAACACACACACATACACTCACAAAAACACCCATGGAAACCTCATCGTCAACCTCCCTTCAAAGACAAAATGTCTTTTGTACCCACCAACGAAAAACAGTCACTGACCAAGCAACAGGTTTCATCGCCGCGGGCTTCGACTTCTCCGAGTCCTCCGCCCAGATGAAGGACATGGACGCCGCCCTGTCCCAGGCCCGCTCCCTGCTCTCCACCACCGCCGACGAGCAGCCTCTCCCGCTGGGCGTGGGCTTCATCACCTCCCACGAGACCGCGGGCCTCTTCGCCGCCAACGTCCTCCCCATCCTCGTCCGCCACCGTGTCGCGGCCGCGTGGCTGTTCGCGCCGAACGAGGACTTGAAGCCGCACGCGCAGATCATCCTGGCGCTGCGGGAGGCGGGCATCAAGGTCTTCGTGCAGGTCGGCAACGTGGCTGCTGCGCGCGAGGCGGCTGCCGACGGAGCGGATGTGCTCGTCGCCCAGGGCGTCGACGCGGGCGGGCACCAGTTCTCGAGGGGATGCGGCGTCGTCGCGCTGGTTCCCGAGATCAAGGCGATGCTCGCGTCCGAGTTCGCGTCCCGAGAGGTTGCGGTTGTCGCGGCGGGTGGCATTGTGGAGGGTGCTGGTGTTGCCGCTTATGCGCTGGGGGCCGAGGGTGTTGTCATGGGCACGCGGTTCGTCGCGACGAACGAGGCCATGTCGGCGCAGTTGCATAAGGAGCTGCTCGTGAAGACGAAGGATGGCGGTGTGAGTACGTGGAAGCACGACTTCCACGACAAGTTGGTGGACAGCAAGCTTTGGAAGCCGGGATACGACGGCCGGGCGATTATTGGGGACATTCATCGCGAGTACCACGTGCTTGGGGGCAAGACGGCAACAGTTGAAGAGAGCAGGGAGAGATTGAAGACTGGGTGGAGTGAGGATGAGGGAAAGAAGATGATTGGTAAGTGGTCGGGTGCTGGAGTTGGGCTCATCGACGAGATCAAGCCGGCGGGCGAGGTTGTCGTTGAGGTCAGGGAGGCGGCGAGGAAGAGAATTCAGGAGTTGGCCGGATTGATCTAAGTTGGTGGACGAGAAAGGAAGAAAACATGGATTATGAGACGATCCACGGTCACTCCTGGCAGATGGGCATGCAAAATATCAAGAATGCTTTGACAACTGCATCGTCATGATTCATATGTGATGGAACTCTCAATTGAGCCTTTGTAAGGGGTATCATTCTTGTGGTCGACTTCACTTGTATGTCTACGTCTCCTAATGCCCCTTTTCTGTTTTCGTCAACTTTGCCGCGCTCTCAAAGTAGCCTCCTGTCCCGCCATATTTGGCTAACACGCCGTCGATATCAACCTCTTCGACATCCCGTGTCCGCTTCCGTCCCAGCATGGCCGTGTTCCTCGTGCTCGGAATGCGGAGCATCTCAGTCTCAACGACCCAGCCACAGTCTTCAGCGATGCAAGCCGCCCAGTCCACGAGACAGGAATAAGTTGACTGTGACTTGGTCTTGTCTCGCGGCAGTGGAGCGCGGTGTTTCTGGCCTCCTAAGGTGTGACTGCAACAGGGGATCATAATGAAGGGACTCTCGGAGAGTGTTGCCAGTATAGGGGTCCATGGAGTCAGCTCGTCCGCGTGATTCGAGACGATGAAGGTCCCCTTGGGAAACGCGCCGTTATGAGTTTGTGAGAGATCGATGACAGACTCCTCACCATCGGCGCATGAGGGTCTGGACACGACGTCGGGGAGAAGCACACGTCTCTGCAGGGAACCCTTCCCTGACTGCACGGTGTTGTACTTGGCCCAGGACTTTCTTGCTCTTGCATCAAAGCCCCAGCCAGAGTAACCCTCCTGGATGAGGATGTAAACAAGAAGGCCGTTGCCACAGCCGATATCCACGAATCCAGGGAACGGCTTGTCCTTGTACATCTCGGCCCACAACTCGATCAGAAAGGCAGCGATTCCCAAGTCCTCAAATACGTGCTTGGAAGGATCAGTCGTCTCTGCCCAGCTCTCCACAAGATCCCTCGCGTACTTAAGCTTGAGCTCTGCGTAGCGATCTTGGAACCGCGCCTGGGGGATGACGACGTCGTGATGCACTCGCTTCTTGTAGCCAGCGACTCGTCCCTGGCCATGCTTGTACAAGACTGACAGCAGCATGCGCGCTGTGCGCACCAGCTTCTCGACGGCAAAGTCTGCCTCGTCAAAGAACAAGTAGTGGATGGAGACGGTACCGACGGCTCGCGCAGCGTCCCACTCGTGGAGATGCGCAACGCCCCGGACCTTGGGGTGGTAAAACGGAAGGGCGTCTGGGGAGGAAGCGTGGGGAAGGTAGACGACCAGGGACCTGGTCCCCGCGGCGCCGGCGTTGGCGTCCGCACCCGCCGCATCTGGGGTGCTGGAGGCAAAGACGCACGTCTGCTCCAGGGGATCGTCCCGGCGGGTGTTTCGCGGGATCAGCCTCCGCACCAGAACACGGTCGTTGCGGAAATCCTTGAAGGCAACGGGGACAGGCTGCTGCACAGCTTGTGCGGCGGCGGCGACACCCTGCTGTTGATCGGGGAGATCAGAGGAGGTGGGGAGAGGTTCGGGCACCCATCCTGGGTCGGTGTCATTGAGGATGTCTGCGCGGAAGAGCCAGCTCGAGTTGATGTTTGGGTTCTTGACCAGGTTCATCATAACATCCTCGAAGACATCGGGCCCAAAGGCGCACTCGTGCCGGAACAAGGGATGCCATATCTCGCCCGAGAGATCGTGAATGGCTGGGTCCGCTGAGGGCCCAAGTGCCGTCGGGTCGAAAGCCATGGCAGTGACGGAATTGAGTTCGGTTTCCTGGGCTGCAGGCTGAGAAGAAGTAGTATGGATCGATATAATGAGACCTTTTGAGTGTGATCGGGAGGCAGAATTGTGACTCGGGCGCTATCGCATGAATGTGTACAAATGGCGCTAGGCGGTTCGCGGTTAGCCCCGCAGGGTCGCGGCCAGGACCCATGTGACGTTGTGTGTTGGCTGCTGCTGCGTGGTGGTAATTTTTTGTTTACTTTGCGAGGTGGGGGTGACATGGCAACGAACCAAAATACACTACTCGATCCGAAAACTCGCCCTTGCAGACCACCCTGAAAAGGTCCTGGTCCGTCTCTCGTCCTGCATAAGCTTGCAAATCGGCAGACGCCATTCCGCGATACCTTCTCCATCGATGACATTTCCTGCCTCGTTTTGTTTCCTTCAGCGACAGCCCACGAGCCACAGACCCATTACTCCTATCCGCATGCCTTAGACAGGGGAACACACAAGCACCATCCTCGTCTCGCCGAGAGACACGTCCATCGCAATGGCAGACAACGACAATCTGCGTACAGCGTCGCTGTACATCAACAACCAGCTGCTCTCGCGGGGACTGCTCCGCGATGGCCAGACAATCAACTTCGCCGACCCGGACGACAATCCGGGCGGCACGGAGGCCACCATGGGCAAGATCATGAGCATAGTCAATGATTTGATCTTGCGCCGAGACGTGCGTGTGCCCTTGTCCCTTTTGAAAGACTACCTTTGAAGAACCCCCAACTGAGACGATGTTTGTTTTCCCATCCTAAAGCGCGACGCCGAGCACCGCGAGAACCTCTCGACCACGCTGCGAACCGTCCGAGCCGAGAACCTGCGATACACGGACGACATTGCACGCCTCTCGGAGAAGCACACCGAAGCCCAGCGCAAGGTCGACATCAGCGAAGCCACCGAAACCGCCCTGCGAACTCAGCTCAAGTCAGCAGACGCTGCTGTCCGCGGCCTCAAGGACGAGGTTGCCCGCGCCAAGACCCTCGTAGCCCAGACACGTGCCTCGTGCGCGACGGAGGTCCGCCGCCGCGATCGTCAGATTGACGGCCTGAAGAAGCAACTCGGAGACGCGGGTCGTCCTCGTGGCGCGGCAAAGAGCTCTGCGGTCACGGTCATCACCGTCGCCGCCGGCGAGGGCGAGGATAAGATATCGCCCAAGCGCGGTGCCAGGACAACCAACACCGAGGACTCCAACTATGACTTGCGAAGCGAGACGAATGAGTTCCTTACAGAGCTTTCGCGCAACCTCAGCGAAGAAAATGAGTCTCTGCTTGGCATTGTGCGACGAACTACGCAGCGACTGCGCGAGATGAGCGGCTGCGATGTTCGGACCAGCCAGGGTGACGGCCATGCAGTCGCTTTGCCTACGGCCGAGGACATGGCTACGGAGCTTGATGCCATTCTTGAGCATCTTAGATCGATTCTCACGAACCCTTCATTTGCCCCTATTGAGGAAGTCGAAGTCCGTGAAGAGGAGATTGCCCGCCTGCGTGCTGGCTGGGTCAAGATGGAGAACCGTTGGCAAGAGGCCGTTCACCTCATTGACGGCTGGCGTCGGCGTATGGCTGTTGACGGCAAGCCTGTCAATATGGAGGAGTTGAAGATGGGTCTCCGTCTCAGCCCTGTTCGCGTGCGCGACGTCGAGGAGACTCAGCACGGCGGCGTAGATATGCACGACCACGAGCTCTCCTGTGTCAAGGAGGAGTGTACCGCCGACTTCGACGAGGAGGAGGAACAGGAAGAGGAAGAGGAAGAAGAAGAAGACGAGGACGATGAGGAGATGCCTGAGTCTCCTTGCCCTCGACCTCAGAGAGTTGAGCAGAGGGTCGAGTCTCTTCATCTTGTTCCTGCGCCTGAACAGTACAACAACAACTTCAGAGAGGTTCAGTACGATGACCTCGAAGATGACCGAAGCGACTATGAGTCTAGCATTTTTGAGGATGTCGACGTTGAGGAGCTCGATGTCGAGGAACCTAACGTCGAGATCCTCCAGCAGTCCGCCGCATATGTCAGCTCCCCTCCTCTCCCTCCTGCTCCTCAGTTGAGCCCCCTGAAGGACTCCTCCTCGGCCGGCAACCGCGATGTTCGGGCTCGCCGAGAAAAGCCGGGTGACTTCACTACAATCACTGAAGAAAAGACTTGGGAGATCCGCGCCGTCGAGGCAGTCGCACCCAAGCCTCCACCACACCGCACCCAGCTCCCGCGCTCGCCTCAAAAGCCCTCATACCCCGTCGAGGATTGCTCTCGCGTCACCTCAGCCACCTCTGTCGATTCCGAATCCACCCACAACGGCGCGCCGCTCAAGACTCCCGCAGAGTCCCCCCCCTCTGCCGTGAACCAGACGCCCACAGTTCGTAAGCTCCCAAAGCCGCCTCATCTTGCAACCGCGCAGCCACCGTCCGCCCCCGTGGAGACGCGCTCCCCAACCGCCGCCATCCGTACAGTCTCGCAGGAGAGCAACGAAAGCAACGACGGTCCGCCCCCAGGGCCCGCCACGCAAACTAGCAGCACAAAGGCGACGCCCGCCCGAACGCCGCTGCGCCGCGTTCCCTCGCCCTGCCTCTCCCTCGCCCAGCAGAGCCTCAACCCCAACAAAGCCCTCTGACCATGGCAACTATCGCCGCAAAGCTCGCCGCTTCAGAACGCGAGGCCGACGCCGCCCGCGTTCGCGCAAAGCTCAAGGCCGCTCGCGGAGGCGCGATCAAGGCGGCCGCGCCAACGCCGTCGCAACAGCCAACACCACGAGCCATGCCTCCGCCGCCGCCAGAGACCATCGTCGCCGTCCCAACAGAGCCGGAGCAACCCGAAGCTGTTTCAGAATCAAAGCAAGATCTGGACCCCGTCAAGCGCGACCTGCCGCAGGAGGAAGAGCAACAACTCCGCTCTCCTAAACGCAAGCGCGATAGACGTGTTAGCAAAGTCCAGTCGAGGAGGAGAAGCACGCTTAGCCCCTGGGAGATGGAAAGCCTCATCTCGGGCAACGTCGCCGTTCCCCCTTCACCCGCGCGGTGATACCAAAAAACCGAATCAGTACCTTCCTTTTCCCCACCTTCATACTTATATACAAATACCAGGGTTCAAATCAGATTGCCCACATCACTATCACTTATAATAGAACTCTGTCGTCTTCTGTTTGTTTTCCAAAGGAGGATTCAAGATATCATGGGAGATTGGGATAATTCCCCCACAACGGCGTTAGAGAAAACGGGAAAGCCGGGAGAGCGAGCGATGACTGGGGCTAGGACAATGCCGCGAGTTGAAAGGGCAGGCAGGCAGGCTGAGCTGGAGGAATGGAGGATTAAGTGATTTTTTTTTGTTTTTGTGTCATGGATGGTGGATGGTGGCCTTGTGTTGAATTGGGCCACCACCAATATGCCATCATCGCTGTAGTACCCCTCACCCACGATTTGTTTACTTTCAGGTAGCGAGCACTGAGCGAGCGAAGCGCGCGTGTATGTGTGTGTGTGTCGTCTTGTTCAGTCGCGCGGAGCTTGGATCATTTAATTCAACATGTCTGTTCTTTTGCTTGTTCAACTATTTTCCCGGTGCTCAAGTTTTCTCGTGATGTGTCTCTAGACGACGTGAGTTGAGACGCCTAATGGGTAATGGGTAATGGGTAATGGGTAATGGGAAGAGTGGTGAATCATCACGACACCAGGGCGGGAAAATTGAGAGGAGGGAAACACAAAGCAAAATCTCAGGTGTTGTGATCGTCTAGGCCACTTGGATCTTCATCTAGCTGAAGAAGTCACCGGGGAGGGGAGGGCAGTTAGTGATCATTCAATCTAGCTGCGATATTCTGTCTGACCTCGCGTAAACAACGTGGGCAGTCGATCGGACGAAAGGTGGGAAATCAGAAAAGACAAAAAGAACAAAGACGAAAAGAAAAGAATGACCCGACCGAGGATCGAAAGGGTACGCACAAGAACCAGAATCAGAGGCGGAATATCAACGCGGCCAACTCCCTTCGTTGCATCAGGACCCCCTCGACCACCCGACCGAGCAATTGTTGGAAGGCAACATAGGGCAAGTTAAGGTACTTATAAGGGTAGTGGGGGCAAGCAGTTGCGCCCTTCAGTCCGTATCTCATTATTCATCTGTATACCCATACACTACCGGCATGCATGACGCCGAGAAAAGGGAAGGAACTACGAAAATATCTTCAGTACGCCGCCGCCTCAACCGGCTCAGCATCCTCCAACGGCACAGGAAACGCCGCCTCCCAGCTTCCGTACACAAGCTCCACGCCGTGCGCCTCGCAAATCGCCCTCAGCTGGTCCATCAACACGCCCGTCAGCGCCCTCTGGTACACCCTCCTCAGCCGCCGGCCGAGCTTGACGACCCTCTCGATGACCGCGCCGATGCGCGCCGGCTCGCAGAGGGAGGAGTGCAGCTCGAGCACCTCGAGGTTGGGGAAGCTCTCGAGGAAGCCGAAAAGCAGGTCGTTGGGGTTTGCGCCGCGGTGGGCGGCGTCGCGGGTGAGCGCCTCGTGGGACTCGAAGTCGAAGTCGAAGAAGCCGAGGGTGCGGACGGAGTCGGCGCCGCGGAGGAAGTCGAGCGCCGGGGGGAAGTACTGGCCCGGGTCCTGGCGCCAGCAGAGGCCGACCTCGCGCAGGCGGCCTGAGCGGATGGCCGGCTCGAGGAGGATGGTGGCGAGGTCGACGCTCAGGGGCAGCTTGGGCATCCAGAAGCGCTCGAGGTTGGGGTACGTGACGAGGTCGAGCTTGTCGTCCTGCGCGGTCAGCGACGCCGAGGCCTCGGCGTAGCCCGAGTAGTCGAGGGGCAGCTGCTGCGGGAGCCAGTCGCCATGGTTCCCCTGGTGCGTGGCGCGGGCTTCGAAGACGCGGAAGGAGGAAGGGTGGAGCGGGGGGAAGTGGCGTTTGTTCCCCATGGAGAGGCCGCTCCGTGTCGTGCCGAGGCGGATGACTTGAAGACGGCGCCAGAGGGACCAGCAGTCCTCTGGCGGGGAGAGGGAGTTGAGGTCGGTGAAGACGCCGCAGTTGTCGAGGTAGAGTTGCTGCAGGTTCGGGGTTGCTCTGGCGAGTGCAAACTGAAGGGGGCTTCTCGTTAGTATGAGTGAGGAGGCGTTGGGTCAAGAAGACTCACGGGGTTTATTCGACGTTCCGTGGTAAGGTTTGAGAGGGTATTGTTCAGTGGGCCTGTGAGTTGTAGGATCTTGAGACGGGGCATTTCAGGCCAGTTTAGGTCATTTAGATACATGCCAATCAACGTGAGGCTCTGCAGATTATCCTTTGCGCGCTCGACGAACTGCCTGACGAAATCTTGCGGTCCGCCTCTGCCGGTGTATTCTGAGTGAGTGTGATGAAAGTTGAACTTGAGGTGAGAAAGGCCCTCGAAAAAGAGCGGCTTTGGAGGTAGCTTATACCCCCAGTCGCCGTCCATGTTGCGCCGGATGCCGCCCAGCTCCAGACGACTTGTCGTCTGTGGATTCGTGGTCTGAATGAGCGATATCCATTTCGATTGATTGAGCTGGAAGGTGTGGGCGTTGGGTATGACCAGGATGCGTGCGCGACCGGCGGTGCGTTTGCGCAGTGTCTTCATGAAGCTCACGCGAGGGGGCTTTTGAGTATTTGTGACTCTGAAGTGGAGTTCTCTCCAGATGTAGGGATGGGTGTCGAAGAAGGTTTCCCAGCGTTTACAGACACCCGAAAAGCGGCTAATTAGGTTAGAATTACAGTGCGTGAAGAGGAACGGTGCTTGCATACCATAACTCGATAAATTCAAAATAGGAGAATATGCTCTCGACCAGCTCTGACGGGAGGTCCAAAGGATCTTTGCGGCAGAAGTGTTTGTGCAAGGGTTCCCGAATCTTGCATAGTTGCTTGCACCTGTCAGAATAGTTTCAGCACCTGAAGTTTGGCAGACATACCTGATACTTTGTCGTCCCAACAAGACCCTCTCTCTGGCCAGCATCAACACCGGCAGTCCATATCGCCCAAGCCAGCTCCGGTCTCTTTTCAAGTCTGTAAATCTTGCCGAGTCGCATGTACCCCTGAACAATGTCAGTCACGTTGTTGCCACAGCCAAGAAAGCAGCGGAAGGGCACAATGAAAGCCAGACAAAGCATACCTCCAACCTCCGCGGCGCAATCTCCAGCAGCCACTCCGCGTCTTTCCTGGCCTTCTCGAGGTTCCCCATCTTCTCAAAGCACGCAGCGCGGTAGTCCAGCGCCTGCACATGGCCCTCGCGATGGCACTTTCCCCACGTCTTCTCAGCGCCGCACTTGCATTCCTTCGTCGCCTCCGCGTAAACGGCACCCCTTTCTCTACGGGCGAGTGCAGCAGCTTGGCCAAAGTCTCGACAGGTGCATCGTTCCCGGCGGCGACGTTGCTGGGTTTCAGATACGCTGCCGGAGCTGGCCCGACCAGCTGAAGATGACGAAGGCGATGAGCAGGGACAGTTTCCTGCGACAAGTGTGAAGTGCTCCAGGGCGACGCGGAAACGCTGGTCTGCATAGGCTGTACGTCCCTTCTCGATGGACGCTTCCGCCGAGCGGACCCTGGGCAGCTGGTTGGGCGCCATGCTGATGTCGCGGAGAGTCTGGGGGGATCAGTTAGTTTAAGGCAACATGGTCGACGGCAAAGAAGGCTGGTGGTATTCCGTGAGTGACCGGTCCTCAATGCGGGACTCTCACGCAGCGAATGTCTTCAATAGGTCACGTGGTGACTGGGACATGGTACTGACGATGCTTGAAGAGATGCTGTCGGTGAGGCAAAATGACACTTACTGCGGGGAAGTCAAGATGTGCTCATCTCCTTGTCAATGGAGGGCCGTGCAGACGATGGCAAGTAGCCGACCTCAAGTGCTCTCGACGAGGTCGTAGTCGACGTCCGCAGGCCGTTTAGGACGTCTACTATCGCCGAGGTTCAATCGTGAGGTCGCAGGTCAGAGGCGCGACGCGACGCGGTCTGCCGTAAATGGGCGACCCCACCATGGCCCGTGTGGCCCGTAGAGTGCGGTGTGGCTGAACCGTCGGCACCCGCCGCCGGTCAGGGCCCAAGCTGGCGGCCAGTTTCAGCGCCCTCATCCCTCCCAAAGCCCTGGGATTCGTCTCAAGATTGTTTGCTTGCTTTTCTTTCTCTGATCGTCATTTACCTTGCGACAGATCATACAACTACAGCTGGGTTATCCCATGATGATTCGGAAACCAAATGCTACGTCTTCGCTATCTTCTCGCAAAGAACAGCAGCTCGCCCTTAGCTGCCTCCATACCCGCGCCAAACACCCCTTCCCACCGTCGTCCTAAACCTCGCTCTCGTCCGCAGCCGATTCCAGCTCAGGCCTGCGATGCAAATTTCACCGAATCCTCCCGACGACCCTTTCCCCGCGAGACAACGGCGATTGCTCTGTTCAAACACAGGCATCACCATCTTTGCTGGGTTCTGTCGTCCGCCACCATTCTGACTTGGAACTTTGGTATACGCCCTACCCATTCCTTCACCACCAGATCGCACACCGATCATAGCACTGTCACACACCTCCTGGACCATCATAAACCCAAAGAACTGAGCCTCAATCTCACTCACCTCACAGCCCAGAACAGCCGCCAAACCAGCCACATCTCACCTCACAACTCAAAACCATTACAGGACCGACCCCACGGTTTGTCCTGACCAGTATCTCATTCCCACCCGTAACCCCATAATCCTATTTTGTGACACCCCATGCCATGTTGCCACAATGTCGACACACCATGCCCGCCTCATGGCCACGAACCACGAGCCCGCGGTTCGTTCGTTCTTCCCAAGCGTAGTCCCAGAAACCAGGGGACTGAGGGGCCGGCGCAATGGACAAATCTATCCCCACGCCACATACCCATGCCGGGCCGGTGTAACCTCGATGCGAGTGATCATTATCCCCAGGCCATGGTGATGCGATTCCATGCCTCGATGAAACCTTTTACCACCTCGTCCGGGCCAGGCACCTACATTCTTCGACCTGGAAACCTTGGCCAGACCCCGGGCTGAATCGACCAGGGACGGGAATTGCAAAAAAATCCACCGTCAACTTTTGTTTCCGGCCGCCATCAACAGAAACATGGGGCGCAACGGCATCTGATCTCGTGAGGGAGTCTGTGAGGTGGTGGGGTGCGACAGCTACATCGTCTTGTTGGTGACCTCAATTGAGCATTTGCACTCTCGACCAATTCAAACGTCCACACAAGCGCTCGCAACGACCTGCCCTTGATCGCCCTGCCAGATGCATCGCCAGGTCGGTGTAGGTAAACCGATTTAGAACCAACCCAATGCAATGCAGCAACTGGGTAGCATCCCAAAAAAACAGGGACATGCGTCCTCAGCTCCCCCAAAAGTCCCCAAAAGACACCAAACCTGGGGCTGTCATTATTTTTCCCTACTACCCGATCGATCGCTGCTAACCTGAAAGCGAGACATGCAGATTCCCCCCCTACCAAGCAAACCAGAAGCCCATGCCGTGCCGCCGTAATCAGCCAGCCGCATTGCATTTCCCACGCCCATGGATTCCTCCGTCTGCCTACCTTGCACACCGAAAGCTGGGAAGACAACTGCAGCCAAGACAGGAACACACACACACACACACACACACACATTCCAACAAAAATAAGAAGCCGGAGCCGGGGCGCCGCGGACGAGCGCTGCATATCCGGCCGCATTACACCCGAGACTCTTTTTTTGAACCCCAAAACAAATCACTACCGTACCGGCCCAGCGGCAGCATCCATCCATCGACCAAAGACATGCCCAACCGGAAAAGTCCCGCTTCTTTTGCTTCCTTCTTTCTCTCTCGGGAAGTTCTACCCCAAGTCTACTTCAGCTTGCTTCGCAACTATAGGAATCCTTCAGCCATTGACTGGGGGAAATCGTATGTTTGTGAGTGGTTTCTGTAAAATGTAGACAAAGTCCGAAGCTTCAGGTCCCCACAGCGTAAGGTAAGGTAGCCACCGGGGGGGGGGGCCTCATCCAAGTTTGCCCGGAATTGCCCTCCAGGCAGAACCGACCGTGAGGTTGATCGAGGGGGGATCTGGAATCTCGGATACGGGGCGTAAGCCAACAAACACGCACCAAAACCCCAGAACGAGGCCAAACATCGATTCTGCCCGAGAGGATTTTCGCGTCCCCCTCCCGTGCCGCCCTCCCGCGCAAACACGATCCCGGGAACCATTCCTTGTGCTTCAGCAACCTGTTTTGTTTGCTCGTAATGTGCATGTTCTTTCAGCCGGGCAAGGATTTCGTGATCCGTATCTTGCTGCCTTCTCGCCTTCGCCGCCCCCTCGCGTTGGCATATGACCAGATGGGGGTTTGGCTCGTCAATTGGAGCTTGGCTCCGGGGCCTAACGGAACCCCCACCCCGGCCGTCAACGATGGCCCGCCAAAACCGCAGCCGAACCGAACTTCATCCTTCCCGTCGCGATACTCGGAATCCCCCTCCCAGGCCCCAAGACCGCCTTGATCCTGTCTGTAATGTTTAAGGGTCTGATGTGATTGCCTTTCACTCAGTTCACTCCCCGACTGCTGAGGTACCAGCCCGTAATCTGCAGCCGTGTTACCGAGAATCCTTTGGCGAGCAAAGAGCTGCTGGCCTGATCTACCTTGGCTACCTAACCCACCGCCAGGCGGGCAGCGACAGGAAGATGAAAAAGAAACCATACCAAACCCACCAACCGGAATCGTGGGTCCCCCATTCCATCTCCCAAGAAGACAACCTGGAAACCCCAAGACATGGCTTGTTCAGCTACCTACGTATTGTGTGCTTATTCTGCTTCGCATACGTAAAATTGGCAAATGTCCCCTGGCCCCCGGTGAAAAGGGCATCATCAAATCGTCACATTCCCAGCTAGACAAGGATGATGGGGGGGGGGGACCTTTAGCGTTGGGCAGAAAATAAACCCGGGGCTTGCAACATGTGTGTTTTTCCCGCTAGTTTCGCAGCTTGACAACTGTTTTGATGATCTGCAAAGATGCACATCTCGGGCTTTGCTTTTTGGGGGGATACATACATTTTGCGGCGCAAAATAGTGCAAATAATTCCCCAAATTCGCGGATTTACCTCGCGTCTGGTCAATCCCGCCTCGCTCCAATCCTGGAACCTGCAAAGCAACCCCCCCTTGGCTATCATCTCATCTTCAACCTTGACATCTTTCGTGTTACATGGACCTGGCCTGTCGATGCTGAAAGTACGATGCTGTTGCAGCAGCCGCATTCTGTAGGTGCACGCCCTCGCTCTCCCCCTCCCCGATTCCAAAACATACAGTTGGGTGGGTGGTGACACAGGGGAGAACAGCAGCCAAGAGAGACTCAACCACAGACGCACATGATGCACCTTACATACTTGGGCTGCGCAAAGCCCTAGCGTCAAGCCCGGCTACGCTGGCTGCTCAGATCATGACCACACCCACCCTGCCTTACCTAATCGTGCCACACTCGCGCAAGAGCCGCCGCGCTTGCGCTTGCTGCGCTTGCCTGCGCCTTCCCGCGTCTGTCGTCTAATCCACTAATGCCGTGCGGGCTGTGCTCCAAACCCAAAAAGAAACACTCACACTGGGCTTGTCTTTGCTGCGGTCCGTCTCTGCAATGAGATTCTCACCCAACCCTCCACGAAGCAGAGAGCGCCATAGTTGTTGCTCTCTCAGAGTCAAACTTTCCCACACCGAAGAGTGATATTTCCCCATGGAAGCAACAAGCAGTCACCCCTTCCCCCACCCCTTTCGTCTCCCCCGGCCGCAGAATCTCACTCATCCATCCCGAACGCCAAAAATGGCCCCCCATCGGACTTTCTTCAATCCTGATGGAAAAGCATCCCGGCGGCCCAAAACATAAACCCACAATCGCCTTGTCCCCTGGCGGCGCGCATGGCCTAGCATCTGACATCTGACACGTTTCCCCGGGGTGCCTCCGTCTCCCGGCAAGCCATCAAAGAAGAAGCGCCATGCATGCACTCATGCACGGCACTATTTCCCCCCATCATCATCATCAATCATCGTCATCTTTCTTCAAACGCCCAACCAACCACACACACGCACACACGACCAAAAACCCAAAAAAGAAACAAAGTCCCGTACATGAACAAAACTGCAACCACAAGCCGCGAAAACTGTGTATACATTTTTAGACCCCAACGCTAGTTATCCAAGACAGGTTCCGCGGGGACGGGAGAGAGAGACAGCCAACCCACGCTATCTCGCCTATTCCCAAAACAAGCGCCACCCTCCGACCCTCCGGCTCATTTCCATGCGACAGGACACTCGTGAGAGACTCGGAGGGGAGAGAAACTGCCGCGATAACCCCACTTTTCCTTCTCCAAATGAACACCACACACGCCAGTGACCACCCCGGTCTCCACACGCCCTGTTCGTCCGTCAAGCGAAAAAAGCTCCTTCCGCCGCCCGGCCACCACCCGCCCGCCGCCTCACCTAAAAATAGTTCTATTCTTAGAAACATCCCATCTCATCATCGCATCTCGTGCTCATGTCTCCCCCACCAAAAGCTCACAATTCAACGACCACCATTCGCCCCGTGCCATGCCAACCGAAAAAAACCACCACTCCTGTCAGAATTCAATCAATCGCGACCCCGAGGAGAAACGCAGAGGAAAAGAGCAAGGTCGTCTGGTAATCCGTGCTTATCCCCAATTCAACCCATGTGTTGTTGCTCCCCCCCCGCCCATGCCCGTAAGCTCCCTCCTCACAGACCACAGCAATCCCTGTCTACAGAGCTCTCGGGAAGACATGCCTCTTCTCCCCTCCCTTGCTCCCAAACTCCCCCATCAAAATTACTTGCTTCTTCGACCTCCGTCCCAAGAAGAGTAAGAGAGACCCGAAGACCCAACCGTAGGGATATGCAGAAACAGGGTACATAGGGGGGAGAAAAGCTAGAGCCACCCGACCTCCATTTGTCTCAGATTCTTCAACAATTCCCACCACGTCCCGTAAACCATGCCCGCGTGTGCCAAATTATTCCGTATCAGGTCTCCCGAGCTCCCGCGCCGCGCGCGCGGCGCGGCAGAGAGAAGACCACACCACACCCGTACGGATACACGCCCTTTCAACAGTAAGGTACACACCCAAAAATACGGCGCGGCAGAAGGGGAGAGACAGCGAGCGTGAACCAGGGGTCAGAACTTTGAACCACCAGGCAGGGCATTTCTTGGAGACGCAGAGAGAAGTGTGTTACCCACCCTCACCACACGCCATACGCGCGACGAGCTACCTATCCGTACCTGTCTCCGTACAATGACGGCACCACCACCCACGAGGCGAGGCTCGCACCCCAAATAAAACATGGAATCCTACGAGGCTGGTTCCGGCCCCCATCTGCCCCCTTCATCGCCGTCGTCACCTCCACCAATGGCGTGTAAAACCCAGACAAAAAAGAGTATTCGTGCTGCCTGGCCTGCCTACCTGCCGTCCTGCCGTGTCTTTCCCTGCCCCCTCGCCGCAAAGGAACAGCGCAAAAGCCGCTCTCCGGCCATTCCCACAGCCTGCCAGCCTCGAATTAAGGTTCTCTCCCCCCTTCCGTATCGCCCAATGAAATGTCCATTCGCTCGTCTTCACCAGAGTAGTCCCCATCATTCCTTCCATTTTTACGCTCGAAAAATGTTTCCCAATGCAGTTTAGTCCCCAGCGATTCCCACTGCTACACGCTGCTGGGCCCCTGGGGGAGCGACGCTACCTATTCCCTCTCTCCCGTGTCCATGGACAAGTCATACCTCATTGGTTACCGGGCCGCGAGTCTGCCTAACGGTGGGGGATTTGACTCACGTCCACAATTGAGGCTGTTTTCTCGCCACCCGCGTGTATTCAACGACTTGTGTACTATGATTTGCTGCTACCTGATATATGCGATTGTTTGATCATCTGATAATTGCAACTTGTCTGGAGGGTTTGCATGTTGTAAAATTTGTACTACATTGTCTATGGTGGAAAGGGAAAAAAAAGACTTGTGTTAAAACACACGAGACATGTCTGGACCGATTGAGGCCCTTGACCAAATCTGTTCTCTTGCTTGTCCAGCTCGATGTTCCTGCAGGGTCTTAGCGTCTGCCGATCCAATACCGTCCGTCAACACTCCCCCCGGTCCCTGACCAATTGAAGTGGCAGTAAATGGATTTTTTTGGCCTCGTTTTGTTCCCCGAACGAGATGCAAAAGTGAAATTTGAGTGTCTCTCAAAGAATCGAAAAGATTTTGATGACTGGCATCAAAGAAGCTTTTCCCCGGGCATTCCTGTGTCCGAAACCCTCCACACATTCCTGCGTCATTGCTGTCCTTGCCGCTTACCAGAGCGACTCGTCTTTGATAGTATGGTGGTACAGGTCAGAGAAGAGAGAGATAGAGAGAAGTAGACAGACAGAAAGTATCGAGCGTCAGAAAAAGAGAAGAAATTTTCAGAGTATGCGGAAAACTTTGAGAGGAAAAGAAAATAGACAACAATAAAAAAAGCCGCTCACCCTGTTGGTGCTTCCAAACCACCATATATGCCTGATCCCCAAACGCCTGGTATTGTACCGCCCACCCGCCTGCCAAATGCTTTCAGAATACAGAAGCGGACAAGAAAAGGAAATAAGAAAAAAAAACTCAAAAAACCGTTGCCGTATGCCTGTAGGACCGATGTTGGAACCCATCCCAGACCAGAATATGAAAGCCACAAGAAACTGCCTTGCAAAGGCGGACCCGCCGATTAGAAGTTAACAGCATCCCTGGTATGCTCTCTCATTCCATTTCAAACCGCACAAGCCGCCCAAGCCGCCCAATGCAAAACCCAATGCCAACGCTATGCAAGCTGAATGCCGATAAAGAAAGCAGCCGTGTCGGGAGTGAATGATATCCAAAAAGAAAATCCGGAGAAAGAAAGAAAATGTCGAGAAGATTTCGAAGAAGCGGAGGGTCGAGACCGGAAGGGGAACGTGGGCAAGTTTCGAGATGTCGTTTTATTGTAGCGCGCGGGTGATGACAACTAATAGGCCGTGTAACGTCTGTCTAACGTTTTCGTGATCTCGTCTCTGTCTTCGATAACTTCGTTGCTGAATTTCATGGCGGGGCGTAAGAGCGGAATTGAGTTGAGTAATGATGAGAGCGAAGATGTTGTGAAGGCCATCGGCCGGCTAGTCATCTCATCGCCGGGGGCGCTGAAGACGACATGAGCCGGTCATGGCCAACCAAGAGGAGTGATAGCTGGGACGGGTGCAGCGTCTGTGATGGCGACCTCGCTCTGAAAGAGTATAGGTAGGCAACCCAGTCACTGAATTTGAAAAGCTCCAGCTTGGGGGAACGCCATGAGCAGCAACCCGTCACCGAAGACAAGACATTTCATCGGTATTGGCGAGAGCTCCTGCTGCTTGAGTGGCTTGAGTGGTAGCCAGAGTCTGAGTAGGTGTGTTGTGATGCGTAGGCGCCATGAGACGAGCTATGAGCGTGGCATGCGTAGCCCACCAAGATTGTCCGCTTCTGAATGCTGTGGCCTGGTCGTCCATATGAAGCGCACCTGTCAATGGCGTGCTGGTAGTAGAGGCACCGGCAAGCCGAGTAGAGCTCAACGATTTGATAGCACATGGTGAAGGTTGTCTAGTGAACTTGGGTGTGCTGATTGTTCTTGAATGTGATGAATAGATCAATTGGATCTCGGAGGGATGAATGAATATGTCCGAGGATGAATCCTTCTTGTCAAGGTATGGTGGGATGCGGTCGTTCTTTAATAAAGGGTATCGAGAGTGTTGAGACCAGAGCGACTGAAAGCTGCCAAGTGTGCAGAGAAGCAAGGGGAATAAGGCAGAAAAGGAAATAGGAAAGGAAACCTAAGAGAGCGTACTCGTGATGTGATGACTGTACAGAAACAGGCAAGAGACAGGGAGAAGGAATCGAGAAGGCATCACGGCCTTATAGGCCTGGCAGCCTGGGGAGTCGTCACACTCGAGACAAGCTTGGAGCGAGAGGAAGATGGAGTGTGCAAGAGAGAGAGAGAGCTCTAAGGCAGCAGTGGGCCATGGCAGTCCACGCCGGATGTCATCTGAGTGAGACCCAAATGACTAAGGCTGCATCTCTCTGTGCATTAGAGCGATATGCAGACAACGGACATGATGGCGCAGGCCAGGGCCAGGAAAAGGTGCAAGGCACCTTCGACGATGGCCCTGTAAGGCGCGGCGCAGCAGGTGTGAGAAGAGAAAGAGAGAGAGAGAGCGCAACGAGAGACAGAACAGTGAGCGAAAGGTGAGCAGGCGGAGAGGGTGTGGGCTGTGGAAAATGGGCTGGGGGAGGGGGGTAAATGTGGTGCAGGTGCAGGGCAGTAAGGTCGGGTGGGTGTGGTTCAGGGCCCGGGATGGTGTGGGTGTGCAAAGTGCCCTGTAGGGTAGGTAAGGTACAGAAGGTAAGTAGCATCCATACATACCTACCGTACTGCTCGATGCGTGTGGGATGGATGCGATGGAGACTGTCGGCCAAAGGAGTCATCTTTCACCATCCATTCCCCAATTGAACATGATGTCTGAAAATGGACCACTGCCGGGAGTGTGTCCCCATACTTTGGGTTGACGAGATGCAGCAGGGCTGATGTGCGGTAGGATGCCATGCCATGCCATGCCATGCCATGGGTGGATGGTTGTACGATATCGTCAGGTCCCTTCCATTGGCCCTCTTCCCTGTGCCTTGAAAGAATCCAAGGTCGATGCCGCATGCTGATTTGCATCGGCCATCATTTCTGGCACCATTCCTAGGGCAGAAGTAGCAGCGCAGCCGCGGCTGTCATACCGACTTGCCATGCCGTTGCATATCTTAGTCCTGACTTCTGTCAGGTACTGCCGCTGCTGTGTCGTCGTGCCGCGGTTGAGTGCGCTTGAAGGACGAAACAAAACGCCCGAGTGTCTATTATCGGCTGGTTGCACTGGCTTCGACACCCATCAGCAGCCAGAGCCGACAGGGTGCCAACCCAAGATAGCTCTCTGTCTTGAACGGCAGGGCTGACTCTGCATCATGGCCCCAAAACAAGACACACCACGTCTTGTCTTGCTTGCGCTTATTAGCCATCCCTGATGTCTGATAGTCCTACCATAGTCCCGCCTGGACCAGCTACCAGCAGTGGAACGCAAGTTGAGTTCTTGGATCATCGAGCCTAGGCAGGAACATTAAGGTGTGGCCTCCGTTGAGCCTTGCCCTGGCCGAGGTCCTTGGTGATGATCTGTGACCCCTCCTCCATCTGGATCATCGTTGTATTTCCAGAGAGCGTTTTCTGCGATGCCCACAAATGAGCGACAGCCCGCTTGCAGTCAATCAGGGATAGCGCACGGCTGGATTGCTAAATGAGGGTATGCTGGCCCAGAGGCTCGCGAACTGCTCCATAGAGCACGCCCAAGCCTGCAACTCAGCAACCCTGTCGACCCAACTGTGTGCCCGGGGCGACGGCCAGACCTCCATCTCAACGTGGTGGTGTTTCGCTAATGATTCTTCAAGATTGGCATGGACTCTTGTTGATCCTGATCCTTGCAGGATGAACAAAATTTTGAGGCCCCGGAGCTGGTCCCGTCGGCCAACGGAAGCTATGCTACTTGGCTTGAGAACTGAAGGATGATGATGATTTGCCCCTTGCGGCGTGACAGGACAGGGTCTCGGCCCGTGAGCCAGGAACCGGATTCTGCTGTCGTCGTTGCACAACGCTTCCGCGGTGACGGGCTGGGAAGCGAAGAATGCTGCTGGGATCACCAATGGGAGGCCATCAGATCAATGAGCTGCCAAGAGCCGCTTTCGAGCTCTGAGTGGACAAAACCCGCACCCAAGAGCGGGCAGGCAGGGAAAGCTAATTTGAGGTCGACGTCCCCATCCAAAAATGCTGAATATAGCCCAAGGGTCGTCGTTTGACGGTCGTGGGCACCTTTCCGCAACGGGGGAAATGGGATGGTAGATCGAACAGGAGCTTCGACTTGGTGCTGACAAGAGAGGAAAAGAATAGCCATGCATCGAGGCTAGGTGGCTGTTGCTCCTCTACCATGGCTGGCACCCCAAGTACATTGTCCATATAGCCCGGGCTAAGAGATACAGCGTGCAGGGATAAGGCTGTGCTGGTCATCAACGCTCATTGGGGTTCCACCGAGCCGGTGGCTGTCTTTCCGGCGCCCATTGGCCGCAGTACGTGCCCGATCGGTGCTGGTGCTGATGAACAGCCGGGAGCTTCTGCAGGCGAATATTCCATGCTCTTCCCAATTGTCGGGAGGATGGTCAGATCAAACGCGCTTAGCAACATGTCGTCATTGGAGGCCATATCGAGATGAGACCCGGGCATCTGGAGAGAGTAAGAAACAGCCTTTTTTTCCGGGTCGAAGGGCCCCTGGAGATGTAAGACGACTGAGATGCGACGGGATGCGATGCGATGCCAGGGGCGGCGGGTCCGGGCAGTCGGGGGGAGACAACGGGCCAAATTTTTTTTTTTTTGACAGATGAGTTGTAATCTGCTCCGAGCTCTTTTGTGCGGGCTGTAGAAGTTGTCAGTATTCCCGGGCCCGCACAGGGGAATTGGTGTCGAATGCCTACCATGTCTTGGTTGCAACGGTCTCCGAAGGTCCCCGTAAATCGGCCAATGCAGGTCTCGAGGACGACGTCGGCTTTCATTCGACCGATGTAAATGCAAGTTTGAGACCTTGATCGACAGGCCCTTCCCTCCGAGCCCAGGGCTTCGGTATTCGTTGAGAGTCCCGTTCAAGTACGGAGAGTGAGAAGGTTCGCAAGTGACAGATTGGGCCGCACCACCAACATTGCCCTGCACCAATTCACCGAATGTCGCTTGCTGTGTAAGTGGTTGGGAGAGATAGGCGTCACAAGCACATGCCAAGAATGCGCGGTAGATTGAGGGAACCCAAAGACAGATAACTGGCGATGCTGATGAGAGGGCTGCTGGCAGGCACCAAGACGCAAGTCAGCGTCCTCAAATCGCATCGGACCGGGGGTGTAAGTGGCTGTCAAGCGCCAAAGTACCAGCAACGGAGATGCAGCATTGGATAGCGTGAAGCGATTTCAGGCGATGTGCGGTGGAATAGGATACGCTGCGCATAGCCAACCTTGAGAGCATTGTACGAAGTACAAAGTGAAGGCCGACGGACGGGTAGGTAGATTGGAGAGAGGTGGAAGTGACATGCACGGATTGGATTGGATGGGATACCTTAGAATGGGTCTGGGCACGACACGGAGCACCCCTGGCCCCAGCGCCCAGGTTCTGGGAAGGCACAAGAACGCAACTGAGAAGGTACGATGTGATGTGTTCCTGCTTGCCCTGGCGAGCTCTCTCTCTTTCTTTGTCTCTCGCTGGTGGGAAAGAGCTCGGGAGGGTGTGCTGGGATGCCTGGGCGAACAACCATGCAGCTTGATCGAAAAGGGCAAGTTTGGAAGTTGCTTCTTTCCTGATTACGAAAGCTTGCGCCCTGCCAAGGCATGTAACTGGTCAATCTCGCAGGCATGGCCCTCACGTGTCGTCTCCACCGCCCGCCAGAAGTTCAGGTGACAGACCGCTGAAGCGGATGGCAGTAACGGATGGTTCTCCAAGGATTTCAACGTCGTCGTCTGCGTGCAGTAGGTCGGGGGGCTTGTCGATGGGGATACCGGAAAAAATGCGTCACAATCCAATCCAAGCCTTCTCCCGACCCCCATCTACGAAAGCGCACTACGACTTCCTACCCCGACCTCGTTGAGACTTCGACCCATGATGCCCACACAGTCAAGTTCACCCCTGTTGTACTACTACACCTATCCCACGGTCTTAAAGGTTAGTGCGGTTCTTGCGGGGCTTTCCATATAACGAAGCCCCGCAAGTACTACGCTAACCTTTAACACCGTGGGATAGGTGTACCTTTGGACTCGGACTAGTGGTTGACGAATCGTGGCTGTCCCTCGCCAATGCAGAAGTTGACCTTCGTCGTCTCTGGGTCCGGTCCGCTTTAACCAAGCAAACAGAAGTTCCGATGAACTGCTATCCAAGTCCTGCCGACTTTTCAGCCGTTCGTCTTGGGTAATTCAACCGCTCTACGGACGTACATGCTGAGGGATCGGTGCCGTCGGCCGGGTGGAACGGAGCCAACAAACGAACCAGCGCCGACACAACACAGCCTGCTTCTGCTTCACAGTGCCCTCAATTCAATCCACGGCACTTGTCTGCTTGCTGCAAGGCCAGCGCAAGACATCCACCGTTCACCGTCCGCTCTCTTTGGGCAACGGGCCCGATCCAAGACCTGCATCGAGTCCTGCGCTACAGAGATCGCATCAAGGACCAACAGATACCGAGAATACGACGCGGCAGACGTTGGGTGCTCGATGTAACCCCAACCCTCAGAACTAAGCAGTACACCACCACGCCTTTTGCAGCCTGCACTCACCGAGGCCAAACGTCGCCCAAGACACAACAACGCCCGGTAAAGAGTCACAATCCGGGCAAAATGACCACGGGCGTCGACTGCCACGCATCCAGCGGGCAATCCAGTGTGTTGCAGCCGCCAATGGTTGCGCGGCACTCGGTGTCCGAATACAACGGTCCGATACTCGCACGTGTCCCCCGTACCCTTGGCTCCGACTGTCCACCGGCCCCATCCCGTCTGCGGAACCGTGTGGGCAGGCGGGCGTTGCATCAAGAAACCCGCAGAGTGTGGGCATGGCCAAGATGAACTTTTTCCGTTTCCCATCTCGCCCTCTTCTGCACCTATTGCAGCATCCAATCGCGGAACTATCCCAGAAGCTTTACAACGGGTGCTATACACCATCCTTCGCACGCGCAGAAAACAGAAACACAGCCAATGCCAACCTCATCCAAGTCCGGACCTGCATGACGCTTGTCTCGACTGTCGTCAACTGCCTGCAGGACGCGAGACCTGGACCGTCGAGCTACGGATACGCAGTCACACACTCGAAACCAAGAATCGAATCATCGGTATGCACAATCATTGACTCCGTCCTGCTCTAGTCGCTGCAAAAGGGACTCAATCAGCCTCGTTCATTTCAACATACATCACTTTGCGGGGGATTGTCGCTGGGAGCAAGGGTCTGCTGTCTCACAGGGAGCGCAAGCGATTGGATAACGAGCGAAGCACAGCGACTTTCTCGAATTACTACTGGACGAATTCCTCCCATCTCACCTTCTCCCCGTCGAAACTGGCCGTCGATTGTGGTGGATGATGCCAGGCCCCTGTCTTGTTAGCTCCAGCACAGCCTCGGGAGTCAGCAAGCCACGGGGACTGAACCACATCACGGATCCTGGGGCCAGCAGAGCGGCCAGGGCCTTCTCCCATCACGGTGGGATCAAGAGTCCTAGGTTCCACTTTTATCCACCGCTCAACGCCGTCACCCCGACTTGCTCACCATGTCTTGGCCGGAGTCGCCGTCGGTCTTGGGTGGGCCTGCTGCTCGACATTTCCACACTTCCTACACTACGTATGCAACTGCCGCCATACCGCTATGCTATGCTGCACTCGACTCCCGACTGCCAGCGTCATTGCTTCCCATTGCTCTTATCGCGAAGCTCAATGAGACATTCGCGTCCTCGGATGCCTGTTTCTGTCGGGCAGAAGTCCCTCCGCACACCATCCATAGCAAACACGTCTATGCGCCATACTATGCAGTATACGTCTTCATCTTACGAGGTGCCCCGTCACTTGCCCATCGCGTCCGTCATCGCCGTCAGTAGATGCCTTTACAAAACCACGCTTTCAGTGAGAACCCCGGCCGTGATAGCCGCTCTCACGAGCTACGGAGCAGCCTCCGTCATCTCTCCAATCCCGCGCCGTACCCTACACCGTGATTTTGAGGATGAGGAAGCTTCACCCCTCCCCTGCCCTATCTCCCAAGTCCCTGGTACCTTGATCGCAAACCCAGAGCCGCCCGCTGTTGTTGAAACTTGACGCCTATTGCGGCTAGTGTCTACAGGTGCTGAACCACAGTCAAGGCTTGGCCCAGGCTCCCCAGCCACGCCCCGCTTCCAAATCCGTACTCGGCCGATGCTGCCGTTCAACGGTTCCCTCGACTTGACTCTGCTTCCTTCCATGCTGACCGTGCGACCTCTGCATCCACAAGTGTCCAACCTGAACAGGCCCCCTCGTCATGAAGGGAAAAGAAAACTCCCCGAATCGCGCCGCAAATTGTATTCTCTTCGACCACCCATGCTTCAGCTCCGCCGTTGGCCTCCTCCCGCGGCCGCATTCCCACGACTCCGGCGTGTGAGAGGAGCCATCCGGGGCGCGCCCCTCCCGCGCCTCTCGTTCTACCAGTGAAGTTCGTATGATCGTTGCAGACCAGGCACCCGCAGCGGAGCATACCTGACTTGTTCGTCTTCAACGTTCTTCTGAAACACGGCATGCCGGTGGCAAATCTGAGGCTCAACGTGGTCTCGACTGGTCTTTTTGGCCCTTGAGTCCTTGACCGACCCAGACCATGTCTTCAGCTCTCGCAAACCTGCATGTCAAAAGGCCCGCTCGGCGTCTATCAAGCGGCCTTACGAACCTTACCTCTGGGTATGGTGACCCCCTTCGATCGAGAGACCCTGTTTCAGAGAACAGCCGCTGGCAGGCCCTCCTCGGCCGATCTTTTTTTTTTTCTTTTTTTTTTTTTTCTTGGTTCTGAGTCGAAAAGCTATCAAGCCTTTTTCGCCCTACGTGCAGTGCAGATCATGACATCCGCGCGGATCCATGGCGCCAGCCAGATGCCGCAGGGACGGTGAACAACCACCTCGGCAGACGTTGAATCCTACAAGGCATATTTTGCACTTTCGGCCTGTCCACCTTTGCACGCGCACACCTTGGGAGCATCTGACAACAGCCGCCTTGCCGCCGTGGGAAAACGTCCCTCGCATCCTTCCCGGTGCTACCGATGAACCTGGTCGCCCCCAACGTCACAGTCACAGAATCCGTCAGGAAGGCCGCCACCACGACTTTGTGACAGCCTTTCATTATCAGATTTTCTTCTTCCTCCCATGTTCTCAAGTCTCAATGCAAGGCCAAAACTCTGATTTAGTGTTGAGTGATTGATTATCCCGTCAAAATATCCATAAGGTATGCATACCAACAAGCGCGCAGACTCGCTCCACCTTCCAAAGGGGGGCGGCGCTTTGCTCATTCAGCTTTCACTGTGATCGACACTTTATTTCCCACTTGACGAGAAAAATAGGACAGGGGATTGTGTCATGACCCGCGATAGCGCGTTTCTCACGGCAAACCGTCGAACATGGGCAGGGGAGGGAAGGGAAGGGGGTAGCGCGATGTTTCAGGGAACAAAGACCCTGTTTTTTTTTCTGGTGGTGGTCTGTTCTTCTTCACGATAGCTTCTTTTTTTCTATTTCTAGCTCTACTCTCCCCGCATCTCTACTCCTCCGGGACGGAGTTTTCCTCCGGAGGCCTACGGATGACCCCGGCCCCGGCATCGGTGGTCCGTGGCCCGGAAGCTTTTTCGTGATGCCCTCTTTTTTGCATTTCTTCCTGCTAAATGTAGACACTATCGTATTCTGCTCTCGGTGAGGATCGTCACCGGAGGCCTTTCCTAGCTTTCAGCCTCATCGTGTTCGTCCAGATGAGGCAACCTCGAGAGCCAAAAAGGGAAGAGGAAAAAAAAAAAATCAAATCTTCAATCATCGAAGTCCCAGTCGCCCCATCGACAGAACCGTCCGTCCCAGGAACAGGGGTTCATCCAATCCCTTCCTGTTCTCGTCCAGTGTCGCTTGACCCGAGCTCCTCGTAGAAAATCGTCAAAACGGACACCGAGAGTGAGAGAAAGAGAGAGAAACAAAGAAATCGGGGATCTCGGCACTTGGAGGCCCATCTGCCGTGACCCCGGGGCCTCGGTCGCGCTTCGTATCACCTTTCATTCTCCCTGATCAGACCAGAGACACACACACACCCTCCTCCCCAGCCCTACAAGGCTCACCACCAACCATTGTATCACCACCTTTCCACCATCTGGGACGTGTACCCCCCAACATCACATCACTACCCACCCCCTTCACAAGAACGGTACGGTACGTAGAGAGAGAGAGTGACCGTTGGAAGGGGGGGAAAAAAGTGACGGCTCATCTTCGTTCTTCGGCCCCCAAATGCTGACCAGGGGAGGGCGAGGGGGGGGGGGGGGGGGGGTGGCCCGTCCTAAAGGGAGGCCTCGAACGAAACAGAACCAACTGTTCGTTGCCGGCCTTGCCTTGGAATCCTTCCCCTTTCCTTTTGGCTTCTCGCCACATACCATACCATACCATACCATACCATACCATCTATACCCCTTCTCGAGACTACAATCGTTGCCTGGGAAGGAACGGGGGCCAGAAACAACATACACGCACACAAAATCTCATGATCTCAACAGGCACACCGTCACAACATCCCAAAAGATGGGCATTCTTGCGGCCCCAAAGGCATACTCTTTTCCATTCCGCATCCCGCCTTCTATTTACAATACATCGTCTGCCTTGTCTTGACCCTTTCCTCCGCCCTGCTACGTTTGCCGCCTCTCAGCCCGTATCCTGACCTCAATATATTGGATCGCAGGCAACAGTAGTTCCGGAGGTTCTAGATGGAGTGAGTTTAAGGAGAGAGACAATTCAGCCAGCCACACACGCCCATTCTGCAGTATCGCAGACGTTTTTTTTTTGACACCTTCTTTCGCCTTGGACAGTGCTCTGTCCCCGATGCTGTGAACAGCTACCATGTCCCTTCTCCTCCCCAACCCCCATCTGCTGCTTCACATCTACCGTGATAGCGAGGTCGCAGCCGGCAGCAGCAAACATCTTCGGTCTTCCCTCACCACTATCCAAGCCGCAACAGTTACACATGAAAATCAAAACACACACAAACACGCCTGCCCCAGTCTGGTCTGCATTTCACTCATTCCAAGGCCATTCGTCATTATTAATATACACATCTCTTGCCTTCGTTCTCGTTTTATCCTTGCAAAAATGACGGACGGGCAAACGGCGGCCCGTGCCTCTCCCGGACACTCCAGTCCTTTAACGAGCTCTCGCTCCTCCATCCCATCCACCAAACGTACATGGAGCCCCTCCTCTGCTGGTGGTTGTCCGCGAGAGGGGGGGCTTTAGACTCGTGTCTGTCTGTATATAGCTAGGGTAGAAAAAGGTTACGATAGAAAAGAAAATGCGGTTTGAGTAACAAAAAAGAACAAGGGTGTGTCTGTGTTGGTCATCCGATCCGACATGACACCACCACAACCACCACCCGGACTGCTCGCTCATCATGAAGAAAACTGCCCCGCCATGCCCAAATTTGACTCCTTTCCTGCCGGCTGTGACTCTTCGTGCTGGGTATTCCGTCACTCCATTCAAACGTGGTCATGGCGCAGGAACATGTTCACTGCCCGTTAGGGATGTAGCGTTGGGAGGGAATAAAAAAAAAAGCAATCAACTACCCAATGATTCGTAAACCACCTCGCCTGTAAATGCTTGATCCGTCTGGCTCTGTCTATCTTGCCAATCCTGGCTGGCCTGAATGCCTCCCCTACACTTGCCGCCGACTCATGGCCGCGGTCGCTCCGGCAGATGCAAGGTCTTGTTTGGCGCTCACACTCCTCATCGCCGCGCGAGGGAGGTTGCTGGTTCCGACGGTGATACCGCCTGTCCCCGTGCTAGTGCGCTTGGCCGTGGCAACATGGACGGTTCCGGCGGTTGCGACCGAGGGTCTGCGCGAGGTCGGCGGCCCCGATACGGGCTTGTGAGGGCTTGCCCCGCTAACGTGCCTCGATCCAGGGTTGCTCTTGAAACCTGCGGCGGGGGGTTCGGGGAGTGGGCGCGGTGCCGCAGCCGTAGTGTGACGCTTCGCCGGGACGCCTCGCGGGTCGTGGGGATGCGCGGGAGAGGGGCGCTCATCTTCTTGCCGCTGATGAACTCGTGGTGAATGGCCTCCTCTGGCTTCAGACGCCTGTCCGGATCCCATCGCAGACATCTTGCGAGGAAGTCGAGGAATGCCTCGTCGTCACACTTCAGAACTTGCTGGAGGGTCTTGGACGAAGGACGACGTCTCCGTCCCTTTGACGAAACCGTGAGACGTGGCTTGCCCATGGAGTCGAAAAATAGCTTCTTGCGCGTGCTCTTCTCGATCAGGTGCTTCTCTGGCGGGCCAAACACTTCCATGATACAAGCAAGCTGTTCCTGCTCGTTCTCACCGGGGAAAATGGGCACTCCGGTGTACAGCTCGGCCAGGATACACCCCAAACTCCACATGTCGATGGGCATGCCATATGTCATGCCCAAGATGACCTCGGGGGATCGATAGAAACGCGACTGAATGTACGTGTACACCTTCTCGTTCTCGAAACAGCTGGAACCAAAATCGATGACCTTGATCTCTGAATGCAGTGGATGACGCAACAGAATATTTTCTGGCTTGAGATCGCAGTGAATGACCTTGTGCTGCTTGAGGAGGTTCAGTGAGCTGAGCATCTGCTTGGTGAACCTGCGAATGAGCTTCAACGAGAATCCGCGGAACGCATTCGCCTTAATGAACTCGTAAAGGTTCATATCCAGAAGCTCGGTAGAGATGCAGAGATGTCCTCTGAAGTAGAAGCTGTGGGTAAAGTTGACCATGTGTGCCTGTTTCTTGGGATCCTGTTCCATTGTTAGTTGGAGAAACTGTGTCGAACTCATTGGATCTTACCCATTCGCGAAGCTTTTGCAGAATGTTGACTTCGACAAGAGCTTGCTGGTGGAATCTCTTCTTGTTGCGAATGATCTTGACGGCAACAAGCACGCCTGTCTTGTGATCAATGCACCGGAAACTGGCCAAAACTTCCCTTTCCAAGCACATCGATAATCTCATAACGGTAGCGAGATGGTCGCCAGGTACGATGGTGTAGTCTCCACGTTCGTCGTCGTAGCCGAAATTGGGCGCTTCGGACTGGAGATCACCAACCACCTTGCGAGCGTTCTGCGTTCCGCAAAAGTAAATGTCGTTGTAATCAACGATTTCGCCGCGCTCGTAGATGTTGAGCATTGCAATCCGGATGGCTTCTTGGGCACCGACTCGCTCCTTTGGTGTTGCGCGTTTCCTCAGAGCGTCAAGAGTTCGAGCCGCAATCTCAGTCTCCTTTCTTCTCGCGCCCATCTTCTTCATTTCCTCCTCGGCAACGAGGTCGTCCTTGTCGAGATCTGCGGTCCACGGGTCCTGGTGGCGGATCGCCGTCGCTGACGCCTTCGGGCGAAGAATCTTCTGCATGACAGAGGGGTTGTGAGGGTGAGATGATTCGGGATGAGCCTTGGGAACGGAAGCCGAGGTCCAATTCTCGCTCTTAGTCCTATCGTGGCCCAAGCTTGCCGCCGAGCTCTTCCTCCTTCTCGAATCCAAGTAAGAGGTGTTGACCTTCACAGACGGGCTTGGGCTGTTCTTTGCCGAGCTGAGGTTCGAGACTGTGGCAGAAATGGGCAAGCGTGGCGGAGGCATCTGTTCCTTACTAAGGCTGCGCTCTAAGGTCTTGTCCTGTGCAGATTTCGAGTCGTTCTTCCCACGCTTCCACGACAAGCTCAGCTTTCTACGCAGCGAGCTCATTGATGATGGTGTAGGGGGCTCCTCTGGGTCGGACGCCGGCGGGGTAGGCGAGATTGCCTTGGAGGGGCGGGGACCACGCGGGCCAGATGGCTTTTGAATGGGCTTCACGTCAAGAGGCCCAGTGATGTTGCTCAAGTCGCCGCCCGTCTTGGACCTCTTCAAGAAAGCGGGATCGGGGCCCCCCTTGGGTACTGAAGAAGACAAGAAGGGGGACACGCTGGGCTTGTTGGTTGGCTTTCTAGACAAGGCCTCGAATGACTCGGATGAGCTCGTACCATCAGCGCCAGATGCACTGTCGAGACGTGCGTGGTGGACAGTACTGCTGCTTCGCAGGCTGAAGTCTGACTTGTCGTCTTGTCGGTTCCTGGAGAAGAAGGAGCTCTTAGACGCGGTCATGGGTGTGGTAGGCGTCTTCGCGGTAATACGCGACGGTGGCGGGCTTAAGTTCCTGTCGGGACCATTTTGACCCAACGCTGCGATCTTGGCGGTCGTGGATGGGTTCAGTGGCCCAACAGTAATTGGGGGCAGCCGCACAGGAGGAGGAGGGTTCTTTCTCGATTGAGGACGGATTGCCTTTCTTTTCGGCGTCCAGGCTGCTGCATTCGTCGACTTCCGGGTGCTGGGCTTTCGTACCAGCTTGACAGCGGGTTCAGGGAGCGACGGGATGGAGAAACTGCCAGTGGAGTTACTATTGATGCTAGCATCCGCAGCAAGATTGGCTTTCCGCTTGTCCAAAAACGACCCTTCTGTGGCTGACTGCTGTGGTGATTCGTACGCTTTCGGAATAGCAGGCACGGGCGGAACGTCCTCCTCGTCATCAGCGGAATGGGAGTTATGGTTATGTGGGGTAAATTGCTTGGGGGCTGGCAGACGCGAACAACACTTCCCGGGGGTGCCCGTGGCTGAATTGATGAGCCGGTCGAGGTCCTGATGGTATTAAAGCTGTTGGTCGAGGTGATGGACAAGCCCGAACTGTACGATTTTCTGTGCATGTCGGGGGTCGTTCGAGATGATGATGGCGTGGCAGTTGCCTTTCGGGGTATCATCGACGGGGATCTGGAGTGTTCTCGGTGCTCGAGCGGCGGGGGAGGAGGCGCGTTGGCCAACTGGGTGAGACTCGGGACGTGGTGCATGGACATGCGCTTCATTCGTCGCGTGTCGGTCGGACTGATGGTCCTGGCACCGAGGCCGCTTGCATGCGATGCGTGGGACCCTCCTCCGGGCATCACTGACTGTCTTCTGGACTGTGAATGAGCAGAACCACCGGCGCCACCGCCAGTGTTTCCCTTGCTTCCACCTCGAGGTGATCGAGGAGATATCGTGGAAAGACGACTGCTGTCGGGGGTCGAGAGGTTTGTGGTGCTTGTCCGGGGTAGTGCTTGGTGCATCGATTTAGCTTTGGTCGCTCTGTTCGTGAGGTTTCGCGGAGTCTCAAAACCAGCGCCGGAGCTGCCATCGATCGAGGTCCGAGTGGAATCGGGTCCACCACCAGCGTTGCCTATGATGCTTGGTCTCCTACTCCTCTGCGCGGTGCGACTGCCGAAGTCCGTCTCAATAGGGCCCGGGCCGATGGATTTCCTGGGAGGCTTCGCAATATTGGTAACATTGGTGTTTGATACTGGAGGATAATGACTCTGACGTCGGGGTCTCGCGGCTGAAGACCCAGTCGCAGAATCAGTGCCGGACGATGGTCCTGAGGCGATGGATGAGATACTGGCTTGTCTGTTCGAGATACTAGGTCTCCTCAGAATAGAACCAGATCTCCCAGGGCGGGTCGCGGTCTGAGGAATACCACCAGCACGCGCGGCTCCGCCATTCTGGGTCGTATTGGAACCCCCGCCCATTTTGTCGGTCATGCCCTGAGTCTCTAGAATGCTGCCTTGACCGGTCGGGGACGGGAACTGGGTCAATTTGAAATCGTGGGATGCGGACTCAAGGCTGCTTTGAAGGTCGTCGAAGCTGACCGAGGGCAGAAAGTCGAAAGAATTAGTCGACTCTCCTACTTCATTCGCGGCGCCATTCCGACCGAATGAAAACAGAGAGTGGTTGTTGGCCGAAGATGCACTGAGCATTGGACCGTCTGCGAGCGAGCCCTTTGAGGGAGAGGTGGTTCTCGAGTCCGGGATGCCCCTATTACTGCAAGTTTTTGGCGGATTAGCACATTGGTTTCTTCAGGGATGCAGGGCACAGCAGCAACAAAGAGCGGGTAAGGGGGGCGGGACGGGGGGGAAAAAGAGCGGGAAACGAAAGATGAGGGCATTCCATACAGTCTTGTCGGGGACTGGTTCGCCGGTCGCGGGCCAGCAGGTACTCTATGCTCCCTTATCATGTGTACTCGGTGCAACGGCCAGCGCGCAGGTCATGCGAGCGTTGGACGTGAAGGCGTGAGTAGAGAAGCCGACGAGGCGAGATGTGGCGAGATTAGGGAGTCGGCGAATGTTGAGTCGAGGGCGCGGTGCGATTTCGCGAGCGGGCAACCTCAGTCCGGTCAGGGAGCTGAGAGCATTGATGATGCTACCTCATTCCGGGGAACAACAGAGGGCAGGGCGGTACGGTCGATGGGATGTGGCGGCGATTTGTCGACGGGGAAAACAGACGTGATTGAAGATTTCGAAGTTGACGGGGTGTTGCGTAAAGGAGAGGCAGGCGGGCGCGGTCGGGATTACCACCAAGCCGTCGGGGGCAGGTTGGAGTGAGGTTGGAGTGTGAACCGGTGCAGACCTGAAGGAGACGAGACGAGACGACGACGACTGGTCTGGTCGGGACTGGTCCTGGAGTGGACTGGTCTGGTGGTTGTTTTTGTCGAAAAAGAAGGGCCCGTCGCCGCTTGTCAGTGGCAGGCAGGTCAGTGGTCACGACCAGGGTGGTGGAGCGCTGGACTGGAGCACTGGAGCACACTGGAGCCTCTTTCTCGGTTCCTCACCCCCGTCCAGAGGTGCGTAGATGCGAATCAGAAGCGTGCAGTGAGTGCGGGTGGAGGAAGAGACTGGACTGGTGCAAGTTGGATGGATGGATGGATGCCGGGAGCGAGAAAGCGGTGCAGGTGCAGCGTGGTATCTAACTGAAGTGCAGGCGCAGGTACCTACCTACCTTACTGTGTACGTCTGTCTCCCTGACCTCTTTTACTTTCTTTGCCTTTGGTCGCTCTCCAGTGCCGTCGAAGACGAGGTGACGGGACTGTCTACAAACACAAGAGGGGAGGAGGACAGAGACCATACATCCACTCTTCCATCCATTCCCTCAGACTGCAGGTTGGCCCAGGCGATAGAGGCCAGGTCCCTGACTCTGTTGTGAGGATCTACCTAAGGCCCGGAAAGTAAGGTACGAGGCCGAAGCAAACCTACTTGCCTTAGGATGATTTAACCGGGAAGTATATCTTCTCCCATTTACAGTGGTAGACTACAAGACGGGAGGAAGGCAAGGTCAGGTCCCTTGAGCACGCTACACGCTGCAGCTGCAGGCCAGAGACATGGAGGCCGGGCTTGGTGGGCGAACGCACGGGGGGGGGCATTGAATTGGGCGGGGAAAGGGACTGGACGGGATTGGGGGGGGGGGCCTAGGAAAAACTCGCTGCAAAATAGAGAAAAAAGGCGGCGGCGGCGGGTGATGATGGCAGTAGCGCGACGAAATAGCGGTGGTGAGGGTCGGGTGGGTGGATGGACTGGACTGCCCAGTGCCCGTAGTGGTGGTGGTCGGTGCCAGTGCCCGCCCGCTGTCTGCCCGCTCACTTGCTGGGCCCCGTCCAAAAACTCGCATTTTGGTCTTCAGAAAGGGAGGTCGGGTTCCCGTTCAACAGGGATGCCCGTTCGTTCCTTGCACGAGCTCCTCCTCCTCTGGTCTGCACTAGCAGAAAAAGGGACTCCGCAGGTGCCCACGGTGCCTTACCGACTTCAACTTCCTTCCCACCAGGTGGCACCTACCTCGCGGAAACCGCAGCTTGGGCGGTGTGAGCAAATGGAAGATGGAACCCGCCAAATAGCGTGCTGCTGCCCCCTCTCGTCCCCTCTCGTAGTGAATTTTTGTTTCCTGGCCGCTAAATAACCTCCCAAAATGAGGCAAATCTTATGGAGCGGGCGGGTATCAAATTCAATCCAATCCATCCTTCCCTGCCTTAAGGTACCTCACTCCATCCATCTCGTCCCATCTCACCACGCCCATCAAATATGATCCATCCCATCGCACCAACTGTTCTTCAAGAGGGGAAGGGAGAAAAGCCCTCAGGCGCGCGCCGTCAAATCGCCTTTATTCCCTCTCGCCGTTGGGGACTTGAAAGTTGAGAGGGGGCTTCAAGACTCCAAAAACAAAACGGCCAGGGATGTTGAATTTCTCCACAGAGACAAGCAAACAATCATTTCCGCTCCGCTTGCCCAAGGTCAACCACAGATTTGGCTTTTTTTCTGTCTTTTTTTTCGATGGCTCGCGCAGGTAGCGTTTGATGAAGACCCCGTTTTTGCAATCGCAGCGAGATGAAATGCGATACACTCTTCTCCCCTACGTATGAGGCGCTTGGGGAGCCGCATCAACTCGCATCGCATGGCATCGCGTTCAACATTACCTGTCGGCAACGCCCATCCGTACCACCTCACTTGAATTCCATTATCCACCGCCGCGACACTACTACCTACTCAGCAACTATACGACTCGTCCAGCTTCCAAGGAGCCAGTTCGAGTTTCGGGTTGCTGCAGCATCCCATGTGTGCGCGTAACCAAGTGGCGCGGCTGCGCTGCGCCGGGTCTCTGCACTGCACTTGCACTTCAGAGTTTACAAGACTCGTCCCAAAGGGGGCCGCACTGAAAGCTTCCGCTGTCCGGAGCCATCATTCGACGCGTCTCTCGTTTCCAGTCGCGCTGATGACGAGTGCTATTGGTGTGCCCGCTCCCACGGGCCCAGGTCCCAGTCTTCAGGCTCCATTTCCAAAGTCTCCAGACCAACAAGAGTCTGCGAAGACGACGTGTGTCCCTGCGTCACCGCGGCATCTTGTTGTCCTTGTCGTCGCCGCATCAACCAAGAGAGAGGACCCTGGATCCCATGCATGGGGGGCACCGCTCAACTGTCTCAACGCCTAAAGCAACATGTCAATCTGTCCAGTGGGAATGGGGGATTTGGGGGAAGCCGCCTGCCGGGATGGGATCACAATGGGACGGGATGCATGGGTCCATCTGCATCTTGGGCTGGCTCCCCAAGAGGATTGGATGGGACACAGCTACACACAGCAAACCAATCCCCGTGCAGACGTCCGTCATGCAAGTCGCTGCCAGGTCGCGAGTAGCGGCCAGTAACCGCGTCCTCGTTTCCGGGGACAACCGTAAACAACAAGCCGGATATTTGGTGCAAGTCAGCCCTAGGATTGATGCCCATGGCGATATCGATAGCCTGAGTGGCTGTCCTTTTCTTCAGCACCAAGCAAAAGAGACAACGTGGGCTTGCAGCAGCGGCTGACACGGTTGACCGTTGCCCAACTCTCGGCTACCGGGGATCGGCTGGACAGTCGGGCAAAATGGGGCTCCGTCTGTCTTTCGATGGTCAGTAGTCCTTGTCACTTGTCATTCGGCGTCATTGACCGACCTGGCAGCCCGACCGGAGACGAAGCGGTGACATTGACAGCTTCCCTTCGTGCTTTGCGGGCCTCAATGAGACTTTGATTGCGCCATGCGCCACTCCTGGTCGACAGGCGCGTTCTTGACGATCAGACTCGCCTGTTGACCCAGAATGCGCCGCTGCCAGAGACTCAACTAGAGTGGCTCGCGCTGATGAGTTGAATGGGATTTGAACCGTCAGATCGATATGAAAGGAATGGCAGCCCAATTGCATCAACTTCGGCTGGGCTCCTGATACAGGCCATCATTTCATGGGATATTGTTTTGCTATCTTGGGTGACCAATCACAAGACACGAGGTTGGTTATCCGTGTTCCAATATTTTCTTAACAGGGTCATGCTATCACCGGCTGCCTGACCGCCTGCCTACAACATGTTGCTGCACTGGGCCCGTCGGCTTTCGTTTCGAACCCTCCGTCACTCAATGCGAACCATCAAATTCGAGATCTACATGGCGACGCGTTGCCGTCGCATTCGGTCGCTCGAGGCTGGTTGGCACTCAGTGCTCTCAACGTTCTCAAGTCCTTGTCGATTATGTACATCTTGATCGATGACCGTCACTTGCCTCACCTGAGCTGTCTCGAAGCTTGACTTCGTATAACTGAAGCCGTCTTTGGTCCGGTCTGGTCTAGAAAATCACCCGTCACGGTCGAAGTCAAGAGTGTTAAGAGGTACTCTCTGCCAGTATGCAGAAGCTCCGGCCGCAGCGATCTGCTTCCCTTTTTAGCCAGGGGAAACACTAGCAAACTGGCTCCATTCCAGCAGAGGGCGCGGGCTACAGCAGGATCACAGCTTCTGCAGCTTCAACCCAACGAACAGTCGCTGACTCCAGTGTCACGCACACCATGAGGCGATGGGGCGTTTCTGACCGCACGCCGTTGTTCTTGAGCAACTATGGGACTCTTGTACGCCTCGTTGAAGCGATGAGCCTTGGCCCGATCGACTTAGACTGGCATGCGGCCGGGCAAGACCATAACGGGGCCCGAGCAGATGTCGGCGGCGGATCCCTCCTTTTTCTTCTAGCGTAGCGTTTGCCCTCTTCCGTGGTCCCCTTCAAGCCCTCCTCTTGTCATGTCGAGGACACCGTACTGTCAAAGAGGCATTCTCCACGCTTCTGTATTCCTTCAACCCCAAGTGCACGTGTTACCAAGCAAGCACTAGCCAACTTGAGAAGCGGCCTAGGAGCAGACGCAATTTCCCACCCCGTGTTGGTTATGGGGGTCATATCGCGATTTCACAGCAAAGAGCAAACAAAAGTCGATCCGAGTTAGCTAATCAGTTGACAGTACCTTATGAACAGGCGATATTAACAGAGACGGAATGGTTGCAACCTCTACGACAAAGTATTTCAGTTGCCTCAGAGGCTGAAACTGCCGATTTCCGTCACGTAAAGGCAAGACTGCCAATCGTCTTGTGTCTTCGGATGGCAATGGCGCTGTAATTTGAGATGGAGGGCCATCTCCAGCTGAGATCTGCTCAACAATCGGCCACACCCCGCCGCCAGATCTCGTGCTGCATCCCCTCCAATTCGCCAGCCACACCCGTCGTGCACCAGAATCCTCTCTGGGGTCGATTATTCATGCTGGCAGTGGGCGAGATTAACCCCCTCGTCTGGGTATCTGATCGCGCATTCGGAAACTGTTGAGCTTGAGGAAAGGCATGATGCTCGACGCAAACACCGGTATCCGTTATGTAGGCGGCTGCCGTTGAATACCAGCGTGTACTGGAGACTCAGTCTGATGCGTGCAACTGTTGCGACATTTATCATGAAGAAGACTGACACTGGCATGGCATGTACCTTGGCTTACCTACCAATGATGGCAGGTGCAGCAGCTCAGACAGGAGCTTAAGTTGGTTGGTGCTGGTGCTGGCCGCATGTGATGTCAACCACCGCAAACTGCCAAATGCCAATCGACTGCCGCAGACTCCGCTCCAGGCCGCTGCCGCCGGACCCAGCAGCACCCACATCCACCTCATGTCTTGATCACATGCAGCTGGGGAAGCTCCTCTACCTGCAGCCAGCAACCTACCCCGGAGCAGCTCATCCGCATCGCACAGCTCCATTCCCAACCCAGGCGCATCGACTTCGACGCTCAGGTTGGAAAACGCCGACGGAAAAGACCCGAGTTGCACGTCACCTAAGTTTCGACGCACCGCCAGAGCACACCTTCGAGAACAGCAGCTGTACACGCTGGGCAGCTGCCTGCCTGCCTGCCGCCGGACGATGACGTGACCCCCCAGAACGTCAAACACCAAGCAAACGAAACACGCGCTGGCGCATCCCGCCTCGCACCGTCTACACCCACCAACGACATCCTTGCGGTCACGGCATCGGCACCGGCGACCATGGACGAATACACGGCCGACTTGTTCATCTCCCGTGATGACACTTCCGATAGTTCGCCGCCGCAGCAACGGCAGCCGCCTCCGACCGTCGTCGTAGACGAATGGCCCCAGGACTCCGACGCCAACGACAGCACCCCGTCCAAGAAATCGCCGTCCGGCCTGCGCTCGCGCATCGCGAATAATCTCAGCAAGAAGACGAGCATTCAGGATCGCCTGGTTGAAAGGTGAGTTCATGGAGAAGTTGGTTTCTCAAGAATGGCATGCTGACACTGTTAGACTCCTTCAGCAAGTCATTCCCGAAAGCTCCGATGGCCTCGCCGGCGGCGACGACACTCTGGCCCCGGGCTTCCCCGCGGACAAGACCTCCACCTTCTCCCAGCGGCCAAACTTCAACATCACGACAATGTCCAACAACTTCCGTCGCTTCAACGCCCGCATCGGCGTGGTCTTCAAGTTCCAAGCCCGCGTGGTCCGCCTGCTGAGCTGGCGCCGTCCGACACACACTATCCCTCCTCGCCGTCTACACCTTCGTCTGCCTGGACCCGTACCTCCTCGCAGTCGTCCCCCTCGCCGGTTTCCTACTCGCAGTCTTCATCCCCCATTTCCTCGCCCGCCACCCGGCTCCGCCTTCCGGCACCCTATCCTCTGAACAGTCCGTCGGCTACTCGCCGAAAGGCCCGCCGCTCGCCCCCGCGCGCACCGTCAAGCCGGTCAAGGAGCTCAGCAAGGACTTCTTCCGCAACATGCGCGACCTCCAAAACTCGATGGACGACTTCTGCGTCGCCCATGACAGCGTCGTCTCGAGCGTCCTCCCCATCACAAACTTCTCCAATGAAGCCCTCTCCTCGGCGCTGTTCCTCGCTCTGACGCTCACGACGGTCTTCATGACCACATTCGCCTCCGTCTTCCCTTGGCGTCTCATCGCCCTCGTCGCAGGCTGGAGCCTCATCCTCTCCGGCCACCCGGCCATCGCCCCGCTCCTCACGCACACCCACGACACCCACGTCGCCCCGCGCCAGCCTTACGCCCGTTCGAGCGTCGAGGCCTGGATCGCCGCCGACATCATCCTCGACTCGGCCCCCGAGACCCGCGAGGTGGAAATCTTTGAGCTGCAGCGCCAGTCCCACGACGAGTGGGAGCCCTGGCTCTTCTCCCCGTCCCCGTACGACCCGCTCTCCCAGCCGCGCATCGCGGGCGAGCGGCCCCGCGGCACGCGCTTCTTCGAGGACGTCCTGCCGCCCGACGGGTGGGAGTGGTCTGAGAAGAAGTGGGCGCTGGACCTCTGGAGCAGGGAGTGGGTCGAGGAGCGCATCATCACGGGCGTCGAGGTCGAGACGGAGGGCGAGCGCTGGGTCTACGACATGTACGACGAGAATTCGAGCTTCTCGGGCGGCGTCATGGACTCGCCCACCACGGCTAAGGGCAAGGCGAGGGTGCCCGCGGCGCCGACGCTGAGCTGGGAGGAGGGCGAGGACGGCACCGGGCGCAGGGGCGAGTGGAGGAGACGGAGGTGGGTTCGGCTCGTTAAGAGGAGAGCCACGACGAGCCCTGCATAATGAGTATGGTGTTATGAGTGTTTCTGTGTGTGTGTGTGTGTGATGAGCCAACGAGCTGGTTGGGACTGTATCATATGATGATGAATGAAATGAACATACTTCAAACCAAAGCTTGAGTACGTAGTGACCTCGATGAAGTGGTACGCCATCATTTCTTTCGTTTGTTGTCACACTGGGCAATGGCATAATGGCGAGGGGTCGTCTCATCATAAAAGTTCATTTCCATAAACACAGACGCCCTGGGGATGATTACCCTTACCACGCGTCTGCGCAAATCTGCAACTGCCTAAATCCCAGGTCCAAGTCTAAATGCAGCCGTCCGGCGTGCCAGCCGGGATTCTCTGTAACACCAAGAAAATGCCATCCCGTGTTTTTCTCCCCAGGCCTTAAACAGCACCCAAGAGGGGGGAGGGAAATCTGCAAGGCAAACACACCGGGTTTACCTTTCCCAGACCAATGCTCCGTGACATTAAACCCCCCGGGTATGACGTTCCCTATCCCAAACCCCACCAAACTCCCGCTTTCTCTCGTCAATGATACCAAAACCGCGCCACGCCTCAGATGATCATCTTGTCCAGAATCATGTGGATGCCCTTGTTCAGGCCTCGTCCCTCGTCAATGTCGTCGGCCAGCTTCCGGCCGCGGTCGATGAGCACGCCGACGACCTGCTTGGTGTAGTCGAAGCTGCCGGTGCTCTCCATGCGCGACACGGCGTAGCGCTTGACCTCGACGTCGTTTGTCTTCTGGCCGAGGATGTTGATGAGCTTCAGGTCGGAGGGGTCGGAGCGGATGCTGTGGATGATGGGGAAGCTGAACTTTCCCTCCGTCAGGTCCTCGCACATGCCCTTATTGTCCGAGTACTCCTGGCTGGAGAGGTTCATGTAGTCATCGCGGATCTGGAAGATGAGGCCCATGATGTTGACGAGGTCGACGCAGTCTGTGAGGCTGCGAGACTCGGCCTGCATGAGCTTGATGCCGAGGCGAAAGAGGCCGCCCGTCTTATTGCCGACCATCTCAAGGTAGTCCTCCTCGGTGGGACAGGTGAGGGTGTCGCGCCAGAAGAGATCCATGCCCTGGCCGCGGTGCAGGTGGACAAGCTCTTCCGCAAAGATGGAGATTGCCTTGGAGTTCTTAAGCTTCTGGACCTCCTGCAGAGCGCAAAAGTAGATGTAGTTGGCCGAGTTGATGGTCTGGGCCACGCCGAAGATGTTGTGGGCGACGGGCAGGCCGCGGCGGAGGGAGGACGAGTCCTCGACATCGTCGATGAGAAGGGAGGCCGTGTGGAGCATGCCGACGACGTTTGTGATCACATCGAGGCTGGACTGGGGGACGTCGAGGAAGATGTTGAAGGCCTGGATAAGCTGGGCGCGGAAGTCCTTGCCCGGGTGGGCGAAGAGGTAGTCGAAGGGGCCGGTGATGACCTTGTCCTTCTCCTCGGGCCAGGCCTTGCGGGTGAAGTTGAGGTCGGCAGTCGCGTAGCGCGAGGGGTCGGGGGGCGGAGGAGGCTGCATCGTGACGGTGAAGGAGGTTGTCGTGAGTGCGCCGGAGGGACGGCGGCGGTGGGAGGAGGAAGAGTGGGAGTGCTTGTGGGTGCGGGAGCTGACGGAGGCGGCGCGGTTGAGCCAGTCGGTTTCGGGGACGGTGCGGAGGGGTGCCTTGGACGATGTGGTCGGCACGGACGCCGTGGCTTGGGCAGATACAGAGGTGGGAACCGATGCGGCGGCGGCGGCGGCAGCGGCAGTTGTTGAGGAGGAGGACGAGTGGCTCGTTGATGATCTGCGTGGGGGTATGGCGTTTGGCGGAGAGGAGGGGAAGGTAGAGGAGGAGGGGTTATTTGAAGGATCCGAGGGTCTGGTGCCTGGGTCGGTTGTTGGAGAGCTGTCATTAGGCACGCCCATCGTGAAAGGAAGCCTCTTTGCAAAGGCGGACCGGAAGATGCGTGGCTTCTTATGGGTGGCGGCGCCTGGATCTGGAACAGCCGCCGTGGCAGCCGCAGGAGAGACAGCAGTAGCTTCTACCACGGGCCGGAGCTCAGCAGAGCTCGCGTGGTGGGTAGCTTGGTGGAGCTCTTTTCCCCGGTGGGTTGCGGAGGACGTGGGAACGGTGGTGGTGGTGGTGGTCAGCCGGCGGTGGTTATGCTGTTCGCTGTTGGTCAGCTCGTGTCAACGTCACCACTCTGTTCATCCAAGCTTGTGGGCAGCTGTTTTTTTCCCATACCCCGGTAGGAGGTCTGATTTGTTGGGAGGTGGGGATTTCTGCTTGTCCGCGTATGCACGTATTGTTCCTTTTGCTTGGAAAGGCCGTATTTGTCCGTCTGCATGGTGTTCTTTGGCAGGGGTAATTTGGATGTAGGCCGTCATGACTTTGTGCAGAGGCCTCTTGCGTTGTCGGAAGGTAGGGAGAGCCAGGGGTTGGAGCAAAGGGATGAGGCAGCCGGATCACTGATCCTTGCTTTGTTGAAGCTTTCCGCTGGAGAATTGGGCCAGGCAGCTCAGTCCTAGCAAGTCCTGTATCTGTAGGCAGACGCAATGAAAACGGGCAAAAGAGCAAAGTAGCAATCACATGCCATCAGACTGCAGCTTACCGACCTTGAACATGCAGCAGCAGTTGCAGGTGTTGAAGGGACCTGCCGCGTTGTCGGAGCTCTTATCGATTGATTGTGGGTAGATGTTGGACTTTGACTTTGGGTTGGGGCGGAATCTGGCAGACGTCATCAATTCGCAGGCGGCAGCTTGGGTATTGCTGGGGTCGGGGTTTCGTAGAGGCCGGAATCCAGGGGAAATGGCGGACTTTGCTCCGAAGTGCGAGTGGTGAAGATTGAATTGCTAAAAGTCCGGAGATGGATAGAAAATCGGGTTGCTCGGGAGGCCGCTTCGGTAGGTGAACTGTCTGTGTAGGGTAGGTAGGTGTAATAGAAAAAAGGCAGAAAGACAAGCCACGACTAGTGAAGACAGCAAGAGGTTCGTGCGAAGGCTTCGTCTTAAGAAGCGGCGGCTGCGGTGGGAGGAGGGAGACAGACAGACGCCAGCTTCTAGAAGACAGAGTCGCTAGTCTCAACTTCCGCTAAGCACTCTCGGATGGCACGTAAAACACTCCGATGAACCCCTCCTGGTGTGCCCTGCCCTGCCGTTGTTCATGCCTTCACCTGGCATCCTGCCAACCGGGTCGCGATGTCGCCGTGGTTCGTCGCTGCCAACGTGGATTCCAAGACGCTGAAATGTGCCATCCCCTCGCGCCGTCAGGTTTCATCTGCCATATGTGCCGCTCTTAAGCATCCGCTGCCGCTGCGACAGACCGACGCCTCCTGCAGAAGCAAGGCCGGTTGATAGGACCCGTGGACATGTGGCCGGCCTGGGTAGTGTCTCCGAACATGGCAGCAGTCATACCGAGGGCAGAGGGCAGCTGTTACACGGTAAGGCAATGTAGCAAGCTTGAATGCTCAAAAAAAGAAACTCGCTTATTCTTATCTCAATACCTAATCGCCTGCCCAGAACAAAGTCAAACGGCAAGGTAGCAGCGACAAACAACAAAAGACCTTGACCCTGAAATCCCAAGCTTGAATGCCGGGCCGGGCCCCCCGCAATGCGCCAACGCAGAGGTGCCTACGGTGATCGACCCGCTTATTCGTAGCTAACGGTGTGTGCCCTGTGGTCAGGCCGTTTGGGCCAAACAGAAGCTCGCTTTCCTCTTCAGGGCCACGCTAAATCCCCATCCCAACGCCTTGGGGATCGACCCGGTTGCCGGGGCATTAATCGTCGGGTCGCAACACAAACATCCACACCTGTCCACACGGCAATCAGCTACCGACGTCCTTGTCGCTGCCGCTGCTGTCTCTCTCATATGCTTATTATTTGCGCCGCGCGATCCAACACCTTGTGCGCTTCTGCCTTCTTCTTTTTTTCCCCTTCCGGCACTTTCCAGTCATCCGATCGTGATACCCCCACAACCCCCAGAGGACTTGTGTTCTCGTCGGTTTTTGTTCTTGCTGTTTTTCTGCATTATCAACTTTCGGTGTGTGCTGTTGCTGCCGTCAGACTCCGATCCCAGTCCGGCGTCACTCAATTGTTATCGATAATCGCATCGACAATAATCGCATCGTCTCTTTTGTTCAGTCCGTTCCGCGCGCTCGAGACCGACCCCGTCCACCACAGCAAATCAGCCACCAAGCCACGGCCGCCTGCTCACACAAATATCGTCACCACTCGCGATATCTCATAATGGAGAACCTCCTCAGCCTCGCCTTCGACTCCCTCTCCTCCTACGACGGCCCCAAGGTTCGCAAGGGCCTGCGCCAGGTAGAAGGCCTCCTCGCCCAGATCTGCCTCTCAGCGCCGTCAAGGTCATCAAAGTCGCCGGCGACTGACGATGAGTCTGCCCGGTCGAGCGGCAAGTCTCTGTCCGACCTGTCCGACGACCTGGCCTTCCGCGAGTTCTTCAAGCTGCAGGAGGGTTTCGAGTGGAACGTCGCCCTGCGCCTCATCAACACCCTTGACCGCCTCATGGGCAAGGGCACCGATGGCCAGAATGACCTTCTCATCCTCAGCTCGCTGGATCTGATCCAAGGCGTCCTGCTCCTTCATCCACCAAGCAAGGCACTCTTCTCGAGGGAACAAAACATGAACGTATGTCTGACCCCAAAAGCCGCCTTCCGAATTTCTCAAACTGACTTCATCCTGCAGCTCCTCCTCGACCTCCTCGAACCCGTCAACTGCCCGGCGATCCAATCCGCGACCCTTCTCGTCCTCGTCGTCGCTCTCATCGACACCCCCCTGAACACGCGCACCTTCGAGGCTCTCGACGGCCTCCTAACCGTCACATCCCTCTTCAAGTCCCGCTCCACCGCCCGCGAGGTCAAGCTCAAGCTCGTCGAGTTCCTCTACTTCTACCTCATGCCCGAGGTCCCCTCCATCCCGCGCGCCGACGCCCGCGCCTCCGTCTCCGCGATCCACCAGCGCAGCCCCAGCAAGCTCGCCGGCGCCTTCGCGGGCGGCAACTCGACCGCCTCGGACGCCCAGCACTACGCAAGGAGTCGCGCCGGCAGCGAGTCTGGCGACACCCTGACCACGGAGGAGAAGCAGGAGCTGCTGGGCCGCCATCTCAGCAGCGTCGAGGACCTGGTCAAGGATCTGCGGACGTGCACGCCCTTTGGCGGCGTCGTTTGCTGAGCTATGTGTGTGTGTGCGTACTACAACTTCTCAAGGGGATCGGTGTCTCGTGTTTGGTGTTTCTGGTCGCCAAGGGGGCTTCTCTTCTTTCTTTTTTTTTTCTTAGACTCGCATGCGTTCATCATCGCTTCTTCCAGTCTTCATTTGCATCCTTCATACTGTTTGGCGTTCGCGGAGGGCAGGAGTGTGGCACGAAGGATCAATGTCTATCGTCTTTTTTTTTCTCCAAGGAAACGGTCGGTCAAGCGGAGTTGCTCTTCACACAAAAAAGGTTTCCGACCACTCCTCATTGCATAATACGTATTCTTACAAGAGAGAGGGTTCCCAAAGGCATCAAGCCAGGGGGGATCTGTGTATCAAAAATGTATCGTCGCTCGTTTATCACTTCAATTCAAGCGTCTCAAGAAGAGAGCATATGAATACGAAAAAAACACAGGTCATGCAAAGCCGGTGGGAGAACACACAGCAGCCAATTCCTCAAAACTCGTCACCGCCGCCGTGGTTCCGGGCTCGGTGCCGGTCCAGGCGACCTATCGATCGGCGACCTCTCCATCATGCTAACGCTCCTCGCGCTCGGCGTCATCAGCGGGGGCGACGGCATCCCCGGCGACGTCGGACTCGGCATCTCGCTCCCGTACAACTCGAACCGCCCCTCCGTCGTCGGCGGCGACGACGGAGCCAACGCCTGCTGCGACACAGACGTGGCCGCCACCCCCCTCTTCACGCGCGAGTCAATCTCCACCGGCGCGACGACGTCGCTCGGCGAGTGCGCCTGCAGCGGCACGCCCCGGTGTCGGCCCGGCGACGATGCGACCGTCGCCGCCCCCTCGGCGGACGCGACCGTCTCCGTCTCCGTGTACGGCCCCGCTACGGCGTCCGGGCCGAAGTAATCCTGCGTCGCGCCGCGGCGCGCCGTCGGCCGCGAGCCGGATGTTACTTCTGACATGGCGCGCGCGCTGCGTCCGGGCGTGTGGACGCTGCTCCTCCTGCTCCGCCGCCGAGGACGTTGCTTACACGCGACGCTCCGCCGCTGCGCTGGGATGAGGCCGTCATGGTGGTAGCCCCGCGGCGGCGACGGCGGCGGACGAGGCAGAACCACGCGAGGACGCCGACGAGCGCGAGACCGAGCACAGACACGCCCACGCCGATGCCCGCCTTCGCGCCCGAGGACAGACCGCCGCTGCCGCCGTTGCTGCTCGGGTCGTACGTCACGTCCGTGGCGGTGGGGTTCCCGGGCGCGCAGACGGCGGTGCCGGAGACGCTGGTGCAGTGCATGAGGTCGTCGCAGCAGCCCTGGCCGTCGGCGCAGGCGTGCTGGGTGGTCGCGGTGCAGCCCGGGTCCGCGGGGGTGAGGCCGCCAGCAGTAGAAGTAGGGGTGGCGGAGATGGTCTGGATGCACTGCTTGGAGGAGGCGCAGGTGTTGCCGTACGAGCAGCAGCCGCCGCCGAACTGGTCCGCGCAGAGGAAGAGGGAGGTCGAGGGGCAACCTCGGGGGCAGCAGGCGGACCCGGTCGAGGACGTGACCGTGGGTGAGGCGGAGGCGGTACCGGTGGGCGTTATCGTGACGGTGACGACGTTGGGGCATTGGTACTGCGACGCGGAGCACTTGGAGTCGCAGTTGGAGCCGATCTGGCAGCACCACGGGTCCCCGTTCGGCTTGACGTAGCAGTAGTTCTCGTTGGAGCAGCATTGGTCCGGGAAGCCTATGTCGAGGCCTATTACATCTCAGTCTGTTAGAACCGGCTCATTCACCCATGGTCTTTCGTCGTCTTCTCTTGGGGATATGCGGGAGTCTCACATGAATGCGCGTTCGCGGGACAAGGAGCCCCGTCGCGGGCCACGAGACGGGGCTCGTCGATGAAGAAACGCGGGACGAGTGCGCCGCCTGCTGGTGACATGTCGACGGCGGCGTACCGTCTCTGTCCGGCGGCCGCGCCGGCGCAGACGGCCAGCGCGGCGACCACGAGAAATGCCGCCATTTGGTCTTCTCGGATCTGGGTGCTTTCTTTTTCTGAATCTCCACTGAGAGTCTTGAGTCTGCGAAAGAAATGGCACAGAGGCAACAGGCCGGCCAGTTAGGGTGTGGTGTAGCAAAAAAGAGACGTCGTGTGTTCCGCGACGAGGCTCATGAGCCCATTGTCCTCGGTGCGACCGGCGGAAGGATACACCAGATTGCGAAGAGGGTGAGACCGGAAAACCAGAGGTGGACAAATACACAAGACCCAGAGATGAGGGATTGGAGGGCAATGTAAGCAAACCTCGACAGGGTCGGGTTCTGTCAGATGCGAGGATGCATGCGACTCAATGGAGCATAGTCGATATGGTGCCCTCCCCCTCCGTAAGCACAGCCTGCCCTGGCCGTTCTAATCGCCTTCCAAACGTTGCGCTTTTTCCCACTCTGAAGTCTTTCGAGGGTCCAGCGAGACCTGCGCGAGTTTTTCGGGACGAGGAAGCGGGCAGATGGCAGCTGCCCGAAGGCGCAAGAGAACCGACCCTGGCCTGCATATCACAAGAGCGGATATGCGAAAGGGAAGCATTTGCCCCTCTCAGAACCTCTCGGCCGCCACCGAAGACTTTGGTAGACGGAGGTGATTGGTGGCCTGCTTGTATCGTTGGCTCGCCTGCCTGCAGATGGTGGTCGAGGTGGTGTGGCTGCTGGGCCGCTGGGCTGCATGTCGGGAAGCCTGGCTCCAGTGTGAACCGATGCAGGACATTTCTCGTCTGCTCCCGCGGCGGCAAAAACGGCCGGGGGCCGATGGGCCGGCCGGCGTGGAAGATGGGAAAAGACGTGCAGGTTGCTTCGTTATCTGAGATTTGATGGTCGAGTGAAAGCACGGATTTGGGCATCTTTGCGACTCGGGAATGAGATTTAATGTAGGCACACTCGTGCTGTTCTCACGGCCTTCACTCGAAGGCTGGGTGCATCACCCCTTCATGTCTTCGAAGAAGCAGATCAAACTTCAGTCCCATTGCCGCTGGACATTGGTTAATCTTGCATCTTGGCTGTTGGATGTCAATTGCGGCCGCTCTCCCGAAACCTCACGCTTGCTTCTGAGAAACGCGCGCAACACCAAATGCCGCTGCGTTGCCTGTGGATGAGCACACACAACCACGTCCAGGAAACCAAGCCAAGAAATCCCACGATGGGAATTCAAAACGTTCCAGAACCTTTGCGAAAGCCAAGTCGTGAATAGATTACCGGAAATTTTGCGCGTCAAAAAGAAACACCCGGGAACGGAAGTGAAGCTTCAGGCACAGGGCCCGGCCCGCCCGCCCTGCGAAACCCGTCCGTCCCGTCCCCCAGAAACGGCCGCACCCATAAAGCGACAGCACCCGGCAGAATCCCCTCTCGCGGCAGGCGGTCTGTCCACCAAAACACACACCCCCGCCAAAGGCACCGGCACCTTTACCCCTCCAAACTTTCCTCGCCGAGCCCATACAAGTCCGCCGCAAAATTGAAGATATTCCCAAACCCACCCCAATCCAGCTGCTAGCCGCCGCACCGCTCAACCACCCTCCTCCCCATCCTCCGCCTCTGCTTCACCCCCTCCCACCCAACACCGACCCATAAGCAAACACACACAGACACAATGGCCACAACAGAACCGAACAATTCCCCCTCCCCTGCTCCTAACCCACCCCCTCCTCCCCGGCCGAGCTCATACCCAAGGCGCCGAAGCCCGCTCTACAAGACCACCTTCCTCGCCCCCTCCGTCCCGTCCGCCCTCAAGTACCGCCCCCCGAAACCCTACCGCCACCCGACCCTCGACGCCCGCCTCACCCGCGCCCGCATCCTCGCCGAGGCCCGCGTCCTCGCCAAATGCCGCCGCGAGGGCTGCCCCGTCCCCGCCCTCTACGCCCTTGACGAGGCCGCCGGCTGGATCATGCTCGAGTGGATCCCCGGCGGCCCCGTCCGCGTGCGCATCAACGAGTGGCTCGACTCCGTCGTTCCCAGTCAGAGGGGTGGTGGCCTAGCTGAGGTTCCCGAGGAAGAGACGGGGGATAACAAGGAGGTCGTCATGGCGGATATACAAGAAGCAACAACAACACAAGAAGGGAAGGCCGTCGCCGCAGCTCCACGGCGAGACGCAACGGACATCAAGAACCTGATGAGGAGGATGGGCACCGCGGTCGGTAAGATGCATAAGATCGGGATCGTACACGGGGACCTCCACATCCAACATGATGCTCCGCCCGCCAAAGCCTGCTGCTGCTGCTGCTACTACTACCACAAATGGCAGGGAGGCCTCGAAATTAGACGGGGAGATCTTCATCATCGACTTTGGATTGGCGAGCCAGAGCACCTCCGACGAGGACCGCGCGGTCGATCTCTATGTCCTCGAGCGCGCTTTCGGCAGCACGCACCCCCGCGCCGAGGAATACTTCCAGGATCTGCTGGACGCCTATCGCGAATCATACAAGCAGGCGCCTACGACTCTCAAGAAGCTCGAGGACGTCAGGATGAGGGGCAGGAAGAGAAGCATGATTGGTTGAGACATCTTGTCGGAGATTTAGACAAAGGTTCAGAAAAGAAAAAAGGAATGAATTTGATACCCCTCGGTCGGAAGAGTATTCTTTTTCGGCTGCATCTACCACATCTGATACGTTTTCCGCATTCTTTGGTACTCTTCTGTACATTTCTCAAGTCCGTCATGTGGCTCTGAAAGGTGCATTCCTGCTGAGATGCCTATCTATAACATGCCAATAAGTTTGGCTAAACCCCCCTGCCCCCATAAAAATAATAATTCCCGACGCCAGGTATAGTAATAATGCCGTATGATATAAAACGCCGTTGTCATGCTATTATTAGTCAGTTCCCATACCGACTTTCCAGACCCAGCTCGTAATTGAGCGTTTGTCGCAGACATATGTGCAGACGCGCAAGCGCCGTCTTTGTTCCTCTTCACTGTTGCTTGATGGCGCACTTTGTTTCAAACCACTTTGCGAACCGCACCGTCGGGATATCAAAGAGCCGCCAGAAAACGTCCGCGGCCCAAATGACCGCGGGAATGCATCCGAAAGACCCAATGACGAAGCCGGTATTGTACCAGTATCCCTCAATACCCGTGCGGCTGTAGACGAATCTCTCAATGGTGTAGCCGACAGTGTGCATCACCGGGCCGTGCATGAGGTAGAGAGCGTAGCTGATCTTTCCGAAGTACTGGACGGGCGCGGTGTTGAAGAAGGACTTCCATCTCGGCGAATGGCTAACGGCGAGAACGAAGAGAACAGATCCAATGGACTGCCAGAAGCGGTAACCTTCCTCCTCCCACCACTTGGGAATGAAGGAGCAAAGCCAGACCCAGCCAGGAGTGACCTCGTAGTTGATGTCGGGCTGGCACATGAGGTACAGAGCGAGGATGCTCAACATCGCCCAAAGGAAGCCCTTGAACCTGCTCTTTTGCGGCGGCGCCTCGTTCAATGGCAGAGCAGCGGGTGGCTGGTTGTTGTTGTGGTTTCCTAGGATGAGGTCGTATTCGGCGAGCATCATGCCAAAGTAGAAAAGGAGCAGTTCCCAGCGGTTGTTGCGGTAGGCGAAGGCGATGATTCCCCAGAGGAAAAGGAAGCGAAGTCCTGTGCGAACACGGGCCAGACCGATGAGAGTGACGAACAGGTACATCGAGCAGCGGAACTCAACCGGAATAGTCCAGAGATGGACATCATAGGCTAGAGTGCGTTAGTGTCGTATCAACGTGCATCTCGGCATCCAACTTACATGTGCTTCCACCAAACCGCTCCCAGCCGAAGACGTGAACAAATTTGAACATGCTCCACACCCAATCCCATATTTGCTCGGAGAACGTATCCAAAGGCTTGGGATGAGGCTCCATTACGTTCTTGTGCCACTTGCGGTCGATGGCAAAGTCTCTCGTCCATTCGTAGACGCCCATCTGCAGCATGAGCATGATACCAAAGGTGGAAATCGCCGTGGGCATGTAGAGTCTGATGAATCGGCGGAAGATCAGGGACGTCGTTGTGGCGGAGAACTCATCCCATTTTTGGCTCCGGATGAGCTTAATCGGTTTTAGTGAAAGTGCATATCCGGAGATGACGAAGAACAGGCAGACGGCTGGCGGGCCCTGGTAGAAGAGTCGGAGAAACGGCAGCTTCAGAATGTGGTAGTTCTTCTCTGATGAGCCCCAGCCCTCGGCGATGATGAAGGCTTGGTAAAAGTAGTGGCAGAAGAAGACGAATAGCGCGGCGAGTCCACGCATGCCGTCGAGGTATGACGTCGGGAACAGCTTCTCGGGACGGCTCCGTTCTCTTGTAAATCGGCTCTGAACGAAGCTAGGCAGTAGGAAAATGAGGCTTCGAATAAGCGTGACCCTCCATGGCACGGCCCGCACGTAGCCAACGACGCCTCTTGCTAGTGTCGACCATCGTGGTATCGCGAAGCGGACTTCGAGGTCGGCCCTACCGCTCTCGCTCTCGACGTCGGACAACGTCTTCTCGTCCAACAGGCCCATACCCTCTTCGTGTGAAAGCGACACCTTGGAGGCAGCGTGTCCGTTCATTGTCCTGCAATGTGTCGGTTTGATGTCGGGGGTATAATAGACTCTGGTGAGGCCAAGGTGACAGGTATCAAGCGCGGCTTGGACAAGACGAGGGCCTAGAGTCAAAGTGGAAAGAAAGAGGGAGGGGACGGGAGGGAGCGTGGTGGTTTTGATCCAGACTCCAGAAGGGGGCCCTTGTTATTCAGACGATCTGCTGGATCTGCAGATTGGGAGGGGCGAAAAGGAAGGAGACGGGGAGTGAAAGGCAGGCGAGACAAGGTAATTGTAATGGGGAACAGACCCCGGGCCTGTGAAAGTGAGAGAGCAGAGGATGGGTGGATGTTTCCCGAGGGAGCGCTCCGCCTTTGGTGACTGGGAGTGTTCTGCCCGTCTTGGGTCTCGTCTCGTCTACCGGAGCCCGTGACCTGGACCTTGCCTTGACCTTGCAGGTTAAGCAAGAGAGACCTTGGACCTTTGGGCCCTTTCTGCACACACGGCCGTGGGTCCTGACGAGAAGAAGCTGTGGGGACTTTCTGGCAGATGTTCCAGAGGCGGAGAGGCGGTAGGCAGGCAGGCAAACAAGCCAAAACCAAAAAGAAAAGGGTCCGGCTGGGCTGAGATCGGAACGAGGCTTTGCGTGTAGAAGGATGTACGTGTAAGGCGAAGGCGTGCGTGGGTGTGCGGGCGTGGGGATGGGAATGGAAATGGAAATCAGTCTAACCTCGACCCGGATATAGATGAGGAAGCGGCCAGTGTCCGTGAGGTAAGGTAAGGGAAGAAAAGGTCAGACGTGCAGTGAAGAGGCCACACAGAAGGAGCGTGAAGTGTGGATGCGTAATAGGTAATGTGTGTTTAGAGACAGACAGTTGAGGTAAGTGAAGTGGTACGGTCGGTAGTAAGAGTAAGGTATGGATGGTATAGACGTATGGCTATGCGGCGTAAAGAGCGGGTGTGGGTAGAGAAAGAGACTGTTTCAGGGTGTGGAAAGGTTTAAGTGTGGCAGCTATGACGGGTTTGGGGAGGGATGCACCATGGACGAGGTGCAGCGATGCCGTCAACGAGTTGGGAAGCAGCGCCTGCGCAATGCACTGCACTCTGGAAAAGTGCCTGCCTCGACCTCAACAATGTAAAAAAGTGAAGGGTGTGTATCCGAATGTGATCGTGTTCTAGCCCAGGAACAAGGGACGAGTGTTGGGTCCGTCCACCCACTCTAGGCAGTCTGTTCGTTCGTTCCTGATTCCTGGTCCTGATCCCGCCCAGCCTCTTGTCTTTTCGGGGATTTTTTTTTTAAGACCACCAAGAGGACGACAGGTGAAGAATGACGGGGGACGGGCTGTGGAAAAGTGTAAATCGTTGAAGGACGGGCGGCAAGCTGAACGACAGGCAAGGGCCACGGTCACAGACAACACACACACCACCTATCCGAACTGTGAACTGCAAGCCGAGGCGCAGATGTCAAGAGCTCAACGAGAGACCACAGCTGACGCCAAAAAAAAGAACACAGGACCAACAGCCTGTGCGCACTGCTGATTCTATCGGATCGCCGAAGTTCAGGTCACAGGGTCGTCCCTCTCTGTTCACTCTCGGTTGCTTGTCCTCTTTCCCGCCTTGCTCGCTTCCACGGTAGCAAATATCCGTAGCGTAGCATGCAACTGGGAACGAGGTAACCGCACGACCGAAATGGGGCCCAATGGGGCAGACGGAAAAGAAGGGATGAAACGATGGAAGTCGGCCGGTTCGAGACAGAAACGACGGGACTCTGACTTGTTGGAGAGATGGGAGCGAGAGGAGGCAGAGACAGCGAACGTGAGAAGGATGGAGAAAAAACAAACAATGCCACCACGATACGTCAGTTTGACTTGCAGGCTCCGAAATCATCAAACCCAGGCAAACGCAGGGGATCTTCTCAGGAGATTTGACTGGTAGGGGTTTCACACTTTATATGGAAATGATAGAACAGGCGATGGACATGAAAAAAAAAAAAGGAGGATTGCCTCGAAAAAGGAAGGCCACTAGAGACAAGACGGTGAAAGGAACCCTTTGCCTTGGAAGATGGGCAAGACATGGAATACCACTAAGAATGGCATATACTCCGCCGGTCTGCATATCCCATACACAAAACGCTCATCAAGAAGACCAGAAAAGTAAATGAAGAACCGACCGAATCAAAGAGGATGATGGGACGACTGGCCGTCAGAGATACGCAGCCACAGCAAGGTACGTAAAATGGTACGCGGAGTCGGTCAATCAATATTCGATTCGCTTTGCCTCTTCCAGTCACAAGCGTCAAAGGGCCTGGGTCCTGCGCATCTATCTCCTCCACGACCCCGTCATCCGTCATCCCGTTGGAAAAAAGAGCCCCGTTTCCTTGGAGGATGGATGGAGGAGGAGGAGCCCAGAGGAGGAGCCCAGAGGAGGAGCCCAGAGGAGGAGCCCCAGTCTCCTGTGTCCGCCGCGGGCGCCGCGCCCATCACAACATCTCCCGCCCGCTGTCCATCGCCATTCCGCCCGTTGTTTGCTGCAGGTACGCGACGGCAATGAGGGGGCAGGGGTGTCGGAAGAGGGTCACGGCTGGCCGAATGAGGGAAAGATGGATCGATAAGAGGGCTTGGGACTCTTGGGAGGCCACCGAAGACCTTGGAAGGGGAGACCACCGCTGGAGCATGTCCTCTGTCATCTGGGCCAACGCTCTTCCGCCGAGAAATGCCATGGCCGGCTCTCAGCGCCAGAGAGCGCAAACACGGCAAGCCGCGACCACGAGAGCTCTCGGCGCATGAGTATTCGGGCCACTTTTGCCTCGAGCAGTCGTAAGCGATCTGGAGACTCTGCTCTGCCGCCTGGGATGGGAGGGTCGGCGGTTGGGAAAAGATGGAGTTCCGGGGTCCAGCAATCGAAGGAATTGGTCGATGTGTTCTGAGAGCACTTTGGGGTCTTCAGATGCGGCACACTTCAAGGTTGAGATCGGCGCTTGGATCCACGCCTGCCGCGCTCGGGGGACCGGGGTGGGGGCTCGAGACCTGCACTGTGACGCTCTGCGAGCTGCCCGCGGCGCCGCACAGCAGGAAGAGCCGCGAGTGCTCACTGTGCCTTTTCCAGCCACATACTAGCGCGTCCTCCAACTTCCACTCCGTACCTGACCTCACCTACCTTACCTTACCACGTTGCGTTGCCTGCTTGCCTCCTGCCTGCCGGTCCGTCTGTGGTGGTGCGGCAAGGTGCAGCGGCACTTTGAACTCTGCACTGCACTGTACGTCTTCTGCGATGCCCCAAGGACCAGCTGGATGACTGAGTGTTCTTGACACCTACGGACACTGGACTGGACAGTGCTCGATGCCAGTCAGTCATTGAGAGATCAAAACCAAAGCTGGTCAGGGTCAGGGTGGAGCCTCCGCCCCATGCCCCCCCGTCAGGGGTGCAGCTTGTTTCCCGGCAATCGACCCCTTGGCCATGTTCCAGATTGGCAATCCGTCACGTCGAGTGCATGGCACTGCCGTCCGCCGCCTTGTTAGTGGTTACAGCGAAGACCTCGCCTCGACCACTACCTATCTCCCAGGCCCAGGCTTTCGCTCTCCCTCTCCCTCTCACCCACCAACGACGCTTCCCCGTTGTTGGGCCCCCTTACCTTGGACGTTTCCCCTGGTTTGCAATGCCTCTCTCTCTCTCTCTCTCTCTGCCAAACACCCCATGCCCAACCGAATTTTGTTTTTGGAGACCAGTGTCCTCCTTGGCCCCAGTTTAAATCAAGAAGAACCTGACGATCGACATCCGAAAGCCGAGTCAGGCCACACAGCAAACCGCCATGGGTCCGCCCTGGAACAGGACTGCTCTTGCCGTCTCTCGGCTTGCTACCACACGCCGATACCTGCGAACCTGTGGGAGAGCGGGTTTGAAGAAACCCAAGCCGGCAAGACAAGGCAGGGCCTCCCGTCCTTGATGCCACCATGCTATTGCTGCCATCAAACACACACATGCGAGCTGCCAGTCAGTCAGCTAGAACACGGCACACGTCGTATCTAAATTTGCCCAAACGCTGTTTCTTGTCCATGCCGTTCCTTACTAATGCACGTTGATTTTGAGTTTAGGACACAGAGACGCATGCCCACCAGCCTGATACAAACATGTCAGGTTTGTGGCCAAAAATCGATTCATGTATCAATAATACGTATTGTCCTTTCATTAACGTAGCTTTTTAGTTTTTGGTATCCTCTACGTGACACTGAACCAATGGAGGGAGTGTATGCGAAAATGAGATGACGCCCTGCCAGAAAACCCCCCATGATAATACCTTAACCATAATCCGATAGCACAACCTTTGCTCCTTCCCACCAAGATGATAAACTAAGAACGCCGTAAACACCATGCCTCTATCATACTTTCCGAGCGTTTAATGCCGTCATCATTTAGGTGGAGAGCCAGTCAAGGAACTCGGGGGTGAAGTAGCTGATGACTATCGTCGCACCGGCTCTGAGAATGCCCTCTGTCGACTCGAAAGCCATCGTCTTGAGGTCGAACACGCCCGACTTGGCGGCCGCGTGGATCATGGCGAACTCGCCGCTCACCTGGTACGCGGCTACAGGCATATCCTTGCCCAGCTCCTTTGCGTCGCTGATGATGTCGAGGTACTGACTAGCCGGCTTGACCATGATGATGTCGGCACCCTCGTTGATGTCACGGACGATTGCGCGGCGGGCGAGGCCACGACCACCAGGGGGCAGTTGGTAGCACTTGCGGTCGCCGAAGGAAGGCACGGAGCCCGCGGCGTCACGGAAGGGGCCGTACAGGCAGCCGGAGAACTTGGCCGAGTACGACATGAGCACGGTCTTGTGGGCGATGCCCTCCTCGATGAGCTTGAGCTTGATGGCGCGGATGCGGCCGTCGTTCATGTCCGAGGGGGCGACGCAGTGTGCGCCGGCCACAGCGTACGCAATGGCAACGTCGGAAATGCGGTCAACGGACAGCTGGTTGTTCAGGCTGCCGTCGTCGCGGAGGATGCCGCAGTGGCCGTGGGAGGTGTACTCGCACAGGCAGACGTCGGCACAGATAAAGAGCTGAGGGAAGCGTTGGCGGATGGCGCGGATGCTCCTGATAACGGGGCCCTCCGGGTCGTCGGCGGAGGTGCCAAGAGCGTCCTTGCTTCCGGGGCGCACGGGCACACCGAACAGCATCACGGAGCGCAGGCCCTTGCGCACGAGAACCTCCAGCCAGGCCATTGTTTTGTTGATGCCTCGGCGGTATTGGCCGGGAAGCGAGGGAATGAGGACTTCCTCGTCGTCTTGGTCGGAAATGAAGAGGGGGTAAATCAGCATCGACTGGACAGCAAGTCAGCGGTGATTCATAACAACAAAAGGCGCGATACCCCTCATTGGAAGGAACGGACCTTGGTCAATTGCCTCTCGGCCTGCCACGAGCGGGCAAGGGGATGGAAGTAGCCGCCGTGAAGTTGGCTGGAGATGTCTCCGGAGATGCTGACACTGGTAGCAGCGGTGCTGGCGTAGGACATGGCGCGCGAGATTTGCGACCGGCTGTCATCGACGGTGGAGACCGAGGCCTCGCCGCGGTTCCGGCGCGGGACACCGGAATCCCTCAGTGTGAGGTCCTGGACGAGGCTGGAGAACGACATGGTGATCTCTGATGTTGTACAGGCTCAATGGCGATTTTCGAGGGAGAATGAGGGGTTGGGTGGCAATGGCCGTCGGAGAAGCGGTTGGGGGATTTCAAGGAGTCGGAGGTGGCGCTGTTTGGAGTTTCGCACCACGAGCTTGGAGATGATTATTATATTGTCGCGACGGAAAATGGTCGCGAGTGTCGGATTCGAAGGGAGGAATGGGCGTTGAGGCGAAGTCGGTGAGAGAGGCGCGGGAGGAAGGTTTGGGGCTGGAGATGAAGGGGAAAAAATACGGACGGCTGAAGCACGAGGGAAATGGTGGATGGCGAACCAAAGGCTGACGGGATTTGAAACAGACCAGCTATCCTTCCGCTTTGGCTGCACTCGGCAGGAGACGGAGGTGACCGTGGGCCCGCCCGCCAAGTGTCGCTGGACGCTCGGCGAATGGGAGTGTGCGATGGCGCAACTGACAGGCCAATCACGAACCGAGGAATGCTAATTGGCCCTCTCCGGTGGCGGCTTCTCCGCTCCGAAGGGTCCTCTCGTGCGGTGCTTTTTCGCATTCTTCGAAATCCCCGTGCTCCCAACGGTGAGAACGAAACCGAAACCGTCGCCCGCCGTCGGTCAGCGGCATTGCAGTGCCTAGGCCGTGGCTGACTAACATTTCCAGGTTCGCCATGAGCCTCGGCAGGCAATTGGCCCTCAGTAATTGTCATTTTCGACGGTCGAGATGCTCAATACGCTTCTTGTGTCGTGCTGGGCCCCTTCCGACACAGCGTTCGTTAGAGATTTTTATTCCCTGCCCATTACCTCATGCAGCAAGTGGCACCAATCAACCGCTGGCAGGATCAAGATCCCAACCCCGAGATGGGCCGAGGATCTCCGCGGGTGGCCGCGGACCCGTTACTCCTCCGTTTCTCTTCCGTCCACAAACAACGTTCGCCGGTCGAAACGGCCAACACAAGGCCCGTCGCCGGCAGCTGTGAGCACCGGTGATGCCGGAACGGAGCCGAGTCCATCACTTTTCTTTTTCCACATTTGGCAATGCATACACTGTAGCAGCCGACTCTGACAATGAGAACGGCTGCCATCCAGACTTCGCTACATAACTCCTGCTGCACCAGCTAACGCACTCCAAGACAAACACGCAACACCTGACCGCTTCGCCGTTCGGGGCGTTTCTCTCATCGAGTGTGTATTTCCAACATACCTCTTCTGGTGTTGCGTATCCAAGTATCGCCAACAATTCTCGTGCCAATTTCAACCTATGCTTTTCATCTACTCTGCCGAATATCAAGATGTGATCTCGATGCAATCACACCACTTATGAGACGTCCAACTTCGGTGCTTGCAGGCGAACCTTCCGCCGGCCCGAGGACTTTGAAGAATGATTCTCAATAATCCTATTTTCTTGGTTTTGCCCATTGGCTATCAGCCATGGCGTCCTGTCTTGGATCAAATCTCCCTATCCGCCACGATAACTCTCGCAAGTGCCCGCAAACCATTCCACGCTCTCCCCCAGAATCCTGCTCAGCTCTGATGCCATCTTTGCTGATGCAGACAATTCATCTCTTCTCGGCCCTTTGTGGTGTTCATGGGATGGAATACCTGAAAGATGATTCCAGCAGGCACCGCCAAGTGACTACAATGGCAACCTCTAACTTTCCAAGAACCACCCGAATAAGCCCCTTCACGCTGGTCAAAGCCTCTCTGCCTGTTCCACGTTCTCGTGTAAACTGCGGCTTAGACATTCTCAAGCCGCAGTTGCTGAAGGATCATGAAGCGGAACCCCCCGGTGCCTTGAGTGAATGCAATAGGCTGGTCTTGGTCTCCGTTCCGTGTTCTTGCCCCAGGAGCTGACCAAACATTGGTTGAAACGGAGGGCTTCGAGGCTAGAAACAGGAAGCCACAGACTGCAGCTTGATGTTTATCAGAGGCAAGACCGAGCCTGCCCTCGAAGAATTCATTCGGACGAAGGTCAGGTGCCCCAAACCAAGCGAGGCGGCCTCGCTTCCTTTTTCTCCCCTCCCCTCCTCCCTCACGACGCACGCGGTGATTTCTGCGCAACAATCTTTCTGTTCTGCTGGCTCGCAGACAACAACACCGTCAGCTTGTCACCAGCTTGGCGGCAGCTGGCTCTCAGAAATTGTCGTGCTCGATCTCAATTATCCAACAGGTTGGTCTTGGAGAAATTGTTGTTTGTGGTTACTCCTTGCTGACGAGGCAGATTTTTCGAAGCAAGTTACGCAATCCTGTGATCTCGGCCACCGAGGATTCACAACGCCGACCTAGTCGTTCGCTCCCTTTCTCGATGACCTCGAGCATCGCTATTCCCTTCTGATTCTCTCTTTCCTTCACCTTTTCCCTGGGCGATTATCGCCCTGTCCACTCCTTCCTGCAGAATTGACGCTTATCATCTTCATGTACAATGAAGAAAAAGTCGATGAGCACCCTCGCCTCTCTGGCGCCTCGGCGTCGGGATAGAGGCATCAATACCAACAGAGACCGGGCTAACGAGCCTCAAGGTATGAAAACCACACATTTGCGTGGTTTACACCGGCTGACAATTTTCACCAGAGGTCTCTACCCCGTCGGTGCCTATGCCCATCGCGGATGCCACCCCGACAGACCACCATGCTGTGCAGACCCCAGGCACCGGCGCAACGGTCGACCGACTGGCCAGTGCTCTCCTTGAGAGTACCATCTACGACCACCCCAACGGCCTTGCCAGTCATCCATCCGTTCTCCTCTGCAATATCGAGCCACTTGGCACTGTTCCCGCAACTCCCCCCGAGAACCTCGACATGGATGCTGAGCCGCGTGGCCGATCTCTCGCTCGTTCGGCAGAGCGGGACGGTCCTGTTACCCGGTCACGTCTCCAGGCGTCAAAGACCACGAACGTGGCTCCTGATATCCCCCGAAAGTCGTCCCGCAGAAGAGCTCAGCGAGTTCACATCGCCGATGATGGTCCAGAGATCGCGGCACCAGTACCAAGACGCCTCTTTCCCCAGTCGAGAACCACCATACTCGACACTGGCAGAAAGCGTGATGGCTTCATCGCCGGATCCACAACAGCACCTCTGGGAGGACTCACTAGGCAGGCCGAGTTGTTGACGCCAAACACGTACCCTGACAATGCCGACCCTCATATCGTCAATAACAAGATCGCCGCGATGCTGGCTGCTACCAGAAGTTTGAAGCCCCCTGGTTCCGAGCATGCGCCAGTCAGTTCGACAAAACCGTCTCGCTTTCGCCCCAAGAACATGATGTCAAAGGTTCGCAGGGCCTTCGATGTGTTCCAACCGAAGTCTGCTACCCCGGAATCCAAGATTCGTGGCAAAATATCGTTGCCTATTGGTCAGGTCAAATGTGATCTCCCAAATCCGGCCGAGCAATTTCATGTCGAGCAGCCGTCCCCTGTGCGGTCGTCCCCTGTGCAGCCGTCCCCCATCAGCTCGATGGAGATCCGCGTCAACGAGGGCGAAAACCTCAACAAACAAAAGCCCAGAAGTATGGTTGGAGGCCGCATCCTTCGCAAGCGGATTCACGACGATGGCAAATCGCTGCGTAGTGGTGGTTCGAACTCCCCGGAGGATCCATTCTCGGAGCCGCGCGGCCTTGTTCGCACGCCAACACCCTTCGAACATCAGCTGAAGGTCAGCGCGGATTCTACCATACCTCCTGTGCCGCCAGTTCCATCCGTCAACCCGTTCGACTCGGAGAACGATGATCTGGAAGGCTTCCTGTCCGAGAAACCCGCATGCGCCTCAACCCCGCGCAACAGAAGCAACAAGCAGCCTGTTCCTGTCGAGAGTCCCTCCACTCGGTACACGAATGCCGGGAATCCCCAGGTCAACGCTGTTCTCCTGGGCGAAAGTTCCAATGGTGAGGGTTCCAGCAGCAGCGTTGGGCAGCGTAAGCTCAACTTCAAGGGAGTTCAGCTTCGCCGCAGCAAGAACAGGTTGAATAAGAAGCATCCTTCGCCTACCAAGGAGGATATGACGGACATGCCGGCTCGTTTTCGGGAGTTTACCCTTGTTCAGATCAACAACGCTCCTTCCGACAAGCGCGACGAATTGGTGAGAGACTTCTCTGATCTGATCGGGCCCGGTGCACTCACCCCGCGCGACAAGAATATTCCGATGAAGACCCGTTCTGTCCATAAGGATACCGTCGACGACGTCAGCAATCTTACCGACCGCCAGCATACCCGCGAGTCGTCCGTTTTGTCGAACAAGCAGTCTCGGATCCCTCGTCCTGTTGAGCCGTCCTCCACGCTTCCGACTCGTCGCTTTGGCCCTCAGCGCCAGCCCGCGAACCTGAGCGCGCTGGAAGTGGACGAGTTGCAGTAGGATATGACGATTCACCCTTCTCGCCGTTTATGAAAAGCTGCCAAAAGCTTTTTGAAAAGAGACTGTTTTGCGGTCTGGTTTTCTCAGCCACCAGCTGGGTGGTTGGCGGCAGAAAATTCTCGACTTCTTTGTCGCTTCCATTCTAAAAACACCTTGCCACACTTGTGGCCCCTTCAACAACACTCAACGTGGACAGCAATTTTCTGTTCCGCGAATGCCCTGATCTATCAGGCACGACATTCCTTCGCACGTTTGCGGTCAGCTTTTACCATTTTGCTGCTGCCTCACGGCCTGTTGAGTATTGGAGTGGCATTAATAACCAATGCATCTAGCTACGGTTAACGCCCGCCTCCTAAACAAATTTGTGTAAGTGGCTAGCACCCGCCTCAGTGGTATTGATTTCAATAACTGACACCTGGTAGCCAAAGCAAAAAACCGATTTGATGCCTTGCGCAGCACATCGCACCATTTTCCTATGTCATCAGAACGCGACAAAACTCTTGTTATCGCCGACAAGATTGAGCAAGACAGCATAGCCTTAATACAAGTCCTGCGCCCTTATTAGGTCCAGGCACCTGGCTCTTGCCTGCTTTGTTACTTGCGTATTTCTGCGGCCTCTCTTCTCTACCAGATTGTCTCTCTCCATGCTCAGGTACGGGCGTGCAAATGTGGAAACCTTGAGAGCAGGTTTCATTGGACAAGGGTCAAGGATCGGTCAGCTGAAAGGGATAGGTCAGCGAACGGCATGCAAGTGGTGGACTTGGAGTTTCTCTGGAAAGGCACAGGTTCATGGGGGATCACTGGATGGACTAGTAGCGGATAATTTCTCTCAGGGGCGCAAGTAGTCAGATTGATCAAGACAAGTCCTTTTTTCGTATAATTCTTCTCAGTTGTTGTACAGTGTCTAAATGGCCATGCTGATGTGGTAATACAGACGTGGTATCTTCAAACCAACTCGCTCATCTCGAAATAATAGTACAGTTGTGGTATCCATCATCCTGCTCAGTCCCTTTCAGGGGCTTGAGCCATCTCATCATCGTAATCCGTTACAAATAAAACGCTTTGTGGTGTAGTGATACATTGGGGCCGCTCATCTAGTAGCGGTAGCGGCGGTGGGAGCCGCGGCCGTCGGTGCCGTGCATGCGGCGGGTGCCAGCGGCTTTCTGGCCAGGGCGACGGGTCAGGGTGCCCTTAAGCTTGAGCATGGCGCCCGAGATCTTGTCGCCCATGGAGGGCTTGCGGCGCTGGTGGTGGACGGGGGCCGTGGTCACGGCGCCGTGGCGGCGGGAGAAGAGGCCGCCGCGCTTGCGAGTGGTAGTAGTGGTTGTGGTGTGGTGGTGGTGGGTGCGAGCCGGGGCGCGACGACGAGTAAAGAGACCGCCGCGGGGGGGCGGTGGTGGTTGTGTGGCGGGTGGATCTGAGAGGCATTTTGGGTGGTTTGTATTGTTTGTAAATGTGTACAAGGTAGGTTAGGTTTGTTTAAGAGACTTGGAAGTCTGAAGCTTTGTTTGTAAAGGTGGTTGGTGGGTTTGTTTGTTTGGTAGCTGATGCTGATGAGGAATGGGAGATGGATGAACTGGGAGTGGATGGATGGTTTATATGCTTTTCTGTCGAGGTTGCGATAAGGCTGGGAGCTCTTTGGGAAAGCTGGAGCTTAGCTTGAGGACGTTGGATGGCATCATCAGAGGTACGGCCTGGACAGGGGTGGTTTAGGATCAGGGTCCGGAGGGGATGATGTCAAAATGCTGGGGATCTACGGGCAGCTTCTACGTGTGTTTCAAAGGCTGGAGGAGGGGCTACGACATTGTGGACGAACTAGTTTGTTCGTTTGGGTTCTTGGGAGAGGGGGGATGGTAGGAGGGGTTACGCAGTATGCGTGAAGGGTCTCGAAAACCTGCGTCTTGGTCCCCGCTTGGGATTTGTCTCTTCCCTCTCCCTCTCCCTCTGACGAAGAATGATGGAGGAGGCGGCGGGGTGGTGGTTGGACCCTGAATGTGACGTCCCTTGCAGAGTCTGGGTGACGAGAATGTCATCCTTTGGGTCATGGACCAGGGTCGAAGGAGATTCTTACGTAGGGGTGGTCTGTAAAGCCACAGCAGGCTGGGTGAGAAAAGGCAGCTGAGCACGTCTTGGATGGGAAAGTGAGGTCAAAGATGCGCAAACCCTGGTGAGGTCCAGAACGGTCCCCAGAAAACGGTCGGCTACAAAAAACAAGTTTGAGAGGGTCCTGTGGCTGGTGACGTAGCGGGTGCGAGAAGGGAAGCAATCCTATTGGGTTGAGCCTCATACCCCTGCCTCCGTGGCTCGGATCAGGCGTTTGTGCAACGGCGCTAGATAAGGGATTCCGCCAATGAACGCTGTGGCTCAGGCATGGAGGACGGGGTATGGATGTGGCTTGATGTGGGTATGATGTCATACCAGATTGTGTATGTGTGGGCGTTGAGGATGCGTGTAAGTCGGTGGTGGTCTATCCATGCCAAAACGGTGCTTGTCGAGGACTTTCCGTCGGAGTGACGGCGCGGGAGGGATTTGCGGGCTGACGAAGGATGTGCTGGGATCCGACGTCAGTTTTGCTGTCAGAGGGCGCTTGGAAGGTTATCTTTTGCCTGTACGGTTGCTGGGTCGAGGTCTGGATTTCGATGGAACGGAGGATCACTGAGGGGAAATGACATATTCTGTCTCGAGGGACGGTTATCACGGTCTTGGGGGCTCGTGTTGGATGATAACGGTGTCTTGGATTGCGACCTGCGCTAACTTTCTAGTCCTGGTCTGTATTTCTCGGGGTTTCCTACCCCTTCCATAGCAAAATTACAATCTTTCCATGTTTCTGGAATGCCGCTGGTCTTGGGGCAAGTTTGACAAGAGGCCAGGCCGTCTAATTCAGGATGGGGGGCGGTATAGTGAGGCCTGGCTGCTGTCCTCAGCTTCATCCCAAAGGCCCGCACTCATCAGCACGGCGGCAAAGGGCCTTCGGGGTTGTCGCACACCATGGTCACGAACTCGTCAAAGTCACCCCATATCTTGACGAACTCTGTTTCTCTATACTTGGGCCCGCACTCGTCATGGGATGCTGAAGGTGCGGCTGGTGATTGATGTATTCCAAAGCTACGTTTCAGCAAGCGTCGATGACCGCGGCGCTCTTCATTGTATTATATACCCAAAGTGAAACTTGATACGGTCTGAAAACTTCCATGGCAGGTATCAAGATTGACTGTATATGGACCAAGACGAAAATCTTCCAATTTTAGGGCTAGGGGTAGCTCAACGGCCTTGGTGTGTAGTTCGCGACTGTGAGCCAACTACGACGTGCTCTTCGACGCATCCCCTTCACGAAGATGAGCCTTGATCCTCTCGAGGTCTTCATTCGAAAACCCGAGCGTCTTGGTCACGTAGCCCTCCCAACCGCCGTACGTCTCCTCCACCCCGGCGACGAAAGCGTCCCAGCAGGACGTCCGCAGGCTGCACATGCTGTAAAAGCCCGGGTGTTCATCATCGGCAGTGGTCCCTGTGCCAACACGGGCGTATCGGAGTAGCCTCTCACGAGCGGGCTCCGTGCCGATGCGTGAGAGCATGTAATCGAAACGAACATCATCGGGCGCAGCACCGGCAAGGGATTGCAAGATGCCGGCCAGCACGCCTGTACGGTCTCGTCCCGCTGATCTGGTCAGTCTACACACTGCCAAAAGGGTGAACACGAGAAACGAGGCTTACTTACCCGTGCAGTGGAATAGAAATGGCTCGCCGGGTCTATCTCGTATGTGCTCCATTACGGCGTGGAAGGTTCGTCGGTAGATGTCCAGCACCTTGAGGTACTCCTTCCTCAGCCCCACCTCGCCGCCACCCTCGACGAACTCATCCAGGAGGGGCGGCAGGTCGACGCTGGTGCTGTCAAACCAGGTGTTTTCGACGCCGTCGATATGCGGGTCTGGAGCTCTCTCGCGTTCTCCAGGTGACCGGATGTCGAAAATGCGCTTCACGCTGCCGGAGAGCCAGGAGAGGGCCTGCGGGTCTGTGGTGGCGAGCTCGAGGGTGCCGCAGCGGTACGCTAGACCGGAGAGGATGGCCGAGCCTGGTACGGCCCCGAGTTCGCGAACGTTGATGAGCGAGGTCGACGGGATGAAAGGCGGTGAGGTCAAGGCTGGGAGGAGTTTCTCCGGCGGGATGGGGCTGCGGACGTCTGTCTCGGAGAGACGGGCGAGCTGGTCTTTTGCCAGGGCCATGGTGGCGTATGTTGCGAGCAGTATTGAGCAAAGGCGACTTCAGCTGACGAGGCCGGTCTCTCAAGTTCACAATGCACCTTGTGAATGACACCTGGCTGCATCTTGGCCCATGTTACTGTGAGCAGGAGCTCTGCTTACCCCCCACACACTTGTGTAGACCTGCCAGGCCAGTTGAGAGCGTGTCTTGGCAGTCGCGCTGTGGGAGCAAGTACAACCTATTGTACTTGTTGGAATATGCTTTTGGACAAAGAAAGCCACATCACAAAAATTGCCGTTTTCCTGCTGCTAAGGTGCCACACCGTTTGGTCGGGGAATGCACGATATTGTCTCATGTCGGTCATTAGCCCAAGCCCAAAGCTGCCGAGGTCAATCTGGGGAGATTAGAGTTAAATAAACCCCAAAAGGTGCTCCTTTCAATGAGCTTGTCGAAGAATGATCAGCGCTTGGTATAGCAAGACGAGGTATTTGATGGAAAGAAGACACCCGACGTTTGTACGACGAAGGAAATGATCAAGATAGATAATGAAGTCCAGTCATCAAGAATAGCTTCCACGATCCCTGCACATCTTGAGCTGCGATAAGATAAGATAAGATTTCCTTATCAAACGGTCGGCGATAAGAATATCTATCCTCCACACTGAATTTCGGGACTGCCACCTCTCCGCGAGCTACCTTAATACGTTGAGTCCATGCCCAACTAATTCTGTGGCACGATGGCTTCTAATTCGATTCTCAGATGGGGCATGGCCATCTCGGCCGGTGTCGCTGGCGTGGCTCTGGCCGTTGTCCGTCTCCAGCAGCCAATCTTTAGCAACAACACTGAGACAACTTATTGCTACCAAGGCATCCGGACGCACGATGAAGCCCAGCCAGCCGCTCAATGCTTCACGGTGTTGGATGGAAAGTTCACTCGCGTCTTTCCCTGGGAAGATGCCAGCTTAACCACGAACGTCGGCTACGTTATCCCCGGCTTATGGGATGGTCACGGCCATTTAATTCAATACGGAGAGTTCCTTCACTCGGCCGACTTGTTCGGTGCTGACACCTTGGACGACGTAAGGGGGCGTCTGCGAGACTATGTCGAAAGTCATCCCGAAGCTGGTACGAAGTATGAATGGATTCGAGGAATTGGATGGGACCAGAATGTGTACGGCAGAATGCCTACCGCCGTAAGTTGTCCGTCTTCGTTGGTTGGGTGACTGGACTGATGCGCGATAAGGCGGACATCGAAGAAGACGAACTCCTGAAGGGTAAGTACTTCATGCTCGATAGGATCGACGTCCATTGCGCTTGGGTCTCGCAAGCTGTGCTGGATCTCTTGCCAGTAGACATCCCCGACGTCCCAGGGGGCGAGATTGTCAGGGAGCCCGGAATGGGCGTCTTCTGTGACAATGCCATGGACTTGGTCACAAATCTGTGGCCGAAGCCTGGCCCCGAGAAGAAGCGAGCTTTCGTATCTGCCGCCATGGCGAAGCTGAACGAGGTCGGCTTGGTCGGCATGCACGATGCTGGCGTCTTCCCCGATCAGCTTGACTTGTATGCAGACATGGCGCAGACAGAGGACTGGACTGTTCGAGTCTACGCCATGTTGGAGTGTGCTCAGCGAAACACATTTTGCCCGGATGATGCTGCTCGTGTGCTCCGCGAGGATGATTGGTTCAGCGTCAAATCTGTGAAGCTCTTTGCTGGTAATTCGCCCCCTAAATCGTTGGCTAATGACACGCGCTGACTTGGAATAGACGGTGCTCTTGGAAGTTGGGGAAGTGCCATGATTGAGCCCTATAGTGACCGCCCTGACACGTCCGGCTCTCTTCTCGTCAACGGGTATACCCTCCTACAACTCGGCAAATCATGGGCATCTATCGGCTATCAAGTCAACATTCATGCCATCGGCGACCTCGCAAACCGTTTCGCCGTCGATGCCCTGGAAGCTGGTCTCAAGGAAGCGTGCCCTGGGGAAGACATTTCAAAATGCCAGTCCGAGCGCCGGTTCCGAATCGAGCATTCCCAGATCATCCACGAAGAAGACCAAAAGAGAATCCACGCCATTGGAATCATCCCCTCCATCCAACCGACGCACGCGACTTCCGACATGAAGTACGCCGAGCTTCGCCTCGGCCCCGACCGCACCAAGAAGGAAGCCTACCGCATGCGCTCCCTCCTCAACGTCAGCCCGATCCTAGGCAGCGACTTCCCCGTGGAGCCGCCCAACCCGTTCCAGGGTATATACGCTGCCGTCACGCGGAAGAGTCCCCATACAGGTAACGGCGCGAACGGAAGCTCTGAGGGGTGGCATACCGAAGAGGCGTTGAGCCTGGAGGAGGCGCTGCTTGGGTTTACCAAGGGACCCGCTTTCGGCGCCTTTATGGATGGACGTGCAGGCGTTATCAAGGAGGGCGCGCTTGCTGACTGGGTCGTTCTGGATCAGCCGCTCGAGTCCATGGATATTGATGACTTGCGGGACCTCAAGGTGAAGGAAACTTGGGTTGGTGGAAAGCAGGTATATGAGCGTGTTGATGTTTGAGGTCGCCTGATGGATGGTCTACGATGTTATGATTTCCATGAAACTTTACGGCTTGACTGTGAAAAAGGAAGGAAGGGACCTACCTACCTAAACGAAGCTCGGATCCATCCCACCTTCTCGCAAAGAAACCATATATGCCAGCCTCTTCTTGCCAGAACCAGATCAACAAAGTTTTGTGTCCCCAAGGCTCCTCTACACACGAACCAGACATTTCTCTTTCTCAGTTTATTGCCACGACATCCACCTCCAGCTCCGTTTTCTTTCCGGATACAACTTCTAGCATGCTGCATTTTCGCCAAGCCCGCCTGAAATAGTACCATCGACTATAGTTTCGAGAAAGCCTAGCCGCCAAAATGCCTGCCGAGAGAGCCCAAGGGTACGGCGGGCACCTTGTCGCAATACTCCTTGCAGTCTTCTACCTCAAGTTTGGCCAGACCCTCATCGACAAGCCGATCGAAGTTCTCTTTCGGGAGATCATATGCAACAGCCACTACAATCATCCTTCCAAGAACCTGATACGCGCCTTCCCATACGACGACCCGTTGTGCCAGATCGAGGAGATTGAAAACATCATCGAAAGAGGAAAGGCGATTAGTTTGGTCCTTGAGGCTGTCGGTGGTAGGTGATTTCTACTTCCCCAAGGTCTGCAGTGTCACTTGGCAAAACTTATTTCTGACGCAAGGGGATAGGTCTCCTCGCCGCATATGTCGTTCTACGAGCCAACTTCCGCGAAAGACAGGTTCTCTTCGGCTCGCTCATATGGATAGTCGCCAAAATTTTGATCTACTTCAGAACGCATGAAAGGTGGCACACGTTGCTCTACTGGGTGTTTTCTGGCTTGGCCGGCAGCGGACGATTTGTCGTTGAGGGAGCTATATTGGGCATGTTGACTGATATATCGGACGAGCAAAATCGGTAAGTGCGAGGCTTGCCGGCTCCTTCTCATCCTCGAAGACGATATCTCGACCTTCAGATCTGAAGAGGTGCTAATAATATCCGTCTACAGAACCAGGAATCTTTCCTACATGTTCAGTGTGGCTTTGCTCTCGTACATCGCAGCAAACGTCGCGTTTAAACACCTCGTTGGGTACAGTGTCGACGTGTCTTATATTGCAGCCATGACCAGCATTGCCCTCGGCGTCACGACGATCGCTGTCTGTAGGTTGCTCTATTTCAGGACGTACTGCAGCCAGGTCGAAAGTAACCCCTCGGAAGAAGAGGCCAACCCAGACCGCCGCCTGCCGCGGGTACAAGTCTTTTCCAGCTTGGCTCGTTTCCCAAGCTGCTTTTTGCTCTTCATCGCCGCCGTTTTACCGCCGTTGGCATCTTTTTCGATGCCGTCACTCGCAGACTGGATTTCTAGAGTGTTCACTGTCTACAAAACCTTTCTCGACCTTCCCACCCCACTATACGTATTTCCCAGCACCGCCCTCCTGGTAACCGGCACCATGATCCCAATACTGGAGAGCAGCCGCGCCCGCCGCCACAGCACAAATCCCCAGCGTCGGACCCATTCACTCCTCGCGGTTTCGCTTATGTCTATTTCCATAGGCACTCTGCTCATCGTATCGAGCAAGGACGGCAACTACAAGTGCCTCATCGGCGGGCTCGTCTTCATGGGCCTCGGCGGGGGTGCGGTACCTCTGACCCTCGCTATGCTCTTGTCTCATCTCGGCTGGCGACTTCGATGCCGCCATGTGGGAAGAGCGTTTGGTGCGATATACACGCTGCAATGCGTCGTGAGGTTGGTGCTGGGGCCCGTACTTTATACGCTGAGGAAGCCGGGTCGCCCGGCGATGGCTCAGTTGTTCTCTCAACTCATTGTTCTACTTGCGGTCCATGCTGCTTTCTGCGCGACGATTAGTTGGCGACTCAAAAATCCGGCATCCACTGAGCAGAGCAGAGAGCGGGATATCGAGCTAGAGGAGATGCGTCGAGAGGCAGCGCCGCATGTCGCGCCGAGTGTGCCGCCTCCCGCATATTCCCCACTGGCGGGGCAGAACGGTCGGATTTGAAGTTGAGAGAGAGATTTGGCATTTGGGATTGTGGTTTCTTCTGGGCGCTTTGATCAAGTCATTGGGCAGTACTGGCGAACGGAGTTTTGCATAAGCGTCGGTCATTACGTTGTCTCGGGCGCAAAGAAATGCACAGGAGTCCGTCTAATTGTAGCTTACTTGCATCCGTCTACAATTGCTATAGAGCCGTTCCTTCTCGGGATTAGTATCAAACAACAGTTGAACAGTGCTTGGCCATCAAGCTGCTCCGGAGACACGCCTTCCTGATCAGTATATATACGTGGAGCTTTTCCTATTTATATTCTCTTTTCTCATTTATCGTCTACCCTTAGAATCTGGGGATAATGGCGTCTGGCTTGTTTTCCAGAGCCTCGTCAATCTCCTTCATGATCTCGGGCGTAAGCTTCTCCTGGGCGCCAATGGCGTACATGTTCTCAAAGACCTGCGCGGGGCTGCTGGCGCCAATGATGGCGGAGCTGACGTTCTTGTTCTTGAGAACCCATGCGAGGGCGAGGGTGCTCATCTTGATGCCGAGCTTCTCGGCGATGGGTTCGATCTTGTTGGCCTTGTCGACGAGGTCCTGGAACTGCTTCTTTGCGTTCTCGCGCTTCCAGAAGTCCTTGATGAAGCCAATGTTCTCGGAGCCGAAGCGGGAGTCCTCGGGGATGCCGTTCTTGTACTTGCCGGAGAGGATGCCCTGGCGCAGCGGGGAGAAGACGGTCAGGCCGGTGCCAACCTCGCGGTACAGGTGGGCGAACTCGTGCTCGACCTTCTTACGGTCAAGCATGCTGTATGAGGGCTGCTCCATGACGGGACCGACGAGGTTCAGCTTGTCGGCGTAGCGCCAGGCCTGGGCGATCTCATCGGCGCTCCATTCTGAGGTGCCCCAGTACAGAGCCTTGCCAGTGTTGATGAGGTGGTTGAACGCGCGGACGGTCTCCTCCATGGGGGTCTGGCGGTCGGGGCTGTGGCGGGGCCGTCAGAAGGAGCCGCGGTGAAGAGGGAGGGGGGTGCTTACCGGTGAGCGTAGACAAGGTCGACGTACTTGAGGTCGAGGCGCTCAAGGCAGGCGTCCATCGCCTCGATGACGTGCTTGCGGGACAGGCCCTTGTTGTTGACGACGTTGTCGCCGAAAGCTCCGCCCCAGTAGATCTACCCGGTAACCGCTTGTCAGCTGTTGTGTCTTTCACCATGGCCGGTTCACTCGAGGAAGATGGCGCACCTTGGTGGAGATGACGAGGTCGTTGCGCTTCCAGCCGTACTTCTTGATGGCCTGGCCCATGACTATGGCTGAGGTCAGTCCCTTATCGCGCCGTTTGTGTGTATGGGATGGTATTCGTACCAATCTCGCTCTCGCCGTTAGCGTAGCCCTCTGCGCTGTCGAAGAAGTTGACGCCGGAGTCGTAGGCGGCCTTCATGCAGGCGAAGGTGCCCTCTATCTGCTGTGAGCATTCAATCGCAAGGAGGAGGTTTGAGGTGCGGTCATACCAGCGTCGACATGACCGCCATAGGTCAACCCTTACGAGCAGTCAGTTTGCGGCACGATTGTACAGTGTCACGGTAAAACTCACAGCCTCCCAAGCTGATGGCGCTGACCTGAAGACCGGAACGGCCCAGGAAGCGGTACTCCATAGGGGGAAGATCCTCGGGCTTGGACATGTTTGCGGTTCTGAATGCTTGTTTGGAAGATTACGAGGTGGAGCGAGGTCGGAGGGAGAATCAGACTTGGAGGGGGACAGGACAGCGGCAGGTGTCACGCAATGGGTCGAGGGACCTTACTTATAGTCTCCCCCAGATTAAAAGAGGACCGGCTCGTGTTCAAAGAAGGAAGCTCCATCCAGCAGAGCTCCATCCCATGTCCAGTCCCGGTCCTGTGCCGGGTGGTGTAGGAGCCGTATCGATGTGGTGGCCAGCGCCAGCGGTCAAGCTCCCAGGATGCGGGGCTGCCGGTATCAACCCCGCCATGGAAGAGCGGCAACTCGTGTCACTGATTTGTTCAGGCCCAATGGTGGGTGGTTGGCAGGGTACCATGAGGTACGGAGGCCTGGTCTACATACCTAGTAAAAATGAATACAGCAGAACTACGCCAGTTTCATGCAGCCTTCCTTACTCGTCCCTGTGTGCCTGGGGGAAGAGAGCTATGACCGGCGGGAAGCTTAATCCCGAGCTCTAGAATTCGCAACGGGACGAGCGCAGACAACCTTTGGCTGGCTTCTTGAGTTTCCGAGGCAATTCCAACTTCCTCTCATCGGGAAGAAGACCGCTTCGTTCGTATCCTGAAGATACCAACTCGCAACAGAAATCTATCGCAGAGACGGCCCCCAGAGAGAAAAAAAACTGTTGATGTCACCATCTCCAAGGGACTTTAGCGAGACTCACGCTAAATTACCCCTCCATCTGCCCCTCCAAGCGCGACCGTTTGTGTCGAGCTGTGACCCGCAACCACGCTCGCACCACTGACATCCCTGTCCTCATGCGGGTCCACCTCCAGGGGTGTGCTACCTTACCATCTCGCTGCTCCGATTCCCCCGAGTTGGCGAATGGTGCGGCTTACTAATTCACCAACGACACAGCTTCCATCAAGGTGACGAGACGGCGTGGGGAGGAACCGAACTATCGCCGTGTTGCTGTTGGTTCGATTTAAACCGACTATCGGCTTGAATGAGGTGCTGGTATCTATTGGACCGGGTTGCTGGTCGGCTTCCATGTCTGAGAAGCTAGTCCGACCCGAACATGCAAGACACAAGCGAGCCTTTTTCCCGAGCCGGCCTGTCGGGTTCTGCTAGCACACGCGGCTTTGATGCCTCTACATGCAGGTCTCAAATTAATGAAGTCGGCAGGGAGTCATACGGTGGGAGGTCTCCGCTGGTCACCGTCGCGATAGACGGCGTTGCTCTGCAGATATCTTCCCTCAGCCGGTCCCATCGATTCTCACCCTACAAACCCGAGACGTGGAGGCTAAGACATACCAGGATCGCAATCGTCAATGAACCCAATCCAAATTCCTAGTGAACTTTCCGCATGCTCATGGCCTCCCTTCCCTAGAATGTGTGGAACGAAGGAAATCTACATCTGCTTTGCGTTGGTTAGGTCGGCATATGCCATGCGCCGGTCTTCACTACCTGGCAGTTTAAATATACCCTCCTAGCCCGCTAGTGAAGCTGCCTTAATACGGGTTTTGGAAGAAGATATGCACAGCGGGTACTCGCCACGAGCTGTCTGTTTGCAAGATGCATGAAATCCGACGCACCTCCAGGATCTGAGGGCTTCGTATGAACTATTGGTACATATCGCTGATCTGATTCTTTCGTTGCGTCAATCCGAAATTTGGTAAGCATGTCCTTCGCACCTCCTGGGAGCGGGTTGTGACACAGCTGCTGCAGTAAAAGGTCTGCCCGAATACTTTGGTACTTGAATGCTGAAGTAGAGATCCAGGAATTCTGATAGGAGCTCTGAGAGATATCAGTCAGGATTTGGCTGACCACATCCAGGACATGCATCTTCAGCATCATGACAAAGAAACGTCTTAGACCACACCACAAAGAGTGCAATTTATTATCAAAATGAATGCAGGGGGCTCATCTCATATCTACCTCGTTTGCAGTTGCATTCACGCTCTGGATCTTTCCAAAAGGCAAAATCGGTGTGGCCCTCCGGTCAGTGTCGTGCCCCGCATGGGTCTCCAATAGCCTTGTCTTGATATCGCAGGTCTCAAGACATCGACAGCTTCAAACAGGAGCGCCAGCGAGGCAGCGAGGCCAGCTCCCTCGACGACTAAGCAGGCACTGGATCTTCTTATCCTGAAATAAAACTCTAGCCCTTCTCGAATTTGAAATCTCTTCCTCTTCTTCTTCTCCTCACAACAACACCATCGCAGGTCAAACTTACCACAACACGACCTTCCCCGACACCACCATTTGGGACCCGTGAGATACCAACACGCAACGAGACAATCAGCAGAGATCAGTGCGAACAACCAATCCAGTAAGTCATTTCTTCCTCTCCTCTCTACCATGCGGCACCTTTCCCGTCGAACTTCACAAATTTCAATCACCACGCACCCCCATCGTCGAAAACAAGCTTCGCGTTCCCTACGAAATTCCCTCCGATTTCAGCAGCCCGAAGCTGTTGTTTGGCGGATTTTTCTCCTCATTCTTCTATCAGCCATTTTGTGAGTTTGAAGAGAAATGTCCGCTTTGGCGGTGTTCATGACGGCGGGGTCGGCTGCGGCGATTGCCTCAGACGATGATCACACGTCTGTTTCGACTTATCTCGGTTCAGACTGTGATCATCCTGAGCTGAGAGCCGCCTACGCCGAGGTTCAAGAGAGTTTTCGATCTTCTTTGGCCTTGGGCTACATGAGAGAATCGCGTCAAGAGCCTCAAAGTCAAGATCAACCAGACGAAGGTTGCAAATTTACGACTTTTTTCTCTCCTTCCCACCTTCCTTCCCGCAAAACTGCCAGTGCAGTTGCTCTTTCCTGCACATGCCCTCCTGCCTTCACAAAATTTTGTCTACTTCCTTCTGCTTTTTCCATTTCCCTCTGCTTCTTTCCCCAAGAAAACCCTTCCCTTCTCACCACCTTTGATTTTCCAACTCTCTTCCTCGCATCCTCGTTTGCCGGCCAGCCTCACTGACTCGTCAAAACCAGTCTCGGCCACTTCTGTCAACCAAGTTGACAATCATTCAGCCGACCAATTTTCCGACTACTCCTTCATCGACGACAATATGTCTGGCTGGGGTACTGACGACGCCTGGGGCACCAACGACACCTCTGGAGGTGCTGGAGGAGGCGGCAGTGACCCCTGGAACAACCCCTCTGGAGGCGATGGCGACGAGGGTGCCGGCCAGCGCGGCGCTTGCTTCAACTGCGGTCAGGATGGGTAAGTCACTTCTTCTTCAAAATATCACGGTCTACTGACATCATCCACAGCCACAACAAGGCCGATTGCCCCGAGCCTGCCAAGCCTTTCGATGGCGAGTGCAAGGGCTGTGGTCAGCAGGGCCACATGCGTCGTGACTGCCCTGACGCTCCCCCCATGGCTTGCAGAAGCTGTGGCGAGGAGGGCCATATCCGCAAGGACTGCCCCAACAAGCCTCCCGATGTTTGCCGCAACTGCCACGAGGAGGGTAAGTGCCTGTCGTTCCCCAATTGCAAAGTACGATCTCTTTACTAACTCCTGCAGGCCACCTTGTCGTCAACTGCGAGAACCCTCGCAAGATTGACCTCAGTAAGATCGAGGATGTCGATGCTGATGCGGCCTGGGACCAGATCATTGAAGCTGCCGACGAGCGCGATGGCGTCGAGGCCAAGGAGGCCATCCAGAAGTACCTCAAGCATTTCCCGGAGATGACTTATGCCGTTCTTGAGGAGGCCTTCCGTGGCCAGGAGATGGGCATCTACCTCATCGCTACCGAGCGTGCTCTCGCTCCCACTCACACTAACATGGACCTTCAGGGCAACCTGGGCAAGAAGTTCACTGTCCAGTACCGCTTCTCTTCCCACCCTGACCGTGCTCGTGAGAAGGCTGGATGGCCTGCTTCTGCTGAGGAGAACATGGCGCGTCTTGCCGATGCTGGTGAGCCAGTCTCTCGCCTCATGCAGAAGTGCAACAACTGCGATGAGCTCGGCCACACTGCCAAGGCTTGTCCCCAAGACCCCAACGAGAAGGTTCGCGTCACTATCACTTGCTACAACTGTGGCGAGGAGGGTCACCGCGTCCGCGACTGTAAGTTCGTTCAACATCTACGTCAATCCTCCATCACTGACCGACTTCCCAGGCCCTACCCCTCGTGTCGACAAATTCGCTTGCAAGAACTGCGGCCAATCTGGCCACAAGGTCTCCGAGTGCACTGAGCCTCGCAGTGCTGAGGGCGTCGAGTGCAACAAGTGCAATGAGAGTATGTCATCTACTCTTACCACATGTCAACTTCAACAACTAATCCTCCATAGTGGGCCACTTCGGTCGTGACTGTCCCACCGCCGGTGGTGGTGGTCGCTCTTGCCACAACTGCGGTCAGGAAGGCCACATCTCCAAGGAGTGCACCGAGCCTCGCAAGCTCAAGTGCCGCAACTGTGACGAAGAGGGTCATCACTCCCGTGACTGCGACAAGCCTCAGGATGGTATGTAAATCTTCTCTCATTTTTTCGTTACATTGACTAATTTCGTCTTCGACAGTCACCCGCATCAAGTGCATGAACTGTGGCGAGATGGGTCACAAGAAGTACAAGTGCCCCAACCCCCCTGCCGAGGACGTTGACGGCTTCGGCGATGGCGGTGGTGGAGGTGGTGACTTCGGCGCTTCCAACGACACTGGTGCTGATGCCTGGGGCAGCGGTAGCAACACCGCCCAGGACACTGGCGGCTGGTAGATGCTTTCCTTTCGGTATACGCATCCTGATATGGTACGCTTGGTGACTCTCTGATTGGCTTTGAGGTCACGTTCTCCGTCGCTGCCTCGGCAGACGACAAGGCTTTCGAGAAAACGGTTGATAGTTCGTCAGAATCATGACACATGGCTGGTTGGGTCTCTTAATAGATAGATCAACACTCATAGAATGCAAAGTCATGACACAACTCTGGTTTCTGGTCGTTTTGACCGTGGCTGTGACTGACCTGTGGTTCAATATGGATTTTGAATTCATCTAGGTTGCTCCTAATCGTCGATGATACCACGCCTCGCGCGAACCATATCGGCACCTGAACGAGTCGAATTGCAAGACTCAGGTCTTCCCTTGCCCAGGAAAGTTCAGCGTAGTATTGATGGAACATCCTCCAGCCCGGGTTACTCGAGGATGAGAATCAGCGCCAGAGATTGCGAAAGAGACTGCCTTTTACGCCGTAATTCCGAAGCCAGGAAATGAAGGGAGTTCAAATGGGATCGAGAAGTGGTACAAAAACACTCTGACAATACTATCGTCAAAGCAACTGAGACATATTCACACAAGGGCTTATCACTGGAGAGACCATACGGCAATGATAAAATCCACGGATGCCATCTTTTAGAGAACGCGGTGACTGGGGAAGAAGACGGACGAGAATGGGAACTCATTGCGGTCAGGACCAGATTTCTAGCCAGCAGCGCGCTCGCCAAAATGCCACCAACATTGATGCCGTTGTTATTGGGCATCAGAAGCATGCGCGAAACCAATATCGCCTAACTACCTGGCCTGTTCCCAAATTCGCTGATGCCAGCCCCTTTGTGATAGATAATCTACACAGACGAGTTCCTGAATTTGGGCGAACATACACGAGTATAAAGGCAGGCACGAATGTGATTCAGATCATTTTCACAGCAATGAATTCGCGGCTCTTCTCATGGTGACCTTCTCAGTATCGGAAATTATCTTGGTCATCTACAGGTACGATGCGAGTTCATGAGAACCCCGCAGGCTGGTTCTCGATGGGAGACACGATACCTCAGCAATAGACAGGAGACAGAGAAGACGACCGGTGAAGGCGGAGTTGCTTCTGGCTAACCGGTGCGCCAAGTAGATGGCCTAGAGGTTTTTACCTGGATGATAACAGCTTGTTGAAGCAATAAGGAAGATGGCTCAATGACGTTGTGGTTCATTTTCTTCCATTGGCCAAGGCTCATGAGCAAAAGCCTAATCAATTTATATTAGCCGCCTTGAGGTTTCTAATGTCTTCATCTTGCAGTCGTGAAGCCAGCTCTGATGGCACTATAAACCCATCAGTAAGATCAAGACCAAGTACTTGGCACACAATCGAAGCTGAAGGCCCACGGTTAAGAATCTTCCCTTCGATATGCCCAAATCCTCACGAAAGTCGTCGTCTCGCCAGGCGCATAGTAAGAATCGTGACACGAACTTGGGAGCACGGAAGAACCTTCTGTCCTCCAGCGTCCGCTCTTCTCCCTCCTGCTCAGGTGTTGTACGAATAGTCATGCAGTCAAATCTTTTCTTTGAAGTTGCGTCGTGTCGCCCGCGACGTCAGTTGAGAGTCGCCTGGAAATGATGGTCATGGTTTTCGATTTAGATCCTGGCTTGGTCGTGGGTATCCTATTGATTCCTTCAAGGGAATAGGACTTCGACCCCATTGATACATCGAGCAGAGCACCCCCAAGACATGGCTCTATCATATTCACCCGACATACAAGACGAGCCTTCTCTTCCGCCCCGACAGCTCATCGTTTGTAGTCTACCCGGAGATCTGGTTTTGGTATTTAACGATGAGTTATTCAGTAGTCACAATTCATCCAAAATGAAGCCTCGTCATTTACTGTGCTTTGTTTCTCTAAGAAAGCCCATCCCCAAGGGAATCATGTTACATGGCCACAATAGCAAACACCGTAACTACTGAATCGTCTGCCCCTTGGAATACTCAAATTTGATACCCAAGTCAAGACAGAGATGACAAGCGGTGGCAGATCCCCGTATACGGATCGGATCCCCTTCTAGAGGTTGAAGATAACATCAGGCTCAGGCACCGACTAATCCCACCATATGGAATAAACCAAGATGCCTTGTAGAGGCTTGCAAAATTCTGGGTGAGATACTTCCTTCGGAGAAGGCGTCTTTTGTATCAGCCTCTCATCCACCCATATCGTCACGCAACACGCATTGCCTAGACCCTTAGTTTCAGGATTTCAGCTTTAAAATAGTGCCGCCTACTGTTGAAAATACAAGCGGGAGTACAATTTGACTTTCACAAACTAAGAGTGCCAGGGATGCCTCTACCCATCAACACCAGGGAGCTGACGCCACTCAAACCATCATATGATGGGCATATCCACCCACACTCACACCCGTATATGGTCCTACTCCATTGTCTCTCATCTCTCCATGTCCCCGTCTCATTCGCTTGGGTATTGCACTCCCGCCGCTCGACATACCTCTTCTCAACAACACACCACGGCAGGAACCCCCCCGCCATTCTCTCTGTCATGGCCCTTTAGCATCTGGTCTAGACGATTGGCAATTCGAAGATTGGTTCATTCAAGCTCCCAACGTCAACATCGTACACATATACACATCCAGAACCGAGCAGTCCACCCCAAAATCATAGTCAGAACATCTCGAAAACCTACCCCTCGCAACTTGAAAGGCACGTCATGCCCATCACGACACGCCGTCCAGCCCGTACAGAATTCTCAAGCCTTCAAGGTCGCGGCCTGGTCTTACTACCTTCTGCGTACGCCAACGCAGAAGGCGACGAATAACTCTCCGAGATTCAAATTGCTGCCTCCAAGCGAGGATGTGCTCAGAGCCGCCCCAATCTACCAGCCCTCGCTCGCTTCTGAATGGGCGGGTAACGCGTACGGTAGAGCATCACGGAAGTGTCGTGTGTTGCAATCCTCACATGCACGGAACCGTGGGGCACAACATAAATAACTGGGATGGATTTTATTCGTATCGCCTGCCTTTGTGGCGGCTTAAAATATATTCCCGAACAGGGCTGATTCTTTGTCCGGTCTCGATGTGTAAAAAGCCTTTTTCCATCCCCATGCCATTATTCAAAAATAGAAAACGATGCAAATAGCCATCTGCAAATCCTTGGTCAAGGTCGCAAAAGAAGAGAACATGATTCTCGCCCGTCTGGTCGGGCGAGGTGGTATCAAAGCATTGATGCAAAATCAGGCATTCAACGCGAGAGTAGTAGACGTGGTGCTGACGGCTGTGGCGTTTGTGCCGACAGATCCCATCTGGAAGGAAACATGACCGAGGGGACAACAAGTGGTTTTTCAAACGAGAGTTCAACAGTAAAGAGCAGGGGGTACATGGTTTGTTCATAGGCGACGGAGAGATCATGAGGTTCGTTCATGTCGTGGCCCGCGAGGGCGATGCTTGGGCGACTAGGCCAAGCTCGACTTCTTGCGCCGACCAAACATCTTGGAGAAGCCACTGCCGCTGCTTTGCTGCTCAATGGGAGGGGTGAAGCGAGCTGGCTGCGCCTGTGGTGGGGGCTCGGCGTTGCGGAGGAATGAAGCCAGGTCGGTGGTGCGGCTCGTGGAAGAGACGGCCTCCCTTGGTTCGAATTTCTTCATTGGCACGCGTCCGGCAGAGGAATGCATGGCGGGCCGGTTCGTAGTGGCGTCACCAGCGCTGTACTTGTCTTGGCCAGAAGACATGTTAACCTGAATCGGAACATGGCCGTTTCCGGCAGCTCCAGCACGGCTGTTCAGCGAACGGCTGTCAACCTTGGGCGGCTTCGCAGTCGATCCAGCATTGCTGTCTTTCCTTGAGAATCGCCCGATGAGGCTGGGAGCGCTGGCCTTCCGCTTGATGTTCTGGGGGATGACAGGAGCGGCGGGCTCAGGTGGTGGCTGATAGTTTTTGAGGAAGTCCGCCAAGCTCTCCTCCTTCTTTGGAGGAGGTCGAACGGCTTGGGCATAATCTTCCTCGTCTTCATCGCTCAAATCAATGGCGTATGGGTCACGCACGCGTCGTCTGGTGCGCTTCGGCATCATGTCGTCTTCATCGAAAGTGTTGGCGCTGGGGCGGTTCTTCAGGAGCGCACTCTGCGAATTGATCGAGGACTGGACGGAGGGCATCGTGATATCCGTCACGTTGGTCGATGCCTGGCTGTACCGAATGTCTGGCAGGCTGGCGTCAACAGCTTTACCGCCAACGGCACCTGACATCTGGTCAGAATCCATAGTGGTGCGAAACGGAGCAACAGTGCGTGGAATACGAGGATTGTTAGCGCTGGGAGGTCCTCGCCGAATGAAATCGATGAGGTCGGAATTGTCCTCTCGATTATCGACGGCAGCGTCGCGTGCCTGAAGGCGGGGTCGGTTGGTCGATGACGAGATGCGTCTCGAGTCAAGGCTGTGCTTCACAGGCGGCGGCGGGCCGCTGATGTTGCGTAGCGGCGCAGGTCCGTTGTCAGCAGTCGGGCCGGTCGACCGAATGAAGTCTGCGAAATCGTTCATGGACGTATCGCGAGGAATTCGGGCATCTCTAGCCATTGGGCCGTTCGTTCTCGATCTGGTCAATGTTGTGCTGGGAGGTGCTTTGGGGACAAAGCCTTTGGGCTTGGACTCGACAGGATGAGAGTTTAAACCTGTTGCACGACTGACGGACATAGTTCTTCTGATGTCAGCGCCGGAAACGGATCTGTTCCGTTCACCACCCATTGCCGTCCGAGCATCCTCGCTTCGTCTCGACTTAGCACCCACGGCAGGGCTTGCAGTGCGCGCCCGATTGTTCTGATTGGCTGTTAGTAACGTTATTGAAGTATAGGCAAGGCTTAAACTCACGTCCATATCACGCATGCTTTCCGGAGTAAGCGTGAATTGAATCGTTTGATCGCTCTGAATGAGTTCCTCGAAGTTCCGCGCCAAATTATCGGCACGACCCGAGGCCTTGCTGTCCTCGGATGTTCGGACCGCTCTAATCTTGCCAGTGCTTGAAGAGCCCGATGAACCAGATGTGCGAAGCTGTCCAGGGCGTTCGGGAGAATCACGCCCAGCAGTTCGCTCCACCGAGACAACACCAATGCTTGCTGCCGGCGAGTGTGTGCCTTGGCGACCAGTGCCGCGATCGGGAAGACTTGGCGTGGCCTGGGATCGGTTGCGCGGTGAAGGCACGCGCTCCTCGACGAACGGGCCAGTCGTGCTCGTGTTGCTTATGATGGTAACCTTGGTCGCAGATTGGCTGTGTTGGTGACGAGAGGGCTGCTGTTTGGCCGGGTTGAAGATTGCCTGTGAAGCCCTGATTTCAGGAGTGCCGGCCTTGGGCGTCGGTGTCGATGCTGGCGAGGGAGCAGTTGCAGCTGTCCTGGACTTATCCTGGCGTGTAGGACGGGCTTGGGCGTCCTCCTCAGCTTCTAGAATGGACTCGTTGGTGTTTTGCCTGCGAGACAATTTCTCAACAGGGGAGCGAGTGCGCGGGGTTGATGCAGACGAGCGGATAATGGTATCGACCTCTACCGGCTTTGGCTTCGGCTTCGGCTTCTCTTCCACTATGGGTGGCGTGGGACGAGAGACACTGCTTGCGCGCGACAGATTGGCTGTTTGAGAGCGATCGGAAGCATCGACTGAAGACGTGCGCGACCCTCCTACGGGACTCTTAGGACCACGAACGTCAATGACACGAGCTGAAGGCGTTCTCTTGAGCCCCATCATAGGTGCTACAACGACAGCTTTCCCAGACTCGGAGACGCTCGGAGAGCTGCGGCCGGCAACCGACACCCTACTAGAAGTGCAGATCTCCGCTTCCTCATCCAAATCGTCAATGTCACCAGTCTCTTCCTCTGCTGGGGCGGGTTGGCCTTCACCGCCGTCTGCGTGGCTGCAGGAGTGGCATCTACCGCAGGGGTGGCTGCTGCTGCTGCTGCTGCGACGGGGGCGACCTTTTGCGAAGTGCGATTAGGGTTCCGGGGTTTGACATCAGGAATCTGCTCTGCCGTCGGCTCAGACTTGGCCTTCTCAGACTCCTGGTTCTCCGCAATTGTCTCGGGGACTTCCGCCGCCTTGTCCACGGGTGTGGCTTCCGTCGAAATCTCTTCAGTGGAGATGTCCTTGGTAGCGGAGTCGGCAGAATCCTCCTCTTCGCCGATCAGCTTGGTTGGAAGTGGTTCGACCTTGGCGCGTTTGAGAACAGGTGAGGTGTAAGGTGAGGGCGAAGGGGTGGGCAGCGAGTTAGAGCGCTTGCGGCCGGAAGGAGCGGTTGGGGTATGAGGTTGAGACATTGTGGGGGTGGGCAGGTCGTTGCTAGGCTGGGACGTAAAGATCATCAGACTTTTCGGGCGCTGCGCCGAAGGCTCCTCCTCCTCATTGTCGGACGCCTCATCGTCGCTGTACGAGGCTAGACCAGGCACTTCGATTTCGTCGATGTCGCGGTCACCAATCGGTAAGGGGATGGCTGATGCCTTGACGTATTCCTCGACGCGGTCGAGTTCAGGCTCTTCTTTCGTCGCTTCTTGGATCCCGAGACCGTTGGCTGGCATGTTCTCAGCCGTGCTGGCTTGCCTGAAGTGGCTGGAAGGCTTGCGCGAAAACGGACGCCCGTCCAAGGCTGGAGAGCGAAGTCTCTTCTTCCAAGAGCGCCAAAGCCTACCCAGAGTCCTGTCGAGAGCAACCCGCTCCATGTCCAACTCTTCAACCACAATCCTGTCAGCGACGTCGGCCATTTTCACTCCCTCCTTGGGACCCTTCTCGAATTTCGCCCGAAGTCGGTGATACGCCGCCTGGCCCGCGATGACCAGTGCTTGCTCGCCCATGTACTCAAGAATGGACGTTAAGAAAATGGCGACCGCAGGAGATATGACCTCCGGGCCACGCTCGTCCGCGCCGGGCTTGAGATTTTCCTGTTCCATGTAGTAGTCCTCATCCTCCTCCTCCATGTCGCCAAGCGAGGAGTAAACCATGCACCTCAGTCGGGTGCGCTTCCAGACGAGCTCGAGATCCCAGTCCTTGGGGGAGGAGCTTGCGCCTGGTGGCTGAACGAAGTCATCCTCGTCTCCACCACCCAAGTATTCGCGCAACTCTTCGTCGGCCTGGTTGATGGCATCTTTGGCGAGTTTAGGCTTGAGGACTTCGGAGACTGCTGGCCTCAAGGCGGATAGAGTCGTTGCGCGGGAGGCGGACAGAAAGTTGAAGAGTAGCTGGTCGAGAAAGCTGTTGACGAGTTGCAGGGCAGCCGTGGAGACGAGAGCGGTCTCTCCGGCGGGTTCGATTCCATGCTGGTCGTACCAAGTATCGGCATGACTATCGTGATCGTTGGTGACAATCTGAGAAGCAGCCGACGCGGCAATGAAGGCGGCCTCGGGTGTGACGGAGAGGGGAGGAGACATCAGTCCAACGCTCATGACTGTGGAAGGGCGATCGCTCGATATGCTCTGGGTGCGCGACCTCGTCTGGAAGGAGGGCGATGGAATAGCAGAGGGTGACCTCGACGGGGTGGTCGAGTCAGCGCCTGAGGAAGCCATGTTTGCTGGTGGGTGGGATCTATAAGTTGAGAAAACCAGCACAGCAGGTCTCCCGGGGTCCCGTGAGACCACAGGAGATTAGATTGAGGCGACACAAATATTGGCGATGGGCGTTGTCTCGCAAGCGGGTGTTCCTGGCCTATCAGGGGTAGCGACTGAGGCGGTGTTGACGGCAGGTGTTTGCAAATATTACAGAATTGCTTATGTGGGAAGGACGGCTAAGAAGTATGACGGATGGCTGCGTGATGCCAGTTGTTAGCGGACTTGTATTTTAATTAATCGAACAAGCAGCAGCGATTGCAGAGCTGAAACACTTGGTCCAGGGCCGCATGGCAGTGAAGGACCTGCGTGTGATCCACTTGGGGGGGTAGAGGCAGAGATTCATGCGTGGTAACCACGTCTTGCAGAACGAGTGCCACTGCGGGGAGCACTGGACTGGAGAAGGCAACGAAGAGCGGGCGAATTAGCTGAAAGTAGGCGCAAGAGAGACGATCAGCCCGAGGCGATGGTGGACATGTTGGACGAGGCGCGCGCGCGCGCGGCAGGCAGAAAGTCTGGTTGCGGTCCGAGAGGCGACAAAAGCGTGGGATCTGATTTCGCGAGTACGGGAACCAAACGAACGGGTGACTGAGTGTCGAAGCGCAGACACGCGAACATGAGGGGAGGTTGACTTCGGGGACGCAGTACAGTATCCGTCGTATTCAACTTTTTCCCCCTTCGAATCCTCCTTTTCTCTCCTTGCTGATCAGGAGATGGCGGCGAGTCGTGACAGACGGTAGGGCCGGGTGTGGATGATGGGACAACCTGGCAGCAGCAAACACACGTACCTGGATGAGCGCGGTGATGACCGAGAAAGCAGTATTGGTTGTGATTGTACAGTAGACGGAAAAAGATGCGCCGGTGCAAGTTCGGTTGGTGAATCAAGTGGTCGTGATGGCGGTGATACAGAGGAGAAGTGGTAAGACGAACGTTGGTTGGGTTGCGGCCAGCGGCGGACACAGGTCGGGAAATTGGTTGGAAGGGAAGTAATAGTCGACGAGTATGGAGAGAGATGGCGATGAAGGTGTGAGATGTTTACGGAAAGAAGGGGAATAAGATGAGAGAGAGAGCGAGCGAGGGCGAAGAAGGGCCAGGTAAAGGGTTGTGAAAGAATAATGTCGAGGAAGGCAATGAGCAAATGGGCAAGCAGCTTAGTTAGAGCAAAGACGTAGTAAGGTACGGAGTAGGTACGGTAAGGTAGGTAGGTAGAGCTCTCTGTCGAAAGAAGCTGATGCGCTTGCACACGGGCGCAGGAGCCACCAAAGACGACAAAAAAAGCCAAAGAAAACGGACGACGAGTCGTCTCGAGGAAGCCCGGCAGCGGCCAGGACGAAACGGGAAGCCTAGTTGCTTAGTGTCAAAGGTATTTTTTGTGCAGCGTCCGTCTTTGAGATGGCGCAGAGTGCGGTATTAGTGCATCTACTTAGTAAAGTGACATAAGGGACCCTCCCAAGCCTGCTCTGTACGAGACACTAGCACACCAACTCCCGCGTTCTGGCTCTGGTTCTGGGAGGAGGAAGAGGAGGAAGAGGAGGATGGGCCTGAGTGAGGGTGGCTCCGTGGTCCGTGGAAGGGGTGGTGGGTGGATGGCGATGGGCCAGGATATCCACCATTCAGGTACCAGCTCGTATGTACGTAGTACATGCATGCAGATGGAGCAAAATGTGGCATGCAGAGGTCCAGGGGACAACACACACTCACACGCGCACGCAAGAGCTGGAGCAGCAGGTTGGCACGTTGGGTCCAGTCAAGGGCCTTGGGAAAACTCAGGGACCACCAACATGACTTTTGCTTGCATTCGGCCGACGTCTAGGATGGTGGGGTATTGCAGCATGAGAGGGAGAAGAAGAAGCAGCAGAAGCAGTCGCAGAAGCAAAGGAAGAAGCTTGGGGACCAGGTACCTCAGACACGCACCTACCTTACGAATAGAGTGTGAGCTGCCCAGCACTCCGTACCTTACTGACAGGGCAGCCACAGGTGCAGCTGGTGCACTGTGACCTCGATACTGGGACTGGGCAAGATTCAAGAACGGACAGTGGAGGCCCTCGGCCCTGGGAGCGCGAATTCCGCGCCCGTCTTCTCCAGCACGGTGGGATGGTTTCGGTGGCTGTCTGCCCATTGCCCACTGTCAAACCCCTTGCAGTGTGGAGGACGGACAGGATGACAAGAGCAACGCTTCCCAGCAGGCAGAAAAATGAAAAGTCGCGACGAAAGAAAATTGCAAACTCAAAGTCGTGAGAGGTTCATACGGATACCTGCTTGGGGGTATTGGGTTTTGTCGTCATGCTACCACTGCCGCCAGTGTCGACGTCAGTGTTCACTACTCACCTAGTATTGGGGGTTTCTGTTCATTGCCGTTGGGCCCAATGCGACAGACAATCTTCACTATTCACACTATTCGCTCAAGAGCAAATTCACAAACCCCGGGTCCCTGTCATAGCGATCAAGCCCCCCGTGGTGACCCCCTTTTCTGATGTTCCTGGTAGATGAAAGGATGGATCAGCGACCCGTTGACGACGAAACAACGGCTTCCAGACGGGTATCGGAATTCCTGTCTCGAGTTGCTGCCAGTTGCAATGCCCAATCGTCGGTCGGTTGTCAACTGAACACAAATCGCGACTACTCCGTAGCTGGGTTCACCTGTACGGAGGAGACACGGCCACTTTCCAGCCCACCTCGCCTGGCCGAAAGCGAGCATCCAATACAAAATGCTTCTAGGTAGACAGGTAAATCAAATCGAATCGAATCGCATCAGTGCCGTGGCCATGCTATGCCTGCTCCTGGTCTCCTCGTGGCGGAAAGGGGGAAAGAGAATAATATGGGAAAAGTCTCCGACTGCGAAAAGCCGGACGAATCGGCAGAAAGTGACCTCACATCGTCTGGTTCATCATGGGCCAGGATCCAGATGCGAGGTCGCAAACAGAGTGGAGGCTGGTTAATTAGACGTGAAGGGACCCTGACCCTGGACCACGACCCATGTCTATCCTTTGCCTGGGCATGCAACCTTGCCAGAAAACACCCATGTCCAGCCTGGTCTGGCAAGTGGTCAACACCCACGTCTTCGTCCAGACCGCTGGGGGAGGCGCGGGAGGCTGCCCAGACTCCTCTAAACCCTCTCTCAGAGACCCAGACTTCAACCCCCTCCCCAGGGCTCTCTGCCCATATCGACCACGATGTTCAGGAGATTTTGCGCCGGGGGAAGATTCCGACTATTCAACAAAATCTGGGGCAAATCAATAGTTCAAACCCAGTCTGGTCCGGTCTGGTGCGGTTTCTGGTTCATTATTATCGTCAATCACAAACAATATGATCCGTCTTATAACGTCCCGTCGTTGAGCTGGCAGGTGGTATCGGGGGCAGTTGCAGAAAACAGAGCAACTACCTACCTTAGTATCTGTGGTTGTAGTGGTACTTTCCACGTTCCAACCAGAAGGAAAGTGCTGGTGGCAGGTGCTGGTGTGGTGGTGTGGTGTGGTGTGGTGCTGCACTGCACTTGCCTGCCTTGCAGGAATACCCACCGCCACATGCGACGCCTCTTGGCGGAACACAGTACAAACATTTTGCGACGCCCCGCAGATGAAACACTGTGTACTCTGTACTCACCTCATCTCACTCCCGTCATTAAAGCATGGAAGAAGCCTCGACAGCACTTTCGGTTTCCACCCCCGCCAAATCGTTTGAACAAAGAGCGGGAAGCCATCGTCGCCAGCTCTTGACGGAAAGCTAAATTTGTCTACCGTGAGACGTTGCTTCTTGTCGACATCAAAGGGAAACGGTCAGCCCCCTTCCATGTCTGATCATCAACAGATGCCACAGACACAGTCCGTCGTTTGCCCGTCGAAACGGCACCCGCTGCTTTTCTTTCAACGTCTCGAGACATCAATTCGATTGAAACTCGAGCAACTCGCATGACACAACCAATTGTGCCAGCTGGCCCAGTTTCCACCTCTCGCCGACATCATGCCACCTAATGAGCTGGCTCGTTTCTTCTTCGTGCCCAAAGAACGCAAAAGGAACACCACGGCCTTGTATTCATCTCCTCTCTAGCTCGCCTCGCCTCCACCCGCCGCTACTTCCACGTCTGGAGAAAAAAGAAACAACGCAGCCCATCAGATGCCACAATGCCGATGGCCTCTTTCTGCCCGCAGACGTCCCAGATTGCGTCAGGTCAACCTTTGCAATATCCGCACATACAATACAACCCCTGAAAGTTTGTTACCCTCCATACCTCCTGCGGCCCAGCCACGCTAAGCCCGATTAGGCAAGTTAGCGTCGTTTTCAACCCTCGCTACCCCTCTACCTACGATAACCTCACTTATTTTCTTATAATACCAAAAAGTAATAAATTTTACTAATTACAACCTCAAAAAAACTGCCTTTCTATACTAATTTTTTCTATTAGATTATTATAATAATCCCTAATATTATTTGTTAACATATAACATCTTAATATAATAATAATAATATAACAATATTCTACTTACTTAAATATTCTATATAAAATAAACGAATAGACTTTATATATATAACCTTATATAAAAGTGTTTAGTTTATTATAACCTATAACTTTATAAATGCTTATGTAATCGCTCTTATTATGTAATCCTGCTTATATAACTAAAAAGTATAACCTGAAACGTAAGGTTATCTTTCCCCTCATTTTTCCTACCTTAGAATGCAACCTGCCAACTATATTAACCAGAATCATATCAATACATTCCTTCTCTATCAATCATCTATACAAATAAATGCCTATAAATACTGAGGATTATCAATTTTTATTATAACATATCTCTATCTATAACCCTATACTATATAGGCATATATACTACACCCCTGAATACTCTTATACCTATGCTAATAAATATTATAGTTAATATTACTATTAGAAAAGCTAAATATTAGTAAGACTATTTAAAAGCTAGCTATATAGTATAACACTTCTTATAGTAATTTTTAAGCTATCTAGTAAGTAAGTAGATAAGTAAGTTAGTAAGTAAGTAAGTATAAGTAAAAGTAATAAAAAAAAGCTAATTTTTAATATATTAAAACTATCTTAATTAAACTACTAAAAGTTAAGCTCTTTTAAAAGAGAAAAAACATAAAAGTAATTATAAATAATATTAGCACAGGTATAAAAGTATTCAGAGGCGTAGTATATGCGCCTATATAGTATAAGGTTATAGATAGAGATATATTATAATAAAAATTGATAATCCTCAGTATTTATAGGCATTTATTTATATAGATAATTGATAGAGAAGGAATATATTGATATGATTCTGGTTGATATAGTTAGCAGGTTGCATCCTAAAGTAGGAAAAATAAAGAGAAAGATAACCTTACGTTTCAGGTTATACTTTTTAGTTATATAAGCAGGATTATATAATAAGAGCGATTACATAAGCATTTATAAAGTTATAAGTTATAATAAACTAAACACTTTTATATAAGGTTATATATATAAAAGTCTATTCGTTTATTTTATATAGAATATTTAAGTAAGTAGAATATTATTATATTATTATTATTATTATATTAAGATGTTATATATTAACATCCCCCCTTAAGGTATATACAGTTGATATAAAGGGTATATTATAAGTATATAGCTTACTCACTTAACATATATATATGTTATAAGTATAAAAACTTAAAAACCTAGTGGGAAAAATAAGAAAAATATTCCTATATTGTATAATATATATAACTAGTTAAAAAACTCTTATAAAATAACCTTATAAGTAAAAAGTTTTAAGAGAAAAACTAGTATATTATTTCAGTAATAATATTATTATTATTCTTTATATTATTATTATTATTATTATTATTATTATTATTATTACTATAATAAATAATACTTAATAATATGAAAAATATAACTTTACCTAAAGGCTTAGTTAAAATATCAGCAATATTAGATTTAGTATTAATATGAAATAACATTATATCTTTATTTAATAAAGAGTCTCTAGCAAAGTGATATCTTATATTAATATGCTTAGATTTTTTATGAAATTCAAGATTTTCAGCTAATTTCTTAGCTGCTATATTATCTATAAATATCTTAGGTTTATTTATTAAATTAAATCCTAAGTTTTTAAGATTAAAATTATAGCTATTATATAGATATAGAGCTTCTTTAACTGATTCAGCTTCATAAGTAGATAAAGCTACTGTTTTTTGCTTTATAGAGCTATAAGATATAATATTATATAAGCCCCAGCAAAATATATAAGCTGATGTAGATTTTCTATTATCTAGGTCTCTAGCCTAATTAGAGTCTGAATAACCTATTAAATCCCAAATTATATTATTATTGCAGTTATAATAAATTCCCTTATTAGGATATTTATTTAAATAACCCTATAGATAATCTAAAGCAGAAAAATGCTCTTTAGAAGGGTTTATAGTATATCTTGATAAAATATTAACTGCAAGAGCTATATCAAATCTAGTTTTTAAAGCTAGATATAGCAAAGCTCCTATTTGCTGTTGAAATTATAATATTTCTTCCTTAGTTGCATAATATTTATTTATATGCAATTTTATATTGTCTTTCATAGGTGTTATTAATAGGTTTATATTAGTTTTATTGTATTTATTTAATATTTTTTGTGTATATTTCGTTTGATGCATAAAAATAGACTTATTTTATCTATCTATATCAAACTCATAACCTAAAAATATATTAGGCTCCCCTAATAGTTGTATTTTTATATATTGCCTTAAATTATTATATATATAATTACTAGTAGCAGTATTATTAGCTGCTAGTAATATATCATCTATATAGCAATATATTATAGCTTTATATTTATTATTATTTAATATATATACTGCTTTATCATAAGGTGAAACAATAAATCCTAATTTTAATAATATTCCTTTTAAATGGTTATACTATAGTCTAGGACTTTGTTTTAAACTATATAAAGCTTTAATAAGCTTACAGCAATATTTATTAGTTTTGGATTTATAATTATAATTAGGATTAAATTCTAATTTATTTATAGTTTTATTATAAATAAAACCAGTAGGCATAGCAGTATAAATATCTATATCTATATCTGCGTGAATAAAAGCAGTTGTTATATCATATTGTAATAAAATCCAGCTTTCTTTTATAGCAAAAATTACTATAAATCTATAGCTTTCAGGTCTATAAGTAGTAGAAAAAGTTTCTAAGTAATTAATACTAATATATTAATTAAAACCTTGAGCAACCTATCTTGCTTTATATTTATAAGTATTATTTATTTTATTTTTTAATTTCATAGTATATACCTATCTACTGCCTAATAGATGAATATTATCTGGTATTTATATAATTTTCTAAGTATTTATATCTTCTATTTAACTTATCTCTAATTGCATAGCTTGAATCTAATTATCTTTATAAAGAGAATTTAAGGCTTGCTTAATATTAGAGGGCTTGTCTAATGTAATAACTAATAATATATAAGAAGCTTTTTTATAGATAGTACTAGTTCCAGCAGGACTATTATTATCAGTTAAAACGCTATTATTATTTATTTTATAATTACTTAATACAGGGCAGTCCTATATAGTAAATAATAGTGCACTTTCGTTAATAATATTATTATTAACTGTATTATTTACCTATTAGTAGTCTTTTTTAGCTTCTTCTGATAGAGAGGGGATCTCTATTAAAAACTTAGATTTTTCTTTATTTATTTCTCTATTATTAATACTAATAGTTTTCTTACTATCATTATTCATCTTACTTATATTAGTATTAGTACTATAACTATCATTATAGGATATAGTACTATAGTTATAGCTATTATTAATAGTATTATTGCTTATATTATTATTATTATTATTTTTATTACTATTAATAATAGTCTTATCACTTAGATTCTTAAGAGCAGTGTTTTTAGTAATATTATTGCTTTCTATAGCAATATTACTATTACTATAAGAGATAGATTAACTAGATATATCTCTTTATAGATTATATTAGGCAGTACTCTGTCTATTGTTATTAGGCATAGTATTATTATTAGTATCCTTAAAGCAGGTATTTATGCTTATAGGAAGCTCTTTATAATGAGAAATAAAGGTATTCTCTAGGACTTCAACGTTATGAGACTATAAAGCTCTCTTTAGTTGCATATCCTAGACTTTATACCTATTAGATCTATAATTAACTATAAAACCTTAACATGCTCTTACGTCTAGTTTCTTAATTTTAGGATCTTTATTCTTATAGTAGCATACGCTACCCCACACCTTTATATTATTTATATTAGGTTTTGTTTTATTTTTTATTTCATAAGGCGTTATATAATTAATAGAGGAATATAGAGTCCTATTATATATATAAAGGGTAGCATAAAAGGCTTCACCTTATAAGTAGTGTAGTAAACCTGAGTTATATAGTATTGTTCTTATTTTATTAACTATAATGCGTATAGTACGCTCTATAAGTCCGTTAGGTTCATGCGTATAAGGAGGTCTTATATTGTGGATAATCCTACTATTAAGATATATAGTCTTAATACGTTTATTAGAAAATTCTTTACCTCTATCAGTAGAGATTTCTTTTATTCTTTTATTATTATTATTATTATTTACTTCTGCTTGAAATTCAAGAAAAGTATTACTTATAGTTTCTTTAGTTTTATCTTTAAGTAATTTTCCCCAGACGAATCAGGTATATTTATCTATAAAGATAATAAATAAATTATATTTATCATAAGTAGTAGGCGTTATAGGCCTATATAAATCTGAAGCTATATAATCTAGATAATCTAGATTTTTATTATAAACCTGTAGTTTACTAACCTTAGTTACAAATTTGCCTTCAAAACAGGCTTTGCAAGGTAGTAATTTATTATTATTATTTATATTTATATCTGAAATTATATTATCTTTTATTTTTAAAAGACTTTGTATATGAATATGACTAAGGCGTTGGTGCCAAAGTTGGAGGCTATTATTATTATTATTATTTATATTATTATTAATTATAGTATTATATATATAATTATTGTTATTATTAATAGGAAATTAGAAGAAATATAAATTATTTCGTTTTGCCCCCATAGCAATAATACAATCTTTATTAATATTATATAAAATAGGTTGTTTCTATATAATAGAAGCAATACCTAATAAATCTAACTTAGATTAACTAAGTAGATTAATACCTAGTTCAGGTATATAATAAACATCTTTTAATATAATTTTATTATTATTAGGATATATAATTAAATCCCCTTTTAGTAAAGAAGTAATTTCTTTTGCTTCTCCCTATTTAATAGGTTTATTTATTTTTATTTTATTTACTAAAAGAGTGTGGTTTTTAACTATATGTATAGTAGCCGCAGTATCAATATAAAAATCAACTGTTTTTTCAATTTGGTTATAACTTCTTGCTTTTCCTTTTTCTTTAATAATAGACTGGCTTATAAGGAGGAGTAGTAGTATAACCTACATTTTCAAAAATAATATCTTCTTCTTCTTTTTCAGAAGATAAATCCATTAATTCCATAGAATCAGGATTATTCAAAGATATATAAGGGGTAATATTGCTAGCAGTAGTTATATTAACTACTTCTTTCTCTTTTTCCTTTATAGCACTATTAGTGGATTTTTTCCACTAACTAGGTGCTTTTTCAGGATGTAAGAAAGCGCAATTTTCTTCAGAATAGTTAGTTTTCTTGCAATTTTTGCAGTATAAACCTTTCTGTTTTTTCCAGGGTTTTTTGGATATTTTATTATTATCCTTCTTTTTATTATTTTTATTATTTTTATTATTTTCCTAGTTTTTATTTTGCTTTTTATTATACTTATTACCCTTAGTAGTAATATTATTAACTACTTCTTTGCCTCCTTTTCTTTTATACTCGTCTAAAAGACTAGCATATAAAGAGTCAAAGGTATAGGCAGAAGGGTTAGTCCTAAGAGACTGAGTTATAGAGGTTATAAAAGCCTTAAAAGTCTTGTTTAGACTATTAAGTATATAAGCTATAACTACTTGATCAGGTAGTCTTAGCTGGTTATAGGATAAATTATCCGTAAGTTCTTTTATTTTATTAATATAATCTTCCATAGAATCAAAGTTATCTAAAGAAGTATTAAAGAACTCTTTATAAGTTAAAAACTTGTTTGTAAAACCTGTAGGCTTATATAGCTTTTTAAGGTGATCCTAAGCTTTAAAAGCACTATTATCATCCTTAATTACCCTTAAAAGACTATCTTTACAGAGTAATTATATATAGCTTAAAGCCTTATTACGTTTATCTGCATTAATATCAGATTCAGGTTTAGTTAAATCTATAGTTATATCTTTACTTATAAGGAAGGCTTTAATACATATAGCCTATACCTTATAATTTTCAGAGCCTATAAGCTTAGGCATATCAACCTTTAAGTTAGCCATTATTGCCTTATAGGATGCAGTGCGTAGTTGCAAGCCTTATGAGGGTCAAACGACAGTGAGGTTGTATAACTACAGAAGCTATTGGACGTATAGTACAGTGGTTTGTACAGTTACGTTATAATACAGCTATAAACCCAGAGGTCTAGGGTTTAACTGTGAAAAAGAAGAGTTTTTCCTTATAACCTTCTCTTTAATCGAGATCTTCTTCAGTTAGACTGTAGTCTGACTGAGGAGATAAGTATCCTATATAGTAAGTCGGTCGAGAAAAAGTCTGTCGGGCCGTAAGTATAGGTCTAAACCAGATTAGTAGTAGACTAGAGGATAGTTCGAATAGGTAATCTGAAGGATATAGATCGAATAAAGTAGTAGTAAGAGACTGTCTGCTTAGGAAAGAATCGATAGAGGTATAGTTGATTTGTATAGGATTAGTTATATAGATTCGAAGAAGGTGTATCTTGTGAAACTAAACTACTAGTCTAGCTAGTATATCTGATTCTGCAAAGGTTATATAGATAGAAAAGCGTTCGAAGGATTGATTTTCGTTATATATAACCTTTAAGTAGAGGTAGGGCTTTATAGGAAGGTAAGGTATAGGTAAAGAAGTAGAAGGAACTGAGGTTATCTCTGAGCTGGGCTTATAACCTGTTAGCACAGGTATAAAAGTATTCAGGGGCGTAGTATATATGCCTATATAGTATAGGGTTATAGATAGAGATATGTTATAATAAAAATTAATAATTCTCAGCATTTATAGGCATTTATTTGTATAGATAATTAATAGAGAAGGAATGTATTAATATGATTCTAGTTAATATAGTTAGTAGGTTACATCCTAAGGTAGGAAAAATAAGAGGAAAGATAACCTTACGTTTCAGGTTATACTTTTTAGTTATATAAGCAGAATTATATAATAAGAGCGATTATATAAGCATTTATAAAGTTATAGGTTATAATAAACTAAACACTTTTATATAAGGTTATATATATAAAAGTCTATTCGTTTATTTTATATAGAATATTTAAGTAAGTAGAATATTATTATATTATTATTATTATTATATTAAGATGTTATATATTAACAATATTTTCTTACTACTATATAATAACTTAGATACTAACTTTTTTATTTATAGTAATAATATTAACGTTAATATTAATACTAGTAATAATAACATTAGTATTAATATACTTTCTAAGTAGTATTTATTACTAACCTTAGTATATTAATCTCTTATTACTAAGAATAAACTTTAAGTACTAGTTTAATAGCCTGCTTTACCTAGAGTTAATAATAATAATTTTAAATACTTTATTACTACCTCTAAAACCCCTCACCTAGTTACCTAGCTAAATAAGCATCCCTCTTTTTTTCTATTATCTTTTTTCTAAGTCTTTTATACTAATCTAGAGATTACTAACTTCTTTAACTTATATAATAACGCTAGCATCTCTAAAAATAATCCTAGTAATAATAAAACCTCTCTAAAACCCCTTAATACCCCTCCTTTTATAACTAGCCTTTCTACTAACCTTTTTACCCTTCAGAATATTTAAACTCCTTCTACTCTAGCCTTACTTATCTCTACTACTATTAACTTACTACTAACCACTTATAATTAATATATTATAGTTTATAGCTTCTATCTTTTTACTAGCTATAATATTAATATATTATAAGAACTATAGAGTTAATATTATATTAAGTATAATATACTCTAAAGCATAAAATTAAGCCTTAATATAATAACTACAGCTATTATACTATTATTAAAACTCTATAAAAAGATCTATTATAAAAGTTCTTAGTATAGATACCTTACTATAAAACTATCTTTTAGAACTAGCTTTCTACTTTTATACCTACTCTCACACCTTATTTAAGTAATACTATACACTTTATAATAACCTCTTTTAGTACCTATTATATTTTACAGCCTATTTCTATATACCTACCTAAAAAAAATAAAAAAGTATACCTTAAATTTACTCTTTACTAGAGCTACTTAATACTTAAAGACTAGAAATATTAGATCTTCTTAGATAAAACTTAATATAATAATATAGCTACTACTAAGAAGTTTATTACTCTACTACTTAGTAAGAATTATAATAACTTTACTAAGATATATATATAGCCTTATAAATAGATATTCTAGGGCTATATAACAGGCTACTATAAAAGCTTAAATATAGCTTAGAATAAAAAATAGGGAATAATAACTTTAGCTATATATATTTATTATATTATACTAGTCTTTAAGTCTTTTTAGAAGTCTATTAATATATTTATTATTTAACAAAATAATACCTTATACTATAATACTACTACTACTAAAGTTTAGATAGTAGAGAACTTTAATACTACCTATTTTATTAACTAGCTTTCTTAATTACCTAACTTAAACCCTATTAAATATATCTAGTTATAGATAAAATGCTAAATTAATAAGACCTACTTAATAAAGCCTACTAACCTAGCTCTATAAGAAGCTATATTTTATATTTAGAATACTATATTAAAAAACTATATTCTAAAATTAGTATACTTAATACCTTATAAACTATATATAATAGTAGTAATATAGAAGGACTTTATTAAATATTAGGATATATAGTAGTAAAATTATTTTTAAGTAGTTAGATTTATATTTTTAATATATAGTAATATTAATACTAAGTAGGGCTCCTAGTAACGACTAGGGCTAGCCCTATTTCTACTCTTAATATAATTAGCTTCTAGCAGGTCTTCCGCTTACAAAACCGGGCCCGAGGTACCACGCTTACAAACTTTCAGGGGTTGTATTGTATGCGATTCGAAGTTGGACAGCCCAGCAAACCGGTCGCGCATATTGCAATCATGCTGTTCAAAGTACCCAGCATCTCAACACACACAGTGCAACCGTCACATCGTCTTGCACTCTGCGACGTCCCATCGTGCTCCTGAGATATGCTCCTGCAGTTTTGGACGAAGCATAAGCATCTCGGTTGGCACGCTGTCCCTCGTCTACCCGTTCCGCGGCCTCAATCAGGAAAACTGAACCTGCTGATCCCAGGCCTCGGGACTCAATTCTCAATAAGCCTAACTTCTAAGTCTGCGAATGCCAGTCTTGTCAGGAGCAGCCCCGCCGTCCTGCATCTGTCCAAGAGGCTTGCCGGAGCAACGAAACGAAACGAGCGGGCAGAGCCGGTTTGCTGCGCATTCCGGACGGGGACTCAGTCCTCAGACCTCTTCATCAACGCTGAACATCGGTTGAAAGCCAAGACCAAAGCAAGGATGACATCTCCCGAGATTGTCGCATCCGAGGCGACGGTGACCCATTTCTCAGAGCTGTCTCTCCACTTTCCGCCGTCGCCGGCCGATAGCACGCCGTGCACACGCCGTGCTCACCCAGACTTTGAAGATGCCAGGCATTCATGGGACGGAACTTACCAAGCATCAGAGTACCATCAGAGCATCCACGTCCGAGCACGTTCCCAGCTTTGCGGAGATCGCCAAAACATCACCGCACCAATATTGATTTCCGTCTGCTGTCAGAATATCAACCTGCAACGTCGTTCTGCCGCACAGACTGAGAACGCTCTGAGCAACGCCGATGCACTCGTCAATCTGACTCTCCAACGGGTATCCATCCGTACGTCGTTGACGAACAGGCGGTGGCAAGCCCTGGACAACAACTCAGCACTGCACTCTTCCATGCTCGAGCTGACGCAAGCTACCAGACAACACAGCACACAGATGCCTGAAGCCTTGAGAATCAAACGGCTCAGCCAGTCACATTGCCGTTCGATGAGGTTCTGAGACTGCCCATCACTAGACTCTCCACCAACGAGGACCACAGCAATCAATCTGTTGGCTTAGTGTCCTCGCCCCAGAAATCTCCACTCCAGTCCAATGGAATGATCTGGCGGGGCTAAAGAGGCGACCGGTCGGACCCCCAGACTCTCCAGAACCTCGTTTGTCATTAAACTTTGGGTCCTTCACCACCAAACGTCCCGTCAGCGAGATGACGATATACTACCTCCGCCTCAATACACGGGGCTGCTGCTCTGACGCGAAATCCACGTCTACTTCAGGCATGGCTTGCTGTGCTCGCTCTGCGGCTTTCCCGCCAACGCCGGGCTGTCTTTTGCCGGAGAGTTAGGTTGCGCCAGCTCTCTTTCGGGTCGGCGAGGGGCGCACAAGCCGTCTTGCTATTCGGCGATCCATCCCATGTGTGCGCCTTTGCCAACGACGGTGCCTGGTGTTTTCAATCGGAGGCGCACGTCTACGTGGCCCAAGTGCCAGCCATTCCGCGAGTCGATAGTTCATAGAGCTGTTCCGCTGCCGCCGCCGGTAGGACAGCAGGCGCCCCTCTGCATTTTCTCGTTCGAGAGCTCGGGCGGCACGCGGCGAGAGGAGGCTTGATCTCATACAGGGGGCTTGATCAGCTCTTTTAGAACGAATCCCTCATGTAGACCGAGCAGTCGCTTCGTCTTCAGGTTCAAGGTTGCGGCTGATACACTCTAGAGTCCCTGAACCGCGCCGTCGGCTTTATGTACCTCGTCTGATGATCAAGGGAACTTGCTTCCGTCTTCTGGTCTGAAGATAGTTGGCTTCCCACGTTCCTCTCCTCATGGCATATCGCGCTCGCTTGATGATGACGACGATGTTGGCGCCGCCATTGCTTTTTCCAGCAGATCCCGCCCTTCGGTCAGGTCTCCGTCGCACGCCGCGGATGTTAAATCAATGGGATGTGATAGGGCTGGCTGTGGGACCTTAAAGTCTGGAACTGGGCGCTTTCATCTGGCCAACTGGGTTGCAAAGACTCACTGCTTGTTTGCGACAGACTCTCCTAGCGGCTCCGGAGCATGCGCCGCGGTGATAAACGACGGGATGCAGACTCAGATCCCAGCCCGATGGAGAGCAGTGTCTCAACGCGATCAGCATCCATTGGTCCGTGTCCAAGGAAATGTTTTCGACGGCTCTTCATGTAGATCGGCAATTGGTAAGAGCAAGATGCCGCAGCATCGCCGAGAAAACAGGGCATGAAAGCCACCAAAGCCATATTGCCATGCACCCTCGGGCGACGACGTTTGGTGGCAGAAATACGACGCCGAACGATGTTTGCTCCGGCATAATGGTGCCAGCAAACACACACCCTGGCCATATATTCGGTCAACCCATGTCGACGCAGATTTCAAGCAAACAAACAGTCAAGCCATGCCAAAGTATGCGTCTCGCTCAAGGAATGTCTGGCAGGCAACCGCGGCTCACCCTACCCGATTTCCCCCTCAGAATGGCGTTGCTTCCCGTAAATGGTGCAAACATTGTCGGAATGCCGGACCCATTGCAAACGGCGGTGGTGCTTGCTCTGCAATCGTGCCCATCTGCAAGAGAATTGCTTGAGGCAGGAGGTCTTAGACCACCATATTGTCCCCAGCGGCAACCTGTACCGCATTCCTGAGGTTATCATCCGGCCCGAGGTGAGGAATGGATGCCCTTGGGAGCCAGAAAACACAAAGGAGACGACAGACAAAGAGGTTCCGCGACAACGGGACCGGTTTGTTCCCGCCTTCGCGAATCGATATTTGCCCTTGACAAGCTTGATTGAGGCATCGATGCAGAGTGTCCTTTGTTCACCCCGAGCTACGCCTGCCCCCTCGTCGAAACGTACGCATTCTCACAACGAAGACGGGGCTTCTCTGACCTTCATCTCGGCCAAATTCCATCCTCGTGTGCCCCCACCCAATCGCTTGGTGCATCAGAGAGAAATACTGCTCTCACTGAGTTGACAGACAACCGTCAAAGCTGAGGCCAACGCGGGGGGCAGTGGAGTATGCGAGATCACTTGCGTCTTCTCAGCTTCATCTGTCAAACTAGGAATCAATAGTGCCGTCTTTTTAGCGTTATAGGCCGCTTGAGCAACATCAACATCCACAGTATCCCTCACCATTGGCCGTCGGGACTCGCACTTCAGACTCTCTTCCGTCGAGCCGCCTTCCCGCTGTACTCTCTTGGACTGAAAATCACTGCTTGATTTTGCTCTTGGAACGGACAGGTACCTCGCCCGGCTTCCCAAATATCGTGACACAAACAACTACCTTGGCCAATGTAACGTTTTCGAAGAGAAGGGGAGCTGGTAGCTTGGTTATGTCCCGGTCCCCAGCCGTGCGCGACCATGTCCTCAGACATGCACGATTGACCCGCACCTTACATTGGCAGACCTCACTTGTCAACAGTGAGGCCTCGGGCACGTTTGTTTGAGGCTCCCAACCCGTCTTCGCCCTTTGCCCGATCTATCCCTATCCTCCGGATCTGTCTGTTATCTCGAACCTCCGGCTGGTGCGTGCGCCGCTGACACTTGGGCCCTCCAATTTACACATTCGACGGCGCCAAGAGCAAACTGCGTCGTTGGCCCGATCTTTGTGGGCGGCGGCCAAGTCAGCCACGAACAAACAAGCGTTGCTTTCTGGATTCCTGCATCACACATCCTCCCTCGGTGTGACAGAGATTTCGGAAGCGAAGGTGATGATTTACCTTGCATAAGTATACTAGGTCTCATCGGCACGCAATGGCAGGGCGGCAATCCGCCATGCCTGTTCTGATCCGTATCTTTGCCATCTGGAAGAGCAGCGGTTACATTCGAAATGCACGACCAACCTTACGATTTGCCTAAAGCCAACACAAATGAGGAAAAAACCTCACAATGTCACAGCGTATGCATCACGCTAACCTCGCAGCTGCAGCGAGAGCGCGGTGCACGGCACGTCGTCGATTTTGGCTCACCAGCATCCAGCTGCCCTGAAACGAGAGCATCCATGGTTCCGTTGCCGTGTGTGTATGTGGTGGCGGTGGAACCGCGCCGGTGAAAACGAGCGAGCCTGCGGACTGGCTTCTTGCAGGTTTTACTGACTTCAGAGAGGGAGGCGTAGGAGGATCACTGCCTTCTGCGTATTACGAATGTTTGTTCTAGATGTTCTGCGTTTGTTCCTGCGCATGCGCTTCGGCTGCGTGCTTTTCTATGGGTATTATTGTCATAACTCACTCCTCGTGGGAAGTATCCCTCGTCTGCTCGCCCAATGGTCGAGGGAGCTCATGGCAGGGGGGACGTCCAGCGGTTCTGGCCAAGATCTTGTTGGTACTTGGCTTGGCCGTCGGGGGTTTCTTACCTGTACATCGCCGGCGCCGTGTCGATCGTGATATCCACTTACCGGGACGACATCCCGTACTGCGAGCCCCGGTATCACGGCCCGGCCGGTCCTCACTCTTGATGCCACGCCGTGCTATCCGTCTCGACGACCTCCTGTTGGACCTCATCCCTCATTGACTCCTCGGCAACAACGCCGGGCTCATCCTTACCTTGCCCATCCTTACCTTTCTCACCCTCCGTCTTCCCGTTCGAATTCGCATTCGAATTCTCCACGGCCCGCCGTATCATCGCGCTAAGAAGCGTAAGCCTATCGCTGACAGAGTCAACGCTCGGGGGAGCGTCGGGAAGGGGGAGGAGGCGCTCGAGTACCTGCTGCTGCCAGTCCCGCCGGCGGCACGGGAGGCACTTCCCCGGCCTGCGGAGGACGCCCTGGGCGTCGATGGCCGGGCAGATGGTGCCGGCGCCGGGGGTGATTGTGGACCTGGGGCAGAGCCAGGTGATGTGGTGGCCGGAGAAGCAGCCGCAGGTTGTGTAGTAGATGTTTTCGGCGGTGCACATCGCATTTGGGCCGGCCAAGGGAGATTTGTGTGGGGGGCTTTTCTTGGTGCTGGGTTTGTTAATTGGGGTTTAGTTGGACGAGGGCGGTGATGCTGTGGCCCCATCTTGGGCTTCTTCTATAGAAGGGGATGATGAGTTTGCGAGTTGTTGGTGAAGACAATTCTTCATTGTGTTGTGGCTTTGTGTAAGATTACAATGGCTCTGTGTTGAAGCGTGGGTGACATCGTCATTGTTCGAGGAGAAGCTTTGCCGTCAAAGGGACTGACAGAGTGGGCAAACGTGTGAAAGGTCCTGGGTATGATGGGGGAGGTCGCGATGTTCGCTGTGGTATGTTATGTGCTTCTTCATCCGGTCAACATGTGATTGACAGTGTGGTGCCTCGAGAATATCTCAAGACACTTCGTGCAATACCATTGGGCAGGTGGCATCACGGACCGTGCCTTCTGAAGTGGTGCCTTGTTCGGGGACAGGTTGAACTGAACAATGGCCATGTGTATATAACGGCTGTGCTGAGCTTCGGTATCAATCAGCTTGAACAAGCCATTGTTGCGGGTGACTGAGAAACAAGACCTGCTGAATGCCTTTGGCAAGGGGGCACTCCGATTTACTTCTTCGTTCCATTCCATCCAGCTTTCAAGGCGTAAGAGAGCCCCGAAGTTGACATGAATCATCACCACCACGAGCGACGAACCATCTTACACTAGTCGCTACTTCCAGAACAACACGTTTCCAAAGTCTAGAAAAGTCATATTCTACCCTGATCTGACCCTCATGTCTATCATCATCGTTCCCCAGCGTCTCCCCATCTAATCTACCAACCGCGCAAGGTGAACCCCGTCGTAAAGCGGCATCAGCCAGCTGTCCAGCCTCTCGTCCTCCCTCACCATGCGGTTGAACTCCTGCAGCTTCTCCACGTCCTCGCTCTTCCAGTACGCCGCCCGCTCCCCCTTCTCGCGCTGCACCCACGGGTTGCCGTCCGAGGCGTCGGCGACGATGCCGCGGCGCAGCACGTTGTCCGCGACGATCAGGCCGCCCGCACGCAGCAGGCGCTTGCCGCCTCCGGACGCGGGCGAGGCTGCGAGGATCGTGGAGAGGTAGGAGGGGTAGCCTGACTTTTGGGCGTCGATGAAGATTAGGTCGTAGGGCTCGTCGGGTTGGAGGGTCGGCAGGCTATATCGACCATGCGTTTAGTGACGGGGGAAGAGTGGGAGAGAAAGGAAGGAAATGGATTAAGGCGGGGGTGGGAAAGGATGGACGTACGTTTGGAGGGCGTCGCCGACGATTACGGATGCGTTCTTGATACCGTTGGCGGCCCAGGCTTCCTGGGCTTGCTTTGCGTAGTTTGCGTCGAACTCGAGGCCTGTTACCGTGCCGTTGGGGCCGACGGCGTGGGACCAGACCATGCCGGAGTAGCCGACGTATACGCCGATTTCTAGGACTGAGGGCTGTTAGTTGGTGTCTTTTATTCATGAAAGTTGAAGAAGAGAATCTTTCTCTGGTCATAGTTGTATAATTTTGAGAACAAGAACACGGCGGGACTTCGTCATCCAATCAACCTCCCTCCGTGACGAAAATCAAGCAAATTCAACGACGGAAACCAAAAGGCCAGACCAACGAGACACATTCAGGGAAGAACTTCTCGCTATGCTCTCACCACTCCATCCCGAACAAAGTTGACTGTGACTCACCTCGCTTAGCCCCGATCAACTTGGCGAGCCAAATGTGGTTCTGCGCCTGGAAGTTGCTGATCATGAGCATCGACGTCTCGGGCTGCGTGGTGTCGATGTGGTCATGGTAGGCAACAATGTGCGCTGGCAACGGCGTCGAGCTGCTCTCCGAGTACGCCGTCACGTTGCGCGAGACCTGCTCGTTGGGGTACAGGACCGAGACGGAGGACTTCATTTTGATATGTGCTCTCGGATGCTCTTGTTTCGTTTTTTGGACAAAGAGGTTAAGGCTGTTGTAAATGTGAGTGATTATCCCAGAATAAGAGTGAGTATCGTGACCCGGCGCGGAGACGACTACCTGGTGTACCGGGTATGTGATTACCCGAGTAAGGCAGCAGGCACAGCTGAACAGACGGACGGACGGATGGATGGACGACGGTGAACTTGAGAGATGACGAAGAATGCCAATGATGGCCAAGAGAATGGTGATTTATATGGGATTCTTCAACACCTGACTAAAACTACACACATCACCTTCAACGTCAGAAACGCCGTCGACATGGGTATCCGTTGTCCCTAACTCGCCCACCTCCCCGCTCGGTGCGAGGTGCCGGTTCGGCGGGCACGCGACGTCGCTCAATTGTCCCTCTGCCCCTCCCTCCCGCCTCCCCCGCCTGCTTTCCCAGTTGCGCAATCACCCCGCCAAAACCTCTCACCACTGCTTCCCACAGCTATCCACACCTTTGCCGTGGTCTTTTCCCGAGCGCAGGACGAGATACGCAGAGAACGAATCTAAACTGCAGACTAGCTGACATACCCAATACCAATTGACGAATCAAATCTGCCCTGCCTCGGCCGATGATCGGCTCGGGGATTAGATGTTGTTGCTGCTCCTGCTGCTGCTGCCTGCAGACAAGGGCGTGCATGGGTGGAAGGGCGTTTTCGGGAGTTCTTATGATTCCTATCCCGTACTCTTCTCGATACCATGCAAAAGATCGTGAGGTCTGGTCTGAAAATGGACGGGACCACAGGCCAGAAAGCTTCGTCCTCTCCCGCGTGGTTCTGACAGCGCCTTGCGCGCGGGAGCTTATCTTGCAGACGGGAACCGCTTCTGCGTCACGTACACACGCACATACATGAATGGCATGTACACACTACTTGCACAGACGTCGCATGCATTCGACAGCACGGGTACATGTATCAAGGTTCGGAACACCGAAGATGAGACGGGTTTTCCGTGCTTGGTCTCTGCGCTGCGCGCGCGCGCGCCAGCCAAGTTTTTGGGGCCTGGAGGGACGACAAAACTGTTAGACTTGCTGTTTCGGGAAGGAGGGGCAATTGCGACGTCGTGTCATTCGAAACGGGCAAAAATCTACGGTACGGAATTTGATGCTTGTGTGAGTTGGCTGACAAAACGGTTTACTGCAGGATATCACTCTCTATCTAATCAATGGCTTGTCGTATGATGAAGACATAAGAAGATAAGTGGTCCATAACGGCTGCTGAAAATTCAAAGTGTATTATCGCGAATCTATCTAGTTTCTACGTCCATTACCATACTCTCTTCCCCTTTCTCCCCGATATTAGATTCCACCGCAAGAACACTCTCTCCTTTTCTTTTACATTATATTCTCAACCGGGTGCGTACAAGTGTACAATATCCATTTTTAGGATCCCAATGCCAGCATGAAGAAGAACAAAGAAGACCAAGCGAGCTTTTTCAAGTCCACTGAAACCTTCCTCCCCTTCTTCCCATCGTCAACGAGGACCCACTGCTTCCGAGAGCTATGACAGCGCTTAGAAGAAAGCGAAGGCCATGGCGATGATGGCGGCCAGGGTGAAGGGAGCCTGAAGGCTGGAGCTGCCTGCGGTGGCGACCTTGCTGGGCTGGGCCGGGGGCTGGGCCGGGGGTTGAGCGGGAGGTTGAGCGGGAGGCTGAGCGGGAGGCTGAGAAGGAGGTTGAGCAGGAGGCTGAGCGGGGGGCTGCGACGGAGGCTGCGAGGAAGGCTGGGCAGGAGGTTGAGCAGGAGGTTGAGCAGGCGGCTGGGCAGGCGGCTGGGCAGGCGGCTGGGCAGGAGGTTGAGCCGGAGGTTGCGAGGAAGGCTGGGCAGGAGGTTGAGCAGGAGGTTGAGCCGGAGGTTGAGCAGGAGGTTGAGCGGGAGGCTGAGCCGGGGGTTGAGCGGGCGGCTGAGAAGGAGGTTGAGCCGGAGGTTGAGCAGGAGGCTGCGCCGGCGGGCTGGCCGGAGCCGTGGTGTTGGTGTACTTCTGCTTGCTGGGGGCGGTGGTCGGCGCCGGCGGAGCGGGAGTACCCTGCTGCGAGGAGACGACAACAACTGGGGGCGGCAGAACGACCGGAGTGGTGGAGTGGTGCTTCTTGGCGGACGTGGTCACGGGCGGCGGGATGTTCTTGGTGTAGGTCACCGTCGTGCAGGGCGTGGTGCCGTTCGCGGGCTTGGTCGAGGTGATGACCTTGTGGTGGGAAGTGGTGACCTTCTTGGACGAAGGGGGGCAAGGAGTGGTCTTGGGCTTCGTCGATGTGGTCTTTGGCTTAGGGGTGGTGCAGGGAGTGGTCTTCGGCTTAGACGTAGTGCAAGGAGTAGTAGTCTTGGGCTTAGAGGTGGTGCAAGGAGTGGTAGTCTTAGGCTTGGACGTAGTGCAGGGAGTCGTCTTGGGCTTAGAAGTAGTGCAAGGAGTAGTTGTCGCCTTGGAAGTAGAGCAGGGAGTAGTCTTGGGCTTCGACGTCGTGCAGGGAGTCGTTGAGCGCTTGAGGGTCGTGCAGGGCGTCGTCTTGGGCTTGGAAGTCGTGCACGGGGTGGTCTTGGGCTTAGACGTAGTGCAAGGCGTCGTCTTGGGCTTCAACGTGGTGCACGGGGTGGTGGTCGGCTTCGACGTGGTGCAAGGAGTTGTCTTGGGCTTAGATGTGGTGCACGGGGTGGTGGTCCGGCGGCGGGTGGTCGAAGACCAGCAGGGCTCAGTCACCTTGCGGGTGATGGTGAAGGGGCCCTTCGTGATGATCTCATTCCTGGTCATGGTATAGCTGGGGTCGACGATGATGTTGGTCTTGGTGGTGGTGACCGGCTTCGGGGGGAGGACGACGACCGGGGGGGTGTCAGCCGGAGGAGCGGGGAAGTCGTGCACGGGCGGGTGCCAGGGAGCCGGGCCGGGGTTCGGAGCGGGCACCTGGGCCCCGGCAAGCCCGGAGAGGACTGCCACAGCAGCAGCAACGGTCACCCTCATTTTGGAGAAGGAGGGCTAGGGAACCTGGGGGAAAACGATTGAATTTTGGTAACGATTGACTGAGTGAAGGGTTCCCGCCTTCCCGTAATGTGAGCGAGTGACTGATGGATGAAGAGAGAAGAGAGAAACCCTTGAATTCTCCTTCAACCATCTTATACGGCGGCTCACTGGGCGGGTCATCGCCTTGATGGTGCGCCGGCCTTGATGGCCACGATCGGTCAACTTGTTGAGAACGCCAAAGCCATTGCAGCCAACTCAAGTTGTCCTTCCTACCTCTTTAGCCCAGCCACATCCGGTAAAAAGGACAACTCGAGTTGAGATGGGTTGAGACGGGCTGAGTCGGGTTGGCGTATTGAAGTTTATGCAATGAACTCCTGATATCCTAACCATGTCCGTCGGAGAGGCGGCTTTTCGAAGTTCATGGCTGCAGGTGAAACTTTTCTGATGGCATTAGGAACCTCTTTGGTGTTCGTGGCTGGGGCAATTTCTCGGTGACGCTGGCGGAAAGTTTTTTCATCACTCCATTGATCGGCGATGCTTCTTGGGCATTGAAGGCCACTTTGCGACTTGTTGGTTTCTTCACGTGGGCCTCGATGAGCCCGTCTTCACCGATGGCGAACAATTTTGAATCTGTGCCTTAGTATTGATGAAAACGCTTGGGTACATATGGTGGAGCCTCTATGTTCGGTTCTTTGCTGAATCCTCCACCACTCGCTTTTCGGACTGCGATAGATCATAATTTGCACACCAGGGCGCCGTGCGTCGTGTCGTCATTTCTGCAACACACAGAGTGGCCGACCTCTGCAAGCCGTCTGGTAGTTCTGACTCGAAAACAATAAAAGTGGTGATTCTGGCACCTTGACCCGTGTCTCGACGAAGTCAAGATGCTCCGTGTCCAGTGCTCCCGTGCTTCCGCGCTGTCCCTTGACACTCATCCGTGTGTTCCCCGTTTCGTTCTCCGACCATGCTTCGCTATGTATGCCATCTCTCGACTCCAATCTTTTTTGATTCGCGCGACAAATACACAACCCAGCCCATAAACGCCATGTTGCCATGCGGCTCAATCGTCGGATTCGCCAGAAAAGAGACCGAATCTCATCCGGTGGCTCTGTGTCTGATGTCAGCTTAGGGCATCCTTGCGAAGATGGTGGGAGGATACGTACAAATGGCAGCTTGGGGATGACGACTCCCAGGACAGCCAGGAAGTTGATGATGAAGTAGGCCAAGTCATAGTGGGTGTAGTGCGTGCTGAGGAGGAACAGCATGATGGGCACGCTAAGAAGGAACTTCTTTGCGGGGGTGTACTGTGCGCCGTCGTCAATCTGCTCCCACATGTTGAGGTTGTCAAAGGCTCCGCCATTGAATTCGAATGGCACGCCACGGACATAGTGGAACATGATGTATGATCCAAACATGTAGGAGATATTGGTCAGGGTCCATGACGTCTCCTGGGACACGCCAGGCATGATGTCGTAGAAGATCTTTAGGCAGAGAATGAGGACGAAATGGATGGTCCAGGCACCTGGTTGTGGTGGTGTTGTCAGTTTTTGTGTCTCAATTGGGAGGGGAGGCACGCGACAAGCAGGAAAGGGGGGAGGGGAAGCTTCCTGCGGAGCTCTGCGCGGGGCTCTCTCACCTTTGGCATTGACCCAGTTCGCATTCAAGTTGGGCACGACGGCCTGGTCACTTATTTGCTCGAGAGTCTCGGGCGGCTCGTAGTGGACTTGAAGAATACTGCTAGATCTTCTTCTGCGGGCACCGGTATCCGCCATTGTTCTGTACGTTCCGCTGCCACGTCGCGGAGGATTGGTGGCCGCGTCGTACGAGACGGTGCGAGAAATGAGAATTGGGGAAGACAGTTTGGCGGTGTTGAAGGGGTGTCGGGAGAGACGATCGGGTTATGTACGAATAAAAAGGGCGAAGGAGATGGAAGCGGGTAGTTCGGGAGCGTCGTTTTTGGTCCAGATGATGCTGGAAGCTGGGTCGGCGATGGTGTGTGGTGGATGGGATCCAATTTGCTCTGGCAGCCCCCTTGATGATGTCACGGGGTTCGGCGAGCAATTCGCGACGGATGAAGCGCGGTATTCTCGATAGTGGTGATGATGCGAATGAATTGATGGGAGCGAGAGACGAAGAAGCAGTCGTCGAGACTGTAGACTGTGGAAGGGAGCGTTGAGCTGTAAATGTTGGGGACGGTGTCGTCGTAATTGGCTACTTGGCAATGGGATGAAGGAGAATTAGATATTCATAGCAGCGGACGAGGGACCTCAGGCCTGATGGGGACGACACGGGACAGGAGAGGAGGAGGAGACTGGACCCCGACACGGACTCCAGCAAGTGTCCTCGCGGACGTGGAGGCACAGGGACAGGACACACCTCACACTGGACACACTGCCTGCAAGGGCAACCAGCGAGCACTTCCCAGCTTCGACCCACTCCGACCCCGGCAAGGCGAAGGCAAGACACGACGAGATTGGTTCCGAGTGGACAAGCTGGGGCAGCAGCATCAACTAGCGAGCCACTGGGCCACCACCAGCACTGTGGCCACCACTAGCCAGTGTTGAGTGAGCAGCTGCTGCCAGCTCTGAGAACCTCTGAGAACGAGCAGCTGCCAGCCCGCCCGCCCAGCCGACACGAAGAGCGGAGCGGGCAGGCGAGCGTGGAGCCCCAGTCGCGAGACGGGTCAGGGTCGCTCATTCAATCAGGGGACCACCCCAATTTGCACACGGTGCTTGCTGCGAGATTGGCAGTACAGTGCTGGCAGGCACTGGCGGGACTTCCATTGTCACTGAAGAACCTAACCCCGGCCTTTTGGCAATCCGCGGCCTGCGATTTCTCAATCCGCAAGGCCATCTTTCGTACCTTCCTTAAGGTACCCTGCCGGTCTGGTCTGCCTTATCTTTTGAACTGGCCTGGCCTGGCTTGCTGCCAACACTGAACATCCAGCCCACCAAACAAAAAGAAACGACGAATCGACTCCCGATCGCATACAGACGACACTTTATCTTGCCTAATGTGCCCCGTAAAGACGCGCCTAGCGTAGCACAGCACACGTCACCCACTCCTCCTCCCCTCAGAAGCAAGGCGAGGCAAAGCAAAGCAAAGACTGCAAAACAACGCAGAGCACGGGCTGAGACCCGCGACCCGGGAAGGATCACTGACGACCCGAGGGACGCTGCAGCGCAGCACACAGTCAGATGGACGGCCCAGACCCGAGCGAGCTATCGACGTGCCACTGTCCCGCCGCACGTTATCCGTACTGTTAGCTACCCTGCATGTGCATCTCGCTGCCGGGCCGCCTGCCTGGCTGTGCAGCACCGGAAGGACGGAGCACTCTGCGGCATAGGGTTCGCCAATGCTGTCTGCTAGCGGAGCCGCGGAGGAACCAGGAGGGGGGTTCCCCTGGTCAATGTCTCCTGGGAACATGCCCCTATTTCCAGACATTTGGCGACGAGAAGCCCAGACGGCTGAGGCGCCTGGCCGGACGGGAAACAAGCAGACTGGCTGGAAACTCAGAAACGCACTGTCGACTTCGGTTGTAACCGTTGGATCGAGACTGAGTCTGTCTGCCTGTGTGCTCCTGTACCAAGCACCAACAACAACACGCGGCATGAACATGCCACCACCACCTTTTCCGTCGCAGGCTAAGCTAAATCCTAGGCCAAGGTAAGCTTAGAATCGTCAGAAAAACACGCCGATACGGTTCACATACTGAGGACACCCACGCCAATGTCATGCATCTCCCAACACCTGGGGCCCTGGGATCTGGCCACGCTGGGCAGACGAGGCCGCGGCCAGATGCAAAGGAATGGCACACCAAATTGCCTGGCGTTATTGTGGAAGCACTGTCCAGAAGCCAGACTCACCTCGGTACTCCGTGATCTCGCCATCCAAGACATACGGTGTTGCTCGCCCTTCCCACCTTTCCCCCCTCTCGACGTGACGAAAGCTACTTCAGTAGCAGGTTATCTGAGCTAAATCTGTCTCTCGCCTTCTCCACTAATCGGGCTGTGCGATAAGTTATTGACTGCAGTGGTTCGTTGCGTTGCGTGGGATGAACGTTCAAGTCCTGGCGTTCCGGGATATCTCACCGAAGCCGAGGAGTGAATCTGCATTGCTGATGGAGTATCAAAAAGTCTGTTTCCCCATTCGTAACGGGCCCCATTTGTCGTCTGCCGATATCTATCAAGCTGCCCGTGTTCATCTGCCGTCGTCACTCTTAGCCTGCAGAGATCAGCGACACTTTGGACGAGAAAGACACGTCAAATCGGCCGTTGCGATACCGCGGGAATCCGTGGCGTGTCTTGCTCCAAGAGGATCAAGACAACGCGAGACTTGCACGCAACTCGTGAGGCCACAAGCTGCCTGTCAGCTGTCAAGTCCTGTCACTCGTCTTTTCCTTTTCGCATCCATCACCTTCTGTCCGGGCCCTCAATCGCGCGTCGTCTGCAGGGCAGCGCTCGGTTCAGGGACAGGAACAGAAGCAGGAACCAGACCAGCAGCGCGACCACTGACCAAAGATCGAGCCTCATCTCCGACCACAAGGGTTCTGGTTTTGCTAGTGTCCGTACCTGCTACTACCAAACCGTGCGGGTTGCGCGCTGTCGGGTTGTAATTAGATGGAAAGCGATAGGTCCAATAATGCCGATTCTAGAAGTCGACACTTTCGCTTCCGCATCCCGCCCAGTGGAAGTGAAACCGCCTCAGGTGCTCCCAATCCATGCACTGTCAAGTACCTTAATTAGTGAGGCCCCAGAACATGAATCGTCCTTGGGGGAAGTTGGCACTGTGCAGAGGCCCGCACCTCGAAAAATCGATCCCAACGGTGTGGACGGCAGGCACGGTTGACGATGCAGCGGTGCAGGAAGGGACCTGCCTACTCGGACTGTGTCGGCTATTCTTCGGCTGGCAATCCCAGGGTGGTTTGTGACGTCGAACAAAACTGGATACCTGCATACAATTTTTTGACCTAGGGCGGCCAATTCATCGCGGACGCGATTGACGACGACAAACAACTCGCGAGATCGTCCATATCTGCCTCAACAGGACGCCAACATTTCTTCCAGGGCACATAGATACTGGCTCTTGCGTATTTCAGACCTTTGAAATTGGGTTTGAGACGGCCGTTCCGCGCCAACACGCCTGCTTTCTCTCCGATTCCTCAGGTCTCGTAGACTTCCATACTCGACCCGTCAGACATCAACGACATCAAAGGCTGCGCAGTCCTTCCATCTAACTTCAGGATATTCATCGATTCTTTGATCATTGTACTCAAAGCTTCGACGTGGTTCTCACCAAGTTGAAAGAAGCCTAAATCTCAACTCCGGCCTAGTACAGCCTGTCGTGGCCACTCGGCCTCACTCATCACACAACATGGAAACTTCAGAACAAATAGAGGCGGTGCCGGTATCTAGCGACGTGGTGGAGGCCACTGAAGCAGTAGAATCGCAGCAGCCGTCAAAAAAGCGCTCATTGGAGGATATGCAGCAGGACACTGAGCCCGACGCATCAGAGCCTCATCAGGCATCACCACCGGAGCCTGAAGCCAAGCGGCCAAAGACCAGCCAGGAAGATAAGAATGGGACCGCGGACGTCGTAGAAGATGAAAGTGCTGAGGAGGGTGAGCTGGAGGACGAGGACGATGCATCGGAGAATTCAAAACTCTGGCTCAGAAGAAATGGATGGCGAGGAGGACGATGATACGAGGCCGGCGGCGACGGCAGCCGTTGAAAAGCCCGATGCAGGGGCACAGCGGACGACTCGGTCCATGGCAAAGACCTGGGCTCAGGTTGGATGGAATCAAGGTATCACATCCCAGATTCGGACTTCATTAGGCGGGTCTGCGAAAACTGCACCGGCACCGTTCAAGGCCAAGTCAAAGGAACCAACGCCGGAGCCCGAGGCTGAGGCCGAATCTGAATCTCAGCCCCCAACAGAAGCCGCGCCTTCCCAAGCTGCTCCTCCTGCCCCCGCCGACAAGGACACCGCAAAACCAAGAAGAAAACACGACTAGAAACTTAAGCGGGAATACCAAGCCGCCCAAGCTGCCTCGGGCAAAGAAAAGGGCCAAGACGAAAAGCCCTTTGAGCACAGTGGCCTGCTACTTCATTTACCTACCAAGAAAAGTCTCTTGCAGCCCAAGGGTAACAACCTGGGCGCGGGCGTTGGAAGGCCAAGTTCAAGAGCTGGTGTCAATCTTTCATCAGCCGCAACATCGACCAGCAGGACCGGCTCAACGCGGACATCGTCGTCGCTGCTCTGCAAGCGTATATCAACACTCGCGCGCGCTGGACAAAAAGAAGCAGCAGGGTGTCGCCCTAGCCGAAGCCAAAAAGCCTCAAACGAAAACCGACATTGCCGCGAACCTGGCAACCATCCTGAAGAACGACGATTACTTGAACATGACCACAGGCACAGGCACCGAGGATTCTCCCATGATCATCGACGACGGGGACGATGACGATGTCCAGGAAGTCTCCCCCCAAGCAAAATCACACCCGCCGCCGCCCAAATCGCTGGCTCCGTCAAGGCGGAACACTTGGAAGGAGCTGCCCACGCCCCAACTGCCGACATCCAAGAAGACGAGCTCTCGGACGACGAGATGGAGAGAAGTCGACCTGGCCCGGCTATCATGAGCGAGGAGGAGGATCTGGCTGAGCAGCGCAGGTACTTTCCCGGGCTTCCCGAGTCTGAGCGAATTTGCGTTTACTGCGCTACCCCTGGCCATATGTCGTCTGCGTGCCCCAAGACGGCCTGCAAGTTTTGCGATTACGAAGGCCACTTTTCTTGGAACTGCCCGACTCGCGAGAGGTGTACTAAGTGTCGCCAACTGGGCCACGGCAAGGGACAATGCACAGAGAAGCTCATTCACCTGGATGAGGAGGGCATGGAGTGTGCCACGTGTGGCTCGCAAACCCACGAAGACGACGATTGCGAGGCCCTCTGGCGATCTTACAAGCCTCAGAGAGGCGCGATCAAGAAGGTTAACGTTCTCCCCGCGTACTGCGGTGCATGCGGAACCGAAGGACACTACTCTTCCGACTGCTCTCTCCACGACAACAAGCCGCGCAGCAAGACCTGGGCACTCAAAAACAGAGACCTGTACCTGGACAAGAACGCCACCCAAGGGCCGATCAGCAACTTTGCCAGTGTGCCCAATGCACCCCAGCTCCAGATCAAGGGCGCGTCCGCCGCTCGCAAGCACATCTTCTACGCCGATAGCGACGGGTCTGAAGAGGGCGAGTTCCTCGGCCAGAAGGTCAAGCCGCGCGCCCCAGCCGGGAACATTTCCATGTCGTCCAATATCCAGCTTGGCAATTTCCGTGGTGGTGGACCGCAGTTGCAGTCGCAGCCTCAGCAGAATGGGCGCGGCCAGCAACGCGGTGGTGGTGGTGGTGGTGGTGGTGGGTGGTCAGCGCAGCAGCCTCCTCTTCCTCCTGGACCTCCCCCATCTGGCCCAGCCAGTGCTGGCTCGTACTCGCGCATGTCGAGGAGCTACAACAATCAGAATCAGTCGCGACCGCAGGCTCCGAGCAACGGCACTGGCCGGGGTGGGCTGCCTCCCAAGCCTCCAGCACCGCAGCACGGCTACCACAGCGTCGCCCCACCTCCTCACAACGGACCGGGACCGAACGCGAAGAAGCCGCGGACTAGACAGCCGGGGGGCAATGCGCCTACGGGACCTCGCACCATCAGCAGAAACGGTGGTGGTGGAATCTCTTCTGGAGGAGGACGCCGCAGGGGTAAGAACAAACGCGGTGGGCGGCAGGGATGAAGGTTCTAGATTGATTGGCTGGCGCGCAACGGCGACGTTGGCGTGTGGCGTGCCGCGAGCGCGGGTGGATGGATCAAGCTGTCACGGGTAGAGAGGACCGACGTCGGGGAGGCGGGAGAAAAGCAGCAGCACCAGCAGCAACGCAACACCAGCAGCATGCGCGACGACTTGTACGACCTTTTGACATTGCGCGCGAAATCAGATGACAGGGCGCGGCGCGGGTGAGGTGCGCGGGCGCTGGGAGGTGGGAGCGGAACGGGGGATGGTCAGCCTCGCCTTTTCGGTTGGGTGCAAGACCTTTTGACGAATGTGCGCCGCGGAGCGTTAGCTTTACATTGGCAATTGGAGACGGAGACGGCCGACCTGCAACTGCAAATGCAACTGCAAGTGCGACTGCGGTAAGCGAGCAAACGTGGAACCCCGTACATCAAAAAGTGTGTGGATCAGATCAGGACCAGCAGAGCAGTACGGGAAAAGAATCTGGGCTCTCGTGTAGATTTGATACCCCCCCAGGCATATTTGCGCACAGAATGATTGAGACTTGCTTTGCGAAAATCGGCCCCCTGCTGGATATCTTGATATGTGTGTGTGTGTGTGTGTGTGTAAGTCGCAACGACTGCCCTCCAGCCTCCAAATAATCACCCTGTAAACGCAAGCACCGGTCTGCCATGCGAATCACAATATTGCGCTCATCCATCCTTGAAAAAGACGCAAAATAATTACGGCTCAGGGCGAATCAATGGGCACTTGCAAGGTCTCACTTTGACTCACGACCGCCACGAAGACAATTTCGAAGAAATTTACCCTGTTCATCAAAGACCTTGCCGGCGGCGCATTTTCGTCGCAGTCCGAAGAAACCTACGGTGAGAGAAGAGAGCCCGGGGAGAGAGGACAGATATCCCGGTTTAGCACAGCAGGCCGAGTCGGAGAATTTTTTACAGAGCTTCAAACGGCAAGGAATAAGACGACCAAGAAAAAAAAAATTGTTGATCCTCGTGATGAGCTAGGGGGTGTTGGTTCAGAAAGGAAAGAGACGAGGATTTCAAAGTGTAGGTGAAGGGAGACGACGGCTGGCCGGGGCCGGGGTTGTAAGTATGTGCGGGTTGAGGTGAGTTGGACCTGGACATAGGTAGGTAAAAAAACCACCCCCAGGGCGCTTAAGCGGTGTTGTTAGTCATGTGGTGGTCCCTCGGCAAGCCACGTCGACATAGGAAAAAACGTCGAGGATGTTCAATAGTCTTTCAGGGCCTGGCAAGCTTTTTCGTTCGTTAGGCTGTGGACGAACGACGCCCGGGAGTGTCGGTGAGCAGCAGAAATAAAATTGTGTGGTGGTGGTTGTCGTGATGTGCCTGACGGTTCCAATTTTGATATTCGCAAAACCCTGGAAATCGAGAAAAAAAAAGGTGCATGTGGGTGTTCGTGGTCGGGATGGGACGGACCACCCTTTTCTGAGAACATACACATCCTGGAAAACGTGGGTTGTGGGTTTCTATTACCTTGTCCTTGGGAACGACGAGCCAGGGGGGGGGGGGAAGGAGGGTCTCGCTTGCGGTTGACCGACGACGACGACGACGAGGATGAAAACGGGACTGGACACGACGACGTGGCCCCCGTCAACCATGTCCGATGATGTCTGAATATGTCTGCCATGGAGCCCGGCCAACGTTCAAGGGGTTGGGTCCGCGGCGTCGGGGGCTGCAGTTGACGACGATGCCAGCTAGCTAGGGTAGGGGGGATGCGTTGCGTTTTCCGGCGAGGCATGGGGTTTCGATGGGGATGAATGGTGGTCGAAGGACCCGACGACGGAATATCCAGGGGAACTTTTCTTCTTTCGTCTCTCGACTCTCCTTGGTGGTAAGTCGTCTATTCGTTTTCGGCTTTCCAGCAACAGTTGCGTTGTGGACACGGCACACACGCGAGTGACGATCAACCGGGGGGTCGGCCGGCGGGCTGTTCGCCAGAGATGCTTCTTCATCCCTTGTCTGTATGCTTGTTGTCTTGTCAAGGCCTGTGTGGTTGTGGGAACTAACCAACCCTTCGCGGTATCCGTATTGTGGATGGGGGTGGGCTGGGGTGGAGGGACAGGATGGCTGCGAAATGCTGCATGGGATATGCGAAAGGGAAGGAACTGGCGGCGGTTAAGTATTGCAGCGTAGAGACTTTCCATGTCCTCTCTACAAGTCTAGTCTGAGATAAGCTTGGACTTTCTCAGTCTGTAGAGTGTTACCGAGAAACGTTTGCAGTTGGAGTTGACGGGGCGGGCGGTGATGGGATGGTAGGTAGGTAGGTCATGCAGAGGTGGACTGAGTTGAAGAGAGAGAGAGACATTGCTGTTGTACAAATACGGGTGTAAGTCGTTGGCTGTATCAGAAGTGGTGGTGTGTGGTGGTAAGTGTTGTGGCAGTCAAAAGTCAGCCCCGTTTTGATGCTGTGGTGGTTGACGAAAGCTGGGCGGAGGGCCAGCCAGCGACTGGGTTTCTTGTTCCCGTCGTTTCAACCGGAGCCGAACCATTCAAAGAGAACGAGAGAGAGAGAGAGAGAGAGAGCCTTGTGGGAGCTTTTGGTCTGCTGCTGCTGCTGCGTGTGGGCTTCGCAACGGGCAACATACATGGGTAACAGCAACATGCAATGCAGGCCGAGCGTGGTCGAGTGGCTGCCGCTGCTGGTTGCTGCTGCTGCGTCCTGCGCCGTGTGGGGTACCTTACTCTACCTACCACGCAAAGGTTACCCGGGGGGCGTGTAAGCGTGTCCCGGCACGGGCTCTTTCGGGATTCTCAGCAAGAAAGGTGGTTGCGCGTGAGATATCACTGGTCAATTGGCAGCCAGAGAGAGAGAGACGCGGACGTGCAACCCCCCCTCCCATGCAAAATGCAGCGGCATGCGCTTGCGTGGGTGTAGAATATGTGGGGAGAAAAGAGTCATCGTTTGTCCTGCTGTCGGTTGTCATCCGGACAAGGTTTACGGTTATGGGTTACGGTTGAAATTTTGGTTTTCGTCTTCCACTTCTTTTGCTGCCCACTGGCAGTGCGCGCAAGCCAGCCAGCCAGCCCGTCCTACTGCAATGACATGCCTCATGCACCCACCGCACCATGTCCCAGCCAGAAACCACACACCCGACTTACACGTAAACCGCATCGTTCCGTCAAGCAGCAAGCATCACATACAAGGGACACGAGAGGCGAGCCAGCGAGCCCACACCCCTATTTTTTATTCTTTCCCTTCTTACGATTTTGCGTGCGTCTGAAGCGAAAAACGGGACTGAGGTCCTGGCCACAGCCCTACTTTTCTGCCCTCATGACTGTCGTCACTTTTCGTTTGGGTTGGTTGGGAGGGACCGGATGGGAGTGGAGTGTATCCTGTGGATGCGACGGGGGTGCCAAAGAGACACCTCTCGTGCTTGGCGAAACAGCAGCTCAACCACCACCACCACCACCACCACTGCCATCATCATCATCATCATCATCGACCGTCGCGATGATCCCATGCGACGTTCCAACGCCCTCCTCTGTCCTGGCGCCACAAACGCTCTAGTCGTTGCCAGGCGTGTTTGGGCAGCTTCATGCCATGCTGAGATTCAAGACATTAGGAATGAACTATACCACATGAGAGGAACCCTTGACAGGAAAGCCGCAAACTCCCATTTACACAATAAACCTCGCGTGGGTGTCTGTCTGCGTTCTAGCTTCCGACCTAGCTCGACATCTTCAGACCGCCGCGCCGCGAAACAGCATCATCGCCACCCAAACAACCTCTCCTGGTAGGTCTTCCCTGCCCCCGGTTCCCTGCCAAAAAAGGCGGATCGTCGTCCGGCGGCGCGGTGGTGGATCCTCGAAGAAAAAAAAGTGGCAGCGCTTACCTTTGGAGCGTTTCTATCCAGCCAACGCGTCTATTCTGTGCCACGCGACGTCTACACGTCAAGGCGCGTCCGTCCAATCACACGGCCCCGAAATGCCAAATGTGACCAGCCTTTCGAGTTTCCGACCAATCACCTCCTGTTGACGCCAGGGATCCAGCGTGCAAGTGTGGCTTGGGACGTTTCTGTCCTGCTGCTTATCGATAGCGCTTCTCCCACGGACCCCCAGCTGGTCCCCTCCCCAGTCTTTGCAGATCGCCGCCCGTCCGTCCACAAGGCATTTTTGTCGTTTCCTTTTCGACGTTCAACCATCGCGAGTCGCAACGGACGATGGGGCCGGATGAGAGCAACCTTGCTCGTGGGCAGCCAGCCCGCAGGCCCATCAGCAGCAGACACCCCCCTCTTCCGGCACTAGACCAGGGCGCCGGCATGCAGGACGAGGACAATCGGTCTCATGGCCGGATGCCTCTCGACCACTGGGACGACATGAAACGGACCTCTCTGGCGTGGGAACCTGCATTTTCCACTGGCCTTTCTGCGTCTAAACTAAGGCAGTCTTGTTCCCGAATCAAGAGATCAACCAAGCAGAAAGGAAAAGGCCGCAAGGCCGACCAACCAAATCCCGCAGACACGCTTTTCTCGACCTTTGCCCGTTCGGGACTGTCTGCCAAACCATACACCTCGAGACACAACCCATCCCACACACGACAATGTCTTCCCGTGTCTCTTTCCTGGGGGGCGTGTAACGAGCGCGGCATCTACGTGTGGTCGTCCAATGCCGTTCCTCGCTTGTTGTCGTGGAACCGTGGAACCGTGGACCACCACGCTTTTTTGCCCTCCTCCCCCGGTTCCCGTAACCTAGTCTCTGCATATGCAGGTCTCGACAGAGGTGACTCACCTTCCAGTCGTTCCCTATGAGGGGCGACGGGACGATGCGGACTAGGGGGGGCTGGTTCCAACTCTCGCGAGAGAGGCTCCATCGACGAGCAGCAACAGGAAGAAAGCTCCATCAGCCTTTTTTTGGGGGTGGCTTTCAGAGTTTGTGTGTGCTGCTCTTCGTCCGAAGTCGAATCAGTAGTCCCCTTGTCCCATCTCAACGTATATCTGGAAAAGACTCCCGCATCCCACCACCTCGTTGGCCTGATTTTCGAGACCTCTTTCTCATCTCTCACCAATCCCGGTTTACCATTCCTCCAAGGCGAACGACTTGTACGAGTCTGACTGGATAGCTCACTCCCGTTCAGACGTCTCATATTGTGAAACTTTACTTAATCGAGCAACCCAAAAAGTTTGAATACCCTCATTCGCCATTGCCAAAAAAGGTCCATTGTGTTCTAAAATCTTACTTTTAGCCATCTTGAATCCCACCCGAGATCCCCTCCGCCTACCTCCTTCTCTTCAACCCTCCATCCCACTATAGTCATACGACTCCGGGTTGAACAAGGGGAAAACGGATCTATATCAAAGTCATCAGCTTTTATTAGTGGAGGACAGGACAGAACCAATTCTAGATACTGCGGCGACCGCAACGACATGAGATCAACATGGCTCAGCAACAACACACCCCGTTACTGTGCCTGTGGCAGAGGGAAAACTCCCACCTAGGCCAAAAGGTCCTCGACCTCCTCCCCCGCGCCGACGTCGCCTCCCTCCGTCTCGCCAGCTCCGCCTGCTGCAACATTGCGACCAAGCCGCTATTCTGCCGCGTCCGCGTCACCTTCACGGCAAACACCTTCACCAAGCCCTCCCGCCTCCAGGCCCTCGCCCGCGTCGGACACCACATCGAACACCTGCACTTCCACTTCGCCCACACCGACGCCACCTTCCTGCCGCCGCTCATCCACCCCGCCACCGGCCGCGAGATCTCCTTCCTGTACACGCCGCACACGAGTATGGCCTCGGTGCTCGCGAGACCAAAGTACGCCAACACGGAGCTGGGCGAGATCCTGACCCAGCAGTACCCTCCCCTCTTCCACGCAGCAACCAACGTGCCCAGCTTCATCAACGCCATGAGGCACTTCTCCAACCTGCGCCACCTCACCATCCGCTGCCCCGGCCAGGGACCCCAGGAGCGCTACCGCAGGGACATCGTCGACTACGCCCTCATGAGCCTGCGCATCGCCGTCGAGCGGGCGCCCCTCGAGAAGCTCATCAAGCTGTCCCTGTCGGGAATGCACCCCTCCGCCTTCAACTACCTCCGCCACGTTCCCGGTTTCGGCGCCGTCCCCTCGGCGGGCCGCAGGTGGAAGCAGATCCGCAAACTCAGCATCTCCGTCGAAGCGTGGGACTTTTACGGCCCGTCTCCTGGCCTGGACCACCTCAAGATCATCGACGATTATATCCGCGGTTTCTCCGGCACACTCGAGAAGCTCAACTTTACATGGCTCGGCCCCAAGGGCCCCAACCCCATCGCGCTCTCCGCGGATCCTCTCTTCGCGCCCCCGCGCAACTGCAAGAAGCTCTTTGCAGAGGTCACGTCGCCCATGTCGCCCCTCCCGCCGGCGCCCTCCCGCAAGCCGATGCACTTCCCGCGCTTGCGGTACATGCAGGTGCGCAACGCGACCATGACGGCTCCGCAGCTCGCGGATCTCGTCGACGCCCACCAGCGCACCGTCAAGGAGTTTGACTTTGACAACGTCGTGCTCATCAACGGCGGCAGCTGGGACGAGGCGCTTGCCCCGCTGATGGAGCCCGTGTCCTCCTCCAAGAGCGACCTCTGGTCCCAGCACTCACACTCTAGAAACAACTCCGAGGCAGGCAGCTTGCACTCGGAGCCGTCCCACGAGGACTTTGACCTACCCTCGCCGTCGGCTGCGGCCGCCGCGGCTACCCGCGAGCTGCTCGACTTTGACCTCGGCAGTGAGCTACTATACGTTAATGATGAAGACGACCACTTGATGTATGATGGTCTGGACGAGCGTCTGGACGAGGATCTGGACCCGGATCTCGCGGCCGCCAAGGAGGCCAGCACGTCGTTCAGCACAATACTTAAGAAGAAGCGCGTGCACCGACGCAGAAAGCACCGCAAGGACGATGGTGGCAGGGAGAAGGAGGCCTCCTCTTCCAAGCATCACAGGAGCAGAAGCCAGAGCCGCCACCGCAAGCACAATCACCACCGACAACCGCCCCCGGTACCGGTAGAGGACGATGTCTTCCGTCCGTCAACACCGGTGCCCATTATCTCAGCGCCTATTCAGGACACCTCTTCGCACCCGGTGTTGCTCCAGCCGGCTGTGTATGACCCCACTGCCAGCCGACTCTCAGATCCCGAGGACTGCATCTCGTCGGTGCAACGCAACATCGAGCAAGAGGAGGCGCACCGCGTGCTTGCCGAAGACGCGGCGGCGCGGGTCAGCGCGCTTCGCAAGGCCAAGGCGGCGGTGTTGATGAAGCTCTCCAAGGAGTTCAGAAGTAAGACACCAGGCCCACCCAAGGACTGCAGCATGCAGACGAGGCTCAGAGAGGGCTTCTTTGGACGCAGCTTCGTGAGCGTGTTGCCCGACGACCGGGCCATGTCCAGCCAGTCTGCGCTGGTCCCGCTCATGTTTACGAGATCATGATGAATACCCAAACAAACAAAAACAAAACAACAAAACCCAGAAAAAAGCCCCATCGACTTGACGACGAAACACCTGTACATTCTGTTATCTGTTACCTTATGTAAGTCGGGAAATAGGACGGCGCATTGGATCCATGTTTTCGGACGGATTTGGGACTTGGCTGTCGGAAAGGAAAGGCAACAGGAAACAAACCCAACGGCTCCGGAGAGTCGGGTCAGGCGGGAACGGAATGGAACATGACAGGGATGAGGGGGGCTTTATGACTCTTGTAATGACTTACGATACACCACTTTCTTCTTCTTTGTTAAAATTTAAGAGATGTTTGAACCTGAAGACGATGTGTTTGATGATCCGAGCGAGTGTTGTGTATTCGACGAAAGTGCCGTGGAGAAAATTGTTTCCTCTCAAGCGCCGAGAATTTTCTTGTTGCTGTGAAACGCGGATGAGGCGTGTGGGAGGGAAATGCCGAGGACGGGGCCCGGATGGCGGAGAGCGAATGAGGAGGGCAGAGTGTGCACAGGTCGGAGGCGCCGCGGTGGACTCGGCGAGAAGCGCTTGAGTCTCGGTGAGGTCGACAGCACAGCGGGTGGGCAAACCGGGAGAACCTGGATAAAATGGGTGCAGGCAAAAGTGCGGCGCAGTGGAGCAACAGCGCGTGTTGAGTGGTCGTTGGAAGCTCCGAGAATAACGAGTAAGATCTAGACATGCTGACCTGTAGTGCATTGTATTGCTTGGGTAGTTATCGAAGCTGTTTTCGGACCCTGCTCCATGCAACGGAACGGGAGGCGTGAGTGGCACTGCTGAGCGACCTTGCTTGACTTGTACGGATACGTATGGCGATTGTAGTGTGCTGCGTAGCAATGTCAGCCGATTAAAGGTCTCTCCAGAATGCAACTCCCCGCTGCTGGCGGCGGTCGAGAATGTGACGGCTCATACGATGGGCGGCGAGTTGGCCCGGACAGGCTGACGCTTTCCGTTTTTTGCTCATGGAGGAACAGAAGGTTCGCGGGAAGGGAAGGCTGGTGAGATTCTGCAGCCACCAAGGAGAGAGAGAGAGCCGCTTTCATCCGAGGCGTTTTGACTTCCCGTCGCAGCTCTGGAGTACCTTGCCCACATTTGTAGCCTCATCTCCGGGGCATTTCTGGCTAGGCCGCGGTCGCCGGTGGTGGTTACTTGTGAGGCCCGGGCAGCATTATGGATGGTGGTGAGGGACAGGGGGACGTGGTGGGCGATGGATGGGGGATGGATGGGGATGGATGGCGAAATGGGAAAGGACAAGGGTAGGGATGATGGGTTGAAGCGAGTGAGGGCGAGGTGGGAGATGGAATTCGGCGATGGGAGAATTTTTGGCGAGGGACAGATGGAAAACGACCTAGGGAGGCCATGGTCTGCCATGCCGGAATGGGCTCGAGTTGTATGCGTAGGGAAGACTGGACGGGGGCGATGTGCGATCACCCGGGCGAAGCACGATCTCGATGAAGGTGGGAAACGACAGCAGGATGCAATTGGGAAGAGGAAAAAAAGCCATCACTCGTGTTCCTCGCTGTTTGAGTGCGCTGTGCATTGCCCACTCTTTGGCCTCTGCCCCCCGTGGCAGCCGTGGGCGACCTATCGAATCTTCCCGGCTGGGTCCCCTGGGCACGTCTGGGAAGGGCCTAGATGCCCGTGGACCACTCCCCCGTCGGGACTTCCAAGGGCCCCCAGGACACGAATGGGACGAGGGGTCCCTGTCGAACGTGAGCAGCGTTTGGGCGAATTGACTTCTTGGCTCCGCTGATCGATGATCGCTGTGTGGGAGAGGGACCTGTTGAATACATCCCTTTCCTCTTACTTGCTTGCATTCAATCCGGCCACTGCCTACCTACCAGTCAATGGCACTCGTTAGCCAGTGCCATGATCAATTCCAAACACATCCACTCGACGACGATCCGGGGAACTGCTGCATCGCCAAGCTGTCTCCTCCTCCCGCTCAACCCAGCTCGCCTGCCTGTGCCACCGTTCCACCACGTCGTTCTTTGTGCATCTCCCGATTTTCCGACTGAACCAAAACACAGACAACGACGACGATGTGCTTCGTCCTTCCCTCGGCAGAGACGATCAATCTTCGGCCGATGACTTGTCGTCCGTGTATCAGTCTAGATGGCCGTGCTGAGTGAGTTCTGCAGCCGCAAATAGTAGCCACGGCACTCGTAGTCCCGTGCTTTGCGCGGCCACCCACGTATGCTGCCCGCCATGTTATCCCCCCCAGGCGCGCAAGTGAATGCTTCTCGACGGCCGTCGTACCTACGCCCGCGCCAAACGACACGAAAGTTGCCAGCCAGCAGTCGAGGGCTGAGCAAGCCCGTTTCTCCCCTAACCTTCGCCCTTGCGAGACGCTACGCTGTAGCGTCCTCTACACGTGTGTGATACTTGGCGCTAAGGTACCAAGGACGCGGTAGCTGTCTTCTGTCCTGTTGCTGAAGCCCGTCCCTTCCGTCCCTGAGGTAGTTGGCCTCGATGACAGCCAGCTAAAGCAGCTCACGGAGGCATCTAGATAGCTAAGGTAAAGGCAAGGTAGGTAGGTAGCTAGAAATACGCGACGCTTCCTTCACTTGCGGCGGCATCGTCACACAGACAAACGGTAGAAGAAGCTTCTCCGAGTCAGAGTCTGAATCTTCAGCTGCACCTCCTTCTATGTCGTGGTGTCTTGGTAATCTCGCAACCTTTCTTCGTCCTTGCCGTTCTGGACTGTTTGAAGGGAACACAGCAACCACCTCACCTTGCCTCGTCTGAAGCGCTAGACCTGAGCAAGCTCAGGTAAACGATACGTACCCGCCAAGTACCCCCATTGCGCCTGCAGCCTCTACTCTCCACTGCACCTCCAGTGTGCCTACCCTGGACCTGGTCTCAATGGGACCTGGATCCCAGCTCCTCCCGCGACTCCACCCTCAGCGGTCTCTCATCTTCTTTCTCCTCGCCCTCCTCAGCCCATTTCCTTCTACCAATTTTACCCTCCACCTCAACCGACCGAGAGACGAGAAGACGACGTCCTCGCCGCGTCTGCAAACCTTCTGCCTCCTCGACGACTGGCCGAACGATCGAGCTCGCCGTCTGCGAAGCGAATACCGACCCAGGAGCGCATCCCGAGGGCCGCCGCTGTCAACCTTCCCTGTGCAATTTAACGACAAACTCGGTTCCCCGGCTGCTGCTGCACCTCGATCAAACGGAAACGAACTTTTGGTAATTGCGGATACCTCACAACACAAACGCTTTCGCCTTTGGGCGGCCGCGTGCCAAGCACAACAACAAAACCTCCGCCTTCCATCCCCCATCACGACAAAATCGCCAACGTTGCTTGAGTCGGGTCTAGTGTTCACCACTGCAGACGATGAATGCCGCCCAGACCGCGCCAGACTCCTCGTTATAGTCTGTTTCGAAAATGGGCATCAGGATCGCCATTCGAGAACAGCTCGCCATCCTCGTGGTGCTTGCTGTTCTTGTTGGCTTGATGATCCTGTCCGTTCCTGTCTGGATCTATGTCAACCAATTTGTCGCCCAGGTTGAAGGACGTGAGCTTGCTCTTACTGCCTCATTGAAGGCATCTCGTATTTCCGCCGAGCTCGAGCTCGTCCAGACCAGCATCACCACCATCTCCTCGCGAATTCTCATCCAGAAGTCCCTCGACTCTTTCTATAATGGCAGCACCAGCGACTCAAATTGGGACAATGCAAAAGCCGACCTCAAGAGTGCCCTTAGCGTGGTCTCTCTCACTGGATTGTTACAGGGCAGGCTTTACTCACGCAACACCACGGGCAACAAGTATGGCCTTGTGAATGTCACGGGCGATTCCATTCCCGATATCGAGCTGCCCTGGACTGCAAGCGGCAACAGGACCCTTCTCTCGGATACGCCAGAGGGTTATCCCCCGGATCTGTACCCAAACATCACTTACGTGGACCTCAACCGCCAGAACCCATACAGAAACAATACCAGGGCCTTCTCTGCGTATGCCTTCCCCGATGTTCGTCTTTCTACTAATGGTGGCCTACTCCTTGGCCCACTTGTTCTCAACGACAGTGCGGCTCTCATATCGATAACGGTTCCCATCCGCGACAACGACCTACCGGATTTCATTCTCGGCTACATGACGCTCGTCGGCCTGGCGAATTCATTAATCAGTGTGCGCAACTCGCGGGAGGGCCTAGGAGATACCGGCCTTGTCCTGCTGGTTGGGCCAACGAACTCGTCTAACAGGTTTCCAAGTGATCAGCCAGCCAGCAACGCGACCTACCTTCCCAACCGAGATACTTTTGGGAATGTGCCGGTCAAATTTGTGCTTCCGCCCAACCCGCTGTCAGGACAGGCCGATCGACACGAGGAGCGCAGCTGGTCCAAAAGCAAGGACGACGAGCCTTTCCCAATGAAGGATTACCCAGCAGTCTTTGACTCTTTCTCGAAAAAGTTTGTTTCGCCAAATAATTCCAGTTCCATGCTGTCGACGCACAACGAACAAGGACTCCCTGTTGCTGTTGGATTTGCGAGAACCAACACGGCTCTCGTCAACTGGACCGTCATTGTTGAGCAGGCAAAGTCTGAAGCAGACGCTCCGATAGACACGCTCCGGAATATTATTCTAGGTTGCGTATTCGGCACAGCAGGCCTGATAATCATCCTCATTTTCCCATGCGCACACCTTAGTGTCATGCCCATCCGCAGGCTCAAGTCGGCCACAGAGAAGACAGTCCAGCCGCCAGGCTACGAGGATGGTGACTATGACGACTTTGATGATGACGAAACTCCCGGATCCGGCGCTATCTCGTCACGATCCCAGCGTTCGAGAAAGGATGGAATTATTGCAGCGGTGTATAAGCTTGTCGGATACAAGCCAAAGGAAAAGCCGGCGTCCGAACACGACCGCGACTCAACCCGTCGTATTTTCAAGATTCCTGGCAAGGTCACGGACAGAAAGCATTTCATTACCGACGAGCTGACAGAGCTGACTGAGACCTTCAACGACATGAGCGACGAGTTGGTCAAGCAGTACTTGTCGCTGGATCAGAAGGTTCTTGAGAGGACGCGAGAGCTCGAGATCAGCAAGAAGGCGGCCGAGGCTGCTAATGAAAGCAAGACGCTCTTCATTGCGAACATCTCTCACGAGTTGAAGACGCCACTGAACGGAATTTTAGGAATGTGTGCCGTTTGTATGGAAGAGAACGATATTCTCAGGATCAAACAGTCCCTCAAGACGCTTTACAAGTCAGGTAAGTTATCATTTGACGACCTTTTGTGTGAATGTTCCTGACAATTTTAGGTGACTTGCTGCTTCATCTCCTTGAGGATCTCCTCAGCTTTTCCAAGAACCAAATCGGCCAGCAGCTCAGTCTTGAAGAGAAGGAGTTCCGGTTGGCAGACATCCGGTCACAGATTCTTACTATTTTTGACAAACAAGTCAGAGAGGGCAGAATCACCCTTAATGTCAACTTCCTCGCATCTGATGCCATCGAATTAAGCACCAGTCCCGAGAGAAGAAGCATGGACACAAGGCTGCCAGCTCTTGGGCCCCACGGCACTGGCAGATTGAAGGACATGTGCCTCTGGGGCGATACGCACCGAATTCTCCAGGTTATCATCAACCTCGTCAGCAACAGCTTGAAGTTCACCCCGGCTGGCGGTAGGGTCGACGTACGGATCAAGTGCATTGGCGAGGCAGAGACCCCAGCACTCAATGGGGAAGGGAGCCGCTCATCTTCGTTTTCTAAGGAATCGCGGAGACACGGCAGGTCTCGGCACCGAGTCGGTTCCAGCTCGAATAACTCGACAAGCTCCAGAGCCAACTCAACTACCGAGAATCCTAAAGGCACTGCTCTAGCCATCAATCCAATGGAGCCCAAGTCGACCCCGCACGTACACATCCGAGAGCGATCTCCAACGCCGCCACCACCAGGCGCGAAGTCGTACATCTTTGAGTTCGAGGTGGAAGATACTGGCCCAGGTATCGCAGAACACATGCAACAAAAGGTCTTCGAACCTTTTGTGCAAGGTGATCTTGGCCTGAGCAAGAAATTCGGTGGCACTGGTCTGGGTTTGAGCATTTGCCACCAACTTGCAACCCTCATGGGCGGCTCCATCACGTTGAAGAGCACTGTTGGCGTTGGTACGACTTTCACCATGCAGATTCCTCTCAAATATGTCAAGGACAGGTAAGGTTTTCCATTAATAGGGGAAATATTGAGGCTAACACCCTGTAGAACTTCGAGCACGGCATCTAGCAGCATCAAGTCTCGGCCTCCCAGCGTCGATACAATCGAGCCTTCAGAAATCCCTCGAGACCCTAAACGCAACTCTGGCGGAAACCATACACCTATCAAGCCTGCTGGCGAGACAACAGCTAAGAACCTGTTGGAGCAACAGCCCAGGCTTGTCGGCCTCAGCCAACCGTTTTTCGCGTCGAATCCCGCACCAAAAACAAAGAGGAACACGAAGGAGTCCCAGATGGCGGCGATTGATGCCGCAATAGCCTCCAAGGGCGAAAACAGCGGAAAACTTCGGGTCCTCGTTGCCGACGACAACTCGACCAACATCGAGGTTGTGAGCAAGATGCTCAAGCTGGAAGCAGTCTACGACGTGACGATTGCCAAAGATGGGCAGGAGGCATACGACCTCGTCAAAGCCAATATGGACAAGAATCTGCGATTTGACGTCATCTTTATGGATATCCAGATGCCGAACCTCGACGGCTTGCAATCCACCAAGCTCATCCGCCAAATGGGCTACAAGGCACCCATCGTTGCTTTGACGGCCTTTTCCGAGGAGAGCAACGTCAAGGAATGCATCGAGAGCGGCATGGACGAATTCCTCAGCAAGCCTATCAGAAGACCTGCTCTGAAGCAGGTGCTGAAGAAGTTTGCGACGATTCCAGAGGAGCCTGAGACGGTCAGCCAGACAAGGAAGACGACGCCAGAGTCAACTCCGCAGAAGCCTTCCAACGGCTCAGCAGTCCATAAGGAGACCGTGAACGAAAAGGCAGACGCTATCCTGCCGGTCCAGGCAAACGGTCAAGCCAACGGGCCCTCATCAGAACAACACCTTTCGGAGAAGGGGACGTGATTGACGTTTAACCACTTTCAAGCAGACAGTTTTCCATTGTGGTTTCCTTTTTTTTTTTTTTTTCTCAGTCGCTGCATTACTAGTTGTTTCGCATAGGATTCCCCCTTTCCTTTCGTTTGGAAGCGACTCAAGCAAAAAGTTGGGAGTGACGGCGTTCTGTGGTTGTATGTTGCTTCCCTATGTCAAGGTTTGTACTCGTAATGATGTTGCCCTAGGAAGGCACCGAGGCAACGATCCGCCTCTCACATGCATGCTTTTTGTTTTTTTGGGAACGACGCATTGGATGGGCTGGGACAGTTGAGTCAAACGAGACTACTTTTGGTCTTTTTGCAAGTCTGTAAGGAGAGATGAAAGACTTGGAGAGGAGTGAGCATCTACTACATGTTAAGAGGAACGGGAGGCAGACAGATCACGATTCTTTGTCATATAGTGCGGTTGGCGTTCCGGGCGTACACGACGATATCCGGAACGCATGAATCCTCCTCCTCCCCACCACACGAAATAGGGAGCGAAGTGAGTTGATGGTTGGAAAAGGGAAACAAGACGGCGAAATGGAAGCAAGGAAAGATAGAGAGAGACACACGACGTGGCACACGTTCCGTCCCTTGGGGGCACCTTCTTTTTTGGACATATACCTTAATGTCGAGAGTAACTACGGCGGACCAATGCTTTCATCGGTTTCGTTTTCTAATCACCCCCAAACCGTATCTTGTGCCTTCTTCCATCTTGTTGACACTTGCCGACCATCATCCTGTCATGCCATGTTTTCTCACGGCAGATAGACAGGCTACCGCAACCATTGCGCCTTTTCATTCTGGCAAGCTTCAAACACCTGCCGTATCCGGCCTCATGAGTCTGTTGTCCATGTTCACCGCTGATCGTTAACCATACTAAACAAAGGTAGATGCAGGAAGACGGGTCCCGGGGAATTCGGGTGCGGATACCGACGCCGCGATGGTGTTTGGTTTGGTTTGGTTTGGTTTGGGCCCCTCTCTTCATCCCCTCCACTCCCCGCCTCCTCGGAAACTCCGCATTCGGATGAGCGGAGCATGTCGGCATCTAGACTGAGTCCCACCGGGTCCCCTCCCTCCAAGTGGATTGTGGTGGTGGAGGGGGGATTCGGCGGTGGGCAGATATGACAGATTGCTCATCATGGAAATAAAACAATCACGCCGCTTTGTGGTCCACGCCTGCGGGCAGTCCGATGGTTCGCGTAGGGGCAGAAAAACCTTCGTCATCATCGCGGGATTCATGTACGTTGAGTACCGCTCGTACTTTCATTTTCATCACTGCGTAATACAGACCAGAAAGAAACGAGTAGGAAACCAGAGAAAGCTGCTCGAACAATAAAAAAACATACCAAACTCCAATCGGTGTCACTATCCGCCCAGTCGCTGCCATCGACCAAGGGACCCGATCATGTCCAACTCCATTTCGTGCCCGACCCGTTTGAGTCCCGTCTGCCATCCAGGACCTAAATTCGCACACCTTTGCAACCCTCCCTGTAGTTACCGTTTCCCGGCCAGCGCCACCTGGCGAGAAAGCATTTGAGGGTATCACCGCCATCGAGTACATCAAGTAGGAAAAATCGGAAACAGAGCAAAAGCAGAAACTACATTCGCCAGCGTACAAGAATAAAAAAGAAGTGACCAAGCGAATCAACAATTGCTAGTCGAAAACTGACGTGATTAGGAAACAAAAGAAGAATCATGCGACAGTTGGGCCGTTGATGGCGCGGTGTCGTTGCTAAGCCAGACCCGACAGCTCCGGAGTGGAGACTGCTGTCGTGAGTCTTCGGCGAGAAGAGCTATCCATGTAGTGCTCTGATAAGAAGCGTGTTGAATCAAATAAGCTCCGTTTGCGTCATAAATGCCTCTGATAGAATCAGAGAAACGAGAGCCCCAGTACTCTCACATTGATGAAACGGGGCAGGCGATAAGAGTCATGCGGACTCATGCTGAGTGGGGAGTGGTTCCTCTTTAGATCTCCATGTGGGCCACAACGTCCTCACTCATGCGCCGAACCGGGCTCTTCCGGTCCGACACACTGTCATCGTCCTCTTCCTCGTCATAGTAGAAGCGTTCGTCAGTGTAGTCGTCGTCTGAGAAGGGGACCAGATCGCCATCGGCTCCTCGGTTCCAGAGAAAACCGTCACTTTGCTCCTCGTCGTCCTCGTACGGGGCGACAACCTCAGCATCGCGGTCACCAAGCCAGTACTTCGCGCGCTTGTTTGCACTGAGCGCATCGAACTGGGTACTCCGCGGGCGCTTCACAGATCCCGGAAGCGCCGGTTGGAGGCGAGGTGACTGTGATGAGACGACGGGGACGACGCGCACGTAGAGATAAGCGACACGCTTCAAGGCGCGGTTGAAGAAGAAATAGTGCGCTGCCCATATGGCTGATTCGTCCTCCTCAAAGGGGTCGACATCCGGGTTGTAGCTGAAGACTGTGCATTCGTTCAGGCGCATCTCCTTATCAATCTTGGCCCAACATTGTGGGCCCCAGACCGCCTTGGTCTCGGAAGAAGTGGCCTGCTCGACCGGGCGTGCCTCGACGTGCGGTCTCACATTCTGCAGAATCGAGTCGAGATTTCCCATGACGCGTCGCAGGTTTCTCTCCCGCTTAAAGTCGCCTGGTCTCAGGACGTGCGAAAAGTCGTAGTGTTGGTGACTCGCATTCAGCGTCGCAATCAGATAAGCGAATGTGCGACGACTTGACAACTCAGATAGGGGGCCGAACGCGCTTGAATGCGAGAACATTTGCATGTTTGGTGACGTAGCCAACATGGCTTCGCGGTCTGGAGGTGACAGGCTGGCGCCCAGCTTAAGAAGCGCAGCATGTTGTGAGCTCAGGTCCTTGTCGATGTTCTTGTAGAGCTTCTTATCGGAACCGGTCGATTTCGTCGTGTACAGGTCGCATCCGCCGGTAACATTGCAATCGGGGGTGTTGAAGTTCAGAGCGCCAGTGACGGCGTCAAAATCTTGGAGTGGTAGATACTATGATGGGGGTTAGCATGGCCGCAGAGATGCGACGCGCTGCTGCCGTCCTGTGCAGCAGATTGTGCGCACCTTCATCTTGGGTTGTCGAGGCCGGGCTTCGGGAGACGTGGTGATATGAAGTATTGGACAGAAGGCATTCGAATGTTGAAGCAGAAGGAAAGTACGAAGTCACAAGCTCCCTTGCTATAGATCCGGGGGCTGTGTTGGCTTATCGCCGGTATCGCGCTGCGATCGGGTCGTGATGGAGCCGTTGGATTCCGTAGTGCTAACGTGTCGGATGATGTCACGGGGGTTCCGAGTCGCGCCAGATGGGGAAGGGGCGGCGGCAGTCGGGAAGGCGGTGTCTCTACGTGCAGAGAATCGGAGTGGTGCAGAAAGACGCGATGAGGCGCAAATGATGCGTCGCGATGATGGGAAGTTGGTATTGATGGAGGTTGCTGCTGTCTGGTTCGTTGGAGGAAGCCGTGAGCCTGCCTGCTCTAGATAAGCTATGGCAAGGAGCGACTCGACCCTGTTGATCAGTTCGGTTCGGGTGATGGAACGGAGGCTAGACGCGATGCGCCTAGTGAGTGATCTGGTCGACAGACATTACTAAATAACGGATGTCTTGGTGAGGTGTTGTTGAAGTCGGGAGACGGAGGGGTAAGGGATGGGGTGACGGAGAAGTTTAAAGCAGAGACCAGGCGGGAGAGGGCGGGAAGGTAGAGTTGGCGGCGGCGGCAGTGGTGCTGTTGCAGCTTCGGCTGATCTGACTGAGGTGCGGTGACGCCTTCCAAGGGCCGCCAGGGTGTATTGGGTGTGGACTATGGCCTGGTGCTGGTCTGTGTCGTGTCGCTGCAGCGGGTTGGCTTCCGGGCTGACAAGGTCCCCGCCCAGTCTGTTGGCACCGTATCCGTAGGTATTGGCCATACATACCCAATCGCAACTACATGGCCATACCGCGAAAGTTGGCAGGCCCATCTGCATTACCATATCAGAGATACGGATGACCATTGACCAGTCCCAAAGATAGGAGCCGAGAGTGGACGGGGGCGGGGCCAACGGGGAGTCTGTGACAAAGCGTATCTTGGTCCTGCTGGGCTGCCGCACTGCGCTGCGACGGCCTGCGTCGTCCTTGGCACCGGATTCGCGGGGGACTGCCTAGGGAGTCGGGGTCCAGTCCCTGTCTGTTTCTTGCTTGTTGGGGACCACCCGTGACCGAGAACAGTCCGCTCCACTCCTCGCCGTGAAAGGGGGGGCGCAGCCGGTAATCTCCAGGCGAATGAGATGGCGTCAAGAGGCCACGAGTGAGTGAAGCTGGACGCCCCATCTTGAGACATGACTTCATACAGTCCGATGCACAATTGCAGTTTCTCGCAGAACTGACCTTCATTCGCGTCGTAATACTAGTTTTATTAGCAACTTTGATGCCTTTCCCGGACTGCAGCCTTCGTCGAGTACCGTCGCCGGCTCGGGCCCCGTGGTCTGCTTCTTCGACTTGTCTGGGAATGGCTCCAAGCCAACGGGCCTCGCAGATGCTAATCTGCCCAACCCGCGCCAATTCATGTTTCTTCTCTTGATATTTGCAGAGGATGGTTTTCCATCTTCCAAGATCTATGCACACAAAAGGCCAATCGGGCCCCTCCGTCCGCCATTGCACCTGCTCTGTGCCGTTGTCCCACTGTCGCATATCGGCCTTGTCGCCCCAACGCGACCTGCCTCTGACTCTGCCACCGACGGTCGATCGGCCTGAACGCCTCAGAGGATGCCCACTTTCTTGAGCGACGACGTGATCTCTTCCGTTTCCTGGATGAATGGCAGAGCGCCCATTAGCCAAATGCTCGTCAAAGCTGCACGCCCTCTTGCAGCCAGTGTCAAGTATATGTGAATTTCGTAGATTGGATCGAGACTCGTTGTCGGGAATCGTGTCGCCATCCATGGGTAGCTACACACTGGAGGCGGGTTACATGATCTTTGTAACCTCGTCCTCGACCTGTGGGATTGGGGGGAGATTGTCAGCCATAAACTTCGCCAGTGGCGCAGCTGCAGGTCATAGTTGTGGAAGCACGCAGTTTAAACCCAACCAAAGCAACATGCAAGCAACATGCAAACGTACCTCCATATCCTCGAGCGAGTCTTGCTGCGATATACACCGTAGCACGTTCTTTTTACTACTCTCCTGCAGTTCTCCTGCCAATAACAGCTCGTCCAGGATGTAGTATGCTTTCGTGAATGAGAAGATGATATCAAGCTCGCATACGTTTCCGTAGTACTTGTCCATCTGCTCGACGTAACGGTGGATGATCTCGAGGGTGATCAGCTCGTTATCTTCGGAGGCGGCACCGGCGATGAAGAAGAGCGAGGCATATCGGCGGTATACGATCTTGGAGTCTGAGGAACATCAGTTGGTACTGTCGATACGTTAATGGCGAGGGCAAACTGACCCTTGTACTCTAAGAAGTTGCACATGCGAGTCCTGCGAGCCAGAACCAGTTGGGAGACGTCCTTGACAATCTTGGCCTTCTCCTTAGGCGACAACGTGGTAAACCACTTTGCCAGACGCTGCAGAGGGGACGTGGTCAGCAACGCAATGGCCGACGGAGTTCGTCTCCAAGGGATGAGATCATACCACTTTGCCCTGACGGGAGAGAAGAATGAGGTATCTGCGCCGTCATTCAGCTATTTCGCTCGGATGCACCAGCAAACAGGGTGATGGGGGATCATACTGGATGGCCATGATGATGCTTTCACATCACCCAGCAGGGTGGACTAGAAAGATGTTCGGGTCGAGAGATGGTCTTGGGAGATGTTGTGTGGATCTCAATCCAATGCAGTCCGATGCAGTACGGCGGCCGAGCAGAGCAGACCGAGCAGCAGAGTAAGGTTGGCGACGAACTATTGCACAAGGTGTGGTTCGGTCGTCGATGGCTGGTGTTCTTTCCCCTTGGCGAAAGCCGGGGTCACGTCAGGCTGGGCAGCGCAAGGTGTCAATTCTGGCAGGTGCTGTATCCTCAGGCAGCAGGCATAGCTGATTGGGCTCTCGGTGAGCCCTTGGTGGTTACAAGGCGCTGGGTGGAAGTCAGTGGCGCGCCACAGTGTATTAGCCCGCTAAGGGAATTCTCGGGTCTGGGCCGGGGGGCTTTTCTCCAGCGGATGTCCCCCCTGAACCGAAGCCTATCTCCTTGCAAAACAAGCTTGGTGCTCGGGAGAAGGCGTCCGATGGCTTCGTGCCTCAGATCTTCAGCGTAGATGTAGTCTGAGTCGGACGGGGCAAAACCACGACGATTCAAGCAGACGGCAGCTCATAATAGGTTGCGGCCAGTGGGGGGATGCACGCCGCAGCACGCTGAAGTGCATACAAATCTGCCCAGAGGCGCTGACGCGATATGCTACACCCCACTATACACCAATGACCTGCCCGTCGGAGTCGGGCTCCTGCCGAGTTCACCGTGGAAGAGGAGGGGTGGAAGGTGGGATGGTGAGGGGGGGAATGTGCGGACAGCGTCTTTGGACAAGGGAAATCGAGTCTTGATTCAGTCATCCATTTTTGTCACTGAGACGACTCGTCGATTCTCCGGCCCGTCTATGAAAAAGGGCGCCAATTCCAGCCTTCTGCGCCCTTCCCGTTCTTGTCCTCAATTATTCCATTCAAACAAACCACGCTACCAATCGATCAACAAACAAAACATCCTTCGATCTAGGGATCCCGGGTTTCAACATCTTCTAGAAGCCATCCACATACCGGCGTCGCATACTCATCAAGACGTCCGCACCAGGCACGGCACATTGCACCGCATCTTTCCGGTTTATCTCCCACAATAAGCCGAATCTCGCATGCCGTGCGCCAACCATTATTAATTAACTCCTCTGACCTGTGATTACCGACATTACCAAGCCTATCCTTATCGGCACCCTCTCCCCTCAGATTGTTAATCAACCCCTCCAAACTCTAAAAAAAAAGTACGGCACCCAGAAAAAAGTGCGACAGACGTCAAATCGACACCATCATATTGCGCGATAAGGACCCTTCACGACGCAATCGACCAGTTCCTAGAGCCAAATTCAACTTCACGTCTCTCAACGAGTATCCTACGACCTCCATAATTACCCGCCCGTCATGACGAAACTTATCCTATCCACGGGGTGCGTTGCATTTTCCCTTTTTTTTCTTTGATTATTCATACTTGCGCCCTGAAGCTGATTGGTGATTCTCCGCCGCGTGCAGAAACATTGTCTCGGGCGGCCCCTCCATTATCCGCAAACCAGGCGCATACAGATCAAACCTCGAACTCACCAACTCGCTGCGAAGCAATTTTCTCGCTGCTCAGCAGGACTACTCGCCCTACTCGGAGGCATCCCCCATCGACGATGACGAGACCGACGGAACCCTGAACGGAAACTCGAATGGCTACTCCAATGGCGAGAACGGTCGTTCTGGGCGGCCCCGCCTCGATATCTGGACCGCTCGCGAAGACGGTGCCCTCTACATTCCACGGATAGACTGGTCCTACTCAGGTCTGCAAGAGGAGCCGACAAACTACGACATCACTGTCAAACTCTTCTTCCTCCCAAACGCGCCTGCTGAAGAACGCGAGCGCTACGTGCAGGAGGCCCTAGACCTCGTCCGGAAGGAACTCGGCGTCAATACGATAGATCTTCTGATCGCCTCATTCCCAGGAATGTCCTTCGAAGGAGATTGTGAGTGGGAGGCTGACAAGCGCAACGCCAGCCAAGGCAACATCGACCAGGAGGCCGCGACGTGGACGGTACTCGAGGACCTGTACCGCCGCGGTGAGGTAAAAGCCCTCGGCATCTCTGAATTCGGCACCGAGAAGCTTGCAAAGTTCATCAAAAAGGTCGACATCCGTCCCGCCGTTGACCAGATCAACACAAAGGACTGCTGTAGCGTGCCGGCCACTCTCGTCAAGCTGGCCAAGACAGAGGGCGTCGAACTGCTCGTCCACACCGACTGCACCGACATTTTGCCTAGCGGCACCCTCCGCGAGCTTCTGGGTCACGGACTGCAGGGCGCTGGCGTCCTCGCTGACCCTCTCGAGGGCGGAGAGGGCCTATACGGCGACCTCGTGCCGGAGTGGGTGGTCAAGTACACGGCTTTCGTCAAGGACCGAGGCGTAATCGAGAACAAGGGATACTTCGCTGGCGCGGAGCTCGTAGAAACCTCCTGAGAGGCTCGTTCTTGTCGTGCTGTTGGGATTAATGATACCATGGGCGAACAATACGGCCTATAGATAAATACTGCATAGCGTTCCTGTGTCTGGCGGACTCTGGGTTTTTCTTGGTGGTTACACTGAACCCTCTTGTCTATTAGAGTCTTGATCTCAAGACGTTTTCCACGAACATGATCTATTCCTGGTTCTCGAACGTCCCCAACGTAGCCAAGTGATATGCTTACTCCTTCAGCAAGGCCTCTGCAAGTCTCTTCCCCCTTTCGCCTCCAAGGTAGATGTCATCCTCGACGCTCTCCATCCCAATCTCGACAGCCTCCTTGTAGCCTCTGACGACTAAGTCCTCGTCCACGCGCAAGCCGTTCTCCACCAGCGCCAGAATCACACTCCGTATACGCGCAATCTCCCGCATGGTCTCAACATCGATCTGGTCGTTCTGGCTGGAGTAGACGTTGGCGCTCACGCTCTCCTCCATGCGATTCAGCCCAACCGACTCGGGCATCTCGCTCTCGACATGCTTCGCAATCCAGATGAACCCGTTGACGCCGAGCGTGACGTGAACCTTTGCCGCGCCCCTTGCCGCATCCATCACCCACTGCTGCCTCTTGGCACGCACCACACCGCCGCCGCCCCCGGTACCGGTGACCGCGCAGAAGACGCCGTTGCGCAGCTTGCCGTACTTCAGGGAACGGGTGTGCAAGCTCGCCGCGCCGTCCTGGTGCAGCTGCTGGACCTCCGCGACGACGAGGTCGCCCTCGGCGAAGAAGGAGCGGATCTGGAGCTCGTCCGTGTCGGTACGCTTGCGGAGGATGCCGCCGGGCAGGTTGATGGCGGAGATCTGAAGGATGGCGAGCTGCGAGGAGCCGACGTCCACGCGCCAGCGCTTGGCCTGGACCTCGACTATGCGGCCGACGACGAGGTCGCCGATCTCGGGGGTGTAGCGGGCGCGCAGGGGCCGGACGGAGAGGAGCTTGTTGGTGCGGGTTACGGTTCCCGCGACGGAGGAGACGATTTCGGTGGTGCTCGGGGTGATATAGGTGCCGTGGCCTCTGCGTGGGGAGTCAGAATACAGGTTTCCTCGGAAGAACAACGGTGCAATGGACGGAGAAACGGGCGGGGAGGCGGCGCTGCACGAACCTCATCCACTGGGGGTCGTCGGTGATGACTTCACCGGGCGTGACGATCTCGTAGTTGTCGCCGCGAGGGCGCTTCGCCGGACGAGACATGGAAACATCCCCCTCAATGTCAACGCCGCCATCGGAATCTGAATCGGAGTCGCTGGGGCGTTGTGCGAGCTTCGGCCGTGACGGTGTGCCTCTCGGGGCGAGGATTGTGATGGGCATTCTGCAGAGAGTGACGGCGACGAGGCCGTAGGAGAGGACGGGACGGGACGGTGATGTTGAATTTCAGTCGTTTCAGAGGAAATTTGACTTGTCACACAATTTTTAGCTCGTTTCTCTCGAATTTAGGTGCCAATCGCAAAGTTGGCTGGGTTTCGTGGGGTATTGTGGTGGTGTTGTGTGGTCGACATTGAGGTGCAAAGAATTTTTGGTGAAGCTATGGAGGGGCAGACCAGAGCATGCGATTGATGGACCGTCACCGAACCACTACATTTTGGCAACCAAACAGCACAAAGCGCCCTTCTCACGTGCATACACATTTTGGAATAGTTCGAGTCCTTTTACTGAATTAAATACGAACTAACGTTCTTCATTTGTACATGGGTATATGGTACAGCTCTGTGGCAGCTTCTGAGCGGATGCATGCAATATCTGATATCTGCTCACTGCACAGGTAGCAAGAGGCATGATCAGCCTCTGCAGGGGATGCATCGCATGACAAGAGGGAGATATGTGTCCCAAATGGCCGCATGACTGTTCCCTTGACGTCTCGTGTTGCGCACTGCGGCTGGCTGGCGATGCGACGGCCCTGGGTTGACCTCCGCAACGTCTCTTCTGATCCAGCCGACGAGTCCTCTCGTGTGTATGGGTTGAGTGGTGATTGAAGCCTACAAGTGCCTTCTTGACCTGCATCTCATTATCTGAAGAACCTCCAGATTCCCAAGTATGCCAAGCCCATCGAGATGCTGATAACGCCCATCTTGCGACTCTGCATACCGAACATCGACTTGGACTTGAGGATTAGGGGACGTTGCTTTTCGAGGTGACCCATTCCGGACATGTAGTTGTAGGCTGCGAGACCGAGAAATGCACCGCTTCCTGGATACAATTACATTAACACGGTGCCACCCACAATGGCCTGGGAACGCATTGCTCTTACCGACAACTCTGCAGGACATGCAATCATCGCCGCGGTCCTCGCGCAAGAGATCGTCAAGCTTCTCGGGCTTGTCAAGAGTGCCCACGTTGGGGACTTTGTCTCCTCCTCCAAACATGGTTGTTATTGCTTTGGTGCTTAACCTGCCCGAGGAGGTTTGAAAGATCGTCAGGTGCTTTTGCGACCAAAGGCTCCGATGCACCGTACAATCCGGGGAGCTTGAGATGGAAGCAGGGTTGCGCGGCTTGTGATTGGCTGGGAGGAGCCGCTCCCTTGCACTAACATTTAATTTCATCATCGAGCATGTGCGCCACGGCGGGACGGATGGTTCCTGGCAGCTGGAGCTCCCGCCAGCGACCAAGCACCGACTGTCACCAAGAGGGAGAGCCAGCACCTCCCCCCACACTCAACAACTACACGGCGCTGCCTCCGATGCCGACCTGAAGATGAACGGCGTTATTGAGGCGCTGCACATCTATGATGAGCACAAGTCAGTCATCTCTTGAAAGCGGCTCGTTCAGTGAGAGATACTGACACCGCGCAGCCATGCCATCCTGTCGCACACGTACACGGGTCGCCCGCTGTCGGCACAGCATCTCCTACCCCTCTACCTAGAACATCCCGCACCGCGCCCGAACGTATTATACCTTCCAAACACAAGTCCTCCAACGCTAGTCTTCAGCCTCAAGCACGCCAACCTCCTCTTCCTCGCAACTTCCTCGTCCGACATCGAGCCTCTCCTCGTCCTCGAGTTCATACACCGCATAATCGATGTGTTTGAAGAGTTCCTCGGTGCTCCCTTGCTGGCGCACAAGATCGAGAGCAACTATGATGTCGTCGCGCAGCTCTTGAATGAGATGTGCGATGCCGGCAATATCAACACCACGGAACCAAATGCGCTGAGGGATTTGGTCGAGGTGGAGGGCTGGGTGGGAAAGCTGTTGGGGAGCATCAACTTACCAGGGTGAGGGATACCTTCAAGAGCTCAAGACAAGCCGTACCTGACAATCTGAACAGGAAGCCTGGAAACTTTGGCACAAGCTTCTCGAACTCCAGCGCACCGTCGATAATTGCACAAAATACTCCGGCCTTACCTTGGCGTCGAGCTAATGTACGACATACCTCCAACGAGATGTACGCAGATATCGTCGAGACTCTTACTGTCACACTCGCTCCTTCGGGGAGACCACTGGCAGCTTTTTCCAATGGAACAATAGCATTCACCTGCAAGGTGTCAGGCGTACCTGACATCGTCATGACATTAACAAGTCCATCGGGCAAACACAATTTGGCGGGCTTTATGGACCTCCCTGTGTTCCACCCCTGTGTCCGTCTGGCAAGATGGAAGGAGAGGCCAGGGGAGCTGAGCTTCATACCTCCAGACGGCCGGTTCATCTTGGCTAGCTACGAAGTCGACTTGCTCCCGTTCACAAGCGGCAAAAATGGCAACATCAGTTCGAATAATCTCAAGTTGCCAGTCAACATTGAAATGAAAACCGGACTAGGACCGACAGGCTCTGATTTCGAGGTTCGGCTTCACGTGAACAAGGTTCTAGGCACAGGAGGTCCGTCTGCACAAGGCCAATATGGCAGAGGCGGAGGCGGCGCAGGCCGTGGATTCGGAGGTCCCCATGCTGGAACACCTGCATCACCGCTGATGGAGGATCTCATCGTTACGGTACCGTTGCCAGCTGAGGTTAGAAACCTTCCGGAACTGCGGCCTAGCAAAGGAGACGCGAGCTTCAGTCCCGGTGAGAAGGTTCTGGAGTGGCACATCCCTACAAAGGAGCTGTCCGTCGGCACTTCTTACTTCGGTCTTAGGTGTACAGTTGTTGGCCAGCTGCCTGACGATGAGGACGATGAGCTGGACCCTACTGGATTCGGGTTCGGGAAGTCGTATGCCTACGATGAGCCCTATCAAGCAACAAGCCCGGTCAGGGCGAAGAAGACGACGGAGAAGGTTGACGACGAGAAAGACGCGAAGAAGGTGGCGCAAAACAAGATGTTGATGCCCAGCTCAGCCTCAGTGAGCTTTTCGGTGAAGGGTTGGCTACCGAGTGGCCTTAAGGTGGAAAGCATTTTGATCGACCCTCGCAAGAGCAAAGGCCTGGGAGAGGGTGTTAAACCATACAAAGGAGTCAAGTACCTGACGGTCAGTAAGGGCGGTGTAGAAACGCGATGTTAGTTGGCAGGGTCAGGCGAAAATAATGACTTGGAGTTGAAAAACATTGGTTATTTCACATGCTTCTTGGTCAATGACTCTGTTAGCTTAACGGCTAGTTGGGCACTAAGGTAGAAGACATCAAGATGGCAACGGTGATTGACGCTGCTGCTGCTTCTGACGCACTCTAGCCATGTGCTTCAATGTCGGGTGCCTCAATCGAAGAGCTATGACTCTTCAAGACTCGGCATCCAACAAGGAATCTACAGATCTCCATCGCATCGGCCCCCCCTGGTCCCCGGAATGATCTGCTGAGCATCTGCTGACGTGCCCCGCCCGGCGCAGCGGAACCCAGAAAACGCGCTGTAAGAGGTGGTCTTCAGCGCGCAATCGCGGGGTACTCCAGCGAGAGGTCCATCGGCCTCGGGACTTCGGTTAGGGGCGGCCACTTGGAGTATCCGCCAATTCCATCTGGCGTCATGGCATTGAACGCCACTACCACGTTCCCTATGCCGCCCGTGGCTTAGGTTGGCTGTGTGACACATTGGACGGTCTGGTTCGCGCAAACTTGGGACTCGTCTACTTTTTTGTTCCCTCTCCTACTTCTCTCCCTCCTAGTCCCTCCTAGGTCCTTTGTGCTTTCCTCGAAACTTGCACGGGAGTTGTCGATACAAGCTCATGTTCGCGATAATCTAGCTTCCCCAGCTCGTAATCGGCTGGCGCCACTGGCCATGACAGCTCCCGGAGCTCACTCCCTCCGCCGAGGCGGCCAACGTATATGGGCTGATGGTCTCGGCTGCCTCGGCAGAAGATGTAATGCGACGACGACACATACGATAGATATTGCTTCCAGGAGTAGTCGGCGGCATGCCTCGACGCAAGGGCAGCGGCCGCGGACGGCGCTGTTCTTTCCAGGTCAGTAGATATGAAGTACAGAGGGGAACAGAAAGAGGGGCGAACTCGTCTTTGCTGGGGATAGATGAGCTGACGTTACACCGTGCAGGCCAAGGAGTACAGAAGGTCGGCATGATCACACCATGGCTCGAGGCATTCCCCGCGACGGCGAAGCCAATCTTGGAGGAGATCGATCACTACATGGGCTATAAACTCTCCGACATCATCGCCAACGGGCCCGGCAAGCTGCTTACGAAGACACCCAACGCCCAGCCCGCCATCATGGCGACATCGATCCTCATCCTCCGCATCCTGGAGCGCGAGTTCGGCTTCGACATCCCACAGCGCGTCGACGTCACTCTCGGACATTCGCTGGGAGAATTCGCGGCGCTGGTGGCGGGCGGGTACCTCGAGTTCGAAGACAGCTTATATCTTGTGCGCAAGCGGGCCGAGGCCATGCATGAGGCGACAAGGCGTGCCGTGGATGAATACGGCGGAGAATACGGCATGGTGGCTATAGTAACAGAACCGGAGTACTTGAAGGGCCTGATCGAGGCCATATACGACTTTGTGGGACACTCAAGCGCGGGGTCCAAAGGGGAGAGCTCGGAAGACGTCCCGCCGATAGAGCAGGTGCTCATTGCGAACATCAACAGCAAGAACCAAATTGTTTTGAGCGGCAACATTGAGCGGATCAAGACTCTAGCGACACACGTCAGGCAGTTCCTAGGGCATGACCCACGCGCCGTGCGGTTGAACAGCGATAGCCCGTTTCACAGCCCGATCATGAAGCCTGCGGTCTCGGTTGTGAAAAGCATTCTCAACAAGAAGAGCAGGGTCAAGGGGCGTGAAGGAAAGGATATTATCACATTTCCGGGCAGGTTGCCTTGTATAAGCAATGTCAGCGCGAGGCCGTTCGAGAGCAAGGAGGACGTGAAGGATCTCCTTGCGCGGCAGTGCCTCGAGACGGTGAGGTGGTGGGACAGCATCAAATATCTCGACCAGGAGGAGAAAGTGAGGCGGTGGATTGGCATCGGGCCCGGCAAGGTCGGGCGCAACCTCGTCGGAAAAGAGGTGGGCATGAGAGGAAAGGACTCGGTCAAAGGCGGTGGCGTATGGGCCATCACCGACCCGAACGAGATTGAAGAGGTGCTGAAGGGACTCGAGGATACGGAGCATTGGTCAGACGACGATGCCGAATGAGGAGTTGTGATGTCTTCATGCGGAATATGGGGTTTATTGGTCTGGCGCTTTCGTTACCAAGCACGAGCACGAGAGCTCGTCTTACGGTCCATCTTTACCGACTTGTTGTCATGATGGTTACTGGAGTAATGGATTATTCTTTACAATATGTAACTCTATTTTACCAGATATTCCAGAGATTCTGCAGTACGATGACTGCTGCACAAGATATATTTGATCACCACAGGCGATTTTGTTCATGTTGACTACACGTTAGTTGCCCCGAGAGCTAGGTACGCAGTCGCAGTCGTTGAAGATGCCACTCCTACAGCGACCCCTGACATCGGTGCGGGGCATTTGGGGGACCCAAAAATCAATTAAGCTCCCGCCGACACCACGGTGCAGCTAACCTGGAGTGTACCTACCCCAGCTCTCCAATCTCCAACCCTCCTCCGCGAACGACGTTCGACCTCAAGCGTACCGTGTCCATCAACCGCATTGCGCATCTTCCGCCGGAAATTCAGCGCCAACCGAAACCAGCACAGCGCAAGGAAGCATAGCGGATGTGGCTATGGCGACCGCGATCCCCTCAATAGCCTGCATAGGCATCATCGGCCGTAACGTATGTCCAACTCCTAGACAAACCACCCCCTCCGCATGCTCCAGAGCTCTTCCTCAAGCCGCCCATCCTTGGCTGGAGCTCTTTGGCAAGGAACGCGCTTGCTAATGAGAGCAACAGAACAACCCCCTCCACATCTCCATCTTCCCGTCCTACAACCCATCAACAAATACCTTCGCCCCGATCCGCACGCCCCTCCAGTTCTCCCTCCTCCTCTCCTCTACCCTCGACATCTTCGAACTGCGACACAACGCAAGCGGCCCCAACGCGGCCGGGGCCCCAAGCGGGGGCCGGTCTCTCGGGCGAGGTCGGCCTCCTCCACGCGGTCGACGAGCGGCTCGCGGCGTACGGCTGGGAGACGAACACGGGCGTCAAGATCGTCGTCGTCGTGGACATGCGCGGGCGGAGGGTCGGCGGCGGCGGCGACGCTGCTGCGGCTTCTGCCAAAGGACGGGGAGCTGTCGGGCTTCGTGAGCAGGAGTTGAGGGTCGTGTTCAGGGCGGTGCAGAGCGCCTACGTCAGGTTGCTGCAGAACCCCTTTTACGAGCCCGACGAGCACTCGCCGGTGTCTGGACGCGGGGGCAGGGTGATTAAGAGCAAGAAGTTTGAGGGGGAGGTACGGAGGATTGGTGAGGCGTGGACGCCTGGCGTCACGACGCTGTGAGACGGCTGGAAGGCTTCCAGAACGAGGAGTTTATGGCGTTTCTAAGACAGGAGGTACAGTAAATCAAATTGCGAGTCTATATTGTTGGGCCAGTTTCCACTGGCGGCGTTGTAAGATATCTATCACGAGACACAAAGGTCTATATCGCCCGATGCGACGGGCGCGTGCGTGGGCCCAGCGTCGCCAAAATGCCATGCTATGCGCCGGTGTATGCTATTCTAATTCGGATCCAAACAGAAAATATGGATATTCCAAACAACCAAAAAAGCTTCACCGCCCACTGGACTGTTCAAGCCTGCGCTCTGCTTCCTCCAAAGCCTCTCGTCTCTCGATCACGAGCTTGTCGGTACCGAACGGTCCATCAACAGGCCTTGACGGACCCATCATGGCATCCGCCTGTCTGGCGCGCGGCGGGAGAGGCTCGTCCTTCTTGGGTTTGGATGGCGTGGAGTTCTCCCAGTGCCGCGAAGCCCGGGGCACAGGAGTCCACCACTCACCCGGTGAACCTCCTCGAGCATGCCATGCCTCGCTGCATAGCTCCCACAACCTGCTCGCGGCACGACGGTACGCAAACCGCTCGTCTTCACCCGTAAACGCTGCCGTGTTGCTAAAGTTGGGACTCCCACCACCGCCGCCCCCGTGACCCAGCTTGCCAAAGTCGGAATCTTGATCGGGGTCATACTTGGCAGTGGGGAGTTCCATGTCGTAGAAGGAGATGTTGGGTCTGAACGGCGCCGCGGAGTCCTGGTACACCTCGGCGATCGTCTCGGAGTGGATCGCGTCAGAGTCGACGACCTCCTCCCCGGCGGCGGCCGCCGCCGCCACGGCTTCCTCCTGGGCGCGGATGTCCGGGAAGAAGAGGTCGTCGGGCCCGGCCTGGGCGCGGACAAAAAGTTTGCACCTTGCTTCGTAAAGCGCGTCCAGGAGGGTGATGAACCGGCGGGCTTCGTTCTTCTGCAGGGCGGTGAGCGTCGGGACGTTGTCGATGATGAACGTGTGGTAGGTCGAGGCCATGGTCACGTAGTCGGCCGGGCCGAGGGTCGCGACGAGGGCGTCAAAGTCCCAGTAGACCACGCCGCCGTGTTGGCGGGGGATGGGGATTGTGCGGCCGTAGACTGTGAGTGTTGCCGGGGACCACGGGTGGGAGAGGTGCTGGGCTAAGGCAGTCGTCCAAGGGGTTGTGTCGGGCGTGAGCAGGAAGTACTTGGAAGGTGTTGATGTTTCTAGTGACGTTAGTCTTGTTCTCTTTGGAACGGGCGAGATAAAGAGTGTTGGTGTAATTTGTTCAAAACACGACATGCTGGTGTAAGTTCGAGTGAAAATGAGATGGGTGGGTATTGCGTTGAATGAAAGGGGGGTCGTAATGCTCGGCAACAGATGGTTCAATCCCAGTAGAGGCAACAAACATACCGTCTTTGGGCTCATTCTCAGCCAGCTCCTGGCCGCTTATAACGCCGGCAGCAGGAACCTCAACTGCAACAGTCTCACCGGTTTCTCGGCGTCTAAAGTCTGTTGCCCCTTCCATGTGCCAAAAGTCGCATCGCGCTTTCAACACTTCCAGAAACGCTGCAAAGTCGTTTTGACTGTGGAGAGTAGCCTTGGATCGTGCGCCACCGAGAAAGAGACTCTTAAGAAAACCATCCGACGGAGGGACCGTGTACTCAACACCGATGGCCTTTTGTAGTTCTTCAGGCATGCGGTTGGATGATGCGATGAGGACTCCGCCGAGGTGGAAGAAGGCTATGAACAAGTGGGACAGGATTTTACTTGCTGCCCTGTCCGGAAGCTGAAACTCATCCAGGAACAGGATCGGAGACTCTTCGACAAGTTTCTTGGCGAGCCAGAGCATAGAGTACTCCTTCTCGTTGCCGCTTAGCTCTGGGTGAGACCGGCGGAACTTCTCGAGCTGTGAGAATGTGTAGAGCATAAACGTGTTGAAGTGCCACCGCCTCTTCTTCTCTGTCGGCAAACCCTGGGCCAGCAGATCTATCAACATCGACTTGCCGACACCGACCTCGCCTGAGAGGAAGAGGCCTTTGGGGGAGTTGATGGTGATGGCGCCCTCGAGGCTGGTCATGACTCTGACGAGAGCCATCGGGTTCGGGTCTGTCGTCTCGGGCATGATTTTCCTCGACACATGCTTGAATAGCGGGTTGTCCCAGATGGGATGATTTGGCATAGCCAATCTCGCAGCGGCCTCTTCGGGGTCCCGAGCCTCGGGAATGTCGGCAACTTGCTTCAGGCGCTCCCGATAGTCATCTTCCGGGGCGTAGTCTTTCAAACGGGTATACAGTTTTTGGAGATGAATGGCTAGTCGGTGCTGAGAGGGGTCTGGGGCGAGAAGTTTGGTTGAGATGAGGGTGCGGTATTTGACGAGCGGATCGGTTATGGCCATGGCAGTTGAGTACTGGCGAGCCACAAGGGCCATAGTGGCCGAGTTGACTCTCATCTTCCTTGTTATCATCGTCATCGTCGTTGACGGTTGAGTTGATAGAGAAAAGGCAGCCAGTAAGAACAGCTGTATGAGCTGCACAAAGGATACCGCGGTGCGAAAGAGCTAGCCAAAGCTCGTGGCGCGTCTCCCGTGCGATATCACTGGCCGGTATGAAGGCATATACGTCGCCTGCCTTTTGTAGAGGTCTAGGGACTTGGGAAGTTGAAGTCGGAGAACAGCTCGGCTCCAAATTCCCCAGCTCGGGACTGGGTTTTAGAAGAAGCCAACGCTGCAGACTGCTTTGGAAGTCCACCTATGGCGATCTAGGCCAAGTGTAACCCGTTTACTACACTGGTGGCCCGATCCAAAGAACTATGAATCAACTGTGACTCCTTCTCTTAGCATCCTGGCAGCTCAGGTTGATCGGCGATATACCTCCGGTTGACAACAGGACTGAGCCAGTTTGCATGTAAGTGTCGTCTGGCCTGTTTCGAAATGGTACAGAATATCGGGCTGCTCATTGGCTACGTTGAACCATGAACAGCATAAATAGGGCTCTTACCAGAAGCATTCCCCCGAAAACTGTGAGTTGGTTGCGAGTCAACAGACTTCGGAGCGGAATGTTCCAGAGAGGCGTAGATGGGGCAGGATGATGATGAGATTGGCATCAACTGACCCTTGTAGTCTCGAGGTTTTCGTTACTTGAGCGAGGGTTGTTTGAGTTGCTAAATTGCAGGTATCAGTCTTGTGAACGATGGAAAGTCTGAGTTGGTGGATATTTCTCTCTGTATCCAGACATCAGAATGGTTCTATCTGCGGCCAGTGTCCCGCCGTCAGTTCCCGAGGGCCAACACTGGGAGTGACGTTGTTGACTTGGTTTCCATGGCTCCACTAAGGGTCCCTAAGGTAGGTATTTTCTTCCAATGCGGCGATTCAGCAGGCTCCAGTGCGATCGCGGAGTCAGCCAATCAGGCACACTCATCAGGCCAGACACACCACGCCAAAGCAGGTACGTACCGGAACCGGGACCAACGCGCTGGAAGTATCTCAGTGCTCCTGGTGCCCCTTCCGCCGCCTCAGCTGGCACGGCTGCACAGCTGCAGAGAGCCTGCACGCCGCACCACCGGGGAGCCACATGGATCGGGCTGGAGCCAATGAGGCCTGACAAACCGCTCCCGACTTCAGTGAGGTGAGTGAGAGGTGAGCTACACTTAGCACCACCCACCTCAGAGTAAAGGAGCTGGTGCTGGTGGTCCGTGCTTGGCAGATGCAGCAACCTTGTGTTTTTTTCGACAAGACCCAATCGATTGATGCTTCGTCACTCTCACATATTTGCTAAATCCGCTCTGGGGTCTGCCACCTACGTCCCTGGCACTCCGCTTTCCCTAACAATACCTTAGGCCGCAGAATTCATCCTCGAAATGTTTTTCTGATCTTCTTCCATCCACCGAATCGAACATCATCACCCTCCACGGCGACCCCGAATACCACCACCTCCTTCGCGCCCGGTCGCTCGAAACATCACCATGTTTTCTCCCTCCGCGAGCGAGGGCGGCCCTGCCACCGCCACGCGAAGCAGAAGACGCCAGCGGCCCGTCAGCAATGAGAGTCTCGCTCAACAACCCAAGGCCAAGCGCCAGCGTCTCCCTCTGACCGAGCAGACCTTCACCAACCCCGATGTATCGAACGCGCCTGCCCCGGAGATGTACGAGGTCAAGTCCGATAAAGTTGCGGCGCTCGACGTGCGGCAAGACGGCATCGAAAACCACCACCCCATCACGCCCACGCCCAGGAAGGAGCTCAGCGTGCGCGCGAAAAAGCCCAAGGGCGGCGAAAGACCTACCAAGGGCGATGGAAGCGTTGTTTTGGTAGGTCTCACCTCGGTCGCATTGCGTCCTCGACCGCTGCTAACAATTTTCCAGACAACGAATAACGCTTACACCGTGAGCAAACTCCCTGCCCTTCCAGACCGCATCCGTGCGGATGCTTCAGGTGCGTTCTCTGCAATTTACGCGCCCATTCCCACCTAACCCTCTGTGAAGCTCAGCAACATGGCGATGTTTTCTCCAACGGATACGCCCTTAGCCTGACCCATACACACGCCATCGTCTGGCCATACACGACCCCTAACCAATCCCCCGAGACATTCACCTTCACTCTTCCATATCCCTCGAAGCACACTTCGGAGCCTCTTCCATTGGGCTGCCTTGTGTCGCCATCAGCTTCCTCTACAGAGCCCGGCCTGGTGGTTGTCATGCCCGTGAGTGGAAAAATTGCCTACTGGGAGTCCATCTCGAGCGCGGCAACTCTGGATTTCATCCGCCAACAACGACATGGTGTGGAGGGATCAATATCTGGCATGTACTCGGGCGAGAGAGTCATTCAGATCACCAACGCCGAGTCCGCCGGGTTCGTCCTTGCCTTTACGAGTGGCAGGCTGGCGTACATGAGCGTTCGCGACGGACACGGCCGACCCACGATTTCGGTCCAATTCCTCCGCACGAGCCTGGGACCTGCGGCCGGAGGACTTCTCGGAAGCATTCGCCATGCGCTTACGCACACCACTGGACGCGGGGATATTGCTGCCGTACGGGCAGAACGCACCACTCGCGTCGGCGAACGTAATGTTGTTGCTGCTACTCTCAAGGGGAGGCTGCACGCATGGAGGATCCACCGCGGAGGACACCACGACACGATTGTTGAGGCGGACATGCAAGAAGAGATCATCGACGCTATTCGCGAGGTCGATCCATCGAGCGGAGAATTCCACCACGACACCTTCGAGGTTGTCGACCTTGCGTTCGTGCCAAAGGGCTTGGACGCCAAGTACCGGGACATGAGCAGGCTCAGCAATGCCATGGCCTCAGACGACATCAACTTGCAGCACCTCGTCTTGCTTGTCAGTCTTACAAAGAAGAAAGAGTCGCACTACTCTCTGGTTGAAGTCATCCTCTCGCCGTCCTCGGCGCAGGTTGGCATGGTCCGGCCCATTACCTCTTACAAGGTGCGCTACAGCCCGGCAAACCCACTGCAGGCCGCGAGACCTCGCCTGTACCTTCCCCGGCCCGCTCTGGTTGCTTTTGTTGTTTTCGACAAGGCAGTTGTGGTCGCGTCAATCGGTGTCCCCCCGGAGTCGCCCGACTCGCAGCTCCAAGAGGACAATCACATCATTCCTCCTACGTATGAAGATGTGATCAACCTCTCTGATAACAACCAATCAGAGATTCTCGGTTCGGGCTTTGAAGAGCCTCAGAGCAGCAGCGAAGAATCAAGAAGTCAGCGCCAAAAAACCAAGAACCCATCAGTCGTTCTCATTGTACGTGGTACAGGCGTTGTGCGATTGATGACAACAGACATAGACAGATTCGGCAGTGACAAGCCCCCGAAAGTCACACCGAAGAGCAAACTAGAGCAGGCCGTTTTCTTCGGCAACAAGACAGATACCCCGCTGGTTTTCGATGGAAGAAAAGGAGTTCAGTTCTCAGACAACGAAATGGCGGAAGCTGCACTAAAGTTGAGCCATGAGATCATGAGCTCATCAACACCTCACATTTCGACAGTACCGGCATCTCTGGAAGATAACCTCAGTAACCGCGTGATCGCTCTGGAACGCTTGATGGCTCATCTTAAGCACATGAAGGTCAACCTGGACAGGCGGACCCGATGGATTTTGCTTTCTCATGCTGAGAAGATGATGGTCGCCACTATTCTCTGGAAGAAACACGAGGTTTTTACGAATGAACGACCTACAAACGATAAGAAGGATTTGATTGCGGAAATCGTTGAGTTCATCCACCAAGACGACAAAACGACCCCCAACCGAAACGTCGGAGAGCTTGACCGCGTGAGGCACTGGTTCATTCACGATGTGGGCAGACTAGAGATCTTCATTGCTTGGGCATACGAAGTGATCAAGTATATGTACAAGGATCATCTGATGGACGACATTCGCATCACTCGTCTTATGTACGAGGCTCAGCAGGTGAACTTGGTGGCGCTCATGACGGCTTTGAACTACCGACAAGAAAGGCTGGCTTTCTACGGACTTGAGGATGAGGAGCTGGACCTCGGCATCCTTCGTGACAATTACGAAGGCCTCTCTGAGCCATGGACCGGCTGCCACTACATCACAAACAACCTCAAGCGGTTGCTTGAGTTGAGCCACACATGGCTTGACCAGTACTACCCACCGAAGGAAAAGAGCAAGGACAAGTCTAAGCAACCGGACCCTGCTCTGCTTGATAAGATCAACAAGGAGATTTCTAATCTGACCGACCAGTACTTGGTGTCTCTGCTCGAGGCCTCTCGGTGGAATTCTGCCCAACTCGACGCCAAGACGCAAAAATGGTCGGAACACTTGTCGAAGCTTTACGATTCTGATCGTAACGACAAGGTACTTTCACTTTTGCGACTTGGTAAGTGGGACGAGAGCATCAACATTGCCGAGAAGCATCGCTGTTGGAGGGCCCTTGCTTTGGCCATGATCGAGCAAATCAATTCTCTTAGGACAGAGGCCACTATTTCGCGATCACAGGTCGAAGCCCGCGAACTCACCAACAAGGCCGACGCGAGGGAAAAGCAGATTGGCCAATACTTCGATAAGTACGGAGAGGCCTTCGCTTTCCCTATGTATGAGATCTTGTTGGACGGTGCCGGCGTACAGGCAGTCCTGGACTTCCAATACGACAACCATGCGTACAGGACAAAGTTCCTCCGCCAAAAGCCTGAGCTCGCCAGAATATCTTGGATCAATGACGTCCAAGGCGAGGACGATGTCGACCATGCTGCAGAGACTCTACTTAACCTCGGCCTCACCCGCGAGCAACAAGTCTGGAACAAGAAGATTGAACTCAGTCTTGGCAAGCTTGCGCTGATGGCTGAGTCTCCAGAGCCCTCAACTCCCGACCTCTTCGGACTCAAGCGAGCAGCCAGCAGCGACATCAAGGAACCCAAGAACGAGGAGAAGCTGGATGCCATCGACAACCAGCTTGGACTGATCAGGATCCAGGACCAGCTGTACGCGCAGGTGTTCCCTTCAATCCAGACGGCTGTCGACGAGACGGCCGAGGTTCAGCTTGCGATGGAGAATCATTGCGTGCAGATTCCAAAGAAGCAGAAGGCTCTGATCCAAGTCTTTGAGAACAGCATGCGCCGACTCGTTAGGCATGAGGCGCTCGATGCCCTGTCTCTCATCGACCTTCTCACACTCATAAGTCTTCCGACTGAGACCGCTGCTGAGATTGCCGACCCCTTCTACCTTGCCCTTTTGGCCGCTTCGTATGGCCTCAATGGCGAAGAGCTTAAGGAGGCCAAGCGCCTCATCTGGAGACGATGCTTCACCCGAGACGACTGGACGAAGATCAACGACACCCAGTTGAAAGACGACTCGGCTGTGGAGGAGAAGATCACAAGCACGACACTCTTCAGCGCATTCGCATCTTGCTACCAGCACCGTGAGTGTTACCACCTCAACAACCCGTATTCCCGTGCTAACGACGCAACAGAGACAATTGATAAACCGTTCCAGCCCTTCCGGCCATCGGACGCGCTGGGTGCCTTCACCGAGGACTTGGACTCTCGTTTCGACATTATGGAAAAGTCGTACAGGGACAAGCTCCTCGACGCCATGAAGTGGGAGGACTCCGTCTTGCGGAAGTACATTGAGAAGGCGCGTCTGGAGGAGTGGACCCGCACGACGGCCGAGTCGGCCGAAGCGCTGGTTGCGGAAACCGTGGACGAAGCCACGCGGGCTGCTACCGAGGAGCTTCCGGATCAGCACACGAACTGAAAGGCGAACGGCATCCACTGAGACGCGTACCGGGTTGAGGGAGGAGGCTAGCTAGCCACACATGTCATCCCGTACGATGAAGACTTATTTCTTTGTTTTGCTAATCTTGGGGTTGTTTGTATTATAAGCCTTCAGGGCTTCATTGGGGTTGTCTCGCCTCCACGGTGCCACGGCACGAGGCCACATTTTTTTTCGTACACTTTAACTACACACATTCATGATGACATTGGGATGGATGGCATGGGAGGCGGGGATGGGCTGGGGTTATCAGGGGGTTTCCCTCTCTTTTTCCAATAGGCTCTCTCTATTTTCTTTGAAAGAAAAAAGAAGGCACACACACAAAGACAAGGAACGAAACATCAGATATCATCAACAGCAAACGCATAAGAGAACAAAAAGTGTCGGTCGGGCTCTGCTTTTTTGAGGTGTTTTGGGGGACAGACATCTGTCAAGTAATTCAATCTACAAGAACCTTTCCTCGTTTCGTTGACGGGATCTGGGATATAAAAGTTTTGTAACCTGTTTGTACATCATTCCGAGCGTTTGACTATCGTCGTCAGCGTGGCATCTGTTTCAACGCTGACGTTGCCAATGGCCATTTGACGTGTGACGACATGCGACTTGAAGTCGTGGCCCTCACTATCTACCTACTCTATCTGAGGACGTTTTGAAGCGGTGGGGTATTTGTTGCATGGTCTGTCCATCCATCCTTCTCCCTCGGACAATGACTATTCACGACTGAGCGGAAGCTCTGACCAGATAAGTGGATGTCGATTATACGTTGAACAAGTTCCTCTGTAACCAATATACAGCTTTAGGGTCTAGTCCATACACACTCTATATCACGTGTCTTGCTCAGAGATTTGGCATGTTTCGAGAGATCGGATGCAGAGTGGACCACGGTCAATTGGGAGGAGGTCTGGCTTCTGGAAAGCTTTATTGAACGTTTTCTGTTGAGGACTGAGACGGCCGACCAACAGACGGACGGAGACGGTGGGACGGGTGAGAAGGTTGGCCGCGTTCGCTCTCGCGGTCGAAGTGCGATAATTCCGGCAGAGGAAAAATCGGAAGACCGAGGCTCGTTCTGCAAGCATATCCTTTTTCTTTCCCGCCACCTTCTTTTGGCCGGCTTTACCATGCGGCAACTTTGACAAGACGAGGCACGATTCATGCTGTCGTCGGGAGAGAGAGAGAGAGAGAAAGAGGGGTTGAGTTAGGGAGGCGAAAAAAAAAGATAAGAAACGCGTTGCGCGCGCACACAAGATACAGATACGTCATTCATATGGATGGAAGAGCAAGCTGCGCCGGTGCCGAGGAGAATGAGAGGCGCTCTATCCTTGGGGGGCATTACTCACCGCGGCGGGACTCGTTGGCTTTCTTGAGACATGACTTGCTAACTTTAAGAGTGTGTCTTGTCAGCGAGCTTGATTCGTCACGGGCAAGTATTGGTGCGGCGTTAGCTTCGTCGTGTAAGTTATGGTCACGACGCTGAGCGAGACACACAGTGTTCGCCAGATATAGTCGAGAGGATGGTAGATGATGGTGCCATGGGGTTTCTGAGCAGCATCCTGCTTGTGTGTTCACGAGCTTTCAGAGTGCGATAGAGCTATGGGTTAGGACGGGTTGGGCTTGAGACGGGAATTGGTGATTGGATGACGGGTTGGTGGAGGGACGCGGGGAGGCCTGTGTGCGGTTGAGACTCGCGAGAGTTGTAGGGAGATGGGTCAGCGTTTCATTTGAAGCCTGCCAATATCTCCGATGGCGAGGGAGGGCCAGCTGACGGGGATCGGGGGAGCAGAAGTGAAACCGTAGGGCGGGAGGGAGACTGAATGAGTGGCTCCTCAAGACGCCTCTCTCGACGGGATGGTGGGAAGAAGACATCGGATGATGGGTGATGGGCTCTGTTTCCTTTGGTTGTGTTGGGAGGGCGAGTGGGAAGCCGCCCGACAGCCTGCAGCGTGAAGGGCAAGCCGTAACGAACGACAGTTGCAAGCGGTCTCCAGCCAACCTGTGTGGCACTGTTGCCAAGGGGAAGGGGGCAGCTGGTTGACAGCCACCGACTTGTTCTCTGCAGAAGGAGAAGAAGAAAAAAAAAAGAGGTCAACATGGAACGGGGCGAGCTTTCACCGCATCTCGGGCGGCACCTCGGCGGTGGGAACCTAGCATGCCGGGCTCTGACGCCGCTGCAGTTCCAAACCGGGATGGGCAAGGAGCTGCTGCAGGAGACGAGGCCATTGGACAGCGGCGCTTTCAGCAGCTGCAACGGCTGCAGGCAGGCGGATTCCTCTCGTTGGTGATTTTGCGTTTTTTTTCTCTGTTCTGGACCCATGAAAGAGTACCTATTTTTCTTTTGGTTCGTTGCGTTGATTAGGTGACGGCCTGGCGAATGGTTGATCGATGGACGTTGTCAGGGCAGGTTGACCTGGGCGTTTTAGCACACTGCTTTTCTGCATTTGAGTTGCCGAGCATGAGAGTTTTGATTATTTATGCTGCGAGCTCTGTACATCTTAGCATCTCGAGGTACAGAGTTCATGCCAAGCACATGCCGTAGTGTGAGGTAGGCAATGAGGCATAGAGTTAGCGTCCGCAGGCAGCCTTATTGGATCTGCTCTGAGCAGGCTCCTGCTCTGGCGAGGCTTCAATAGCTTATCTGTCCGTGGCACACATCAGTTGCCGGCAACCGGTTCTGCTAACTCGGTATGCGGAAGTCAGCCCGAGTCGAGCATAAGGATTGTCACCACGCCGGCGACATGCCATGTTTGCTGCGTGCTTCCATCGAGGTAAGGCACATCTGGTAGTCTGAGAGGGAGGACGCTGAGGCTGTACGGACATACCTTCTTTTGATGCGTTCCATTGTCGTGCATGCTGTTTAGCTTGCCATCGACCGTCTGTTCTCCTGGCCGTCTGCCGTCTCCCTAGAAAGGGGTCGTCGACCGGATAACAACTGGCTGGCAGGAGCACGGGAACAAAGCGAGGAATGCAGCCATTGAAGCAGACACCCGCTAAGCCGTCAGCGGACCTCGATCCCCGCACAGGGCATACGCCGTGCATTTTCTAGGGTCGTTTCTAGCGCCAGCTTCCAGTGCTGTTTTGGCTTGGCTTGATATGTACTGCAATGCCCTACGGCAGAAGAACTTGATGTGATGTACATAGTAGTCCACCCAGCAGCCTGGACGGGACAGGCGCGGCCAGAGTTCCCCCTGTCCCCTGGCGCGTCGTTCGGCTATCCGCTGTTGGTGTTTAGTGCCTACCGTGACCCTGGCCTGGAGCGGTGTCAGTGTCCCGTTTGTCTCGCCGTGGCTGGCAGACGAGGCACGACAGACACAGCAGAACCTACGAACCTGTCAGACGGACGGGTCGCGGGTGGCTGGATGGTTGATCATCAGACGAGCGATGATGTAGTGGGCGCTGGACTTTCGCACTTTCGAGATAAGTCGGATCTTCGAATAGGAGAGAGAAGGAGCGGCGAGAGGCAGGAAAAGGGGAGTCGCGTTTAATTTAGATTTCTCATGAGACGAGACGAGACGAATACGGCGTGGGTTCTTCAACAAGGTGATATATCGTAGGCGAGGATACGGACGGCGCCAGAGCAAGCCAGACGGAACAGCAAGCGGTATGGTATTGGAGGTACACAACTCCGTAGTGCTGCAATGCTGTAATGGTTGGGAAACATAAGTTGGGACTCGAGACGTCCCGTCGCGGTTGGAAGAGAAGTAGCAGATCGTACAATACAACCCTTGAAAGTTTGTTACCCTCCATACCAGCCCAAAAAGCAATGAACCCATGAAATTAAGCAGAGCGGGATATTCAATTCGTCACCAAACCCCAGAACCTCATATGCACTTACAGGGCCGAAGTACCACGCTTACAAACATTCAGGGGTTGTATTGTACTGCAAAATTGGGGCGACTGGGGGACGCTGTAGGCGACCCGAAGAAGAAGTTGACTCCGGTACATGCGAAATTGGTGGGAAATTGGAGGTGACGACAAGTACCTTGCTCTTTTTTTACCTACTGGTTTGGTCCTTGGCAACGACGTTTCCACTTCCACTGCTCACCTCAGGTTGCTGCTGCGCTTGAGGTGTCGGTAAGGCAAGGTACATGTCCAGGAAGGAAGGTACATTGGCTACGTTCCTGGCGGGAGTGGACTCTTTCGGTACGTACCCGGTGTCTCTCACTTCAGTTGACCAATGATTGCGTATGCACCTCAGGCACTAATGCTTTTTCCCCCTTTGTCGAGGTGGGACGCCGCTGCCATCTGATGGCCTGTGCTCGTCAGTGTCGGCTCGTCTTGTTATGGTCTGCTCAGGCCAGTAGCATAAAGGCAACGTCCAGGGCAAGTTGTCCAGCGGTACCTAGGTTTTGTTGTACTCCAGACGCGAGTTATCCTAATCTTCCATCGCGTCCTATCCGGCGAGGATGGGAATCTGGGATACTGGGAATCATGGAAAGACACGGATCAAGAGTTGGGCAGCCGTGCGATTCCGCGACGGCCCCTCGTCCATTGAAATTAGATCTAATCCCCCCTCTTCAAAGTTCAACCACCGGCGGCCACCCGCACGTTCGCGGCTCTCTCTTGTTGCCTCGCCCCTGCCTTCCCGGCCGCCGCCTCTCACTTTCCCAAACCTGGCCCTGGACCGCCTACCGTACCGCCGTAGACTCTGACCTGGACCTGGACCTGGACCTAGACCTGGACCTTGACAGTGACCCGGACCTGATCTGACCCCCCTTCCATTGATCATTCCCCCTTCCTAAGTTCCTTCTCTCACTGAAAAGTGAAGTGTGGGCCGTCGTGAACGATACATGGCAGCTTTGGCTTTGGGAAGTTGAGGCGTCGCTTGTAATTTCATCTGGCCCGTTGACGACACCCTCTAACGAACTGCCTCTTGAGCTGCCGTCTCCCGCCTTTTTTCTTCCTTTTCTCTTTCCTTCCCTTTTCCCCCCTTCGGCTTCCCCCCAACCGCTCTTCCTCGCCGCGACAAGCCTGATCGGAGACGATTCAACGGCCATCCGACAACGGCGAGATACGACTCAGCCCTCGCACCGCCTCCCTTCCGTCCCCCGAGACAAGGCATTCCGCCAGTGACGAACGGGAAATAGGAATATTGGAATTGGATTGGACGATTCCTCGAAACGAGCCTATCCGCAACAGGTACCAGCAGCAGCAAACGGCGGCATCCGGAGAAAACAGAAATAGGTCACTCGGGCCAAGAGAGAGACAGCGACGGCATCAAACAGGCACCGAGGTGAGTAAGAACCACCAGGGACGGGAGGCTGAGATGCAGATGCACCCGGCTGCTGTCTGCACAAGCACAATTCAACGCCTTGTTGGAGACCTACCTACCTTACCTACTCCTGCCGCTCAGCACAAAGACGCACGCAAAACTGCCCCCTGCACCGGTGTTCCCTGTATCACACACCCTGGAAAGATTTCAGCTTCGGCCTCAGGCCACGGCAGCTGGCAAGCGACTCGTGTGTCCCTGTCCAGTCCACCTCACCTTGCCTCACCTCACAGTCGCAGCGAGGGTAGCGCAGCACAGCGTCTGCTCGCTCGAGAGCCCAGCAGCAAGCAAGCAGCAGGTGTCCAGCCAAGTCCGGGCCGGCACCGAGCCAACAACGGGCGAGTTTGGGCGCCGAACCTGAGGAGCTCCCAGCTGCCAGCCAGTTCCCGCCCGTCGCATAGCACCACTACGTCGCTCCATTTGCACTGCACCGCCGGTTGTGGACCACCCATCCGACGCCAATCCTGCCAGTAGCAGGCCTTGAACCCCCAAAAGCCTAGCAGCCCAGCCCGGTCCAGCCCATCCCGTTCCCTTCGCACTCCCCGTGCAGTGCATGTGGTCCGGGGGCGGATTACCCACTATAATCACTCGTCTGCGGCTGCCATCCGTCCCTCTGCCCCAAAATCCGTCCATTCTCTCCCCCATTCATCCTTCCTCTCAAAACCTCTCTCCCAGCAACCACAACCACACACTACCACCCCCTTCCGATTCCGTCGAACTGATTTCGCCCCCCGAAGAATCGGCCCAAATGGGCTTACGAACACCCTCATAGATAGCTGACCGCGTCTCAAAGCATCTTTCAGATATCGCCTTTGATATTTTAATTTTTTTTTCTCCCTCTACTCCCTTTCCTCGCAATCGAGCGATACCACACCGACTCCGGCACGATTGAATCGACTCTCCTCGACGCCACACCCTCGACTCTGTCCGTAACAGGACCAAGCCTTCGACCGCGATGGCTTCCTCGTCGAGCAACGTTGTCGGCGTACACTACCGCGTCGGCAAGAAGATCGGAGAGGGTTCTTTTGGAGTCATTTTCGAGGGCACCAACCTCCTGAACAACCAGCAGGTCGCCATCAAATTCGTACGTCGCTGCGGCATCTCCATCACCCATCGCGTCGCCAATCGCCTCGCTGTGGCCTCACATCCGGGAAACAAATGACTAATGCCAGTTGACTTGTAGGAGCCGCGTAAGAGTGATGCTCCTCAATTGCGAGATGAGTACCGCACGTACAAGATTCTCGTTGGATGCCGTGAGTCCCCTCGCACGTGCCCGGCGACGCACCGCTGACATTTCCACCCAGCCGGCATTCCCAATGTCTACTACTTCGGACAGGAGGGTCTGCACAACATCCTAGTTATCGACTTGCTCGGTCCCTCTCTCGAGGACCTTTTCGACCACTGCGGCAGAAGGTTCACGATCAAGACTGTCGTCATGGTCGCCAAGCAGATGGTACGTAGACTAGTAAGACGGCATTGTACGACAGCAGGATGCTGACCGTAGAACCCAGCTTTCGAGGGTGCAAACCATCCACGAGAAGAACCTCATCTACCGCGACATCAAGCCCGATAACTTCCTGATCGGCAGGCCAGGCACCAAAGCTGCCAATGTCATTCACGTTGTAGATTTCGGTATGGCGAAGCAGTACCGTGACCCCAAGACGAAGCAGCACATTCCCTACCGCGAGCGAAAGTCCCTCTCCGGTACCGCCAGATACATGAGTATCAACACCCATCTGGGTCGCGAGCAATCCCGACGCGACGATCTCGAGGCCCTCGGTCACGTTTTCATGTACTTCCTCCGTGGCGGCCTTCCCTGGCAGGGTCTGAAGGCTGCTACCAACAAGCAGAAGTACGAGAAGATTGGCGAGAAGAAGCAGACGACCCCCATCAAGGACCTGTGCGAAGGCTTCCCCGAGGAGTTCAACAAGTACTTGACGTACGTCCGCAACCTCGGCTTCGAGGATACCCCCGACTACGACTACCTTCGCGAGCTCTTCACACAGGCCCTGAAGAACACCGGCGAGGTCGAGGATGGCGAGTACGACTGGATGAAGATTTCCAAGGACTCGGGCAAGGGATGGGATGCCATGAAGGGCCACAACCCCGGATATTTGCACAACCCAAATGCTCGACCCGGCCCGTCCCAGATGGAGCTGCACAGCGGCCATCGGGGCGGTGCTGCGACCCCCCACAACCAAGCACAGAACCTTACTGTCGGCCGTTTAAACGCCGCGCAACCCCCGCCTCCTTCTCCGATCAAGCAGATGGCGAAATCGAGAGGTCAGCCAAACGCCCCCGGCGCATTGAATGCGAACCGGGGCAGCGGAGCCGGGGGTCTCCGGGACATGGCCACTCCCACCGGCTCAACTCAGGCCCAGTTTCAGAACAGCAACCGCAACCTTCCTCAGAACGTCCATCAGCAAACACCGATGAACCAACAGCAGGCCCAGCCTAATGGCCGGCCAGCTGAGCCCCAGCCGACGGGCTTCCAAAAGTTCATGAAGGTGCTCTGCTGCGGTATGTAAATCCCGACATGCGTCTTCTCCACCTTGTCACTGACAACAATGCAGGTTAGATGCATAGACTCTGTTCTTGGTTGTGTTGCATGCAAGGCAGCAAAGACAACTGTCTGTCTACTACTATATAGCTGCCCACTGGACAAACAAACGCCAGATGTCGGACGGATGTACGAATGATCTCAGGCGGCCACACCTGAGGTGGTTGACAACTTTGGCACCCCTGCCACTCCTCCCCTTTGTCCACCATTCTTCATCTCCTTCCGACGACTCCTTTCCTCCTCGAGCTACACTTTTTTTCCGCATGACGACAACGGAGTAGCACAGAGCATCACTGGCTATTCCGGGATAATGACGAACACAAGCCTTTCTTTCTGGTTTTCTCTTCACCCGCGCAATGACGTCCTCTTTTTTTCCGGATCCGTTTCGGGGCATCATAAAATCACTGGCATGGAACTCTCAACTTGGGGATTGGGACCTTCTTTTAGAAGAACTTTCTGTTTCTAAGGAGAGAAACAAAAACATACAACTTGATAATGTACAGCGCAGCACGGCGCAAGGCGGTTGCAGGGGTTTAGCATTGGGTCAGGGTTCTGCGGCACGTTTTCGTTGAGTTGATAATAGGGCTGGCCGTGCAGGGGCAGCTTGAGGCGAATGCGTTGTTGGGGAGGTCTGTGACGACAGGGGTTGTACGGCTTGGGGAGAGACGTTGCGAGAGAAGTTGTGTGGAGGCCGATAGACAGTGGAGAGGGATACAATGGATATGAAACTTTACACCACTTGAACATACAGATTGATTCCTTTCTTTTGCGTTGTGAATATGGCCAGAGGCTTGTCAACCTTTGAACCGTAGCACGAGGCCCTTCTAGCATGTTTCTCACTAGGGCCCATGTTGAAGTTGATCAAAAGTCTTAGAGGTTCTCTTGTCTTCTTTCTACCTTAGTGCGTCTGGTGAGCCTTGTGTGCTTCCTCATAAGCAAAAAGGTTTTCCAAAGAAGAGGCAAAGAGAGTGCCGTCTTTCCCTGACAGTACCTACAGACTGCCTTTGTCTCTTGTTTACAACCATTCTTTGGATGGAGGGAGTGCGTAATTGGAGAAGAGTAGTGGATGTGCCGTGGCAGCATCAGTAGAGCCTCGATTCAGGGGCCAGCCCTGACGTACGTCCAACATACACACATCCCTCCCACGCAATTGGATGCAAGCTCCGATGCACGTCAGCCTGACATTTGAAGCAATCCGCACTCCATCCAGCCTCCCCGTCTCTGCTCCGCTTCAGGTACGGATGAGCCGGCAAGATCCAACTCACGGTTCAAGGGGAGCTTTTCCTCTTCCAAGACTTCAGACCTGGCATGCGGCAAGGGGGCGCGGTTTCTCATCTGCAAGACTGTAATGACGTCCATTCTCATAGCTTTCAAGCCGGGGTGAAGAGGAAAGGGGAACGAGAGGGGGGCCTTCCGGGGTGAAGAGGGCGGGCCAGCAGCACCAAGCGAGATGAATCTTCATTTTGCATCGCTGGGGCAAGCATCTTTTTTGCAGTGAAGGTTACTCGTTTGGGAAAATGCGGTCTGGCGAATGTGTCTAAGTGCTTGGTCGGTCTATGCAGAGCGAGGGAGGGGGGGATATGTTTAGATAGCTGTCGTCGAGGCCACCCGGTCTTAGAAGGGGGTTAACGAAGTGAGATGGCAATAGTCAAAGGGGGAGAGGGACGAATTGGAGCTTGAAGATGTCAAGATCAGCCACGTGTGGTGAAGTCGTTCTTGAGCTTGTTTTCAGGGGGAGATGGAGACACCAATACCGAGGAGTTGAAGCCTGCATTTGACCGGCTCTACGTTGTGTGTCACTCTTGGTGCGTTGCTTTGTCTCGTTTGACCCATTACAGCTCATATGAATTACCCTTTTTTGTATTGGCCGAATACCGGGTTGTCTGGAGGGTTTGCATCTCGTTGACGTTAGACAGAGCGATTGATTCTTGACGCTGACGTTGATGGGGAGGACCAGGACAGCGGAGGCGAGTGGCACTGGCAACAGAAGCCACGGTCTCTTTTAAAGAATTATGAGCTTCCTCCGGCTTAATTACTGTATCCGCGACATTAAAGCTGGCTGGCGTCCATAAACCTATGCGTCAGGGGACGGTTTGGTGCCGCATCTGGCAGAAGCTGGTCATCAACCACCGCGGGTCACGACAATGGGTTCATGGCGAGTTTGGGTAACAGAGAACAGTCTCCGAACTGGATTCCCGAAAACTCGACCCTCAGCGGTCCAATATTGACTGAATTATTACTCAAGTTTTTTTTGACCAGACTAGGAAGCTACGGTTACCAATGTCATTTCCCACTCCAACTGTCTCGTCACAGTGACATATCCATCGACAGCTGTCTGTTAGGATCTTTGGACAAGTATTGGTCCAGAAAGTTCTGCAAGAACCAGTCAGCCACCGACGAGAGAAACACAACAACGAAGCACATCAGACTTACCCAGTCTAGGTTAGCAGGGTCATTCAGCGCGTTATCCAGAGCCATGAAGTCGACGACGCCGCCCTGGAACACGTCGACACCCTGTAGCTGGTCGAACCCATTGCCCACGTCGCCAAACCCAAGATTCATTTGAGTCACGCCTCCGAGAGTCACGCTCGAAGCCGCCGTCGTTGAAGACGCCGCAACCTTCGTTCCCGCATTCTCTCTAGAACTCAGCCGACGCAGCATGGCCCTCAACACTGCAGAAGCATGCCTCGCGTCCCTGGAACAGTCCGACCGCCCCTCCCAGATCCTGGCTGCTGTTCTGAGAGCGTTCATCTTTCTCTCGTAGTCCTCGTCACTGGAGGTCGTAAGTCAGCACTCAATCCCCCCGACCAACCGAGAGAAACTACACACCTAGTATCCGTAACCTCCGGGATGTTTTCCAAAACCCGGTTGAGGTCTAAGCAAATCACCATGGCGGCAATCATAAAGTCGTGTAGTGTCAAGCTACTTAACATATACCGGTCCTCGAACAACCTACCACCAGGGCTCGCCTCGCGGTCAAACTCTTCGTGAAGCTCCAAGATCCGCAGCGCAGCCCGCCGACACGTCTGCCGCGACTTGTCATAGCACACCTCGCTCTTGTCCCGGCTCAGGTACGCGCGGTGCAGCACGCAGAGCGCCTTCCTGAACATCAGCTCCAGCATGAGCCGCTGCATGATGGTGTAGTTCTGCTCCGAGAACCCAGCGGACGCGATCGGCCGCACGGCGAAGCACGCCGGCAGCTCGGCGCGCCAGGCGTGCAGGGCGTCGTCCAGCGCGCACGTGTCCGCGTAGGCGGGCTCCACGGGCGACAGAGTGTGCCGGATGACCCTCCGCAGGATCCGGCAGAGCTTGGACTTACAGTGGTAGTAGAGCGACGGGGTCGGGTCGAGCGCGGGGCGCGGGGCCGGCATCGACACGGTCGTCTCGTCAAAGTCCTCGTCCGGGTGGTTCCCCGGCCCGCGGGCGTCGCTGTCGCCCTCGTGGATGATGGCGGGCATGCCCAGCTGGAAGGAGAGCAGGAGGTCGAACGCCTCGCAGTAGAACCACGTCCGGCGGCGCATCTCCGCCTCGAAGGGCGTGATCTTGTACGAGAGGTGCTTCGGCTCGAGGTGGTAGCCCCGCCGCTGGGCGAGTCTGGTGGCGACGCCGAACATGTTCCACATCACCGGGTCGACGTCCTTGCTCGCGATGTTCCTGGTGTAGGCGACCATCAGCGTCGCCTCGACGGAGTACGTCTTGGCGGCGAGGTAGTTGCCCTTGATGAGACACTGCACCGCGCGGCCGGCGTACGCCGAGGGCTCCCTCAGCGGGCTGCTGAGACCGAGAGACGCGGGGTTACCTTTGCCTTTCACGATGACGGCCGAGGCGGCGAGGATGGAGAAGAGGATGCTTATCCAGAGGAAGCTTGTCCCCTCGGGGTTGGCCCAGAAGGCTTCGGACTCGCGCTGGAAACGGCCGGTATGGATGAACGGGACGGCTATGAAGCGGGCCTGGAAGTAGATGCCCAGCAGCCTGTTGGTGTCCTGCCGCGAGGGGAGACTCGCGAGGATCTCCTGGATCGAGACGGAAGGAGAGACGGCCCCGAAGAGGAAATCCGGGCCTATGGAGCATGCAGCCGCTTCTGGAGGTTCCGGAGGCGCGGTGTTGTCCGGCTCTAGAGCGGTCTGTATCTCGCGGATGTGGTGAAGCAGAGCGGACCAGTGTGTTGCGCCGTAATACGCGACCTCTCCATCGGCCGGGGCCGAAGACGGTGACGATTCGTCATGGCTGGGCTCCGAGTCTGTCGGGGTCGGGCCGGCTTGGGCCACGATGCCCGGGGCGGCGCAGCGGTCTTTGGACGGGCCGGATCCCCCCCTCCGCACAAGATCCTGGACCATGTCCTCCAACTTCTGAAGACGGAGCTGGACCTCCTGGCGTGGCTGCTTTTGCTGCCCGGGGGAGCTACTTTGATTCACATCCTGGGCCGCGTGGGGGCTAACGTTCACCTTGCTGCTGTTTGACGTCCCGGCATTGTTGCCAGGTGGACCAGGCCCGAACTTGCACGCGTCTCCGTCCCCGCGCTTGGTGCATGCCCCGCAGGGAAGCGTGCGGGAGCATTTCAGCTTTCGTGCGCGGCAGGCAAGGCAGGAGACTGGCTGGCGGTTGCGCTTGGTCACTTTGTGGTGCAGGTCCGACAGCGACTGGGCGCGGAAGACGGAGGTGAATTGGGCAATGTCGGACATGATGGGACGTGCCACTCGGCCGGCGCGGTCCGGTGGGGGCGGCGAAGACGGAGGACGGGGACAGGACGAAGAATTTCCAATTCGGGAGGTCGATGTCTCCGTGATCTTGACGATTGACAGATGTGTGAAATGATGGATTGGGCAATCAAATTGTTTTCCTCGGAGAAGTGAGCTTGAGCGAAGGAGGCTTGAACTAAACTCCGGTGGTTTGTCATCAGAAGAATGATGGTGTCGGCATCATCACGGTCTGGGTCTGGTGTTAGTCGGGGATACCCCGGAGTTAGAACTATCCGTTTTAGGAAAGGGCTTCTCCGAGGTACCCTCAACTTCGTCTCGTTGCCTAACAACTGTAGATCTTTCACTTTTGCTTCACTTGAGCTGACATCAGAATAACCCTATGGAGTAACCACTGTCGCTGGACGCTTGTCTCGCATTAAAATGTGGATAAGAGCTTCCCGGCGATAATGGACAATGTTGTAAACATGTATGGATGAAAGCCACGATGGTGGCAAGTCGGCGATTTGTGGAGTTGAACGTCATTCCACGACTCTGTTCTCACGGACAGATACGATCATTCAGCTTGGAGTACCAGTGATTAAATGTTAATCCTTTTGGCTATAAATGAGGACTACTGTCTTGCTGGAAATCAAGAAACCAACTTCGGAATCAGAATCGCTTTAACATCCAAACCCCCTCATCAAACACACAAAATGTCATCCACAACTCAGACCAAAGCCCTCATTCTCCCCTCCGTCAGCTCCCCCCTCTCCCTCAACTACACAACCGTCCCCGTCCCCTCCCCCCTCCCAGGTCAAACCATAGTCTCCATCCTCGCCTCCGCCATCGGCCCAACCGCCTCATCCTACCTCACCGGCGCCCTCACAGCCCTCTCGTTCCCGACCCCGTTCGTCCCCGGCCACGCCGCCATCGCCCGCGTGCTCCACCCGTCCCCGGATTCCGTCTCCCTCCAGCCGGGCCAGCTCGTCTTCGTCGACTCCTACGTCGCCGCCCGCGACGACCCAGACGTGCACATCCTCCTCGGCTCCACGACGGGCCCACCCCGCAGCACAAGAAGCTCTTCCGAGACGTCTGGCCCCACGGCCTGTGGAAGGGCGCCGCGAGCGTGCCCGTGGAGAACTGCCACCCCCTCGACGAGGACCGCCTCTCCGCGCTGAACTTGGGCTACTCCTACGCGGAGCTGCTGTACCTGAACAGGCTCGTGGTGGCCTACGGCGGCGTCCGCGCGGTCGGGCTCAAGGCCGGACAGACGCTCATCGTCGCGCCGGCTACGGGGCAGTACTCCGGTGCGGCGGTCGAGCTCGCGTCCGCCATCGGCGCAAATGTCATCGCCGTCGGGCGCAATCCGGAAACCCTGCGGAGGCTGTCCAACCTCCCACGCGTCAGGACGCTCGCCCTCCGTCAGACCCAGCCTCCTTCGAAGAGACCCTGACGTCCTCCCTCCGGGCCCTGGCGCCGGGCAGGAGCGGAGCAGACGCCTACATTGACCTCTCGCCGCCCACGCTCGCGGATCCGGGCAGACAGATCAGAGCGTGCATCGCCGCCCTCCGCGACGGCGGCAGGGTGGCGCTTATGGGCGGCGTGGCGGGCGACGTCGGAATCTCCCACCCGGGCATCATGTTTAGGAATATCACTATCAAGGGGCAGTACATGTACACGCGGGAGCAGGTCGGCGAGGTGGTCCGGCTCGTCGAGAGCGGCGTCGTGAAGCTCGGGGAAGCGGCCGGCCACGAGAAGCCGGTCGCGTTCGGCCTCGCGGATTGGAACATGGCGCTGAGGGAGGCGTCAGACAGGGGAAGTTGGGGCCAGGCTGTAGTGTTTGTGCCGGAGCAGGAGTAGAGATTCATGCGGTCAAACCAGACAGACCTGTTTCTGTACACACGTGTATGTGTGTGTGTTTCTGTGTGTATGTAACGATCCTCCATTATTTCACAGTCCAGGAAAGGTTGCTCATAGATATCATGCCCTCATTCAACTTCATTTTCACATCATGCTGCACAACCCTTATCCGTCTCGCTGGGGACTCCGTCCGCCGTACACGCTGACAAGACTCACACTTTACACGACACCTCAAGGGAGACGGTCAACAACCCGATTTCTCATTCTTCCACGCACCAGGGGGATAAAACCAGTCCATCCGCTTTCTCGCTCCGTCAACTAGCTGCCAGAGCTAAACAACCCTCCATCTTGTATAAACTTTTCCCAGACCCCCCCCCCCCCCCCCCCCGTCTCTTAACAGCACCACAGAAGGAAAAGAAGACCGTAGTATTAAAAACGCCAGGTTCTTTTTAGAATTCTCCCCCTTTCCTCTGCTCCGTGCGCTTGGCTCGCAAAAGAAAAAGTAAAAAAAAAGAGAACAGCAGAGGGTAGACAAACATTAGAGAAATACACACGCTTTTGTACAGGGGCAATAAAACTGTATTGTGAGCTGGGTATCATAGCAGCAAGGAACATGAGACGCAGGGTTAAGCAGTCAACTGGAAGCTTTTCTTCTTCTTCAAGAGCCAATGCCACGGAGGACTCTGGCCGGATTGCCGCCGACGATGGTGAAGGGCGGCACGTTCTGTTTAAAAAAAAACGAGTCAGATGTGGATCTCACGGTTAGAGTTTAAATTGACGTACCTTGGTGACGACGGAGCCGGCACCGACTGTGCTTCCCTTTCCAATGGTGATGCCGGGCAGGATGGTGACGCCTCCACCGATCCAGCAGTCCTGGTCAATGGTGACGGGCCTGCCCATCTGCGGACCCTTGCTGCCCTGCCGCCTCTTCGGATCCGTGTGCAGGGTCGCGGCGTAGATGCTGACGTTGGGCCCGATGTGGCAGTTGTCTCCGATGTTCACCTCGGCGGCGTCGAGGATTGTGCAGCTGCGGCCGACGATGACGTTTTGCCCGATGACGATGTTGTACCCGTAGTCGCACACGAACGGCGCCTCGACCACGACGTTCTCGCCGACCCGGCCAACATTGGTCACCGGGGGGACCCGGGGAGGGCGAGAGGAGCTCGCGCGGCTGCAGATCTCGCGGAACTGGCGGGCCCTCTCGTTGGGGGAGACGCCGTTGTTGGGGTTTGTGGAGTTGTTGAAGCGCCAGCAGGCGGCGCTGCAGCGCTCGCGCTCGAGGACGAGCTCCTTGTCGAAGGGGTAGTAGAACTTGCCGCTCACCATCTCCTCCTTCTGCGACCGGATGCGGTTGTTCGCGGGGAACTGCGCGTGGGAGAGCGCCAGCTGCGCCGCCACCTGGACGTTCGTCGTGGCCGGCGGTTGCGGGTTCGGGCTGTTCGATCTCGTGGGGTGTAGGATGTTGATCTGAGGCAACGTCGGAGCCGGGTACGGGGTATCGGGGTCGTTGGCCGTCCTGCTGAGGTCGTGGAGGGGCGGCACACGGTCGAACCGTTTCTCGGAGATGGGTGGGTGCGGCTCCCGCTGCTGATGCTGCGGGATCGAGGTCACGTTGAACGGGTACGGGTGACTGGAGGGTGACAGCTGCTTCTGGTCGGGGCTGATGGCGCTGTTGACGCTTGGTATTGTCGAGGGCGTCAGCGTGGACCCGGAGAGCGGGTTGGACACCATGGAAGCCGACAGCGTCGATCCGGTCTGCCGATCGACGTCTTGATCTGCGATGGGCCGGCCTTGAGGAGTGTCTATCCTCAGCGGTTGTCCTCGATGATAAGAGAGAGGCTCGCGCCTCTGCCCGACGGCAGGTTGAGTACCGTAAGGGGCTTGCTGCGGGTGCTGAGGCTGGGGCTGGTGCGGAGGTTGTGGTTGATGCTGAGGCTGGGGTGGGGGTTGAGATTGAGGTTGTGCTTGCGGCTGAGGCTGAGGTTGAGGTTGTGGTGGTTGAGACTGGGGCATACCGTAAGCACCAGGCGGGACGTAGCTCGGGTCCTTCGACTCCAGAGGAATGGCCGTGGCCTTGTTGTCCGACTTCTGCCAGACTGCGTTGCGCTGTGGAGGGTATCCTGCGCAAACGAAGCCGCCGCGGATGCAGTTGCTACCTGTAAAAGGGTTATTATCGTCAACTATGCCGGTGGCAAGAGAGGGACTTACACTCGGGCTTCTGCTCGTCGCATTTCTTCTTCCTCCGCCGGCAGGTCAGGCATCCAGTCTTGGTACGGTTGCTAAAGTTACGCTTCCTCTTCTTCTCGGACTGGAGAATGGCGTCGCGAGAGCTGCCGGTCGGAGTGTAAGGACTGTAAGGCATGCTCTTGTCATCGCCATCCGGGCTGGTGTTGTCGTAACCCTGGCCGTCCATCTGGTTTGCCCTCTTCAGCGTCTCCCCAATCTGGTCTTCGGACTGGGCAGACATGGTCGACTGGTCATAGTAACTGCGCTCCTCTCTGTCTCCTTCCCGGGAATACCACGAGTCACCTTCACGCTGGTCCTCGCGTTCTTGAGAGCGGTGATCGGGCGGCGGTGACCGATGCGGACTGCGCGTTTCTGAAGATTGAACTGGCGCATCTGGCGATCTCTCGTGAGTCATGTGCGCATTTCGCTGCTGTGGCGGCGAGTCTGACCGCTTCCTCTTGAGAGAGCCATCGACGTCGGGATAGTTCGTCGAGTGGTATGGCGACTTGTCCTGGCCTCTCGGGCCGGCCCAGCTTTCCCTCGTCGCCTCTGCGGCGGTGGGCGCTTTAGGTTCAGGATGGGTGGGCGAGCCGTTGGAGCGGTGGTCCTCTGGCGATGCCCTGGCGGCGGCGTCATCGGCAGACTGGTTCGTCGGTTCTGACGTCTTTGGTGGTGAGCCCCCATTGAGGGCGGTGAAAGCTGACATGGTTCAGCGCCGCGCCTCACCAAGTCGGGGCGCGAGAGGGTGAGAGCGGCGACGGTTGGTTTGAAGCCGTGGTGACCGATGGTTTGGAAGTGATGTTGAAATTGGGGTCGATGAGACCGAATGGGCGCGGTAAGCGACAGCAGATCAACAATGGATGACGGCAGGTCGCGTAGTGCGCGAAGAATCCAACAGGGAGCTTCGGCAGAAGGGGAAATGTACCGCGAGATGAGATTGGAGATGAGGTCTGGAAGGGGGCAGCAGGGCGGCACGCGTCAATCAATGCCAGAATCAGCGATTCGGGCCGAGAAAAGACTTGGGGAATGACCTCTTTGAGAGGAGACACAGAGCCGCAGGAGGACTCGATGAACCTGGCCAGCGTTGCAGTTGCGGTAGCGGTAGCGGTAGCGCAAATGTGCTGGGGTTCCGAGGCGAGGGAACGACTTTTTGAGACAGGGTGGTGGTGGTGGCGGCGCCTCGATGTCTTCCGGGCTCAGAAAGTTAATTAACTCTTTTTTTTTTTTTTTTTTGGTCGGTTCTTCCTTACCCTGCTTTTTCGGGTGGGATGTTGGCGAGCGTCGAGCTGCTGCTGTATGTATGTATGTATGCTGTATGCAGGTTGGCGGTTCGGATCAGAAGGAGGAACGGGAACTGGAACTGGAGCTGGAGCTGGAACCCAGATCTCAGCTTGATGGTTCAGCCAGATCGTTTCTTTGTCGTCGTGGGGGGTGGGTAAGAAGTTTTTTTCTTCTTCCCCCTTCTCCTTGCTCCCCTCTCTATATCTGACCCCTAGACCCCTCGCCAGATCTGAGGAAAAAAGTAGCTGCCAGCTATCAAAACCAGACGATGACCCTCACTTTGCCGATGCCGTTGGTGGTGCCGCAGTCGCTACTACGGTGCGCGGCGCGCGGAGGACGCGGGAGCTTGAGCTTTGGACTTTTTTTTTTTTCTCTTCCCGCTCTTTCTGCTGTTGGTCTCTCAGTCACTTCCCTCGTGTTTTAGTGAACGGGGGGGGCGTGTGCGGAACAATTGCTGGGCTGTGCGCGCGTGCGTCAGTAGGTACGTGCGACAAGAGCGAGAGCGGTGTCTTGTCCGCCCGGGGGTGGACAAGGGCAGAAAATGAGAGAGATGCCGCTGAGACCTGAGGCTGTGCAGCCCTTGGTGTATGAATGTGTGTGAGAGAAATTGGATGGGAACAGGCGACCCAGTGTCTCCGGCCTCGACGGAAGCTCGAGGCCGTCAAGAGAGTTTGCGCCCTTCCCTCCTCTAGGCGCGGGGCGGGTGGTGGGAGAAGAATATTGGGCAAAAAGAAAAAAGCAATCTCTCTAACAAGTGACAAGAGGAGGAGAACTCGAGAGAGCGTTTGAAGACGGATGGTGAATAACGGAACTCACACTTTCCCTCCCATGAAATGCTTATCCCTGCTGAGATGATGCTCTCGAATGAGTCGATTCGATGTGGCAGGTGGATTCAGAAACAGTCGAGCTTCTTCTTCTTCTTCTTTTCAATGTAGCGCGTGCGTGAGGTGGTTGTTCTTGGCCCCCAAAGGTCGGGTGTGTGTGTGTTTGCGTCCAGAACGAACGGGGGTTCGGGGTCGGGCAGATGCTCCGCTGTTTGCTTGCGATCTACCGCGAAGGGGGTTGATGGATGGAGTGGGTGTGGGTGTGTGGGTGAGAGGCGAGCAGAATGCTGCGCTGCGCTGCGTTGCGTTACGTTGAAGGCACCAGGCAGAAAAAATAACAATACTTCGTTCTGGTGGGTGTTGACGTCGGAAACGTTCGCTGAGCTTGATGTGGGTTTGTAATTATTAGTGTGAGGTGTGCCTGTGTCTGTCTTCTCCGTTTCGCTGGTGGTGGTAGTGGTGGTGGTGGTGGCCGTTGTCGCGACGGGCGGGATCTTGGAATTAAAGAACCAGAAGAAGAAAAGTAGAAGGAAGGCCCTGTCTCTTTCTTTTGCTTTCCCGCTTGTCCCTCAAGTAATATTTCTTGTCTCTTGTTGTTCACTTGCCGGCCTGGTCCTCCGAGAAATGCACCCTTCTTTCTTCTCCCGTCTTAGGGGTTTGTCCTTAGTCGAGGGATGATGGCTGCTGATCGTCGGCGCTTGAGCCGTTTTTTTGGCGCGCGATTATGCTGCGTCTGTAAGGTGAGGCCGTGACGGAATGGCTTCTCCCAGGTGGCGAGACGGTCGGCTGTAACGCAACCCAAATTACTCCTTCCTGCGAAGCGCAATGCTGTTGTCGACAACAGTTATAGATGCAGACCTTGGACTGGGAAAAATTTCAAGTCCTTTCTGCCGTGCAGCCTGTGATGAGAATGTTGTTGCGTGTGTGGTGTGCTGCAGCAGTATGAGGTGAGGCCTGCCTGATGAGTTAGGCTATGAGGTTGCTGAAAGAGAGTTTGCGTGGTTTCGGATGTTGACGGGTGGGACGAGCGAAAGGGTGAGATGACAAGAAACTGTGAGTGTGACGGGGGGGGGAGGAGGATGAGGAGAGGGGAGGAATATGTTGTTATCATGTGGCAGCGAACCTCTGGAGTTGGAACAAAAGTAGTCGGGGTCGAGTCTGGGTATCTAATTAGACCAAGGTACGGAGTGCAGATGCTCGATAGGCCCAGACGCACGCTTAGAAGCGTTTAAAGGTTCGCCTATTCAGCTCAGCTTCGAGGCGGAACGGAAGGGTCAGGTCAGGACTTGGGACTCGGGAGTGAGTGGTGCGCGACCGAAACTAAATTGCAAGGGAAGAGAAACGCCTCCTGGGGTAACAGGTACGAGACCGGAGAGTCTCGGCGGGTGCTCCATTACTTTTTGTATTCACATAGCGTGTAGAGAATCTCTGCAAATCGTATCAATACCTTACCCGTCGGTCGAGTCCTCTTCTGAACGAACGGGATCACCATCCTCGCTCATCCTCCTCTTTCTCCTCCTGGACTTGGCCTCGAACCAAGCGGCCCCTCTCCCGCCAGAATCCCGCTTCATGTGTGCCCGGGGAACCAGTGCCATATCCATATCCCCTCTTCTGTGCGTGTTGGTAGGTAATCGTGTGAAAGAAGAAAAGGAAGCCCTCCCCTCCTAGACTCGTTGTCCAACCCCCCCTCGTTCTTCATCGCTAAACCCGGGAAACAGTCGAACAATATTGGGGCAGCATGGCGCTTCTCACGGGTACTCGACCGCCACAAGGTACTTGCGCGATACTGGCGGGCAGCGCTGCCGATAACTACTTAGGTAGCGCGACGCTACTCACCACTATGCGTGCGTTTGTCGTCGCCTCCAGGTGCTGGATCCCCTGGCAAAGCATGAACAGGGGGGGATGGCATGCAGAAAGGAGGGGGCGTGTCGACAGGCCATTGGCGAGCAATGGAGGGGGTGTGAGCCCCGAGCTCTTCTCTGCAACCCACGTCCGTCTCTGTCTGCCTGTCTCTTGTTGGTCTACCAATAAGTCTTCGCTCCTTCTCTGCGTGTACTTGCTTGTAGTCTGTATCCGTAGTCGAGCTGCCAACCTCGACTGTGACCGACCGGCCTGGCCTGGCCTCACCTTGTCTTGCTCTTTCGTACATTATCGTCACCCTCACACTCTCCTCCGCCTTCGAGGCTTCATTACCCGCCCGTGGGAACACAAATCGAGACCGTCCCGTTCGCAGCCCAGTCAGTTCAGGTGGCAAGGAACCCGAGCGTTGCTCATGCCAAACGTCTCGACTCCCTCCACCCCCGTCTGTCACCATTCTGTCGCTTAGATGGTCTCTTTTTCCCCTATCCAGTCGGCCCTATGGCACACGTCCATCGGACATGACACACGCGCCTAAGCCCGCGCCCGACTGATGGACGACAACATCCAGCCCACTTGGGCTGGCACATCCTCATCTCACGGACCTCACCGGTATGTCTCCCCCCCTCCCCGCGATGTGCGTGCGGAACGGTCACAGTGACAGTCAACCGTCGCGGTGGAGGTCCTGGTCGAGGCACAATTGCGGTGTTCTGTACTCAAGTAGTGTAAGCCTGCTGCAACGCACGCACGCTTGCGCATATTGTCATAATATCTGTGTTAACAGCTGCCACGTGAAAGGTAAGGGGACCTGCTTCATTAATCTCGATGGGGGGGTCTGCCACCCTCCCTCAGCAACAACCTTGAAGACGCTCTAGCCGCACGCACGCACGGCACGGCTTTTTTGGCCCCCGCTCTTCCGCGGCCTCGTCTATTTGCAATTCCTTGCCACGTTGGAACTTGGGGGCAGCAAACAAGCGATTTCCCGCGACAATCAAGCGATTCTCAGCCTATCGCTAAGTCGGGACTCTCACACTCCCGGGGACAGTACTTGCACACCCTCCCCCCCAGACCGGACCCTGACCTCACCTTCGCCAGACTGCATCTCGCTGTCCGTCATATCACTTGTCACTCAGTCGCCGCCGTTCCTGGCAAACCTGTCAGCACGTCGCCTGTGTTGCTCGTCCTAACTGGCATTTGAGGCAGTCTGGTGCGACCTGGCAGAGAGAGTCGTCTGTGTACGAATAAGACCCCCAGTCAACCTCGCGGTTCACCAGGAAGGCCCCTCGCGCATCCGGAGACGCTGGCCGCCTCTGACGTTGCACTGGTTTCCACTCGTCTGCCTCGCGAAGCTTGACCACCATTGCAACCCTTTACTTCGCAGTAGACCGCTGCTTGGCCAGGGTCCCAGGCTTTGATGAAGGTAACATAGCTATGTGAATTCTCGCGCGTTGTGCGCGTGTGCTGCGTGCTGTGTACTGTGCATTGTGTGCCGCACCGCCAAAAAAATGGTGGCAAGGGTCTTCCACGTTTCCCAAGTCTGGCAGGAAACGGCTTTGATACGCAGCCAGGCGCGCAAAAGAAACACCGAGACTTGTGTGATCCAGCCCACAGGACTCCAGACCGAGCATCCTGGCGTCCTCCAGACTCGAGAGTCGAGACGACCAACATCGGTGCCGTAGCGACCCCGGTCGAACCTTTGGTCCCTTCATCCGCTCGTGCCTTCAGAAATAGCATCTACCCACGCGCGGGAGCCCCCTGTCTGACAAGGTCTCGGTCCTGAGAATAATGCTTGCCATTGGCATCGACCCGCGATGCAACAGCAACGCAGTGGCAGTGGGCGTTTCGGAGGCGACCATTTTGACATTCGCGACATATCGTTCTGCTGGAGTGTTCGGCGGGACTAGTGAATGTTGCTAACCAGCGTTGCATTCAGGGTTCAGTCCTCCCCCTTACCAAGTTGTTGACTGGACGAGAGAAAATGCGTATTCGCTCGCACGCACTCAGCACTGCCGACGGACGTGGTTGATTGATGCTGGCTCAGCTCGCGCCAGTTCCTCATCTCCTCTTCCAATGCATTTGTTACGTCCTGGCACGCGTCTAGTAGTTGGCGAGACCGCTTGTGGCCCAGTTTCGTCTCCCACTCCAACTTGCCTAGCATGAAAAACCCCCCACAGGGTACGACACCGTCGCTGGGCGTTGTCGTCAACGGATGGGCTTAGCTTGTAAATCTCGTATTAACGCCCCGTTGGCAACTTGTTTCGTTTCTCAGCCGCCATTCGCACTAGCATGCGCGGCAGTGCATACTCATTTGAGCAGGTTTTGATCACCGTTGGCGTGAGATTAGAGAGGGCATGGTCCTAATTTCGGGCTTGCGTTGAGCCATGTCTCGGCTCTGAACTCCGTTCTTCAGCAGATCGAGCCCATCTCTATCAGTCACGTTGAGTCCTGACGCAACTCCAAAGCAACGTCACAACTTTTCGCCTAAACATTATTGCAGGTGATACGTCAAAGTGGTGGTGTACCGTCGACAATGGTAGTGGAAGCTCCGCTGACTGCATCTGCCCAATCCACTACGGTTGTTGATTTCTCCGCTCGCGGCTGCGCATGCGCCAGTCTCATTCCGGTGTGTGCTGCGACTGCGAGTTGCAAATCGCGTGCAGAGAACAGCCCCCGGTCGATGCGAAGTGTGGTCCGTGTTGACGAAACTGTGATTCAGAGACAGTATATGACATGTAGTACTGTGGTATCTGGTCAACTGAAGGCAGCTTGAGGTGCTGCACGCAGTGTCTGTAAGCATCCCTTCCCTTCGGCGATAGGTCCGCAATCTGGTGCTTCCGTTCCTCTGATGGGTCAAGGGGTGAAACAGAAACGTTAATCTTCCGATGTCGATGGACTGGGATGCAGGCCATGGTGGATTATTTTTAGCTCCCTCGCTCTTGGTTGCTGGGTGGAGATGGCAACTGTTGGACAATTTCAGCGCAAGTTTGATAGACTTTATTTACCCCAGCTTTGCCCGGCACCGATCCGCTCGTCTCGTGTCGTCTCGTCTCTTCATCGCGTCGCGCTTTCGCGGTTAAGGTGCTGTAGACGGTAAGGCAATTGCACCGTCGGCTCCGACGGCGGCGGTCAAAGTGTTGCCTCTTAGCTCTGCACCCCGTCTCTCTCCCGTCTCTGTCTGGCGTAGCGCTTGTCGCAGCAGGGCGTGTGTTTGAGGTGAGAGGTGCGGAGAAGGAAAGAAAAAGCGCCAAAAGGCTCGACACACACACACACACCCACCGGAGCCAGCTGGATCGAAGCATGGATCATCGGCCGAAGCCAGTTACCCGACTCGACCGCCTCGCCCAATCTGTTCGCACACCCGCTCTGGCGCACGAAAACTACCGCTCCAGTTCCAGTGTCGCCCTCCGCTCGGGTGTCTTTACCGCCGTGCCCCACCATGTCCACCCACCGTGATGCCAGCTAGACGACATGATCGTCCCCATTGGCCCGTCAGAATGAGAGCTGCAGCCAACGGGAAGCCTCAGATGGGTTGAGGGAAAGTGGTTGAGGACAGGGTAATACCATTCGACACATGTGCTGTGACGAGACGGATGAGCCTTTCTTGGATGGAAACTGGCCCAACCTCTCCGGCAGTCCAATCTTAGCAACCAGGACCGGGCCAGATCGATAGTTTCGTCTTGCGGCATCCGGACCTACGCCGTACCATATCTCTGTGCAGCAGTTGAAGAGTCAAATTGACGTGATGGCACAATCCTTCAGCTGCCGCGTTGACCTTCCGTCAAGGGTCTTCTTTCTAGTCTGGGGGACGAGCGATGCAGTCCAAATGGCAGTCAGCCTAGGGTACCATGGGCGACGTGATGCGGTCCGCATAGGCGCAGTCTGCCGCAAACACGCTGATGCGATTATCGCGATTTTGCTGCACAAGTGCTGACATACAGTCACACTCAGACGCACACGCGCGCACACCTCCTTCACCGTCTATTGCGCATGAAGTGCGTGTGGTGTGCTGGTATGCTTTACCCAGCCGGACTTGTAGCCAAGAAGAGGCGCCGAGTCTGACGTTCAAGGCAAGGCAGAATGCGCATCCGTATTAGAGGCCGTCAGGTCGCCTAACCCAAACATTCCCTGTAGACGCCGCATCGGCCGCCGTAATGGATGAATGAGGAGTGATTATTCTCTTCAAGACTCAGAAAAGTTTGGCGTGAACGGCTCCTAGATGACTCCGTTGCATGTCATGTCGCACTCGGTCTGGCATCGTGTCGGTTACCTCCGATCGATTGGTCGGAGAGTTCAAGGCTTGGCTCCGGTGGAGCTCCGGGCTGTCGCCATGCATGGCTGCTTCGGTAATGAGACGACCAGAAATTGAGGGAAAGTCGTCTCATGATGCTGGCAGATACGTAGCAGGGCCCTCGAGCAAGCAAGACGGGCGGGGGTCTGGCGAAGAGAGGGCTCGGGCATGGATAAGTTGAATTAAATGAGTGTGGCCGCGGTCGCCTCTCCGGGCCGCGTCTCTCGTTCGTCTGTGTCGCATCAAAAGATCAGACCAATGCGGAATGACACCCGCGTAGTGGAGTACCGGGTCGTTGCAACAGCAAACAGACAGACAACAACCTTGAACTTTGCGCCTCTGGGTGGCGTCTGGGCATCATCCCGCGAGACCCAGAGCAATATGACACGGCGATGGCTCGTGGCTTCTCGGGGTGAAGGGTATGGGTTGGAGAGTTGCTAGCGAATGCAGCATGCCTTTCATCTGCAGCGTTGCATACATAGCGTTGGGTGGTGGGTGAGCGAGGTGGGCGGGGAACTGGAAGCAGATCAATTTGGTCATATGGAGTGAAGCGCCGCTCGGAGGACCGAGGTTGCAAGGATGCTTGACGATTGCGAGGATGGTAGGTATCCGTAAGGCCAAGATGGAAGAACGAAGAAAAGGGTGGGGCAGGCGTCAATTCGAGAAGTAGAGGAGTCGAGAAAGAAAACCCTTGTCTTGTCCCGTTTTCTGTGGTATCGTGTCGTCACCAGGCGGGGGACGGAAGTGACGGTATGAGTTGTGGACGGTGCCTCCCACCTCCTCGCTGCAGGCCCAAGGCAAGCAAGCAGGAAGACGGTTCCAGGACGGCACAAGGCGCAGAGCCTCTGAGGAGATAAAAATGTGGAGGAGAAGGTTGGGCCAATCTCCTTTGGCAGGTAACTTTCGATGAGGTCGGGCGGCCAGGGATGTGTGATGAGGATGTGAGAGCGAGAGTTGCAAGGTCCTGGAGGCAAGGCAAGGTTGTGTGTGTGGTCGGGTCCTGGTTGGCGTCGGCGTTGTTGTCTGTCACCTCAGCGATCGGAGGCCCGCGTATGGACTGAAATTCGAGCCCATCTCGGGGAAGGCGAAAGCGAGGGCTGGAGGAAACAAGGCCGCTGGATCGGATGCCGTTGGTTCTTGAATAGGTAGCTACTGTCCGCGAGGGCACTCTGATCCCATCCGATCTTATGCACGATTCTATTCCTGGCGTTCGATGACTGATGGCACCGAAGACCAAATGCTGGGCAGCAAGAGGTTGGCGGCCTATTCCGGACGTTTTGCATGCAGGCGACACCGAGCCTGATGCACTGTTGGTGTTGGTAGGTACTCTTTGGATCCAAAGCTGCCGATGCTGCTCAACGCAGGTCAGTTGGTTGTTCAGTTGGTTGTGAAAACCATGGTATGTGCATGGCAAAAAATGACCTGTTGGAAGCAGGCGGGCCGTGCGGGATGTTCTAGTCAGTGAAGTGACTTTGCTCAAAGAAGCAATTGCGATGCGAAGAAGGGCACAGCAGCACCTGAGGCAACGAGCACCAACACACTGAGGTTGATAATCATGATTCCAAAGCCAACGCCAATGTCAAAAGCTGTGTGCCTCGGTACCGTGGCTGGCTGGCATGGTTACCAGGCGCCTCCCTCATATCGGCGTCTTTCCCGTCCTTCCTCCACATCAGGTCGCCGACGGGAGCAGGGGAAAATGATGGGGCGGGGAGGGGATCCCATGGAGTCCACCGTCCACGTCGTCTCGGGCATGCGACAAGCGATACTGGTGGAGGTCTTTTGTGAGATGCCTGTCTGCCTGCCTGCTTCTATACCTTACTTGAGAGAGGTAAAGGGTAGGTCAGGTACGTACCTGCATTCCCAGCGAGCAAAAAGACCGTGCAGCACACCGAGAGCACTCTTCCAACATTTAGGCAGGTAGGTGTGTGCCTGGGTCAGATCGAGGATGGTTGCACAAAAAAACACCTTGCAAGTCGGTGTTGGTTCTGCGGGTTTCTTTGGCGTTTGGCGACTATTCTACGCCGCGGAGCCGCTTTTGACGTTCCAGGTTGGTACCGTACCTACCTACCTTAGCCTGTTGGTAAACTGGGGGCTAGCGAGCCCGCCTAAGGTAGACGCGTGTTTGCCGACGGAACGCCCAGGTCGCCCCCGCCCGCCAGGCACTCCTGAAGGCAAGTCCTCAGGTACCTACCTTTAGGTACCTTACTTGCCAGTGCAGTTGGTGCGTGCCAGGACCGCTGGCCCGCGTGGTGCACCAGGAATGCTAATCGCGGTACGTACCTGCTCCCTCCCTGACGGCGGGAAGGATGCACTTTGGTTTTCGTCCACCTCGTCTGTGATTGCACTTGCCAACAGAAGATTGCAATGCAATTCCTGATTACTATTCCTCCCACAAGCCTCATCGTCTGCGTCTCTCTTGCTTGCACCTTGTCGCAGACAGCTTATGTACGCAGTAAGGACCATGTTCACGTGACTTTCTACGCATGCTGACCTGAGATAAGCTGACTGGCCCATGCTCCAGATTTGCATGGAATGGCTGGCAGGGACAGGGCATGCTTCGTCTTCATTTTGACCGCAACTTTCCATCACCACCAATCGACACTTACATTACCTACCTGCCACGACCTTACCCACTTGCCGCGCAACGGCTTGAACTACTCTGGAAGTCAAAGCGAGAACGAAGCTCTTTTGCAAATGAAGGAAACAATTGTTTCTAATATTGGATCATCAAATTCTCCGAGAATGCATGGCACCGCATCTCTATCACACGATACCTGCTCGCAGTCCACCGTCCTCCAGCCAATGGCGTTTCTCGCCTCCGTCTAAGCGCCCATTAAGCGCTCACTCAACGACAACATATCCTCTCAACATCTAGTCCAGCTCGCCTTTATCTTCTTTCTAGAACCTGTCCCCCACACGGTATTCAATCATGTCGTGGAGATCTCTGCAGGACCGGAGTGTCTACAACCTATTAATAACTCCCGGGATCAACCACAAACTACATGCCACATGCTTTGGCCGCGCCCTAGCTCGAGATTGGCGATCTCCCATCCCGACGAACTTCCACTTCACACACTCTCTCCCCTAGCCGCCAGGTTCTCTATGCGCCGAGCGACAGGTTCCCCCAGAAACAAGTCAACCACCCAGTCCTCATCATCAGCGTGACGCCTCTCAATATTCCCCGTACCCATGCCAGCGGGATCCCTCAGCGTCACGCTTGTCGACCGTCCTCACCACCACACCGCCATCCCCATGAACACCTGTCCCCTGCCCCGCAGACCAAGATCTCCAGATGGGCAAAGACGCGACCTGCTTTAGACGCCTCCAATCCTCACCCCATCCGTGTGTTCACAAGAAACTCGCCGACGGGAGACCCTGAAAGCAAACCAACCTGCTTGATCGTGGCGTCGAAAGAGCCACAATCACCAAGTTCGTCCAGACGACCCCCCATCATTGGGCCGCACGAACAACCTCGACGATGCAGGACCACACATCCGGGACGTCCTCGTGAACTTGTGAACCCTTCTCTTCCCTTCTGGGAAACCCATCTGCCCGAACCACCCCCGGCCGTCACCTCGCCGTCCGGGGACGGAGCAAGCATGCAGCACGTCAGTCCAACATAACCGCCTCTCCACGTCGATATTTTTAGCTGCCGTTGCTATATTAAGCCAGTCGCCTCACCTGCAGCCGCCGATGAGCTGCATCTTGCTTAATGAGACGTCACGTCCCGGCTCAACTTCAACTGCCCATCCGCCCACTGAAAACCTCCTCCCTCCTTATCTATCAAAACCGCTCGCTGTGATTTCCATGTCGTAAGAACAAAGGGGGGCAAAAACCCCTCCCGCCGCGATCCCTTTTTCCATTTCCATTTCATTTGTCTCAGAAGGAACATCGGATCTGCCGCCACCCCTGACATCATCTCATCGCGCACCTCTAAGCGCGAGACCACAGAGGGCGGGCACCGAAACAGACCAGCCTCTCCTCTCCCGTGTTCCTCTCCTTCCGCCGCGTGTATGCATCCCCGTCAACACACATCATGCAGTGGCCCATATGGCTCGCCGGCCGGGCTCGACGTTATCTCGGCCGTTTCATCATAACTGCTACCTCGCTCAGCAAAAGACAAGGGCCGATCATCCAGAGAACCCCCCTGCCCACAGCACATCCCCCACGGAAGGCATCACCTGGCAAGGGGGTGGACCGCAATTACTTTTCATTTCGTCGTTTCAAATTTCTATTCCTGTCATCGGATCTAGAGGCGGGTGTTTCTCCTCCAGTGCTCGTAAACCCTTGGGCATCACTATCTCCACAAACAATCCTGACACGACGCCGGGCCAGACATGCGGCCCTCGAGCGACATCCACCCCTTTCGCAACTTGCACCACAGAGCCAAGGTGGATAAAGATGCTCCCCTTCGAGGGTCTTCCTCAACCTCGTCCCTGCTCATGAGTGACGCATCTCGGCTACCTCATCACAGCGCCTAGCGTCGACAAGTACCTCGTTGTCAGATGGTACTTCGACGATACTTCACTTCTTTTGCCTCTTCGCGCTCTTGTCGTCATTTGCGCCACCGCCATCTAGGACGCTTGCGCTTCGCTTGTTTGATGCTCCGCTGCTCCCCGGCCGAGCCGACTTCTCCTTTTCCTTTTCCCCGTCGCCCTTGCCGTCGCCCGCGGCGTTCGGCACAGCACCCGGTTCTTCGCCGTTCGTGGCCGGGGCTGCCTCGGCATTGTCCTGCTCGCCGTTGGTCGGTTCGTCCGTCTTTGCAGCTTCCCCGGCTGCCGCTTCTGCTTTCTTCTCCCTTCCGCAGGCTTGTCTCCTTCTTTCTCAGGAGGCTTCTCGACTTCCTCGCCATCCTTAGTTTCCGAACCCGTCTCAGGCTCTGGTGGCGCATTGGCCTTCTCTCGCTCTGCCTTCTTGGCCATCTCTATCTTAACTTCGGCATCCACCTTGTCCGTGACTTTTCTAGCGTCGAGCAAACTATTAACGGCACCCAAAAGCTGTTCGTACTGGGCAGTGACCGCGGCAGTGGGCATAACAAGCCGCGGCGGGATGTCGAGTTCATTCAGCGTGTTCATGATACGCAACTGTTGTTGGTTGGATTTGTGTGTGAACAGTTTGTTGATCTTCTCATAGCGGAACGTTGGGCCACTTGACAAACGATCATGGTGGGAAACACCATAGACAAATTGCTCGGCTTCGGAGAGCTTGCGGCGTTCCTGCTGCTGCTGGCCCTTCTTGCCGCCGGCGGGTGCTGTCGGTGTCTGAGCGGCGCTGCTTGGGGGCTCCTTGTGTGGCTTCTCGGGAGGTACAGCGGCGGCGGCGGCGGCGATGCTCTCGCGACGGTTGGCGGTCTCTGGCGCTGCAGCTTGTTGGCCTGCAGGCGTGGCAGGGCTGGCACCGTCTGCCGCCATGATAGACTTCCGCTTCTTGGATTTGTCGGCGTTCATCAGATTCTGTAACAGTGTCTGAAGCCCCGCACTTGATTTGAAGGCACTTATGTCTTGGTCAGTGTGCGGGTAGTCCAGACGGTTGTACAGCTCCCGACGCTCCTCGTTGAAGCGGTCACTGCGCGCGAGGATACGCTTGATCTCAAGCAGCAGGGACTCCTCTTCCTTGGCCTCCTCCTTGGATCTCGTAAGAGCGTTATTGGCAAAGTCCTTCCGCATCTTCTCCTGATTTGGATTGAAGTTGGCCATGAGCTCGTGGAGGGCGTACTCGGGTTGCGTCATATGCTGGACGGGCTTCTGAACTGCCATCATCTTCGCCGCAACCTCGTAGTACCGTGCCTTCAGATCTTCCATTGTCCTCGGCTTTGGTACGGGAATGATAGCCTTACTCTCGTCCCCGTCCGCCGAAGCCTCCCCATTGATGGCCTCCGGTAGGTAGTCGTAACGGTCCCATATGATCGGCCATCGGAGGTCAAAGTCCTTGACCAGGGTGAGCAAGTAGTCTGTCTCCTCCTTGGTCCAGTCGTCGCTCTGCAGGTTTGTCCTGTACTGGTCCTCGCTGTACTGCGGCACGTCCACCTCGACGTTGTATTTAGCAAACGACGAGTCTTCCGGCTTCGCAGCTGGCTCGCTATCCGCATCCTTCATTTCCGCATCGCCCTCTACCGGTGCCGCACCATTCTCGAGTCCTGTCGTCTTCCTCCGCCAGTGCTTCAATACTAGTGCGCCGCTGTCGCCTCGTGCCGAATTTGTGAACGATTTCAGCACCCACTTAGAGGCCGGTTTCCTGCTCGCAAATCGCCGCTTCTTGAATATTGAGACCTCGGGTACGATTGCGATAGGATTGTCGCCGCCCAATTCTGAACTTCTCGCGCGAGACCTTTCAGGTTGGGGCGCGGGCAGAGGTCTTTTGCTTCTTTGCTGGGCGCGGGCCGCCATGGCTGTCGGGGAGGTTGAGCACGTCCCGTACGTCGGAAGAAGTCATTGTGGCGGCAGAGAGATGTGAGTCGGTGGAAAGGACGTTCGTTCACGATCGGGCGGCCAGTCGAGGTGGATTTTTAATTGACGGCGACGGGTAGACTTGGTCGCATCAAATCATCACCAGTCGGGCGCGTGCATCAAGGATATGGGTATCAAAATTTTCGCAGGAATTTTCTGGTATTAAAATTTTAGTTTTGTCGTGTTGCGGTGTGCAATGTCGGAGAGAATTGAAAAAAGGTCGATTGATCGATGGCGGCAAGGGCCCCAGAAGTGCTGCATTCTCTCAGGTTATCGAGGACGCGAGGTCGCATTCAGCGCGCACTCTCTTTCTGAACCGCACGTGACCCACCTGTAAAAGGTCAATGCCACCCTTGTCGGCTGCCAATTTTTCGAACGTGGCAGCTTCGACCTCCCGCGCACCTTGGGACTTTTTTGTGGGTACCAGGAACTGGCTGATCTGGCGCTACCTGTTCGAGACGACATCTCCAATTCCAACGTCCACCCCCTCGAGCCCCGGCAGAAGAAGAAGGACAACGGTCGACGAGCACGAAATTGCGATTACATTACTCCCCCACGATTCGATCAATCTCCCGTCCCGTCAATTCGCTTCGCACCGTCGCACAAGATGAGACCGTTCCTCCCCCTGCTCTCGATGAGCGCCGTCGCGCAGGCGCTCTACTTCTACATCGACGGCACCTCGCCCAAGTGCTTCTTCGAGGAGCTTCCTAAGGACACGCTCGTTGTTGGTCACTACACGGCTGAGGAGTGGGATGACAGGATCAACCAGTGGGCCAAGCACGATGGTCTCAGCATCTACATCTCTGTCGATGTAAGCTACCCCCTGAGCTTGCATCATCCCTCTGGAGCTCCATAGACCCAGGATGCTGCGAGTTGCAAAGATCCAAGCGCAATGACCTTCGTTGAGGGGCCAAGACTAACTGTAAATCTCTCCAGGAAACCTTCGACAACGACCACCGTGTCGTCTCCCAGCGCGGCTCTGCTTCTGGCCGCTTCACCTTCACGGCTGCCGATGCCGGCGACCACATGCTCTGCTTCACCCCGTCCTCCACCTCTGGTCGCGCCGGCTGGCTCTCTCAGCACTCCCACAACGGTGGCATTCGCCTGACGCTCGACCTCGCTATCGGCGAGAGCAGCGAGATCGAGAGCTCTGATAAGAGCAAGCTTGAGGATATCGCCACCCGTGTCAAGGATCTTAACAACCGCCTTTCCGACATCCGCAGAGAACAGGTCTTCCAGCGTGTACGTTGTCTCTCCCGTGTTTTATGGTTCGTTCAGTGCCTTGCTAACCAACGAATAGGAGCGCGAAGCCGAATTCCGTGACCAGTCCGAGTCCACCAACGCCCGTGTCATCCGATGGATGCTTATCCAGCTTGTCGTGCTTGCCGTCACTTGCACCTGGCAGCTGTCGCATCTGCGGTCCTTCTTCAAGCAGAAGCTCACGTAAGGAAATTAAAAAAAAAGGGGGAAGTTTTTGGTTTACCAAGCATGCAGGAGTTTGGAGGGTCAGACGACCTTGGTATGCATTCATGCCGGGACTGGAGGAGGGCCGTTTGATTGCCCTGTCTGACATGCTCATGTTGGCTCGGCCGGGGGAACGGACTTGTAATGATATACACACCATCTGTAGCTACTATAGCGAGGCTCGGTCAACGAAGCACATGTCAAAAGTTGAATTAGTAGTACCTTGTGCCGTACCGATCCGATATGGCTATTGCTTGACTCCCGGAGGAACACTTACAGCAGCGTTACTTGCGGACTGTCTGTGAAAGAAGAACGCAATGCGATCAAATCTTTTGCCTGCAACGACCAGCAAATCACGAGTCCGCTAGAAATCTAGGAACATGACATGACGTCTTCCAACGTTGCTCTTGATGGGCTACAGGACGCCCAGACCTATCTGGAGTGGCAGATAACCCCTCAAAGAATGGCTCAGTATACGATATATGTGATGTGATCATCTACGTGTCGTAGCTGCAGGGGGAAAGGTGGTGACCTTGGTTGATCTAAGGGGTAAGAAGGCCCGGTCTCGTTAACCGTTACCAATACCATCAGAACATCTCAACATAGCACATAGCCATTTGAGGTTGATCTAAGCCAGACTTTTGAGTAGCTTATTGACCATGACTTCATAGTATGTTTTCTTCGTCGTATTGAGCACCTTCCCAATTTCGACCCTTGACATCACGATACGTCTATTCAAATCCTGGAGACTCGCACCCATTCTTTTTTCTACGGATAATTTTCCAAGTCAGGTCTCCAGTAGACAGACCTACACCCGGGCCCGAACTTGGTCTCCCTCTTTGCAGTTAGTCTACGTGCCCGTGATGGTTGCCTACCGCAACCGAATTTCATCCCAACTCAAAGTCACCTTTCTCCTTTCACCCACCCCCTTGACCCACCCGCTCCTTCCCATTGCGAGAAACAATAACGAAGAGGATCTACTTACACGGCTTGATCCCTAAGAGATCTCACCGACAGCAGAAGGTATTCCACTAAGGCGTAGTGGTTCGGGTCAAACTGTTGAGTAAGCGGTATCGCTAAGGACGAGCGTTCGAAACCCGATCGAGACCCCCCGATGCCTACTCGACGACAGGCTGCCCTCCCCCCGACCGATACCGAGCCCCTCTCTTCCCCGATCGATCGACCCGAGCGAGATGTCCCACTAAGAGATGTAGCCTCCGTTCGACACCGGGGGGGTAAACTCTTTTAACTTTATCACTCTATTGACCCTTAAGTACTATATAGGTCTATAGATATTTATCTTATGTAGATTCTATGCGTCGCCCGTTCTATAAGAACTTAGGGACAGTTAAATTTAATAGATATATTACTATAACGACAGCGCTACCTTACACACCTAGCTGAACAGACACTGAGGATATCTCTATTATGGAAGTGAGACGTAGTTAAGTGAGATTAAAGTCACCTCTATAGAAGAAGTCGTCGCATTATCAATTGAGTGAACGGTCTTCATCAGCGCATACGAGTTTCATTTCTGAGAGGCAAATAACTCATGTCTCTCTCTCTCGCTTGGTATCATTTCTATTATACAAATCTGATCGTCCCTTGCTTGTTTGTCTTCTCAGACACTGGCCCCGGGCGTTCAATCTTTCGGAACAACGAGTTCCCATACTTCACCTTCACGATCCGGACGGGGTGCCTCGGTATGTTTGGAGGCCGGTCGTCCAGGTTCACTCTCCAGGCACTGGAATCGATATTGTCTGGTGCGGATTGCTCGAGATTTGTTATTGTTGCCGCATTCTCCTTGACCTTGGCCAGATCCAAACCCTTCTCCATATGGTGGAATGCCCTTTCCTTGTTCACTAACCTCGAAAAACCCCTGATGGTGAAATCGCTCGCCTCGTACCCTGCACGCTCGAGGCCTTTCAGCGATTGCACCGTCTTTCCGACATCCTGCAGCCCAGCGTAGCCTGAAATGAGGGTGTTCCAGGTGACTTCGTTCGACTCGACGCCCTTTTGCATCATCATCGTGCGAATCCTGCCGCCGGTCTCCTTGTCTCGGTTGAACAAGAACCCGGCAAGAAGAATGTTCCAGGTGTAAATGCTCGGAGGTGGGTGGAGTTGTGACTCTTCGTTGCTGAGGTTTGTTTCCTTCTCGCTAGCCTCCCGTTCCCCGAGGGTATCATGGAGCATGTCGCCGACGATGTCCAGTGCTGGGCGTTGCATGTGTTTGTGCCCCAATAGGGCCTTGAGAATGACGTCGTACATGAAGGTGCCCTTCTCTTTAACGTGTTGTACTGCCATGGGATGTCTGTTGATGATCAGTTGTCGGAGGTAGGCGTACAAGGAGATGAGCTTGATTGGTTGTGTAAGATTCTTGACGAAGGCGATGAACATGATTCCCAGAGTAGAGGCTGTCGGGTCCATCTTTTCCGTGACCGCGGAAGTAGCTGCATCGAGACCGGGAAACAGCTGCCGAGCTAATTGCCGTTCTTGGGGTAGATTGTTTCCGTACTGCTGAATGTGCATGGACAGGTTCATGGGAATAAAGGCCTGCAAAGGGGCTAAGTTGAAGGCTTTGGAGTAGTAGTAGAGCATAGGGCCGAAGGCGGGTATGACGCCAGCCCGACCTAGCTTCCGCTTCTCATTGGCTTCAAGTTCGGAAAAGTGAAGAATCGAATACAAGAGGTCGTTCATAAAGACGGTGTCGACAGCTTTGAGTCGGACGGCTTCCTCCACAATGTTGGTGATGACCCCTGATAAGTTTTCCATCTTGGCGCCGTCAAGCAAGGTGCTGAGGAGGACCGAATCTGGCTCGATACCACTCCCCTTCATCGTCTCGTAAACTTTCCAAGCCTTGTCAGTTGCGCCCGATGAGCACAGGTTCCGAATCATTGCCGTATAGTTGATCATGTTGGGAACGAAGCCATGCTCTATCAGCACGCTGAACGCATCCGCCGCCGAGAATTCGCCGTGGGCGACGTCTCCGGGATTCAAAGACAAGATTGATGTGCACAGACTTCGCCAAGCTGAACCTTGGAGGTCTCCATTGCCACGTCCCGTTTTCATGGGCCGCCCCATGCCCCTTTCTTTGCCGTCTGCTTGCATTGCGCGGATGGCTATTTCAAGTGACGCTTGCTTATAGACCGGCGCCGAGGATAGTCGATGAGCAAACTTGAAGAGGGTATTCAGATGCAACGGGTTCCCCCGTTTGGATAGGACTTGGTACAGAGCATGTGCTCGTGCAGGTTCGACATATCTCATAAGGTTGTGGATGGTGTTTTGTCGCAAAGACATGTTTTCGAAACGCCCGTCATCGCGCCTGCGCACGAAGAATTCATGCTCCAACACGAAGTCACATAGAGCTGCAGCGTGAGCTTGGAGCTCATCGCCGCGAAGCTCCATTTGCCACTTGGCGAGGAAGTGGATGACATCTACCATAGCATAAGCTGGCGGCTGCCAATCCTGTGTGATAGTCTGTAGGACATCGAGTGCTCTACCGGGACAGAACCACAGCGCAGAAAGAACAAGAGTGTTGCATATTTCCTCTCTCTTCCTGTTGTCCCAAGAAGTCCAATCTTTGATGGCACTCTCGAAAGCTTCGCCTTCAAGGAGTTGACCCGGTGGCTGACTGGTTGCGTCTCTCGCCAGGCATTCGATGATATTCGCGAAGCCATGCCTCCATTGTCCCCATGCCTTGGCTTGATTTCTACCAAGTACATGCTGCAGATAACTCCAGCGGATGTCTTGGTCGATTTTGTTGTACTTCGACTCTTGAGCCCATACTTTGACCACGTGAAGAGGAGACGTAGCTTTTGATACGTTGGGCTCCTGTGTGCTTAGATCCTGTTTATCCGTAGACAGAGACGTTTTGGTGTGTTCCAGTTTTTGGTTTCGAGAAGCTTCTGTTTTTTTGTTGATAAATTGTATGAATTTGTCCCCCTCACGTGTGGCATCTTGAGACAGCAGATGGCCTCTGCATGTGGTGAAAGGCCGAAGGCCAAGCTGCTGATATCGCTGCAGACATGGCTTGCAGATAGTGGCCCGGAGCATGTGTAGGTCCGCTTTTCAAAGGGCCAGCGAGATTGAGGGATCCAGCGTATGGTCTGGATGGATTGCTGTAAGAGAATTGAAGACACGAAATGTGAGAATGTAGATTTTCAGATGACGCCGGGGAGATCCGGACCCCTGCTAACTTGGTATTCGCGCTTGTGCGCAGCGGCAGCTGCCAAAAAAAAAGTCCGTGCAGCCGTTTCTTAGCGCAATGTGGACGCATTGGATCCTGCCGTGGGCCGCGTTCCAACATCACGTCCAGTTGCGCTACCTCTAATAAATTTCGACCCATAACGAAACCAACCTGCCTCATTGACAATCTCCGACTTCGCGGCCTACCTTGATCAAACCCGCCCCAAGATAGCAACGTCCACCCCAGAAATCACACATCGAAAATCAGTGACTTCACACTCAGGCACACGAATCTACCCTACAACGCCACAATGTCGAGCTCACACGCGAGTCTGAGCGCGGCCGCCGACGACCGTAAGGCCCGCCTTGCGAAGCTCAAAAATCTCAAGAGAAAACAACCCGGAGACGAAGTTGTGCCGCCAGAGTCAGAACGTGAAGGATCGGCACCGGCAATAGAGAATGATGTCGCAAGGATACACCTTTCGGGCCGCAACTACGACCCCGAAGTGCGCGGACCTAAGCTTGGCTTCGAGGCACCACCAATACAAGACCTGGAAAAGCCTACGCTGGAGGAGCAGGCTGCAGAAATCGAAGCCGACGTGAAGGAGAAGGCAGCCGAGGAAGCGCAGGATGACAAGGGTATCGATTTGTTCAAGCTCCAGCCGAAGAAGCCGAACTGGGATCTGAAGAGGGACTTGGAGAAGAAGTTGGAGGTCCTCAATGTCAGGACGGACAACGCCATCGCGAGACTCGTAAGAGAGCGCATTGCCAATGCTCAGAAGTCAAAGCAGGTCGAGGGAGGAAGCGGAGAAGGCAATGCGTCGGGTGTAGATGGCGTCGCATTAGTGGAGGGACTGCGTGTGCGAGAGAGGGGGATGAAGAAGAAAACGACGCGAGAGGGAGCTGGACGAAGACTTGGCCGTCTGAACAAGGCATTGTATGCGAACATTAAAAGTACACTGTATTATGGTCTTGGGGACGGGTATGTCCCCAGTTCTACAAATAATTGATACCCACGGCTATCTGCCCGTATTCAACGACTGCGTCAGGGCCAGTCTCTTGCTGAATGGACTGAGACTGCGTTCGCGTTGAGGTTGTCTCTGCTCCGATTGTCTTTCTTGCCTGTCATTCCTGCCGCCCCGTCCGAATCGGCCCGTTGACTCGCCTCTGAAGTTTCTCTCGCCGCCTCGGTTTGAACGATCGTCAAACCTTGGGCCCCGTCGGCCAGGAGATGCGGACAAAGACCGTCGATGGCCACGAACACCACCATCACGCGACATTGAAGACTCTCGGGAACCAGGAGATTCACGAGGACGCTGGGGTGCCTGATTTTGTCTGGCAGCGGGTCTTGCGTAATCATCGTCTCTCTCGCGATATCTCCTGGTACTGTTGACAGGAGGAGAGCGGCTGTCTCTGGAGAAAGACCGTTGGCGGCGGCGAGGCGGTGATTGCGTTTGCCGACTACTTGCAGACCTTCGGGAAACAGAGCGATCGTCATCGCTTTCGGGGCTGAAGGACCTGCGTCGACTTCCATTGCCGTCTTCAGGAGACCTCAGGCTGCGGCGAGCGGGTGCGGGTGACGGGGAACGACGTCTGGGTGGTGGCGAGGCAGAACGATTGGTCGAGATGGTGGAAACAGAATCAACAGACTCAGATCGCTGACGTTTTGCCTCTGTCTGCCTGATGAGTTCTTCGTCGCGCTCCTCCAATTCTCGTTTCCTGGCCCTCTCAGCCTCTTTCTTCGCAAGCTCCTCATCCGCCACACCTTTTCTGTACTTTGGTTAGCGAAAGCATAACGCGAAGCTGATACGTGTAACTGACTTTCTCTGCGCATCATCCGGCACATCATTTGTCAGTTTGGGCATGAGTTTGGGGTTGCGCAGTTGCTGCGTTCGAGAGGGCCGAGACACGTAGGGTCTGGCTGCAGCTGACTCTTTACATTCATATGAGTAGTGACGTTTTCCGAAAGTCAGCGTAAGTTCGTGATGCCGTTGGCAGCAATGTACATATCTCTCTTCAAACACTTTTGACACTGGACGTTGGCCGGTGTTTGCTGGCGAGGGCCGCCACGTCCTCTGTAGGAATGCATTGGCGATGATTGTGGAATCCGCTGATAGGTGACGATTGTTGGTGTTCTGGCGTCCCGAACCAGTCAGTCAGTCAGTCTCTGTTGTCGTCTATTTCAGGACCTTGATCTGCAGTGTCGCAGGTGAGTTCAGGTCGGACAATGTTTCGTTTTGCCCAGTTGCTGTGAGTCTAAGCCTTGGGTGTAACAGCGTCGTTGTGTCTGAGGAAGTGATTGCAGATGGGTGTGAACTCTTTCCGACGGAGGTGAGGTGACTGCAGGCCAGGGCAGTAACTGTACCTGGCGTATCAATTATTTCACGACCGCGAATGAGATTGGTTGGGCGCGAACAGCAGGAGGAGACGTCACATCCACAGGTGACAGCAGTTCTGGGCCCTGGAATCCGGCAGGCCTTACGTAAGTGTGCCAGGTGCCAGGTGACAGAAGCCAAAGCAGTCAGTGACGGAAAAGTGACTGCGCTTGGCTTGGGACCCTCCAGCCTCCTTTTCGCAGCGTACAGTGTACCAGCCACAGCACTTCAGACTCCAGAGTTAGGACTGCCGGGACTAAGCCACTTTTGGCTCAGGCTGTGGCCTTTTTGTCTTTCGCCAGCCAATTGAGGCCCGAGACCTGTTCAGTCCTCACCAGAATATCTGTAACCATACCTCATTCTTCAGCCTGACGTCCCACAAGACGTTGCGGAGGGGATGGCAGTTGTCTGACACCATCCTGTACCGACTTGAGACCACCATCCGCACGTTAAGGACCTGTCGGCATTTAAGCTTCTTGTTCCTCTACTCCGGCTCTGCGACCGAGGGGAGCGATCGAACAGACGTACGGCTCAACACGCAACGCGAGACAGAGCACTTAAAGAGACTGAAGGTCTTCGTGAGAGAGCAAGAGAGCGGAAGAGAACCCGGAATCGAAAAGCAGGAAGGACTCTACTTATTGTCTTTCGGACTTTATAGCCCCGTCTGTTCATTAACTGCTTGAAGCAAGCAAGACAGCTGGCAAGCCTCTGTGGGTGAGTGAGTGAGCTAAGGTGCGAAAGTGTCGCTTCCTTTCCGCCTTCTCCAGTTTCCCCATCTTCTTTTTTCCCCTTCCAGCGCAATCCAAAAACCCACACAGCTCTCTTCCCAATTCCTCCCACCAACGTCGCCCACACCACACCACCCACACCACCACCCCCTCCTTTAACGCCTGCTTGTGACGGTCCATCCGCCTCGCAGCCCGCCGAAATTCTTGCCGCCTCGCCAAATCTGCTGTGCGCCCTACTGCCGTCTTGCTGCGAACAAGCTCTGGCTACAGCCGCTAACAGATAGCCGCTAGGCGCAGACGTAGTCGAGGCATCGTCGGACATCATCAACCAGCCCGTTTCTCCCACGAACAAGAGTACCGGCGCCATCAAACATCAACACCTTGACGGAAAATACGAAAGCAACGATGTCAACCCTCTCCCGACAATGATCCACGGCACTTCTTTCTCGCTCTGCAGGCCCGCCTTGATACATTTTGTTTCTTGATTTCGGATACCGTCTTTAATCGTTCTTGAGCCGAATTCAATTCGTCCCGCCTCGCGCTGCTGTCTTCAAGCGCAACTATACCCATCAGACGACGACCTTCACTTCCATCCTGTTATCCAACGCCCTATCGAACTCATTCTAGCCATCGACTCGAGCTATGGCTACCGCCCAAATGCCAACGGACATACCCAAACCATCTTTCGCAAAGGTGCACACCTCCCGGGTCTATCATTCGTTTCGAGGCTATGAGCTCCAACCTTGCGCCGCGTACTAACGATTACTTGTCTCAGGTCGCTGCTTCAGCATCGAAAGATTATCCTCCTGTCACTACCGTGCGACGAGTCGCCGCGCCATCCCAAGAACGCCCTGAACAGCCTACGCTGACTGGCGCTCCCACACCCGTTATTGCAAACGGTGCCGATAACCGTCTATCTACCGCCATGGGCTCTACGAAAACCGCATCGACGGCCACCCAGCGCGAGCCATCTCCGCCTAGGAAGCCCGACTCAAGCGACCTCGTCGTTGATGGACTGAAGGACTTGAACATTGGACGAACCCCCAGTCTCGTCGTCAACGGAACAGGTTCTACGTTCACCGAGAGATCAAAATCCGCAACTAAGGATGGGTCGGATGATTCTCAGAGAGCGGATTCAAGCTCCGAGCTTGGGACGAAGCCTGCTAGTTTAGACGGGAAGAGCATTACTTCAGGAACTACCTTTGCGCTCGATGAGAAGGAATCTCTGCGACCTGATGACAGTGCCAGCGTGAAAGCTGCTGCTGCCGAAGACGATGATGCCTTCTCGTTTCGCGGGCCGAACCTGCCCAACTCTAGGATGGGCTCAGATATTGCCGCGCGTGCGAGAGGTATCATCCAGCTCGGCGACATGCCAGACCGCCGTCTTGCCCAACCTGTATCTGGGTCATTGAGCCAGGGCATGATTACGCCGCAGAGCGCGTCCTCGGATCAGCAACAGCCCTCTGCGAATGCGCTGTCGGCCAACTTGCCCGACTCCGCCAATCTCTTGAACACGATCTACGGGCAGGCACCGGACGAAAAGCTTTTGGAAGCCATGGCGTCTCCCAAGGATCGACTTTTCCTGCTTAGATTAGAGGCGGAACTGATCAAGTTCGTTCAGAATTCCAAGTAAGTCCTGGTGCGAAACGTAATGTAGGCTTGCACTGACAAATATAGGGAACCATATATGGATTTTCCTCCATCCAACTCATTCTGCAGAATGTTAACCCACAAGTTGGCTGATTACTATCGAATGACGCATCAGTATGAAGCACGAATTGGATCTGTGCGAATCTTCAGAACTCCGTACGCCAGAGTTCCCGAGTCATTAGCAAGTATTGCGGCTCCGGAAACTAGTGCTGAGACGCCACCGCCTCCCGCCGTTCTCCCGAGGAAGATCATGCGACGTGGTGAGGACGGGGAGCTTGCAACTGCCAGCGCCTCTCCATCAAAACCCACGTCCGAAACCGGAAGTGATTCCAAGGACAAGAATGCGGCTGGGAATCAAAAGTGCGTCATTACCCCTGGGCCGGGTAGTTTCCTTCGCTGACCAGAACAGGCTATCAAGAGAACAACGTGAGGAGGCCTACAAGCAGGCCCGAGAGAGGATTTTTGGCAACTCGGAGAAGACAGGAGAGTCAACCCCTGGTATGTTGTTACTGATGTGGTAATGTGCGCACCTCCGGCTGACAGCGACTGCAGACAACGAGGGCGAAAATGGAATTTCACGAGCCAGCTCCGTCTCGGCGAGAGACAAATCCAATGCTGGAAAGAGGGGCAAGACTGGAAAGCAAAGACGTGACGATTCGGACAGCTTCGATTCACGACACAACTACACCCCGTATTGGGGTCCTCAGCAACAGACCTGGATGCCGCAGCCCCAATACGTCCCTGTGTCCAACCAGTACGGTGCTCCGGTTCAACAACCCTATTCGAATCAGATACAGCCTCCTCCATACAACACCACTCCGACGCAATCTTTTGCTCCGATGATGCCCAATTCAGGCTACAACGCGTATCCTAACATGGCCCAGGTATGGAGCTCTGCTACCTTCGCATTCCATCTGTCTAACATGTTGCTAGTATTCTCCTCAGACCAGCCAACCTCCTTTCCAGCCGCCTCCGAACGCCGCTGCTCGGGGTTACGGTGCGCCTGCTCCTGGACCTGCTCCTTCCCAAGCCGGCTGGCAGCAGGGCCTCGCACCAGCTCCGGCGTCGATGCCGCCATCCGGGCCTAATGCAGCCTCCTACACCCCGCGGGGCATGTCGGCTCCGCCTGGGCAGAGTACTGTGCCCTATATGTACGGGCAGCTGCCAGCCAATGTCAATCCCAATGACCCTAAGAGCCAGCATCCCATTCCGGGCAGCTACAACCGTCACGCCTTCAACCCCAAGACACAATCATTCGTCCCGGGTGGCGGCATGGCTCCAATGCAGCCACCTCAACCCCCATTCAGCGCCCCAGGATCCCATCATGGCAGCCCCCAGATCGGCTCGCCTCATCTGGCGTACGCCGGATACCAGCAACCGGGCCCGCCTGCGCCGTACGGAGTTGTAGCAGGCTATGGTATGGCTAGGCAGGGGTCAAACAACTCTATCCCCTCTTACCACGGCCCGCCGTCACAACACCCTCACCATCTCAACACCATCCCCCAAGCACCGGGTCCTCACATTCCGCCGCAGCACCCTCCTCAACATCTCCCCCAAAATCCGTCTCCTCACATCCCTAACAAACCCGTCATCCCTCAGGGCCCGGCCGGACAGACGTTCAGCCACCTGCCGCACTACGGCAACCCTGCTACTTTGCCGCAAAAGCCAAACATGGGCGTTTAGGTGCGCATTTGACGTCGCTGTAGATGGTCTCTGGTAGAACGACTGGCGTCTGGGGGTTTACAAGGTACAGCATATTGGCGTTCAAACGGAGGACAGGATGGCATCAGATCATGTAGGCTATTGCATGCTAGAGCACTTACGCAACTTAATTGTCACTCAGGTTTTTTATCTCTCTCGAAAGGTCATGTGAAATATGTGTTATGCTGAACTTATGCATGAAAGCGTGAATATCATCATTGCAACTGCCTAGCGCATTCTAACCCTAGGCCGTCTATCCTGCCACTGCCATAACGCCATGATGGTTTTTCAAGTGTGGAATTCCTCATGATGCCATGCTTGCTACCTTGCGGCGGGGTGGAAAAAATATCAGCACCGCGTGCTGGCTTACTTGCTCTTTCAACCTCCAACGATTCCCTTCTCCCCGTTTTTATGTCCCTCACCTTCTCACAGAATTTTCCATGAGAAGAATGTGCCGCGCAAAACCCTTTTTTTGGTTGGTCGACAATTATAGCTGCATTTACTCCGTGGGTTCCCTCGGCTCACGGGGCTCCCGAGGCTCCCTGGGCTCTCTGTTCTGGCCACCGCCACGGCCGCCGCCGCGTCCACCACGCTTGCCACCACGCTGACCCCGCTGCTCGCCCTTCTCGCCGCCCTCGGCCGCCTTGCCCTCGCCGTCCTTCTCGCCACCGGTGAGGTTGGCCGTCGCCAGCCTTTGCGACAGGTCGATCTGGGTGCGGATGGTATTGGCCAGGTAGGAGACCATGAGGACGTCCTGGATGTGGTTGTTGAAGTCGTGCTCGATCTGGGAGGGGTCGACCTTGGGGGCGAGAGACAGGGCGTTCATGAGGTACTGGCCGAGGGCGTGGTTGGGCTCCTCGTCCTCGTCGAGGATGCCGTTGACCCACTCGCTGACACGCTCGATCAGGTTGGTACCCTGCTCGATGGAGCGGGCGAGGCCCTCGATATCGGAGACGACGGGGGCGACACGGTCCTCGTTGTCCTTGGCCATGGAGATGGCCTCGAGGGCGCTACGCTCGGCGTCGCCGTACATGAGCTTATGGGGCACCTGGATGAAGAGGCAGCTCTCGGCGGCGCGCTCGGCGTTGACGGCGACGGGGGCGGAGATGTAGCAGCGGGCCTCGATGTCGGCGGTCGGGTCGGTGCTGATGGTCAGGTGAACGGCGGGGTGGGGGAAGGTGCCGGTGTCCGGGGAGGCGAAGAAGTTCTGGATCAGGGCGGAGAAGGAGTTGAGCTCGTGGGTGGTGGTGTACCAGCCCAGCAGGGACTCGCGCGGGGAGGCCTTGAGGGTGAGGGCGAGCATGTTCTTCTGGTAGTCGACGTCCACCTCGACCTGGTCCTCGTTCTCGGTGTGAGGGATAGCGAAGCAGGAGCGCACTTCGACATCGGTGCCATCTTCGGAGCGGACACCGACGAGGGCGCCGATAACGCGGGTTGATTGCGTATCGCGGATGTCTCTTCGAACGGCATGGTCGAGAATGGAGAGGATGGCCTATGTGGGAGGGGCAGCGTTAGCTCGGGGTGAACTAGACGAGGGGTCGACGACCAAGGTTGAAGAGGTGTATATGCTGTATGCAAAGGCCATGATGACATTTGCATAGTGCATGGCTCAGGCGCAAACGATGAGGTTCTGCAGCGCATGAGTTCGAGGTGTTCGTACCTGGGGTTGGATGTTGACGGTGAGCGGGGCAATAGTGCCCTGAAGGCCAACCGTCGCCGGCGCGATGGGCCGCGAGAGGTGGAGGAACTTCTCAGTTTCGGCGACAGCCATGCTGGGCAGGTATGTTGTCGAAATAGTTGGCCGACGTGAGGTGAGTTGTTGCGTTTGGGAGAGAAAGGGGAGGCAGGACAGGAGGAGGGAGGGAGGGGCGGGTTTGGGCGGTGGTGGACGGGCCAAAATTGACTGCTGAGAAAGTGGATTCGTCTCGGGTCCCTATTCGCGATGGAAAATGGTCGTTCAAAATTCTCGAAACTCTCTGCACCGGCACACACACACCGCGGGCGTACCCTTTCGCTTTGGCGGGCGGGATTTTGCGATTCGGACTAGGTTGTGCGCGCTAAGATAAGCACCGATAAGAAGTTTTTCGAGGCGTCGGATGGCCCCGCTGTGGCTGGTGACTTTGGTGTGGAATTTCTGCAAGGCTGAGCATGGCCGACTTACAACTTTTTTTTGTGACCAGGTGAATGCGCGGGCTGTCTTGTCATTTCCCACTTCTTCACCTTCGTTTTGGTTACTTCAGTGAATAATTCTCAAGGAAATGGGTCCTCGAGGTAGAGGCCGTGCTGGCTTCAGGGGAGGAAGAGGTGGTGCTCGCGGTCGTGGTGGAAGAGGCGGCAGAGGCAGAGGTAGAGGAGGCGGCCCGGGTCGATCTCGCTTCAGCACTGCCCGCCTGGAAGAAAATGAGTAAGTTTGTCTGTTTCTGGATAAGTATCCACAAACTAACGACACCAGGTCATCTGGTTCTGAGTCTGGTGAGAAGATGGACTCCGAAGTGGAGGAAGACTCTGACGTCTCCATGTCTGATGATGAGGATGAAGATGAGGATGAGCAGCCTCAGAACTCCCGTCCTTATATGGCACTCTTGCAAGGTTTCACAGATTCCACAGAGCCGAGTGCAAAGAGGAGAAAACTGGACAGCGGCAAGCCTGAGATTGCCGCCAAGGCGACAGCAGCGGCAGCAGAGTCTTCTGAAGATGAGGATGAAGATGAGGAGGTCGGTGAGAAAGACGTCGACAGGGTTGATGAGGCAGAGGAGGAGGATCCTTCAGCCGATTTTGCTGACGGGGAGGCGGAGAGCGACGACGAAGATGATGTTGATGCGACAGATCCGTTTGACAACCACTTTGCGACCCCCGATGAAGACACATACACGAAGAAGGTCAAGGCGATTCAGAAGAACGGCTGGACTTTCAAGCGAAGCATGTCCAAGGTGTCTAAAGCTGTCGTCACATGCCCTCAGTTTGAAGGTGCCGAAGTGCCATCAATTCCATCGCCGATCTCAAGCCTGGAGAGCCTCAAGCTCAAGCAGAAGCTCAAAGAGTCTGCATCGAAGAAGATTTCGCCACTCAACAATTTGCAGCAAGCAATCGCCCCTGTTCTTTTCAACTACAACGACATTTTATACGATAATCGCGACATCAAGAACTCGGAAGGTTTGAGGCAGCTCGTGTGCTTACATGCCGTCAACCACGTCTTCAAGTAAGATCCTCCCACAAACCCACAGAATTCAGGGGCTCCTCTTACATTTCGTAGAACTCGCGATCGCGTCATCAAGAACAACTACAAGTTAGCCAAGGAAGAAAACGCCGACCTGGAGCTGAGAGATCAAGGCTTCACACGTCCCAAGGTTCTCTTCATCCTGCCAACAAGACAATCGTGCTTGAAGATGGTGAATACCATCGAAGCGCTCTGCGCGCCTGACCAGCGCGAGAACCGAAAGCGTTTTGAGGAAGCCTATACCGACGAAGAGGTCAAGTTTGGCAACGATAAGCCTGAAGATTTCCGCGACCTCTTTGAGGGCAACGACGACGACATGTTCCGCATCGGCATGAAGTTCACCCGCAAGACCATCAAGTACTTCTCTCAGTTCTACAACTCGGACATTCTTTTCGCCAGTCCCTTGGGTCTGCGGATGGCTATCGGCTCCGAGGAAGACAAGAAGAAGATGGATTACGATTTTTTGAGTTCCATCGAGTTGGTTGTGGTCGACCAGGCCGACGCACAGCTCATGCAGAACTGGGAGCACGTTGAGTACATCTTTGAGCACATGAACCTGCAGCCCAAGGACGCCCACGGGTGCGATTTCAGTCGTGTGCGCAGCTGGTACCTCGAGGACTGGTCAAAGTACTTCCGACAGACCGTCATCCTCTCAGCCTTCAACACGCCAGAGTTGACGGAGCTCTTCCGCACCCAATGCCACAACTGGGCCGGCAAGATCCGATTCCAAGCAGACAACCCCGGCGTACTCCAACAGCTTGGCCTCAAGGCGCGCCAGACGTTCTCCCGCTTCGAGGCTAAGTCCATCGACAAGGAGCCCGACGCCCGCTTCGACTACTTCGTCTCGGCGATCCTCCCCTCCCTCATTAAGCGCGCCAAGGACACCAGCGGAACCCTCATCTTCATTCCATCCTACCTCGACTTTGTCCGCGTGAGAAACTACTTCGCCACTAATGCCGCTGTCGGAGTTCTCTCCTTCGGCACAATTTCCGAATACTCGGAGGTCCCTGAAGTATCCCGCGCTCGCTCTCACTTCACAACCGGCCGGCACAAGGTTCTTCTGTATACGGAGCGTGCGCATCACTTCAGACGGTACAATCTGCGCGGCGTTCAGAGGGTAATTATGTACGGCCTGCCAGACAATCCGATCTTTTATCGCGAGATCGCTGGAGGTTACCTTGCCCACAGCGAGCAGAACCTTTTGATCGAGCCCGGACAGGGTACCATAAGGGCCATGTTCTCCAAGTACGATGTCATGAGGCTGGAGCGTATCGTCGGCACGCAGCGCGTCGGCAAGATGATCCAGGAGAAGGGTGATACTTTTGACTTCGTGTAGATCGGGAGGAGCACAAGAGAGATGGACATTGCGCCTGCTCGTTTGGCAGGCTTGAAAAAGTTGTTTTGTCATAGTATACATGTATACCCCACACGACCATAATCTATAGACTGGCCAGGTATTTTTCGTTGATGGTACACCAAAAAAAAAGTTGCAGGTCGTTTTTGAGCACCTCCGCCTCCACCGTTCACGTCTGTCGCTGCGTTGCCTCAGCATGCGTTTTCTGTCGCACCAAGGCCTTTACCTCCTCAAGCTTTAGTCGGATCCTGACAAACCCAAATCTTGGCTCTTTCTCGCTCTCCTGGCCCTGGTCCTGGGTCTGCGGGTGTGGACAACTTTCCCACCCTCTGCAAGTTCTCTCTGACGGTTTAGCTTTTTATTTCTCAATCCCTTCTGAAAACCCGTCTCGTTGAACATTTTCACCAACTCCTCAAAGGCTTTATCGCCGTCCTTGCGATACCTTGTCACCTTCGCCTTGTTGAGGAGGGTGAGCTCGGTAGATTCGGTGCCGTTCTTCCGGTCTCTGGCAACAGCCTTAGCCGTCATGCCGAAGCGGATATCATGAGGCCCGTCGAGGAGCTCGAGGATGGCGGAAGGAGCCTGGTCGTATCTGTTTCGGGGCTCGGTGCGGAGGACACGGGTGTAGCCTCCGGGGCGCTCGGCGTAGCGCTCGCGCAGCTCGCCAAAGACTTTGGGGAGCAGGTCGTGGGGAGTCTAGATACCGTCGTCAGTCAACTTTCCGTCCCACTATATGATGTACCATCCAGACAGCGGTGGTGGGGTGTGGCGTACGTAGAGCATGGCCTGGACCTTCCGCTTTGTCTCCTCGTTGTTCCTCTTCGCAAGGGTAATGAGCTTCTCGGCCATGCGCTGGGCCTCCTTCGCCTTCGCGTAGGTGGTCTGAATGTGCTCGTGAGTCACAAGGGAGGTAACGAGACCGCGGAGGAGGGCCTGTCGCGCCGACGAGTTGCGGCTCAAGTGCCTGTACTTGGTGAGACCTCCCGCCATGGCTGCTTCGGCTTCTCAATCAATCGGCGAGGTTGGCGAATGTCGCTTCAGTGAGCCTCCTCGGTGGCCTCTGTTTTGTGTGGTCAAACGGGGAGCTGGTGCAGGTGCAGCTAAGCAACTGTCGTCGGAAGTCGCGATAGCCTTTTCTCCTTCGCTCTGGATCCCAAATTTTTGGCCTTTGGCGGCGTCGACCCGGGAGGTTCCCTGAGAGGTGGGCAGCCGCCCGCTCTGGTTGGCCTGGGTGGCTACTAGTGCGGGACCCTCAGCGCCTGTGGCTGTTCACTGTCAGGCTGGTACCCCTGCCCGCTCAGCGACCGACCTAACTCCAGACCGGGGAGGCTGAAAGTCGCTCGCTCGCCGAAGGGCCAGCCCGATTAATTAACGTCATTCCGCCGCCTCGACAAAAAGCTCCCGCCGATATCAAAAAAAGGGCCCGACGACCCAGTCCCGCTTTCTCGACAGCAGAAAGACCCAATTCGGCCTCCGACGACGGACACATACGACGTCCGCAACATGATACCGTGAGGCCCGTCACTTTTTCTTAGAAAAGACGAAACTCAATTGCGCCCAATCGAAATCGGAATCGCTGCGGGAGTAAATCAACGAGTGCAATCATGGGCTTCACCACTGGCTTCGTACGTCTCTTTACCCCCGCATAATGCACTCAATCCAAGGAGCTACGCAACTCAACTAACAGCTTCAACTACTAGACCGGCGGTGTGACCCTCACCTTAGGCGTCGCCTACTTAACCGTCCTCGCTCACCAACGCAACCGCGAGGCCCAATCCCACGTCCTCCGCTCCCAGTCACATGTCCTCTCCTCCCTCCTCGAGCCCCAGCTCCGCCTCCCCCCTCCCCTGACGCGCTCCGAGCAGGCCGTCAAGGACCGCGAGAACCTCGTCGAGTCGGCAAAGTACCGCTGGAACAAGGAGGTCGAGAACGCCGTCCGGTGGGCGCAGCGGACGGACTGGGCCGAGGTCCGCGAGGGCCTCGAGGGCAACGTCGCGCGGCTCTGGGGCGGCGCCATCGACAAGACCGCCGAGGCCGGCGACAGGGCGGCGCCGCTCGCCAAGGAGGTCGTCGAGGGCGCGAAGCAGAAGGGCGCTATCCTCGCCGACGAGCAGGGCGAGAGCCTGCGCAAGGAGGCCAAGAGCGCGTGGGAGCGCGCGAGGGAAAAGACGCTTGCCGCCGACGAGGTCGCGCGCGCGAAGGCCGCCGAGCTGCGGAAGGCGGCGGACGCCAAGGCCGCCGAGGTCAAGGCCGTCGTGGGCGAGGTCGTGGAGAAGGGCAGGAAGGAGGCGGGCGCCGCCATTGTGAAGGCGCAGCAGGCGGCGGGCATCGTCGAGGACAAGGTCAGCATCAAGGAGGACGGAAAGGTGCTGCCGGCGGGTTCGCCAGTGCAGCAGGCGCTACACCAGCGGTACGAGAAGCCGAGCGGGCTGACCAAGACGGTCAAGGAGGTGTTGGCGGAGCGGTATCAGCGGGTTGACGAGCGGGACAACACGCAGCTCAGGGGTCTCTGAGCGGGCGGTGGTGGCCGTTCTGAGTGTAAGAAACTTGCCTCTCCTTCCGAAAGGGCCCCTCCACGGCAGAATACGGGAGGGGCGGAAGTGGCGGGAACTGTACTACCATACTCATCTTATAGAATGGAAACGACAGCCTTTTTCTTCTTCTTTGTGAACAGTCAATGTTCTACCGCGGGGTTACGTGAAGGAACCTGTCAGGTGAACGATGCCGCTGTGGTACCTCAGGACGGGTTGACTCGGCGTTTCTACCGATCTGAATTCAGGGGTTTGCGTGACGATGAAGATGCCAGTTGAACCTCCTGAAGGCGGGTGATTCACCGCACCGCTTCGTCCATCTCACAACTCAGCGTAGAACTCTGCCTCCTTGCCCAGAAAGTTTCCACCACCATCTATCCGTTTGGCGACAAAAAAAACAACGCGATTAAAACAAATCATACCACTCCGGTCTGGAGTCAGGTTCAGCATGCCCACGAACAAACCACCTCCACACTCCCATATGCCTCAACCACGAATGTCAGCCTACCGTTACTTCGTCCGCCTCCGCGACCGCCTCGAGTTCATCCTGGTGCGCTACGTCGACAATGACCCGCACGTCCAGGAAGACTTTCCCGTGTACAAAGCTGAACGTAACGAGAAATGGGCAGTGGAGGATGGCTTCCACAAGCAGATTCCGTCGACCAAGTCGGTGACCGAGCTTGACGCCATGAAGCCATGTGTTGAGCACCCCTGTGCACGGGAGTCTCCCGCTTCACCCGAATCACCCGAGAGGGCAACGCCAGATGCCAGAGGCAAGGGCAAAAGAAAGGACACGGAGCTCTTCTCGGGATTCGACTTTGGTCTAGGGGATGCAAGTCCAGCGGCCCAGCGCACAAACAGCCACAGCGGTTCTCAGCATACAGTAAAGGACAAGGGACCGGCCGTCGAGCGACAAAACACCAACGAGTCACGACCCCGTGACGTCTCTAGATCGAACACATTCACTTCTGTCGTCGACTCGACACTCTCCGAGGCTAGGCGACGCAAACGGCAGAGATCCGACAGCAAACCCGGATACTTTGACCCCGACCCTTTCCACGAAGATGCCGGCCTAGCAGGGACGGCGCGGATCCAGGGCGAAGGGGACGAGTTGGTCATGAATGTGCCTATCGAGCTTCATAACGAGTCCTTGGCCAGCAGGGGCGACGACTGGCGTTGAGGGAAAAGGAGACGAAGGTCTGGTCATGAACATCCCAGTTGAATTGCAGAACAGATCGTAGAATGCTTTCGAGGCGACGTATACACAACGTGCGCAGCTGGACAAGGTCAAGAAGATAATCGGTAGATAGATGAAGAAAATCAAATGGAAAAAAATGTGCAAAAAGTTTAGGGCCAGATGGACTCGAACCACCATCTCTCTCTCGCCGAGTTCGTCTTATCATTTTTTTTTTCTTTTTGCTCAAGCCAAGGTAAGTAATCCCCTATCGAGTGTACAAGAGCAGTGGCTAATCCGTTTAGGCATGATTCTCAGTTCTTTGGGGTCTAACAACCCCGAATCGAACCGGTGAACTCGTACGGCCACCTCCTAACGAGAGAGCGCTTTTCCATTAAGCCACGGCCCATTGGGAAGGGTGTTTGTTGGAAAAGAACTAGGAGAATCGACTAATGTAGGGAGCTGTACGTGTAGCAGAGTTTGTGGCAATGGCTGATGCAGACCATAGAGGTGGAGGTTCGAAGAGGTTCGCAGAATCACACAGCGGCAACGGAGGCTTGATGTGGAAAAGACCGTTAAAGGGCAAACTCTTTGCCCAACTGTAGACAAAATAGAAATGGTATATGGCACAGTAGCGTACAAGCCTGCCCGAAGCAGGGGCCCGTCATCCAGCCTAGAGGTCCCCCCTTTCCGATCGGCGACAGGCGATGTCCCTCCCAACGAGTGTGTATGGTGGAACCTTTCCAAACCCCAGTCTCAGGGTTCAAGGGGGCTAAACTTACAAGGAAATGGCACAAGACATGTGTGGTGATGTTTGTGATGTGGTAGGTAGAATGTGGATAGTGTGTAGAGATGTGTGGAGGTGTGAAATGTGTTCAGTCTCTCCTTATCCGATCACAGTCCTAATGATTCCTTCGCAGGGTTAGGGTGTACATACTTACCAAGGCCACCAGCCATCTCATCAACGCACCTTTAGCACCTTTCGCACCGAGACCCACGACGAAGCTCAGCCAGTAGCCGAGACCGCGGACCTGAACGCCGTTGCGGTCGAAGTCGGGCTTTTCCGCAGTCATGTTCGACAGGCGTGCGAGCTCCTTGGGAGAGTACGGCATGTAACGCACACGGATGAATTTCTCGAGCCACGACGGCGTCTGGGCAACAGATCGGCGATGGGTGAACATGTCGAATGATGCCCTGCCGCGGTAGTTGCCTGTGCCGGACTCGCCCACGCCGCCAAAGGGGACGGTCGAGATTGAAGCGTGGAAAGAAAGCGTCGTTCTTGGTGGCACCGCCAGAGGTAACCTCGTTGAGGACTGCGAGACATGTTAGTTTGGCTCATGTAGACAAAGTTGTGCAACATACTCCTCTCGTTCTCCTGATCGCTTCCGAATGTGAACAGCGCTAGAGGCGTTCTGTAAACCTGGTTCGCAATGTTGATGGCATCGTCAAGGGTGTCGTAAGGCATGATGGCGAAGACGGGACCGAAAGACTCCTCCTTCATGACGGAGTCGAGCATGGAGTCAACCAAGACCGCAGTGGGCTCGATGAAGAGCTGGTCCTCATCTAGGCCGCCACCCATGACGATCTTGCCGTTTGTCTCGTCAAGCATCTTCTTAATGCGCTGGAAAGACTTCTTGTTGACAATGCGAGAGAAGTCGGGGCTGTTCTTGGCACCGCTGGGGAAGAACTCCTTCAGGGTCGCGTTGAGGCCCTGGACAAGCTGGTCGACAATGGCGCGGTCGGCGAGGATGTAGTTCTGGGAAATGCAGACCTGGCCAGCATTGAGGCACTTAGACCACATGAGACGACGAGCGGCCAGCTTGACGTTGGCGTTCTTGGTAACAAAGGCGGGGTTCAGACCACCGAGCTCAAGAGTGACGGGCGTGAGCGTCTCCGCAGCCTTCTTAGCGATGATCTTACCGACCGCGGTGCTGCCAGTGTACATGATCTTGTCCCACTTGACGTCTAGGAGCGCCTGTGTCTCCTTCACAGCGCCATTGACGACCTGGTAGGCCTTGGGATCAAGAGCAACCTCAAAGATCTTGGCCAAAACCATGGCAGTAGCCGGGGAGCTTTCGGAGGGCTTCAGAACGGCAGTGCATCCAGCAGAGATGGCGCCGATGATGGGGAGAAGAGTGAGCTGGACGGGGAAGTTGAAAGCACCAATGACGAGCACCATGCCGAGGGGCTCCTTGCGGATGCGCGGCTTCAGAGCGGCGAAGGTCAGGGGAACATCTTCGGGAGTCTCGTCCTTGGCGAATTGGTCCATCTTCTTAATCATGTAGAGGCAGTCGTTGGCGCACCACTCGATCTCGGAAAGGAGAGCCTCATGCTTGCATTTTCTCAGATCCTTGCGCAGGGCATCGCAAAGCTGGGGAGTGAAGTCCCTGATGGCCCAGTAGAGCTTCCGGAGCTGAACCTTGCGCCAGTTGAGATCCTTGGTCTTGTTAGAGCGGAAAGTGGCGCGCAGGGTGTCGGTGAGGCGGTAAATGTCGTCCGTAGACGTGTGAGTGAAGTCGGCGATCTTGACGTCTGCTGAAAGCGCCATTGTGTATGATTTTGTGATGATTGGGCTAATCTCAAGCTTTCTGCTGCTGATGTCGTCTGTGAAGCACCGGTTCTAGGGATGGAAAAGAGGAGGTTCGTGAGGGGAAGAAGGAATGCCGGGGTTCGGGTCCGCGGAGAGGTGGTGGTGGTGGTTGCAGTTAAGGTTGTGAGGGCTGCGGCGACTTATGTATTCGGAGTAGCAAAATGGCAGCAGTATCAGCAGCTAGCGGACTGGCCGTTCGGTAAGGCACAGCTTAAAGTGAGTGGATGGGTGCGCCTGCGACAAAGCTCCACTTGCTCTGTGCTCGGCCTCCGCGTCGCCGGGTGTGATGGAGGGAGGTAGAAGGTGAGGTTAGGTACTGGAAGAGGTACTTTGAGACGAAAGGTATTTTATTGATTGTACGGATAGGGAGTCAACTCCGGGGCGAACAACCTCGGCGCGCGAAAACGGGCAGACGGTGATGAACAGAGACCGGATCACCATTCACTTTGGTGTTCCTCCTTCTAGAAGGCGGTTTGTTGCGACCAGTCGATGTTGCGAGTGCGAGTGAGAGAGAGCATGAAGCTACTTCGTGCCATGGGAATGCAGGAGGGAACGAACACACGCAGCAGACGCGACGCTGCGGGGCGGCGAATGCGCTGCAAGTTGGAAACGAGTTCGTTTCCCAAAAAGCAGGAGCTACGGTAACGGTGCGGTACGCTAGTTGCATGTGAACGAATGCCAGTCTCTGAAATGGAAAAGATGGTGTGAGCATGGATACCTGCTCTTGCCCGAACCAGCCAGTTGAGTAGAATCGGATTTCGACAGGGAATGGAGGCATAGATGTCCCGACGGAGCGGCCTCGCCTTCATGGGGAACGGACTGGGCCACCCTTCCATGGGCCGCTGTCTTGATGGCACACGGCGGTTTGCGAAGTCATGACATGACGCCTTCTAGTCATGGCTGACTGACGCCTCTAGAACATGTTAGCCCAGAGCTTGGAGACGCCTCACAGCTTCAGGTGAATCGCCCTCATCAACCGTCGCGAATGATGCGCCATAGCTCTACTTTAGCAGCAGAGCAGCTTGGAGCTTCGCCAGGTCCCGGTGCCAATCCCGTTGCTTGGTTGCTTCTTCCCCACATGGAGCATTGGAACGCGTTCTCTCTTCGGGGATAGAACCTCAGAACGCCACCCCCTGCGCATCTCGCATCTCGCAGCGACTCGCAAGCACCTGCGCTAGAAAAAAGATGCCGAGGCATCAATTTGGCAGAACGGCGGGAATGGCATTGGCATGAACGCGGCTGACTAACAAGATACCCCTGTCCTTGGCCCTGTTTCTAGGTCCCCTTTTTTGGCATCCGTTCCTAACATCGCTCCCCGTCCGAGCATCCACCAAAAATGAATGGGTCGACCTGTGGGATCCCGGAATCCACATGGCAGGAAGTATTACGTGCAATGCGGATTGGGAATTGTCGAAAATTCAATTGAGCAGGAGGTCAAGTGACATTTGGTATTGTTGTCAGGATAAGCTCAAGATGTTCAGGATTGCTGACCACATCCGTTTTCGAATCCTGTCATCTGAGAGGCCCCGTACACAAATAATCACACACTTTAACCTGATTTCACCAGACCAGCCAATGCGGACGAACCCAGTAGGTATTCTATATCATTGGAAGGCCTATACTATCAGAATACACTCACTTCTCAGATGCACGAGGCCCTTGGAGAGCATCGCATACATCGGGACTATTCAGTAAATCCAACGGGGTCATTTTGCGCGTCCCCTCTTGTATTTCTATAAATCCGGCTCGGGACGGAAGTATACATGGAGATGTTACACGGGCACGCTGAACCTCAAGAAAGCCAGCTGCCTAGTCATACACATATCTGGAGATCCTTGAGCTATGCATCCCTCAGACGTCATCTTTTTTCATGGGACTTGGAATCGATCCAGCGGAAGTAGTGCCCTACCGACGAGCATTCTTCGCGCCGCTACGGCGAACAGCCACCAACTCCGCCTCCTTGCCCTCAACCACCACCGGCTGCTCGAGGAACCTCTCGATAGTGCCCATGCCGTCAATGAGTAGTCCCTCCTCAATCTTGGCAGCATCGGCCTTTTCGCCCTGCTCGCGGAACGCAGCAAGCTCCTTGCGGCGCTCTTCGGTCATGCGCCATTCCACGGGGAACCTGGGCTTCTCCTTGGACTGGTGATGTCTGGTATCCAGAGGAATATCCTCAAAAGTGTCCTTGGGGTCCTATCGTGGTTTTTCATTAGTCCCGCTGCCCATTCAGTCCTTCCTGCCAAAGTACTCACCTTGGCTGTCGCAACAAGCGTGTCCACTAGGTCGCACAGATAACGCTTGTTCTGAGCCTGGTGCTCAAACTTCTCGCTGCTCATCTTGATGATGTCCTTCTCCGGGTGCCATCGCGCGCCGGCCAGCTTTCTCAGCTTGTCGGCCTGCACTGGCGTGAGGTTCAAGTCGACTGGCGAGAACTCCACAGCCACCTTCTTCTCCGCTGGGTGATGCTCGCCCATGTACGTAGTGTATCGGAATCGCAGCACCTCATCCTTCGCGGGCGGCTCGAACGGCTTGGCGAGCTCTGTCGTAGTGGTCAGTAACCCATAAGCCCACAAAAGTGTCATTCGAAGGGGGGCAACGTACTGGCAAGCAGCGGCATCTCCCAAGCCATGATACGGTGGTAGTGTCTGTGTTCGCGGATCTCGTCGAGCTTGCCATGGGCCATGGACGTCATGTCATCCTCGTCGAATTCATCGACGATATTCTCGGTGTCCACCTCGGGGGCATCCGGGTCGTACCAGAATGACTGCCTGTTGGCCCTCACTCTTGGAGCGAGCATCTTGTACTCACGGTTGGTGACGAGCGGGTTGACTCTCTCTTGTTCCGCCGTCTCCTCGTCGGCCTTCCCCCACTGCCTGTCGAGCCACTGCTCAAGCGACAAGGACTGTGCCGACGGGTCGCCCTTCCTCATCCGCTGGAGAGCCTCGACCTCGGCGGGCTTCAGCTTCTTGACCACATCTTCGACCAACTCCTGTACTCTGTAAAGAGACCTATCGACACCCTCTTCCTCTCCGTCCCCGAGCGCACGTCTGGCGGGGCTGGTGGCGAACGTTCGTCTCTGAAAATGCTGTGGCGACTGCTGGGGGAATTGTGTCGCGGCTCGCGGTGCGATTCTTGAGGCTGTCGGTGTCCGGTGACAACTGCGAACGCAGAGTCGCAGTGCTTGCCCTGCTGTTGCCATTGTGGGCGGGATCCTCGGTGGCTGAGGGCGGATTTGCTGGTTTCCCCGTGGATTGTCGCGCTGGAGATGGTGTTGAGAATTGTCCCCGAAATTTTTGGATCGAGCTCCAGCCACATCCCACCACTGCACTAGCCACACTTTAACTTTGACCGAGTCCCATTGTTATGCCACTAGCCACCGTCGACCTAAATCATTCCTCCAACAACACTACAGGCACATTATCCCGACCATGTACTTGTTCATCGTGCATTGTTTTTCTTCTCGACGGAATAACGTGACACTTTCTTCTCGAGCTTACCCGTGTGCTCTGAGATACCTCAGGTGTCTCCAAAGTCCACAGAGCATGAAGCCAGAGCGTAACGCTAACATACGTAGGTACATTGGATCTCTACAAATGCTGTGCACGTTGCCGGCGTGAAGAACGGCGCGCAAGTTGGACTCAGTCGCAGCGAATACATGAACATCTATGTGCGCTCCAATCTCAAGAGATTACATGTGAATGAAATATGCCGTCATGGCTCAACAAAAAAGGTATCATTAGTTATTAGTTTCCTCCTCCCCGACGCCAAGCACGCTCCCAGAGCCCCTGTCTTCTTACACTTCTCGTCAATTATTTACGTTCTAAAAGCCAGATGTCTTGCGGTTCATTATGCCAGTACTAAATTGTCTTGCCTTGTCAAGCGTATTCTTCATCCCCATGAACGAGGTACGATGCGATTTCAAGTCGGGTTTACTGCTCAAGTCAGCACATGAATATCCATGTTCATGGAACTCGCTTCGGGGTCTAGCCTACCTGGAGTCAAACTCTTGCTGGTGCTGGGAATTTGGTGGCGATACACTCTCAATGCTCAATGAAGACTGCTGCATCGCCGGCTGCATCTGCTGGGGCGGACTCTGCCATCCTCCTGGCATCTGTTGAGGCAAATCAGGGAACGGTTCCTGGGTCTGGGGAGGCGTGTTCCCCGGGCTCGGGCGGTATGATGAAGGGTTGAAGGGGGCGGTATACGGAGCAATGGGTGGCGCGAGATCATCGTTCTCTTCCGAGATTCTTCTCTTTGGATACTGCGATGGCAAGCCGAGACCCCCTTGGTACATTGGAGCGCCAGGGTACGACGACGCATTCTGGTGTGTAGATCGCTGATCGACGACTGGCTTCGCATCGGAGGTTTGCGCAGGTGGCGGTTGAAACTGGCTTCCAGACAGGTTGGAAGGTGTGGGCGAGGGGTTTAAGGCGTATGACGGCGCTGGCTTGCGTCTGATGGCTCCTTGGCCAGGCGAGAGCATCGGCTCGCCTACGAGAGCTTCGCTTGATTGTGCCCATGACATCGGCGGTGGCTTGATGTATGGCGGTCTGTTGAATCTCTCCACCGGGTCTGGCTGCGGTTCAAACTCGTACCTGGAGAGCATCTCCTCCAGCTGCACCTGCTGGGAGTACCTCCTCTGAGACGGCAGCCCCGCGATGGTGGTTGGGGGCATCTCAACCGGCGATATCTCGACCTTCTCCGGTTTGGGAGGAGACGTTCCGAATTGCTGAAGCATCGACACCTGGGCGGCTATGGCTTCCTCTAGTTCCTCTGAAAGTTTCTCGCTGCGAGGTTTGAGAGGAGACGGTGCATGAGGTGAGTCGTCGACCTTGCGGGCGCTGTTGGGGAAAGACTCGGTTCGCGGGGTCTCATAACTGCTCCTCTTCCTGTCGTCGTCGTCAGATGCCTCTGACATCTTGTCGTCGGGATCCTCCCAGTCATCATAGGTAAGACCTTGACGACCGGTTCCAACGCTGCGCACGACCTTTGTGACGGCAGAGTTGCCATTGTGCATGGCCTTGTTCAGCGCCGACATAATCTCCGAGATGCGATCTATCAGGACTTTGGTGCAGTCGTCGTCAGCGCCATATTCAATAGCCGACTGAAGAGCATTCTCATTGTCGTGGTTCGTGTGGAATATGTCGGCTCCGTGGTCCAAAAGAAACTTGACGCAGTCCGCGTCGCCTTCGCGGGCTGCAACGATCAACGGGGTATCGCCATCACGGTCCTCGAGATTGATATCAGCACCAGCATCGAGCAGAACCTGCAGTGCATCCACCGGCAGGTTGATCACGGCTTCAATCAGCACGGTCGAGTGATCTTGCCCACCAAAGACGTTGACCTCTGCCTTGGCGTGGACGAGTAGCTCCAAGATTGTCTGCTCGCCTCTCATTGCCGCCGCCATGATTGGGAATGTGTCTTCTCCCGCTCCAAGGTCGGGGTTGACGCCATGTTCTATCAATAGCGTTACGATTTCTACCTTGCCCGACTCAGCGGCGGCTTGCAGCGCCGTTCCCTGAGGGAAGTTCTCGTTCTCGGTGAGTGAGTTGACGTCAGCTCCGCGTTTGAGGAGCTCCTTGACTACGTCGTAGTGGCCTTCTGCCGCAGCGGCTTGCAACGCCCATCCGTCGGGAGAATTGATGTCAGCACCCTTGTCGAGGAGCAGGTTGACAATGTCATGGGTGCCGTCGTACGCAGCGGCAGTCAGAGCTGTTCCATATCTGGTCGTCGTTAGCAGTGTCTACTGTCCCTTGGTGAAGGCCACTCACTCATCGCCCGTAGCATTCGGGTCGACATTGAAGGTCTCCAACAGAAGCCTGACCGTCGATTCCTTCTCAAGGTCTGTGGCCTCGTACAAGCTGTCGTTGAGGGTTTCTTTGGAGATATCCCCGTTAGTGTACTTCCATGCAGCCTCCAGTACCTTGTCTTGGTGCTCAGCTGTAGTCGCAGCTTGGCGGAAGAGTTCGTTGCAGTCGAGGCCCTGTCGCTTCTCAAGCAGAAGCATAACGATATCCCAGTTCTCCTCCTCAGCCGCTGCCTCCAAGGCCTCTTGGAAGCACTCCTGGGAATGATCATATGTCAAAAGTTTGTTGAAAACATCGACCCTGCCTGAAACGGCAGCCTTGACAAATGCCTTGTCAAATTCCTTGGGAGGTAGCTTATCAGCGTAAGTTTGGGTAAGGTACTCGAACATGGACAGATCCGCATGTAGACCAGCCAAAGCCAGGGGAGAATCGACATTGTCGTCGTCAATGGCCAAGGAGACGTTCTTTTCGACAAGAAGCCTAACGGCATCAGGGTTTCCTGAGGAGATGGCAGCGTTCCGGGCCGACGTCTTCTGCGATAGCATTCGCATTTGCTCCTTTTTGGATCAGCTTGTTCATGATCTTGACGTGACCGGCGTTGGCAGCCATATGCAACGGCGTCTCCTGCCCGATATCGATACCATCATCGATGCTGGCGCCTCGTTTGAGGAGCTCATCAACAATGTTGGGTCGTCCAATGTAAGCCGCGAAATGAAGCTACCAACACGTTAGTTAACAATCCAAGCTCAGGGGCAACGAGCAAATACTTACAGGAGTATTTGTGAGTTCATCCCGCTTGTTGATCTCATCTTCGTGTCCGTTCTGAATCAGCGCTGAGACGAGCTGCTTGTAACCGACAGCAGCAGCAATGTGGAGTGCAGTCAGATGCTTGGCCTGGAAGCCTGCCAGAGCCTTGGTCGTGTGCATGTACACGAGCAACCAACGGTACCGAATGAGCGACTCCTTCTTCCAGAAATCATCTTCGTTGAGATCCTCGGTGATCTCGATGGTGGCTTTGCTAGCATGGTGTAGCCAATGCTTGATGGGGTAAGCTAAGGATTTGCCATCAAGACTTTGCGCCTCCTCGACCTCATCGTCTTCCATTTGGTGGTAATTGTGCATAGAATCCTCATCCCAATCGCTTTCGTCATCTGATTCTTCTTCCTCCGACTCACTCCTGTTACCGTCGTCCTCATCGACATCAGAATCTTCGCCGTTTTCGCTGCTTGCCGCTTGTGAGCCTTCATCCTCCTCTGTATCAGTTTCCTCGGCAGGCTTCTCGATAGGCGGGAAATCGAAGGCTTGCTTGATATGAGCCAAGCACCGCAGGGCAATGATACCATGCTGCCACTTGCTTTCGTCTCCAGACATGCCCAGCGTCTTCTTGGACGTCTCCTTTTCTAGGAGGTGCTCCCTGACGACGGTGTCCATGAAACCAATGGTGTTTTCTGACCTTCCACTGCGTGTCACTACCAGCAAAGGTCTGCACTTCTTGACCAAGCTTTGCAACTCAGATTTCCCTTCTTCAGTCGCAGGGAAACCAGCCAGTACAGCAAGCTCGTCTTCTGTCGGTTCCTCAAAGGTGAGCACGAGTGTCCGCAGCAATTCCTTGATCTTGTCTGCATCCTTCTCATTCGCACGGAAAATCTGCAACCAGGCGGCATCGAGCAAAGCCTTCAGCTCCTGGGGCATTCCCTCTAGTACGTGTCGAATCCTCAGGTCGCTCTCAGCCTCGGACAGTTCCGCAAGTTGCATGCAGGAAAGCTTGATCCACTGACTGTTGGATGCACGCTTGCCAATGAGACTGCTAGCAAAGTAGGTGAGTGCCTTGTTGTACTTCTTTGCACTTCCGAGCTCCTGGACTTTCTCCTGGGCGGTTTTTCGTAGCTCGAGTTGTACCTGGTCCGAGTATTTGTCTTCTTCGAGATCGATGAGCCGGATGCCCTCCACCTTCAATGCATCCTCGACATTCTGAACTTCCCTGCTTGTGAGGAACCACCTGGTCGAGACCCTCTTCTCGTCCTCATTTTTGAGCTCATCCATCTCAGCGTGTAAAAATCTCATCAGCTTGATAGTCGACTCGGCATCTTCTGGCAGCACATGCAGGTTGTTCATAACGAAGTACACCCTTCGTCCAATGAACTCGTCCATCAGCATATCCTGGAGAGTCTGCCAAAGATTCTCGACTGTCAAGTTTGCCTGGGTCTTTGAGGAGTCTTCGCCCTTCTTCTTCACAAAATGCTTCGCATACACCGATAAAGAAGGTTGCTGATTGATTAGTTGGCGAACCAGCGACTTAAGCAAGTCCTCCGCGGTCGAAAAGTCCGATGATGGATCGCAGAAGAAATATGCGAGGAGTACCGGTCCTCGCCCATGGCTCTGCTTTTCGTCGGCTTGAATCATGTTGTCGATGTCCCGAAGTGTCGCCATGGTCGCTCGCGTCTTACCCCTTCCTTCAGGTCCTCGGATGAACAAGGCCTGTCCACGAGACACAGGCGCAGTGGATTCGGCCTCGCCAGTGTCTTTTAGCCAGTCGAGATACTCTGTCTCCCTTGGAATCCAAGTTGATGGTGGGAATTGGGGCGCAAGGATCCTCCTCTTCTTGGCAATCTGTCCGCCGTTCAAGAGCTCCATGACACCATTGACTGTCTCTTGATCAATTCCACGTGTCGAGTTGAGGCGGTTCTTCACAACAAGACTGGCGCCGTGGATGAGTCGTTTGAGAGGTTCTCTAACAAGCTGGTATCGAGAGTCCTTGAAGTCGCTGAATTTGACGAGGTCTCGGTGATTCGCGGCCAACGCCATGTCTTCGATACCTGGAAGTGTTGCAGACTCTCTTGAAACGAAGTCCTGGACCTTCTTGGGTACGACTGTCTTGGCAATCTTTGACATGGCAGCGCCGAACTTCTCCTGGGTATAATCGGTTGGGTGGTTTTCGTAGAAGCAGAAAAGCTGAATCTCAGGGCTGATCTTACGAGCCAGACGCAAGAAGTCGTTCTTTAGCTCATTCAAGGTCTCATCTCCAGGCGTCATCATCTTGACCAGAGCCGAAGACTTGGTGTATCCCAAATGTTCGCCAAATTCACCGAGCAAGGCGGCTACGGCAGCAACTTGAGCACCGCCAAAGGGGGTTCCGAAGAAGGCGCATCCTGCGATGCACTCAAACATCCTCGGGAACACGTCCCTGTATGTGTCTGCAGCGAGAGTAATTGCCTGCGTTGTACGTCAAACTTCCAGATCTCATGCTAGACGCGGGTCACATACCTTGGCAATGACCAAACCTCCCATGCTGTGTCCAATGAACACTATAGGTCGGTCTCTGATTCCCTATCTTCTGATGAGCACAATTACCACCGAAGCATCCAGGTGAGCTTACCTCTCGGTTGGCTTGGAGGCCTTCCAACATAGATTTCGCAATGTCTCTCATGAAAGACTTGACCTTGAGATCTCCTACCCATGCTGATTCATACTGATAGAGCAAGATGCGAGCTTTTGGAAAGTCCCTTGCGAGACCATCCTTCTTGTTGCTCGAATCCGAAGACGGTTTTGAAGTGCCATCGTAGACACCAGTCGCCCAGTTGAACCCTGTCTCTGACTTCCAGCTGTCCTCCGGATGAGCGCCCAAGCCTGGCACGAAGACAATGCTGTTCAAGAGTTAGTATCAAAACCTCAAGCGAACACTGCCGATGAGATGCGGCGTACTCAACGTCGATTGCTGATCCAGGACCGTTCTCTTTCTGAGGATTATACAGCTCCTTGAAGCCCTGCTGAACCGTCTGATACGTTGTCCTGGGCTTCGGACCACCCGGACCCCCGTGAGGTGCCCTTCTCGTTCCCGCTCGCCGCAGAGACATGATGATGCCGCCGTTATTGAGACAAGTTTACCAACACGACAACAAAGAAAGTGTTCCCGAAGACGGGAGAAAGAAAGGTTTGAACAAGATCATAATAGAGATCATGAGATTTCCCAGGCAGCGGCGTAGCAGAAGCAGGCAGGCAGTGCCTGTAAGGCTGTCAGTCCGGGGTGTAGATGCCCCCGGTAGACCAGTTGGGTCCCCCTGCAGCCAGGCGGCCCGAAACGACCTTAGCGGCGTCAGCCACCCATGCATTGTCATCCTACGATGCCAACGCCTGTCCGACTGCGCCAATAGTCTATTCAGCTCGATTGCAGCTGCCTCTAATTTTGTAGCGCCGTTCCACAGGTCAGTATTTAGCGTTGCTGAGTTCGTCTCTTTTCGGGATCCAGGCGAGTCTATCGATGTCCGGCTGCGCAGAGAAACCGCTTGCTTGCATGCTGCGGTTCTTCATCTTAAGTGACATGGGAGCCTCCGTTTTAGACCCCAAGAATTTAGATGCCTATTGCTCCTTTGCAGCCTGCTGAGATCAACAAAGACCATGCCGTCCAATGGGTGCTGTTGGCCTTACTAACATAACTCGCTTGAGTTTGTAGGCGGAAGCAATTTGGCGAGACCTTCGGTGATCCCAAAAAGAACTTCTGTCAAGATCGCTGGTCCGGCCAACACCCTGCGCAGCGAGGACCGTGATATCCTTTGACAAGACAGCCGACTCAGGTGCCAGGACCGACAGCTTGGATCACACTTCATGCTTGAAAAACTCCGGCTTACAAACTCAACCCGCATCTCTCGAGTCGCACCATGGATCGGCCGGCGTCTGTGCCTTTCACCGTCCGCGTCCTCGATGACGGCTTCAATCATGCAACCACACCCGCAAGGGCCTCGCCGCCCGGAGCCTTTGACGACCTCCTCCCGGCAACCAGCCGAGCACAACACGACCACATAACCGTGCCGCAAGCCGACGACTCAGAGTTCCTGGGCCGAGAGCTCTTCGTCCGACGTCTGAACGATGTCCAGGACCTCCTCTGGATTTGCGGGCGTCCGATGCCCCCGAGGCCCCTCCACTATCAGTTACTCACCTCGCGGGAGATTCATGTCACAGAGAACCCCGAGCTTCACCTAATATGGGCCAAGAACCGCATCTTCGTCAAGCCGATACCCCGGTGGCTGCTGGACCCAGACTTCTGGGCCGCCCACCTGCTTGTCACCACCACCACCACCGACGACGGCACCAGCAGTGACGGAAAGAGACATCAGTCCGACCCGCGAAGGGAGCTGGTCGCCTGCGCGCTCGGATTCTTGTTTTCCTACACGGCCCTCGTGGCATACGAAAGCGACTTCCGCATAGCCGTTGAAAAGGGTCTCATACCGCCGCAAGTGAGCTGGGACCGGTGGAGGGCATTATCGGCGCAAATCATGCAAAACCACTGTTATGCGTCCATAAACCCGCGCTACTGGTACGGCGAGCTCCGACTGAGCCGCTTGAACAAGATCTATCGGGTTCGCCTGGGGTATTTGCTCCGGGGTTACTCCAAGGTTGCTTCCCATGCGGTCTACGAGGACCTGCTCCGGGATAACTTTGCGGCGCTGGCTGCGGTGCTTGGTTATGTCGTCATTGTTCTCACAGCGATGCAAGTTGGGCTGGCCACTGATCAGCTCGTAGGTGACAAGGTGTTCCAGAGCGTGAGCTACGGCTTCACCGTCTTCTCTATACTGGCTCCTCTCATTGCTTGCTTTGGCATCGTTGCCATCGTGGTGGTCATGTTTGTGAGCAGTTGGATGGTGACCAAAGTTTATGAGAAAAGAAGGTTCCGGGAGATGGGAATCGAGCCTTTTTGGAGAGATCGGACCAGCAGCCGATATGTGCAGGTTGCAACTAAACAGGACATGTCTGAGTAGAGAGAATTTAAAAGGACAAGAAGTGTTATTGCAAGGAGGCACCTAGGCATTAAGGAATGATGTCCTTTCATAGCGGTCAACAGGGACGTCTAATTGGATGAGCTTACCTGCATTGTCTTTGGGGAATGATTAGGTGGAAGCCAAAGAGCTGGAAAAGAAGCCGACCGCTGGTGGTGATTCTAAACACTGGAACTGCCGTTGGGGGCTACGTACCTTAAGGCACCGCCCTGTAACACCAACCTAACCCCGCTAGTGGACCCTGATCGGCTGTGCCACGGTCTACCTACCTGTAATTCAACGTCACTGGGAAGCTCTCACAAGCTGGACTCATTCATCCAACATCGCGCGTCGTACTCGCTGCCTCACATCACAAACCTCTTCTCTCCCAACAGCCCCTCTCCCTACTGTACCTCACAATGTCTGCCGAACCCCCCAAGCTTCAACGGCACTGCCTCGTCACTGTCGGCGCAACCGCCCGCTTTACCCAACTCCTCACCGAAGTCGTCTCGCCTACCTTCCTTGACTTCCTCGTCGGCGACCGCTACACCCACCTGACCCTCCAATGCGGCAAAGACTACGAGCATTTTTCTCGAAACATTCTGCCTTCGCTAGTTTCTCGCTGGCCAACGCTTGAGATCACTGCCTTCGACTTTGTCGACGATCTGACTGTCGAGATGACAAAGTGCCAAGCCGCTGCTGGTCGTGAGAGAGGCGTTGTGATCTGCCATGCAGGTAAAATCATGAAAGGCCCGAGTGACTTGCGCCCAATTAAGGAGTACAGAGCTGACATACAACACAAAAAGGCACCGGAACCATCCTCGACGGCATGCGCGTCAACGTCCCCCTCGTCGTCGTCCCGAACCCGACCCTCAAGGATAACCACCAAGTCGAGCTGGCCGAGGAGATCCAGCGCCAGGGTTATGGGATCTGGGGCCGTCTCGGCGACATCTCATACGCACTGGAGCAGCTTGTCCTGCAGCTTGATAAGACCAAGGTGCAATTCAAGCCCCACTCCGTGAAGGAAGACGCCGAGCCTCTCAACGTCGACTTGTGGCAGGTTACCAGTGCTATGCTGGGACGCTACGCCTTAGAGACACCTCAGCCTCCAACCAAGACGGGTACGGGCAATGGGGGCTCGGGAGAGATCCAGCGTGAGGAGGTGGCTCAAATGACGATGGGCTAGACTCCCATGCAGTGGGCACCTTCCCGATATTACTTCTGGTAGCCGGTCGGCATGAATTGATGAATCACGAGTTGGGGAAAAGGGGGAAGATGATGGACGGTATGATCGGAAAAGATCGGAAAAGAAACTGGCTTTTAGACACGGAGATACCCCATTTCGACAGGCGTTCTTGGTTGGTGTAACGTCATTTCGCTTTTCATTCAGACATCATTACTCTACTAGACAACAGTCTATAGAGAGACAGGAAACTATTGGAGTCCAGACACAGCCCAGACCTTGATCGCAGCATCAACTCCCACACTTGCCACTTTGGAGCCGTCTCCAACCCAGGCAACGCCGTTGACACCGTCTTTGTGTGCGTTGAGAGCCTTGACACGGCTACCAGGCTTCGCCAGGCTCCACACATACACGTTCGTGTCCAAAGCTCCAGAGACTGCGTGAGTGGCGGCATCATTCCAGCTGATGCAAGTGACCCTTGCAGTATGTGCCGACCATCTATCAGTGGCGACCTCCCAATCACCTGACTTATACGCCACAATCTTGCCAATCTGGTTTCCGACAGCGAGATATTGGCCATCCTTGGAGAAGGAAAGGCAGGAGATCTGTGAGGTGGACTTTTCAAGCGACTTCGCCTCAGAGAGCTTTCCAGAGCCGTCCGCGGTGTAAATCTTGACCGAGTTGCCGGAACCAACCGCAACGGTTGAGCCGAATGCGCCAACGGCAAGAGGAGCATATCCGAGACGGTTCTCCGCCACAAGCTTGTTCTTCTCGTAGACGTCCACCCCCTCGGTAGTCGCCACGTACAGCTTTCCATTCGTAGCTGCAACGCCCTTGGGTTGCGCAGAGAGCTTTACGGAATCGCCCACGAAGGTGTTAGCAGATTCATCGACTGTCCGAAGAGTGTCATCCCAGCCAACACTGAAGGTCTGTCCAGCTTCAGCGCTAAACTGAGTAACCTGGTTCGAGTGCGCCTGGCCGTCAACAACACTTCCAACGCCGGATTCGACGTCCCATTGGCAGACACGACCGTCGAAGCTTCCGGTCCACAGAGTCTTGCCGTTGCCATCAGATGAAGTGCCGAGAGCTGTGATGTTCTTGTTGTGCCCCTGCACGATTCTGCTAGGCTTGTCACTTCCCTCGTTCAGGTAAATCAGGTCGCCGTCGAGGTTCAAGCTGATGATCAAGCCGTCACTTCTTCCATGTGGCCATATGACACCGACCTGCTGATCACCAATGCTGACGCCATCGCCGAACTTCCACGTCTGCGTCGCTTTGCCAGACTCGACATCCCAAACTCTAACCGTCTGATCCGCGCTGGCAGTGACAAACTTGGTGCCGTCCTCGGCCCAAGAGACAGCAAAAATGCTGCCAGTGTGCTCTCCCTCGCCGATTTGCTTTGTCGGCTCGCCCGTCTTGCCATCATACAACTGAATACGCTTGTCGGCGCCGACCGTCACGAGTTGGCTGCCGTCAGGAGAGAAGGCGGTTCCGAAGACGAATCCACGGTGGATGGAGGCGTGCTTGGAGTTGAACTTGAAAGGGGCTCCGTGCAAGAAGCAGAGAGAACTGTCGTCTGAGACTGTAGCTGCGCGCAGCGGACGTTGTTGCCTTACGGCGACGGAGTTGACAACCTTTGAGTGACCACTGATTTCGCCCACCGAGTTGCCACTGTCTGCCGTGATGCAGTGTCCGAACCGCTCCTTGCCGTCTCCGACAGCGATGATGCGCTGAGAGTCGCCATCCCATCCGATGTCGTTGATGCGGCCCGAGATGATGTGGTACTCGCCTGGCGATGGGTCAGCGGGTTAAGCTGGGCAAGCTGGAGATCATGGTGTACCCTTCGTGTTTTCGGCCTCGACCGCGTCCCAGACTCTTACGGAACCCGACACGTCACCACTGGCAACGTAGAAGCCGCTTGGAGAGAAGCGAGCGACGCTGGTTTGGGCCGTGTGGCCTGTGTATTGCTTGCTTACGGAGGGGTTGTCGATTGATCTGAGAAAGATGGATTTGCCGGCCTGTATGTGAATTGTTATTAGTTGCAAATCGTCATTGGATCTATGCAGCCCGAATTAACTGACCGCGTACGCGATGCGCTCTCCCTTCTTGTCGGTCGAAAGCTGGGTTGGCTGGCCTCGCTGCGTAGCGGGCGAGGCAGCTAGGATCTTCTCGATGTTGACAGACATGATGGAGCCAGTTGTCCAAGAAAGCCTGTGTGAAAGTTTGCGACTAAGATCAAGATACAATGAGAGAAGAATGAACGATTCCAAGATGTCGGAGAGGTGAAATGGGTCAAGTGTCAGCTTCCCCAGGCAACGCAATGGCGGTCGACAATGTGGGAACCTGGACCTGGGACCTGGCGATCCTGGTCCGTATGGAGGGGCAGTGCTTCGTGCGTTCCATTTGGTGCTAGTGCGGGGCAGAATGACGTTCGTTTGGTTCCAATAGAGGCAGCTGCCGTTCCCTCCTCACCATCGAAGTTTGCCAGTTGCAGAAGCAATAGCTACCTAAAAAAAAAGGTTCGAGACCTGGGAACTTTACCAACAACTTGTCGACGTCAAATGACTGCGTCGCAGCGCATGCGACGACCACTCAGCCATAAATCGCCTGCAGAAAGTCGCTCTGGGTGTGTAACGCAACCTAACTCGTATCCGCATTTTAGACTATAAGAACTGACTTTTGGTGACGGAGAATCATCGGTGAACGGGTATTCCGTGTACACAGCGTCCTCATTGGCGCAATCGGTTTAGCGCGTCCGACTTTTACAGCTCATTCAAGGCTATTGAAATCGGAAGGTTGTGGGTTCGAGTCCCACATGAGGAGACGTCATTTTTGAAGTCCGTTGCTACGCCTTCCTATTCATTTTTTGAACTACGCAGAAGAAGCTGATTATAGATTATACAGCATAGCTCTAATAGTCTATTTATTATTAAGTAATGTAGCGCAAATTGAGAACGTAACGGTGGTGTAGTTAGAAATTGAAGAGAAGGAAGCCCTAATGACAGAAAAGGTAGACGGCGATATGAAACCCAACGGTCTTGATTGAATGCGCCCAGGAACGCAAAGAGGGCAGGGCAGCACTTTGAGCACGCGCCGCATGGAAGTAGGAGAAGTAGGTCGGAAAATCCACCGGATATGATTTCTTCAACATGAGGCGAAACAACGGAAGTTCTGTTCGAGACCCCACGCGAGCAGCGAACCAGAAAACTCATGTGATGAGGAGCTCGGCATTACAGACGTATCAAGGGGCTCCAAAAGATTCCGCAACTCCGCAAAGCTACTTCATTCTCGTGAAATATGATTTACTACAAAGTACATACCGACAAAAGTCGAGGCCATCTATCGCGAAAGCCATGTAAGAATCTCCTAGGAATAACCGACTCAGGGTCGTACCAGACCAAACGCCTTTTCTATCACAGCCACCGCCAGGTGAAGCTTTACCCGCACCAAAAGAACCGTGTGAAATCATGCAGCTGACCCAACCGTCTATTTCTTCTTGCCCTTGGTTTTGCTCTTCGCATTGGTTGTGGATTTCGTGGAGGCGACGCTCGACGCTCTTGAAGGTGCCGCAGAGGTGTTCTTGCTGCCGGCTTCTGACTTGACATTGTCCAAAGCCTTATTCTGAATTTCTCGTCAGCCACATTCACGTACTAGCCTCCCTTCTGACTCTTGCTTACCTTGACGCCGTTCTTAGCCTTCTTCTTGGCGGGAGCCATGCCGAGAATGCTATCCTCATCATTCTCCTCGTCATCGGCCTCTCTCTTGACCTTGCCGTTGACACCGTTCGCGCCCTTAGTAGGATGAACATCCTCGAACTCCTTGACGATGGTAGTCAAAAGCGTGGTGCAACGACGGCTGAGCTCCACAGGCGTCCTGCTGAGGAAGAACCAGTCGAATCGGAACAGAGGGCTCACAGAGATCTCGTCACGCATCTTCTCGTACAAGCCAGGGGAGTCGATGCCGAACTTATCGAGAAGCACCAACAGGAATCTGTCCTCCTCCTCAGTGTATACCTTTTTGTTGGTAGTTGACACAGAGTAGTTGATCTTGAGCTGCTGCAAGGGAACGCGGTACTGTGACATCTTCTTGCGAAGCAGCTTCCGTTGGTGCTCGATCTTGCGCATGCGCTCCTCGCCGTCTTCGATAACCTTAATGTACTTGTTGTAGTCGGCGATTTCAGTGTAACGCTGCCAGAAGACCTTGGCGTACTGCTTGACCTCGGCGGCCGACTTGTCGTTGATGTCCTCAGCAATGCTCTCGTAATCGTTGCGACCGTAGCGACCAGAGGCGTTGATGAACTGCTGGAAGTCACGACGGTTCCACTCGCCGAAGCCTTGCTGCGAGAGGCGTTGCTTCTCCTCCAGCTCCTCCTCGGTAAGCGGCGTGGCATCGTCGATTTCCTGTTGGTCCAAAGCACGCTCTTGCTCTCTTTCCTCTAGCTTATCATCGTCGCCATCGGGGAGGGGGACCTTGTAGCCGATCTCCTTGCGATAGTACGCAGTCTCACGGTCCTGGAGCTCTCGGAGACGAACTGGGTAGAACTGGTAGTCGTGGACCGGAACTTGCTTTGGCGCTCTGGGCGCCTTGGGCTTGTTGTCCTTCTCCTTGGGAGGATACATTGTCTGCCGGAAGTACTTGTCCATGGAGTAGGACTGCTCCTTTCTCTCTCGCTTGGCCGGGTTGATCCAGTTCATGCCGATGTCCTTCTTGTTGGTCTTAAAGTCCTCACCATTCCAGGTGTAAGCGGATTCGGAAGTGAAATTCTGCAAATCGTCAATGCCAAGCTTCTCGTACTTGGCATTCAACTCCTTGGTTCTTGTCTCACCAGAGGCGAGAATCTCATCAATATCGTCTTCTTCGACATCGGCACCCTTGGAGACTAGAGATCCCGTGGCGCCCTTGCTCTGGAACACCTTCTCGGCGCCGTGCTGGATCATGGACAGCAGTTCGCCCTTGTTTGCAGCAGCCTTCGCAGCGGTCTGAGCCCGGCCCTGCTGGATAACAAGCTGGTCCAGACGGAGCTTTTGGGCAGCCCGCTCCAAGACCTTCTCTTCGATCGCGCTATCCGTAACGAATCGATACACAACAACTTGCTTGGTCTGACCAATACGATGGGCACGATCCATAGCCTGCAGGTCAGCTTGAGGGTTCCAATCACTGTCGTAGAGGACAACGATATCAGCGGTGGTGAGATTGATGCCCAGACCTCCAGCTCTTGTGGTGAGCAGAAAGATGAACTTCTCAGACCCCGGCTTATTATACTCGTCGATGGCAGCAATACGGTCCTCGTGTGCCGTGCCACCATCAATACGGCAGTACTTGTACTGCCTGAAGACGCAGTAATCCTCGAGAATATCCAACAGACGACTCATCTGAGAAAAGATGAGAACTCTGCTACCTTGCTTCTGCATCCTGTTCAGAAGCTTGTCAAGAACAACCATCTTGCCGGCGTTGTAAACGAGATGCTCATCAGTGGTATACGGCGGGCCGGGTTCAGCTCCTTCGAATAGGTATGGGTGGTTGCAGCACTTTCGCAGCTGCATCACGATATTCAGAAGTCTTGTCTTGGACTCGCGCTTTCCGTTGGCACCGTTGACAGCGTCAATGTCCTTCTCCAGGATCTTTTGGTACCACTTGATCTGCATCTCGGACATACCCAGGTAAACGTTGACCTCCTTCTTGGGTAGCAGACTCTTCTCCACGTCACTCTTGACTCTTCGGAGCAAGAACGGTCTCAACACGCGGTGAAGCTGCTGGACGACGGTGTCCTGGTCACGGTCCTGGCCAGAGAACCATTGGTCGAAAGCTTCAGCGTCACCAAAGACGTCGGGAAGCAAGAAGTTGAGCAGAGCCCACAGCTCATGCAGGTTATTCTGAAGGGGTGTACCGGTGATGAGAAGTCTGTTTCGGGAGTTGAACAGACGGATGACCTGGGCCAACGATGATTCCTCATTCTTGATACGGTGCGCCTCGTCGATGATGATGTATTCCCACGCGAACTTCCTGAGGTGTGCCTTCTCGCGCAGAACCATCTCGTAACTCGTGATGCAGACATCAAAGTCCTCTGAGACCAATCGATCATTGATGAGGTTGTGACGCTCTTCCTTAGCACCCTGGAGCACAAGGACGTTGACCTCGGGCGTCCACTTCTCGAATTCTCTCTTCCAGTTGTCCAATGTCGATTTGGGGACAATTACGATGTGAGGTCCAGTGATGTCCATGATGTGTCGCAAGTAGCCCAAGAATGAAATTGTTTGCAATGTCTTGCCGAGACCCATCTCGTCAGCGAGAATGCCCGAGATACCGTTCTCGTGGAGAGAGATCAGCCAGTTGAGACCAGCGACCTGGTAGTCTCTCATGGTTCCCTGGATGAAGGCGGGTGACTCGCGGAAAATGGTGTCGGCAGAGCCTCCGTGCTTCTCATCGCGAAGAAGCTCGGCGTCTTCCTCGGCCTCGGTCCGACGGCGTCTCTCGTTGCTTGCGCCTCCTTGACGCGCCCCGCCCTTCTTGCTTTTTGAAGCTTCCGCATTCTGTCGATCAATCTCGGTCATGATTTCGCGAATTTTTGGGTTGGGGTTTGTTTCGATGAAATGGCGGAAAAGGTCTGTCAGGCCCAACAGGTATCGGAATCGTCGAATACTGTCCTCTTCCTGTTCAAAAGTGTCAATTAGAGCCTGCCAACCAAAGGTCTCCCATCAAAGAAAGAACGGTTTGGGCTTGCAAGTACCTTGGATTCGCCCAGTCTGTCGTGCTTTTTGCCAAAGATGCTGCGACGCAGCTGATTGGCTTCGGAACGTCTTTTGCGACCATCTCCAACAGGCTCGCCAGCAACGCTACTAGCTGTGGTATTCGGATTGGTGTCTGAGTCGGTGTAGTCGGGAGTCTCATCAACCTCCTATATGCACGTCAGCTGCAAGGCCTCGTTTGTTGGGGGCTGTCGCAGGGCCTAGCACCGCAACAGCCGTAGGACATGAAATGTTGTAACGTACCATCTCTTCGGCATGGTTGACGTCAGGGGCGTCGGACATTGACGCGTCGGTGTCGACCACGGCAGCTCTTGAGCGAGAGGGCGCCATCTTGATGGCCGTAAATCACTTTACGCGACTTACACGCGTTTCGCAAGTTTCCACAGCGCGCACCAAGAAGAGTGATTGTGTATGGATCTTGAAGCTGTCGCCGAGCTCAAATGTAGGAAGGTGCGTCCAAGCTGGAGGTCGAGTGCCTGCGCTGCGGTGCAGAAGTTGGAAGTCTGTAGATGTTTTTCAGAAGTCGTAGGGAAAGGTGGGATCCCTCCGCCGGGAGAGACAAATCTAATCAGGATTAGCGCGTTTTCGCCGTGTCAATCAGTCCCCCATGTGCAGCACTGCAAGTGCCCATAAGTTCACCGTGCAGCGAGATCGGAAAACAACATCCGACCCGATGGAAGTTGCCGCCGAAGCCCGCCGCCAACATAACAGTCAGCGAATGCAACAGTGAAGGTCCACTTTGGGTGAGTGATTGGGTCATCCAGCAAAGCTAGTGCGCAATGACCACCGACGGATAACGTCAAAGCCACTGAGGCAATTGGGCCAGGTACCGCCTCAGGTGCTGCTGGCTGTCGGCTAGTGCCGCTTCCAGTGTCATGTGCTCTCTGCGGCGCAATTGCTGAGGTAGAGCTGACCTGGACTTCATCCATCGCCAAACACCTGCATCGATCATCGTGGCCTTTTTTGCTACTCGGCATCAACACGCTTTCGTTATAGGAACAGACTACCTTCTTTTTCCGTAGCCAAAGAAGCGGCCCAGAACCTCGTCTGCTTCGTTGCACTCGAGACAGCAACCGCACCCTTATCGCCGCCAGCGCCAGACACTGGGGACCCCGTTTGGACCCCACCCGCGGCATCAAGATTTGTTTACCCTGACAACATCAACTACATACTTCACCGCTAGGTGCGGGACTCCCTCCTCTTGTTCTTCTACTTCTTGCTGACATGCCTCAGTCAATTTACAGCTAGCCAAAGAAAACATGGACTCGATGCGAAGCCTCAACACCTCCCTGCCCGGCGCCTCGGCAGGGAAGCAGGCTGCGCAAAATGACTCCCCCGAGCAACTCCTTGACGCCTTTAAAACCGCCGCTCTGTCGGTGACGAAACTCTACAAGGCCTCCGCTGCTGCCCAATCGAAGGCTCGCATGGATGGATACCAGGACTGCCTCGACGACTTGCTGGCATTTCTCGACAAAGAACGAATCGGCTTGGGCAATAGCGACGGTCGGAGGATCCGAAGTTGGGCAACTGAGCGGTTGGAAGGCAGGGAGAACTCTCAAAGCGCCGAAAGCGACGACGAAGCAGACAAGCCGGAGACCACATCTTCCCCTAATCCCAACCAGTCGAACAGCCAGACGCAACTACAGGAAGAGACACAAATGAGGACCGACTCTACATCTCCCGCTGCCCCTCAACCCGCTCAGGAAGAGCCAGAGATCATGCCGATCACGGTGCCGTCGCAGGACACTTTCACCTTTCAATCAGCACATGCCTGGCCTCCTCAGCCTCCTCAGCAAGACGCTTACCTCAACCTTGCAAACCTCGACTTGTCTGATTCTCGAGCACACGACAGCACAAACGCAAACCCCGCTTCCCGCACATCAAGACCACGCCACTCTGCAAACATGCCTCGCTCTGCGTCAAGGCAGGGCAGCAACCTCGGTCGCGGCGCGGGTTCGAAGCGTAAAATCAACTTTGCCGAAATCTTCGACCTGAGCAGCTTGGACAAGAATATGTTTGGCGGCGGACCGAAGCGCTCCCGTCACACATGATCGGGTGCGGACACGTTCGATCGACCCCCTTTTTCTCTTCTTCAGCGACAGACATAGGCGTGTCATGAGGCATGTTCAGCGTTTGCCTGCTACGATTCTCGGGCAACTTTTGACGGATTGAGCGAGCATCGACGCACACTACTTAGGGGAAAGGGAATCAGGCATAGAGTGCGTCACGAAGCGGCGTTAGTTGGTTTTATGAAGGTGCATGGGCGGTGTTAGGTTTGGGACGGTTTTTGCGATGATGCCAATGGGACGGCTAGCTAGTCCACGTCCATAGCTACATTATATCACATACCTCCTCTGTCCACAATGGCGGCTATTTCGTTTGGAATATAGCTGCCATGATGACTTGACAGAGGTAATGACAGCACAATTCTACGTCAATGTCATGTTTGATTTGGTTCTTGCGTACGGCCAAATCACTTTATGTCCGATGTTTCAGTATTTTAGATTGTCAAGCTGCATAACAAACAACCAAAACATGTTTCAACCAGTCAACGAACGACTCGTTGCCATAGCCTTCCGGCTCGTCCCAACTATTACGTCGCAGGGTCTCTGTCGTCCAAACTCCTCAGGAAATCCCTCAACCAAAAAAGCTATTTGCGCCTCCAAGGTTGTCAATGTGAACTCGACGACTGAGGTGCGGAGTCATCGGGTGCCCCACCCATTAGAATCTGCTGGACGTCATTCAGATTCTGCCGTCTAATTTCGGCGAGAAAATAAAGAGCCTCTAGAAGAAATGAGAGTTTCGCACACGTTCCAGCGCCGGTTCGAAATACTTTCGGAATGATGGAATACGGCTCTCCCAAACAGCCACCTCTCTGCCGCTGTCTAAGACTGTCTCGGACGAGTCGTCAACCCTGGCCAACCTTGAGATGCGGCCGGCCAACGGCGCGTGGGTGCCCTGTAACCCCTCCATCACCCACCTCTTCTTCTGCGGAACCCCCACTCGCACGCACATCATGCGCTAGCTTCTTAAATCTCTTTTTCGCTTCACCTCTCATCAACCCGATCCTCCAGGATCATCTCACGGAAGGGTGGCCGAGTTGGTTATGGCGCCAGGTTAAGGTCAGCTTAACATCTGTTTCCTGGTGGGGCAACCCGCGCGAGTTCGAGTCTCGTCCCTTTCATATTTTGCATTTTTTGGTCCTGGATCTGTATACCTGATCTGTTGATGCCGTTGCAAATAATCTCCTGTGGTTTTGCTCCAAAGTACAGATTCTCGTCTGCATAGGTAGGCGCAAATATGACGCTTCCGCTCGTATGTTTTCTAGATGTGGTTCCCCAGAGAAACAATAAATACATCGTCTCTCCTGGAGGTCACCTGCGATCACAATTTCACTACAAGGCATATTCACTCTTTGCGTAAATTGCCACTTCCAGATCATGACCGTTATTGCGTTGAAACTAGTGTCAGAACTCATCATTACCCCGTTTTTGGTTTCTTAAATCTTGGAGGCTCCCTACGATGACGACCACGTGTGTCACCCGCAGGGAGAAGAGATATCATCCCACCAGTCTTTCTGTTTCGCGGACTGCCCTAGGTTTTACAAAACCAATCTAACCATCCCCCGAAGATTTCCCAAACGCCGTACTATGCAAGCCGCGAAGAAGACGAGAAAAAGGCCCCTTTTTTGTGTGAAACCAAGTCTAGTTCTCCTGTCTGTTCTTCCGTTCCCGCTCGACCTCGTACATGAAGTCAAAGTAGCCCTTATCGAACTGGTGGACACGGACGTAACCGTCTTCTCCTCCACTTGCGTAGCCCTTGCCAGTAGGGTCTGCGGCGACAGTGTTCTGAGAAACAGTCAGTAGTTGTACCTTGCTTTCTTCTGCGACATCGACTTACCAGAGGACCGAAGTGACCACGGACTCTGCCAACCTCATCCTCAAAGATCTTGTGGTAGAATCTCGCCTCGAACTTTCCTTGTCTCGCCGAGGTACGGGTGACATCCATAGCGGCCTGACCACCACCGAGGATGACAAAGTCCTTCTTGGGAGTGATAGTTGCGCTGTTCAGGGGGGTATCGGCGACGTAAGTCTTGAGAACCTCAAGGTCCTTGGCGGTAATAAGCTGTCGTGGGTTAGCATTCAGGCTTCGCACGAGAACAACAGATCTGCACATACCTTGGAGGTCTTGTCCTTGCAGGCAGTAATGAAGTAGGTGCGGTCCTGCGACCACTGAAGATCCGTGATGGGAGTGTTAAGCTCATGCACGGGCTCGTTGTAGAGCAGGTCACCAGTCTGTAGGCCAGTCAGCGGCACATCCCTCTCATTATCCGTATTGCAGTTCCCACCTTCGCGTCGTACTGCGACACGGAACCGTCCTCGTGACCGGCGATAATGTACTTGGTGAGGTAGCTGAAGCCAGCGACAGTGGCCTTAGACTCGTCGCAAACGATGGTAAGGACGCGCTCGTCGCTCTGCTCGGCCTCGGGATCGGGGTTGATGTCGACGACGATGATGTTGGAGAGGTAACCCATACGCTTTTCGGTGACACCAAGCAGCTGGGTTCCGTCCTCGCTGAACTCGACGCGCTTCACGGCAGTGGGGAACTCCCAGGTCTTGAGGTTCTTGCCCGACTTGATATCCCAAAGGCGCATGGTGTTGTCGGCGGAACCGGAGGCGATCATGGTGCAGGTGGGGTCGACGTCGACGGTCCAGATGGCACCAACGTGGCCGTGGTAAGTGCCGAGACGCTCGCCATTGTGCGCGTACCAAACGCAAATCTGCTGGTCCTTGGAGACGGAGAAGATGAGATCACCGTCGTTGTTGTATCTGTATTTGCGGGAAGCGCGACGTGGTTAGCAGCTGTAAATGCAGCCCCTCTTTGCCGAGAGGAATGAGGGAAAAGCCCTCCCCCCTCCTCCAAATCTGATGCCGCCGCGCAACATACCTAATCTGGGTGAGCGCACGCTCGTGGCCTGCCAAAAGAATGGGCCTCATGTTGACTGATTTCGGGAGGATGCGATTCTCGGTCTCGGGGCAGCTGTACGGGGGGCGTTTGTGCGGCAGGGGACGTCGGTCTTTAAAGGCTTGCGATGTCGTCGGGGATCGTGGAATTTTTGCCCTTCAACGACATTGTGGGTTTCGGTGCACTGTGGGGCACATTTTTCCCTCCCCGCGACGAATTCTGCCACCACTGTCGGGCATTCACCGCTTTCTCTTTCGCCTGAGGCACGGGCCATTTGCCCTGAAGCTTTCTGTCCACCACGTTTGGTCGTTGACTCACTGAGCTTGAGGCGCTACCTGGTGGGTTTAGCGCCGCCGCCACAGTAGGAAGGGAGCTTCTGGAGTCATCCAAGCTTCCCAAGCTCTGTTCTGGTCCTGTGCTTTTGTTGATGGTGGTGCATCATCATCTTATTCATCGCCCATCGCAGGAAGAACGACAGGCCCGGGTTGACGATTCGACTCATCGTTGACTCACACTCTTCTCACAGCTTTTCAGTCCGTCACTAGGGTTGCTAAGCGCCAACTCGAGCCTCGAATCCGTTTGCCATAGTCATCGAGTCGCGATGATGTGAATTTTTCACTGAATCAGGCCACACAACCTGCCAACGCCTTTTCTGTGCCTCTTGTACAATATTGTTTCTTGCCCCTTACCTCGGACTTTGACACTCCTAAGAACTTCGCCACTTTGTACACTACTCGACTCTGTATACCAGTCAATTGCCTCTTCAGAGGCCTGTACAATATCTGAGTCTCGTCACGACAGACAGACGAGGCAGCCTGTGTCATTGGGTCGTCTAATATCTGGAGCGCTGCTTATCAGGTCTCAGCGGGACTCGGATAGCAGTCCGAGTTTTCGACCTGCCCAACGTGCTGATCCCGATTCCCGTGCCGTGCTGGGACAAAGTCTGCAGAGAGCCAGGATCAGGGAGCTGACTGCGAGTCTCGCACGACTCATCGCAGCACAAGATCTAAGAGTCAGAGACTCGCTAGGGCCCTGTGGAGGAGGTCTGGCTCGAGTGAGCTTGCGGCACAGGGAAACGAGGGGGCATCGGGGGACTAAGTAGGAGTTGAGGGTCGAAGCCTCGGATACAGAGCCGAGATGTCCTCACTCTTTCGGCTGAAGGGCAGACGATGGCTGCAGTGCACAAGTCGTCCCTATCGGCTCCTGCAGGGACGATCGTCCAATCTGAGCGTCTCCAGACTACATGTTGGAGCTGAAGCAGCACCAGTGCCAGCACCAACGGGAGCCTTATCCGCAGCAAACTCACTTGCACAGGCTTCCGCAACACCCCGGCCAAAGCTGTCCCTCGGGGTAGATACCGGCCTCCAGGCATATCCATCAGGCCGTCGACCCTGCAGGGCGCTAAATCCCGAGCTTGGCCGCCATCCTTCGCCCCTCCTTCTCAGTGCTCCCGCTTACACTCAAACTGCCCGCTTGGCCGCGGTGAACATCTCAACTCCCACACTTTCTTCCCAACATCCCTCAGACTTTGCGTTCAGTCAGTCGAGAGAACAAGCCACCTCTCTGGCTCCTAGGCATTTCTTTCGCCCATCTACCGCAAGGACCCTGGGTTCCGTGGACAGAAGCTGTCGCAATCGGTCTTTCGCAACCTCCACGCCCGCAATGGTCGCTACAAAGATTGATGGCACTGCCATCGCCAAGAAGATCCGGGAGACGTTGGGGAATGACATTCTTGAGAAGCAGAAGCTGAACCCCAGATTCCAGCCTACTCTTACGATCATTCAGGGTAAGTCGACTTCATTGCTTGTTCCGAGGGAACGTTCGTTTTGCTAATCAAGGTTCATCCGTAGTCGGCGATAGATCGGACTCTGGTATGTTGCGACATCAAATCTGCCCCACCATGAAATTTGTCGCGATGCTCACAACCCCGCAGCCACCTATGTTCGCATGAAGGACAAGGCCGCCAAGGAGGTACGCACACATCGAGTCTGCTGTGGCTTGCGAGATAACTCACACCTCTAATCAGGCAAATATCGGATGTGAATTGGTTCACTTTCCCGAGTCCATCTCTGAGCCTGAGCTCCTTGACCGCATCTACCGCCTCAACGACGATCCCGCCGTCCACGGTATCTTAGTGCAATTGCCTCTTCCCAAGCACCTCGACGAGTACACTATCACTTCTGCCGTTGCAGACGAGAAGGATGTCGATGGCTTCGGCACCAGGAATATTGGCGAGCTTGCGAAGCGGGGTGGTCGTCCTCCCTTCGTTCCCTGCACTCCCAAGGGCGTCATGGTCCTGCTTCAGGAGGCTGGCGTCGACTTGAAGGGCAAGAACGCTGTTGTTCTTGGTCGCAGCGACATCGCCGGCAGCCCTGTAAGCTACCTTCTTCGCAATGCTGACGCCACTGTCACTGTATGCCACTCAAAGAGCCAGGGTCTGCAGGAGCACCTCAAGGCAGCCGACGTTGTCGTCGCTGCCATTGGCCAGCCCGGCTTCGTGAAGGGCGAGTGGCTCAAGCCCGGCGTCGTTGTCATCGACGTCGGTACCAACTACATCCCAGATTCGACCAAGAAGTCTGGTCAGCGTCTTGTTGGAGACGTTGACTATGAGTCGGCTTCCCAGGTTGCTTCTCACATTACCCCGGTTCCTGGCGGTGTCGGACCCATGACTGTCGCAATGCTCATGCACAACATTGTCGACTCGGCAGTGCAGGCCTTCGAGCGCGAGAAGCAGAGGAAAATTGTTCCTCTGCCTCTGCACCTCAAGGAGCCTGTCCCCTCCGATATTGAGGTCTCCAGGGCCCAAAACCCCAAGCAGATTACTCGCCTGGCTAAGGAGGTTGGCATTGCTGCTCATGAGCTTGAGCCCTACGGTGCGTACAAGGCCAAGGTCGATCTCAGCGTTCTGAAGCGTCTCGACCACCGCCGTAACGGCAAGTACGTTGTCGTCACCGGCATCACCCCTACTCCTCTCGGCGAGGGCAAGTCAACAACGACCATGGGTCTTGCTCAGGCATTGGGCGCCCACCTTGGTCGTGTTACCTTTGCAAACGTCCGTCAGCCCAGTCAAGGTCCTACATTTGGCATCAAGGGTGGTGCTGCTGGTGGCGGCTACAGCCAGGTTATTCCCATGGACGAGTTCAACCTCCACTTGACTGGTGATATCCACGCCATTACTGCCGCAAACAACCTCCTCGCGGCTGCCATCGAGACGCGCATGTTCCACGAGGATACTCAAAAGGACGGTCCTCTCTACAGACGTCTTGTTCCCGCAAAGAACGGCAAGCGGGAGTTTGCGCCCGTCATGTTCCGTCGTCTCAAGAAGCTGGGCATTGAGAAGACCAACCCCGATGAGCTCACGGAGGAGGAGGTCCGCCGCTTCGCCCGGCTGGACATTGACCCTGAGACCATTACCTGGAGACGTGTGCTGGATGTCAACGACAGGCACCTCCGCGGTATCACCGTTGGTGTGGCGCCTACAGAGAAGGGCCACACCCGTGAGACCGGCTTCGATATCTCTGTTGCCAGTGAGTGCATGGCCATCCTGGCCCTCAGCACCAGCTTGGCCGACATGCGTGAGCGTCTCGGCCGCATGGTTGTTGCCAGTTCCAAGAGCGGCGAGCCTGTTACTTGTGACGACCTTGGCGCTGGCGGTGCTCTCACTGCTCTCATGAAGGATGCCATCAAGCCCAACCTGATGCAGACTCTCGAGGGAACTCCCGTCTTCGTGCACGCTGGGCCCTTCGCCAATATCAGTGTCGGCAACAGCTCCATCCTGGCTGACAAGATGGCTCTGAAGATTGTTGGCACTGAGGCTGACGAGGACCCTGCCGAGAAGGCCGGTTTCGTTGTTACTGAGGCTGGCTTTGACTTCACTATGGGTGGTGAGCGGTTCTTTAACATCAAGTGCCGCGCCTCCGGTCTTGTTCCGGATGTCGTTGTCGTTGTTGCTACTGTCCGTGCTCTGAAGGTCCACGGTGGTGGCCCCCCCATCGCCCCCGGCGCTGCTCTCGATGCTGTATACAAGCAGGAGAATGTCGACATTCTTCGTGCTGGTTGCGTCAACCTCCGCAAGCACATCGAGAACGCCAAGGCCTACGGCATCCCCGTCGTGGTCGCCATCAACAAGTTCGTCACCGACACCGACGCTGAGATTGCCGTCATCCGCGAAGAGGCCATCGCCGCCGGTGCCGAGGACGCCATCCTCTCCAACCACTGGGCCGAGGGTGGTAAGGGTGCCATTGAGCTGGGCAAGGGCGTTGTCGCCGCCAGCGAGAAGCCCAAGGACTTCAAGCTTCTCTACGACCTTGAGGGATCCGTCCAGCAGCGCATCGAGGCCATTGGCCAGAAGATGTACGGTGCTGCGGCCGTCGAGTTCAGCGAGCTGGCTCAGAAGAAGGTCGACACCTACACAAAGCAGGGCTTTGGCAACTTGCCTATCTGCGTTGCCAAGACCCAGTACTCCCTTTCCCACGACCCCAACCTGAAGGGGGCCCCGACCGGCTTCACCGTTCCTGTTAGGGACGTAAGAATGGCCGCCGGTGCTGGTTACCTGTAAGCGAGCCATCATTCCTCCTCACAGTTACAATACTAACATCACGGCAGGTATGCGCTCGCCGCCGACATCCAGACCATCCCTGGTCTGCCTACAGCTCCGGGTTACCTCAACGTCGACGTCGACACCGAGACTGGTGAGATTGACGGCTTGTTCTAACCGGAATGTAAAGCATGGAAAACCTGCAACCATCTGGTTGCTTGAGGCGCCTCGGGGTTGACTTATAGAGGGAATTGGTTTAAAACGCGGGAAAGGAAAGCAACATTCCGGTGGCATTTATTCAACAAATGGCGCTGGGGATTAAGGAAAGAAGACTAGCATCTGTTCAACATATGATACCTGCTCTCGGCTTGTAGAGTACCCAACTAGAATAGAAGGGACTATTTTTGATATTTTTACCAAACCTTTCCGCCTTTTGGCCTGTCTCGTGTACTGTGGTTGGGAGATCTTTAACAAGCTTTGAGTGCGAAGATGACGAGATCTGTAGATCTGCCTTACAATGCCCAAGCATCTCTATAACAAGTTGAGAGAACTGCGTTATTCACTCTGAATCAACCTGTGCTATGTATCCCGCTCGGACTTCTAGACCCCGTTCTCTAACCAGGGCTATCTCACACCGCCAGCATTTGAGATATCTCTCGGCACCGCGGCACATGACGTTGCAACCAAGCTCCAAGGCACGGCATACCACGGCGCAACACCCTCCGCATCCTCCCATGTATCAATCACTTCCAACCGCCAACCCGAACCCATCGCCCATCGCCAATATAATTATATTGATGCTTAGCCCGCTGATCCCAACCCATGATGCCTGGTGTGCTTGCAAACTCTCTTGTCATTGCCAAAGTCTGGGTCAACATCACCACCACCAGCACCACCCTTTCATTTCCCCGGATTTTGGCAGCAAATACCGACGGCGATTCTCAAGAGCCCACAAACTACCTGGCCCAACCTCCCCGGATTCTTTAAATCTTACACGAAGGTCCTGCTTCATTCCGGAAGTCGCCGCCAGTGTGTAGGGGAGGGGCGTGAAAGCTGTCAAGTTCCACAGGTTGTTGCGACGACTTTCTTAGCCTTGTCACCAGTGTCCCAGAAAAGGGGCATGGTGCATCCTCTATGTGGAGTTGGTGTGTGTGAACGGCTTCGGAATATATGAAATACTTACGTTCGAAAAATGCTCTCTGCGCTTCTGCCACTGACAGAGTTTGTTGGCGACATCACGGTTACCCAGTCGGGAAAGCAGCTTCGCATACTTTCGCTTGGTTTTGTCCCCCGTTTCGGGGTGTCAGGCTCTCCTGCCCGGGGGGTGCCTTTCCCGGACAACGGGGTGGTCCCCGCGCGCCTGCGGCTTGGCGATGGTGCGCGGAGATCTAACGGTCATGCGATGTGCGTTGTACATGGTATGTGTATGACGAGCGGGCGGCGAACGGCTGGTCATTGCGTCGATCGTCGCAGGCCGGCGAGAAGGAGGTTATCCTCAAGATCCCGTCCTTGTTTGGTCTTGTGTGGCTCGGAAACATTGTCAGCGGCGTGATTGGGCGGCCCGAAAGATACGCGGCCGGATTTTCACTTTGGCCTGGCAGATTTCACAAATGTCATGGCGAAGGTAGTGTTTACCAAGATTCATCAAAGTTGTTCTCTACAAAGTACAGGCGGCCACGGGGCCAAGCTTCTGTAGGGGTATGGACGTATCGCATGACCAGCTATCTCTCCAATCGTTGAAGGCTTATCCATCCTTCCAAAGCTGCAGGAAAATGCAAGGGAAATCAAAAGCCTTGCCCGTATATACTCCAACAACGCCCAAAAAGGTTTTCAAATATGCACAAGAAAGACTTTGATGGCGTCAATGGCCAAGTCATGGCCGCAGTTGCCGGTGTCGTCCCAAACACCAGTCGGTCTACCATCCAAATTGCTCGCAGTGAAGCTCTACGGCAGGACCGGAGGTGCGAATGTGGGAGGCGGTGGTGTTGCGGACCTGAGTCATCAGAGTCGCTGGGCCACAGCCCATGACGAGCACGCGCTGGTTCGCTGGGGTCTCTTCGATGGCTTTGGTGATGATCTTGGAGACGTTGGGACGGCCGTAGTGGATGGGGATACCGTTGATGTGAGAGCCGACGGCGACTTGCTGGATCGGAGAAGTCGGTGTTGTGAGGTCCGATTCATTGCCGGATTTCTCGGGGTCTGAAACGGTACGAGTAAGAACTTTCGATGGCTGTCGGGGAGCGTGTGCGGCCTCGTCGAACTTCTCGGTCGCAGGCGTGAAGGGTGTGGAAGCGTCAGAGGAGATGGTGCCAGACCGCGATCTGTCAGTTTGAACCATGTCCTCTTGCGACGAGCCATGGGAACCGGGGCTGCGGGTGACGTAAAGCTGGATGGAAGAGTTGAGCGCGCGGTTAATGGTGGCGAGGGACTCCGAGAACCATTCGAGACGGGCTGGACCATATTAGCTTTTCCCCCTTTGAGTAAGTGATGGCGGGTGACGTACCAGGATCCTTTACCATCCAGACGAACACAATGCTCTTTTGGGCTCCATCACCGATTCTCTTGAGCAGGTTCAGAGCCATTCCGAAGGTGAAACTCGCGCCACTGCCGCCAGCAACCAAGACAATCTTGTCGTACTCAGCCGGGTTGGGGAATCTTCCGTAGGAGCCTTCGACCGATGCTTTGACTGTTGCGCCGGGGTTGCTCGTCGCGTACCTGTGGAGATCACGGGTGAAACCATCGTAGGAGTTGATAACAAACTCAAGAGGATCCATGTTGGCGATAGTAAACGGGTGCATCTCGAGCGCGCGAATCTTGGGAATCCACAGGAAGCAGTGCTCGCCGGAGTTTGCCATGATAGGTGCCTTCTTCAGAACAACGCGGGTGCCGCCATGAGGCAGAGGGTAGACGGTAGCAGTGTTGTTGATGCTGTAATAGACAACCCGGAAAAATCGCAAGATGCGGTCGCTGATCCAAAGCGCAGCGCCGAGAGCCGTGGCGATGATGATCTTCTTTGTCATCTCAGGCTGGTGAAGGCCCATAAGCACCATCGAAATGGCGAAGAAGGAAATGTGGATGACGTAGAACAGCTCGTACGACCAGAAGCGGACAACTGCGCCAGCCAAGACAAGAGTGAGGAAGGTGAAGCCGGCGGCAATACCGTAGATCTCCTCGTGGACGCGGAGACGGGCAGCGTTGTTTGCCTCGATAAAGTACGAAGAATAGGTGGCGCCGTGTACGATGATGAGGGCCAGCGTGACGTATCCGGCAATCTGGTGGAGGACATTGAGACGCTCGTAAGACCAAGCCGTGAGGTATCCAAGAGGGGTGTTCTTGAGGCTCAGAAAAATGACAAAGACAATGTTGGCAATGGCGAGCCTGCTAATTGTCAATCTCCGGCAGCTGACTGAGAGTTTTGTAGGAAAACATACCATCCGGCGCGAGCAGCAACGACAGTGATGTAGGGAAGAAGCGAATCGTCGAGGTACGTCAGGAGAAGAACAACGTTGACCACGATGTAGAGAAGAGCGATGACAGCGTGGCCGGTGGAAGGGAGCGCAGGGAACTTGAGCACAGAGTATCTGCGGATAATTCTGGATTTCGATTAGCTCCCGTCCTAGTACTACAGTCCGTGAGATGGAGAACATCTCGAGTCTTACCTGGATACAAAGACAAAAGGCTTTGTGACACCTGAGAGCTTTGAGGCCAGGCCAGTCTTTTGGGCGAAGAGGCGGCTCAAATGGAATACGATGAAGACTCCCATGAGTGAACTGAGAATGATGGCAAACCAGGTGACAACATCCTGGTTCATGCGCGTCCGCTTTGCGAAGAGCAGCGGGTAGGCTGAAGGACCGCTAGCCATTGTGAAGAAAGGCCGTGTAAGTCTGCGAGGTTAATCAGGTATTGGTGAGACTGTCGTTGTCCGCAGCGGGTTGACAACAAGACAGACAAAATGTCCTGAGCTCAAGCAACAAACAGTATACACTGAAGTCTGCTGTGAAGAGTATGAAGCTTTTGATGGCAGGCGTGAAGGGACAAGTCGAAATGAGGAAACAGGTGTGGAGGGTCCTGGGATTTTAAGATTGAGAAGTAAGGACGACGTGAGTGTGGTCTGCAGAGGAACGGGCAGGACCGGGGAAAGACAGTGTGGGTGTAAGTGAAGAAGGTGTGAACCTGGACAGGGTGTGGTTGAGCAAGTGGAGGAGGGGCGGTAGATAGAGCAGGAGCCCCCAGGAAAGGAAAGGTGCAGCATGTGGTAGCTGCTCACAATGTGAAGGAAGGTGCCTTCCTCAACTCACAGCATAGGAAGGAAGGCATTGCAAGGTTTAGCAAGAGCAACTGGGGTCTAGGAAGGAGCCCCCAGAGCTGGGTCCCACAAAGCGTTTCTTCCTTGGCCAAGGTAGACCAGAGACCCCAGGCTTACCTTTTTCAGACGAACTGAGGTGTCTGTTGAAGAAAGGGTGTACACAAGGAAAAGAAAACAGGGAAAGAAAGAAGGCGTTGCTGGTCTACTGCGAAAGAGAGTATCAGGAGCACAGCAGATCCCTGAAAGAGTGACATGTCTCTCTTGCTTTTCTCCTCCGCCTTGCTAAGCTTTTACACCTTTTCTCCTGCAAGCTCCCTCCTCCCACTTACACACGCTGGGGGGTGGGCGTGGATGAAAGCGGTTGACTTACTCTTCGTGGCTTGCCCCTGGTGGCGCGCCTTTTGTCTGGCCCTTTTTTTCACGGCCTCCCAAACAGCAACCTCATGATAAGCGGAGGAGGGTATCACAGACGTCGAGGATCCCGTCAGCTGAAGAAAAAGTTGAATGTCGCAATGGCCCATAATGGCGTATCCTGAGGGAGTTATCTCAGACCTTCCCATCGTGGGACTGCCACCCGCCCGGTCATGCACCACCATCTTGCTTTTTCTGAAGAACTTCCTGCGCCGCTTACCACGCACTTACACAGCAATCTTCCGAAACCCTTTCCTGCCAGGGGCGAGTTGTCAAGCCCATGGCATGTGAGACAAGCGTCACGTTCCCCAGCTGAACGGGTTCCTGTGCCGGTGTAAGTAAATGAGGTTGCCTCCTCGACGGCATGGCTTTCTCTGCCTGGGTAGCTGCTTGGGAGAAAGTCAGTTGTCGCCCGAACGAATTTTCTTGATACGTGGACATGTCTGGACGGAAGCCCAATGACAGGTTGACAGCCCAAGCCCTCGACGGGGTAGTTGGTGCAAGTAGCCGGTGTAACGTACACGCCAACAGCTCCCCGCAAAAGGGAGCTAGGGCAGCGGGAAGGACGAAGCGAAAGAACCGGGGACGATGTTTGCTTGGATGGCCGGCCACAGGAGGGTCCCACGGGAGCGAAGCAAAAGAAAATCTAGATTGTTAGAATGTTGTGAGATATGGTGGCTGCTGCCCTACTGGGAACAAGAGCTCCATCCCCATCTCGGCCGGCTGGCTGCCTTGTTTTGTCAGCTTGACAAAGCTTCTTGGGCGGTTGGCAGGAAGGTATTAAAGTGAGCGTACCGCAGCAGCAGGCCGGCGATGTTGATTGAGGTTGAAGTAGAGTGGTTTTGTGGCGCGGGATGCTGGGCGGGGGGGCGGGATGATAGGGTACCCCGGGCGTCGACATCTGAGGTGTTGCGTGCCGTGAACCGTAGTCCCGTCGACAACGGGGCCGTACCAGGACTCGGCCTCCCTCGCTTCGCACCCAGAAGACGGAAGGCCGGGGGGGGTGTTGACACAATTTGGGTAAATTAAGCCAACCACGAAAAGAGAACAATACGCGGCCGAGAATTCCAGCACTCCGTGAGAGTCAGAGAAGAGAGACACACTCGTACACATTTACCCCACAAACCAGACACAGTCATGGTTGTTGTTGGGCTGCGACTGTGAGTCGAAATCCCAAATACCATTCTTCGGGATCAATCTGCCTCCATATTGTGGCATTCAAGGTGGAGCTCCCGGTATCACGGTGCCTATCTGCATCTTGCAGACAGATTTGACTTGCCTAGATTGGACAGAAACAAGGTTGCAAACGCCGTCGTACGGCCCGTGTTTCTCGGTGCGAGCTCGAGTCCATTTCATGGATGTCTGCTATCCGTCTGGTCTGGTCTCTTCGTGGTGATAGTCACCTACTGGATGAGTGACCCTGGCTTGGCCCGGCTTTGCTCGATCGAGCCATATCCCGCCCTTTCGTGATCTCCGCCGCAGAACCCAATCACCCGCACCTTTTCCCCGAGAGGGTAGGTCGAGCCAACCCTTGGCATTTGACAACACCTCGCGTGCGCCCGGTGGTTTGAGCTGCCGCGCCAGTGGGGGTTTCCTTCCCCCTTTCGCTGCGCTGCGCTGTGGTGGACGCCGGAGCCGGGAAAGGAAGGGCATGGGGCTAGACAGGATCGGGGCGACGGGAGAGCGGGAGCGCGGGACACGGAGTGTGTTGTGGCGTGGGCCCTGTCCAGGCCAGGCCAGGCGACATCCGTTCTTGGTTTGAGATAATGGTGCGTCAGGAACGCAAAAAATGTGATATGATGCGATGCAGACGCGGCTGGCTAGACGCTTGGTAGCTTGGTGGCTCTTCTCACCGGTCCAAATTCGTCACCAAAACAAGAAAAGCACTGCCCTACCGTTGCTCGTTGCCGCCCCCATCGCCGGAAGCAGCCGCTGTTGGTCAAAGGAGGAGAAGCGAACAATGTGCGTACAGTGTAAACGGACGGGGAAGCCAAACGACAAGGACCGGCCAATGGGATATGGCCAGGTCAATCGATCTAATCAATCTGGAGGAGCAGGCGGCGGCGAGTGGCATGAGGTAGACTTTTCGCGGCCGGTGACACCGAAGCCGCTGCGGTTGGTCGGGGTGGCTATGTGAAAGAAGGGGCGGACAAATAGCTGCTCCGAGCCAGGATGCGGTTGTATCGATCCAGAGATTTGCGTAGCATCGCGTTCCAGACTTTTGTTTAGCGAGCTGCCCGTTTCTCTCGCTTCTGCGTCGAAGGGTCCAGTGGCTTGGGACCTTTTGCGATGGACTGTTGAGGGTTGTCTGTCTGTCTTGGTGCAGCGGCCGCTGTGTCGTGTTCCCCAATCATCATGTCCGTCTGAGAGACTTTGATGCCGGATTCGGTGCAATAGCAATTGGAAGAGATCGACTGGCAGGCTCGCAGATTAGGGCTAGGCCGCATTACCAGGCGTCATCCCTGGGTAGGGTAGGCTCTGTCTGTCCGTCTCCTGTCAAGAAAGTTCTGATGGGTCTAACTTCAACGCCAACTCCTGGATCTTGAGCATGTTTCTTGCGTCCCACGTGTGTTGGGGTCAGAGAGGGAAGCGACAGATTGTGAAGCACGCCAGACGCAGGTTTGTTTTCGTAAGGCGCCCGTCCCTTGACCACGCAAAAGTCAATGTGACAGACGGTGCAAGTTTGGCCTTTGCTTTCTTCTTAGGCTGCGTTTGGTTTGTGTTAGCTGCCGGGATGCCAGATGCCACCCACATCACATCGCATCTCGAATCACACACACACGCCCCTTCGCCTATCCATTCCCAGGCCCCACGTTTGGCTGAGACAGTTGACGTGCGCACTGGCGACGCAGATGAGGCTCGAGGAAATGCCGCTCCCGAGACAAGGTTTAGATATTGACCTGGCCGGGAGGCATGTTGGGGGTGGACAAGACGAAATGGAGCCAAGGGGCCCTATCGCCAGGCACACGGCAAGCGGATGAGGCGCGGGCGGCTGAGCGAATGGGGAGGTGTCGTGTTGTAGATGGGCGTTGAGAAGAGTTTGAGGAATGCATTGGCGTGGTAAGCAATCAAGCTCACCCGCGCGGGTGAGTGAGTGTGCTAGGAACCGGACGACTTGGCATGTGGTGATAGGGAGGACCTCGTCCCCCGTGTTATTTGGGAGGAATTCACAGTATTCGCTAGCAGCTTAATTCCCCGGCCCCACCACGGCCTCTCGCTATCAATTTGACTTCTCGTCCCTACCGGCTCCAACCTCCACACCAACACCTCACCCACTCACCTTCCGCCAGCCGAATCGGTCATTGGCGGATTCCACTCTCTCGTTCCAACGTCCATCCTGCACTCATCCATCAAGGAGGCCGCCTCATCAACATGCTTCGCCTTCGCCGCCCTGGTCAACGGGGAAACACATGAATCAGCTCGCCGCGCGGATGACCGGAGACTTGAGCCAAACGCCACTAAACTCCCCGACTTCAACTTACACATCTGAGCACTTTACCACTATCACGAGCAGAAGCGAGAACGAAGGTTGGCGATAGCACCAAGCTACTATCCTGGAGATTACGAATCCTCATGAAAACAACAACAAACACTTTCTTGGCATTTACTCTCATTTGTCACATTCAAACTCCCCGAGACCTAAACCGTAACGCCGATCAACCGCATCGATCTCCCGTCCTTGAATCTATCCTTAGCTGAACCCACTACACATCCATGCCTACCTGACTGTCTGACCTGCAAGCCTACAAGTTGTTGCACAAGTCAGTCTCGGCGGTTCATCCGTGCCTTCTTGGATCCATCGTGTAGTTGCTTGCAGAGCGGCCGTATGGCTCCAGCGTGCTCTGCACAGATCGTGGCAACTCCATCTGGGCCTGGTCGTCAGGCGCTTGCATGAAGTCATAGTACGCCGCTGAGCCATCGCGGCTATGCTGTCGGCAAGGTCTTGTCTTGAACTTGCAGTCGCACTGTTGAAGCTCCTCGACAGATCTCTGCGTCTCGATGTGCAGGTACCTCCCCATAGCTTGCCATGCTCCGTCTGCGCCCGGTCGTTCTTTCAACTTGGCCACGTACCTCTCTGCAATCAGGAACTCACCCCTAGCTGTCTCCATCGACTCCCGCGCAATCGTCGAATACTCTTCGCCCATACGCACTTGCATCGTGGCCAATGCCATATTGACGTACGCCTGGAGATAGTGCATCGATCGAAAGGCCTCGTATTCATGTTGCTTCTCAGGCCAATAGTCCTTGTAGTGCTCGATAGAACGCAGCAGTTCGCCGAGCCTGTCCTTGGCTTGCTGGGCCCTGCTGCTTCTGATTAACGACACAACTTCTGCCCTTCTCCTCTGGAAATCAACCATTCTCCATACAGCCTCGATTTTTTTCTCTGTTTCGTGGATCGAGCTAGTCGTGCTGGCCTCGTCCGCCTTCTTCTTGTCCAGCTTGCGAACCGCCGACTCAACCAACTTGGTGAATTTTGCGGACGCAGACCTGGAGCCCTTCTTCGTGTTCTTCTCTCCCTCGTTCATGCTCTTCGCAATTGCTGTCACGAGGTCTCTTTGCAGCTTGTTGATATTGCCTTGTCGCCGAGATTCGGGATCGCCGTTTCCTGTGACTTCGATGTCGGTGCCGTCCCACAATGACCACCGGTCGGTTTCGTTTCTCTCCTCCAGTCTGATCTCCAGGCCCAAGACTTTCCCCTCCAAGTCTCTCTTAAGCTTTTCGATTCCATCGTAAGCTGCCTTCAGGTTGTCAAGTTCAGTCTGCAATTTTCTTGCCGTCCCCTCGATCCGTCTGCACTCTGTCTCCCCATCTCTGAGCTCCGCCTCCTTTGCGAATAGCTGGGACGTGCTCAACTGATCCCGGAAGAGAGTCGAATCCAGGTCTGCTTCGACCTCCTTTCGCTGCTGCTGGAGATCTGTCTTGTACCTTCCAATGCGATCTTGAAGATCTGAAATTTGGCGTTCCATGTCTTGGCGGACCTTATCCACGACCTTGAGGTTCTCATGTGCGTTCCTCTCTGACATCTTCCGAACTCTCCGCGTGAGTTCTTCAACCTGGCTTCTCAAAGACGTGACTAGACCATCTCTGGCGGGTTGGTCCTCTTCATCTGGCTGAGTGGCTTGATTCAAATGAGTCGCTCGGTTTGAAACCATACGATCAAGCTGCTGACCAAAGCTTCGTTGTGTAGCCTCAGTGGTATCAGCCAGTCGCTGGACCGAGTTATGCATGTTTTCGAGCTCCTGCAGAACGGGGTTCGCCGGGTCTTTGTCGCGGAGGGAGTCGACAGTGCCCCGAAACAAGTCCGCTTGCTCTTTGGTCCGACCAACTTGGGCATGCAGCAACCGATTGAGATAGTCCATCTCCCACTCCATTTCGTCGATGACGAGGGTCCTGTAACTGCCGATGGTGTTCACCGCTGTTTGAATCCTGTCGCTATAGACCTGTTCGAGGGCTTCTCTGAGCTTGTCCCTTTGCTTCTCTGTGGCACTTTTTGTGTAGACGCCGAGCTTCAAGAGCTTCGTCTGCTCCTTCAGCATTCTGTCCTTCTCCCAAATCTGGTCATCGCGTGAGCGGCATCCGCTGCATGAGCGCGGCTGACTGTCTTCTGGCGGACTGCCGTCGGTGCTCACCTGTGGGAGAGTCGGTTGTCGTGAATCGGCGGTAACGTCAATCATCGATCTGGCTTGCACCTCGCGTGCCTCGCGCTGGAAGTCGGCGATGCGCTTCAGTGCGTCCAGTTCTCTGTTTAGTAGTGCGACTTCTCTCCGTAGCTCACTGTGGATGTCTCGTAACTTTGCAATACTGCCGTCTACATCGTCATTCCCGATGGGCCCAATCCAGTCGATCAACATATTGGTCCTATACTCCAACCAGGTGCTGAATTTCCGGCGCAGGCGCTGTAGTCGATCGTCGACGTCCTTCAGCTGGCCTAGATCTTCGATATGGTAATCGCTTCTGCTTGCAATGAGATTTTCGAGATGCTGGCGCTCGTCCCGAAGAGATCTGTGCCGTTCGTCCAAGGCGCGCCATTCTCGAAAGCTGGTGTCGTTTCGCCGCAGCGTTTCCTCGCGGTTCCTCCACTTGTGGTTGTGATCTCGGATGCATTCTTCTTCTTTCTCCATGACGCCATCCATACGGTCCCACATCTCCTTAATCAGACGTAGCGTCTTCTCCCTGTCGCCGGCCGTGTCGAGGCTGACTTTCTTGATCTTGCCTCCACACCTCTTCTCGCAATCCTCAAGCTTGCGTTTCAACAGGTCGCACTCCCGCTTTCTGCTGTCTCTGAGCCGGCTCTCCTCTCGTGCAGACTGGTACATCATCCTCAAGAGCTGGTGGATGATGCGGTTGACGTATGGTGCCTTCACGTACTCTCGCCCCTCCATGAACTCCATGAGCGAGGAAATCATGCCGTCAGTGGCCGTCGTCTGGTCGAAGAGGGAGTAGTAGTCTGCGTCAGACATGCTCTCGCCCGTCTGCCGTTCGAATTCGGCCTTGCGGCGGGCAGCTTCGTCGTCGCGACCATAATCGGGATAGCGGTGCGCACGGGGAAGAAGGCTCTGTCGGCTTTCTTGGTTGAGACTGAACAGTTCGTTGTACGTCTCTATGGTCTTCTGAGGTTCGTCGTCAGGCAGACGTTGCGCATGTATCCAAACATGGGGGCGGTTTGGAGCTTCGGAAACTGGCTCAGGAGCAGGCTGGCCATCGAAGCCGGGGCCTTCGCGAGGAGGTTCCGTTTTGAACGCTTTCAGGGTCGGGGAATCTGGATCTGGGAACACCGGTCTCTGCGGTTGCTGGGCTGTTGGTGTTTTTTTGATGTCGCCAGAGGTCTCGACCGGTCCATTCACATCTATCAATGAACTGGCTGACTTGCGCTGCTCAAGAGTTGGACCACGCCAGGGAGTGGCTGGATTTGGGTCCGCAGACGTGTTTCTGGGCGCAGACGTAGGTGTTGCATGAAATGACTGGGATTCAGTGGCGGAAGACTGCTGGCCTTCGATATCTGACTTGAATAGACGGAGAACAGGTTTCTTCGAAGGCTTCTCCGATGAGGGCTTCAGAGGACTCATATTAAAGTCCAACTTCCGCTTCTGGTCAGATCCTTGGCCGACATTTCTCGGTAAAGGACTGGGACTAGCAGAAAGATCAATCAGAGGGGGCGTTCCAGTTGACGAATGACAGTCCAGATTTCGGTTGGAAGAGTCGTAGCCGGTAGATCTGGGGGCGATGGCAGGTCCTGGAGGATTTTCAGGAGGGGTGGAGTTGAAAATGGAAGGCAAATCATTCCTTAGAGAAGCATCCTTAATCGGTGTCTGTTGTGATTCCACAGGACGAGCAGGCAACGGTTTGTTCTGTGGGTGGTGGCCGCTGCTCTCTCTTGATGAAGGAAGAATGGCCGAACGAGCTGGCGATTCATCCGGACGAGGAGGCAACGGCTTGTTTTGCGGGTGTCGCCCACTGCTCTCCCGCGAGGAGGGAACCGAAGGCGAAGGCTGTGGTCCAGCGGGCGGGTGCCCCCTGCTGCTGTTCCGGCTAGATGATCCAACTTCTTTACGTATTATAGTCTGGCTACTACTTTTTCGAAATTGAGGAGGAGGTATTTGTTCGTCGACATGGCTGTTCGTAACTGCTTCGGAAATGCTCCTACGAGTCTCTCGCGACTGTGCACCGGATATGCTTCTTCGACTCTCTCTCGGCTGCCCCTGAGCAGCCTCTTGAGATCCACTAGGAGCATTGTTTGATGGACCTGACGAATTCGCCTCAGATATTGCCCGTCTATGGATTAAACGTCTTGGTCTAGACGCTGGAACTGGCCATCGGTTTCTGCCGCTGCTGATATCGTCGGGGCTGACCGTCTCAGATGCTGGCACCTCTGTCAGAGAAATTGGAGCTCTTGTCGAACCAGCAGCTGCGCTGCTTCCCTGGGCCACCTCAGACCGCGCAGCTTGGCTGGGCATTCGTCCATCAGAAGTTGCGTTGACAGCGACATCGTTGCTGTCGTTGGCAGAGGCATTGGTTCGTACGGTCAAACGATTGTCATTAGGGAACGCCTCCGTATTGTCTGATGCTGGCCGAACGTTGCGCCCGTGGTTGTCATCCGAGCTTCTCCGCCTCTTAGGATCGCCCATGTTGATTTTTTACACGATCCTAACAGTATGAATGATAGATGGAAAACGCAGTGACGGGGAGATCTTAGTGAGAGAGAGAACTTGTCTGGGGAAAATAACTCTCAAAGTATTCCTCCCAATCTCGGGCGTTCATGATCATTATCAACTTGGGTAGCTCCAAGACTCTCTCTCATCCCAATTCAAGATTTCCACATTATCTTGTGATAACACTGGCCATACATACGCTTTCGGTGTGAAATGTTTCGAAGGGAGACCCGACTTTCAAAGAGTTCAATGCCCTTGCTGCAGATACAAAGAGTATTACCGAGTATTGGCCAGGCAAGACCTGGGATAGCGTCAACAAAGGCTGGTGACATGAAAACAGAGACATGTAACGGTCCTTGACTCTGAATGCTTGATATTTCCTACCTCAATACAAGGCATGATTATAGCCTCTCATCTCCCGTTGCGAAATACGCCACCACCTCATGGTCTGAACATGACGTTAAGTTGGTGTCGGCGACCGATGGACAGAGCCTCTGCCCCGTACAGATCTCAGATCAGGCAAACTCTCACGGCTTCCAATGACCTCGCCGCTTCCATTCAGTAGCAGGTACATCCCATCAATACTCTCGTCAGACTGGGTTCCATCAACTTCGTCGAGTCTGCCAGGGGTCCTCTCGTCCAACTCGAAGCGCACCATTCTTGCACCTTTCGTCTCCATCATGGTCTTCTTCCTCTCAGGATCGCACTCTTCTTCAATCCTCATCATCTCAAGACACTCTCGCGTGAGGCCCTTGATGTCTGTCCCCGAGAAGCCGATCCCCCTCACGCTTGCCGCGCGGATGTATGCCTGCCAGGCAGCGCGCCAACGACCCCATGCTCGCAATACATGTCCACGGTAAAGCTGGGCGCGAGGCTCAAGATCGAAGCGGCCAAAATTCGTCGCAATCGCAAGGGCTTTGTCAGCAGCTTCAAACGCCAGGCGCAGGGTTGCGCTCGTCAGGGGCGTCTGCAGAAGGGCGTAAGTGCGAAGGAGGAGGGTGTTGACGGTTTGTGTAACCGTGGCGATGTCTGTTTTCAAGCGAGGATTCATTGGCGGCTGGGGTGTGATTTGTTTGCTGCAGGGCGCCTGTTTGGCTCCGGAGGAATGCTTTTCGCTTCCGATCTTGGATGAAAACGGTCGTGGTGGTGTTGAGATCAGTGTGCACTGCCTCAGAGTCTGTGGCGTCGAAAGGGCGAGTACTCCCTTTGGAGGAAACTTCTGGCAGGAACGTCCGATTTCAGACCCAAGGGAGCCCTGAAAACCAGCTCCTCAATGATGGAACCTGTTGGTACAAGTCCCAGAGCTTCTTGTCGAAATTCACGAAGACAAAGGGCGTGACCGTAAGAAGCAACAACGTTGAGGCAGGAGCCCTGGTCGGATGTCAGCTCCACCTGAACAAAGAAAGAGCTATCATGTCCTTCTTTCCTTCCCGACCTCCCTCAGATCACAGTTGTAATTTGGGCGCAAAAACGGTTACGGAGCCAAGGCTTCAGTGGAATGAAAAAAAAGCTTCTATTCATCATTCGAGAAGGTCTCGCAATCGTTGGTGGCAGACAGAGTGACGCAAAGATTTGGAATCGGAAGGGAAAGTACCGGCATGGATCAACAGCATCCGCATCCGTCAAGGGATATGGAATGCCAAGACCACCGAATGAGGCTTTCTCTGTGATGAGAGAATGGAAAGCTATGTGGGATGCCGGTTACTTTGGGAGGTGGCTGAAGTATCCAAGTTGTTTGGCCGTACCTAGCTAGTGCTTTATGTCTGCTGTATGGTCCGACGAGTCTGGACCGCGTGTTCTTTTCTTGTGGTGCAAAGACCGTTGGATGTCAAAATAAAGTCTCGGCAGATGGCAGCTGTCAGATCAAATATTCCCGTCGGAATAAAAAAAAAAGCAGATGAAGGTGAGGAACACGATATACTTATGCCGGCCCCTTGGCGTTATGTGATGAGGCAGTTGTTGCACTTGACGTATGTGCCTGCATCAGTACGGGTGTTTAAAAGCTTTGATTATCATACCGTCCATCGTGCCGTCGTTCGTACAGATGCAGTGACATGCATTCCTCGGTGACATCCGTTGCAGCTTTGGGGCTGTGCTTGGAAATTGTCAAGGCGTCTGCCTCTCGACACCGAATTTTGCTCCTGGACGAAAGCGTCCTCCTCAAACTAGGGGCCAGGCCAAGATTTAACCGTAAGCACGAGGTTCTGTCGGTTGCCAAGTCGTCCGTTGCTGTAGGTTAGCAGGCCAGTGGCCAGAAATGCCCATGGCGCTCGGGTAAGCAGAGCTCCTGGAATGAGACATGCCGAGAGCGGCTGGTGTCGCTAACGGACTGGTGATAATAATAATACGGCATACATGCGTCGAGATCGAGGACTTGGTTCATGTTGTGGGAGGTGAGTCAGTGGCGGTACCGTAGAAGTCATAGAAGCCCCGAGTGTTCGATGTATTGCCCTCAACGACAGCAACGCATGCTTACGGAAAATTCACGTGGCATCTTACATCGAGGCATGTATTTCTGCATCTGGCACACCATGCCAGTAGACACCTGTGTTCGGGGTCGGCGGTGTAAGTGGCGTTCGGCGGTTGTCGGCGAGTGCTCCGGCTGGCCACCAAGGTTGTACACGTTCTGGATCTCGTCGTTCCTAGCTGATGAGGAAAATGCCTGTCATTTTGTACCTCGCCATCGCCTTCAAAGTGGCTTGGCGTGTCTCTGCTCCTCAAGAAATCACAATGATCTCTTGCCGTTTCCATGCTCCACGTGATGTAAGCTGGCTGAACGTTGGTCTCTGCAGAATCTTTCAAAAACAGGCGCCCCCCGGATAACCGGCACAGGGTCTTGATGTTGTAAGTGTTGAGTGGGCTAGATCACTTCGAAGCTGTCGACGACATGGTTCACAAGTGGGTCGAAGGAGGCCAAAACGACATGGTCGTCCCCAGTGATTCCATGTTATGGCACCCTAACTCGAAAGGGCACCATATCTACAATCTGAACTTGGCATTGATCGTTTTCTCAACGGTTTTCATATCGTTGCGGTTGTATGTTCGAAAAGCTATTGTCAAGGCTTTGGGGTGGGATGACTTCCTCGCGGTCCTAGCATGGGTACGTTCGCACACTCGTATCAGATACCACCGACTAATCCTGGATGTAGGCACTCTGCGTGACTCTTTCCGCCCTGGAGATGGATACCACCCATTACGGAACCGGCGCTCAAATCGAAGACGTACCCAAGGACACATTGCTGCAGTTTCAGAAGGTGGGCTGGTGATTGTCGCAGTTGGGATAACAGAAAGCTGACGGGGCGTGATAGAGACTCACCATCATGGAGCTGGTGTACCTTATTGCATCGGGAGTTGTTCGGCTGTCAATTCTAGCATTTTTGCCACGACTGTGCAAAGCCAGTACGCTTTCTCTGCCATTAATTGGTCAAATCTCTGCTGATCATCGTGATAGAGATTTACACCTGGAGCATATGGGGACTTAGGCTCATCGTCATCGTCATCAGCTTGACGGGGTTCTTCTTCATTCTCACAGAGTGCCAGCAAATACCGTGAGAACCTTCTTCCCGAAAAACATCGATTCCAACTAAACGTAAGACTGTAGCGAGGTATTCAACTATGCAAGTACATGGCGAGAATGCAAGGACAAGCGAGAAGAGCAGGATCTGATGATGGCCCATGCAATTATCTGCATTTTTGTTGACTGCATGCTGGTTGCCCTCCCCCTTTGGGTGGTGACAAGTTACTTCAAGATGGGAGTAAAGTCAATCCAGATCCTTCTCATCTTCTCGCTAGGCATCTTCGCTGTTGTCACCGGCATAGTCAGGTTTGCCATTATCACGACGTCAGACTTCGCGGTGAACACGTACGTATTGGCACTGCAATTAGATCGTATTGATATCCGTCATGAGCGTGATCTCTGACTTCTTCCAGAACATACAAAATGCTCTCTGTTGCTGCGTGGACAGACGCTGAGCTGCACGTTGGTTTCTGGGTAGGATGCTTCCCAGCGCTGCAGCCCTTGTTGCGGCATGCATCATTCAAGTTGGGCTTGCGCAGTCAACTTGACTCGACCAAGCCCAGTGGTAAAAGCGTCACGGGGGTATCCACGGATGGGTCGAAGAGAAGAAGCGTTCTGAATCGCTGGTCAAGGATCACAGGACACACTCCGAAGGAAGGTGTAGAACCGGGGACACCTGCCGTCGATGGTCAAGACGAAAACGTAGAAATGGTTGATTTGGAAAAGGGAAGTGAAGCCATCACTGGGCGGACACGGACAGAAGGTTCGGTTAATACGGTGCCGGGGCAGGTTGATGGAAGAATTGAGGAAGGAGAGAGCGAGGCCGATAGAGCGAGGCAAGAGCATTGAGCAAGGTACCTACCTATTGAGCTACTTTAAACCAGAGGATCGTTGCTTCCATATTACGAATTAGAGAGTACCCACGTGAGGCGAAGAACCTGAGTGCAAGAACCAAGTGACCAGGCGCCTTCCTTTCTACTCACTTCCTGGCTCGCGCCTTTCTCCCGGGGTCCTTCCAAGCATTCGGGTCGACAGCAGTCACTATCGCAAGCCAGTTATATTTTTCTGCTGCTTGACAAAACGAGACGTCTTTCTTCCCCCCCAAACAGCACCCTGCGAAGCCAGCATCACCACTACCAACATGAGTGACCAGCTCACTGCTGGAAAAGGCGTAGCCCTACGACCAACCCTTCCTCCCGAGGTCTTTCTTCTTATTATGGAAGCTGTACTCGACGAAGCTGAATCCAGTACTGCATCACAATCATGGATAATCGAATTGACGGACTGCCTAGAGGATGGCCCAATGTTCTTCCTCATAGACGACGAGCCGGCCGACGATGACTTCCACAAACTTCAGTAAAGCCGCTTCCTCAAAGTTCGATCCGTCTCTCAGGACAACCAAATGACTCAAAGCATGGTCCGCAACAGATTCTCGCCACTGCCATGTTACTCCCTTCGACTGAACTTCGCCAAACAGGCTCTGGTCTTCCCCAAGATCGACTGTGTGCTCTCGATCATTCGTCCTTATCTGGAGTCTGTCGAGTCGGCCCTGCGCAACCAATCACGCCACGTTTCAAGGTTTTTACAATCATTCGAGAGCGCCAAGTTGCTTGGTGGCTGGTACTCACTGTGCCGGGAACCCGTTGCCGAAATGAAATGCTTGATTTCGATGTTTCCGAAACTCAAGGTTATATTTATGCCTACATATCCGCACAAAAGGATCTCTGCATCCAATCGCAACACTGGTCACAACCATGATCATGATGAGCTTTTGATTAGCTCGGATTTATCCGTGTGCCCGTTTTCTTTGGGGAAGTTCGACTCCGGACTTGTTCCATCTGCACTGAAACTGCTCTGGGAGAAACAAATCCGGCTTGTCGGCACTGCGAGTGTACCGCAAACCGAAAGTGAGGAAGCAATTTCACGAGACCAACCTGTTGTGGAACTGGTGCAAATCTCCCAAGGGCTGCGCGCGCGGATACTGGATCCCGAGTGTTCCCTTTGCAAAGTCTAAAGACGGTTACTGCAACAGCTAAACCGCTGACCTTACCGGGATCGGTACGTACAACCAACCAAGTAGCTGGCCATCACGCTAATATGATAAATAAAAAGTCACCGGAAGAGGATATCGTGTGTACAAGGAACCAAACGAAGTCTGATTAATCGTTTGGACATATGTTGCTATGCGCTTTGACTTGCCACGGTTGGTGGTTAAAAGAGAAGTCCGCTAGAAGGGATAGGTTGCGCACGGACCACGATTTCTTCCTCGTCGCTGCTTGCTCCGCAATACTACCTAAATCAGAACACCACTTTCATTTGGTGATCGTCATTTTTATCTGCTTCAACACTCTCGAATCTAGCAGTAGAAGCGCTCTGCAAACGCGAGCTTATCCTACTACCGAGCTACATATCCAACCCCTCTTTTCTTGTCGGTCTCAAGGTAGTGGGAAGTACATACTAAAAGGAACCCCCACCTTTTTTTCTCGCCAACGCCTAGCCTGCGTTTCTCCTTCATCACAAACCAACGCGAATCTAACGACTGAACCTTCAAGTTTCGCAATGGCGGCGTTCTCAAAGAGTCACTATTTGGCACAGACACGTGTTTTGGGGCCTGCCTGGACGGTGATCTTCTACGGCGTTCCCCTGACCAACATCACCATCCACATCGCCTGGTTGCTTGCGCTTCACCCTGCCCTCGCCTCGATACCCTTGCCTTTCAGTCGGCAGCGCCTCAGGGATTTCCTCAATAAGAGCTTCATGCTCAGGCCCAGCAGCCTTCAGCCGATCACATTCATCACCTCGGCCTTCAGCCACATCCAGCCCCTTCATCTATTCGTCAACATGTCCACGTACAGCACATACGTCAAACACCTCTATGCGAGAGGAACATCGCCGCTTCGGTTTGCTTTACTTGCTCTAGGAAGCGGCATTGCCGCCAGCGCGGCTTTTGTGTGGAATTCGCAGCGCCAGCGGCCGAGAAAGACCGCTGAAGAAAGCACCGCTGTTGGAGCCAGTGGCGTACTGACGGGCCTCGGAATCGCCCTGGCTGCTATGTACCCGGCTATGAGAGTCCGTCTCTCTGGGACGAACGTAGTGCTATCCCTCCGCGAAGTATCCCTGGCGATGTTCGCCGTGGACATCTTCTGCCTTGGTACCCAGACCGAGACCGGCGTAGGGCATGCCGGTCACATTGGGGGTGCGCTCTTCGGGTTGCTATATGCCTTGGGGAGAAAGTGGCTGGGTTACCGGAATCTGTGAGGAAGATTCAATGGGGACACAGCACACGACAGCGTCACAATATCATCAGCGCCATCTTTTCGTCAAGCAGTTCAAAGGATTGTAACTACCGAAACTGAGATCAACTCTGGCCACCCGATCCAAGCACAGGAATGGAGTTTTCCGGTATATAAAGCAACAAATATCCACCAATGTCAATGAACGCCACGCTACCGCAACGAGAGGATATCCCATTTAGACATGTCAACTCCCGCTTCCAAAAGCACAAAAAGCCGCCCCTGATACCGTCCCCTCACCACAAAGACTCGCTATTCACCATCGGATTCTGACTCGAACGATTGCTGTTTCGCTTCGGCGACGGCTGTCCCGCCTGCTGAGCCCTCTGGAATGGCGGGCTTTGTTTAGGTGACGGCTGCCCGGTCTGCTCAGCCCTTTGGAAAGGCGGGCTGTGGTGAGGCGTCTCCAGCTTGTAGTGCTCAGCGATTGGGCTCGGATACGTCACCGACCTCTCGCCAGGACTACTCGCAATCTTTGTATATGTCACCGATCTTTCACCAGGACTGCCAGCAACCTTGCTCGCCATCGTGGAGTCTCGCAAGGGAACTGGTCCGACGCCAACTGGGGACATCTTCTTCTCCGGAAATCTCGAGGCAGTGAAGCCAGGCTGACGGGGGCCCTTATGTCTGTCCCATGGTGCTGTTGGGGAATGGAGAGGCGACGGTCCACCTTGTTGACGACGTGATCGAAGAGACTGGCGGCGGAGCCTCGGGGATGTGAGACCCCAAGCGCGGCCAAACGCCGCTCCAGGGTGGTATATGCATAGGGCAATACACACGAGGAACGGCAAGGCGCCACTGATAACGAGAGATGCGACCTCTGTCCTGGTGAGAGGGCCGCCGAGACCCTCTCCATACTCGACGAGACGGTAGATGGTATGTGCGATCAAGACAACAGCGAGTGACGGCATGACTAGGGATCGATCAGCTTTGTGCTCGGTTTCATGGGAATCTGGTTGGCTCACTCTTCACGAAGTGCCTGAACCTCGGTTGTTGGTACACGGCGATGTGCTTTGGGTCTGGGATCTTCTGGGTAAACCAGAGGTACAAGCCGATAAATAGCAAGAGCGCTGCGATTTGAACGCCCAGGCCTGCGAGGAGGATGGTTGTCGACTGTCACATCTGATTAATATCGGAACTTGAGCTGCAAACGATGCACTCATACCTGAACACCACCAAGTCCAAAGACGGCGGCGACGACACCGGCAATCTCCAAAGCAACGACGAGAAGTAGGGCAAAGACAAGCGACAATCCGGCGACTCTGGGGCGGGTGAAACCGATACCGAGACCATATAGAGCGACAACATGAGGAAGTACTTGACAGAGCGCTGCCGAGATCATGGTCGGGCCAAGTATCGAACCCAGGAGCCATAACGAGAAGGATGTCTCGCTGGCGACGTTGTTCTTCAGCCTCAGCCTTCCGGCGAATCCCAACACCTCCAACAGAATACCCGTGGCCAAAGTCGAAGCGAAGAGAGGCGTCTTGAAGCGGTAGCCTTGGAAGAAGGTCAGCGGCACCAACAGCGCAAAAGCCGCCAAGAAGATGGCGCTGCCAACTGCCGAAGGCTCATAGTCGAGGAAGCCTCCTCGGAAGGGGCAGTTTTCGTTGCAGCCGCCTGTCATTGTGTCGTGTTCTCACTTGACAGGCGACAGTGGCGGTCCCTTTACCATTGTTTGGTCGGGCATGCCTGGAGGAGAAGGAGGGAGGCGGCAAGGAGAAGCGCGCCGGGCTGTTGGGATATATACACAGCAGGCTGGACATCGGGATTTGCACAACTGGCGGCCGAACCAACTCGAGCAAGCAGACACAACATTCAAGCAGGCACAGAGGTCAAGCATTTCATTCCAGCAGGCTGGATCTGCGGTGGCCGCTGCGGTTGAAGGATACGGTCGATTGTGGATGGCTCCGGACACGCGATGAAGGAGGCGGTCCGACGGGCAGAAGTGGTTCACGCAGGACAGGCCAGGGGTCAATCCAAAGGGGCACACCATCAGCTTCCGCGGTTGCATCCGATATGGATTACATCTCGTTTGCGTTTGCCCTTGCCGAAACCCCTGCAAGTGAGGGATATTCGGGTTTTCTCACACGCGTTTTTTCGACGTCAATTGACAACGTTTTCCCGAATAACGCAGTGCGTATAGCATGCGCCCGAATAAAAAAGATACCGCCGATATAAGCAAGTTTAGGGCAATCGAACGGTATTCTTTTTATTCGCGTTCATCAACTTTTCATTTTTGATTATTTTTGATGAGGTTACTTAGCTAAGCGTAAAGGAATCGGTTAAAAATCGTCCGATTTCGCGAACTTCGCAAAAATGGGATATTTTAACCCGACTACCTCGGCGAAAATAACGAAAAATGAAAAGTCGATGCACGCGAATAAAAAAAGATACCGATTAATAGCCCTGATCTTAGTGATCTCAGCGGTATCTTTTTTATTCGGGCGCATGCTATACGCAGTGAGATATTCGCGTTAGAAGTGGGCAAAAACGCAGTTTAGGGGGGAAAACCCGTGTGGCAAAGAGGGCGTGTGAGGCCTACTTGCAGGGGTTTCGGCAAGGGCAAACGCAAATGAGTGATCCACTTCGGAAGAGACGTTGTACCAACAGCAGCTTTCTTCAGTCAAACTCGTGCCAACTGATGCTGTTCAGTGACCGACACAACGACGACGAGGGGCTGCTTAGAAGAGCACCGTAACGCCACCGTCAGACGCCAATGTGCAAAAACAGCCAGCGACAAGATTTCAACTGCCGTGAAGTAATTGAAACCACACAGCTTGGCCGCCAGAGAAGCAAGCAGGCAGGCACGCAGGCAAGCAAACAATGTGTGCGGGTGCGGTGGGCGAGGAGACAGGCCAGGCGGCCGTCCCAGCGGAACGGTTCGACGGTGCAACGGTTGGAAATGTTTGCAGATCAAGACCCTCTCCAGAGCCAGGTCACGGGCCAATAACCAGAGGACGGCTGGCGGTTGCGGGCTGTTTATCCAACGGGCGACGCAGACGTGGAGGTTGCATTGGCTGGTCATTCTGCGAGGCCCATGTTGGTCCATGTCGGCCGGTGAGGTGAGCCAGGGGGGGCCAAGGGAAACTCCCGTCCAATAGCGACGGGAACCGTCACTTTCTCACCTGGCCCTACCGACCAGCTCAGGGAGGTCCCAACGGTTGTTGGCTCTCGGCCAGTGCTTGCTGTCGAAAGCTTTGCTACGCCGCACAATCTGGGTTGGGAAGGTGTAGGTTGGGGGCTGGAAAACAAGCAGCAGACGTGTCTCTGAAGCGGGGAAATTAGCCAACGCTGGACTTTGATTTGCGCACAATGAGCATCTTGCGGGCGGGGGTGGTGGTGTATGCGGTTGGGGAAGCCTGAATTTGTTTTTCCATTTCCCTTCTTCCCTTGCTGGTCTGGTGTAGCCCGGGGCGCGGACATTACCAGTCCATTACAAAGAGATGAAGAGATGAAGAGAGCACAAGATGGAGGGGGAGAAACAAGGAGACCAGAGACGCAAGAGGGATGACCCGAGATTTGCTCTCCCCCTCCAAGTCCGGTCATGGCAGGTGCAGTGCTACAGACTGTGTGCGCACGCACTGCAGGCTGCATGATGCACCTATCCATCCATCATCCATCCCTCCTCCAGCAGCAATCTCATTACCTTTTACTCTTTTGAAGAGATGAACCGGGACACTGACCAGATGCTGCCTGGGTGGCCTTGAAGGAAGAGGCCCAACCAACAAGTGCCATGCAGTTGCTAATCATCCTTGGTCAGCTCCCCTGTTCACCCACCTAAGGTACCTTAAGGTAGGGAGGAAGCTATGGCCTCCAGGTGGATACAGTGTAGTGCGGGAAGCCCATCCACTGAGCGCCCTACCTAGCGTCCGCTGTAGTCGGTGGGTCCTCGGCCGAGAAAACCAGAAGACTCCCGCGATCGCGCTAAGCCTCTCTGGCCGCGGTCTGCATGACGTCAAAACCCGGGCGCTTAAACTCCTTGGCGAGAAACATGCCTCCTATCAACGCTGCCAGGAACCTCCAGTCGTATTCACTACCACCACGCGTTTCTTCCTTCGTTTCCGCCGCCCGTCGCACCCAGCCCGCCCGCAATTCTCAAGGAACTCACACAGTATTCGTAGACTGGTACTTTGCGCGGCACCTTACGTCCAGTCCAGTCCAGCCCAGCCTTCACACCCACTTGCCCGCTTAAAGCCCTGCCCCGCGAGCCGAGACTGAATCACATCTTGCCGACAGCCAGTCACCCGCAACCTACACTCAGCACTGTACAACTCGTCCCATTGACTCATCATCCTCCATGCCATGAGCGCATGTCTGGCGAGGGGCCTCTGCCGCCACCGCCGCCCTGCTCGCGCGCTGCCCGCTCTCGTTCCCACCCGTGCGCCAGCCGCATCTCTTCGCCCTCTAGCATGCCGGGGAACTCGGAACCTGTCCACCACCCCCGTCCTCACCAAAGACGACAGCGATCCAAGGTTGAGAGACCTGGGCAAACAGATATCGGACGAGTTTGCCGTCGTGAGAGAACACTATGGTACCACACCCCTCCGATCACTTTCCTTTTTCTTTCTTCACCTCTGTCCTCTCCGTCTTCCTCCTGCCCCTTTTCTGCCCCCAACACACACACACACACACACCCACTTACATGCTCTCCACCCACACCTATAACTAACACATTCTCCAGACACACCAAAGAACCCAATCGTCCTCGCACACGGGCTGATGGGCTTCGCCGAGCTGCGCCTAGGCTCCTACGTTCCACCAATCCACTACTGGCACGGCATCTCAGACGCCCTCCGCGCCCTCGCCGGCAGCCCGGCCGTCATCACAGCCGCCGTACCGCCCTCGGGCTCCATCGAGGAACGCGCCGCGAAGCTGGGCGCCGACATCGCCGCCAAAGCCCGCGGCCGCTCCGTCAACATCATCGCCCACTCCATGGGCGGGCTCGACGCGCGCTACATGATTTCTCACCTCAAGCCCGCCGACGTGGACGTGAAGAGCCTCGTGACCGTCGCCACGCCGCACCGCGGGAGCGCGTTTGCCGACTTTCTCATCAACGGCCAGGGCCCCATCAAGCTCGCCAACCTCTACGGCCTGATTGAGCGCACCGGGCTCGGGACCAAGGCGTTTGGCCAGTTGACGCGGGAGTACATGGAGGGCGAGTTCAACCCCAGGACTCCAGACAGTGAAAAGGTGAGGTACTTTAGCTACGGGGCATGCACGAGCACGCCCCCGCTCCTCAGTCCGTTCCGGCAGAGCCATCGCATCCTGGACGAGGTCGAGGGCGCCAACGACGGGTTGGTTAGCGTTGCGAGCAGCCAGTGGGGCGATTACAAGGGCACGCTGGTCGACGTCAGCCATCTCGACCTGATCAACTGGTCCAACCGGGTGCGGTGGACGGTGAGGAAGGTCTTGATGGGGCAGACGAGGACCTTCAACGCTGTTGCATTTTACCTAGATATCGCGGATATGTTGGCCAAGGAAGGGCTATGAGGTGTGAGATTCCCATTCGGTGTAAGAGGAGCAATGTCCATTTTGTGCAATGCCTTTTGATTTTAAGCCGAATCTGTGTAACAATGAGAGCATCAATAGCATCGAGCGCGGGCGGGCAAGCACACTTACCCATCTGAATGATTAGCAAGTGCGTTGGAACGACCTTGCAACTTTGGAATATCCTCGGATACAATGCACCGCGCAGGTGGATCTTGACCGAGAACCTCGCAAAGTCATCACACCCGAAGAACAACACCAACACCGTCCATAGCCATTGCTATTGCCATTACCATTACCAGTCACTGCGGTCCGGTCGTAAAACCCAGACCACTAAGGTAGGCTAACACATGCGCAACCCTGCCTGCATCTAATCCCGGTAAGAAAAAAAAACATACGTCCAGGCAAGATTCCACCTCCAGCGCACAGCACAGCACACAGTGGGCTTCGAACCAACAACATACTGACCACCTACACGGCCGTCCAACCTCCACTCTCATTCAAACAACAATATGTATGTTTGTCAACCCCTGATTGGCCGTGCTGTGCCTCATTCACACACATCGGCCGGCGTCTATGTCGACGGGAAGCTTGATTGAGTCACTTTTTCTTGTCTTTTGTGAAATTGTCCCGTTGGCAATATCCGCATACGGCACGCGCAAGACGGAAGATGTGTGGTCACATCTCAGCATCTGTGAGTAGCAGGGGAAGTGGGGGGAGTGTGCTTGCTTCCGTTGTCGTCGTCGTCGTCGTTGTTATGGCCAAGTAGGTGGGGTGAGGTGAGTTGTGTGTGTGTGTGCCTAGAAGATCTCGTAGATCCTTGGACCAGCCAACGGGCGATCGCATCGCGAACCCACCCCCGCTTCGGGTTTGACGTCTTCTCTTGTTGTTAAATCACATTTCGGACGGGGACGGGTGAGGGTTGCCGCATTCAGACGGGGAGGGCCATCCTCCCGAGGCGGTCCGCTACGCCACGCCCCGGCGGACTTTTGTGTGTTCCTGAAGCCCGTTGGGTGTGTGTGTGTGTGTGTGCGCGCGCGCGCGTGTTCACGCCGACGTAGATGGAAAGAAACCAAGTCTGCCTGGGCGCACCTGAACTGGTGTCGGTGCATGTTGGTCAGCTGGCATCACGGCACTCTCTTGGCGGGCTTGCAATGGTTGATCAGGGGTTTGTCCACCTCGGTAAGGTAAGCTGTTGAGCTGACACCTCTTAGTCGTCTTGTCTCCATCATCAACTGTCAACTCTCGTCTGTCTGCCCCATGCTAAATGTTTAGATTCATACTCGCTTCGTCAGGATAATGAAATCCAATCTATTCATGGGCCAAGCCCATGGACTCATGTCAAGGTTAAGGTATAGTATGGCTCAAACCACCCAGGCAACACAAAACCCCCTTCTGAACTCTTTCTTTCTTTGATAGTGTCACTGTCTTGTCTCATTCATCCGGCACTGCTCTCCAGTCATTAATCATTAAACCCAACCCTTTGTCTAAACCTTCCCGCGCACAATCTCTCAAGTCTCAATGCAAAAACCGCCGGCTAGCTCTTCTCGGGGATCTGACTCGGCGCATTCTCGTTCGTAACGCCACTGTACGCAGGTCTCTCCTCCGGTCCCGTTGCTCCTGCCGCCAGTGCCTCGTCGTAACTTGGCGGTGCGTCGTCGAACGCCGCAGCGCCCGGTGTTCCCATCTGGGGAGGGTATAATGGGTCATACTGCGGTGCTGCGGCGGCCGGTGGATGTTGTTGCTGAGGCGCTTGAGGCCTCTGCTGCTGGCCACGGCCCATGGTATGGGTGATGGGTGCAGATTGTGAAGTGCGAGGCGGTAATCTGGGAGGCAGGCTCATTGTCGCGGCGGAAGGCCGGTTGGCTTGTGCTGCTAGTGCCTCGAGCAATTGCGGCGGTGGCGCAATGCCAGAATAGACTTGGACCTTGGAGAAGTGCAACGGGAGGAAGATTGTCTGCGCGGCGGGATTTTCCTTGTTCGAGCCCAGGAACGTCCGCGTTGACGGCGGTTTGCCCCAGCAGAGACCCAGCTGGATGTCCAGTTCATAGTGTCGCTGAAGGTTGCAGGCCACGAAGCTAGGCGCAACGGTGTTGGGTAGCGGGATGTTGCGCCAGAGGTCGTCTGGGATGATAGACTCGTGGGTGAGGTCGTCCGAGGTCGGGTTGTCCAGGAGGGGCACGCTGAGGCCCGTTTGGGTCACCACGACCCATCTGCTTACTTCCGTGTTGAAGAGGTCGTGGCACCGGACATGAGTCTTGCCGATGAGCTCGATTTGGATTGAGGTGAGAAAGACTTGCTCGTGCGATGGTATGAGCTTCTTGGCGATGAGACGCAGCGGGAGAGGTTGGTTGCAGGTCAAAATCGAGGGATGGGGTAAACGCGCCGAGAGCTCGATGGACGGAGGCACAGCGTCACCGTTGCTAGGTGCGCTGTCGTCCTTGCCGGAGCCAAAAAGGGAGCTCTTCTTCTTTTGGAGACCCTGGGGTCGCGGCTTGAAGGTGAAAGGCCGACGAGCGTAGGCTTCTTGAGACGTCTTCGGAGGCCGGGGCGGCTCTATGGGCATGAACTTGAAGCCAATCTGGTACCGCCAATTCTCCTTGAGAAAGCCTGGCCGTTGGATGGTGACCTTGAGGTAGTAGCGCACCTCTGCTTGCCGGGGAAAGCCGGTGAAGGACGGGGGTAGGGTCTTCGTGACATGCTGGAGGAACAGCTGCTTACTGCCGTCCATAACCCTGGCACCCCCGAGTCCGAACGGACCGATGCCCGCGCCGAAGCCCCCCATGCCTCCGATACCACCGATTTTGGACATGGCGACGGGGTCGCTGCAGGCGTTGTTGATGGGGAGCTTGAATTTGAAGGGGAACTCATGCTGGCCGCCCTGGATGACGTAGCTCCCGCTCATAGAGGAGCTTCCGCCGCCGAGGTCTTCCTCGTAAGTTGGAAAGACTTGGGCTACCCTGTAGAGAATCTTGTGGTTCTCGCTAGCGATGCTTCCGGGGCCGCCTCCAGGCGGCAGACGCGGGTGAGTGCGGTCATCGTAATTCTGAGGTAATCCAAGGGCCGTCTTGGACTCGCCCTCGAGCTTGACGATGATGCCACCAATCTGCTCGGGGCGGCTGAGATGCAACACAACGCGGCCAGCAAGGTTGTCGAGATTGGTGTAGAACTCGGGCTGGTTGTCGAGCGCTATGCGGATCGACATGGTGTCCGCTCAGTCCACTTTTTGAGTGGTCTGCGGTCGCCTAATTTCTATTCCGTCGCAGAGTGATGTGACTGGTGATCCTCCAAACGTCAATAGCATCAATGACGAACGACGGTGATTGAAGATGGTCTCAAACAGGTCCTTTCACCTTGAATGAGCGCACCGCACCCGTGCGGTAGCTTTTTGTTTGCGAGCCGGCAAGGAGGGAGGGGCAGAGTGGGGTGGACCTTTTTTTAGGTATTTTTTCGCGGTTGTTTGGAGTGTGTCGAAAGTGAGGTCCGATAGCCAAGGCGCATAGAGTTAATTGTGTGGTGAGGGGAAGTGAGAGAAGAAAAAAAGTCGGGTTCGATTCAAAACCACGTTCCTGAAATTGGCATGAGGGTCGTCGGAACGGCAAACAAAGCCAAGATTTTGACACCCTGCGCGAGGGCTTGAGAGGCGACGTAGACGCGTGGCTCAGCCTCTCTTGCTCACCAAGCCTCGTCGCCGGAGCTGATGGATGGGCGTGAAACCCGTCGCAGTTGTGTGGTCGCTTTGGCTGACCTGCCTCGGGACCAGGGACTTCAGGGACTCTGGGTGGGACGCTGTGAGGCGCAAGCTTCAAGCTGCTCGTCTGAAGCAGTGAAGCTGATGGATGTTTGGATGTTACGAGAGCAGGCACCCTGGATGCCAAACGTGCCTGGTATGTACGGTCCCTCACCCAGGGCCTCGGCAAAGTTGGGCAGTCGCAGCGCAGAGGAACGGACGACGCAAAAACGTGGCAATTGGCTCGGTGGGTTGACAATTACAGAAACCGCGTAGCTGTAGGTATGTATTCATTCCGGGGAAACATGGCAAGTGAGGTCTAGCAGGGCTGATGTCATGGGGATCTGGCCCAATCACTATCGTTTCTTGGCTTGGAGCACTGCTGCTGCACTGTCTGCCCGACCCGACCTAACTTAAGGAAGTCCCGGTCCTGCTCTTGCCGACGCTGCCGATTCCGTCGCACCTTAAATAGACGCCGCTGTCAAGTCAGTCTTGGGCGTTCCGTTGGTCATGAGACGTGCGCCCAACCCGACCTGCTTTGCTGTCCCGAGCTTCCGGCCCTTGACTTTCACAAAATGAAAAAGAAACATTCGAACACGACTGCTTCGGATACGGCGCTGGTCTGTCTATTCTTACGTCGCTGTGATAACTGCCCATGTCCCCTCCGCTTCTGCCCCGAAGGAACATCGCCCATGTCCATTCCTACTTCACAGGGCGCCAAAACCACTAACTTGAATATTTCAATCCTCATCGAGGCTCAATCCCCTCTACGTATTCCTACAACCCCCAAATGTTGCAGGTGGTATCATTTCGGCACCCCCGATGCCATAGCAAAAGCAAACTCCATCCCATGCGCCTCGTCTGAGGGTGGGATTCATTAACGCCGTGTCCCATATGCCGCTCGCAATCCCACGCCAGAATGGCCTCAAATTTATGCATGTCCTCAATCCAGCTCAATGATCTCAACCGCCGGTGCCTCGGCCGGTGACGGCCCAGTCCTCGCGCGCTTTGCCGGCGGCCTTCCAGGAACACCGTCTGCATCGTCATCCTCGTCATTCCCGGCCTCTTCCACTTTTGGCCTCCACGTCCCATCCACTGCCACAAATATCGTCTTCGTATGGAGCTTCCCATCAGCCCCTAGCCTTCTCCGCACCTCCACCATGAAACTGTCCATCATCAAGCTGTAAGGCCGAGCATCCTCGTCGCAAACAGGACACTTCCATCTGTCCACCAGCGATGGCTCGGGGCCAAGTTCAACACCGCCACAGGGTCGGTTGCAGCCGTTACCGTGGGATGTGCACATGGGCTTGGACGGCCTGCTATTTAGCCAATTCCCCAAATCGAAGCATTCCAAATGCGTGCATGCGGCGCCGCGTACCGGAATCTCGTAAATGGTAGAACTGAATGGATCGGCTAAATCGATGCTGAGGTCGCTGCCCACAACGGCCAGCTCATCGTCCCCATCGTTTTGTGAAGGCTTCAGACGGTCCTGGATGAGCTTTCTGGTTGATTCAACAGGTATGACGCCTCTTTGCGTCACCATATTGAATATGCTCTGGTGGTTGAGGGTTTCGACGACTTCGACAGCCATAAAGTAGGTCGTGTCTGCCGCTTTCCGCGCACAAGCTTGCGGGGCTATGCTGACAGAAATAGCGTTGCTCCCTCTACATAGATGCGTTGTCAATTCCACAGGCTGGTCTTGGCCGTTGTGCTGCTTGCGACGAATCTTCATGACCTTTTTATTGACCACAACAGAGATGTGATCAGGCCAATACGTTGGGGCTACAGCCCAGGCAGACTCTGATACTGTTTCCTGGCCAGACTTTAAACGTATGGCGCAGAGACGGAGACGATATCGAAGAGAGCCGTTGGAGTATTGCGAAACAGGGATCTGTTGGCCAATTGGAAAACGATCTGTGCAGAGCCTGTCAAATTTGCCATCTGGAACCACAAAGTCAAATTTGTGCAACTCCCAGCGGGGGATTGTTGCCACCGGACCCAATGCCAGACTTTTGACGGATTGATAGTGTCTTTGCGGGGGCGTCGGGTCGTCTTTCATGGGGAGTTCTCGCGGCACTCGCCTAGGGCTTCGAACGTCGACCTGATGTAGAGAATTGGCCAAAGCCTTTGGTTCATGCGGGGTATGCGGTATCTGGTCCAGAGGAACGTGTTGATGAGGCGGTCGAAAGATGGCGCCTTTGGGCCGCGGCGCTGGTGCTCTCGCACGAATGCTTGAAGGCATTGGGCTCGGCAGACCTGTAGATTCACTGTGTACCGGCCTTGGTGGAAGTTGGTGAGTAGTACCCTGAAGCTGCCTTGGTGGAAGTTGTTGAGTCACGCCCTGAGGGGGCCATGGCTGTGGCATCTGATGAAACTGAGGCGTGGTCATAATCGATGGTGATGCTGGCCCCATGACCTGGCTGGGGAGTTGATAGTTGAAACGATTCGTCTGCCGCATCTGCTGTGCTTGCATCGCTTGTTGGTATGGCACTTGCGGCCCTTGATAGCTATTGTGAGGCAAGAACCCAGGCTGTGTGTTTACTACTGGGCTATGGGGCCCAGTGGTCATCTGCGTGGGAGAAGAAACAGTCGGCATCGACACAGAAAGCCCACTAAGAGGTGCTTGCAGGACTGGCGACGTCTGTCCTCGGGTTTGGACTACCCTCCCCATGTTCGGCAATTGCGTATTGGCATGAAGAGGAGAACCTGCCGGAGTTAGGGGCTGGCTGAGGTGAGTCCCTGTTGATGGCGCCCTCGCCATGTTTTGTGGCATGGGCATCTGCAATCCACGAACCGGGGCCATTCGACCTTGATTGTGAAGGGTGTATTGCGGCGGAATGGGAGAGAAGTTACCCGGGGGTGCCGGAGATGGGTACATATCAAACCCTTCAGAAGCATTCAGATTTGGAGCGGCGAGCTGGGTGCCGGGATACCCAGCTGACAGACGTCTTGCGTTGTTCATCATCTGCTGTTGTCTGATCATAGCCGGCGTCATTGCCACATTGGAAGGCATCGGGGTTGGCGCCATTAGTGCTGGCATAGGCTGTGCGGAAGACATGAAGGGTGCTTGGGGCGAAGATTGAGACTGCCGGTACTCGCACACAAATTGTCTGTAGCGCTTGATCAATGTGTCTCTCAGGTTGCTCTGATCCGATTCTGTCATCCTAGAATAGTCGGTCTTCAGGTCCATTTGGAACAGGTGTTGCATCTTGTCTGCAACAGGACCATCCGCAATGCCCATGTGCCTCCGTGTGACGGTGAAGATCACAGGCTCGAGCACAGGAGACTTAAGCCTCAGTTGATAGTGCAGCTCAGTTGCGAGAATAGGATACCCTCTGCCGGTGTCAGGTTTCATAGTTGGGATCAAGACCCGATTCCACTGGCTATGAAGACACCGGAGAAACACACCAACGTTGTTGATGTGCTGTCGATAGAAGGGTAAGTTCCACAAGCCTGACCTGGGTGAATCCGGGAAGTTGGCGAACAAGAAGACGAATTCCTTAGCCATGTTGTCGTTTCTCCTGAGAGTGTTCTGCACGACCCTCATGCCGCCATCTGCCACTGAGGGGTCTATCTGAAGAGTGTGAATTACCCATTCCTTGCTGAAAGACCAAGAACAAAGAAGCTGGTGTAGCGCAATATAGAAGTAATCGCCTGCTTCAATAGCGTCTTTGAGGAGCTTGAGTCTGGGTCCCGTGGTGTTATCGGGGGTTTGATTCTCTTGGCCAACACATCTTTGGACAATCTTCTCGAGCTGCAGAGTCATCACATCAGGGCGCAAACAGTTTATGTCTCCTTCTGGGTTAAGGTTCTGCGCTGCGGGCGGAGGCAGAGGGGCAGCCTGCTGAGGGGCGGCCTGCTGAGAGACAACTTGCTGGGGAGCTGGTGGTTGAATAATCGTTGAAGCCGGGGGGCTATTCTGCACGGCGGGATTCGAAGGTTGGCTTGGATAAGTATGAGGTTCTGGTATTGATGCCGCACTTGGCCGTCTTTCTTGCATTCCAGGGCTCTGGAGAGCGGGTATTTGGGTTGCCGGTCGGTTTTGCAGCGATGGCGAAGCACTGCTTAGAGCAACCTCGACATCTCTAACATCACTCTCATTGAGAGCGAACATCGATCCTGAGTAGTCGTCGGTATTCGACGCCTCTTGTCCAGAGGGCGCTCCTCCGCCTAGGGTCTCAGGGTGACGATTGGCAGCAGCTTGTTGCGCGAAAAATTCGGCCACGCCAGCCGCAATGTTATTTGGCCTGAGAACGAAACCGGGGTTTTGACCGTCCTGATCTTGGGTCTGCTGCTGAAGTTGGTTTGACGCTGGAGTTGACGGACTAGGTTGATCAGTCGGGGCAGGAGAAGGGAGAGCGGCCGCGCTATCACTGCAAATGAACAGTCAGAAAAGAAGATGAACTGTAGAGAGAGGGAAGGTATCGTACAGTGTCTGTTTGCTGAGCTCGGAGGCAGGCAAGAACTCAGGATCCGGTTGTGTGGTATTAGGGGGTCTGGCGGATTGCACCGAGACGTTGTAATGATTCGAGGGGGTCGGGTTCGTGGTATCTTGTGGTGGAGGATGTTGAGACCGAGAGGGTGGTCTTCCCAAACGACCGGACTTTTCATGCTGATAGGTCGAGGTTGACGGTGAGGCGCCCGTTGTTGGTTGTGAAGTCATCCACGATGGTTGTCGACGGCCCATCCAGGCGTTGAGGGTCGAGTTTGAGGCAGCGACGCGCGCGCCTGACATGAAGCCGCCGACGGAATCTTGCTGGCCACCTTGCGGCGTCATATCACAGGTGTTGACTCGTTTACGCGGTTTGCGGCGACGACGCAGCGGGGTCGGACGAGAACCTTCGACGAGACTGGAGAATACCTGGGTCAACGGCTGCGAGATGGGATGAGGGGAAGTTGAAGGCCCACCATGAGGACGAGGTCCCAATACGTTGAAGAGACTTGAACCTATCGAAAGGCGATAGTGACGCGGGTTTCCCAAGATACGGTCTGGAAGGAGCGAGGAACAGAGCCAGTCCCTGGGTATGAATTCGGTGGAAGGCGAGGCTGGCGTCGTTGCTGTCACGGGTCGCACTGTGTCAAAAATCGGTCCAGAGCGACTGCCTTTTCCGTCCCTTTTTTTCGCCCAGGATTGGATACCTCTACAGGCAGTGTGTATTCGCCAAGGGGGTAGCAGCGACGAGTGGATGGGCGTCTCGGAAAGGTGCTGCTCGAACGGGTTGTTTGATGGGTTCTTAACTGGAGCTCGGATTTGTCGTGATCGAAGGTTTTCCAGGAGGCTACGACCGGCCGTGTCGCCTGCCCCCTGGTGCTCGCGAAGTTTGAGGCGCCAAGGGAATTCGTCAATCACTCAAGGCCGTCGATCTACCTCAGACGAGAAGTGCACTCGGGGTCGATGACAGGTGTTGAGGGCGGTGCGGCGTCGGATGACGGTCGTCGGTGAGGAGAGATGGTCGTCGGAAGGTATTCTGAGCCCGGGTAAGGTAATGTCTGACAGCCCGGGCTGGGTGTATTGTCCAAATGTGAAGCGGTGGTGGTGGTGTGCACGGTGCACCCAAACGATGAGAGCCCAGCTTCCACACGGCGCTGAGAAAGCCACCCGACAGTCAAACAGCGTGAGATTTAGGGTGGGATGGAAGGTGAGGTGGTGTTTGCTGAGGTGGTAGGCTAAGGCTGCCCGCGACTGGGGGACCTTGGCAGGTGGTGGAGGCCCTCTAGTCCTATTACGCACTAGCCGCACGCGGGCAGGACGGGTCGACCTCTGATTGGGGCATAGCGCAGTCCCTTTTCAACATGGGACCACGAATTTCTGTCATTGACCTGCGCTGCCGCATTCGAATTCAAAGTCAATCTCGTAGGGAAAATAAAAAGTAGTCTATCTAGCTTTCCCACTGTGACCTGCATCATATCTGTCTGTATCCATTCGGATACACGGCAAGCTTCCCCAACTCCGAGGGAGGGAGGCAGAGCTGGTAATGGAAGGTTGCAGTCTGGCTGTTTGCTGCGCATACGAGTAATTATAAAGAGTGTTCAACACCTTGGCCTTCCGACCACATGTTCCCACCTGCTGCAGCCCGTTAGCATGTTGCACGCAATAGGCCAATTTTGGGGATTCTGACGAAGCGCGATGAGACACTTTCCTGATTGCGGACAAGACTAAGGAGGGGAAAAGAAAGCATGATGCTTACGACGTCTCAATGGATATGTAAATATGGAGTCCTGATAACGTCGAACCACCAGTCACAAATGCAGCTGCTTCAGTGCCTCCCGCCATCGTTGTAGTCAGCGCGTATGTATGATGTTATTATCTCGTACGCATGTGCGTACAGCCAGAATTCGACGAGATTCTCGCGCCTTGAATCATGGCTTGCAGCTGAAAGCATATCGAGCACAATATGTTCCCTCTGCGCCCCAGACTCCCGCAACACAATCCGATTTCCGAGTTGTTTTCTCTCTCAGGGTTTGATCATCCCCTGATATCCCCCAATCACCTTTCTACCCCCCCTTGCGTCCACATCCCAGCTCTCGAGGCTTGGCTCATCGTTGACAATGTGCAGTCATACATTGGTGAGGGATAAAGACGGGGCCGGTGTCAGGTGGCGACAAGGACGTTTCTTTGTGTGTTCTTTGTCCCGCTGGCCATCGACTTGTCAAGACGTTTGTTTCTATTGATACCGCAGCTTTAGCTTGATACCGCACACTACCAGTTCGGCGTTCGCGTGTCTATCATTAGAACCATGCAACTCTATCATCGCTCAGTAAGGTAGTGCATGCCATATTTGCACTTTCGCATACCCATCTGGAGGGGTGGTTGCTGTTGTGGTCTGCCTCATTATCTCATAACGATCAAGGTGAAAGCCGGCCAGTTGTGGAAACGCCCCCGATGGTCCCCTTTTACTAGCCTCGATCGAGGTGCTTGCTGGACCTGGGGTTTTTGGATGCATCTGGGCTCCAAATGTCGAGAGTAGGCTGCTTAAGCTGCTCGTTAGGTAAGCCAGCCAGTCAGCCCATCCCCTTAGCTACCTTTTACGAGCGAGTACATGATGTGGCTGCATTTCCAGACAGCTTGAGGACTGGAGGCTTTGCGGCTTGTGGAACTTGAACACTGGTCAACACGTGAGTCTGAACACCTTCCAGCGTGCCCTGGCTTGTCAATTTCGCGGGTCTGCCGTGATTACGGCGGGACGCGCTCATGACAGAAAAAATAAGTAGATGAAATGCAGCAACGAGGCCAGCATCACCTTGCAGACGAGGTGTTAACCGATGTGCGTGGGCGACATGATTGGTTCATCTGGTAGAGGGCCCGGCTTTCGTGCTCTAGGTCACCCTTGCTCTGCCGGGGAACCAGCCCGCGGGAGATGCAATCCTTCGCAGTGCACCCACGAGGAAAGACCTGGTAGACCTGGGTCTTGTGGTGCGTGTTCGGTCTTGTCTTTGGCCATGGCGAAACCGGTGACGGCTCGAGGACGCCGATGGTGGCTCGGAGCAAGGCGGGGGATCGTGGGCGGACATGAACACCAGAGTGCGTTCGGTCATCTACCTTACGCAAGGGATGGGCCGGGACATGCGTGTCCCAGCAACGGCAGAAACGCAGGAGACGTAAGCACCGAGAGCGTCGAAATGGAGCAGTTCACGGGTTTGCAGGCGACGGACGGACGACGACGCGGGTTCATGATGGACAGGGAAACAAATGAAAGACGAAACAAAACCCAGAGAAGTCGGAATGGTGCCAGGCCGTGGTGAAGACCTGCTTGCCGTCTGCAAATCTGCAAAGTTATTCGCCATCTGCGGCTTGCAGCAACGAACTCTATTTGTGATTCCCCATCGGTTCCGGACGGCAAGAACACCATCCATTGCCATTGCACACTTCATCTCACCTCAGTCCCCATTATCACGGGTTTTAAGGGACCTGCCGAGCTGGGATAACACGAGAAACGGACAAGACCGAATTGCTTTGGTGGCCCAAGTACGGATAGAACCTCTCTCGTCTGCCTCTCGCCTCTACTGAACCTACCTTTATCCTACCTTACCTTACCTCTATCTACCGGTACCTGGCTTACTGTCTACTTCCTTAGGTAGCCTCCCCCACCCGGCGCCCGTTGACTTTAGCTTGAAGCGCCTCTGCCAGCCACATCCTCAACCAAAGGCCGTTCTTTATCCTCGCGTTCTCGTCCCCCTTACAGCCTCAAACTGGCTAATTAAATGCCAGAGTGCCTCCTGAAGAAATAAGAGGAATAACACCTACGCTGCTCCTCTCTACGGGATCTCATCCGTTTACACCAGGTCACCAACCTACAGGTCTGCATAACGTGCAGCAGATTATATCTATCTCCCTGACGACAAGTCTGCTCGGCGTGCGGCACCAATTCCTCTGCGCAGCTCTGAGCCCGGTCTGATCGCTCGGCATCCGTACGTCCAGCCAGCCAGGCAGGTCCAGGTTACCTAAAGGACCAGTCCCACGGACGCACCCGTCCCCGTCGTCGTCCTCCGTCCTCCCCGCCGTGCCTCGCGCACATTGCATCGCATCGCATAGCATCGTCAGCTTTTGTTACACGGGCCACCACCGACAACGACCCCTTCCTTCTTTGGGGGTCCTTCCATTCCTTCCTTCTGGGGCCAAATACCAAGACATTTCAGGTTGTCTCTGGTTTCCAAGGCCACGACACCGCATTGAAGCTCATCACTTGGACTGCCTTACCTTACCTACCTTAGGCACACATAGACCAAGAGCCTGGCCAACGTCTGGTACGGTCCATCCAGTACCTGCAGGCCTTCATCTGCCTCGGTGGTTCAGTGCATTAAGATCTCGCACTCGCAGTTGCCGTTCATTCGGCCGGCAGCTGCAATTAGACTTCTGTCTGGCAGCTCGTTCGCCAGACGCAAGACACGGGGACTCCCAAAATCCAAACCACGCACGCAGCTCCACGACAGCCAATTCGACACCCAAGACATTGTCCAAGACATCCGACTCGGAGAACGGGATTGTGACCACCTAATTACGAAGTGGCCCTGAGCCTGAGGAACCCCTGGACAAAAGACACTAAGGTGCGGCGGTACCCCCAGTCGACAGGACGGCCTCGGTGCAACACTCAGCCAACAGCAGAATCTGCAGGACACTTGTGCAGGTTGCAGCGTGCAGCAGCCCAGCAGCATCAACAGCAGCAACTGGACGACCACAAAAAAGAGAACGGGACAGCGGCTCCTGGACCCAGACGTGGACCGTCACCCTTCGTCTGTCCTCCACCACGTCCCCAGCACCGTCTATGCGCCTTACACTTGCGTTGCAGTGATCCAATAGCGTTACTCCACGCCAAATCCAGTGTCCCCCAATCACATCTCACAGCGCCGTCTTGAGCAACTCCAACCTCCAACTTCTTCTGCCTCCCCGTCTGGTCTGGTCTGCCGTCAAGACCGGGACTTGATCTTACAGCGTGCCTTGCCCGACCGACGACCCTCTTCTATTTGCATTCGTCGCCACTTTCTTGCCGGCTGCGTGTCCAATCTGTCAGCCCACCTCTCGGCTTCTTCAACCTCACTCAAACGAGAGAAAGGGTAAGAGCATCGGGCCAAGGAAGGAAGGGAACGAGAAGGGGAAAAAAAACACAAGGGCACCACCGTCTGAAGGAAGGGGGAAGAAAGTGAAGACAGTGAAATTATCCCCCCTCATCAGCATCCCAGAAAATAACAACAACAACACACGCACACCTTTTGGGGGCCCATCGTCGCGGCATCGAATTCCTCTCCTTACACACCTCGCTCTCCCTCCTTCCCTTTCCTCCCTACCACCCTGGTCGCCATCAATCTCACCAGACCCTCATCTACTCCTCACCTTATCCGCTCTTGCGCGGTCACTACTGCGCACACTTACCATACCTGGTCCCAGCTGCCGAACAACTGACAATCCCTGGCTTCTGCCGCTTTTTTTCGCTTCGCCAGCATTTCTCCGCCCCCCGGTCGTCGCACCCAAGTCATCTCAAGCCCAGGCCAGGCTGCCTAGCCAGCACTTCGTCTCCTATGTATTGATCCCGTCACAAACCATTCTCTTCAGCAAACGCCACCCGCATCTGTCGCGGCGCCTGGCATCGTCGGCAACATGGCTGCTCCAAGGCCTGAAGTTGGCGATATCCTTCTCGTCATACGTATGTCTATCCTCTCTATCCGCCCATACTGACTTGCTCCTCCTGAGCCCACCTGCCGCCCTCGTCCCGCCCGCCGCTGCATTCGCGTCATGCAGCTTCATCTTCTCCCCGCCTTCAGCACAACTCGACCCCCCTGACCCGCGTTCTCTGAGCTGATGTGTTCTTGTCGCAGACGACTTCATTGCTCGTAGCTCCGACGAATTGAGTTTGGCCAAGGGCGACCGAGTCGAACTCATCGAGAGAGACGATGAATTTGGCGATGGATGGTTTCTTGGCAAGCATTTGGTGAACGGCAACAGCGGCCTGTTTCCCGAAGGTAGGCTCGACTGCCCCCCGCCGCAAACGACGCGCAACTGATTTGCCCTTTCTAGTCTACACCAGACCAGCCCCGAAGACGTCTCCTACGAATAATTTCTCGAAACCGCTGGCTACGCTCCCTGAAGGAGCAAACGAACCCAAGCACCCATCCGTTGCATCCCCGATCGATAACCAGGCTGACACGCCCACCCCTCCGCCGGCTCCCGTGTCCCCTGCCGAATCGATCGCTCCAGTCACCCTTCCGTTGAACAGCATCAAGCAGGATGTCCCTCCGAGTGAGAGTGCGCCGCCCGTGGCTCGTCCGCCGTCAGCCTCCCTCGGCCGCCTGAATACGAACCAAGACCATGTTCTGAACGAGACGCTCAATGTCATCGAAGAGCACATCACCGATCTACGCTCCAAGCCCAGCAACGGTGGGATGCGCGCTCCTCCTACTGATTCTGGAAGCGAATACAGTGCCACTATCGACCACCGATTATCCTACATCCATGGCGAGGAGACAGATGAGGAGGAAGAGGGCATGCACAGCCGGTCGGAAGTTGAGGCTTGGTCGGCTGACGAGGTCGCCGAATACCTATTCACAGTCGGCGTCGAGAAGTCGCATTGCGAGGTCTTCCGAGACCAGGAAATCTCAGGCGAAGTTCTTTTGGGCATGGACCAGAGCTCCCTGTTCATCAAGGCCTTCGAGCTGGGTTCCGTCGGAAGGAGACTCAAGACATGGCAGAAGATTAAGTCTCTTCAAGACGAGTGCAACAATATCGGGGTCGCGACGAGACGCACGACTCAGACTTATGGTAGCGAGATCGGTTCAGAAGATGCCAAGCGCTCGCGGAGTCGGGCGGACACCCTGACGAACTCCATGCCTAGGATGACGCCGGTTGACGACAGGTCCATGTCGCTGAGTAGCAAACGGTTGTCTTTCTCCCAAACGCCCAAGTTGGACACCACCTCTCTGGTCTCACCGGTATCACCCATTGCTGATAGCCCCACGCGGCCTTCACACATGAAACGACCTTCGGCTGCCTCCGTGAGGGACTTGCATCACTCCCGTCGACACTCATCATCGACCGACTTTCGTTTGACAGGAACGACAATGGGCAATGCCGTAACACCCAAGCTAGCCACGAGCGGGACGTTTCCTCAGGCAGCAGATGGGGCCCATAAGAAGCAGCCTTCATTCGACAGGAACTGGACTCTCGGCAGTGCTTCGCAGAGACCGCTTTCCTCCACTGGTTTCCAAGACGTTATGCAGCAGTCTGGTCTCCATGCCCCGGATTCTGCTCTCGATACCGATCGCGGATACTTCAGCGGCACTGACGTTGACGGCCGACGCCGAAACGTACTTAAGAAGCGTGACAGTACAGCCAGCCACACCAGAAAACACAGCTACGCCGACGAGCAACGAGTACGCAGTGCAACTGCCACCTCTAGGCACTCTAGATTCGGCAGCATTGACTCAACCCGCGACTCCGTCGCTTCGCCAGCCGCCCAGAAGTATTACGGTTTGCAGTCCAACGACCACAGGAGGACTGCCTCGACAAGCACCACTCAATCAGCCCGTCCTGCACCCCCGGTTAAGGACACAGGAGCCCCTAGCGTCACCAAGCTCGATGGTGCCACCTCGAAGACTCGCGAAGCGCCAATGTCTCCAGCAGCACGCCAAGGTATTCATGCGGAATGGTTGTCTGCCGTCGTCAAGCCTTCCGTAAAGGTCACCGGCCTCCGGGCCATCTCCGATTCGGTTTCCGGAGACCGCAACAAAATGACATCCCCCTCCCCTGTCATCACATCCTCAGTCGACTCTCCTCTCAAGGCGGACTCGCCTACGCACTCGCCCGCTAGAACCGGATCGAGTACTCCTTCAGCTGGGCCAAGCTTCGAGCTGGATTCCCCTGATGCTGCGAAGAGCCCAAGCACCGCGACGACCATCGCAAGCAAGGGCAGTAGGAAGAAGGGCAAGAAGGAGACCAGTGCCTACCAACGTGGTCTGCTAAAGGTCAGCCCTGCAGAGGCTGTGAAAGATGCGGATTACAGTGGTTGGATGCGGAAGAAGAGTTCTAACCTCATGACGACTTGGAAACCCCGACTGTTCGTTCTCAAGGGACGTCGCCTAGCCTACTACTACTCAGAGAACGACGACCAGGAGAAGGGCCTCATCGACATCTCCTTCCACCGTGTACTCCCGGCTGATAACGAGCGACTGACTGGACTCCATGCCACACTCACTGGTGCTGGCGCTGCAGCACACAATGATCCCTCAGTGGAGAAGGGCGACGACGCCATGTTCATCTTCAAACTTGTCCCCCCTCGCGCAGGCCTCTCCCGTGCTGTCAACTTCACTAAGCCAACTGTCCACTACTTTGCTGTCCCCAACCTCAAGCAAGGCAGGCTGTGGATGGCTGCCCTCATGAAGGCCACGATCGACCGAGATGACACCCAGGCGATAACAACGACGTATCAACAAAAGACGATTTCCTTGGCCAAGGCTCAGCAACAGCGCCACCGTCCACCCGCACTGATGAATCTCAACGATGCGGAAGAGGAGAGGAAGCGACTGGAGGCCAAGAAGAATCCAGATGTCCTTGGCATCACATTTGGGGAGACTGACAGTGGAGTTTCAGGTCTGGAGAAGCCGACCTTCAAGGTTGAGCCGGCAAGTGCAAGGAAGTTGGCTTTTGAACAGGAGAATAACGGCGTGGCTGGAGCACCACCACAAAGTGCTTGAGGATGTTGATTGTGGTGAGCTCGTGCACAGCGCTTAATTGGGTTCCCTTTTCCTTCGTTTCTTGTACCATGCAACTTTCTATATATACCTTTGTCATGTATGAGGGACACGAATCCGCATAGGGGCGGCGTATTTGGGACTGCTTGAAGAGAGTCGAGAGAGATCCAGCAACGACGGCCGTGGACACTGGACATACAAGCGGATAATTTTTCACACACACACAGGCTATTCCCTTTGTTTTTAGCTTTTTCTTGCCTTCCAGCCATTGAGTTTAAACCCCAGCAGAGGTGGCGGACTCAAGTGGCACGCACAGGATGGGGCTGTACATACGTAGGAGTAGGTAGGGATGGAGGGGGCTTTGGAAGTTTCGGAAGAGGAGTCTTGATGTGCCCAGAGGCAAAAAAGCCGACGACTGGAGTCGGCAAAAGGAGGCCTCCTATACCCCAAGACGGCGGGTACGCAAGCCATGAATAGTGGATGATAATCAACCAATTTCCTAAGCCTCGACTGTCTGATAAAAGTGATTGGTGCGTGCGCGCTGCAAACTCGGTGATGATGGAGGCCCTCGTGGGCAGACCAGCCACAGCTGAATCTTGAGCCCACGAGGTGTATGGTAGATATATTGATCATCCGTCGCAAAACGTGCTCTTGTATGACAGATGCATTCTACTCGCCTCTGCTTGTCCCCTAGATGCGACAATACGTGGATGCTATACGATCTGGCCGCACGCGTTTGGGGCTCACAGCTTTCTTGCGCACCGCTCGGAGGCGAGGATGCATCACCGTGTCACTAATAATGTACAGCAGCACCAAGTTGTAGAGTATAGAGCTATTGTTGCCTTTTCTACCGAACTACCTATTGCTTCTCCATAGTCGTCCTCGCGTACAAGCGCAAGCAAATCAGAAAAATGCCTGCCCAAACGAGCGGTCAATCCACAAAAGACCAATTTTTTCGGTAAACCAACAACAAATGCGGGAGAAAAAAGTCCAAGACCTTCCTTCCTTTCATATCCTTTCGTCCCTTATCCATCCCAAGTGTCATTACTCGGAGGCTTCCATACCAAGTATACTCGCGATCCTGGTCGTTGCAAGAGGTGGCCATTTTAATCGGCCAAATGGTGTGTGAGAGCCCGGATCAGGGTGCCTGCTGCTAAGACTGCAAAAGAGCAAAATGGGAAAGAAGACAGGGTACACTGCCAAGTTACTTAGAACCAGTCGTCGTCGTAGCCGGGAGCAGGGCTCTTGGGAGCGGCGCTGGGGGCTGTCGCGGCGCGCTGGAAGCGACGAGGGGCGCGACGGAGGCTCTGGACTTGCTCGCCGCTACCTCTCTGGCGTCCTTGACCGATGCCTCCGCCGGTGCCGGTGCCGGTGCCAGGAGCAGGGACGGAAGGAGGAGGACGGGTCGGGCAGGGAGGCGCGTTCTCGTCGTCGGCAGGGCCAGCCGGCGTAGGGTAGCCGGCAGGAGGGGCGGGATAGTCGGCCTCAGCAATGCTGTTGGCGGCCAGAACCTGGCGGCGCTGCTCGCGAGTAAGAGGGACAGGCTCGAAGTTGTCGGGCAGAGGAGTATGGCGGTTCTGCATGTAGGCGTAGCCAAACTGGAGAGCCTCCTCGTTGTAGGCAGGGTCGTCCCAAGGCTCCTGCTGCTGAGAGCCACCGGCGGTGGAAGTTGAGGCGCGGCCGGGCTTCTGGTACAGGTGATCATTCTCCTCGGCGAAGAAGTCATCGAGTTCGCCCATCATCTCATCCGTCGTCTTGGCGGCCGCAACGCGGGGCTGGTAGGCGGAAGCCGGGGTGGGCGGGAGCGCTGGTCCACCACCACGCTGACGAGCTCCGGCGAGCTGCTGAGCCTGTGGGTACTGGCCGTTGTAGTCAACAGTCTGAGGGATGACATTAGAGGAGCCTCCTCTCGTGTGAGCAGCCTGCTTCTTCACGGGGGACTCTCGGATCAGGTCATTGTAGTCATCCTGAATCAGGTCCTGATAGTCGCCAGCAGTGAAGCTCTGGCGGTCTGAGTTCTGAGCGCCGTGAGAGGCTTGAGCAGACTGGGAAATCTTAGCAGGTCGGGATACTTGAGCGGGTTGGGAAGCCTGCGAAGCCTTCGCAGCTTGCGCAGCTTTGGCGGCCTCGACAGCAGCCTCAACCTCCTTGCGCTTCTGACGGTATGCAGCCTCTGCAAGCCAGGCACCAACCGGACCAGGCTGGTTCTTCGTGCCGAAGAAATCATTGAGCTCGTCTCTGGAGGGTCCCTGGTAACCGCCGGGCTGCTTCTGCTTCTCCGAAGCGCTAGGGGCCGACTTCTTTCCACGCTTGTCGCGGGCAGAAGATTTGTTCGTCTTGCCACCAGCAGGGGAAGAAGACTTGTTAGAAGGAGTGTCCGAATGCTTCTGGTTCTGAGCAGCCTTGTTCTGAGGTCGGCTGAAATTGACGGAGCCAGCCTTCTGACGGGTGGAAGACGCACTTTGGTTGCGGTTGCCCTTGTTTCTAGTCTCGCCAGCATCAGTTCCAAGAGCCTCGTAACACACATTCTCCATGCGATGCTTTCCCTTGCTAACTTTGAGCTCGCCGGGAAGCTGAGGAGCCGGCGCAAGAGGGGTGCCCTTTTCCTTATTCTCAGAGTCTTCGACAGAAGGCTGCTTCATGCGTGACGGAATGCGAAGGGGTGCCGGCTTCAAGGTGTGGCAGGCAATAGAGTCGGCGCCGTAAGCCATCTCGTCAAAAGCAGTGGCAGGCTGAACCGTCTTGCCAAAGCCTGGCTTGATGTCGGACTTCTTGATATTGGTCGAGATTTGGTTGCGGCTTGTCTTCGTATTCTCGAGCTGAACAATGCGGCCCGCAGCATGAGCAGCGTTGACGGCCTCATGAGCGCGGCGATTAGCGTCTCTCTTCTCCTTCTGCTTCGCTGCGGCCTTTGTGACCTTGGCAGATTCACCGTCGGAGAGTTCTCCATCTGAGATGTGGAGGTAGTTACGCACGCCGCCCTAGAACGCAGCAACTTCCTCCGGGTTTCTCTGGATAAACGGGAACGCCTCTCCACCGTTGCCGGCTTCGCTGTCTTTGTTCGCCTCGGCACCGACCTTCTGAGTCAAGTGCTGGCTCATCGGCTGACTGGCACCCTGGGAAGACGGGATAGCTGCTCCGTCAGACTCATTGAATGTCTGGGAGGTATTGTCCTGGTCGTGGTCGGTGCTATCACTGTCAGACGAGTGACTGTCAGCAGGGGTGACCGAGATCGACTGATTCTGCGAAGGGACCAAGGTAGCGGAGGACGAAGCAGAGCTAGCGAGGCTTTCGTCGTGAGAAGTCTCGTGGGAAACCGTGCCGTAGCGAGGGTCCCGATCCTTGGTAGGATTGACTAGGCCGGGGGTCTGGGTAGAAGAAAACGACTGCGGCGCGTCGGGGTCAGGCAGAGACCGCCAATAGTCGATCTTGGCGAACGTCTCGGGATACTGGCCTCGCAGCGTCCAATCTTTCTGGGGGGGCTGCGTGGAAGTCGAAGATGAAGGCTTCTGCTCAGTGGGATCAACGCCCTCGCGCTTGGCCGCCTTCTCCGCCTTCTTCTGGGCCTTCTTTTGAGCTTTCTTCTTGGCGCGACGGGAGGACTTAGTGCTGGCCTCAGACGGTGTGCTCAAGACAATGTTTTTCGAAGGGTCTCTCTTCTTGAGCGCCTCAGCCGCCTCCTGCTGCAGACGTTCCTCCTTGGCGGATGGGTGGCGCTCCTCATAGGCCTCGTGAGACTTTGCGAGCGTGTTGTGTAGCTCGAGCTTAGCCGCCTTCAACATCGAAGCACCTTCATCCTGCTCAATGGGAAGAGCCTTGACCTTCTCCTTCTTTCGCTTGGGAGGGACATAGTTATCCAGGCAACGAGCGAGGGGCTCGGTCTTGTAGAACTCCTGCATCTTGAGCAACTCCAATTCTCCCTCTTCAACGATCTGGGTTTTGGGAAGAGCTGTGTGAGAGACTGAGCCAGGAGCGAGCGCAGAGCTGGTCATATTGATTGACTCGTCGACAGGTGCCTTTGTCTTGATGCTGTCGATGGGCGAGGATGGCGCGTCGGTCATCGAATCTGCCATTGTGTCGGACTTGTCGGGAGAGTCGCCGCAGCCGGCACCCTCGAATTTTGCTACCATGGCCTTGACTGAGGAGGCAGTAGAAACTTGTCGATTGCGCGAGGTGGGCAGAGGAGATGTAGGAAGCGGAGGTGCTATGCCGGCGATGACGTCTCGCTTGCGGTTGATGATACTCTGGCTCTCTGGGAGAGGAGAAGGCAGGGTGCGATGAGTTGCAGATGCATGGATTTCCTGGGGAGAGTCAGGTGAAGAAACTTTGCGGCCCAGGTTGGCAGAAAAGCTGTCAGGAAATCGAGGAACTGGGCGCTTCCTATCGAGGACGCTGGTCTCCGGTTCAGCACCAGCTTCCACCAGAAGCTTCTGTAGAGACACTTCGTGGGGCGTCATCCAGTTCATCGCCACGGTGATAAGTACGCGGGTGCAAGGCGCGATTGTGGAATGAGCAACTGAGACGAGACATGTGAGTGCGAGTGTAGTAGTAAGATGAGTCCAAGGAGGATACTGACAGCAACGAAAGATGGCGTGAGTGACGCTGCAAAAATTGTAGCACGCTTGGTAACTGTAATGGTAATGATGAGAATGAAGCCTAGGACAGAAATGCGCGGCAAGGAAAGGGGCGTGAAGGGATTTTCACAGCCCTTGAGAGAGATGGGTTTGTGAAAATTGAGAGTGAGTTTTGTTGTTGTGATTTGTCTGAGGTGGTGTAGAAAAGTGTGAAAGCCAGAAGGAGTAGGCGAAGGAGCACCTTCCCTTGTACCTTCCCTTACAACTTTGAAAGGTTTCTGCACTAGAGCACTCAGCAGACAGACACGGAGGGTGGCTGATGGTTGACAACTCTGGATCTGGGCTATCTACCGTTCGGCAAGATGGGATAACCAAGAGGAGGGAGGAGGGAGGATGCTATAATCTCATGAAGGCAAATCTGATAGAAATTCTGCCATGTACCTGATAGAAGTATGTTTGAAAATTGTGTTTTTATACTTCCTACCGGTCAGTCTTTCAGGTTTATTGCAGATATCCAGTTGACAAGCTCTTTTTCCTAATCTTCAGTCGCCCACATAATCCATCAGGCTCAAAACATAAGCACCAAATGTTGCTGTCGCGCCGTAATCCATGAGAGAGTTGAAAGCACTGATATCAACGGCAAATATTCATTGTCTTCGACATTGGGCCACTTGACCGAGGATCTATAACTTTGTAAGCCCGAAGTAGGAGGTGGAGCAAATGGTCATGAGAGCGCAAGCATCGCGAATCGCATTCTGGTTTTTGACCTGGAGATCCTGGGTGAGGTTCCCCCGCTGATTTTTTGGAAAAGCTATGAATGGAGGTATCATGCTGAGATGCTGCAGAAAGATCGTGGGCCGTCCTCATGTTTGAATCAATGGTGTTGTTGGCATCGCTCTTTCCTAAGCCCAGCATTGCGGCGCACGGACCATACTTATGACCCACCATCCCGGCGGCGGCATCCTCCGTGCCTTCTCAGGGTTCCACGTTGCTCGAAAGTCCCCCACATCAGTGAGTAGCCAAGGGGAACACATCGCAGCTGTCTGGCATTTGGCGTTCGACATCAACGACGAGCATCCGACCTCAACACCACCGCCAACATGGACCCCTACTCAGCCGAAGGCGAATTGATCAACATCCACAACCACTTCCATCAGGGTCAATACCAAGAGGTCATCGACTACGACACCTCCGCCCTTTCTCCCGAGAATGAGCTACCCGCCCGACTCTTAGTCCTTCGCGCCCGCGTTGCTCTGGGCCAAGCCGAAGATGTCATCGCCGACGTGCAGGGAGAGAAGGAGCCCGAGCTGGTTGCAATTGGTGCCCTGGCCGAGAGTGCATTGGGAAAGACAGAGTCTGCAGTGAAGACGATCGAGAAGCTGGCCGCGTCCGAGGGAGAGAACGTCACAGTACAGATTATTGGAGGAACCGTCTTGCAGGCGGCAGGAAAGTCAGAGGAGGCTCTCGCGCTGTTGTCACAGCACCAGGGCAGCCGTAAGTTATGAATGCATGGCTTGGGTTGACTCCAGCTAACTTGTGTGATGCAGTTGACGCCGTTGCCTTGATCGTTCAGATCCACCTTCAGCAGAACCGAAACGACCTCGCTCTGAAGGAGGTCACCGCCGCCAGGAGATGGGCCCAGGATAGCTTGCTGGTCAACCTGGCAGAGTCGTGGGTTGGTCTGCGACAGGTACGATAACCATATCTCAAATCGAGACACACTGTGCTAAGATGAAATAGGGCGGAGACAAGTACCAACAGGCTTTCTACGTGTTCGAGGAGCTTGCGCAGGCGCCAGCAACTTCTTCGATCGCGACGCTGGTGTCCCAGGCTGTTGCTGAGCTGCACCTCGGACGTGCAGAAGAGGCCCAGTCTGCTCTGGACCAGGCTGCCTTAAAGAACCCCAACTACGCCGAGGCCATTGCCAACCTGCTGGTGTTGACGGTGATCTCTGGCAAGGATCCCAAAGAGTTTACGGAGTAAGTGCTGCCCCTGTCCGAGGCAACGAGGCCGATTTGCTAACCACTTGGACACAGGAAGCTCAAGGCAGCGGACCCCCAGCACCAGTTCCTCGTGGATTTGGAGGAGAAGAGCGCGTTGTTCGACAAGGCGGCAACCAAGTACAGCGCCAAGGTGTCAGCATAGGCTGTGGTTTGATGTACTGCTGATGAGGCATAATGTTAGGCGTACGGTTTAGAGGAACTCAAATGGATACATCGGCTCGGAAAAGCGCAACGAGACCACCCGAATTACTACTTTCCGCTTGAAGATACCCATCCTGCTCCATTCGGTGTTCCAAAATTCGCTCTCGTCCAGAGGCGCGCGATCCGCCAGTGATCGGCAGGCCTCGAAGGGTCCGATGTTTGTCGTTCTGTTCTAGACACCTGTTGGGCCCGGAGCGTGCATGCTCTGGCCCCGGGCATGGTAGCGCGGCCGGCTTGTGAAGGTCGGGTCTACCGAAGCCGCCCGAAGTGACGGCCCGGCGTCTTGTAGGAGGATGATTGCCATCATGGCCTTCCATTTCCTCACTAGTACCGAGCGCTCTCTGCATGGTCTCTTGCTCCCGAGTCAGGGCAAGCAGGGCTTAGGCTTCTGGCAACCGTCAAGAGTTGTGAGAGTGGTTGGCTAGGTCTTACCTGCAGTGCTCTCAGACGGGGCTTTGTGGTCTAATGTTTTTCCCCGCGGAGTGGAATTTCCGGTGGGTTCGAGCTAGGGCGACAAAGGGGACTGTGAATTCGCCACTATCTTTTTGCATCGCACAATACGATGTTCCGTCTGACTGGCTGGTCCTTAGTGCTGTGGAGAGACGACCGAAGACACTCGGTGCCCAGTGTCTTTTTTCAATGCCAAGGGCAATGTGGACGCAAGTCCAGCGATGAGTGATGATGCGCCGTCGCATCGTGAGGAGATTGGATAATCCTCGGGACACTATCGAGAGCACATGCTAATTTCGAAGAGCTTCAAGCAGCCTCTGTCGTCATCGCCCAGTGCAAGTTGCCATTGATAACCAGGACTGAACATAGAGGCAGATGAGGAGTCGGACGTAGGTGAAGGTGACGATAACGACCCCTCACGTTGGTGAGCGGAGATGACCAAAGCACCACGACACGACAGGCATGTTGTGCCTCACCGCCATGGCGGCACGGAATCTAACAGTTGGAGGGTGCTGCGCATGGAGTTGCAGTTGCAGGTGCAGTTGCATTTTCGAGACGGGCTCTCTGCAGAGCCGTAGTAGGCCGGGTGAGTTGGAAGCGCGGCCCACTGCAGATGGGATGGAGTCTAGGATTCGAGGATTCGACAGAAGTTCTCCCTGTTGCCCCAACATCCCCGACCTCGCTTGTTTCGATCTGGGCCTCAAGCCCCTTTCACAATGCATATGCAGGACTCCACGGACTGTGTCTAGACAGGCTGGAGTGCAGGACGAAGATGCTGACAACGCAGTCTAGCCTGCAGAGACGGCGGAGTAACCTGGCTAGTGTTCTGCTTCGTGGAGGAGATGGTTGAGTACAGGCGAACTGCAGCACGATGCATGTAAAGGTAGGAGTGAAAAAGCCCCACCAAGGACAGAATGACATCATAGCTTTGAGTCTTTGATTTCTGCCATTCCCCGCTGTCCAACCAAATGGCACATGCTCAAAGCACCTTTCCGATATGGGAAATCATGGGTAAATTTTCAAAGTGTATTAGTGCCTTGACTGTTGTGCGCATCATGGACGACGACCAGGCTCCCGAGGGCTAAGGTACACTACATGCACATTCCTACCGACATCAATGTTCGTTTCGCTCTTGCAACCCAGTCCTCTCTCTTGCTTTTCGCTCACTCAGCCAACTCAAGCAGGGGGCTGGGAATACCGCCCTCGGCAGTATTGTGTCGTCAGCCCCATGTCGATGGTTCAGCGCAGTTTGGATGCGGCCGGGGCTTGGCTGTTCGCCGGGGCTGGAATGTTCTGTTCGCTCGACTTTCGGACGGATGTATCACCTCGCCTCCCGATCCCCTGTAGAGAGGGACGGAGGGGCCGCTGTCCGAAGTATCGAAATTCTGCACCAGCTAGCTGCGTACCGGATCGGAAACATTTTTGTCTTTTCGCTTGTCTCTGATTCTTATCTGTAGGAAAACAGAAAGCAGGCCGAGAACACGTCCATTCCTGTTCCCGGGGGCGACATTGGAGGGAACGGCCTGCCGATCAGCAGCGGCTCTGCGAAACTCGGCGAGTGGGAAGAGAGGCTGAGAGGGCTGGAGGCTCTCGTCCGAGTGGCAGTCTGCCACTTCATCGACCCGGCCGATTTGTCAGGAACACTGCCGGCCGCTACCCGTGATGGTGGGAGCGTGGCTGCCCTCCCGTTCATCCACCGACAAAAGACAAGAGTCTTCCAGTCATCCCAGTCAGCCATCACCGCGCTAAAGCCCCCGATTGGGCATGGTTTGGAAAAATTCAAAAAGAAAGCCAGATGCTACGGGCCCTGTAAGTCGCCGTCATCGTAGTAGCATGCCCAGTCTGCGGTACGCCCGTTGCGCCGCCGTCCGCGACGGCGTGCCATTTCTCTCTAGCATCCCGGAAGCGGCTTCTGGCCTGGCTTTCTTCTCACCAGGCCGCCCATGCTCGTTGTCCTCATGCAGCATGGCGCGCCGTGACGTGCCCCCCGTGTCCGCGGGGGAACACGATGGTGGAAGCTACTCTTAGCCCGTCATCGTGGAGGATGGATGGGCTGTGCGCGCTTTATCGCCGCTACCGCTCGCGGGTCGGTCGAGAGTTCGGCGACATCGTGTGGGCATTGACTTCTATAAAGTCGGGCACCATCCCGTTGAAACCTGTTCGTGACAACTTTATTCGTTAGCATTCGACCTCTCTGGAAACACGAGAACATAAAGCTTGAAGACGAAATACCACCGTCGACCTACGCGCAACGACTCTCCTACACACTGCCACACACCACCGCCAACATGCCTATCGCACTCACTCCTCCCGAAGCCATGGTCATTGCCAACGGCGGCCTCCCTGATACCACTGAGAACAAAAAGCGCAAGATCATCTGCTTCTCAGGTACGAAAGATCGGCAACCCTAACGTGGGTCCTCGCCACGTCGCTAACAGTGATCTAGACTTTGATGGAACCATCTTCATGCAAGACACTGGCCACATTCTCTTCGACAATCATGGCTGCGGTTCCAAGCAGCGCGAGGTCCTCGACGAGCAGATCAAGACCGGCGAACGGTCATTCCGCGACGTCTCTGAGGAGATGTGGGGTTCCCTCAACGTCCCCTTCGACGACGGCTTCGAGGTGATGGAGAAGACCCTTGAGATCGATCCTGCCTTCCAGGAGTTCCACAAGTTCTGCATCAGCAACTCCATCCCCTTCAACGTCATCTCCGCCGGGCTCAAGCCCATCCTGAGAAGGGTCCTCGACACTTTCCTGGGCGAAGAGGAGTCTGCTCACATCGACATCGTCGCCAATGAGGCCGAGATCACCGAGGATGGCACCGCTTGGAAGCCAATCTGGCTTCACGACAACGAGCTCGGCCACGACAAGGCTCTCTCCATGGGAGTTGCCCGCAAGGAGGCTGAGATGGAGTGTGAAAATGGCAGCATCCCTCTCATCGTCTTCATTGGCGACGGCGTCTCGGACTTGCCCGCCGCGCGCCAGGCTGACGTCCTTTTCGCCCGCAGGGGTCTGAGATTGGAGGAGTACTGCGTCGAGAACGAGATCTCCTACATCCCCTTTGATACCTTCGCCGACATCCAGAAGGAGATTGAGCGAATCAGGGACGAGGACGAGGAGAAGACTGGCGGCAAGGGTATGCCCGCGGCCTTCAACCCCCGTGCCAACATGTGGCGCCGCATGTCCAGCAAGTCTGCCATCCCCCGCATGGTCGCCATGTCGCCTGCGGAGGAGAAGATGTTCCTCTGGCCCAACGTCTTCAGCGTCATGTCTCCCAGCATCGAGAAGACCATGGTCGCTCCCGTTTTGGCCTAGAATGGCAGTCTTGCTTCGGCTTTGGGAATTTCATGGGCGTTCATGTAAACGAGGGAATGCATAGCGAGCGATTTGATGGGATTTGGTCGGGCTGGCGCTTGGTTGGTATAGGTTGGATATTAAATCAGATGTCTTGTTATACAGATCTAGGTTAGAAGAAAGTAAAAAGACTATTCAACCTACACATTACTCAACAACACTAACAGACGACTGTGAATGACAACTAGTATACGTACGGAAAGTTTGGGCTTCATTCAGCCCCACGGTTGCATGATGTCTACTCATGTCTTTACACTTTGTCATTTGCCAGGGAACCCCATTACTGATAGCTGGCCCCCAATTCTGTCAATGGCATCCGCGGAAGGAGAAAAGTCTTTGCCGCTCATCCACCTAGGCGTCGGCCTCGGGCTCGTATTTTGCCAGCCAAGAATCGGTTTACCTCACACAGATGAGATCGCGACCCGGGTACGCCGCCCGTACGGCTCCCAGACTACCCCCTTTGTTTCAGCTCGTAGTTGACAGCAAACGGCCGCCAACAATATTGGGTGGAAAATTGTGGGAATGATCATCGTATTGCTCCACAACAAACAAGGTGTTGATGAGTTCGTCCCGTCTTGGGACCCGACATGTCGTACCATACGAAAAAAAAAACTTCAGTTCTGTTGGTTGGCAATGCAGAGCTCCAGGTTTCAGGGGAAACAATATAAAAAAGCAGGATCAGGACCAGGGACGGGGAGGTTGCAAAACCTCTTGGGATCTGGGCAGAGATCTAATCGGGAGCCACTTCCGAATCCCAAGATCCAATATCCCCGAATAGGTTTCCCAATGCGGTCGACCTGCATAGGCACTCTGCCCGGTTAACACCTCAGCTTACCCCTCCGCAAAAGCTTATCTTACCCCTACCCTACTTACCCGAAATTACGTTTTTATACCTCTAGAAGTTACTTATAAGTATATAAAAGTTATACTATTCTATACTAATCTATAGAGAATAACTATATAAATTATATTTAAAATATAATTAAATTATATTTAGAATATATTTTAAAAAATTCTTAACTTAGTTTCTATAATCTTAAAAAATATTTTTAATTTATATTTAAACTAAAGCTTAACTTTTACTTTTAATATATTAGCTATTAAAGTTAAAGCTAAGTTTAATTTAAAATATAATTTTATAATACTAAAATATTTTAATATTATTAATCTTATTATTTAACTTAGTACTAACTAGAAAGTAATTATATATATATCTAATTACTTTAATAATTTTATAGTTTATATTCTAGAAATTATACTTCTTAGTATTTAAGTTTTATATTATTAGAATTATATTTAATTAGAAAATATTCTAAAACTAAATTCTTATTAAAATATTTAGTATATTAGTTATAAAACTTATATTTTTTAAAGTTAAAAACTTTAAAAACTATTTATTTTTAAATCTTTTTAATATATAGTAACTAGCTATTAATACTACTTTAAATAGGTTTAATAAGCTTTAAAATCTAGAGAAACTTTAAAATAAGCTAAATTATATTAGTACTATATTTAAAATATATTTCTATAAATATATATACTTAGGATTTAGAGTTTTAAACCTCTTTTTGACCTATAGTTTATATATTATATAAATTAACTATAACTTAGTATTAAATATAAATCGCTACTAACTAAACTTCTATAGTTTCTTTAGTTTAAAAAAAGTTTATTAAAAAGTTAGTTTTTAAAAAAGAGATATAAAAGTATTTTAAACCTATTTAATTATATTAGAAATATATTACTATATAATTCTATAAAGTTATTATACTTTTTACTTCTTAGAAGTAGCTAACTTAGTAATTTAATTAGCTTTAATAGAAATAAGAAAAAACTTAAATAAGTCTTAATACTAGAAAATAATATATAACTTATTAAAAAAAATATTAGTTTAAATATTTATATATTACTTTTAGAGAATAGCTAAATTATATTTTATTAGTAATCTAATTATAATTAAATAGGATTTCTATTTATTTTATATATAAAAAAACTACTTCTTAGTACTAATAAAATAACTTCTAGTACTTTTCTAATTATTTAATAATTAATTAATAACTTAATATTATTTTCTTTTTACTATAAATAAAAAAGTAGTAATAATATAAAATAATACAATTCTTAAAATATTACTAAATAAATTATATTAGAATTATATTCTAATTAAAAAAGAAATAAATACTAATAATATTAAAATAGAAAATTAATATAAAAAAGTTATTATTATAGTTTTAGTAGTAAAAAACTTTACTAAAATAGAAAGTAATTTATTTCTAGCTTTATAAAACTTAAAATATTAATATATTCTAATTATATTTTAAATATAATTTAAAAAAGTTTTACTTATATTACGAAATAAATTAATATCTACTAAGTAAACTAAAAAATAAGTAGAATAGTAATAAGTAGAATAGTAATAAGTTAAATAGTTTATAAGAGATATTATACTATTAAGTTTAACTATTAAATTATATTAGAATTAAGTTTAAAATATAAATCTAAAAAAGAACAAAAAAAGGAATAAAAATATATATACTAATATAATAAATTAGCAGCCTTTAGCTAGCTTACTCTAAGTATTAAGTATTTTATAAAGTTATTATTTAGAAAAAAAAAAGAGGTAGAAGAGATAAAAGTAGATAAAAATAGAAATTTAAAGTAGCTTATATACTAAAAGTAGCTAGCTTATATACTAAAAGTAGTACTTCTACTTATTACTTACTTCTAATTAGCTTAGATTAATTATTAATTTAGTTAAGGAAAAATATTTTTATCTCTTCTAAAAATACTCCTTCTTTTTTAAATTAAATATATAAAATTAATAAAAATAAATAACTTTATAAATATATTTCTTATTATATATATTTCTTATTATATATTTCTTATTATATATATTCTTATTATATATAAATTATTTAAAAATTCTTCTACTTATAAGTTAATTATAATACTTATATCCTATTAAGTTTAAATTATAATTTAATTTTTAATTTTTTTAATTTTAAAGAAATTATATTTTCTATCAAAATATTACTTTATAGTAATATCTTATAAAAAAGTTTTTAAAATAGTAATTAAAAAGACTACTACTTAAATTTATATTACTATTCTCTATATATATTATAAATATAATAATAATATAATTAACCTAGTTCTAATACTATAAATAATACTTTAAACTTAATTAATATCTAAACTAATAGCTAATATTTATAATAAATAAGAATAGTTATATATATATTTAATTAGGAGAAGTTTTTTATTAGTTTCTAAAATACTATAATAATAAGGTTTTTACTCTCTGTATATAACAAGTAAGTATATATTTAAGGTATTTTCTTAACTATAGTTATAATATATTTATAATATAATTAGATTAATTAATAATTAAATAATATTAACCTAGTATATAAAAATATTTACTAAGTTATCTATATTATTAATTATTAGGGAATACTAAATAATAAATAGACTAAAATAAAAAATATTTATTATCATTCTATTTTAATTAGATTATAATTAACTTATAACTAGACTTTTATTAAATACTATTAGATAATCTATTTAAATTAGAAATACTTACTAATAAATTTTTAATAACTAATTTAAGTAATACTAAAGATTTATTATTATTATTATTATTATTAAGTATTTCAGATATTATAGTTATATAAATAAGAATATATAAATAAATAATCTTAGCTATATCTAATAAAGTATTAAATAAATAGAATATAATCTAAATATATTTTATAAGAAACTTTTATTTTAGCTTAGAGTTCTCAAATAAGTAATAATTTAAGTAATAATAATAAGTCTCTCTCTAAAAAGCTCTTAAGTTAATTAAATACTTATATTTATATAAACTAAACTAAAATAGCTAGTTAATATAATTAGTTATAAAATAAGTATAGTAATAAATATAAAGAACTATTATATAAAATAAATAGATAGATATATATATAATATATATAACTTATTTATAATATAATCTAATATATTCTAGATTAACTAGTATACTGCAAAATTAGTAATTAGCTTAAGTATATATATAAAGTATAATAGCTATAAAAAGGATAAAGTTAAGTATCTAAATACTAAGAATTTAGCTTATATAATTTAAGTTATATTTAAACTAAATTAATTAGATCTATAATCTATTTATAAATCTATCTATAATATATTTTATTTATAATTAGCTTTTACTATCTTTATTCCTTATCCTTAGTAGAAGTTTAATTTTTTAAATTCTAATATTCTTAAATTATAGTTTAAGTTCTATATTATTTAAATAACTTAAATTATTATTAAAACTTATAATATAAACCTACTTTTCTTATTATATTTCAAACTACTTTTATTAGTATCTAAATATATTAATATTATATTCTAAATAAGATAAATATATTTACTTTCTAACTACTAAGAATAACTTAAATACTTTTATTTATTTTAGAACTCCTAAAAATAAAGCTATTAAAATTATATTTTTAATAATAATAACTTTATAGCTTTTAGAGGTAGTAATTAGTTTCTTATAGCTTATAAATATTAGTATTAAATATAATAAGAATATAATCAAAAAATATAAATAAAAAGATAGAAACCTCTTAAAATAAGTATAAAAACTTTAATCTTAATAACTTAGAAATACTTCTATTATCTATATAATTTTATTTATTTATATAATCTTAATTAATAATATAAAAGCTATTATATTAGTATTATAATTAGAAATATTTTAATAAAGCTTCTTATATTTATGCTACTTTAAATAAAAGCTTTATTACTTATAAGTATACTTATACTAATAGCTTTTTTTAATAATATTTATATTTAGTTTTACTAAATTCTAAATATTTTAAAAGATTAAAATTAATTAATTTAAATAAACTATTAGAACTAGATTTAACTTATATATTACTTAGGTAATAAGTTAGTTACTATTAAAATAGTTTATTATCTTATTAGTATAATAAAATAGTCTAATTATAATTAATAAACTAATAATCTTACTAAAGTATAATATACTTCTCTTTAGAATATATATTTAAAAAACTGATTATAGCTATAAAAAGATAGTAATAATATATAATTTTTAGATTACTTTTTAGCCCTAGAAGTTATTTAACTTTTCTCTAGAAATATACTTTATAGAATATAATATTCTAATAAATTTACTACTACTAATCTCTTTTTTAAAGGTTAATTATGTTAGCACAAGTATAAGAGTATTCAGGGGCGTAGTATATGCGCCTATATAGTATAGGGTTATAGATGGAGATATGTTATGATAAAAATTGATAATCCTCAGCATTTATGGGCATTTATTTGTATAGATGATTGATAGAGAAGGAATGTATTGATATGATTCTGGTTGATGTAGTTGGCAGGTTGCATCCTAAGGTAGGAAAAATGAGGGGAAAGATAACCTTACGTTTCAGGTTATACTTTTTAGTTACATAAGCAGGATTACATAATAAGAGCGATTACGTAAGCATTTATAAAGTTATAGGTTATAATAAACTAAACACTTTTATATAAGGTTATATATATAAAAGTCTATTCGTTTATTTTATATAGAATATTTAAGTAAGTAGAATATTGTTATATTATTATTATTATTATATTAAGATGTTATATGTTAACAAATTAAATAAAAGTAGTAACTAAAACCTTTTAAATTAGCTATAAATATAATTAGAACTTAATATATATATACTTAAAAGCTATTTAAAGTTTTGTCTATAATAAAAATATTTATTATACCTAGGTTATTAGAGTAATAATACTTCTATTATAATAATTTAAAAAGATATTTTTCTTAGAATATATAGTATTATAAATACTTAAAAATAAAGCTATATAAATTCTCTATTTATAAAAAAATAGAGATATACTTTAACTATATACTTATAAATAGGAAGAAGTTAATATATTTAAAAATATATTTATACTTTGTTATATAGCTGCTGAAAATCTAATAAAGACTAGTTTATAGTTTTTTATTCTTTTAATCTATTTAAAAGATATATCTACTTCAGTAAACTATTTTCTTTATATTATTTAAAGTTATTCAAGATGAAATCAGTAAATAATATAGTTCGTTCTATTATAAAATATATCTTAAATATACTACTTATCTTAGTTAGTAATATATTTTAAATATATTAAAATAATATACTTAAGCTTACTTATCCTTTTTAATATAATATAATTACTATATTATACTAATTAGATTAGTTTAAAAGTAGACTAAAATATTAGACTTTATAATAATTCTTATAATCTTCTTTATTTATAATAATAATATATAAATATTACTAAGAGTAGTTACTTAATATTATTATAATAGCTTTTATATTATTAAATTAGATAGAAGTAAAGCTAAATAGAGTATATTAGAAATATAATTATAATATAAACTAAATATATATTATATATAAGATTTAGGTTTTAAATTCTTATAATAGTTTTAGCTAGTTTATCTATATATCTTTTAGGAATTTTATCTAGAATTAGTAGTAAATAGCTATAAATACTAGTTAAAATCTATACTATAAATAGTAATTTATCTAAGTTTAGTAGTATAATAAACTTAAATTCATATTTATAATTAATTAGAATTAATATATTATTACTATCTAGATAAAGCTTTTCCAGAATTATATTAAAGCTATATTCCTATTATAATTTAAAGCTAATAGACTTATAGTATTTTAGCCTTTATATTTATTTACTAATAACTATATAATAATATTAGTTTTAAATTAGCTATATTACTAAAAAGCTTTAGCTTATAAAGTAGAACTATTTAATCTAAATCTTTAAAAATCTCTAAGTTTCTATAGTATTAAATAGCTCTTTAACTAGCCTCTAAAAATGCTTTATTCTAGGTTTATATAAAAATATATAGTTTTTATAATAAATAATTAGTATATACTTAAAAATTATCTATACTTATATTAAAATATAATCTAAATATAATCTAAATATAGTTCTAAGTATATCTAAGCTACTACCTACCTTAGATAGTAAGTAGCTGAATATCTTTCTTTATATATATTATTCTTTTGAAAATACTATTAAATACCTTAGAAATATTAAACTACTATTTACTAAGCTACTAAAATATTTATCCTTTTAAAAGCAGTAATATTTCTCTATTACTAACTTTATAGAAACTCTAGAATCTAACTAAGATCTATAACTTTTAGTCTTTATAGTTAAGAACTTATTTTAGGATAGACTTTAATACTAGAACAACTTAATATATAATATTTATAATATATTCCTAAAAAGGTTGAAAATATTTCTTTACTATAGCTTAGTATACCTATATAATAATATTATACTTATTTAGGCTTTATTAAGAACTTAATCTAAATATATTTCTAGAAATATATACTAAATCTAAGATATTTTTTCGCTGAGTTATATCCTTTTTATCTAGATTTATAATATATATAATACTATCTAGATCTATAACTAGAAAAATAGAGAAAGATTAGCAAAAAAATACTGTTTTAGTAGTAATTAGATATATTATATTTCCTAATAAAGAGAATAATAATGGTTTTTCTATTTCTTTTTATATATTTTTTAAATATAAGTTAGAATAAGGTTTAAATATATTATATAATTTAAGTATACTTTAAACTATTTAAAATATTAATTATATATTATTAAAAAGGTTTTATATTATATATATATATATTTATAATTAATCTATTTATTTTTATTTATAATAATAAATTCTTATTATTTTTTATTTTTAAATATAAACTTAAAAGCTTTTTTTTAGATAAAATATTTTTATTCTAATACTTTAGTCTTAATACTAGTTTTAAAATATCTATATTATTAATTATTCTAATTATAATATACATATAATTTATATTTAATATTAAATATATAAATAGTAATATAATAATTATTTAGTTATTAATAGAGAATACTATTATAATTATCTATATAAATATATATATAAAAAAGCTATCTAAAAATTACTAAAAGAATAGTTTTAAAACTATATAAAAATATAATTAGATTATAATTTATACTCTACTCTAAATTAAGTAATTTATTTATTAATTTATATAACTTCTATTAAATAAAAAGTATTTTAAACTCTATTTATTAATATACTTATAAAACCTCTTCTAATATTAGTAGTATACTTGAAATAGGCTTAAACGTATAGGGCGTCTATAGGGGGGGGTAAGATAAGCTTTTGCAGAGGGGTAAGATGAGCTACACGCCGCACTCTGCCCTCTCTCATCCACCTTAGGGTTTACGCTTATGTGAAGTAGGCAGCTGCTGCCGGTGTTCTCAGCCGCAAGGGGGGCTCTGTCAAATCGAAAGGCGACAGAGGGGCATCTGATGTACATTAAAACGTGGGGAACGACAGCGGTTAACAACGATATGCTTCAAACAACGCCAAGACCACCTGAATGCCTTCCCTTCTCCTTTGGGGAAGCGCCCTGCTGGGAACGCCCTGAATAACCCACCTGTCAAGACAGGGATGTACAGATCATCAACCTCCTACGACATGTCAAAGTCAGATAGACTCACATTTAAAGCCACACGTATCGTTCATCCTGTCATGCCTGTTTCGTCGTTAACTTTCTTCCACCATCCCATTCAAATTTAGCAACCTACGTCCGCTGGAAAGGAACGTAGTAGCTTTTTTCTACTTCTTCTTCTTCTTCTTCGCGGTCTTCACCTTCGTTTCTTGAACAAAACCCGTCAGTCGTTACAACTTACCAAAGTCAAAGATGTACCACTCATCATCTCTCCTCCTGGCCACCGCCGGCCTGGCGAGCGCCTTTACGAACACAAAGGTCGACTTCTTCATGCGCAAGAACATCGACCCTATCGTCATCCCCGGCCAGTACCAGAGCCACATGCACAGCTTCTTCGGCAGCGATGCCGTGAACGTCAACCTGAGCACCACGGCGGAACTCCAACAGGGCTGCGCCACGGCCCAGAACCCCAACGACCTGTCTGTTTACTGTAAGCACCTGCTTCCCATGAGCTACGCTCGAACACACCTCGAAAGATGGCCACTTACACAAGAAAAAGGGATCCCGACTCTCTACCACGTCGAGGGCGATAAGCGCACCCCCATCGAGCCCGTCGCCTTCACGGCCTACTACAACTTCGACAAGGACCCGGCCGAGGTCGCGATCCCGCCCAACTTCAATGTCGTTGCCGGCAACGCCCAGGCCAAGACCGTGGACGACCTCATCGAGGGCTCCGACGTCGCCTGGCTCTGCCAGAACCAGGCATTCGACGCCGGCGGCAAGAAGAACTCGGACTTCCCGCAGAGCACCTGCTCCACCTCGCTGCAATCGGTCCTCTGGTTCCCGGACTGCGTCGACACCACCACGCTCAAGAGCGCGTACTCGAACAAGGGCACCTGCGCCGATGGCATGAAGCGCATGCCCCAGCTGCGCTTCAGCATCCGCTACGACACCAAGAAGGCCATCCCCGACGGGTGGAAGGGCGCGCCGCCCCTGGAGCTGGCGTGCGGGTCGAGCCACTGCTTCCACGGCGACTTCATCAATGGCTGGCTCGAGGAGGCGGCCCAGACCATGGTTACCGCGTTGACGGAGAAGAGGAAGTGGCAGGCCGTCGACGGACCGAACGGCAAGGCCAAGGCGGGCTCCAAGTGCAAGGACAAGGCTACCGATGCGGATCCCAACAACGGCACGAACGATTACGCGGAGAGCGTCAAGCTGATGGCCAAGAGGAGAGTTAGTATGAAGAAGAGGATGGCCATGTAAGAAGGGGATGAGAACTGAGTAGCGAGAGTGGTGAGGGTGGCGAGGGTGGTGAGAGTTGGGGATTGTTCATGCGTATCTTGGAGACGCTTCTTGTATAAAGTTTTAGACAGTTGTCAGTATCTACGTTGTGTTGAACACACCAGTCGTGAGAATACTGAAGTGACTTTGGTGGCCGAAAATGTGAAGGTTGGTGGTTGACATTGGACTCTGAGCTGCGCTTGCCGATACCTATCTCTTTCCCGTTGTTGGGCTTTGTGGTAGCCAGGTGGCAGTCTATACAAAGAGGCTCCAGCTCCTTTCTCTCTCAACCGGCGAGAAGAACAAGATGGCCCAGTGGTCAGGTCAGCGCAATCGCAGCGCCCTGGTGATCCATTATCTGATCGTTGGAGTTTAAGGGTTCAAGTGGATTCTTTTGTTAGTTCAGACTATTTTTTTCATGCCCTTCCCCCTTCACCTTTCTTTTTTTCTTCCCGGAAATGTTTTTATCAAGTATGATTTGGACCCAAGTATTAGGATCGCAGACCTGACGCTTTCCACATGCACATCTTGTTCGTCATCCGTGGACGAGTCGCTTACTGATTTCAATGTCGACATTTCAGTGATGCTTACCTGTCAAGTGAGTCAAGTCAACGGCTGTAGAGAGTTTGCAGTTACCGATGGCTCAAAGAGTACACTTAATAAAGAAACAGAAACTGACGATGGAAAATACGCCGACGGCGGCATAGACGACAAAGCAGTCTAAAGGAAGTATCATTGCCATAGCACGGTGAAACGAGTATTCCACAACTAGCCTCCTTACTGCTGACGTCTACTACGATACTTGGTCATGTTTTGGCTTAGTTACAGCGCAGACATGCAGAAATAAGAAGTGTAGCCAACGCTTAAACCATAAATCTATCATAATCTACAACCGTGTGTCATGGCCCCTCAACACTCAGAGACTTAGACATGTAACGGTCTCAGCTATGCCACAAGGGAAGCCCCCAGAACTCGACCTCGGCTGAGGCCACCTTCACCACGGTACTGGGTGAAAGCATAGGGGGAGGACAGATACAGATAGTGGGGGGTTTGGCTGTTCAATGTACGACAGGATGGCCGCGCAGGTGGCACTACCAACTCCGCGAGCTTTAGTTCACTGGCCCATCAAAGAGAAGCCGGAGTGCGTTTTGAGGTTTGTTGCCAGCCGACTCTACGCAGCAGTCGGAACTGCCTTGGCATGACCAGAGGGGGGAGACATCAGTTGACGCGGAAAAATTCTGGTAGATCTAAAAAGGTGATGGGAACAGAGTCAAGACGGAAGAAGGTTGAAGTGCTTGGCATCTCAAGTCTGGGGAGACTCAAAGGTGAGATCGGGTAAACTCACCCGAAAGAGGAACCCTATGTCTCTTTCTCTCTCGATTCACGCCTAAAGGTGCGTCGATTTGGAACTTGGTCACTCAAGAGTTGGGTGAAGGTATCCCTATAGTCTCACTCAGGCTGGACACACTTAGTGCCAGATTATTCGCCCAAGGGGCATCACGACTCGGTCGTCAAATGTGTAGTGACGAGAGACGATGTGCGGAGTTCACGACTGTACTTAGAGAACGCCTTGGGCGTCTCATGTCAAGCTGTTCACATGGCTGACCAAGCCTCCAGGTGGTTTCATCATGTATTCGCAGATATCATCCCAGGGCGCTGAATTAGCCACAGCAGATCCGGGACGAGCCGACGCGGCCGTTGTTTGATCCGTGGGATTGGCAATGTTTCCCGCTGGCTCGACCGTTGGAGCGGGCACCAGAAGGATACAAGTCATCGTATCAAGGAGCGTTTGGGACCGAGAACAACACAGCCAAGACCGTCCACGAGACGTCATGTTTCGTAACCGGTCGCCAACATTGTAGCCCGAGGATGAGTTCTGCGACTAAGATCAAGCGGCAAACTAGGCAGTTTGACCTCATCAAAGACTGCGCTGAGCTAGATGGGTACGAGGGGCCTCGTTGGCCTCGACCCACGCCAAGCGCGAGACTTCGCAAAGCATCAGGATACTTCAGACGAAATGGGATGGAGAAAGGCAATGAACCAATGCACGAGGAGACTGTGGCAGCCGAGATAGTTCGGAGTCGGGGTGCTCGGGAGCGTCCATAGCTCCACGGGGCGGATATCCGGCCGAAGCTTGGAGGCTTGGCCCTTGCCCGCAGCTGTGTGGCCTCGACAGCCGGTTAGTCCCCATCAAGTTTGGTGAGGTTCTGCGTCATAAATGGAGCCCTGGGCTGAACCGGCGACAGCCACAAGGGCCACCAGACGGGGCCTAGGATTTCTCTGGATCTGGTTGCTGCTGCCTCTGGCTGACACACCCCATGGTGGTGGACGGGCAGGTATGTGCATTGAATAACAGGGCTGATGGTCTTGGATTACACGTAGAGGAGGAATTGATGACGGGTCTCGCTTTGCCTTGTAGGAGGCCTCATGGAATGCTTGGCTTGATTAAGTTGGGGGTCTCGTTTGTCTCGAAATGGCTGGCAATTCGGTAGTATGGAGCGGAGGCGGGTCGACCGTGGCTGTTCGGCGCCGTCGCGTACCGCGTACGGGAGGATGGATCGAGGTGAGTGCCAGACTCCAGAGTGGAAGGTCGACGGCGAGTGGCATTGGAGACCGCAGAAACAAGGCCGATCCTTCGTGATTCGGATGGACGTCGAGTTTGATGGTTTGTTTCATTTGGCTGCTCATCGGCATCAGCACCAGCCCGTCCGCCACGCCGTGTTGGGCTGCGTTGGGTCCAATTGGATTGGATGATTTCGGCTGAGCTTGGGAGTGATTGTCGGATGGATTTGATTTGGGTTGGAACTGGAGCAGCACCGCGAGGCAGCAGTCAGCAATCGGCATTTCAGCCATCAGGGAATGGATACATCGAGGTAAGGTAGGCGCCAGTCGTCGTAGCGGCGAAGCTTGGATCGCCGGGGCATCGACGGCGGCCCGTGCCCCAAGGAAGGTAGCGGGAAGGTACCTACCTACGAATACAGAGTAGTGTACCTATGTAACGCGGTTCAAACTCGTGCCTTCCAAGCACATCGGATTACCTCAGCTCTCTTCTGGATAGGTACCTTAGTGTTTGTGTGCAACCCCCACCAGTCTGTCTCAACTTTCAAGAGGATACTGCTGATTGACCACCGCCGCGCCACATCGTCTACCTAAGGTTACTGTTCGTCGCCCTGCCCTGCCCCGGGCAAACTTTGGGGCAACACACGCAGATCAGAGGGAACGCGCAAGGAACGTCAGGGAGCAGCAGGATGAGTCCACAAAGCTGCTCACGGGTCTGTACCGGGCGAGTTGGCAGAGAGCTGAGCCAGGATGGGGGGTGTTTGATGACGAGGCCCGCCCGTGCCAAGATGGGAACCAATTGGCAGGACCAGACGTCGCATTTCATTGTCGACTGTTTGACTGGTCCCTGATGTGCCTGAGGGTGAGGTGAGGTGAGGTTCAGATGGCACGAGCCGCCTCTCCCGGCCCTTGCTGGAGTGAGATACCAGTTGTCCGCCTAGAGATCGACCAAGACTCTTGGGAGAAGGCTTGGAAGCATCCAAAGGTATCTGCAAGGGCTTGGCGAAAGGAGCCTCCAGTATGCTAACGTGACAGACGACCACCACCACGTCCAACCCTCAGGATGTGGGATGTGGACGCTCCCTTGCTCAGTGGTACGGATAGGGCAGAGACGGATGCACGGCAAGCAGATGGGGAAGGCGTCTGTGGGATAAATATGTTGTGCGGCGCTGCAGGTGCAGTTGCAGCCGACGAGGGGCGTCGCCGGGGGACTGGATTCGTGGAGATGGAGGGGAGAAGAGGGGGGAAGCCAAGTCCTCATCCGGGCCATGCCTTTTCGAAATTGAGGGACTAAAGCCACAAGTAGGACGAAGTTTGAACGTGGAGAAAGAGGCCGAGGGAGGCGAACTTTTGCAAGAGGCCCCATTACCGACAGACGGACGCATGTCGCCGGGTGGTTGAGTGATTTGATCAATGAATGCATGTGAGGTTTGGATGCTGACCGTCCGGCCATGCTGGCAAGATGCAAGGGAGAATCGGGTGACAGCCGTTGATGGGGCGGGAACTCAGGGGGAAGGACGCAATATGAGCGATCCATGTGAAGAACTGGCGAAGATGAGGGGGAGCTGGGCTCTCAACCTGGTCTGCGACATCTGGACATGGTCTCTGACCCGGCCCTTGATCGATGCCATTGACCTGGTCTTGGTACCGCCTGAAGACATGTGGATCAAGAAGTCGAGGGCCCCCATCGAGATTCGGACAGTATTGACGCGGGATTCGGGGGTTAGTAAATGGTTGAAGCGATTCCAGGCCCGGGCCACGACTGGTCAAGAACTATCTTTGTTGGGGGCACCGGGCCGACTAACTCGACTAAGGAGGTATTTTGTACAAAGTATTTCGAGATGCGCGATGACACGTCGAGAGATGAGCCACCAACCCGGAGGAGCCAACCAACGGAGGGGACGGGCACGCGACCGAGAAGCGGGACGGCAACAGATACAGGGAAGAGGCCAAGAGGAAGGTCAACGAACGCGAGGGAAGAGTTCAAAAGGCACAGAGGCACGAGGAAATAGCGAAGGATTTCGGAAAGGGAATGGAAGCGTCGACGGGGCGTGATGGGGACACAGGACGGGGCTGAACAGGGAGCAGCATCTAATTACAGTGCTCCAGGGAAAAAACTGCCCTGTCGGTACTTCGAGCGATATATGCCCAGGAGCCCTGTTAATGAATATATTAACGCTACTAGTGCCTTAAAAAACGCCGGACTTAGGATATTCTAGCCTAGCTAGTATATTAATTTTAGCCCTATAATATATTATATTAAAAAGGGGTTTTAGTTAGTAAAACTATATCCCTCTATACTACTTTCTAATACTTAGTTTAGTTACCTTCTTTCTTAATTACTTTCTCTAGCTTTCTTTTTATTAACTTAACTAAGTAAAAGATATACTTTTCTAGTATTATTGTAAGGGGCTGGCCCCTAGGCTTGTTCAACGTAGAGGTGCCGTCGATTGACTATTCTAAGCTGAAGAAGGAAGAAAGGACTTTACAGGGATAGGCACCTAACAGCGGTGAAGCAGGCCGGGTTAGGCGGCGTACTGCGGCAGAATAGTGGGTCCAACGGAGCCGGATCTCGGTAACTGCTCCGGCGAAGCCGGAGATATCAATCCGGGCTCTAGCCCGTGACAATTATAGCTTATATAGTAAGTATTACTTTATATAGATACTTACTTATAAGCTATAGTTAGTAATTTTCTTTAATTTATATTTTACTTATATTTATATATACTTTATAAAGTTTAAGTTAAAGCTTTAAAATAGCTAGATAATAAATAGGTTATAACTAAAATATTCCTATACTTATTTTTTAGTATAAGTAGTATTATAAACTAAGGTACTATTATATATATAAATAATATTTTATTTATTTAGATCTTATTACTTTTACTATTAGAACTTAAAGAATAATAATATTATTCTCTTATAATAGTTCTAATAATTAATCTAACTTTAGTTTTTCTCTTATATTAAGTAGTAGCTCTTTTTATTATTAAAAACTACTATTTAAAATATATATCTATTAGCTTTAATATAAGCTAAAAAGTACTGAATAATATTTTTTTCTACTCTAATAATTAGAAACTAATAGCTATATAATATGTTATTATACTATATTTTATCTAACTAAACCTATAATTTTTTTTTAAATAAGTAAATTATAAAATAAAAGCTAGCTTAGCTTAATTAATATAATAGAATAAGATAATATAGTAAGAGTAGAGAATATATTAATAACTATAAGTCTTTATAGTAATACTTATAGCTTATTCTAAATAAATAGATAAGTTTAGTATAAAGTAGGGAATATCTAGCTATAATATAAAGTAGTTAATAAAGTTAGCTTATATTTAATCTCTGATTTTATAGTAGTATAATATATAAATAAATAGCTTATAACTTTAATAATATAATTTATAGAAACCCTCTTAATATAAGAAAAGTAAAATATATACTACTTAGTATATTAAAACCTCTATTTTATTAATAATTTTATAATAAAATAAGCTAATATAGTAATATAATACTTAAATTTTAACCTATTAATTATATATTATTTAGTAGTAAAAGTAGTAGTTAGTTTTAAAATTAAAGCTAAAGATATTATTACTAGAGAAGTTAATAACTTAAAGCTTAGGTATATTTTATAAAGTGCTTAACCTATATAAGCAGGTATTATAGTTCACCTAATATAATATTTTATAATACTCTAAACCTAATAGTAGTACTTTAACCTGTACTTAATCTTAATAAAATAAATAAACAAAATCTTATATTATAACTAGTTATTAACGCTTAGCTTAACTTATCTCTAGCCCTAGCTATATAGAAGAGAGTAGGCAGGTAAGTAGTAAAACATACTAGTAAGAGCGTTATTTATAACGCTATTATTAAATCGCTGATAGTACTTATAGCTTATATAGCTACTTAGTAATAGCTTAAACCTATACTTAAGAGTATAAACTTAATAGTATAACTTTTTACTACTATAGCTAGAAGGGTTATTATAGCTAAAAAGGTTATTAAAGCTATAGGTATAAGAACTTAACTACTACTTCGAACAAAGCTTCAAGCTTATTCTTTATATCTTCCTATATATATAGTAACTAAATATAATATCCTTCCCCCTCTTTAAATATACGTATAAACTAAGTAAAGCCGACCTAGACAACTTAATCTATAAGACTAAAGTTAAAGATATCAAGAGCTCTAAGTATATTAATTTTACTTATACTAATAAGATAGCCTTTCTTAAGTTCACCTAGCTATACCTAGTTAAAGCTATAACTAAAAAAGATAATAAATAGTAGCTGTAGGGCTTTGAGATCGATATAGATATAGTTAAAGCTAGTAATAGCAATCCTAACGCTTATAATTACCTCACAGGCTTAAAGCTTAGGTATATAAAGCTAGAGATATATAAATATAGTAGAAACTAATAGAAAGGGAGAGATTAATAAAAAAAGATATTTTTAACTACTATATTAATAAAAAAGATAATCTCTAAACTAAAGCTATATAATAAGAGTATTAAATTAATTAATATAATAATATTTAACTCCTCTACTAGTAATAATATAATAAGCAGAAACCTTAAATCCTAAAGCTTAAAAATACCTATAGTAAAAACTAAGAAGTTAAAAATTAAAATACTATAGAAAGCTAATAAACCTATTATTACTAATATTAGTACTACTATAAAGTAATAATATATAAAAAGCTTATAATATAAAGTTAGAGTAAGTATTAAGTTATCTTAAGATATAGAGATATATTTTAATAGCTAGTATTATAAGAAGTAAAAGCTAAAAATAAGTATAGAAATAAATAAAAAGCTTATATAAGTTATAATTAAGATAGCTTTAATATCTCTTAAGGTTAATATAATATATTTATTATTATATTCTAACCTAAATTTAGTATTATTTATATCGTCTAGAAGAGGTAATATACCTCTATAAATAGAGTATTAAACCTATAAAGCGTGAAGGTAAGGGCGCGCAGCGTTAGAAGCCCTGGTCGAGACATCGCGATCCCTGCTAAAGTGTCAGATTTTGTAGTTATAGGGAAAAAATCCCCCCGGTAGACTGTAAGGACACGGTTTAATAGGACGGACAAATAAGCAGCTGGTCGATGGTCAGGACGGGCAGCCGAGGGCAGGGAGGTGCGGGTTGCGGTACTTTGATGCGCGTTTGAACAAGCAGCGGCGACAGACTTTGGTCGGGCTTTTGCACGAGTCCAAGCAGTCATCTCGATAGTGCTCATGGACCATGGACATACAGCCAACGGAGCGCCAGGACAAGGACATGCTGGTGGTGGACAGAGAACAGAATGGCGGTGGGAAATGCAATGCATGTAAATGCAGCTGAGAAACATTGAGACACTGATACTGATGCACGTATAGAGACAGTGGTGGGTGGTGGTGGTGCAAGTGTGAGAGAGAGATTGAGGGTGCCTGGTCGAGGGACTCAAAGCAGCACTCACTCTGCCGCGGTTTCTGGTGTCTGTTTCTGATTCCAGCCGTTTCCAGCTTCCCTCGGGCTTCAGCTTCAGCTTCAGCTTCAGCTCCAGCTGTCTTCCCTGTTGCCCACTGCTCCCAAAACCTGGCGAATCCACCGCACGGCACCACTGGGCATCGCAATCCGAAGCACCCGCGCGCAACCGCGACACTAACGGCCACCCGACCGGCAGACCATACGCATCTGGGACGAATACGCAGTAGGTCTGCCCGAATACTTCAGACGATCAGCTGCTATCCGTGAGGTACCTGGCTTTCCTGCCAAAAGCCAACCAAACCACAAGTTCCCATGTACAGCTACCACCTCAAGTTAGAAACAGAATACCCGCGGTGGTAGCTTCAACACACGCATCAGATATGTCCATTACTGCGTAGGTAAAATCCAGACACCACAACACGCTATTTGCAGGTGTCTGAACAAAGTACCTTGCTCTCCTTTAGCTGGCGGGATTTTCTGTCCATTGCTTGCCTGACTGCTTGCTTGCTCTCTGTGCCGGGGCGAGGCGGTCTGCGACACTGACGGCGTGCCATCTCTTATCCCACCCGCTGCTGCTACTCCTGCTGCTACTCCTGCTGCTACTACTGCAGCCATTCCCATTCCCCTCCGCTGCAAGCTCCATTCTCAGTCTTCCTTGCCATCTCTCTCTCCCGAGTCCCCGACCTTTCCCTGGGCTGTCTGTCTCACGCGTCTTCCTCTCCTTTTTGCTTCTTGTTCACATTAGCCGTACTCCTCCTAGTTTGCTCCTACATTCCAACCGAGCATGGCGGTGGTGCCAAGTTGACGTGCATCCAAGCCACATAATTAATCCGTACACCTGCTCACCTCTTGTTGTCGTTCTCGGCCCTCTTATTACTCGGACAGCATCTCCCAGGGGCCTCTCGGAGCTTTGCCACCACTCTCTGTTTCTTCAATTCCTCCCCTTTTCCCTATCGAATATCCCTTTTGACTGCCTGGACTCTGTCACTGCCACTACGACTTCCCAGAGACGTTGGTGTTGCAGCATTCGAGATCCAATCCTATCCCAAGCTCCCTACGGATACTGTTCTCCAACCGAGTCGAGTCGAGTCGAGTCGCCGTAATTTGGACGAGTAATTGTTCCATCCGCTAGACCCCCCGGACATCTTACACCCGTCGTCACGACCGTTTCGCGTTCTTGTCGTTCGCTGTCGCCAATCCGCCCAGAAGACCAACGAGCTATTCGATCTTGACTGGAAGACAGTATTGCATTGGTGGAGGAGGACAAATCGCGTCGAGACGGAGCATCGCAGTCGCGGAGATATATCCTGATCAGCAACCAACAACGAGCCAGTACTTCGGAAACCCTGTCTTGTGCAGGTGGCTAGCAACCTGCTGGCTGTCTGCTCTGCATTGTCCCTTGCGGAATACGGCCACGTTCCATCGCCTCAGCTCCAACGCGCGCGCGCGCCTGTTTGCTGGTGATTTGCCGTACACCACCACACCATCACCGACGTACAGCTAGCTACAGCCTCCAGGTTACAGCTGCCCTGCCCTGCCCTGCTCAGCCTAGGCGAAAAGGAGGCATTCAGGCAGACATCAACAATAGCTGTTAGAGACCCACGTCAGAGGATTGTCCTGTCGGATTGTGACAATTGGATGCTAGGCGCTGGAGCCAAAATACGCAAGGTACCGCAAGTACCTTTTTTTGCTTCCTAATTGCGTACCTAGGCTTCCCAGCTTCGGTTCCCAGCACGCTCCGCATTGCATCTCCTACGTCACCCCGCCCCCCAAAGTGGCCGCCGCCCTGCCTCCGAGCGGTGTCTGGAGCGTCACCGTTACACGCCTTTGCTGCGCCCTCAAACGCTGTGCTTGGCAACCGCAACTCTTTTTAGGGGCCGCTCCCCGACCCGTCGCCCGCCATGGTCCGCATCATCCCTGGACGACTCAAGTCCAGCTCTTCTCTCCGCCATAGCCGCAGTAGTAGCCCACCTCGTAACAACAGCAATAGCAGCACCAGCAGTAACGGCAAGATGGGAGAATTGAGCCCAAAAGACAATGGCTTGACCTTGAAGGTCGTCATTATGAAGGTAGGTAATCGACCACTGCTGCCCCGCCATCCCCCTCGCCTCCAGCCCGCTTGCACACCCGGTGCCGCACTCTTGTCAAACTAAGCAGCGCCCAAATGCTAACGATTGATCGCATTCCAGGCCCGAGATCTCGCTGCCAAGGACAGAAGCGGCACATCCGATCCGGTACGATCTCTCAGTTACCATCCTGTACCTTCTGAGGCAACTCCCCTAACATGTCCGCCTGCAGTTTCTCGTTGTCACCCTCGGTGACGCCAAAGTCACGACGCACGAAGTCCCCAAGTCCCTGAATCCCGAGTGGAACGTTATCGAAGAGCTGCCTGTCAACACGACCCAGAGCCTCATCCTCGACGTAATATGCTGGGACAAGGATCGCTTCGGCAAGGACTACCTGGGCGAATTCGACCTCGCTCTTGAGGAGATCTTTGCCGATGAGCAGAACGAGCAGCCCCCGAGATGGTACCCTCTGAAGAGCAAGAAGCCCGGCAAGAAGACGAGCGTTGTCTCTGGCGAGGTCATGCTGCAGTTCACCCTTTTCGACCAGTCCAACACCGCCGCAACCCGCGAGCAAATCTTCGAGAAGTTCTACGCCCTCGTCAGCCAAGTGCCCGCTGGCTCTAGACAAATCACGCCCACCATGACGCCACTGATTCAGCCGATCAAGAACATGCGCGTGCGCAGCGGCACCACGCCCTCGCCCCCGTTATCGCGAAATGCCACCGACGACCAGGAGGAGGAGGACGACGATGATCTCGATATCGAAGATGATACCCCCGAAGATGAAGATCCGAGCAAGCCAGAGACCGCCGAAAAGCGCAAGCGCCGCCTCAGGATCAAGGGATTGAAGAAGAAGAGAAGAGACCACGCGTACGAATTCAATAACAGTGGAAGTGACGTAGTCGGCATAATCTACCTTGAAGTCCTGAACATCACCGATCTCCCTCCCGAGCCCAACTCCACGCGAACCACATTCGACATGGACCCGTTCGTTGTCGCGTCTCTCGGCAAGAAGACGTATCGAACAAAACGAGTGCGACACAACCTGAACCCCGTCTTCAATGAAAAGATGATATTCCAAGTCCAAGGCCATGAACAGCAATACTCATTCGCCTTCACTGTAATGGACCACGACAAGTACTCCGGAAATGACTTCATCGCCGACTGTAATTTGGCCGTCAGAGAACTAATCGATAAGGCCCCGAAGGCTGACCCGGAGACTGGCCTCTACGATGTGCCCGAGCCTGCCGAGTTTGTTGCCCCGCAGCAGCGCCGCTTCAAGAAGCTCGCAATGTCGCGCACATCTTCTTCTCAGAGCCTGACCAAAGTGGTGCGGCCGTCCCTGTCCAAGAGCCCTAGTAGCGCTTCCGGTGCGCCCGGAGGAAGCCAGTCTGGAACTGCGACACCTACGCCTGCCTCTCAGCCTGGAAGCCTGAACCCCGAATTCCTGTCGCCCGAGCAAGCTCTCGCTGGCGCCGGAGCTCAGACTGCGGAAGCGCAGCAGTCTGAAGAAGTAGACTTCCATGACTTCAGCATTCCCTTGAAGATGAAGGACGCCAAGAAGTGGGAAGACAAGCATAACCCAGTCCTATATGTCCGCGCGAAGTACGTTCCCTACCCTGCTCTTCGCCAGCAGTTCTGGCGATCCATGCTCAAGCAGTACGACACGGACGAGAGTGGCCGTATTAGCAAGATTGAGTTGACGACAATGCTCGACACTCTGGGTTCCACGCTGCATGAGTCGACAATTGATGGCTTCTTCAAGCGCTTTCCCCACAGGGAAGAAGGTGACGAGGTCGGAGATTTGACGATGGACGAGGCCGTGCTATGCTTGGAAGACCAATTGGAAGCCAAGAGCAAGCCCGTCACTGTAACGCAGAAGATGAAGGGCATGCTGCCGGATGCCGACAAGGTCAAAAGTCTTCTCTCAGGTCCAGGAGCCCACGCCCAGCCGGGTCTTTCGACAGAGGCTTCGAGCTCCTCCGATGGTACTCTCAACGTGCCGGAACTGAGCACTCCGGGCGAGGAGGGCGATCTCCTTGACAAGGACGACCTGGCCGAGGATCGTTCTGGCGAGGAGCATGTGGTCGAGATCAGAGAATGCCCAATCTGCCACCAACCGCGCTTGAACAAGCGCAAGGACACCGACATCATCACGCACATTGCTACATGTGCCAGCCAGGATTGGCGACAGGTGAATAATCTTGTAATGGGAGGTTTCGTCACCGCCAGTCAGGCCCAACGCAAGTGGTACTCCAAGGTCATCACCAAGATCTCTTACGGCGGATACAAGCTTGGTGCCAACTCGGCAAACATCTTGGTCCAGGACCGCATCACTGGCCAGATCAACGAAGAGAAGATGAGCGTTTACGTGAGACTTGGAATCCGTCTCCTGTACAAAGGACTCAAGTCTAGTAACATGGAAACCAAGAGGAGTAAGCAGGTCCCATTGCCCTGCCCAGATATTCTGCTAACGTCGCCGTAGTTCGTAAGATGCTCAAGAGCATGAGTATCAAGCAAGGCAAGAAGTTTGACGATCCGGCTTCCAAAGCTGAGATTCCCAAGTTCATCGAATTCCACCGTCTCGACATGTCGGAGGTTCTCCTGCCGCTGGAAGAGTTCAAGAACTTTAACGAGTTCTTCTATCGAGCTTTGAAGCCCGATGCCCGTCCATGCTCTGGTGCTGAGCGTCCCGATGTCACCGTTTCCCCCGCCGATTGTCGTAGCGTCGTGTTCAATAGTGTGAACCAGGCTACCAATGTCTGGATCAAGGGTCGCGAGTTCTCGATCAAACGCCTTCTCGGCGACGCTTACCCTGAGGATGTCAAGCGCTTCGAGAACGGCGCACTCGGCATTTTCCGATTGGCGCCGCAGGATTACCACCGTTTCCACATTCCCGTTGACGGTATCATGGACAAGCCGAAGACTATCGCCGGAGAATACTACACCGTCAACCCGATGGCTATCCGCTCAGCTCTTGACGTGTACGGAGAGAACGTCAGGGTTCTTTGCCCGATCGACAGTCCTGTGCATGGCCGTGTCATGGTCATCTGTGTCGGCGCCATGATGGTTGGCAGCACCGTCATTACCCGCAAGGAGGGCGAGCAGGTAAAGCGAGCTGAGGAGCTTGGCTACTTTAAGTTTGGCGGTAGCACTATCGTGTTGTTGTTCGAGCCGGGCAAGATGGTCTTCGACGATGACTTGGTGGATAACTCGAACACCGCCCTTGAGACTTTGGTAAGTTGGCAGGATGGTATCTACCTGTGCAACCTTGACTGACAGCATATCTAGGTCCGCGCTGGCATGTCTGTGGGACACTCACCCGACACACGGCAATGGGCGCCAGACATGCGCAAAGACGAGAAGGACATTACCGAGGCGGACAAGAAGGATGCCAAGCGACGCATCGGTGGCAGCCTCACCGGAGAGGAGTCTTCCAGCGGCGACGAAACACCCGGCAACGGCACCGACATCAACACGCACGCTGCGTCTGCCATGTAAGGCGTCCGTTTCCTCGACAGTCCTGAACTTGCATAGGCCCCGTGGGGCAGGATAGACGGATACAACAACAGCTAGACAACAAAAAACCGGTGTTTGGGGGTTTGATGGTTTCTCACCCTTCGCGTTACCCGCGCTGGGCCTTTATTTCTTCCTTTCATCTTCACGACGCCGGTGGCCTTCAACAGACGCACATCGTCGACAAAATACGACAGAAGCATAGCGACAGTATGGACCATTGAATAGGGTACGGGACGTGGGAGGTGTTTGTTGGGCCCCGCGAAATCGGGGGCGAGAGCTTATGCATACAGAAAACAGGGGGAGACGGAGAGTGGTGCGGGGAGGGCCTTGCTTGGCGAGGTGGGGGATCAGCAATGTAGCTCGCTCGCTTGGAATGAATGCAGCAACATGTTAGTTTTCTGGTAAAGAAAAGGGCCCTACTAGCCCTTGACTCTTGGTGTGATGGTGACTTGTGTGTACCCAATGGTTTGACGCGAGGTGGTTGAAAGAGGAAGGACGCCTGCAGCGAGGCTCTAGATGGGCTCATGTTTCCACTCGGCTAGGTGGGAAGATGTGATTGTGACAGGTAGGTGCATGTGAGGGGGCAGCCAAGTCGAGCCATGTGTCATTCTGTCCGATTTGCGCACTCTTCAGGTGCAATTAATGCAAAGGCGTCTCAACATTGAATTACTGGTGATTCATCTTGAATCGAGGCCCTCGGTGATTTGGGGAGGTGGGGGAGCTAGAGATCAACCAACCCGCAAAAGGGGCACGAAAGGGACTACGCAGAACGGGACCTCGAAATTCTATTCTTGGGGCCACTTCAGCAAGCAACGAAGAATGAACCGATTTGGCCTCGAGACGTTCAAGGAGGATGCTGGTTTGGGGGTGCATGGCAAGGTTGCCGTGAGCCGACATGGGGATGCTTGGCTGGGCGGAGATGCGATGTCAGAGTCTGGTGAGTGAGTCTGGTGTGCGCGCAAGTCGGATGACGGAGACGGACCAGTTTGGGTGTGGACGGCGTGGACGGCGTGGACGGTGACGATGGCGAGGGTGGTGCAGGTGGAGGGGGTCGGAGGGGAGGGGCCGGCGGGATGGCTTTGGGTCTCTCGTCTTATTCTCCTGTGTGCTGCGTACGCGTGCGTACGCGGGACAAGTTTTTGCTCTCCTCTGTCGAGTGTTCCGGCGGGGGTTACTTTGAGAGAGAAAAAAAGGCAGAAAAAAATGAAATCTGAACCGAGTTACATTTATTGTTAACCAGCTCCTCATTCATTGCTACACCGAACCCAAAAGAAAATTCTAGAAAAATCACCCCTTTCGGGATCTTGTGTCAGGGGGTTAATGGCATTTTCCACTGCAAGCTGGGATACTCCCTCCCCCTCCGTCGTCCGGACTTGGGCGGCGGGGCGGGGACCTAAAGGGGGTGGATGAGGGATCCATCGGAGGACGGCGGCGGTGACGGAGAAGGCGACGGCGATGGCGACCGGGAAGGTGGAGGAGGTTTGGCCTGGGTTCTGTGCCTCTACGGCTGGGTGCATGCGGCATTTCGCAGCCTGCTCGGGAAACCTTGCTTCAAGGGTGGACGAGATGGGACTCGTTTTTGTTGCTTGCGCGGTTGCTTCTCAAACTTGACGATCTTGCGTCACAGGTGGAGCTGATGAACAGCCTCCTGGCGTGGACGTTTGGCTACGAGTCGAGAGGAAGAGTCGGTGACTTGATGGGGAGGGAATCTTGGCACGTGTGGACTATTTGCACGGGGACAGGTTTCACGGCAGAGAAGACGGCAGATAGTTCTTTTGGTTTGTTTTGAACATGAAAAAAATTCGTGTTGGGTATCCTATTCGTAGAGCGCCCTTGCCTAAAACTGGAGGGGAAAATGGAAAAATACAATAAAAGTAGGTTCAACAGCAAAAAGGATGATTCGATGGGCAGTAATGGCTTCAGACGATGTCGTAGCTTTGCATGCCCCTCGAACGATTCACCCCCGCCAATGATACAATGGGAGGGGCAACCAGCAGCATCCCCTGCGCAAGGTTGGTTGTAAGTGAGGAAGAAAAGTGGACTTGATGCGATGATCATGCTTCGACCCTCATGGCGTGCTAAGGCCGCTCGTTGCCGTTCGATTCCCAAAAAGATTTCTCCCGTTTGCTTCCTCGAAAAACCGATGATGATTTTGGTGTATTGTTGAGTTTGAATTTGTTGCGCCGTGACTCCGGTGACCTGTGTGTGCTCCTTCCTCCAATGCGGCTCGGGTCGTTTTTTGCGGTGTGTAACGTGGTTGCTGATCACGAGCGGGATGTGACTGAGACGGCGCGTGGCGGCTGGTCGCGTGACGGGGTCGTGAAGTGTGTCGGGGTGCAGATGGTAACGCTATGCGCCGAGCTCGATCCGATGCGTAGAGCTGTGAATGCGTATTGGTGGTTTCGTAGTGCCAATTGCTTGATTCCGTTGTCGTACGACGCTGGTCGCAGTGACACCAACGTGTGTTGTTGTAGTTTTAAGTGTGTAGTTGTTGAGAGTGAACTTGGCATCTCCGCCTGTGACGAGACGGAGTTCCCCTCGGCCGCTGAAGAACCTCACAACTCATCTACTTGGGGCCACGCCACGAGGAGCTCGAGGGAGACCTTGACATGGGCACACCGGCGTCGCTGCGGTCGCTGTCCATGGAACGCTTCTCCGGAGACGGGCTGCGGGGGAAGTAGGAGGTCATGTTGGGTGCCTGAACGCCAGGCGAGGGCATGTTGGAAGGCGAGGGACGGGTTTCGCGCCAGGAGGCGTAGATCTGCTTGCACAGGTGTGCAGACATGGTGTAGGTGGGCGACATTGTGAAGGCGTGGTTTGCAGTAGAGTTGGCGGGTTTGTGTTTGGTGGTTGTAGAAGAGACTCTCAGAGATGAACGAGAGATGCCAGTCGGTCGTAGCTTTGTATAAGAGAGTCGAGTGAGGCTGAGCTTCAGAAGCAAGGTGGGATGAGCTTGGTTGTGGAGTATCAAATACGCGTCTTTGGGAGCAGTCGTGTTAATGGGCTGCTTGTCTTGAGAAGAGAGTGATATTATTAGAATCCTTGGAGGTTCGAATGGGAAACAGAACGATGGTACTCGAGTTGCGAGGGGGGGAGACGTGCTTGTTATATTTGGGGGAGAAGGACATAAGACCAGGCAACCAGACGAACAGCACCAGGGGTATTTTTTTGCTGGTTCCCCCCTTCGAGCACCCCCGGCCAGATCTACAGATACATTGGTACAAGAGTGGCTGCACAGCTGTCAAATCGACCCAAATCAATGGTCGGGGGACCACGAAACATGCGAAAATGGCGTCAAAAGAGCTGGAAAACGGACGAGGTGCGGCATGGGGGAGATTGGGGCGGGCGTGCATGTGTGACTCGCTCACTGTGCAGGCGTGTGAGCACCCTCACGCCGTTCGGCTGGCCGCACGTCCGCCCCATCACATCTCCGCAGGGGGAGGAGCCACGCCACAGACCAGATACGCCAATAAGAAGGCCCAGAGAGTCAGATTGATAGCTGCTGGCGAATAGGGGCTCTCTCAAAGTAAGCAACGCAGCGGGAGGAAGGTGGGAGCGAAAACGTGCGATTTGAGGCCTGTGGCTGTGCTGAATGGCACCACGGACGGGTGGGCATGGTGGTCCGGAAGGGTCTTCTCTGGGCTGACACTGTGAACACCATTTTCCATCTGATTGACGCTCACCTCTTTTTGGCGCGCGCGGGCGCCCACTCTCCACTTGCCCAGGCCCGCTGGACGCAGTTTGACAGCCAAGGTGGTGTTGTGCCCCAATCTAGATTGACAAGACCTTCGCCGTTGAATTGTCCTGGTTGGCTACCCGTTCGTTTACGGCGGGGGGTTGCGTTGGGGGCGGGCATGGAATGTTTGTTAGCTGTTCCGGAGACGACGATGCCGTCTTATCTCACCAGATTGAGGGCCTGTTCAACTGCTCATGGCGGGTTCGCTCTCTCGCGATTATACGCAACATCTTGCACGACTGCAAGCAGAGCAATATCATAGTCTTCCAAAAACTGCACCCAGCGCGGCTGAGTTGACTGAGACGAGAGGGGCTGGCTGGACGAGATACGTCACTGCTTGCGTGCTTTGGACGGAGAATGAGGAAGCTGGCCTGGGCTGTTGCCAGTTAGGGTGCATCCACCAGCCACAACGTGTGATCTTCAGGGCCTTGGGCTCTCGTGGGCCAGGGTCGGGATCAAGACCAAGGCAAGTTCGCGACCAAGGCCAGGTTTCTCTTGGGCAGTGTCCGCTTCGGGTCGGAGCCCCATCCGAAGCTGGCCCGACATCGACTCCCGAACGACAGGAATAGGAGGAGCTGCCATCGGCACCAACTGTGTGCATGTCTCTGTTGCTGCTGCTGCTGCACATGAGCTCCGAAAGGGGCCTGTGACTACCGCCCGGCACAGCTAAGAGGAGGACAAAATCGCCGTGGAGCTCCACGTTCCGAGCCGTGGGGAACCGATGATGTGGATGGTGGTTCGACAAGGTGACGCTGGCCTTCCATCTCGCTGCCTTCACGTCTGCGTGGTGCTCGCATGCTGTCGGTGCCGTTTAGAGCTGCCGATGGTCCCCTCCTTCCCTCGTAAACTCCCCGAGACTGTGCACGCGGGGTCGTGACGATGCCAGATTTACGACAGATTGTCAAGTTGACAGTGGCCGCCGCATCTGCCTGCCTGCCTGTCTCTCGGTCTTCGGCTCTTGCGGAAGGCTTAACCGCGTGAGTGGGCTGTCTGGGGTACTGATGCAGTAAGGCTTCTGCGGTGAACTCTGTGTGGATTTCTTGTCGTTGTTGGCTCGTACCGAGAGTTCCAGACCTGTCGTGTGCCCAAGGCTGATGATAAATGATGACCGTCGGCCGGGGGCTCGATCGCAAACTCCGCTGGCTGACGATGCTGCCTGGAAGAATGATGAGTCTTGGGAATGTCAGCAGTCAGGGCTTTGTCATCCGAGTTCGGCTATCGTCACTCGGGCTCGACGGAAGGAAGTAGCCGCGTGAAAATATCTTCACAGTACCTGCCCCTTCACGAAGTTCCTAATACAAATTTTGACCTCGGGATATGAATCGAGGTGCGCTTGACGGGGAGGAGCTCCTCTTGAGAGCCCCGCCGGTGTGGCGCAATAAGGTAGGGCTCCGGGCCCGGACTTCAAGGTAATCTTCTTAAATGCAAGATTTGGTCAGATTTCCAACCCACTCCGATATGGTGTAGTGGCCAACATGATGCCCTCTCATAATCTTGAGAGGTTAGGCATAGCCCCGAGTTCGATTCTCGGTTTCGGAACGTTTTCTTTTGCACTTCTGTCGACTTTTGATCCCTTTGCCGCCGTCTACCGCTGCTTGACATACATCCTGGTGGATTTGGATCATGTCATCATGCCTGTTACAGTGCCTCTTTGACCGTGGACATACATTTGATTCACTGCTTTATTCACCATGTAACTAGCCTATCTATGTAAGTTCAATTTGTTTATACCTAGTCTTTCGCCATCTAGATACCTATCAAAAGGATGACGAGCCACGGCATGAGGGGGTCTATGAGCTCACTGAGCAGCAGCCAATTTTAGGCAAGCCAAGGCCATCACCAGCTAAAGGTGAGGCCGTCGGTTATTATGACAGGGCTCGTCTTAATTGAACCTGCGTTGCGCCGTTGGCGGTCCCGTCGTTTCAAAAGGCGGCCACTAGTTCCCCAAGGCTTAGGCGACGGCAGCAGGCGGAAACATTTTGGATCTTGGCGGCGTTATCAAAGTCGCCTTCAGGAGCAGCTACAACTGTGAGTCGTCGTCAGCTTTTCTGACGTCTTGACAGCCAACTATCGAAGCGTGCTGTGTCTCTGGCGAAAATTCCAAGATGCCAGGAGCGAACGCCGAACAAGTTGCCTGAGATCCGGCGGCGGAGCAGCCCCGACGTTCCATCAAAAGGGGGCCGAAGGTTAGATTTTACTTGCACTCTGCAAACCTAGCCGAGTCAACGATGCTGCGGATTTATGGCGGCAGCGGCGGAGACCAGAAGAGATTTGAGGGTTAGAAGGGAAGCCGTCCGACTCTATGCGATTACGACATGGCGCGAAAAGCGCGGCTTGCGATATTGGCGTTCGCGACGCTCTTTAATTGAATTGGAGCTCTTGACGGGTCCAGCTCCGGATCTGCTGGAGGTGGAAGGGAACCCCCGATGTCGAGTTTAATGACTATTCCCGCCATCGACTCAATGCGTAGTTCAGCTGTGGGCATCCGGCCGAAAAGAGAAGCCTTTCAGATCAGTTCTGGCCGGGATGGGTGAAGCAGCAATCACTTATAAGTGCCCAACATATGGTTCGACGGATATTTTTCCCAATCTTTACAGCCTTTCGACCCCTGGCGGAGGTCGTGAAACAGGCAAACCCCGATCTCCTGGGATGGCGGTGCCGGCGCATGAAAGTGTGAGTGGTGCTCGCTCGCCTTCACATCCCCGGCTGAAGGCCACGAGGTTGAAAGGGGGCGGGGACGAGAGGGATGGGCAGTAGGGATGGCCGAATGGCTAAGGGCAGGTCTTCTGGTGATTCTAGGTCTTCGCATGAACGGTTGATGAGGGTTGCTTCGCAGCGCCAAGAGTGGTGTGGTCATGCTTCAGGGCGGGTAAGGAGGCTTGAATCCGAGGGAAGGGGGAGGGGAAGGAACGCCATCCCCGTCCCCCTGGTGTGTGTTGGTCGGCTTGCTTGATCGTCGTCTCGTCAGCAGCGGTCGATTGGCTTGGGGGCATTGCATGTTTGTTGGCGGATTCTAGGCAACAGAGATCATCATGAATGACATGGAACTGCAAGGTTGGATGGACTGCAGAGCAGAGGCACGTTGGATTTCGGAGGTACAGGTTGCAAGATACCTTGGTACGGATACCTTTGGTAGGTAAGGTTGGTGAGGTAAGTCTTTCTAAAGATGGAAAATGCATAGTGGCATGGCCGCCTCTCATTGGCCCTGGCTGTAACAGGCTAGCCACCCACTGCAATTCGCGCTGGACAGTTGGGTGGACCCGGACAGGCTCTTTAAACCCCTGTTCGACACTGGAGCGCGTTCCACCTGCAACTCCCACGTCCCATGTCGTTTTCACACCTCCTCCCCCAGGACAGGACAGGACATGCCGGCACTCGAATGGGTTGGTTCTATTCCTTTATGGAACACAAATCGCGGGTGTGATCTCATCTAGGCCCCCGTCTGAAACTGCAGCAAGAAGGATGCCGGTCTCGAGCCTTCCCATCGACGCTCACCAAGCCGCCAGCGCTGCAGTAGCTCCCGGATCGTCCCCTCTGCCACGCCACGGCTAACTACTTCGTAAGCTCCTTTTGTCATCCATCCATTGCCTGACCTGCTCTAGCCCTCATCTGGCAGATTGCGTCTCCGGAGAAGCAACGTCCAAGCGGACCGTCACCGAATTGTCATGGTCGGTGACAGAAGCCTCCCTCTCAACAACCGATCTTCGGATTCTGTCCTTCATGCGTTGCGCATTCGAAGCCATACGGATGGAATCCCCAAAACGGGAGAACATGGACAGACATGTCAAAGATCTCAATGCCTTCCTCCTCCCATCATCCATGGCCCGTCCCTCCTCATCCCCCAGTTATCTGATATTTGACTCGCCCTCGACTCAGAAGCTAGAAACTCTGACAAGAGCTCATCAAAGCTAAGCCACCCCTATGTTCCTGCACGGTCAGCGATCGGGCACCGGCCCTCTTGTCATCCAATCCAACCGAGCGGAAAGGAAGCCTTTGGCTCGAGTCGTTCGCCGCGACCAGAATGCCATCTCATCTTGCATCTCCAAGCGTCTGCCGCCAACATCCTTGGATCCTCGTCATGTCCCGAACGTCGTCAGCCCCCTTCCTCATCCCCCTTGCTCACCCCTCCATCACCGTCCGCCTTGAAGCGGTCATCCTCGACGGCGCTGCGGCTCACCACCACCACCACCCTCGGGCCTCTCTTGTCTGCACATCCGCTTAAGCTTGCGAGTCTCGAATCCCTCAAGTGACAAGGTCCATCCCCTGTTCATGATCTGCCATGGGCTTTAGTCCAATAATCGGTGGCTCCCCCTCCACCTGCGTTGTGCCCTTGTCAGGGCCGCCTCTCCCGCAATCGCACCAAGGCCCGCCGTATGAGAAAAGGTCGGACGGACGAGCCCTCCGACATACCTATACAAGACGATCGCAAACCCTGGCGCTCGGCCATGGGTGCCTTTTTCTCCTTCTTCCGTCTCCTTCACCAAACGTGTCAGCTGCACGTCACTCTAAAACTCTATTCTGTTTTGTCTCTTTTCTAGACGAGACGAAAGCTGCAAGTGCCTACACTCCTTCGGCTCTTGCTTCTGTCGTCTTGTACCGACCGCACTGATCGACCTGATCAGACAGTTCCCCCCCTCTTTACTCATATTCATATCCACCCTCAATTTTTCTTCTTTTTAATCCCTTCATGTCGAACTGCCGCGCACAACTATCTGCGCTGCGCTCCTCCGCGAGGTCATGGAGGTTGTAATTCCACCACGAGATCATGGGCCGTCCTACAGATATACTTGGGATGAGGAAGGGCAAGTCGAGAGAGTCGAAAGGTACAGTCTACTACTGACAGATGCGGGCTGAAACCTTGAATGTGGACTTACATGCAGCATAGAGTCCCGCACCAAGAGATCAGAGAACTCACTGAACAGGAGCAACGGCAAAGCACAGTCAGCAGACAAACGGTGCAATGGCCTTTTCTCCGCCACCAGAGTTCCGCGTCTGACGTCGCCTCATCGAGGCCATTCACCGGCTTCACAGGAAGCTTTCCCGGGCCGAGTTTAGGGCCAAGTTTTCCGGTGGAACGGGAGCGGGAGCCACCGAGGAGGGCGACGTGGGCTCCAGGCAAGCGTAATTCCACAGCAACAATTCTCGAAAACATCGTTCCCGACTACATCGTCAACTACATCAGAGGCGAAACACCAGAGACCATGGCAAGGAAGAGGGAGGAGAAGAAGAGGCAGACGGAAGGGGGCGAGTTGGCAGCACAAGCGGCGGAACGCTACCAAGGAGAAGGATTCTACGATGAGGCGACAACACACAGCATGTCGACAGCGTCAGCGAGCGAAGATCTGGAACGGATGATGCCTTCAGGTAGGAAGCGGGGCGGCCAGGGTACTTTCAGCAGAATGAAGTCGGGGTGGAGGGCCGGCATCGCAGTGAACATCGTCATCGGCTTCTTCATCCTCATTGTCGCCATCGTCTGCCTCGTCCTGGCACTGGTAGTTGTCGGAATGATCCGGGGAGAGAGCAGAGTCTACGAAGGATCTTGCTCCAAGGCGGACGAGATCAAGATCGGACTCTCCGTGGCCATCAATGTCATCGTCATCATCCTCCTCGCGACGGCCAACTACGTCTTCCAAGTACTCAGCAGCCCGACACGCACCGAGGTTGAAATGGCTCATGAGGAGCATCGTTGGCTTCACATTGGCGTTCCTTCCTTTAGGAACCTGCGTTTCATTTCCAAACCCAGGGTTGTCATGGCGGTTATCATTATGATGGCGGCCGTCAGCACCCAAGTAATGTCCGTCACAAACATGGTTTTCTTTCAACTACGTTTACTGACCGTCCTTAGATATAATGCTGTAATCTTTACAACAATGCCGGGCTTCGCCCACCAAATCCTTTTCGTCACCCCGAGCTTCCTTTCCTCCGGCCAGTTCAGCAATGCGTCTGCGACAAATGCCGGCGGACTCTCGAGATCCGACATCCTGACCCTGCAGACCCAGGCATCCCAGAATAACCTGACGAATCTTACCATTGCCGACTGCCTGAACGAATTCGGAGGTGTTTACCAAGGCGACTTCAGCGCCGTGGTGCTGGTCACGGATTCTGCCTCGACCAGCAACTCCCTCGTCCAGACAGCGAAATCAGGCTCCTTGCTCTCTCAATTCGTTGACCCGACGAACCCTTCCTCCATCAAGATGAACGACACAACCGCCGAGTACTGCCTCGCCCGACCGGAGTCACGCGAATCTTGCTCAGTAATCCTCAACGGCTCCCTGCTTGGCGTCATTGCGATTCTCAACCTCGTCTCCGTCTCTGCCATTGGCGCAGTGTACTTTTTCACCGGCTTCGAGCCTCTCGTGACGCTCGGCGATGCCCTCGCATCCTTCATCACCCATCCAGACCACACCACCAAAGCGTCCTGCCTCCTCGACAAGAAGGACGTCACTCAAGGCCGCTGGGGCTACAACGAAGCCAAGTACTGGACTTCCAAGGAGCATTTCTGGTTCCAGACCCCCAGTATCTCCCTCTGGGCTGTCTGGTTCCTCACCTGGGCCGCGCCTACTGGCCTTGCCGCCGCCGCGCTGGCGATCCCATTGAGCAAAGATACATCAGCCAGCCTCAGCGCCTTCGGCCACGCCCCGAACCACCAGTTGTACATCCTGCCCAATGGGGCCGCCCGCGCAGGCTTCGCCCTCGTCGCCGCTCTCCCCCACCTTCTCCTCGCCGTCCTCTACCTCACCACCAACATCCTCCTGTCCTCCTACTTCCTCTCCCACGAGCTGAGCCAGTACGCCCTCCCGGGCCTGACCCTACCCCTCCGCGTCAGCTCCGGCCGCCCCCTCGGCGCGCAAACAACAAGCCTTTACCTCACCCTCCCGCGCCCCTTCTCATGGCTCCTCCTCGTCCTCTTCGCCGCCGCAGGCTTCGTCCTCAGCCAGTCCGTCGTAATGATCTCCGTCGACTCCCTCCCGGCCGCCAAAGACGAAGACTTCCCCGCCCCCATCAATGGCGTCGGCTTCAGCGGTGTCGGGCTCCTGGCCCTCCTCGCGCTCCTCGTCATCATCGCGGGCCTCGTCCTCGGTCTCGGTCTCCGCCGCGCGGATCCCACACCCACGCGTGTCGATGGCGAGCCGTCCGGCAACCCCCTCGTCCTCAAGGGAGGGAGCTGCTCCGCCGTCATCAGCGCCAGGTGCCACCGCTCCCCCGACGACGTTGGTGCCCCCTTCCGCGAGGTTGCCTGGGGCGTCGTCGCCGAGGGTGAGGGAACAAACGTCGGGCACGCCACGTTTTCGAGTTTGCCCGTCACCGTCCTCAATCCTGTCAGGAGCTATGCTTAACAGGCCACACACACTTGTTCGTGATTTATTCTTCGCCTGCTTCTTTCTGTTTTCCTCCCCCCCCCTGTTCGGGTCGGGGGGGGCGGCATCATACATCATACATCATTGTCTATTGTTGTTTCTATTCGGTTGTACATATTTCTTGGATTCCAGTGGAGTCATCTAGTAGGATGACCGGACCACTTCTCTTTCTGCATTGCAAATCAAAAATACGGAGTGGCGAGTCGGGGTTTTCGGGTGGGAAAAAGTATGCATGCATTTAATGGTGTTAATCGGGGATGGAATAGGATGGATGGATAGGAGGTTCTTTACGCATGAACGCAACGGCACGGCGCCAACCACTTCAATAGAGGGAGCGGTGAGGTCGGAAATAGAGATGGGAAAAGAAGATGTTCGTTACGTACGGGGTTTGGGATGGGTTGGATTCTTGTAGTAGCTTATACCCTAGTGTTTTGGTTTGGAAACGGGAAACGATCAAGGGAGGACGGGAAAGGACAAATACGTACAGACGCCGCCCCCGAGGGATGTGGCGATGAGAGTTTCAATCGGAGCTTCAATGTCAAATGTGATTTCTACACCTTTTGAGTACCGAAGCTATGCCTCTGACGCGTGTCGGCGGAGTGAACGCAGGAACAAGCTTTCCTCGCAACAGATTATCGCCTCTAAAAAGAAATATGGCCGTATCTCATGCAAAGATAAGAAGCTGCTCAGTTATTGCGATCCTCCCGGCATTTCTCACACTTGAGGAGAGACCCTGAGCACCCGTGTCAACGAGATGCAGGCGACAGAGATGACATGGGATCGGAGGATACACGGCATATCACAGAATCAGGACGGTTTCGGCACGTCAAACCCCGGCGGCCTCCTCGCCCTCGAGAGGGCGAAAACGTGCGATAATTTCGCTAGGGAGGTACTAGTGTACAATACAGGAGTTCCAGTAGCGACTGTGTCCCGTCTCGTCATTTGTTTCCCTCGTCTGCCTAGATGCAACTTTCACAGGGTTCCGCAGATCTATCCACTGGTTCCCGAGATATTGGTATCAAGAAAATGGACGTGTTGTGCCCGCAAAGTCTTCCGCGGGAAGAAGGGGGAAATGGTAAAAGGAAAAAAGAAAAAGTTCTGTGCGATGAAGTCCCTTCTCGCGGTACGCCTATGCTTGCTTCTTGCTGTTTCGAAAGTCCCCCATCCAACAATTCATGTTAAGCAAATTATTCGTACAAAATGCGGTGGAATACCGCTTATAGTGTTGGGCGATGACGTCGATTCAAGTTCAGTCCTCAACGGCAACCTCGTCGGCCGGCTTGACCGCATTCGATATGCTTGACTTAACGTTCCCCCTGGCTTTCTCCTGACTCTCGACGAAGCGATCCCAATGCATGGGATCCAATGCCCGCAGTCCTTCGCGGACTTGATCGCGATCCTCGTGGAAAACGCGCATGATACCCTTTTGCTCAACCTTCTCAGTCAAATCCGCGTCATCAATCTCTTCGATCATCTGGTGAAGCATGGCGGTATGCTTAGGATCGAGGCCAACCTCAAGCACGCCACTAAGCAAGCCATAGTATTCCGGCTTGATGATGCCGGAGCGAATCTTGTGGCCAGTTCTGTGAATTCTGCCTTCTTCCTCAATGAGTGCCTTGGACGTATGCGACAACGTAGAGTTCGTGCGCGGCAGACCAGGTCGGACTTGTAAGCCAGTCTCGTCTTCGGGATCTGAAGGAATGGTTCCATGGTCAGGGTCTTCGGTAGAGGACAAGGATGTGCCCAGCCGATCGCTTTGGCCGGGCATTGTGCTTTCCGAGGCTTCGTCGGTCGACACTCGAGTGTCGGGGAACTCGTCCTCGAATCGCTTGATAATATTAGCCAGTGTTGTGTCGAGGAACATCAATTTGCGCAAGTTGTGTTCATCTTCTTCGGGGTTAACCCTAGCCTTTGACAAGGCAGGCTGCAATCGCTGGCGAATCTTGCGAGCGCTTGCAAGGAGATGCTTCGACATGTCTTTGGCCTTTCCGGGAGGAAGCTTCGGTCGAGGGCTTGCCGGCACTGGCACGCCATCTTCAAAGTCTCGGATGAACTCGCCAGACTGTCTTCTCGACTCATCTCCTCTGTTCTTCAGACAGCACGTAAGTGCCTTGACAACTCCCGTCCCGCCGATGACGTAGTCGTCATCAGGGGCCGACTCGTTGTCTGAGGAATCGTCTCTCAACACGTCGTGGCCAACCAAGTGTGCAAGCACATCAGGGTAGGGAGGGATTGGGCCACCAGGTTGAGGCCCTTGAGTCTCGGCCAAGACCGTGGATATAACATTGCTGAGGTCTCCCATGGGGAAGCGATCCATGTTCCGCAAGCAATATGCCACAACCTGCTTGGCCAAAGCCTTCACAATCTCGCCGGAGTTGTCACTGGGAGGATCAATGTCGACGCACACAATTGACTTGGAGACTCGCGTGGCAGCCAAGAAAGATGCATACAAGGCACAGGCTTCTTCCTGAGTCTCCTCGGTCTTGGCATCCGTAAGCTTGACCAACTCTGGGTTCTCAAGGAAGCTAATGTGTGCTAGTAGCTTTGCCTCGGGCAGGATCTCTGTGAGAGCGATTGCCTGCTCGGAAGTCATGGCAACATCAGCTAGGTGGATGCGACGCAGGCCGTTGAGCTTCGGTATGTACCTGGAGATCGTTAGTAATTATCAGCTACGGTTGAGTGGAAACAACTTACTTGCGCAGAAGACCAATGGCACTAGGATCAGATTTGCACAGATCCCGGTTATGAGACAGGTCGATAAAGCGGAAGTCCTTGAGCTGCGCGAGCGCGGGGAAGATTTTGCAAAGTGAGCCAGGCTTCAGGTTACATTCAGCCAGACTGAGTGCCCACAAAGAATCCTTTTCTGAGATTGCATTCGCAATCACATCCATGTGATCTCGGAGATCGTTGCCGCCAAGATCCAGGCCCTCACAAAAGCTCTGGGAGAGATATCTGGCAACGTGTTGCAGGCCCTTGTCATCAATGTTGTTATGAGCAAGACCTAGACGTTTGACGCCACACTGGTTAATACCATCTATTATCACTCCGAGGTCATCCGGATTCAGGTTGGTCTCTCCTAGATTGACAAGCTCGAGTGTGGCCCCAGCCAATCTTTCACCAATAGCCTTGGAGAAGAGTGTTGCCGCGATGTTCTGGGGTCGCTCATCATTAGAAAGCCGCAGCAAATGATGACTGTGCCCATTTCCATTCTGAGCTGATGCGGGGGGTCGAGGGAAAGGGATGGTGGATACATCGAGAAACTTGAGCGTTCGGCAGAGGTAGATGAAGAGGCAAATATGCTTCCAGCCTTCGGGTCCGATTTTATTGTTCTTGAGAACAAGGCGTTCGACGAACCCTCCCTGGATTGTCAGGCCATCAGGTTGGGTGTGCTTTCGCCGCCTAGATTCGGGCTTCTTGGTAGCCAGCAGGCCGGCGAGGATGACTCTCAATCCCTCGTCTGAGAGGCCACAATTCTCCAAAATGAGCTCCTTGACCGGAACCACAGCTAAATAGTCTCCCAAAGTGACCAGGTCTGGCAGCTGGAGCCAGTAGCCTGTGAGATCCAGCTTTTGCACCATGCCGATGTCGGATGAACAATTCGAAGGGCTGCTCAGCTGCTCGGTGATCTTCTTAAGGATGGGTGTTTCTCTCAGCTGACAACAGCGCCGGTATATCCTGACAGGGTTTGTCGTGGGAGACGCTGTTGTCTTGGGTGTTGCAGCTGGCGTGCCTTCGCTCGAAGAATCGCTGTCGTCGACATGAATCTCCATTGGAATCGTGCCGTTGGCCTCGGCTTGTTTCCTCTTCTTCTCTTTCCTAGCCTTTCTCTCCTCTTCGCTCTTCTTTTTCTTCTCCTTCTTCTTGGTGTCCTTCTCCTTGTTTTCCGCGGGTGGGTTGGCAGTGGTAACTTCGCCGTCCTTCTTTTCCTGGGCAGGGTCGGTTCCTTCCCTTTCTGGTTCCTTTGGTACGGGCTCGCCTGTTTCGTGGATGACTCCGTCGCGTTCCTTTTGTTCCTCGAGGAACTTTGGATTCTTGAGCGCCTCACCCTCGCCCTTTTCTGTCACTTTCCGAGTCTTCGACTTCTCAAGGGGCTTCTTCGCTGGCGTGTCCGTATCGACATACTTTGGCATTGGCGCTATTTCAACATCCACGCTGAATGCGACCCTTCGGAGCTTCGCCTGGTGCAGGTCCGAAATCTGACAGCGCTCGCGGTTGCGGTCGATGTTCAGTACCTTTCGCTCGACCAAACCATGGGTGCCCTTCGCGCCCGGTCCCAAAACACCGCCGGAGGAAGACAATCGGCGAAAGACTCCGAGGAAGCCAGCCTGGCCGCGGCCGGGAGGAGCTGGTGTGTATGGTTGGTCCCCATCGTACTTGGCAGCATGCGGGAGCACTGCATTCTTTGCAGGAGTCACCTTCGGAGGCACCGGACCGGAGTCTTTTGGGGGAGTATTCTGGGGCTGCTGGTTCGCTTGCGCGTTATTGTTGTTCGGAGAAGAGGAAAACTTGGAAGAAATGTTGGAAAACCACGAGTTGCGGCGGGTGGGCGGAGTGCCGTTGGGACCTGACTTCTCGTTCGACGGGCTTCTGCCTATGGGAGGACGTCCCACTGGAATAGGCTTCGCGCCTTCTGTTGAACCTTTCGTGGCGTCTGTCGTCGTTCCATTGGTGTTTCCGTTACCGTTGACGGCAGGCTGGCCGGCGGTCGGAGAGGCAGGGGTTGGTATCTCTCGAGGGGTGGATGTCGAGGATCGCCGTGCTGTAGAGGGCTTCAGCGCCTTGTCTGTGAGTCGCATTGCGGATTAGTAAACGGAGTTCGGTGTGTTTGGTTCGAAGACAAGATGAGGGAGAATGGGAAGCAGAAGTCGCGGGAAGTGACGGGTTCTTGGATATAAGCAGCGGGCGCGAGACCCAGAGATGCGGCATCCAGTGGCAAGCGGTCGCAGGCCAGGTGCTGCTTATCTGGGCCGACTGGGCTGGGCTGCTGGGTGGGATGGGGATGCGGGCGCGCTGCGGTAGGCTCTGGGCTTTGGGCGTGGCATAGGCGAGCAGCGAGGACGAGTGTGACTGGGTGACTGGGCGGGCGATTTGCGACTGGGGGCAAGCACCAACTGCCCTGGAAAATGAGGTCAGATGGGACATGATTGCGTACCTTTTGGAGAGCCGTGGGTCATCCAGCTAACATCTACTCCATGAACCTGCTCCATATTGTATGTCGCAAAGATATCAAGACTGAGAGTAAAGGTGAACGGAGGGCCGCAGCGGGCCAAGAAGACGAGGTCGTCCGGCTGGAAGCGAGGAGGATGTTCGCCGGAGGGAGGAAGCAGTGGAGGTTGACTTTCGGAGAGGCAGAGGAAGGCGATGGAAGAGACGGCTTGCGTTCAGCCCCGGCGGGCGGGTGACTTTTTGCTGAATGCGAAAGAGGGCGGGAGGTGGAGGGTACTTCGTTATTCACTCGATCCCCGGACCCTGGGAACCGTGGGACGGGATGGGTGTGGCTCTCTCTCTCTCTCTCTCTCTCCTCTCGGTACGTAGATGCGGGACGGCAGCAGCAGCGGCGGCAGAAGCAAGAAGAGGAGGAGGAGGAGGAGGAGGGAATCAGGGAAGGAAGGAAGCAGGCGCTGGGATGAAGGGAAGCACCACCGTGAGGCGTGTCGTGTTTGTGTCTGCGTCTGCGTCTGCGTCTGCGTCTGCGTCTGCGTATCGCTCCCCTTCAGCTCGTCTTCCCTGGCGTGGATTGAGGGATTCCTCGCGGCGTCCGTCAGGCACAGCGCTGCACTTTACGCACCTCAGTATTTCGGGAAAGGTAGGTACTTGCCTTACCTAGGCACTTCCAGGTTCACTTCTAAGGCGTGGAAGGAAAGGCCGGACGTGGCAGCTTTAGCGGGGTTCATTAACCTTTTTAGAGGAGAGGCATCTCGTCATTGGCAGGAGATGGGCAACGCCATGGCCCAGATTGGAGACAGGACGCCTTGGCTTTCACTCGTCCTGCGAGCCTTATTCTCGCACAATCACGGACGGCACTTTGAGACTCTCGAATAAGCTCTCGTCGGCACCGGGCATGCTCGCTCGCAAAACACTTGGCCGGATGCCTTGGGTTCCTTAATTACTTACTACGCCGATTATGGTAATCATAATAATTATGTCAATGTCAATTCGCCTGCCATAATGCCACCAAGCTACAGATGCTGGTCCTGGCCCGGTGGGAAGTCCCGCGGCTACACCACCATCGGACGGACTTGATCATGCCATAACATCGGCCACTTTTTCTCCCTTCTTTTCTTCTTCTTCCCCGTCCGGCACTCTCCATCCTTCCCTTGTCTGCGCTCCTGAAGCTACCTACTGGACGGGATTGAGACAAAGCCGTCTGCATTTCCAGCTTTGGGAACGACTGACGTGAGCCGCCCTCCGCTCCGGCTGAGGCGACATACCAGATCGCCTCCCGCTTACAATAGCAACTAACAACAGAGAGATGGAGCTGGGCGCGATCCGGAGGTTGCAGCTAGCGCCCTCAGCACCGCCAACGCTACTGCCCCCCAAACTCGCTACCTACCTACCTTACCTTAGCACCCGGCGAGAAAACACCGGCGACAGCGAGAGCGACGGTTGGATGACAGGGCAGGCATTGGCTGGTGTCCTCAGGTAAGGTACTCCGGCCTCCTCCTGGCCTGTACCTGTAGGTGACCCGTGGACCTCCGCTGAGCTGCCGTCAACAGGTGGCCAGTGGATTGCTTCCACCGTCTCCTGGTTGGACAACACTGCCGTTCGCCCCCACTGCCCAGCGGGGTTTGGCAACGTCAGAAAAGCCGTCGACCGTGGGCATGACCGCTCACCTGCTGCCGCCAGTGCCAGTGCTCAGGCAGTGGAGGGCAATCATTTCCAAGAAGCGGACGAACCCCTCCTCCAACTTGTCGTGTTTCGACGACTCGCATCCTCGAGCCGACAACAACGACGACGCCGTGCTTCGTCTCACACTCACCAGAGGCACCGAATCGTACCCAAGGTCTGGGCTCATCCGCATCGGTCCCCGTCTCCGGCCGTCTTGCAGAATGCAACCTATCACTAGAACCGCACGCTACTGCACTGTCACCTTACAACACTCAAGATGCGAGACGTGGACGATCTAAAAGGAGCAAGGCTCTTAATAATCTATCCTCCTCGTCCAACCTACAATCGCCCTACATGTCTTAGCTTCCTCTGCCTTACAGCCCGCTACGCCTCTCCCAGCCTCGATCTCGTCTCACACCGTCCTCGAGGCTCGCCTCTGGGTTCCAGTCCTGAGGCACGGCACGCCGCCACGCTGCCAACGAGCATGCAACAAGCCTCCAACGAATTTCTCCTGCACAAACAGAGTTCGAACTTGCCCATTGCAGCTGTAGCTGAGCCCTCCGCTGGCCATGGCGCCGCCTTGCGGGCGAGGGCGATTCAGGGTCCAGATGCCTATCCACGTTTGCATTGATTGACAAAGAACTGGTCCCTGGATAACGACTTGCTGTCTGCGACTAAGGTAACTCAATCCCGTACACATGGGCCACTCACTTTGCATTCCACTCGAGCCTCTGGTCGACTGACTGACCGCCCCCTGAGCATCGCAAGATCACGGGGGCCGCTTCGCTTCCTGAGAAGCGGACATCGCGGTTGGCCCTTGAGGGTCTCCCCTGCTCCAGCTTGCATCCAGCGGTGTCCCCCTCCCTTCTAAAAGAAGACGACCGGACACCGCTAGAGTCAAGAAAAAAACACAATTGGATCCTCCACCATCAACCCTGCAAGTCGCCCGGGAAGGGCAGGGGACGGTGGGCTCTCTTCTCTCGTTCTGCAGCAATGCCAGTGGCTCTTCGCACACTCGCCCCGAAGACAACCCAACAGACACACACGCCTTTCCTCTTTTCGCTCCATGAGATGATGTGCTTCGGGGCTTGGTGGGAAAACCGTTTCCTGGGTCCCTCCACGCCGCCGCCGCCGTACCCTCCGTCCATCCCGTAATTCCCGCGCGCGAACTGACGAGCAGTCCCTGGTGCAACCATTTGGGCTTTCAATCTCTCAAATCGAGCAACTCACAGGCCGCGGACCCTCTCTTTTACCTCATGTCGCCATGATCGCTTTTCGGACACTTTGTGGGCCTGGCCCTCACAACCCCTTCGCATCACTCCTCTGCCTTGCAGTAGCAGCATCGCGTCCAAGGGGATAGGCGTGACAAAAGCTTTCAAGCCATCGGGTTCAATCGTCTTCCAACTGGCCATTCCGACATCATCGACCACCAGCCCCCGCCAGATCCATAAGGCTAAAAGCACGATATTGAACCATTGCCGCTGGCGCCATTCCGGTGCCCTCCGACCCCGGAAGCTGTGAGGTAGGGAAGAGAGAGAAAAAACCCGCAGATGCCATCTCTTGATTCTCGACCTAGATCGTCATTTTTCACCATTTCCCTGGCGTGATCTGATATCATTGGTGCCTCAATGCGGGGTCTCGTGCCCTGGTCTTGGCCTCTACACACGCCTAAACCTCGTCTCGGTGCAACCTCCTTGAGGCCCAGCAAGGTCCGATCAACCCAAGCTAAGCCGCCGGTCAACCAACTTGGACTTGGGACGCCTTAGCGAGAATTCAAGCATTCGCTGCACACACTCTGTACACCACCACGGTTAGCCGAGTCGGTTAGCCACGGTTCATGTCTCACGCTGTTCATTCTATATCGACTTCAATGGTTGACGTATGGCATTTGGGATATCTCATTGAATTGTGTTAGAGTTCCTTCCCCTTGACCCATCATAATCCCCTTCCGGATTTTGTTTGCCTCATAACTCCGAGAAGACTTGAGAAAAAAGTCATGCCAAAACGTCAAAAAATGCCCTGATGTCCCCACGCGTGGATGGATTTTTAACCGCTAGATACAACAAGCTTACTCCTCACGGAGCTCAGCAATGCGCTGCTTGACGCGCTCCTCCTTCTGCTCCTTGGTGAGGCGCTGGGTCTTGTACTTCTTGGACTCGGCCTTCCACTCCTCCTTGGTCTTCTTGCTGCCCTCGGGCTTCTTCCAGGGGTCGGCGCGGATGGCGGCGTGTGCCTCGGTGTAGAGGTCCTCAAGGCCGTCAGCCTCGACGTCGTCGTCGATGTACTGCTGGAACTGGGACTTGAAGCGCTCCTCGTCGTCGTCGGCAAGGGTCTCCATGTACTCAGCGACGTGGCCACCGAAGATGTAGTTCTTCAGGGTCTCGGCGTCGAGCTCCTTGGTCTCCATGTCGTAGCCAGGGAAACGCTTCTCGGAGTGAGGGACGAAGATGCCACCGTCGGAGGCACCCTTCATGGCGCCGAAGACACGGGCACCGGTGGAGGTGCGGTGAAGACCGACGTCGAGGAAGGCCTTGAAGGGGCGGCGCTCACCATCGTCGGTCTCGACGGCCTCGGTGAGGGTGTACTCACCGTCGGCCTCCTCGACACCAGCGAAGTCCTTGTCGATGCCGAGCTTGGAGAGGGCACGGCGGGCGATCAGGAGACCGGTGGCGTAGGCGGCAGCCCAGTTGGTAAGACCGTGGGTGATGCCGTAGGCGGGGAGCTCGTGGGCGTAGGCGGCGACGAAGACCTTGTCACCAGAGATCTCGGAGGTGACGATCTGCATGATGATGTCGCGGTTGGTGAAGCGGACCACAAGACGGTACTTGGGGGCACCGTACTTGTTCTTGGCCTGGGTGATCAGACGCTTGCGGGCATAGTAGTCGGTCTTGCCCTGCTGTCTGCGCTTGTACTTGGTCTGGAAGCGGCTGTTGCGAGGTTCCGAGGTCAGTATTTTTGTGTGCGCAAGTTTGTCGCGAACGCCAATGGAGAACTAACCTGTAGTACGCGCTGTTCTTCACCAACTTGTGGAAGGTCTGTCACGATTGAAAATCCCGAGTCAGCAATTTGCGCTTCAGATTTGGCCCTCGATCCGAAGCATCTTGCTTTGACTCCTTTCCCCAAGAGACATTTCTGCCTGCAGCTAGGGCCATGCCAAATTCATTTGATTTTCATCAAAATCATTGTGGCAGAGTGTAGTCGTAGTCGTCTTCGCTTCGACATCGAAGAAATGGTGTGAGTTGTCTCAACTTACCATCTTGACGGTATTGGCTGGCGGGCGGTTGGCTCAGCTAATTGTCGTTTTTTTGGTGTTGTCGTGGGTTGTCGATCGGAGGGAAACTTTCGCAGCTTGCCTTCCGTGATAAATTCTGTGGGCGACTTTTCTGGCAGCCCTAGCGAGTGCCCCACCATCGACCGTGCCTGCCCCGTCTTCGAAGCTGGTCGGCGACGAGTCACGTGGGGCCGGCGGACTTGGGCCAGTTACGAGTCACGTGGAGAGACCCGCTGGCAGGGATCCCATACAGTGTAGTGGATTGTCAAAGTAGTCCTACTGCCGAGGTCCACGGGAATAGTCACCGAGGTGGGGGTCGAGCTTCCCCCAGGTTTCGGCCCCGATCAACCGTCTCCGCCTCCAGAGCGACGCGCTGAATCGTGGTACAAGTAGATAGTGCATATCTCGCGTTCTCAATAACATGCAGTCCCTCGAGGAACCAGACACCTTCTTTGTTGATCATGTGCTTGAGGCCGTAGACAACATGACCGGATCAAAACAGCCCAAGGTGCTCCTCTTCGACATTGGTGGAGTGTGTGTAAGTGGAACGAACCCCCTCACCTCATCCCTTCCGTTCTCACACCCATCGACGGTCTTGGGGTTGCGAGTGTACGGCGATACTATCAATTGGTTTACCTGACACTTACTAGGTCGTCTCACCCTTCCAATCTATTCTCGACTACGAGCTCAGTCTCGGCATCCCGCCAGGATGGGTCAACTACTCCATCTCCAAGACGAGCCCTACCGGTTTCTGGCACCGTCTGGAAACGGGCTCTATTCCCATGGATAAGACCTTCTTTGAAGGTTTCAACAATGACCTTCACGATCAAGGTCGTTGGGTGGCATTTTACAATGCACAGCAAGCCAAGAACCCATCATTACCAAAGGAGACCCCACCTGTACCAGATATTGACGGAGAGTATTTGTTCAACACCATGATGACCAACTCGATCCCTCCGGATCCATGGATGTACCCAGCGTTGAAGAATCTGAAAGCCAGCGGCAAATACATTCTTGCAGCTCTGAGCAACACCGTTGTCTTCCCGGAGGGGCACAAGTTGTGGACAAAGGACTTTCTCGATCACCCTGTCCGCAGCCTCTTCGACGTCTTCATTTCATCAGCGCATGTCGGCCTTCGAAAACCTGATCCAAGGATATATCAACTTGCTGTGAAGACTGTCAATGAGTATGCGATCAAGAACGCGGGCTCCGAGAGAGGCCGGGCCTTGGGCTGGGCCGACGGGGTTAAGCCAGACGACATTCTTTTCCTGGATGATATAGGCGAGAATCTCAAGGAAGCTAGGAAGCAGGGGTTTGGAACCATCAAAGTCCATCTCGGCAGGACGTATGAGGCGGTTGAAGAGCTTGAGAAGGCTACAGGTCTGGCGTTAGAAGGAGATCACCCAAAGGTTCCTGTTAAACCAAACCTGAGAGGAAGCGGCAAGGCTAAGTTGTAGACATGTATTTCATCTCCATGTTTCGCATTAGACTAACAGGACTTTGCGACCTACATATTCCGGGCTACATAGACATAAAGGGCGTCGACGTTCTCAATTTTGCCATCGACAGCATCCTTTTCCCATTCTTCCCGAAACAGTGCTCTGGCTTTGTTCTTGAATTCGTCCGTCGCCATATTGATTGTCAGTGGCGTGCTGACAATCCCGTCGAATTGCTCGTCAATTTGGTCCATGCCGTAGAACGTGCTACCCTGGCCAGTAAGTTTGTCCATCAACTCGATCTTCTCCACCGTGTAGCCTGCCTTCTCTAGGATCTTCTTGAACGAGTTCCTATCTTTGATCCACGTCCTGTTACTAGGGAATCTGATCCCCAGTCTGTTGGCCGCGCGCTCCAGCAAGAGCCCGATCTTGAGGTTATTCTCGTGAGTGATGTCAACTTGCAATCGCCCACCAGGCTTCAAGTATTTCCTCCACGAAGCTACGACTTGTTCTTGGTTGTCGAGCAGGACGAACGCGCAAGAGCACATGATAATGTCGAATTTCTTGTCCTTGAGCTCTTTCAATCCGTCCAGGTCCGTGATGTCATGGTTGAACAAGCGTATGTCCGCTTTTGGCTTGAGACGCTCTTTCTTCTCTCTCGCCTTGGCCAACATTGCGTCTGTGATATCAACGCCGACAATCTCGCCCTCTCCTCCCACTTGCTCCGCGGCAATGAAGATTTCAAGCCCGGTACCACAGGCCAGTATCAGGACTCGCTCCCCCGGCTGGACGTCGGCGACAGCCATGAAGCGCTTGGTGTAATCGGGATGAAATGAGTTTTCATAATTGTCGGCCCGCGCGGTATACATGCGCTTTGAAGAAGCAGCCTGTGTTTCGGATCCGAAGTCCATGCTGTGCGATAACAAAAGGTATAGGTTTTCTTAGAATATCGTGGATTTCAAGTCGATGTCCGGTCCGAGAGTCGACAGTTTTGTAAGTTCTCGAAACTGTTGAGCCGGTGCGGAGCAGTGATGTCAGTGGCCACTAGATTGATTTTATCTCCTTAAAGTCCGGATTACTGTTCAAACGCGCCTTACAGCAGCGCACGATCTGACGATCTGCACACTTGCGTCTGTGTGTACGCATTCCTATCTCACCAGTTACTCTCATTCAACGGATGCGACATGAGTTAATCGGTACTCGGCCGACATTCCTGTATCTTACCAATGTGGAGAATAGGCTACCTAATAAGGTAGCTTGGGATGAGTGGTCACTCAGCGAGACTGATTTTGCTAGGTCGCATCAATGATTGTCTCAGTGTAAATAATGAGTGCTTCTGCTTTTTAGTATGAGTTCTGCTAGCCGGGCAGTGACAGTTGGCTATCCGGGCAGTGTCCCCTATGAGTAAATCGTAGTATACCTAATACTTTAACGAAGACGACGAATATAAACGACGACGACGACGACGACGATAGCTCACTTTAGTATAGATATACTACTTATGTGATGAACACTGCCCGGATAGCCAACTAACACTGCCCAGCTAGCAAGACTCTTTAGTATTGACTATTTGCGAGCACAGTGAGCTAAGCACCAATAGGACCGACCATTGGAACGCACAGCAGCGTTGTGTTTCGAAGGTTGAGGGATCTTTGAGCCACAGTTAATGTAATTCAAGGCCTTGGTTTGCTCACTTGGGTATACGCTATACGTATCGAGCCATCTATCCGACACCAACGCTGCCCGAGTTCGCATCACACCAACAGGGAAATCCTGTTCTCTCCTGTGAAACTTGTGATCGACTAGATCTTTCCAGAGATGGATTGGATTTCTGTGAAAATTGACTCCTTTTGAATGGCTCACGACCATTCATAATGTCGAGTGGATCGCTGTCTGTCCATCAGAAGGGATGATGCGGTCAATCACCGTTGCTAGCAGGAAGGCGTCTGGTTGTGGCATATTTCCCCTCTTCGACTTCTTTGACAGCATACCTTTGAAGACGTAGGACCTGAAGTCTGGCGATGAATGAGCCCATAACACAGCCTAGGTGGTGACCGTTCCGTTGACAAGCCGGAAGAGAGCACCACAACACCATGTGCCAAGTCCAGCGCACGACTTCTCATTCGTTCCGCAACCGCCCACGACGAACGTTTAGGCGCAGCTATTTGAGCCCAGCACTTTTGGCCGAGCCTTCAGGCGGATGGGGGTTTGGCATCCTCAGATCTTATTCTTCAAGGTCTTTCAGCTAAATAATCGCTAGAAATCATGGCGACGAAAGTGGCATCGACCCGCGAGGTGCAGTGGGTTTTCTGGCCTGCCAATTGTACTCGTGGTTTGGTGACAGTTCTGACAAAATCTTCCCTGCGCTGTCATACGTATGACTTTTTCCACTTTCACCCGTTTTTCTTCGCTCCATGCTTGTTGGTAGGTACTGCTGCGCCATTCCCAGACCCGAGAGACTGGATCCAAGGGTTTCATCATCGGCGGTGAGTCCTCTTTTGGTGCCCATACCGCCCAACGGCTAATAAGGCGAACAGGCCTGAACGGACGATGGCGTTCATGGGTGGCGATGAGCTTCGCGGACCTAGCAAGTCTGCTATTCCAGCGGATAAGAACAGGTTGGACAACGCCAATGACGAGAGGGACGATGGCGGTAGACGTCGCGATAAAGACGAAAACGATGACCATTAGAACGATGTCAATGACTATGTAAGTTATTGAACACAACAGTACGGAATAATGGTTTAGTACTCCGCCCAATTAGCTAGAAGTGCCCGTCCGCATAGCAAAGCCTCAAAGTATCGACGTGGTCTTGCGTGACCGTATTGCATTGAGTCTGGACCATATCTCGAATGAAGGCCAGAACAGTTTCCCTCGCCGCCTGGCCACCGTTGGCTGTCGATGTGTGGCCCACAGCTTCTGCCATGTTGGAGAGTGGCGTGGCTATGGCCCAGGCCTGTATGTATGCCTTGCCGAGGCCTCCTTGAGGCTTTCCAGTCACTCATACTCCTATAATTGACCTAGACTACCTCCGATTTATCATGATAGTGATACTGCGGCATCAAGAAGCTTTCGACAATAGCTACTTCTCAACATCAAACTTTTTATATTCTTTACAATGGAGGTACTTGTTCAAAAATCATGGGTGAGGAATACCAACGAACTCTATCGCTGTCTCGACACCGAACTCAATGCTTGTACCACCTGCCGGGGATATTCCAAAAGCAAGCCGACTTGTGGTAACCCGATAAGCAAAGTCTCCCGCTCTCAGATAACAACCGTCCTGCTCAGTATCGTCGAAAGCGGGAGCATCACCTCCGCGATCAATCATTTAGAGATTCTCGCTTCTCTTGTTCTCTGCAAAAGACATCACCAAATTCAAATTGCGGAGAAAGTGGCACAATGGAGAAGCCGCCTGCTCTCGTTTCTGAGCCATGATACTGCAGGAACTCAAGAAGCGGAAACCGACCACCACTTAACATCGACTAAAACTTCAACTCACCTCAGAGGAACCCAAGCCAACGTTCTCAAACCGCCAAATGCAGTTCAGTCATCAACGTGCTATGATTCCGAAACGAAGGCAAATAAATCATCGTTGGCAAACATCGCGGTTAAACAAGAACAAGATGATCAACACGACAAGACTGAAGCGGTCCCTTTTGCCGTAGACCCGCTTGGAGACACAGTCAAATGGAAGAACACCATACACAACTTCGAGCCCTACCATCAACCCAAACGTATCGGTACGATCAACAAGGACATTGTCAACAAGCTCAACACGCCTTTCATGAAGAGTGAACAAAAGAGCTATACCAACGGCGAAGGATACATCTATGGCTATCAACTGCCTCAAGACCATAAGACGACAAGCCTTAAGGCCTGTCAGGTGGTTAAGATTGGTTATACGAACGATTACAAAAGACGTATGGAAGAGTGGCAGGAACAGTGCAAATACGAGCCACAACTTGTCTTCGCATACAAAGTCACGAATCATGTCAAGATGGAAAAGATCATTCACCTACTTCTACGCAACTACCAGAGAAAAGAGAAATGTCCTGTATGTTCTGTACAGCACCATGAATTCTTCGAAGTCGACGTGTCGACAGCTGAGGCGGTAGTAAGAATGTGGGCGGTATGGGCACGACTTCGGCCATTCGATGACACAGGCAGACTTTCGGCATCTTGGTCTAAAAAAATTGGAGAGATAGATATGGAGGATTCTGATTGCTGGGAAAAGCTGATCTTTGACAAGGCCAAGTAGATCTGTATAGAGCCATCCAACGATGACTTTGCCGCGTTGATATCAGCGTGCGCCAGAATGTACATAGTATTTGTTTATCTTTGTTCTTTATGTTCTAGGAATTTACAAGAAGTCTAAATCCCAAATCCATCATTCCAATCCCTGGTTCCATGGCTCCCATGTCTGCTTCTCGTAGCTCGGCATGCATTTGACCTTCTCTGGAGGTTCTTTGCTCCAATCTAACGACTTCTCGTCTTCTTCTGGCTTGGCCCACTGGTTTGTGAATCCCTTTGCCGTCTTGATCTTTCTACCTGCCTCATCACTATACTCCAAGTTTATGCTGGGCACAACGGCAATCTTTCCGAAACCATTATTCCACATGTCTTTGCAGAAGAGCGATGGTTCTCCTTGAAAACACTCCCCCGGACCAGGTGCTCTGAAACGAACGATTCGGTCCAGAAGAGGCTGCGCTGCGATGGCCACTGCGCCGTTCCAGCAAGAGAAGACTTGGAACGGGCGGTGATCTCGGAAAAGCCGTTGCGTGGCTGCCTCGTTCCAAAATATGTTCCAGGCCGAGTTCCAGTTGCCGTCGGGCGGAATCTCAAAGAACGAGTCGCCTGCTATGGTACGACTGATCCAGACGTCATAAAAAGTCGGGTCGTTGCCAACATATGTCCAATCCATGGCGCAAGTTATGTCTGCTCCCAATCGACGACGCTGGTGGGCGAGTTCCAGAATATCTTCCGCACAGATGGCGACATCGTTGAGAAAAAGCACTGTGGCGTCCGAGGCATAGTGCTTTCCGCGATCTAGCAGAGGTGCGAGGGCTAGATTGCGTAGCTCAGCGAGCCTTGGGATTCGCTCGCCGGCGCCCGGATCCAGATCACTACGTTGGAAGTGGTACTCGATGCCAAGGTTCTCCATATGAGATTGCAGAGTCTTTAGAACTTCATAGGTCCCGTCACCGGAATTGCCCTCGACGATGGATAGGGCGCAGTTTTCAGGACCAAGAAAGCGGATGGCTTCAATGATGGAGCCCATAAGCCGGGGGAGGAGATCGATCTTTTGTCGGATGTTGAGGGCGAAGAAGAACTTGCGCTTTTGGTAGTTCAGACTTGGGTTGAGGTAGCTATAGCGTTTGGAGTCGATGCGAGGGCATTCTAGCCTGGCGAGAGAGTTGTCGTCGGGATCGAGAATGGACTTGATGTATCGTCCGGCACTTTTCAGGAGTTCCGGATCGCCGTCTGGAAGATTGCTTGGATCGACTTGAGAGGTCGGAGCTGGGGTCGGCAAAGAAGTTGATGTGTTAATGGAATTTGTGATGCTTGTAGTGCTATTGGTCGCATGGCTGTTGCTGCCATTCTTTCGATCGCCATGGCCTTTGCGGATTTAGCATTTAGTACTGATGATTGACAACTCTGACCGAAACGAACGATCACTTACGAAACGGCTCATATGCAGCCTCCAAGTACCCTCTCCCTTGAAAGAGATCGTAGCCGATCAATAAGGTGGTTAGGGCAAGGCAAATAGCGCCGAAACGTAAAACGACAGCAAGCGATTGCCTCATCATGCCCTACTGATGTGGAGGATTATCATGTCGAGTCTCTGAAGAGCGAGTACCCTGAGTGCTGGAGAAAAACCAGAAGAAGTGAAAGGGGAAATGAGAAAGACCGTCGGTCTTTGACAGCAATGTCTGCTGTTCATATCTTCTGTTGGAACCCCTCTCATCCGACCCCATGTTCCAACAAACTTCAGGACCCATGATTTAGAGCAAGCTGATCACATTGACAGCGCAAGGGAGGGTCACATTCAGAAAGCAGCCGCTATTTGGGGGCCCCACTAACTTGCTAGGGGTGCTGAGTTGAAATGCAAACGGGGCGTTTGTTGTTGGGGACTTCCAACTGATTTGCGCAGCAAGGCACCCCAAGGGGCGATCGGACCGCTCACCGCGATATCTTCGCTGATGATGCTTTCGCCGTGTATGAAATGTGTGTGTGAATAGCTTCACGTATGAAGAACAGAGTATTTCTCACTGGATTTCCGGAGAAGCAGGCTGAGATGTTCATCCTATCCGACGCCGAGCCATGCCGGCAAGCGGCGCAGGGAGTTCTCCACTTATGCCGGCCGAAATTATGGACCCACCGATGGTCGGCTTGCCGCGCGATTACCAGCCTCCGCTTTTAGGGCCAATGAGAGACACGATGTAAACGCTCTCTCGATAATGTTGTTGGTTTGTCCCTTGCAATGCCACTTTTCGAAGCCCTCTTGTTGTTGGTGATGATTTTGCTTGTTGTTGAGCGTCTGAGGGCTCGAAAATTTCCGTATATGGACAGCAGCAGGTGGATGTCCGACGCGTAGCGAGCGGAACAGCCAATCTCTTTGCGTCTATGTGAAAGCCAAGAAACTATTCCCAGAATACCGGGCCACTGGTTTTAAGCATATCAATCGGGCAATGAATGAATGCCTTGATATCCGTTTAAATCGAGGTGCCTCGCCATTATGTGGTAGCCACCCTCTAAATAAAGCCCCTCCCACCATCGTTCACGCTGCTCACTTCGATTCTGAAGGCTGTGCGGTCGATTTCTTCTGATTCTATTCTATAATCTGGGACTGGTTCCTTTAATTTGTTAACGTCTCTGTGCTGAGTCGCTTCAATCGAGCTTTCGTACTGCTTCTCTCCTTCCACTCTCTAAGAAGTGTCTTACGATTCTGGGCACCAATGATTATTCTAAGAATCCTTATTCTGTCTTTCGCTATCCTTCCCCCGATGGACAAAGGCCAAGACACCAAGTCGCAATTCGGTCGCACCCTCGAATCCACGGCCAACGCCGGCGCCACCTTCATATGCAGTCCGGCGAGCTTTACACAACCGTCGTCAGTTCACTTCGGGAACAATTTGCGGGTACATAAGCGGCCGCAGCACGCGGCCCGTAATTGCACCCTCAGGATCAATATGCCGACACGCAATGACCGATAGGTTATGGGGCTCATGCGACAACTCGATCACCAATGGGTACGACTGCAATTTCCCGGCCATGTGCTACGATTCCCATGCCTGCAGCACTGGTTGCGGCAGGATGGGCACTGCGACTCTTACATGGCAAGTAACTTAGACTGTCAGGGAAACCGTTCCCCTTTGTTTTTATTTTGAAGCGTCTCATAGTACTTTGACCGCTAACATCGTATGAGTGTCGCAGTTCTGATGTGCAAGATTACTGCGCAACTAATATTATGACTTCGGGCATTGACATCGAAATGTTCAACATATATTGTTGGCTTACAGCCGAAGTCAACCTTGTAGCCATCAAACCGACTTCACTGCCCGACATCACAATTCCCGCAACTGGGCGTTCAAGTTTCTCCTCGAGTGCTTTGAAATCCTCATCTTCCTCGGCGGCTCAAGATCTATCAAGCGAAGACGCTGCCTCTTCAGCCGCGACTTCAGAGTCTCCCACTGCATCTATCCAGCCTGCTTCCTCAACATCACTTCCTTCAGCAACGAGTACCACACCAGCTCCTACAACGACAAGCAAGACTCCAGCAGACTCGTCAAACTCTGGATCACGTTTGAATCTCGCAGCTATCATCGCAGGTGTTCTCGGCGGCCTCGCTCTGATCTGCATCACGATCATTCTCGTAATATACATCGTCCGCAACAATAGAAAAGAGACGGGAAACCAGGCACCGATGTCGAGACCAAACCTCCAGAAACCAAAGCGGAGCTTTCTTACCGTCTCCAAGAGGACCACCAAAGATTCCGATGTGTCTTCCGAGGACACTATCATCTTGAACGACACGCAGTACCCGGATCCGCCCGACGACAAAGCCCATCCAGAAGCTGGCTGGGGTCCGTCGGAGGCCCAAGGCAGCGAGGTGCAGAGACATCTTGGCCCTTGGGAGATGCTCAACGAAGACCGCCCGCTCGAGATGTCGGATCACAATCGTCCCGCAGAGCTTCCCGACTACAAGTTCCTCGAGACGTTGCCCACAATCCCGCAAGCCCCGACAAGACAAGATTCTTGGAGACCGAACGATGACGGAGCAGCATGGGGAGATCTAAGACCTCCGCCACGTCTAAGAGATAGACTCCGTTATACAGCAACAACTGGGCCAGTGACTCATCGTCATAACACACCCCAAAGAGCAGACGGCTGGACACCAGGGTGTGTCGACGCAAGACAGGTCTTCGGTCATGAAAGAGGCGACCGGACTGGGATGTCTGCCAACTTTGCAGGACCTGGATGGGATCGCATGGATGAAGACATTGCCGCAAGGATAGGAGATGCTTCCCACCAGTCTCAACGAAGAGTCGTGGGCAGGTCGCCATCGAACATGACCAGCGTCTCCTCGCATGCGTCCATCTACACGAGTTCGCCCGCTAGACCATAATCTTGTAATGACGGACCTGGTTGGCTACACGGAGAACATAGCATTGATTGCGAGCATGTGGCGGCTATGGCTGGCATGGGACTGGAGAAATTTTTACACATCCGCGAATCATCCGTGGTATGGGACAAGGAACGAACGGCGATTTAGCAAACAGCTTAAGCATGCATGGCGTTGACTTCCGTGTCGTAGGAGTAATGATGGCGAGAAAAACCAAGTAGATCACGTCTCTCTGGCGGTAGAGCGTGTTGTAGAAACAATTCAAAATATTTTGTGCTGAACCCCAATCGACAATACCTAGCTATGCTATGAGTAGTTGTCTTTCGCTATTTCATGATCATTCGCTTCCAGAAACAACGCAAAGGGCCCCAGGACTGCCTAGGTGACCTTGCTGCGGAATCCTTTCCCCCCCTCTCTCGTGCTAGATTTCTACTATGTTCCATGCAACTTCTGATTTAGACCTAGCAGTAACTGCCTCACCGAGTTCATTAGGTGTGATTCGATCCCATCAAAGCCTGGAGCCGGCGAGCCAGACGCTGTAGCTTCCGCGGGCGGGGGTACGATACTTGCATCGGCTAGACCGAGCACTCGGTCGATGGCGGACAAAGTGACAGCCTCGGCCTTGGCCTCTCCTATCCTAACCTTGAGGGCATTGGACGAGACATTCTTGAACCCAATCAAGGCCTGTAAAACTTTAGGCTCGAAGACGCTGTTGGGTCCACTCGGCTGTGGGGTGCCGCCAGAGCCAGGTGTGCTGCTGCTTGGAGCAAGGAAGCCGTCGACAATCCTTTGTATGCCCTTCATGCAAATGTCCTCCATGGCTTGATTCTCTGTGGCAGCGCTCTTGAGCCCTAAGACCCGATTGACGGCAGACATGACAATTGCTTCGGCCTTCGGGTTCTTCGAAGTCTTCAGACTGTTCGTCAACCCGTTTTTGAGACCGTTAATGGCAGACAATAAGCGAGGTTGGATGACTGCACGAGGTTCGGCTGGTGCTGGTGGCGTTGGTGTGGGTCGGGTTTGCTGTGGTGTAGCAGCGGGTATCGGTGGTGGTTGAGCCCCAGGGAGGACGGCCGGAGCAGGCTGTGTGACTGGCGGTGCTGATGGTGTGGCGGTGCCGTTTTCTGCTTTGACAGCAGTATGTGTCGGAGGAGGTCGCGAAGCATATGGTGAGCTGTAAGTGGGCTGCTTACCTGCGACGCCCTGAGGTCGGGCAATCGTGGCGGCAGCTCCATAACCAGGAAGCGTTGCAGGCGCAACGGGTTGAGATGCCGGGGGTTGCGCAGGTTGGCCAGGGGCTGGAGTCGTTGCTGGAGGAGAGTATTGGGGCGTTCGCGCAGCGGCGGCGGCAGCAGCAGCTTGAGCTTGTTGACCCGCATATGCCTGCGTATGGTAAGCAGGAGGAAGATGTTGATACGCTGGGGGCATATGCGCCTGTTGCTGCTGCGGTTGAGGTTGTGGTTGCTGCGGTTGCGGCTGCTGAGGCTGCTGCTGCTGATATTGCTGTTGCTGCTGCTGGGCGTATTGAGCGTACGTTGGGTGGTGGTTGTAGTGGCCATAACCGGCACTCATTGAGCGATCCGGCGATGAGGCCTTGCGCTTCTTGCCGGCATCAAGTTCTACACCAGGCACACGCGACCAGAGCCCGGTGGTGTCGTCCTTTTTGAATGCCTCGTTCCCGATGAGATTGTGCCGTACACTAGATTCCCAACCTTTGGTCTCTGTGTGGAAGTAGAACCAGGGGTATCTTTGCGTAATTCGCTTGTAAATCTGCTTCAGTGTGAGACCGTCCGGCCCCGCCGCAGTGAGAGTTTCGTCAATGAGGACTCCGTAGTTTTTGTTGGGTTTTTGAAGCTGCTCCTCAGTGTAGTCCTCAATTTTGAGTTCCAGAGGAGGCGACTTCGGCCGGACCTTCTTCTCCTTCTTCTCTTTGGCCCGTCGCTCTGCGTCTGATCCCTCTGCGCCGTCTTCTCCCTTCGGCTTCCGTGGCTTGTATTTGCGCTTCTCTGGTCGGTCACCCCCTTCTTCCGGCAGCGGATGCTTTCTTGGACGTCCGACCTTCCTCTTGATTGGAGGTTCGCCGGGAGGTGGTTGTGGTAGCGTCTTCTTGGCCATCTCTTGTTGTTGCTTCTTAAGCAGCCGCTGCTCGCGCTTGGACATGAAACCGTTCTTTGGCGGTCTGCCAGGCCCCCTTTTCTTTGGAATAAGCGGTAGGAATGGCTGTTGTAATGAGTGACCCAATTCGGGCTCCTCTGCCTTGACTTCTGTGCTAGGCTCAACATCTTCCACTTCCTCCTCTTCCTCATCAGCCTGAGCATCTGCTTCTGCGAGGGCTTCATCTTCGGCCTCGGCCTCAGCTTCAGCATCTGCATCGGCTTCTGCATCGGCTTCAGCTTCTGCATCGGCGTCCGCATCCTCTGCCTCAGCGTCGACATCTGATTCTTCATCTTCGGATGGTGCTGGGGGACTGAGCGACGAGTCGCTAGAGTCATTCAGCTCGCCATTTCCATGTGAGGCCTCAAACTCGAAGCTCATCTCTTTGCCACCTTGCGCTCTGCCGTTCTTCTTCAGATTGTCCTTGTCCTCTGCGAAGTCTTCCGCGCCGGTGCGGCCTTCAGGGACACCATTGATGACGAAGCGAAAGTCGACATCCTTGATCTGCAAGTGAGCGCCGCTCCGAAGCACGACTACTCCGTCTTTGTGGTGAACATCTTCGCAAAAGAAGCCATTCTTGTGTAATGGAATGGCCTCAAACACACCCTCGGCACGGTTGAACTGGATCTTGAGATGCTCTCTTGAAATGGCCTTGGTCTTGGTCGCGATGTCGGGTCCGGGTGAATGAATGCCGACCAGCGGAACGTGGTGAGGAGAGGGCCGCAGAGATGCGAGGTCGACAGCAGCGGCGCCCGGTGTATGCGATACGTACTGTCTGTTGGATATGAGGTTCTCCTGTGCTTCTTCCTCTTCAGGCCTTTGCGACGATCCGGTACTAGTGGTCTTGCGTCGCTTCGCTGGCCGTCCGGATTGCTCGCTGTCGGACTCGGGTCCCAACATGCCTCCTTCCTCACTGACGTACGATTTGCTGAACTTGACTCGGTCATTCCTGACGGGAGAGGGGGGCGGCAGTCCTAGGGCCTCGTACTCCTCGACCCTTCTCCGATGATCGGCATTGCGCTTCTCGTCCCTTCGCGCCTGGATCATGGCCTTTTGATCACGGCCGATGATGACGGCGTAGGTGGTCATCTGGAAGACACTGTCGGCGAATTCTATTCGCGCAAAGGACTCCAGGCCTTGTGTGGCAGCCGCGAGGTTCTGAGTGCTTGCGACAAGCGGGTCGTTGCCATTGCCCATGGTCGGGAGCGTGACCTGGGCTGGCGTGACAGTCGGGGGAGGCGACATCTGGTTGGGTATCTGATTGTTTGCCATATGCGCGAGAGCCATCATCATGTAGGCGTGGTCCATGTTGGGCATTGGTGTATGGGGGAAGGAGGAGTTGAAGGGATCGGCATCCATCGGGGCGGCTGGAGCGGGCTGCGATGCTGCGGGGAGGGCGGTCGTGATCGCGGTGGTCGCGGCGTCGGCATCGGTCATGACGGTATCGACGGCCACAGGAGTGATGTGACGGTTGGCAGACGTGTCGTTCTTGGTGTTCTCAGCGGCGGTGGATGCATCGGCGCGCGGCTGGTCGGTCTTGGTCGCGTTGTTGTCGTCGGGGTTGTGTCGAGCGGAGGCTGGCGACATCTTGTTCTTTGGGGGCGGCGTGGTCGGCACGGGCGCCTGGCCGTTCTGGCCGGCGTTGGACGAAGTCATCGCTGCTCTGCAAGCGGACAGACCAGCTCCTTCGTCTTCGGCGAGCCTCTGAAGGCGATTTGGTCTGTTGCGACAAGGTTGGACCTGAGGAGACTGCGGACAATGCGAGATCCCAAAAAAATCGGGCTGCGAGACTCCTTCCTTCCGATTGACAGGGTCGGTGGAGAAAGGGTACCTTTTTGATTGGCTGACTTCGGTGAATCTCCTGGCCTATTGGTCAACCCCGCGCTGGGAAAGCACGGGCCCACGCTCGTTCCCTTGAAAGAGACAAGGCCAGACGCCAGTCACTGGTGCAGTTCCCCGTCGCTGCCTGCCTTCTCAGGACCAAACAAGTGGCCGGAGGAAAGCGCAAAGGTGCTTGCGACTTCCCAAACGAAGCCATCTTCCCGGGGCAATTACCTAAACATAACTCATTTTGGGACAATACGGATAGGTAACCATCAATAGCCCAAGAGATTCATCTTTCCTGGTCCTTTCTTATGCACGCATCATTGAAGCTCGGCTGAGTCACCTTTCCAATGTTGCGGTGAAGGGATTGAATCTCACGATGCAATTCGGTCAAGGTCCGAATTGCCTCTCAGTATTAGCAAGGTCCACGCTCCCAAGAGACTGCTCACAAGCAGACCTCGTGGCCATCACCCTGCGTAGATCCAAACCCGGTTTCCACTTCCCGGTCAACGTCCAATGATAATTTACCTTCCCGGTGAATAACTCACTCACCATTGTGGACTCCCTGCTTTGGGTACGACATATGCAAACTACTGCTTTGAGCAACAAATCTGCAGGCAAACGTTCTTTGGGGAATGGTATCTTGGTACCGCATATGCTACATTTTGGATGGCTGTTTTTCTTCAAGTGCATCAGTCCTGGTCTCTGCATGAGCCCGAAACCTGCGGCTTTCAGTACTCTCTACTAGTCCTCAGACTCCTCAGACTCCTCAGAAGTTCGCTAATAGTGGAGGCAGTGGTGGGCATATCGATGGTCTGGCCATCAGCCTGGATAGCAGGCTATTATTGTCAATAAAAGATTTCCCAACAAGATCCATTTTCAATCAAACCTCAACAACTTGGAAGCGTGTGGCTGAAGTCAGATTTATGTTGGTAGGACCTTTGACTCCAAGATACCAAAAACGTAATTGAGACGCACTTGGGAATGAGATCAACCGGACGGGTTGACGGAAGGCTCCTCTCCAGTCACTGGGTAAGGGATTCTTTTCTCGACGATTCTGGTTCATAGATGCATATACTTCGGTTTTCTCACCAATAACTCTAGCGCCCAAAGCAAAGCTCATACCAATATGACCTTTCAACGCAGGAGTGGCTCTCGCTCCCCAAAGAGAGGTCGCTTGGATTGCCACCAGCGGGTAGTTCTCTCTGAAGCTCTGTAAGCCCAGAAGCACAGCATACCCGCGATGAACCCGATAGCATCATTCCTGAAGGCAAGAAGTCCCGCAGTGGTCATCAGCATGACGGTCCATCTTTCAGCCCTCTCATCATCAGACAGCGAGCGGTGTTGTCTGAGAAGACCACCGTCGTTGTTGCCAACAGAACTCTCCCACAGGTCAGACGCACCGTGGTTCAAGCTGTGGCCGACCTTGGCAAGCTCGAGACCGGCAGCGATGACCATGACACCAAGCAAACTCTTGGGGTAATGTGACAGCAAGTCGAGAAGAGTTCCGCCAAAGACGACGCCCAAGATAATCTTGAACAGACCCAAGATGATGACGCTGGCACCGCTGCGCGCGCCGAATCGGTACTGGGCGGCTAGGCCTCCGGCGCCGTGGCAGACTGGCATAGCACCAAACCAGGTACCTACCAAGTTCATGATTCCAACGCTGATGCCCATGCCGGTGACAGTCGGGGTGGGCATATCAGGAAGCAAGTCGGCAGCGAGAGCGCTGACAGCAATGACAGAGTTGAGTGTAGTCAGAGGCAGCTGGCCGATGGCCATCGTGATGGGCTTATACTTGAACCAGTTGAAGTTCCAGTGCAGCAATTGCGGAACCCAGACGTGGAACCATGGCAGGTTGTGCGGCTCGTGATGGTCGGCGTTCAGAATGGAAATGAACGCAAAGACGAGTGACAAGAGGAAGATGTATAGGGCATAGGGAAAGCGGGGAAGTCCCTGCGTGAAAATGAGCACCAGGAAAGCAGCCAGGGCCCAGAGCCTGTTGTCCAGAACAGGGTGAGTCCAGTGCAAGTCTCGAAGCAAGCCTGAACCCGCGGCCATTACAAGCGAAAGGCCAGCGCCAAGCTGAATACCCTTGACGACCGGGACGGGAACATTTCGTGTAACCCTGCGAAGAAGACCAGTGAGACTCATGATCAAAACCGCCAGACTGACCCACTGACCAGCGGCCATGACAGTTCTGATGCCGCTGTCCTCGCTTCTAGAAATGGCAGCAGCAGCAATGGCCTGAAATGCACAGGTTAGTCGTCGTTGCTGAACCAGTAATGGGGTGTCGGACCTTCATCGGTTGTACTGGCAGCGGGATGCCAAAAGCAGCACCGGTCACGACATTGAAAATGCCTGTAAACACCAAGGTGCTATCAAGATAAATGGATCGTTGCACGGCGAGTGCAATCATTAAGGGAAGCAACGTTCCCAGGTCGCCCAGAGCGCCAGAAATTTCGGCGGCGGGTTGGCGGCGCAGAGTCGCAACATTGTGTTGATGGACTCGTTTCAAATGACTGAGGACCGTCATGATGCGGGGAAGATGGAACGGAAGTTTTGGGCTTTGATGAAAACGAGTCGGTTCAGATCGCAGGCCCAGCCAAGACAGATGCTACCGGCGCAACAGGAGCAGTTACTCTGTGAATACCATGGAATAAGGAGTGAGGAGCGAGCACTCTATCAACCTAGCTTCTGGTGATGACGAGGCCCCCGTGATGTCTGTGGTCGCCTTAGTGTGTCAGCACCTAGGCGCGTGAGCTCTGAAGCCCAGGCGGCCGCGTCCGACAGTCCACTTGGATCGGAGGAAGCAACTCCTCGGCCGACACAGGCGCGAGGCCGTGATTGGCTCGTCTCAATCCATGCTGCAACTCCCCAACTTGGTGTTCCGCAGCGGTGATAAGGAGATAAGAATGCCCAGCGGTTACCTGAGCATGTCGTCATAAGCCTTCACCAGTGGATACTTCCCGATGAATGATCTGATTCTCCGACGTCTTATTAGCTTGAGATTACAGAAGTCTTTTGTGTTCTTCCCTATTCCATGTTGTTTACTCTATAGGGATATTCCGACTGTATGCAGTGTACACATACACCTCTGTATCAGAACCAAACTCCAGAGAGGTAAAAAGTCTATCTACAGATGCCTTGAGGATAATGACGCCTCATCACCACTCAAGGTAAAAGTTTACATAAGTCATAACGAGGAAGTCAAAGGGGTCTGGAGTAATTGTAGTGGCTGGCCGCCGAAGAAGTCGCCGAGACGGTACCGTTTTTGTTTGTGCTAGGAACGGGCAAAAACCGGACATAAGAGCCACAGCACCTTAGCGGGTGCTCTAATAACGACGCCGGGCTGAATCCGCAACGGCAACGACAAGGACTCCAAAGAAAAAGAAGAAAAAACTTCAAACTGGGCCATCAGAACGGGCGGAGGGATTCGGTCTGCCACCCGCCCCAGCGTACCCGGCCTTACCTCACCTCGACTTGGGTCTTAGCATGCGGAAAAGGCCCCGGGCGTGAAGCGGTGTATGGGGCTCCGAGCTGGACTCTGGTATGAGGTTTTTCTTATCAAATCAGCGCTTGGCTGTGGGACACAAGAAAGCGACGCTGTGACCCTGCGAGGCAACGGCGCGCGTTTGAAGAAAGAAAAGATGGTCGGTCATCAGGTCAGGCCAGACGGTCGACCTTGACAGAGACAGGCCAACCATCGGCCCTGGGTGGGCGCGAACCCCGATCCGATGTGACGGGCTGCGATGCGATGGGGACAGCAAGTTCGAGCGGGACCTCCACTCCCGGTCTGTTTACTGTTGGCGGCCCCTACTTTTTTTGTTATTGAATTTTTATTTTATTTTATTTTTCATCGTCCTGGATTTGCGCTCCCCATTGCCCGGCTGGTATGACCCGCGGGCTAACAATACTTGATGCTTCGCCGAGGTCTGGGCATTTGACTGAATCAAGCAATTCTTGGCAATGAGAGTGCATCTTAGCTACTCAGGTCTGCCAACGTTTTGCCAACCCGTCCGCAGCAGCTTGGCCGGGCGCAGTTATTGTGAACCAAGGCCGACCAACCAGAATCGAGATGATGCGGCATTTGCAGAGCTCCAGAGAGAGAGCTTCACGTCAAGCTACTTACCTCGTACAGGTGGCTGATGATTAGCCAAGTGAAGTCAGGGAGGCGCCAAGCGGGTGGAAGGCGAGCTCGAGTCGGTGACGCCCTGGCCTGGCCTGGCCTGCCTGGTCGGTACGGAGAAAGAAACAACGCAAGGCGATGAGCGGGTGTGAAGAGGAAAGACGGGACTGTGGTTACTAAGGTAAGGTAAGTGGGAGGTGTCGGCGGCGGAAGCAGGGCGTCCAAGGAGCGGCAAATCGGTCGGTTAGGCACTTGTAAAGATATTGTCATCAAAAAATGTCGCTTACAGAGGCAGACCAGGGCCATTGTGAGGCGACTGCGAGGGACGGCCACAAAGAAGCCGGGGCGCATTGGGGGTGTCCCCGAGAAATCTCCCCGCGGCATCGGGCAAGGCGAGGGATAATGGAACCAGCACCCCTTCCAAGGTTCTTTTCTTTCCTCCTGTCGGTGCCATCCCGTTGCCTATCCCATTGCATTCAATTCCGCCCTGTGTCGGCAAGGACTTGGAGACCATTTATTGTTCCGGTGTAAGATGATCACTAACAGCAGGCAGGCTAGCGAATAAGGAGAACGACTAACGACTAACACGGGCCTTGGGCGACAAGAGCAAGGACGGTCTGACAAGGAATCGACAAGGACGCTAGCAGGCTATCGGTGTCTACTATAGGTATCCGTATGGCCCTTAGCACTTGGGATTGTGATACCTGTCGAATGCAGCCAAATTCCCTACAACCACGAGGTAGAGCGGTGCCTTTCCCTTCCATTGCCTCCCCCAGGGCAAGACCCGGCGAGTTGAGGGTGAAGCACTGGCCTGCGAACCCGCTGGAATAGGTACTGAGGTCGGGTGTGCTGGGGCCCCATCGCGGTGCCGGCCCCATCAGAGATGCCCATGTCATCCAATCGCCCAATCTCTGCAGTCTGCACCACCACACCAGGCAGGACCTGTTGGGCTCACTCAAGCTGATCTCTCCGAGTCACGACTCCACGAGAGCAACACCGGTGCAGTGGAAATTCGCGCAAGTGGAAGGAAGAAAGGTTGCTATCCGTACCTACCTTACCTTCTATCCAATGTGCCTACCTACCTTACCTACCTTAGGTAGGTAGGACGGGAGGGTTGGAGGTGCCGTTGGTAGGTACCTTAGGTAAGGTAGGTACGGGGAGGTAGGAAGGTAAGGTACCTTACCTGAGTACCTTAGGTAGGTACCCACCCTGCCGGTGTTCTGTGCACCTTGCCGTCCCTGGCGATGCCCCCACAGCGGTTGCCTATACAAATAGAATATTGATATAGAGTAGTTAGGAAGGAATCGGAAACAACAAAAGCCTTTCGCGACCCTGCCGTCTTACCGGCATCCTTGGAGACAAGCTTTCTGCTGCCCTTGGCGCCGCTTCCTGTGACATGACGCTACCACCGGACCCTACCTACCTGCCCGACCCTCACGCTGACTGTAAGTGTAAGGTAGGTGCACTGCGTTCCATCCAAGTGTAAGGTACCTTCTTCTGTACCGGCGAGTACCTACGTCTCTGTCCTTCTCGCCATTGCGCCGACCTGAGGGAAAAGTATGTTGTCGCTGTATCCGGCCATGTCGAATCACCCACCCGCGCCTGCCCATCCGGGCCCTATATGAGCAGCTATTTACCACCTCACCCGCCCTCACTTGACCTCTCCTCTGCTCCCGCTCTTCTTTCCATCCTCCAACTCACTCGACGACCGATCCCCTCAATTGACACCGACTCTCTCGTGCGACGGTCAATTCCGCTCCCCCCTCCTCGTCGCGTGTTGTTCGCCCAAGGTGAGCATCGGATGCCAAGCTTCACCCCAGTTTTTGTTTCCTTACCTTGCTGACAAAGTGCGCGCCCTGCGACGCCTAGCCAGCCTCTCCCCAGTGACTGCGATCGAACCACCCGTCTCGTTTCCCCACCTCTGCTCTGTCACTCGACGCAAAACTCTCTGATTCTAAGGTAAATTTCCCCTTCTCGACTCCCAATTAGCACGCCAAACACTGCTCCGAACCCCTCATTCCAACTTGGCGCCGCTCCTTCCCCGTCAAGACTTGCTCCCGTGCTTTGCGCCCGGCGCGCTGGGCCACATCGTGGGAAACAACACCGGACATTTGTCGGCCAGCCGAACGCCGGATACCCCGGTAATGACGATGGACACCGAGCTTCCAGGGTCCGCATTCTAAGACCTCGGACGGTCGTCTCCATAAAATACCGCAATGGGACAAGTCTTGCCGTCCGAATTGATGTGTTTTTTTTTGGTCTGATGCTACCCTTGTAGCTTGTGGTCGCATTCGCCACGAGCGAGCTCACTCATACATATTTCACGCGCTCAGCACCATTCGCCGTCTTTGTTTTGGTCGGCGTTGTTTCTCTTCTCCTCACCCTCCCGCTGACAAGTTTTCTTCTCTACAGCCGACTCTACGCTCAAACTCAGTCACAATGCCCGCCATCAACTCCATTGTCGCCCGCGATGCTGTTCACCAGCTCGCCAAGCGCGAGAACTGGGCCTCTCAAGAGGCCGGTGTCATCGTCGTCTTCTGCATCGTCTTCATCGTCGCTTGCGGTATTGCTGGCCTCATGATCTCCCGCTGCATCTCCAGGCGCAAGGCCGCAAAGGCTGCCGCTTAAGACCCGCCGCTACTACACCAAGGCAGGGAGCATGAGGTGCGGTGGAGGAAGTAATGGACGGCTTTAGTATGGACTATCGAAGTCGAGATGGGCGGCCTTCTAACGACAACAACCACGACTCACACATGAGGGCTGCTGCTGGAACGGGCGTGTGAAGGTCCCAGCACCATTCATCACTACACTCGCGAATCATCCACCATCCCATCTATCGACTTTGATTCTCGACCCGGTCAACGACGACAGGATTGGAGTCTCACGAGAGACGTGGTTACGAGGAAATGTCCAGAGGCTGCATATACCGGCATGAAGGGACGACTGGCCGGATAATACGTGGGAGCGGCCATATGTCAACTCAAGACGCTGCAAAGGATATTATGAGCCTTTTGTTTTTTTCTTAATGATACCTATTTCATCGTTGCGCAATCAAACTTGCTGCATTCCAAACCGCAATCGGGTAGTTGATGAGCCATGTCCCACTTCACGGTCCGAGAACAAATGCGTTCCTGAGACAATGTCTCGCATTGAGGACTCTTTCTTCCCTAATAACTTTTCTTCTTCGCAGTTTGCCGCCTGGAGGCGCACCTTGTTGACTGCCGTATGACTCTCACGGGGAAACATTCAGAGCCTCGCATTGAGGACCTTGCGTTTCCCCCTTTATCTCTTATCCGCAGAAAACTAAACAGACACAAAAGTGGCCCCCTGTGTTTTGTTTTGCCAGCGCAAGCTGCAATCAAACTCGGACATCAGATGGCACGACTTTGGCATGAGCGAACCGGTTTGGCCCTGGCGAACAGACCCGTCCACAGAATTCAGACCGAAAGACTTGGCACTGGCCTCTGGGTGCCTGCTGCATGAACTGCTCGTCTGAAAAGAGTCTTTTGAAATGCATAACACTCGACGTTCTCCGGCAACGACTTCGTTGCAGTTTGGGACTTTTGTGTTCCCGGACTGGGGGGCGCTTTTGGTCCGTCTCTCCCAAGCTACTCGGCCAGAAAAGACTGCTTACATCTCTGGTCGCCGGGATTGTAAAAGATAGTGCACCGGTGTGCCTGTCATGGAAATACTATCTCGCCTTATCCCTGGGCACTATGCGTTATCCCGCGCCAATCTGTTAACCCGTAATTCGTCCGACGAGAACCTCAACACAGCCAGGCTGACGCCGACAGAGTGTTTTTTTACGCGTTCTATGGTCGAGAGGCTAATCTTATAAAATATGGCACAGGGACATTCTTCGCGCACATATTTGCTTGTCGACTTCTCACCTGTGACCATCATCCTGCACCAGTAACGAAGTGGGAAACCGGCATCCCATCCGATCAACACCCATCTTTCTCGAGGGCATACCAACATAGCACTGAGGAAAGCCAATTTCAAAACACACGAGACAGAAAGCCAACAGACTGCACGAACGGCCCCGTATTTCTTGATCAGAAGGCAGCCCCGTTCTCCTCCATGGATCAACCCCCGAGACCCGGGAGTCCGCCTCGCCGGCTGCGGGCCTGCGTGCCGTGTACAAGGGCCAAGGCCCGCTGCAACTTCCGCGAGGAGAATGCCGGGAAGCACCTCTGTGACAGGTACGCCTTTTTGCATTTCAGGCTCGGCGAGCAAGACCAGGCTAACTTTAAGCCACCCAAGGTGTGATCGTCTCAAGATTGAGTGTGCGGCAAAGACGACGCGGGGTGTGAGGCGGCCGAGACAGCTTAAGCCGTTGGTCAAGTGAGTTGTCTTCCCCAGGGATGGGATGGGCTTACTTACGATGCCTCAGTCGTGTCGCCTCTCTCGAGCAACAAATCGCTTCTCTCGTGACGACGGACAAGCCAGACAGCATATCGGCATCGTCTTCGCGCAGCTCAACATCCGACTCAAACTCACCACAAAGCTGTGCAAAAGACAAAGGAGACCATGACACCACAAGCAGACAACACACCTCGGGCGCTGTCTATCCCTGCCCAGCCGCTCAGGAAGGCCTGAATAACCCGGGCGCGCCTCCGTTCGGCTTCACATGGGCCCAAGCAAGCTTCATCCTCAGTGACTTCCGCGACAAGTTCACGCCAAACTTCCCGTTCGTTATCATAGACCGCCAAACGAGCCCGCAGGACCTCCTCCGCGAGAAGCCGTTTCTCTTCCGCGCCGTCATGCTAGCAGCCGCGCCGCTCCCGCGTCCCCGCATCGCCGACATACGGAGCGATGTGCTGGCGTACCTCGGCCATCGCATGCTGCTCGAGAACGAAGAGACCTTAGACCTATTGCAGGGGATTCTAGTCATCGTAATGTGGTGAGTAAACTCCTCCTCCTCCCCCTCCTCCTCTCTTGTACATCTCAAGAAAACCAACAAACGACAAAAATAAGGGCCGACATCAAATACTTTTACGACAAGCAAATCACACGCCTCGTCTACCTGGCCCTCGGCTACGCCCACAGCATCGGCATCACCCGCATCCCCCTCTCCGTCCTGGGATGCACGGACCGCCAACACGTCGCAGCCGGACGCTGCTTCGCGTCCAGGATGGCCGCCTCCATGACGCAGCAGCACCACACCCCCGAGGAGCAGCGCGCGTTCCTCGGGCTCTTCTACGTCGTGACGGTCAACTCGAACCAGTTCGCCCGCCGGAACCCGCTGCTGCAGCAGAACGGCGGCGGCGGCGGCGGCGGCGTCGGCGGCCTGTACGTGGACATCTGCTGCGAGAGCCTCGCGAGGTCGGGCACGCCCGAGGACGCGCTGGGCGTGAAGATGGTCCGCTTCATGCAGATCTCCGGGCGCATCGCCGAGGTCTTTGGGTCGTTTGCGAACCGCGCCACCGGGGAGTCGTACGCGACGCTGTTCGAGGCGCAGGCCGTCGCCATCAGGAGGGAGGTGGACCGCGTCGCGGAGGAGATTGACCCCCGAGACCCCTACTTCTGTAAGCTTTTGATTCCCTTCGTGATCGCCCATAAGGTTGTGCAACGCTTATGTACCACTCGCCAGCGTATCTGTGGATGCAGTACAACTCCGTCCTCGTGCAGCTGTACGAGCCGGCAATCAAGGCCGCGACGTCGACCCCGCTGCACCGCACCACCTGTCTCCTGGACTGTCTGGCGGCCGCGAGGGCGTACTACGACGCCTTCACGGCGCTGCCCCCGGATCAGTTTCTCTACCGCACCTCGGCCAGCATCAGCCACGCCCAGACGGTGGTGACGGTCACGACGAGACTGCTGGTGCTCGAGGTCGAAGGGTGGGATCTGGAATCTGCCAGGGCATCGCTCGACTTTCTCGACGTGACGGAGCGGATGGCTGGCTTGTTCAGAAGAACAGTGGACGCGGGACGGGAGAGGATGGAGCAGTTCTCTGCAGAGACTGGCGCGACTTACCCATGGATAGAAGACGAGAACACGGAAAGCAGAGGAGGGACGTGTGAGGAGCTGGTCGAGAAGATGGGATGGATCGGTGACTGGTACAGGTCCAAACTTGAGGCCGAAGAGGGAAAGATGGCATCAGACAAAGTCAACAGGGAGTTGTTGGAAGAGATTGCGCGAATATGGCAGTGGTCTCCGAATGCTCAGAGCTTGCCGTTCTTCGGCGGCTTGTTGAATCCTCTCGATGTTAGTTATGAGGGTATTTGAGAGGTCCCGTCTGGTCTAAAAGGTAAAAGTACAATAGGCAAATGATGACCCATATATGTATGTCCGTCCCTTCTCGCTCAAACCGAACGCCCAAGAAAACCATCCTCTTCGCCAGGTCCCATTCTATCGTAGCAAGCCTTCAGTCCCAGTCCTGTACCTTCGGTGCCGAGTCTGCATCATCTGCATCCATGATGCTCGCATTACATACTACTGGATCAGCACCAACCCTTCGGTGTGATGTCTTGATCAAACCACATCCCATGCGATCATTAGCGGTAATATGGCAAGCAAGAAGATGCAGGCCACTAGTGCAGGTACAACCGGTGGCACGGACTCTGCTACGTCTTCAGCAAGCACGAGCAAGTCCGCGAGAGGCACGATGATGATCCTTCGAATCAGAGCGAGAGGACTCCGTCCAGTCCGGCAGCAACGGCAGCGAGTCCAGAAGCTGTGCTGATACGTAACGTCATCATGCTTTGGGGCTGAGAGGGCGGCGCGGACGTCGGCGCTGAGGTCTGGAAGTGAGCGCGATGAAAGGCGGCCATCTGGGCAGCGAGTTAGTTAAATCCATCTACGATGAAAGGCAACCGGATGGAAAGATGAGAATGAAATGGCATGGAGAGGGTGGAGAGGGTGGAGGAGAAGAGTGGATGACCGGGTCCGAGATGGGGGCATTGAGTGGGTAAGCTAGATGAGGTAGAGCGGACTTACTGACGGGTGTCCGAGGCGGAAGCGGTGACCGGGCGCCGGAGACCGGGAGGGGTGACCGGCTGCCGTCGGGTGGGATCTCTTGAGTCCGGCCCTTGGTCCTTGCGTAGTAGGCTGGAGGAGACAGTCAGAACAAGTGTCGGGATCCCTGGGGATATCGTGTCGAAGAGGAAAAGTAGTGTTGCTGGGGAAGACGATGAACGTACGCATTGTGAATGTGAAGTGTTTGTCTTGACTACACGTCGACTTGAGTCTGTCTGTACGTCTATGGCGGGTTTCCGTGGTAACTTGGACCGTTCGTGCTCGTGTTGGGCAAATCACCTGTGGGGTGTTCTCAAATTCGAGGGCCAGCCGAGAATGGGCGCATATGGTGATTTGAAAGCCGATATTCTTTGCATTCCTTAATAATGTGATTGCAGGGAGGGTTTGCCGAGCAACGATTCGTATTTCGTGTGTTCCGCCTCTTTTTCTCTCTGCCGTTTGACGGAAGGGAGCCAGCAATTGAATGCGGCTTGCGCGGGTGTTGTATGACAGAGCGGGTGACGGAAATCGACCAAACCCAGTCTCCGGCCTCCCGTGATCAAGCTGGGCTGGCGGTTTGGGGGGCTTGTTGATTGGAGGGTAGCGAGATTGGATGCCAATGCCAATGCCGACCGCCGATGCGAAGTGCCAAGACACGCAAGGCACAATTGTTGACAGATTTGAGTGTGGAGATGTTGGAGCGGAAGTGTTGGAAGTGAAGGGCGAGCGGTGCAACAAGAACCAGATGAGGGTGATCGACAGTCAGAGCCACCCTCTCGTCTCGTCAGTCGTCTTGGAGATGTATGTACCTCTCTCCGTGTAAGGTAGGAAGAATAGACGTAGCTGGGCGATGAGGCGGGAGCGAGGCTTGATGCCAAGAAATCAAAAAGGAAGAAGTTTGGCAAGAAGTGACCTCAGTGCGGACGAGACTGCAAAACGTTGTTGCTGAAAACGTGAAGGGGGGATGGGTACTGCAGTGTGTATGACTGCGGCCGTGACTTGTTCTTGGGAAGTCGAGTCGCAGCGGTATGTGCTTCCCGCAATTTTGAGTTTGGCCCCAAGGATCCTGTTAGCTTGGCGGGGAGATGATTTGCGGGATGCTGTGGCTTGTCCCCCAGGCGCTGCACTACGCCAATGCAAGCCTAGAGTGAGACAGAAATGTGCAGCAGTAGTGTACTTTGACTGCCTAGGCGCGAGGTTGACGATGATGATCTAAGCCTACCAAAAAGGGGGGGGGGGGGGGGGGTCATCTGGAGACATGGCAGTTGACCTACCTCTACTACACCGCGGCATGTATCATAGCCAGCACATCTCGGGAACGGGTCGGAAGGGTGGGTGGGTGGATGCGGCTTTCGAGCCAGTTGGCCACATGGCCGGCCAGGTTGGGTGAATGATCGAGTTGGAGATTGCACTGCCTCACTTCTCGAACAGCTTTTCTCCTAGGTATCACCTTGTTGGAGGGCGGCGATTCATGCCGCCTTCATTGTCTTCATGCAAAACCTCGACTGCACAGGCCCGACCAACCGTCGACGTCCCAAGAATGAATACTAAACGCCAAGAAAAGGAGGCGACGGTTGAATTACTGAGACTATGAGCACACATCGTCGTCATCTTCTCGTTCAAGCGATGGTGCTGGTGGTGTGGTTGCTGCCGCACTGCGTGAACCAGCTGGTATCTTTTGAAACTCCAAACAACAATACCAACGTCCGAGCCGCGCTGTCTATGTTATATCAAAACACCATATCTATCCCAGTCTCCTGTGCAAAAAGCGCAGAGAGCTATTAGAACCACGTGCGGCTTGTGCTGAGCCTCTTGTAACTGCTCCGCTCCCTAGCGCGCTGGTATTCCGTTTCGGCCGAGGCGTCTTGCTTCTTACGCCAAGTCTGCCCGTTGGCTTCCTCGAAGAAGTAGTGGTTTGGGCCTTTGGCGTAAGCCACTTTCCAGGGTACCACGAAGTCGCGCTTGATGGGTCCGCCGCCGCAGCTGCCCTTGAGCTGCTCGCTCGGCGGCGAGTTGACAGCCAGCGCGAAGAGATTCTGTGGTTCTGTGTAGTCGGTGACCAAACCCGAGCGTGAGAGAAAGTAGCCCAGGCAGAAGATGTTGATGAGTAAAACAAGGACCAGAGCCAGGTAGAAGACATTTTGCCATTCGTACTCATGTGAGGAGGTGTACTCCTGCGTGCGGATCGTGGCGTTAAACGTAGCGAGAGCACCTGGTTCTCCCAGCTGCATCGTTTCATAGTCCCAGTAATGGATGAAGGGCGATCCTATACTACCGATGACCAAGGTCGACGAGGCGAAGACCGCGAGAGCTTCGGCCATGGAGGGAAGCAGCGGGTTGAGCTTTCCCTGCTCTAGAATGAATTGCGTGAGTGTACGGGCGTTGGATGCGTTATTATTCACCGTTCCGCCGTTGATGTCCATCGACAATCGCCATTGATCTGCAATATTCTGGTAAAGTGAGCAATCAACCCAGAGAACCACGACGCTGAGCATTTACACACCTTCCAATCACCATCGGGCTTCTCAGGTGTGACATCAGGCACGGATCGGTCGTATCTGTCTGGGTCATCAGGGTCCTCGCAGTGAGCCTGCATATGTGAACCAGCGGTGCCAGAGATGTTGAAATGAGTCGAGCAGTTGGGTGTGACCCAGGAACGCATCTCGCAAAGCGTATAATTGGTGATGGAAGCCGATTTGGCCAGGAGGTATATGGCATCTCCTTGGTACACCTGGTACAAGTCAGCAAACGCTCTTACACTCCCATTGGCAGCTCATCCATACCGTAGTGTTGGTAATCATGTTGAAGTCTGCAGGATACTGTGCAATCTGTTAGAAGTACACTTTTGAATCAGCAGCATAGGCACTCACAAGCTGGAATACGGGCGGCCGACGTCCGTATGTTGGTCCCCAGCGGAAAATGTCATCGACCGTTGTTCGGTTGAGCCACTCATCTTCCTCAGGGTGAGGTACCTCTCCCTCCCAACCAGCCCAGCCGGTGGTCTGATTACCAACTCCGGTTGCGTTTGTTTTGCCATCCTCCCACTTCGTGTAGACAAGAGGAGCCAGTTCCTCCTCGTCCATGTTAACACACATAACATTGATGACAGGGGATACGACGCTCGCTCTAATTGCATACTCTCCAACGCCTGAAAGATCGTTCGGTTGGAGGATCTTGTTTACGGGGTTTGTTGCCGCATCATATACACCTAGAGTGGACGCTTTCTTAGTAAAGTCCTGCACAACTCAGACTTTTGCAGTGCTTACCGGGATGGGGCATTGCAAGGGTTACATTGTGAATGATCCTCGCCTTCTCCTCGAACTGACGAGTTACATTGCTGTATTCCGTTTTTACCCAGGTTGTAGTCAAAGTCGTGTTATCGTACAACAGCGTGGTTCCCACAGGCCGATGAGACATGTCCAGAGAGGCGCCCGTACCATTGTGGTTAATTTCGTCCCACACCGTCAAGAAAGATACCAAATTCCGATAGGCTATTCGGGTGTCAGCATTTGGTCTTCCTGCGGAGGGGAGACTCTTACATTGCCCGGCGTACTGAATGTCCAAGCACGATCTGGCAGCAAACTCCGGTCCATTTGGATCTTCTTTGCGCAGGGGTGTCGGGCAGCTATCCTGCGTAGCAAAAGTGTTCGCGTAAGACGATAAAACATAACCATTCAAAGCCTTGCTCTCCCAGCCGCCGTACTTCAGCTTGGGTGAAACCATGACGTCAGACGCGGTGGTGTAGAACGTCGACGCGATGGTCGCGATAAGGGAGACCGCTCCGAGGAATGTTACTGCGGCGTAGGGAAGGGTTTCCCAATGCGTCAACATGAACCCAGGTTGCTACGTCATGTTAGATCTAGCAGGAAAACAGAGATGACTGAAGCACTCACAATGACCCAGTTCCTCATCGTCATCTCGGCCAAGGTCATCCCCTTGGAGGTCTTGACGAATGACCGACGCGTCAAAACCTGACCAATGAAGGCCACGAAGACCGTCACAAATGAAATTTCAATCGTCTTCGCGAACATTGCGCAGACCATGGTGGCCGTTGAAGGGGCGATACCGCCGCTCGATGAGATTGTCGGTCCCCATCGTGGTTGCACCACGGCAACGACGAACCATAGACAGCTGAGGCCTGTTGAGTAAATGGAAAGTGCTATGATCGAAATGGAGAGCCAATTCGCTCTTCTTCTGTGAACGTCCTTCCGTGAGTCGCAATAATGAGGCACATGGCCTGTGTATAATGTTAGTGGCTGTGAAAGTTGAGCTTGGGAGACCAAGATAGACGTACTGTATCTCTTGTAAAAGGTCTCATCGTCGTCGTGAGAATCATTATTTCCTGCGTCGTGGTCGTTGCGCATTTGCACGCTGTTGTTGTCCACGTCTGATCCCACCGATGTCGCATCTTGTCGATGTGCATCTTTGCTGGGGTTTACCCGCCCTAAATCAATTTCATCCCGAGATGACGGATCCCACGAACCGTCATCTCTCGGCGGATCGTCCCAAGGCATTGGCGACTTTCCTATGCGTGCAGCTGTTCTCAAAGAGTTTGGCGACGAGACCGGCGTTTCCTCCAGAGGCGAGACAATGTCCTGATCTGGGTTCTGAGCAAGTGAAGCAGGTCCAGACTGGGCTCGAGGCGATATAATTCCAGACTCTGGCAAGCCGGGAAATCCGTTGTTGAAACGAGGCGTAACGGGTGAGCTGCTTTTAGAGCCAACAGGGACGCGTGTAAAGGACACACGTTTTGCGATCCCCTTTACTGAAATACCGAGAGGGTCGCTTTCTTGACTGTAGGAGGTTTCGGGTCGAGCCACGTGCTGGTTTTCAGTAACACCGTCTAAAGGTGAATGGTCAATGGAGCCAGAGGGCATTGGCCGATAGCCATCTCGGCGGAAGATGGGGGACGAAAGGAGACCTCCAGGTGGCGAGGGTCTGTTGTCGCGACTTGTTTGTGAGTTGAAAAGATGGCTTTCCTCGACCTCAGGAACTGGGTGCAGGGAGTAAGGGATGCGCTTGTGATCACTTTCGGCCATGGCGGGCTTGAATGAAACTCCGGCTTGTGTGTTGAGCAAACTGATTATCTAACTAGACATTATTTTAGGCGTAAAAGGATAGCTGCAGCGCCGGCCGGCTGTCAGAATCCTGCTTGGACCTTTTGGCGAGGGATGAACTCCTGGAGGGGACACAGGTGGCGCCAAACGGACGGGTTGGAATGTTCGTGGAGGTAAGGGGTGACGATCGTCGGGGAGCGCGCGGACACTAGTCTGCGTTGAAGCCGTAGTGGGTGTCTCGCGTTGCGTGATCTCGGCGCCGGTGGTACAGATGCGACGGGAAGAGACAAAGCAGTAGCTCTATATGATACTCGGGAGGGCGCATACGTCTGAGATTTAGCAAGGCTTTCGTCTGTTTGTCGTGGTCTGGTTGGCCCTTGGCGGTAGACGGGTTTGGAAGCAAGGCACAGTTTCGCCCCAGGGAAGAGAGACAATCGGAGGATAAGGGAGGAAACCTGGCACGAGGAGTGAAACGGCTGGGAAAAGATGCTACCGTGATAGAGGGTTCGTGAGACCAAGTTTGTAGAAAGGAGGGGAGTGGTATAAGAGCCAGGAAGCGAGAAACACCCATGACAAGAGCATCAGCAAGCAAGGGAACGACGGAGGCTCTTCAGAGGTGATCCTTCGGGGCGGAGAACTGGTCAAACTGATCCAGTCGCCGGCGTCAACGCCGCAGCTGCGGGCTCGGCTGCCCATCGGCAACGGAAGACTTCTTTCGTCGCATGCGGCTGGCCCTCCACCCATCATGTTGGGGACCACTTCCTCATCCTGCCTAGAAGCCTGCAGATGAGCAGTCCTTCAAGGTGACTTAATCTGCGTGGCATTAATGGGGATCCTGGCTTCGTGCCTGGAAGCTTGGAGATCGGTGCTGCGGTGCTGATGCTGATGTTGGTGCAAAGTAGGGATCTAGCAACAGGGCGGCGTAGTCAGCGAGAAGGGGTTGGTTTCCTGAAGCAATCACTGATCCTTGTCAGTCACGATGCAGGGAGAGGAGGCAGTGGAGCAATATCTGAAGACTTGCTGTTGGTTGCGGAAGCAAATGCATGAGTGAAGGACACTGCCACTGAGCCATGTGCGTGTTGGAGCAACCAAATGCACAATACATACCACTACGCCAGACCCGAGACTCTGGCACCTGAACTTGACCGGGGTACGCTTCATGTACGCAAGCCTTGGTTCTGATCAATTCAAACATGCCCCGGGCTGCATGCTCTCTCTCACCGCGACATGCCTGGCAGTCGCTGCATGCGTGTTGGAGGGTCATGCAGCCAATTCTTGCAAAGGAAGGAATTCGTAGGCGAATTGAGGCTGTGTATGTAGCTGGTCGACAGAATCGACACATCAAGTCACCCGCAGCGCAGGCAGCTCTTTAAACGTTTCTAATTTTGTCTGTGCTAGCCTTCGATGTGGGACTAATCACACTCATTTGCGTTTGCCTTACCTGAAACCCCTATCAGTACGCGATTTATTGCCCTTTAACACTACTTTTTACTATCTACGTTAACGTTACCGACGTTAATTAATATATTTTTTAATATAATTTAGGCTTTTTAATACTATTTAGAACGTAATATATATATAATCTTATAATACTAATATAGGATAATAATAATTATATATCTATATAACTAATATAATTATTAAAGTTAGTAGTATTATATAGAAATAAGAATATCTCTTTAATATTAAGATTCTTATTAATAAAGTTAATAATATAAAAATCCTTTTTATTTACTTTAGTTTTTTAAAAAAATAACTATAAGAGAGAGCTTATATTATATTAATTTTAATCTAACTTAAAATAAGTTATTTTTAATAAAATAACTATTATAGAAACCTCTTAGTTAACTATAAAAAAGTTAATTAAATCTTTAAGTAGCTTTAAGAGAAGTAAAATAAACCTAAAATATAGAAGAGTAATAGTTATTTAAACTCTTAAAGTAAAATAAATATAAGAAAAAAAGATTTTATACTAGTAGTAATATATATAAACCTATAATTATAGTTATTACTTAATAACCTTAGCTATAAATAAACTTTATAGATAATTATTATAACTTATTAGTACTAAAAGTAATAAATAATAGTACTAGTAAAGTTAAAGAAATACCTATAAATTTATTAGAAGTTAATAATACTAAAGCTATTATTAAAACTATTATTAAGCTATAAATTAATCTTACTACTAAAGAAAATAACTTATTTAAAAAATATTATTTACTACTTCTATTATAATAACTATTATTACTACTACTATTTAATATAAAGCTTTAAATATATATAGAGATTAAAATTATTAAGAATACTATTAAAATATAGCTAGACTTTAAATTTAAAGAGTTAAAACTAAGTAACTTATTTAGTAGTAATTATTATTATTAAATATAATCTAAGATTTTAACTATAAATATAAGTTATAATATATTAACTATACTTTTATATTTCTCTCTATTTAAATCTCTTTTACTTCTAGGATAAACTATTAAATAGTATTCTTAAAAGAGATATTCTATATAAACTTAGAAAATATTAGAGTATTATAATTATAGCTATTTAAATATTAGTAATAGATTACTAATACTATTTTTAATAATAATAGGAAGAATAAGTAACTATAAATTAAAATTCTTATTAATACTATATTAAAACTACTTAACTAGTATATACTAATCTCTATAAACTATTATTATATTTCTTAGTAGTTATTTTTAGTACTATTTAGTATAGGTTCTATTTAAATAAACTTTTTAGTTAAAGTAATACTAGTTTAAAACTCTATTAAAATACTTTTATAACTTAGTATAACTCTATAAACTTTATACTAGAATAATAACTTTATTAAGCTTATTTTTATTAAACTTAGTAATACTAGTAAGTTATTATATTAATAGAAGTAGTAGAGTAACTTATTATTAACTAGTAAGTTAAAGTAGAAGAGAACTTAAGATACTTATATAGTAATCTAAGCTATATATAGATATAAGTTAGAAGTTAAATATATTAATAATAAGGATAGTATTACTAGTAACTATTATATATCTTATCTTTTTAGCTTAATAAAGCTGCTTTCTTATCTTTAGATTAATAAAAAGTATCTTATAGCTTAAATAGAAGCTATAGCTAATAGATTAATAACTATTAATAAAGCTCTAGAAGATATTATTATAGATATAACTTTATATTATAATAGATACTTTATTAAAACTAATTCTAAGTTATAAAGTAAGATTATATTAAAGTTAAGAGGTAGTAGAAGTAGTAGAAATAGTAGAAGTAATACTAATAAGTTTAATCTACTCTTTTATTTAAATATTATAAACTAAGTTAATATCCTATTATTATTACTATATTATAACTATATACTACTAAATTTTCCTTTCTATAACTATATTTCTATCTAGTTATTATTATTAATACTACTACTAATAAAACTACTATTAATACTACTACTAATAAAACTACTATTAATACTACTACTAATAAAACTACTATTAATACTACTATATACTAAAAAGTAGAATTTACTAATTTTATCTTCTTTACTATTTATTTCTTAGATTAAGCCTATACTATAACTTCTTTATAAATATATATAGTATTTATAGAAAACAGAAGAGATATATAAAGGACTGGATACTCTGCCTAGAGAAGCTAGGGATAGTTCGGCTAATAGAAGCTAAAGGAATAAAGAGACTTATAAAGCTAAGGTATAGAACCTTCTATAGTAAAGACTTAGTAAGTGTTTACTAAAGGCTAAAAATAAGGATCTTAGAAGAAGTAAGTAAAAGTAGTATAGTAATACTAGACCTACTTTTTAGATATTTCTATTATTAGTTTAATCTAACTATAATTTATAGCTTCTAATATTTTTATAATTCTTTTATTTCTATTCTACTTTAAGAAAGTTAGTAATAATAATAGTACTATATACCTAAGTAATACTTACTAATTAGGATAATAAATTTATAATTAGTATTTACTAAGTATTAAGTAAGATAACTTATATAAGCTTATATAGAGAAAATAACTCTAGTAAATAATTAAAAAATAATATAAGTTAACTAGGAGAAATAAAAAGCTATATTTTAAGTAAAGCTAGAGGCTTTAAAAAGAATAAACTATTTATATTAAGCGTTTACTATTTAGATAATAAATATATATAAGAAGATAGGGAATATAAAACCTCCTCTTATATATAAGATAGGCTATAGAACTAGATATCTATAGCTATAGCTAATAAGCTAGTTTAAGCTAGTAAGCTATAAAAAGTAAATAGCTAGCTATTAATATAGTAGATACTAGTTATAATAGCTAACTAGTATAAGCTTATTATAGCTATATTAAGTAACTAAGTATTTACTAAACATCTATTTAAGGTTTTTAAAAAACTTTCTAACTATAATATAGTATATTTTACTAGTAAAACTATAAGTATAATAAAGGAAGATTAGCTTACTATAATAGAAAAAACTTATAAATATTATTTTAGCTACTCTAATAGCTAGTATATCTAGTAGGTACTAAATACTATAAAATATATTATATAGATAAAATAGTAAACTTATTAGATAATATTTATAAACTTTTTAGGGAAAGAAGTTAACTTAAAATAGAAAGACTTCTAAATCTTTATTAGAAAGTAATATATTATACTTAAGCTATAAGAATAAAATTATTATAATATTTTTAGATAGTATTATTAAAAGGATAATAAAAAACTTATTATATATTAAGCTTACTAAAAAGCTATTAACTAAGTATTTAGTAAGCTAAATATAAGTAATATAAAAGTATATACTTTTTTTTAAAGCTTTATTAGAACTTTAAAAGATAAATTATTTAAATAAAATATTAATTATATTAATATTTATATTATTATACTATATGTCTAAAAGCTATAGAAAATTATAAATAGAAAATATATAGAAAGACTTACTAGCTAATCTAAGTTATATAAATAACTATACTTAGGTTTTCTAGACTACTTTTATAAGAATAGCTTATAACCTCTATAATTAGTAAACTATAAAGAATACTATCTAGAAACTCTATCCTAAAGTAACTATTTAATAAACCTTTATATAACCTCTAACTCTAATAATAGATTATCTAATTCTTAGAGTTTTTAATACTATACTTATAAGAAGTATAGCTATATTATAACTTATTATACTAAGAACTATATATAGCTAATAAGTAATAACTAGAACTTAAACCTAAAATAGAGTAATATAAATATAATTATAATATTTTATATAACTAATACTAAAGATTTAAGAAATAAATAAGTATAGAAATAACTCTAAGAAGCTCTATACTAGAAATTACTTTAGTTCTAATTAAGAAAACTATTAAGAGATAAGTATTTATACTCTAAATATCTAGTAAAGTTAAGCTTAAAGTTAATATAGATATCTATATAGTAATAGATATTATTAGAGAGGATTTTATAGAGAAACTCTAATTAAAAGAAGCTATAAGTATTATAGCTTTAGAACTAGTAGATTTCTAAAAAAAGCTTATATTTATAAGTAAAGTTTACTAATTTACTTTCTTTCTATTAAATAGTAAAAGCTATTTATAAAAGATCTACTAAGTATTTATTATAAGCTTATATTTTAAAAGAATAGAAAATATCTTCTTATTTAATAACTTTATAAGTTAAAGAAGTATCTATATAGATATCTATATATATACTTAGTTATATAAATATATTTTACTTACTAAGCTAGAAGTAATTATCTAAAAAGTTATAGAGAATAGCTAATAAGTTTTATTATATACTTAATAGGTTTTAGCTTCTAATAAAAAGGATATTAGTACTTTAAGTAAGTAATTACTAGATAATAAGTAGGATAAGAGAATTTCTAAAGAATTTTAAGTATTTACTAATATTTTAATAATAAAAGTATAAAAAAGGTTTTTAAGTTAAAAAGAGTAGTATATTATATTAAACTAAAGCTTAATAAGAAGCTTTTTATAAGCTTATATACTTTATATTAGTAGAATAACTATAAACTTTTATAGAATATATCTAAGAAATAGAAACTATAAAAATCTACTATTTTATAAGCTTTATAGAAATTATTCTATTTATACTAAAAAAGAATAGTAGCTTATAGTTATATATAGATTATTAAAAGTTAAATAAAATTATAGTAAAAAACTAATACTTTCTATTACTAATTAGTAAACTTCTAGATAGGCTTACTAGAGTAAAGTTTATTTTAAAAATTAATTTAAGTAAAGTATACTACTATATTATAATTAATAAAGTAAATTAGTAGAAAACTATATTTAGAATATAATATAGGTATTTTAAGTATATAGTAATACTATTTAAGCTTACTAATACTCTAGTAATATTCTAAATATATATTTATAGAATACTTACTAACCTCTTAAATATATATTATATTATATACTTAGATAATATTTTAATTTATTTAAATACTAAGGAATAATATATTAAAAACCTTTATATTATTCTATACTATTTAAAAACTACTAAGCTATTTATAAAACTTAAAAAATATAACTTCTATTAAATAGAAGTAGACTTTCTAAGGTTTTATATTACTTAGAATAATATTAAAATAGATTTAGAATATATCTAAATAGTTATTAAATAGCTAGTACTAAAGTTTTTTAGAGATATATAAGTTTTTAGAATTTTATAACTTCTATTATAAGTTTATATAAAATATTCCTATATTATAGCTTCTATAAATAGTATACTTAAAAGAAGCTAAAATAGTATAAAGTTAGAAGCTTTTATTTAGATAGAAGAAATATAGATTATATTTAAAACGCTTTATAAAGTATTTACTAAAGTATTAATACTAAGATATTATAACTTTATACTAGAAATAAAAGTTAAAATAGATATATCTACTTAGGTAGTATCTAATATATTTTTATAGAAATATAGAACTATTTAGTACTTAGTAGCTTTTTAGTTAAGAAAACTATTTAATATAGAATAATATTAAACTATAAAATAATAAAAGCTTCTTATTATTATTAAAAGCTTAGATTACTAAGTATAATATTTTTAGAAGTTTTTTTAAAAAATTCCTAGTTTTTATAGACTATACTATACTAAAAAGAGTATTTATTATACCTATATAGGATATTTATAGAAGACTTATATAATAGGTTTACTAATTATTAGCTTTTAACTTTAAAATCTAATATAAATTAGAGATTACTAACTTAGTAGATAAGCTATTCTAATACTCTAATTATATAGTAGAAAACGCTAAAGTAGATAATATACTCTCTATTTTAAGAAGAAAGCTTAAGCTTATTAGCTAGCTTTTAGTAATAAACTACTAATATATTACTAAGTTTAAAAAATAAATAGCTATTATAAAAACTTATATCTAAGCTATTTAGTAAAGTATATAAAAACCTTATTAGAAAGCTAGCTCTAAAGTTAAGAGATTTTTATTTTTATATTAGAATTACTCTATAAAGAGTACTAATACTTTACTATATACTATAATATATATTAGTACTATTACTTACTCTAAGATATATATAAATATTATACTAACTACTCTATAAAAAGAGAGTAATATACTAAAGAACTTAAGAAGAGCTAAAATTACTATATTGGAATAGTATATTTTATATACTATAATAAGGAAGCTTATCTAGGATAAAATAGTTTATATATTATACTCTAGTATAAATCTTAAATAGATAGTTAGTAAACTATAAACTAAAAACTACTTCTATAGAGATATTATAGCTAAGGTTTACTAAAATACTAAGAAATACTAAAAATACTAACTTAATAAGAATAATATTTTTTAGTTTAAAAGAAAACTTATTATCTTAGAAAAGAGATCTTTCTACTATAAAATCTTAAAAAACTACTATAATATACCTAGATTAAGCTATATAGAGGTAAATAAAACTATAGAACTTATTTTATAGAAGTTTTACTAGCTATACTTAATAGAAGATATATAGTAATATATTACTAAGTATTTATACTACTAAGAAGTATATATACTATAATATAAACTATATAGGTTGTTAGCACAGGTATAAGAGTATTCAGGGGCGTAGTATATGCGCCTATAGTATAGGGTTATAGATGGAGATATTATGATAAAAAGTGATAATCCTCAGTATTTATAGGCATTTATTTGTATATATAATTGATAGAGAAGGAATGTATTGTGATGATTCTGGTTGATGTTGTTTTCAGGTTACATCCTAAGGTAGGGAAAAAGGAGGGGAAAGATAACCTGAAACATAAGCTGTAAAGCTCTTAATTACATAAGTAGGATTACATAATATAAGGGATTACGTAAGCATTTATATAGTTATAGGTTATAATAAACTAAACACTTTTATATAAGGTTATATATATAAAAGTCTATTTGTTTATTTTATATAGAATATTTAAGTAAGTAGATTATATATTATTATTATTATATTAAGACGTTATATGTTAACACCCCTTAAGGTATATACGGTTGATATAAAGGGTATATTATAAGTATATAGCTTACTTACTTAACATATATATACGTTATAGGTATAAAAACTTAAAAACCCAGTGGGAAAAAAAAGAAAATATTCCTATATTGTATAATATGTTTATAACTAGTTAAAAAACTCTTATAAAATAACCTTATAGGTAAAAAGTTTCAAGAAAAACTAGTATGTTATTCAGTAATAATATTATTATTATCTTTTATATTATTATTATTATTATTATTATTATATTATTATTATATTATTATATTATTATTATTATTATTATTATTATTTTATATTATTATTATTATTATTATTATATTTATTATATTATTATTATTATTATTATTATTATTATTAGTATAATAATAATACTTAATAATGTGAAAAATATAACTTTGCCTAAAGGCTTAGTTAAAATATCAGCAATATTAGATTTAGTATTAATATGAAATAACATTATATCTTTATTTAATAAAGAGTCTCTAGCAAAATGATATCTTATATCAATATGCTTAGATTTCTTATGAAATTCAGGATTTTCAGCTAGTTTTTTAGCTGCAATATTATCTATAATATTTTAGGCTTATTTATTAATTTAAATCCTAGATATTTAAGATTAAAATTATAGGTATTATATAGATAAATAGCTTCTTTAACTGATTCTGTAAAGCTATATATTCAGCTTCACAAGTAGATAAAGCTACTGTTTTTTGCTTATAGAGCTATAAGATAATATTTATAAGCCCCAGCAAAATATATAAGCTGATGTAGATTTTCTATCATCTAGGTCTCCAGCCCAATTAGAGTCTGAATAACCTATTAAATCCCAAATTATATTATTATTGCAGTTATAATAAATTCCTTTATTAGGATATTTATTTAAATAGCCCCATAGGTAATCTAAAGCAGAAAAATGCTCTTTAGAAGGGTTTGTAGTATATCTTGATAAGATATTAACTGCAAGAGCTATATCAAATCTAGTTTTTAAGGCTAGATATAGCAAAGCTCCAATTTGTTGTTGAAATTGTAATATTTCTTCCTTAGTTGCATAACTTTTATTTATATGCATTTTTATATTATCTTTCATAGGTGTTATTGATGGGTTTATATTAGTTTATTATATTTATTTAATATTTTTTGTGTATATTTCGTTGATGCATAAAAATAGACTTATTTTGCCTATCTATATCAAACTCACAACCTAAAAATATAGGCTCCCCTAATAGTTGAATTTTTATATATTGCCTTAAATTATATATATAATCCACTAGTAGCAGTATTATTAGCTGCTAGTAATATATTATCTACATGGCAACATTATAGCTTTATATTATTTTTATTTAATATATATACTGCTTCATCATAAGGTGAAACAATAAATCCTAATTTTAATAATTCCTTTTAAATGGTTATACCATAGTCTAGGACTTTGTTTAAACCATATAAAGCTTTAATAAACAGCAATATTTATTATTTATTTAAATTATAATTATAGGATTAAATTCTAATTTATTAGTAGTTTTATTATAAATAAAACCAGCAGGTATAGCAGTATAAATATCTATATCTATATCTGCGTGAATAAAAGCTGTAGTTACATCATATTGTAATAAAATCCAGCTTTCTTTTATAGCAAAAATTACTATAAATCTATAGCTCTCAGGTCTACAAGTAGTAGAAAAAGTTTCTAAATAATCAATACCAATATATTGATTAAAACCTTGAGCTACCCATCTTGCTTTATATTTATAGGTATTATTTATTTTATCTTTTAATTTCATAGTATATACCCATCTACCGCCTAATAGATGAATATTATCTGGTATTTGTATAATTTTCCAAGTATTAATATCTTCTATTTGACTTATCTCTAATTGCATAGCCTGAATCCAATTATCTTTATAAGGAGAATTTAAGGCTTGCTTAATATTAGAGGGCTCGTCTAGTGTAATAACTGATAGTATATATGAAGCTTTATTATTATCAGTTATAATATTATTATTATTTATTTTATAACCTTTTAAGACAGGGCAGTCCTCTAAGGTAAATAATAGTGCACTTTCATCAAAAATATTATTTTTGACTGTATTATTAACCCATTGGTAGTCTTTTTTAGCTTCGTCTGTTATAGAGGGGATTTCTATAAAAAACTTGGATTTATTGGTATTTATTTCTCCATTATTAATACTAATAGTTTTCTTACTATCATTGTTCGTCGTACTCATATTAGTATTGGTACTATAACTATCATTGTGGGATATAGTACTATAATTATTATTGCTAGTATTAATATTATTATTATTATTATTATTATTATTATTATTATTATTTTTATTAATATTAATACTAGTCTCATCACTTAGATTCTTAAGAGCAGAATCTTTAGTAATATTATTGCTATTTATAGCAATATTTTTATTACTATAAGAGATAGATTGACTAGATATATCTCTTTGTGGATTATATTGGGCAGTACTCTGTCTATCGTTGTTGGGCATAGTACTACTATTAGTATCCTTAAAGCGGGTATTTATGCTTATAGGAAGCTCTTTATGATGAGAAATAAAGGTATTCTCTAAGATTTCAACGTCACGAGACCATAAAGCTCTCTTTAGTTGCATATCCCAGATTTTATACCCATTAGATCCATAATTAATTATAAAACCTTGACGTGCTCTTACGTCTAATTTCTTAATTTTAGGATCTTTATTCTTATAGTAGCATAAGCTACCCCACACCTTAATATTATTTATATTAGGTTTTATTTTATTTTTTAATTTATAAGGCGTTATATAATTAATAGAGGAATGTGGAGTCCTATTATGCATATAAAGAGTAGCATAAAAGGCTTCACCCCATAAGTAGTGTGGTAAACCTGAGTTATATAGTATTATTCTTATTTTATTAACTATAGTGCGTATAGTACGCTCTATAAGTCCGTTAGGTTCATGCGTATAAGGAGGTCTTATATTGTGGATAATACCACTATTAAGATATATAGTCTTAATACGTTTATTAGAAAATTCTTTACCTCCATCAGTAGAAATTTCTTTTATTCTTTTATTATTATTATTATTATTTACTTCTGCTTGAAATTCAAGAAAAGTATTACTTATAGTTTCTTCAGTTTTATCTTTAAGTAATTTTCCCCAGACGAATCGGGTATATTTATCTATAAAGATAATAAATAAATTATATTTATCATAAGTAGTAGGCGTTATAGGCCCACATAAATCTGAAGCTATATAATCTAGATAATCTAGATTTTTATTATGAACCTGTGATTTACTAACCTTAGTTACAAATTTGCCTTCAAAACAGGCTTTGCAAGATAGTAATTTATTATTATTTATATTTATATCTGAAATTGTATTATCTTTTATTTTTAAAAGACTTTGTATATGAATATGACCAAGGCGTTGATGCCATAGTTGGAGGCTATTATTATTATTTATATTATTTATATTTTTATTAGTTATAGTATTATATATATAGTTATTGTTATTATTGATAGGAAATTGGAAGAAATATAAATTATTTCGTTTTGCCCCCATAGCAATAATACAATCTTTGTTAATATTATATAAAATAGGTTGTTTCCATATAATGGAAGCAATACCTAATAAATCTAACCTAGATTGACTAAGTAGATTAATACCTAGTTCAGGTATATAATAAACATCTTTTAATATAATTTTATTATTATTAGGATATATAATTAAATCACTTTTTAGTAAAGAAGTAAGACTTTTTGCTTCTCCCTATTTAATAGGTTTATTTATTTTTATTTTATTTACTAAAAGAGTGTGGTTTTTAACTACATGTATAGTAGCAGCAGTATCAATATAAAAATCAACCGTTTTTTCAATTGGTTAAAACTCCTAACTTTTCCTTGTTCCTTAATAACAGATTGGTTAATTAAATAACCTAAGGAAGGATTATTAGTATTTTATTATAAGGAGGAGTAGTAGTATAACCTACATTTTCAAAAATAATATCTTCTTCTTCTTTTTCAGAAGATAAATCCATTAATTCAATAGAATCAGGATTATTTAAAGATATATAAGGGGTAATATTGCTAGCAGTAGTTATATTAACTACTTCTTTCTCTTTTTCCTTTATAGCTGTCACGGGCTAGAGCCCGGATTGATATCTCCGGCTTCGCCGGAGCAGTTACCGAGATCCGGCTCCGTTGGACCCACTATTCTGCCGCAGTACGCCGCCTAACCCGGCCTGCTTCACCGCTGTTAGGTGCCTATCCCTGTAAAGTCCTTTTCTTCCTTCTTCAGCTTAGAATAGTCAATCGACGGCACCTCTACGTTGAACAAGCCTAGGGGCCAGCCCCTTACATATTCTAAGCTCAACAACAGAAGACGCTACGCGAAACCTCACGAGAGCGACACGATGGATTCGCCAGAGGGTAGCGCAAACGACGCGATGAACGCCGAGATTGACCGCCGGATCAACGAAGCGGTTAACGCAAGCATACGTCCTCTTCAGGACCAAATGGCCCAGCAGACGGCCCAGATGACGCAGCTCTTGACAGCTCTGAATGGGCTTATGTCACCGGATAGAGCAACCCTACGCCGCTTACGAGTAGCGTACCGACCCCGTCCACAGCCGATACGACTATACAGGCTCCGAGTGACGATACAGTAATGGTAGCCGAAGGGCGGAGAAAGCCCCTACCGAATCCCCCGAAGTTCACGGGAAGGCGCAAAGACTACCAGCATGGTCTCAGCAAATGCGCGATAAGACAACCCTAGATGCAGGACTTATGGGGGGTAACGCCGAGGTTTGGTACTATATCAACTCACGACTCGACGTTGACCCTCAGCAAGTTGTTGCTACTTTCTACGCCGCCGGAGGCCCCGGGGGCGAGCGAGACCCCTCTGAGTTCATGAGGTACTTGGACCGTACGTACAAAGACCCAAGTGCTGCCTCCCGCGCAGCTGCTACGCTGCGAACGATCCGTCAGCAGGACGACCAATCCCTCGCCTCCTTTCTTCCCTAATACGAGAGAGTATTGTCAGAAGCTGGGGGGGCTAGTTAGGCAGACCAGGCGAAGATAACCCTCCTCGAGAGAGCACTTAGTACGCAGCTCTAACAAGCCCTTGTTACTGTCGACCTTCTGGTCGATAACTACTATAGATAGCTCATGCAGGTACAAGACATAGCTGCAAGGCTGGAGAGGCTTCTAGCTATAACACGCAGAAGCAGCTTGTACTACCCTAGAGCCCCCGAAGCAAGCAGGCACCATGACAACGATGGTGATGTGGTGATGACTGGCGTAAGCCGCGCGAGGAACAAGAAGGGAGCTCCGGAACCGCAGCGCCGCAGACGCTACTCCTCCTCGTCTGAGTCCGAGGGTAGTGAACAACCGCAGAAGGATAGTCGGCGTTGCTATAACTGTAACAACATCAGCCATATCGCTACACAGTGCACTAAGCCAAAGCGTCCAGGGCCAAAGAAGATCAAGAAGGTCAAGAAAGCCAAGAAGTCAGAAGAGAGCAGCAACAATAGTGCCACAGAGGAGCTGGGAAGCTCTGAGGCTGAAGAGAGCTCGGGAAAAGAGTAACTCCAACGCAAAGTCGGGCGTTGGAGGCAAAGCCTAGTGATATCATCAAATGGAAGCAGTTCAAGCATCGCATGAGCAGCAAATCAGCAGTGATCACTGCCCGCATACATAAGGGCACTCAAGCAGACGCCCTGGTAGACACTGGGTGCGACCTATACGCCCTTGTCGACCATGACCTCGCCCGCAGGCTGCGCCTACCAATAGTAGACCGCTCAGAGCGGATACTAGGCAGCTTCAGCGACGCTACAGGCGCCACGAAAGCGACAGGTGTAGTTGTCTTTAACCTAGAGCTATGTGGCTATGATGAGAAGATCTTTGCGTATACTGTCCGCGGTCTTGGGGATGACCTCTTCCTTGGGAAACCGTGGATGGAACGGAACTGCGTCGTATATGACGCTTCTGCGCAACAGATATGTCATAGGAGAGGTGGTGTAGACTTACGACTGAAAGGCGAGGAAGAGCCAGAACGAATACGCCAGATTAGAACTGCTCGACTCCTCCCAGGAGCCCCCTTTACAACGCTCTACAAGAGGGCGCAACGACAAACTGGAGAAACTGCAGCATATGAAGTGCGGGCTATTAGCCTGGCAGACATACAGAAAGCCCTCGCAAAGAAGACAGAGAAAGCAGACCTTAAGGCTCTCCTTCCGCCAGCTGTTCTAGCTGAATTTCACGAGCTATTCCAACCTGATGAGGCTGCTAACCTCCCACCACATCACCCCAGGGTCGACCACGAGATCCCTATCAAGCAGGACAGTAAGGGCAACGAGGCTGTACTACTATAGGGCCCGCTCTATGGGATGTCACGAGAAGAGCTCCTCGTCCTCCGGAAGACCCTGCGAGACCTACTAGACAAGGGCTTCATCCGCGCTAGCAGCTCCGAAGCATCAGCCCCAGTACTGTTCGTACGGAAACCAGGAGGAGGGATACGCTTTTGTGTTGACTACCGCGCCCTCAACGAACTCACTAAGCGCGACCGATACCCCCTCCCCTTGATTCGGGAAACACTACGGACTATTAGCGCTGCAAGGTGGTTTATGAAACTGGACGTAGTAGCAGCGTTCTATAAGATTAGAATTGCAGAAGGGGAGGAGCATAAGACAGCATTTCAGACCAGATATAGACTATTTGAGTGGCTAGTCGTCCCCTTTAGCCTCACAGGAGCCCCCGCCACGTTCCAGCGGTATATTAATGGCGTACTTCGAGAATACCTTGACGACTTTGCGACGGCGTATATGGACGACGTACTGATCTACTCAAATGGGTCACAAAAGGACTACGAAGCGAAGGTCCGGCTAGTCCTCCGCAAGTTAACTGATGCTGGCCTCCAGCTGGACCTGCATAAGTACGCGTTTTCTGTGAAGACTGTTAAGTATCTTGGGTTTATTATTACAGCTGGTATAGGTATCTCCTGCGACCCTGAGAAATTAAGAGCAATTAAGGAATAGGCTGCGCCAAAGACAGTTAAAGGAGTCCGGAGCTTTTTAGGATTTGCAAACTACTACCGGATCTTTATCCCAGCGTACTCAAACATCGCTGGGCCCCTTATAGCCCTTACGAAGAAGGGTGCCCTATTCTGCTGGGGTGAGGAACAAGAAGCAGCATTCCAAGAGCTAAAAAGGATCTTTGCAGCAAAGCCTGTCTTACACTAACTAGACCCTGAGCTTATAACCTATGTTGAGGCTGACTGCTCAGGCTTTGCTCTTGGGGGAGTACTATCGCAAGAAGACGAGCACGGAAGACGTCACGCAGTAGCATACCACTCGCAGCGGCTGAATGCCGCCCAGTTCAACTACCCAATCCACGATAAGGAGATGTTAGCTATTATGAGCTGCCTGCGAGAATGGAGGGCAGAGCTACAGAGCGTTGAGAGCTTTAAGATCCTATCCGACCATAGGAACCTCAAGTACTTTATGCAGAAACAGAAGCTCACGGAACGACAAAGCCGATGGGCAGAGGAGCTATCTCAGTATAACTTTGAGATACAGTACCGCCCAGGAAGCGAAGCGGTAGTGCCAGACGCACTCTCTAGACGTGAACAAGACGTACCTACGTCCTTAGAAGACGAGCGCGAACAAGGCCGGATTCTCCAGCTTCTTCCCGAAGTAGCCCTTCCCTCAACGCGTACACGACGTGTAGAGGTAGCACCAGCGATGCTTGTATTTACCGACGATAAAGAACTACAGCAGCTCTGGGATCAGACCCAAGCAGGAGACGAAGTCTACCAGCGGGCCTATACTGCTGTGAAACAACGAGAAAGAAGCTTCCCACCTAGCCTCAAGCTAAAGGTTCAGATTGCTGAGTGCGAGATCGATAACGGTAACCAACTGCTATTCAGAGATCGGATCTGGGTACCAGGTAGCGAAGACCTGGATAGGGAGGCGAACACGCTACGTACTCGTATCGTCCAAAGTATCCACGACTCAGTGCTTAGTGGCCACCCTGGTAGAGATAATACCCTCGCGCTAGTCAGCAGACGCTTCTACTGGCCTGGCCAGTCGCAGTTAGTACGGCGTTTCTGCCGTAACTGCGATGGTTGTGGGCGAAGTCATATCTGGAGAGAACGCCGCAAGGGACTCCTAAAGCCACTGCCGATACCACAGCGTATACGGAGCGATCTTGCTATGGATTTCATCACAGATCTACCCCCTACAGATAAGAACGAGAGGTTCCTTTGGGTAATTATCGACCGACTAGGTAAAGGCGTAACCCTCGAAGCTATGCAAAGTATGGAAGCCGAAGCCTGCGCTGAACGATTCCTGAGCTGCCACTTCCGCTTCCACAGCATCCCTACATCGATTGTGAGCGATAGGGGAAGTAACTGGACAAGCCGCTTTTGGCGGCAGTTCTGTAAGCTGTTAGGAATAGAGCAGCAGCTTAGCACTGCCTACCACCCGCAGACTGATGGAGGCCCAGAGAGGATGAACCAGGAGATCCAGGCCTACCTACGTAACTACGTCACCTACTCACAGAAGGACTGGGCATGTAACCTTCCAGCAGCTCAGCTAGCGCTTTGTAGCCGCGATAATAGCGCTATTGGGATGAGTAGCTTCTTCCTAGAGCATGGATACAACCCAGAGCCTATTAAGGTCAAGGAAGCAGACCCAGCAAGCTCTGAAGGCACCCGTGAGGGCCAAGCCCGCAAGTTGGTAACAAGGCTTCAAGATGTGATGGATATGGCCCAATCGACCCTCGCCTCAACACAGCAACGCTACGAGGAGCTGGCTAATAGGAAGCGCCAGCCTACAGAGAGACTAGAAGTAGGCGACAAAGTCTGGCTTCACATGGGGCATTACAGATCCCCTAGGCCTTGCAAGAAACTGGATTGGTTACACCACAAGTACACAGTTACGAAAGTCATCTCACCATACGTGGTAGAGCTTGATGTACCAGCAGCCATATACCCACGCTTCCATGTGGATATCCTGAAGCGCGCAGGTAACGACCCCTTACCTGGTCAAACGTTAGATGACGAGCAGCCGCCACCAATTATAGACGATGAAGGCGAAGAGACCTGGAGTGTAGAGAGTATCGACGCTGCTACCTGGAAGCGTCGAGGGCGCGGGCGACGCCGCGAAGTTCTGGTTAAGTGGGAAGGATATACAGAGAGGACCTGGGAGCCTGTCGAGACGCTCCAGGGGACAGAAGCAATGGAGGCTTACGAACGCCGTTATGGCTCTGCGATGGAGCACGATGGAGACCCAGCCTTAGCGCCGCGGGCGCGCCGCCGGAGGGGAGCGGGGGGGTGATGTCACGGGCTAGAGCCCGGATTGATATCTCCGGCTTCGCCGGAGCAGTTACCGAGATCCGGCTCCGTTGGACCCACTATTCTGCCGCAGTACGCCGCCTAACCCGGCCTGCTTCACCGCTGTTAGGTGCCTATCCCTGTAAAGTCCTTTTCTTCCTTCTTCAGCTTAGAATAGTCAATCGACGGCACCTCTACGTTGAACAAGCCTAGGGGCCAGCCCCTTACAATAGCAGGTAGTATTAGTAGGTTTTTTCCATAACTAGGTGCTTTTTCAGGATGTAAGAAAGCGCAATTTTCTTCAGAATGGTTGGTTTTCTTGCAATTTTTGCAGTAAACCTTTCTGTTTTTTCCAGGGTTTTTGGATATTTTTTATTATCCTTCTTTATTATTTTTATTATATTTATTATTTTCCTGGTTTTTATTTAATTTTTTATTATACTTATTACCCTTAGTAGTATTATTAACTACTTCTTTACTCCTTTTCTCTTATATCGTCTAGAAGACTAGCATATAAAGAGTCAAGGGTATAGGCAGAAGGGTTAGTCCTAAGAGACTGAGTTATAGAGGTTATAAAGCCTCATAAGTCTCGTTTAGACTATTAAGTATTAAGCTATAACTACTTGATCAGGTAGTCTTAGCTGGTTATAGGATAAATTATCCGTAAGTTCTTTATTTTATTAATATAATCTTCCATAGAATCAAAGTCATCTAAGGAAGTATTAAAAGAACTCTTTACAGGTTAAAAACTCGTTTTTAAAACTGTAGGCTCATAGCTTTTTAAGGTGATCCCAGGCTTTAAAAGCACTATTATCATCTTTAATTACTCTTAAAAGGCCGTCCTTACAGAGCAATTATATATAGCTTAAAGCCTTATTACCTTTATCTGCATTAATATCAGATTCAGGTTTAGTTAAATCTATAGTTATATCTTTACTTATAAGGAAGGCTTTAATACGTATAGCCCATACCTTATAATTCTCAGAGCCTATAAGCTTAGGCATATCAACCTTTAAGTTAGCCATTATTACCTTATAGGATGCAGTGCGTAGTTGCAAGCCTTATAAAGGTTAAACGACAGTGAGGTTGTATAACTACAGAAGCTATTAACGTATAGTACAGCAGTTTGTACAGCAACGTTATATAACAGCTATAAACCCAGAGGTCTAGGGTTTAACTGTTAAAAAAGAAGAGTTTTTTCCTTATAACCTTCTCTTTAATCAATATCTTCTTCAGTTAGACTGTAGTCTGACTGAGGAGATAAGTATCCCATATAATAAATCGGTCGAGAAGAAGTCCGTCGGGCCGTAAGTATAGGTCTAAACCAGATTGGGAGTAGACTAGAGGATAGTTCAAATAGGTAATCTGAGGGATATAGATCGAATAAAGCAGTAGCAAGAGACTGTCTGCTTAGGGAAGGATCGATAGAGGTATAGTCGATTTGTATAGGATTGGTTATATGGATTCGAAGAAGGTGTATCTCGTGGAACCAAACTACTAGTCCAGCTAGTATATCTGATTCTGCAAAGGTAGTATGGATAGAAAATCGTTCGAAGGAGTGGTTTTCAGTATATATAGCCTTTATATATAGGTAAGGCTTAATAGGAAGGAAGGGTATAGGTAAAGAAGTAGAAGGAACTGAGGTTATCTCTGAGCTGGGCTTATAACCTGTTAGCACAGGTATAAGAGTATTCAGGGGCGTAGTATATGCGCCTATATAGTATAGGGTTATAGATGGAGATATATTATGATAAAAAGTGATAATCCTCAGTATTTATAGGCATTTATTTGTATATATAATTGATAGAGAAGGAATGTATTGTGATGATTCTGGTTGATGTTGTTTTCAGGTTACATCCTAAGGTAGGGAAAAAGGAGGGGAAAGATAACCTGAAACATAAGCTGTAAAGCTCTTAATTACATAAGTAGGATTACATAATATAAGGGATTACGTAAGCATTTATATAGTTATAGGTTATAATAAACTAAACACTTTTATATAAGGTTATATATATATAAAAGTCTATTTGTTTATTTTATATAGAATATTTAAGTAAGTAGATTATTCTTATATTATTATTATTATTATATTAAGACGTTATATGTTAACATAGGTTACTATAAATATTAGAACTAGTAGTATATTCTTTTTAGTAGATCTTATTAGGCTTTTTAACTAGCTTACTAGAAAGCTACTAAGATAATAAAGTTATATATAATATAATCCTAGTAATTATATACTAAATAACTAAGATAGCTTAATTCCTAGTAATAACTAAATAGCTAGATATTATAAGCTTAGTAAAGATCTTATATTAAGAGATTAAATATTAGTATAATATATTTAAAGCTATTATTAGTAATTAAAATAAGTTAATTACTAGCTAATTTTAGTAGAATTAAATAAAAGCCTAGGATATTTAGAGGTATTTCTCTATAGCTTAGTATTTATAGATAGATAGCTAGATAGAAAGAATATATTAAATATTAACTATATATTTTACTAAGTTTAGTAAAAGTTTATAGAACTAATAAGCTATATAATTAGTTAAAGCTAAATTTTCTTATAATAATAGTAAGTATACTATTATTAATATCTCTTTATTTAAAGCGTTATAAGCTACTATTTTAGAATAATAGATTTCTACTTACTAAATATTAAAATTTAAACCTAAAAAGTTAAAAAAAAAACTTAAGAAATCAATAGAGGTTTATTAAAAAATAGCTAAGAATTAGTAATATACTACTAAAATATAAGCTAAAAATATTAATACTAAAAGAAAGTATAATTATATAATATAGAAGATATTATAAAACTTTCTATAAAGAACTTTTACTTTATAAAAAGTTAGTAGAAGCTTACTTTATAATTTATTTCTATACTAATTATAGAAGTTATAAGCCTAAATACTTATAAAGTCTAATTTCTAGAAAAATATAATAAAGTATATAATATTTTCTCTATTACTTTATTTAAACTATAGTATAGCTAAAAGCTTACTAAAGAGTAGCTTTTAAACCTTAAAGAAAACCTAGAAGAATAAGAAGTTAAAGATATTATATTATAAAAGGAAGTACTAGAAAGCTTTCTATATTTAGTTAAATAGAAAAGCTAGTTAGTAGAATATAATACTTAAAAGCTTAAAAAATACTTAGTAAATATTTTATAAATCTTTATTAGATTTAAGAAGTAATAGTATAAGTTATATTATAAATAGGATAATAAGTAGTATAAAGTAAAAAGAAGTTAATTAATTATAAAAATATAATAAAAGCTTAAAAGAAAAAGTAATAAGAAAACCTTAAATATCTAACTATCTATATATAGAAAAGCTACTATATACTTACTAAGATTCTTTAAAAAAACTTATTATACTTATTATTCTTATTATTAGAACTAGTATTATTACTATCTAGTCTAGTATTTTTATTATTACTATTTTTATTATTACTCTCTTCTAAAGAATTATTCTTATTATTAGTATTCATAGCTTTTTAGTAGATATTTATAGAAGCTATACTAACTTCTTTATAAGTATTTAGTTAAGAAGTAGGATTATTACTAATATATTTAAGCTTAGTAAGAGGAGTATATTTATAGGTATTATAGAGTATTTAAGAGCTTTATATTTTTAAAAGGGTTTAAATAAGTAAGATTAATATATAAAGGTTTTTACTTATAAGATAGCTCTCTAGAACCTTTTTAAGTTTATTAAGAAACTAAGCTTATTTATAAATATAGCTTATATTTTTAAGATACTAGAGTAAAGCTATATTTAGCTAAGTTTAAGTTACTTAGATAAAAGCTTTATCCTTTTATAGTAAGTATCCTATAAAGTACTATTAGTATTAATATAGAAAGATTAATAAAGAAAGAAACTTATTTTAAACTAAAGCTATAAGTATATTTAGGTGTAGTTAGTAGTATTCTCTTCAGTATTTATTTATAGAAACTAGTTATAGTATTATTTAGAACTTAGAGTAAGACTAGTAAAGTTTATTAACTACTTATAGAGTTCTAAGAGAAAGCTTTAACTCTTATAGATAGTAGTATAGATATAATAAATTTTATACTAATAGTACTTACTAGCTTTAATCTTAGCTATATAATATTTAACTTAGTTCTAGTAGATATAAATACTATTAATAAAAGAGTTAGAAATCTAGAGTTATAAAGTTAGTTTAATCTTTCTATAATAGGTTACTAAAGACTTACTTTATAATATTTAACGCTATAAGAATAGTATATTTAGTAAGTTATATTACCTAACTATATATAAGTATAGACTACTTTAGTAGACTAATAAAGCTATAAAGTATAAGTAATATAAGGTTTATTCCTATTTAATTAGTTATACTAGTAAGTATTATTACTTTTCTCTAAAGCTTTAAGCTTAAAATATAAGAAGATATAAGTAATAAAAGAGTTAGTATTTATAATATTAGATATAAAAGTCTAGAAGAATAATAAAAGATTAGTAAAAGCTTAGGAAAAGGCTTATAAAATATAAAAGTTATTATTATTAGATATAATATATTAAAAAAGAAAAAAAACCAATTTTAGGGTAGGAAAAAGCTATTACTTTATAAATAGCTAAGAAGCTTTATTAAACAATTATAAAGATAGCTATAACTTTAAATAGTAGGAATAGTAGTTATTTACTATAGTAGTTACTACTTATAAAGAGGTAAATATAGTGAATTAATAATAGTAGTTACTATCTAACCTACTTTATAGCTTTATAACGCGCCTATTTAGAAGGGGGATAATAGGATAGAAAACAAAGCTATTATAAAGATATTATTCAAGTAAAAACTTACTAGATAAAAAGCAAACTATTAGGAATAAAACTATTACTAAAAGGATAACTATTCCTATTAATAAATAATAATAAAACTTTTTTAGAGTAGCCTAAGAAGAACTATAAAAAGGAGCTAAAATAAAGAAGACTATAAAAGATAGAATTATAAGCCCCTACTATAATATTAATAGCTTTATTGTCTTTTAGTAAATAAATAGTAAATAGCTATTATACTAAATAATAGAAATAATAGTAACAGAGCTAGATATTTTATTTAGATAATAGGAAAAAATAATAGCTAAAAGCTAACCTCTATACTTAACTTTATAATAAGGATTATTATAATTAGAAAGGGGATAATTATAAAGAACTAAATATCTTACCTAGAGAAGCTAGGGATAGTTTAGCTAATAGAAGCTAAAAGAATAAAGAAGCTTATAAAACTAGAATATAGAACTCTTTATAATAAGAACTTAGTAAGTATTTACTAAAAGCTAAAAATAAGGATCTTAGAAGAAGTAAGCAAAAGTAGCGTAGTAATACTAGACCTACTTTTTAGGTATTTCTACTATCAGTTTAACCTAACTATAGCTTATAGCTTTTAATATCTTTATAATTAATAATACTAATAGTTATTATATACCTAGATTTTATAATAATATACTTTAATTTACTAATAATATTAGTAAAATAGATAATAATAATATTATAAGCTTTAAATTAATATACTTAGTAATAGTTTTAGCCTTTTTAGTACTCTAAAATATATATTTAAAAAGAATTAACTCTAAGAAAATAAAAAGAAAGATAGTATATAGATTCTAGTAAAAAAAAGCTCTTCTAAAGCTATTAATAATTAATTTATATAATAATTCGTGTTAATTAATACGTTTATAGCGTTTATACGTATATATAGTAAAAAGTAGTATTAAGGGGTAATAAATCGCATACTGACAAGGGTTTCAGGTAAGGCAAACGCAAATGAGTGCAATCCTCATCATCATCCCCACGTTGAGCTTACCTTAGCTTCCGCATGGAATACAACCCTCCATTTCGAGGCTGTTCGTCCGATCCTGTCATCAGACTCGGACTCCCGCTGTCATCGGATTTCGTCCAGCGTTTGCCCATTATCATGCGCTTCCTTTGGCCAGCTTCTGGCGCAAGCAATTGTGACAAGAAAAGCAGCCATTTTTCACATTACCTAATGTCATCTATCAAACCTTGCCCGCCCTAGGCATGTGCTCTTCGCCTCTTCGCCAGTCGCCGCCAGCCTGATTTGCTGGGCATCTGAAAAGTTCCGCCCATCGCATCATAAACAAAGAATCATGACCCCAAAATAGTTCGCTTCCTCGTTCATGCTCGTACTGTGCCTGCTCTCCTTGATCCTTGACTGGCAGCCCCCGCCTTCCTTTGCGAGTTTCCACCAGGTCTTGCCAGGGTATACTTGGCGAAAGCCCGAGCCAGCGCCTTCTTGCAGCTGATTTTTTGACTGCCAACAAAACTGTCCACCGTCACGGCGATTGCCCTGTCAATGTCTTGCGCTGAGCAGTACTCTGAGAGCCTCATCCTGCAGAAGGCTTCGCTGATGCGGATGATGGCTTCAAGATGTCGCACCTAAAAGGCAATTAGCAGAGATTCTGGCCACCTGTCGTGAGATACTTACTGTGATAGGGTATGCGCCAGTAGCAAGAGACTCTCTTCTCATGTCGGCAAACAAACGTGCGACCTTGTCCTCGTCCATGTGGTACAGCTTGGGACTGACACGCTCGCGTGCATACAAGATGTACTTGCGGAGAAGTTCCTGGGGTATTTCGCCTTCCTTCTTCTGCGTCTCAGCTTGTGTGTCCTGCTTCTCGGATTCCTGCTCAACATCCATTGAGTCCGCGGCGGGCTGCGAGGATGCAGGGTGGCTGCGGCTGTGAGATCCGACAATGAAACGAGCGAGACGTTCGTCCTCTGAAGGCTCCACAGTGTCCCGGACCACGCACAGAATGTCAAAACGAGAAAGAATCGGCTCGGTAAGCTCGACGTTGGCCGAGAACGGGATTGTTGAGTTGTATCGCCCACCAATGGGGTTAGCTGCGGCAATGATGCCACACCGAGCTTGTAGAGTTGTGACAATACCGGCCTTCGAGATCGAGATGGTCTGTTGCTCCATGGCCTCGTGAATTGACGTACGGTCTTGGTCGTTCATCTTGTCAAACTCATCGATCAAGCAGGTGCCCTTGTCTGCCAAGACAAGAGCACCGCCCTCAAGGGTCCATTCGGAAGTGATGGGATCCCGACGAACACTGGCCGTCAAACCGACAGCACTGGCTCCTTGGCCAGTCGCGAAAACTGCGCGATGTGCCGTCTTCTCAACATACTTGAGAACCTGGGACTTTGCGGTACCAGGGTCGCCAAGAAGCAGGACGTTGATGTCGCCGCGGACTTGATGAGCACCCTTTCCAACCTTGGCAACACCGCCAAAGAGGGACAAGGCTACTGCTGTCTTGATATCCGTGTGGCCGTAGATGCTAGGGGCGATAGAGTTGATGATCTTATCGATGATAGCTGGGTCGCGAGAAAGCTTGCGAATTTCCTGCTCGTCTTCTTCCGTCATGCGGAACCCGGCCAGCTGATCATGAGATTTGACGACATTGTTTGCTTCCAAAATGGTGGCAAAAACAGGAAATCCGTTGCGGTTGTTCAGCTGGGCATCGTAGTTGTTTTGATAAATTCCAGTGACCTCAATCTCCTCGCCCGGCTTGGCCTTGTCAATAAGATCCCATAGTAGGTGACATCTCTGTGACGAGGCAGTCGGCCGGCTGGAACGGTGCCAGGAGATTCTTGAAGAGTGAGCTTCTGGTAGTTGCGGTAGACCGTTTTCTCCGAGTTGAGCGTGAAAGGACCGCGGGATTGACAAGATTGGCAATAGGAAATCTTGACCTCAACATTCGACTCCTGCTGGAATGGTCCAAGAGTAATGCCGCACTTGGTGCAATCGAACTTAACATACTTGAGCTGGGGGAAAACACCAGTTCTCTTGGTGACAACACCGCTGACCCTCACCAGGCAGTTCAAGTGCGATTGACGGAGCTGTCTCAGAGTGTAGTGAACGGGCAGGTCGAAGATGCGCACATGAATTTCCGAGTGGATACGCTCGTAGTCGGGATAATGCAGCAGAACAACATCCATGGCGACCTCGTCGAAAAGCTTCAGGACCTCTGCCGGAGCATTGGCCAAGTAGTACGCAAGAAGTGCTTGAGAGGAGGAGAGATGGTCGTAAGAGACCTCGAGGGACTCGGCGTTGACCTCACCGAGGGTGCGAATGCGGTTTCCGTAGACCGAAGAGCCGTGTTCGTCAGTGTATTCCGTCAAGAAGGCCTTGAATTCTCTCTTGATGGTCCGCTGGACGTTGGGCTGCGAAACCCATTCCGTCAGACTAGCAGCCTTCGCATCTTGCAAGGCCTCGAGAGAAAGTTCCTCCTCCAGAATATCGGCGTCCATATCCTCATCAGGATCTTCGTCGTAGTGGTGACGACGACGGCGGGGCTGGGCCGAGAGATCAATGTCGCCTTCGTCATCTTCGCCGGGAAGGAATGCAGCGGGGATGCGTTGGCGGCGGGCAACTTCTCTGTCTCTGCGGTTGAGCTGAGATTCGAGTCGTCTCCTTGCACCCAAATCCATGTCATCAAAGTCGCCGTCGTCGTCGATGTCGAGACCCTCGTAGCGATCGTCTTCTTTGGCCCTGTAGTCCCGCTCAAAACCGTCGCGGAAAAGGTCTACGTCGTCTTCGGCCATCTCGTCCATGTCGTCGAGGTCATCGAGAATCTCGGGGTCGTCCTCGATGTCCTCGTCATCGTCACCGCCATGAGCAACGAAGGGGGCCGGAGGAGACGAGGCCAAGGGGCTGGAAGGCGCGGCGATTGAGGACGTGCCATCGTCACCGTTTCCACGACCACGCTTGCGACTCGCCCGCTCGGGGACTCCTCTGTTGGCGGAGCTGTAGTTGCTTCGAAGAGGGGAACTGGATGTTGTGAGCCATGAATTTCTTTTTCCCCATGGCAACAGTGGAGCAACCACTCCCGAGGAGGCAACGGTGTCATGAAAAGCTCACCTCATGTTTGCAATGTTACAAAACGCATTCGCAAGTGCTGTCCTTCGCTGTAGAGTGCACGAGAAGCGTTGCGACAAGAAGAAACTGGGCAACGGTGAAGGAGAGGGGGGGATGCAGAAACGGGGAAGAGGGGGCAGGAACACTTGGAGTGCGAAATTAGTTCGGACCCAGTCGCAGTCGCGCCCCTGGAAGAAACGCGATCAGGGGCAAGCGCGTAAAGTGGCACCTTTCCTTATCCGGACGACGCGTAAATGGGCAGGCAGTGTGGGCAGCTGCAAGGGTTTGCCGCAGTGGAAACAGAAGCTGAGCTCAGGTCCCGGGATAGGTACGTATCTGACGTACCTATCTTACAGTTACAGGTTACCTCAGACCAACGCGACTTGCTTTGCTTCCCTCTCGACAACACCACAGTCCCAACCATATCTCCCATCTTCAATCCGAGGAAAAAATCTGACTGCGATCCGTCGATCCGCTTCATTACAATTGCTTCGCTTTGGAATTGGCCGAAATGTCAATGGATCCGCCCCCGCCGCCGACCGCAGCATCGCTCGATGATGCTGCGGCTGTCGCTGATGCGCCTGTACATGCGCCAAAGGCTGCGCGCAGTGAGAGCTTCTCTTCGCAAAAGTCTAGCGACTCCCAGACCGCTGCTGAGTAAGTTTCTACCATTTACCTCGCATGTTAGAACATGGAAATGTTGATGATAATTCATAGGTTCATCCGAGACCAAATGCAGCTGGAAGCTGATGCGCGCGAAGCGCTTCCATACGTATGTCACGTCACTCAACCCATCTCTGGGAATCAGTATGCCTAACCATTTTCTACAGAGCATCGAGAACTGCACCAAGATCTTGGGCTCGCTTCGACAGAGCGTCTTCGCCTGCTTGACCTGCAATCCTCCCCCAGCCAACCCGAAGGATCCCTACAACGCTGCTGGCGTCTGTTACGCCTGCTCTGTCCAATGCCACGGCGAACACACACTCGTTGAAATCTTCACCAAGAGGGACTTCACCTGCGATTGCGGCACGACGCGATACCCTGCCACCAGCCCCTGTAGCCTGCGAGTTAACCCTACGACAAATACCAAGGGTGGAGTGCACTCTGAAGAGCCGGCCGCAAACAACAAGTACAACCAGAACTTTAGGAACAGATTCTGCGCATGCGAGTGCGACTACGATCCTTTTCAGCAGAAAGGCACCATGTTTCAGTGTCTAGGCTTGGGCACGGCTGATACTGGTGGCTGCGGTGAAGACTGGTACCATCCCGGATGTCTAGTTGGTATGGGACCCGAGTGGTTTGAGGGCATGAAGAAAGACGCAAAGACCAAAGTCGATGGAGAGGATCGTGAGAAGCCAGCATTGCCACAATCTCGGAAGACGCGGAGCCTCAGCCAGCAACACAGGCCGCAGCGCCTGGTACTGGGAAGGAAGAGCAGGAAGAACAGGAAGACGACGACGATGTGCCGATGCCGCCCGGTTTCCCTGGGGAGGACGATTTCGAGGCTTTTCTATGCTACAAATGTGTCAACGCCAACCCATGGATCAAGAAGTATGCTGGTGCCAAGGGGTTCCTGCCTGCCGTCCTCTCCAGCCAGAAGGCTCAACAAGAGAAGGCTCAAGAAGAGAAGGTTGAAGACGACAAAGTTCAGGACGACAAGGCTCCAGATTTGGTAACGCAAGAAGCATCTAAGAAGCGCAAGGCTGATGACGATGGCTCTGAATCTGATGCTAAGCGACTTAAGAGTCACTCTGAAGATACAGATGGCCAGCCGGACAAAGCGACGTCTGAAGTCAAGGAAGAGGCGAGCAAAACAACCACTGCTTGCAAGTGGGAAGCGTTGCCCTCGCCACCTGCAGAGGAGTTTTCGCTCTTCCTGAAGGAGGATTTTCGTGACCATCTCTGCAAGTGCTCATCGTGCTACCTCAAGCTGGACCCGCACCCCCAGCTTCTTGAAGAGGAAGAGACATACGAGCCACCCCTATCTGATGGTGGCAATTCAGAGCACGGCGGCTCTACCAATGGCAGTGGAAGTCTTCTCGAGCGTGGTGAAAGTGCCCTGCGTAATGTAGATCGGGTTAGGGCCATCGAAGGCGTCATGGCCTACAACCACCTCAAGGATCAGCTTAAGCCGTTCTTCCAGAAGTTTGCTGAAAGCGGTCAGGCCATCGGCGCAGAAGACATCAAGTCCTACTTCGCTAAACTCAGGGGTGATGAACAGGCTATCAAGGACGCAGGGGAGGCGGCCAATGGATCGAAGGATGACGATGATGGCCACCGCCGTGAGCAGAGCGGTTACTGAACCGAACACTTTCTTTCGGGTAACAACACTATTGCATAGTCTTGAGCCCAGGCTTGTACAATATGGAATTCAGGGGGCATTTATCTGATGAGGAGTTACTACGAGGCACGACGCACAGTCAATTTGGCAGTAGCCTTGGCGCAGGCTTTGGTTGAAGTTTGGTTTCCTTCCGGCTTCTAACAAAAGAGAAAAAGAACTGGAGATGTATCAAGATGACCAAGCGCGCCGTGGGACTTTGTGAACCTTGAGCGTCTTGATGATTGCGGCATGCCTTGACCATGTGAATTACCAGATCACTCAGCTACCGATACCTATCTTCCGATATGCAGTCAGGAGGTCTAATCAGGCCATGCTGGCTGTCATACGGATAATGACGTAGCGACCAGGAGCTATCTATCCATCAAGTGCCTATCAGTGCATTGAACGTCTCATCAGAACGTCCACAACTGCGCCATGCGTGCAAGCAGAAGTATGGGCCTCAAATTGAGTTTACTCAAAATCATCCAGGTACTTGGAAATGACTGAACGCACAGGATCAGTGCCCCAAATGCTGATCACAAGACAGTGTTATTGTGGTGGATCCAAGCACCCAAGTTCAAGCCTGTAAACCTTGGCAAGCCATGCGATGTCAAAGCTGCAAAGGGATGATATGACATTCATCATGACATATTATTTATAACAAGGAACGGGAGAGCATTCAAGCCCTCAAACCGCACAAGAGATATAAAGGCAACAAGCGCAAGATAGGCTTGTGTCTCTGGCCGCGTACCCGGTTAATGACATCCAGTGGCCAAGATCAGACGATGGGTTTTCAAAAGCTGTTACTGGCGGTGGCCATCATGGTCTCGCCCCTTCCATATATTGCCTAGATAAGCCGTCCGCCTATCTTGACCAACACCGGAAAGAGGTCCTACGAGACCAGCCCTGCCTTGCCGAAACCTTATGTAGCCTGCGTGATGTTCTCGACAAGTGTTGCCTTATCTTTTATTCGTTCAGTAAGGTCATCTACGACGCGTTAAATGAGCACGCGCACCTTGCTCTATCGGGATGCCCGCAGATTCCCCAGAGCTTCCCCCCAGAAGCCACGATGTTGATAGCAATCATGTTGGGCTTATAAACTCGGACGATGTCCTCGGTGATCCTCTGTTTAGTTTATCTCTCTCTCACGTTTTCGATCGGTCACATCTCCCTTCTGGGCTCGGCGATCGTTCTTGAAACTTACAACCACAATTCATTCTTTAATCCGAGTTGTCAGGTTTTCTCCTACCGCTCGTTTCTTCCACCATATCATCAGAAGCGCCATGTCCTTTAACAATCCAGGCTCGCCCTTGAAAAAGACGACCAGCAACCTCGACAATGTCACCCAAGCCACTCGCACACCAAGTGGAGATGCCACTCATGCGCCCATTACCGCGGAGGGTGAGAAGTTGGAGCGGAACATTACCATTCGGCAGATGATCTTCATAGCTCTTGGCGGCTCAATCGGAGCTGGTCTATTTGTGGGTTCCGGTGCTGCTCTAAGCTCTGGTGGTCCTCTAAACTTGGTTCTCAATTTTGCCCTCGTCGGCCTCGGCGTTGGCTGTACAATGGGCTGTCTCGGCGAGCTTGCAGGTGAGTTGAACGCTTCCCATTTCCATCTTCGATACTGACGGGAAGCCACAGCGTCGTATCCTGTTGCTGGCGCATTTTACGACTACTCAAGACGTATGATTTCAGAGCCATGGGGCTTTGCCATGGGATGGAATTTTGTCTTCAACTGGCTCATTGTTTTCCCTTTTGAACTTACTACAATAGCGGCTCAGATCAAGTACTGGGTTCCAGACTTGCAACCAACCTACGTTATCACACCGATCCTCTTGGCCCTGACGGGATCGTCTTTTCTCGGATCCCGCTGGTTTGGCGAACTCGAGCATGCTTTCGGCATCGGCAAGGCCCTCGCTATTACCGTCTTTATCTTTGCAGCCATATTCATCATTGCCGGCGCGGTGCCAACGGACCCTCGGTAAGGAAAAGTTTCCAAGAGATTGGACCGAGCGAGCTAACAAGTTCTAGGCACGGAACTGGAGCTGAGTATTGGGCCAACCCTGGCGCTGTGAAGAACGGGGTTGCTGGATTCTTCTTGGTCTTCCGCACCGCCGGCATGTCGTACGGAGGTACTGAACTTCTTGGACTGACGGCAGCCGAGTGCAAAAACCCACAAAAGGCCTTGCCTCTGGCGACCAAGATCGTGTTTGCACGGATCTTCTTTTTCTACATTGTCGCTCTTCTTCTCCTTGGTCTTGTGGTGCCCTCCAACGACCCAAATCTGGCCTCCACCGGCCATGGTGCCAAGTACAGCCCGTTCACATTGGCTGCCCAGCTCGCCAACATCAAGCATCTTCCCGACTTTTTCAATGTTCTTATCGTTGTTGCATTGATATCAATGGCGAATGCCAGCATCTTTGCCGCCAGTCGAGCCTTCCAAGCTCTCTGTGAGAAGGGCATGGGCCCCAGATGGGGTGCCAAAGTCAAGTGGGGTGTGCCGGTGTATGCCTTCCTGGTGACATTCATAGTCGGCCTACTCGCCTTCGTCAACCTCGCCGAGGGTGGTGAAGCTATTTTCGACTGGCTGCTAAGTCTGTCGGGAGCCAGCAACTACTACACCTGGGCCTCGATTTGCTTCAGCCATATCCGCTTCCGCAGGGCATGGGCGGCCCAGGGCCACGACAAGGCCACCCTCTTGTGGCGAACACCTTTCGGGACTTGGGGGGCTTGGGTGGGCCTGGTTATTTGCATCGTTGGTCTTCTGGCGAACGTCATTACCGCTGCCATACCCGTCGGCGGCAAGTATTCAGCCGAAGCCATTGTCCGCGACAACATCGGCACCGTCATTCCTCCGTTCCTCTACTTTGGATACCGCTTCTACCAGCACTATATCCAGAAGGCCAAGAAGCCATTGCTCATTCCTCTGGAGGAGGTAGATTTGCGATACGGTCTTCGCCTTACTGCTGAAAGTTCCGGCGCGGATCTAGAACAGCCTACGCGTGTCCAAGTAGTCGAAAAGTAACGATGTTTGCGAGTAGTGTCCAGAAGATGGTTCAGTTGTTCGCGATTGGGGCCCTGGAGTTTCATACGGAGGCGTTTCCGCAGGGAAATAAGCCAAGTTTTCGTTTCGTTCGTATAGCATGCATGTATAAACAGGCTTCGGTGTATAATTATCACAAAACCAGTTCGTTCGTTCCATAGTATTCGTGACAATGACAGCCAGGTCCAATGTAATGCATGACAAACATGACATGAGGTATAATGCGACCGCTCACCCTTGAGCGTTCTAGCTTCCCAGACCCAATCCCCAACGCCGTTTACTTTTAACATGGAATAATTCCTTGGCCATGGTGTCGATAACCCATCTCAAAAGTTTCATGAAACCTCCTTAGTCTCATTGACCAGAAGAACCAGTGCTTGAAGTTGCACTCGAGGGCCGAGGCGGAGGCACTGGCATACCCATGGGAATTCCCAGGTCTCTCTGCATCGCTACACCGCCCATCATGCTTGACTCGGGCGACTGGGGTCGCGAGTACTCGTCGCCCATCTGCTGGCTTCCGGCAAGCTGTTCTTGGGCAGCCCTCAGCTCCAATTCCTTCAGACGCTCCTTCTCGGCGGGTCAACAAGATCGTCGTCGTCACTCCAGCAGGGATCCTCATCGCCGACCTCGGGCATGGCCATCCTCTTCCAAAACCGAAGTTCCTGTCGCGCGGCAACATCTTCAACGCGCCGATCCCACCTAGTCTCGTCCTCATCGTACTTGCGGCGGAACGTGCGCAACAGTTCGTTGGCCTTGCCGGCGCGCTCTTGCATCTCCCAGATCTGCTCCCGCAACCTGCTGTTTTCAGCGCGCGCTTCGGCGAGCTGGGAGCGATAGGACCGGTGCCACGCTGCAACGTCGGTGACGTGCTTCGCCTTGTATTCGTGGAATTGCTTGAGCATCGCGGCGAGGACCGTGGCGTATTGAGCGAGGAGGGTGGCATTGGCGTCTCGGCTGTACTTGGCCTTTTCGAGGGATTCGGACAGGATAGATATCAGTGTATCGAGGTTCTGTTCTTGAGCTGGGAGTTTTCTAGTCAGCATCTTTGCGGAACCATTGTTCTGGGGAGCGCATGTCCCTGGGTCTTCGCGCGTACCGTTGATGTCGTCGGTGGCATTGTGAATCAGCTCGTCGTTATTCACACCCTGAGTCCTTGCGCGGCTGCGTACCCTGCCGAGACCAGACACAATATCCTCAGTCACGCGACGGTTCTCCGCGAGCTGCCGACTCAGCTCCTCGACCATGCCGTAGATGTAGTTCAGCTCGGCCTGCTGACCGGCCGGGGTGGGCACACCGCCCATGCCGGCAGGCATGTTACCGCCGTTCATTCCGTTCATGAGGACGAGCTGCTGGTACTGTGCGTGGGCAAGGGCTTGCTGGGCGGGTGTGAGGGGGCTCGTTGCGGCGTAAGATGGATTTGGCGGCGCCGGGTGGAATGGTGGTTGAGGTTGGGGCTGCTGTTGCTGTTGCTGGCGCGAGAGAGCGAATTGGAGCTGCTGTTGCTGTTGCTGTTGCTGTTGCTGTTGCTGGATTTGGTACTGCTGCTGACTGAAATGTTGGGCAGCTGGACTAGACGCGTTGGAGATCGGGTTGAGGGGGAGTTCACCAGTAGTTGATGGAGGAGCGGGATAGTTCATGGCCTCCAGTCTGGTGGTCGCAACTGGCGGGCAGCTGTGAGGTGTTCCGGACGTGAGCCGGGGACAAGAAGCGATGGACTGGCCTTTGGAGGTGGAGCTTGTCTGAGGTGGGTGAAGCGCTCGTTCGTGGAAGGTACCTTAATTACTCTAGAGATCCGTGCCGTTTTGGGTTTGGAGGTGTGGAGGGCGAAGGGGGTGTGTGTGTTGCTGCAGGACACGCTTTTTGGATGTGATATCGCTGTATCCGTGCCGGCGCTTAGGAAGGAGCGGCTAAGCCAATGTGCAGCCACATCTGTGCATAAATTCTGTTCTCCAGCCTGCATAAACTGGTTGATGCAACAACGACTGCTGGTTGGAGCCATCAACAATGCGGCAGCTATAATCGCGGAAATAGTGGTGGACGAAGGAAGAAAAGTGGTATTTATGGAAGCAATCGATAACACAAACGGAAGGATACTATAACAAGAGTTCGGCTTCTCCATTTCCAGTCCTCATAGCCGGCCCTCCTTCACTCAATCTCTCCAATCTAACTTCAGCCAAGTTCCTGCTCGCCTTTACCGCTTCTCCTGCAGGTGTCTGTTAAGGAGCGACGCCTTGGGCGTTTCCTCTCCCATTTCGATGTCTTCATCCTCATCCTCGTCGTGCTTCTCTTCCAGAGCAGTTGCGACGGCATACTGCGACAAAATCTCCCTCTCACGGGCAACATCTCTTCCGGACAGGGAATTGGTCCTGTCAAACTCTCCTCGGCCTCTCTTGGTAGGCGTTTGGGGAAGCTCGGAGCCGTGCGCAAAGACGAAAGGGTCCATAGGACGAACCCCAGCCTGCTCGGGTGGGCGCTGGGCGACTTTGAGGTTTCCCATTTGGCGACGGAGGGGGCGGAGGGAAGGCGAATCGTCCTCCATTTCCATGGGATCGTGAACGAACAGCTTATTTCCGGGGGCTGACATGGCAGGAGGAGCGGTCTTGACTGATTGGGGTCGGTCGGGGACACGCATCTCAAGACCAACTTCGATAGACTTTCCTGCCTTGCGTGGAGTAACGACAGGGGTCTCGGTTTGACGCCATTCGGGGTTTGAGGGCATCTTGTTCTTCATGCCGAGAGCAAGGTAGTGCTTCGGGCTCGGCTCGAAGTCGAGAATCTGGCCAGCACCTGGGCTTCCTTCGTCGCCATCGAAACCAGATCGAGTGATCTCAGGGTTGTGGAGTCGAAGGGCTTTCGAAGTTCGAGGGGTTTCGCTGCCCGGGTGAGCACGCGTAGCCTTGGGGGTTGACTGGTCACCAAAATCACCACGGACGGTGGGGTGGCCGATGACGTCGACGTCTTCAAGAACGAATCCCTTAGGGACCCAGGTGTTGTTGTGGCTGTCTTGATGGAAAACATCAGGGTCATTGTTGTTGGTGTTGCCGGCTCGGCCCTTGCGGGAGACAGGCTTGAGGATTTGGCGACCAGTGACGGGGCAGCGAGTGCTGCTTTGCGAACCGAAGTCGATGGCAGAGTGGCTGTCCGAGAATGGCGATGAGACATACTGTCGGCGAGTCTCGGCGGCAATCATATCCTCCCCATTCTTATCCTCCGTCATCTTCGCCATTTGAGCGCCAGTGGGCCACAGGTTCCGACGGACTCCATCGCCATCATCGGTGCCTTCGTTGCTCATCTTTGCAGGACTTTTTGCCGGTATCTGGGAAGCTCAACTGAGTCTTGGTCAGTATAGAGGAGGACCTCTCATCTCGAAGGTAGCTTACCTCTGAGAAAAAGGAATTCCACGGGGATGAAGGGCTTTGACACAAACACAAGGCTCGACTTCAGGAGTTAAAAGACCTGGCTGTAAGCTGATGGCTTTTCTTGGCCAGATTGTGAACAAAAGGCAGAGAGCTTGGTGAGATGAAGCACGCAGAGACTTTTCTTCATCTAAATTTTGGAGGAGCTCCTGCTGTCCGAGATATTCTGGTGCCATCTTGATGTTGCGGGCGCTGGCCGGTCCAAGCTCACTGGCACCAAGAGTTGATTATATCGTCGGGTGAGTGCCTTCACGATCCATGGACATCAAGAAGGGTGGTGCTTGGTTTGGCATGGAACATTCTCTACCAAAGGAAGTGACTGGATTCTCGGTGAGACCCCATATCAATAAGTGAACCCACTGACTTGAAAAGCCCCCAACTCCAACGGTTGAGTATGACAGCTTCAAAAAGATGGTCAACTTGTGACAAGTACCATCGAATATTTCTACCCCCAGTTCTAAGTTATGGCTGCAAGTGAACTACTACATGTAACATCAGATGTGACCAAAGGTTGATGAGCAAGTACTACTGTAGTGCTTTCAATGGTGTACTGGCATGTTGGAGTCAAAGTGATGTTTGATTTGGGAGGCACTTTCATTGGGCTTCTCGAATCATGAAAAGGAGACAAGATGCTTCCAAAGGATTCGGGAAACATTTGTCAACATACATGCATGTCTCTAACATTTACCCAGATCGGCCAGTCATTGATTGACAAGCGCCAAATCCGTCTGCGACTGGGTTTTTATCCTCTCTAACCCTTCTAAGCATCAACCAAACGTGGATGCAGATGATCCTCCCGACAGTTTGGCCGGCGCGAACCCTCACTCGGGCGGTCACCGTGGTTGTCCGGGGTGCAGCTACGACATGCCACTAACACGTCTACGATCCAGAACTTTTGGAGGCCAAGATCAGATGAGCTTGCGGAGTCTCCGCGTTCTGAGCCGGGGCGATTTGAGGGTCACCGGCTCTCTTGCGGATGCGGGGTGATGCGGGGCAGTCGAGCTGTTGTCCTCGTCTCAGTGGTCTCCCCCGCCATCCGGTCAAGCCACCAGTCGGGCCGTTGGCTGCACCCGAACCGGGCCAAGGATCCAGGCCCCCCGGGAAAGAAATAAACGAAACGAAACACAACTTTTTCTCCGCTTGACATCACCAATGGCGGCTCGTCTTGACCCCTCCCCCTGCTGCATGGTACCAGTCTTACTCTTCCCCGCCCCCAGCTATCCCATCGGCCAGTGCCATCTCCAACTTCTCCCGGTTCGCGCATGCTACCTACGCGATGCACACTGCAGCTCATCGTCACGCTTGCTGATTTCTCCTAGGCTCGGAATTCGAGTGCGGGGAAACATGCGAAAGCTGGCGGTTCAGTCTTGAAATCTGACGGCACACGGCCCTACCTCGCTCCATTACTCGCTCACACCACTCGTCAATTAGACATTTTCACCAATTAACCTTAGTCCCCTGGATGCTAGCCCAACATCCAGGGAGTCCTGGCCACCACGGATGAAGGTCCGGATGACGTTTTATGCGCCTGCCCCATGCTGCCGCAAGCTAATTGCGGCCTTCATTAGCGGGCATGTCCGTACGATGGAAAAGTGGTGAGGTAGCTTTGCGTCTACCCTGCAGTACGAGCTCTCGGGATGAACGGTTGGAAAGAGCTCTCTACATCCCCAGCGGGGTTCACTTACCTTCCCTGCCGATGTAACTTCACCTAGAGCGATCTGCAAGCAACCACGACTATAAAAGTTACCTGCCAGCCGAGTTCGCGTGTCCTTTCACTTCTCGAGCCAAGCTCGCCAGCACCTTCGGAGCCCGAGATTCACCATGGCGAGAAACCTCTCCATCTTTGCGCTGTTGACGACGGCAGTCTCGGCGGCTGTCATCCGACGAGACTACCCGAGCGATGATGCACTCTCGAAATGTCCCGGCTACGAGGCTTCGAATGTCCAAACCTCTTCCAACGGCTTGACTGCCCAGCTTTCCCTTGCTGGAGAGCCGTGCGACGCCTACGGAACTGACCTGAAGGATCTGACACTGACTGTCGAATACCAGACTGGTAAGATTGAAGACAGCTTGTAACGATTTTCGGCCTTTGTTCGAGAGTGCCTAACAGCCATTCCAGATACCCGCCTGCACGTCAAGATTCAGGATGCCAACAACACGGTGTATCAGGTGCCCGAGTCGGTGTTTCCACGCCCTAGTGCCCCTGGGGTTGATGCGGCGAAGTCCAAGCTGCACTTCAACTACACCGAGAAACCCTTCGCCTTTTCGGTCAGCAGAACCGACACTGGCGAGGTCCTGTTCGACACTTCTGGCGCCAACATCGTGTTCGAGAGTCAATACCTCCGTCTGAGGACAAAGCTACCCGACAATCCGAACCTATATGGCCTGGGCGAGCACTCAGACCCTTTCCGGCTGAACACAACAGACTACATCCGCACTCTCTGGTCTCAAGACTCCTACGGCATTCCATCAGGCGCAAACCTGTACGGAAACCATCCGGTCTATTATGAGCATCGCAAGACCGGCACACACGGAGTCTTCTTCCTCAACTCCAATGGCATGGATGTCTTCATCAACAAGACGGACGAGTCCGGACAATACCTTCAGTACAACACTCTCGGTGGAGTCCTTGACTTCTACTTCGTTGCCGGCCCCTCCCCTGTCGAAGTGACACAGCAATACGCCCAAGTTGCTGGGCTCCCTGCTATGATGCCATACTGGGGTTTCGGATTTCACCAATGCCGTTACGGCTACCGGGATGTTTTTGATGTTGCCGAGGTTGTTCACAACTACAGTGTCGCCGAGATCCCCTTGGAGACAATGTGGACTGACATTGATTACATGGATCGACGCAGGTAAGTCGCATGTTGAAAATAGACGACGTATGTGTTTACTGACTTTCGAACCAGGGTCTTCTCTCTGGACCCCGACCGTTACCCTCTCGAAAAGATGCGACAGCTTATCGACAAGCTGCATGAGAATGATCAACACTATATTGTTATGGTAGATCCTGCCGTGGCCTACCAACAATATGAACCAATGCTTCGAGGAATCGAGGACAACATCTGGCTGTTGCGCAGCAACGGGTCAGTCTGGATCGGCGTCGTCTGGCCCGGTGTATCAGTTTTCCCCGATTGGTTCTCTGAGAACATTACCAAGTACTGGAACAACGAGTTCGCCACATTCTTCTCAGCCGAGAGCGGCGTCGATATCGATGCTCTCTGGATCGACATGAATGAGCCGTCCAACTTCCCATGCTATTTCCCCTGCGACGACCCGTACGCATCTGCTGTGGGCTTCCCACCAGACCCGCCACCCGTCAGAGAAAACCCCCGTCCCCTGCCTGGATGGCCGTGCGACTTCCAGCCACCGGGAACCACCAACTGCTCGAGTCAATCCAAACGCTCAGATTTGGCCCAGAATGTGTCACCAAGAACCTTGCCCTTAAGCGAGAATTTCGACAACCTCATTCTTGCCGAGAGACAAGAATCCGGTGACCAGAAAGGTCTGCCAGGCAGAGATCTCTTGTTCCCCAAGTATGCCATTCACAACAAGGCGGCGTGGGATACAGAGTCCAACGCGGCTGCTGGCGGTATCTCGAACAAGACGGTCAACACAGACGTGATTCACCAGAACGGTCTGACCATGTATGACACTCACAATCTTTATGGTTCGATGATGTCGTCAGCCTCCCGCGTCGCCATGGAGGCTCGTCGCCCCGGCCTGCGTCCTCTCATTATCAGTCGTTCCACTTTTGCCGGTGCCGGCGCTCATGTCGGGCATTGGCTTGGTGACAACCTCTCCAACTGGTCTCTTTACCGCATCTCCATCTCCCAGCTTCTTCAGTTTGCCTCTGTTTACCAGGTGCCCATGGTAGGCTCTGATGCTTGCGGATTCGGCGACAACACCAATGAGCAGCTATGCGCTCGTTGGGCCGCTCTGGCCGCTTTCTCGACCTTCTACCGCAACCACAATTCTCTCGACAGCATTTCTCAAGAATTCTACCTCTGGGAGAGCGTCGCCGAGAGCGCCAGGAGAGCAATTTCTATTCGTTACCGCCTGCTCGACTACATCTACACGGCCGTTTATCAGCAGACAATTGATGGTACCCCGGTCATCAACCCTGTCTTCTATCTGTACCCCCAGGATGAGAAGTCGTTTGGACTGGATCTTCAGTACTTCTACGGCGATTCAATCCTGGTGGCACCCGTCACGGAGGAAAATTCCACGTCTGTTGATGTCTACTTCCCCGACGACGCGTTCTACGACTGGTACACCCATGAGACCATCCAGGGCAAGGGTGAAGTCGTCTCTTTGACTGAGCAGAACTACACCACAATCCCACTCTTCATCCGTGGCGGCTCCGTGCTGCCCCTGCGCGCTAATAGTGCCATGACGACCACCAGGCTCAGGGAGGAGAACTTTGAGCTTCTTATTGCCGTGAACAGAAACGGAACTGCCAAGGGTCAACTGTATCTCGATGATGGCGTCAGCTTGGAGCAGTCTGGTATCACCCACGTCACGTTCGATTACAAGGACGGCAAAGTTGCGGTTGATGGCGAGTTCGGCTACAGCACGCCGCTCAAGGTGTCGAAGATCACCTTCTTGGGTGGCGGACAGCAGAATGGAAAGAGGCGGGAGTCCATCATGACCATCGCAGTTGATAAGCCCTTGACCGGGCCTTTCGTGATCGAGATCAACTAGACCGGTGTTCGGTTCTTAAATGGTGTACACCACCCTTTCCTAATGTATATACATAATTACGAAGAGAATTCCGATCGCCTGGGAACTTGCCACTGCTACTTGTGACAGAAACTAGTTGACCGGCACAAAGATCCGATCAATGTCCGCAACCCAAGATGAATCGCTGCTAGCAATGGTAATGGTGTTGCTCGATCCCGAATTGAGATTGCAGAACAAGGAGCTGCTTCCAGGGGTATTGCCATCAGCAGTCGGCAAAAACGCAACAGTCTGCGAGACACCATTGCAGGTCACCGTCGCCCATCGCTGACTAGAGTCGCCGTTGAGATGCTTGATCCTCACCGTGGTGCGACCGGTCGCCTGGGCGCTGACGCTCGAGAACTGGACCGTACCACCGGCCGAGCCGCCAACATATCCGGCCGCGGCACTACCGCTGCATCCCGTGCAAGAAATGCTCTTTGCACCGCCCGATAGCGTGGCCGACTCGCCCTCATATGAGGTCTCGGAAGGCCCGACCGCCCAAGTTCCGGCGGCGACGTTGGGTGTCCAGTTGACGCGGTCCGCGAGAGTGATGGCTGTGCCCGAGATGGTGAGCGGCAGCCAGATGTAGGTGCTGCGCATGAGGTTCGTGCTAACCCAGCGGTCGCCCATGTAGATGACCATGTCCCCGACGGGTAGGATGTAGGACGTCTGGCTGGTGAAGGTGTTGGAGCCTACGGGCGCGAAAGTTGCCCAGGAGGACCAGGGGCCGGAGAGGGATGTGGCGTAACTGTAGACCTGCAAAGAGTGAGACGAAAGAAGACATGTCAACGGACAGAGGGTGGGGACAAACGTTGTCGTTGGGGTTCCAGCCGGTGAGCTTGCTTCCGAACATGAAGTAGTAGCCATTGCGCTTGAGAATGGCGGGGGATTCGATGCTGGTGGTCCAGAGGTAGACGTTGCTTGTGACATTGAGGTAGTCGGAGGTGAGGGCGTCGATGCGCAGACCATTGGGCCGCTGTACAGCCCGTCAGGTTCCAGGTTCCATCAAGAGGAGAAAAAACATGGGTATTCAAAATCTTACATCCTCAGTCAATAGGTACGCGGACCCGTTGTCGTCCTGGAACAAGCCAATGTCGCGACTCTCGAACCCAAGGGGCCGCCAGCTGCTAATGTACGTGTACTTGCCGCACACGGTGTCCGAAGTGGCGACGCCGACCTTCGCCTCGCCGTAGTTGCTGCTGTCAATGTGCAGGTACATGACGTACTTGCGCGTCGACGAGTTGTAGATGACCTTGGGCCGTTCGACGACGCGGTTGGGACCCAGGTCGCCGCTGGCGGTGCGCGAGAGCAGGGCCCCGACGTAGGTCCATTCGACGAGGTTGGTCGAGGAGTAGCAGTTTACGTTCTGGAAAGCCGAGCCTTCGGTCTTGTCCTCACCAATCATGTAGTAAGTCGAGCCGACCTTGGTGATGCCGGCGCCGTGGGCTTGGATGTGCCGGCCGGTGTTTGTCTGGTTTCCAACCATGGTCAGTTTGCGATTGTGACCAAAGGGGAGGTCCAAATCAAGCTGGGCTTCATTACCGCAGTCCAAGTGCCGCCGGGGATGATTTGGAGCGTGGCCTTTGCAAGACCAACTCCCGCAAGGAGAGAGGCGAGGCCGTGAAGCAGACGCATGGTGGTGGCCGTGTAAGTCGGATCAGAACAATCCTTTCTCTCTCTCTTGCTGCAATGCTGTATCGATCGTGAACGAGGTAGCACAATCGCAAATTCCTAGCCAGAAGGATCCCAATCGCCCAAACATCGCGCTACCTTGGGTTGTAGTTATACTTTCCCATGCCTGGCACCAGACAATCGATCAATAGCGCGCCATCGTCACTTGCGGCCCTCGGCTCCGGCATCCCCACCTCATAATCCGCTTCGCACCGCTCCCCAAAAACCTTTCGTTCGTGCGCTTTCAGCCTGTAGACTAGACGGACGACCGGCTCCCTCGGCCGGAGAATTAGTGGTTCCTTCAATTGGAAGCTTGCTCCAGGGTCTTCGCCCCGAACGGTATGAGTGGCCCGCCAATATCCAGGTGGAGGTTGTGGGTGTAGCGCTCATGTGTTCACCATCAACAGCCTTTCTGGGATACCAAAGCCGCTCCGAGGTTGCAGCCATTGAAGCACTATGTCATTGGGAAAAGGGCGGACGAGTCGAGAGGCAGGCATAGGCACACATGCGCTAATCACACTTCCCCGCAACCTGGTGCGACGCTGGCGTGTCGATTCCATGTTTGTCCAATGATTCTTCGGCCCTGGCGGGCGTCGGCTGATCTACCGGCGGAGCATCACCGGGGTGCAGTACCGAATCCGGACCGGGTCTCAAAAGCTTGGTTCACGCGCAACCCCACAATGTGCACGATGATATTGCAGTGTTCCATGGCAACTTGTTTGATATTTTCTTGACTTCCCTCTTGTTTTTCTTTTCGTTGTTTTCCTATTCCTGTCCCTGAAGAGGGGTGTTTTTATTCCCTGCCATATTTCACTTGGTTTCCAAGTTGCTGCTCATGGCGAATCGAACCAGCTGTCTGGGGGCCGACCAAGCGAGCCCCCAGCTAAGCAAGAAGCGAACAATTTTCGAGCAGAGTGTCGTTCATATCTCGTGTCAGTCGTTCCCGGATAACTCCCGCCAATCGATGAAAATACGCCGTATAGTATAGGTCGACAAAAAGCCTTAGCGCCGCGCCAGCTTTCGTTCGTTCGTTCAGAACCGCGTCGTATGCTTCCCCGTTGTATGTTCTACGTGTCCACCTCCATTTTGTCATCGGCGTCTCCTGCCTCGGCTGCCTCCTCGACTTCCTGTTTCGGCTCTGGGAATGCTACCGAGATGGAATCCTTTGAGTCTCCTCCACTGACTGTGCCGCCGCCGCCACCAGTACCGTTGCCAGCGCAAAGACGGTACTCGCCGTCTTCTTTACGCTCTATGATGCCCTCTTCAAGAGCCCACTTGGCCAATAACCGGTCGACCCCAAGCCGCTGGCCCTCGCCCTTCTCCATGTGTCTGCCAACATGCTCCGTCCACTCATCCCATGAACCGGGGCCCTCGAATACGCTCTGACAGTCAGGTTTGGGACATGCCGACTTTTGGGGCGGCGATCGGCGTGTCACAAGACATGTTGTTTGCATCTCTTTGACATGACCCTCCCACTCAACTTGGAGCTTACTGTCGCCTTTGGCAATTGCTTTTTTTATGGCAAAAGGTGCGTGCATGCGGCGGAGGTGTTGGGTAAATAAATCCTTCCGGTTGAACTCGTTGCCCTTGCCCTCGATTGTGCTCTGCGGGCAAGATGAACAGCGGTAGTATTGAAGACACAGATGCTGGGAGGCAATGTGTCGCTTCCACTCGTTCTTCGATCCAAAGGTGCTCGTGCAGCCTGCGAAGGAGAAGGCGCAAGGGAATGGTCTGGTATGTGCTGCAGCGATGTGTTTGCGAAGTGATGAGGAGTCCTTGAAGGGGGCGTGGCTGCAAAGAGTGCACCTCGTCTCTTGTTTCGGTGTCGCTTTCTGGAGAGATCTCCTCTGCTTGGGCTTCGAGTTGGGTGTATTCATGTCTATCGAATGCATCGTGTCGTCGGCACCAGATTCGTGAGATGAACTGTCTTCATGATTTGCAGTCATCACCCCGTCAGGCAGGGTAGTCCGTTGTTGCCGCTCTACCGCAGGCGGGGCCTCGTCACTAAGATGGCGAACGTGGCTCAATGCCTTCAGTTGTTCTGCGGCCTCCTGCATCTCGGCCGAATCTTTGACATCATCTTTGCCATCAATAGCTGCAGCCGCCGCTGCAGTGGCGTATGAGATTCCTGACGGCGTAGTATCTAGACGGCTGAGTGCCTCGTGATAGGCGGCGTCTTTACTGTCTAAAGATCGTCGGTGCATGGCTGGTGCGCTTACCGCCATCTCTCTCGCCTCTAACAATATGCGGCCGTCCTCAACTTCTTTTGCAGTCGCTTTGACGCCTGATGACCCCTTCAGCTTTTGATACAGTTGAATCATGTTATGCGATGTGATGTATCCTAGGAAACAGCAAACTTTGTCGTGCTGTACAACGTTCCAAATGGAGTGTGGCATTGATATCAGGAGCATCGTTGGGGGCCCCAGGAACATGCCCTCTACTTCGATCTTGGCAGCTAGCGGAGGAGTGTTGTGTAGCCAGCCGTTGAAAAAGGACATATCTGGACTGGCATCTCCTACGAAAGTGGTGCACACGAGCACTCTTGCCTCGTCGAACCGCAGATCGGTGACGGACTCAGGTTCGATCAGCTGATCCTCCTTTGACCTTGCATGAGATTCAGCGTCACCGTTATGGGGCGATTGCTGAACAGCCCGTGGAGGCAAGGGAGCCAGGCTGAGGCTTTGGCCCTTCCCAGGGGTGAGAGTAAACAGAATGGGAAGTTGAGGCGACGGGGACGGGCTTTTGCTTGCGCCATTTGTGAGCTTAGCAGATTGAGCATGTTCTTGTTGCCGCAATAGAACAATCTCTTCGTGTAATCGCGGGACGCTGAACGGCCTCCCAACTGTGCTGAGTTTGTGTAATGCTTCAATCAAGTGATATGTGAAGGATTTCCCCGTCGTCTCTCGTGCGGTCTGTTCAGAGCCGCATGCGGCAATGGCTTGCTTGAGTCCATGGCTGCCACTCATGGGTATGTCGCGAACTGTGCAGGTGTCGAGCAGAAGTAAAATATCAGACTGCGCATCCTCAAACAGGCATCGAACGCCGTCCCATTTGAGCTTCGCGGCGTCTTCTCGGTTATTGCTAAGGGGGGAGCGGTCAGAAGAGTGCGAAGAAATGACGGCGGCGGATGCCCGACTCACCAAGCCCAGTAGAGCTGATTGTCTGCAACATAGCCGTGGCCAGCATAGTAGATGATCAACAAATGGTTGTTTCGACCATGCTCGAGGAACGAGGCCATCTGCACGCCGAGCTTGATGCTGGGATTGGGCACCGTTGGGATGGTCCATCGATCGGTTCGATAGTTGTAGCGGTCTCTGAGGATGTTTTCCAGGGCTGTGAGATCAGCTTCGGCCGAAGTGTCTTCTTCCCATCGCAAGAGCAGAACCGAGACGCTATCATACGGGGGGCGCTCGGTCTGACGCTGGATCAACATGGCAGCATCCTGAAGATGCCTCGCAAAGGACTCGAAATCATGGCGCTCGGCTGGAGGGGCCTCGGGACCTGCTGTTGCTGAAGCTTCAAGAAGTTATATTAGCGGCAAGGCCTAGGAAGTCTACACGGATAGTATGGGCGACAATGACGGGCAGGGGCAGGGCTAGGGCCAGTGCCGGGGCATAGACTCTCGTGAGGATGGATTGGAAGAATCGCGCGAGCTCACCGATTCGGGGAAAGGCGCAGGCTGGGCAGACTCTTTGGGCGCGGGCAAGAGTCGTCTTTTCTTAGCCGGTTGCTCCATCTACAGATCGAATCAATGGGCGACAATTGGGTAGTCAGGGTGATGATTCGATACGATGCGTATAGATCATGAGAGGCGACAATGGTTGAGGTTTTGGAGGGCAGGGCAGGGCAGGGTCGGCGATGGGAAGGAAGACCAGGTCCAGCCAGCCTAGGCTCGAGGCTTCGGCGAGGCTGTGTGCCTCAATCATGACCCACCCCATGTGGTTGTCTGATTGGCCACAACACACTATGGACGCACCCGAATGTCGCCCGGCCGTTTTCCTCTGGCACCTCGCTCGCTCACCTTATCTCACCCTCATCAGTGCAGTGCAGGCAGTCCTTCCACGCCCGTCCTCACCACCAACCCAACCCCTCCACAAAGACTACCACCAAAGTACCTCGTCTTCTTTTCCTCGCCCTCTCCCTCTCTCCACCCTCCCACCGACGCACATCAATGACTTGCTGGCTGTTTCCCTCACCTCTCACCTTTCTGGGATATCTTCCCCTCACCATTCAATTCCTTCGGGGCTAGGCTGGGCTGGCGTTGGCTAGCTACCCCTCCGCCTTGCCCCCCCTCTTGGGGTATCCGAAGCCCGATAAGTGGCCGTGTCCACTGCAGCCACGACCTGACTGCGGCCCTCGAATGGAGCCACATGTCTCTCGGTCATGCTGCAAGGCAGCTTAGCTTGCTAGCTTCATCGGACACGCCTTAGGAGTCGAGGCACGTCGCCCGTCGCCAACCATGGTAGGTAAGAAGAAGAAGGAAGGAAGCAGTCGATCAGAGGCAAGACAGGCGTACGGCATTAGCCTTGCTTGCTCACTGCCGTTGAATTCATCCCAAGGTACGTGCGGTCAATTGTACCGAACCGTCCTGATCTGACCTGTCCTGGCATGGCCTGACCGACACTTTTCCGTCTCTCTCTCTCTCTCTCTCTCTCTCCCTCTCCCTCTCTCGTAACAGCCCAGGTAGCTAGCTCACCGACATCCGACCTTTGGCTGTTGCAATCTTATGCCGTGCCATGCTGTACAGATAGAGAGATACAGACGACACACCACGCCAGCCAGCCAGCCAGCCAGCCAGCCAGCCAATCTCAGCGCAGACATGCCCAAGAAGGCAGACGGCGGACCACGGCACAAGACCGAAGTCTGGTCTGACAATCAACCCGGGAGAAGTCGTCGCCGCCGCCGCCGCCAATGCGCGTGAGAGCGAGGGAGAAATGCTCCTCCTCCTTCTCCTGCAAGGCCGATGACTTACACTTTCACAAGGCATGGCTGCAGGTGTCCAGCCCCACCCCTCCAACACCTCATCACTCCATCCCCTCGCTGCCGCCGGCCAATTGGCCTGCGTCGCTCCCCGTCTCGTCAGGTTCCAGTGCATCCGTGTTCCTGTTCTTCTTTGGCCCCGTTGCAGCCTTCCATCGGAGGGGCACCACGACGCGTTGCGCAAAGCTGGGCGGGATCTTCGCTTCGCAGATGGATGCACACCATCACTCGCGCTCTGTTGAGGTCCAGCCTACCGCCCTATTCCTACCGCATAGGACTGCCATCTTTTGGGGGGTGTAGGCCATTCGCACCATCAAACGGCTGTTCATGCCCTACCTGACATTACCTGTCCTACCTTACGACAGGCTTGCTGTGGTTGTAATTAAGCTATCGCACACTTGGGCTGAGTTCTCCATCACCACTACGTAAAATGACAGAGCTCCAGTGCCTTGACCCAGACCCCTACTGAGCTTACTGAGCACTGCAGCCTTTCGTTCCCGCCCCCCTGGCGGAGGGCAGTTTGGCTGCCTCGGCTGGGGCACTGACAACCAAGACGAAGAAGGGTCTTTCCTGGCAGCAGGGGACATAGCTCTGGGAGCTTGGGGATAAATAAGCTGCATCATCGCTGAATGGTGTGCCATGCACAGCCAGGTCTGGAATCATGCAACTCTTGCCTACTCGAGGACGTCCATCGTCTCAGGAAGTCTATGGTCAACATGCAATTCCGTTGAAATGGCACTTTTGGATCTGACTTTATGCCCCATTCCACTCGAATATTCATAGGCAGTACCTTAGCATTTATGTGTGACGATGTTCCGTGCACGAGGTAAGCGGATGAGGCGCCATTGCTGCAGAGTCCCAACCACCGATCCAGCTGGAGGCATTAGGAGCATGCCGCTGCATCGAGACCAGCAGCAAGCAAACTGTCGCTCTAGGTTGCTGTTGTGTTCCCTGGGGCGTTTGGTCAAATCCTTCGCAGTACCAGGCAGATGGATTAGGTCACGGAGACACTGCAAGAGGCACTCTGGGCCCAGCGGCTTCTGACTCCGAGTCGGGGAGTGGGTCTCCGGGTCGGGTAGGGAGGGCGCCCGGAGTCCGACCGTCCCGTCCGTCGTTCCCGGAGACTCGTCAGCGATCGGGCATCCACGGAAGCATGACCTCTCACTCGTTGGTCCGGTACCGAAAGCGATGGGGCCAATACGAGAGTCAGCTAAGGCCAGAGACGCAGCTCGTGTGGATTCTATTACGCCTCCTCGGCCTGACTGCTCGGCTTTCGGCCACATGATGGAGCGGCGGGCAAAAAAGGGCCTGGACGATCGAGGATTTCAATATATCTGCCGTCCTAGTCGATTCGCAGAAACTTGCTCGACCGCCAAGTCGATTGCTCGGCCAGGCTCATGGACCCAACAAATACGAAGGAACCATATTCTAGAAAACCGCTTGCCGAACGAGCCCAAGCAACAAGGGAATTCCATGGTGGCGGACACTGGTAGGGTAAAAACCCGTCCTTGATGTGGCGGGGGGCTGAGCCAAACAATGAGTCGTATCGCGGAGTTCGGCGTGCGGGGCCTCTGGGTCGGCCGCAAAGTCCCGTTGGGCACGATCGGGGGCCATTGACCAACTTTTGGTTCAGAGGCAGGTGACTTGAGCGGATTGAGCCTGTATCGCCAAGAGAGACCATGAAAGACAATGCGAGCAATCAAGAGGAGCCAAGCGAACGTGCGTGCTCCTGTCACAAGAGCGCGTATGAGTGGCGATTTCAATAGCAGCAGCCATGCAGAGAGACGTGTGCGAATGACTGACCTGACACTCTCGACTCTGGAGCAAATTCCTCGGAGCCGTCCATGCCAACAAGCCCAAGCCTTGCACAGCCACGCGGGCCACTGGTTTCGAACTTCTTTGTTCGGTACGCAGCATGCTCCGTGACCAATCAAGGCGTCGGACTCGCGGCTCTCCCCAACCCAGAGGGTGGGAGCTAGCGCGGCCAGGCGGCACATGTTGAGCGGGAGAACAATTGTGTCGCTGACGTGCGGGCAGGGTCACGGGAAAGGGTCCCTTGCTTGCAGCTGTCAAGTTATGCGTTACTGTTAAGGGAAGAGACTGGCAGGACATCTGCTCGACAGTGCAGCGCAAGCTCAGGAAACAGCTGCTTCATTCGGGGGAGGCCGCAGAAGCGTTGAGTGTCAGCCAGCATCATCAGCTAGGCGTCGCAAAGACGCCAATTGAGGGATATCTCTTGGAAATTGAATTGGCATAATGCTGATGCCAAGTAATGCGACGCCTTTGCTGTCCGTGAATTCGAGGCGGGCGCGGTCAGAAACAGGCCATGCCATCATGGTCATCACGGGCCTCGCTGCCCTGGCCGAGGATCTGGTGGGGTATCCTTGCTGGTCCTGATGTTACGCTTGTTCAGTGTTCGGTACTGCTCTGTTACTGTAGTCCAGGCTACCTTATGTGAGTGTCCGGCGTTAAGTAGGAGACGCAGCTTGTTTCTCGGCCTCGGTAATCGACAAACGGGACGAGACTCGTTTGATTGACAATGGCGTGGCGGGTAAGTCAAACTCGGACTTGTTTATCAGACGTCGGTGTCGGAAACGAGATCCAGCGCCATCATCGGTGAAGACTGAGGAACCCCGACATGCGGTGGGGCAGTTGGCGATACCCCTGTTCCCAGAGGTGGAAGGAGTTGCGCCTTGGTTGAATGGCCGAATTGCGAATGGCGGCTTTGGGAGAGGAGTGATTTCCAAAGAACAGGACGGTTCTAGTGCAGGTTCCCGAGATCCTACAGAAAGAAACCACCTCATTTAGCCGTCCAGTGATGTTTACCTGCAGTTCGGGAGAGTGGCCCCTGGACTGTTGAGGGGTTCGGCGCCATCTGGTCTCCAGTATAGTAAGCAATCTTACCTTAAGGTAGGTAGGTACCTTAGCTGTAGGAGCTTCGGGTAAGTCGCTGCCAGATTCCCGTGCCGTAGGCTGTTTGCTGCACTTGGATTTGCAGGATGTAAGCGGGTATCGTCTGTTCGTTCTGCCTTGCAGCGTGCCTTGTGTCCGCTCGCGACATCTGAGCATTCTGAATGGATCGAAGACGACAGAGCGCGGGATGACCCAGCGTGTTGGCCAAAACATGCAGCATGATAATTTGTACAACCAACCACAAGTCTGTTTGTTTTCCTCAGGGCCCTAGACTGAGGCCTACTCGATTGGATATAAGTGATAGGATAGCCGATGTGATGCAGTGTGCGTCGAATAAGGAAGCTTCTGGAGAGAGGCATCTTGGTCTTGGCAGCGTACGGCAGATAGAGTGCGTGAGAAGCTGAGCTGACCTTGCTTCATTCCATTGCCTACCTGCCTACCTTACCTCAGGTACTCAGCCGAGGGCCGTCGAACAAGGTAGACCGTTGAAGCCCGTGAGAGGAAAGCGGCCCGGCAGGTGCTGCGCGGCGGGCTGTCGGCAAGGATGGAAGGGACGTGCAATATTGAGTTCTTCCATCTGGCTCAAGTTGAGCCGTGTCAAAGGCGAGGCCGCGAGGTCCAGTAGAGGTAAGGTAGGTATTGTGGAAAGCCGGTATCCGTAGTCAGATCCATTAAAACAAGTAGGCAAGTAGCCAGTGTCTTGGCGGTGGTTGCTGACGTTTGGCTGAGCCCAAGGCCGCATCCCTCCGTGGGGAAGGAAAAAAAGGAAGTTCGCTTCCTCCGAGAAGGCGCATCCATTACGCAGTCAACACCGGGAACACTGCTTGACCTCCTTCACCATCCCACTGCCTCCTGCCTGACCGACCCGATGCTGCCGGCCTCCGTTGCCTGCCATAAACCTCCATCGGCGCCCTCTTTCCTGCCTTGCGGATACCCTTCAGTCTGCTCACCCTTGAACCGAATAAAGATCATCACCGCCTTCCATTCGTCGTGCGCTAGACCTCTCTCTGCCGGAACTTCGCTGCCACGCTACCCCCTCAACGCCTTCTAGTGGGGGGACGACCTGAAGATCCTCGCCGTGTTGGAAGCCGTTCCCGCCTCCCACTCGCTCCAGCAACACCAAAGAGGGAGCCAAGACGCCGGGTCTCGTGCAAACCACGCTCTGCTATTCGCGCATTCTTTCATCGCTTAAACCACCCCGGCCCATTTCTAAATTAGCACAGTCGCTGGCTGCTGTGGCGTCACTGCCTGCCATCCACCTGCACTTCGCCGTCGCTGTGTGTCGCTGTCACTGGCATTGTCATTGCTGCCGTCGCTGCCACTTCTTGCCGCCTCTTTATCTTTACTTTATTTTCTTGCATCCTCGGCTTGAACAGTCTAGCTTGCAAGGGCCGCCACGACCACAGCCCTGATCACGATAGGAGTCACAAACTTCCACGCGCTGGGTGCTCACCGAGATTGGGGGATCCTGCACTGGAAACAAAACGAAACGAAAAAAAAAAAGTGAGTCCTTCCATCACCAAGTGGGCAAGTGACAGGGCCAAGAGGACCCATCCTGTGAGTGGACAGGGTCCCTCATCCAGGGCGCAAACCGTTCCTTGCGTCACTTGATCAACCTGTGTTGCCGCCTGCCGCACCCTTCCCTGACCCTGCCTTGTCTTGCCTCCTCTTCCTCTCATTGCCTACGGTACGGATACTTACACACTTACACCTGCTAGTCTCGATTTCTCCCAGCTGGCCAAGTTTTCCATTTTGCAAAAACACCATACCATACTGCGACACGAACGTTTGGGACCGCCAGACGAACAAACTCGAGTGCAATACCAAAGTCATACTTTAACAGAGACCCCTGTCGATCCTAATCAAGCTGGCGTTCTCACGGGAACCCGCGCAAGTCATGGACCTCAATGGGGTCAAGAGGAGGGACACCACCAAGGGACCTCCTCTTCGCATTCTATCTCTAGGTGCGTTCACGTTCAGCCACAAAGCCATGCTTCGCCCGCCACGCGATCGGCAGCAGTGCGCGAAATCAATCGGGAGTTTTAGCATGCTGACATCCTTTGCGACAGATGGTGGAGGGGTTCGCGGCTACTCTATGCTCATTATCATCCAAGAGCTTATGCATCGCACTTACGTCGAGATTGAAGGAAGAGCACCACACCGAAACGAGATCCCTAAGCCATGCGACCACTTCGACCTTATTGTCGGAACCGGAACCGGCGGCCTCATAGCCCTGATGCTCGGCCGACTGCGCCTTGACTTGGAGACGTGCAAGCAGTTGTACGTGAGGCTTACACGCATGGTGTTTGAGACGGACAAGACCATCGCCGGGATACCCTACCGATCAACACTTTTCAAGGCGTCGAAGCTGGAGGAAGCCATCAAGGAGGCTGTCAGAGAGCATACCGTCTACGAGAAGGAGGGCAACGATGGGACTGAGAACGATATGATTAGCCCCCTCAACTCGGCCTACTCCAACTCATCTGGTCCTCGAAGACACACCAGCAACGCGAGTACCGTCAGTTTCAGCGCCCGCAGCCCCCAGGCCCAGATGGCCCGGCCAGCCTTCAACTCGCGTTACGGCAATCCCAACGCCAGGCTCTACGATGCCAGAGAAACTAGAACAAAAACGTGAGCCATGCCCTGAGTAACAAAACATCCGGCCAATCGTGCAATGACTGACACACAAGTAGGGCTGTATTAGCGATGTATAGAGGCTCGCGCAAGGGCAGCCCCCCATCAATTCTGCGATCCTACGACTCGAGGAGAGAGCCCCCGCCCGAGTTCGACTGCAAAATTTGGCAAGCTGGCCGCGCAACGTCTGCCATTGGTCTCGCCTTCAAGCCTATCCAAATCGGTCAATCTGTTTTTCACGACGATGGCGCCGGCACCTTCAACCCTGCCCCGGAAGCCCTAGACGAAGCGGTACTGAATGAGTGGCCTGGCCGCGAGGTAGGCGTATTCATCAGTGTCGGAACAGGCAGACGACCAAAGAGCAGCGACGCCAATCAGCATGTCTGGTACGAAGGTTTCATGGGAGAGTTCGCCGAGGCACGTCGGAAGCTCATTTCTAAGATCGAGGGCTGTGAGGTGATTCACGAGCAAATGAGGAAAGAGCACCTTTCAAAGAGAAACGTCAGCGTCGACAACTACTATCGTCTAAACGTGGAGGTTGGTGTTGGCGAGTTTGGCATGAACGAGTGGCACCGCCTAGCCGACATCAGTACTGGCACACGGCAGTATCTCAGGCGGGAAGTAGAGCAGAGGATGGTGCAGGGCGCGTCTGCGAAGCTGGCCAAGATTCATAAGGCAAACATCCGCTTTAATCGCGCCTTGCCGGATGTGCCCGAGCTGGTCAAGTCCACGTCGGATGCTAGCGAACCATTTGCGGTGGAGCTGCCGGCCGATATCCCTTCGTCATGGCCGCCACACAACACACCGCCCAGCCGTCAGTCGTACGAATCTGGGATGGAAAACTTGCATGTCCCTTCGCCCATGAGTCCTTCTCCAAGAAGTTCTGGCGAGAGATTGCAAGCACCACAATCTCTCAAGGTTGGGACACCATCTGTTGGGCAGCGACCGTACCCGCCGCCGCCGAGTGCGCACTCCGCGGATGATGACGACGAAGTCGATCGCTTGGTTGTCACGGCGCCTACACCAGCCCAGTACAGGTACGCCGCCGGCGCCGACAAGATTGCTATCATGAGTCCAGATGAGCACCCGAGATGGCAGAGCCCGCCACCTAACGGACATGTATCGCAGTCGCAACTGCCACGTATCCCTCCGCCGCTACCCCCGAAAACACCACTTCCGGAACATCAGATGGCTGGAGGCCGTCGCCCCAACACCGCAAATACCCTGCCTTATCCCGTTGACGACGAACCCCCACCAGTGAATATGGCAAGGAAGCCAGACTACCGTGGAAGGTAATCGAAGTCGTCGGTATTATAGGCGTCGGGGACTCTTTCCCCGATCCTTTATGGAACAGCTTTCGATGTCTCTAGATACGAGACAACACAGAAATGGCACGTCAGTGGATAACTCCTGGTGGCATTAGGTTTGATTGGAAAGCGACATGACACGAGGCGTTTTGGGAAGTTGATATCAAGGTCCTGGGATTTTTAGTAAAGATACCATACCATTCTAAGCACATGTGATTAGCTCGGGTGCCCAGTCGCGGCACTGAAGCTGGTCACCATAATGAGATAATGCTCTTTTTCCCTGCCATCCAGGTCCGTGTCTTGAATTAGCCCTAGTCTGTGACTCTATCATCCGAAGGTCTCCCGCATGCCCGCTTCCATGCCGGGTGGCAAATTTCCGCATATTCGGGTTCTAGTGGGGCACTACGTCACGGCACCGTGAATCTCTCTCCATCCGTACCCAGCTTGTTGATCAAACCGGCCATAAGCTTAAACCTCGTATCCCCCGTTGTCCCGGAACTCTCTTCATGCCCATCATATTTCCGGCCATCTTCTTTATACACTCATTTTTGTCCGTCGCCCGCCAACCGTATACCCAATCTCACTATTCTCTTCACTTTTACCCGCTTGGCTGTCCCAAACCCCTGGACACGCGATGCCCTTCACGTGGTGACGATGTGATATTCAAGACATTCAGCTGGCTATCGTGGCATAGCGTAGCGTTCCGCCCCCTGGCGCCACGAGACAAATTCGAAAGAAAGAGAAAAGTATGCTCTCCCTCGCCTGACAATGTTTCACAATGGTTTTCTACTTCTGTTCATGTTTTCGAGTCTTAATTAACGAGGGCAACAAAAAGCTACCTCGCGAATTGGCCAGCTGGAATGCGCTCCTTTACTAGCGCTGCGAGACACTTAACAGGCGAATAGCTTTCTCATGGTACGATCTACGAACTCTTTCTCAACCCTTTCTTATTCTTGCGCCACGACAAGGGCTGACGAACTTGTAGGAAATGAAGGCGCCCACGTCTGATGAAGTGCCCTTGTCTGAGCCCTGGCGTGCCTTAGGATGGAAGGGCCTCGGCCATCTTGGCCCTGCTGGTTGTTGGAGATGTTGATCAACCTGCGAGTGTCTAAATTGCAATGTCGAAAGACTGCCATTTTTGTGGCCTCGTTTCTATTTTTGTTCATTTTTGCTTTTCTTTTCCATCGGCACTTCAAAGTCAGCGACTGTGAGGCCATCTGCAATTGCAAGTCACTAGCAGTTCACGGAAACATTTCTGATGGAGGCTACGATGCTGGGTAGAGTCAAGCGGCTTGAACGGCGCCATGTGGTTCATGACCATGCAATTTTCAATGGGCAATCAAATTGTTTTTATTTACTTTTTACATTTACTCTCAAACAACGTACGACGCGGTGTCAGACGGCACTCACCGATTAGGGCACGTCAGCAGCTCTTGCCTAGCCTGCTTGAGACATGCGTGGTTACCCCCGGATTGTGTGGCACGACGCCGTATCAAGAGATCGACCCGTCAGGCTCGATATAGCTCTGATTAAAGAGTGGGAATCTCGAGATGAGCGCTCCCGTTCTGTCTTGAATAGGCATCGGTCATCTAACGTCGCGAAGCGGTGAGCTTCAGCTGCCATGATCAACAATGCTTTGTGGCTAGCCCCAACCTGATGGCGTCGCCTCCTCAAAGAACTCTCATAAGCCAGGGGAGAACCAAGTGGTGGAGCGCTGCTTATGGCTGAATCCCAATGCAGCAAAGACGTTGCCTCGAAAATGAGGGGCTTTCCTACTACATGATTCCAACGTGACCAAACACCTGGCCTTCCAGCCCCTCCACCTCATCGAATCACCAAGATGGGATATGGACGATGACCTCGGCCAGAAACTCCCTTTCTCCGTCACATTAGATGATGCGACTGGCTCTTATACGTTTCAACAACCTGACGTTAGTCCATTCAGGTGCTCCAGCACTAGCGAGCCAGGCTAATGCAGATCGATCAAACCACCCCGGAAGATGCCACTTGTGGCTTTTTCTCAGCCCGGCAAATACGACGCTAAGCCAGACGTGTCAAAACCCGACAAGCTGCAGACAAGCCTCCTTTTCTCACTCGGTGATCATATAGGTGCCGCTTACCTGGGGTGGTTCGCCATGATCCCCTTCGGCATCCCTATAAGTCAGCCTTACGGTCGAAAGACCCTCCCAACGTCATGGAAGCGGTTCCTCAAGGTGGAACAGGAACAGATCCCACATGGTTAAGGGGGAATCGCCGCATTCAGATCATGTCCGAAGGGCTGCAGCATCGGCACTTGCGGGCATCGCGTAACATGCGAGCTGAGAGGACTACGACGTCTTGCGGCGAATGTAGGAGGCGAAAGCAGAAGGCATGTACACCGCTTAAGCCTCTATCCGTTCTCTGATAGGCCCCCTTCGTTTATTGAGGCCATCAGGACAACTGGTGGTTGCGGGGGACAAGACCGCCCGTTCCCCCAATTTCATCCTATCCAGGAATAATACGAATCGTAAGACTAACCGTCGACCCAGTGCGATCAACAACAACCGTGTGGCAACTGCCAACGTCGTTTCCCTCAGCCAGTATGCGAATACCGCTTGGGAAAGTAAGTAATAGACCCCTTATCTACTGTTTGTTGTTGACTTGGATGGGTTTTGACACGGCTCGCTCCCAGCCGAATACCTGGAACCTCGACCTTCCTGACCCCAACCAGAGTCGGCGGGCGAGGGGCCACTCGCGATCTCCCTGGCGGCGAGAGTCCCTTGCCATATGAGCCCCAATCTTCTGGGACGCCGGCACAGATTGAAAGCAGGTGGCCTGCAGCCGCCATTCCGGCTGCTCTCAGCAGCTCTGACACGACACCCACGTCAAGCAGTTTCTCACCTGGAAGTATACGACGGCCAGACATAAAATCAGAACCACAAGAATATGCCAGACCAACATTATCCACACGGCTTCAGCTAATCTCCGGCGACACGGATTACGCGCTCGACGTGGACCCCTCCCAAGCATCGCAGCAAGTCCTGACTTTTCGTCGCGCGTTTCCTGACTACGTGCTGGGAGCCGAAAACGATGGCAGGAAGGACGAGTGGACTGCCGAAGACGAGGTAATACCTGTCGTATGGGCCCGTTCAGCACAGCCAAAGATCCAGAGGTCCATAGGCGACATGGAGGACCAGTTCGGACATCTACCTGTTGCCCAGACGCCGCTGAACAAGAAGCTTCTCAGAATATGTGAGCTCTGCCTCTCCGGAATACGCGGTCTATTATGAACCTAACATCAGTGGCAATCAACAGACTTTGATGTGCTTTCCCGCTTCAAGGCTTCCCTCACAGGCGATCCGGACCCCAGCAATCCGTTCATCAAGCACTATGCTCCGTTCTGTATCCAAGAACCTTTGGTCGTGCAAACAATCATGTACGCTTCGGCCTGCTACATCCACGAAACTGGGCACCTGCCCAGGACTGCTCTCATGGCCAGCAAAGGGCGTGCCATCCATATGCTCAACCAACGCATTGGTTCCGGGCGGAACTCCGCTGCGGCGAACAACGCCGACAACGTCGGGGAAACCAGCGGCACAAACGATGCCGCCATCGCGAGTGTCATCCAGCTTGCCGCTGCCGAATGGTACTGGGGCGATAATAACGAAGACGTCCAGCACCACTTCAGAGGTCTCCGAGACATGATCAGGTTGCGCGGCGGTTTCGACCGTCTCGGGATGAACGGGATCTTGGCAAAAAACGCGATATGGTACGTTGGTTGGGTTTATGACTCTGCTTTGCAGCATATTTGGGGGCTACCTTTCCCATTCTCCTGGGTATCCCGCCGTTCGGTTTATTGTTCGTCTCTATATTTTGGCCTTTCTCGGTCTCTCTTCCGCTCTGATATTTTTACCCGTTCGTCCGTCTGACCCTCTCTGCTTTTTTTTTTCTGTTTCCTTGACTCGTAAATGGGTCTCGATCCCAAGACACGATATGCCGGCGGGCTTTTTTCGCTGTCTTGGAACCGCTTTGACTGACTCATTCGTAGTCACGATGTCTCCATAGCTCTCGCGCACGAAAACAGCCCACTGCTGCTGCTCCATTCCCAGGAAGACTGCAGCAGTGGCGGCGGCGGCGGAGGCCCAAGGACCCCGTGGACGGCCGATTACGCCTTCGCCGACCCTATAAAAGACGTGCCCCTTCGTATGACACACTCTGCGCCCTTCGTCTGCAGCTTGTCGTCTGTGGGAACGCTGCCGAGCTATGCGGAGTGCTCGCAGTCTCTCGGCATCCACCAGGCGACGGCTTCAATACTCGACAATGTGAGGTTCTTGTTTAGGGCGGTGGAGGCGGCTTACGTGGCGACGAACGATACGACCGATCCATCGACCGAAACGGCGACAACGACAACGACGACGAAGACGAGGGCACCGACGAAGGCGGCTTCCAGAAAAGTACAGCTCATGGGGAGATACATTCACGAACACATTCAAAGCCTACATCCTACGATACCAGGGCACCGGCAACCATCCCCGGAACTTTCGACGAGGGGAAACTCCCCGGGATTTAATTACTACGCCGGCGCGGATGGAGGATCGACACGGAGCGGGAGCATTTCGAGTATAGGCACAGCAGCCGGACCTAGCTCCGGGGGGCCGGGCCGCTCGCCACCGGAGCCGGGGTACGACTCCACCACCACGCCGGAATGGGCTTCTGCGCCGGACGCTAGCGATTCTCCGACAAGCCCCAAGTCGACGGCAGCGGCGCCTCGTCATCATCATCATCATCATCATCGTCAGCAGCAACAACAGCAAAACTCGGACTACATGTACCAGGCTATCAGAGCGACGGCCATTGTCTACAGCCGGGCCATCATGAACCGAACCCCGCTGAGCGTGGCCTGCACGCAGCCCGAATTTCTGCAGATATGGGCAACGGTGTGGCGTGTACCCCTGTCGGCGTGGAACAGCTCGGTGGGCACCTTTCACTGGATCATGCTGGCCATTGCGCCAGCGTGCCACACGACACCGCATGGGCGTTTTGTCAAGAACATGCTCATGGTCAGCACTCTTTCACTCGGGGTGGACAACTGGGCGGTGGCCATGGGCGCTGCGAAGGCCGGCCTCAAGCTGCAGCACTGGCTTAAAGGCCAAGACGCGGAAACTGAGAGTGAGGAGGGTGCGGAAGAGGAAGATGGAGAGGGACTGGGAGACGGCGGCGGACGAGGAGGAGGGAGGTGGCGCTCCGGGCGCGAAGAGCGGTGAATGGGAGGTGTGTACACGGTCAAGACTCTCCCTCCCTCTTGTGCGTGTGTGTGTGAATGTGTCTAGGGGCGGACACGTCTCTAGGTGTATCCGGATGCGTGTTCCATGGCAGCGAATCATGGATATCGCTGAACGAAACGGACAACGGCCGCAACATGCAGGACAACGAAACTAAACCGACAACGAGACAGACAGAGATTTACGAGGTGGAACAGTCCGCATCCACTCGCGAGCGGGTTACTCTCTACAGCATGACGTTTTCCAGCACAAGAGCCCTGGACATTCGTCTGCAGCTTATTTGCATTTGGAGGCACTCCTCTGGGATTCCCAGACATTGCGACTTGCCACGAGGCGTTGAAGAAAAATACCTACTTGGTCCACTTTGCCGGCGGCAAAGCAAAGAGATGCGGTTTACCCAGGGGCCCGCCAGCTGGCCAATGCAAATGAGGGGAATTTATTGCTGCATGAAGAGTGACATGAGGAAGAACAGCGAAGAAGCAACAGGGTAGAGCAGCGACAAGGTTCAGGGAAGTTTTATTTTATTTTTGTTTTTCTGTATTTCGGGAGGAGGGGGCGTCACGATGCTATGGTAGCGTTGGGAAGCTGCCCACAACGTCGTCATTTCTCTCCGTTGACCATCCCTACGATCCGACTTCCGAATTACTCCTGGGGAAGCGCTTGCACCTTCCGCGGGCATAGCGACGGGGTGATAGACGAGGATCGCTAGACTGTGAATGCTGAAGACGCTGCGAAAGAGACAGTGGTTGGAGGGAGGCAGCGTCAGGGAGGAGGGGAAGGGGTGAGGAGCCGGGGAGGAGGCTGCGTCTGGTCTGCTGTGTTGCTGCGGCTCTGAACTCTAAAGAGTGGGAAATGGTACAAGGCCCCCTCCAGTGTCCCTCCCGCCCCCCCCTCTGCTCTGCGTTTGCGTACCTCCCCTGTTGTGGGAGTTCTTCAGAGTTCCAGCGTGCGAGGAAAACCCCGGAGCGGGCGCCAGCGGACGAGTTCTCTCCTGACAGTTCAGGCCGATACGACACTGTCCACGTTTTTGACGGCAACATGTAACTCGCCACGGCCGGGATGAGCGACGTTCGGGGCCCCGTGAAACGGGCGAGGAGCCATGGCTCAGGACAGAACGAAGGGAGGTGTGCACCGCGGGCGTCGTCCGTTCGCCCTGCGGGAGCCACGTGGATGTGCCAGAAGCTGCACTGAAGAACCTAAACTGTTTGACACCGTTTCTGGCTAATAAGTGCCGCTCCCACGGGGAGGGTAATGCCGCAGAGGAGCTTGTCGTCCGGTCCGGTTGTGGTCCGGTTGTGGCCATGTGTATTCAAGTTTGTGGTGGCACTGGTGGATGCATCAACGGTTGTTGGTACGGTGGCTGTTGAGACGGCGGGTGAGGGGCTCAGCCAGCAAGCGTCTCCATCTTCGTGTCTGACAATCGTTATGGCTTCATGTCGGAACGGTTGCAAGTGGAGGCATACCCGTACCCGGATGCCTGCCCGCACGCCCGCAGTCTGCGCCGGTAGCGCACTGCACTTCCCTTCCGGCCGGCCGTTCTGCTGGAGGCTCAGCGACGTGCGGATACTCCGCCGGTCCGGTCATTGGCGTCTCTCAACCGCCCGCAGCAACATGAAAGCTTGATGTCAAAGTTGCAAGGCTTTAAGGTATGGCGGCGTCGATCCCGAACGTCCGCTAGGAAACCTAGCCAGGGAGTACCCGTTCAACTGTTCAGAGATCCGACGGGATCGGTCTTCCGGGGACGGTTTGGGGGGGTTGAAATGGAAGAAAGAGAGATAATAGCAGTATGCAGCTGTGCGGTATGGAAGTGTGGTGCCGCAAGGTGGTGTGATGGTCGAGAGTGAGTGTCAAGCACGCAGTGTACCCTAGTAGCGTATTGTAGAGCAGGGAATGGCAACACAAGGAAGGACATTTGTGTTCCATGGTATAGGATGGCAGGGATGATAGAGCGCTTGTACTCTACATAGCGACATTTTGCCCGACTCAAATAGCGATGATGATATGGGTGGTGTTCGTCGAGGCCCAGTCCCGGGCAGTCGAGGATCCCCAGAGATGGATGCATTAGAGTTTAGAACCACGTTCCACAGCATGTTTCGAACGAATTCCTTTCCAATCAAAGAACCGAGCGACTACTACGCAGGGCGTCTGCAGCCTCCCACATCCTATGATCCTACCTCTGCAAATATGTCAATAGACTTCAGTCAGCTTTGGTTTGTACCTTGCGTGAAAGGCAAGGAATCTACCTTGCGTTGCTACTATGCGGGCTGTGATGGGCGATCAGAATGGCATCTTTTCTGTCGCTCATCCACTGGGCGGGCGTTGAGAAGCGGGCAGGGTTCGTACGCTTTGAATTTTGGCTTCTGCACTGCAGCTCTGAATAGCTACCATACCCGCAAAACTCGACCATATGAGATCTGTATGACGATGCCATGCATGCCATGCCAGCGGTATGCCTCTTTGCTTGCAGCACCTGGGCTCGCATTTTACCCGACTCGAGTCTCCAGGTGCCATGAAAACCCATCCATATTATGCCGCAGGCCAAAGGCAAACTGAGTTGAACTCAACTCAACTCGCCTCGTGTCGCATTGGAATGAGCCGTTGTTCCTGGCATCTCCTCGCGAGTCAACCCGACTCATGAAAGACACAAAGCTGCACCTTTCGCTAGTCGTGTCGTCTCCATCGATTGGCCATCACCAAGTTGTCGAACATGTGTTGGATGCCCCATCTGACCGTTGCCAGGACTAGTCGGGCTGTTTTCGAGAAGTTTCTGCAGCTAAACCTTCCACATCTTGGTTTAGCGAAATACTCGGCTCTCATGACTGGAGATGGCCATATTGGGTATCCATGGTCCAGGCAAGTGGTGTGCCGCAGCAAGTGCAAATGTTGCCCTGCGTGTGCTTCCTGTAGATCTCACTTACTTGCCCCTCGCCGTTGCGCTTTGACACCCCAGCCAAGGCCTCTTTTTTGTCCCCTTTTGGTCAAGGTTCTTCTAGACTGGCTTCTAAGACGATTCCATTCGTTCCATTCGTTCCACCACGACTCTCGCGTCGATGCAAGCTGGAGACTTGTTTTCTTTCATGTGTCTGTCTGTCGCGGTCTTGCGTTTTTTTTTCCCCTCGGTGATCGTCTTCAGATGAGCTCAGTGTGGGACCGGTACTTGAGCGCCGGGACCTGAACAAGTCTCCCAGTTGCAGACAGTACACGTCTCTGGAGTGCGGCTGCGATGCAGTACGTCTTGGAGAATTAAAGCAATGCCACTGGCCGATAAGACGACACCCCCTCTCGTCTCTTCTCTTGCTCTCCACTCGGCCGGCGGGTTTGGCTCCATCACCGGTGTCGGCCATCGACACCATGGTCACCGACGCCTGGGCCGCCGGTGCCGCTGCTGAGGTTCGGTGCCAGGTGGGTTATACTGCTGCTGCCGCTGAAGTCTTGGCCCGTGGAAGAGATAACAGAACATTGGGTGAGATAAGAATTCTGCACCGAATGTCTGTTCTCTCCTTGTCTTGGTCTAGCGTAGCGAACCCCATAGATCCGAGATTGGCATTTCTGGGGCAAGCACTGCGGCTCTCTGACGCAACCGTTCTTCAATGTTAAAAGTCGCCGCATTGCAGTAAAAATTCGAAGCCATAGGAGGCAATGTCGCAGCAACTGCGCAGCGTGCCGACCGCCTGCTCGTTCAAGGCATCCAACTTCATGTACTGCGTCAGTTCGGATGGGCCGCTTGCCGTGCGCCACATGAGGCAGCCACTCAGAGCCAACGATCCGTTGTCTATCGTCTTTTCGCACGTGTAGACCCTCGCAAGCGTGGAAATAAAAACGTGTCGGCCGAAATGCACACTTATCACTGCCCAATCTCAAGCCGTCGTTTGAGGGGATCTCCCCGCGCAGAAACGGCCGGGGCTTGCCTCGCCAGAGGCGTTGAAAGTCAATTCTTGGCCATTGAGCGGTCAAGTTGCTGCGTCGCAAGTGCCAATTGGCTCATGTCAGCTATCTCATACTTCAACTTAGGATTTGAGACGAGCTTGTGATGGAGGGGAACCCTTAGATGGAGTTTGGGGAAATGCCGTATACAATGCTAGGGCTTTTCTCGCCGTTTTTTCTCGTCGATATCTTGACCGTCTGAACCTTCGTTCCCTCCCATTCTTCTCAGAAACTCCCGAGATTCGCCAACAACTCATTGGTGCTTAGGGAGACACATACTTCGGTCTGTCTCATTCGTTTCGTGCGACGCACCACTTGACTCGTGCTCTCGGCCGGTTTGGCGTGTTCCTGGAAAGGCTCGGTTCCTTAGGTAACTGGGCAATTGCGAATCAACCTCCGGTTCCGAGGCCTCGACGAATACGACAATAGCCCGCAGTCAGTGAGTGTCGATCAAATGCCGGACTCGTCGTCCTCCGAGACAATGGCAACAGCACCGCCGCCCCCCTCCGAAACTACAGCTCTCCTCCGGAAGCCACCGGGCTCTGCCTCCGATGAACCTTCCCAGATCCGGCAATGGGTGGCCGAGGTCTTGCTGCTAGCCAAGGCCGCAGTTCCGGTCATCTTGGCTTATACGCTGCAGAACAGTCTGCAGACTATCAGTGTGCTCATCGTGGGCAGACTAAGTCCAGAGGCTCTCGCGACCGCGGCCTTCAGCTACATGTTCGCTATGGCGACCGCATGGCTCATTGCCCTTGGTGGAACGACGGCGCTCGACACGCTTGCATCTAGCAGTTTTACCGGGTCGACAAATAAGCATGACTTGGGCATTTTGCTGCAGAGGGGCGTCATTGTCCTGTCGGCATTTTATGCAGTTGTGGCAGTGCTATGGTGGTTTTCCGAGCCAGTCTTCCGGGTGTTGGGTCAAGAGGAGTTCATTTGCGTGCAGAGCTCAAGATTCCTGCGGTGCCTGATCCCTGGCGGACTGGGGTATGTCTGGTTTGAGGCTATGAAGAAGTACTTGCAGGCGCAAGGTGAGTCCGGTACCTCATCTCATGAAGAAAAGCGACGGTTGCTGATGTCTGAGTAATAAGAAATCTACCGGCCAGGAACATATGTGCTGTTCATCACGTCGCCGATGAATGCCGTGCTCAACTATCTCTTCATCCACACGCTAGGTCTTGGTTTGTACGGCGCACCTCTCGCCACCGGCATCTCGTACTGGATTTCGTTCCTGCTTCTTGTGGCGTATGCGGCGTTCGTACGTGGTAAAGAGTGCTGGGGCGGGTTGCAAGTGCGAAAGGCGCTGAAGAACGTAGGACCTTTTGCAAAGCTGGCGATTCTGGGGGTGGTCCACGTGGGAACGGAATGGTGGGCGTTTGAGATCGTGGCGTTGGCAGCGGGAAGACTTGGTACGATTCCGCTGGCGGCGCAGTCAGTCATCATGACGGCGGACCAAATCATCAACACGATCCCGTTCGGGCTCGGGGTCGCGGCGTCGGCTCGACTCGGCAACCTCTTGGGGGCGCAGAAAGCTCGGGAAGCAGCGCGGGCAGCACACGCTGCAACAGTGTTGTCGGTGATACTTGGCACGTTGGTGCTGGTGGTGTTGATGGCGACCAAGGATGTTTTTGGGCGTATTTTCAACGACGATGAGCGAGTGATCCGGCTGGTGGGCGAGGTGATGCCGTTTGTGGCCCTGTTCCAGATCGCCGACGGGCTTAACGGGTCGTGTGGTGGTGCGCTTCGCGGGATGGGACGGCAGTGGGTTGGGGCCGTGGTGAACCTCGTCAGCTACTATGGCGGGGCACTACCGGCCGGGATTTACCTCGCGTTCCATGGCTGGGGACTCGCCGGTCTGTGGATTGGACAGTGCGTTGCCCTGTATCTCGTCGGCGCCCTCGAATGGGTTATTGTTGGATTCAGCAAATGGGACAAGGAGTGCCAGCGAGCGTTGGATCGCCTTGATGATAGCAGTGACGGAGAGGGCAATACTCCCGACGAAGAGGCCGTCTAGCCAAAAGCTGTTGGTCAGGCATGCATACATGCGGATATGATGATGTACATAGGGACAATCTGTTGTGTCTGGGTGGTGTCGGTCTTGGACTGCTGGCTGGTTTTTTGGGGTTTATTTTTTTACCCTCTCGAGTAAATAGAAAGCACGGATATACTAGATAATGACTTTATGATTCGGAGTACTGATAGAAAGTTCACATCCATTGCTAAAGAGTGAGGTGTTGATATTCAGCCAAGCAACCAAGAAAGTGAGTGAGGTGGGTAGGAGGTGCCTTGCTGTGTGCTCGCCCGCGTGCCTTCCTCGCAGGCTGGGCATCCCAACTGCTAAACCTTCCCAGAGCAGTCTAGATTCCTCGGAGCTCCTGCGGGGCAGTTGTGTCACTGAACACCAGTTGCGCCTGAACCCCGCCATCAACCCCACTATCAACGCAGTGCTCTCCAGGCATTGGAGGGAACTGACGATGATGGCATTCATCCAACAGTTTGAGCCACGGTAATGTAGACGAAGAAAGGTTCTTTCCTTCCCTTTGCAGCAGCCTAAATAAACAGGAAGCACATCGCTTCACACAGCAGTTTCGCGACTGCAGATAAGACAAGTCCTCATTCTCCTCTCTTCACGCATTGCCCAAAAATTTCGTCTGCAAGAAAAGCAGACGTCTGTCTTCCCCTCCGAACACCTGCAGCTTTTCAGCACCGTCACGTCAAACTCGTTACTATGGCACCCATTGGAATTGCGATTGTTGGGGGTGGCATTTTCGCCAAGGAGCAGCACTTGGTAAGTCATTCAACGAGACTCTCGGCCTACCTCTCCCGAAGAACCTTGCTCACTGACATTGACTACCACCAGCCCGCTGTGGAGGCGAGCGACCAACTGGAACTCAAGGCCATCTATTCGAGGTCTCTCAAGTCGGCTCAGGACACAGCAAGCCTGGCCAGCAAGTCTGGAGCTGCGCCCGACCTGTACTCGGACGACTCGGGTGCTGACAAGGCCTTCAAGGACCTCCTGGCCCGCGACGACATCAAAGCTGTCATCTTGGCGTTGCCCATCCCAAACCAGCCTGAGTACATTGAGCAGGCCTTGGCCGCTGGGAAGCATGTTTTTGCTGAAAAGCCCATCGCCGCCGACGTCGCTCGTGCCCAGAAGCTAATCGAGTACTACAAGAAAGTGTCTGCCGAGAACGGCGTTACCTTCGCCATCGCCGAAAACTATCGTTTCCAGCCGCGCTTCACCACTGCACGGGACGAGGTACAGAAACTAGGCAAAGTCATTGGCTTCAACGCCAGAGTCTTCTTCTTCGTCAAGCTGGGCGGAAAGTACATTGAGACGGCATGGCGCAAGAAACCTGATTACCAGGGTGGTTTCCTTCTCGATGGTGGCGTCCACTTCGCTGCCACGATGCGTCTACTTCTCGGTACTGAGGCCGCCCCGGAGTCGGTCGCCGCATTCTCGGACTTGACCCGGCCTCACCTTCCGCCCATTGACACCATCAACGCCGTCATCAAGACTCGCTCAGGTGTCACCGGGTCTTTCGCCGTCAGTGTCGGCTCTTCACTCAGCGCCTTTGACTTCCAAGTGGCGTGTGAAAATGGTAGTGTCACAGTCTCTGGCCACGAGCTTATTGTCAAGCCCTTGGATGGCGAAGCACGGACAACCCAGTTTGAGCAAACGACGGGTGTGAAGGAGGAGGTCAAGGCATGGGCCGAGGCCTTGGTTTCGGGCAAGCCGAACCCGCTGCAGTCGACCGAGGAGGCGCTGGCGGACTTGGAGTTCCTAGAGAAGATATTCAAGAGTGGTGAACAGGACGGAACACGTTTGAAGTTGGAGTTGCAACTGTGAGGAGGGCCTATCTGGGGCAGGTGGTGTGCGATTGAGATAAGCTCTGTACGTTTGTGGATGGGTGATAGAGTTCAATTTAGAGCTTGTTTTCCTTGGTTTCCACCACGAGAATTCGCTCCAAGCCTCTCCGCATTTCATCGCTCATTCCAGATGTGGTTGGCCGACCGGTAGATCTCTGCACAAAGACGTGGACAAATTCCCCGACGGCCTTCACCTCATCCACGCCATTTTCGAACACGGCGATTTCATAAGTCACGCTTGATTTGCCCAGCTTGTTGACCCGAAGTGCTACTTCCGCAACCGCGGGGAAAGAGATAGAAGCAAAGTAATCACTGTGTGAGTGCACCACGAGGCCGTGCTGCTCGGAACCTGAGGGCGATAGGCCGCAGTGCTCAATCAGGTATGTGTTGACGACGGAATCATATCTGCAGCCTTTAGCTAGTGCGCCTCAAGGACCAAGTGTGTTGGGTTTGGAGCCATACAAGAAGTTGTAAATGCTGTTGTTCATGTGCTGATACATGTCATTATCGGCCCTAGGAAACCTTGTTATTGACTGCCCAGGCAGTGAAAATGATACTACTGCATTGTGTGAGGGATGAGATGTGATGATGGAAGGATGGCGGGCGCACAAACACAGCCGTCGGCTTGAAGCAGATGCTTTGGTCTAGAGAGATATGGCGACGCGGCAGAGCGATGGTTCGTCGCAGTGGCGCCGGCACCAGGGAACCTTTGCAAGGGACAGGCTCCTTCCATCCATGCCCACCAACTGGCTTGATGTCGGCAGAGACGAGGACGAATGATATGGAGAGGAGCAACAGCGCCAGGCACGACAACAGCTGCAAGGAAGGAACAAGCTCACCATCGTGTTCGATAGTCCAAAATATAGCGGTAATCCTCTCTTCGACGCCTCTTTAGCTTCTCGAAGCTGGCCATGTTGGCTGCCTGATGGGACGGGAACAAGGAGATGGGTGCCCGGAGCTTGAGCTTTGCGCAGCAAGACAAGGTAGGTAGGTGGGTAGGTGGGTAGGTGGGTATTGCTTGTCCGAGAAGTGTGAGATGTAGGTCTACAGGGCTGACGAGGAAAGATGTGCCGGCCGTGAAGTAAGCGATGAATTTTGCACTGGCCCCAATTGTGTAGCTTTTTTGACTATTGAGTTAAGGCCAAACGTGTTCGTTTTTAAGCCTCGAAGGAGGGGGTTCTCGTGGCTCTGAACTAATGTGTGCGGAGAAGCTGTCCGAGGATCTAGAATCGATCTCACTTCATACCGAGGCAGGCATGCAATGGCCGGTTGGATGCCACATTGCCCACACGAGGGCTAATTAGCACTGTTGGTTACCTTGGCGGCGGCGGCGACCTGTTAAGCTCATCTGCTTTGATTACATAACTCGACGATGTCTCAGGCTTCATATCTTGTCTGGCCAATCACGCTGTTGCCGACCCTCAAAGTCCAGAGGAGAAGGGCAAAAAAAAGTACAGCAAAGTTCTGCCACGTCTGACCGCCAGCAATTTTGTGACTCTTCTCAGATACATCTGGTCAACGTACACAGCGCTCGAGATACCCTTGGGATTCTGCGAGCTGTGCGGGGAGAACTAGCAACAAGCTCTTTCTTTTCAAAGCTCGACATTCTTCGCTGACCAGTCGCCGACAGTTTCGAGGAAAAAAGACACACACCCTTCTCGCTCATACGCCCGCCACTCGCCCCCCTGCTTCATCTCCTTCTGGCAGTCAACCGCTCCGAGCCTATCAAACCTGGCTACCACCAGGCAGCTTGTCGGCATTGTGCCCTTGGCGAGGCTATCTTCTCGACTGGGCTTCTTCTCGCCTTCCATGGCTTCCCAGCAGATGCAGGAGGAAGCGGCGGCGGCGCCGCCGCCATCTGCAGCCTCCGTCGCTGTCCCTGCTGTCACTACCACTGCTGTTGTCGCCCAGCCCCCAAAACCCAAGCCGGCTAAAGCTCCAGAGGCAGACAAGTTGCCTGATGTGATCACGACTCCTGTTGGCGACATGTGGCCGCGGCCTTACTTCTTTGAAGGCGGCTTTCGCCGAGTTGCTCCTTATCATTTCACCTATCGCACCAACGCCAAGCAACGTTGGCGTGGTCGAAAGCTAATCGACATTTACGAAGATGAATTCAGAGACCGCACGGTAGAGTACTATCGATGGGCAATGGAGACTGGGCGAATTGTCGTCAACGGAAAAGCTGTCGGGCCGGATCACTTGGTTAAGAACGGCGACGTGGTGAACCATACCATTCATCGTCATGAACCCCCTGTCACAGCTGAGCCAATCCGTGTCATTCATGAAGATGATGACATGATTGTCGTCAACAAACCCTCTGGCGTACCGGTGCACCCTGCTGGAAGGTACATGTACAACTCGCTCATCGAGATCATGAAGTCTGAGAGAGGAGAGCACTTTGTGCCTTACCCGTGTCATCGCCTAGACCGCCTCACCAGCGGCCTCATGTTCATCGGGAAAACCCAGCCCGCCGCCGTCCGACTCTCCAACCAGATCATAGCCCGCACGGTACGCAAGGAATACCTGGCACGTGTAATTGGAAAGTTTCCCGATGGCGATGTTGTCTGCGACCAGCCTATCCTTCAGATATCTCCTAGACTTGGGCTCAACAGAGTTCGTGCCAATGGCAAGTCGGCACGGACCGTCTTCAAGCGTCTTGCATACTATCCGCCCGAAAACCCAGGCGCTACGACGACCACCGAGGATCGACCAAAAACGCCGGGAGAGCTTGAGGCAGAAAGGCATCGGCCTTGGCTCAACAAGGAGGGCTATTCAATCGTTCGTTGCCTGCCACTGACGGGCAGGACTCATCAGATCCGTGTGCACCTCCAACATCTGGGGCATCCTATCCAGAATGACCCTCTATACGCCAATCAGCGCGTCTGGGGGATCAATCTCGGACAGAACGACAGCGAAGCAGTGGAGAACACTGACGAGGACATCATGTCGCGACTGGAGAGGATGGGAAAGCAAGACGTAGCGGACGCAGTGGCCTATCACGATGAAATGGTGGACTTGTACCAAAAGCGGAGGGCGGAAAAGCTGTCGGGCAAGCTCTGCGAGATTTGCGACACTCCTCTGTACACCGATCCTGGCCAGCATGAGCTGTCCTTATGGCTTCACAGTCTCCGGTACGAGGACGCCGGAGGAGCATGGAGCTACGTCAGCCCGATGCCGGACTGGGCCCTTCCTCCGGAGGGCACCAGCGGACCTACGGAGGTCGGAGGAGTGGAGGAATTGGTAGAGGTGGTCAAAGATGAGCTTGAAATATGCTGAGCAGTATGCTGCGATTTGCGATTTGCGGTTGCAGCTTTGGTACAAACTCACTGCGGGACCGGACGGACCGATTGACCCCACCGAAATCTTGCATATGATTGACTTTGGACGGCGTGATTATGGAATCGATGGAAATACCCTGTGATTTTGAGTGGGATTGTCATTGAGAAATTGCGACATTCTTTGATTCTTGCTTTACGATTGCGCGACTACCTACATGAGTTTATGCGCCATTGGCTGGATACGAAGAGTTGGTCGTACTTTAGATACTTGTCTGGTAGACTGACGTGCGTCTCGACAGAAACCGATGATGTACAGGCATTCCGTAAGTACGGAAGTTCCGCACCACGGAATGGCCGCCTGGCGTCCCCAGTCTGTAGCGCCGGAGGATTCGTCGGGCAAGGGTGATTAGACTGTGAATGGGATCTGCCGCGGCGCCTACACCTCCGCTGACCGTAGGCTCGGAGATGCCAAGAGACGGTCCCTGTTCACCTTTATCATTTCTTTTTTCACTGTTTGTTTTTTGACCCCTTCGTTTTCCCTCCCCCATCTTCTCGGAGCGGGATCCGCAATGGCTGAGCAGACTGTTCATTGGTTGGTTAGTAAGAGAAAAGCGGTCATCGTTGGGCTGCTAGCGTCGTTCCTGAAGATGGAGACCCGAACCAGGAAAAAAAAAAAAAAAAAACCGACGTGGAAGTATTTTGCAGGCAGCGGTACCTTGCAGAAGGTACTTTTGCCCGTCGGCAGACTGCCGTCTCCACAATCCACTGCCACTGGCCTGAGGGACCAACAACCTGACCGCTCCCCGTTCTCCTCCTCGTTCTCAGCTGCGCCTGGCACCCCCCACCATCTGTCCGTCCCTCCATGCCCCCATCTCCCCCATTACTAAAACTCGAGATGCCCGGCAGAGACCTGTCATTGGACAATACACACACAAGGTCAGAACAGCCCCCCCCATGTGAGTCCAAAGGCACGTGCCTTTGCTTACTACGTAGACCTGAGTCCAGAATAGGTGGGGTCTCGGGCTAACGCGTTAGGGTTAGCGGTTAGCCTGTTAGGGTTAGTGGCTAGGAGTTAGGGTTAGCTTATTAGGGTTAGCGGTTAGGAGTTAGGCGTTAGGAGACGGAATATGTTACTTCTATGCACGGGCCTTTGGACTCACATGGGGGGGGCCGTTCTGGCCTTATGTGTAGACTCTGGTATTGCGCCGGACCATGCAGCAGGCCCTGCTGGTGCCCTGAAGGTATGGGGCCTTGCCGTCCAGTCCCTTTTGGAGTCCCTGAACTTGAGGAGTAATAGAGGAGGAAACAAAACATACAATGACCAGCTTTCTGAGTCAGAAATGACAAAACAGAAATCCGAATGGGATAATGCGCCGAAGGCACGGCATTCAACGGGGGGTACATAACCCCGGACCGGTAGTGCTCAGCCCTCCCCGAAATAACTAAAATGCTCGCTGATTCCGGATGCCCTCTTTGTCGTCGCCTTTCAAAGCTCATCGCCGTGGCCGAAACCCTCGTCCTCCATCCAGATTGAACGCCTTATGACATAGCACGAACCGATCGCCATCCCTGACAATATGTGTGCATCCACGGGGACCCGGGACGATGCGCATCGTACGACCAGAGCGTCGGTACGGATATTCACGATCACGATTACCTTCTGGATCATCCGCCGTGGGGGGGAGACGACCAACAAGCGAACGAGGGACGGGAGAGACAAACAAATCGAGACAAGATTGGATTGGGCCGACCAACCGAGCTGGCACAGACACAAACACAGGATGGGGATGGGATGCCTTATCCCCGCGTAATTGGAGACGGCGACACCCACTGACAGCCGGGAACACTCGTCGGGCACCATGGTGCCTGGATACTAACACGAAGGAAGAGCAGATCGGAAATGCAAAAACTCGACGCAGCCCAAATCTTTCCATTGGACGTTGGGACAAATTTACCGTGCCGCGCGAAAGGGAGAGCGAGACACGAGCAGGGAGAAGGAGGGCGGCTCCGAACGCCACAATCCCGCCAGTTTGGAAGCGCAGTGAATCACTCTCAGCTCGGCCAAATGCCTGCCTCCTTTTCGCCTCGCCGCCGCTGCCTTCGTCGCCGTCGCCGTCGTCGCCTTTTTGCCTCCTACACGCGGCTTCGAGCCTCCCCGAAGAGAACATAACCCAAAGCCGTGACATCCCAAGACGATGACAGGCCGAATATGCAGGCGCCCGATGCAATGCAGAACGCACGGAAGCCATGGAACTTCGAGAAGCCCGCCACGTTGTCAGAGAACTGCCGGCGCACTGTCATCCATCACCTGTGCACGCCTCACCTCAGCCCAAAACGCCCAATCTCGAGGGAAACAGAAGCCAAAAAAAAAGTCAGAGGGTTAAAAAAAAACAAGGGACGGAGGAGACATTGCACACGTGTGAAATTCGGCTCACTGCTAGTGTTGACAGCGGCGATCTCACTCTTCCCGCGCTGCGCTGCGCTCCGTTGCCGGGACAGGCATTCGAACACCATCTTGTGCTTGCATGCTCACCAAACAGGCACCTGCTTCCTTCAACCGAGCGAATGTTTCTGCGAGCGGCAGATCGCCCTCAAGAAAATGACAGCTCGGGCAGAAGGACCTCCCGTGAAGCTGAAGTGAGACACGCCGCAGCCTGTGAATACTGCGGCAGCATTTAGACTCTCGGTCGGCGATCAAGGAGCCAACAGCTAATTACAGCCTACCTGTCGACCGCAGATTTTGCCAAGTGTACGTTTATTTACAACGGAAGAAGAGGGTGGTGGACGGCACCAGACAGACAGGGCTAAGGGCGATGCATGCCACCCGCCATGAACAAGCATTCCGACGGGCGGAAAAAGCAATTGGAGGGGAGAGAGAAAATGACATCGGCAGTTCAGCGGGCGGCTTCACATAGGATTGGATAACCGGAACCAGGTCCGACCATTGGCACGAATTCGACGCCATTCGGCCACACTGGCGGCGCAATACTCGTCTGGCCTCATGCTCATCGCCATTCGAGACAGCTTGTTGAATGTCTTGGGAGGCTTTGAGAATTTACACGCTTTACGTACAACGGATTCCGAGGCTGCCGTTGAGTAGCCCGATCCGCAATGGATTGTAGCAGCGATGACTGAACGATGACGGCCGGGGGAGGTTGGAGACCCGTCGCGAACTCTAGGCCAGACGTGGTTTGGAATGATAGCTCGGGCGTTCTAGCTGCGAAGACGGAGGCTCGGCCGTTGATGAATTGTCATCACGGCGATGGAGGGAGGAGCGGTAAGTTACTCCTGAAGATGGCCCCGGTACTGGGTTCGTCGATTGGCATTTCCGATGTTTCTGGCGGGCGGCTAGAAGGCGTCTTGGTGGTTTAGCTAGGCCCAGCATGCTACATGGCATTGAAACCGCCGCGGCCGCCGTCGATTTTGGCAAGTGTCCCCCGTTGAGATACTAGAAGGCCTCAGAACGAGACGACGTACGGAAAGACTTCCTACTACTCGATAGCTCCCCCCCCCCTTCCCAGCCATTCCTTCTTGAAGCAAAAGCATGCCTCGTTATATCGACCGATGTGGTTGATGAGCTAAGGGACCTTTGGGTAGGGTTCCCGAGAAGTCTAGTCAGCGGCGTACCGGCGGCGGCAGCGGAAATGTTCCACGTTGGCTTGCGACGGATCTGACTATGGTTTAATCGGTGCATTTTATTCCATGACACCACCTTTCTTTGAGGCGGCGACGAGGGGGCTTTGCCTTCTCACACCACATGGCCAGGAGAACAATCATCCACGGCATGGGAGAAGTTTGAATCCAGCTAATCTGGAGCATGCGGAACAAACGACATCAGTCGGAGGAGGGCGGTTGAAGCGTGCCCTGCGTGTCTCTCTCACACCCCCATCCGACGCTGCACGAGGTGGGTGTGCTGAGGTGCACAGTAAGGTAAGGTGAGGGAGGGTAAAGCGTTCGTAAGGTGGACTGAGGTAGAGTAGGCCAGGCACGCTAAGTTCCAGTTCCATAGCACCAGTCGGGCTGGCCGCCGCCGGAGCAGCAGGTGGGAGCAGGTTTCCGTGCAGGGGGGGGAGGGAGGTAAGGTAGTTCACGGCAGTCGGGTACGTACCGCCAGGAAAGATCCCAGGAGAGCTTACCTCCACTACCTGCCTACCTTACCTACTTTGCGCGCCTCCATCACCTCACCTCATCTCACCTCACCTCACTGGCTTACAATGTCGAGCGGCCCAGTGGTTGAGCGGCGGCGGCGGCGGCGGACAGTGTGCTACTGCTGCGTGTTATGTGTGTGTGTACTAAGGTACGCAGTACCTGTGTGTGTGTGTGTGTGTGTGTGTGGTGTGCCCCTGGCCGATACACGACCACTTTTTTTGCTGCTGGGCCGCGTATCGGCACCCACGACACTATGCCCTATTTGGAGCTAGCGTAAAGTTTATTTTGCAGCGGAAAGACGTACTGCCATGGGTTTCTCCACCTTTTCCCACCTCTTCCAAGGGAAGGGCCCAATCGTCTTCACCTCACTTGCGCTCCCTTAACCAATTTACTCCTCCGAGTCTTTCAACTCATTATGTGTGGGTGTGTGTGTGTGCGCGCGCGAGTGTTCGTGTCTCTGAGCATCTCTTGCGAGCAATTGAGTGCGCAAGAAGGGGAGAGAGACATACGTCCACATGGAAATCCCGAAAGTCTCTCTCTGATTCCTGCACTGCGCATCCATCCCGCAAGCCCGCCCGCCCGCACATGCGCATGCGCTGATGCCGATGTGTGTTCACAGCGGAAAGCCGCCCTCCTCGTGGCGTCCCGCCTGCGCTTGAATGGCTCAATCAATCGCCAAGGGCGACACAATGGCCATTTCGTCATATTTCTGACATCCCCGGTCGTCGGAGGGTGCCCGAACATGCAGCTGCGAATGCAGTGCAGCAGGAAGCGCAGCTCAGCGCGGTGCGGTACCGCGCTGAGAACCAGAACCAGAACCAGAACCAAAGCTGGAGCTGGAGCTGGAGCTCTGATGAGCCATCCAGATTGAGGCTTTGCCCGGGGGGCTACGCCTCATACACCACCATAGCACTGCATCGCATGCCGCTCGCTACCAGACCATCATCGGAGGTCCATGTAAAACAACAGACCGGTCCTTCGGCACCGTCAAAAACCACACCACAACTTGGACATGGTCTTTTCCCGCTCCGCAATCCGCATCCCGCAACCCTCGATGCAATACGGAGAGCATTTCACGGGGCATCGCCCTACCACCTCGTCTGGTCTGGGCGTTCCATGGGCGCGCAATGAGCCAGGAGCCCATGGGACTTTGGCACACAGGCCACCGTCATGGGTGTGGCTATTCCGAGCAAAAACCGGACCGCGCGCCCCCTGGTCTGGTCCAAGTCTCTTCTGCTCTGTGCTCCGTTCCCAATTGCATTCCGTCAGATATGGTGGAGGGCCAATGTCCCAGCGATGGACGGTGGTGGGTATTCGCAGCCCTGGGTCCTGACCGGGAGGTTGTACGGTAGAGCTGCTGCTGCTGCTGTCTTGTCTGTCCATTCATCTCCTCTTCTTCAACGACTGCTCGTCCGTCCTCATCTCTCGTACACGCCCATGGATAAGGCGGGCATGGCATGGGAAGGCAGGGTAAGGCAAGGCCAGACCAGGCCACTCCAGGTCAAGCGCGGGAGAAGAGGAGTCGACGTTTGATTTGGTGGTGCGGTGCGGTGCGGTGCGGTGCCTGCTGTTAGTTACACCGTACTTTTCAACGGACCACCACCAGACACGGCAAGGCGAGGCAGGCAACCCAGAGAGGCAAGGCAAGGCAAGGCAAAGCAGGCCAGGGCAGCTGGGTACCTTTTCCTGTGGAACAAACCTTGCTCTGCCTTGCCCTTTTGCCTTACGGTTTACGATACAGAGTACCCGACCAGGAGCCGGTTTCCCTTGTCTTCACCATGCTCTTTTGCAACTCTGTTCCAACCCTCTTCGCATTCTCCTCGTCACTTTTCCTAGCATATCCACCTTGGATTTGGGGTGAAGAGCGGGCATCTCGCGGATAAGCCACCCCACCGGTCACTCATCTTCCAACTCGGACTCGAACAAGCACAAGGCCACATTCATGGGATAGGCCAGGCCGCGCCCACCCACCTTCAGTACCACTGAGCTGTACGATAGCATCATCGAGCTCACTTATACGTGACAACAACGGCAAAAACGCCCGCAGACTTCTTGTTTTGCTGTTGCGTGTTGCAGGCCTCAGTCCCATCTGAGCTTAAGCTCAGGGTCAGTCAGGCTCAGGTTCAGTCTCACTACGTCCCTCTCTATCTCCCGAATCAAACCGAGCTAGATGTACAGACTGATAGCTTGCACATTGACACGCTACGTGCAATGCGATGGCAGAACCTGGTGTACCATTTCGTTGTCATAACATAAGGCCATTTTCATAACTTTCTCACCCTCTCTCTATCTCTTGCGCTCTCTCTCTCTCTTTCTCTTTCTTCCAATTCCCATGCCTTCCTTACCTTGGGTATGCCTTAGTGGACGCAATACCTCACTCTCGCATCTCTTGCATTCTCACGCCCTGTCTTGTGCCACGCCCCCTACCCCCCTTCTCCTCGAGTCCACTTCCAGGCCTCACACCCATCTCTAAGTTTCCAGGGTACGTACTGAGTACGTATCATCTGCGCCATTGTACCCCTGGCTTCGACGTCTTTGCCTGTCCTGGGAGTGGATGGGACATGGCCCCCCTGACCGTCTTGTCCCCTTCTGTACAGACCCCTGTGCCCCATCAAACCCCAGCTCATCCTAGATAGATCTGTAGGGTGTTCTCGAAGTGGGTTAGCAATTTGCGCCATGTCTGTGCCTAACATCAACTGTCATGTGCCAAGTTGCGTCTCTTCACCGATACTTGCCCCATCTCGCGGCCAAAAGTACTCGAGTACCGGTGTACTTGCTCTCATTTTCTCTGGCGGTATCGTGCCTAGCTGCCCTACCCTACCTTACCTTAGGACTGGGCTGCTTTAGCCCGGATGCAGCAATCCCCTCGAACCCCTGCTGCAGACCAACCTACCTTGCCTAGCACACCTCTCTCTCTCACACACTCTCTCTCTCTCTCTCTGCTCCTCCGTCTCTATCTACCTAGATACCTGGTCCCTCCTAATCCTCAGCACCAGCAGCCCTTCCCACCCCCCCATGTCCCTTCTCCATGTACGTACCCCTCGTACTCTACCTACCCATCGCTCCCAGCTGCCCTGAAACCTTTGCCGGCGGCACTGGGGGCCCTGTTGTTGCGTCTGCTCTCTGTCGTCAACAGATCTTATAACCCAGATGCTGCTGCCATTTGATCCTCTGCGTTTGATCCCTGCCTCGTAACACGAACAACACACAACACTTCATCGCTCTCTCCTCTTCATATCTTCCAGAGTATGGCCCATACTGCCGTCGCCAACACTCGAGCAACACCTGTCACCACCACCGTTGTTACACAACACGACGACAAATCCCCCGCCGACATGACGCGATCAGCTTCAGCAGAGCCTTCGAAGCCGGCCAAGCGCAAGGGTACGCAATATCAACCATCACCAACATCGCCGGCGACCTCGACATAGACGCATTCGCCTTGTTCATCTGTCCATGACAATGCGCATCTGCCGTCGTGGTTGCCACCGCCCTCCCTCCCTCCCTCTCTCTCTCTCTCTCTCACTTGAGCACCTCCACCACTCTTCCTCCCTTCCCACGGCGGGTCTTGCTTTCCTTCAATATCAAGAACCAGCATGTTGACTTGACATTCCTCACCCACAGGCACCAGAAGCGTCTCTACCCTGACGCCGTCTCAGCTGGCGCGCAAGCGCGCCAACGACAGAGAAGCTCAGCGGGCTATTAGAGCCAGGACAAAGGAGCACATCGAGAGACTTGAGCGAGAGCTTGAGGAACTCAAGAGCGAACGCAACCGCGACCAAAGCCAGACCGTTCAGGAGCTCTTGCGCAAGAACAAGGCCCTTGAAGAGGAACTGTTCAAGCTCCGTGAGAGCGTGGGCATTCCCAATGGGCAGTCTTACCCAAACTCAGGTACGGCTGCCGCAGCTGCCTCGTCCTCTGCGTGGGTGTCTCTTGTTCGTGCTGACTCGGCTCCAGTATACGACGACAACCTCAGTTCTATCAGCGGGGCTGTTCCGAGTCCCAGGTCTTCGCCATTCCCATCAAACGGTGATTACAACGTGATGCAAGAACTCGGCCCCTCGTATGTGCCCATGCCGGATGCGTCAGAGTCATGGGGTCCAGGCATTCCCGTTTCCGTTCCCTCGACCGTTTCTAGCCCCTCATCATCAGCCAACACGGATGAGTACGGCGCAGGCTACATCCCCACGAGCGTCCCCGCGCCGATGATGGACGCCCGTAGCATCCCGTCCAAGATGGAGTACGACGACGTCGACTCTGGTGGGTGTTCTTCCCGCATGCGGTGGTTGGGTCAACGCAATTCTGAGACGCTAACCACTCAGTTTCTAGACGCTGGCTACCCGCACAACCATCATCCCATGGGCCACCAACACGTTCCCATGGCTCATCATCATCAGTCATACCTCCCTCATCAGCAGTCGTGGAATTCGTATCCAACCCCGGTGTACTACCAACAACCGTCGGCCCATTGATCCGCCAGCCAGGCACCACGCTCTGGGAGATTCCGACACTCATCGTCCCGCCAACGTGTCGAATCGACCAGCTGTTGGTTGGCTTCATCCAGGATTGCCGCCGACTGTCCCAGCTCAAACCCCTTGACTCGCTCCTCAGGCCTGCCAGGGTCAACATAAAGAATTTCCTCGAATATCATCCTGCTTCACCTACCAACTCACCCCCACGATGCCAGCTAGCCGACCTCGACCGTGCCGCTTCCAACTCTGCCACAGCTTCCGGTGCCAACCATCCCATGGCCGAGCTCATTACCGCCCTCGTCAACAAGGCCGGCGTGACCAACGTCATCGAACGCCTGGCTGTCTTCGCGGTCATCCAGCGAGCCGTTGCTTGGCTGGTGCATCCGACGCGCGAGGCATACATGGCCATGGTGCAAGAGCTCACGCCCAAGCCTATCCAGACGGCCGTTCCGCATCCGCTATGGGTTGACCTTATCCTCTGGGCACCCTTACGCACTGCCATCATCGAACGGCAGGGTGCATACGCAAATGAAGAGTTTCAGGCCGTTTACTCGTCTAGTCTGAGGCTCATCAACTGGCCGTGCCGACCGATCGATGCTCTTGTCGTTGACCCGCAGTCTGGAGAAATGTGGCTGAGTGACACCTTCACAGCTCACGCCATGCGCGTCGAAAATTGGCGTCTCAATGAGAACTTCGTGAGACGCTACCCTGAACTCCGTGGCTGCGTTGCCCTCGAAGGATCGTAGAGAAGGGCGGCCTTGGCGTTGCCCTGTCACCACTACATCTACCTGTTCATACTTCCTCTTCCACCCCCGTCAACCTTCTTGCTTCGTTTCTTGGCTCTCTTCGTTCTGATATCCACCTTGTTGCGGAGTCTCATTTTCAGCTGGGATGGGATGGGACACACTTTTTGCCGGAATGGTCTTTGTAGTAGATAAAAAAAAACACAACGGGTTGGTTTATTGTCGAGGCATTTCAAGGCGGCTGGGGAGCACGTCTGATTGGCTGGTTCTGTTTCTTCTCTTCACACGACTTCTTTTACACAAAAAATAACGGTGTCATGGGGCTCAGGTTGGAGGACTCTTGCGACCGGAAGTTCTTTTCTTTTCTTGTTTCCAACTTTGACGATTTTGCTTGTTCGTTGTTTTTTACCCCCGGGAACTTAGGAGAAAGACGGCGCTATATAGGATTTGGGAGGTCTGCTTATTGTTCTTGACATTGTCGTCATTGCAACGGGATATATCACACAACCATTGGGCGGAACTAGACTTTGGGGAGGGGGCGAAAGTTTTACACACATTCTGGGCAGGGATTATAAGAATGTGATCGTTGATTTTTATTGTATTTTTTCTGATGTTTAACCATAGTCAGTGGATCAGGAAAACTCACCTTGCCACGAGATACGTACAAAAAATCACATACAATGAGGAAAGACTATTCTATCCCACCCGCCTCTCTATCCTTCGGTTGGCTCAAGCTTCAAAATTCAATCTGGTCCCGTTCCAGTGGACGTGGTAATGATGACTACATGAGTTGACGGGTGCAGTCGACAAAGAGTATGTGACATGAGGGTGGGCGGGCAAAGGTGACAGAGAGCGAAGGAGATGACAACACGGGACCGCCGATCAGTCAAGACACACTGCAACGCACCCAGGAAGGGGGGCAATTGAGAGGACTTGGGAGAGACCAAGACAACTTTGGCTCGATGATTTTCCTGTTACCAACCAACCTCAGACAAACACCCACCCACATGTCCATCATCGTACATTGAGTTTTTGTGAAGTCGGGTTTAGTTGACGAACCGATCCAGCCGAGAAATGTGCCCCGGTCCCTTCACTTTGGGACCCTCCATGACATAGGTTACAAGATCCAAGATCCAAGACTTTCACAAGACCCCTTCTTGCATGGGTACAGACACACATAGAGGGAAGCAAGAGACGGACGGGAAGTGCCTTTCCTGGGCCTGGGACCAATCAGAAGAGCTAGATTTGGTTTACTTTATCGTCCGTAGGCAGTGTGTGTGTGTGTGTGTGTGTGTGAGGGAGAGAGAGAGAGAGCCGGGGGGAGGGAATGTGAGAGAGTGAGAGAAAGGTAAAAGAACCTGGCACACTCGGGTCGCACACAGCCTTGGCTTGGCGAACAGCAACATCAGACGAGCGAAGGGACCAGCACCGGCACAGCAAAGAGACAAGACCAGACGGGAAGGGAGCTGCCCGGCGGATCGCATTGATTCACCGCGAGGTATTGGATAGGGTAAAAAATCACGAAATGGCAGCAGAGACGAGGACACACAACGACAACGACAGGGACCAAGACAAACCGGGGGCCGGGATGAAGAGTAACGAGGAGCCCAGCGAGCGAGCCAGGCCAGGGTGAGGCGCCCTTGCCGCATGGTAGACGCACATACCGCGCGCAGCAACATCCAAGCCGCCCGCCGCCGCCGCCGCCCAACCGTCCCATTGCAATGAACATCCGCCTGCCTTGGCCATCAAACAATCTCTCTCCGTCTCCTCGCCCCTCTCTTCTCCCCTCCCCAAAGTCTCCCCATCCAGAGACGGGTAGAGATGAGGGCGTATCCACTCACACTCTTACATGCCTCTCACGCCTTTCTCCCCTCTCGTCAGTAGTTCACCCTCAACCGGGCGCTGCCCCTGCCTTGCCTGCCCGCTCACCTGCTCCCCCCCTCTCACTGTGATACTGGGAGCAGTAGGTGACAGCATCGTCGGTTCTTGCCCTTGTGCGGTGTTGCTTGGACCTCTTCTCCTCAATCTCATCCAGAAGGGAGGTACACTACGGGGCCCAGGGTGCGAGAGAGTTGTCCGTTGTCCCACGCATTGTTGTGGGGAGGGACATTTCCCTCTGCAGCCCACAACAAGAACACACACAGGAAAGGTGATGTTCCTGGGAGAGGTACCCTCTTTTCCCGTTCGGTCAATCAACCACTCAATCAATTCTTCAATTCGGTAATCAATTCATCGGGTCCCGAGGACTCAGCAAATCCCGGAAAACCCCAGGGCTGCGGCCATCGCACGCCATGTACTTCTTCCCTTTTTGCTTTGAGTCTTTAAACATGGTCGCAGTCGCCGGGGGGGAGCCAAGTCTCTCTCAAAAACGGCGTTAAAAAGTCCCCAGCAGCTAGGTAGACCACCGCAAAATACCTTGCCCCTCCAAAGAGCCTCAAATAGCGCGCGCGAGGCTGCCTGTCATTGTTGACTATGATGACATCTCGCTGTCGGGAATCCCTTAAGCGCATGCTGCTATCTTAAGCGATGGATTAGCCGATGGGAAAAGCAAGCGAGAGGGAATCCCTCCGACTTGACAGCTGATTTGACGAGAAAATAAATAAAAATAAAAACAGGGCCCAACCAGCTTGTTGCCGTTCGCCGGTGAATGGATTGGGAGGAGGAGGGGACTCGGGGAGGGGGGGGGGGGGGATCTGATTGATGGGGAGGGGATGAGGGGGGCACAGCTGCTGGAGACTGGGGTGGGTGTGGTTCTTTCTGCTACACTAGAGGTATTATTCTAATTTGAGAGCGATTAAAACATGGGACAGTCAATAGCTGAAGAAAAAGAACGGATCGGACGGCGGGCGGGTGGTCAGATTGATGGCCCTGCCTCTCTGCTTTCACGATATTTGGGAATGAAATACCTACCTATCGCACAAGGAGGGCCTCGTCGACGCCGATCTGAATATGGGTCATCCCACTGACGCCCCGTCCGTCTGCGCCCTGTCTGCCTGCCTGCTTGCCTGCCTGCTTGCCTGCCTGCCTGTCACCCCTTGACCGTTGGAGGTGAGGGCGTTTTGGGCTTGAATGTTGAAGGAGGAGAGATGGGAAGGGGATTTAAAAAAACGACATGGGGTTATGCCGTGACGTTGAGTGGGTTCTCCTCTCTTCTGCCTTTTCAAATGGAACGGCATCACATGGATGGTAAGGACCCGAAGACTTGTTGGACGAGTTAAGCCTCTTTCTCAACCCTCTCTCGAACCACATCTGGGCCCTTCCGTATCTGGGCCGGGCGTGTGCTCCTGGGCGCTCCAGTTCTATTGCCTGTCTGTCTCCATTGCAGAATGTGGGTTTGTCCCAAGTAACAGGCCCGTCACCTGTGAAAGATACAGCGGAGCCCTGGAGAGTGGGCGACAGACACACACACACACACACGCAGTACATACGCGCTCGGGGGAGAGAGTGAGAGAGAGGAAGACAGAGAAGGGGCCAAGGTGAGCAGTGTACTCAGCAAGGTGGTAACAGCGACAAATTGCCCGCCATTTTCGGACTGGCGTGTTTCCGGCCGGGTCGTCTACGACCGTTTTGGACATCTGGGGCTGTCGAGGGAGCCACAGCTCTTCTCGTTTGACCTGGGAAAGGTATGATGTATCGTGGGACATGATAATTGCAATGGTACGGGGAGAATGGGCGTGCGCGCGTGCAGGGGCGGGCGAGTGCGAGCGCTCGTCGTCGTGGGTCGCAATGGAAGTGAAGGAAATGTCGAGTGGGAGACAAGGAGAGTGCGCGCCCGGAATATGGGGTCACTGGCAATCAATACAAATTGCTTCACAGGCCAGCCGTATGGGGAGGTGAAATTTGGGGGGGGGGGGGGGGGGGCAATGGGTCCAGCTCGTTAGGTGGAGGTCTCAGTTTACCAGGCCCCTCTCTCTCTCTCTCTCTCTCTCTCTCTCTCTGCCCCTGGGTCTCGTTGGTGTTATTCAAATATGAAGAGCAGCAAGGACTCCGGAAAAAACAGACAAGCGTGAGTGCAAGTAAGTCACGACGCGTTCGAGTGGTTTGCTGGACTGGCCACAGGTGTGGTGTGGTGTGGTGTGTGTATGTGTGACTTGCACCAGTTCCAGGTTGCGATCCACCCCTCTCCACAGGTTCTTCTGTCTTGAAGCGATCGTTTGGCCGTCCGACGCCTTGGCCGATCTCGAGCGGCGGACGGAGACGCATGTAGCGTAGCGCATCGGGCCAAGTGGACGGGATGCGATCTGGTGTCTTGGAAGGTCTCAAATTCCTTCGAGACAGGCGCTGGGCCTGGGCTAGACGGGCGGCTAGACGGTTTCTCAAGCGCATCGACCCTGATCAGTGATTCGAGACGAGTGAGCCGAGTTCAAGCCGATGGTGTTGCGATCGTTGGCTATCAGAGGAGGTCGCAACGCGCAAAGGCGTGTAATATGCTTTCACCCCCTGCCTCCCTTAATCAGACAGTCACGTTGGAAGATGCGTCAAAGCATCAGTACAAGCCCGATGGACTGTGTGATGGTATAGAGTTTGGAGCGTTCCAAGGCAAAAGTGTTTGAATACGTAAGTGATGTTCACAATGGCGCTAAACATGGATGAGAGGCACACACACACAGCCTTGGGTCAAGCATAAGGTGGGTAGACGAGTAGACGAGGAACCTTACTGCGCGCGTTGAGAGACGTCTGAGACGACAATACGTACCATCTCTACCCCAAGGGGCATCGCCGCATCGGTACTGCGCGTGCGCTTCGAGGCTCGGCTGACGGCTTTCCTCGACCTCGTCCATTCGGGGCCGGGAAAGCTACGGCCGTCAGGAAGCAAGAGCCCCAAGCCAACAACAACACATGCAAATACCTAGGGAAGAACAGTATTATCAGAGAGACATGGCAAGTGACGGGACAGGCCCGACAAAGACAGACAAGGCCAGGTTGGAACCGGGGACGCACCGATGCACTGAGTGAACGGCACCAGGACGCCCCGTGGGCTCGGGAAGAGTGGACGCGGACGGACCATTTGCCCGCCTACTCTTCCCTACGAGGAAGACAAGGTTGGCAGGGTCGACGATGACAGGGTGTGCAGGGTTTCGAGGCGTTTGGCGGTTCTTGTGTTGACAGGTGATTTATTTGGGTTTTCTCGTTTGGGTCTCTCCTCGTCGTCAGGGCGTTCTGGGCGTCTGGGCGTGACGGTACGCTAACTACTCCAGGTGAGGATGGGATGGGATGCAGGAGGAGAGACAAACTTGAGGATATTGCCGGAGGGTTGATGCGTCGCCCACTTTGTCCCGCAGGAGACGGAGGGAAATGCAACGTCGAGAACCGGGGGAAAGGTTGAGCTGACCCGACGATGGTGGAAGGTGGATGGCTGTGGTGGCTCTCTTCTGCGGTGGTTGGGAGTTGGAATGAGCTGTGCCCCGTTTTGGAGCTGCTGCTGGATATGGAGTATGGAGCTTGATTGATCCTGACCCCTGGTGCTGGGACCGACTAACAGTCTGACCCTGGAAAGATGGACGAGAGAAGTGGGCATGAGGGGGTGAGCACCGGAGGCTTTCAGGATCCGGACGTTTTTTCGATGATGTAAAAGCACGGCGGACAATCCCCGAATGGCAAGACGCCGGACAAGGCCGGAAAGTGCCGAACAACTGCCAGCACGGAGCACCTAGCCTGGCGATCCCGCCAGTTGTTTGGGCCCGGTCAACTGATGTGCAGTCAATGGAGATTCTCCAAGAAGGAGCAGAGCTCGAAGCTGGGGGAAAGACAGAGCAGAGTCGCAGCTGGAACTGGAGCTGGAGCTGCAGCTGCAGCCGGAGACGGGATGATGGGCCTTCAGAGATGATTGATTGCCCGCCCATTCATCTCCACCAAATTGCAGGAGAAAGCCCACACACACACTCTACATACACTACTACTCAGTCTCGTACACGCAAAACAAAGAGAGAGAGAGAGAGACTCAAGACGACGGCGGTAAGTGACGATTGGCAACAACGGACGGGGGTGGTGGAGGAAGGTTTGAGTGAATCTTGACCGGTCCGGCTATGCTTCTTACCCGAACGTTACCCGCACCCAACTTCCCGTGCCAAGCGTTTCTCTCCCATATTGGACGGGAATTTGAGTTTGAAGATGCCTCTGGGCCCTGTGACGGTGGCAGGGCCATCTTTTGTCCTATGTGCAACAGGCAGGGTTCTGCGCTTGCAGGCGTCTGTGACGCGTCCCAGGATGACGAGGACCTTTGACGGTCGCCTATTAGGTAAGGCGCTCTTTCTTTAGACGCTACCCAAGCCGCAGGGTAGGCCAATGCTTTGGAGACCAAGTGCGAGGAACAGCCACCGGTTTGCCTTGTTGTGGGCAGTGTAGGCGAAAAGCGAGATTGGTTGCGAGTTGGAGGTCCGGGGAGTGGGAAAGAGGAGAGAGTGCGAGGGTACTGCGTATGGAGGGATTGGAGGGGGGGCAGATGCGCGCGGGAGCAAGAGGCCAAGAAGACATGCATGGTATTCGTAGGTATCCGTATCCGTACCGTACCTTAGGTAGTGAGAGTCCATGTCGGGTCCGTGTCTGAGAGAATCGGACTCGGGAGAACGCTGAAGGCAGAGCAGCTGCACAGGCCACTCGGCATCCCGAGAGGTTGTTGCGTTGCGGCAGGTGACCAGGATCAGCAGAGCGAGCGAGCGAGCAGCAACGTGAACAAGGGAGCTGTGGTGCCGACGGCGTTGGCGATGGGTGATGGGTGATGGGTAATGGGTGATGAGCCGATGAAGAACCGGCGGCCGACGTAGGGATCGCAGTCCGGACGGAGGATAACCATACGGAGGATGCAGTCTCCTGGGCAAGCAAGGCACTTGGCATGCCTAGGTAGGTAGGTAGGTACATGGTATGGTAAGGTAGTAGACCTGACCTGGACGTTGCAGCGCCGGTGCAGCACCGATGCAGGAGAAATGTTCTAGCGCCGAAGATGGAATTTTCTCTGAGGTGAGGCGTAAACTAAGCGTACGGCACAGCAGCAGCAGGTTGCGCGGTGCTGGAGGCTGGAGGCTGGAGGCTGGAGGCTGGACGACGGCCGATGCGATGGACGGGACGTGCAGGAGGGAAAGCTGGCTGGCTGGCTGGCTGGCTGGGTTAGGCGGGCAGGGGGTGGGGCGGGGGGGGGGGCATGGAGGCAGACAGAGGCAGGCAGGCACACACGAACCACCTCAGACAGAAGTACCTTGCTTCAGGTACATCTGGGCGGCAGATGGGCAGGGGCGTCCAAAGTACCTGCGTCTCTGCGAGTACGAAGTACGTACCTGACCCAATGGAAGTCAAATGGCTGCCCTGTTCTCTCCCACCTTCACCTTACCTAAATAACGGAATTCCCAGGAACTACCTGCCCAGGGTAAAGAACTTCCATTGTGCCTACCGTTTGCTCCGAACCCAGCCGACCCGACCTCCCATCCCATGCCCCTGCCTGCCCTTCCGCAGTAGTACCTTACCCTCCCTACCTTACCCTACCCTATCCTTCCCGTCGTCGGTCATCGACTCCGTCTCTGGGTCGTCTACGTTCCCGTTCCAATTCACCTATTCCCATTCCACCCTTCTTCCCCGTCCCCAGGAGCACATCATTGCGTTAAGATACCTTGCTGGTCAGCCCTCGACTGTCCCCGTCATCCGTCATCCGCCTTTCCATCCGCTCTTGCGCTGCAGAATCACCGTGGGGGAGTCGGGGGAGTCGGGGGAGTCGGAGGGGCTTCGGATCTGCATCTGCTCAAGTCTGGGTCGAGAGTCAAAGATAGCAACGGAGTATCCGTAGGCTAACAGAGATAGGTAGAACTTCAGATTAATTACAATCCTGCACACGCATATCCTTATGCCTCACCGAGTTGATGTTGTCTGTCATTGGTCCTTACAAACTACCTTCTCCTTCTCTGTCTCTCTGTCTCGTTTTCGCCTCAACTTGCAGTGCCGTCCCTGCCGCCTCCTGTCAGAGTTGCAATGCGCACTTTTGAACGAGGCACACATCACCTTCCTTCCACCCGAATCTTTCTGCTCAAGTCTTCGAGCCGACTCTCGCCTGGGCGATCCCGGCACGGGGAGTCCGTCGTTGAACCATTTAGCCTTCGCCGCAGACTAACTTTTGCCCGTCTTGGATGAGGATGAGCTTGACCACAAAAGCAAGACGTTGCGAAGCCTGAAGGAAGCCTCGTGGAATCATGTCAAGTATGGGTGATGGAAAGCTTGTGCCAACAACATACCCTCAGGATCCGCACCACTCACTGACTACCGGCCGCTCGTTGGCTCGTCGTGCCAACATCCCGTCGTCATCCAAACGCTCACCGCGCTCGGGATTAACCCAAGTTGAGCTTAGTTTTGGGAGAAACGTGTGTTTGCGCCTGTACTCATGTAAAAAGGGATGAAGCGCATGGAGATTCCATGGGGAGGGGCGGACGCAACACGTGTAAGGGCAACGTTCAGACTGGCAGACAAGAATCAACCGAGAGAGAAGGGATCTTCATGCCTTACGCCATAATAGCGTGAGGCATGCATCGGATGGTAAGTGCGAGGAGTCGGTATGGTGTTGAGTAGGGAAATTCTCGCTGTTATTCAATGGAAGTATGCGTGTGGTACACCTCAGTATGTATGCCTGGCATGCCTGATGAGGTGGTGCGTGCTCCGGTGCCTGGTGTCTGGTGTCTGGTGTCTGGTGTCTATTGCCCAGGCCTGTCTCTGTCTGTCTGATGGAATAATATGCCTTGTAGAAAAATGAGTTCTGAGGCGGGATCCAATCGCGAGGCGCGCGGTGCCAAAACGGGGGGGAGGGGCACACGAGCGGGCAAACGGACAGGGGTCACGTCTCTGTCTCCATCCTGCCGTTTTCTGGGTGCCCTCACGCCTTTCCAAGAAGAGGATGTGAAGGGTGAAGGGGGTGGATGCCCCTGTCCAGGTGTCCCTGCACGGTCGATCACCACATGCTTGCAGGGATCCCGCCCCTCAGGGTCTTGGCTGACGGTTTGACCTACGGCCACCGGTATCCTCCCACGACCTTACCTACCCTACCTTACTTACGCCGTAAGGTACAGTATGTTGCCTGCCGTCCAAAGGTACCCCATGGAGGGGTGGTCATAGGCAGGGCAGACCCGAGACGACATAGCTATACTAACAACAACCTTACGCCTCAAGCTGCAGCAGAGCAAAGTAACCATAGTACTACATACACCTGTCCCAGCATCTTAAAGGTTAGCGTAGTACTTGCGGGGCTTCGTTATATGGAAAGCCCCGCAAGAACCGCACTAACCTTTAAGATGCTGGGACAGGTGTAGTACATAGTCCTTGCCCTACCAGTGAATGGAACCTGCCTGTGCAAGGTGGGGAAAGGTTCCATGCCCAGGTATTCGTACCTTAGTTCCGCCTCCACGTCCTGTTCCCCTCGTCCCCCCTCTTTGGCTGACGGCTGCACCTGTCGCCAGGCGAAAGCCGGGGGATCCACCGACGCCAGCGTGAGCCGGCAGCGGAAAAGCGGACCAATGCATTCGGGCGGGGTGTGGTTTCTCGCTTCGCTGAGGGTCCCTCCCCGTTCCTGTCACCGTCTCCGTCATTGGTGAATCGCGCTCTGGCAGTCTGAATACCGCAAAACACTCACCTTAAAGCATCCATACATATTCTCTCAGAGGTGCCCAAGGTAAAGTAGGGTAGGCAGGTAGGAGGTATCCGTATGCAGGTAGACTCGAGTCGCCTGCATCGGGAGATCGAAACGCGGGTGCACTTGCTTGCGTCTTGACGACCTCCCTCCTGGCCCCTTGGCACAATCTGCCCGTAGCGAGACTTCATCTCTTGAACTCAAGAGGACCGCTTTGTGATATGCAAGAGATTGGAGCACAGGAGAAGGAGGGGTACGAATATGCCGCTGACGGTTGGCCGTATCATCGTCTGTCTCTGCACATCAGTCTCCTGTTTGATCTCTCATGATTATGAGGTAAATTCTGCATGCGCACCTCTCTGGCCCATCAGTATTTGCAACACATCATCTGCAATTGCAAGGTACATCGCATTCAACTCAATAGACCGCCTCTACAGGTGGAAAAGACGTCCCGCGCCCGCTCCAATCTCCTCCTCCGTGCGGAATCCCAACCTAGAGGTTCTCGGAAAACCACTGTTGTGGGCTATTGTGGATTGTCCCACTCTCTCCCACCTTCCACTGGCCGGCTACCTTACCTACTGGGTACCGGGTGGAGGTGTAGTCCGCACACACGAGAGTCCAAGGTATCCAGTACCATGTCATTCTCCTTCTGCTGTTGCAATGTACTTACGACGAATACGTACCTTGCCCTTTGTGAGAAGATGCCTCTTGCATCGCAGTGACCTAACTTGGGGCACCAGCAAGGAAACGCTTGTCCGGAAGGCGTGGGACGCGAGGAAGGTCCAACCCACATTTCCCGTCCCGAGCCCGGCTCTCTCCATCGCCCAATCACTATTCCCCTTCAGCACACTCGACTTACTTAGGGCGTGATAAGCTCCATGATTGATTAGTAATTTTAGGGTAAGTAGAGGTGAAAAATAACAGAAAATCGAATTTCTGAGGGGGATTATACTTCTTTTAGTAGGACTTTTATACTATATAAAAAATACTTACTTTAACTAGAATTATATATAGTTATACCCCTAGAAGTAAAATATTTCCTTTAATAGGGAAGTAAAATAGGGCTTTTTTTACTAAAATTAGCTAATTTTTTTTAATTATTAAAAGGATTAATATATTATAATTTAAAAAAAATTAAGTAATAATTAACTAATATAAGTAATAGATTACTAAGCTTAAAACCTAGTAATAGTAGCTATTTTATTAATTAATAAAGCTTTCTAAGTAGATAATAAGAGGGTTAATAGGCGTATAAAGCTAATAAAGTATATACTAGTTTTATATTATAATAATTTATAAGAGGTAGCTAGAATTATAAGAGAAACTTTTAATAAGACTAATATTAAGTTCTAAGATCTTTTATACTTAATAAAAGTAGAGTTCTTTTTATTTATAGACTAGCTATAGTATTAAGACTTTTTTTAATATAAGATATTAGATAGTTAAACTAAAGTTAATAATTTTTCTATATATTAAGAGTAGTTAGTAACTTAGTATAATATAGCTAATTAGTTTAGTATATTATAAGCTATAATTAGCTATACTTTTAATATTATATTTAATATAATAAGCGTTAGTATATATAAAAGTATTCAGAGGCGTAGTATATACGCCTATATAGTATAGGGTTATAGATAGAGATATATTATAATAAAAATTGATAATCCTTAGCATTTATAGGTATTTATTTGTATAGATAATTAATAGAGAAGGAATGTATTATAATGATTCTAGTTGATATAGTTAGTAGGTTATATCCTAAAGTAGGAAAAATAAGGGGAAAGATAACCTTATATTTCAGGTTATACTTTTTAGTTATATAAGCAGGATTACATAATAAGAAGGATTACATAAGTATTTATAAAGTTATAGATTATAATAAACTAAACACTTTTATATAAGGTTATATATATAAAAGTCTGTTCGTTTATTTTATATAGAATATTTAAGTAAGTAGATTATTCTTATATTATTATTATTATTATATTAAGACGTTATATATTAATATCCCCTCTTAAGGTATATATAGTTGATATAAAGGGTATATTATAAGTATATAGCTTACTCACTTAATATATATATACGTTATAGGTATAAAAACTTAAAAATCTAGTGAGAAAAATAAGAAAGATATTCCTATATTATATAATATATATATAACTAGTTAAAAAACTCTTATAAAATAACCTTATAAGTAAAAGGTTTTAAGAGAAAAACTACTATATTTCAGTAATATTATTATTTTTTATATTATTATTATTATTATTTTATTTTTATTATTACTATAATAAATAATACTTAATAATATGAAAAATATAACTTTGCCTAAAGGCTTAGTTAAAATATCAGCAATATTAGATTTAGTATTAATATAAAATAACATTATATCTTTATTTAATAAAGAGTCTCTAGCAAAATAATATCTTATATTAATATACTTAGACTTTTTATGAAACTCAGGATTTTCAGCTAGTCTTTTAGCTGCAATATTATCTATAAATATTTTAAGCTTATTTATTAATTTAAAGCCTAGATTTTTTAAATTAAAATTATAAGTATTATATAAATAAATAGCTTCTTCAAATAATTCTATTAAAGCTATATATTTAGCTTTATAAATAGATAAAGCTACTGTTTTTTACTTTATAGAGCTATAAGATATAATATTATATAAGCCCTAGCAAAATATATAAGCTAATATAGATTTTCTATTATCTAGGTCTCTAGCCTAATTAGAGTCTAAATAACTTATTAAATCCTAAATTATATTATTATTACAGTTATAATAAATTCCCTTATTAGGATATTTATTTAAATAACTCTATAGATAATCTAAAGTAGAAAAATGCTTTTTAGAAAGGTTTATAGTATATCTTAATAAGATATTAACTATAAAAACTATATTAAATCTAGTTTTTAAAGCTAGATATAGTAAAGCTCCTATTTACTATTAAAATTATAATATTTCTTCCTTAGTTATATAATATTTATTTATATATAATTTTATATTATCTTTTATAGGTATTATTAATAGGTTTATATCAGTTTTATTATATTTATTTAATATTTTTTATATATATTTCGTTTAATATATAAAAATAGACTTATTTTGCCTATCTATATTAAACTTATAACCTAAAAATATATTAAGCTCCCTAATAGTTAAATTTTTATATATTGCCTTAAATTATTATATATATAATTACTAGTAGTAGTATTATTAGCTACTAGTAATATATCATCTATATAGCAATATATTATAGCTTTATATTTATTTTTATTTAATATATATACTGCTTTATTATACAGTGAAATAATTGTTAGCACAGGTATAAGAGTATTCAGGGGCGTAGTATATGCGCCTATATAGTATAGGGTTATAGATAGAGATATATTATGATAAAAAGTGATAATCCTCAGCATTTATAGGCATTTATTTGTATAGATAATTGATAGAGAAGGAATGTATTGTGATGATTCTGGTTGATGTTGTTGGCAGGTTACATCCTAAGGTAGGGAAAAAGGAGGGGAAAGATAACCTGAAACATAAGCTGTAAAGCTCTTAATTATATAAGTAGGATTACATAATATAAGGGATTACGTAAGCATTTATATAGTTATAGGTTATAATAAACTAAACACTTTTATATAAGGTTATATATAAAAGTCTATTTGTTTATTTTATATAGAATATTTAAGTAAGTAGATTATTCTTATATTATTATTATTATTATATTAAGACGTTATATGTTAACAATAATAAATCCTAATTTTAATAATATTCCTTTTAAATAGTTATACTATAGTCTAGGACTTTGTTTTAAACTATATAAAGCTTTAATAAGCTTATAGTAATATTTATTATTTTTTGATTTATATTTATAATTAGGATTAAATTCTAATTTATTAGTAGTTTTATTATAAATAAAACTAGTAGGTATAGTAGTATAAATATCTATATCTATATCTATATAAATAAAAGCAGTTATTATATTATATTATAATAAAATCCAGCTTTCTTTTATAGCAAAAATTACTATAAATCTATAGCTCTTAGGTCTATAAGTAGTAGAAAAAGTTTCTAAATAATTAATACTAATATATTAATTAAAACCTTAAGCTACCTATCTTACTTTATATTTATAGGTATTATTTATTTTATCTTTTAATTTCATAGTATATACCTATCTACCGCCTAATAGATAAATATTATCTAGTATTTATATAATTTTCTAAGTATTTATATCTTCTATTTAACTTATCTCTAATTATATAGCCTGAATCTAATTATCTTTATAAGGAGAATTTAAGGCTTGCTTAATATTAGAAGGCTCGTCTAATGTAATAACTGATAGTATATAAGAAGTTTTTTTATAGATAGTACTAGTTCCAGCAGGACTATTATTATTAGTTAAAACGTTATTATTATTTATTTTATAATTACTTAATATAGGGCAATTCTGTATAGTAAATAATAGTGCACTTTCGTTAATAATATTATTATTAACTGTATTATTTATCTATTAGTAGTCTTTTTAGCTTCTTTTAATAGAGAGAGGATCTCTATTAAAAACTTAGATTTTTCTTTATTTATTTCTCTATTATTAATACTAATAGTTTTCTTATTATTATTATTCGTCGTACTTATATTAGTATTAGTACTATAACTATTATTATAAAATATAGTACTATAATTGTTATTGCTAGTATTAATATTATTATTATTAATATTATTATTATTTTTATTAATATTAATATTAGTCTTATTACTTAGTTTCTTAAGAGCAGAATTTTTAGTAATATTATTACTATTTATAATAACATTTTTATTACTATAAAAGATAGATTAACTAGATATATCTCTTTATAGATTATATTAAGTAGTACTCTATCTGTTATTGTTAAGTATAGTACTACTATTAGTATCTTTAAAGCGGGTATTTATACTTATAAGAAGCTCTTTATAATAAGAAATAAAGATATTCTCTAAGATTTTAACGTTATAAGACTATAAAGCTCTCTTTAGTTATATATCCTAGATTTTATACCTATTAGATCTATAATTAATTATAAAACCTTAACATGCTCTTATATCTAATTTCTTAATTTTAAGATCTTTATTCTTATAGTAGTATAAGCTACCCTATATCTTAATATTATTTATATTAGGTTTTATTTTATTTTTTAATTTATAAGGCGTTATATAATTAATAGAGGAATATAGAGTCCTATTATATATATATAGAGTAGTATAAAAAGCTTTACTTTATAAGTAGTATAGTAAACCTGAGTTATATAGTATTATTCTTATTTTATTAACTATAGTACGTATAGTATACTTTATAAGTCTATTAGGTTTATGCGTATAAAGAGGTTTTATATTGTAGATAATCTTACTATTAAGATATATAGTCTTAATATATTTATTAGAAAATTCTTTACCTCTATTAGTAGAAATTTCTTTTATTCTTTTATTATTATTATTATTATTTATTCTACTTGAAATTCAAGAAAAGTATTACTTATAGTTTCTTTAGTTTTATCTTTAGGTAATTTTCCCTAAACAAATCAGGTATATTTATCTATAAAGACAATAAATAAATTATATTTATTATAAGTAGTAGGCGTTATAGGCCTATATAAATCTGAAGCTATATAATCTAGATAATCTAGATTTTTATTATAAACCTGTGATTTACTAACTTTAGTTATAAATTTGCCTTCAAAACAGGCTTTATAAGGTAGTAATTTATTATTATTTATATTATTATTATTTATATTTATATCTGAAATTATATTATCTTTTATTTTTAAAAGACTTTATATATAAATATAACTAAGACGTTAGTGCTATAGTTAGAGGCTATTATTATTATTATTATTTATATTTTTATTAATTATAGTATTATATATATAATTATTGTTATTATTAATAGGAAATTAGAAGAAATATAAATTATTTCGTTTTGCCCCTATAGCAATAATACAATCTTTTTTAATATTATATAAAATAGGTTGTTTCTATATAATAGAAGTAATACTTAATAAATCTAACTTAAATTGACTAAGTAGATTAATACTTAGTTCAGGTATATAATAAATATCTTTTAATATAATTTTATTATTATTAGGATATATAATTAAATCACTTTTCAGTAAAGAAGTAAGACTTTTTACTTCTCTCTATTTAATAGGTTTATTTATTTTTATTTTATTTACTAAAAGAGTGTGGTTGTTAACTATATATATAGTAGTAGTAGTATTAATATAAAAATTAACTGTTTTTTCAATTTAGTTAAAACTCTTAACTTTTCCTTATTCCTTAATAACAGATTAGTTAATTAAATAACCTAAAGAAAGATTATTAGTATATTTATTTATATTATAAAGAGGAGTAGTAGTATAACTATATTTTCAAAAATAATATCTTCTTCTTCTTTATTAGAAGATAAATCTATTAATTCTATAGAATTAAGATTATTTAAAGATATATAAGAAGTAATATTACTAGTAGTAGTTATATTAACTACTTCTTTCTCTTTTTCTTTAATAGTAATAGTATTAGTAGGTTTTTTCTACTAACTAGGTATTTTTTCAGGATATAAGAAAGCATAATTTTTTTCAGAATAGTTAGTTTTCTTGCAATTTTTGCAGTATAAACCTTTCTATTTTTTCTAGGGTTTTTTAGATATTTTATTATTATCCTTCTTTTTATTATTTTTATTATTTTTATTATTTTCCTAGTTTTTATTTAATTTTTATTATACTTATTACCCTTAGTAGTAATATTATTAACTACTTCTTTGCTTCTTTTTCTCTTATATTTATCTAAAAAACTAGTATATAAAGAGTCAAAAGTATAAGTAGAAAGGTTAGTCCTAAAAGACTAAGTTATAGAGGTTATAAAAGCTTCAAAAGTTTTATTTAGACTATTAAATATATAAGCTATAACTACTTAATTAAGTAGTCTTAGCTAGTTATAAAATAAATTATCTATAAGTTCTTTTATTTTATTAATATAATTTTCTATAGAATTAAAGTTATCTAAGGAAGTATTAAAGAACTCTTTATAGGTTAAAAACTTATTTGTAAAACTTATAAGCTTATATAGCTTTTTAAGGTAATTCTAGGCTTTAAAAGTATTATTATTATTCTTAATTACTCTTAAAAAGCTATCCTTATAGAGCAATTATATATAGCTTAAAGCTTTATTACCTTTATCTATATTAATATTAGATTTAAGTTTAGTTAAATCTATAGTTATATCTTTACTTATAAGGAAGGCTTTAATATATATAGCCTATACCTTATAATTCTCAGAGCTTATAAGCTTAGGTATATTAACCTTTAAGTTAGCTATTATTACTTTATAGGATATAGTATATAGTTATAAGCCTTATAAAGGTTAAACGACAGTAAGGTTATATAACTATAGAAACTATTAATATATAATATAGCAGTTTATATAATAACGTTATATAATAGCTATAAATCTAGAGGTTTAAGGTTTCACTATTTAAAAAGAAGAGTTTTTTCTTTATAACCTTCTCTTTAATTAATATCTTCTTTAGTTAGACTATAGTCTAACTAAGGAGATAAGTATCCTATATAATAAGTCGGTTAAGAAGAAGTTTATTAGGCTGTAAATATAAGTCTAAACTAGATTAGAAGTAGACTTAAAGATAGTTCGAATAGGTAATATAAAGAATATAGATCGAATAAAGCAGTAGTAAGAAACTATCTGCTTAGGGAAAGATTGATAGAAGTATAATTAATTTATATAAGATTAGTTATATAGATTTAAAAAAAGTATATCTTATAGAACTAAACTACTAGTCTAGCTAGTATATCTAATTCTATAAAGGTAGTATAGATAGAAAATCGTTTAAAGGAGTGGTTTTCAGTATATATAGCCTTTATATATAGATAAAGCTTAATAGAGAAGTAAGGTAAAAGTAAAGAAGTAGTAGGAACTGAAGTTATCTCTAAGCTAAGCTTATAACCTATTAGTATAAGTATAAAAGTATTTAAAGGCGTAGTATATATACCTATATAGTATAGGGTTATAGATAGAGATATATTATAATAAAAAGTGATAATTCTTAGTATTTATAGGTATTTATTTATATAGATAATTAATAGAGAAAGAATGTATTATAATAATTCTAGTTAATATAGTTAGTAGGTTATATCTTAAAGTAGGGAAAAAAGAGGGGAAAGATAACCTGAAATATAAGCTATAAAGCTCTTAATTATATAAGTAGGATTATATAATATAAAGGATTACGTAAGTATTTATAAAGTTATAGGTTATAATAAACTAAACACTTTTATATAAGGTTATATATATAAAAGTCTATTCGTTTATTTTATATAGAATATTTAAGTAAGTAGATTATTCTTATATTATTATTATTATTATATTAAGACGTTATATGTTAACACTTAAGATCTCTAAAAGATTATTATACTATTTAATAGTAAAAGATATTACTTAAAAGACTTTAAGCTAGAGCTATAGCTAGAAACTCTAAAAGAATTATATAACTTATAATATATATATTTAAAAACTAAAGTTAAGAAAGTATTTAGTATATTAAAGAAAGTTTTTACTATTTTAAGGGGTAGCTTACTAGAGTATAGCTTTAAAATATAAATTAGAATTATATATAAAGTAATAAGCTTATATAACTTTATTAAAATTATAGAAAAAAGTAGTAAGAAGTAGAAGAGAGAGAGGATAAACTTAGTAAAGCTAATAAAGCTGAAATCTTAGTAGTAGTAGTAGTAAGGGTAAATAAAGTAATTAGAGATAAAAAAAGCTAGAGATTTATTACTAATTATTAATTTAGTATTAGTAGTAGTAGTTAGAAGTAGAAGAGTAGTAGTAGTAGTAGTTAGTAAGTTAATATAGTTAATATAAGTAAAAAAAAGCTGATTTTTAATATAATATTTAATATAATATTTAGCTTACTTTTTTAACCTTTCTATCTCTCTAAAAACCTTAATAAGAAACTCTTATTACTCTTATTAGTATTATTAGTAGTTTTTTTAATACTAAAAAGAGATTTTATAGGTTTAGATATTAAATCTAGGCTTTTTTATTAGCTATATAAGAAATAAAGTTTTATTAGTATTAAAGTCTATTATAACTATCTTCTTTATTACTTTCTATTAATATATTAATATTACTACTTTCTATAGCTACCTCCTTATTATTAACTTTATTAACCTTCTTATTACTACTTAAAATATTAAATTTTTCTAAGAATAATAACTTTACTACTTCTAGTAGTATATTAAATATAGAAATATCTAAAAAATCTTTTTTAAAGTATAAACTAGCTTTTAAAATACTTTTAGTATTAAGTTAACGCTTAAAATAAGTATTATAAGTTTTAATCTTATAGGTAATTATTACTTTACTTATTAGTACTACTAAGTTATTAAAACTATTTTAAATTACTTAAGTAGCCTTACTTTTAGCTTCTTTCTTTGCTTTTACTACTATAGCTTTCTTATTAATAGTTAGGCTATTTTAATATATTATTAATATATTATTAGTAGGAACTAGGCTTAAAATATTAGTAGTAAGGTTCTAGTTAGTAGCCTACTACTACTACTATAGCTAGGTTAGTATAATATCTATAAAGTTATTATTATTATTATTATTATAGTATTTCTACTTATTAACCTTAGTAATATTATTACTTATTAGCTTAGTACTAATCTATAATACGTTATAGAGGCTATATATATATAGGAAGCTTTACTATTTAATACTAGAATATCTTAAATTTTTTATAATCTAGTTATTCTATATAGGCTTAGTAATACTAATTATACTATACTTATTATTATACTTAGTACTAGACTTATTAACTAGCTATAGTATTTAGTAATATATTTAGTATATATTATTATACTTATTATTTAGGTTTACTATAATAAACTAACTAACTATATTAAAGAAAGCTACTTTTATTAAAAGGAGAGTTTCTAGTAATATAGAGTATAGAGCTATTTTTTTATTACTTATAGTAAAGAGTTTGTCTTTCTTATATAAGTTAAAGTATAACTTAAAAACTTCTTAATATACTCTAGCTTCTATATAAGTTAATACTAAGTACTCTAAGTAGCTTAAATATTAGAGACTTTATTAGTCTATATATTATTAACTTAGTTATTAACTTATATATTATTAATATTATTATTAAGCTAGGTTTTATTAACTTATATATTATTAATAAGTATATTAATTAGCTAAGTACTAAGGCTAAGATCTAACTTCTAAGCTTCTATATTACTTTTAGTATTAGATTTAAGTATATACTAATTAAGTATATTATTATTAAGTAAGCTACTAATAGCTACTTATTAACTATAAAGTACCTCTATAATACTACTAATATATATAATAAGTAAAAGACATATAGGAAGAATATAAAATTAGTAATAGGAATATCTTATAAGTAGTATAAGGTTTATAATAAGTTCTACTACTTTTAATAAAAGTAATCCCCTTTATTTCGTTTATATAAAGTATATTAACGCTAACCTATACTATAGATCTACTGCTTAGAGTCACTTAAGTACTACTAAAGTGTAATTTTTGCTAATCAATCACGGAGCTTATCACGCCCTTAGACCTTACCTTACCTTACATTACATTACTGCACACCAACACCTCTTTTTTTTTCTCTTTTTTTTCAACATACTTGCTGTGCAGTATCTCTCTCTGACTCTGTCCATTGATTGTTCTCTTTGCATCTCTCCCTCTCTCTCTTGGCCCCAGTCCTGGCAGTGTAGTGCATCATCGCATCGCGCCCGTCCAAACGGAACCAGGGAGACACCAGTGCCCTCCTCGTCTTTGGCCCCTGTCCCTGATTCTTGACCGCGCCCTGCGATGCTCTTCGTCCTGGGCCCAGCCTTGTTTATGTGATGGGCTGTGTTGGTTGCCCTATCCTTCGAGCCTGGTCCTTCCCTTCGGGGGGAAGTACTTTGTACTTCTCCCTGTTGAAGAAGTCTTTCCCTCAGGCCTGGATATTCCCTGTCCACAGCTTGCCCCCCTCAGCTCACCTTACCTCATCTCACCTCACTTTTGGCCTCTAGCTGAGCTTGCACTGCAACTCCCAGGGACGGAACCTTCTTCTTCCACATGATGCCCCCAGGTTACTCCTCGCTGGCCTATTCCGCATCTCCCGTCCCGTCTGCCACTAAGGCATCCATCCGTTCCTTAGCAAAAAGATAACTGAGTCTTGGCACCCGTTCCGTCTTAACACGCCCATATATTGCGGATAAACTTCTTCTACGCATCTCCCATTACCTCACTTTACTTTGCTTCGACGCACTTATTACATGTAATATTACGCAGTAGCCCATCTCCATAAACCAGTCGGTCGCCTTCGGCATCTCCTCCTCTCGACCCCTGGACGTGGCCACAAACGTTTTGTCAGAGCGTTGACCCCCAACCATCATCAATGTTTGATGAATTGCCAGCCGCAAGACCCAGACACGTGCCTTGGACGTTCGTTCATGCACCGAGACCCTGCCACGCCCAACAGGGACCGTTTTAGCCTCTCTTTCCCAGCCTGCGTTGCAGTCCTACAGTCGTATCTCTAACGCCTGGGCTTACCTTAGGAAGCCACGCTAAGAAGGTCTTCAACTAGCACCAGCAGAACAACTCGACCTCGCACGCCTTGATGCACCTTGCCCGCGGCCGCTTGGGAGACGTTCTTTCCAGCTTCTTTAGCGCCAGACTGGTCATCTCGAGTACTCCGTTCTAGAGTGTCCCAATCTCGGAACCTCCTTTCAGCCCGACCCCCGCCGCCCAGCGCCTGCTCAAGCCACGATGCGCCTTCTTCAAGCCGCCTCCCCACCTTGACCTCGAGCAGGACCATGACGGTTGACCAAAGCGCTGTCCGTCCAATCACAGTCGTAAAGGACGGCCATTCATGCCTCTTCCACCACCACGGGCAACTCTTGGGAAGCCTCAGTGTCTTGAGACTGTCTACCTGCTGCATAATAGCTTTGCGCACTCATCATCGAGTGAGTCCACGTGCTGACTATTGTAGGGTGCAGTAGGGGTGTTGCAGCACTACTTGCTTGCTTGATGCCTGCTTCGACCAACGCCAGAACTATGAGCAACTAAGGTATGGATAGTGTGAAGCATGGTTGCATGAGCACAATTTCCCACCGCCAATTTGCCTGCCACTGCTCTTCCTCGATGAAGATAGTCCGGATATCGGGGTTTGCGGGATATGCGCCCGCCTAGCTGTCGGCTGGTTTATGCTGTATACCACGAAAACGTGTGCGCATGCGTGTGTACATACGATTCTGCAGACGCAGAAGGGGCCCGTCGGATGCGTGGCATGCAAAGACGGTTGCACCCTTCCCTGCGAGTCAGCCTCCCGCAGAACCTGACGCATGGAAACTTCTGAGACAGGCGGCTCAGGTTCGTGTGATGGCCTCAATAGAGTTTTGACAGTTATCGCTGCCCGCGACACGTGGCTATGATGCACGTCTCATGTCATGGCGAAAGCGTATCTGAAGCCCTACAACGCTGCCACGCGCTGGGCCGCCTCTTTGTACGCCTCGGCGGCTTCGTTTGGGGAACTAGAGAAGCAGGAAGTAGGGTATCTTTGGGGGCGTTATAGTCTTTGCAAACAGCCCCTGTGTCTCTTGTTTGGCTAAAGCTGGTACTTGTTGTTTCTACGAACACCGTTCGACGCCACGGACGTGCCATGTTAGCTATGCAACATTGTGCACATGGCACACACAACACACACACACACACACTGAAGCCAACCCGATTCATGACCGGACGTGCTCGCCTCCATCATGTCGAGATTTGGCTCGACGTTGATATTTCTGCAGCTACACCACACACACACACACACGGTCATCTACACATCGTCTAGTACATACTTCGCCATGGCGTCTTGATGTGAGATCCGATGCGAGGCGCTTCATCACCACCTGCGCACCCCCCCGACGCTATGAGATGGTGGGTGTGAAGGCTCAGAGAAACGTGGCAATCCCAGCGCTTCCAACTGCTTTTCGCGGGCTCTGTATGCGACGTGGCGGTGTGTTTCCTTTTCCGTGCATCCGAACTGCGCTATCGAAGCAATGGAAGCTTCATGGAAGCAATTACACTTTGCGCTGTCGCTCCATCTCGGGTCTGTTCTTAGAGGGAAAGCGTCAACGACAAGACCCTTTCCCGTTTGTCAAACAAGTTCAATTGCTGACCGCTCTTGTTCTCTTTGGCCGCTTTCCTGCCTGTAACCCCCGAGCGTCCGTGGGCTTTTCCGTCACGATCGCGGACGTGCGGAACGTGGTGCAGCCAGATTAGTTCCTGCAAGTGCACGCTCGACCGCCAGCATCCCCGACGGGAAAACGCCGACTCGCCTGGCCTGCCAAAGCTTCAGGGTTTTTCTGGCGCACTTTGGTGTCTGGTGGAAATCGCGATCGAAAGGAGGGACGAGTCCAGTAGGGACTTTGGCGGTCGTGTCCGGGCCTAGTCGCATGTAGTTCGACTAACACATCCCTTCTAGAAGAACGAGGAACAAAGAATGACTGCCAGGGTGTGTATCTGTACTTTGTATGTGCGGTACATTCGATCTGCATTGCATCCATCCATCGCTTTGACTAATTAGCCCAACCAGTGTCGTTCTTGTTTTCTTGTACTCCTGCGTAGCATGCGCCGGACTGACACCGCCGCTTCTGCCGCGTTCCATCGGGATGCCGCGTCTCCCACACCGCGCACGGCATTCTCCCCTTCCGTCCATCCCCTTTCGCTCGGTCATCTCCCCGGCCGAAACCTGCGACCCCCGCCCCTCCTTCCGGAATCCCTGACTACTGGCCTTCAGCCCTCAGGCCTTGGCGAGCACTTCCATGGCAGAGAATGCTGCTTGTAACGGTCCTAACCCTGATTTGTCTGTTCGTCTTGGGGTCGGGGGTTGGATTTTCCCGCCTGGCGGATTTGGGCAAAAGAAAGTGATCTCGCAGAGAAACGACGCCTCGCCGGCCGGTTTCACTCGTTCATATAGCCCGACGTTAAACCCAAATAGAGGCCCCCGCGCTCTTACTGCTGTAGGAAGGCGGCATGGCGGAGAGCATGGTCAAAGATTGAGCGAGGCCAAGTTTGTCTGGTACCCTAGCCACCAAGGAACGATGTGACGCCCAATTACATAACGCTTCGGACGCCTGGCGCAGGCCCTCAAGACTTCGATAGCCGTGTTGTTGGCGCTTCCGCCGCAGCATGGCTTGATTTAACGTAAGGAATATTCAGGGGCGGAGCGGAACGGCGGTGTGGAAGTGAGGCGTCGCGCAGCTCTTCCTCCATGAGCGCCATAGTACATGGTGCATTACACATGGCCTCCGAGCGGGGGAAATATCTACATCTACATGAGGCCTTCATGGGCTCTAAGAGCCTCGGCGATGGCGCGCGAAAGCCCCTAGAGCCCCTGCAATGCCATCTGAGACTGGAAGTGAAGTTGGAAGCTGTGTGTCTCTAGAAAGGCCACCCCTGGTTCAGCATCATGAAGGCGCCGAAACCTGAGTCCGAGCAGATGGCCCGTGAAATCCAGCATCTCAACTGCCTCAGTGTTAGCATGCTCTGTTGCTCGCGGACCAGCGTGGCACCGGCTGAGGAACGAGCCGTCTGTATGTAAGTGGCACAGGCTCGTTGGAAAGGAAGGATCCCGCGTGTCCCTCTTGGTCTCATCATGCGAGAAATATCATCTGGGCGCTCTGAAGCAGCGAAGGAAAGTGTGGACATTCATACGGCCGCCACCAGGACCAAGTGCGGTCTGATGAAGCTCGAGGTCGGTGATTTGCTTCGTCGATCCACCGCTTTTGTATAATAGCCCGACGCGAGCAGCAGAACCCTGTTGAGGATCAATGCTGATCACCAGACGGTCGGTACTGCAGCACTCGCCCGAGCCGCGGCCACGGTGGTCTTCAGCAATAAGCTTGTGTTGCCGTTCAACCGTTCATCCCAATCCCCTAGAGTCACCCTAGAAGTGGTGATGGTCAGCGAATGGGCATTTTGCCGAACACCATAAGCAGCCACGCGCATGAAGCTGCCCAGAAACCTGTTGTGACGCATGTGGTGAAAGGAGCGGGCATTCCCCGCCTTTGTAGCCAAGGAATGCGGCTTGCTGTTGATTGTCCATCGACCCATGCTGGCTGGCGTTCTCCCGGTCGAGATGCCCCTGGAGGGAGGTCACGGCCGGTAAGTTAACGGCAATGTCACAGATCGTGGAAGGTGCCTCGGCCGGTTGGGTCAGCACGTCGCCACTGCTGACCAAGATGGCTTCTATGGGTCCCGCGGGGAATGGGGATTCTGGGAATGGCGGAGACTTCCGGCAAGATGTGGAAGGGATCGTCCGTAAATGGTCTGCGGTAGGGTCATGACAGCGCTGCCGTGTAGACAATTCGGGCCGCTGTCATGTTGCCCCGTGTTGGTATTGTATCCCATGTGGGTCAATCGCAGTGTGGGATAGGCCGTTGAGAGACTCCCCGTCTCATGACGGTGCCGTGGTCGACATGTTCCTCCGATAGTCATGATCCGCTACTCCCCGCGGTGCTTTCTCACTGCCGGGAAGTGGATGACGGGTATCGGACGGGATGCCGGAGATCGTGCGGCAGAAGTCACCGGATCTCGTAGCATCAAACCGGGTTGGCTGCCAGCTTCCAAGCCAACAAGCTTGATGATTCTGCAGACTTGTGAGTTTTGAATCTGAAGGACTCCATTACCTCTCCGCCTTGGATGGGAATGTCCTCACCGAGGGGGGCAGGTGGGGCTTCCCGGGTGAACCTCGTGTCAACATCGCGCGAACTGCGGGTTGCGGAGGCAGGTGAGACGCGATCGGAGACGCTAGTGAGGGGCTATCCGAACTTCAGCCGGCCAAAACCTTGTCTGCGGAATCTCGGGACGGCGTCCAGCACCATCATCCAGCTGAATTGGCCAATACGGAGCCGACGGATGGGTCCAAAGACCGCAGTCTGACGCCAGAGGAGGCACAAGCTCCAGCCGGGTGAGGGGCAGCACCTCACTCAACGTGGGGTAGCTGGGAGATGCGCTGGGCTGGCGGACCACCTGACGGCGTCTTGGAAGCCGTCGTCATCCCGTCTGCGTCTCCCCTCGAAGCCTTCCTCGACGCCTCGGCTGTGTGATGGAAGAGGGGCGTCGGCGACAGAAATCATGTTACGCTCCTCTCTGCTCCTCGACATACCTGGTTCTGTTTGCCCAATACAGATATTGGAAAACCACCTCCCATGCCATGAGACTAGAGGCTGGGGCTGCTGGCTGCTTCAACCGATACTCCGCCGCGGCGTCCGGAGGTGGCCCGCTTTCGAGCTCGTAATAAATCTATTTAACACCTCCCGGCATTCGAGAAACCAACTGCTCTTGCCATTTCCAAATCATCCATCCAGCTTCTCCTAGCCACCGCCTTTCGCTACGTTGCCTGTTTCCAATTTCAAGCGGCATCTTTTCTGTTCCAACGTAGAGATACCCGGCCAACCAAGAGTTTTATTTTCCGATTTACCGTTTCAAAGCCCACGATGGCCGATTTCGATGTGGAAGACCTGCTGAAGAAGCTCACCGTCTCCGAGAAGGTTGACCTTCTTGCGGGTAAGCCACCTCGTCCCAACCTGCGCTCCCCGCGATCGACGTCATCGACAAATTGGTCCTTTGTGAGCTAACGCAATTGCTTCAGGTATCGACTTCTGGCACACCAAGGCTCTTCCCAAGCACAACGTCCCTTCCGTGCGACTATCTGATGGTCCTAACGGCGTTCGTGGCACCAAGTTCTTCAACGGCGTCAAGGCTGCCTGCTTCCCCTGCGGAACGGCTCTTGGCGCCACTTTCAACACCACCCTCCTAGAGGAGGCCGGAAAGAAGATGGGCGAAGAAGCCAAGCTCAAGGGAGCTCACTGTATACTCGGCCCGACCATCAATATGCAAAGATCCCCTCTCGGCGGCAGAGGCTTCGAGTCTCTGGGTGAAGACCCTGTCTTGGCCGGCCTGGGCTCTGCCGCCATCGTAAACGGCATTCAGGGCACCGGCATTCAGGCGACGCCGAAGCACTTTGTTTGCAACGACCAGGAGCACAGGCGCAACGCTGTTCACAGCATCGTAACTGAGCGAGCCCTGCGCGAGATCTACGCCCTTCCTTTCCAGCTGACCTTCCGCGACTCGCAGCCTGGCGCTCTGATGACGGCCTACAACGGTGTCAACGGCAAGTTCTGCAGTGAGAACCAAGAGCTGCTTGAGGGGCTCGTTCGCAAGGAGTGGGGTTGGGACGGCATGATCATGAGCGATTGGTACGGCACTTACAGCACAACGGAAGCGGCCAACGCCGGTCTCGATCTTGAGATGCCCGGTCCTCCGCGCTTCCGCGGGGAGTTACTGAAATTCAACGTTTCAACCGACAAGGTCCGCCAACACATTCTCGATGAGCGAGCTCGTGCTATGCTCAAGTTCATCAAGAAGTGCGTGGCAACTGGCATACCCGAAGGCGCCCCGGAGAAGACTGGCGACACTCCTGAGACCGCTGAGCTGCTGAGACGCATCGGCGGCGAGAGTCTCGTTCTTCTCAAGAATGAGAACAACGTTCTTCCCCTCAGGAAGGACAAGAAGGTATGTCCAAGAGCTTTCCCCTCCTATGCAACAACATCATCTCACTGAAACTGCAGACCGTCGTCATCGGCCCCAATGCCAAAATTTGCACCTACCACGGAGGTGGCTCCGCTTCTCTGGCTGCTTACTACTCCGTAACCCCCTTTGACGGAATCAGCAAGAAGCTGAGCTCTCCGCCCGAGTACACCGAGGGCGCCTACTCCCACAAGCTTCTGCCTCTCCTTGGCAACGTTGTGAAGTCCAATGGCCAGCCCGGCATGACCATGAAGGCTTACAACGAGCCGCCCACCGACCACAGCCGCGAGTGCCTCGACGAGCTTATCCTCACCAAGACCGAGCTCCTGCTTGTTGACTACTACAACCCCAAGTTCAAGTCCAACCTCTGGTACGCTGACTTCGAGGGCAGCTTCGTCGCCGAGGAGGATTGTACCTACGAGCTCGGTCTGATCGTCTGCGGCACCGCCAACCTGTTCGTCAACGACAAGCTTGTCATCGACAACACCACCAAGCAGCGCCAGGGAGACGCTTTCTTTGGCGCCGCAACCGTCGAGGAGAAGGGCCGTGTCGAGCTCAAGAAGGGCGAGACTTACACCTTCAAGGTCGAGTTCGCCTCGGCCCCTTCATCCAAGCTCCAGGGTGACAATGTCGTCTTCGGCGGTGGTGCCCTCCGCATCGGCGGTTGCAAGGTTATTGACGACGAGGCGGAGATCGCAAAGGCTGCGGCCCTCGCGAAGGACGCCGACCAGGTCATCATCTGCTCTGGCCTCAACGCTGACTGGGAGACTGAAGGCAACGACCGTGCCGACATGGAGCTTCCTGGCTATCTCAACGATCTCATCTCTGCCGTCGGCAAGGCCAACCCCAACACCGTTGTCGTTAACCAGTCCGGTACCCCTGTGCGCATGCCATGGATCAATGACGTTGCCGCTCTTGTGCAGGCCTGGTATGGAGGCAACGAGACAGGTAACGCCATCGCCGATGTCCTGTTCGGCGATGTCAACCCTTCAGGAAAGCTTTCTCTCAGCTTCCCCGAACGCGTCCAAGACAACCCAGCTTACCTCAACTACCGCGCTGAAGCCAGCCGCACACTCTATGGCGAAGATATCTACATTGGCTACCGCTACTACGAATACATCAACCGCCCAGTCCTGTTCCCCTTTGGCCACGGTCTGTCTTATACGAGCTTCGCCTTTGGCGATCTCGTCGTCAACGAAAAGGACGGTAAGCTCACCGTCGACGTCACAGTCAAGAACACAGGCTCTCTGCAGGGTGCCGAGGTCGTCCAGGTTTATGTGGCGCCTAAGCAGAAGGCCAAGATCAACCGCCCACTCAAGGAACTCAAAGGCTTCGCGAAGGTGGCCCTGAAAGCGGGCGAGAGCAAGAAGGTGACGGTCAGCATCGATACCAAGTACGCCGCCAGCTACTTTGACGAGGAGCGCCACCAGTGGTGCGCAGAGAAGGGCGAGTATGAGGTTGTTGTCAGCGACAGCAGTGTTGTCGCTGACAAGGCCCTCAAGGGATCCTTCAGCGTTGACGAGACGTTCTGGTGGTCGGGATTGTAGATAATAGTTGATATCAATGTGGTTGGCAGAAAAAAAAGGAGTAAAAATATCTTGTCATAGCTATCTTAGGTATGTAATGAATGAATGATGAATGCACACATAAATATCCATGTTCTCATTTGCTGCGTGGGCCACATCAGTAGAATCTCAAACACACGAACTTCCGCCCAAATATCTCGGCTAGTCACGTCTATCATATCATGCATTCAATCGTAGGAGTGCAGAAGACAGGCTTCCAGAGCCTTACTGCCAAAGGTCCGTTACCCGAACGAACGCTATTGTTGTTAAGGCGAGCTCACGCGCTTCTCTCTCATATCGCCATCAGAGCTTGGTGTGCTATTTTCTTCGATCCTTCGAAGTTCGTTCGGCGGTAGCCAGGGCTCCGCGTCACCCAGCCGCTGTGCTGTCAAGCCAGCGCTGCCAGCATTCTTCATCCCCGCCTCGAGCTGGCGTTGGTACGATATGCGACGAAGGCGTTCCGCTTCTGCCGGGGTCAAGTGAAGCTTCAAAGGCTCGTCAGCATAGCTCTTACTGGTGCAGCTGCGCACACCTGGGGTGGTACATACATAGAGTTCAACAAGAATGGCATGGATAGCCAGAGCCAGCCACGAACCCGCACCAAATACGGCTGCAAATCCCGCCGCAATCTCAGCAGGCTGATGGGCGTCCACATTGGCGTGAACAAGAACGTTCAGGCCAGGATACTCGCCAGAGTAAAAGCCTCCACAGTCAGGGTAGAGGCCAAGGACCTTGGTCTGGTTGTGGCGGAAGATAAAGTCTAAGACAGCGCACTGCTTCACCTCGTAATAGGTTGGGTCGGTGTTGGCGACGATCCTAGCGGCCAAGAAACTGATGATGCGCATGGTGATGATGAAACCAGCCTGCGAGCACCACGATTGTTAGTTCCGCGCCTTTGGAGACCTGGAGTTTGTCCTTACATATACCCAAGCTCTGAGCATCCAGGCACGATGTTGTTCGATCTGGAGCTTCTTGACATTGTAAATGGCAAGTCCCAACGCTCCGAGAAACATGACGCTGCCTCCGCCCACTGCCGTCTGCATGCTGACGCCACCCCCAAAAGTACGCCGCGCTATCATGAAGACGCCAACGATGCTGACGATACTGAGAAGAAGGACGAGGTATCCGTTGAGGCGGTGGAACAGGATAGCCTTGTGGCGAATGACGGGAACAAATTGGAGGCAGGCCAAGAGACCACCGGGCAACACACCAGCAAGATGCATGATGATGCCGATCCTCCCCGTGCCGGATTGGTAGTAGTAGCACTCTCCCGGGAGGGCTCCTGATCTGTAATCCGGATTACAGAAGATACCTTTGAAGTCGAAAAACATTAGGCGGGCGAGGATGAAGCCCACCATGGCACCGGCTGTGATAAAGAAGAGAGTAAAGTTATAACCCCTTTTGAAGCCGAGTGGGTTATAGATCTTGCGCACAAAGGTAACAAAACCGTTGGCGGGAGGCTTTTGGGGAGGAGACATGGTGGCAGGCGGGCAGACTCAGCTAAACATAAACCCATCAGTGTGCAACAACGGGCAAGCTGGAGTGAGACAAGGAGCCGCTCGTTGATACGTGCTTCTTGCTGAAGAACGGAGAGGAAGAAGAGTCGTACAATCACGGACAAGACTGCGATATACAGCTAGTGGAAGAGACGAAGGGCCTCTCATATACGTTGACAGAGACATCGTCAGACAATGGAAGCACTCAAGACCTCAGACACCGATCCTAAAGTGGTGCTCAGCCTTGGTAGAGGATGGAGAGGGGTATGAGCGATGAACATCGCTTGACAGGGTAAGGGCTGGGCTGGGCCAGGCTGGTTCACATCCGGATCCCCCGCCAAAGATGCGTCGCTGCCGCTGGGCATACAGGATTAGCCGTTTGACAGCGCACCGGAGTCGTGTCTCACCAGATGCATGGCACCATGACATACTAGATAGAGGAGCTTGGCATCCTTCCTGCAACGACACAAGGCCAAGCTCGGCCGAGAGGGTGGGAATGACACATCTGGACTCGAGCCGGGGGGTAGCATGCAACTTCCGACCAGGCGGCCATGGCGTCGTGGGTTTTCTCTCTCTGCAGTTCTGAGGCAGGTATCCATCAAAAGAGGACGCTTAGGCAGGAGACAGAGCAAATGGTGACACTGGGAGGCGTTGCGGGACGGATCGTGCATGCTCACCGGTCCAGTCACCGGCCGGCGTGGCGGCAAAGAAAGGGAAGAGGGCATAGCCAGCCAGTAAGAGGGCGACAAGATGGGTACCGGCCTCGCGAGGCTTCCTGCAAGTGGTTCACGAGAAAGAGGCTTCCCAGGTCGGCCCATCCAAGGCGAGGGAATTACCTGACGTGCATATGGCATGGGCGCCGAGTGCCACAAGATGCGGCCGTACGGGAGGGATCGAATACAAGCGGGCCGCATTAGTGTCGATTTCGAGGCGGGGCGAGCAAGGATGAGCGAAAGATGAGATGGTTGAGAAAGGCCATGAGCCAGGCATGAGCCAGCCCATGGCGGTGTGTGCTTGTGTGTTTCTGTATGTGCGGTGTGCCTTCACCTTGCTCATCACATTGCACCGTTCATCGTCCAACATCTGCCTCGAACTTGTCCGCTCCTCTGACGGGACTCATTTCGACGCACCGCTTCGCCTTTCGCAATCGTCTAATTCCATCGCCGCACCAACGCAGGCTCTGGTAAAGAGGTTGGAAGTATGCGGGGCGGGCGACGAGCCAAGACCGAGGCACTGAGGTGCAGCACGTCTGCTGCATACGTTGATGACGGGCTGGTACCTTCGGCTAAGCCGCCTTCGACTTGTGTCAACCGAAGAGCGAGATTTACGTGACGAGTCCGAATCGGAATTTCTGTTCAGGAGAGACATGGGAAGTGGAGAGCAGAGAAGGAGGAACAGGAGAAGGAGGCTAGGCGTAAGACACGACAGCCCTGGCGTCTTCTTTAGCTTGGTTTAGCTGTGTTCATCACACACAGCCACCGGCAATGTTGGAAGCCTGGACAGGTAGGAGAGGTTCTGGACGCTGCCGGTGATCAAGATTTTTGACATGGTGGTTGGAGGATTCTGACTGCAATGCAAGGGACCCGACCTTCGCCTTGGGAGCGAGCACATGGCTCGCGTGGTTAAGCTCCTACCTATATCCGTATGCAGGACACCGTTGATGGAACGTTGGAGGTGGTGGACGGAGGCTTTGACCCCTTTGTGGTCGGCGTGGGCTGTTGGGTGGACGGATGTCAAGAAAAAAAAAACCCCCTATCAACCTACCTAGGTAGTCGGAGAAAAAAGAAACATCAATATGCCCATGGCCGAGGCTGGCCCCCATCGTCGTCACATGATTCGCCCGGCACGTATCCCGCGTAAAGCGGGTATCCACCACAACACGCTCCACCTTCCCGTCGCGTCCCAAACTATTCGTTAAGTACCTAACATGGAATGTAAACCTACCGGTCGACACGGACCCCACACCACCACCGCTTCCAGGTCCAAGGCAGGTCTCCCGTTGCAATCGCCGTGCCGTGTCCGGCCGCGTTCCCGTCCCCTCCTCACCGCGTTCCTCTGCTCAATCACACTTGGGCCTCGCCATGTCGTCAACCCAAGCAATTCCGCCAACCGTGATAGCGCAGAAGCAGTCCTTTCTCGCAACCCAAACCCGCCTACTTTCGCAGCCCATCCAACCGTCCCGCACATGGCTCGCTGCGAACGACTCCTCCGAATCACCACTAAGTGATGCCTTGATCGAGCACGTTGTTGCTCGTCTGAACCACAACCTTGCCCAGCACTCTCGGCGCGCCTACCCTCACCAGGCCAGCCGACACGTCGCCGAGCAGATTGACTCTCTTTACCTGTCGCACTCCACAACTGTCCAAGAAGATGAGCCATCTGACGGTCTCTCGCTCTCTCTTGATCTGAGTAGGTGCCCCCTCCATTGTTCTTGAACCATTCCATACACCTGCAGGTACGTAGGCTGACCAAATCGGAACCCAGCCGACGACGCTGCCGTCAAGTCACTTCCCGCAACATGGCCATCTGATGACGATGTAACTATGTATCCCATGGAAGCCAGGCGGTATCACGATCAGTTTGAACGTCTCAAATCGCTTGCAGAGCAGAGGCAGCAAGCGAGAGATCGTGTCGAGCGACTTGGACGTATGAAAGCTGTATTGAGTCCTTTCCACTCGGACGAGTCCGGCGTCGGGGTGCAGGAGAATCTTGTCACACGCGATGGCGAGGTCGAGAAAGAAATGGAAACGCATGCGAGTTCTGTTAGCTCGTGTAGGCGGTCGTGTCAGCCTTCTGCCCGAGTCAACCGAGTCTGTGTCTCTTTTTAGGGAGGACGACTCTCTCGTCGTGGAGCCTGTGGTTACGGGCGAGAAGCGGAAGCTTGATGATCTATTAGACAGTTTTTGAGAAGACGCTCTCAAAACAGCCCAATGTACACAAAAAGGTGAACGGCTGTGTTTTTGGCTCATGATTTGTATTTCATTGTTGGGCAGGAAGAGTATTATTAGGTTCTAGGTTTCAAAAGGATACCCCGACGCAGTGTAACATGCTACTTCACCGCAAGCACACTGCAATCCATTGCTGCGGAAGCCCTCTACTCGACATACAGACACCAGTACTTCATGTTCTGTCCGAACCAGGCCGAACTGGCAAGGACACATCCCCAAGATCGCCGGTGGGCGCAATGCTCCTTTTCCTCTGCTGTATTTCACCCTCCAGCGTAGCATCCTTGGCACTGTCGTCAACGTCTAGTCCCTTTGGTTTCTTCTTGCCCGAGTCGGCATCCTTGGCTATCACCTCGTCTTCTGCAAATGGATTGGGTGGCACAACGCGTAACTTGACAAGGACCTCGTTTTCATCGTCTTCAAGTACCTTGTGATACACTCGGAGTCCTACCACGGCAACAGCGTTCCACGGGTCTTTCTCAAATTCGTCCTGGTCATCCAGGAGATTCGAAGGGTTCGATGGCGGTGGCAGACGTCCAGGGCTGTTCTCCCGCGACTCAAAGCTTTCGATCCTGATCTCGAGCTCTCGCTCGGACAAGTCGGAAAGGGAGGAGATACTCGACAGGTCGTCATCGGATTCACAAAGCATCGCACCGAACGCGTCAGAATTTTCCGACGGAGCTGGTGGATTGCTTTGGGTGTCTTCGCTTTCCTGGGGCGTAGCGCTTTCACTCATTGCGTTGCCGGCTTCTCGGCGGATGTCCACGATTGGAATTTCCCCAGCTATCACGGGCTGCAGCTCAGCCAGACCGCGGTTGTCCGAAGACCCCTCCAAGATCCCACTTGGAGTCTCCTCAAATGGTCGCACAACGTCTCCAACAGGTCCAGACGCCAACAATGTCTTCGGCGAAGCTGCATGCTTGTTGCCGGCACCCTTGCTTGCAATTTGTTTGTCTCGTTCAAAGATACCTAGGTCTTTGGTCTGAACTCCCAGTTCCTGAATCTGGACGTGCTTTTTGGGAGACGACTTGGATTTCCCGGGGGTCTGCGCTGATTTCTCGGGTCCAGGGCGATTATTAGTGTCATATCGGGTCTGTGCTTGCGTGGCTTTTCTCTTTTCTGCCCTGGCTTTATGTCTTGCGTGCCGCTTCACCATCTGTTTCTTGTCCCGCTTCACGGCCTTGACGCGCAGGTAGTGCTCCTGCTCGCGCTCATCTTGGATTTTACTCCTGATCTCGGCGCGCTTCTTCTCCTGCTGCTTGCGCTCGTGGGCTTCTCGTGCTGCCTTTAGCTCGGCCGATTCGACAACTCTCCCCTTGCTATGGGCAAGGTCGTAAGCCAGCCCCATGCGAGTCAACTTCTCGCGGCGACTTTTGGCATTGTTCCTGATGACCTGCTCAATAGGCAGAACATTGTCATTCCGTACTGCATCAATTCTGACATAAACTTCGTAACTACCGGCTTCGAGGTCTAGCTCCACGTTGACGGATCGATTCATACGGTAAGATGCTGGGCTCCGTACGACATAGTCCTCCTGGCCGGCTTTGTGCAGACGGAATTGCAGGTCAAACCTGTACTGGCCTTCCAGACCCTTGAAGTATCGTTCGTCGAGATTTGCCAGAACCAGAACCACGGAAGCAGGCTTGGAAAGCTCAAAGGCGAAATGAGTATCATGGTAATCAAGAGTCCACGGTACTGAGAACGTCGTCCAAATGGACGTTACCTTCCACTCAGGTCCAAACAAACGCGTCACGTCGAAAATGTTGTACTTCTTGAGCAGGTCGTGGTACGAAATCCAGAAAGCTCCATCATCCCCAAACTTGTGATTGAGCTTCTGGAGCCACTCAGGCGTCCACTGTGAAGAGCCATCGCCTGGTGACCTTAGCACATACAAGAGCAAATGATGATGGAAATAGGCAGCACTTACTCCAAGCGCCTTTCCATTCACCCTTCCCCCAAGGGTTCTTGAGTAGAACAAGTCGTTGGTTGTCCATTTCGACAGCTTTCATGACGCTATAAGCATGCATCTCAATGATACCCTTTCGTTCGCCCCATCCTCTGGAAGCGAAGCCAGTGGAGCATCCAAGCAACCAGGATTCGTTGACTTTGAGGAGTTTCTCTTTCCAGAAGTACTCCTTGTCTAGGATATCGGTAGTATAGATCTCCGAAGTCACACCGCCGGTAAGGTCCTCAATGGCCTCGCCGGTGAAACCCCCTTCGATGCAGGCATAATCTCCGTGTGCTTTAGCATAGGCTTTCTCGAGAAGTGGCAACCAAGTTTCGTTTGGATTCTCGCACTGAGCAAAGTAAAGAGCCCCGCTGTTTGACTGGTAAATTCGTCGATAGGCCTCTTCTGAGTTGACACGTTCTCGATCCTCCCAGAGAATACGTTCAAGATAGCCTTCGTCGTAGTCCGGTTTTGTGAGATACAACTATTGCGAGAGGTGTCAGCCAAGGTCGATGACAGCGGGGCAAAAATTCCCCTGGTAGACATTCCTGGCCCGACGCCGAATCTTTCACACTCTTTCGTCGACTTACGTACCTTATCATCAATGATTTCGCTGAACCACTCGCCGTCCCTGTGGAACACAAAGCCATAAACGCCGACATCTTGGTCATGGGCAACACAGACCTTCTCGATCAGGCCATATTTATTGCTAAGATTGCACAGCGCAGCCATCAGCCAGCAGTCTCCATCTCTACCTTGGCGCACGTCATTAGCGGTAGGGCCATCGATGTAGAATTGAGGGTTGTCGAAGATGTCAACAACGCGCTTCACAGCCTTTGGTGCGAACGATGACGGGGAGGGCTCCTTGTTCTTGGTATTCCAGAGTGATTCCAGGCAATCCCGTCTGCCAAACTTGAGATCGAACTCGAGGTCGAAATGAGGATCCCGGTACTTCTGGTTTACTCTCCGACACTCTTGAACAATCTTGTCGACCTTAGTTTTGCAGACCGCCGCAGCCTCGTCATATGATGTCTGGGTGCATACTCCGGTAGCTGCAGCCGATCGTCGGGCGACTTTCTCAGCGTATGCGTTCTGAGGGATCACAGTGGTCGCTTTCAAAGTTAGAACCAGCAGCAACACCATGTGTCACAAAATGACGAGAGAACATGGAGTTTACACCACGAACCTTTACCAGGGGTCTTGGTGGTGAATTTTGCCCAGAACTCGTCAATTATGTCTTGGGGAGGCTGTTGCTTCGCTTTTCGGGGTTTGCTGACGGTGACGGGCATCCTGGCTAAGTATGTTCGGCGTCGCGGGTGATCGAGAGCGGGCGGGCCGACGGAGGATGCGATTACTGAGTCTGAGCTGGAATCGGAGCTGTAATCCATGTTGATTGATGTTGCCCAGAAGTCGCGTTGATGAGGAAGGGGCCAATGGTCTTTACCGCCAATGCACTTGCCGACACATGCGGACTTTCGACACTTGCATGTGCGCCTAGACAAAGACAAGGCAGTTGTGCAGTGGCAGGTATCTAGAAGCGGCAGGCCTAGAGCAGAAGCGATAGAAGTCTGCCGAGGAGTAGGCAGGAACCCAAGTGAAGAAAACAAGAAAGAGCAATTCCTTACAATGGTGGTAACAGTGTATAAAGGGCAGAACAAATCAAGGCTCCGGCTTAGGTTTTTGCTGTGGTACTCGCTGCGACTGCGGCCGCGGATATGTCGCGCGTTGGGGGCAGCGCCATTTATACCACCTCATTCGGCGGCTGAAGTCCCATGATGATCAAGCGGCGGCTTTGCATTACCGCTAAGGCACGCCTGCTGACGCGACCGCTACACTGGCATGCATACCAGCCGCATGAAGACTCGGACGAGTGTGACGACCAAGTTGACTAGGCTGGCACTTATTATTGGGCGGGTACGACAGCAAAGAATCCGCTCATCTTTCTGACTAGGCCAGGCAGGTAGACAGGCAGGCAGGCAGGCAGGCAGGCAAATGAGTTGAAAAGGGCTCCCATCCAATGACAGACCAAGGTAGCTTTGCTGTATTCATCTAGGACATGCACACATGTGTACCCGCGCAGAGGGTGCTTTTGTTCACCCATGCATCCTGCATGCGAGAGCACTCACTACCTACCTGACGTTATACCAGCCCCCAAAGTCTTTGGTCGTCTCATTCAACTATCCCGCTTCAGGTTCCGTAGAGTCACTTGAGTGTTTATGCTCAACTCACCGACAACATTGGCTGAGCTGCCGCTCTAAAATTGAGTATAGCGAAGAGTTTTGCTAGCCGGGCAGTGTCCACTACACGCGTGTAATCCGTATATCCTACCGAGAACCCCTGTTTTCCCTGTACTAAAGCGACTGCATTTCCACATACTCACCTTCGTCGTTACTATCGTCGCCGCTATCATCAACGAGGGCGCTGCCCAGCTAGCGGAACTCATTGTTAAATCTTCTTGCCAGGGCAATGCCTGCAAGCTTACCGGCGGGTATGCTCGATACGGACGGTGGTTGCTCTCAGCAAGAGACCCACTTAGGCCGTGCCGTTGCTCCATCCCGATCCATCCCGGATGAAGAGCTGGTCAAAGCTTCTCGTCCTTACGGACATTGAGCAACGCCGGAGTAAGCGGGCAAGACAAGACGGCCTGGTGTATGGTCTTCACCAGCCCTGGTCTATTTGGGCTGACGTAGGCGCACGCAAGAAGAACGCGAACCATTCGTTCAAGAACCAGCTTGGTCCCTTCTAATGGAATCACATCACCTCGAGCAGTCCAAGCCCATTCGAGGCCCAGCGACTTTATGCCCTTCTGCCGCATAACTCCCTACAATCTCCTCGTGATTTCTAGCCCACGCAGGCGACCGATAATCTGGCATACCGTATGTAATCGTAGGTCATCGCAATGCCGACGCAGTCGCTGGTATGGCGCATCGTCGTACCACAACCCGATCTAACAAGTCCAACGTATTGTGGCGCTTCCAACCAGCTACGCCATCGACCGGCTCAAATCATCTCGGGACGCCCATCACAACATCATCTTTCCTCCTCCAAGGACACTCAAACGACTCAATCAACTGCTTCTTTTTTTTTTGTGCGTCACGCCACAACAGCTTTGCCATGGTGTCCACCATGTGTCCCTTCGAAAGGGTCTTCTACTCAACAACCACTTCCACCGCCCCAAAACTCTTCTTCTTCATAAAAAACTCGGATCTCTCACCCCCCCTCAGCCATGTCTTTCATTCCAATGAAATATCCTAGCCCGGCATGCTTGGTAAGCGAAGGTCTGTAGACAGTTTTGAACTGTCCGTGCAGACCGCAGCGTTCCATCACATGCCAGTAGTTCAAATCGCCAGCCGCCAGCCGCCTCGACACCATATTGTCCTGTGGAATAATTTTGCCGCCGCCGTAGTTCCAGTCCAATCTGGGGCTGTGCGCCGACTGTGACCCATTCTGGATCACGCAATGGTGCGTGTAAGTAGGAAGCCAAGTCAAACCAGAAGGAACCGTACATAGCCATGAGGATCATGAACTTTTCTTTTCCAAATGCTGGAATGAAGATGCATATAATACGTTTAGACCGTCCGTCGTGAGAGTCGTTGCAAGAACCAAGGGTAGTATGAAGAGAGGAAGCCTTTCCCGTTTTGTTCCAGAAAATGAATCGTGTTGACGAAGGGGAATCCCAGTAGACGCCGTGTAAAGCAAAGGATGTCGATTGGCGACAAGCCGTTTTTATGCAGGAAGTAAAAGTAATAACCAGAATGAAATGGGCAAGGTGCAGGTGTTATAGGTAGTTGGAGGCGTAAAGGGTCGTGCTGAAAACATAAGGAAACCAACAATGATGCGCTGGCGTGTAAAGAACTAGCGGAGCGGCTGCTTTTCACGCAGCCAACTTCTTCCTAGTCCGGAACCGCCTCATGGAGAGGACGATGCGGCCGCGGATCATTGCTTAGGCAACGGGAGCGATGGGTGCAACAGCGGGCGCGGCGATGCCAGCGGCGGCAGTCATGTCAACGTCGTTGGGGATCTCGCCATTAGCGTTCTTCTGGGGGCAATCGCGCGAGATATGGCCAGCCTCGCCGCACTGGTAGCAAGTCTTGCCAGCAGTGTTCAAAGGACCGCCGTTGGGCGCGGTGCAGTCACGAGAGATGTGGCCGAGCTTGCCACAAGCGTAGCACTTCATGGCCTGGGCCTGGCAATCTCTCGCGAAGTGGTTAGGGCCTCCGCACTTGTAGCAGGTAGCGGGGCGGGGACCACCGGCGAAACCGCCACGACCGTAGCCGCCGAATGCACCACGAGGAACGGGGGCGCCGCGTCCGATGCCGACGCCGGCAGGATTGGGGCAGGCACGCTTTTTATTTTCCAACGTCAGCTTCTCATCGACGGCAACTACACAAGATTGCTTACAGCGAGGTGGCCAGGCTGGCCGCAGTTATAGCAGCGGCCGCTGGTGCCAGCGCCGCTCAAGCGCAGGGTAGGGCAGTCAGCCTGAACGTGGCCGAGGCCCTGGCAATGGTAGCACTGCTTGGCCTCGGTGGTGCGGGGCAGCGGGCAGCCGTTGGACTCATGGCCGGGTTGCTTGCCTGGCATCGAGAGTCAACAATTGTTGCGATATTGACCGATCCCCGGGGGTGGGGGGTAAGAACTCACAGTTGTAGCAAAGGCGCTCAGCTGACGAGCAAACCTCAGCGTAGTGGCCAACGTTGCCGCACTTGTAGCACGCGCGACGGGAGAGGGAAGACATCTTGCGGTCCGTTATAAAGCTGCCAGAGAAGGAAGGTTAGTCGGAATACTCTTGACACTAGGTTTGTACTCGTGATAGCGGTTTATTGAGGAAAGCCAGCTTGTCGAATGGTGTTGCAGCGAAAGAATTCGTCTCTCAAGGGTCCGAGTCTGTGCAATCGTGCGTGGCTGGAATAACCGGCAACGGGGTACACAGTCGCGCTGGGAGCTCAGGCCTTGGGCAGCGATGACACACGAGCTTCTGATGCCTCGTTCCGTCCATTCACTTTATAGATCTGCTTGAGTAGACCCATGCCAATCGCTCGGGGTAGACGCGCGCGAGGAGAGAGATCTTTGCTAACGCGAAGGATGCCGTTGGGGAAGACCCTGAGAGCGTAATGGCACAAATGACGCAAGCTTCGGTCCCGTCGTGCTCTGGTGCTGTTTGTTGCCGGCTTGCGATTGAGGGATTATCGCAAGTGATCCACCGAGGGCTTTTCGGGAGGAGGGCGCATCGGGGCGAGGTCGAGTGCGGGGGACCGAGGCGGCGCGTAGGAGTCGCAGCGCAGCGATGTCAAGAGCCAATTGAGTCTGGTCGACTATCGGATCAATGTAGCATCAGGCAGGCTCAGAGACCGCGGTCTGTGAAATTGGGATCGCAGCTTGACGCGCGAACCCGGCAGAACGGGTGTCTTGGCAAGAAGACTGAGGATTGCGGTCGTAAAAAGTAGTGGTGGGCTAGAAACCAAAGCACAGGCGGGGTTGGCGCATGTCCGCGGGTCGCAAAGCGAGATGCGCAATGCGTGCAGGACCAAGGAAGCGATCGCATCTTCAGTGCGGCAGTCTCTCAAGTTTCGCGCAGAGAGGTGAGATGCGGCAGGACTGTCGTGACGGTCTCCGTTGCATTGGGTGGGCGCATTCTGATGAGGCTGATGGCGAATGCTGCTGTGGCAGGCTGGGTCCTCGTCGACCGTGTCGCATTGGGTTGGCAGAGAGGGATGTTTGCGACGGCAAGCTGGGCAGGCTGGGCAGGGAAGGCAGGATGAGGGGTAGATTGAGGGAAAAGGCAGACAGGAAGAGAGAGGGAGAGAGAGAGATAGACAAGGACAGAGAGGTGCTGGGGGCAATGCTGATGCGATAGATGCAGGTACAATCGAGGGCGAAACTCACCTTTTCGCGAAAAATTGCCTTTGGGAAAATTCGGGAACAGGTTCGTTTCCACGAAGGTTGCTGTTGTTTAATGGGCAAAAAAAATAATAATGTGTGAGGAAAGAGGGGTCTGGTCCTTTCTAGTAGCGAAGAAAAAAGGACGGGACACGGCTGGGCTGGCTGGACCTGACCTGTGACTGCGGCTGTGACCCAACGGGGGACTAGACTGGACTGGATGCAGGTTGCCCGCTGGTTTGATGGCGGATGACGGAATGTTGCTTCCGGGGTACGAGGCCGAGGACCTAACTACCAGGACTGCCGGGCAGGACTGACTGACTGAACGGGGACTAAGACTGGGCTAAGTGAGGGGAGGGGGCGATGGACCTGAAGTGGCTACGGATGCCTCGAGATAAAACTCAGGGTAGAAGATATCTGTCTCAAGTCCTGCTGAAGGGGTGAGATGTTGGAGAGAATAAGCAAGCACACTCAGGTAGTACCTTACTTGCTTAGCGACCTTACCTAGGTATGCTGGGCGGAAGACGACGGGCGGGGCGGGTGATGGGCGGGGCGGGTGATGGGCGGAGGGAGGGCGAAGCGCGAGCCTTCTTTCTGCCTTTCTTCTCTTCTCTTCTAGTCTCGCGGGTAAAGTGTCGAACATTCGCAGTCGCCCAACACCAAAAATACCAAAAACAGTCACCTTAATCACCCGGTTCCAAAGTCATCCAAAGTCATCACCAACCCCTCCATCGCCTCGCCCACCATCAGCCAGTCAGTCAGTCAGTGACCGCAGTAGCGTGCGTGGAAGGGGGAGGCCTGGTCCCAGATGTCGACCGGGAAGGAACGGTGAGGCCAGAACAGGGCTAGGATGGACACGATTTGGGGTGAGAGCTGAACAGGCCGACCTAGCTGGCTGGCTATCTGAGCCATCTGGATGGATGGATGGATGGCAGCGTCAGGGGGTTCGAAAACTTCCTCGTCAAAGACCTGGAGACCTACGAAGCAAGCCCTCTCCTCTACTCTCTTACCCTCTCCTGCCTGTTCTTCCAAGTTCTGCGAACCTAGGTAAGGCATGCACCTGCATCTGCGCCTGCACCTCACCTGCATCTGCCCCTCTCGCACCTGCAGCAGCACATTACTGAGGTAAGTGATCACTCCCACCTACGGATACCCGCTCGGCCTCATGTCCCCCATGTCATGTGTGTGGTCGTGTACATAGTGTCGTGTTGGAACTTTGACCCTCCTGCGTGTCTGTCTCAGTGCCCTCCTCCCAGCTCCTCATGGAACCGTCAATAGTACCGGGGCCCTTGAATGCTTGTCGTGCTCCGGATACATGGAAGCGACCTTCGAGCAGAACGAATCAACTGGGTCGTTTACGACGTCAAAAGGTGGGAAGGCGGGGAAACGTGGCGCCAGGGGCGGCGGGGTCAAGTATCGCAACGGTACCCCCGACTCTCCCGCTTTCCGCTTCCCGCTCACGCCCGGCCACGGTCTTCGACCGTCACCTAGTACCTTAACGTAGGTGGTACCTTACCAGCTCAGCTGTCACTGTTCGTTCAGCACACTGCAGTAGCGATCCGTCATCCCACCACGTCCTCCAAACACCGCGCGCGCTAACGCCCCTCTAAGCGAGCTAAATTTACACGTACTACCTACCTGTGTGCTCAAAGCACCTTCCATACTTGACAAGTTGACATAATCGGATAACCGCAATTCCTGAGCGCAGACCGCGAATACTCATCCCCGCATCTCGCAGCGCAAAACGTGAGCCGTTGAAACTATCTACCCATATGGCATGCGGCGTGGCGTGGCGTGCCTGACCCAAATGCAGATTTGTGTGACTGGCTCTTTCCTGGGCCCTCGGTTTCCTGCCCGTCTCCTGTCCCCGCGCCTTGTTTTCGTCATTTTCTCTGCTCCCAACGCTAATAATTCACAGAGCTCTAGGGTGGATAGGTGACCATCGTGCTCTTATTGCGCATACACACACACACACACACACACACACACACACACACTCACACACACACTCACACACACACACACACTCACACACACACTCACAGAGCCAAGTTTACCTGTGTAGAGCAGGGCGAGTATTTTCACGAATTGTGGGCGTCCGGCAACGGGCTGGAAGGACCGTTTAGTTATGCTCCTCAAGCCTTTCCTCGGCCGTGGCCCTATCGTACTCACTGTGTCGCAGCAAGGTAATGAGAACCGCTTGTGTACCTTTGGTACACATTCCGACAGTTCGGATACCCAGCCAAACTAATGCTGTGGAACCAGCCATGCGAAGCGCGACCTTCCCTCACACTCCCTCCCCTCGTGAGGCTTACAGCTTGTGAAACTCGTTTGTCTTGGAAACGAGCTGTATGTTGTCTCTCAATTATCGCAAAATGCCATGCGAACGTACTACCTACAAAGTTCCCGTCGACTCGCTCTGTTTTGCTGAGCTGTGTAAAATGACCGCATGATACTTGTGATGTTATGCTTCAAGTGCTCTCGTTCGAATCGGTGGCGCTTTCACGCACTGGCGAGACGTGCCTCTACCGTAACTCCCTTGACGCCGCTAGTTGCGCTTTCATTGTACATTAATCTCGCACACGAGGTTTTCCTTTGATTCTTCTGGCCATGTTGAGACGGGATCACCATGGCCCTCGTCGTTCGTTCGCCCGCCCAACTTCAGAAGGGTGTGGTGGGAGGACTTCGGTCATTCCTGGCGCCATTGACCGGGGCCGAGCATCTACAACGTAGCTGACACCGTCTTCTGATGCATATGATGGTGGTCGCGGCCCGCTGCTACCCTCTCTTGTGTTCGACGGGCCGCCATTTGATGTCGCATTGGGATTGCGTTGCCAGTATATCCTATTGGGATCCACCCGCTGTATCCTCTTGTTAGTCACCTAATAACATTGGAAACATCTGTTGCTGGCACATACCACACTCTCTCTCCAGAGACCGTAGGCTGGCGGCTTCGTTTTGGCTGCCTCGCTTACTTCGCCCTCCTCCTCTTCGTCGCGGGCCAACACCACTCTGATCGGCTCCCGTGGGACAGCGTACCCTCCTGGAGCAACAAGCTGTGGCATTGGCGGCCTAGCCTCGTCGTCCGATCGCGGTCGAATGACGAGCATGCATAAGCGAATCAAGCCGTGGCAGAAAAAGATCGTTGTAAACAGAATGATGAGTATGAGCAGTACCGTGAACTCGCTACTGCGAATGTTCTGTGTGAGGGACAGGGCAAGGTCTACGGAGTCAGTAAGGCTATCCCAACGACAGCACAAGGTATCACTCACAAACGGCTAGTAACAGGGCCAGAAATGTGCCTGAAATAAAGCACCGAAGGATTTGCGATCGCATGCGCCGCGACTTTACCCACGGCAGGCAAAGCAGGAACCTTTTCGGGTGTCCATCGTTATCCTCTTCTTGGTTTCGCTGCCTCCGTCGTCTGCGCCGCCTTCCCTCCTGTGCCATCTGTGCCAGATGCATCTCTGCAGGATCTGGCCCAGTAAACCTTCTTGTCAGTCTGCGGGAATGTGATCGAGCACGCTGGACGACGGGAGATGGTGTCGCTACAGGAATCTGCGGGGCTCCCGCCCTGCTCATGTACGGTCCGGGAAGCGGATCGGTCGCCGCTCGACTTGGCAGTTGTTGTCCTGAGCTAGGCCGCGAGTTCGGGCCGTTGGAACCACTTGTCCACGTCCTCGCAAGATGCGGAAGATTCAGTCGAGTGCTTGGGAGTGTTGGGAGGCCTATATTGAAGCGCGGAGTCTTGGGACTGTCATTCTCGCCGTCGTCGAGGAGCTGCATCCTACCGCCGGGATGTCTTCTCGAGGACAGAGCAGGCCGTGTCCCAGGCAGTCGCCTCGGTCGAGATCGCGAATCCTGTTGCATTTCAGGCTGCGTTGATGGTCCTGCCAAGGCCTGTTGCTCAATATCTGGTCCATTCGAGGACCGTCCGCGTCGCAGAAAGTCCATATTGGAGGATCGAAGCTGATATGCACCCCTCCGATTGAACGTTAAGAGTTAACTTCGCGAATACCGCCGTTCAAGGTTCGTCATGCTCTGGCGGGAAGAAAAGCGAGAAGCGCGAGTCGGCACCTTGTGTTTCGTACTCCTCGTGCGGAGGCTGTCGACGCTGCCGCAAAAAAATACTGCGACGAGGGGGATCCTTTGTTGTAGACGGAGCAAATGGCGAGTCAGCGTCTCACAGAGGTACGGTATTTATGACCGTCTCGTTGAAGAATCGTCGTATCTGCGATCACGGCCGGCTTGAACAATGCCCGATAGTGAGAAGAAAGTAGTAAAGGAAACAACGAATGGAGAGGGTGCTGGTGCGTCGTAAGTTCCAAGGGAGAACTGCCGGCGACTTAACGACCTCGATCAAGGAATTCGACGGCTGAAGGGAGGGACACTCGCAACCGAGGAGGATGGGAAGCAGGGCAAGTATCCAGGAGGACAACGCTGGCGGCGCAGTTTAGCTTCCAGAGCCTGCAAGGTGATGGCCAGTTGAGATAAGAGATGGATTGAAGAACGTAAACAAATGGTCAACGAAAAGAAAAGGACGAAAAGGAAGCCTGGTAGGCGCTTGGCGCCGCCAACATGACGCTGAGGGAGGGAATTGATGAAAAGAAGATAGACGAGCTGGAAAAGAAAGGGAGATGGAGACGAGGAATAAGGTGAGGTAAACAAGGGACTGCCAGTCAGGAGTCGTTTCTCGGTGCGTTCGCAAGCCGTGTCCGACGTGTAAGTGGAGGTAGGTAGGTACGCCAGCCGGACAGACAGCCAACAGTTCGGTTCGCTACCCGGGGGTCCAAGCGGCACGGGCTAACGCTAGACCCCCTACTCACGTAGGGGGCGAAAAAACAGGGTTTCTACCTAAAAAAGGGGGTTTCTACTTATATCACTAAAAGTAGTATTTTTCTATGTTATCCTACTAAATTACTAACTTTTTATGATGTAATTTTTAGCTTTAACTATATTATATAAAGATAAAATTAGTATTATTATATTACTCTTAAGTAAGGCTATCTAGCTATATATATAATATCAATATATCTTTTATAAGTATTAATAAGCTATAGAAGATTACTATATTATTACTTTCTATATTATTAATAATATATTTATATTTCTTAGTTATTTATATTAATAGAAGTATAAGTAGAAGGTTACTTTCTATAGTACTATAAATATAGAAGTAATCTAAGCTTTTCTTTAGACTAACTTATAGCGCTTACTATACTACTAGTACTAGCGTAGCTAGCCTAGCTAGCCTTAGTAATAGTAATAACTTAGGCTTATTAGTATTAATAATATTATTACTATTACTAAGGTTATAGACTGAATTAATGCTTAATATAATACTATTACTATCTTTTTAATAGAGTTATTAATATTATTAAAGACCTCTAATTTACTATTATTAAAATAGTACCCTCTTAAGGCTAGTAACTCTTTAATATTAAGGTAGCTAAGAGGCTTTCTAGAGTACTTTATAGTATTAAATACCTCTTTTAGTAGTAGTGTAAAGTTAAAATTAATCTACTATTTAGAAGGCTTAAGTAGCTTAACTTATTATAAGTCTTTTTTATTAAAGAGGATAAAGTTATTAAACTTATTAGTATAGTATAACTATATTATAAAGTTTAACTTCTTTATATACCTATTAATTAGTTAATATTTATTAGTATTATACTCTGCTTTTAACTCTTTTTCTTACTATTAAGCCTCTTTTTTATAGTAGTATATTACTACTTAAGCTCTTTTTATAAAGCTTCTTCTACTTACTTCTTATAGTACTCTTTAATCTCTATAAACATTAAACCTATAATAAATAAGTAGGCTAGTTTAACGCTTTACTAGGTCTACTACTTATATTACTATATCTCTATATACTTATTCTAGTTAATAATATATTTCTAGTTTCTTTTATAGTATAGATTACTCTCACTAATTATAGCTTTAATTACTTTATAACCCCTCCAAGTAGGAGAGCTCTATTTAGTAGTATAATATTACTTAATTATATCTACTTATAATATAGTTCTCTTAAATCTATTTTTATCTAGTAAGTAGTAAAAGAAGTAGCTAGATATATTAACTTAGGCTAACTATATATATTTAACTAATTAAGAGAGAACTATATTGTTTCTAATTAGCTAGATACCTGACTTTTTAAACCTTACTATAATATTAGCCTAAGTAAATACTATATCTATTATCTACTAAAGCTTACTAATAAAGTCTCTATATATAAAAATAAGGTTACTACTTTATATAAACTCTTATAGTACTATTTAGTAGGCTTTTTTAAATAGCTAGAAGATTCTTATATTTATAAGTTAAAGTAGATATATAGTATAAAGGGGAAAAAACCTAATAATAATATTGAAGTTAATATAGTATTCTATAAGATCTATACTAATATACCTAGAGAAGCTATCTAGAAAGAGTAAATAATATAGTTTTATACTAGATTCTGCTTAGAAGATATTTCTATATAACTTAGTATAGATTTTTAGTATAATACTATATATTTTAAGCTAATTAGAGTAGCTCCTATAAGTATTAATACTAAACTATAACTCTATAATATACCTAAGTTACTAGAACTTTGCTAAGTACTTAAATAAGTATATATTAAAATACTTAATATAATCTATTATAATCTCTTAGTTAGAGAAAGTAGTAGGAAACTATATAAAGTAGATATTTTTATTAATATTATAATTAGCTTAAGTAGTAATTAGCTATATCTTAAAGATAAAGTAAGCTAGAATAATATCTCTAATAGTATTACTAATACTAATAAAAGTATATAACTTTCTATTAGCTAGATTAATAACTTCTTATAATTTGTTCTATTTCTATTATTTTTAGAGTAAAATAATATATATATAGCTACTAAAATAGCTAATATAATAGTTAGACTTATTAGTATTCTATATCTTAGAAAGCTTAAGATTATATTCTTAAGCTATAATATTATACTAATTAAAGAATTTCTAAATTAACGCTAAGTTAAATTTAGTACTTTTTTAGTAAACTTTAATAAGCTTAATTCTTAATCTCTTCTAGAACTCTGAATAGTTAGCTATCTAAGATACTATAAAGTAGTCTAAATTAAAGCCTATACTTTAAATAGCTTAAAATAAGTTAGCTATCTTTTTAAGGATTATTAAAATTACTAAGAAGCTAGTAATATTAAGCTATATTATAAATACTACTAAAACTAAGTTTTTAGCTTCTATTACTACTTTTAGCTAGCTACCCTCTTAGAGTAGTATAGAGAAGTTATAACTAATTTCTAAAGTTTTTAGATACTTCCTTACTACTATATAAAATACTGTATAATCTCTAGTAATAGCTTAGATTAATAGTATTATAGATAGAGGTTTACTAGAGTAGCTAGAGTAGAAAGCTTAATATTATATAGTATATAACACTTATATAGCTTATTTAGTAGTATTAAGTTAGTATTACTTTAGTAAAATATCTTAGTAACTAGGATTAAAAGAAGTAATTAAAAAAAGCATAGTTTTAAGTTATAGTATAGTCTATAAAAAGTTGTTTTTTAGTAATAAAATAATAAAAACGTAACTTTTATGTAACTAGGTGGAAACCTCCTTTTTTAGGTAGAAACCTTGTTTTTTCGCCCCCTATATAAGTAAGAGGAGTTTTACGCTTAATATAGCTAACTAACGCCCCCAGGTAGAAGAGTTCGAGATAAAGGTAGCTGTTAAATTAATAGGGTAGTTTTGTTATTTTGCCCGATCTAACTTAATTAGGCATATAAATAGGTTAATATAGCTATGCTATAGTAATCCTACTAAACTGCTATATACCTCGATTTCAGAGTATAACTAGCCTTCAGCTAAAAGCTTAAAACTTTAGAACCTACCTAGTTAAATCCCTACCTTCTGATTAGCTTAGATTAGTTAGAGTTTTACTAAGTTATTAAATAATTTAAAAACTCCTTAGATTTAAATAATTTAAAGCTTAGTAGTTAGTTTTTTCGATTTTAATTAAAAACCTATTATATTATATAACTTCTAGTAGGTATAAAAAAGTATATTAATAACTATTTATAGCTACTTCTATATTTATAATTCTAGTAGTAATAGCTATATTTACTCTAGTAGCTGTATTAATAATAGTAACTATAATAATAGCATTAAAAAGATAGGCTATTATAGTAGTAATAGTAATTTTAGCTATATAAGCTGACTTTGCTGTTATAATATAGTAAACACTTACTAATACTAAAAATCTTTTTCTTGCTAGGCTAGTAATACAGCTTCTTATTACTGCTATAGTCTTTTAAGATTAATCTGTTATTATTAATAGAAGGTTTAATAGCTAGCGAAAGCTTTAATAGAAGCAGTAAGAGTAGCTACTATACTGCGTAGCTTAGTAATCTTACTTACTATTTATTTTTGCTACTGATATATACTCTTACTACTACCCCTGCCTACCTAACTTATAGTTAGCACTAGTGTTACTGAAGCTTATAAGGTAGGTATAGACCTCTAGGAGGCTTTATAGGCCTCCTATACAGAGAATATACGTTGCGTATTGCTTAAATTAGCAGTAAGAGGAGGGGCCTTATCGCTAGAAAAGTTAGGATTACAGTATTAGCACTAGGTGTTTCTCAGAATAATATTCAGGTTAGGCTTAAGAGTAAGCTATCTAATCCTAATTAATTCAAGCTGTAAATATCAGTAAAAAGTTAATAACTAACAAACTAGAATACTTATATTGCTCTAATCAAGGCGCTAATAGTTATTAATATCTTTAATATAAAGAATCTTACTATTACTACTATATAGTTAATCTAATAGGTTATAGTAGCAAAGAAGACCTTATTACTTTGGAAACATACTAATACAGGTAATAAGCAAGCTTCTCTACCATGTAAATATATCTTTAGTAGTATTATATTAATTACAAAGAAGCTTAAAAGCTTAAAAAGAAATATTATAAATAAGGCTGTTAATCAGCTTATACCTCTTTTAGATAGTATATTATTTATAGACCTTATTACTGAACTTTATTTAGTATTACTTTTACTTCTTAATAACTATTTCGAGAATTTTTATATATAAGATATATAGATCAGAGAAGTAGTTAGTAAGATAGGATTTTAACTTATAATAGCTACCTTTAGCAAGTAATATCATCTTATAGCTATAGTTTTAAAGTTAATAAATAGAGTAGTTAATAAACTCTTTAAGGTATAAGATATATATTATCTAGAAATACTATAGAATATCTAAGAAGTTAGTATTAATCTAAGTATTATAAAACTATATATACCTAGTTAATTATAAAACTACTGCTTAATATATTGCTATGCTTTTTTATATACCTTATAAGTTAATACGTAAATATAAGTATTTTATGCCTTAACGAAGCTGTTAAGGTTATAGTTATAATCCTTCTTAGTAGGAGCTTTACTAATGCTTTCTAGGTGTATAGCTGCCTCTGTAATAAGTTGAGTAGTAATCTTATAACTCTAGGCTATAAATTAAAGCTTAATAGTATTATTATTAGTGTTAAGGGTAGTAGTAGACTCCTTATTACCTTTGAAAGCTTGTAGACCTACTTATTTTTCTTAGTATTTAAAGTAATGTTTTTAAGTATATGCTATATATAGAGCTATTGCTTCGAGAGAGGAAACATATCCTTAGTAGCTTGCTTCAAACTAGTATTAAAATTAGTAATAATAATACTTAGATTAGATATAAAGTTCTTAAGGAGTAACTTATAAAGTTATAGTAATACCTATCTGAAAAATTTAATAGTTTTAGTAGAAACAAAGTAAAAGTAGGTATTAAAAGTAGTATTAATAATAGAAAGATTAATAACTTAGAAAAGAAGCATTTAAAATCAGTTAACCTGCTTTATATTTCTATTAGTAAAAAATCAAAATAATAACAAATAGAAGAGATAGTAGAGATATATATTACTTACTTTATATATATTATCTATTATTAAAAGTTCTAGGTTTCTCTTTAGTATATCTAAGTAGAGCTAATATATCTAAAAAACACTATTAATAATACTATCTTTACTATATTAAACTGTATAGTAAGGTATATCAGCTTTCTAGGCGAGTTTATTAAGGAAAAGCTAGGTTAATATTAATAAGCTATACTTTTCTTACTAAAAGTAGTATTATTAGTTATAGATATCTTACAGGCTAATATTATAGCTTTTCTATTTAAGAAGGTTTATAATTGCATATAATAATAGGTTATTAGCTATAGAGAGCTTCTTAATATAATTAGAGAGAGGTTTTTTTTAGAAAGCTACTAAAGTACTTTATAGCCTACTTAACCTTATTAATACTAAGTTTTTAGAAAACTAGAACTAAAATAAACTAATTTTAAGTAGTAAGAGAGTAGTTATAATACTTAAAGCTATTAAAGACCTCTTATACCTAGATATTTATAGTAGTAATATATTAGATTTTAGCTTTAAACTAGTAGTTATATTACTTAGTATAGGTTTTTCGCTTTAATATAGTTAAAACGCGCTTACTTTTATAATTATAGTAAATATTATACTAGTTATTACTATTAGAAGTCTTTTTTTATATAAAGTAAAGCTTTTAGTATAGAAAGTAATATAAGTATATAGTTAGTACTCTTTAAAAGTAGGAGCTTAAATCTAGGCGTTAGATATTATAATAGTCTTGAAAAAATACAGGATATATAGGAAAATTAATGATTTAATATACCTAAAAGATAAATAAAGTGATAGAAGCCTTTTATAGGCTTAATTTCGCTTACAGCGTAGGTAGGTAGGGATTTTTCAGCTGAGTTAACGGAGTTAATAATAGGAGGTTATAGCCTGAGAGGGTAGTACTTAGAGCGGTGGATTAATTGTGGCGGCGGTGGCGCGGCTGCTAGATTAGGCTAGCGCGGGCAATATAACAAAACGACCCCGTCAATTTAACAGTAACCGAGGTAAAGGCACAGGCCGGCAAGTATTGGTAGGGTATTGTCGACTATTGGAATGAAGGAGAAGGTCGGCCAAGATGGCGAGTGTTACTGGACAGACCAGAAAAAGAAACTGCGGCTGCAGACTCGGGGCACACAGACAGCTGTGACCAGTCTCATGGCAGGGCACCTGGGATTCTGCGACGTGGAAGGGCAGAAAAAAAGAGGAAGAAACGACCCTGGGTGACAAGGAGGTGCAAGTACGGACGAAAAACAGGAGGAAATGTGCAGCTCCTGCGGCGTGGAGGACGGGAACATGTTGCAGCGCAATTGGACCCTTGCGCTGGCGAGGCTCAGTTTCATCTGTGCCTCTCGCAGTGTCCCGGGCTCCCACTGGGCTCCTACACAGCTCCTGCACAGAAGAAGAGATGGGTTCGCCATCACTTGTCGACTTCTGTGACAGCTCGAGTGTTGCATAACCGCCCAGGGGTAACCACCACAGGGGCCTTATTGGAGATGGAGAACACCAGATGTTTCGGATTGCACGGTTGCGAGGCGCTAAGCCGTTTCTGGTCTACCGCACTCCACAACCTACCTCGATACCTACCTAGTAGTCACACCCGACAATTGGTCCCGGGTTTAGGTAAACTAGGTATGTTGCCCGTTTTCCCAAGTATAGTTATCCGTACGTTAGAAAACTGGTATTCGTACGTTACGCCACAAGTATGGCACGGGCCTTAGCCACGGCACCAGCCCCAGCCTGGGCGGCCCACACCACCCACACCCGCGCCCGCACCGCGTGTACGCCGACCGAAAGACGATGTATTCAAACCGCCCGCAAAAAACGAGGAAAAATCGTAGAAATAAACGGGAAGTTCTGGTATACTTTTTAGCGGGTAAAGATACGTTTTCGGGTGGTTAGGTTAGGGTTAGGTTAGAGTTAGGTTAGGAGTTAGGGTCAGTGGTTAGAAGTTCGGGAATGTGATCATTTAGTTCCGGTAAAGTGGCATTGAGCGAGGGATGTGGTTGGTTGAGGGGGGGTAACGTACGAATATTGATTTTCTAACGTACGGATAACTATACTCCGTTTTCCCAGTGTGCTGGCCCGTGCACAGAAATTAGCTAATTGAAGGCCTTCGATCCGTTCCTAGACCCATTTATTCGGCGCTTACCTCAGCTACAGAGGCAAGCACAACACTGAAGGTGTAAATGTCAAGCGCAACAGGCAAGCGCGAAAAAGCAGGCGCGAGAAGGCAGACGTAGAGGCAAGCGTAGATTAGAAAAGCCGTACCCTGGGCTTTTAACAAAGTTACCCTGCGCTTTTACCTGACCCCCCGCCACTTTGCCTAAAGTGACGTTTTATATAATGGAACTATCCTTCACCGATCGATCCACTTTAATTTTCAATACCTCCCTTTATTGATCTCGAACGCCAATTAGTACAATTACGCGCCGTATGCTCCATTATTCCCTTCTGTCCCATTGATTTCATCGGCCTTGGAAACGCAACAAACGCAACGAACGCCACTCGCGAATGTTTCCAACATGGCCGAGAAAAAGGCGGACGCCCCGGCAGCTGGCATGCTCTGGGGGGGGGGGGCCACAGGTTCGAAAGTTTCGGAGAACAAGCTTCGTATGCAGTATACTGACCTCACGGTGCCGCAGGTGCTATTGATCCTCTCATGCATAAGTACAATGCCTCCATCCAGTACGACAAGGCTCTTTACAAAAAAGACATCCTTGGATCGATTGCTTTTGCCAGAGCCAACTCAAAGGCTGGCATCATCAGCGACGACGAATTTCAGGCGATTGAGCGTGGTTTGCTCCAAGTGATGGAAGAATGGAAGCAGGGAACTTTCGCCATCATGCCGAATGCCGAAGATGTAAGAGGCCGCTCAATTCTACTCAACTTCTCGAGGCTAACACAAAGGACCAGATTCATACGGCAAACGAACGTCGCTTAGGAGAGGTCATCGGCAAGGACATCGCTGGCAAGCTGCACACAGGTTGCAGCCGCAAAGAGTAAGTTGTCTGTGATATGCGCATGTAGTTATGCGATCGGATCCGCGAAATCCACAGCCAGCTCGTTGCATTCCTTAAGGTCATTGTCACACGTGCCGAGTCTGAAATGTAAGCCTAGCCCCATCTCTGGCCAAAAGAGACCCCCTGCTGACTGACAACCTCAGCAACTACATCATGCCTGGATACACTCATCTACAGCGTGCTCAGCCAGTTCGATTTTCTCAATGGCCGATGTCATATGCCGCTGCGTTTAAGCAGGATCTCGAACAGTTGCGCCAAGTTTTGAAAGGGTTTAATCTAAGTCCACTTGGTGGCGCTTTGGCTGGCAATCCATTTCGAATTGATCCACAACATAGTCGCCGAGGAGTTTGGTCTTAGCGGAATTACCTTGAACTCCATGAATACTTCGGCCGACCGCGATTTCCTAATCGACTTCCTGGTCTGGAACTCGATTTTCACCAACCACGTTAGCAGGTGGGCTGAGGACCTCATCATGTATTCGACATCTTGAGTTCGGTTTCGTGCGGCTGGCCGACGCCTATTCTACGGGTAGCGCTTTGATGCCCAAAAAGATTTAACACGGACTCTTTAGAGCTTCTGCGCGGCAAGTCAGGGCGTGCTTTCGGTCAAATGGCTAGGTTAATGGTGGTGAGTCCTCATATTAACATCTCAGCCAGTTGCCTTGGCTTTGAGAAGCGTATCGAGAGTAGCTACTGACTACTCATTTGGAAGGATATGAAAGGCCTTCCAGCTTGTTACAATAAAGATCTTCAGGAAGGGTGGGGCCTTTGCTGGATTCGGTTCAGACTGTGTCGGATAGTCTAGGCATAGCCGATGGGGTTACCTTAAAGGTGTGGCCAGACCGGATGGAGGCTGCTCTGGACAGAACGATGCTAGCCACTGATGATGTTGCAGAGTGGTTGTTGAGGAAAGGATGTCCGTTCAGAGAGGCTCACCACATCTCTGGACGCGTTGTTGCACAGACTGAAAAGCTGGAAGTTCCGATGGATAAGCTGACCCTTGAGCAAATGCAAGCCATTGATTCTCGGTTCACAGCAGACATTGCGGAAGCATTCGAATATGAAACGAGTGTCGAGTTGAAAAAAGGCGGCACCAGTCGATCAAGCGTGCTGGAGCAGATCCAGTTTATCAGGGCTATGTTTAGGGACTAAGGGCTTGATAGCATGGGAGCCGTCGTCGTCGATCAAGAAACGTTTATTATGAAGGCATCTTCCTATGAATAGTTGAGCTCTTGAAAATCAGCAGTCAACACACCGACTTGCTGCCAATAAGAATAGAATCGCAAGAGGCATCGCCACAAGCATCGCAACAAGCATCACAGTCGCGGGCCAGGCTCAAGGCATCGCAGGGGGATATAAAAAGGTAGAGCCCTACTGGCTCTCGGCTTTGCTTATCCCTTCGGCGGTGACCTCTGCGCAGCCTTGGCCCCTGGTACATCTGTCGTTGGTAAGAAAGTTCTGTATACAGAGTAATGTCTATTGCGTGATGAATGCCAATGGCAAACACTGGCGAATTCGGTGGCGATTTGTCTAAGGGAAAGTCTCTATCTACAGCAATGTTGGCCAAACTCTAGACGCTTCCTCTTCTTTCTCCTCTTGCGATATTCTTTCTCCTATGGGTGTAGACTATTGACGTCGCGCACAGGTAAGCCAAGCGGATGCATAAGGATCCTCGAGGAGGCCAACGTGCGCTTACATAAGACGGGCGATTGCGAAAGCGTCGTGTTCCAACATTAGGTAGACTTTAGGGTCTATGTACGAACACCTTAGATTCGTTGAAGTCAACAAGTGCGCCATTTGTCTCATCGTCCAAAGTTGCGCCTGACCCCCTACCTCTCTCCCACCCTCTCCACACAGATTTCGTCGTCACGCCCTGTTCCTGTCTATAAATAGACCCCGGGTCGTCATATGTCCAGCTCGTGACTTCCGACAACGTCCAAAACTCTTTGCTCGACAGAGTTCTTTAAAGATTTGGACTTCGAACACGAGACCAGAAAGGGCAAGTTGAGTCCCGGTTGACACCTTGGCGTACCCTCATAGATCAGGAACTTGGTAAAGTCGTGGGCCCACGGACACTGTTGAAATGGGTCAACGAGCGGCATTTAACGATGCTTACGTACGCTGCAACGGTCTGTGAGTCCCTGCTCTCCCTTTTCGTTGGTAGAAATTCGGGTACCCCAGAATCTGGGTTTCGTACCGAGGCAGCAGTCGTCAGATGCTAAAGGTTAGTCGGCGGGCCTTGCTTGTGCAAGCTGAAGTAACTGACGCTTCTTTTCTTCATTACGCAATGAACCTTGCAATGTCTCAGGGTTGTTCCTGAAAGAACAGAGCAGACACACCGGACGATTCTCCAGACCATGAGCCGAGAAATGTGCGTTTTCATGACTTCTTACGCCGCTCCAGCAACGGTGAGTTTAAATTGCCGAAATCGGCTCTTCCAAGGGTATCAAAGTAATCTCTGCCTGAGACGACCCGTAGTGTACAATCCTGGATCGGTCTTGTCGCCGCCCACTGTCTCCCACATCGACTAGCGATTCTTCAGTGCGTCATGTCCGAATCCGTGTTACAACGAATGATCAGGTCGTCACTCATCTGGGGAAAGCCCACCCATCCTGCTCTGCAACCTGCGAACTATTTGCTATTGTCGCAACTACATGCTCCGAGACGCAAGGCATGCGGACATACGATTCCTTTAAATTTTGGCGCTTCCACGGCGGATCCATCTTTACACTGCATCCTCCATGGCATGCTGTACAATGTGCTCATATTGGTGTCTTGTTCACCGCAGTTCTCCTAGAAGCATATTGCGATCAGATGATGCGGATAGGACTAAGAAAGGAAGTCAGCATTCGTCTTGTAACGCCAGAAAGAAAAAAAAAGCAGCCAGGAACGCATACCAATTGGTTCTGTGCCAGGTGCAAACTCAACACAATTGACGGTTCCCTTGTGACCTGGCAGCTTGTACATCAATTTGCCAGTCTCGCTAGACCAGACGGTTGCAGTTCCATCTCCAGAGCCAACGGCCACCTTCTTGCCTTCAGAATCCCAGCTAGCACGGATGAGATTCTTCTCAAGACCCATAGACGCACCGTCGAACGTCCTGATGTGTCTCTCGGTTGGTGCGAATGGTCGGATGTCCCACGTCTTTACTGTTGAGTCCATGGAAAACGAGAGGAGTGACTGGGAGTCTGGGGAGACCCTCAGAGAAGTTACCGTATCCTGGTGCCCAAGCATAGAGTAGATCACCGACTTCTTGCGCAAATCCCAGACCTTGATGTCGTTGTCAATGCCTCCCGAGTAGACTTCATTCCCGGCTTCTGACATGGCAATAGCTGTGATCGGAAACTCGGTCTGAATGTGATCAACCGCAGTCTTTGTTCTCGGGTCCCACAGGCCTATGGAGCCATCATCACTGCCGCTGACCAAGAGTTCTTCGCCTCTCTTGCTGATGTCCACGGCATTGACAATTTCTTCATGGCCGACGTATCTTCGTATTCTTGACCCGTTCTCCAGGTCCCAGCTCGCCAGATGCGTATCCGCCGATGCTGAGTAGACGATCTTCGAATCTCGCGACCATTGAAGGTCCAGGATGGCGCCGCGGTGGCCGTTGAGGATTCCGTAGTTTTCACAATCGCCATACGTGCGCCATAAGACTTATCAGTCAGCATCCAAACTTGGCTTTCCTTGCAGCAAGACAAACTCACGAATGCTCCTATCCATAGATCCCGAGGCAATAAAGTTGCCTGTAGGGTCGAACTTGGCAGCAAAAATCTCCCCAGAGTGTCCAGTGAGCTCCATGACGGGGGCTTGTAGATTGCTTGTTCGTGGCGCCTATTACGGCAACGTTAGCCATGGTTGGACATAACAATGAGTCGCATATCTTACGTTCTGAACCAAGGCGTTGCTCTTCCCGGACCCATTCAGCCTCGCCAGAGCTCCCGTGGATGATCCCACATTTTGACGCTTCACGATCAACTGGCCCGAGCCTAGCTCGTCAGATGCCGGTCTTTTTTCGGACATTTCGAGAACGCAGGATATTTATTCGCTCAAAAGAAGGTGCCGCTATCTTCAAGTCGATTTCGTGTGGGTTATTGCGCGCGTTGAGTGTTGCGATAGACGTTCAGTTGAATGAGAAGGAAAAGACGAAATGCGCAACAACTGTGATCATTGGCCCGTGCAAACGGGCCTGATCAATGGTGAACGCGACGCGGAACGGAGCTTGCTTCTGCCGACCACCGAGCTAAGGTACCTACCTAGGCACGTCCATTCAATACCTTAGGGAGGTCCCGCTGGAGTGTCCCAGGCTTAGTTCAGTGGGGCTCCAATCCAACCTGCCCTGCGTAAGTAAGTCCACGGGCACACGACGCCTCAAGGCGTAAGGTACCTAGATGCACCTGTTGGAGGTACGCACTAAGCACAGGTACCTAATTAACTCTCCAAGCTTCTGATTGGCGCTTTCCACATTTGATCCCGGTGAATCCATCTGAAATATCCACTTACGCCAGACATGGACCTTCAACCACCAACGTCAGTCATCCCGACACCATTGACAGCAACCTCAGGGTGCCCCGACACTTACGCCTCACGACCACGCGAACCTTACGACAAGGCGATCCGGTGACGAGGACACTAGACCGGGCGAAAGCCAGCCCCCAATCAGAGAGAAAAGCATTGAAACGGCCGGATCATTGCCGACTTCCTTAATTGTCTGCTCACGAGGCTCGCATCGCTAAGCAACCTTGAGCTGTCGCACACTGACTACGCAGCATGGCAGCAAGCAAGGCAACTCGCCTAGGTGAAGAGTGAGTATTCGGTCATCCATGTGGCTGATAGAGGCTAACAGGCATTCTCGACAGGATCTGGAAGTACGTGAAGTCGCGACGACGCCCTTCGAACCAGAATTGACCGTTTTCTTACAGAACACGTATCGACAAAGTGAACGCTGAGCTGGTGACTTTGACATATGGAACAATCGTCGCCCAGCTATGCAAGGACTATGACAGCGACTATGCGGAGGTCAACAAGCAGCTGGACAAGATGGGATACAACATAGGCCTCCGTCTCATTGAAGACTACTTGGCCAAGTCAAACACAATGAAGCGGTGCTCGAATTTTCGCGAGACGGCAGATATGATTGCAAGGGTATGCGTCTTCCCATCAAGGAAAGGAGTGTCTAAGTGTTAATCACTAGTGAGTGCTAGGTTGGCTTCAAGATATTCTTGAACGTTACGCCACAAGTCACGAACTGGACGACGGATAACAAACAGTTCTCGTTGGTATTTGACGAGAACCCATTGGCAGACTTCGTGGAGCTGCCTGATGATGGACGTGCGCAAGACGAGCTGTGGTACTCCAACATCTTCTGCGGTGTGTTGCGCGGAGCTTTGGAGATGGTGCAGATGCAGGTGGAGGCACACTTTATCAGCGATGTCCTGAGAGGCCATGACACGACAGAGATGAGGGTATCGCTGATACGATACATTGACGACGAATTGCCACCAGAAGACGACTGAGAGGTTTGCACCTCTCATTCGAGATCACCAATCGTTCGCAAATTCGGCTGCGATCACGGGGTCGTGGCCTTCGCGGTCGTGGTCTCGCGGCATCTCTCAGCTATATTCCCTTTCTGGGACGGGGGAGAGCCTTAGAGTAGCCGAGATGGCCAACCTTAGTATTGACGTAATGCGACTGTGCATGCAGTGGAATTTCCTATGACGATTCTGTCGGCTCAATTGAGACAGACAACCCAGCGTCGCAGGCTTTCCAGATGAATATAGCAAACGAAATGATGCTCTCACAGCATTAAGAAAGACAATAGTTCGGCTCTCAACGATGTATAGTGGGCATTTGCCGTGCACATATCTGGAGAACGATGCGGGAGACATATGTCTGCAAGCAGGGAGCGATAGTTGTGACAAATAATCTTGGCGCCCAAGTCAAGCCGCACATTGAACCAACGCCGGGTTTGCGATGGCCCCGGGCCTGTATCCACGTTGGCGGCAGACGACGGGAGTTAATTTTGACGACATGGAACAATGAAAGAAGCAGTTGCGCCAACAACTCCAAATATGACGTCGATAGGATTCGAGCCTAATTGACACAAGCAACTTCTCTTTGCCATACAAGGTCCAGCTACTGCCGAGACAATCCCATCGCTACGATTTGGTGGTGAAACGACACACTAATCAGAATCTAGCGGTGCTTTGCTACTCAGGGAGGGCATGTTGCGGAGTTAGGCAACGGATTTCGATAAGTGCATCGGCCGGTTCTCGGCCGAAGTGGGGAGAGGTGGCCCGGAGATTGATGCCACGTACGTAGTTGGGGACCAGACGGCCTGAGGGACACATTGAAGGGGATGGGTGATTGGGATGATGCGACAAGGCGACGAGAAAGTCACAGGCGAGATGGCAGTATTGAGTTAGGGAAACCGACCTGCCTCGCCTGCTCCGAGGAAGTCATTTCGCATAGTTGGCTACATTTCGAGGCTCCGACCAGTCACAGTGTCGCGTCGGCTCGGAGCTGGCTAATGCAATAAGATCAGGCCCGTGCTCTGCGCAACGACAATTTCAAGTAAATAGCACCCTTGATTTCCCTGGCCTCAACGGCATCAGAGGTTGGGAACGAAGATTATTCGCTGGGCCTCAAGTCTTTTCATGATTTTCGAAGTGCGCCCGGTGGTTGGGCCATAGCAGTATGTGTAAGGATCTTCCGGTATTGAAATGGCCTCAAGGCTAGGTGTCCACAGGCCTTAAAGAGTCGCGGGCGGTGCAGGGAGGTGGGTTTCTCTCGACATCGGTTGGTGTGTATTGGAGTGGCTGCAATCGGACGGCATGGAGCGCAAGATAAGGTGATATAAAGGGCGGGCTGTGGCTGCTTTCTAGTTTATCGCGGTACGGTGGGGGAGAAACTTTGCACTGCAGATTTATTTCCAGCAGCCTGGCGCGTCGTCGCGTCTCGCTTCACTGAGACGGATAATGAAGCGGCTGGAGCTTCAACCGCGATGCGACGTCGAACAATCAGTACGTGGGTCGGTGAGGAGCCATCGTGCTTTAGCGAGGTACCCTGTCATAAGCTCGACATCTGGGAGGTAAGGTGAGGTGACTGACTGAACTACTTACCTAGATAGGCCTGCCTCTAAGCACGAATACGGATACCGCAGGTACGGATAGACAGATATTTACATGACACCAGCCAGCAGTGTGCTCCTGCTGAGGACCTCTAGGGGGGTTCAATATCACTATGTACCTAGGTATGGAACATGATGGGTAAGGTAGGTAGGTAGTAGACCGTCACAGCTACAGCGTTGTCGAGATGCTCATCGACTAGATGAATACCCCGTGTATTTTGATATATCTGTAAATGTCCCCCTTCTTTGAGGTCTTTGTAGCCTTTTTTTTGCCTTTGACACAACGTGCTTTATGCCTCAGGCCAGAACGTGCTCAGAAGTTCGCGCCTCATTCTCAGGTGTACCCGCGTCCTCCCGCCCCCAAACTGCTCTGACGACCACCCAGCTCCCAGTTCCAGGTCTCCAGACTCCCCCCCAAATCTGCCCAAGCGTCCTGGGCGAAAATTAGGAAAATCCCAACCCCATCCTTTCCACCCGTCGCTCGTCCTGCCTCTCTCCCCTTCCTTTGCCTTGCCTTGTCCATCTCGCGCCCCTCTCTTCCACCTTCCTCTACCCTCCTGTCCTCTCCCCTTCCTTCGTCAACTAAATCCCCCCCTTGGTGGCCTCGCATGCCGAACACTTGCAACTTGGCTTTAAACACGCGTCACTTGCTCAGTTGATGGTTTCGCCCTTTGCCACCGAATCATTTGTCGATTTCGCAATTTTGATCTCGCCTTATCAGTCTAGCGCAGCGCTGCAGGAGAGGGACGAGTGCGACTGCTTGTAGAGCAGCAAGCTGGTCTGGCAGGATCGACGACGCCAGAACAACCCCCCCGGGCCCAAACCAAGAGCCAAATTCAAAGACCCAGAGAAGACGCTCAGCACCCCAAAGAAAGCCCCCGACAGAGCTTCTCCTCCGACATCCCGTCTCCCGTCTTTCCACTTCCCACTTGCATCCCTCAACCTAATCCCACTCAATCTGCTCTTGCTCTTTTGCTGCAACTGGCATCTCTCGCTCTCGCCTCTCTCTCAGTCTCTCTCCTACACGAACCCTCGCCTATCACCATTCCGCATCGCCATCGACCTTGCTACGACGGAGCCAACAACGATCGCGCCTCTTCTCCTTTCCGACTGCTCTGCTCTTCTCTTCACTTCCTTTTGTATCTCAGATCGCGAGCCTTCGCCCTCCGTCGCGACCATTCAATCTGTTCACTCTCTCCATTAGAGGCTCCCTCTAGTGGCCTACCGCTGAATCCGACACGCTCCTGCCAGTCGGCTTTTAGCGCACCGCGTGCCACGCATCCAGCGCCTCTGAGGTGGCTGACCGAAAGTTTTTCGACGACCGCGATTTCGCTTTCCACCGACCACCATCCCCGTCCTTCAATCAACCTTTCCTTTCATCATCTACCGCATCGACTTCTTCTCTTCTAGCCGGGCAGACAACTGTCTGCAGCCCGGCCCACCCTCGTCACAATGAACGTCAACGTTAATCCCAACATGGCCAACATGAACGCCATGGGCGGACCTGTCGGTGCTCCCGTACCCATGATGAATAATGGCGCAGTCGCTCCTCAGGTCGCTGGCCCCCGACAGATGCCTGTTCCCACCGAGAGCCAAAGAACATTGCTTAACACCTACATTTACGAATACTTTCTCCGCCACCAAATGTTCGACTGCGCGCGGTCGCTCGTCAACGGAGACCATCAAATAAACGTCACTAAGGATGGTGCGAACCGACGGAGGGATGAAAACGGCAATCTGCTTGGGAATGGCTTGGGTGACGATCCTATGGACACCGACTCCAAGGATGATATTGACGCGAAGCTCCCTGATGATCTTCCTGCTCCCAAACTGCCTATGCCTGCCTCCGAATCGTCCTTCTTGTACGAATGGTTCTGCCTGTTTTGGGATATTTTCAACGCACAACGTACGAAGGGCGGCAACGGCCCTGTCAATCAATACGTTAGCCACACCCAGGTACGTGTTTTCGAGCTCATGCTACCTCCAGCATCCTTTCCGTCTAATTCCTGGCTTATGCTAACTCCACTTGCAGCAACAATCTCGCATGCGCCAAAATCAGCAGCAGGAGCTTCTCCGTCAAATGCGCCCCGAGGGTCTCGCCGCTCAGCAGCAATATCACAACCAGATGATGCGCAACATGCAGAATGGTGGCATGGCCATGAACATGAAGCAGGGAAACCTCGCGCGCACAGCCATGGCAAACAATCAGAACAAGTAAGTATCCAGTTGGCAACGGGTCTTTCCAACTCCGAAGCTGTAGCTAACAGATTGTCGCAACAGCCCTCAAGCCATGCAAATGCTTCAGCATAAGCAGACCCAAATGCAACGCGACCCATCTGACATGGAAGGAAACCGCCAGCGCCCCTCCTCGCCTGGTTCTGGCGATAATGCTCCTTCACCCTCTAAGCGACCTCGCCTGGACGGAACGCCTTACAACCCGAGTCAGCCTGGGATGATGCCGAATGGGAGACCACAGCAGGGCATGCCAGGCCAGCAGGTGGGGACCGCCCCAAACGTAGCTCAAGCCCAGCAAATGCTCATCACCAACGGCATTAACCCGGCACAGCTGACCCAGCAGCAGTTCACGACATTCTCAAACCAACCACCTGCTGTCCAAGCGAAGTCCATTGCTACATATGCTGCGAATCTGCAGCAACACCAGGCCAGCCAGATGCCAAACAAGCCCATGCCTAATGCGACCGGTCCTCAGGGTCAAGGTTCGCCAATGATGGCACAGGGCCCTGATCAAGCTGGGCTGGCGGCGTATTATAATGCCGGCGAGATGCCTGCCGGCATTCGACCTGGCCCTGGCGGTGCCCAGGCCGGCGGTGGAAGTAACCACGCTCTGCAAGATTATCAAATGCAGCTAATGCTTCTGGAGCAGCAGAACAAGAAGAGACTCATGATGGCTCGACAGGAACAGGACAGCATGGGCGGTGCTATGCCAAGAGGAGACGGCCCTGCCGGTCCCGGCGCCCCTCCAGGCCCCAACGGCCAGCCATTCCCTGAGACGTCCCCTCAAGGTGCAAGGACAGGAGCCTCGCCCAACCCGACAGAGCAGATGAAGCGTGGTACGCCGCAGATGAACAACGCGGGCATACCTTCACCCTTGCCGGAGGGTGCCCAGTCTCGGGGCTCCCCCAATCCCATGAATTTCATGGGCAATCAGATGGATCCCAACATGGCACCCCACTTCTTCAAGGGCATGGCGAATATGGATGGGAACATGGTGCCAAATCCTCCTATGAATGGCATGCGCCCACCTAGCTCGCACCCAGGCCAGAACTTCAATGGACAAATGAACCCTCAACAGATGATGGCTGCGAGACAACAGCAACAGGCGGCCCAGCAGCAGCAAGGCCAGCCTCCGCAACAACAGCAGCAGCAGCCTCAACAAGGCGGTCAAGGCAATCAACCTGTGCAATGGCAAGGAGGTCCTAACGGCAGCCAAATGGTACCTCAGGGCCCTCAAGGTCAGGTTCAGGGCACTCCTCAGCAGCGATCAATGCCACCACCGTCCGCGCCTGCCGCTGCGAATGCAAACCGGACAAACACCTCGTCCCCGCAGCAAGCAACCGCCGCGCCACCCACTCCTTCGCAAGCCAACAAGGCGGCGCCCAAGAAGAAGGATAACAAAATGCGAAGGCCAAGGTAAGCACAACAATCGCCTATCAGAATCATCTAACATGTTTACAGGCTGCCACGCAAAAGAAGTCAAACCCCAATCTCAACAGCGGAGCTACGCCGGCGGCTGATGGCGCTCAGGACCAGGAGCCGCCAACACCGGCGACGCCCATTACTCCTGTCAACCCCGCTAGCTTCAAAGCTGGCCAGAACGCACCAGTTTCCGCCGTTCCCAACGGACAGCCTACTGCTCCCGCGGCTGCACCTGCGCCCCAGGTCGCTCCTCAAGCCCACTCGGATGCCAACCAGAACGGATCGTTTGGTATGGACAGCACGAACGGCATGGTCGATTTCGGCGCCATGGCTTTTGCGGACCCTCTCGTCTCTGATAACGTCCTAAACGACTTCGACTTCGACTCTTTCTTACATGAAGATGGTGACAACCAAGCCTTTGACTTCAACACCGGCTCTTTCGGCATGGAGGGTGCCAATGAGATTGGCGCAGACTAGGTGATCAGTTGAGACTGTCATTGCGCGCGTTTGTAGCCAAGGGGAGTTTGACGACACGGTTACTGTGCAGACTTTCGCTTCGCGTCTCGCGATTTCGCCCTTTCGTTTCTTGGATCCAGCTACGACATCAACAGACGGACGTCGCAGTGTTGCGTGCTCCAACTGGACAACGTTTCGGTCGGAATACCACCAACGAAGCCCCATGGCTGTCAGCAATGAGCGGCATTTATGCCAGCTGATTCATTCACAAGGGCAGTCCCCTAACCCTCTAAAAAAGAAAAAAAAGAAAAACCCCCAATACATGTGGTCTCTGGAACATTCACATCGTCGTCACTCAGCCTGACAGTTTTCCTTATTTGGTACTATTCCTCCACCTACTACCTGTCGACAGCATAGGCAGAAATGATTCTGGTGTTTGTTATCTGGTGGAGTGTGGTGGATGGACATAGTCAACGTTCTCCAACGCCTTTCAAAAACGAAGGCGGTCTTAATTCACGCGTGCATCTGCCTGGGGTAACACGCATTCGACCTCAACAGGGTCCTTTGAGTGAGCTGTCACCACGCAAGCTTCTCCATGGCTATCATTGGTTCTGGAGTTCTACGGGCCGGTTTCGCTAGTCTTTTTCGGGTGCCTTCTTCCTACTTCGAACAGTTGGGCGAAATCATTGATTACATGCGGCATACGAATTGAGATTGCGGAGCCCGGATTTTATTAGGAGTGGGAAAGTTCGCTGGACCATGAGTTACAACTTGTGCAAAAGAGGAGAGGAAGTCCAAAAGGGGGCAGAGTTGCTGTCGGGGGTTGAGTGTGAGAAGAGCATTGTATTTATTAGAAGGTTCAGGACGACATCATACTGTGTCCAGCCATCGTCGTTCATCCTAGGTCTTGTCAGATTACTGTGGCGTGTGGAATGGTATTGGCTTACGAGGATCAATCCATATTTTTTTCAGTTGTTCGAATACTTCTACCTAGCTAACCAGAAGTGTCTCGTCGATGGTGACTCGTGCGGCTTGTGAAGCAATCCGGAGAACGCGGGTAAACGCGAGGGGCCATGCGGATGGTATGTTCAAGGTATATTTGGAAATGGTGGAGATGTCTCCAGGCTCAAAACTAACTACAAATCCCCGCCTCCTGGGCGCTATATGCCAGCTCGCATGGTCCATGACCAAGAGCGAATTTCCATGTGTTCGCAAAGCAACAAAAGCAAATAGGGAACTTTGCGCATCGGTCGCATCGGTCGCATCGGTCGAGTGTTCCTCAAGCCAACCCGGAAACTAGAATCAAGTCTCATCACAGAATACTTTCAAGAAGTTGGGTACTCAGCGTAGCCTGAAGACAATGCTATTTGCTTTATCATCTTGATCATATGTCTGCCATCTCTCTGCGATTGCTCCTAGACCACTGAAGTTTCGCCCCTGAGTACCGGTCTTGAGTCGGTGACATGCGAGAAGCATGGGCTCTTTCAATCTACGGAGGGGAAGGCGGACATAGTTTGGCCACTGCAAAAAAATCGCTGTTGAATGGAGGGTATCTACTATGAATAGAAGCGCCGCCGTGCGTACTTGGGGGTGAAATTGCGGGCAAGCGTTATTGAAATGGCGTTGGTATCTCGGTGCTCTCGGTAAGACTCGGTCGGATTGCAGAGCGCTCGCGAGCGTGGTTGGAAGTGGTTGAGAACAGTCCAGCATGCGGCACGTGTTTGACGTGAGAACACGCGGGATCGAACTTCGCCAAGGAAAGCTCATGCTGTCTCGTAAACGGCGAGATATCCAACCTCCATCATGCTACCATAGCCATCCTGAGTAGCGTCGGTAGGGTCACCCGGAAGTGTACCACCTATGCTATGTTAGTCCGGCGGCTCAAATATGACCAAGAATGATTCAGACTTACCAACGGCGACGTTCATGAGCACGTAGTAAGGGGCATGGGCGAGGGTAGCCCAGATCGACTCGTCTCCAATATCAGCACCGGTTAGCGTGTTGAAAACGACGCCATCGCGCATCCAGGTGATAGTCTCGGTGAGCCAGTTGTTAGAAGTACGGTCCCACTGGAGACTCCACGTGTGCCAGTCGTTATCCGGGATCGAGGTAGCAACTCCACGGCCGCTGGGTTCGTTGCAAATACCGCCAGACTCTTGTTGGCAGTGGACGGTGCCCGTGGCAGACAGCTGGCCGTTGACCTGTTCAAAGATGTCGAGCTCGCCGCAGAGAGGCCACTGCGTACCGTGACGAACGGCATCGCCCAGCATCCAGAAGGCGGGCCAGATTCCCTGCTTGTTCGCATTGGCGCCCATTCTGAACATGGACTGGACACGCATGAGTTTGCCGGGTTGAGGGGTCCACGAGGCTTTGGTCTCTATGCGGCCTGAGGTCCAGACACCATTTGAAGATTTGCGGGGGATGAATTGGATCGTCTCGCCGCCGGAAATTTGGAGGTTCCAAGATGAGTCAGTATAAGTCTGAACCTCGTTGTTGGTGTCGATAGCTAGGGTGATGCCCCAAGTGTCGCTCCGGGGAGGCGCGCCGGCGTTTCCTTGGAAGGTCTCTGACCAGATGATGTTCATGCCGTCCACGGCAGGGGGGGCGAGAGCCGTGGCAAAGGGCACAAGTGCCAGAAGAAGAGTAGTGCTAAGCATCTCTGATGTTATGAAATGACGGTTCAGACTTGAGGACGATATAGAGGGAGAAATTGATGATTATCGATTGTGTGGTGTTCTCGTCGTAACGGGCTTATAATGCTGGCAATCTGCAAATATTCAAAAGAAGGAATGACTACGACGATGTACGTCATGTGAATGAATGTAAGTGAAGTAATCACCAAGAAAAGAATGTAAGCGGCGCTGTAGGCCAGGTCAGGGAGTGTGGAATCGAAGGCGAGAAGGCAACGAAAGACATTCTGATGGATGGAGGCCAGAGGCTGCATTGAGTATATATAACAGATAGGGATAGGAGTGTGCTGTTCGCACAAAATCCTTGCCGGTGGACAACAAAGTGGGCGGCAGTAACAAGGGAGGTCTCTTCGGTGCTGAGAACCAGAGAGAGCAAGCGGGCCACAGAGACAGGGAAAAGAGCTCGCTTACTACATGGGCCATGGCAATCCTCCGAAGCAGTATCCATAGCCCAAGGCTGTATGCCGTAAGGCAGAAGAAAGAGATTGGACATGGGGAGTAAGGATGAAACGCCCAGAATCGGACAGCAACACCCTTCAGTGGCGGTGATGGTGGTCCGCTTGGCTCTCTGGTGCTCGACTAATCACAAGTTCGCGTTGCAGTCGAAGTCCCAAGAATGGTAGCTTCGCGGCGCAAGTGGGTTGCGTACCTAGGTAGTCAGATGTGGGTAGTACCAGGGCCGACGAGCAGGGCCAAGCCAAAGGCAGGGAAAGCGAAGACCGTACCTACATATGCAGATAGTCGAGGTTGGTTGGTAGTTGGCCACCACCAACTCTGCATTGTACCTGCGCACCTGCGTGGCACCAAGAAGCTCCTATCTTCCCCCCCTGACGTGGTTAAGAGAGTACCGTCTAGATACCTTGCACAACAGGGGCAGCTCATGACGGGAGGTGGCTGATGAATGGAAGGGAGTGGTGATCTGCGCAATGAGAGGGGACCCTAGCGGTCGATGAAGGTCGGGACCAAGGACCAAGAGGGAATTATGGAAGTGTCGGTGCAATGAGAGTGCACAAAACAGACAGTATGGGGATTCTAGCCTGAAAAACTACCCAGGTTGAGGTAGCACGGGGCGCAGAGGACTGAATGATCATGGATTTGCATGATATTGGCATGGACGGGGGAAAGAGACCTCAGACGGGACGACTTATGATGCTGATAAGGGGGCCTCCGAGCCAAGGATCGACTCCCGTGCTGCATTGGCCACTGATAGATCCCACTTCATGAGGAGAAACTAAAAGCGCATAAGCTCAATCCCCACCTGTAGCTGGGGATTTGGGGTGTGACCGTGTGACCCGTCCACTTAGAGGAGGAAAACTCTGAAGGAGGAGAAAAAAAAAAGGAGACGGGCAGAGTCAGTCAGACTCGTTCATCCCGAAGCCCCGCGAAGGAGAAAAGGGGTATGCTCAGCGATTGCACATCGGATGTGATCTCTCTGGATTATGTGCTGCAACTAATTTTGTGTGCCGTGTATGCTGAGAGGAGGGAGTGAGAGCCTGATAGCGCGCGCTGAGCATATACCAGCAATGGCCACGGGTTTCTCGTTCCCTCGAACTCCATAGGGAACATCGCATCCAGCCCCTGGGATCATGGAGGTGGTGAAGGTGTTCGAAAGGCAGCGTGGGGGCGGCCTGATATGGATGGCCAGTGTGCAGACGGGACACGCCGCCGTGAATTTCTCGGTGCGAAAGATCGGATCGCTCAAGTGCAATGCCCCCTGATGCCATATGCCTCTGTACAGTACGCCCCCTGAAAGTTTGTTGCCCTATACCACTGGTACCAGCCCAAAAAGCACTGAACCCATAAAGTTAAGCAGAGCGGGTAATTCAATTCATCACCGAACCCCAGACTCTTATATGCACTTACATGGCTGAAGTACCACGCTTACAAACATTCAGGGGCTGTATTTTACCAAAGCGGCATAGCTGCCAGCCTAGGTACCCGGCCTTACTTGGGCCGGCAATGCATGTTCTGAGACAGCAATGACAGGGCTTCTCCGACAGGGCCAGGCTGGCCTGCGGCGACACTGGACGAACCAGAGGAGTCCAAGGATATCGGGTGAAGGTGCCGCAGCACACCGCAATGCGCCGCAAATGGACGCGGCACTGCCCAATTCCGCACCAAAGACTCGGACCAGCTCCGTTTCAGTGCCGCACTGGAGATGCACCGGTCAGTCTGTAAAAGCGGAAATACCCACTGCCTCCCACACGCCTTGTTGCCCCTGCACGTAGTATACGTGATGGCCACAGAGAATACATTATCATTTCAGCCAAACTGACCACACTGTCATGGAGCGTGGAAACCAGATAGTCGAGAACCTACACGTAAATCAAGGAGATAAGCGAGTCGCCTCCACTGATATGCACCACATCACACAGAGGGCCTGGTGCCGCGGACACACAATGACGATGGCGAAGCGGGAGGTCCACCACTGAGACATTACCCCCCCCCATTGGAAGTCGCTGGCTTTGTAAGGCGCAGAATGGCGGGAACGTCATGCTCATTTTCGGACGAACCATCTCACGGCCTGTGGCTAGTCTCGTGAGTCGCGAGGAAAGACCGCCGAGCCTCTTCCTTCCAGATCATATTACACTACCGTCCGGCGCATTCCGTACGCTTAATCCCGTGAATAGGTATCTAGCTCTCTTCCAAGACACGTAGGCCAGCACTCCATAGCGACTACTGTGATTTGTTTCACACACAATAAGCCCAGCCACTTGCTGTATATAACCACCGCCCTAGATTATAGAGAACGTCTGCGCAAAATGTCTGTTCAGGCTAGACACTCGGGGTATATTATTCCCACATGGCTAGTAACGAGGTATCCGGAGCCTGGTGATGGAGTGTCACTTATTCAGGGTTGGCCGCCATCTAGTATTTGGTCTGGCTGAGGAGTTGCACCAAGGACGTCACCGAGCTTTTTGCCAAGTTGGACGATTGTGTGCTCGTACACTCGCGCGACGTCCATGTACAGTCTGTCGTCATCCTCATCCCAACCCAATCTGGCGCGGTCTTCGCTTTCTGCTTCGGTGTCGAAGTCGTCTTCCTCCTCGCCGTCGTCGTCTGGCTCTCTACTCAGAACTTCGACAATGACTAGTCGAGTATGTTCGACGGAGCTTCGACAGCGGACCATGTCCGTGGTGGTCATTCCTGCCCTGAGGCCGTTCTCGAAACCGGGCAAAGGATCGCCCGTGTCGATGTCCCGGCCAGTCAAAAGACTTGCAAAACAATGGTCGAGCTTGGTGAGAACAGAAAACGTGGCTCTCGGAGAGGGTGGGAAGGCGATGATCCATTGAGTGAAATCGCCAGCGATATTCAAGAGGAAGGGGATTTGCAAGCTCGCTACGAGGTGATATGTCAGTCATAAGAGAACATGACGCGTGCTGGAACATATGGACCTTCACTTACGTGTTGCGGAGAGCCAGAGAACATCGATGACGCCGTGCAGGTCTTTGCACAGCTCTGCGAAAGTCTTATAGCCGACAATATCGTCGCCCGGCTCAGGATTGCCGTGTTTCTTGACAAAGCGACGGTTGACTACTGCCAGCCGTTCCCCAACGTATCGGCGGACCGTGTCTTCCTTACTCGATCCTGGCCGCAGGGATTTGGCACGAGGATGGGGGAGGCCCGCACTGGAACGGGTAGATGAGCTGCTGGGAGCTGGGGAGGGGAGGGTCTGCGAGGGGAAGAACCCCCCCGGGCCGGATTGCGAGGCGTCAGCCATGTTTGAAGGGTATAGGCACTGGCTGGGTCAGGGTCGACAAAGTTTGGCGCATCGTCAGAACTGAAGCATAGCTTTATATAGGCGTTTATTCGACCTTAAGGTAGGGATGGCACTCGAGCGATGAGAAGCATCGGTTAGGTAGGTTAGTAGTGAGAGTTATCTCCGCTCCATCAGATGTGAAAGTAAGACTCACTCTCCGTTCTGGTGACGACCTACCTACCAGCGGCGGATGCCCCTTAGTAAGCAGTCCTGGGTCGAGCGTCACGCCACACCTTGACCACTCAGCAGTGGCTTCGCCGGCGAGATAGCGCTAACGTGAGGTGGCTTGTGAAGGGTGGTGACGTTGAATCAAAAATTTCCGCTGCGACAGAGCTCCGTCGCGCAAGCACCAGTTCGTTATCGACCTCCAACTTCACAAGGCGACTGAGTGTGGAAAGACAAAATACTTCTCCCCCACCAACGAGATATTTTCCCCAGCCGTTGAACATCCTTGTTGTCAACATGCCTCCCAAGAGAATCGTTGTTGAGAGAGCTGGTGGTCCCCGAACCCGCCAGCCTAAGGGTTACTTCAGATCAACCTACGATGCCCTGACTTCGTCAGAGAATGCACCTATTGTGCGTAGCATCGCCATCTTCGGCGTGAGTTTTACGCGCACCACTTTTTTCCAAGCACGCAATGAACTGACCATGACCGCAGGCTGCCGTAACTTTCCTCTCGAGCTCCTGGGGCGAGTTCCTCCTTCCTCCGTGAGCAGTCCCCCTTGTCACCTATCTGGTACTGTCCAGTCATTCTTACTTTCTCTAGTCAATGAAAACCTCATTCTCTCGATTGCCGAACGACGATCCATGTATAATCACACATTCTTGTTGCCGCAAATGCTGGCTGTACAATAGTTCGAAGATGAGTAGCCTCGAAGCTACTCCACGAGGAACGGCATACGAGGGTCGGCTTAGTACTCTAACCCACTACTTGCGCCCTCTGGGCTAATGAATCTTACTCTGATGCACCACTTTGGCTTCAAGCTTCAAAGCCTGTCTCGATGTGATATTGTGTGCGGGCACAGTGCATTGGCAACTTCGAAGAGGCCAAACCGTCTAGCCATCGTTGTCTTGCGTATCACAGTACAGCCCGCCAGCAGATTCAGCACTGCATCAGCTACACTCGGAAAGGGCTTTAACATTGAAACAAAGGCAGGGTTGCAAGGTTGGTCGACAGATGACCGTATGCGGCATTACAATTGATTAGGTAGGCTTAATCGCGCAAAATATTTCCCTAAAGATTGGGGCTAGGACCTGCCCGCCTCTTACATCAACGCCGCATTCTGGCAAGTGCCATTGCACTTTTGGTAAAGTGACAGCGCTGCGTATCCACCACACATGTCGGCCGTGCTGCCAGGACACGGCATCTCGCAACTACCAAGGAGGCCCTTTTTGGGCATGCGATCTGCTGCCACTGAATTGCCACACCAACACTCCTTGGCGTACTCCAACCCAGCATACTGGTATCCCTGATCATTACAGTATTTGACGCAAAAGTCGACGGTCATGGTGTCTGACGTCTTCCTGGCGGGAAGCGTGCGACCTTGGCCTGAAGGATCACGAGCGCAGCCAAGGTATTTGAACTTGAGTGTGCTTGTAACATCCTTAAAGCCCCATTGAGGCTGCGAGATCTGTGTTGTTGCGCCGCAATTTGACTGTGGTTGTGCGTTCGACGGACCTGCTTGTATCGGGTTGCAGCCAGGGAGGGCATCCAATTGGCCGGAGACTTGCTCGTCCACTTTTACGGGCACTCGACACCCTTTCCTCGTCTCGTCATCGAAGAATTCAAAGACGCTGCACTTTTCGAGTGTGCCACTGTTGTCGGTGCATTGCTTGATTGCAGACTGGAGTACGTCGATATTCCATCCGTTCAGGAAGTCGCCGTGGAGACCGTACCCGGTTGGGTCACTGGACAGCGTCAGCTAGCATGGTCTTCACGCGGGACAGACAAGTCGTGCATACCCATTGGACAGAACGAACGGTTGCTTGTCCCCATACCATTGGTCCTTGAAGTCGGTGACCTGGAAGATGACCTCATAGAATAGACTAAATTGTCAGCCCCTGTGACGGAAGGGAGTTCTCATTGAGTGGGGAGGCCTTACGTTACAAGTCTTTTGGGATGAGATGTCGGGCATTTTCCAGTGCTGACACCACTGGGATATGCCATGTGGCTTTTGTGGTCTTGCGAATCGACATTGCGACCGTCCCAGCAGGATGGGAAGACGATTTGGACACGCAGTCCATCAGGACAGTTACGATTTGGGAACTCATTCGTCTGAGGACCACTATTGCCTAAGCAGACATATGAGATGGCCTTCTGCTCCAGACTGCTCTCATTGAAGCTGCGCAACCTTGGGTCACCGGCCAGCATACGAAAGCCCTTGGGGAAAGCCAGAAGTCCGTTACTGTACTCTGGATCCTTGGGGTCCGATCTCAGTCTGGATGAGAACAAAGGTCAGTCTTGCCACGCTTAATACTTTCCCGATCGAACAGATTTCCACTTACAGATAATAGACGAGCATTCCTCCAGCCTGTCCGACGCTCGTAAACTTCCCGTTCTGTCCCCGATAATATAGACTTGGTGTCCAGTAGTTGCTCAAGTCGGCAGTGACCTTACAAGTCGAGCAAGACGACGCGCGAGCCTGTTCGTAGGTCATGCTGAAGTCAAAGCCATTGCCACCCATGACAGTGTGGACATGTCCAGATAACGTTCCGGGGTTGACAATGGGATCGGCCCGTTCTACGACCACCGGCCTGGAGCAGGGGATTTTGAAGAAGGCGGTAGCATGACTGACCATCCACGCGCCGCTGAGGAGCCACCTCGTAGTCTTCATGATTGGAAATTATAGGGGTCTGAAGGTGAATTGGCAATATGTGGGATTCGAATTGTTGGATATTGGGAGAGAAGGGTGCGAGCCCAGACAGAGCTGTCAACCGTTGGGAAATCAAACCAGCCAAATATCAGGTGAGTGGCGATGGACTGAATAGCTGCAGGTGTCGGCTTACGCGAACAACAATGTACTGATGAGAATTACCACTCATATTACGGCAACGCGGACACGACCAGGTCTTTTTATCTTTTTCTCCCTCCAAGCAAATCTATGGTTCGCGACCACAGCCTCCGACGTGGATGGCAGACTAGGCAAGACTCCAACGATAGGGCTCTTTCCATGACAGCCATGGCTTCACAGCTTCATGAGCCACCCGGCCCATTGTTTTCACCTTAAGCTATCGGGGAACAAGGCAAGTTGGACGCATGACGATTCGTCTCAACTTAGTCTGCAAGCGTTCCTAGTGGCCAAGGACTTGGTGGTGTCCACAGATTGCGAGCTGGGCTTGTCGGCGGCGCTCGTCGGAGGCGGGTCCGGGATGCTATACAGGCAGAAGGGCAGTCGTGATTTTAGCTGCCCACCGTCTCGGACAGCGCATGCCACTTCAGCCCCAAACCAGGCGTACCAACTGCCTGTCCTTCAGCTACATGTCTCTCTTACCACCACCACGGTAGCGCAGATGTACCCGAGAGACTGGGTTTTGGAGGCGTCGCAAGATCTGACGCACGTCAAGATTCTGCACGGTGGAAAATTCAGGCAATATCCGTACTTGGCCGGACCGGAACTCGAGACCGGAGTTTGGATACTCGATGTCTTAGACAGCAGTGTCATCTGGGAATATTGTGGGGGGTCTGTTTGACTCAGCTTCGTCCGCACTTGCAAGCATCCGTCATCCGTCGGGGTCTCAGTCGGAATTCAGAATTGCGTCTGAGGGCTTCCATTGAACAGTTGACGGATTGGAACTAGGGGGACAGTTTGATGAACAAACGGAGAGCTCCCGAAAAGTTCCTGGTGCCAAGGTACTCATAGACTAACCCAACTGGTCAGGCGATGGAATACCCAGCAGCCGGTCACAAGGTCAATGAATGGGCGTATGCCCAGCTGTCGAGACTTTTGGGAATCAATGAGAGACAGGTGGTGGGCCAGAACAGGCTCTTTGGCCCCCAATTGGGAAATTGCTGCTACGGTCTCGGTAAGTTGTCTCCTTGTCTCACTTGGCAAATTGCCCGACCTGTCATCTGTTCCCGGAAAAAAAAGGCGAGGGCTGAGAATGCTTTCATACCCCCTTCGTCCTTACCCCCGAGAGAATTCTAAAGAAGCAAGGCCGGCAGGCCCATGTCTGAAAGAAGAACGACCGGTGTGACCCAGCAGCGAAAGGTGATGGTCCATTTACCGGCACAGACAGACACCAACATGGTGCTGCGTTTGACAGCAGCAAACTCTCGGGTATCGGAGACCCATAAACACTCACTCTAACAGCGACTTCCGACCCCGTGCCGCAGACGGAAGGTTTCGGTCATGGCGGGAGTGACGGCATTGGGAAAATCATGGTGGGGCCGTAACGGATACCGTACTGTCAATACGGGCGTGTCAGTGGTGTCTCTGCGCAACTGATCAGGGTCTTTTACAACGTTGATTGCGGTTGGAGGAGTAAGACAAGATACCTCATCGTCTTCTGGGCAACGAGGCTCAGTAAAACTTCCCTTTATCAATCGTTGTCTTGACGCCTCGTCCGTCACCATGATCTAATTCACTTTGCCCGTTTCAACTAAATATCGCCTCTCGGTGAGCGAAGTAATTGTCGTGGGTTGTAGCGGGACTACTCTTCTGAGTATTTACTGATAGATGCACAGTTTGGGAAAAAGCCATCCTCTTCCGCGCCTCCCGGTCATTTCCTGCATATGACCTACCTGGCAGCCGGTAGCGGGCAGAGTACATATCATATCCGCCGCCAGAAAGGCACCATGTTCTTCGTGACTCAGATGAAGCTCTGATCGGGCGCCGAATCTTGATCGTAGCTGCAATCATAGTACGGTTGGACATCACGTAACGACATCAGGCATCTCTCGAGTGCCGTCGGTCAACTGTATCTCGGGAACCTAGACGGGTCTGTGACCATTGGATCAGTCAAGGTACTGCTGTAGTTTAATAGCACAGCCCCCCTCAACATCATGGTTGAGCAATCAAAGCCGATTATCGGTCTATCAAGTCTCGCTTTGGAGCAGTCATTATGATAAACCTTGCAACATCACCCGCGAGACATCCGTGCGGTTGTGGCCCGCATCGTTGAATCGACAACCACGGGCCAGATCTCCTGCTGAGATGGCGGCAGTTCGTTTGAGGTTCTCTCGGGATAGGCGCCGGCAAAGATTGAGAGCCCTGGAATTTCACTACCCCTGCCGCCTGAAGCGCTCCGGCTCTCTTCCCAAGTATTGTCCTAGGAGCCGTTGCAATTGATCGGTTCGTCTCGTCTATAACCTGTGTGTTCCGGTCCCCTCCATTCCAAGAGACCTCTTGCCAGCGGCTTCTTCTCTCGGCGTTCATCCTGGGACGTACCAATCGTTGTCATACATCGGCATTTCCGTTCAGCGCGAGGTCAATATCAGGTCACCTCGAAGCTTTCATTCTTTTCATGCTGGCCAGCGAGACCTTCAGATGACCGACACTCACACCATTTGCAGATCTATCATAGCGAGGTACGCTATATGCTTCGACCTTAAAACCCCTTCCATTCAATTCACTGATTTGACACGGCCAGAAACATGTCTCTTTTCGACCCTTTTCGGCAGACGTTCGAACTCGTCAAGGCAGATGGCAATGTCATAAAGGTCGATGTCGCCGTTCTTGACTCCGCTAACCAGGAGAATCTCGGAATCTGCACAAATTATGGTTCACAGATCGGCGCGAGTTTCATGATGCTTCTGACTATCGTTGCCATGACACCGTCGATCAAGCTCATCAAAGTGTCCCTTTGGATCCATATCCTTACCCTCGTTGCGAGCACTATTCGCATGACGCTGCTCGCTGTTTATTTTACCTCGAACTGGACCAACTTCTACGCCTACTGGGCCCAAGATTACTCTCGGATCACAGCTGGGGACTTCCACCGAAGCGTCGCAACGGAGACCATGTCTTTGATCCTACTGATTCTAGTCCAGATATCGCTCGGTATCCAGGCCTGGGCTCTCGTCAACCTGCTGCCAGGGTACTGGAAGTGGTTTTTCACAGGGCTTTCCTGTTTTGTGTCCACCGCTGCCATTGCTTGGCGCATCGCATTCAGTGTCATACAAGTCAAGGCCATCCTACTCATTGCGCTGCCCAACCCGGACTGGATCCGCTACCAAAGCACCATCATCGGTGCAGTTTCCGTGTTCTATTATTGCGCTCTGTTCAACATCAAGCTTCTGATGCACTTGATCAAACACCGTGGAGTTCTTCCCACGAGACAAGGGCTAAACGCAATGGAGGTGTTGGTGATAACGAATGGGCTTCTCATGATGATCCCAGGTAAGCTAACTTGAGGGGTGCTACTTCAAATACCCCGTACTCTCACAATTACCCAGCCAACCTGCTGACATGCAGAAACAGCAGTCTTTGCTGCACTAGAATGGGGTCATTGGACTAATTTCGAGTCGGCTTCTGTCACGTACACGTCCGTAGTTGTGTTTCTCCCACTAGGAACCCTGGTTGCTTCTCGTATCTCAAGCAACAAGTCGCAAGCCGAAGGCCAGAGAAGCTGCTGCACATGTTCCAATACACCACTGAGGTTGTGCTCTACGAGTGGGCTGTTCGACAACCATGGTAGCGCACAAAGGGGCATTGTCACCTCGCACATCGAATCTGCACACCCTCGTTACCGGAATGATTCGGTCGATCCGATCGATGCCGAGTTACAGCGTATCGAAGACTGCGAGAAGGGAATTATTCGCGTCAACCGAATCGTTGAACTCCACGAGGAACGAGTGTGATTACAGACGGACCTGGATATGGCAGCGGGCACTTTTAGCATGCTTGAGTAATGTTCGTTTGCGATTTTTCATCGCAGGAAGTCTTTGATTGTCTACTACCTCATTTGATTGAGCAATGATAAGGATGGCGTCTACTTGATTACATACGCAACCCTGCTGGTATCCATCAATAGCAAGATCTGTCCTTCCATCTATTAATAATTAAGAACATTTGCTCTTGTCTCCATTAAGCGTTCGGCAAAACATGGAAGGTACGACAGAGCGCCAAGATCTCAGTGTCGCGGCAGGAGGAGATGGCGAGTCCCCGTTGCGGCCAACTCGCAACATCTCCTTAGCTTATTCTTTCTGAACTCCGGCATACCATCCAGTCCTGTGGACTTGAAAAGCCCCTCAAACTACCTGCCGCATCTCTAACTGCTGGGGTTGCCCCAGGACTTGCGCTGCAATGAATGGAGAACCCAAGGTCTCATTCATTGAGACAGGGGACCAGGAAATCAAAGAAGTTGGACATTACTTGAGGCCCGCACCCCTTCGACTGTCCCCCAGGAGCAGAAGCGCGCATGCACCTTGGCTATTAAAAGACTACTACAGCCAGCAGAGTATGGCGCTTGCGGACTATGGCAGCGAAGCAACGTCATCCAAAATATCGCCAGCTTGTGGTCTTGCTGCTATTGTGTCCAAGTTCGAGATTCTGGAGGCTATGACCAATCAGGAGAAGCCTGAGATAACGACTACTGTCACGTCAGGTCCCAGACCGCCTCGCGAGATATTTCAACACCACTCGAACCGCATGATGGGCAAGAAAATAGATCCATATCTGGAGTCTATCCAGGTCTCGTCTGGCGGTATATCCGCCCCTGAATCACATGATCATTCTCGGCCGAGACAGTGGCTGCCAGATACTCCCGCTTCTACAATTACCAACACGAGATCCAGGGATAAGAGGCCAAGCACCGCCGGAGGGATTGAGACCGGGAGTATGCATAATATTGTAGCAGAGAGGCGGCAGCTTTTCGAGCCTCGGACGGGTAAGATCATCAGTTTTTCATGCTTACGAAGTTGATGTAAGTTACTGACGTGTGCGTAGGGTGTCGTACCATGACCAGCAAGTCTGCAAGCATGCCTTTCAGCCTGCATGGCACGAGCCATTCGGGGCCAAGCCCACCGTTGACCATGAAGCTACAATCCAAGACATATTTGACGAAAGTAATGGAACCAGACAGCCTATTGGAAGCCTCGAGATCGCATAATAGGAGCCAAAGTGGGCCTAAAACTACAAGTAATCGAGCTTGTGCGAGCACAAACTCGACAAGGTCAAGAGAAGGAACCGCAGCTGCGGCAGACATACACGCCGGCGGCCACGACCCGCTTCTTATGGACAGCAGTGAGGCTCCAAGAAGCACATCGAAGGCAATCATAGCAACCAAGCAAAGGAGCAAGCTGTTTGAGGCTATCGATGCACTATTTTCTCGCAAGACCAGCCTGGATTCTTTGAGGGAAAAGCTGGAGCTGCCTCCCAGTTCGAACGTTCAATCAACTCAGGAGTCAGGGAACGGATGGGAAAGCGACGGTGTATTACAGTGTCCAGGATCGGCAGAGCAATCCTTCCCAGCCCAGATCCACGCCTCTCACCGACCCGACAGAGAAAAGGAATCCAACAAGATTGGTAACGCAGCCGCAGTCACGACTCAAAAGTTAAGGGGGGCCGTGATGAAGACCGTCCAAAGTCGGGTCACTGATCTACGGAAGCTCTTTGACATGACTGCCAAGGAAGACGACGGGCCGCAACTCCACTTGCGGCGCTGCCATACTGGACCACAGAGGAACCACTGCATTGATCGTTCTCATGCGCCGATTCATTCATTCGACTACGATCGCGAATTCCGGCTGGGATTCATGATTGCTTCCTCTGACCCACCGCCGTATTTGCGGGAATATCAGAGTGCCCGGGCCTCCAAAGATTCGACACGATCCTCGCTAAGAGATCATATGAGCGCCTTCGAGTCGCTCTCACGCTCTAGGTTCGAAATATCGAAGCCGAAACTAGGAACCCCAAGCGAGTTCCACTTGACCCCTGCGCGCGGTGACGAAAGAGAAGAGCGCTCAGAGAGAAGTCCTGTTGGTCGACGATTTGAAAGCTTAGGTTTCAAGCGAGGTCGAGAGGTTTGGAGGAAACTATCATCGTCCTGGGACAAAAGAAAGTCAGCTAATGACGGCCTCGCCAAGCACGAAGACAGACATGGCACAACCGCCGCTTCTCCAAGCCTACCGACGACTTAACGACCACAGGAAAGGGACAACTCTACGGGTCGCAGGCTCGACTCTTGGCTCCAGAAAATGGCCAATAGTGCCCAAGATGAGACGTTGTTCTCTGCTGCAAGCCTGAAACCGACGAGGGAAGATGGCGAGCGGCACCCGTCGATAAACTCGTCGTAGCCAAGACTGGATGGGTTCTTCCCAGGCATGTGATACCAATTAGTGGATAAGATGCAGGAAACGATCAATCTCGATGAGCAGACTGGTAGCATCGACAGAGATGGGGCGACATAATGCATGCATATTCAGGCATTTCTAAGTTGGGCTGTAGATCGCCTGTGGGTGTACTACATGTTAGACTGGGAGTAACGCGCCTCCAAGTGAGACGGGGACGTAGGAACCACCGAGAGGTTTTTGTTGGTGTTTGGGACTCGACAGGAGGCATCATTACTGCTTGAATCGAGGCACCAAACGAGTTGGGGACTAGCTATCTTTGATATGGTTCGTGACGGCAGGCGTCGGAACTGTAATTGATGCAGCAACAAAAGCATTATAGTCTGGCTATGCTGCTAGTCCCATCCCTTTTCCTATCTTGCGCACTAGAGCTTTCTTCAAATACCACTCTCTTGCTAGCGAGCGAGTTGTCTTGGCAAAAACTGCAGGTGATATACGACCACGCTCAACAGCACGGCCCAAGACAAATATGGTATCACCTATAGCCTTTTCTTCAGCTACAAGGTTGTACAGCTGGTTGGCTACAATGGTGGGCGCTACTAGCAGCTCATCGATATCCGGAGCTGTTTGACGGGCGGAGCCTTCAATAACGGTGTCGGCCTTCCGTAAAGCCTCAACAAGGATATTTGCATTAGACTGAAGCAGGGCTGATGTCTGGCTGATGGTGCCCATCTCGGACTGGAGTGTCGAGAAGGCGTTCAGCATGGCTGTGCGTTGCGCTTGAAGACCCGCCATGCTGTTCTCGTTCTGCTGGCGACTCTGTTGGCGTAGAGAGTGGAGCGTTTGAGCTAGCTGATGCAAAAGGGCGTCCTTTTCTGGGTTTGGAGGTATTGGTGGCGCGGATACAGAGGATGGAGACGGAATGCTGAGGGTAAGAGGCTCATCAAGCAGATCTGGAGGGGGTGCCGCCTTAGGTGCCTGCCGCTGCAGGGGCGGATGTTGTTGTGAATGCTGTTGCGGCAGCGGTTGGTATTGTTCGGGAGCCGGTTGCCAGCCCGGGGGAGGCCCACTGAACTGCTGTGCGGGCTGCGAAGGAGGCGGGACGGGTGCAGAATACCGATGATCTGAAAAGGATGACTGGTTTTGGGTCACGTCGGGGCGTGTCTGCTGCGGCGGCTGAGGTGGGAGTTCGCCCGTTGATCGCGGAGATAGCGCCACGGAGTGTTGTGGGTGTCGAGGGATGGCGGCTGGCGGTAGAGGTGGTGCAGAATCATACCGAGAATAGCCTTGGCTCTGGGGCTGCTCCGGCTGCTTTCCATGGAGGGCTGCGCGGTCAACGCCCGGTGGTAGGGGTGGAAGAGGAGGGCCACTTCTAGCATCCGAAGGAGGTGGAGGGCTGCGGTAAGGTGGCCCAGTGCCAGAGGGTTTTGGCGGCGGTGGAGGAGGTCGTGAATTGTTAACGGGCGTCTGCGTCGTCGGACGATGGGTTGTATGCGAAGGGAGGTCGGGCGGCAGTGGGGGGACGGGCGGTGGCGTTTGGCCGTGGGACTGCGAAGGGGAGGCAGAGGTGGGAGGCGGCTGTCTTCCTTGAGGACGAGCAATGACGGGGGGTTCCTTGGCAAATATATCTCGGAGGATCGCTAAGAAGTCAAGAATGGTTGATTTCTGGAGGGGGAAATGTCAGAAAGACTGGAAAGGTAGGTGAGCAATGAGGGTGGATACACATACATCCCAGAACGCGGACCAGCCCACCAGGTAAGGGTGATAGACCTGGCCTTGAGGATCTACGTGCTGGCCAGGACGAACCATCATGGACTCGGTGGGTGTCACGTAGACCAGAGGGGCCTCTCGGGGATAGGCGTGAGGAACCCATACTGAGATGGGGAATCGATATGTCGTGCCTCTGAAGATGACCGGTACTGTGCCAGTGAGGTGGAGGAGAAGGGCCGAGACGCCGGTATCGAAAGCTGGATGCGGTATTAGAACCGACTGTGTGAGGCCGACGACAGTCGAGGAAGGGGCGACAAAGGAGAAGTAGAGGGGTCATACTGTGAACATCGGTTCGCGGTGACAGCGATGGGTACTGCGACAGAGCTTGAGCGACATCGTTGTATGTGCGGTTTACGTCATGGTACTCCTGTGATGGAACGGGTTAGCAAAGACATGATGGGGAAGAAGAGGGGGCAAGGTGTCGTGTACGCTTGTGAGAACACTGTAGAGCCAGTTCAGAACATGCTGTTGGACAGGCATGGTGATATTCTGAAGGAGAGATCTCGCAGAAGAGAGGCGAAGGAGTTCATGCAATAGCGCGAAGAGCGGGGGTAGCGGGGGAATGCCAACTGTGACAATGCATATCGGGAGCACGGGGTCGGATGCAGCGGTGCGAGTGCAACGCAAGGCGTGTTGAGACGGCCGGAACAGACGGTCGGCGGTCGGCGGTCGGAGACGGGGGCGGCGGATAAGAGAGGCGGAGGGGGGGAGGAGGCAACCGGGTGGCCGTTGGGAGAATTGGATGTTAAGCTTGCCCGGGATCGGGGTAGAGATGACGCAGCTTAGCTCCGTGCGTAGCTAGGTACCTACCTTACCTCGAGGTAAGTTGGTGTTTGTAGGTTCTCTGCCTTAAGTGGACAAGCGTGGGGAAGGAGACACCTTAGGCGGCTTACCTAATGAAATACCTAGCCTGTTGTGCCTTGTGCTTGTGTGGCAGATAGGTATCCTTGCTGCCTGTGGGACCTTGATGGACGTAGATCAACTTTTCTTTTTTTCTCCGATTTCCCCCCTTTTGGCTTCCGAGTGCTATTAATATTACGGTCTACGTTAAGCCTTCTGAATTTAACTTGTGACGACAATTTGTGTGCGATGCCGTATCTTTGTAGAAAAATCAACAGCAGGGCTGGCGGAAGATACGCAAGGTACACGTAGGTACCTCAAGGAACTTGATGGATTGTGGAATACCCGCAGGGGCGGGCGGCCTCGGAGGCTCCTAGGTAGAGCTGGACGGGACAGTACTGCAGTGGTTGGGTCATGCAGGCATCGGACGATACGCGTTGATGCACGGCTTCCATGAGTTGGAATTCTTACATTTTCGATTGTCCGGTGGTCCCGGTTCCGGCTGCCTCATCATCTCTTCCTGCTTCCTCCCCCTTCTCCAATCCTTCCGCCCCTCTAAATGCTCTACTTAGTTGCTAAGGCAAGCCCAGTGCGCTACCATAAATCCCGACACATTCCCCTTCCCGGTTTGTAAGCCAAGAAAACCAACCTCCCCTCGGAATGGCAGAAAGCTAGAATGGGTTGACAGGAGTCATGGTCACTGTTTCGCCTGCTTAGTGTACTGCGCTCCAAAGTCGACATGTAACCCGCTTTTGCTTGCTTTGTTTGCTACTCCGTACACTACATGGCAATTCCACCTTTGCGATCAGACGCCAGGCGGAAAATGTACCCCACTAATCCACAAAATGTACACAGTGTGACTGTACAGAGTACCGAGTGCGTTTCACCTCGAGCGCCAGCCCCTCCAAAGTACAAAAAAGAAAAAAAGTCATGTGTAAATCACTCAGCCCAAGCTACCTTAGCTAATGACTTGCTTCTCCACAGCAGTGTTTTAGTGGACGTACCATGGATGTTGCCAGTCGGTTGTGGTCTCGAGAGAAGACCCTGGACCTTTTTATTCCCTCCTTCCTCTGTCCAATCCCACTCAACAGAACGGGGACCGTTGCGCGCATTAATAAACGTCTTCTCTCGCAGGAATTCTCTGCTTCTTACAACTCCCACTCCTCATGCTCGACATCTTTGCTACTTCCCAGTAGTCTTTGTAACCCTACTCCGGTTCTCCGATTGAATGCTCGCAACATCAAGGATCTTTCGCACGGCTGAGGAGTATTCCAGAGCCATTATCTGGATACTCCTTGCGTCAGGACCTTGTTAAAATACTGTCTCGCAAATACATCACCGTCAACTTTTTATTTTGCTTCCAGATAAGCCGCACAGCTTTCTCGACACTCAACTCGTCGACTCTCAGCCTACAACGTCAACTCAGTCAGCTTCAATCACACCTCCATTTCTTCTACACCCGAGAGCCAAACCGCCCACGGCATTCATTATGCTTCCACCCATCCCCGTCTTGTCCGATTACGGAATCTCACCAAATCATGGGTTCCTTCCGGACGTTCTGCCGTTGACCCGGCTGCCGGACCCCTACTATAATAAGTGGGAGGCAGTTGTTGCCAACCTTCAGGCTCTGGTTCTAAGCCGTCGCCTTCGCCCGGTTGTCGACCGCTTGCCAGTCCTCTCCACCATCGGTCTGGAACATGACGCAGAATGGCGGAGAGCCTACTCCCTGTTGTGCTTCATGGCACACGCCTACGTTTGGGGTGGCGATGAACCATGCGATCAGCTGCCCCCGGCCATTACCATCCCGCTCCTTGAGGTTTCTGACCACCTGGAGCTACCTCCCGTAGCCACCTATGCCGCTCTTTGTCTATGGAACTTCAAGCCTCTTTTCGTTGACGAAGATATCGATAATCTCGAGAACCTGGCCACCCTGAACACTTTCACGGGTTCGCTCGATGAATCCTGGTTCTACCTTGTCTCCGTGGCTATCGAAGCTCGTGGGGCTCCAATCATCCCGCTCATGTTGGGTGCTGTTGCTGCCGCTCGCCAAGAAGATGCTGCCACCGTCACGCACAGCCTGCGCGCTTTTGCGGAACGCATGACAGACTTGACCAACATCTTGCAGCGCATGCATGAAAGTTGCGATCCCAACATTTTCTACAATCGCATCCGAATCTTTCTCGCAGGCAGCAAAAACATGGCTGAGGCTGGGCTTCCAGACGGTCTCAACTACGCCGACGGCTCCGGCAAGGAGGATTATCGCCAGTACAGTGGCGGTAGCAATGCACAGAGCAGTCTGATTCAGTTCTTTGACGTCATCCTTGGAGTTGACCATCGTCCGACCGGTGAGAAGCGTGATCCCTTTTCCGAGTCGGAGCGCGAGTCTCGAGCTCCTGTTCCGCAGCACAACTTCATCATGGAAATGCGTCGCTACATGCCAGGCCCGCATGCACGCTTTCTCAAGGACGTCGCCGGTGTCGCCAATATCCGCGAGTTTGTTGAAAGCCACAAACAGGATCGTCAGCTTTGCCTGGCGTATGACGCTTGCTTGGCGATGCTGAGTGCGTTCCGTGATAAGCACATTGCCATCGTCACTCGCTACATCGTTCTGCCCTCGCGAGAGGTGCGCGCCCGAAGCAGGTCGAGAAGCCCCGAGGCCGCACGCCAGCGAATGAACTTGGCCGTCGCTTCGCGGCAGCGCCAATCAAATGCTCAGGGGAACAACCTAGAAGCTATCGGGAAGAAGAAAAAGTTGACAGGCACTGGCGGAACTGCTCTCATCCCGTTCTTGAAACAGGCGCGAGATGAGACTGGTGAGCCGGCCATCGAGGAATGGACTCGCCGCTTTATGAAGAGAACGAACAAGCCGGAAGGCAAGGGAGACTTCTTCCTGGGCAAGTCCGACTTGCCTGGCCCTAGCGTCGAAGTTGAGGTCAGTGGACTGGCCGGTACCTGGACTGTCGATGACGATATTGGCGGCATTTGTCACTACTAACATGTTGCCTTGCCGAGGACAACGGTTGGCGTGAAACCCAACGCACTGCCATGGCGAGGTTTGTGTAGTACCTCTTGAGGACTTGAATTCACATTGTACTTGTCGCGTTATCCTCCATCGCCCAGATGTTAGTGTGTATCGTAGTATCTGTTCTCTTCGTGCTCGTTGCACTCGCCCGTGAAGTCTATGCGGTGCCAGGCATCCTTTTTGCACACAATAATGCGGGATGGCGTTGCCAGTAAAGGGGGCGGAGAGAAGCATATGTGTTTCTGTTAGCGCACACGGTCAAAGTTCTGGAGACACTTGCATGACTTTGGTTTTAGCAGACCTTCACAGATCTTGTTACGGCTGACATACTTTATTGTGGCCCGTCAGTCTGGCCAGACACCGGACAAAAGCATCGAAACTTATAACGTTCGAATGCTCATTTCGACCACAGACGGAGCCATTGAATCCAGGAGAAGGAAGAGGCAACATTATAGATATTGTGCTGAGTGCACTAGCAATCATCTGCGAAATATCAAAGCCTACCTTACCTATCCAGAGTAGGCAGAAGCTTCTCTCATAGTCCGTGGCATTGATAAGCTCGAAACTAGCTAGATTCACGTACGCATCTATGTTGCCATTCCTATCCTACCTCCAGGCCCCACAACATCGCGGAAAGATCTTAACGCCAGCACCACGTCATAGCATCACATGTATATGGGGAGAGGACGAAGTCGAATTGTGACCTTTTGGTTGACTGACACAGGTAAGAACCGACTTGACAGTGGCTTTGACATAATGATCCAGGGACATTCTGGGCAACAATCATTTATATTGATGTCAATATTTATAAACCGTTGAAGGCTCCGACTTTGGTTAGGCAGTCCAGTTACGGGCAGCCATTCCGCTCTCACAGTTACTCTCGAGTTGGAAGTCGACACGAGACTCATTCTGGTCGCGAGTGAACACTGACTGAATTCAAGAAAAAGTTAGTCATGACTCCAATTTTCACCCAGTCCAATCAAGCCTCTCAGCATCAGATAAGCCGGCCCTCTCGGATGAGCTTGTCGTACCGGGCGGTCAAGGCTTGTTGTTCGCGCAACTTTGAATTTCGGTCCCAGCGACACAAAATATGTGCAGGCGAGTGGGAGCTGGCGGGGATGAGCTGCAGTGTAAGCCACGTGACTGGAGAGCTCTTGTGGACCCCTGCCTTTGGTAGCGCTTTGAGCAGCGGCGACCGTGCCTGCCTGCCTCAGTGGCAATTAAATCGGCTAATCCTGAAGCAGACTAGCGCGCCCCCTACCGCGTTCTGAGGACTTTGAGGCTACCCATCTACGCCTTCTGCCTCCGACGAGACTGAAAAAAACACCACCCAGCGAGGCCGCTCTGTCTCAACCAACAACGAACGAACAACGACCACCGCACGCCTGCGTCGCGATAATCGTACCGACGCGCCCTTGAAGCACTTGGTTCGCGAAAATTCGGATTTACTTTTAATCCCCGGCTTGCGAATGCTCCTGCTGTGCGAGGGAGGCAAATCCGCCTGGGCTCTGCGTCGTGATTGTTAATCACCATCGAATCCCTTTTGCTCCTCTCTTTGGATCGATCGCAACCCCCGGCACCAAGCAAGCAAGCCTCGAGTCGGTTTCCTCGAATATTGCCTGGTTGGACCTCTCCCTTTGCCTCACCACCAGCGTTCCTGCCGCTTCCGCACACCCAACTGTCGCGCATCCGTCACCGAATCAATATAGCATCTGAGTGCTACGTACGGCCTGCCTCCTGACCTTCGAAAGCAATCTCAACAGATCATCCCCCCCCCCCCCCCCCCCCCAAAATACTCTCGCACTCCGCCAACATGGCTGACGCATACGACGAGTACGACTATGATGGCTACGTCGAGGAAGACGAAAGCATCACTCCCGAGGATTGCTGGACGGTGATCTCATCATTCTTTGAGTCCAAGGGCTTGGTTTCACAGCAGGTGGACTCCTTCGACGAATTTACATCCTCCACTGTTCAAGAACTCATCGATGAGTATTCACAAATCACCCTCGATCAACCGAACCCCATGTCGGACAGCGACAAGGTCATTGCCCTCCGCCGATATGAGGTCAAGTTTGGCACCGTCATGGTCTCGCGCCCGTCCATCACCGAAGCTGACGGCAAGGTTACGACCCTTCTGCCGTACGAATGTCGCGACCGAAACCTCACTTATGCCAGCCCGCTATACGTCAAGATTACGAAAAAGGTATCCATTGCGGTCGAGAAGCCCATACCGCTGAACGAGCTCGACGAAGACCAACAAGAGGAGCTTGCCAACACTGGTGAGCATCCCACCAAGCTCGAGTGGGAGGAAGAGGAGAGTGGAGAGGACTACGGTGCGGACAAGAACAAGTCCGACGATATGAAGGACATGATCTTCATCGGGCGCATGCCCATTATGGTGAAGTCGAAGATTTGTCACTTGAGTAGTGAGCAGGAGGACGATCTCTTCATGCTGAACGAATGTCCGTACGACCAAGGCGGCTATTTCATCATCAACGGCAGTGAGAAGGTTCTTATTGCCCAAGAGCGATCTGCGGCAAATATCGTCCAAGTTTTCAAGAAAGCCCAACCGAGTCCTTATTCGTACACTGCCGAGATTCGCAGTGCACTTGAGAAGGGTTCACGCCTCATTTCGAGCATGATGTTGAAGCTTTACAGCAAGGGAGACGCTGCGAAGGGTGGATATGGTCAGACCATTCACTGCAGTCTCCCTTACGTCAAGTCCGACCTGCCAATTGCTATTGTCTTTCGAGCGCTGGGAGTGGTGTCCGATGAGGATATCCTAAATCATATTTGCTATGATCGAAATGACAGCCAGATGCTCGAGATGCTGCGACCCTGCATCGAGGAGGCCTTTTGCATCCAGGACAGGGAGGTTGCTCTCGACTTCATCGGTAAGCGAGGAAGTAACCATAACATTCCGCGTGAAAAGCGTGTGAGGACGGCGAAGGACATTTTGCAAAAGGAGACTCTGCCGCACATCTCCCAAAGCGAGGGTAGCGAAACCCGCAAGGCGTTCTTTTTGGGCTATATGGTCCACAAGCTGCTTCAATGCGCTCTTGGCCGACGCGACACTGACGACCGCGATCATTTTGGTAAGAAGCGCCTCGATCTTGCTGGTCCTTTGCTTGCCAAATTGTTCCGCAATATCGTTCGCCGCATGAACCAGGAGCTTTCCGGCCACCTCAAGCGTTGTGTTGAATCCAACCGACAGTTCAGCCTGACGCTCGGTGTCAAACCCCAAACTCTGTCCAACGGATTGAAATATTCCTTGGCCACGGGTAACTGGGGAGACCAGAAGAAGGCTGCAAGCTCAACGGCGGGTGTGTCTCAAGTGTTGAATCGCTACACTTTCGCATCTACCCTCTCTCATTTGCGTCGTACGAACACCCCTATCGGCCGTGATGGCAAGCTGGCAAAGCCTCGACAACTCCACAACACTCACTGGGGTCTGGTCTGTCCGGCCGAAACGCCCGAAGGACAAGCTTGTGGTCTCGTCAAGAATCTGTCGCTCATGTGCTATGTCAGTGTCGGCACACCCGCCGAGCCCATCATTGACTACATGATCCAACGAGGCATGGAAGTGCTTGAAGAGTATGAGCCGCTGAGATATCCCAACGCCACCAAGGTTTTCCTCAACGGAGTATGGGTGGGAGTTCACCAAGACCCGAGAATTCTTGTACCTGATGTCCAGGGAACTCGTCGACGAAACGTTATTTCCCATGAAGTCTCCCTGGTACGTGATATTCGAGATCGCGAGTTCAAAATCTTTTCGGACGCCGGTAGAGTCATGAGACCGGTGTTCGTCGTGGAACAAAGCCCGACAGGCATCGTCCCCCAGGGCTCCCTGGTTTTGCAAAAAGGAACAGTCAACGAGATGCGTGATCAACAAGAAAACCCGCCCGATAACCCGAACGACAAGATCACGTGGGAAACATTGGCCCATAGCGGAGTTATTGAATATCTCGACGCGGAAGAAGAAGAGACGGCCATGATTTGCATGACGCCCGAGGACTTGGAGATATACAGACTGCAGAAACAGGGACAAGTTATCGAAGAAGATAACGCGGACGATCGAAACCGGCGACTGAAGACAAAGATCAATCCGACGACGCACATGTACACGCATTGCGAAATCCATCCCAGTATGCTGCTGGGTATCTGTGCCAGCATCATTCCCTTCCCTGATCACAACCAGGTACGTTGCAGAACCAAAAAGCTGCATTTGGACGCACTGACAGTTTCCTAGTCTCCTCGTAACACCTATCAATCAGCCATGGGAAAGCAAGCCATGGGCTTTTTCCTGACAAACTATTCCCGCAGAATGGACACCATGGCAAACATCCTGTACTATCCTCAGAAGCCGCTCGCCACGACCCGCTCTATGGAATTCCTGAAGTTCCGAGAGCTTCCTGCCGGTCAAAATGCCATCGTCGCTATCGCTTGCTACTCGGGCTACAACCAGGAAGATTCCGTGATTATGAATCAGAGCAGCATCGATCGTGGCCTGTTTAGGAGTCTATTTTTCAGGTCCTACACAGACTGCGAAAAGCGCGTTGGTATCAACTTGGTCGAGCAATTTGAGAAGCCGTTCAGGAGTGACACCCTACGTCTGAAGCACGGTACCTACGACAAGCTCGACGACGATGGTATCGTTGCACCGGGTGTCCGTGTTTCTGGCGAGGACATCATCATTGGCAAGACGTCCCCAATCAACCCTGACAACCAGGAGTTAGGCCAGAAAACAACACAGCATGTCAAGCGTGATGCATCGACGCCTCTTCGCAGTACAGAGAACGGCATTGTGGACTCGGTCATTATCACGACCAACCAGGATGGTCTCCGGTACGTCAAGGTCCGCGTCAGGACTACGAAGATTCCTCAGATTGGCGACAAGTTTGCGTCCCGCCATGGTCAGAAGGGTACGATTGGTGTCACATATCGTCAAGAGGACATGCCCTTCACCGCTGAGGGCATCACCCCCGACATCATCATCAACCCCCACGCCATCCCCTCCCGTATGACTATCGCTCATTTGATTGAGTGTCTGCTAAGCAAGGTGTCAACCTTGAAAGGCATGGAGGGCGACGCCACACCATTTACGGACGTGACTGTCGACTCGGTCTCACAACTTCTTCGTGACCAAGGCTACCAATCAAGAGGCTTTGAGATCATGTACCAGGGCCATACGGGCAGAAAGTTGCGTGCCCAAGTCTTCTTTGGCCCGACCTACTACCAGCGCTTGCGTCACATGGTCGACGACAAGATTCACGCTCGTGCGCGTGGTCCAGTCCAGATTATGACTAGACAGCCAGTCGAAGGTCGTGCTCGTGATGGTGGTCTGCGATTCGGCGAGATGGAGCGTGATTGCATGATTGCACACGGTGCTGCGTCTTTCCTCAAGGAAAGATTGTTCGAAGTTTCCGATGCTTTCCGAGTCCACGTGTGCGAGATTTGCGGTTTGATGACACCCATTGCGTAAGTTACTCTCTCGTGGAAAGTTTAAGACGTGATGCTTATTTGAAATAGAAACCTCTCGAAGCAGTCGTTCGAGTGCCGACCCTGTAAGAACAAGACTAAGATTGCGCAAATCCATATTCCCTACGCGGCCAAGCTGCTCTTCCAGGAATTGCAATCCATGAACATTGCAGCGCGCATGTTCACCAACAGATCGGGTGTGTCCATTCGGTAAAACGAAGGCTTTTAGGGTGCTGTGGCATGGTGATGAACGTGGGAAGATGCGTCAGGCTGGGAAGCACAATAATTGGTTGCGTTCGGCGTCTTGAGATGGGTTGGTGTCGGTGGAGGGCCCCGTTCCGAATTCTTGGCGGACGACAGACTGGCAAATCAGCCCTCTCATGTGGTTGTGTACTAACGATTTGTACTACAAACGGGACCATAAAAGAAACAAAAGATAGGCAGCCGAAAATACCATCACTGCCTAGACCCTTGGCATTCTTGGTGCAAATGGCAAGGCAAAGAGATACAAAACACAATTGTGATACCAAACTCACTGCGCAACTAAGTAGGCGGAGTTGGTCGTAGTTCCAGGAGCACCTGAACCCACACGGCCGATGGCAGGGCCTCTACGTATCAATGCGCCAAACCTCCGGGTATCTCTCTATGCTTTCCCGTATTCCCGCCACCAAATAGCGTGGCTATTCCCTCGATTCTTTGCCACATGTTGCTTCGGCAATTAGGTGTGGATGGAATGGTTCGTTACACGGCCGCATGGCGACTTTATTCTTGGCGAATTTTTCGACTGCAAGTTCCATCATTAGGAGCCATCCCCACCACCACCGGTACCGACGATGGGTGGTGCTGTAGCATCTCGAACTGTTTGCTCTCTCTTGTATTCTGCTTCGAGGGCGCGCTGGATGTCGAAATCGAGCTGTCGCTCTTTCTTGACGCGCTGTAATTCTATGTCGCGCACAACGCCTTGATGCATGGCCTACGGCATGGATTGTTTAGTCTTGATAATGTCTGATTGACGAGGGGTGCTTTGGGCATCATCGGGACGGGCAGCCTACCTCCTTCTCGAACTTTTGCTGGAAATGTACCACGATGATAGTGCTGGCGGCAAACAACGAAGTCGCCGCAAGAGTGAGCTTAGAGGCCCGAGACATGATCCGCAGAGTAGCGGTTGCAAATCTCCGTGATTTCCTGGTCTAGAGGAAAGTGCCTGCGCGAGTGGAAGCACTGCGAGCTACAAATACCAGGGGAAAGTGGCCTTATGTCGGGATTTGACCTTCTTCCGCAAACCTGGCGAAACTGATGTCGGTTGGTTGCGGCCTCCGATAAGATAGGACTTTTCGTTCAGGCACCTCATACAAGGTATTGGTAGGTACACAGGCCGCAGCAGAGCTGTGGAGGCAAGCAGGCACCTCATGTGGGGCACACCTGGGCGCGCTGCAGGCTGTGGCGGTGCACTACAACCTGGCTACGTACCTTACTGCTCCTCTGACCTACCAGACCTGCTCTCAGCGTCGACAACGTCGTCCTCAGCAACATAACTATCGCGATTTGTTTCATCCGACGTCTTTACTTCGCCCAATCACCTACGCGTACCTCAGGCTCATTTACCCTTCTACATACCTTCATTGCAGCTGAACGCTGCTGCCGATAGTAGCCAAACACGATGGTGCGCGCAACAGCTGCCCCGGACGTCATTCCCTCGGAGGACAGCATGCTAATTTACTCACAGTCGGCCCAAAATTCGGCGGGTATCCAGACCCTCCTCGACGTAGGCGCATCTCTCCGTGGTCTTCTCCACGAAGATGTCACTGATGACAAGAATACAGGCCGAGCGGGAGGCTTCCAAGATTGTCCAGAAAGGTACGCCGTATTCAGCCCCCTCCCTCCCACACCCCGAATGTCTCCGCTAACATGTCACTGCCAGCCCGGGAGTGTATGTAGCTAACCAAGAGGCGCGCTGAATGCCTGCTTGCTCACTCTAAGATGCTACAGTCCGAACCAAGCGAGTGAAGGAAGCCCGCGACGAGGCCAAGAAGGAGATCGAAGCTTATCGCAACTCCAAGGAGGACGAATTCAAGAAGTTCGAGTCCGAGGTATGACTTTGCAAGCCTCGTCAAAGGGCTCGTGAGTATGCTAACGAGTTTCAGCATACACAGGGCAACAAGCAGGCCGAGGACGAGGCGAACAAAGAGGCCGAGGGCAAGATCAAGGAAATCAAGGATGCTGGAAAGAAGAGCCAGGATAAGGTCGTTGCCGATCTCCTGAAAGCCGTTTTTGAGGTCAAACCTGTCCCTCCAAGTGCCGCATGAAGCAACACCAACCTGCCACGCGGCTTATAGACACATCAGTATGACGGGAGTTCGATGGAAAATGCATGGGGCTCGAAATTGACGGACTGTCGTGAAGGGGGGGTAGAGACACGTAGAGATTGGTACTTTTAAGAGAACCCAACAGAATCAACCGATGCTATGCAACTGATCGGAGAGTGATGGTTTCAATATTCCAGCCGCATCACGCCATAGCTGTATAATTACACCTAGTTTGTTTGCTTCACTGTAAAAAGTCTATCAATGTCGTGAGCATCTCCGCCAAGTCCTTGTGCTGGGGTTTTTCCAGATCCAAATCTGCCCGATACTCCTGCAATGTAGCTCTCACCGCCGCTAGGTCTTGACCATCCTGAGCCAACAGCTTGAGAATCCGCTTCTTGGCGCCGGCATCTTCCGCGATGAGCCATGCGAGGATGACATCGATAGCCCACATACTGTACAGCCCTTCGTCGATCCTTTTGAGGAACCACTCTCCTTCCGAAAGTTCTGCATCCTCCGCGCTCATTCTGTTTCGTTCTTTTTGAATTTCCTGGTCGGCTACGTCGAGCATCGACTTGTATGTCCTCCGGCAGTCGTAGAGTCGGTCCAACTTCTCGTAGTCCTTCTCGACAAACTTCGCCAGCGTCCGGATCCTCTCGGCCGAGTCGGCGGGCAGAAACCGTAAGAGAGATCTGAAGATGTCAAACAAGCTCTCCATAACCATGCGCTGCTGTGTAGTCTTCTTAAATAAGGTGAAGAGAATCTTGAGACCACCAGCTTCAACAACCTTCTGGCAAATCTCGCCGCTCATATCTCCACTGACGCTGTGCACAAGAAGTCGTATCGACGGCTGCTTGCTCATCTTACCTTCCTTGAGCATAATCAAACACAGCTCGATCCCTTCTGCTTCGAGGAATTTGAATTTGCCTTCCGGCTCGTCAACAATGCAGACTAATGCGTTGAAGAGATTCTCCATGTACTCTTCCTCCTCGCCGCCTTTCTCTGGGTCGCGTTTGCGATAAGCCGAAACTAGTTGCAGCAAGACATCGACGGCGTCCAGCTCTGCCAGCCGACGGCGCGTTGATGCTGATGTGTGCGCGATGATATCCAACAGCTCTGTAGCGTACTGCTTATTCTGAGATACGGGGGACTCCTTACGCTGGGCCCTCTCCAACAGCCACCTGATCAACGTCTCGTCCCTGCCAACTGTTTCCGCGTTCGCCTTCTTAGACAGGAGGTTTTCTAGGACGCCAAGTGCATGGTAAACCCCGCTGCGGTCGGACTCATCATCTTCGTTCAGGCGAGAGAAGTTTGACACGAGAAGACCGACCAGGTCTGCCTTCAAAAGCGCATCCGCCAGCATATCCCAGTCGTCGTCAGACGCATAAACGTCTTCATCAGTGAGCTCACCGATAATTTCGACAGCGTCAATGGCGATGTCCGTGTTCTCATGGGTTAGCAGCCCGGCAAGACTATCAACGCAGCCCAATTTGACAAATTGAGGGTACAGGTCAGGATGCTCTGCTAGGATGGAGAGATCCTTGATGGCGGCATCGAGATCTGCCTCGCTCTCGATGAACTTTTGGGGTTCTTTGGCAAACTTGGCGCGCAACTCTGCGTTCTTGGTGATTCGCTTTTCGAAGTTCAGGGCAGCTTTTCTAACCCAAGCAGCGTCAATCTTCTCGGAAGTGGCGAAGTCCTCGCCGCGGCCGTCCACGTAGTCCAGGATCTCGGATTCCTGTTTTGTGATCCCTCCGCCAAAGAATCGGCCCTCATCATCCTCGTCCGGAGGCATTTCGGGCCCGTAGTCGTCCGCGTCGTCGTCAGGTGGGAGGGCAGGTCCGGCGGCGGTATCGTCATCATCCACTTCATCTTCCACTTGTACATGCCGACTCGTAGGTTCGCTGGCGCTCAATCTGGCTGACTTGTATATCTCATCTGGGGTGTGTCAGTCCTGACGACGGGAAGATCAGCGTCTGTCAAAGCGGTCACTTACTTGGGTCTCGTACAGCATCAAGCGTCCTTTTGCCAACACCGCCAGAGCTCTGCTTCCGTCAGTTGAGGAATGAAAACCAGGCGCAGTTCGGTCGACAGGCTTACTTTGAAAAGGTTATCAACATCGGTCATCTTTGCGAGGTAGCGATAGCCTCTGCAGAGGCGCTCGGAACGGACCGCACGTGAAACTCACAGCCGCGCACCAATAGCAAAAGCGCAACTTTGAAGGAGCTTCGTGAATGATCGGAGATTCGTGTAATGAACGTAACCAGGTGTAGCAGCTCCAGATCGCGCCGGCCTACCTTACCTTAGGTCACGGACCTGCAGCCCAGTGGAGTATGACAGGGGTTCTAATGCAACAGGTACGGATATAGGTGCTGAGTACCAGAGTACGTACTTCATGCTCCTTAGGACCTTACGTACCTAAGTTCCCGTTTTCCGCAGCAGCACCGATCCGCGACCGGAATATCACTGCTAACCTGATTCCAACTACAACATCACCGTAAAATTGTCCTGGCAGACTGGCGAGACCAATTTCATACCGGAAAAGTTGTTGCGTGTCTTGCACACATCCATTTGATTTCGTTTGGCCAGTATGGCGCCCACCGTCGTGCTCATCCGTCATGCCCAAGCCTTGCACAATGTTGATGATGAGTAGTCCTCTTGATAAGCTCCTTGTACTTTGCCCTAACCCATGGGCACAGAACTACTCGATCCACGACCCTGAGCTCTCATCGCTGGGTGTAGAACAATGCAAGGAGCTGCGCCAGAACCTTTCTCAAAAATTTGCCGACAAGACCGATGCCATCATCATTGTCAGTCCAATGAGGCGGACTATCCAGACAGCCCTCCTCTCGCTCGATTGGTTGATCAAGAATGGGGTACCAATTCAAGCTGATGCTCGATGGCAAGGTAGGTACAATCACACTTCAGATTGGAGTCTGCCCAGTAAGGTTTTGTAGACGGCATATCTAATGATCACTAGAGAATTCGGCAAAGCCGTGTGATACAGGGAGCTCTATCGCTGAGTTGAGTGTGGAATTCCCCGGCGTTGACTTCTCTTTTGTCGACCCCATCTACCCAGACAAGACGTCTCCTGCTGGAGCCCAGTATTCCTACACCCGGGAGGCTATTCTCAAAAGAGCTCGATCATCTATCAACAGCATCTATGAGCGAAAGGAGAAGCTGGTTTTTGTGGTTTCCCACTCGGGCTTCCTGCGCCTCGGGGTCACGGGGCACTGGTTCTTTAATGGCGACTACCGGGCTTTTGAGCTTGACAAAGGCGATGAGCCTGGCAGCAACCCCGAGCTCCGACAGCTTCAGTCAACTATCAGTGGCGGCCTAGGTAAATCCTGGACAGACCCTGTTGTCATTGGCTCTGGCTTGCCGATCCTGGAGAACCCTACCGTAGACATACAGAGCAGCTAAGACTAGTCGTTGCCTCGGCAACTACTATGGCGTGGGTCGGCAAACCTGCTGTCGAAAGGCCGTATCGCAACCGATGCCCCCCATGCTAAGATGAGGCAAATAAATGGACGCATGGCTTCTTGGCGAATTTGGGTCTTCTTCCATAAATTACATATTCGTACATCAGTAGCGCACTCGATCCGCGGCGATTGTCCTCTGGTGCCAGAGATAAAACACCAAAGCCTGTAGAGACGCAAGACTAAATCATCTGGCAAGAAAGCTCTGGAAAGCTGACTGGTCGATGATAACATTGCCAACTGCGCGAAGGCGCTTGCGTCCCGCCTTCTGCTTCTCTAGCAGTTTCTTCCGACGAGTAATATCGCTGGCGTGTAGTTTCGCAAGCACGTCCTTCCGGAATGGCTTGATGGTCTCGCGAGCGACAATCCGCCTACCGGCAACAGCTTGAATGACAACCTCTTTGAAAGCCACAGGTCAGTCTATTTCATCGACCGCTGTGGTGGACCGGTCGGACTTACCAAACATTTGGCGGTCGACGTGTTCTTTGAACTTGGTGACCCACTGCCGACCAAGACGCTCAGCCTGAGAGGTATGAATAACACGGCAGATAGCATCCACGGGCTGTTTATTGACCAGAAGCTGCAATTTGGTGAGCTGACTCGCCCTCCATCCAGCCTCTTCATAATCTAAGCTTGCATAGCCTTTCCTGTTCCAGTTGTCAGTCTGTAACCTCTATCATTAGGGTATTCGAGACAGCGTACGTGACGCCCTTAAGCTTGCCAAACAAGTCGTCGACAAGCTGGGCTGCAGGGATGTCATACTTGAGGATAACCTGCGTCGTGTGAAAAAACTCAAGGCTTTTCTGCTCGCCACGCTGACTTTCACACAATTCTATGACACGACCGAGGTACTCCTCGGGAAGAGTAATCGTGGCAGTCACAAACCTGCGTAGTGTCAGAGAAGTATGGGCGGACAGGCAGTAGAGTCAAGGACGATGCTTACGGTTCGTATGCTGTTGCGCCGCGCATTCGGTGCTCGTCTTGACTGGGGAACTCGGCCGGATTCTGATATATCGTCTCAGACCCGTCGGCCCATCCGACTTTGGTTGGAACAGTTGGGTCTGTAATGATGATGCTAGCGCCATGCTCTTGCTTCAAACGATCCTGGAAGACAGAGCAATGCAAGCTACCAAGGAACCCCAAGCGCCAGCCCGCGCCGAGAGCCTCAGAATAGTCTTTCTGCAATGTTACACTTCTGTCATTGAGCACTAACTGACTGATGCTGTCGGCGAGACGAGTATAGTCGCTCTGATCAGTGGGAAACGCAGCCACGAAGACCATTGGTTTTGGCTCTTCAAAACCAGGATATTGCTGGACAATAGCCTCTGATCCGGTTGTAGTGAAAGTATCACCCAATTTGGCGTCCTGGATACGCTTCATACCTGGGTTGAAGTGTATGTAGCCAACTTGGCCGGCGCGGAGAACACTTTGTGGGACGGCGTTTGGATACTGAATACCGACTTCGCCAACAGTGTATTTTTGCCCGGTGGCAAAGGAGATGAGATTGTCGCCGGCTTTAACCTGGCCATCGAATACACGAACCAAAAGTATGACGCCCCTGAAATTGTCGTACCAAGAATCTACAAGCAACATGCGAAGTGGTTTTGAAATGTCGCCCGCAGGATGCGGTATCTGTTCCACAACGGCAGGTAAAATGTTTGCGACATTCTTGCCAGTCTTTGCCGACACCAGAACCGCCGAAGAAGGGTCTAGTTCGAACGAAGTATGCATCTGATCGAGAACTCTAGAAACGTCGGCGGACGGCATATCGATTTTGTTGACGACGGGAATCAAGGCGAGATCCTGCGCGAAAGCAAGATGGAAATTGGAGACTGTTTGTGCCTGGATGCCCTGGCTGGCATCCACGAGCAGCAGAGCACCACCGCAACTGGCGTAAGATCGCGTCACCTCGGCGCGAAAGTCCACGTGCCCAGGTGTATCAACGAGATGTAGCAGATAATCCTCTTCTTTGTAGTTGTATATCATGGTACAAGTCTGGGCCTTGACAGTGATCCCTCGCTCACGTTCCACGTCGAGTTTATCCTGGCCAGTAAAAAGAAATTCGATCAGCAATGCTCTTTTAAGCTGGAACAGCGCAGTTGCACTGTCGGCCTCACCAAAATCTGCTTATTAGCATCACTGGCAGAGATGGTGCCTGTGATCTCGAGCAAACGGTCACTAAGGGTACTCTTCCCATGGTCGATATGGGCCACAATGCAGAAGTTGCGGTACCGCTCGATCGGGATGGAGAGAATTCGTTCTTCTAGAGCTTGTGCGGCACGAGATGGAGGCGCAGGTTTGGCAAGGTGGGCGGTGGCACAATGAAAAGGTTGGCTGCGAACCGGGTTCCATGCTGAAGTGAGATTACGCGACCATGGAGCTTGCGTTGTCGTCAGCGTCGTCTGGGCCAGAGTGCGGCCGCGAGACTGGAGCGGCGAGGTCAAGCTGAACGTTGAGATTGAAGACCAAGGCTGTCGCAGCTGGCGTGGAAAACTGACGAAACGGTCCCGCATGGAGCGCACGCTTGTCGCCCGGGATCTGCGCATCAAGTTGTTCTTGTCGGCATTGAGTAGATCCGGATCGGAGGCTCAAAATGCGCGTTCCAGTTATCGTGTAGGCTCGCTCTGTGAAGCAACCGAAAGCGATGCCAAGCCTGTTCCCCAGACCTGTCCAGGCGCAGAAACCAAAACGCCGACTGTAGGTAGGTGCTTGAAGCTTGAGTGGGTCTCGGTGTGGTACTGATCCCCGATTGGCCGCTCGAAGCCTTTCGGCCGAGGCTCACCGAAATCAACCAACAACGATTCGGTCTATCAGGTGGGTTTGCATGGAATACTAGGTAAGTACATTGCTCACCCTGCCAGATTTTCTTGATACATGATTACATTTCTATACTGTTGGAGTACATGCAGCGTTGGTCAAACATGAAACTATTGGTAGTTGCCATAGACGGTATCTCTGATCATGCCATTACATCTTGAGACAGTCATTAAACCGGTGTGTTCGCTACCATCATTTCAAGTGTCGCTCAGTTGAGGGGGAGATGTCACCTCCGAGTGCTCACGCCTTGCCTCCTCTTGTTATTCACGTCGCCTTACAAATTGCAGTGTGACATTGGTCACCACAAGGTATCTCGTACAAACGCTCCAGCAAACGCTCAAGTCACGCCGCCCTTATTTTCCCATATGACGATTCAGATTACGACTCACATTTCAACGCCTCATGCGAGGACCCATTCGCTCCCTCTTTTGATAAACTTGTCCAGCAATGTGCTGAGGTCCGTCAGGACGAACCGGCATATGAAAAACCCGAAGAATTCCGCGGCATGCCGGGTACAAAGCTCCAGGCCAACTTGTGTCTTGTCCGCGTGTCTGAGTCCCGGATCCTCGACTTGACGAGCGATTTGATCTACATTTGTTAGTTAAACTGTAATGACACATATCTGCGATCAAGCAGGCATGCATTTGAGGGGAGACCTTACCAATCGCCTGGGCGGCATCGAATAGCCGTGCGAGTGATCCCATATAGTTGGCATTCGGCCCAGTAAACTGGGCACTGGTTGGATCTCTTTTTGTCGGGCGGCTGGTTGGATTCTCTGTCATTGGCAGGGTTTCCAGTACAGGTGACTCCTTGCCGCTGTCAGGTCCGGTACCCTTAGCGTTGTAGGAGCTATTCAATCCTGCCGCAGACCCCTTGGACCTTAATCTGCGCCACGAGAATGAGGACGATTTGCCCGACACGCTCGCTGAGCGCGGTACGTTGATTGCCGCTTCAATTTCGGCCGAGTTCGACGCATCCCTGAAAATCACGTTGGAGCTTTGCACCCCGACTTCTGTCCCCAGCTTTCTGGTCAAGCTGGCTTGAACCTGTTCCAGAATAACCTCCAAAGCCTGCATCTCCTCAAGCACGGCATCGGCATCGCAAGTGTCTACTCTGGCTAGCTTGAGAAGAGCGGCCGTGAGATAGTCGCATGTTGCCACTTTATCCTCCACATTGCGGATTTTTACTCCCTTCACCTTCCACACATCCCGCGGAACAAATAGCTTGTTGCTTAAATAACCTCCTCGGGGATGGGCAAGTGTTTGATACAAGCAACGCATTAGCCAGAAGGGCCGCATCATGTAATCTGTCGGGCACGGTTCTAATGGTGCTGGTGCATCTACCTGAAGCGAGTTTGGCGAGCCCGGACTTTGTGGGGAGTGCAAAGTATCGTCGAATAGGTACAAGCCACCAGCAGAGCCTGAAGTAAACTTGTCTCTGAAGGCTGCTGCCAAAGGGGTTGGCAGGGCAGGCATGGCCGGATGCCTGCCGCTGATGCCAAAAGCATTGCTCATTGGTGTACCTGGTGACATATCTGAAGCATCCTCCAAATTCGACAGCGACATGTTTCGATTCTTCATGCTCCTCAAGCTCGAGGAAGAGAAGTTCTTTCTTAGTGTAGGCCGGAAGGATGGTGAGCCCGAATGACTATTGAAGTCTTCACTGTCTCGGCTCCGATGCCCCGGAGGAGGAGTAGGGGGCACCGGTTGGGTTGGACTGATCCCCTCAGGAGGGGAATATGGTCTGCGCATGCCACCATTAAAATCGTTGGGAACAATCGAGTCTCGAGGATCGAAGTCTACTCCTTGATCATTGTCAATTGATTGGGCAACGCTGTAACGTCTCCCCGGGTCTCCATATTTCGAAAGTTTGCTCGTCTCAATCTTGAGCTGCTTCGGATTTTGGCCTGACATTCGCCTACTCCTTACGGTCTGGCCAAGCCCAGGTACTGGTCCCGAGAATGATGTCTTGGAGGGCAACTCGGGTAGAGACTGCACCGGGGGCGGTGCAGCTGGGCTTCCGGCCCCAGGGAAATTCGAAGAGGGGAAGGCATCCATCGGCGACGAGGAGACGCCATCACCATTTGTACCGTTTGTCTCAGGCATCTGCCAGGTTTGCTGGGCATCACTGGAGCCGGAGTGCCGGGCTGCGGATGGACGAGATGCTTGGTTGAAGGAAAAGTCGTCAATAGAATATCCTCGAGTCATTTCCTCCAGAATGCGCTCCTCCTCGTCCGATGATCCGTCGTCGTAGAAATCTTCATGTACCACATCCCCGCCAGGTTTTTGCTGCCCTTGCACCCTTCGCTCTCTTTCGCTTTCTTGCTCATAGACTTCTCGCTCCGTCTGGCGAACGCGTTCTTTGGCCAGCTCAACCTTACGCAGTGCTTTCGCTACGACCTGATCATCTGACGCATATGCTTCCGTGTCTGATAGATCCATCGGCTCATAGCCGTCGTCGTAGGCTGCTTCGACCGCCGCATCTAATGCGGCATCGAATTCCGCCTCGGTAGCGCCACTAGGAGCGCGTATGTGCTTTCGCCGCACATTCAAAGAGGACGATCGTGAGTGGACGGACGAAGTTGAGCCGCCGGACTCGTCGATCGGATCCAACCATGAATTGGATTCGCGGCTGGAATCTCGCACATGTTTTGGAGTTTGTCCGTTTCGCGTTGCGGGCAGGGAGAAATCCGACCTAATAGGTCCGTCAGGAGAATCCCGCCCGTCCAAGTCCGGAGATGCTGGCCGGCGAGGTGAGAGTGGCGGTGGCATGGTAGCATCTTCCGCGGGGATCTGGAAGATAAGATGTTCATCGGAGTTTCGTTCTCGAAGCGGCGAGCGAGAGAAGGAAGACTGCAGCGTATACTGCTCTGGTGTCCTCGATAAGCCGCTCCTTGTTGGTTCAGCTAAGCCCTGCATTCGTGATATGGGCAACCCAGGGCCCGCATGGCTCGGTGAATTTCGACCTCCATCCTTGAGTATCCTGGCGAGTGCCGCTGTTTCAAGACCGCCTGGTTCCTCCAGATAGTCCACATCGTCGTCGTCGTTGAACTGAAGGGTCGGATTCAGTCGCAGACCTAAGCTCTCGGGTCTGGCAGGAAGAGCCTTCCCGTCCGGAGTCTGAATAGGAGCCATCTGATCCAGCTCCTCGATTCGACTTGTATACGTGCGGCGCTGACCTGGTTTAGCTCCGGACTGTTACACCATTCCAAGTCAAAATACTCACAATCGCCTCGAGCTTCCTCTTGTCTTCCTCCGTGGAGGTTCTCGCCAACACTTGGTGCAACAGTTCGCATGCTTCGGCATAAGCTTGGCGTGCACCTTCAAAATTTTGCGCATTGTCTAACTGAACTGCAGTGTTTGCTTTCTGTAGGGCTCGGGAGAGCATAGCTTTTTGAGAGGGCGGTTTGTTGCCTCTGTCTCGACCCTTTGACGATGCAGTGGTGTCCGTACTCCCCTTGGCCGCTTGAGAACGGTTACGGGAATGGCCCCTTGTATCGTAGGCCCCTCCATTGCGATCGGCTGGCATCATTGCACGAAGCGGCTGCTGTGAACCTGGTTCCGCTGATCCTCTCCGGTCTGGGCTGGAGAATGCATCCCAGGGTCGATTTTGTTCCGCAATATGGCCGCTTTTGGGCGCTCTGGGTGCGCCCGACGGTACACTTGGGCCGTCCGCTGCACCTGCCGGCTCAGTTGAGAGGGACAAATCTAACGGAAAAGGCGCGAACACGGTAGACAGGCCTTCAACTCGAGATGATCCAGAAGGTGAGTAGCTGCGCAGCCTGCTGGCACTGCCGACCGGCTTAGAAGCTTCACTAGAATTCGACCGCCGTCTGTTTCTAAGGGGTCTTTGAGGCGACGAATTTGCAAGAAATACAGCCGCATCTACGCTCATGCGGCGCGCATGGAAGTAAGAAGCGCGATGGTTCAGACCAGATGCTCGGCTCGATGACGTCGAGGTAGACCAGCGATTCAGATTCTTGAACCCCTCGGTTGACAAGCCGGCGCTGCTTGATCGTGAATGAGAGGTCGTCGGTCGCAGGAGCCAGGAGTCGGATTCGGCGGCAGCGTTGTTATTCAAGGCATCGAACTGAGCGGTTGCGGGTTGCGATGGGGTAAGTTGCGGAGGTGGAAGAAGCGACGAGGTCCTGGGAAGAGGTGACGGAGTTCTTCGCGGAAAGGACGTGCCAGTGTCGAGACGAGAACCAAGCGAGGATGAGACCGGACTCTGCTGTCGGTCGGAGCGCGTGCCGGTCGGGGTCGGGTAGCGAGGGGCCAGGTGACTCGTTGACGTTGAAAAAGACCTGGAAAGTCTGTGCTGCTTCTGATACAGATGCGACTGCTGCTGCTGCTGCTGCCTCGACGGGCCTGCGCTCGAGAAGGAGGTGGTGCTGCCAGTATGAGGTGAGGACATCCTGTGCGCCTTGACTTGATTGCTACGGTCTAGCCAGAGACGTTAATCTCATTCAGCTAAATTAGTCCGCTACTACATCTGCCGCACTTGAAAGAGATTGTAGGTGCTATTAGATTATAAGGGCTAAAATAGCGCTTATAGGCTGCTAAAAGTAGTATAAATAATCAGATAATTTGCTTAAAAGATTAGTAAGCTTTATACTATTTAAATATAGATATTTTAAACTTAACTTTAAATGTAACTTTATTGTAATTATTATATAGTTTATAAATATTAAACTACTAATAATAAGTATACTATTAAATAAATATAAAATAATAAGCTAAAAGCTTTAATTAAAAAAGGTTGAAAAGTTATAATAGAAGTTAATTTAATATATTAACTATAGCTTACTATAAATATATAGCTTAAATAGCTAAGCTAGAATAAAATAAAATAAAAATATAAGCAGTAATATAAAAGTTAATTATTATAAACTAAATAAGTTAGCTCTTCTAGCTATTTATATATATAGCGCTTATTTTTAAAGCTTAATTTATTAATTTAGCTATACTTTAGTAGAGGCTTAATAAAGGCTTAGTAAAGGCTTAATAAACTAATATTATAGCTAAAATCTTAATTTTCTTATAATTACTTCCTTTTAAAAAGCTTAGTCTTTATTATTAAGGAAGTTTTAAGCTTACTTAGTAAGGGTTTTTATAGTAAAGTAAAAAGTAGTAAAAGCATTTTAATTAGTACTTAGTTTAGTAGCTTTATAGTATATATACTTAAAAGTCTAAAATAACTACTTATACTAGCTTTAACTATAGCTGCTTATTAATATATAATATCTTAATATATTAATAATAATAATATAAAAATAATCTACTTACTTAAATATTCTATATAAAATAAATAAATAGACTTTTATATATATAACTTTATATAAAAGTGTTTAGTTTATTATAACTTATAACTTTATAAATATTTATATAATTCTTTATATTATATAATCCTATTTATATAATTAAAAGCTTTATAACTTATATTTTAGGTTATTTCCCCCCTCTTGTTTCTCTACTTTAGGATATAACCTGCTAACTATATTAACTAGAACTATTATAATATATTCTTTCTCTATTAATTATCTATATAAATAAATACCTATAAATACTAAAGATTATTTTATTTTATTATAATATATCTCTATTTATAACTTTATACTATCTAGATATATATATTACACCTCTAAATACTCTTATACCTATACTAATAAGTTTCACTTAAATTCTTATTTAGAGGTATTTAGTTAAACCTTAGTAGTTTTTATAGTTTTATTCTCTAGCCTCTAGCTAGCTATTATAATTTTTATTTAGAATTTATATTATAATAACCTCTAGCTTACCTTTTTAGCTAATAGCTTACTAGTTATATAATTTTAGCTTTAGCTTTATTCCCCCTCTTATATATATTAATATATACTATTATTATCAGATAATCTTATTACTTATATTAAAGAAGTTTTAAGCTTACTTAATAGAGGTTTTTATAGTAAGATAAAAAGTAATAAAAGTACTTTAGTTAGTACTTAGTCTAGTAACTTCGTAGTATATATATTTAAAAGTTTAGAATAACTACTTATATTAACTCTAACTATAGCTACTATACTATTATAGCTATTAGCTTTATTAATAATAGCTTTATTACTAGTAAAGTTAATAGCTTTATTTATATAACTTATATAGAGATAGCTTTATAAAGCTTTTAGCTATAGAAAAGCTTATTTTAGCTATATATTTAAGATATTACTACTTATACTAAGCTTTAAGCTTATTTTTTATCTTTAATCTTAAGTTAATTAAAGTAAACTACTTAGATTCTTATAAGAAAACTACTTAGATTCTTATAACTTTATAATATTTTTATTTTATTTAATCTATTTTATTACTTATAATATTATTTTAATAATAACTTTATAACTTTAACTAGGTTTAATTACTATAGTAAACTTTCTTCTATTTTTTAACTTATCTTCTAACTTTCATTTACACTTTCTATTAGCTTAGCTATTTTCTCTACTACTTATTTATAATTCTATAGTTATTAGTAATACTTTATTTCTTATAGCTTTATTACTAATATTAGTTTTTAAAACTATAAAATATAACTTAGTTATAGCTAACTAGTTCTTAAAGTTTTATAAATTAAAAAGTATTATTTTATTAATTATAATAAACTTAGCTTTATAGTTAGTATTAATCTTAGTGTTTTAAAGTATACCTTAAATAAAGCCTTATAATATAAAGCTCTATAAATTAAATAGAATAGAATATATTATAAAGTTATAGAAATCTAAGTAGTTTACTTAATAAGAAATAAGCTTAAGGCTTGGTATAAGTAGTAATATCTTAAGTATATAGCTAAAATAAGCTTTTCTATAGCTAAAGACTTTATAAAGCTATTTCTATATAAATTATATTAATAAAGCTATTAACTTTACTAGTAATAAAGCTATTATTAATAAAGCTAATAGCTATAAAAAGTAGCTATAGTTAGAGTTAGTATAAATAGTTATTTTAAACCTCTAGGTATATATACTTTAAAGCTATTAAACTAAGTACTAACTAAAATACTTTTACTACTTTTTACTCTATTATGAAAACTCCTACTAAATAGGCTTGAAACTTCCTTAATATACTTCTATTCTCTTTAAAGCTAACTTATAATAATTCTATTTAGCTATAATATTTTTATTTTAGTTATTTTTAGCTTTATATTTTTAAATATTTAGTTTAAAATATTAAAGAAGTGAAAATTAGAGGTTTAATTTAACTGAAGTATAAAAGATTATATTATAATTTATATTTAAAAAGTTATTTTAAGAAGATTATTAAAGAACTATAGTTTATATTTATATTAGAGAATATTATAAGATCTTTTTAACGATTTTATTTCTTTTTTAGAAGTTTTATAACTTTTATTTATTAAGAATAAAGATTTAAAAGAACTTTATAATTTTTATTTTTATTTAAAAATATATTTTAAAGTATTTTAAGTAATTTTAATACTTAAAACTTAAATTCTTAAATAGAAAGAAATATTTTATATAAAATATAATAAAATAATAAATAAGTAGTTATTAATATTTTTAAATATATAGAATATAAGAAATAAGCTAATAAAAAGGGAATAAATTTTAAGTTTTTTCTATTTTATACTAAAAAACCTATTAGAAGTATTAAAAGAGCTAGAAAAGAAGTAATTACTAGAAGTATTAAGATAAAAGTAGTAGTAAAACTTCTAGAAAAGCTATAAAATAAGTTAGTATTTATAAGGATTTTCCTATATAATATAAGCTTTTACTTATTAATAAACTAAAAGTTTCTAAATAAAGTTAAATAGAAATAACTTAAGAGATATATAAACTTTTAAACTCTAATATATAAAATATTAAAGTTATTTAATTTAAAACTTCACTAAAAAGAGATTTATACTTATAGTTATAAATAGAGGAAGAATTTAGTTAAGTTAAGTTAAGTTAATAAGCTAACTAAAACTAAGCTAGTTAAGTCACCTTAGTAATTAATATTAACTTAGTTAAGTTATATTAGCTTATTAAGCTAACGTAACTTAAATAGACTAGTAACCTAGCTAGTCTGACTAGCTAGTTAACTAGTTTAGTTTAAATTAAACTAATTATTAACTATATATTAAAGTATTTTTATAGCTAATATATATAAAATCTATTAATATTTAATTATTAGATATATTATATATATATATATTAATAGATAATAACTATAATATATTTTATATTTAATTTACTTAACTAATTAATTAATAAAACATTTTTTTAATTAATTTATATATAACTTAACTAGTAATAATTAGTTAGCTATAATTTAACTAAGACTAAGCTAGTTAAGTTAGTATAGTAATTAGAACTAAACTAGTTAAGTTTAGTTAGCTAGATTAGCTAACTTAAATCTAACTAGACTAGTTAACTTATTAGTTTTACTAAATACTAGCTAACTAGTTTGCTAACTCTAGTTATAAAATATATCTTTTAAAGAGAAAAAAAAAAGAAATAGAAAAAAGAGAGGTTAAAATAACTTTATATAAATATATTAGATATTTTATAAAATATATATTAAATATATATTAAGGAAGTTTTAAGCCTACTTAGTAAGGGTTTTTATAGTAAAGTAAAAAGCAGTAAAAGTACTTTAGTTAGTACTTAGTTTAATAGCTTTATAGTATATATACTTAGAAGTTTAGAATAACTACTTATACTAACTCTAACTATAGCTACTATACTATTATAGCTATTAGCTTTATTAATAATAGTTTTATTACTAGTAAAGTTAATAACTTTACTTATATAACTTATATAACTTATATAGAGATAGCTTTATAAAGTTCTTAGCTATAAAAAAGATTATTTTAGTTATATTCTTAAGATACTATTTATACTAAACTTTAAGCTTATTCTTTATTAAGTAAACTACTTAGATTTCTATAACTTTATAATATATTCTATTCTATTTAATTTATAGAGCTTTATACTATAAGGCTTTACTTAAAGTATACTTTAAAACACTAAGATTAATACTAACTATAAAGCTAAGTTTATTATAATTAATAAAATAATACTTTTTAACTTATAAAGCTTTAAGAACTAGTTAGCTATAGCTAAGTTTTACTTTATAGTTTTAGAAACTAATATTAATAATAAAGTTATAAGAAGTACTTATATACTTAAACTAAGTAATATAACTATATTTACTATAAATCCTAGCTATTATATCTATTTTAATAATACCTTTAATAAAGTATAGTTAATAAACTAATTTAGCTAAATAATATAATAAGTATTACTAATAACTATAGAACTATAAAATATTAACTTAGTTAATAAAAAACTTAGATAGTAATAGTATAATAGCTTCTAAAGATATTATATTAAATATTAGTATTAAAAGTATTTCTAAGTAAGTAGTAGAGAAAATAGCTAAGTTAATAGAAAGTATAAATAAAAGTTATAAAATAAGTTAAGAAATAGAAAAAGGTTTATAGTAATTAAATTTAGTTAAAGTTATAAAGTTATTATTAAAATAACATTATAAGTAATAAAATTATTTGATATAATAATAGTAACGTTAGTATATATAAAGGGGGATAGAGCTAAAGCTAAGATTATAAAATTAGTAAGCTATTAGCTAAAAAGGTAAGTTAGAGGTTATTATAATATAAGTTCTAAGTAAAAATTATAGTAGCTAGCTAGAGGCTATATTAAATATATATAATCTCTATAAAACTTATATTTCAACTTTTAAAAGAGTTATTATTACTTATAATATTATATTTAATAAGAGTAAGTTTTACTTAAAAGAGAACTTAAAAAAAGTTTTATAAATTAGAAGCTAAAATAACTATTAAGTTTTTAAAAAAGCTAGTTAACTTTTCTAACTTAATTTTATAAAGCTTTAAAATACTTATAAAAGATAACTATATTTTAAGAGAAAAGATTACTATATAAATATTATAATATAATATAAGAGATAAAGTTTTAATTAAAAGTATTTAATAAACTTTATTTATATTTAAGTCAATTTTTAATCTATTTAATTTAAAATAATTTTAAAATAATATATTTATTATTATTTTTTAATTTAAAAAAAATAAGTATATTAAATAGAAAAGAATATTTAACTATAAGTGAAATTAGTTTAAAACTAATAATAAAGTTATTTAAAAAATAAAACTTTTTAGATTTAATTAGTAGCTTAAAAGAGGTCTCCTTTTAATTTTAAAAACTAGTTTAACTTAAAGAATATTAATAAATAAACTTTATAATTATAATTAAAATACTTATATATTTATAAAGTATAGAAAAAGTTATATTTAAATTAGTAATTTACTTCTATTTTAAAAAAACTTTATATTTATAATAAATATACTATTTATATTATATATTACTATATAATATATAAAAAAGCTTTTTTTTCTATTTTTTTATTTCTTTAATAAAAAAGTAAAAAAGAGACTTTAGTATAATATATTATATTTAGTAATATATAGTATTATATTAACCCTGTATAGCGTAGTAGTGTGCGCTTAGCAGGCCTAAGCTTTCTAAAAAGCGTGGGCGTCGGTTCGATCCCAGCTACAGGAACCTCTTTTCCTCTCTTCTGATTAGTTAAGAAGCCTTATATATATAGAGCTACCCTGCGTTACAGGACCTATATATATAGTAGGGCTACTACGGTTGTTAACTAATAAGGAGTAATATATCCTGAGACTAGTGTTATTACTTTATCTATATACTGCGCCTACAGCCTAGGTTTTATTCCTATAAAGGGTTTCCTAGCAGCGTATAAGCGCATAGTATTAGATTAGATAGTATAGTGATTTAGGGGGGGCCTTAAGCCTCTAAAAAAACCTAGTATAGAGTGAATTGAGAGGCGTATACCTTTATATTAGTTAATTATAGTATTATATTATAACTCTCTAAAAAAGTTTTTTTATAAGAGATCTATAGAAATAAAATCTAAAGTTTCTTTTTAAAAAAGAAAAAAATTATATTATATACTATTTATACTTCTATTTAAGAACTAAAGTAATCTAAAGAAACTACTTAAAGATATATAAATACTATTTTTATAGCTATTTAAGAGGAAATAAAGAAATTACTTTTTAAAGGAATATAGAAGTTAATAGACTATAGATATATATACTTTAAACTTCTCTTTTTTAAGTAGGTATTTATTTATAAACTTAATAAGAATAGCTATTTTAATTAGTATAAAGCTAAGATTTATATAGAAAGAGATCTCTAAAAAAGAGGGTTTAAAGAAATATATAGTAATACTTTTTTATATTAATAATATATTTATACTTTTTTATAAAAATAATATAAAGTATATAAAAAGAGTTATTAAAAGAATAATAAAAGCTTATAAAGTAAAAAATAAAGCTTTATAAAGTAGTATTTAAGAGTTTAAGTTATTAGAGATTATAAAGCTTATAAGGTTTATTTTATTTATAACTTATATATTTAGAAGATTATTATTTATTTTAACTTCTATAATAAGTATTATCTTTTTATACTACTCTTATAAGTAGAACTTAAGAAAAATAAAAAGTAAATTCCTTTATAATAAGTTAAACTATTTTAAGAGATAATAAAATTAATTCTATATATAGCTATTCTTTTATAACTAGATATAATATTTCTATTATTTATTCTTTTATATTTTTTTATAAATCTTTTTAAAAAGTATTTTTATATAGTAAGATATATAATTTACTATTTCTAAAAGACTTATTACTTAAGTTTATAATTATAACGCAGCCCCCCCTGTAAAAAAACTATAGTAAAACTTACTGTATTTGCAGGCATAATTCTAGAAACACTATATAGGTACTTTAACTTAAACTCTCTACTAATTAAGGAAAATAATATAGAAACTATATACGTTCCTGCTAGTAAATAAAGCCTCTGAATATTATAAAGATATACGCACGCTCTAGCTGAATAGATCAGCTGAAAGACTTACTACTTTGTAATCTATTTTAAACTTAGAAACTAAATTTAAAAATATGACTATTTTACTTATTACTAAAGATATCTCTTTTATAAATAATTTAAATATCTACTGTTCTTTATAAAAGTATATTATAATTTATAAAAACCACTAAGTCTTAACTAAGTACCCCTGGAGTGAGAATTTGTTAAGTAAATAGCGTCTTAAGGGGCGAATTTTAAAGGAATTAAAAGCGTTAATTTCTAGGAAAAAGAGAAGGGAAATTCCAGCTCCTTAAATACTTTTTAGGAGGCGGATTTCCCCACTTTTAATCCGTTTTACTAAGCTAGTTAGTAAGCTAAACTATAACTATTAATAGTAATTATACTAAAAATAGATTATTATCTATTTCTAATTATTATTAAAAATAAGTAATATACTATTTTTAGTATAATTAGAGTTTTATATAAACCTTAAATAAAGATTTAAATATAATATTAATTAAATATTATTTATTAAATAATAATAATATATAACTTTACTAAAGTTTATAAAATATATATAATTATATTTTACACTGACTCTGACTGGGGAAATTATATACCAGAAAGAAAATCAACTACTAGTTATATATTCCTACTAGGAAAAAATATAATTAGCTGGAATACTAGCTTACAAAAAAGCCCTGCAACTAGCACTTGTGAAGCTGAATATATGGCTTTAAAAGAGACTACTAAAGAAGCTATTTATTTAAATAATATACTAGTTAGTATTAATAATTTACTACAATTTAATTATAATCTTACTATACCTAGTATAATAACTGATTCACAATCAGCCTAATACTTAGCTGAAAACCCTGAATTCCATAAAAGAACAAAGCATACAGATATAACTTATCACTTTGTTCGTTGGAATATAATGAATAAAAAAGTCTTATTAACTTATACTAAGTCAAATAAAAATATAGCTGACGGCTTAACTAAAGGGCTAAATACTACCCTATTTAGGCAATTTATTACATATTTAGGCCTATATAACCCTGAAAAATTTTAATATAATTTATTAGAATTTAAGTAAAATTAAATATTACTTAACTTCTGGGGGGCTATAGAAACCACTAAGTCTTAACTAAGTACTCCTGGAGTGAGAATTTAAGTAAAACTAAATATAACTAGTGCTATAAAATATATATAGAGCTATAATCAATCCATATAATACAATTATATAGATTACACCTAATAATTAAATAATTAATCTTATACCTATTAATTACATATTAATAGAACTAAAAGAAGAAAAGTAACCACAACTTTGTCTAATTAGCTTAAAAAGAACAATCGTTTAAATTACTGCTTATAGTAATTACTACGATTGGCTAAAAAGAATAAAACTTATATATAAGGTTAATAACCATAAAAAGTATATATTTACGGAAAATAAAGTCCCTAAAGTTAATATTACAGTTAATATTAAGAAAGCTAATATTAAGTTAGAATTTAAAACCGAAACAAGGTAAAACAGAAACTTGTAACAAACTATAACTATTAAACCTAAAATAATACTACGGAACTAGAATAACCGATACGGAAAGAAAATAACCGTATAATTAACTTTATAATAAAGGTTTTACGATTAATTACCTATTCTAGTAATTACTAAATTAAGTAATTACTTAATTTAGTAAGGCTTTGCGAGGAAAAATTGTATTATATATACGAAGGATTTTTCCACTTAGAATAGATTTCAGGAAGCAAGCAATTCAACAGTTTTATCTATTTAACTACCTATTACTCTACTCTTTATTATTATTCCTATTATATAATAACTATTTATACTGGTTATAAATGGTTATTCTGGAATACGAAGAATACTATTATAAAAATATTAAAAACGAACAGTTTCCCCCTTTTGCTATAATTAATACTACCCCTACTCTCGATAATATATCCTCTTTTATATACGCTTTTACATTAACTTTCTAAGTTAACTTAAATATTATAAAATATAACTTTATATATATAAAGATCTATAAAAAACTAAATATTTTATATCTATATATTTATAATACTTATTTTTATAGTTTATATATAATAATATTACTAATAGCTTAGTTTAATTTTAAAATTTTATAGTTTAATATTACTAATATATTTCTTAATACTTTTAGAGATTCTAATAGAGAACTTATAACTTACTACTTATTAAATAGATTTAAAAATGTTAATAAATTTCTAAAACTAAATAAAGTTTTCTATAGATTATATAATATACTTATTATTTTTTTATAATAAGAAATATAAAGTCTTTATACTTTTCTATAAAGATAATAGTTATAGTTTACTATTTAGATAATAAATAAATAGTATAAAGTATAATTAAAGAAATAAAGAAAGTATATAAAATAAGAGAATTTAGTTTTATTAAAAATTACTTTAAAATATATATATATATAACTATATTATTAAGAAGATCTATTTAGTTTATAATATATATATTAAAAATATTACTAAGTATTTTAACTTTATTAATAATATATATCTAAATATTTTATTATTAGTATTAAATTTTAAAAAGAATAATAGAGAAGTAATATATATAAAAATTAAAGAATACTAAATAAAAATTAACTATATTTTATATATAGTAATTATAATATATTTAAATATAGTTTTACTACTACTTAGCGTTTTTATTTTATTATAAACTTAAATAGAATATATATAGTACCTATAAACTATTATATTTACTATTTACTATTTCTATATAAGTAACTTTTTTATAATTTACTTTAGTAGCTTAAAAAGTAAGAGATTACTTATATTTTTTATAACTAATAATATATCTTTTATAAATAATAAAAAAATTTATAAATTATTATAAAAATATATAATACTATTTAGAAGTATAATATATTAAAAAGTAGTTTAATAGAATATAATAATAATATTAATAACTAAAATAGAACTTCTATTATTAAAATATATTACTAAAAGAATAATAATACTAAAGAGATTATTTTATAATTTTAACTTTGAAGTTAGAAAAGTATAAATAGTATATTATAATAATTAATAAATAATTTAATTTATAATAAAAAAGGGTAAATATATCTTAATATATTTATATTATATTAATATATAGAATATATAGCTTTAAGTTTATAATTATAACGCAGCTCACCTATAAAAAGACTACAGCAAAATTCACTGTATTTGCAGATATAATTCTAGAAACACTATATAGGCACTTTAACTTATACCTAAGGTTAGCAAACTAGTCAGCTAGTATTTAGTCAGACTAGTGACTTAACTAGTCTAGTCAGACTTAAGTCAGCTAATTTAGTTAACTTGACTTAACTAGCTTAGTCCTAGTCACTATACTGACTTAACTAGCCTAGTCCTAGTTAAATTATAGCTAACTAGTCCTAACTAGTTAAGTTATATATAAATTAATTAGATTAATATTTAATTAATTAATTAACTAATCATAATAACTATAACTTATAATATATATTATAATTAGTATATATATATATATAGTAATAAATATAAATTAAGTAGGTTTTATATATATAATAAATATAAATTTAATTTAATATATATAGGGTTAATAACTAGTCTAACTAACTAGTTAGTCTGACTAGCTAGTTAGACTAGTTAGTTAACTAGTCTAGTTAAGTTAAGTTAGCTTAATAAGCTGACTTGACTTAACTAGCCTAGTATTAGTCACTAGGGTGACTTGACTAGCCTAGTTCTAGTTAGCCTGTTGACTTGACTTAACTTGACTTAATTCTAACCCTGTTTATACCCTCTACTAATTAAGTAAAACAATATAGAAACCCTATATATTCCTGCTAGTAAGAATATATAGCTTTAATAAAAATATATAAAGAGAAGTTTTAAAGTTATATACCTCTTTATAGACTAAACACTTATAAATAAACTTATAAAAAACCTCTTATATATAAAATTTAAATATTTAAAGTATTTCTAAATCTATAAAATATTTAATTAATAATAAATATATAAATAATAATTAGTAATATAAAATAGAAATTCTTATATATTAAAAAGCTAAAAAATAGTTATAATTAATTTTAAATCAAAGCTTTACTTAATACTAATAAAATTCTCTTCTAAGATATTATATCTCTTAAACCTACTTATAAGTAAAAAAAATAAAAGCTATATAGTAAAAAAAAAACTTATTTCTTAGTAAAAGTAATTAGTAGAACTTTAAATAGTATTTTTAAATTCCTAAAAAAGAGAGTAAATAGAATAAACTATAATATTACTAAACTAAGTAGTAATAATTTAGAGAATTAAAATTAAATTTCTTTAATTTTATTAAAAAGAGTATTAAATAGAATATAAAAACTACTAAAACTAGAAATAATACTATAAAAACTATTAAAAGTATAAATAAAGAGATTACTAATATAAAAAAAATAAAAGTTATAATAGGAATATAACTAAATAAAATAAAAAAACTATAAAAAATAAAGAAGTTTTAAAAATTAATATTAGCTATAATATTTTAGCTTTATCCTACTTAATAATAGTATACTAAGTAGTATATTAAGTAAACTCTTAGTTAGTAATATATTAAGTTTAGAAATTAACTTAAAAAGTAAAGTTATTACTAATAAAAGTAAAACTAGAAATAGAGAGAGTATTTAAAAGAGTAAAATAACTAGAAGATATAAAAATAAATATAAAACTATAAATATAACTAGAACTATTAAAACTAAAGAAATAGTAACTAATAGAGATATCCTTTTTATATTTAATAATAATATTAATAATCCTAACATTATTAATATTTTTCTTATTATTATTCTTATTATTAGAGGAGATATTAGAGTTAAATATTATATAGCTATAATTAACTGTTTTAAGGGTATACCTTCTTTAATTCACTCTATATTAGTATAAGAGTGTAAAGCCCTCCTAAATCACTATACTACTTAAGCTAATACTATATACTTATATACTAATAAGAAACCTTTTATAGGAATAAAACCTAAGCTATAAGCGTAGTATATAGATAAAGTAATAATACTAGGCTTAGGATATATTACTTCTTATTAGTTAATAACTATAGTAGCCTTACTATATATATAGGTCTTATATTATAGAGTAGCTCTACTTATATAAAGGTTTTTAACTAGTTAGAAGAGAGCAAAAGAGGTTCTTATAGCTAGGATTAAACTAACGCTTATGCTTTTTATAAAGCTTAGGCCTGCTAGGTATATACTACTATGCTATATAGAGATATTATATAGCTATTATATTAAACTAATTTATATTTAAAGTATTTATAATAGTATTACTAATTCTATAATACTAAACTAAATAAATATTAAACTATTAAACTATAATATATAGTTTTATTATGAGCGCTAAATAGTTTAATATATTAAAGCACTTTATATTCTATAGCTATTATAAGAAGCTAGAGTTAATAACTCTTATTATAATAATAATAATAATAATAATAATAATAAGAAGTGTTATTATAGCTATAAATATATTTTTTCTTAGTTTTATTTAAAGTAAGAAAGTAAATATATATAATATAATTATAGCTATAATAAGTAGTACTTTTATTATTAAGATTAAACTTTTTAATAGCTTTCTTAGCTGTTAGCTTTTTAGTAGAGTAATCTTTTTCTTAGAAGGGGAATTTTTTTATTAGAGTTTTTAATTATAGAATACTTATAAGTTATTAAGTTTATAATTATAACGCAGCCCCCCATAAAAAGACTGTAGTAAAATTCACCCTATTCGTAGGTATAATTCTAGAAACACTATATAAGTACTTTAACCTATACCCTCTACTAATTAAAGAAAACAATATAGAAACCCTATATATTCCTACTAGTAAGTAAAACCTCTGAATATTACTATATAAAGATATATACGTACCTTAGCTAAATAGATCGGCTGAATAGTAATAGCGCTAGCTATGCAGCGCGGGGCTAAACAGCGTAGCGACGTACGTAGTAGGGCTGATTATATCAGGGCTAAACAGGTTACTAAGGCTCTCGTAGTAATACTACTATACGAGAGATAATTCCTTAACTAAAGAGGTCGTCCTAAGAGGTTCTTATAGCTAGAAATATAAAAGCTCTACTATAAGTAGGGCTTTATACCTATCCCTCTTCCTCTTTAACTTATAATAAATCCTTCACGATATCTACATTATATAAGATATATAAGTATACTAACCCTATACTAAGTACGCCTTTCTATATAAGGGGTACTAATAATATTGCTAGGGAGAACAAAATCCATACGCTAGACAAAGCCGTCGACTTTAGTAACTACTCCTTCGCTAATCAGCAGCGCTTCATCAGGGTAACGCTAGCTAGAGCCCTTAAGAACACCCCTATAAAGGACCCTAAGTACGCTCTGATCAAGACGATAATTAAGAGCCCTAGACTTCTCTGCGAGGAGACTTATAAGTTATAAATAAGTTAAAGTTAATTAAATAAGATAAAATAAATAATAGTAAACTTATTTTTATAATATTTAATAAGCTTAAGAGAGATATTATTATCTTCTTCTTCTTTTTTAATTTTAAAAATAAGCTTATTTTAGTTAGTAGTAGTAGTAGCTTTCTTTTTAATAATAGTTATTTTATACTTTTAAATAGCAGTAGTAGGATATTTCTTATATTTAGTAATAGAAAGGTTTTTTTTAGCTATTTTTATAGTTATAGAGTTTAGAGATATTTAGTTAGTTATAGTAATAGCGTTATAAATAGTAGGAATAATATATATAAAAAGTTATAAAAAGTAGTTTAGAGAGGAAAAATATTAAGTTAAGGTGTTTAGCTTAAATATTTATTAAGTTAGCTTATAGCGCTTAGATTAACTGCTTTTAAATAAGAATTTTTTTTAATTATCTTTTAAACTATTAAATACTAGCAAAAAATAAGCTATTATTAATAATAATATATATAAAGTAATATATAAAGAGGATTTCTTTTGTTTTAAATTTACTACGCTTTATATAGTAATTCTTTATTTATTTATCTATTTTTATATATATAAAGCGCTTTTAGAAGTGTTAGAGATAGCTTAGTATAGTTATATTTATATCTAGGAGGTATATTTTAATATTCTAATAGTTAGACCTAGCTTTATTTATAGCTTTATAGCTTATATAAATATACTTAGAAATATTACCTCTATATATTTATATATTCCTTATTTCTTATAAACTAGTTATTAACTAATATTTATACTTACCTCTATATTATATAGCTTATAATATTTTTATTATAATAAAAACTACTATAAATCTATAGCTCTTAAGTCTATAAGTAATAGAAAAAGCTTCTAAATAATTAATATTAATATATTAATTAAAACTTTAAACTACTTATTTTACTTTATTTTAAATATTATTTATTTTATCTTTTAATTTTATAGTATATATCTATTTACTACTTAATAGATAAATATTATAAGTATTTATATAAATTTCAACCTGTTCAGCCCTGATGTGATCGGCCCTGCTACGTGCGTCGCTGCGCTATTCGGCTCCGCGCCGCGCAGCTAGCGCCGTTACTATTCGGCCGATCTATTTAGCTAAAGCGCGTATATATCTTTATATAGTAATATTTAGAGGCTTTACTTATTAGTAGGAAAGTATAGGGTTTTTATATTATTTTCTTTAATTAGTAGAGGGTATAGGTTAAAGTACTTATATAGTGTTTCTAGAATTATACCTGTGAATAGGGTGAATTTTGCTATAGTCTTTTTACAGGGGGCTGCGTTGTAATTACAAACTTAATATAAATTTCAAAGTATTAATATTTTCTATTTAACTTATCTCTAATTATATAGTTTAAATCTAATTATTTTTATAAAAAGAGTTTAAAGCTTATTTAATAATAATTAATAGTATATATAAAGCTTATTATTATTAATTATAATATTATTATTTATTTTATAGCTTTTTAAAATAGAGCAGTCTTTTAAGATAAAATAATATATTCTTATTAATAATAGTATTATTAACTATATATTAACCTATTAATAGTCTTTTTTAGCTTTATCTATTATAGAGAGGATTTCTATAAAATACTTAGACTTATTAGTATTTATTTCTCTATTATTAATACTAATAGTTTTTTTAATATTATTACTTATTATACTTATATTAGTATTAGTATTATAACTATTATTAGAAGATATAATACTATAATTATTATTACTATAATTATTATTATTATTATTACTATTATTAAAAGTATTATTTTTAATTTTATAATTATAATATAGCCCCCCTATAAAAAGACTATAGCAAAATTCACTCTATTTATAAGTATAATTCTAGAAACACTATATAAGCACTTTAACTTATATCCTCTACTAATTAAAGAAAATAATATAGAAACTCTGTATAATTCCTAATATCCTCTTAAGTTTCTAACTACTTCTCCTAACTATATTTATATTTATATAAACTTATAAATTTATAATCTTTAACTTACTTTAATAATATAGTTTATAATTTACTTAATACTAAATTACTAACTAACCTCCTCTTATATATTACTTATACTATTAACACTATCTCTATTATTACTTTACTATCTACTAGAGTAATACTTTTAGAAGTTATTATAGTTATTAGTTTAAGTAGTTCTCTTATTTAGTTAAGCTAGCTAACACTTTTATAGCTATACTATTATTAGTAACACTCTCTATATTAAAGCAGTTAGTATAAGCTATACTTACTAATATTTAAGTCTTACTAAGCTACTTTAGCTTTAGTATTATAAAGGGTTTATATAAAGAAAAGCTACGCCGCACAGCCGGCGCTGTTACTGTTCGGCCGATCTATTTAGCTAGGGCGCGCGTACGTCTTTATGCGGTGAAGTTCAGAGGCTTTGCTTACTAGTAGGAACGTATAGGGTTTCTGTATTGTTTTCCTTAATTAGTAGAGGGTATAGGTCAAAGTGCCTATATAGTGTTTCCAGAATTATACCTGCGAATAGGGTGAATTTTGCCGTAGTCTTTTTGCAGGAGGGCTGCGTCGTAATTATAAACTTAATAAAGAAAAGCTACTCCTTAAAATAGCTAGATACCTATATAGCTTCTACTTTAATACTTTTATTATTAGTAGTTATTACTATAATTATAGTATAATATAGTCTATTTTTAAAGTATTTTAAAAGACTTATTTACTATTTTAATAATATAATACTAATTAGAAAAAGTATATATACTAGATAGAAAGTTTTTTTAGTATATAGATATTATACTTTTTAATAATAGCTATAATATTATTTTTAAAAAAAAGTATATTTAGTATAGAGTTAGTATTTTTATATTCTTTATATAGTATAGATATTATAAAGGATTTATTATAACTTATAGAGAAAAAGAGATAGGTATAAAGCCTTTTTTATAGTAAAGTTTTTATACTTCTAGCTATAAAAACCTCTTAAAATAACTTCTTTAGTTAAAAAGTTATTTCTTATATAGTAGTATTTATAGTATTTTATTAGAAAGTTTAGTAAAGCTATTACTAGGGTTAGGATTAAGTTAAGTTAAGTCAAGTTAATAGGCTGACTAAGACTAAGCTAGTTAAGTCACCCTAGTAACTAATACTAAGCTAGTCAAGTTAAGTCAGCTTATTAAGCTGACTTAACTTGACTAAACTAGTTAACTAACTAGTCTAACTAGCTAGTCAGACTAACTAGTCAGTTAGACTAGTTATTAACCCTATATATATAAATTAAATTTATATTTATATATATAAACCTACTTAATTTATATTTATTACTATATATATATATATACTAATTATCATATATATTATAAGTTTAGTTATATTATTAGTTAATTAATTAATTAAATATTAATTTAATTAATTTATATATAGCTTAACTAGTTAGGACTAGTTAGATATAATTTGACTAGGACTAGTCTAGTTAAGTTAGTATAGTGACTAGGACTAAGCTAGTTAAGTCAAGTCAACTAAATTAGCTGACTTAAGTCTGACTAGACTAGTTAAGTTACTAGTCTGACTAAATACTAGCTGACTAGTTTGCTAACCCTAGCTATTACTATAAGAACTTTAGTAACTTATTTGGTTCTAATATAATTAGTTTTATATTACTTAGTTAGTATTATTTCTATTTAGCTAATCTACTTAGCTAGGGTATATATATATCTTTATAATATTTAGAGGTTTTATTTACTAGTAGAAATATATAGAGTTTCTATATTATTTTCTTTAATTAGTAGAAGGTATAAATTAAAGTACTTATATAGTATTTCTAAAATTATACCTATAAATAGAGTGAACTTTGCTATAGTCTTTTTATAGGAAGGCTATATTATAATTATAAACTTAATAATAAGTTTATAATTTAAAGATACTTAAGAGAGTAACTTCCTCTTAAGTAATATATACTTATTTATAAACTTTTTAGGTTTTTTCTAACTACTAGCTTGTAGTATATTACTATACTTATAAATGCTATAACTAATATAAAAAAAGAACTACTTACTTTAAAATAAACTTTATAGCTATAAAAGACTTTTAATAGAATATAAAAATAATAATTAAATATTTAAAATAACTCTTTAGATAAGGGCTTTAATATAGCTAAAAATAATAAATATATAGATTTACTAATAAATAATATTTAATATATAGAAGAGAAATTATTATTTTTAGCTTTTAGTATTTATAATATTAATTAAGTAAAAAAGCGCTATAAATAATATAACTATAGCATCTAGAGGTATAACTACTACTTAAAAGATATCTAAAAATAATATCTCTATAGAAATAATAAATTTTTAAATGCTATCTAAATATAAATATATTAAAAAAAACTTAAATATTACTAACCTAGAGAAATATAAAACTTATACTATACTTAATATTAGCATTCTTTAAAAATATATTAAAAAATATCTTTAAGTATAACTAGAAGAATCGTATTATTATATATTTATATAATTAGTAATATAAATATAATAATATTAGTATTAAGCTTAAAACCCTTTTTTCTGTTATTTTAAAAGCAATATAAATAACTTTAATATTTTAACTAAGTATAAAAAAATAAACACTATACTATATAAAAGATCTAATAAAACCTCTAAAAAACCAAATATAATAAATAAATTTCTATTTAAATTATAATATATATTTATTAATACTACTTTTAAAAAAATATATTATTTTACTAAAATAAAAGCTTTTAAAGAGATAATAGACATTAAATATATTCTAAACTAATTCCTCTAAAATAGATATTTACTTATAAATATAACTTTATAAATTAACTTAAATATTATAAAGTATAACTCTCTATATATATAGAGATTTAAAAGCTAAAAATATTATATCTATATATACTATAATACTTACTTTATATAGTTTATATATAGTAATATAATTAAGACTTTAATTTAATTTAATATTTTATAGCTTAATATTACTAATATTTCTTGATATTTTAGAGATTCTAATAGAAAACTTATAACTTATTACTTACTAAATATATTTAAAAAATACTAATAAACTCTTAAAACTAAATAAAACCCTCTATAAACTATAATATACCTATCTTATAATGTAAAATATTCTCTTTAACTCTATAAAAACTTAAACTTATACTTAATAAATAAAAGCTATATTTCTTTAAAAATATAAATACTTATACTTTCTATATAAATAGTATCCTTATAATTTATTATTTAAATAATAAATAGATAGAATAAAGTATAAAAAAGAAAAAGTAACCTTTATTAAAAACTTCTTTAGAATATATATTTATATAACTATATTATAAAAAGATTTATTAAATTTATATATATATTAAAAATATTACTAAATAGTTTAAGCTTATTAATAATATATACCTAAGTATTTATTATAAATATTAAACTTTAAAAATAATAATAGAGAAATAATATATATAGAAATAAAAGAATACTAAATAAAGATTAGCTATATCTTATATCTAGAAATTATGCTATATTTAGATATAGCTTTACTACTATTTAGCTTTTATATTTTCTTATAATCTTAAGTAAAATATATATAGTAATTATTAACTATAATATTTCCTACTTCTATATAACTAATATGCGTTAATAATAGCTCTACTTATAGGTATAGAGATAGCTATAGTATTAGCTATAATTAAAGCTATAAATAAAGCTATAAAAAAGCTATAAAAAAAAGCTTTAAGTATAGCTATAAGTATAACTTTCTCTATAGCTATAGAAATAGCTCTCAAGGAAATATCTTTATTTATACTTATTAATATTCTTTATAATATAGGTTTTATTATCTAGCATAACTTTTAGTTTAATCTCTTATAATTAGCTAACTTCTATTTAAAATAAAAGCTAGCTTTAGAATAAATAATAAGTTAAAATTAAACTATTAAAGTTTTATTAATATCTTTATAGCACTAAATATTAATATATAATATCTTAATATAATAATAATAATAATAATAATAATAATAATAATAATAATAATAATAATAATAATAATAATAATAATAATAATAATAATAATAATAATATAATATTATTCTTATTTCAATATTCTATATAAAATAAATAAATAGACTTTATATCTATAATCTTATAAAAAGACTTATTTTATTATAACTTATAATTTTATAAGTACTTATATAATATCTCATATTATAATTCTATTTATATAATTAAAAGCTTAATATTCTATATTTTAAGTTAGTTTTTCTTTTATTTTTCTTTACTTTAAGATATAACTTAATAATAATATTAACTAGAATTATTATAATATATTTCTGTTTTATTAATTATCTATATAAATAATACTTATAAATACTAAGTATTATTATATTTTATTATAATATATCTCTATTTATAACTTTACTATATAACTATATATACTATACCTTTAAATACTCTGTATTTATATTAATACTAAGTAATTGAAAAGTTCCTTTAAAAACCTTTCTAGCTACTATAAGCTTTAATATAGCCTTTTTTACTAAACTTATTATAACTATTTATTAATAAGCTAATTAGAATAATATATTAATTTAAGCTCTCTCTATATATTTTATATTAGTCTCTAAGGTTTTAAAGCTATAAGCTTATAAATATAAATATTTTCTAGTATATACTTATAAGATGCTTATTAAAGATAATATACTAGTTTAAATCTCTAATTAACTAATAGCTCTAAGAAATAATTATATCTTTTATCTTAATACTTTTAAAGCTTAGAAAACCTATTAAGTATTTATAAGAATAGGTATTACCTTAAATATAATAATATAACTATTAAATTAGCTTTATAATAACTAAGTTTAATAGCTATAGTAGGTTTTACGACTTTATATAAGCTAACTTCTTAGTATTTATTTACTAAAAATATATTAAAATAAAGTTTTAAAAACGCTAGTTATTATAAAATATAATTATATATATTTTATAAACTTTAGTAAAGTTATATATTATTATTATTTAATAATAATATTTAATTAATATTATATTTAAATCTTTATTTAAGGTTTATATAAAACTCTAATTACTAAAAATAGTATATTACTTATTTTTAATAATAATTAGAAATAGATAATAATCTATTTTTAGTATAATTACTATTAATAGTTATAGTTTAGCTTACTAACTAGCTTAGTAAAACGGATTAAAAGTGGGGAAATCCGCCTCCTAAAAAGTATTTAAGGAGCTGGAATTTCCCTTCTCTTTTTCCTACAAATTAACGATTTTAATTCCTTTAAAATTCGCCCCTTAAGATGCTATTTACTTAACAAGTATAGTAGTTTAAAAATAATAGTAATAAGCTTATTTAGATATAATTTACTCTCTACTATATATCTTTTTACTTCTATAATATTTCTAGTTTAATCTATCTCTTACTAATAAAGTTTTAGTAAATTATTTTTATTTCTTTAAGAGTATTTTAGTTTAATATTATTAAGGATTTTAGAAGTTATTTATAAAGCTAGCTAATAAGAGGTTTTATTAATTAAAGTAAGTTTTATTTTTATATAATTCTTTAGAAGCTAAGAGTATTATAAAAACTGTTTTCTTTAAAAACTCTTAGTAAGGATATTCTTTAGCTTCTTTTAGAGCTTCTCTAAGTTTTTAAAACTTTTATTTTATTAGACTTTAATTTTATAGAGTTTAAGCTTCTTAAGTTAGAGTTAGAGCTTTTTAAATTAGAGCTTTATAACTATAAGTTATTTAGTTATTTACTAATTATAGTGAATATAATTTTTATTTTTTTATAACAAGTATTTATATAAAGGATTTTAAAGAGAACTTTAGTATATTTTTTAATAATAGGAATTAGATATTTTTAATTATTTTCTTTATAACTAATAAGTTTCTAAAGTTATTAATAGGCTTATTTAAGAGTAATTTATACTTTAATAGCTTAGAGAAAAGTTTTAGCTATAAGGTTTCTTTAGACTTTAGGAATTTTATAAGTTAATACTTAGTAGTAATAATTAAGCTATTACTTATAGAAATTAAGAAGGTTTATAGTTAAGTAAGCTACTTTATAAAGAATAGTAATATAGTTCTCTTTAATAATAAATTATATAGCTAACTTATTTTTTATAATATAGCTTTTAAGAAATCTTATTAATATCTAGAGTAAGAATAAGTTCTAATATAAAATATTTAAAATAAAGAGGTTAAAAAGTCTTTATAAGAGTGAAAACTCTAGAAGTTAATTTATATTTTTATTTAATTTAGAAGTACTTAGAGTGTTTAAGTTAGAGCTTAGGAAAGCTTTATAAGAGAAAGCTTTAGCTAGTATAGAGTAAGCTTTTTCTAGCTTATTTATAATTTATAGCTTAACTATAGTTAAGAGCTTAGTATCTATATTTATAAAAACTCAGTTTAAAACTTATTTTAAAAATAATTTATAAAGCTTTTATTTATTTTAAACTTCTATAGTAGTATAGCTTTATTATTTAATGAATATTTTATATCTAATTTAGAAGAAAAGATCTTTAATTTTAGTAGGTACTAGCTTAGTAAGCTTAGTAAGGTCTTAATTTTAAACTTAACTCTAGATTAGTATAGGAGTAATAAGTATAAGAGTATTAAGGACTTAATTAACTTTATTCTTATTAGTAAGCTATTTAGTAGTATTAACTTTAGTAGGTAATTACTACTAAGAAAGTACTTATTACTAAAGGTTTATAGTTTACTATTAAAGGTTAGTAACTTTATCTCTTAAGTTTATAATATCTTATTTATTTACTTATTTTATAATTTATTTATTATAGTTATCTCTTTTCTAAGTATTAAAAGCTTCTAAGTAGTTTTTAAGAGAAAGTATATTAAAACTATTATTACTCCTAAAGTTAGAAGTATTTAAGCTATTTAGATTAATAGAGTTTTAGATATTATAAGTAATATAAGTAACTTTAAAATAATTATACTAAACTAGCTAGTTTTTATAAGTTTTTAGAATAATCTTATTAGTTCTAAGATAAGTATTAATTTCTAAAGCTTTTATAGATAAGAGAGATATCTTATAAGGAGTAAAAGATAGTTATATATAAGTATAGAAGTATAAGAAAGAGAAGAGAGAGATCTACTTATTTTATAAGATATTCTAGTAATAATAAAAAGATAAAATTAAAGTTCTAATAAACTAAACTTATAACTACTAAGAGTTAGTAGTTAGAGTAGACTTAAAGAGTTTATAAAAAAGCGTATATTACTTAGGAAGAAGTTACCCTCCTAAACGTCTTTAAATTATAAGCTTATAGGGCTTATACTGATTATATAACCTACTCCTCAGTAAGTACTTACTAAGGGGCTGTGCGAAGCAGGCGTATTGCAAGATAGATTGCTATAAATAGCTAATAAGCTTTTAATATTAGAAGTATAAAAAGCTATGATTAAGTTAGTTTTAAAGAAGGTTTATTTATAATAGCTTTATATTATATAAGTAATAGCTAGAAAACAATAAAAAATATAAATAAAGGTATATCTTTTCTAAGAAGATATTATGCTTTTAGCATGCTCTATATCTTATAAATATTAGGCCTATATAGCTTATATAACTTACTCCTTAGTAAGTACTTACTAAAGCTTCTTTATAAAGTATATAGTATATTACTAGATATTACATTATATATTTCTTTAGCTATATAAGTAGCTAATAAAAGCTTTATAAAAAGGAGTATTTATTTAAACTAAAAATAAAATATATAAATAAAGTAGTATTACTTAAGTAAAAACTAAAAGTATTTATAAAAGAAGTATAGAGCGCTCTTTTATATTAAGTTATAAAAAAGCTTTTTAACTTATAATATATTATTAATATTTTATAAATATATAAACTATACTAATATTAAATAAGCTAAATAAGTAGATACTCTTAGGATATAAATAAGACTAGAGTTTTTGATAAGCTTTTCTATAGAAAATTTTTCTTTTTTATATATCTTTTAACTTTTATAATCTTATAAATATTATTACTTATTCCTTATAAGATCTTTTATTTTTACTTATATAATAAGATTATTCCTTTTTTTATTTTTATCTTTATTTTAAGAATTCTCTTTCTCTTTATAAGTATTTAATTCTCTCTATATATTCTATACTTATATATAATAGAAACTAATAGATTAGCTTACTTTTAAACTATAAAAGCTTAAGCTGACTTGACTTAACTAGACTAGTAAACTAGCTAGTCAGACTAGCTAGTTAGACTAACTAGTTAATTAGACTAGTTATTAGCCTTATATATATAAAATAAATTTATAGCTTATGTATATATATATATATAACTTATTAATATATATTTATTATATATATATATTTATTATATATATATATATATTATATATATTAGTGATATATAAATATAATTTATTTTTATAGTAATTATTAAAATAAAAATATATATATTAAATTATATATAACTTAACTAGTTAGGACTAGTCAGCTATAATTAGACTAAGACTAGGCTAGTTAAGTCAGTATAGTGACTAGGACTAGGCTAGTTAAGTTAAGTTAACTAAACTAGCTGACTTAAGTCTAACTAGACTAGTTAAGTTACTAGTCTGACTAAATACTAGGTGACTAGTTTGCTAACCCTAGTCATTAAGATATAGATAAATAAGTATAAAGATAATAATAAAGTAAAAGTATAATAATATATTTATAATAGTTAATAATAGTAAACTTTAAGTAGTTTATATAAGAGTAATATTATATAAAGGAAGGAAAAGAGTAATAAGCTATACTTTAGTAAAAAAATACTAGTAAGTAATATAATATAAAGTGATATATTACTTAGAGTGATTTATATATTAGGTATTATAATAGTATATTTAGATAAAAATTCTAATATAAATAAATAAGTTAGTATATTTTTTTATAAGAGTAGTTAAGTAATTTTATATATCTTACTTACTAGTATATCTAACTAATATTTTAGTAGGTATAAGTAAAGCTATTTATTTAGACCTATTTATAATTAAGTATTATCCTTTTTATTTACCTTCTCTATACTTTAGAATAGGATTTTTAGTAGTTTTCTCTTTTACTTAGAGATTTTTAATATACTTAATAAGCTATTTACTTATTTAAGTAATAGATTATATATTTAAGGTGTTATCTTATTTATTAATAGTTTTATTATTAAGTAAATAGCGTCTTAAGGGGCGAATTTTAAAGGAATTAAAATCGTTAATTTGTAGGAAAAAGAGAAGGGAAATTCCAGCTCCTTAAATACTTTTTAGGAGGCGGATTTCCCCACTTTTAATCCGTTTTACTAAGCTAGTTAGTAAGCTAAACTATAACTATTAATAGTAATTATACTAAAAATAGATTATTATCTATTTCTAATTATTATTAAAAATAAGTAATATACTATTTTTAGTATAATTAGAGTTTTATATAAACCTTAAATAAAGATTTAAATATAATATTAATTAAATATTATTTATTAAATAATAATAATATATAACTTTACTAAAGTTTATAAAATATATATAATTATATTTTACATTTATTTATAGCTTTATTTATAGCTTTGTTTATGGCTTTATTTATAGCTTTATTTATAGCTTTATTTATAGCTTTATTTATAGCTTTATTTATAGCTTTATTTATAGCCTTATTTATAGCCTTATTTATAAAGTTAATAATTTCCTTAATAGGTTCCTTTATTAGTATTTCCCCTAGTTTATATTATTCCAATATAATAATATTAATCTTCTAATAGAAGCTTTATTTCTATATAAAGGTCTACTAACTTATTTTAGCTAACTTTATAGTTCTAAATAGCTTTATTTACTTTTAAGCTATTTTCTAGTATCTAGGTATTATAGTATACTAGCTAACTTTTCTATTATACTAAGTATTTAATCTATAGCTTTTTTTAATTTTTATATATTAAGTAATAGTTTAGAACTTTTTCTAGTTTATAGTACTAGTATAGATCTATTTATAATACTTTATCTTATTCTCTATTTATATTTATTATACTATTATATTTTTCAAAAGAGATCTATTCTAATTTAAGTTTAATAGTATTATAACTAAAAGTTAAGTTATTGAAATAACTAGATATATATTTATATTTAGTAGAAGCTTTAATTTATAAGCTAGTTTACTTATTCTTTTAAAAACTCTAACTAGTTTAAAGTATTACTAGCTAAATATCCTTTTTAAATTATTTAAGAAGTAGTATTTATATCTAAGCTATATATTAATAAAGTTATTAGAGCTAAATACTATTTATTTATATTTTTTATTATATACTTTTTTTATATATATTTAAGCTAATATAATAGAAAGTTTTACTTTTTTTTAAAGTATCTCTCTATTTTAAATATAGTTAGTATTTCTAAATAAAGATAAGAATATATTTATTTTAAATTTAAATAAGACTTTATTTAGAGCTAAATTAATAGTATTTAAGTAAGTATTATTTAAATTAGTTTATAAACTTAGAATTACTTTATATTAGTTAGTTATTAGGTTAGTTATAAGAAATATTTTAATAGTAATTTTAATAATTTAGTTTTTATATTTAGAAAGCTTATTTATTTAGAAATAATATACTATTAAGTATAGTAGTTTAGTACTTATTTTAGTTTAAAAACCTTTCTAGAAGGATAATAAGAACTTTCTATTATAGTTTAAGATAATAGCTTTAACTATTTTTTAGCTACTTAGTTATAATTAGTAAAGTAAAGCTTTTATTTAATATTTAGCTATAAAGTTTATATTTCTTAAGATTAATAGAGAGCTTTTAGTAAACTTATTTATAATAATAAGTAAAGTATTAAATATCAAAACCCTTTTTAGTTTTTATAATATATATTTTATTTAAACTTCTAGTATAGCTATAATAAAGTTTATAGTAATAATATAGAATAGTAGTAATAATATCTTAATAAACTAAAATATACTTAATAGTTTTAATTTATAAGTATTATTTATCTTATATATTATATATTATTTATATATTAAATAACTTTTTATTTAAGATTTTTTATAGAGAATTAGTAAATAAAAGATTTAAATATTTATTAGACTTTTTAGTAATAATACTAATTATATATTTTAGTAATATTGAGGAAGTTTCAAGCCTACCTAGTAAGAGTTTTCATAGTAAAGTAAAAAGCAGTAAAAGCACCTCAGTTAGTGCTTAGTCTAGTAGCTTCGTAGTATATATACCTAGGGGTCTAGAATAACTACCTACGCTAACCCTAACTATAGCTACCTATTATAGCTATCAGCTTTATTAATAATAGCTTTATTACTAGTAAAGTTAACAGCTTTACCTATATAACTCACGCTATAAGTAAGATATATACTAGAGATAGCTTTATAAGGTCTTTAGCTATAGAAAAGCTTATCTTAGCTATATACTTAAGAAACTACTTACGCTAAGTCTTAAACTTATTCTTTATTAAGAAAACTACTTAGATTTCTATAACTTTATAATATATTCTATCCTACCTAATCTATAAAGCTTTATACTATAGGGCTTTACTTCAAGTACGCCCTAAGATATTCAGATTGATAATAACTATAGAACTAAGCTTATTATAATTAGTAAGATAATACATTTTAATCTATAGAGCTTTAAAGACTAGTTAGCTATAGCTAGGTTATACTTTATAGTTCTAAAAGCTAATATTAGTAGTAAAGCTATAGGAAGTACCTATATATTTTAGCTAAGTAATATAGCTATATTTACTATTAATCCTAGCTATTATGCCTATTTTAATAATATCTTTAGTAGGGTAATATAGCTAGTAAGCTAACCTAGCTAAATAATATAGTAAGCGTTATTAATAACTATAGAAATATTAATACTAAAAGAGTTACTTACTAGTAATAGTATAATAACTTCTAAAGATACTATGCTAGATATTAGTGTTAGAAGGTGTTTCTAGGTAAGTAGTAGAGAAAACAGCTAAGTTAATAGAAGGTATAAATAAAAGTTAGAAAATAGGTTAAAAAGTAGAAAAAAATCTATAGTAATTAAACCTAATTAAAGTTATAAAATTATTATTAAAGTGATATTATAGGTATTAAGATTATTAATAATAGCGTATATTAATATATATAGGGGGGAGGATAGGGCTGAAGCTAAAGATAGCGATCTATAGGACTATCTAGCTAAGGATTATATAACTAGCAAGCTATTAGCTAAAGAGGTAAGTTAGAGGTTGTTATAGTATAGGTTCTAGGTAAAAATCACAGTAGCTGGCTAGAGGCTATATATTTTTAGTAATAAAAGTTTTATTTAGAAGTAATAATATATATAGCTATTATTTATTACTAAATTTTTTAAAATAAAAGAAGTTATTATTAAGTAAGAAGGGAATATAAAAGTTATTTTTTTAGTTTTAAGCTAGTTAATCATTACTACTTATTTATTATTACTTAAATAAGTTTTTATAATTTTAGATCTAAAAGAATTATTTATAAGAACTTTAGTAATATAGTTAATAGCTTTATTATTCTATATTTTATTTAGTTTATTTTTATTTTTAATTAATATTTTATTTTTAGGTAGCTTTAATAAAGCGTTAGTAATAATATTTATATATTCTAGAATATAGTAATATATTAATTAGAATTAACTAAATATTTAGAAGCTAATATAAAGTATAAGTTTATTTTTTATTTATTTATTATAAATAGAGAGAACTTATTTTATAATTATAAGTATTATAATATAGTTAGTAAGTATATATAATTAGCTAGTACTAACTAAATAATAGTTCTTATTTTATAGATTATTTATATAAAATAGACGATTTCTAATTTAATAAGCTAATACTTCTACTCTATTTAGTTAATTACTTTACTAAGATATATAATAAGTAGTATATTTATCCTTAGGATTAGCTTAAATAGTTTCTATTTTAATTTATCTTTTAGTTAGAAAAGTATAATACTAAACCTAAGCTTATAGGATATATCTAGCTAAATAAATAATAGCTTACTTAAATTATAATAATAAAATACTAGTTTTTTCTATAAAAGTAGTAGTAATATTTTAGAAAGTAGCTAGCTTTATTTATAGCTATAAAAGTTATATTTTAGCTAAAATATTTATAAACTAAACCTAGATATTTTTATCTTTTACTTTTATAAGTAGTTTAGTTTTCTATTATTAGAAAACTACTATTTAAATAGATAGTAAAGGATTATATATCGAAGATATTCTATTATATTAATCTATTATTTTAATTTTTTAAAGTTCTTTAGTATTTTTATTTAGAATAAAGCTATTATTTACTTTTTAGTATTAGTTAATACTAATATATTTATTTTAAAGCTAAGAAGCTATATTAATAAGAAACTAAAAAATAACTTAGATTTAAATAGAGAAAGTTTTTTATTAGTAAATAGCTTAAATATAATATTTAAATACTTAAAGTATTTTTTAATAGTATTAGATATTATAATAATATTATTAATAAATATTTATATAGTTTTTTTTATAGAGATAAAATAAGTTATTTATATAATATTAAATATAAGCTAGTAAGTTATAGAAACTTATAAAAGCTAGTTTAATTTTTTTAATTTTTTATAACTAATAATAGTAAAGCGCTTATAAGGTTTATAGATTAGAAATTAGTAAAAAAAGGATCTTATATCTACTACTAAAATAAACTTCTTTTTATAAAGTTAATATATAACTTCTAATTAAAATAGTATAAGATATATATTAAGTATAATAACTTTATTAAGTACTTAAAAGTTAACTACTATTTATTTGTTATATAGTTTTTAGTTTAAGTTATAAATAGTCTATAAAATACTAATAGTAATTAGCTTATCTTAATTATTTTTTATTACTAAATAAGCTTAAATATATTTATAATATTAAAGCTACTAAGTAATACTTAATATAATATTATAGTTATTATATATAGTAGAGAAGCTATATATATTAGTATATTTATTAAGAAAAAAGATATCTATTAAGAGTAAGTTTAGCTTATTAACTATATTAATATATTTAATATCTAATAAGTTATAGTTTAGGTTTAATTTATTTTCTTTCTTAATAAGAGTATTTTAATTATTATTAATAAAGAAGACTTTAATAACTTAATAGCTTTTAGTAGTTATTAAAAAATAAGCTATTAAATTATAATTTTCTTTATTATCTTAAGCTTTAAATACTATATCTTCTATAGTAGAGCTAGCTATATTAATATTTTTTCTTAGTATATACTAGTAATATATCTTATTACTAAAATTATATTTTATAAATTATTAGTTAGCTATTTATATAAGTAATTTAATAAAAAGCTATAAAATAAATAACTATTACTATACTAACTATAGAAACTAAAATTCTAAGTTTTGAAAGAAACTATAAGAGAAATTATTACTTTATAAAAACTTTTTAAAGAGATTAAACTAAAACTTAGAAATATATAGAAAATTTATTATAATAATTAGTAAATAATCTAACTTATTATAAGTAGTAGAAAATATATTTCTACTTATTTATATTATATAGATATCTATAATATATAGTTTAAATAGAAATATAAAAAAAGTAGTTTTAAAGTAGTTTATATATTTACTACTAAGATATTAATAGATAAGTTTATAAAGAATCTTTTAAAAATAAAGTTTAAAAACTTTAGAAATCTTTTTAATTTATAAGATATAAAATATCTAATTACTTTTATAAAACTATAAGTAAACGCTTATAAGAGAGCTTTTCTTTTTAAAAAACTTAAAAAATACTAAAAATAGTATAAAACCTAAAAAATTCTTATAAATATCTATACTAAACTAGCTATTTATAAACTAATTATTTCTAACTAAACTAAATTCTATAAGTATTTAATTATTATAAATATATAATATCTAGTAGGTTTAATACTTCTTATAGCTTATTTACCTATTTATCTCTTAAGGAATTACTATATAGAAACCTTTTTAAATTATAATATATATACTTATAGGTATATTATTAATACTTATTAAAAGAAATTAATATCTTCTAATAAATAACTCTATTTATAATAATATTTTTATTAAAGCTTATATATTAAGTATAAGCTTTAGAAGTTAAGAGATTAATACTCTAAGAAGTACTATTAAATTAAAAAATATAATATTTATAAAAGTAAAGCTTAGAACTATAGAAGTAGTATAAATAGAAAAAATAGAAAAAATATGTAAAGCTATACTAGAAGGCTTATATTAAAAAAAAAAAGAAAAACTACTAAAACTAAAAACTAAAATACTTAAAATAAATAGAATAGTAGCTATTTTAGTTTAATAAAAAGAAATATTTAAATTAAACTTCTTAGGAATACTTTTAATATTTTTCTTCTAAGTTTCTTACTTTTTAAATTACTTATTACTTTAAGTCTATATTTATATCTCTTTTTTATAAATATTCTTATAAAAGCTTTTATATATATAAATAAAAGAAGAAATATATAGATATCTCTTAATAATTTTAGTAAAATATTTAAATAAAAATTAAATACTAAAAAAAAAGAATAATAACTTATAGTAATAGAAATAGAAATTTATATTCTAAGAATATTTATTAGAAGTATATAAAAGTTAAGAACTTATAACTTAGAAATTACTTATATAAGTTTACTTTATTTAATTTTATAAATATCTTTCTTCTTATAAGTTTTACTTACTTTTAAGTAATAAATACTTTCTTATAAAATAATAAAAAATATTAAAAATAGAAGTAGTAAAAGTATTTTTAAAATTAGCTTAATATTAATTTCTAGAAGTATTTATATAGCTAGAAAATAAAATATAATTATACTATTACATAAAAAAAGATATATAACTAGAATAAGAAGATATATAATAGAAGTATTTATAATAAAGCGCTAACTACTTAGAGTAGAACTCTAAAAAAAAGCGTTTTAGTTAGTTTTATAGCTAAGAGGTTTTATAGTAAAGTAACTAAAAGTAATACTAAGAAAGTAAGAAGTAAGTAAAAGAGATATATTACTTATAGGAGAGTTATTAAGCTAAATAATATTATTTAGAGCATTTTAGGGAGTATTTATAGGAGTTTATTTATTAGGAATTTTATTCTCTTTATAAGCTTTCTTTTTAACTAAAATTAAAATATTACTACTACTTATAAGATTATTATTATATTAGTATACTTTAAGTATACTTTTCTATATATTAATTTAAATATTATAATACTATTTATAAGTTAATAAAAGTATTATAAAGATTTATAAATATTCTTACTAATTAAATACTTTTAATAGTTTTATTATTTATAGTTTTATAAAAAGAAATAGTAATATCTTTAATTTTATAAAAATATAGCTTAAGTTTATAAAAAATAAACTTATAATACTATATCTTATCTCTATAAAAGTTATAATAATTAAATTAATAAAATACTTTTAATTTATAAATATTACTTTTAGTTATTTATTAATACTACTTATTAAAAAGCTTTTTTTTATAAAAGTTAAATAGAAAGTTATTAAGAAAAGAAATACTTTAAAATATAATTTCTTAAAAAAACTCTTAATATTTTATAATCTTATAAATATATATACTTATTTTTAAACTTATTATTCTTATTACTAATATAAGTAATCTTATATTTATAATTAGATATAAAGTATTTAGTAGTAAATAGAAGTAAAATAAACTAACTAGAAATATTTAAAAATGAAAACTACTTATAAAAATTAATAGTATTACTAAGTTTAAAGGAATTAAAAATACTTTTATTAGTAAACTAATATTTTTTAGTAAAGAAAATAAATATATTAAACTTATAAAACTTAATTTACTTCTAAATAATTTAAAACTCTTCTATATAATACTAAAAAGTAAAATAAAAGTTTTTATAAAAGAGATTTATAATAAAAAAGCTTAATTATAAGAATATCCTCTAGCTTAATATTTTTATTATTATTATCTTTAGTATCTACTTATAAAAAGTTAATTAGAATCGTATAAAAAATAAAATAGTATTTATTATATTATCTTTATTATAAAAAAATAAAATCTTAATAAACTTATCTATAAACTTATTATAGTTATTATTTTCTTAAACTTTATAAGCTTCTATAATATATTAATATTTATATTTTTAAGTAGCTTTTATAAACTTAAAATAAACTAACTTTTAAATATCTATTATATATATAATATAAAATATAGAAAAGAATTAAATACTTATAAAAGAAAAGAGAAAACTCTTATAAATAAATAAAAAATAACAAAAATAATAATTTTACTATATAAATAAAAAGAGAAAATTTTATAAGAAATAGTTACTAGTACTTATAAAATTATAAAGCTTAAAAGATATATAAAGAAAGAAAATTTTCTATAAAAAGATTTATAAAAAACTCTATTCTTATTTATATTCTAAGAATACTTACTTACTTAACTTACTTAATACTAGTATAGTTTATATATTATAAAATATTAATAATATATTATAAGTTAAAAAACTTTTTTATAACTTAATATAAAAAAGTACTTTATATTTTTTTTATAAATACTTCTAGCTTTTACTTAAATAATACTACTTTATTTATATATTTTATTTTTAGTTTAAATAAATACTCCTCTTTAAAGCTTTTATTAACTACTTATATAGTTAAGAAAGTATATAATAAAAGTATTTAGTAATAATTATATACTTTATAAAAAAGCTTTAGTAAGTATTTATTAAAAAGTAAATTATATAAACTATATAAACTTAATACTTAGGCCGCTAGCCTATTATTATGAGATTTAACTAGTATTAGCTGCAAAAGCTAGGCTAGTCCCCCCGCCTACTGCTAACGACCTTCAGGTCACATGACTTTCAGACTCAGACTTCCTAACCCCCTGAAGCTTCGCCTCCACGCTCTTCCGTCAGACTTCGACTATTATAACAAGCCTCAACCGCCTTCCTCCAGCCGCCTCTATCTTCACGCTATATTCGGTTCACGCCCGTCTTTCGTCAAAGTCTCCTCCGCCGTTCAGAAGTCTGCGTCGTTCCGCTAAGCGCGGGGGCCCCGAGGCCTCTATGCCGTCGCGCCGTTACAACGTCTTCCGCCCTACCGCGTAGTCTTAACGAAGAGCCCTGCCACTGTCAGCCATACTCTCAACACTAGATTCGCCCTTCCTAACTTACTAACAAGCTCTTAGGCCGCCTTAGCTATCTTAAGGAAGTATATAAAGTAACTATAGATGTTAGGATTGTTATTAATAGCTTTAATTATAGCTATATTAATCTTAAGGCTATATAACTCTATATTATTTATAGTTTTATATAAGTACTTCTAAGTAAATTTAAGAAGAGTTTTCTTATTAATATAAATAAGATTACTATACTTATTACTTTTAATTTTATTAACTTTAGTCTCTTAGATTAAGTTATCTAGCTTAGCCTTACTTAGCTTATATATAGGTATAATAAAAAGGAAATATATTATGAAGTGTTACTATGTTTAAGAGGATATAAAGAATAAGCTTAAGGCCTTAAAGCCTTATTTGAAGCAGTAGTTAAGTTTTTATACTTATAGCTATAATAACTTTTTTAGCTATAATAACCTTTCTAGCTATAGCAGTAAAGAGTTATACTATTAAGTTTACACCCTCAAGTATAGGTTTAAGCTATTGCTAGGCAGCTAATAACACCTTCGTAACGTTATAAATAAGGCGTCTAGACGCTCTTGCAAATGATAGTATTATAGATAATACTCTTACTAGTATGTTTTACTGCCTGCCTGCCTACCCTCTTCTATATAGCTAGGGCTAGGGATAAGTTAAACTGAGTATTAATAACTAGTTATAATATAAGATTTTATTTATTTACTTTATTAAGATCAGGTATAGGTCAAAATACTGCTATTAGGTTTAGAGTATTATGATATACTATATAGGGTGAACTGTAATGCCTGCTTATATAAGTTAAGCACTCTATAAAATATAAACTTAATACTTATAAGATATAAAGTATATTAAGAGTGTAGTATCCTCTTAGAAAAGATATACTTCTATTTATATTTTTTAGTCTCCTCTAATTATTATTTATATAATAATACTATAGTTATATTACTTATAATACTTTCTTATTTAACTAATATTAAAAGTATTAGAAACTAGGAAATAATAATCTCTTTTTTATATATTTTAGTAAATTTATACTTTTATTATTTCTAGTTATATTAAAACTATTTTCTAAAAAGTTATTCTATATATTTAGTTCTTTTCTTTATACTTTACTAGGGATCTTTTATAACTATAAAGTTTATTTAGAAGTAGATAGTTCTCTCTATATATTAATTATAGTATTTATAAATATAGTAATAGTAGTTTTAGGTATTTCTAAAAGTTAAAATACTTTTAAAATAGAGAACTCTATCTCTTTAAAGTTATTATTATTACTTTATTAGTAGCTTATATTAATATTATAAAGTATATTTAGTATTTATAAAGTAAGAATAATTATTTAAACTAATTCTTAAATATTAATAATAAGCTTTTTTATTTTAGAGACTTATAGTTTATATTTCTTACTTTTTAGAGAATAGAAATATATCTTATTAAAATATATATTATATATAATAATAACTTAGTTAAGTATTAATATATATATTTTAAAAGTTATATAATTTTAATATATACCTTATGAAATAACTAATATATTTTTAAAGTTAATCTTAAAATAATACTTCTTAATATTTTTTTATACTTTTAATTAAGTATATATGCTTTATATTTATATATAAATTCTATTTTAATATAAGTAAAGGTTTTATTTAATTATAATTTAATATTTTAGTACTTACTATTTAAAATACTATTAGTATTATAGTATTTTAAACTTATTTAAACTTTTCTAACTATTAGCTTTATAGAGATATATATATAAATAAAAATAGCTACTAACTTAGTTTCTAATTATAAATAAATAGAGAAATAAACTACTAAATATATTTTTATTATTTCTATAATTATTTCTTATCTAATATATTTTATATTTCTATTAAGTTCTTTTATATATATAAGTAAGTTTTAAATTTATACTATTTTAAGTAACCTATTTTTTATATTTAGTATAGTTATTAATATTAATAACTAAGTATTTAGCTAATCTATTTAACTAGGGCGTATATGATATTTAGAGGCTTTGTTTACTAGTAGGAATATATAGAGTTTCTATATTATTTTCTTTAATTAGTAGAGAGCATAAGTTAAAATACTTATATATTATTTCTAGAATTATACCTATAAATAGAGTAAATTTTACTATAGTCTTTTTATAAGAGGGCTATATTATAATTAAACTTAATAACTAAGTATTTATTATTTTATTAAATCTTATAAATAAATAGTCTATATTACTTTTTAATTTATTTCTTAAATATTTTTAATATAGAGAATACTTTATTAGTTTATTTCTTTATAAAAGAGAAACTAAAAATTTTTACTATATTTATCTTTAATAAAAAGTATTTAGTTATATAAGTTTTTTAAGTTAGTATAATTAAATAAATCTTAAAAGATCTTATAATAAAATTAGTAAATATAGTTTTTAATTTATTATATAAAATTACTTACTTAATATTAGTTTAAGTATAATTCTTATGTTAAATATATTATTATATCTTTATTTTTACTTCTTAAGTATTATAAATTAAGTTTTATAGTATAATAGGTTTAAAATGTTCTACTTAAATATTATAAATAAGTATTAAAGTTTCTCTTAATATTTTATAGTAATAAAAGTTTTTTCTATTTAATATATTCTAATAGGATTATTATTACTATAATATTAGTAATATTTATTAAAAATTTAATAATAAAGTAATAAGATATAAGTTTATATTTAAAGAAAATAAAATTATTTTAAATATATAGTTTATATAAAACTATACTTTATTTATTCTTTTTAGTATATAAAATATTATTATAGCTATATATTTAAACTTTACTAACTTTTTAAAATATAATTTAAAAAATAATATTAATATAGAAATCTCTTATTCATACTATATATATAAACTTTAGTTCTCTAGAAAACTTACTATATTTTTTGAAATATATAGTTCTTAATAACTTTAATATTATATTTCTCTATAAAAAGAATATTTTCTAACTAAAACTTTACTAAATATAATAATAAATTTAAAAAATCTTTCTGTATATTAATCTAAATAGTTTATAATATAATAAGTATATTATTTAGAATAATACTCTTAAAACAAATATAAGAGTTATAAATATTATAAAGATATATAAGTAATATTTTATTTTAGTTTACTTAGAATATTATAATAAAATTTCTAAGTAAAATAAGTTTTTTAAAGCTAAAGTCCTTTAATTTTAAGTTTATTACTAGTATATAATATTACTCTAAGTTTCTTTAATATCTATTATACTTTCTTTTATATCTTCTTCTATATATATTAGTAATTTTCTTTTTATTCTCTATAATTTATTTATTAATTTCATATAAAAACTTTAGATATATTATAATCTTAATATTATAATCTTATAAATATATTATACTTTTTCTTTTAAAAATCTTTATCTTTTATTTCTAAGTTTAATAAAGCTTTTAAAAGTAATTTTTATATATTTTATACTTTATAAATAGCTATTTGTAAGTTATCTTATATAAGTAAACTATTAAGATATTTATTAAAATAGTAATAATTAAATTAAACTTTTAGTTATAAATATCTTAAAACTTTTAAAAGTTTAAATTAAACCTCTTCGTAAATATTATAAATTAGCTAAAACCTTTATTTTTATTTTTATAAAAAGTAGATTTACTATAAATCTTAGTAAAAAGAATTATTTTGAGTTTTTTTAAGTTTAATATTTACTATTATAGCTACTTTATTTCTAAAAGCTTATTAAGCTAAATATTAACTTATATTAAAATAATTTAAAAATATAGTATATTAAGAAATTTATACTTTCTATAGTTTTTAGATATTTTAAAAAGTTAGTAATTTAAAATAAGCTAGAAAATATAATACTACTTTTTATACTATTTATATAAAGCTAAAATAGCTTTTATTACTTTTATAATATTATAATAATTTTATTTAATATATTTAATTATATTTTTTTTAAAATAAAATAAGCTATTTTTTTAAATAGTATATAAAGTTTTAAAAAGAGATATTATTCTTTTTCTATATTCTATAAGAAATATTTTCTATATAGATAGTATTTACTATTTTTTAAACCTAAATATAATATATTTAATATATATTAAAATATATTATATATAATACTTTTAGCAGTATAAAGTTTAATAATATTATTCTATTCTTTTTAAATATCTTTATTAATTAAGTAAAAGTAAAAAAGCTAGATTTAAATAAAACTAATATTACTAAATAACTTTTTTTTAAATATAGTTATATTTATAGAGTTTTCTTTTATTATATTATATTAATTTTGTTATTTAAGTTTTTATAGTTATTATTTTAAATACTTAAAAGAAGAAGTTTTATTACTTTTTTAATGATTTATTAAATTATTAATATTTTTTTTTATTTTTATTATTTAAAATAAGTATAATTATATAAATATCTTATTATTATTAAACGTTTTAAATATATTTTATAATATTTATTTTATTATAGTTAGTTATATAGTTTTTAATAAATAGAATTAAATTATTATAGTTTATAAGATTTTAAGTATTAGGTTTATTTAAATTAATAAAATTCTAAATTAAATTATTAGAAGCTTAGTATTTAAATATTAAGAATTACTATAGCTAGTTATTAAAAAAGTATAATTAATATTTATAAATAAAAAAGTAAATATAAATATAGTAAAGGAAAGTATAATTAGTTTAAAATATATTTTAAAAGTTATAAGAAGTTAATAAGAGTAGTATTCTATTTAACTATAGAATACTTAGATTAAGTTAAGTATTTATATATTAACTACTTATAAAACTTAAAAGTATAGAAATTAGAACTAAGCTTATAACTCTTATAAACTATAGTATAGAGGTAAGTATAAGTATTAGATTATAATTAGTTTATTAAAAACGAGGAATATATAGGTATATAGAAGTAATATCTCTAAATATACTTATATAAGCTATAAAACTATAAATAAGACTAGGTTTAAATACTAGAATATTATAATAGCTATTTAAAAGTAATTATTAACTAAATATACTTTCTTATCCTTTTATCTATATAATATATAACTCTTATAAAACTTTAATTAATCTTATAATTTTCTTAGTATAAGTTATAAAGTTTCTAGTTTTTTAGAATACTATTAAAATATTATAAGCTTTTAGTTTTTTTAAAAAAAACTTTTTTAATAGTTTCTATTACTAAAATAACTAATACTTTTATAATTATATTAAGAACTGTAAAAGCGTATATAAAAGAGGATATATTATCGAGAGTAGGAGCAGTATTAATTATAGCAAAAAGGGGGAAACTGTTCGTTTTTAATATTTTTATAATAGTATTCTTCGTATTCCAGAATAACTATTTATAACCAGTATAAATAGTTATTATATAATAGGAATAATAATAAAGAGTAGAGTAATAAGTAGTTAAATAGATAAAACTGTTGAATTGCTTGCTTCCTGAAATCTATTCTAAGTGGAAAAATCCTTCGTATATATAATACAATTTTTCCTCGCAAAGCCTTACTAAATTAAGTAATTACTTAATTTAGTAATTACTAGAATAGGTAATTAATCGTAAAACCTTTATTATAAAGTTAATTATACGGTTATTTTCTTTCCGTATCGGTTATTCTAGTTCCGTAGTATTATTTTAGGTTTAATAGTTATAGTTTGTTACAAGTTTCTGTTTTACCTTGTTTCGGTTTTAAATTCTAACTTAATATTAGCTTTCTTAATATTAACTGTAATATTAACTTTAGGGACTTTATTTTCCGTAAATATATACTTTTTATGGTTATTAACCTTATATATAAGTTTTATTCTTTTTAGCCAATCGTAGTAATTACTATAAGCAGTAATTTAAACGATTGTTCTTTTTAAGCTAATTAGACAAAGTTATGGTTACTTTTCTTCTTTTTGTTCTATTAATATGTAATTAATAGTTATAAGGTTAATTATTTAATTATTAGGTGTAATATATATAATTGTATTATATATATAATTTATAGCCCTATATGTATTTTATAATGCTAGTTATATTTAGTTTTACTTAAATTCTCACTCCAGGGGTACTTAGTTAAGACTTAGTGGTTTTTATAAGAACGTTAAATACTACTAAAAGTAAAATTAAAGTAAAATACTAGCTATTTTTAAAAATCTCTCTTTTTTATTTAAAAAAAGTCTTTTATTTTTTTCTAAATAAAAAAGCGCTCTTATTTATAATCTATTATAATATTAATATAATCTAAGCTTTATTATATATTACTTATATCTTAATTAGATTTACTTTAGTTATAAATAAATTTATATATATTATAAATATTTTATATATAATCTTCTTATTCTAGAAAATATTACTAGATTTAATATAAAGAATTAAACTTTATAAAACTAACTAGAATACTAATTTTTTTAAGCTTTTTATTTTTATACTTTTTAGCTTTTATTACTATAATAATAAAACGTTTAAAATACCTAAGAATAAGTTTAATAAAAATTATAAAAAAAAGGTTAAAAAGTAAGTTATAATTAACTATTTAAAGGTTTATAACTATTATAATTATTATAATTTTATAGTTATTAATCTAAATAGATATATAATAACTCTATATAGTGTAGTAGTATATACTTAGTAAGCTTAAGCTTTATAAAAAGCGTAGGTATTAGTTTAATTCTAGCTATAAGAACCTCTTTTCCTCTCTTCTAATTAGTTAATAAGCTTTATATATATAAAGCTACTCTATAATATAGGACCTATATATATAGTAAAGCTACTATAGTTAAGCTTAGTATTATTACTTTATTATATACTATACTTATAGCTTAAGTTTTATTCTTATAAAAAGCTTCTTAGTAGTATATAAGTATATAGTATTAGTTTAAGTAGTATAGTGATTTAGGAGAGCTTTAAGCCTTTATATTAGTATAGAGTAAATTAAAGAGGGTATACCTTTAAGATAGTTAAATATAGATATATAATAAGCTTTAATAAAATATAATTTAGGTTACTTTTAGATATAGTTTTTATAGTTAAAATAATTATTAAAATATAAATATTATAATCTAAAATTTACTTATAATTAATAAAATAAAATTTATCTTTAGTATTACTATTAATAACACTTTATATAAGAGAGTAGTTATTAAGATATTCTCTACTAATAATAACTTTTAAAATAAACTATAATATAATAATTATAAGTCCTATTTAGTTTATAGTTATAAAAACTATAACTTTAAGTATAAAGATCTTTAGATAGTATTATATTTAAACTATATTATATCTAGTTATTTAATCTATTTATTAAGCTATTTTTATAGTAGTTTTAATAAAGTTAATAAAGTTAATAAAATCAATAAAAATAGATATATAAATAATATATTTTAGATTATTTCTAAAATATATTCTTATAATAAACTTTGCTCTTTATTTAAATTAGATCTTATATACTTTCTTAACTAGAAGACTAAGTAAACTATAAAGCTTATATAAAATAAATCTATTTATTAGTTCTTTATTTTTAATAGTTTTTCTATTTTAGCTATTAGAGAATATAATTAAGTAAAAGTTATCTTTTAAGTAAGATATTTTTAAGATAAGTTTAAAAAGAGAAACTTTAATTACTTTATTAATTATTATTTATCTTTTTAAATTAATTACTTTTTTTAATTCTAAAATATTAAAAAGAGGAGAAGTTTAATTAAAAATTAACTTTTATTTTATTTTAATATTTAAATATTTTTTTTACTCTTCTAAACTATAAAAATCTCTTTTATTTTCTTTAGCTTTTTTTTAATAAAACTAGACGTTTTTAATATAAGTTTCTACAGCTAAAAAGATTCTTAAAAGAAGAGTTATCTTTAATATCTTAAATAATAAAATAAACTTTTTTAAAAAGAGATTTTAATATTTCTTTCTTAATCTTTTTTAAGTCTAAAAACTTTAATTTCTTTTATAAAAATAGATTAAATTTATATATTTAATTAAGTACCTATAAACTTAAAAGCTATAAAGTTAAACCTATCTTCTTTTTTATATTAAGCTATAATAAATTATAAAAGCATTTTCTTTATTTATCTTTATTAACTACTAAAACCTAAAATATAAAAGCTTAATTACTTACTTTTTTATTAAATATTATACTACTTTCTTCTATAAACTTATAAAATACTTTAATTAAATTAAAGTTATTTTAATTTTAAAGAACTTTTATAAATATATACTAAAGTCTCTTAATATTCTATTTTAAGATTTTAGTAAGTTAATTTCTATAGTTTTATAACTATTTTAATCCTTTAAGTATATAATAATAATTTTTTAATTAAATTTACTCTCTTATTTAAATAATATAATAATTATTTAAAAGAAAAAAAACGTATAATTCTAAAAACTATAAGAATACTACTTTTAGAAATACTAAATTAAGCTATTTCTTTATTAGCTATTTTTTATAAGTAATAGCTTTTATTAAAGTTATAATTTATAGTTTATATCTTAATACTTACTATATAGTTTATAAAAGAATAATTTAAAGTTTTTTTTAATTTTTATAAAATAAACTAATAATAATTAGTTATTTTCTAAAACTAATAAAGCTTAAGTAACTCTTTTAGAAGACATTTTCTAGTTATTTATTATCTTTATTAAATTAGAAAGTTATTAGTTTAAAAGCTAATTTTGAATGTTTTTTACTTAGTTAAGTTTAAGTTTATTTTCTTTTATTAATAGAAAATAGAGAATATTTCTTTATAAAGCTTTTCAAAAGTAGTAAATAAAATATAAATAAGTATTATAATATAAAAAGTTTATTTTTAAATAGCTTTAAAGCTAAACTAGTTTATTAAGTTAATTCTTAATTTATTAAAATCTCTTTTTTTTAAATAACTTATAAATATTTAATTATTTAGTAAAATAATTCTATTTAAAGCTAACTAATTAAATATTAATTTAATTATATAGATTATTTAAAAATTATTTATAATATTAAAGTTATATTTTATATCTTTAGTTTAAATATTATAAATTTACTAAAAGAACTTTATAATAGCTTTATAGTTAAGATTATTAATTATTAGTATTAAAAGATAATCTAGCTAATCTAATTATTTAAAAGGTTTTAATAGTTTTTATTTATAGTTTTATAATATTAAATTAAATATAATTTATTTATTACTAAATATTACTAAAAAGTTAAGTTTAATTATTAACTTAAAAAGATATCTATATAGAATATAATACTCAATATTTTAGAGGTAGTTATTTATAATATTTATTATTTTAATACTAGTTTTATAGCTTTTAATAAAATTTAAAATATTATTTCTAGAAAAGAATAATACTTTAACTATACTAAACTTTAGTATTTTAAATCTTTAAAGCTTATATTTAAATATTTTAATATCTTTTAATATAATTTAAAAAGCTAAGCTACTAGCTTATTATTATAAGGTTTAACTAGTATTAGCTATAAAAGCTAAGTTAATCTCTACTTACTACTAATAACCTTTAAATTATATAACTACTTAAACTTCTTAACCTCCTAAAGCTTTATTTCTATACTCTTCTAATTTTAACTATTATAATAAGCTTTAACTACCTTCTTCTAGCTACTTCTATTTTCGCTTTTCTAAGTTATATTTACTTTTTATATTATATTTAGTTTATACTTATTTTTTATTTCTTACTATTTAAACGTTTATATTATTCTATTAAATATAGGAGCTTTAAAACTTCTATACTATTATACTATTATAATATTTTCTACCCTATTATATAGTTTTAATAAAAAGCTTTACTACTATTAGTTATACTCAGGGTTAGCAAACTAGTTAGCTAGTATTTAGTCAGACTAGTGACTGGTACTAGTCTAGTCGACTTAAGTCAGCTAATCTAGCTGACTAGACTTAACTAGCTTAGTCTTAGTCACTATATTAACTTGACTAGCCTAGTCCTAGTCAAATTATAGCTGACTAGTTCTAACTAGTTAAGTTATATATAAATTAAATAAAAAAAGCTTTTATTAATTAATTACTTAATTAAATTAAGTATAAATTATACTATAGTTATTAGCTATTAATATATATATAACTATATATATTTTTTTATATATATAAGCTATAAGTTTATTCTATATATATAGGGTTAATAACTAGTCTAACTAGCTAGTTAACTAGTTTAGTTAAGCTAAGTCAGCTTAATAAGCTGACTTAACTTAACTAGCCTAGTATTAGTCACTAGGGTGACTTAACTAGCCTAGTCCTAGTCAGCCTGTTAACTTAACTTAACTTAACTTAATTCCAACCTTAGTTATACTTTTAATATATTTACTTTTCCTAACTTATTAATATTTAAACTTTTAAACTATTTTAGCTATTTTAAAGAAATATATAAAGTAATTATAAGTATTAAGATTATTATTAGTAGCTTTAATTATAGCTATATTAATCTTAAAGCTATATAACTTTATATTATTTATAGTTTTAAGTAAGTATTTCTAGGTGAATTTAAGAAGAGTTTTTTTATTAGTATAGATAAAATTACTATATTTATTACCTTTAATTTTATTAACTTTAGTCTCTTAAATTAAGTTATTTAGTTTAACTTTATTTAGCTTATATATAGGTATAATAAAGAGGAAATATATTATAAAAGAGGATATAAGGAATAGGTTTAAAGCTTTAAAGCTTTATTTAAAGTAGTAGTTAAGTTTTTATACCTATAGCTATAATAACTTTTTTAGCTATAATAACCCTTCTAGCTATAATAGTAAAAAGTTATATTATTAAGTTTATACTTTTAAATATAAGTTTAAGCTATTACTAAATAGCTATATAAGCTATAAGTATTATTAGTAATTTATATTATAGATAATAACTTTATAATATTATAAATAAAGTATTTAAATATTTTTATAAATAATAGTATTATAAATAATACTCTTACTAATATATTTTATTACTTACTTATTTACTTTCTTCTACTAAAACTAAAAATAAGTTAAACTAAATATTAATAACTAATTATAATATAAGATTTTATTTATTTACTTCTTTAAAATTAGGTATAAGTTAAAATACTAGTATTAAGTTTAAAGTATTATAATATATTATATAGAGTGAATTATAATATTTACTTATATAAGTTAAGTATTATATAAAATATAATTTAAAAAGCTTTAAATAGCTTTAAATTACTTTTACTTTAGAAGAATCTTCTCTAAGTATTTTATTTATATTTATAGTATTACTTTTAGAAACTATAGTTTTAAAATTTTTAATTTATATAATTTAGAAATTTATTTAGAATTAAAATTTAAAATAAGCTTTTTTATTAAAGTAAATAGAGTAAAAGATTTATAAAAAGACTTATAAATATATTACTAAAGCTTAAATTAGGTTTACTATTTATAAATTTATATCTAAAACCTTTATTTTAAACTTAAATTAAAATCTCTAGAACTTTAAATTCTAGTAGTGATTATTCTAAAGGAAATATTACTAAATTAATAGAAGAAGTAATAAAACAAGCTTTTCTAAGAAATACTTTATAAAAAAATAAAATAAAACTTAAATAAAGTAAATAATTTATTAATAAAAGGAATAAAAAAGAATCCTTATAATATAACCTAAAAGATAATAAAAAGTAAAAAATAGAAATAAAAAAGAAAAAGAAGATTCTATTATTATTTCTATTTCTATTTATCTCTCTTATTTAGTAAGTATATCTAGAGTTAGTAAACTAATTAGCTAGTATTTAGTTAGACTAATAAGTTAACTAGTTTAGTTAGACTTAAATTAGTTAATATAACTAACTAGACTTAACTAGCCTAGTCTTAGTCACTATACTGACTTAACTAGCCTAGTCCTAGTCAAATTATAGCTGACTAGTCCTGACTAGTTAAGTTATATATAAATTTAATATAATATTATTTTATTAATTAACTAGTTACTAATATTAAAAATAAATTATATTATATATATTAACTAGTAATATATATATATAATAAATATATATTAATAGGTTATATATATATATAAGCTATAAATTTATTTTATATATATAGGGCTAATAACTAGTCTAACTGACTAGTTAGTCTGACTAGCTAGTCTGACTAGCTAGTCTACTAGTCTAGTCAAGTTAAGTCAGCTTAATAAGCTGACTTGACTTGACTAGCCTAGTATTAGTCACTAGGGTGACTTGACTAGCCTAGTCCTAGTCAGCCTGTTGACTTGACTTGACTTGACTTAATCCCAACCCTGATTATAACTAACTAGTTTTAACTAGTTAAGTTATATATAAATTAATTAAAAAAAACGTTTTATTAATTAATTAATAAATTAAATTAAATATAAAATATATTATAGTTATTAGCTATTAAGATATATATATCTAATAATTAAATATTAATATTTATATATATATTAGCTATAAAAATACTTTAATATATATAGTTAGTAATTACTCTAATTTGAACTAGACTAGTTAACTAGCTAGTCTAACTAGCTAGTTTATTAGTTTAGTTAGGTTAAGTCAGCTTAATAAGCTAGCTTAACTTAACTAGCTTAGTATTAGTTAATAAGGTGACTTAACTAGCTTAGTCTTAGTTAGCTTATTAACTTAACTTAACTTAAATAAATTCTAACTCTAATTAATAGAAATATCAGCTTATTATAGACTATAGCTATATATTTAAATTATAATTCTTTAATAGCTTTAACTAACTATACTATTTAAGCTATAAGAATATAAATATTATATTAATTAAAAATATCTTTTAAAATATATTATTCCTTTTTAAAATATATTTTAACTTCTTTATAAAATAACTAAAATCTTTTTAAGAAGCTATTTCAAATAATTAATTATTATATCTCTATAATAAAACTATAAATAAATAAATATTTTAAATCTTTATTATACTATTCTATTATAATTTTAAAAAGTATTAATAGAGATTTAATATTAGTATATTATAATACTTAAAACTATATTTTATATATTAGTTAATAAAGTCTAAAAATATAAATACTTCTTATTATACTATTTTAATCTTTTCTATTTATTAATATAGTTTATTTTTAAAATACTTTAATAAATTAAACTATTTTATATCTTCTTAGTAAAATCTTATATATTTATTTTACTTTATAAAAGTTAATATAAGTTAACAACTAATTAAAAAGTATTTATATAATAAGATATTTAGTAATATACTATATTCTATAAAGAAGGTTTAATAAATACTTATTAAGGAGTAGGTTATATAAGCTATATAAGTTTAATACTTATAAGATATAAAGTATACTAAAAGTATAATATCTTTTTAGAAAAGATATATTTTTATTTATATTCTTTAAATTCCTCTAACTGTTACTTATATAATAGTTATTAAGTTTATAATTATAGTATAGCCTCTTTATAAAAAGACTATAGTAAAATTTACCCTATTTATAGGTATAATTCTGGAAACACTATATAAATACTTTAACTTATACCCTCTACTAATTAAAGAAAATAATATAAGAACCCTATATATTCCTGCTAGTAAACAAAGTATATAATAGTTATAAGCTTAACTTATTAAATTTTACTTCTATTGAGTTTATAATTACGACGCAGCCCCCTGCAAAAAGACTACGGCAAAATTCACCCTATTTGCAGGCATAATTCTGGAAACACTATATAGGCACTTTGACTTATACCTTCTACTAATTAAGGAAAACAATACAGAAACCCTATATATTCCTGCTGGCAAGCAAAGAATTTTTTTTTACTTCTATTTTTATTGGTATATTATAACTATTTATAAAAATAAATAGGTTTCTCTTTTTTCTCTTTTTAAAAACTATTTTAACTAACTATTAAGATATTTACTTTTATTTAGAACTAATTTAAAACTTTAAGTATTTCTTTAAGGTTTATAAAAATTAGAATAAGTAGATTCTTACTTTTTATTTACTTATTATATTTTAAACGTTTAATAATATATTAACTTAAATACTTTAAATATTTCTAATCTTCTTAAAGATTAGTATAAATATTTTTTAAAGGTTTCTACTTTTATAAAAGAGAATTATATTTACTATATTAATAAATATATAAAGTATTATTAATATTAAACTACTAAGAATTAGAAGCTTAAAAAGACTTTACTTATTTTTATTACTTTAAACTTTATTTTTTAATATAAGTTTTAATTAAAGATCTAATATTTTTTAATTATTATAGCTTTATTTATATTTAAAGGATTTAAATTAAATATAATAGAAAACTCTATTTTAATAAAGCTTATAAATATTAGAAAATTTAAAACTAAGTTAATATCTCTATTCATATAGAACTCTTTAATTTTATTAAGCTTAAACTCTTAATAAATGTTAAACTAAAATATAAAGCTTAAGTAGCTTTCTTTTTTAATTCTAAGTATTATATATAATAGTTTCTATTTCTTTTTATTAATAAGGGAAAGCTATTTAGTTAGCTTAAGTAGTAGGTTTAATCTAGGTTTATTTATTTATAGATACTTTAGCTATTTATTATTTATTTTAGCTATTTATTATTTATTTTAATAGATTACTTATATATATATTATTAATTAAAGCTACTTAGTATCATAAGCTTAGTTATTATAATAAGGTATTATAACTTTTTATTATAGCTAATAAGGTCTTTCTATTAACTATTATAGTAATTTCTCTATTATCTTTTATTTTATTTATAAAGTATTTTAATAAATTCTTTATAGTTAGTAGTTAGTATTAGATATTTTATTCCTACTGTTAGTAGTAATATTAGCTTATTATAAATTATATCCATATTTAAATTATAATTTCTTAGTAGCTTTAGCTAACTATATAATTTAAGATATAAAAATATATATATTATACTAGTTAAGAATATTATTTAGAGTATATTATTCCTTTTTAAAATATATTTTAGCTTCTTTATAAAGTAACTAAAATCTTTCTTTAAGAAGCTATTTCTAATAGTTAATTACTATATCTCTATATTATAGCTATAAATATATAAAATTATTTAGATCTCTACTATATTATTTTATTAGCTTTAAAAAGATATTAATAGAAGTTTAATATTAATATATTATAATATTTAGAACTATATTTTATATATTAGTTAATAAAGTTTAAGAATATAGATATTTTTTATTATATTATTTTAATTTCTTCTATTTATTAATATAGTTTATTTTTAAAATATTTTAGTAGATTAAACTATTCTATATTTTCTAAGTAAAACCTTATATATTTATTTTATTCTATTAAAATTAAAATATAATTAATAACTAGTTAAAAAGTATCTCTTAGCTAAGAAACTAATAAAAGCTATTCTAAGTAATAATATAGAAATTTAAACTAAATTTTATACTAAGTTATATTTTTGTTACTATAAAACTTCTTTAGTACTTTAGTATTACTCTCTAGAAAGTAATAATTTTAGTATTTAGCTATTTTTATTTATATTTTTATACTATTTATATTAACTTAGTTACTTTTCTTAAAAATTTATTATTTTAATAGTAAGTTATTAAGAAGATTAGTTTTAACTAGAGAGAAAATTAAATAATAATTATATTATAAATAGTTAAAAGTTTATAAAGTTTAATAAGTATTAAATTTCTAATAAGAGATTTAGTAAATAGTAGAATTATTATTAGTATAAATAGAAAGTATAACTATTTAGTATAAAGTTTCTTATAAAATCTAATAAAAATATTATTAATAAAAGTAATCTTTAGTTTTTATAATATTAATAGTTTTAAATCTAATAATATTACTATATATTAGATTTTTTAATATTTTTTTATTTTTAGTTATAAGCTTTAAAGTATTTAAACTTAAGTATATAATAGATACTAGATTAAGTTAAATCTAGTAGTTATAGCTTATATAGAATCTAGATAGGATATCTACTTATTTTTTAGGGGTTTCTAGCTTTCTTTTTGCTTTTATTTATACTATATAGTTAATATAGTTAGCTATCTATTAAAGGTATAAGGCTTTAAGCTTCGTTTTAATCCTCTAGTAAGTTCTTTAATAAATAATATAGTATACTCCTTCTAAGAAGTTCTTCTTATTTAGTAATAATTAATTTATAAATAGATTAAGATTTTTTATAAAGCTATATAAAGTTTTATAACTTAGTTTAAATTTTTAAGTTCTAGTAGTTAGTAAACTAGAGATCTTATTATTTAAAAGATATTACTAGAATTTATAATATTTACTAAATATTTAATAAAGATTTTAGTATTATTATTATTAACTAAGTTAAGGTTATATTTTTTAAGTTAAGAGGGATATATTTTATAGAGTACTTAACTTATATAAATAGGTATCACAGTTCACCTTATATAGTATATTATAATACTCTAAACCTAATAGTAGTACTTTAACCTATACTTAATCTCGATAAAATAAATAAATAAAATCTTATATTATAACTAGTTATTAATGCTTAGCTTAACTTATCTTTAACCTTAGTAGAAGAGGGTAAGTAAGTAGGTAATAAAACGTACTTATAAGAGCGTTATCTACGATACTATTATCGAATTACTAATAGCACTTACAGCTCACGCAGCTGCCTAATAATAGCTTAAACCTATACTTAAAGGTGCAAACTTAACAGTATAACGTTAAGAAGGATATATATATAAAGATTAGCTATATATAAGTTAGGGTTTCTAATTAGGAGAATTAATATAGCTATAATCTTTAAAGTTAGACTACTATTTAATAAAAACCTATACTATAGAGTATATTAATAAGTATAAATAAAGATGCTTTCTTAATAGCTATCTCTAAAGCTATGAAGAAGGTTATATCTATAGCTATACTTATAGCTATACTTATAGCTTTATCTATAACTTTATCTATAGCTTTATCTATAGCTTTATCTATAGCTTTATCTATAGCTTTATCTATAGCTTTATCTATAGCTAATATTATAGCTATATTAATACTTATAAGTAGAGCTATTACTTAGGCATATTAAATAGTATATTAGAGCTATATAATTAATTATTAGATAATAACTAGCTATTAAATATTTAGAGAATAATAAGTAAAAGCTTACTAGTATATAGATAAAAAACTTAAAACTATATAAAAGCTAGCTTAGCTTATTATAACATAAATAAAAGATCTAAAGCTAAATTAGAAAGTAAAAAACTATTTTGAAAATTTAAAATTATTAAAAGCTTAAAAAGCTTCTAATAAAACTAAATATATATAAGTAAAAAACTTAAAGCTTTAAAAGTAAAAAAACTAATTATAGATATTATAAAAGGTTTAAATCTTTATATAAACAGGAGTTTTTTTTATTTTTTACTATAAATTAATAGACTTAAAAACTAAGCTTTTTAGAAGAGAAGTAATTATAAGAAAATTAGGTTTTTAGCTATAGCGCTAGCTTCCTAAACTTTTATTAAGCCTTTAGTTAAAGTTTAGCTAATTAGTTAGCTATACTTTTAAAAGTAAGCGCTCTATACCTAAGTAGCTAGAAAAGCTAACTTAGCTAGTTATATTTAATTAACTCTTATATTATATATCTACTGCTCTTAAATTCTTTTCTAGGTTAGCTTTTAGCTTAAATTCTTATACTTATATATATATATTTAGTATATATATTTAAAATATATTTAAAATATATATTATAATATTAAGTCTGTAATTATAATAAAGCCTTCCTATAAAAAGACTTTGATAAGATTTACCCTACTTATAGGTATAATTCTAAAAACACTATATAAGTATTTTAACTTATACTTTCTACTAATTAAAGAAAATAATATAAAACCTCTATATATTTCTACTAATAAATAAAGTATCTAACTATTATATATATTCTAGCTAAATAGATTAGCTAAATAGTAATAGCACTAGCTAAGCAGTATAAAGCTGATTATATTAGAGCTAAATAGGTTACTAAAGCTCTTATAGCTTAAATAAGATATATATTAATATAAAGCTATTAGCTATAAGTAGATATTATAAAATAACTATATATATATTATATTTATTATATATTTATATACTTTACTATAGTTAAAACTATAATAATTAAAACTAAGTAAATAATTAATAATAAGTTTAATATAATTTATATATAATAATAGTAAATATTACTTATTATATAATACTAGCTTTTATTAAATTTATATATAAATAGAGAAAAGAGGAGCAAGCACTATAAATATAAGAGAGTGTAATTATTACACTTTCTAGTATTAATAGATCCTATAGAATCTAGGTCCTACCGGATAAGTATTTCCCTTCACATCCACATCCAGGTCTGGCTTTAACAGGTAGCTACTTACACGCTGCCTGATGATATCCGGTCAGCATATATCAGACACTGCAATATCAATATCGCCCACAGATTCGAAATGATGTTCCTCGTCGGCTTTCATAAATACCAGCATTCCTTTTCGCGCAATCCCGGTTGAATCAACACCATTCTCCCCTGATAGCATACGTCGGCGATTGAATTGTGCCTAACCCGTCGGTCTGCAGTTTACACCATGGATATCATTCCAGGACTAACTTGGGCCTTCTGTACGGTCATTTTCATGGTAAGCAGCTAGGTATGTCAAGTTCTCGCCGATGTCTAATTGTGGTAGGTCATTTTGTACACTGCTTGGGCATGCATATACAACATATTTATCCACCCCCTTGCGGGATATCCGGGGCCTCTGCTGGCGAGAATCTCACCGGTAGGTAGTCTCGAAAAATTGTTTTCAGCCGTCATATTGATCCGGGTATAGGTATACAGCATCTGGGGGCTTTTCCGTGGACGGTGGCCATTTGATGTCCACCAGCTACATCTGAAATATGGTCAATTCCGTGCCTACATAATCATTGGAATTAGTCTTGACGATCCATAGGCCCGATCGTCCGAATCATGCCAAATGAGCTTTCCTTCACGGAGCCACAGGCATGGAAGGACATATACGGCCACCGCCAAGGTCACCCCCAATTCCATAAAGATCGTACGTTAAGTCGAGGCACTACACTCTTCAAGAACCTAGCCATCTGGAAAGCTAACATTCGGTAGCTATCCAGTGAGATACCTGACGTTGATCTATGCGGGAAAAGTTGATTCCGGACGCGTGCGCTAATCAAGTCCTCAGCGTCGGATCCGTGCAGGATATACCGGGATCTACAACATTGACCATGGCTGATGATGCAAATCATACCCGCCAAAGGCGAGCTCTCTCACACGCCTTCAGCCAGAAGGCATTGCTGGAGCAAGAGAGTATCATCCGCGGCTACGTGAATCTCTTCGTTGATAAGCTGAGACCGTTCTCTGCCAGCCACACAGCGATCAATATTTGCGATTGGTTCAGTGAGTTCTCATCTGTTGATTTCATAGAAAAGTCCGTCTAATTACCCCCGTTCAAGACTTCGCAACGTTTGACATCGTAGGTGACATGGCTTTCGGCGAACCATTCGGGTGTCTCAAAGATGGTGTCTTTCATTCATGGGTGTCACTCATCACACAGACCATCAAGGCTGGGGCGTACGAGCAGGCTACGAGGCGAATGTTCAAGACCGGCAGTCTTCTGCAGAAAGTACTTGTTAATCTCATTCCAAGTGACCTCAGAGAGAAAAGGTTCCGCCACTTGGAGCTGAGCAGAGAAAAGTGTCTCAAGTAAGGGATTTCCCAGACACCTGCCATTGTAACTGCTGACAATAATGGCAGACGAATCGACGAGGGCCTCCGAAGAGAGCACCGAGATTTCCTGTACTATATTCTCCGCCAAAATGAAAAGGGTGGAGTCAGCCAGGACGAGATCATCCTTAACAGCGCCCTGTTTATAGTCGCTGGTTCTGAGACCACAGCTTCTCTTCTCTCTGGTCTGACGATGTGGCTTATGCGCACCCCACACGCGTATGAGAGACTCACGGAAGAGATACGATCCAATTTTGCATCTGCCGAAAACATGACTTTCCTGGAACTCCAGAAACTTCCATACATGAATGCGTGTATTGACGAGGCGTTGCGCATCTTTCCACCTGTGCCGACGGGTCTCACGCGTACTGTCCCGGAGCACGGCGACACCGTTGCCAACCAGTTTCTTCCTGGCGGAACCACAGTTTCCGTATATAGCTGGGCAGCGACGCATTCGCCTTACAACTTCTCCCGCCCTGATGACTTCGTTCCGGAGAGGTGGATAGAGTCTGCTTTTGCTAGGGAGAACAAGGAATCCAGCCAGCCATTCTCTCTTGGCCCACGAGGGTGCATTGGCAGACATTTGAGCTACCTGGAGCTAAGACTGATCCTCGCGAATTTGCTGTGGCACTACGATATCCAGCGCGCGCCAGTCCCCTTAGGAGAAGAAGATATGTGGGATGCGGACGGGGATTTGAGACACGTGAAGGCTTTCAATACATGGAAAAAACCCCCTCTTATGTGTACACTGACCCTTACACAGAGGTAGTGTAGCGTAACATGTTCAATAGTCCACTCGTACTTGCAAACTCATGCTCTCCAAGCCCGCCCTCCCCATCTCTGGTTTGACGCAGGACTGCACTCATAGAGTAGTGGGGAGTATTCTATTGGATCACTACGAGTGTCTCTTACCGAATGCCATATCATAGTCAAGAACTTTGGGAGCGATCGAACACTGCGGTTAGTTGTGTGCTGTGGAGCCTCAATACCTTCGTACAGATTATCTCCCGGGGATAGGAGACCTTTGCCTCCTTCGCAGACATAATTTCGTCACGAAGGTTCCCATACTACAGTCCCCGGAAGATTCGTATAAATGTGTATGACAGTGGTGGGCCCAAGTAAATGAATTGTTACGGCCCTACCATTGCCGTGGAGAGTCAAACTCGCTGTACAAACCGGTGTGTGCGGTACCCATCTCGCCCTACATCACAAGGATCTCACTGAACCCTGAGATACCTGCTAGGGCGAAACTCGCTTTTTGGGAGCATGGGGATAGAAACGAGTGAAATGCTCGAAGTTTATCGATATAGACTTAAGTTTGCTCGAGAAGAGACCCGAGGCATGATCGTCGTTAGACCGCCATGTCAGCCCACAATCTTCAAACGATACACACGTTCCTTTGAAACGGCCATGATTCCGCGAGCAACGATCTGGAAGGGCCTCGAAACCATACTGTGAAAGCTTGAGTGCAGATAGCCAGATTGATGCACGCCACCCTCGACAACGGCGCCATCCAAGCAAGAGCATTCTCAATATGACATAGATGGGGCCACGTCGTTAGGTTCCATGCCGCCTGTATCTGGCCACTGCGTTGACTGCAATGTGCCCCATCTAGGCTTAGCCCCTACTATGTAAATGTACGCAAAGTGTAGCGTCCACCAACCTGCTTGCCAGGAAAGGAAGACGACGTCATGATAAGCCGTACCCAGAGACAAATGAAGTGGCCAAGGGTTCGAATTAGAATGAAAGAAGTCGAAGGAAGCGCCATGTAATAGCGTGCTGTACCAACAGGTTTGGGTATATTGCACCAGTCTAGGTACTATGTCTAGTAATGAAAAGTGGTATCAAGATCGACGAATTTGAACAACAATAAAAGCCGCAGGAACCCCAAGTATGTAACCGTCAATCATCACCTTTCCATACGCTCATCATGGATAAGGGTCACATTATACCGCTCCTCCCCTCTCCATACTCTGCCCACTGAGTTGCACTCTGAGACTGCAACCCGCATGTCGGACATCAAGCTACCGGGGCCACTGGCAAACACGGCCGTTCTCCCGGACACAGTAGTTTCTACGAAATCCCGAACAATGGTGTGTAGTCGGGGATGCTTGGAGGCTTCGCCGTTCGCCGGCTCCGTAACAACACGTGATGACACTTGAGCCTGTTTCTCATCGGGACCGGCGGCGTCTTCCGACGTAGATCCGGATTCAGAAGCCTCGATGGCTTTGCTAGATCGGCTCGGGGGTTGACTGCGAGCATCGCGCGTTGCAAAGATGCGGATAACCACCTTCGGACCATCACCGGTCTCCAGGGCATCCAGCTCGGGCTTGATCCAAGCAACGTCACTCATGTGCCTCACAACCCAGACAAGCTCAAGCTTCCGAGAATTCCTCGAGTGCTTCTTGAGGCTTATCAAAGCCGGAAGAACGTAGGTCACCCCAGTACCACCAGCGACACAAAGAATGTTGACATCCGAGGTGATGTTTCGGATGATTGGATCTCCGTATGGCCCCGTCAGGATTACCGGCGTCGTGGGCGCAGTATGTTCCTTGTCGCCCGAGAGGGAGGCTAGCTTACGTGCGGCGATCTCAGCCACTTTTCTGGTCTCGCCACCCTTGGCACGGAAAATATAAGAGTGCTTCGTCTTTCCGTTCACCGTCAGGGGCGCGTTAAGGGGAGTGAATGGGTGAGACTGCCAGATACTGCTTTCGGAGAAACACAGATAGAAGTGCTGGCCGATGTGCCATGCGTCATGGGAATGTTCGAAGTCGAGACGGACGACATCGCCGTCCTCCGCGTCCGGGAAAATTGTCAAGGCAGCCTGGGCAGCAGAGAAGCCCATGCCCTTGCCCTCGATGAAGTTATGGTGTAGCAGGGCCGTTCTGATACCACGGGCGGCGCGGTCCAGGAACCAAAGAACGAGAGATGGAATCATGAAGCACTCAAGGTTCTTCCAATGGCCTATACAAGCTCCAATGTAGAGCATTGCAAGGACATAGTGAGACTTCCGGAAGAATTCGTATCCTGTAAGGCGAATAACCGGAGGCAGACTTAGGACGTAGAGTGCCATGAGGAAGAACAGGGCGATGCAGCCCCAGATCATATATAGTTGGGAGATCCACTCATTTGCGACCGATGGTTGAGGCTGGTACAGTCGAACTTCGACGACTAACCACGCGATAGTATGTAGACTTGACTGAATGACGATGATGTATCCTAGCCAGCGGTGCAGGAAGTTGAAGTTCTGGTAGGGAACTCCAGTGAGAAGAGAGAGAATCGACTCTCTGGTAGCGAAGAGGACGGTCAAGGGCGTGAGAGCGTAGGCAAGGATTCCGAGACGATCAGACCAGGGGCCGAGAGTAGTTCGAGTGTTGTAGACCCCTGGCATTTTCTTGACGGGCGTTACCCAAGTAGTATAGATCATGCCGACGAAGGAGAAAACCAGAAGGTAGCCAGCTAATACGGTTAGGATTAATACCTGAAGACGCGTGGTGCGTCCAAAGATGGGTCGGACACAGTCGGGAAGGAGATAGCGGTTGACTGCAGACGAGGTGGCTTGGCGGAGGCGGTTGACGAAGCTCTTGCTCGCGCGTGTGTCTTCGAGGAGGGCGGCACGAAGGACGTCTTCCTCGGAGAGGGATGGAATAGCCCGTCTTCCAATTGTCCAGATCAAAAGAATACCGCCAATGATGACCCATAGAATACCAACATATAACATGCCTCGGTCGTGAGAGCCGTAAACAAGATCGAGATACGCGCATGATCCAGCATCATTGGTGCAAGGGACAGCTCGGTCTGCATAACCCCAATGAGGTTCTAACGACGAGGCTTCGCTCAGGTTCTGGATATGGCGAGCTGTTAACTGGCTCTTAAGATGAGAGTCCATCCTGTCAAAGACGCTTGTCTTGTCGGTATGTCGATGTCTGGAATTGGGGCAAGCTTGCGAGACGTCAGCGCTCAGCGCCGTCTTCGTAGATCGACTTGCAGCGTAATAGAGGGTTGCATAGATAACGAGGCCGTTGGGATGTCGTTCTGCCGTCTTTCACCCCGATGATCGTCTGTTGAGAACCCGCAAAGAATCGCGAAGTATTACCGAGGGAAGGAGGATTGTTGGCGAAGGAAGTAGGATGAAGATAATCGAGCGATGACTGTGTTGTGTTGCTGTGATGGTCGTGGCGTGGGTGAAATCCAACAAGGGAGCTGTTCGTCGTTCTGGGACGAGAGACTTTGAACTGATGGTGGACCAGATAGCGACGTCCGGCGACGCAAGTACTCTTAAGGTCTAGGGGACGATTTGGTAACGAGACTAGGTAAGTATCGTCGCGTCCTCTGCATGGGAAAAACGGGACGAGGCGGAATTTGAGAGAGTTTATGGGGTGGTTAGTTAATGTAAAGGTCTTGGTATGTTTCCGGTTTGGGGCGGCTCCGTGGTGTTTCGATCCGGGATAGGAAGCGGAGCTGTCTGGATAGCCAGATGCCCCATACGAGGGCCGGTTCGGCGCTTGTTGGGTTTCTTCTTGAGCAAGTTTGTGTCATCAAGAATGGGAGAGCTATGATGAGCTAGGTCCAGACCCAGGCTTGAGCCCGCGGCGAAGGGAGAGCCAGGGTCTTGCGAGGTCCATCAAAGCCATGTGGTTCGGCTTCAGACCCAGAGCAACAGCGGGGTTTGTCCATTCAGATTGGCGTAGACGGACCATCAACCACCCTCGCGCCCTCGCTGAGCAAGACTTTAGGTCATGTCAGTCATATCAGCGGACGATGGACTGAAACACTGAGGAAGCAATATCCTGTTTGGGAGCGACCATGATGAAGTAAGTGAATCCATGGGACGTAACTAATATGCCGCTGTTGGTCTTGAAATGGGAGCCAAGAACTGAGCTGATTCGACCCAGACACACGGAATTTGGAGAGAAGAAAACGTGGAATGAGCAAGTTCAAGTTGAGCATCTTTGAGCAAGTTTCTGCCGGAAAGCGGGCCCGGGCCGGGGGCATCGGTCCACTACCCAAGGACGGAACGGGGGTGGCACGGACACCACCTTACAAGTGAAGACTCACGACCCACTCATTCCCCATACCTAGGTACCTTAGGTACCTGAAGAACCCACGGTGCCTAAGGTAGGTCCAACGCAGTACGGATAGTTGAGGCTCAGAGCGCATTTCTTCTTGTGGATCATGGATGATATGTGAAGTATTCAAGGGCAGGTGTTGTTGAGCACCTTGATAGCATCAATATGTGGAGGGATCTGCCAAGATGCGCCATGCCAACTGCCTGCCCCTACCGCTCTTCTCTATCTCATGCTCGTTTTTAAGTTAGTACATCGCGCTGCATTTTCAATTGCAGTTTGAATAGGATGCCCGGCCAAGCATGAGCTATCCATGAGAGCAGCGGGAAACGGTACCCACCAATAGAGGTAAGCAGTTAACCTCCGAACCGGCCTAGCGTGAGCAAGTTAGAGGGTCCCCCAATTCGACTTGGCAAAGCACCCGGGGGTTGTTCTCGGTGCGCTATTCGTAAGGTACTCTGCTGACTCCCTGAGTCTGTTCTGCTTCGCGTCCTCCTCGGACTGCTTGTCAAATGGGTAGCCTGGGATCATTGGTCACTTCTTCGAGGGAACATCAACTCTCCAGTCCCAAATCTGGACCCTTGTTCCCGCCCACATTGAAACTTGCGCACCACTTACGTTTCCCACTGTTAGTGTTCGGTTCGCTCGAACCCAGTGCATGTCTGTGTAGGTTGCTACCGAACACGCCCGTGCATCTCTCCTCTCGTTGCGGGGCAATTTAATCCTCTTGTTCACCCTGCGCTCCATTCCTTCAACCTGTCCGTCTTCGCACAGATAATAAGCCACCCCGGCCCGGACTCCTCCTCACGGCGCCAATCCTGTGAGCTGCCACCGTTCCCGATCGAATTGCGCTTTGCGACCACCACCCAGAAACCGAACATCGCAACCTTTGTGGGTTGAAGCTCTTGCAGCATCAGAATTGGCACGCCACGGAAATAGAACCACAGACCTCACGGCATAATGGATCACAGCTCTATGAGTAGTTCCTCAGCGGACTGCAAGATGTCAATGTTGTGGAACTGGTACACAGTTGACGCTTGTGCGTAACCTAATGGAGCTCTGCCTAGACAAGCATACTCGCAATTTTACAACGTCTTGACCTTGGACGAATTCTCGCTGACCTTTGCCGCGGGTAGGCTTCCTTGCCGAATCATGGCAGATCAAAAATGCCGGCATGTTCGCTGCCAGCTGTATCGGCGTTGGTCTCCTCACCGTTTTCCTCGAAGTCTTTCGCAGATTGGGCAAAGAATACGATGCTCTCATTCAACGCCAGTTCCAAGCGCGCGCTGCTGAGCTCCAAGCTCGCATTCCGAAAGAAACCAATTGCTGCGACCCTCCCGCCGTTGTGGCGCCTCAGACCCTCGTCTTCCGCGCATCCCCCCTGCAACAATTTATTCGCTCGATAATTCACGCCGCCACCTTCGGCCTGGCCTACATCGTCATGTTGCTGGCGATGTATTACAACGGATACCTCATCATCTCAATCATCATTGGAGCCGGCCTGGGCAAGTTCTTGTGCGACTGGCTTGTCTGCCGCATCACTCTCGACGCACCAACAGCGCCAGGTCCGAAGGCTCCAGGCATTGAGGAGCCAAGTGTGTGCTGTGGCTGATAAATCTTATTATACTACATTTCGCATTCATCTTTTCAGCGGTATTCGGGCGCATGATCATAGGGCATGGATGGTTGCGTTGCAATCGGCCAGGCTCGGACGGGGATTGGGAAGTCTTTTGCTGTCTAATGCCCAAGAGACCCCTACGTTGGCTCAGAAGCAAATAATGAATATATACCCTTCTTTTTATTGACAATCGCCGATTCTCCTACCATTCTTTTGGCGTAACTTTGTTGTATAATAGGATTCTTACTCAGTCAGATCCTCAGTGGCCACTTCTCCACTACGCTGCATCCGGACGCCCGCCCCTTACTGGTAACGACTTCAAACCGATCAAAAGTTTTGGCTTCAAATACTTGCCCCATCCATTTTTCTACAACTGTAGCTCAATAGCCGTTGGACCTGAGATCAGTCGGCCAGGATCCGAGACAACCATGGGATCCGTCATTATCATACACACATACTTGCATAGTCCATCCTTGGTTTAGTCAACCCGCATGGTATCTATCAAACACAAACCAGACAGGTATCGGGCCAATGCAAGAACTAAAAAACATTAGCTGGCCATGCATGACGTTGCCAGAACAGCACTGAAATAGCAGCACGCTAATCGAAGACCGCCCCCCTAATTCCAGTATTCGGGTGGTATTCATGTGAGGAACTTAGCTCCCTCCTGCTTGAAGAGCCAGTCGCTGTTCGCGTCCACCATGAAATTCGTAATGTTGAACTCGTTGCCTGGGGGAGCTGGTCCGGCGGAGCCGCCATTATCGCTGTTCGCATCGACCCCTGATGATGCCCCATTATGCCCACTGGGCCCGCCAGCCGCATGCTGGATACCGGCGATGTTCTCATTGCCTACCGGCAAACGTGGTACATTGAAGAAGTCAAAGACATCCAAATACTCGAGCTCATTAGGCGCTGGTGTTCGTGCCGGCGTAACGCTTGGTAAGCGGCTGTGGTTAGGCACACCGTTCGCACGAGGCTGTCGGGAAATCAGAAAGTCAAGATCAAAAGCCGTCCGGCGCATGTCGGCTAGTATCTTGACTGAGCTCGGTGTAACGCCGTCTCCCTGTCGCTCGCTGTCGCGATGTTCGTCCAATACGCGTTGCAGAAGGCCGCAATAGCGCGCTGCCACAGGCCAGTATCTCCCCATCTCGCGAAGGGTCTCCACGAAGAACTGGATTTGAGGCGAGAGTTTGTGTTCTACGGTCGAGCCGTGTACTAGGAGTAAACGAGAGGCCACCCAGAGTGTAAATGCGAACGGGGGACCAAGCTTCGCCAGCAGGCCATTGTTCACGACGAATTCGCCTAGTGCGGCTATATTCTCGACTGCGCCGTGGCATCTCTGTGAGGCACTGTAAGAAGGGGTGAATATAGGAGACCGGGTAGTTGGATATGCAGCTGACGAATGCAGTCGGATGACTGCTGTGTGGTACGTGGCGTGTAGCATGACCCAGCCACAGTTGAGCGTCTTATTGCCAGGCTGGAATAATTTTGCCATATTGCCGTATTCACCGGGGAGACCGAACTTCCACGATGTGAGCATGTTGTCCAGCTCTTTGTACCGCATTTGCCACTGCTCAACATCGCTCAACGCACTGATATCCACAGGCTGCTTCAAAAACTTGTGGATCTTGGAGAGGATGGCCAAGATTTCAATGTAATACGAGAAAGCACCGAGGTTCTCAGGCTTGTTGATGTCATATTCGGGGTTCGTATCCTCGGGATGGTCTTGCGTACGAAACCACCGCGTCTCGACCTTTTGGTTCTTGATCCACAGATCATCCCTGCAGGGTAGTGTGCGGTCGATTTCCTTATCATCAAGTGCAAACTCAAAGGCGGTTGCCAATGTGGCATAGCGGTCCAGGAGATAGATCATCCAGAACAGCCGCCGTCGTGACTCCTCTTCGATGAAGTCCTTTGGTTCCGGGAGAATCATGGCCCTCAACGTGTAAATTGATGTAAAGTTGGGCGAGACGGAGAAGGATGTGCTCTCAACAGCCAGACCTAGTTGCACGACCGATCTTGTGATCAAAGCCATGATGTTCCACCCTGGCGGGCCATTGCTGCTCCCAACTAGGTCGAGGGCTAGAATCACCAACGCTTGGAGAGCCTTGACCGAAGAGTTCTCCATGCCATACAGCAAGACTCTTTGTTTGGATATGGAATGATAGTGCTGCCGGCTGTCCTCCGTGAGTCTCGAATCGGTCGAATAGCGCAGGGTGGTGGCGACGATGGCGTGGAGAAGGATGCGGTCGGTCTCTTCGAGAGTGGAGGGTCCGAACAGAGAATCGAGGGTCGTCTTCCTGTGTAGAATCGGGCACCATGTGTTGATGTGCTTGAAATACAGGTCTACAAGGGCATAAAGCAAGTCGTAAGGTGGAAGCTCTTGATCTGGTGTAGTCGAGGTCTGACTCTGGGCCATTGGAACGTCTGGTGAGTGAAGTTGCGTCTGGTTCGTGCCGTAGTACTCCTGAGCCGCACTGCTTGGATGTGACATGGCAGTCACATGGCTCGGAGGTGCGGGCATACTGCTCATGGGCATCTGCCCCTGAAACTCATGCATCGAAGGCGTCGGGGGAGGCATGCCAAACTCCATGGACTGCGTTGAGGACGGATAGGTGGACGGCTTTTGCAAGAACAGGGCAGTCTCAGCCTGTGGCGTCCTAATCGACTCTGACGGGCGGAACAGATTCGCGGTTTCCCGTGGAGTGCCATGGTCACTGGGAAGACTCGGGTTGCTGTTCCGTATACTTGGCGCCGTGCCATTGTGTTGGCTGGAGGTCAGAGTTGCTTGAAGGATCTCGGCATGTGCTCTGAGGATTTCCTCAAGCTTGTCTAGGCGTTGCTCAAGTTCCCGGCCGTAGCCTGCGCGAAGTCCAGGCTTCTTACGCTCTTTGTATTCGCAAAGAGCACCATTGCGACTACACCAGCCACAGGATGGCTGGCCACGGTCGCATTTTACCTGTAAAGCCGAGGCCGGTCAGCCGCAGCGCCCTTGCGTCTTCCGACGGATGATTATAAGGTCGCAAATCAGACCGACTGACGCGTTGTACACTCTGAGTTTGCCAACACCAAGGTGGTAATATTCAACCACGACGGAGGATTGGGAAGAAACTGGGGACAGCAACGGTGGAGATGGGTAGGGGGAAATGGAGGGGAGCGGAAAAGGAAGCTGAAGTGGACGGAACGGTACCTTTCTTTGCTTGCACAGCTCGCACCTTGGGATTGGGTTGTTAGCTTCGGTATTTTGCTCGGAAGGCACATGCTCTGGAGACGGTGACATGGGGAAGACGGGGACGGCAGAGCACAAGGGGCATATCAGAGATAAGCAGGCGGGTAAGAGCAGGAATGAGGCGGCGAGGTGTGGGGGGAGGGGATATCAGACAGAGAGGCGAGGCAGGTATCCAGAAAACGGGCAAGGCTCTGACTTGGTTTAAACAAACACAAAGCACAGTAGATAGGGCAGGACGGAGTCGAGCGAGTACGGGACAAGCTAAGCAAGGTTGTTGTTGGGCAGTGACGGGATTGGGATAGATGGAGACAGGACGGAAGGAGAAGTGGACGGGCAAGGGGAAAGAATGGAACGAAACAGTGAAAGACTTACGAGACAGATATGGGTCTCTTGCGCTTCCCAAGACGAGTGACGTCCTGATCGTCCTGGTCGAGGTCGTTTTCATCAGCGCTATGCAGCTGGTTACCGTCGTCAGAGTCCTGGTCGTTCAGGGACTGGGTCTGGAATTGGGTCTGTGACTGGTTCTGGTTCTGGTTCTGGTTCTGGTTCTGGTTCTGGTTCTGGTTCTGGTTCTGGTTCTGGTTCTGGTTCTGGTTCTGGTTCTGGTTCTGGTTCTGGTTCTGGTTCTGGTTCTGGTTCTGGTTCTGATTCTGATTCTGATTCTGATTCTGATTCTGATTCTGATTCTGATTCTGATTCTGATTCTGGAGGGACTTGTTGGTGTTGGCTGCAGGCGGTGACCGGCTGCTGAGAGCATGTCCGCCATTGTGCTGCATCCTCAGGTGCGCGGGTCGGATGGGCGACGCGACGCAGCGCAAGGCAGTCGTCGGGTGCGCGGGAGCAAGGCAAGGCAAGATGCGTGGTTGGGTATGACGCGCGCAGCGAGGGCGGCGAATTCGCTGGAGTTGCAGGCGTTTGTGCGATTCGCAACGCGAACTTCGGGAGAAGCTTGGGAAGCTCGGGGTAATGTTGAGCAGAGGGTGGGAAAAAAAGGGCACAGGAACAGGAGGCTGGGGTGGAGGGCAAGAGGAGGCTCGGGGTATTTTTGTTTTTCGTCCCACACGTGCCGCAGTCCAAACTGTGTGAACCGCCGTCAGGTAGGAGGCGGACAGAAGCAAATGAGGTGACAACCCCGGCCGGGACGGCAGCAGTGGACAGACAGACAGGGAATGCAATGGCGGCGAGGGGAAGGGGTCATGGGGGAGGGAATTCGGGGTAGGGGAAGCGAAGCGGAGAGGCCCGCGAGGGGTGCGGAGGTGGAAGCGGAGAAGAAACGGACGCCTGGGATTGGACAGACGGATACTGCAGACGAGAAAAATGGCCTTTCTTCCGATCTACGAACACATAGACTCGGATGGAGTTGGGTTGTGTGGGGAAGAAGAGGACGTCGATGCGGAGAAGTCGCTGTGGAAGGACACCAATGCTGAAGACGGGAGACATTACTTACTTACCATAGGTACCTACAAGACCTACGAATACGCTACCTAGGCAAGTAAGTACCTAAGGTGATTACATTGGTTGACTGGAATGGAACCTAACACTTCCAAGCCTGGCCCAGGTCCAATACGCTAGAATGCCAAAAGTGGTTGGGTGTGAGCAGACTGTGGAGGCCACGCGGACAGAATGTGGAGGTGGCTTGAGATTCGTGATCTACCGGCTGCGCCAGGCCGAGGCATGGAAATTGCCCAAGACCAGTAATGAGGGAGAGAGTGTGTGATGGTCCACGTGATCAATCACGAGATTTTTGCAGGCGTCGGACAGATCGCGGAGACGGCTACCGGAGCGCCTGCCTCGGGAGGAGCAGCCCCTGCCCGGAGTAGATCTCGGCCAGAGTTGTCCCAATCCCCGAATGCTTATCGTCACGGGACCATGGCTGGGGATTTGTACGGAACAGAGCTGGCCCGAGTTCACGCGTGCACCCACCTCACCCAGAGAGCATGGAACGTGGCGCGGCCTTGCGTGTTCCACGCAACCCGGCCAGGATTGCTGTCGTCGACCCAGAGACGCATACTCATCCGCCGTTGTCTTCCGCAAGCTTAGGTATACATTGAGAAACCCGATTGGCGAGCGTCTGCACTGCAGGGCACTTGGTCGAGCCTTGTGCTACTTACTCGATTGAGTTCGTTGTTGGTCGAGCAGAGAAGCTTGTATCCGTACTCCACGCCGAACTCAGCGCGTCTTGCATCCGCCGGAACGACATCCACCTGGCCATATCCTCCGAATTGCTGCCCACGCATGCGTACCTTGCCTACTCAGTGTCCATGTCTACCACTACACCCGAGCCTAGCAGACGTATGGAGAAAGAAGGGCTTCATGTGCAGTGGAGGGAATGAGGGGTCTTTGTGCCTTGGGCGTACGCTAGAGCTTCCGAACCCCCATGCCGAGTCTCAATGGATTCCCCTGTCGGGACATCTGACACCGATCTCCAAAAACCTTCCCGTCCACCGCTCACCAGTTAGTGAGGCAGCACGAGCTGAGTACACGAGACTCTCGGCCCATGGCAGCCAGCCTTGTTTACCCCCACTAACCTGATCATGTTGCCGTTGCCGGCTTTGCCCAGTTGCTTCTTCCCTGGCCGCCTAGGTTCCGTCGTCTGATTAGCTGCCCTTTTTTTGCATTTTCTTTTTGTGATCCCCTCCCGTCGTATCCAACTCGGCTTGTCTGTTTCGTAAGCCCGCCCGCATGCCGCATGGCGTCTTCCTCCAATCATTCTTAAAAAGACGCTGGTGTATTTCTCTCCCCCTCGCAACCTCTTCCCTTCCAATTGCTTTCTTCGACCGCATCGTGGCTTTGTCAACTGTCCCTGCAGCGCGTCAATCTCTCTTCACGACCACTTCCACCCCCTCTGCAAGAGCCATACAGTGAGTGACACAATGGCGTCCGTGAGGTCGTTCCCCTCCATCAAGGAGATTCGGACCTTTGTTATTGGTGGCGTCGGCTCCGGAGGCGACTACCACAATGTGAAGGGCGGCCATTGGTAAGCTTCTTACCGCGTCGCTGCGACTGCGGTGGTACAACATGTCACAGATGCACGACTGACAATGATTGTCCACAGGTTGATTGACAGCCCCATTTCCACCCCTTGCTCTCGATGGGAGCAATACCGCAACTCCAGAACGAGTTGGGGCATCAACGTGCTGGGCTCGTTCCTCATCGAGATTGAATCTTCAGATGGCACTGTTGGAATTGCCACTGGCTTTGGAGGTAAGATGGGGATATCCGCCTAAAAACACTCGTCTCTCCGCAACGCCTTTGATGCAAGTTTCGCGCGAGACAACAGAAATTTCGATTTGCTAATACACGATGCACAGGACCCCCGGCTTGCTGGCTCGTCCACCAGCACTTCGAGCGCTTCCTCATCGGTGCCGATCCACGCAACACGAACCTGCTGTTCGAGCAAATGTACCGAGGCTCCATGTTCTACGGCCGCAAGGGTCTGCCCCTCGCCGTCATTTCAGTCATTGACTTGGCCATTTGGGATTTGCTGGGCAAGTTGAGAAATGAGCCTGTTTACAGACTTATTGGTGGCGCCACCAAGGAGCGACTCGATTTCTACTGCACCGGTCCTGAGCCGGCGGCCGCCAAGGAGATGGGCTTCTGGGGCGGCAAGGTTCCTCTCCCTTACTGCCCGGACGAGGGACACGTTGGGTTGAAGAAGAACGTCGAGTTTCTGCGCAAACACCGCGAGAGCGTCGGCCCCGACTTCCCCATCATGGTGGACTGCTACATGAGTCTGAACGTGCCCTACACAATCGAGATTGCGAAGGCGTGCGAGGACCTCAACATCAACTGGTGGGAGGAGTGTCTGTCCCCCGATGATACCGACGGCTTTGAGCAGATTAAGCGTGCGCATCCGACCATCAAGTTCACAACGGGTGAGCACGAGTACTCGCGTTTCGGGTTCCGCAAGCTTATCGAGGGCCGCAACCTCGACATCATCCAGCCCGACGTCATGTGGCTCGGTGGCCTTACGGAGCTGCTCAAGGTTTCGGCGATGGCGTCCGCCTATGACATTCCTGTTGTTCCTCACGCCAGTGGCCCGTACAGTTACCACTTTGTCATCTCACAGCCCAATACGCCCTTCCAAGAGTACCTAGCCAACTCCCCGGACGGCAAGAGCGTGCTTCCCGTGTTTGGCGATCTCTTCCTAGACGAGCCCATTCCCACCAAGGGATATCTCACAACAGCAGACTTGGATAAGCCTGGCTTTGGCTTGACGTTGAACCCGGCCGTGAGGTCAAAGTTGATTCCAGGCAAGGCGCTGCTCAGCACCAATATCGTAAGGAACTCGCTCCCACCCACACGCGATTGTAGCAAGACTAACAGGAAGACAGGAGAGACCGTTGAAGACGGCAGAGGAACAGGCGGCTGCTAATGGCACGAATGGCGCTTGAAGTATAAGGAGAGAACAGAGGCTCACGGCATGCACGGGTATGAAATATAGAGGCGAAAGGTAGTAGAGCGCTGAGTATGATTCTCGGCGGGGATCCATTACAAACGAGACCCTTGGGATAGTGCCGCACTAAGCGCCCATGAATACTCTCATAACGCTGTGGCAATGGCAATGAATTGTATGCTTATGTCCGCTTACTGTGTCCTTCGTTTCCTGTTTGCCGTCGGTCTCTACCGAACTTGACACCAGGAGTGTGACTTGATCTGGGCGGCCAGCAGCAGTTTACCTAACTATGGTAGTGATTACGTGGCTTAGAGAGATGAGATCCAAACTCGAGACAAGGGTATGACGCACCGGAAAATCCGAGACAGCCATGCAATGAATAAGTGCCGCCCAAGGTCGCGGAGTAAAGGCCGTCTCAGCGGCGTGGACGTTGTCAGAACGATGAAGTGGACTCTCCCGTCTACTGTGCTTGGTGGGGTTGGCTCGCTGTAATGAGGCCCGAGGGCGCGGGGTGAGTGACGCTACACTAGGTATGGTAGGTACCTTAAGGTAGGACCCTTCCATGGCACCTCAGACACCTCAATAAATTACAGTAGGTATGGAGAAGATGTTCTCGAGCAGAAAGTCACGATGCCTGCGCATGACCCGCTCCATTCATCAAAATGCATTTGTATACACCTAGGTACCGTAAGGTGCCTACCTAATGGCAAAGAGCAAAGAAAGGCAATAAATAGTACTTACCTGCCTCACCTTAGTTTACCTAAGGTAGGTACCCAGTACCTAACTTACATATGTAGGCATCGTGACTCGGTTCGTCGGTGCTCCAAAGAACCGGCCTCGCTGCACATTAACCCCTCGTTCTCCTCCCGCGTCTCCGCCTCCTCCACCGCCGTCATCCACACCACCACACGATCGTCCGTAGCTACAAATACTCTGCTGGCCAGCCAGTCACCCACCTGTGTTGAAAAGCACACGCTTCGACCGAGAGAAGACAGCCGGAAGAGAGTTAACGAACCATCTTGCACGCCATCATTCTGAAATAGGCTACGATCGATCTCGTCTAACCCCTCCGGCTTCTCCTCACCCGTGTCGCCGTCACCTCGCCGTCGAACCAACTAAATCCTCCGACACCCTTGCCGCCCAAGACAACCCCGCATCCGAGATAAAATCAACCTCACCTCCTCTTGTTTCTGTGCGACGTCCCGGACTACTGAGCAGACAATTGACATCAATATGGCCCCAACCAACCTTCTCGCCGGCAAGACCGCCATCATCACTGGGGCACCACCGGTATAGGACGCGCCATCTGTCTGGAATACCTCAAACAAGGAGCCAATGTTGTCGTCAACCACTTGGGCCTCGAGAAGGACCAATCTCATCTCGATTCTCTCGAGTCCGAGGCAGCTTCTCTTAAAAAGGCGAACCCTGGCGCCGGACGCTTCGCTCATCAAGTTGGTGACGTTCGCGAGCCCGAGACCGCCGCCCAGTTGGTGACTCTCGCCGTTGAGCACTCGGGCAACGGCCGCCTCGACGTCTGTGTCTCCAACGCTGGCATCTGCACCTTTGCCGAGTTTCTCGACTTGACGCCGGATCTTTTTACCAAAACTGTCCGCACCAACCTTGACGGTGCTTTCTATGTCGTACAAGCTGCTGCTCGCCAGATGAGCCAGCAGTCGCCCCCGGGAGGCAGCATTATAGGCATTTCATCCATCTCCGCCCTCGTCGGTGGCGGTCTGCAAACACATTACACTCCCACCAAGGCCGGTGTTCTCAGTTTGATGCAGAGCACCGCTGTTGCTCTGGGCAAGCATAAAATTCGCTGCAACGCGTTGCTCCCTGGCACCATCAAGACCCAGCTCAATGATGAAGATCTGTCAGACGATGCCAAGCGCACATACATGGAGTCCCGCATTCCTCTGGGTCGTACCGGAGTGCCGTCCGACCTCGCCGGCCCGGCCGTCTTCTTGGCCTGTGAAGAGCTTAGCGGTTATGTTACCGGTGCACAGTTGCTCGTTGATGGCGGCCTCTTTGTCAACCTTCAATAGGCGCCATGACCCCTGATCTGTCCTTGTTTCCATTTTAGTGTTTGGTATCGGGGAATCCTGCCCGAGGGTATCGTAAAATAGGAATGAGGAATGAGGCATATTGCAAGACGAATGAGGGATAAAAGAGAGACGCACACATACCTCGCACGCGAAGCGCGAAGGTTACCTGCCGACCCTGCCTGCGTTGCCCATCATCAAGGGTGAAACGCAGCTCCAAGGATGGACGAATGTATGATTGATTATTAGCAAGTGAGCGGCGTCTCTCAGAATCCACCTGCGTGCTCTGGCCACCCCGTCACGCCAGCCCATTGGAACCTTGACCCTCCATTATTCCCTCGTGGAGCCCCTCAGCCTCCTTGGTGTCTGCAGACTACCATGGACTCCTGGTACGTGTTCCCCTCCTCTCGTCCTCGCCTGTCGTTATCAGTGTTATTTTCTGCCCACAGAGCTGCAACAGGCGAATAGGGCCTGGCTGATACATGCAGCAGGTTTATGAGGTATGACAGGCCCCGTCTGTCTAAACAGTCTCCGGTGTACTTTTGGCAGACGAATGGAAGGGAAGGGGGGAGGGGGGCGTGCAAGGGGGGCGTGCATATAAGTACAGAGATGGCGGACGGTGACGGCATCACAATGCGAATGGCGAGTAGCGCGCGTGGTGACAGCGGGACGCGATAGCGATAGCGCCGGACCACGACCTGTTTCTGTTCGGTCAACGTCCTGCCTCGTCTCGGCAAAGCTGACCGATGGCGTAGCTGCGCAGGAGAAGACGGCGAGGCGCAGGAAAACAGAGAGACGAAATGCTATGGAGAAGATAAAGCGCGCATCAAGAGGTCGTCTTGAGCCTGTGAGAATGCCCATCATGCCTTGCCTGCCTGCCCACCCTACATCACCTTGCCTCGCGCAGTGAGCCTGCAATGCGTTGCACATGTCGCTGGAAACGCAGTGGATACTTGGGGAATGTGTCGAAATGACCAACACATACTGTACGAGTCGAACGTTTGGCCATATGCCTCATTGTCCCGTTACCTATTCTCCATTGTCCCTCATGCCCTCCCACTCCTGGGACCCAAGATGAAATACTGTGCGGATGACGCCCGTCCCTCAACGGGGAGGGTGGGAGCAGCCAATTCACCCACAAATGTTGACGAGGGACAGACCGCGGAGCGACGTGCCCGTGGCGGCGGGTACAGCGTATGTGGATGGCCTGGAGATGTTGTGGATTTGTGGTCCTGTTCGCAATGACATGGAGAAGCCGCAACGAGACGTCATTCGCCGAGTCAGGCGCTGTTAGCCCTGATAGGGTAGCAGGAAAACGGGCTTCTCAAGGACCAGCATTGCTAGACTCGAATCGACCTTTTTTTCTTCTCTTTCTTCAAGGCCATGCCAGCCGTGCTTAATTAGCATACAGTGAGACACGTCAAGCCCCATCATGCGGAACCGGTATCAGAAAAACCGTACGTAGACGCATTGGACAGGCCCGAGGCTTTCCGGGCCTGACCCCTTTTCCAAGCGCCCGGTTCTTTGCCGCCACAGGCGCATTACCTAAGCCCCCAGATGCTGCGGAAGTTCCTTCGGCCCGTCTTGCGGAGCCCTCCTGGTCCAAGCACCCGTGAATCCGGCCTGTCACATCGGTTTCTGAACCCTTGTCTGTCTCCAGTCGGTATCCACCAGTCTGACGTCACTGCGGGCTCTCCGGACCCGCACGGATGGAGCCCGCTTGGCCACCACACGGCCGCTGCCCGCTACTCTCATACGTCGAGGCCTGCGCTACGTATACACTTTTCCAATCTTCTTGACACCGGCGCCGTCGCTCTCACCTCATGGTGCGATTGCATTCTCGCATTTGTGGACCACAATCTGTGCCATCACGGCGGGTTGCTGGCACCATCCCTGTAACGTCTAGCCGTATCGCAAGGAACGATCGATAAGGAGCAACGCCTGGAGCCAATGAGAGCCACGGAGTGGGAGAGGATGAGAGGAGGGGGAGGGGCAGAGGAAGGGCATCCTCACAGTGTTGTCTGCCCCTTTCAGGTGAGAAGCATCACACAAAACCTGCACCTGCACCAATGTACCATTTGTACTACCAACAGAGAAAGTGGCGCGGCATATACTTTGGAAGATACCGGATCAAACTCCTGACTGTCTTCACCTTTCGCTGGCCCGAGGCGTCCTTCTCTCTAATTATGTGTCTCTTCCTCTCTTGCCTGCCTTGTCCATCTTGGATGACCCTCCCTCATTATTGCTGTTTTTGGCTGACCATGCCGCAAGCCGCAGCACCCATCCGAAAGTCTTGAAAGTCTGCTTATTTCAGGGTCCAACGGGCGTGACGGCGGCTTGCATGTGCACTCGCCAAGGCCGCTTCGGAAAGGCGATCGCTGCCGCATCAGTCTCTACCGCAGTAGTCATCATCATCCATCTCGGGACATTTCGAGGGCCTCTCCTTGCTTCTCGGCGGAACCTTTCGCAGCCGCAACGAGGAACCAGAAAGCAAAGTCTCCACCATGACGGTTGGCAAACTGGGAGCCTCGTTCACCATGCTCTCTCTCAAACTGCCATCTTGGTTGGCGGCTCGCTGGGTGACTCGCTCATTTCTTTGCCCGGCCCAGCCTTTGCGCCGACCCCAATCTGAATCTCACCGCCGTCGCTCCGCTTTGTGCCCACGTTTCTTTGCTTTCAAACAGGCGCACACACACACGCAGTATACTTTGGAGATTGGGTAGTGAGCCTATCCTGAAAATGTACTGCTCTATCCTGTAGGAATCAGAATTTCCACCACCAGGTAAGGTCCTTGTGTCTCCCTCGGTGGAGCACGCCGGTCTAGGATCCAAAAAAACTTCTCATGCTACTTCGCCTCCACGTATCCACGGGCCATGCACGACTCAAGAAACTCATCCCAGGAGTATCAGTCAACATGGGCCTGCGTTTGCCTGGTTTTTGCGGAGACTTCCACACGTTGGAAAGAAAGTACTCCAGCAGGAGAGAGACGTCAGTGTCAAGTCAAGATGCTCTCATACCTGGACTATATAAGCCGGTGGTCCCCAGGACGCATTTCAAGGTTGGTTCCGCCGTAGCTTCATCACATACTGTTCCGATTCATCAGCGCTTTTGACAGCTTTAATCTTTGAAAGATCAAGCTTCGGTGCATACACTACTTGTCATTTCACTTGATTGCGCAACACGAAACTAGTTCGCGTCCTCCGTATTCAACTCTCCTTACAACGGTTATCAATCATGGCTCCCAACCACCGAGCGTCGTCCACCGGCAGCTTCATTGAAAGCATCGTCGCAGCCCGCAAGGAACTGGACAACCTTGCTCTAAGCACTCCCGAATCCTCTCTGGATGGCTCCGCCGGCGGCTCTGCTGGATCATCAGCTCTGGGCAGCCCTGCTGGCGCGCTATCACCAGTTACGCCCACAATCGACGCTCCTGTCGCTGACAGCTTTGCTTTCGCCTTCGACATCGACGGTGTCCTCATTCGAGGTGGTCGTGCAATTCCCGAAGCAGTGGAGGCAATGAAAGTATTGAATGGCGACAACGAATATGGTATTCAAATGTAAGTTGTCAACCCGCCCACATCGTATGGCCCCACTTGTATCCGGACCATCGTGGCTTTTCTACTCGCCAATGACAGATGCTAATATGTATGTTTCAACAGTCCTTACATCTTCCTCACCAATGGTGGCGGTAAGACCGAAGAAGAGAGATGTGGTGATCTATCTAAGCAGATGGAAATCGACATTTCACCAGCGCAATTCATTTGCGGCCATACGCCCATGAGGGAAATGGCCGAGCGCTTCAACACCGTCCTTGTTGTTGGCGGTGAGGGTGAAAAGTGCCGCGAGGTTGCCGAGGGCTACGGTTTCAAGGATGTTATTACACCCGGAGACATCATCAAGCACAACTCCGCGACAACCCCTTTCCGCAAACTCACTCAAGACGAACTTACGAATTCTCGCGAAAGGGATTTTACCGATGTGACCATTGAAGCCATTTTTGTCTTCGCCGACTCCCGCGACTGGGCTGGCGACATCCAAATTATGCTCGACCTCGCAATGTCCAAGGGCGGCCGCCTTGGTACTCTGAGCGAAACCTTCGACGAGGGCCCACCAATCTACTTCTCCCACAACGATATCGTCTGGTCTGCTGCCCATGATAATGTTCGTCTTGGGATGGGCGCCTTGCGCCGCATGCTAGAGGTCATTTTCCGCGACGTTACCAAGAAGAAGGGCAAGTTGCACACCCACGCTTTCGGCAAGCCCCAGGTCAGTACCTTTGAGTTTGCAACGAGATTGCTGCAGCAATGGCGACGTCAGCAACATGGCTTGGATGCACCTCCCGACACCGTCTACTTTGTCGGCGACACGCCGGAGAGTGACATTCGGGGCACCAACGCCTATGACGAGCACGCAGACAACGAGTGGCACAGCATCCTCGTCAAGACCGGTGTCTATCAAGATGGAACTGAGCCGGCTTACAAGCCCAAGGCGACTGTCAACAACGTCTTAGACGCTGTGCGCTACGGTATCCAGCGCGAGATCCGCAAGAGGGTTGTCACATCGCTGAGAAAAGACATCCTCGGCGAGGAGGAGTGCTTGAAGGCTCTCCAGTCCAAGGACAGTGCCGTATTCACTCCTCTGGAGGAGCGTAACCAGCCAATTTTGGGTTAGCCCGGTCATTCAAACTTCGCGATCTAGGCGTTTGTTTACTAGCGAGTCGTTTTTTGTCTTTTCTAGTGTTGGATCAACAGTTCAGGGTATTTGTTTAGTTCGGGGGAAAATTGTGATACCAAAGGCGTTTTTAAATCAACGAGGCAAATGATCGCAATTTCGAGTTGCAAGACTAGCTACAGCAGAATACACGATACACAGGCGCCATTTGACGCCGAGGGATTTGAAACATGTGTGTCTGTACCACATGATGACATATTGTACTTGGTGTTGGCGCCTACCACCTGGGAATTATCGCCAAGTTCCATAATGCTTGTTTATGACACGATTTAGAAGTTCCTGAAGCTAAGGCAACTCTTGGCTGGCTGGCCACAATTTTCACGCCGTTGCCGAACCATGTACACGTACATGCTGTCTCATTGGGTTCAGAGGACCACGGAACGTAACAAGACGGGAATGAGATGCCGAGAGGGATCTGGTCGTACCCGTTTGGGCTGATGCCCAGCCTGCGGATCTCCGTCATGCTGCGGCCTGGCGCGGCGCCGTGTTGTTGTAATACATGCCAAGTCCGGCCGGTGTTGGGGTTGGTGCATGTTTCCCCCCTTCCGGCTGCCTGAACCGCCGATCCCTTTCCGCTCCGTGTCGTCCAAGTGCACCAGCTCCGAGGTAGCATGACTTGAAGTGGTGCAACGGCGGGTTGGTGTAGTAGGGTTTGGCTATATGCAAGTGGAAGATGTGGAGATGGTGGGCTCGGAAGATGGTGATGAAGATGTAGAAGGAGAACATCTTGAGCATGTCATTCAATGTGCAATGTACTGCCTAGTTGCAGATGTAGTTGCACAGGACATTGAGAAGCATGCCCGCTCCACTCGCATTTCCTCTTTTGTCTCCTCCTCCGCATCCTCCACGGCCCCATCACTTTTAACTGTTTCCGGTCGTCATTGTATTGCTGTGGTAAGATTCGGGTGCATGAGGAACGGATTCCGTGAAGGTAAAGCTTCCCCACCTCGCAGAGGCCACCCACAGCGCTGCATCGACGGCTTCTTGACGCCTTTGCCGATCGCCGACAGCCTCCTCCGCGCTGCATGCGATGGAGAACCCGGGAACGTTGGCGCGTTCAACATCCAGCCAGCCTCTCCAAGCGGCCACTATGTCGCCGGCTCCAAGGGCTCCGATGACCACAGTCCCCCACAACTCGCGTGCGCCGCTATTGTGCTTGCCGTAGAATATCCATTGCTCGGCCGCAGCGACTTGCTCCCGAAGTTGGTCTGGGGAAATGCGCTTGAGGTTGGCAGGGGTACTGGTGCTTCTGATGATACCACGGCGCGCCGGACGCTGTACGTAGACGTGACGAATGTCTTCGACGCCGCAGCAGAGGCGTGTGACGTCGAAGCGGCCTTCTGTGTCAAAGATGAGGACCGTCTTGAAGTGGGGCGCGGAAACGAGGCCCGACACAAGCCGGTAGATGAGCGGGAGTTGGCGGCCGGTGACGGCGAGAGGAATCGATTGTGTTGCTCGAAAGTTTTTTACGGCGAACGCATTCAGGAGGGGATGGGAAAGAAATTAGGCCGATTCTTCCTTTTCGTGGGGTTGACGGGCTTGTATTCTGCGCTGAAGACGTCCAAGACCTATTGAAACACAGTCAGCTGTATGACAATGGCAAATGCACGAAACAAAAATCTGCTGTGACGAGTTGAGATGATGCTGAACGGAGCCTGGTGATGTATCATGCCAATAGTCTGGGGAGTTGAGCCGTGCGAGTGGTAAGCCGTCTGGTTCCTGAGGAACTCAAAGTTTGTGTCGGCCGACCCCCCAAAAAGCCGACCCCATCCATCGACCACCATTCACTCAACCTCATCAGTCCAGACTACTCATCGGCTCTCATATTGTGGCACACCAACCTGTTCTAGCGTGGTCTCTTTGGCGTCGCCCAAGAGCCTCCTGCCCCTCATTGAGAGCCGCGAATACTTTTTCTTGTCCAGATACTTCTTCATCCTTGCGGTTGGTTCCGACGTCGCCTCTGCAATCGAGATGACCCCGCCCTGCCTCGTTTTCGATGCCTCAGATTTGCCGCGGCATGTGCAGGCGGACCTAAAAGGCAAAAAGCGCAAGCTTGAGAGGGGCGCTGATGTCGATTTGTCCGAGTGCACGTTGCGGGCGATGGCGCAGTTTCGATGCACCGTCAAAAACCCCGACCGCAGAGACAGCCCCATTGGATGTTGGCCCATCATGCGGTTTTTCCGGCAGTAAGTCCGTTCCTTACTTTGTTCTATTTGACGAATCTCACGCCATATGAAATCGGCAATATGATTCATGCCCAGCCTACGCCCAAGATCACTAACCTTTGTTTTTGATAGATGTCAGGATAAGAAGGGTATATTTACTGTTGAAACCACAGCATGGGAAGGGCTGAATGCTGGAGGCAAAAATGGTTACGCCAATAGTTCGGGCTTACGCAGTACAGACGGCCGCCAGGACCATGGCAGACATGGGAACGATGGCCAGCGGACGTATCATGAATGGCCAGAGTTGTGGGAGAAATAGAAATGTTCTGGCGCTGGAAAAAAGCAGGCGATCCAAAAGCCATGAACAGAATTCACGGCCCCTTTCAAACTTGAAGTAGATTCATGTACGGAGAGGCCCATAAATTCCCTTAGGAGCTTTGTAGGTTAGACGGACATTTGATTACTTCATCTTTTGAGGGATTGGTGTCGGTATCATGTTCGCCACAATCAGCATGTCTGAATGAGCGCCTCACACGCCTCGCAGCAAGAAATCCTGCACTTCACACCCTTGAACCATTACCCTCGACGTAAGAAAAGTTCTCGACTCGATTGGCTGGTGTGTATGGTACGATCGGGGTCGGTTGACCAGCTGATGAAGCCCGTATCTTGTCTATGACCACAAATGCTCTCTCACTCCCATTGCCAACCTAAGAAAGTGCCCTCGTTTTCCTGCCGCCACCGCAGTCAATCGCCGTCGTTGTAGTTATTTACTGCTTCTGGCCACGAGCCTCGGCCTTCTGCTGCTCCAACTTGGCGTAATAGGCATCGCGAGCGTTCGTGCGAGGCATGTGGAAGCCGTACCTGACAGACGGTTAGTTCGAGAATATTCGCGTGAAGCGCCGGGCGAATCTGTTTCAGTGTTCGCATACCAGTACACGTTGGCCATGGCAAAGCCGAGACCTGCGAGGAAGTTAGGATACTGGGTGAGGAACTGCTAGGTAGCGAGAGCATCGATGATATCCCGAAGGTGCCCCATGAACTAGCGCATTCCGACGGCGCAATTCTGGCTACGAAGCAAGAGAGGGTTCCGGGGAGAACTGACCAAGAGCGATGCCAAGGTCGAGAACAAGGTTGCGTCGCAGCATCTGTTGTCCGGTGTTAGCCAACAACTGTTCATGCTCCGTAGGCCCGGCGGGGGCTCAGGGGCTCAATTGATTCGGGAAACGTACGCCCGTGATGGGCTTGACAGCAGTAGTGCCAGCCATTGTGATGCGGAGTTGAGTGGGAGTCGTGGGAGTCGATTGAGCCGAAATGTCGAGTATCCGGGGGTGATTTGGTGATGCTCAAGTCCTCGGGTAGCTCGAATGGTCTGATGAATTCGCGCGATGGAGTCATCACGTGACGTCAAATTCTCCCCTTCCGTTGGATGATTTGTTCCTGACCTTCCCGCACTTCCAACATTACCTAAGCCTGGGTCTTTGAATCCCCCTCCATCTGGTTGGCTGCTGTTTGGCGACATGGCGTCCTTACATAAGCGTCCGCAACTTCCTGGCTTAGTGCAAACGGGTCAACTCCGGCCAAGGACTAGATCCACAGAACAATGGCCCGCACTGGCCCCGGCGCGACTCTTTGCATATCAGATATTCTGATCTAGCAATTTTCTGCGGGAACGGGATTGGCGACGGAGGATTGCTGGTATATCGTCCAGCGCACACAACAGCAGCCATGAACCTCCATCTCCCTGCGAGGATATTAGTCTCGTCTGGTCAGTTTCCATGATTATGTTTTCCCTTCGGAAAGTGGCCACTTCGATATGGCATTGGCGAATCGACCAGCTAATCTCTATCGTCCATTAGCTCCCTCAACCCTTCAGTCCATCGCACGACCAACAACGAGACCTCTCGTTCTTCCCTTGCGCTCGGCAACTCAAGTTCGAAGCAAATGGGGCTTTTCTGGCATATTCGGCCGCAAGAAGAGCAATCCTGTTGAGGATTCCTTCAGCGGTGGCCAGAACCTCAACGACCCCAAGGTCCGTGAGCAGTTCGCCAAGAAGCAGCAGGCTACACTTTCCAATTCCATTTTCGAAGAGGAAGTTCAAGATACTGTTGCCGAGAGCGGACAGACTGGTCCCGCGGTGCAAAGCTCTGTGAAGACGGCGGAAACTATGTCGTACCGAGTTGACCCCGACCCGCGAGCTCGTCTACGATGGGAAAGGAAGAAAGTTATCCAGATGGTTCGTCGCAACGGCCGCGTCAGCCGCTCTGAGCGCATCGCCCAGACAGAGAAGGAGTTCCAGCATAAGAGTCCCTTCCTGGAGACCAGCGTCAAAAAACTTGTTCACCTGGCTCGCCAGGTACAGGGCAAAAGTGTGGATGAGGCGATTCTGCAGATGCGATACTCGAAGAAGAAGATGGCCCGAGAGGTCAAATATCAACTTGAAGAGGCCCGAGATCTGGCCGTCGTCAGCCGTGGCATGGGTTTGGGTAAACCACATGATCCAATCAAGATCGAGACCAAGGACGGCAAAGCTTTGAGCGTAGACAACTCATCGAAGCTCTACGTCGCTGAGTCTTGGGTGGGAAGAGGACCCTGGAGATCCAAGTCGATGGACTACAAGGGACGAGGCAGATTTGGCATTATTCAATCACCATCAACTAGTAAGTCCCGGTTCAGGCTCTTTTTTGACGTTTATCTTCTTCCTGTTGGCTGACCAAGCGACTTTTAGGTATTTCTGTCGTGCTGAAGGAGGAGAAGACGAGACTACGCGAGCACAATGAGAGAGAGGCGAAACAAGCGCGGAGGAAGCCCTGGGTACACTTGCCTGATAGGCCGGTGTCTGCGCAAAGACCCTACTACTCGTGGTAGACATTTTTTCCTTTTGCCACAAAACCCGAGTCTTGATGCCTCATGTCGATTGGTCGACGGAGCGTGCAACGCCACTCTCTGGAATTGTAAGAATATGTACAATGAAAGATGCCATGGAAACCATTACGCCATATATCCCCCGACTGTAGCCATGATGCCGCATGTCTATGCGAAGCAAATCGAACTCCTATTTGGTATAATCGCAAGCAAGTTGGTCACCACGTTCCATACCGCAACCCGTCTACGCCATACACTAAAACAATCGTCAATCGTAAATCATAACGTGCTGCCGGCCGCATCCACCCAACATGTTGTACGCCAGACCGTGTTTCAGTCAAGGCATCTACCACAACCTGGCCTGTCACACGTCCAACTACGGTCACCTTGTCATCCCCGTCATGTTATGACGAGTACTTTTAGGACAAATGACAAGTGGCAGTGGAGGATAAAATGATACGCCACTCAGATCATCCGTCTCGGAGACTGGCGTGGAACCATGTCCTCATATCTTCGCGACCGCATTTCCAGTTCGGAGTAATTCTTGCCAGTCATGCCCACGATGCCGTAATCTCTCCCAGAGCCTGGCATCGGTCCTGAGATTTGCATGGAACGTGTCCTGTTCTGCGGTCTTCTCACTAACAGGTAGAGTGCGAGGGCGATTGCAAGGACGCCCACGCCGGCGCCAACGCCGATTCCAATCTTTGCTGGCACTGAGAGGCCCGCAGCATCGCTGGAGACCTTTCCCGCGTCGCTCTCCGAGGCAGAGCCGGATTGCGAGGCCTGGGAACCTGTCGAGGTCGAAGTAGTTGACTTGGTCGTCGATTTGGTAGATGTTGACTACAATATATAAATGTCAGTTGTGCCAGCCTTTCTGCAGCGTTAGGAGGGATTTTACCATAGTTGTGGGCGCGGGAGTTGAGATTTGCGTAGCCTGTGCAACCTCAGAGACTGCCTTGCTGGTCACATCTGTCGGTGCCGAGTTGACGGGCTGGGATGAGGGTTTCTCTGCACCGTTTGTTCCAGCAGTAGTCGCTGGTTGAGGTGGCTCAGATGTTGCTTGGGCCGGTGCGGGCGTGGTAGGTTGTGGCGGCGACGAGGAAGCCGGCTGGGATGCAGGTGGTTGTGTCGACGCAGGAGGAGCCTGAGTCGCAGCTACACCATCATATTAGTGATCGCGTTGATGACTCTGTAGATCCGAAGGGTAATCATACTTGCGCAGAGAGATGTCACGTAATCGTTCACTTTGGTAGCGACGTCGGCGCCGCAAGACTGGGAAGCACAGTCACGAACACCAAATACAAAATCTTGTTGCTTGCAAAGGCAAGCGTTGTCCTGAGATGCGCAACCAAATCCTTTCGCAATGACAGTGTTGACGCAAGAAATCTAATGACTTGAGTTAGCTCAAAGTACAAGCATAAAGAACAAGTCATTCCAGTCGACAAGTCTCAGCCACTACCATGCTCAAGATCCGAGGCAGCATTTTCTAGGCCGGCTATGATTGAAAAGGAACTTACACCACATGGCGGTAACGAGTCTAGCTGCGCGTGAACAGCACCGAGAAGAACGACAGAAGCCGTGGCCTGGAGCCAGATACGACACCTCATGATGGCACAGGGCAGCAGAGTTGAAGTCTGGTGAAGGGGATGGAGGAACGAAGGCGTGGCGGAGTGTTTGAACAGCTGAGAAATACAGCCTGGCCTGTGGGAAGTGATGAGACACTGGTGTGTATGACCAGACCCGTCACAGCGTCACACAGCAGCTCATGGTCTGTCTTGAAGCTGAAGTGGTAATCCCGGAGCTGAGCTGCCCAGAGTTGGAGGTGTTGGTGGCGTGTGAGGGCGTCGACGTGGCGAGGCAAGCCCCAAACACGCAGGGGCACGTTTCGAGGAGCCAAGAAAAGAAATAACGAGACAGCAGCTGCCGGCCCAAGTCGATAAGGACGAAAGGACGAGCAGGGACAGATGATATCGAAAGGTAAGGAGTAGACAAGCGTCTGGAATAATGAACGATGGTTCAAGTGGTCAGTCGCGAGGCAGTTGTATGTCGAGGGCGGGCGGTCGAATGAGGGATAGACGAGTCAGACTGGGCGAGTAGAGGAGAAGACTGAGAGACGCTGGGAGGATAAGGACGGGCCAAGACAAGAAACAAAGGCCAAGGCCAGACGGGAAGAATGGAAAGAGAGGGAAAAGAGGCGTCCGGCGGGGTCGAAGCGAACGTGTGTGAAGAACAACAAGAAGAACCTAAGAAGAGAAGAACAGAGGCAAGGTTCCGAGAGGAAACAGGGCCAACCGCGGAAAGAGAGCGAGGTAGAAGGGAACAAGCCAGTAAATGAGGCCCAGGAACTGAGAAGGGAGGGCAGAATGGGGATAGAGGGAGGGATATCGACATGTTAAAAAGGAACACTGGAGGAAGGGACTAGGTAAGGTAGGTAGACGAGGAGTGTACGGGGGGCCGCCTGCGCCTGCGCCGTGCGTTCAATTCTCCTTACTTCACCTTCCTTACCTTGCCCACCTCACCTCCTCATACGGTACTAGGTAGGTAGGTTGGTTCACATTTGGGGGCAGGACCTACCTTGGGTAAGGTGCGTTACCTTAGGTACCTAGGTAGAAAGAACAGACGAAGTCGGGGGCCAGGGGCCTGCCGTCTGGAAGAGACAGATGGGATGGCAGGGGACACCCGAGCCGACGGGAAGGAAGTGGAGGGAAATCGGAGGTCAGGGGCAAGGGGCGGGGATGGGATCACGCCCACCTCAATGACCTACTATGCAGTACCTTACCTTCAATACCTTATGGCCCCTGCACTCACTGTCAACATGATGAATTGGTGGAGGTGTCAAGTCGATTGATTCCCCCGACCTGAACTTGGAAGTACCCTGTGTGCAGCAGCTTCAAGTGCATCTGCAACTGCCAACCCGCGTCGCGTCGACGGGCTGATGTTGCTAAGCTTGGTCTTGTCGCGTCAAACGTGTTTTTGAGCGGCCCATCGTCTAGCGGCGGACCGTTATGTGCGAACCTAGCGAGGTGCCAAAGGGGGGGATGGAGGATCGTGCTGAGCACTAGGTGAGGCAGACCTGCAAATAGTCTGTCTGAGGCGGGCTAGGTAGGTTCTTAGGAGACAAGAGGAGAGATAGAGGGTTTTTGGAATAAGTACTTTTCTCAGAGGGCCAGCGAGTATACGATTCAAATCGGGAAACGGCATAGAAACATTCGACGAGAAAGGAAGGGTCCGGCGTGCATGTTGGTCACAGTCACGGTCACAGTCACGGTCACAGTCACGGTCATTGAAGAGGACGGGACGGGAGCCTGAGTCCAAAAGAGACTACGATGGTGTCCGAGCCAAGGATTAATGTGGACGTGAAGGGAGGTAAAATTTAGGGCGACAGGTCAAATTCGGATGGAACACTAGTGCGCAAACCGGGTCTGGATCGGATCTGAGGGAGGGGAGGCTACCTATGGATACGACCACGACCGTACGGATACCTCGCTGAGTGATGGCAGACTCAAAAGTCAAGACTGCACCGTAACGCAAACATTCAGAAAATGTCGACAGCATAATTGCGAGGCCGCCGTAAGCGCATAATGTTGGCTCATTTTGCACACCTTAAGCCGGGCCTCTATAGCCCCCGCCGCCCTATCACCGCACGCGATGCCATCCCCAAAAGCCAGCCGCGCAAGACAAGCCCCGACCTCTAAAACAGGACCTGGTCTACTGTTGAGCGGAGAAAGCACGTCGCGCCCAACCAGCGTGCCGCACTAACCTTGACCAGGGGGGCTGGTCCCGTGCTGTTCGTCGCAGCAGTCGCGCTAGGAGGCGCAGCCAAGGCCCGCTGCTTGCTGTCCACTAACTTACCTTACCTTTTGACGGCAACGGCGACAGCGACAGCGACAGCCACCTACCGCGGGCGCGGGGGCACGCTGCAACGGTGGAATGGAATTCTTATTCAGATGCGTTAGATGATCTGCACCAGGAACTCGTGTCGTGCCGCCGTAAGCCACCGCTCATCACTTCACCGCGCGCACCCACACACACATCTGCCTACCTATTCGTAGATAGCTACTTAGGTAAGAAGGGGGAAACATTTCGACAGGCCATAGCAAAAGTGCAACAAGTGCGATCCATCACGGGCAAGTCTATCGCCAATCGTTTACGCTTGTAAACGGTAGAAGTGTGCTCTCATCATCTTCATCGTTTACATTTGGATGGGAGAGGACGACTTGGGCTTGTTACCTGAAATGGCAAGCTGGAAGATGTTCTACCCGACGTTCCACTGGGCTGCATGAAGGGCGGAAACCCGGGGCGGGAACCCCGTTGCTTCGAATAGATACCTTAGGTGCCTCGAGGCCAAATCGCCAACCCCTTTTTGCCGGGCTCTGCTGCATGCGTGCATGGGCTTTTGTTGGTCTACAACTTTAAGGTATTCAATCAAGCCTCTCGACTTACCTGCCCACCTCGAGTTGGCCAACACACACTCGTCCGATGTCCATATTTCGCCTTGTGTGCACCTTGTTTGTCAATCGACACAAGTTGGTGTTCTCGTATTTGAATGCGAAAGACTTCTCGTACTTCTGCAAGCCGTCAGTGGTGGACTCGCCTCGGCTTTTATCAGTATCGTGCTTCTGCGGGCAGGTGCTGAGCTGACGCTTCCGTCAGAATCGATCTTGCTGTATGCTTGCGCGCAAGCTTGGAACCTCGATGCAAATGTACGCAGTACACATACTGCAGTGCAGCATTGCGGACGCGCTGTCCGATGCCAGCATCCCCTGCGCATGAAGGTGATGGAGCCAGTGCGACATCAGACCGGGGCGCCGAGTAGGTTGGCAGGGCTGATTAGCGACACCTGCAACGGTCGCCAGCCTTTGAGCCCTGTACCATCACCATGGGGCTGCCCCCATTCCTGTCTCGAGTTTGATGGCTAAGCCGCTCAGTCAATTTAATTCGTCATGCAATGCGTTTCCTGCCGATGACCGCGGAAAATTTTCTGAAGAACGAGCTCCTGACAACAAACAATTGCTTGAACTGAGAAACTTTCCTTGAAAGTTTGCGTCCCGGCCATTGCGGTCTGTTGGAATACCAATAGCCTTATGGAAACCTCTGTCGGGCCGGGAGAACACAGAATTTCAGGCAGGCCGACGTGGCAAATCTGCTATTCAAATACTCTCACAGGCCGTGGTTGACTTGGGACGACTCTAGGCAAGGCCACATGAAATATGCTTCCCTTTAGGTCTCGTGGTCGATCCTCGGCCGGTGTAGATCTGAAGACCGGAGTCCTTTGTCCGGAGCGGCGAGGTCAGCCGGATCGAAGAGCCGCACTTGCTCCGCGACGCCCGAGCTCTGGACGAAGCACGCTGTCTCGGCTTCTTCTATCGCTGATTTTAGTTTTCGTCTGGGCCAGACGACTTTTAACATTATATCCCGAGAATGAGTGTGTGCGTGGGCGCGCGAAAATATAGGTAGCGAAATGGGAAATTGTCTTGTGGTTGTTGATAGAGGAGAAATGTTTTGCCGCGTTGGAAAGGTCGTCACGACAATGTGAAGCTTTCCTTCCATCCATCTTACCTTACCTAAGCCCATACCTCAACTCAGTGGAGGGTCAGGGTTCGGAGCCGGAGCTAGTTCCGGGGCGTTCCCTTAGTCATATTCACGTCCAAGTCGACAGCTTACGTAAGACGAGTCCGTCAAATATAGATATGACTGGCCAGTGTCAGTAAAAGCAGAGGAGCATGACTAGCTTTATCAAGATACCTACGTATCTACCTACATAGCCTTACCTAGGTGGGTAAAGCAGGAGGAGCTCACAGTGTACTTATAGCTGAACGGTGCTTTATTTAGCAAGGCGGCTCGGCGATGGACCAATGACCTCATGTCGCAGAGAGAGCTGGCGCTGGAGATCTCTCGCATTACCAATTATAGCCAGCTGCGTCAGCTTTTGTTCCCCATTTTGTTTGTTCTTCCTCTTGAGATGAGGGCAACATAAAGGGATGGATAGGCAGAGGGAGAAACACGTTGCAGAGCCTGAGCGGAACAAATATGCTCATGCAATTGCAATGGGGTTGAATGGTTCCACGTGCGAATACACGACGGAGCGAATTGTGTTTTATTCTTCTTCTACTTTAGAATGAGAACGAACTTATTGAACGGCGCTGCTACAGATGTGGGCGCGATGGGGTCTTGACCAATCTAAGGTGTCAACTGAGACAAACGAGATAGAGTTCAGCCACCAAGGCTTTTGAATACCTACGATTTCATCCCCCGGGTTAGGGGTAATCAGGCCATACTACCCGGTAGACTGCAGATGTTCTGCAGCGCGCATTTTGAGAAGGAGAAGGCGGGGAAGCAAAATGTCGAGGGATGGATGCCCTTTAAACGCAAAGACATCTATCGACCATTCCCGTTCATAGATTCCTGATGCAGTGGGCATTCCATACTTCACCTCTGGGCGACATTTTACGCACGCACAAGGTAAGGGGAGCCTGTCGGGTCGGGTGAGCTTCGCTTTGCGGAATACCGCTTTGGAAAACCCCACAGTCCATTTCACGGTGTCAACGCTGGACCCTCCAACGCCGAAAACGCGCGCGTCTGGACCTACCGTATCGGTCTTAAGGGTACGCACCGTGCACCACCCAATGCCGCCTGAGGCCTCAATCCATCTAGCAGCAGGAGCTCATGGCTCAGCATCGACAGTGGATTCAACTGTCCAGCCTCAAGTAACTTAAGGCACCTACAGTAAGGTACCTACCTACGGTACCTTCTGAGCCTGCCCGCCCCACGAAATCTCCTCGGCTCGAATCCTTACAGCTGCAGGTGCCGTACGGTACGGTACCGAACGCCCAGATACTGGCACTCGCGTTGATACCCGCCCCATACCTTCAGCCTACAGGGCCGGTGCATCTGCTGAGACGGGAGCCTTGCACTACCGGCCTACCTGACCTGACCTGACCTGACCTCACCGGACGCCTGACAAGAAAAAAAAATAATAAGGAATTAGAGAGGGACAAAAAAAAAAGGGCCTGAGGATCGACTAACGGATTGCTTCTTGGGGCCAAGAAGGCTGCCTTCACCACCTTCCACTCACTACCCCGAGCACCTAAAGGGCTTCTTTCTACCTCTGCAGTTCCGTTAGGTACCTTTCCTCCTTTGACCCCGTCACCTGCAGTGCAGCATCTACCGCGACCGGGCCCTGTGGTGTTTAGGTTGGCCCAAGTATCAACCGCCTTGCGTCCGTACTACTCTGGCGCAAACCAAACTTTGCTGGCCACTCCCCCCCCCCAAGCATTCCCTTCCCCCTGCCTCACCGCGAAACCATCAACGGTGCGTCTGGTCGAATCAACAAGTCAATACTGCATCTGGTATTGCCTCATTGACCCGTCGCATCGCCGTCAGCTTCGCTTGAACATCGTCGCCTTCGACGGAAACCTTCCGATCATCACTCCGCGTTGCACCTGCCCACCCACCGACCCGATCGCGACTCTGTTCGACACCTGCCCTTCGTCACACACGCACGTTGCTTCAATTAAGCCCTCAAGCCGACGAGAAAAAGGAAGCAATAGGCAACAGACAATTTCAATCGCTATCGCCGCGTCTCCCATGGTTCGTCTGTTGACGGCCGCCCGATTGCAGCAAGATGGCGACCCTGCCGGTAGGGGAGGACAAATGGGTGGACTACGTCGCTGAGAACAGAAGACACGCCAACGACCTGGAAAAGCGCGTTCACGTAATCGAACTGTTCAAGCTCGCCATCGAGGCAGAGCCCAACAGCGTCAGAGTCTGGCGCGCATACTGCGAATACTTTTGGTCCCTGTACGTTGACAGTCAGACCCCCGAATCCGGATGGACCGACGAGGAACGCCTCATGGGCCGCGAGCTATTCTCTCTCAACGCCGCCCTCAGCCTTTGGCAGCAAGGTTACGAATCCATCCAGTATCGCATCAATGACAGCCATGAGCTGTGGAATCAATGGATCTCTCTTGAACGCGCCATGCTTGCGGGCACACGCACCGCTGAGGGCATCCGGCGCATTACCTTCCTCTACACCGATCGCCTTCAAGTCCCTCACGTCACCCGCGATGATACTGCGCAGGCCTTTTCCGAATTCCTTTCCACCTATAACAAAGCTGCCTGGGAGGAGACCATGCAAGCTGTTACCGCCAAGTCACAAGAGGCCAAGAAGCTCACCGAGGATCGCGACATGTTCGAGCTGAAGCTCAGACAGGCTCAACAAGAGGGAAAGGAAGACGTCTACCGCGCTCTGATGAAAGAATATCTGGAATGGGAATGGAATCAGAGCAAGAGAAGCAACAAACACGCGGAGGCTACTGGTGACCTTTGCAGAGGTCTCTACGCTAGAGCCTTGACAGCTGTTTTCGCCTTTGACGACACCATTTGGAACGAGTACGTCCGATTTCTCTCCACATCTGGCACTTACGCACAGTCGCCCCAGGGCATGGTTGACGTCTTGCGGCGAGCCGTGGACCATTGCCCTTGGTCTGGTACCATTTGGTCCCGGTACATTTTGACTGCAGAAGATGCCAGACTGCCTTTCAACGAGATCGAACAAATCAAGCACAAGGCCACCAGCAATCCCGAGCTATATAAGAACGGCATGGCCGCCCTCCTTGACATGTATGCTGCGTGGTGCGGTTTCCTCAAACGAAAAGCCATGGATCTCAACGCAACGGATGAAGACGTCGATGTAGCCGACATGGGCTTGCGCGCCGCCCTCGAATTCGTCGACCAAGCCAAGAACCGATATGGCGATAGTTACAGAGGCGATCCCAACTTCCGCTTGGAGCGAATTTACATCCAATATCTGACTGAGAAGAAGCGTAATTTGGATGAGGCGAGAGGTCTCTGGCACAAGCTGGCCGAAAAGCAGCTGTACGCTGATAGCTACGACTTCTGGCTGAACTACTACCTCTGGGAAATGATGGTATTTGCTTCCAGTGGCAAGGATCGCAGCCCAACGCCTTCGACGGCTGCGATCGGGCTGCGAGTGCCATCGGTGGCCACGGCGGTGCTCGGCAGGGCGATTAAAAGAAAGACTCTGGACTGGCCCGAAAGAGTCATTGACGTGTACGTGCAGCATTGCAACGACTACGAGCTGCCTAGCACGGTACGCAACGCTATCGATACCGTTTACGAAACGCGCAAGGAGGTTGCGAAGCGGAGAGAGAGAGAGGCTGCGCAAGCCGCGGAATACTATGCGGCCGCCCAGGCGCAGGAACAACAAGCTGCTCACGCAGCCAAATGGCAGATGACGATTCGTCCTCTAGCTCCAAGAGAAAACGAGACGAGGAGACTGAGACTGTCGACGCGACAGCGAACAAGAGACCCAAGAACGATGCCGCCGAGGCAGAGGCCACAGCGCTGAAGCAGCAGCAGAGCCTCAAGAGAGATCGGGAGAACACGTCGGTTCTGGTTAGCAGACTTCCAAGTGAAACCACAAAAACCAAAATACGGCAGTATTTCAAAGAGTATGGCCACATCGTCGAAGTTACGGATCCCGCTATTGACCCTCAAGACAACACCCAGACTGTCATGGTAGAGTTCAGGACACCGGAGGAGGCGCAATCGGCACTTCTCAGAGACGGGAAGTACTTTGGCACAGCTCAGATCAGCGTCGAGCCTGGCACTGATTTGACGCTGTATGTCACGAACTATCCCCCTACCGCGGACAAAACGTATCTTAGCAAGCTCTTCCAGGACTGCGGCGAAATATTGAGCATCAGAATGCCCAGCCTGAAAGGCAACGTCCGCCGAAGATTCTGTTATGTGACGTTTCGCGACAGAGCCGCCTCTGCCAAAGCGACGGAAATGAATGGCACTCTTCTCGATGGCAAGTTCAAATTGGTGGCAATGTACTCGGATCCCTCGCGGGCAAAGAAGCGTGAGGGCGCTGTTGAAGAGGGTCGCGAACTCCACATCACTGGTCTTGACCCGGCAGCCGCCGAGGAGGACATTGAAAAAGTGTTTTCCAAGTATGGTACTGTCAAGCGCACCAACATCCCCAGGAACAAGGGTGGCAAGGCCCACGGGGCGGCTTACGTCGAGATGGAGACCCAGGCGCAGGCTGAGGCTGCTGCCTCAGAGTTGGACAAAGCCAAGCTACGCAACTGCATCATGTCCGTGCAAATTTCGACACCCAGCAACTTCAAGAGGACAGCAATTGCCTCAAAAGAGGGAGCATCCCCTGCACCAAGCCGGGACAACGAAGGGGACGAGACTATGACCGACAGCAACGGCGACTCACGTCAAAGTGGCCCCAACCGGGCTGAGATTGCTTCGCGGACGATTGCCCTCCTCGATATCCCCGACACCGTCAATGACGCACGTATCAAGGAAATTGTTGAGCAGAAAGTCGGGGGCTTCAATAGTCTCGTTTTACAACCCAGTCACGGTGGTGCCAAGATCGAGTTCGAGTCCGCGGCCAGCGCAGGCCGCGCTGCCCTTCATCTTGACGGTTACATTCTGGATGGTCGTAGATTGCGAACGGGAACCGTCGAAGAATTGAAGCAATCCAAGGGGGAGATTCGCACCGACAAGATAGTCTACGGTACAGGGGGGAAGAAGCAGGGCGACAAGCCTTCCGCCTCTAAAACCACTGCGGCGACCTTCGCTCCGCCGTCCACGACTGTCAAGCGTCCGGTTCTAGGTAAGGGTGGTGCCAAACGAGGACTGGGATTTCTCCCGAAAGCGGTGGCTGTGGGAGGCGCAGGTGGGAATGGAAAGCCGCAGCAGCAGTCTGACACCAAGATGAATGGTGCTAGTGCCGGAGAGGGGGAGAAGCGGAAACCGATGAAGAGCAACGCCGACTTCAAGGCAATGATACTGGGATCTAATGCGACCAAAGAAGATGTTGAAGGGAAGAACGGCAACGGGCAGGCTGTGGAAGGCCAGCACTAATATTTACGGCGTCCGACGGAATGGGAATATAACTCAGTTGTTGCATTTGGGCGTACGGTACCCTCCCTGCCTTGCTCGACTCATGACACCGGGGGCTAGCGCCCAGTGCATACCAGCCATTTGCTGTATTCAGCTTATATTGCAGCTACCCACCAAGGGCTTGCCAACCCGGAGTGTAATTGTTATGATTCTTGCATTGTATCTTTACCAACTGGTCTATGAGGTCTATCGGCTGTGACATGATGCCAGTCATGTTTGAAGAGAAGAGAGCTTTGTGGCAAGCTTCTTCTCTACCTTGTGTGTGATTCTCACTCCTTGATCCCGCAAGACATCGATGGTCAGTAGTAACTAGCTGCCCATGCGTTATTTGGGGGCAGACGCATGCCGGCACCCTCCAATCCTTATTCCTCTCCAGCTACCCGTCCCATTGAGTAACCTGCTCTGCATCCACAGAGGCTTTCTCACCAGTCTAAAGTTGCGGATTTAAAAGGCACCGTCTACCTTTTCGCATACTATGCCTTGGTCACAGGGGTGTTGCCTTTGTTGTCCTTGTTAGCTTCTTGTGAGAATATCTTTTGCCAAATGGCCAACCAGCGCTCATGCTGGGCAGTTGGCAGCTTTCCCGGTTGCTTGAATGAACGTGTGAGAAGCTCCCGAAGCCGTGTGCGCAAGACCTTAATGACAAGCATGGTCTTCCAGTCAGGGAGGGCAAATCTACAGCGATTGCCATCCAGGACAAGCACTCCAGAAAACATCTACTCAGGTTAGATTGGCTATAATTACAGGAGCTACTGCAGAGAGGCGACTCACATCAGCTCTTACATCGCCACAGAGGAGAGCAATAGCAAAGGGGTCAGCTGCTGTGGTTTCATGCGCGTGGTAGACACTGTTTGGACTTGTTAGTCTCTGCTTGTACTATTAGGAGAAAGGGGTCCTACGTCTTTGACTGCATTATGTGGTAGTATGACATCCACTTGATCTCATTGTGGCCTTTGTTGACCGAGGATGGATGCAGGCTGATGGATTGGTTGTTGCCAACATTGCGCAGGCCTCGGCTACCTGGGTTGTCACGCACCAGAAGTTTGGGGTAGAAACTCCAGGCAATGACCGCTGTTGTGATAGCGTCGTTTTCGCTGTTATTGTTGACTCTCTGGGGGATATCAAAGAAGTTCTGATGGCGTCGGCCCCGCGAGTTTGCTCCGTACCGCAATCGGTTCAGTGCCCTTCTCTCATCGTCTGTAAGCTGCAAGAAGCCAGAGTCTGCGACCGAAACCAGGAGTTGGCCTTTCAGATCTTCAATGTTTGCAAGAGTTTGCTGGCTCAGAAAGTTCTTGCGACAGAACTGGAAGTCTTTGCCACCAGACGCACTCGACGACTGGCACACTCGCTTCCAGGCAAGGTAGGCGTTGTAAATGGTCAAGAGATCCGAGTCACCTCTGCGGAATCCCATTCTCACAATATCTGCCTGCGCCCGTTGGCCAAATGGCGCCGAGAAGGGCGTCTTCGAGGATAGAATAGCCGCCACGGTGATGGCCATGTCCATGCACTTGAAAATGGGCCCATAAGAATTAGCTTTCCCAGAAACACGTCAAGAGGAAGTCGCGCGAGCTGGTGACCGAGCGGAGTTAGGTCCTCTGCGGGAGTCAAGGCTCGCACATCAATGAGTGCGTCCACCGCACGGCGGATATTTTTGGCTGATGGAGGGTCCAGAGCCTCGCTAAGCGTCTCTTCGATGCCGCCAATCTTGCAAATCTTGACGCGGATGGCGAGGTCCTGGAGTGATAGTCGAAGCATCTCTGGCGTTTGCTGGTCGCTCATGACCGAGTCGTGCCTGTGCTTCGTGAAAAGGTGGAAGCAGAGTCCCTCCTGGACACGACCGGCTCTGCCACGTCGCTGCTTGGCGTTCGCTCGGGAAATGAAGGTGTCGATGAGCCGGGAGAGCTGTCTTCTCTCGTCGAATCTCATCTCACGATGCTTGCCGGTATCGATGACGCAGGTAACGTCGGGTATTGTAATGCCAGTTTCAGCGATGTTGGTGGCCAGGACAACCTTGCGAAAACCGGGAGGAGGGACAAGAAAGGCAGCTTCTTGATCTTCGGTTGCGATGGTTGAGTGAAGAGGATAGATCAACCAGTTGGAGGCGAACGAAGGGTCGCCGGATAGTAGGTCGTTCAAAGTTCGAATCTCGGCGATACCGGGCAGGAAAACCAGAATAGCTTTGCTGTACGCTGTATACTCTGTATCAGATGCTACTTTGGCGATGAGCTGTACGATGAGGTCGAAGTCGATCCGATACTCGTCCATCTGGGCGAGAGTCGACCTCGTCTTTGCGGAATAAGCTGAGAGGTCGGCCCCGGACGTAGACTTGGACGTGTCGGTGTCTACGTCTACCATGTCGTCGTCTAGGTCGATCATCTTCTCCTGGTTGGTCTGCCCAACCATGTAGCCGGTCGTCTCAATGGCATCCTCCAAGTAACGGACCTGCACGGGAAATGTTCGCCCCGGCACAGTCAACACCGGCGCTCCACCGAGATATTTGGAGAAGCGCTCGGCGTCAACAGTAGCCGACATCAGAACCACCTTCAGATCCTTTCGCCTCAACAGCAGCTTCTTGAGGATGATCAACAAGAAATCACTGTCGATAGACCTTTCGTGGACTTCATCGAGAACGAGGTGGGTAACCTCTCGCAAGTCATTTGAGCCTTCCAGCATACGCATGACTATGCCAGTGGTCGCATACACCAAGCGTGTCTCTCGAGACGTGTTCGCCTCCAGCCGAATGGAATAACCAACTAAGGACCTATTTGTTCCCACATCACCTCGGTTTTCCCCGAGTTCCTCACTGACGCGCTTGGCCAACGAAATGGCCGAAATACGACGTGGTTCGGTGCAGTAAATCTTGCATGGTTTGCCCTGAGATAGTTGGTGTTCCAGCAGGAACGCTGGCGTCTGCGTACTTTTTCCACAACCTGTCTCGCCGCAAATGATGACCACTTGCTCTCTGTCAACGGCGTCGGTGACCTGCTGCTTGAAATTCCACATGGGAAGCTGCATGCGAGATTGGAGCATGGCCTGGTATCTGGTGGTGGTGCTCTTCCGAGTCCAAATATTCTGGTAGTACTCTGGGCCACCAGAGAGGCGCTTGGCTGCCTCCAGGCTGGCTTCGTCCCTGCTGTCATTCCCATTTCTACCAGTGCCCCGGCCCTTGAAAGCACCTTGGATGATGACACCGTCTTCAAGTTCCTGATCTTGCCTTTGGCGTACAAGACTTCTCAACTCCCGGATGGAGTCTCGGTCCTTAGAGTCTAGGAGGCTCTTCCGGGTGTCGGCGAGCTCGTCCCATAGCTCACGCCAGACAGCAGGAAGTCTCATGCCGACTTTTTCCTCCTTGGCTGACGTGCCAAAAATGTGAAACAGTGCCCAGGTTGCAATGAAGGCTTCTGACTGCTTCTTGTCCGGTGTGGCAATTGATTTCATGCTGAAGCTGAAGCTCGTGGGATAAGCGATAATCTCCACGCTACTGTCTTGAGATTGCGGGAGGGAGCCCTGGGTTTTGGCCCAGGACACGGAAACAGAGTGACGGTTGGCAAAAGGTACCTCCGAAATAAGTCGGTACGTAATCTTTACCGAAGCGTCCCTGTGACTCTGTTAGCCTTTTTGTAGCTTTCGAAGCATGCCCCGGAATACACACCTGGCCCTGCAAGCTTCTTCGAGGGCTCTCATCGGGGTGACGCCAGTCCACTTTCCAAAATCCCGAATGGTAATCTTCACGCCGTCTGCGCCGTTGACCACGGTGCTTGACTTTCCAGTGGCATCAACCTCAGTCACAGGCAGGTTGGCAAAAAGATCAGCAAGGGCACCATCGCCATCATCATCGCTGCCTCCCTCTGCGAGAATTTCGGCTGCGATGCGGGTGGCCTCATCGTTAACGTCTCCGTCAGATGAAACAGCAGGCTGCTCGGTATCCGTTCCAGGCTCCTTTGCATCGTCGTCCTGTGCCTTAAGTTTTCTCGCCTCCGCAAGCTCTTTCTCCAGGACGACCTTCTGAGCCTTCCATTGCTGCTCGGCCGGAAACTTGTCAAACAATACGTCTTTTTCAATTCTGTCAAGTTTCGCACGAAGCTTGGCCTGCTTCTCATTTTCCTCGTCCCCGCCGCCCTTGCTGTTCTTGTGCCTCTTTCTTCCTTGCTGATTCCGTTCAAATTCGAACAGCTTGGCTTTTGTTTCGAGGTAGGCAGGTACTAGGTCGTCAGGTTCGATATCGCTGTCGCACGTCACCACAACCCTCTTCTTCTGCGCGACTTGAACACCTTTCTTGGATGCTAAGGCGGGTTTCTGGCGACTGTCAGGCTCCAACGCTCTAGGTGTAGTTGCACCCGAAGGCAGAGGGCTTTCGGTAGGCGTATCTGAAGGATTATGTTAGCCTGATTTCGACCGAGATTATGAGCTATAGGTTCCTCATTCACCCAGAGGCTTGTTGCCATGTCTCCCCCGACCATCGTAGTCGGGCAACTCGTCAGTTGGGCATTCTCTAGCCAGCCAGTCAAGGGCTTCTTCTAGTCCCCACAAACTGTCTTTGGCGATGGCAGGTATATTGGGAGCAATGTCCAAGATGTAACGCATGACGGACTGGACGCGATCTTCTGGAAAGCCGACACTGCCGAGGGTCTGTTGCAGAGTCCAGAGCTTGATAGTCATATCTTCCTCCGGCAGCATCTTACCACTGGCAGCACTTTCCGTGGACACACTAGACGAAGCAAAACGGCTTTCGGCTTGGATGAGATCCAAGATCTGATCCATAAGCTCTTGGGGCAACCACTTCCTGGAATTGACGGAGTCAGCCTGGCTCCTGAGAAGTCGCCGGTCAGTTTCAAGCCGTGTGCGCTGACGCTGAGCATCCCTTTTGGTCTTCTGCGCATATTTGTCAACAAGCAACTGCAATTCGTCTTCTTCAAGCTGCTTTTCATATTTTTCCGGGCTCAAGGCCTTCTGGGCAGACTGGTCGCCGGCGGGAGTAGACTGAGATGCAGACGACGTATCTTGGGCTGCGGCAGCATTGGATGCGGCGGCCGCGGCCCGGTCGTTGGCGACATTATCGGAGGCTTCAGCGGGTTCGGCCCGAGCCTTGGACGAAGCAACGGAGGTGGTAGCGAAACCTCTAGCCGGGTTGGCAGCGGCCTTCTTCTTTTTCTTGGCGCCAGCCATGGCTGGTCGCGTGAAAGGGTAGACTTCAGGATCGAGAAATAAAAAATTGAATTCGCGCTCGATCGGAGTAGATTGGGCTCGGGTTTTTACCCCCAAGAATGACCCAAGTTGGGCCTAGGTTGATTGAGAGAGACAGAATGGGGAGCCGAGCCGAGAAGCAGAAGTGAAAACAAGCGCAGGAGACAAAGGTGGGCTGAGCTACGTCTACCGTAGGTAGGTAGCAACGGACAGGCGTGGGGCAAACAGAAATGCCGCTTTTTGCTGTTCACGGAAGACGGGAGGTATGCTGGTGGCCTCAGGGAACCACGGCCTGAGCGAGTTGGGTCAGTGAGTAAACAAGCAAACGGGATGGTGAGATGAGGGAGATGTTGGACGGAATGAGGCAGTGGATGACAATGTTTACCCTTTTTTGAGCCAAGTATGGTAACCAGGCAAGGAAGGTACCTTGAAGATACAACTGGATACGGAGGCGAGTGTGATGGCCACCAGTGTCAGGTGAAGTGCCTCAAGGCAAGGTAAGGCCTTGATCAGTAGAGGGCAGAGAAAGGTGTTGTGCGGGCATGAGAGTGAGATGTGTGATGAGTTGCGATGATGGGGATGAGGGTGCGAGCTGGCAGAGTGATGCCAATCAACAGTGGGCTCGGTCGGCTGCCAAGGGGAATGAATATTTTTGCTCCTGCGTTTGTGAAGACGGGCTCGATTACCTATTCCAGATGGATGTTGTGCATGTTGGGCGAGAGGCAAGTAGAAAGTATTTTTGCAGCGGAATGGGGGCGACAGGGTACCTATGGCTGGCTTGAGGCAAGGGACGGAGGATGGACTCGAGGCAGGACAGCAACCGGCAGGCAGTTTGCCCGGCGTATGAGTCTAGCTGGACACTGTGGATGTAATTTTTGGAAGTGGGTGTGGATGTGGACAACAAAGTAGGTGCTGTTGAATGTGCAATTGTCGTTCAAATTGGGTGTTGGCTACCTGTCTCTGGCCCGAAGAATTAGCGATAAAGAGCAGGCCTGGAGCTTTGGTTTTGTAACCCAATCCTTTTTTTTTTTTTGGCCCCCTTTCCCCTCCGGTGCAGTCAGTTATTGAGTCACCGGGAACCTCGTACCTCGCGCACTTTGTTTTTCTCGCTTCCATTTTGTGGTGGTCAATTGGCCTCACAGATTCGACCAATCCTTGATCCTCATCCGAGGTATGATTGGCAAAACTTCACCAGAGTTAGAATTGATTTATAGACAACTTGAGACTGGAATAACAAATATGACATGTAAAGCAATCACACTTGCACTTTGCTGCAACTAATCCATGCGTCCACGCCCACGCCCACACTGCACCTCATGCCGACAATTGCCCCGCGGTGGAAAAGTTGACCAAGTCATGACCGCCTTCCCTATTAGGACGCACAACAACTGGGCTGATTTTGACCCCACCAGAGGTACCTACGTGCGCCGCCAAGACATGAGGTACGCGCTGTGCTGAGGTGTATCTCAGGTCTTGCCTTGCTGTGCGTAGGTATCCACTGCCCTGAGTAGCCTCAACCACACCATTGAATTCTGCCTTGCATTTTGGCATCAACGGCGACAGCACTCGATTTCCTCTCCGTCATCTTACACTACCTTATCTCCCGCCCACCCTCTCCTCCGTCGGTGCCACAAGTTCCCGAAACCTCCCTGCTCGCCGACCATATCGCTGGCCGGCTTGCCCCCAATGATATCTTCTGTCCGCTCCCAATCCCGCCGAAATGACTGAAGTCGTCGTCAATGGCTCCGGCTCTGCCTCCGCCCCTCTCGATTTCCCTGCCACGAGAACGGCCCTGACCTCGTCTTCCACCAATGTCAGGATAGCTCATCTGCGAAATGTCGAGGACAAGATATCAAACACAGGTATTCCCCCTCCTCGGCGCCCCCATCGATCCTCCCAGCTGACCCATTGCCATCTGTTACAGACCTTGACCCCACATTGGTTCGCAGACTCGTCCAGTTGCTCTTCTGGACACACGCTTTTTACGCCGACTCGACCCGCCGTACAGAAATGTCTCCGCTCTTCTGTCCAAAGGTCTCGACTCCGACGTCCTGTCCGCCTTCGTTGCTGCTTTGCGCGCCGAGTCTCAAAGCCTGGAATCGCCGCCAGCAATGCCTTCGTTCTCGTCGAGTGGTGCAGCCTGCTGATGCAGCATCTCGCTAAAACTCCCAACTGGGAAAAACTGGCTTCCCAGATCCTCCTAAGCTATGTCGACGTTTTGGACAAGTGTCTCCAGCCAGCTGCCAAAGGTGGCATGGCCCATTCCGCCATCATCGTGACTCGAAGGGGCTTTCGCAAACTCTTCTCTGCCCACGAGAACCCAGAAAAGGCTCTCAAGGACGCCGTCCAGCTCCTGACGACCAAGTCGGCGCAGCCTTCCATGAAAAATGCCCCGCTGCTCGGCGTCATCGCCGGCGTGAGCTCTCGAATCCCCGCAGTCAAGTCGACCCTTGAGACCCAGAAGTCGCAGTACTTCACCTTTTATACCAGAGAGATCATTGGCTCACGGACTTTGTTCCTCAGCACATCGCATCTGGGCTCAATGACTTCTTCCTTGACTTTGTGAGCCTGGAGGATCTTGCCAAGGAGGTCATTCCGTCTCTGGAAAAGGGATTGCTGCGTGCGCCTGAAATCGTCCTCAGCGATGTCATCATCCCCTTGATTCGCGCTCTACACAAGGATTTTGACCTTTCGCAGATCCTTCTGGGAAACCTGCTGAAGCCTATCCTCTCCAATATCAAATCCAGCAATGTCAACACTCGGAACGGCGCTGTCAAGGCCTTCAAGGCACTGGCTGCTGCAAGCCGGGATGATAAGGCCCTGGAGAAGGTCTCGGAAGAGATTGTTGGTCCCGTCAAAGGCGGAAAATTAGCATCTGCAGACCACAGAATCCTGCATTGTGAGATGCTCGAGGCCATTCCTCCTCCAAGACTATCGCGGACAAAATTGCCGCCGCTTTGGCAGTTGTCTCTGCAAAGGAGGGAAACGAGGCTGCTCTTGCAGTCGAGGCTTCTGCTCTGGCAAGATCTGCAGGATTCTTGCTTGAAAAAGACGCAGAAGTTGCCAAACCAATCGTGGATGCGTGCACCAAAGGTATTTCTGACAAAAAGTTTACATCTCGTCGCATTTGGCTACTTAGGGTCGGCGAGATCTTCAACGTTGCCACAAGCTCGGGTGATCTTTCTCCCGCCGTTGTCAAGTTTGCTGAGGCTGTCCTACCAAAACTTTTGGACACCTACAATGAGGTGGTTGCTAATCCCCTCGTTGCCGCTCAGAACAACCTGACGGTAGGTGCTTTCATTGTCACCACACTCACATCCTGGTCTCAGCAAAGCAATGTAACTGCCACTGTCAAGTCATTGTTGTCAAAGGTTTCTATTGCGAACCAGGTTCTTGCCCTTGAGCCCAAACCGTCCTTCCTGCTTAATCCTCGCATCTACGGCAGGATCACTGTTGAGGACGAGCTTATCTGGTTTTCCCGTGCTTTGTCGGCCGCATCAGAGCATTTGGGTGAGACGACCCCCAAACCTGTCTCGACTGCCTGGGCAGAGGCCTTCATTTTCGCCATCTCATCTTCCGGGGCAACTCCCAAGGCCAGACAGGTCGCTACGGACAGCTTGTCCCGTGTCTATGCCAGTCGCCCAGCTTTGGTCTCTCAGGCTATCATACATGGCATCTGGCGCTGGATCGATAGCTTAGAGATGGCAGACAAGGATAGTGCAGCGGCATTGTCCAAGACCGAGAACAGCAACCTATACCAAGTCTTACGCACAATATGTATCAACCCGAAGAATTTGGAAGAAAGCCAACAAGAAGCTGTGCGCGCAACAATTGATCAGCAGCTTTGCTCCCTGCTCGTTCTTGCTCGGCAAGATCTCGTTCCTCGCGCCAGTTGGATTGACCTCTGCCTCCGCGTAGAACGAGACCCTGGAGACTTGGCACGCAGATTTGAAGACGACCTCATCAAAGAAATCACACAAAGCACTTCGATCGAGCAAAAGTCCGATGTGGTCAAGAGGGCTGCCTGCAACGCCGCTGCGGAATTGGCTTTTGTTGCCCCGGAAACAATGACCAGCCGTATCGTTCAAATAATACAACAAGACTTGGAGCCGGAAGAACTGCGAAACGTCGGACCCGTGGAGGCTGCTATCTTCAGAACCCCCGAGGGCACCGCCTTTGTGGACGTCCTCGCAAAGAAGGCTCAGACAACTGTTCCCGATAAGAACAACAAAGACTACGACATCCTGAAGTGGGAGGCCGAACTCAGGGCCCAGCTGGATCAGAAAAAGGGTCAGCAAAAGAAGCTCACAGCAGATGAGACGGCCAAGGTGAAGGCTCAACTGCAGAAGGAGGCAGAAATCCGCAAATCAGTTCGCCGACTCGAAGCCCGGTTGTTGCGCGGTATCGGCATCGTTCAAAGCCTCGCGACTGGTCCACCGACTGAAGCCAGCCACTGGATGGGCCCGGCAGTAAAGGCTCTCCTAGACGTAATTGATGCTGGATCCAGTCTTCTTACCGGGGACGCTGCGTCTCTTGCTTACCTGGCCTGCTCTGAGCGAACCACTAGCCGGCTTGGTCCGATGAAACCTTTTGTTGGAATTGCGACGCTGCGTGCCCGGGGCGTCACTTCGCTACCCGAAGATTATAAACAGGAGTCTGTGGATGAGCTCGTCACCAGGGTACTCTACCGTTTGCGATTTGCTGGTGAGCAACGGCCCTTCGATGCAGTCTCTCTCGTCTACGCTCTATCGCTGGTCTTCACCGTCCTGGAAAGCGGAGGTTTCGGCCCATCGGCTGATGACCGTGACGCTCAACTCGTTCTCGCCATTGAATTCCTTTCTTTCCATACCATCACCTGTGAGGACCCCGCGACTCCTCGTATCCAGGTCCTGTCTTCCCTCATATCTTCCATGCAACAGTACACGCAGCATTACAAGATTGTCAAAGACTGCTTTGCTGATATTTGCCGTTGCGTTGCACCCAATATGACACCGGAAGAGATTGCGGTGCTTGCTAAGGGAACCATCGTCCCTCAAATAAGCGTCCGGACTACAGTATTGCAGGCAATTAGTGCAGAAGTCGACATGAGCGATCTTGACTTCTCCGACGAAATCTGGCTAGCATGCCATGATGACGTGGAGGAGAATATCGAGCTTGGCCGGGAGATTTGGGAGGAAAGCGACTTCAGCCTGTCCCCTGAAGTTCCTGCCAAGATTCTACCCTACCTGTACAGCATTGATGGTCAACTGAGGAGGGCAGCTGCCCGCTCACTTGCTGAGGCCTGCAACGCACACAAGGCTACCCTTCAGTCGATCTTGGATGCTCTCAAATCTTCTTATGTTGAGCTTGCGAAACCACGAGTCCCCGAGCTGGATGCTTACGGCATGCCCAAGAAGACCAATCTCGCCGACCCCTGGGAATCACGACACGGTATCGGATCCGCTTTCAAGGAGCTTGCGCCACACATGGACAAGCAGCAACTGGACCCATACTTCGAATTTCTCATCGAAAGGGGGCCACTGGGTGACCAGAACGCAAACGTCCGTAGTGAGATGCTGGACGCAGCCATCCGCGCCATTGACATTCATGGCAAGAGCATGGTTGAGAAGTTGATCAAGGTGTTTGAGCGCACCTTGGAAGGCCCAGACAAGAACACGGAGGCATCTGATCGTGTCAATGAAGCTGTTATCATCATGTACGGTGCCCTTGCTCGGCATTTGAAGCTGGGAGACTCAAAGCTTCCTGTTGTCATCGAACGACTCCTGTCAACCCTCAGCACGCCATCCGAGACCGTTCAATACGCCATTGCGGAATGCTTGCCGCCTCTGGTGCAGGCTTATGGCGACAAATCGTCCAAGTACTTCCAACAGGTCCTTGAAACGTTGCTGACTTCCAAGAAGTACGCCGAGCAACGCGGCGCAGCATACGGTTTGGCTGGCCTGGTTCAGGGTCGTGGAATTTCATCTTTGAAGGAGCAGCGCATAATGATGACGCTGAGAGGTGCTATCGAGAACAAGAAGGAGGCAAACCAAAGAGAAGCCGCCCTCCTCGCGTACGAACTGCTCTCTACTATTCTTGGTCGCCTTTTCGAGCCCTATGTCATTCAGATCGTACCCCAGCTTCTCACTGGATTTGGCGATGCAAACGCCAACGTTCGCGACTCTTGTCTGGCTGCAGCAAAGGCATGCTTTGGCCAGCTCAGCTCGTATGGTGTGAAGAAGATCCTGCCTACTCTTCTGGATGGCTTAGATGACCAGCAATGGCGTAGCAAAAAGGGTGCCTGCGATCTGCTGGGGGCTATGGCCTACCTTGACCCCCACCAGCTAGCCCAGAGTCTTCCCGATATCATTCCTCCACTCACGGGAGTTCTCAATGACAGTCATAAGGAAGTCCGTTCCGCAGCCAACAAAAGCTTAAAGAGATTCGGCGAGGTTATCAACAACCCCGAGATCAAGAGCCTCGTCGACATTCTCCTGAAGGCGCTCAGTGACCCGACGAAGTACACTGACGAGGCTCTGGATTCTTTGATCAAGGTCCAATTTGTTCACTACCTTGACGCTCCCTCTCTTGCCCTGGTTACAAGAATTCTCCAACGCGGCCTTGGCGATCGTTCCAACACCAAACGCAAGGCTGCACAAGTCATTGGAAGTCTTGCCCATCTTACGGAGCGAAAGGATCTGGTCTCTCATTTGCCAGTCCTTGTCGCAGGACTCAAGCTTGCTATCGTCGATCCGGTGCCGACGACCCGTGCTACGGCTTCCCGAGCGCTGGGTTCGCTGGTTGAGAAGCTGGGTGAGGATGCTCTGCCGGACCTTATTCCTGGCCTTATGCAAACCCTCAAGGCAGACAATGGCGCTGGCGATCGTCTCGGCTCTGCCCAGGCTCTCAGCGAGGTTCTTGCCGGTTTGGGTACTACCAGATTGGAAGAGACACTCCCGACCATCTTGCAGAACGTCGAGTCTTCGAAATCTGCCGTTCGCGAGGGATTCATGTCCCTCTTCATTTTCCTTCCTGTCTGTTTCGGCAACAGCTTTGCAAACTACTTGGGCAGAATTATTCCTCCTATTTTGTCAGGTCTTGCCGATGATGTCGAGTCAATTCGTGAGACCGCTCTTCGGGCCGGTCGTCTGCTCGTCAAGAACTTCGCCGTACGTGCCGTCGACCTACTTCTTCCTGAGCTTGAACGTGGCTTGGCCGACGATAGTTATCGCATTCGTCTCAGCTCTGTCGAGCTCGTTGGTGACCTGCTCTTCAACCTCACAGGCATCAGTGGCAAGACTGAGGATGACGAGGAGGATGAGGAGAGTGCCAAGGAGGCTGGCGCTTCCCTCCGCGAGGCACTCGGAGAGGAGAAGAGAAACAAGATCCTCTCTGCTCTCTACGTGTGCCGATGCGATACGGCTAACGCTGTTCGTTCCGCCGCAATCAGCGTCTGGAAGGCTTTGGTGTCCAGCCCCCGTATCCTCAAGGAACTTGTGCCAACTCTGACCCAGCTCATTATCCGCCGCCTTGGAAGCTCCAACATGGAGCACAAGGTTATTGCCAGTAATGCTCTCGGCGAATTGATTCGCAAGGCGGGTGATGGTGTGCTCTCTACTTTACTGCCAACTCTGGAGGAGGGCCTGCAGACATCGACGGACACAGACGCAAAGCAAGGTATCTGTCTTGCCCTCAAGGAGCTTATCTCCTCAGCCTCCGAAGAGGCTCTGGAAGACCACGAGAAGACACTCATCTCCGTTGTCAGGACGGCCCTCACCGATTCGGATGGAGATGTCAGAGAAGCCGCCGCAGAGGCCTTCGACTCCTTGCAGCAAATCCTGGGCAAGAAGGCTGTGGACCAAGTTCTCCCCTACTTGCTCAACCTGCTACGCTCCGAGGAAAACGCCGACAACGCATTGCAGGCGCTCCTCACTCTCCTTACAGAAACCACCCGTTCCAACATCATTCTCCCGAACCTCATCCCTACCCTCATCACTCCTCCCATTTCAGCATTCAACGCCAAGGCGCTTGCTTCTCTGTCTCGGGTCGCTGGTGCTGCCATGAATCGCCGCCTGCCGAACATTATCAACTCTTTGATGGACAACATTATCAATTGTCAAGACGAGGCTTTGAGAGAGGACCTCGAAAACTCTTTTGACACAGTGATCCTGTCCATTGACGAGTACGATGGTTTGAACACGGTAATGAACGTCCTACTTCAGCTTACCAAGCACGACGATCATCGCAGACGTGCTACTACCACACGTCATTTGGCCAAGTTCTTCGCGTCTGCAGACGTGGACTACTCACGTTACAACCAAGATATTGTACGGTCCCTCCTCATCTCGTTCGATGACAGAGACCAAAATGTGCTCAAGGGAGCTTGGGCCGCGCTCAGCGAGTTCACCAAGAAGCTCAGGAAGGAAGAAATGGAGAGTCTCGTCACCTCAACCCGACAGGCTCTTCAACAAGTTGGCGTTGCTGGCGCCAACTTGCCAGGCTTCGAGCTTCCGAAGGGCATCAACGCCATCCTGCCGATTTTCCTGCAGGGTCTCATGAACGGCACCCCAGAGCAAAGGACACAGGCGGCTCTGGCCATTTCTGACATCGTGGACCGCACAAGCGAGGCCTCCCTGAAGCCTTTCGTTACGCAGATCACGGGTCCTCTGATTCGTGTCGTGTCTGAGAGATCTACAGATGTCAAATCTGCGATTTTGTTGACCCTAAACAATCTTTTGGAGAAGATGCCCACAGCGCTGAAGCCATTCCTGCCCCAGCTGCAACGTACATTTGCCAAGTCGCTTGCGGACACTTCCAGCGAGGTTCTTCGAGCTCGCGCAGCCAAGGCTTTGGGCACGCTCATCAAGTACACGCCACGAATCGATCCGCTTATTGCCGAACTGGTGACTGGATCCAAGACCTCGGACCCCGGCGTCAGAACCGCCATGCTCAGCGCGCTCTACGAAGTCATCAGCAAGGCCGGTGCCAATATGGGCGAGACCTCGCGCGCTGCTGTCCTGGGTCTCATTGATATGGATACTGATGAGAGAGATGACGCAATGACAATCACCAATGCCAAGCTGCTCGGAGCACTTATTAAGAACGTGCCCGAGGAGGCTTCGAACGGGCTGCTGAAGAACCGGGTGGTTACCAGTCACTGGAGTCACTCTTCGGCTCTCGCCCTCAACGCGGTATTGGTTGAATCGCCGCAGAGCCTTCTGGAAAGCCCCTTGGCGGACGAATTGCCCGATCTTCTTTGCAAGGGCATGTCGAGCAAACACGTAAGTAAAATGTGCTAGCAGCACGGTCACAAGATGCTAACGCAAGCTACGCAGCCTTACATCGCGGACAACGTCATCCTGGCTACTGGTAAATACCTGTTGTCAGATTCGGTCAAGACTTTTGATTCGAACAAGAAGATCTTTGAGGCACTGGCAAACATCATCCAGCCAGGTGGTTCCGTGGACTCTCGGCGGTTGGCATTGGTCATCGTTCGCACAATGAGCCGCACCAACATGGATATGGTTCGCCCGCACGTGTCGTTGCTTGCTGGCCCTGTATTTGCCAGTGTCAGAGACCCAGTCATTCCCGTCAAGTTGGCTGCGGAAGCCGCTTTCGTCGCTCTCTTCAACGTTGCGGACGACGAAAGCAAGGTCTTTGACAAGTTTGTGAATGGTGCAACCCTGCCACCCAACACCAAGAGGAGCATGCAGGACTACTTTAAACGTGTCACCCTGAGGCTTGGAGCGCAAGTACGGGAACGGAGGGAAGCAGAGGGAGGCCAGGGAGGCCTGGGTCTGTCCAATGACGAGGTTGAAGATGAAAAGGAGATCTGGAGTGTGGGCAAGGTTGATGTTGGTGAGGATGTGTTTGGCAAGTAGGCAGTGTGAGGATACGAGATGGAAGGTAAATGTGCAAAAGTTACAATTCACTTCATGCCACGACAGTTACTTGCAATTCTGGGAGTGAAATGTGTGCGTAAAGTGCGGTACGAAGATGAGACATGCAAGAAGAGTGGAGGATTCTGGAGTTGGCCAAAGTAAGGCAGCTTAAAGAGAGCGTCGATATGCCACATCCCAATATGTCAGATACCTGGCCGTCGCCCGTCGCCCGTCGCCCGTCGCCCGTCGCCCGTCAGCCAGGCACAGTCTCCAGTCCTAGGTAAAAGCTGAAAGTGGTTGTTGCACAGGGCGGGCGGTACGTACCGGCATTTTTGTGTTGGACATCACGTGATTGCATGATTCATTCAGAGCCCTCGCTTAATCCTGAGTAGCCGGCTCAGTGGCCCCACTCGAATCCGCACCGCTTCAGACTTTCCTCCAGAGAAATATTCGAGCGTCAACCCCTCTCAATTTTCCAACACCTCGACTCCCCCGGTAGGTACGACCATCGACTAGGACAACATTCAAGATGTAAGTTATCACGACCGCACCCAGCAACGCCCTGCAACACCGATTCCAATGAGATTCCCGTCGTCCTGTGTCCCGGCAGCGCCAATTCCCGGCCGTTGTGGCGTCGGGGATTGGCGGAGTTGAAACGAACCGAACACACGACGACCGGCACTTGGATGGAATTGAAGGAGGATGAACATTTTTTTCCTTCCTACCATATCATGATATATCGGGGACAAGGGCTGATTGCGACTGCTTCTCTCCAGGGTCAACTTGCGAACTCAGAAGCGCCTCGCCGCGTCGGTCATCGGCTGCGGTGAGCGCAAGATCTGGCTCGACCCCAACGAGGTCAGCGAGATCTCCAACGCCAACTCCCGCCAGACCGTCCGCAAGCTCATCGCCGATGGCCTCATCATCCGCAAGCCCGTCACCATGCACTCGAGATCCCGTGCTCGTGAGCTGAACCTTGCCCGCCGTATCGGTCGCCACCGTGGCTTCGGTAAGCGCAAGGGTACCGCCGAGGCTCGTATGCCCAGGTTCGTCGACACCAAAACTCCCGGCAAGCGATTTGTGGGATAGCCTGCGGTGCAGGGGTTCTCTCGCCATACGACGTTTGTCCTGGCGAGAAGGCTCTCGTCTTAGCTATCTCATGGCCGCATGCCCTTACGTGGAGATCCCGTGCTGACTCTCGATAAAGCCAAGTCCTCTGGATGCGCCGCCTCCGTGTTCTCCGCCGTCTCCTCGTCAAGTACCGTGCCTCCGGCAAGATCGACAAGCACCTCTACCACGAGCTCTACCACGCCAGCAAGGGTAACACCTTCAAGCACAAGCGTGCTCTCGTTGAGCACGTAAGTTACAACGCCCCGACCCTCGAGAAACGGGGACTGAATCGTGTGTGGACGGACGGGATGTGTGCTAATGTCTTTGTTTGCAACAGATTCACCGTGCCAAGGCCGAGAAGGCCCGCGAGAAGGCTCTCAAGGACGAGATGGACGCCAAGCGTGCGAAGACCAAGGCTGCCCGCGAGCGCAAGCAGGAGAGAGCGGCGGCGAAGAGGAACGCTCTGATGGGCGAGGAGGAGGAGACCAAGTAGACGACTACATCTCGATCTCGGTCCTCAGGCGGCTGCATTCGGAGTCATCGGGTTGGGTCTTCTTTTTTTACGTCCTACTGGTCCTAATGTCGCAGCAGGGCTTTGGCATGTAGCATTGAAAAATGGAAATCGATGACATGGCAAAAAAACGGGCATGAAAAATGAGCAGCAGCAATCTTTACACGGTTATAAACTTTCAACTTCTTCGTGATTCTACATGGTTGTGCACATTCTGTGACATTTGAGGCTCCTTCAGAGTGTTATTCCACGCGTTGTCTGCTAGCCTAAGGCCATCGAATGTAGGAGCGCAGCAAGAGGCAGATGAGGATTATTGTACAGGTCCATGCATTTTGTGTCATGGGATCGTCTGGACGTTGAACAGCCCCAGGGCTCGACGGTATGTTTTCCACCTACGAAAACAGCGATTTCTCGATATTCTGGGGTTCGGCGGATCCAGGTCAGTCGAGGGTCCGAATGAGTATGATCCTTGAGAGTACGGTAGGCTCACGCACCTCCAAACGGCAGCGGTATATGGGGCAAGCTTGCGTAAGTAGCTCTGAGGAGTATGCCGAGCGAACGTCGAGGTTATCCAAGGATATGAGGCATAAAACTAACCCTTAGGTATGTTTTCGAAAATTCCCATCACGCATTAAACTTTGGTCGGCGAGCAGTCGACAGGAACAGCCGCAGTTCAGCAAGATGTTGTCGAGGACAGGGTTTCCCTGTGGACAATCTACATAACGCACATGGACTACCTATGCCTTCCCAACACATGCGCAACATGGTTAAATTTGAAGCCCTGAGCACACTTGTGCGTCGGGGAGAGGATGGCTGACCAGCGCAGTGAAAAGAGTATGAAGGAAGAAGCACAACCACGGATTGGATCAGATTGTTTCAAATTGTCCCTGAAAAGGTGGTGATGGTGCCAGGACATTTCATCATGCACCCGCCGAAGCGGTAGAGCTGATATGTGAAGAAAGCGTGCTCGTCATCTCCAATTTAGTTGTGTAAAGAAGAGAAGAAGGAAAAGTGTAAAATTTTCGGCCGCGATGCCGCGTAAAAAGGGCAGGTCGGGACAGGGCCCACTATGAGGCGGGACCTTGCCGAGGGCCCGTGCATTGCTTACTGTTCCAACTTGCGGTGCCTGGCGACAGCTGGCGGAAGTCTGGAGCGCGGTCCGCTTTGGCGAACCACCATGCAAGCCGATAAAGCTGATAAGGTCGTTCATAGTGGGTAGCGCGGAGCCGAAGCCGGCGCCAACCGCTGAGCAGCTCGGTCGAGTTACCGCTGGACGACGGATGAGATACCGAGCAGTGGTCACTGGTTCAGCGTATCCCCCCCCAGCTTGGCTGGTGCCATATGTACCGGCTCCCCCACCGACTGCGCATCGCTACATCATTTCCTCGTGGGTTGTAGCTGGGGTACTAGCATCCGTAACTCGATCCGATCCCTCAGGTACTTGCCTGGCTGTTGCAGCTGTCCTCGCCTTACATCAAGCCTCCTCTTGCTCATCCTCCATCCCCCTTCCCCCTTTCCCTCATTGCTTCCCTCCAATTGTCCTCCTTTCCCACTGCTCCTACGACAGCCGGTCGTTCTTGCTGTCATCATGTCTTTTTCCGTTTTCCGAGGTACCTCTCGCGCCCTGCGCTGCTTACCGAGAGGGGCAGTCCCGGCGGCTCGTCCGCGCATGAGTGGCGTGAGATGCATCTCGACGTCCAACTCTGAGGGCCAACAACAGGTGCGCCGTTTAGCTTCCCAACCGTTTCTTGACTTCCGAACTCCGTTGCTAATTTGGCTTGTCCTCTAGCTGCTGTCTGCTCACCTCCAGCAAGCGGACCCCGCTGTCTTCGACATCATTGAGAAGGTACGACTTCGTAGGAAGATATCAATGTTGACACCGACTTTTGCGACAACCTCTTTTCCCCGTCAACACAACGAGCACTGCTGCGATATCACACGATTTTGTCTCAGGGACGCAGCCGCTGACTCGGGCCTACTTGCAGGAGAAGAACAGACAGAAGCACTTTATCAACCTCATCCCCTCAGAGAACTTCACCTCCCAAGCTGTCCTCGATGCCTTGGGCAGTGTGATGCAGAGTATGACCAGCTTGTCCCCGATACTGAATTCATACTCATCTTCTGGTTAGATAAGTACTCCGAGGGCTATCCGGGAGCGAGATACTACGGTGGAAACGAGTTCATCGACCAAGCGGAACGTCTCTGCCAGCAGCGAGCTCTGGAGGCATTCGGCCTCGATGCCACGCAATGGGGTGTCAACGTGCAGGGTGCGGATTGTTGCCCCCTTCTTCTCGACAACTCAGCCAGTCACTAACTCACCATCTAGCTCTGTCCGGTGCACCCGCCAACTTGTATGTCTATTCTGCTTTGATGGATACCCACGATCGTCTCATGGGACTGGATCTACCACATGGCGGTCACCTTTCCCACGGCTACCAGACACCAACCAAGAAGATCTCCGCCATCTCCAAGTACTTCGAAACCGTCCCCTACCGGCTCGACGAGACCACGGGCCAGATTGACTACAACAAGCTGGAGGAATTGGCCATGTTGTATCGCCCCAAGGTCATTGTTGCCGGTGCCAGTGCCTACAGCAGGTTGATCGACTACAAGCGCATGCGCGAGATCGCCGACAAGGCCAATGCCTATCTGCTCGCTGACATGGCCCACATCTCTGGTCTGGTCGCGGCCAAGGTGATGCCCGGCCCCTTCGCCTACGCCGATATTGTTACCACCACTAGCCACAAAAGCTTGCGCGGACCCCGCGGTGCCATGATCTTCTTCCGCAAGGGTGTGCGCCGGCAGAACGCGAAGAAAGAGGACGAGATGTACAATCTCGAAGGCCCCATCAACAACTCCGTCTTCCCTGGTCACCAGGGAGGCCCTCATAACCATACAATCACCGCCCTGGCCGTTGCTTTGAAGCAGGCACAGGCCCCTGAGTTCCGCGCATACCAGACGCAGGTTCTGGCAAATTCAAAGGCGTTTGCGCACAGACTGGGCGCTCCTAAGGAGAAGGGAGGTTTAGGATACAAGCTGGTGTCAGGCGGCACCGACAACCATCTCGTGCTTGCAGACCTGAAGCCGCAGGGTATTGACGGCGGTCGCGTTGAGCGTATTTTGGAGCTTGTTGGTGTCGCGGCGAACAAGAACACCGTTCCCGGTGACAGGTCAGCACTAGTGCCTGGTGGTCTGCGTATGGGCACACCGGCCATGACAACAAGGGGATTCAGCGAGGAAGACTTTAGCCGTGTCGCTGATGTCGTTGACCGGGCCGTCACCATCGCCGTCCGTATAGACAAGAGCGCAAAAAAGACTGCCGAGGAGAAGGGAGAGAAGAAGCCTGGTCTGCTGAGACACTTCATGCAGCATCTTGGCGATGGAGAAACAGACCCAGAGATTGTGCAGCTGAGATCCGAAGTCGCTGACTGGGTCGGCACATACCCGTTGCCGTGGGACGTCCGCTCTTGAAATATTGGAGCCGCATTTCATGAAGGGATGATGGGTAAGCACTTGGACTCGGGACATGAGGGGTGCTGATCCACTACGGCGTTTTATTGGGGTCCTTGACTGCTTTCAGGCTGTGCGAGAGCGGTCGTGCCTCCCCACGTTTATCGTTATGTGTTATTTTTTTTATCGAGGGCTTTCGACCAGTCCTACCAACATGTTGTGCTGACATGTTGCGTGGAGCATGAGCCTCCATTTACACAAACTTTATCATCCTCAGCGAGACACGGAAATTAAAAACAAGATATGTAAAAGTTTTCAAGATTTGCCGACCCAAACAGTGCCGAGCTTCAATGACTGTGACATTGGCCTGCTTCACCACTGAGCTTCATAGCGCGGCCCCTTTCTGGTTTGCTTCAGCCATTCGAGGCATTTTAAGGTATCAAGCAAACGAAACACTCTGAGGCTTTCTTGCGCATCATGGACCTATTCCTCAGATGCTTTGAAATAAATCCGTTCCTGGGCATCTTCACTCGCCAACGTGAAGTGAGGATAATTTCAAGGCGTACTTGCGCCCTCCGGCCGGTCTGTTCCCAGTACTTTGGTGGTCGAGTCTCTGCTCTTGAACCTCTCGTAATACCCCTTCAACTTCCCAGTCGTGGCGAGTGCCTCAGCACCAAAATCCTCCACAATGGTGTGCAGCACTGGCCAAACGGCGAAGTCGGCCAAAGAGATTCTCTCACCCGCAATAAACTCCGACTCTCCGGAGTAGCCTCCCCAGATAGCCAGCTCTTTCTTTAGGGATTTCAGGTCACGCTTTCCTTCGTCGCCTCGCTGCAGTTGGCGCCATTTTTCGAGCAATGCGAGTCCTTGCTGAAAACGGGTCAGGATCCTCGCCAGGTCTGAGTGAGACTTGCCAGCGGCGTCTGCTGTGGCTGGGCCGTAGACACCGTCAAGATATAACATGATTGCCAGCTCGCCCTGTACCGTGGATTTGGCGGCGTCGTTGTCGATGAACCTGATCGGCGGGCTTTCGGTAGTCGCAGAGGTGTTGTTCCCACCTTCGCCGTCTTTCCAGTTGAAGGACGAAGACATGCTGCCCTTTGCGTAAGAAATTCCAAACTCGGCTAGCATCAGGGCGATGCGTGTATTGACGACGGAATCGGCTGAGACGCAGAGTCGAGGCGAGTGGTTCATGTGAAGAACGTCGAATCCCATACCGTAGTGCCGGTCCCAATCGAACGTGGTAGAATGGTTCTCCGTGCCAAAAGCGTGCAGCATTCCCACCGCCTCAGGGCTTTGCCCGTTGATAACGGGCTTGGCCTCATCTCGGGACTTGCATGTCGCGCCTTGGCCCCAGATCACTGTACCATCGCGATCCAAGAAGGTACCAATCTGTCTGAAGGTCAGGGATATCCGGCCGCCCGAGAAGGCCAGTTCAGCAGGAGTCTTGTCGCGCTCCATCCTCTTGTCCTGCCTGATGGCGTGCAGCCAGCGCATGTTGGTCTCTAGGCCCATGCGGCACAGAGAGTTGTGTGGCAGCTTTGCGCGGGCGATTTGGCGCTTCTTTGAGTCTTCTCCGGACGGTGACTCAGTACTAGACGGGTCCTTGTCCCGTCTTTTAGTCCTGAACACCATCGTCCGTTCCGCCCCAAGACTGACGTTGGCGATGTAAGATCCCTTGACAATATCCAGGGTCTTGTCACTGTGCTCGGAGATGTAGTCGGTGCCGTCGCGGTAGAACTGAATCAGGGCGTGGTTCAGTGGGTGGCCGAGCTGTTTCTCGACCTCGGTCTTGATTTCGCGCACTGCTGGTGAAAAGGACAGAAGAGGGGGCGATTCGTCAGATGGATGACGGTAAACTGGCATGCTGCCATCGCCAGCGACTTCCCCCTGAACGGCGACTAGACGAGGGACTTCGCCGCCTTGATGCGACATTCTCTGCCAGCTGACTTCATCTCTGACTTTCTCAAAGATGTCTTCGGCCAGAGGCTTGGGAATGATGTTGTAGACGACGGTGGTGTCTCCCTCACAGAGAGGTTCCGAGACCTTCAGGGCGTCTTCTTTGTCGAAATCTTCACTGTTCATAGTTCCTGTCTCTGCGGAGGCTGTTATGGTATCTACTTCAAGTTCTGGGTCGGATGCAGGTGTTTTCTCATCCTCAGAGGCAGCTTCAATTATTTGAGGGCCGCTTGTGGTATCTTCCTCCGGTTGAAGAGCAGAATCCGGGTTGCGAGAAACCTCTATGGCCAATGACTCACTGATGATTGGTGCTGATGATGATGATGGCTGTGCATCCGGGTCGACTTCCAACATGTCGGAGATGGTTGCACACTCTGAGTAATCCGGGTACCGATACCTTGCGGACCTCGCAAGCCTCGAGGCTGGAGAAGGTCTACCGGGGTCGTTTTCGAGTTTGAGCCCTGCCAATTTTTCCTCGAGAGACTGAGATGTTGGAGTTGAAGCGTCACTGGCCACCAGAATTTCGTCATCGGTGGTCTCTCTGAGCCTTTTTGGTACAACAGGCGACGAAGAATTAGAAGCGGCCGAAGCTGGGCTTTTCTTGGCTTGCAGTTTCTCGACGACAGCTGTGCCTTCGAGTACATCACAGCCGGTTAGGTCGACGAGACTTCGCATAGTATTACTCAGGCGAAGTTCGGATATGAAACCACAGCAATCCTCGACAAGAGTGATGGAATAGCCGTACTTGACAGCATCGACGGCAGTGGCATGCACACCAACGTTGGCGAGAGAACCGCACAGAAAGAGCTCGGTGACGAACTTGAAGCGCAGCATCTGTAACAGCTGGCCCGATTTGAAGGCAGAATAATGAGACTTGAGGAACTTGATATCGCGGGGTGCGATGGCGTCTTTAACAGCAGCGGGGAATTGGGCACCCGAGGTGGAGGGGCGAACGACGGGGGGTCCGGGCTGGCTGAGAAAAGCTTCGGGATCGCGGTCTGTATCTGGCTCCTCAGACTCTTGTTGAACGGCGGCGGGTCGGCGGCGGTAGCGAGATGTCAAAATGGTGGGCTTGGGCATGACATCGGTAGCCAAGATCTGTTCTGCGGAAGAGGGGCGGTGCTTTTCAAATTCGGTGTGTACCCAGATGATTTCGCCAGTCTTGCGAAAAGCCTTGACGAGATCGAGAGTGCGCGAGACTAATGCATCAGGCTCAGCAACGGGGAGAGCGCCGTCGGCGGCGAGGAAGTCGTTCTGGAAGTCGATGACTAGCAGGCCCTTACGGGTAGGCAGCGTCGGCATGACATTGGGGTCGAAGGGAAACATTGCGACGGTGGGAGCGGTCTCAAAGTACCCAATAAGAGTGCATATTTGGTGGGTGTTGTTGAGTTTGAGCCCGAGTAGTGACGTTGCTGCCGCAAGGTCACGATGATGGTGAGTGAGTGAGAGCAACTGAGGAGATGAAGCAAGGATGCAAAATGACGATAAAAGCAGTCGGTCGAGCCAGGCAAGCCTGATGCTGTTTGTATGTTCTTCAATTCCGTAATTTGTTTCCTACTAAGACGAAGAAAAAGACATACGGATGAGTCGGTGGGATGATGCCTGGCGATCAATTCGTGAAAGGCGGTGTTGATGTTGGTGTTGGTGTTGGTGGTACATATGTTATCACCACACAGTCTCGAGGTTGTCGGTGTTGGACCCTGCGCTGCGAGCGGAGTCACAGCGAGTTTGAATGGAAGGGAACGACTGGGGTTAGTGGTGAGGGGAGCACAAAGCCCTCCCCTGGCTCCCGCCCTGCTCGAATCGGGTCTCGCCCGATCCGTAAGGCACCTAGGTGGGCCTCATAGATAGCCCAGCTGCCCAGGTACCTTACTGCGTGGCAGGGCAGCCTCCAGGCAGCCTCCAGTACTCCAGGGAGCACGAAGCACACCTCACATACTAGACCTCCAGGTACTCTGTACCCTACCTAAGGCACCTTAGGTAAGGTAAGGTACCTTAGGCGGTACAGGTGCCGTCCCGTCGGCCTCACGCAGCCCTACCTACCTCACCTTACCTACCTACCAGGAAGAACATCCGCCGCCAACCAACCAACACAAGAATAACACCACCCACACGATCTCGATGCACACATCGTCACCCAACGCCGGCCAGATATTCAGGCATCCCCAGTAAACTGACTACGTATGGACATTCTTTTGCAGATGACCTTCGCCCGCACTCATCCGAACGTGGACCCCTAAACTGACTCCGCATCGCCCAAACTTTTTGAATGGTAGATGGATTTCTAGTCTATTATTCCCATGTCTTCCTATCCCTCCTCGTTTCAGACTCGCCGTTTCTCAACCGCGACGGCGAGAAAGTCAATATTTTCATTGCAAATCTTCAAGTATCTCCACAACCTCCACGAATCGCGGTCTATCTCCGACCACAGGGGTCGAGCATCGTGCAAGCAGCTGCTGTAGTCCCTTTATCGTCTGTCGCTTCTTGTCCATATCTAAATGGCCCGTTACTCCCAAGAGGTCCTCGACTAGATGACCGAAGGCAAGAATCTCCAACCTCTCAAAGTCGAGTCCGTTGAGGTTTTCGTACACCGTCGCCGCTCCAAAGTCACCGAGCAGGGCATGTCCCGCCGTTGACGAGAATGTTGTGGGCATAAAAGTCGCAATGGGATACCTTGCGACTGTGCAGGTGCAGAGCTGCCGCTGCAACGCCAGCAAGAATCTCCAAAACAGTGTCCAGTGGCATCTTTCTCCCGTCTTCATAGCGGTCCCTCGTGCAGGTCTGCAGGGAAGGAGGAAGCCCCAGAGTCTGGTAGTGAGGCGGTATGAGCTGCATAACGAGACCATGCTTCTCTGGGTGCCCATCAATGCTTGCCCGTGTGCTGATCAGGTTCTTGTGCGATCCTGCGGCAAGGCACGCCGACATCTCATCAAGGGGCGTCCCGTCGCTTGTGACCTCGCCCTTGAACAGCTTGATGGCCACTTCCTCTACGACGGAATCGGCCAACATCCATCTTGCTTTGAAGATGTCACCCGAAGCTCCGTGACCGAGCAAGCCCTCGACCTCTAGATCATGCCAGCCCACTTTGCGAAGCTGGGCCAGTTCGTGTTCGAGGGTGATGGCGCAGCATGGATTGCCAGCCACCGAAAAGAAGGCCAGCTCAGGCAGCGTGAAAAGCCAAGGTGGTAGATGATGGAAATTATTGGCGGAAAGACGAAGTAAGCCAAGCTTCTTGCATGCAGACATCTCGTCGGGCAGGTCTCTCAAGCGATTGCCTGCTACCATGCATTTCTGAAGACGGGCGCATTTGCCAATACTCCTCGGGGTTGTCGATTCGGTTATTGGTGAGGATAAGCCAGCGCAGGTTACGGGGCAAGCATCGTCCGGGATGGAGCCCATGCCGTTGGAGCGGAAAGCCACCATTTCGAGTTCCGGGCATTGTGCCAGCTGCTTGGGAAAGACTTTGAAGTTGCAGTCCGAGAAAAAGGCAATCTTGAGCTTACGCAGCTGACTGATGCTGTCAGGTAGAGTGGAAAGTCCCGTGCCAGAGAGATCCAGATGCTCAAGCGTACCGGCGAGTTGAAGTATCTCGGAGGGAAACTCGCTCAAGGGGCCACCGAGCTTCAGCTTCTGTAGGCCAAGGTCACGATAGCCACCGCTGCGCAAGGTTTCCAGACTCTGCATGGTACCGCAACGATGGTGGACTCTTTCTGTGTATAAGTTAGGTAGGCAGTGACTCGTGAGGGAGGGCGTGGGAGTCAAATGAGCAAGAGTGCGGCGCGGCGCCCTGGCTCGATATTCCGTTGAGACTCCGTTGAGATATGGGAGGGACAAATACCGGCGTGTACAGCGGGAGAAAAGACGGGATCGGGCATATTAAAGGTAGAGCGACGGGGGCAACACCTGGAACACTGATTCTTTGACTGCCACGCGCGTGTCAGATAAGATAGTTGCACAGCCCGCCAGCGACGGGTCTCGACTCAAGTTTAGCTATCCGTAAATTAACACACTAAAAGGAACTATGGAAACCCAACAAGCAGGGGGCAAGTAAAGAGCCATCCTGAGACCACATACGAGATTCGAGTCCGATATGAACACGTATCTAGGCACGCCATTGAACGAAGGGAGACGATAATGGGTGAGGCGAAATAGCTGGGATATGGAAAGAAAAACACAACACTAACCCGACATCCAGTCCGGGGTGGTTGCTCAACATGCATCTCGGTGGATAACTAAGGTACCTACCTAAGGTACGGGTATTAAGATACGTACTGTGAGGTGCTAAGGGAGGTCCATTCAATTGAACATCACCTACTGTATTTTGGCGAGAAGGAGCCGGCGCAAGGACCACCTGTCGAAGCCTCCAGTAAGGTACGGATACCCTACCTTACCCAGGGAAAGAGCCTCAAATTCAGTTTGCTGCTGGAAAGTACGTACCGAGCGACAGTTTCCGCCTAAACAGCTGCAACGTCCATATCAAACCAATCTCTACGACGATCGATCTACTCTCCCGTGTCGACTGTATCATCTGCTTCAACAACAGTGCCCGGCATCCATCGACCGTCGCCCGTCTTCTCCGCCAACCTTCCACAGACGAAAACATCTTCAAATTCAAGGGCCAGCGCGTCATCGCGTGTCGACGCGGGCTTCACTTGAGCTTCGCGCCATGTCCGCACCTTCCTCGCCCGCTGCGGCCACGAGCCCGCGCAAACGAAGCTCACCCAGTGATGACGAAGAGTCCAACGCAAAACGGCAGAAGACCGATATCGGCTTTCCGCGACACCCGTCGAAGACGACGAGTCGTTACTCCCGTGCGCAACCAAAGTCATCATTCCTTCCCTCGACTACCAAGCAAAGCGGCCTCGAACGTAGTATTGGTTTGGCTTTGCAACATGTCGGCTTTGATTCCGCCACTAGCGAGGCTATGGAGAGCTATCTGATGACAGTCGAGACCTGTGAGACTCCATAAGTGACCCTGACAGTCGCACCTTCGAGCTAATCTCCAGTGTAGACGTGGCTTCTTTCATCGAGGACCTCAAACGAGTTTCTCTCGCCGCGCGCCGCGACCAACCGACGCCAGCTGACTTCGAGTCTACAATGCAACGCTTTACCCTCAAGACGAAAGCTCTCAGACCTCACGCTCGCCAGCCCATCCCCAAATCTAAGCTCGCCGTCGACTACTTTGACCCGATGCCCGAGGACCCTGATGCGCATACCACCTTGCCACTTCTTGGAGAAGAGCTGAGTGGCAGACCAGAGAAGGAGGCCAAATCATACATTCCCAAATCATTCCCTGATTTCCCGAGCAAGCACACATACAAGTACACGCCAAAGGAGGACGACAGCGGACGGGATCCTCAGAAGATGAGGGACGAGGCTGCAAAGGCATCCAAACAAGGCGAGGAAGCCTTACGAGGCTTGGTACGGGCGACCAAGATGCGGAAGCAGAAGGAGGTCAGGTCACTATCGGAGCGCGACCCGATGACAAAGGAGCGCTACTCGCTATGGGCCGCGGCTATGGAGGGGTTCATGAAGAAGGAGGGAGGGGCAACCGGGCAACTCGAGATCGCCGACCACAGCATGATTGTCAACTCGGATGCGCGACATTTGCGCAGAGAGGTGCAGCGTGGGAAACGAGCTGCGGGCCAAGGTTAAACCGGTTGTCGGCAGAGCCATTTTTTTCCAATGGGAGGAATCGACGACAGTAATGGTGGCAGCAGAGGTCTTCCACGCGCGGCAAAGAAAAACAAAAAGTCGTTTATGGTTGTCGCATTCAGTCGGAGGGTGCGAACCATTATCTCGCATCGAAATGCATTCAGCAGCAAGGCGTTTAAGTTCGGGAAATATGCCGTCAAAACCACCAGGCAGGAGGGCAAATCATCAATGGACATGCTCACAGTAACAATCAAGGTTCCGAAGCATCTGCGACGATGAGGCTGATCAAGAAGGCAGCAGGGACGACCAGCCAAGGGGCAGACTAGCATGCTCAGGAGCGGCAGGAGCAGATATAAATTATGCACAGGCTGTGAGTGGCCCTACGCTTTGAATCCTGCACAAAACTTATGTTCTGCTTCAGATATGTGTCTCCATGGATTCCACGTAAAGCCTGTACCTTAAGGTAGGTAGGTCGGGAGGTAAGGTCGTTCCCGACCCAAGTCCCATTCTGCAGGCGTGGCGTGCGGTGTGCCCGCCGTCGCCCCTGCACAGTGACATGCAACTCTGAGCGCAAAGTGGAGCCAATCAGCCTCGTCGCAGCGCTGCCGCCACGCAAGACGCCCATTGGCCGCAGCCCCACCGACAGCCTCTTCCACGATTCGCGTAGGATACCTTAATCCGAAGAGGGCTTTTTTTTTCGCCCACACACAAATTCCTGAATTCAGCAAGAGCTCCAAGGGTCAAAGGTGTGACCTCAGAATCAACTCCAACCTTTCTCACCTTTCTCTCACCACTCAATCGACCTGATTGCCTCATTTCCCAATGGCTGAGCAGTTGATTCTCAAGGGTACCCTCGAGGGCCACGTAAGTTGCTGCTTGCCCACTCCCCGCGTCGACGCCGTCGCTGCTGCCACCGTCGCGGGCGATTTCTGTCTGCAAATTTTGGACCACCAGGACTGACGAGCATGTTCTCTGCAGAATGGCTGGGTCACCAGCCTGGCTACCTCCATGGAGAAGTACGACTCCCATCGATGAATCCCACGGTGCTTTCTCGACACGGAACGGGTTCCAGAAACCGAGACGAGGAGAGAGATGCGCTGGTGGTCGAATCTGAGGCTTGAGAGCTTTGGTCGCTAACATTTGTCGCCAGCCCCAACATGCTCCTGTCCGCCAGTCGTGACAAGACTCTGATCATCTGGAACCTCACCCGTGACGAGTCCCAGTACGGCTACCCCAAGCGCTCCCTCAAGGGCCACTCCCACATCGTCTCCGACTGCGTACGTCTCCTCGACCCCTCCCGGACCCCGCGAAAATTCTGCGCCGTCTTGGGGCTGTTGACCAACTTTGGGCTGATGGAGGAGTGAATACAGGTTATCTCGTCGGATGGCGCCTACGCCCTTTCCGCCTCGTGGGACAAGACCCTCCGCCTCTGGGAGCTTGCCACCGGCACCACCACCCGCCGTTTCGTCGGCCACACCAACGACGTCCTGTCCGTCTCCTTCTCCGCCGACAACAGACAAATCGTCTCTGGTTCCCGTGACCGCACGATCAAGTTGTGGAACACCCTCGGTGACTGCAAGTACACCATCACCGACAAGGGCCACTCCGAGTGGGTTTCCTGCGTCCGCTTCAGCCCCAACCCCCAGAACCCTGTCATTGTCTCCTCCGGCTGGGACAAGCTCGTCAAGGTATGTGGAAAATCCCCCGCGTGAATCTCGGATTTTTTTTTCCTCTCGAACAATTTTCGACATGATGTTTTGCAACCAAAAGTATTTGCTACTTCAGAGCCTGTTTTTGGCAGGCCATGAGACCACTATTCACCAATGCACTGATCTCGCACCCTCGAATCCATCATTTTGTTGCCTTTGTATCCACTTTTGCGATGGGCATCGTTGGCTGACACTGGCAATCCCAGGTTTGGGAGCTCTCCACCTGCAAGCTGCAGACCGACCACATCGGCCACACCGGCTACATCAACACCGTCACCATCTCCCCCGACGGATCCCTCTGCGCTTCCGGTGGCAAGGACGGAACGACCATGCTCTGGGATCTTAACGAGTCCAAGCACCTCTACTCCCTCAACGCCAACGACGAGATCCACGCCCTCGTCTTCTCCCCCAACCGCTACTGGCTCTGCGCTGCCACCGCCAGCAGCATCATCATCTTTGACCTCGAGAAGAAGAGCAAGGTTGATGAGCTCAAGCCCGAGTTCACCGCTGTCGGCAAGAAGAGCCGTGAGCCTGAGTGCGTGAGCTTGGCCTGGAGCGCCGACGGCCAGACCCTGTTCGCCGGTTACACCGACAACATCATCCGTGCCTGGGGTGTCATGTCGAGAGCATAAAGGGCATAAAAGCTCTCTCTGTCTCTCTTCTGGGTTATGGATGGTGATGACGATGTGTGGTGGGGAAAGGGCTCTGAGATGGTAGATCATGGCGGGCGTCCTAGGCTGGCTTCCTCGTTTGGTCTTTCGGGATGCGCAGGGTCAAATCGATTTGTGAAAAATGGGGATGAGACTGCATTGCTGGCTTATAGGTAGCCTACGAAAGGACTCTGGACATGAAACCCACGTAACGCCCAAATCAAAAGATCCTGGCAAACAAAATATGCTGTTTTCTGTTACATTTCTCGGTGAAGCCGACCTCGCTCTCTGTGTGACTGTTTCTGTGCCGCCTTTGTTTCCATGTCCCCATTGACCCAGATGGGTGATGCTCTACGCTCTGGTGGGTGTTGGAACATTGATAATATGGATTCCAGTTTTTCGATTCTCGTCGTGTTTGGGAAGGAACAGCAAGTAGTAGTTATTCCTGTTCCCTTCAAGCTACAACTGCTGCCCCCTTCTTTCCCCCACTTTAGGCCTTGTTCGTAGTCCCACCTTCAAGATCGCGCGTCCAGATGCTCTAAGATTACGAGGTTTAAGTATGGAATTGACTTGGCTGTGTGTACTGAATATGGCTACTCGTGTATCTCAGTCAATTGTTGAATATGTACAAGTAAAAGGTAGTCTGGCTCATCACGTCGGGATAGGAGTGCGAAAGGACATCTCTCCCCCTCCCCTTTCCCCCCTCCTTCCGTTTCCTATTTACAGTGGGATTCTGTCAAGATACCAAGCAAGAACCCTCCAGCTCGCCACCTAGAAGGCGGGCTTGGCATTCTTGAGGAGCATCTCAAAGTAGGCCTGATTCCAAGTTCCGGCCTCCGGCGAGGGCTTGTAGGCGTCGGGCTTGCCGCAGAAGGAGTCGTAGCGGACAGCGCTCGAGTCGCTGGTGCCGTCAGACTCTCCACCAGGCTTGACCCACACGAAGGCATCGGCCAGCTCGAGGCCGGTGTTGGCGCTGGGGCGGAGACCGAAGCCGGCCCCGTTGACATTGCACCAATTGCCCCACTCCTCGCGGAGGCCCTGGACGCCGTTGCGACCGGTGTCGACGATGGCGTGGTTGGGCATGCCGGCGGTCTGCAGAGCGGCGCCGAAGAGTGTGACATACTTCTTCTCGTTCTGGGCCTTGTTGTACTGGGCATCAGGGTCAGAGGCGAACTCACCGGGCTCAGCATCCCTGATCATTATATCCAGTCAGCATTCTTTCTACCCTTGAGGAATTCGTCAGAAAGGAGACTCAATGCTTACCAGGAGTTCCAGCCGGCGACGTTGGTGGCGAAACCGCGCAATTGGGACGGGCTGCCGGCGGCCTTGTACGCCTTGGCAAGCTCCTCGGCACCGGGCTTGAGGTTGTCGTTCCAGCCAAGCCAGCCACCGTGGCCCGCATCCATGTACATGACAACGTTGGGAAGGTTGAGGTTCTTCAGAGCGTAGGCCACGCCGTCGCGGTAACCCGCGGCCGAGTTCTGGCAGGTTTGTAGGTTGATGTTGGTGACCAGGTTAGGGAGGGAGTCCGGCTCGATGACGAGGGCGAAGGCCGTGTTGGGGTTCGCCTTGATGATCTTGACGATGGGGTCGATGTACTGCGACTGGTACTTGGACAGTTCGCCGACAGCAAGCTCACCGTTGGAAGCCTTGGCAGCGCAGTCACGGCCCGGGAGGTCGTAGACGACAACACCCAGGATGTGATCACAGGGGGTGTCAGCAATGGCAGGATCAAGACGCGCAATGTTCGCAATGGTGTCACTGGACGGTTATCGTCAGTCTCCCGCAATATTCTCCTACGCGGACGTCGAGTTCTGGGACGGCTTACACCCATACGAAGGATCCGACATCAGCGACCTTGAGAGCCTGTTCCTTGAGAGTTCCGCTCATGCCTGCAGCGGCAGCCTGGATCTCAGCCCTGTAGAAGTTGTTGGGGTGCAGAGTGTACTTTGAGAAGACGTTTGTCTTCGCGTCCAAGGAGACGGCCGAAGAGCAGGCAGAGACGGCTTCGCGGGGTTGCTCCTTGCGCGTGATCGAAGGCGCAGCAATGGCCGTCGAGGCCAAGGCCGCCAGAGTGGCGGTTGTGAACTTCATGTTGATGCCGGGTCGCCTGGTGTAGCTGCTCTTCTTTTGGAATGCTGAGTTGTCTGATGAGAGTCTGAGGATGAGGACAGGCAGTACCCTATTTATACACCTCAATCCTTTAAGGCCAGCCGGACTGTGACTCTCATCTGCAATATTATGCACTTGCAATCTCAAAGGGCACTCGCCTTCGAAGCGACATCAATCAGGGAGTAGGCCCGACAGTTGCGAAGGTTTCGGCCAGTTTTCTCTGCGTTGTTATGATGCAGTTGCCACGAAGGGCAAGCCAAGGCTGGTGGAAGAAGACGAGCCGTCTGGGAAGATTGGTCTTTCCGATTGGCATGTCTGGGCAATCTTATTGAGGGGGTTTGATATGAATCCCATCGTCAGTTAAAGAGGCAACATGGGATGGGCGTCCTGAAGCGGCTTCTTCAATGGCGATCCTGCTGTCAGATGGTCTCCCAGTGTTGGCCTGCTTTATTGCCTGCAACCCCCGCAGCGTGAGAAAACCTCAGGTGCTTCCGTCTGGGCTAGTTAAAGTAAAGTACTAAGTATCCTGTAAGCAGATCATTATCCAGGAGTGGCGAGACAGGATGTTGAAGTGCTGGCGATGCTTGACTGGGACTTTCGCCGAACTCTCGCCGTCAGCAGTTGTTTACCCGCTTGCGTAAGATCGCCTTGACACCATCAGGGCTGCCTTGTGGGATCTTCAACCACTCAAAGCGTGAAGAAGAACAGCAGCCAGTGGAGAGTCTCAACCTGACATTCCTTTAGTGTGCGCTTGCCCAGTTCGATCCGATCTGTACCTGCGTATAAGTTGTTGACTACCGGCCGCATCCACAATAGATGCAATAAAGCCAACCCAAGTTACGGCGAGGGTAGCAGACGACACAAAGTAGACTGTGAATGAAATGAAGAGACATGCCGGAGCTGCAATCCCACATCGGGAAGCAGGTACAGCTCACTCCCCGCAACTAAGTGTCATCAACTTATTGCCCACATGGATATAAGCATCGTTGAGTCGACTTTAGCCGGCGAACCACAGACCGACGGCACGAAGTTGGGTGCCGGCGCTAAGCTCGTTGCTCAAGCTTCTTGGCCGGCTAAAATATCCGAGCAGGGCCGCAGCACTTTGGCTGTCTCGCTAACTAATTTGCCAATCGTCGCCGAATAGGGCGCTGCCCATTCGTGCGAAATTCACGATGTATCGTAGCTCTTTGTCATATTAAATACCCTCCCTTCCTCCCTCGCCTCCTTGTTTGGAGCAGCCTGATAATTTAGCATGACACACGGGACAGACCAAATCTTCGCTGATCCTCTAACTTGCAGCAAGTCAAAAGAGCAGAGCTGCCCGGTAGCATTTCAAAGCTTTCAAGGTATCCCGAGATTCAAGTGGACGTCTCCAGGGTTCCTGTCCGAACTTCAATCGTAAACGCGGGGTTGGGTCTCGTCGCGGAGCAGCCTTCCGCTACCAATGCGCATCCAGATTGCTTCCGCATTGCGCTTGAGTACCCGATACGACCGTGGCGCTTGGCGGCGATGACACGATGGGTGGTGAGAGGAGCAAATTTGTTGATTTACTTGTCTCCTGCCTGAACTGGCCTGTTTCCGTCGCAGGAAAAAATGTGGAACTCGTTCCTCACGGGGTCATGAAGCACGTAGTGGCAGGGTGAGAATGATATTGAACACGAGAGCGGCATTGCGGCGCGACGAAGCGACACAACGACGGCAAAGACGCGAATAGTATTGCGGGCTGCCACGGCAATATGTCAGTCGATGACATCTGGAGCCGGCTTAGTACTTGTCCTTGCTTAAGACCATGGCAAGTTAGACTGCGTTGTATCATCTTCCCGACCGCAGCGCAGCAGAAGTATGGGTCAGTCCCGAACACTCAACTTGAGCATGTCAATGTTCCGTCAATAATCACGCCAGGAGGGTCTATTGTAGATTTCCGAAGTCCAACTTGTGCATTGTCGTTGTAGTGGTCATATCGTCCTCTGTGACCACGTTCTATATCTTTATTTTACACTCCTATCAACGAGGACATTGGGTCGTTTGGCTGCAGCAACGTTGCATGCCGAGCAATGATGTGGAAACGACCCGTTTTGGGGTGTTGCTTGGAAGATTACCTCCAATGCGTTCGGCTTGTCAGGTGCCTCCTTACATGAAAGGAGGAAGAGAGAAGGGGTAACCACCGTTCTTGATGCGGAAGACGCTGAGGAGGAAGCTGTACATGAGGAACAGAACGCCGCCCCAAGCCAGCACAGCAACCTGCTGCGTCTTTGAGTCGCCAATACGAGGAACCTTGACGGTAAGAGAGATGGCACAGAAAGCCAAGACACCATCTAGTATCTGTCAGTTGCGATGCACATATTTTGAAACAGCTGCGAAGCTTACAAATGGCAGCCACAATCTGGGTCTCCAAGCCAAATTGGTTCTGGAAGCCACCGGCAAAGTAGCTGATACCGCCGCGGCCATCTCCGGCAACATAGGGAACCTTGCGAATGTGGTTGAACATGTGTCCGCTGGTGAAGAGAAGGATGGCAATGAGGCTGACGGCGGCCCAGAGATTGCGGTTCTGAATGATGGGCAAAATGTAAGGCGAGGCAGTGACGACGACCGTGCCCAGACCAAGAATGATGGTAATGGAAGAGATCCAGCGCATCCAGTTGATAGGACGCTTAACCGGAGGATGAGGCCGGTCAGCCAGGTGTCGCGAGAGCCATGCGTGGACTTGGTCGGCAGACTGGGGGCTACGCTATGTCAGTCAATCTTCTCTGGTGACAATGATTATTCAAACCAACCCGCTGGTGAAATCGTATTGCAAAGGCTTCTGGGCAGGGACAGCGTGAGGACCGACGGTGGGCTGGAACAGGAGGAGAACTGGGGCGGTTTGGAGGCCGAGCTGGTCGTCGTATTAGTCCATGTCTTGTCTCGTACAATGGGGCGATGGTAAGGTGATAACTTACCGACATGAAGACCTCACGACCGTCAGAGAAATCCAGAGTGCCGAAAATCAGGCGGGACTCGCCCTTCTTATCGCCCTTGGTCCAGGACTTGCCGAGAAGATCCCATTCCGGCTGGAACTCTCTGCAAAGCTGGCAGCCGAAGCGAGACTCGAGAGCCGTCAGGAGAACGGCAACAGTGTAGTCGCGCGGGGTGGCAGTCAAGGACTTGTAGCTAGTGTCGGCGAGCTTGATCGGGGAGGAGGAGAGGGCCTTGGTGTGGAATTCGTTGAAGCGCTCCTCGGTGGTCTTCTTGGCAGCGAGAGAGCCAGCCGCCAGGAACGAGGTCGCGGCCAAGAGGGAATGGAGGAAGCGCATGGTGAGTTGCGTTGCGGGACCAGAAGCTATCGTCGATTTCGTGAACGCTCGCGCGGGAAAGTTTTGCTTGTTTCGTGGCCAATTGGCCTAGGTGGTGCAGTTAAATCGGCGTACGTAACGAGTGGGTGCGCCGCGAGTATCGTCGAGATGCGGCAAGCTGATGCAGCTTGAACTGGACAGCTCTCATCAGTGTCTCCAGCCCACAGTGGAGTGGGTCTACCTATGCTTTGCCGGGCAGGTACGGAGGTCGCGGTCAAAAGTATTCGTACATCCCCACTTTTTCTCACAGTGCCCCAATTAGAGGCCGGCTAAACGTCGGCTGGGCTGCCACCGCTAGCCCCACCTACCCGCCTCAATTACCCCTCCACTCTAGTGCGGCGTGCGCAGTCAATTTTATTATCGCTATAATCGCAAAAAAAACGCTAAATTTCTACTGTATCGCTATAGCTACTTAGTATAACGATATATTATTAATTTAATGTTATATTTAAACTCTTCTACTTTCTTTTACTTAGAATTAGAATTTTCCCTGTTAAAATTAGTATTATTATTAATTTTAGACTATTCTGTTTCTTCGGTATACTAGTACTACCCTAGTATACTACTCTCTAAGTTAAGGTTATTAATCCTATTAATAACCTCTTACTATAGGTTAATAACAGTAATTACTCTTACTTCCTCTTTCTCTTCTACTAGAAACTTTATAATTTCTACTTTTAATTTTTCTTTTTCTTTATTTACTAATACTAGTAGAAGCGCTCCTTCTTTATATTTATTATTTCTCTTTAGCTGAATTACTTATTAAATATTCTGCTAGATTTACTTTATAAAGTATTATAACTTCTTAATAGTGAAGTTTTTCTATCTTTCTTTTTAAATATAGTTTAAGTATATATAGCTTATAATATTAGTAAAGTAAGGCTACTACTTAAAGTATACTTATAATAGCTTAATTATTAAGAGATCTAGAGAGTTTACTAGCTATATTAAAAGCTGTATATTTAACTTTGTTTAGAACTTATAGTTCTAATACTAAGTATAAGGACTAGTGTTATTTTTTTATATAATTATTTCAACTTTTTCTTTATAAGTATATTACTATTACTTTATAAAAATAATAAAAAGAGGCTTTAGAACTTCTTGCTAATATTAATACTAGTTAATACTACCTTTTTTAAGCTTTATATTATAGTATCTATTTCTGCTAAATATTTCTATACTTTAGACTTCGAAGGCTTTCTCTTTAAGAGTAATACTTTTATAACCTCTATAGCTTTTTATTTAGCTTAATTTATAGCTTTATAATAGTTATTTTGTCGATCTATTTAATATTTATACTGCTCTTATATAGCTTTTAATTCTAGTGGCTATATATAATAAGGTTTAACTTTATACTAGTAAAAGTAGTCCTAGAATATAAACTTATATTTCCTCTTTTAATGCTATTAAATATAGTAGTAGTTAAATGCTTTTTTTAGTTTCTATTATACTTTCTGTTTCTTATAAACTATACTAAGTATTACTGCTATCTTATCGCTTTATATAACCTTCTTCTAGTTTTTAATTATCTAAAAGCTATACTAGAGAGCTTATTAAAAGTGTTATCTCTTTTGTTAGTTATTCAGGCCTAGCTTAGTTATTAGTTTAATATTTTGAAATTTTTTGCTTTTTAGATACTAATATATAGTTAACTTTGAAATAAATAGATTATTATTAGTAAATATATAATAGATTATATTAGCTAACTGCTGTGTTAAGTACTGCTTTATTAATGAATTTTTTATTAGAGTATTAATAATCTGAACTTTAAGGTTTTTAATAATTTATATAAGGCGTTTACTTTAAAAGGTATTACTAATAAATGCTTTAAGGACTAGCTTTCCTCTTTTCTATTTATAATCTATAGCTTTTTACTATATTAAGTTAAATATATTTTAGGGTATCTTAAAGTCTTAGTATAGGTTAGTAATTAGTATCTTATCCGACTTTTATAAGATTAGGATCTTTATATAGGTGCTGAGATCTTATTCTTTTGATTTAATAGGTATTATGAATACTAGTGCTATATAGTAGTGTTAGTAGTGTCTTTTTTCGAGGTAGGGTCTCTCTTCTTTCTATAGTTAGATCTAAAAGAGTGGTTTAATCTAAAATGATAGTGTAGGCTAATTTTTGGTTAAGGTATCCTCGTTTTAAGTAACTGAAGTTGACGCTGAATCGGGCAAAAGATCGACTATAGTTAAAACCATGAAAACCTACCCATACTTGCACGGCGGCAGGGCCCCCCTGATGTACGAATACTTTTGACCGCGACCTCCGTACGTGCGGATACGCGCTACAGAGCCACCCCTGGACCTGGGACACCTGGGGCCCGACCTCAGTGGCAGGACCGGGGGAAGGCTTTGCCGCTCCGTCAAGACCGTTGGCCCGGGCACCTTCCTTACCTAAGGCTCAGGCAGAGTGACGTTGAGGCTTTTCACTGTGTGTAGCCGCGACAAGCACGGACTTGGATCGACCAGCCTGGCTCTGACTGGCACAGTGGGACAACCTGCCAGCCTCACACCTGCGTACGTAGGGTGGGGGCGCCAGAAGAGGATGAAGCTAACCCTTTTCGGAACCATGTTTACCTCTTCAGCGTCCACATCGAAAGGCACCCCCAAACACACCGCACCATCATCGCCAATTCAACATCGACATCGCGAATCTCATCAGAATCAAGTGCGGGCACCCCTACTACTGCTGTACAATTCAAATATCAGCCCTGAAACATCAACTTCGAGGACTGATCGCGTCCTATTCCTACTTCAGAGATTATACGGACCCCGACCAGGCGACGCGCTCACGCGCTGAAGCAAAAACAAGTCCTGCAAAATGCCGTGCAAGACGAGAAACATGGACTCAAAGGAGGTAAGCTACCTGGGACACACAGAAAGTGCATACGTTCAAAGTGCACTCCATCCTGACCTTCGCTCGCAGAGGATGGCGGCCGCCCACGAGCTTGAGTTGAAGCACGAGAAACACATCCACCAGGCACAACTGATCGCCAAGGAGGAAGACGCGCGTAGACAAAATGTCACAAAACAGGTGCTTCTCGCAGAGAACTCGACACTACGCGAGCAGCTCGCCGAGAAAGAGGCTCAGATCAACCAACTGACCGACAAATGCGACGAGACACGCTCCGAGCTGGACTCCTTGAAAGCCACTAGTCACGATCAACAGACCCAAATAAAGTCACAAACACGAGAATTCGCCAATATCAAGGTTGGTCCCTGTCGCGAGCCCGCCCATCAGTAAGATTCGCCATAGCTGATGAAGACAGGCCGAACTTGAGTCACTCAACAGTTTGTCCCAAGAATCGACCAAAGTTCTTTCCGAGAAGCTTGCTCTTTCCCGCGAGCTCAATGCCTTGAGGCCCGAATTGGAGCATTTGCGGTCACAAGTGGCCCACCAGCAAACAGCAATCGCCGAGAAATTGGCGTTGGAACGGGAACTTAACATGGTTGAGGTGCAATTAGCCAATGAGAAACGCGTGCGAGAACAACAAGCAGCCGAAGCGGAGGGCAACAAGTCGACCGAGAACGACCTAAGTCGCAAGCTAAAGGAAACCGAAAAAAAGTTGGCCGCCGAGAAGCGAGAAAAGGAACAATTGCAAAAAGAACTCGAATCTGTCGCTGCCGCTGCGGAGTCGGGCGAGGGCAACAAGAAAGCCGACAAAGAGCTCAAGAAGAAGCTACAGGAGGCAGAGAAGATGCTTCTGACCGAAAGGCGTGAGAAGGAGAGACTGCGTAAGGAGAACGAGGTGGCTCTGTCGGAGGCTCAGGCACAGAACGAAATGCTGGAGCAGCGTCTTGACACCCTGAGATCAAAGCTGCGGATTACTCAGGAGGAACTCAAGTCGATGCGATCTGAAGTCGTCCACACAAGTACCGTGCCCACGAAGAAAGCCGATCCCGCTGTGCGGGTTGGCGGTGCCAAGGCGCAGAATGCTCGCAAGCGCCGAGTAGAAGAACTCAGCATGAGCGACATGAGCATCGGAACGCCGGAGGATGTCATACGAGGCAGGCGACAACTTAAGAAGAAGGAGCAAGCTCTTGTTGGCGAAAAATCGACCTCCATCACTCCTTTCTTAGCCAAAAGCAAGACACTCACCGTCGAGGAAGCGGTTGCCGAGGAGGAAGAAAACGAAGCCGATGTCAGCTACGTTCCTCTTGCACACCAGGCTCAACAAGCCGCTGCTGAGGCTGAGGCGGAGGCCCAGGCAAGTGCTGGAGAAGATGATGGGGCTGAGCCCGAATCTGCAGACTCGGCAGAAGCAGAGCCTGAAAAACCCGCTGTCGCTCCCAAAGAAACCAAGACCAAGACGAAAGCCAACAGCAATGGAGAACCCAAGAAGGCGCGTGGCAGGCCCAAGAAGGCATTGGCTGAGGCATCTCCGAATATGCCTGTTCAGGCCCCCTCCGCAAGCAATGACGTGGGCAAGTCAGGTTCTCTTCTTGACAAGGTTCTCGAGGAGCCCGACGCCGGCGAAGAAGAGAATGCAGTTCCTCCTACGAAGACCACTGCAGTGGAGAAAAAGACGACGGGGACAAGTACGGGTGTGCGCGAACAAGAGGTCAAGAGGAAGAAGCGCAAGCTCGCCGGCGACTCAACCACTCTTTTCGACGATGACGGCGACGCGGAGACTGCGAATGCCAAGCGTCCTGGTGGCAAAGTCGCGGCTGGAGCCGGCAAGGCCCTTGGCAAGACGCACTTGTCCATGGTGCGTAACGCGGGCGCGTTTGGCAAGAGGACATTCTCTCCACTCAAGAAGGACAGGAGAGGTGTTGGTGCTAGTTTCCTGGCGTAAGACAAGGCCAGCGATGGATGTGTCTTTATCCGAGCATGCAGGAGTTATATGCGGGTTGCATGGGCGGCGTTACGGGATGGGAACTGGTGTTGGTATTATTGGGTTTTATTGGTAGGTATGGTATCCAGATCAAGTTGCATTTTCCTGAATGAAGAGGCCTTAGGGGCCGCAAATCTCGCCCAAAGCTTTCCCTCTGATATGAGTCCGGCGTCTACGCGTGGTTGTGCAATAGTAGAAACTGAGGTGTAGTGACAACACCAATGAAGGTCACCTAGGCTGTTCGTTATCCCTGTTGGGGTGTGACTGAAGCTTGGGCCAATCAGCATGCTAAATCAATGGTGGATGCAGAAGCTTCACTTGAACAAACATGATACACAACGACGACGGGCTTTGGTTGGAACAGCTCCTTATACTCGAATTTTGAGCCTTCAATCCAATCGAAAGCGGTACATGATTCTTTACTGGCCAATCTCTGAGCCATTCGCATGTGGAGTGGTACCGCTGCCGGTCGTTTTCAAACAACCAGCACGCCCATGACGTTTGCCGCCTGCGGCACACAATGACAACAATGTCTACATCAACCTCCCGCGCTCTCATGGGCATTTCCAGGCGTCAGCCTTTTCCCATGCTTTCTGGAGCTTGTGTGGGGTGCTGGCATACACTCAATGCTGGCGGCGGTCAGACGCGGGCATCTTCGTCCAACTCGAGATGGAAGATGAGGCAGGGCAAGGACATTTTCGCGCGCGAGGCCAAGGTCCAGGGTCTCAAGAGCAGAGCGGCGTTCAAGCTTCTCGAGGTTTGCATATCTCTGGGCTTGTCTCTGCGAGTAGTTCCCCCGGTGAGCTGACGAGTTCGCCAGATGGATTCCAAGTACAGAATTTTCCGCAGGGGACAGACTGTGGTGGACCTGGTATTTTGCCCCTACTCTGACGAAAACGGGACCACGTAAACTAAGATTTTGACACAGGGATATGCTCCTGGGAGCTGGTCGCAGGTATGCACACAGTTCATAAACTCATGGGAGCGTATGCAGATTGAGATGTGTTGCTGTGTATCTAGGTCGCCGCCGACCGGACGAAACCCCACGGGCAGGTTTTAGGAATCGACATCATCCCGGCCCAGCCACCAAAAGGCGTCTCGACGATCCAGGGGAACTTCCTCTCCCATGACGTCCAGGAGATGGTGAAGGAATACCTCGTCCGGCACAAAAAAGGCCGTCCGACCCGGCCGCCAGCCTCGACGACCTCATCTGAGGGAGAGGAGAGCACAGGCACAGAGGAGGCCGCCGTCATCGAGGACCAGCCGAGCTATATTGACATGGAGAGGGCGGCTTCAGAGACGCCCGCTAGTACTGAATTTGTTGCTGAAACAACTAAGCTAAAGGATGGTCGGTTGGTGGATGTGAGTGATCGTGCCCAGGACAAGACCTCCGCAAGAACTAACAGAGACGTCTAGATTGTATTGAGTGACATGTCAGCACCTTGGGACCAGACCGCCGGGTTTGGAGTGAACAGTCTTAGTAATCCCTATCATAGGATGATGAACACGAGCGGCATGGCCTTTCGGGATCACGCCGGTAGCATGGTTTGTATTCGTCTGGAATCAGGCCTCGCATTTGATGGGGGCTGACGACGTGTCATAGGACCTTTGCATGGCCGCGCTCCAATTCGCCAACGATACGCTAAAGAACGGCGGTCATTTCGTTTGCAAATTCTATCAGGGCTCAGAGGACAAGGCGTTCGAGATGAAACTGAAGACGCTATTTGCGAAGGTGTTCCGCGAGAAGCCCGAGTCGTCTCGTAGCGTATGTTGGACGTGTTCACTTGGTTGTGCCATGAGGCTAACGCATGACAGGATTCAAAAGAGGCGTACTTTGTGGCTCTCAGGAGGAAAGGTGATGTACAACTTCAAAGGGACGACAACAGCATGTGAGGGTGGGGGAACGGTCATTACGCAACTGGAAGAGGCATATGCTTGCACGTTTATACACACAACGAATGCCATGTGACATCACCCAAGCAGAAGGGACTGTACGATATGAAGATGAAAAACCAGCCTCACGGGCCGCCCAAGAGATGCCATTTGACGCCATGCGAAGTGTGTAGATCGTCAATTCTTTTTTGGATTCCTAACCACGCCAGTACCATGCAGAAAGTTCCCTGTGAAGCACGATGAGAGAGCCTCATCGGCAGGCCATAGCCGTAATAGCGTGTCCACCAGTGCGACGAGAAATCGCACGACCAACCCCGAAAAGGAGCATGATGAAAGTGGCCCCGCCAGAGACCAACAGCACCACACAACCCGTTTAGACCTTGAAGCCGCGAGAGCGTCTGCGACCACGGGCACGCTCGAACTTGCGGCCCTTGGACTCGACGTAGGGCTTCTGCAGAGGTTGTTAGCACTAACGTATTGTAGCAGATGGAGAAATGGTGGGATCCGGACCTTGTGCTTGTGGGGACCGAAGCCGAAGTGCTTGACGGCCTCACGGGAGTTCTTGGGGCCGCGGAGGAGCAGGGTGTTGCTTCCGGTGGGGGCGCGGAGGGCAAGCTGGTCGAGGGTGATGGCCTCACCGCCGGCGGCAGCAATGCGGGCACGGGCGGTGGAGGTGAAGCGGAGAGCCGCAATGGTGACCTTGGGAACGGTCAGGAGACGGTTGTCGTCGGTGACGGTGCCAACGATGACGACGGTCTTCTTCTCGTTGCCGTTCTTGATGTTGGCGGCAACGCGGGAGAGAGAGGAGGGCGGTTGATGCGCGACATGAAAAGGCGGCGCAGGATGACCTTGTTGAAGTTGGACTCCGTGCGGCCTGCGGGGTTGGGAAAACCAAGATCAGCAATTCAATTTCGACATTGTCGGCTTCGCTCGAGGCGAGGGGAAGAGGGACTCACGGGTCAGGAAGCGGTAGAGCTTCACCAAGAGCTTGAGGTAGACATTGTCGCTCTTGGGAGCCTTGCGGTGCGTGCTGCGCACGTGGTGGCGGTCGAGATCAATACCTATAAACGGGGTGAAGAGCCCATCGTCAGCCTTTTGGTTCAAGCATGCTCTGAATGAGGCGGGAAGTCCGTCATCCACAGTCCCGAATTCCCAAGCCCCAGAAGCTCCTCATCCTCTGCTCGCACTCGGCGAGGGGACAGGTGACGATTGAGGTGGGAAAACAGGCAGGAGAGGAGTTTTCTTTTCCGCGCGCCTAGTTCGCAGAATAGCAACAGCAAAGATCCCAATGAAGGGTTTCGCGTGCACATTCCACTCGCATGTAAAGGCTTTGGAATGGGAATTCCTACGTACCCATCTTGTCGTTGGACTCCCGGAGTTGGCGATCTGAGTCGATGGGTGGCCGTGGTTTGTCGTCGTCGTCGTGTAGATGGGAAGACTGTGGAAATTTCGCAACGCAGGCCAGCCAGAAAGTGCCAGCAATCTTGTGGGCGCGAAAATTTGCCCTAATGCACCCGTCAGGCCGTAAGGCATCCAGTTTGTCTCTGTCTTTTTTTCAGTTTTTTCCCCCCCTCTCTCCCGTAGTCAGTGGGGCCGTGCACCTCAGTACGTGCCCACCTCAATGAAATAAAGTAGGTAGGTACCTTAGTGCCCTGCAGGAGCGACCGGGGCCTGGACCCTGCAACGCTTGCTGCTGACCGATTGAGCTCGGTGTGCCGGTGTAGACTTCGGTGAGGGCAACCGCGCGTGAAATTTCCCTGTGCCTCAGTAACTATCTGATTGCCGTATTCTTTCACATGCCACAGCGAGAAGCCAGATGAAGGAGTTTTTATGTCTTATGAAAGAATCTCAATTCATGCCGGTGTGTATAGACGACCTGCGGTCTAGCTTGTGCGAAAGCAAAGGTGGTGCTTACTTGCCCTTCCATGGCGGTAGCAGCCACAAGGTCCAGCTCCTCGTGATGCCCACAACAGTTACAGAACACTTCTCTGCCCATCTTCTGAATGCTCAAGCTAGTCTTCCGGTTGTAGTAGTTGTTGTTGTTGTTGTAATACATTATAAAAACACTGATGGATGAAATGCCGGGTGGAACAAGGCAACCCAGGTGGCAGTCTCTCTGCCCCATCGTGACTACTACGCAAGCCACTGTCTAGTTTTAATCACCCCATGCTTACTACTGCGGTTTTTTGTAAGCCGCCCGCCTGCATCTTGCGGCCGCGGCGTGTCGCTAAAGTGAAGTTGTTGTGCATGATTTCACTTTTTTTTATCTCACTTTTTTTTTTTTTTTTTTCTTCTTCAGATGCTGGCCTCTGAGTTGCCATCCGGCCTGAGTGACACCAAATAATCGCGAGAGAGCTCAAAGCTGAGCCAGCTGGACGCCATACTTGGCGCAACCTTGAGGAGATTGGGCACGATGCCCTTGTAAAGGCCTTTGATGCCTTCTTGGGCAACGATGACCTTGATAGCGTCGAAGATGCCCTTGTACTGGTAGCCCATGCCCGTCATGGTGTTGATCTGGAATCTACGACGTAGAACATCGCTGTGATAGAGTCAGTACCGTGACCGATGCGCAACACTCCGGCAAGCATAACTTACAAGGGGTAAGTACACGTTTGGGCGACGGCTCCCGAGACAGCTCCGGCGAGCAATTTCCTGACGGCACTGGGGTTCTTGTCGCCCTCAGGAGTCAGGTATTTGCGAACCCATTCGTAGACCATAAAATTGAGGCCAACCTGATGAACTGTTAGCAATGAAACCACCGAAAGCAGCCTCCCCCATGAATACGTACGTAGGGGGCGACGCCAGCGACCGTCGGGACGATGCCACGGTAAAGCGCAGAAAAACCACCCTCCGTCTTGTACATCTTCCCCATAGTGGCCCACATGCCAGGGAGCTCCTTGGGTCGGTCACCCAGCTCGGCAAAGGAGGCAGACTGGATGGAGAGGCGTGTCCGCACGATGTCGAGGGGGTAGGTGAAGAAGACGGAAGTGATTCCAGCAATACCACCACAGGTCAGGCGGGCAAGGGGAGACAAATCTGCATCAGGGTGCTTCTCAAAGAAGTTCTGCTTGCGGTCAGTTGAAAGGCCCAGTTATATGCTCAAAGACTGTGTGATATGTATATATATCCAACAGTGATTGAAAGAACTCACCCTCTTGTAAAAGTTGTAGCTGCCAAACTGAACAGCTGAGTATGGGACAATGCGGACGCAATTGGTTCCATTGCCTCTCATGAAGCCTCTCCAGCCTTCCTCCCGCCACATTTTGGCAAGGCCTTGACCGACAGACAGCTTGTAGGCGTCGCGACCAACACTCTGGACCTGGAACAAGATCTTGAGACGTTCGAGGGGCGATACGACAGTCCGAGAAACGGCGCCAGCGACGCCTCCAGCGCAGAAGGCAGCCACAACGGGTTGCGAAAACGTTTCGCGGACTCGGACCATGCCATCAAGGGCAGCTGGTTCCGCTGCGGCAGGCACAGCGGTATTGCTTGGGGACTGAGAGCGTACTCGTGTCAGTGTCGTTACTTTGCAGGCTCCCAGCTGAGGGAACACAGAGCGGCATGAGATTTAGGTGCAGGGCAGAGAAGACTTACAGGCGACATGACTTCAGACTACCAGTGGTCAACAAGCAGTGCGGGTGTGTTTTCTTCTCTCTATTTGCATGCGCAAGACTGTTGGTTCAGAGCAACCACACTGCTGAACCTCTGAAGCCGCCCTTGTGCTATGACGTTGCTTGCATTTAAAGCTCTTGAGGTTGTTCTTTCGAAAGAGTCGTATCAGACAGCTCTGCGACTCTGGAGCAGTGGCTGGACACAGATGGAAGGATGCTCTCAAAGAATGACCCAAAAAATGGAGAAGGTATAGAGAGGGATTTAGAGAGAGCTCGACAACGGCAACGGAGGCATAGTAAATGGGGTATTCGGGATTGAGATTCTGGGTTCGACCATTAAAGGCAGCTTCTTCGTCGGGGCGAGGGGGCGGAAGCGTGGATGGTCTTCGAGGGTATCGTGGTTTTTTTTTGGCTGAAGTTGTTCGTCCGGAAAGGCAATCTCCCATGTGCCGCGGCTAACTATGGCGTGGATGGGTCCGAAACCGATGATGACGGAAAGGCACGGGTGACAGACGGGTCGGTCGGTGCACTGCTATCAATCGTCAACGAGTGCTCGAGGAATTGCAGGTCGAGTCGAGGTGACAAGAAGGATCGTGTAGAGCGAGGGGCGCGTGGCGGGAGTCGACTACGGGAAGGACAGGTCGAACCTTGCAGAGGGAAACGCTGAGGAAGAAGTCGGGCAGATGGCGGCGCAGTCGACAGAACAGGACAGGACAGGGACGGCGACGAGATAGGAGACTATCAGAGGTGCGCGAGATACAACGGACCGGTTAAGATGTCGTGATGTTCCCGTAGAGCCCTTTGAATGCTGCTACAATGTTCAATGAGGGGCGGCAAATGTCCCAGGTCGAGTTCGCGAAGGGAAATGCGGACGCGGACGTAGAGACGCAGCAGGCGCAGGCGCAGATCAAGATCCGTCCGGGCCAGATCCAATGTCAGCTTCCAGCAGGCCCAGGGCGGTCCCGTCGCCAGTGGAGTGTCCCAGCCCGGGACACCAACGGCGGCTGAGCCTGAGGTGGCCTGGCACCTGGCGGTTACCTAGGTGGTCGGGTGGCAGCGGGCACCTCAATGACGGTGAAAGGGAGCTTCAGTGTTAAGGTTCCATTGGGGGGGGGGGGGGAGCCCCCATCGGAAGGTGTCCGTCCAGGTACGTGACCTGTCTACCTCGACCCCAGAGCTAGGTACCTTAGTGTAGCTGGAGGCAGGTGCCAGGCTGCTCAGAGGGCGGCCCGGCAATATCACATCCTGCCAAGCTGCCTGAGCCGGGGAAGTACCTGTGCCTTATACATCTGTAGTAGGTACCTCATGGTAGTGGAAAGCCAGAGACGTTGCACCCCTACGTCCCAGTGTCCTTGGTTCTCACGTTCTAAACTGGCCGCCCCTCAGTGTGGGTTTGTTCGCACACGATATCATTCCGGGTGCGGTTTAGGTTTCGATACTTCCGTCGCCAGTCGTCACCGGAGTCACTGGAGTGGCCCGACGCTCGCTCCACACAAATGACGACAAGCCGGGGGATGGGAGAATGGGGGAATGGGGGTCCTCACAACCAAGGGCGCCCGCTGCAATTCGTGACAATTCAAAATCTCCAGCCATGGTCATGTGCCAAACTGGGTAAGAAAGGAATGCAGCAACTCTGGCAGATGACAGGAAATAATAAAGAAAAACCCTGGTCATGGGGCTAAACGGTCTGCCAGCCTCGACCAGGCAGAGGCAGGCCTTCGTCCATGCCCAGAGTTCCCAGATGAGCGTTGACTGATACTGCCTGAGCCAACCAGCCAACCGACCAGCCAGCCAGCACCAGTCTGCAGACGACCAATGGAATTATTGCACTCGGTTTATGTTGCCGCATCATCTCATCCAGTTCCGACAATGAGGTCCGGCCTTCTCCCACCCAATGCCGGCTTCGTCCGGGTTACATCGGGGCCAACTTGCCGAAACCTCACCTCTCTCCCCAAGCCCCCGGATCCTCCCTATCAACACTCCCTCCATCGACAAGCGCGTCTGTCTCTTCGGAACACCGACACCCCGCCTTCACTGCCGTCTTCCCCGCACCGAAATCTACACCTCCAAGACCAACACAGTATGGCCACCGGCCCAGCATCGCCAAGCCCACGCGTGATCGTCCTCCCTCGAAATGACCCCCACGCAAGGTAGGTGTTTGCCCGCATGAGAACATCACCCAATGCCACAACGGACCTTATTCACCCGAGGTCAAGCCCGTTGGCAACATCTTCTCTTCAATATCACGACGAACATTTCTCAAACAGCACCGCGGAACAATGAACCTCGACCTCATCAATGTTATACAACCATCCAAACCCATAAATGTAAAGACCTACATTCAATTTCTCTAAAACTACGAATTGGGAAATGCTATCAAATGGCCGCCGCCGCAACCTTCGTCGTCTGAAGCTCATCGCCGAGACGGAAGTTCCGCCCATTATCGCTCCGGTATGACTAACAAAGTTTGAATGCTGCCTGCGTCGGGCAGCTCAGCCCTCGCATTCCGGGCCCGAAGCCGAATCGGTCGAATCGAGACTAAAAAGCTCCCAGAAGGTGAGGACACTTTACAGATCCGGGTTCAACAGGTGAGGGGAGAACCGGGTAAGAAAATCAGAAAACTTTTGGCACAGCCGCGCACAACCCGACAAGATTTTGCCAAGTATACTTATCACTCCGCAGCGACATCCAGGTCGTCGTGAGCAGGGGGAGGGCTGTCAATGGCTGTAGTGCGTTCTCATTAGCTTGCGCACTCCGTGGCTGTTTCCTACGATTGAATACACATACTCTTTCGGTCGTCGCCGTTGGTACCGTTCTCACGGTGGTCACGCTCATCACGATCGTCCTTGGCATCCCGGTCACTAATACAAAGCTGTCAATATCTCCATCGGGTGGGTCTGGCATCCCAGGGGTACAAACCGGCGGTCAGGACTGCGAGAGCGGTCACGAGTGTCGCGGCGTTCGCGGTCGTAGTCACGGTCGCGGTCACGACGGTCGTCCTTTCTGGGAGAGTAGTCGCGGGTGCTGCGGCGGGGAGAGGGAGAGCGGCCCCGGCGGGGAGAAGAGCGGCGGGGGGCACGCTCGCGGTCTCGGCCAGAGTCGAAGCGCCAGGAGGCGGAAGGAGGAGTGCGAGCCCACTGCGGACATGTCAGGATCGAACGGGTGAACTGGTCGTTTCGTGATCATACCTCGATCTTCAGGATGTCGTCGCGGCCGATGCGCTTGTTGTGCATCTCATGGTAAGCATCGTCAGCGTCGCGACGGTCCTCATACTCGACGAAGGCAAATCTGGGCAAGATTTAGTACGCAATCTTGTGGAGGACAAATGGACAGAGGGGGAAACCAGTGACAACTTACAGTCTAGAAGATGCCGAACGAGGAGCTGGGATGTCACAGCGGACTAGGTGACCATAGCTACAGGGGAGCCAGAACGTCAGCATCTCCACACATACTCGGGATCTTGTTTTTTTTTTATATTTATATTTGTTTTCTCGGTTTTGGTCTTTTTGTTCGTTCAACGAGACAAAGAGTCGGGCGCCGGGCGGGCTTGGCAGAGCCAGGCAGGTAGCCTTGTGAGTCTGTTCTCGCTGGGACGGAAGGCCGGCAGACCAGGGCGGCGCGAACAACAGGCGGCGAGTTGGTCGCGCGGGGCCGAGGCGAGCGAACGAGGACTTGACGACGCATCGACGGGGACGGAGGGCGAGGGAGGCATATAGTATTGATATGCTGAGGCAGGAGCAGCGGAGGAGGACGGGAGGACGAGGACGAGGACGATGGGCGGGAGGGGCGAGGGAAGGAGATGAAGAATCGGAAATCTCGGAAGGCTCTCGCGTGCCGGGCAAAACAGGACGGACGGAGGCATCGACGTGGGAGTTTCTGAGTTCAGTTGACATACCGTTCGAATTCGTAGGCGAGGTCTCGGGCGCGCGTGCCGTGGCTGAAGCCAGTCACGTAGAGGGTGGTTCCACCGCGCGACATGATGAGCTGTGTTGACTGGTTACGTGGAGAGAGGAAACGACTTCAAAGGCTAGGAGAAGGGGAAGCGAGGCTCTCGAATGAAGGGGAAGAGGGAGGAGAAACGACAATTGAGGGCTGATGAAGCAGCTCCTTTGACGAGATGGATGCGCGTTGGTGGTTTGTCGTGGAGTGGTGATGGTGATGATGAAGTGGTAGTAGGAGAAGAAGAAAAGACAGCCCAGACAGGCAAACTGGAATGGGTTGGTTCGGGATCGGCCTGGCGCAACAAAAAGATTTTGGTATGGCTCCGGGGGGGGGCACACCTCACTCACACTGGCATGAGCTCGGGTACGGTACGTATCCGAGAGGAGAGCCCCATCGCTTGTGACTGGCTGGAGGACGTCAGTGGTCAGTCAAGACCGCGCTCGGAGCTTGGAAACAAAAGCTTACGTAACGGTGTTTGTATGTGCGGATACCCAGGCGGTCTGTAGGTCGCGTTTCAACGCCAACGGGCAGTTGCCGCTAGATTGGCAGCTAACGCAGGTCAGGTCAGGTCGCTTGTCTGCTGCCCTGGGCTGTTCTTTCTGTGCGCAGCATCCCGTCAAGCCCGCGTCCCCAAACGGAATGTCAGGAACACCCCCGGCCCACTCGGCCTCGGGTGATGTCATTGGCGGCCAGCACGCCAAATTTAGGTATCCGTCAGGTACTTTGACACAGGTTGCGAAAACAACTCCAAGGTCACCGTCTACACTCACCGAGCTCGCCCGGTGAGCAAGCCCATGAATTCGCACTCCAACAATAACGACAACCTTTGCTGCACAACGAGACATGCAGACAGACAAGCATCCAACCAAATAATGGCGGACATTCGACAGAGAAAGCCCGGAGCGCACCGACGGATGATTCGGGCTCAGGGTCGAGCGCGGATGCAAACTGTCTCTCCGCTTCCGGCCACACGATGCGACAGCTTGATGTCAGAGAACACTTCGTCTTTCCTGTTGCTACCTACGTGGTTGCCAATGCAGTAGGGTTTGTTCGCCTGCCGAGCTTCAATCGTCCGGTCAGCATATTGGAGGCGAGTTGGATGCCCCCCTAAGGCTTTCCAAACCTTTTACTCCTGGCACAGTTGAGGCGACCAGGCTGTCCACTGGAAGGCAAACCCGCGACCTGTTGCGGTTCTGCACCCCGGACTGCCTCTTGTCTGGCATCTCCAGGGTCGTCTCCAGGGCATGCGAGACATTAATCGTCGAGGCAGTGGATAGAGACATGCGGGAGATGGTTTTCGCGCTTGTCTTGTCTTATCCAACTGCGCCATGCGGCAGCAGCGCAGCGCAGCGCAGCGTGTACATCCATCCTTCCTCCCTCTTTTCACGTGCAATTCGACGTCGACCAAGGAAACTCTTACAAGTCCAGTCGGAGGGCGTCAAGCCACCTCATTCGAGCATACTACTCGCCTGCTAAGAACATTGCCAACTGGGGTTGCCTGTATGGAGACGGTCGACCACACACCACACTGCCTTCATCCACGCCCATTTGCACTTTGGACTGACTTCATCGAGCCCACACCGCACTCCATCCGACGTGTTCTTCTTACTCAAGTCGCCTCTGAATCCCAACATCCATGTCCACGTATACCACGCCTCCGTCCGTGGTCCTATGTCCTGTGTTCTCACTGTTCCAACGGGATGCGCGGGATTTCGCAACTCGCAATCCCTCGGAGCATCCTTTTGTCGTATTACTCGCACTGCGCGACACTCCGTTCCCTCAAATGCCCAGACGCTTCCCGGCTTATGGCGCCCGCGAAGACGAGAAGCCCCCTTCCCCCCCGGAAACCTCGGCCGCAGTTGATCACCCGCCGACGTCTTTGTCTGGCCATCTCAGATCATCTCGGGTCGATGTCAGAGGCGGACGACCCGCGATGAGCCCGGCAGACCCGTAAATCCTTACTTCACTGCACTGCGCTCTCAACGTTTTTCAACAGCCATCGTCCTCATATTTCACCTATTCCCACTTGAGGTTTCATCCCGACTCTGGTTCGTCCTGATTCGCTTTACTTAGCACATTTCCATTGATGCTTTTTGCAACTCACCTCGTACTCGACCCGAGTCATTGGTAGCTTCTTGCAAACGTACGTCTTCCCCGGTCGCGCGGGCTGACTGACATATACTTCCCTGTCCCGAATCGCATCGCAGTGTTACATCGACCTCGGAATAAGCGTTGTCGCACGTATACACGCCACAGCAATATCTCACACTCTGTTCATCCTGAACGATAGTTTCAAGCATTATAAACAAACAACACTGGCACTGACATTTATTGTCATCGTCAGAGCGCCTCGGCATCTCGACCTCAGCTCATTCATTGCCTCCGCCCACAGATCGTAAACGTCGTATTGGTGCTTCTTTTCATCTCAAGCGAGCTGTGCATAGCATCGTTCACGCTGTGCCCGTGCGAAGACGCAGGAACGCATTGAGAACCCTCGGATTCTAGAATGGCGGCACGAACGGTAGGCTCACGGGATTCGCCCCAAGCATTGCGAGACGCATTACGGGCGGCGAACGGGGGCAGGACAAATTCCGCAACCCCATCCGAGACCACGAGCGAGGAGGACTACGACGAGCCCAAGCTCACAAGACGTCGCCATGACAGACCGGCAGCCCAGAACACATCGTCGGCTCTGAAGAACTTATCAAACCATGAGAGGAAGTTGTCCCTCGACGGCTCAACCTTGTCTGAGGCCTCGAGCATAGACGAGTCCACCGGAGGAGCTGACAGAAGAGACCTCAAGACGTATGTGCTATCCGCTGATGATGGAGAGCTTCGCGATGTCATCAGACGGGGTCTCGAACGGGTATGCTCTTGGTGACTATGTCCTGACAGAGACAGGCTACGCATGAACAGAGAGCACAATGACTGACACAAATTACAGGAAAAGGACCCGAAACGACCACGGCGGCCGGGAAAGTTTAGCGACCTAGTGTTTACTCGTCAATTCTCTGCCTTTGACCGGCAGAACCAGCAGACGGCAAATAGCCCCTTCCATGGGTTCTTCACGCTGTTTTGGCTAGCTGTCGCGCTGTTCGTCGTCAAGATCGGGGCGGCCAACTGGAGGGCCACCGGCAACCCTCTGGGGACGAACGAGATTATGAAGACCATGTTCCGGCGGGATGTCATCGTTCTGTTAGCTTCCGACGGGTCATGTGTGGCATTACCGGAGTGGGCTGGATTCTGCAACGACTCATCTTCAGCGGTTATCTAGACTGGAATCGGTCTGGCTGGATCATCCAGAATGTAAGTCTGTCGTATAATTGCTGTCCTTCAGGTTCCTTCTTACACAGGCTTTTCTTTAGGTTTGGCAATCAATTTTCTTCGGCAGCGTCGTCGGCCTCACCCTCATCCGAGACTGGCCCTGGACACATACCGTCTTCTTCGTCCTCCACGGCATCGTCATGCTCATGAAGCAGCACTCGTACGCCTTTTACAATGGTCACCTTTCCACGGTATACAAGAAGAGAAAGTACCTCCTTTCGAAGTTGAAAAAGCTGGAACACGTCGCCCCCATCAACTCGCCTTCCACGACCAGCCCGTCGGCATCCACCATATCTGTTTCCCACCTGGACAACCCCCCGTCCGCGGCAGAGATGAAAGGCCGCCGACACTCCGTCACCCAAACCCGTGGCTCTGAGACGACGGACGTCGACCGCATCTCCCACGCTATCGAATCCGGCGAGCCCCTCGACGCCGACCAGGTCCGCGTGTTCGAGCGCATCATCAAGTGGGAGATTGGCGGGCTCACCGACGAGCTGAGGGGCAAGGCGACGAGCGTCGCGCGGGCGTACCCGAACAACCTGACCCTCGCCAACCATTACGAGTACATTGTGTTGCCGACTGTCGTGTACGAGCTCGAGTACCCCCGTTCGGACTCCATCGACTGGTGCTATGTCGCCGAAAAAACGGCCGCTACCTTTGGCATCATTCTCGTCATGATCATGGTATCTCAGGCTTTCATCTGTTGGTCAACCCCCTGCGCCCACGACTGTCAGGCACAGGTCTGAACTGACGACTGTGACAGATCCCGTCGTGATGCAAACTGTGGCGATGAAGGAGACGGGCATGCCCCTCGCCGAGAGGTTCCGCTATTTCCCTGGATGTTGAGCGACCTCATCTTTCCGTTTATGATGGAATACATGGTAAACACTCAGACATGCGAACACACACCCCTGACATCGAGGCAGAAACTAATGGAAAACAGATGGCCTGGTATCTCATCTGGGAAACTATCCTCAACACCCTGGCGGAGCTCACCTACTTCGCCGACAGGAGCTTCTACGACGCGTGGTGGAACAGTGGTAGGTTGACCTTTCCCATCCCGAATCGCTCGGAAATTGACAAGCCACTTTCATCAGTATCCTGGGACCAATTTGCGCGTGACTGGAACCGGTAACTTCTGACCCAAACCCTTGAAACCACCCTGAACCCCAGCTGACGATCGCTAGCCCGGTGCACAACTTTCTCCTACGCCACGTCTACCACAGCTCCATCTCATCCATGAAGGTGAACCGCCACACTGCGACGCTCATTACCTTCTTCCTCTCAGCCTGCGTGCACGAATTGGTCATGTGGTGCCTATTCAAGAAGCTCAGGGGCTACCTCCTTTTCCTGCAAATGTGCCAGCTACCGGTACGTAGACCCTTCTGCCTTTCTTCAACCAACTGATCTCGAGATGATTCTAATGGGAAGAAAAACAGCTTGTGCAGCTCAGTAGGACGAGCTGGATGAGAGGTCGCAAGGCACTGGGAAACATCATGTTCTGGTTCGGCATCTTTACCGGTCCCAGTTTACTCTGCAGCTTGTACCTCATCTTGTAACATTTGTAATTTTGCTCAAGCTCAAATGTCAAAAAGAATTCCTGTACCATACTCGCGAGATTGTACCACGTAGGACATATCACAGAAAGCTTCAAGATACAATGTCAAATATAGAAAGATCTACATACTCTCTCGAGGGTACGCGAGGTAGGCAGGGAAGTCTTTGGGGGGATATTCTGATGACTTGGATTCATTCAACTACAAAAACACGCAATCAACAAAGCCTCGCCGAAGTTTTGGCCTTTTTCTATCCTCACTGACAAAACATAACGTTCACGCCGCGTAACAAATGGTCGTCAAGTCGGTTTACAGCCCTTGTTTCTCCGCAGTTGCCATCAGGGAGCCTGGGTATGAGTTAGCAAAAGTGTGCTGGAAACAGGCACTTGTCAATGCACTTACCGATGAAAGTAGTCACCAGACGGCTGCGGACCTGGCAAATATCCTCGGGCACCAACCAGATGGTCGCTCCCATCTTTCTCGCGATACTGATGCTGAGCTTGGCGTTGAGGTAGGCGTCATCGTCGGTGTGGCCAGGGGTGACCAGATCGTAGTCAACATAGCTGCTCATACCATTGAGCACATCCAACAGGAAGACACCGGTGCCGATGACAGGGTCCTTGAAGGAACGGATGCTCGAGGACTTGCCGCCCTTGCGAACCATGTCGTTGGCCCACCTGACCATCTCCGAGTCCGTGATTTCACGTTTTCCAAGACGCTGCGCCAATGTGGACAGGGTGACAGTGATGTCCCTGCGCATCAGCTGCCATACCAAGCCGAGGGTCAAGTGCGCTGGCCGTCAGTGATATCCGCACCCTGGATGCCGACAAGCGAAAAACGGTTCTGCTTGCCCAGCTCGATGGCGTAGTTGGTGTTCTCAACAGCCTTGAAGCGCGACATCTCTCCACCGTGAGCCGGAGTGTTGACATGACGCCAGTTGACAGACCCCTTGATGACCTTGTCATACGCTTGCAGAAGTATAGTGCCGTTGCGCAAGTCGTCGAAGAAGGACTGGACCGCGGGCTGCACATCCAAGCTGTTGAGCCAAAGAGTGAAAACGCGAGCTTCTCTCTCTCCTTCGGCGTCAAAGTCTTCAACCTCCAGCTTCTCCTCCTCAGTGATGGGGTCGAGCGCGGGGTGGTTGTTGAAGAGGTTGGCAACGAAAGCCAGGTTCAATTTGGGGTTGCCAGCGACCAAAGAGGTTGGGTAAGGAACTTGCGGCAACCCATTCTGTCGGCCGTTTGCAGAATCTCTTCGGCTCGCTGCAAAAGATCGCGTGTCTGGAGAGGGCCCCTCGTCGCGCCGTACTCGGAGCCGATTTGTGCCAAGAGCACGGTGTAGTTCTCGCCGTCCTTGATATCGGTCGAAAAGTTGTTGACCCTGTCATGCGTCAGTCACAGTCTCTCCTGAATCGAAGGAATGAACGCACCTGCGAGGCCAGTTGGCCGCCTTCAAGTGGTAGTTGAACCATCTCAGAAGAATCTGCTCAGGGGGGAGGCGCAAGAACTGCTCCAAAGTCTCGTCTTCCTCAAGCAAGCGGTACAGTTCCGGGTGAAGCTTGATGTCAATCTTGCTCAGAAGGCCACGGCGGATGATCTGCCAGATGAGACCAAGAATCAGATGCTCTCGGCCCTCGATGATATCACCACTGCCAATGTTGACGACGGACAGACCGATACCCTTGGAAGACTCAATGACGATGTTGTTGTTCTCCGTCATTTGGAAGGCGTTGAGGTTCTTTGACTTCTTGGGGCGGTTCAGGACACGCTCGTCGATGGTGTCAGGGACACTGTCGTTGATGAGCTTGGCGAGCACCAGACCATCCTTGCACTCGTCGAACATTTCAAAGGTGTCAGTGGGAAAGGGAAGGCGGTTGCCAATGTCCGTGTCGCCGGCCAGAACGGCGTTGATGTGACGGGTGAATTCGGTTCGCTCATCTTCGTTGATGGTGTGGGTGACATTGGCGTTTGAGCCCTGGACGTGAATCTTGCCAATGCTGGCCTTTTTGGCATGACCGCCGGTTGCTTGTGCGACAATGCCAGCGGGCGTAGTAGGACCTGTTGACATGCGTTTTTGGGCGGGGGAAGACTCGCGAAGCTTGGCAATCAGCTGTGGGAGAGTCGGTCAGCAAAGAAGGGCGGGGTTTGGAGGACTGGAGCCAGAAGAAGAGGCGACGTACGGCGACGTAGTCCTCGAGCTCGACACGGCGAGATGAGTCGAGGTCAACCTCTTTCAAGGCCTGTCTGACGACATCGTAGGGCTGGCGCTCGCTCTGTTGGGTAGCCTTGATGGCAGTAGCCTCGTCAACGTAGCCCTTGTCGTCAATGTCGAGCTTGCGGAAAGCGTCGCTCAGGCCGTATATTTCGTTTTGGGGGAACTGAGGATACTTCCTGGCGGCAGATGTGCGTCAGTAATGGCCAAAGGGCTGGGTGATGAATGACGGGGTGCGGGGGTTTGCAATGCGCACCTCTGGAGCTTGAGAACGTTCATGATGGCGGGTGCTTAAAGGAGACGCGGCGGGAGGAGAAGGGAGGCACAACTCGAGGGTCGAGAAGAAGAGGTTGAACAGGGCAGGACGGCAGCAAGGCCCTTGGAGTTGGAGAGACTGCGCTCGGCGCGGGAGGAAACCGAACCACGAGATCAGGGACCAAGCGGACCTGGGAGCGGTAGATGCGCAGGAAGCTCCGGAACGCACGGACGCTGGCGGAGGACAGTTGAGGAGGCAAGGTGCCTCACGGTGAGGGAGGAATGCGAGGGAATGTGCTCGATGGGTGGGTAAGTAGGTGGCAGGTGGATGGAGCTGCAATTGCCGGGCAGCAATGGGTGAAGAGGTGAAGGGTCGACGATTCCTTGTGACGACGATTGAGGTTGTGGTTGTGGTGTTTGGTTGTATGTAATGGGGAGAGTGGTTAAGGCACAAGCAGCAACAAGGCAAGAAAGATCAAGCAAGGCCAGGGAGGTAAAATGTGAGTGGCAGCGCCCGAATGACGGATGATCGCAATGGTAAAGGCAATGAATGGATGGGATGGGATGGACACTGGACTGGGCCCAGGCGAGGCGGAGCGGAGCAGGGTGCAGGGCGATGCGGGGGCCAGACACGCAGCGGCAGCAGCAGCAGCAGCAGCAGCAGCAGCAGCAGCAGCAGTAGCACCAAGCAGTAGCACCAAGCAGTAGCAGAGGCAGTGGAGGGCAGTAATAATAATAGTACATAGGTACCTTACGCAGTACTGCAGAGACGATAGGTACACTACTTGATGGCGGGGGCGGGGAGGGGCCATTGATGTAATGATACAGGCATTAGCTGACCTGGAGACGAGGATTGGCTGCCTACCTACCTACCTACCTAGAGCATTCCAGCCCGGTACCTTGCTTCTCCTGTCTTGGGTACTCGATGGCGCTTACATACCTCAGCTCGCGGTACGTCCCCGGCCACGTCGGGTCGCACAGGATACGCGGGAAGCCTGTTTCGCTGCGGCCTCCAGCCACATGGACTTGCGTAAGGCAGACAGACGAGACGGGTGTTAGTGAGCACACACGCACACCCCGTTCTACCAGTACCTTATTGCGTAAAGACCAACGTACGCTTTCACAGGCACCAGCTCTTCTCAAAATCTTCCCGTACGATCCCAATCCCTCCCGAATCATTCCTGGCTTCTCGATGCTTCCTCCGAGGCTGCAGCCGAACCAAGCAGCCGAAGGGCACACACGGGCCACGACGGCGTTGACATCATCTTGGGCTGCAGCCTTCAGGCTCCTCCCTCCTCCCTGGGCTTCGGTTGAAGCCTTGCCCTTCCCTTGCTTCACCCCTGGAGTTCACATTTATGCCGCTACATAGGTATTCGACCAACACAAATCAAACCAACGGTAGCCCAATGCCGCGGGTTGATGCCCGTTGATGATTAGCCCCTCTGGGCAATGTTCTGGAACATGTGCAAGTGCAGGGAATCCCACGTAAGGTACCAAATGCGCAGAACAACCACGGCAGAAATTAGTGTCGACGCCAAGGGTGGTAGCCGAGACTGGAAATCAGTGCCTTCAAGATGCACTGTGCAACATCCCTTCCAAGTACAATCTTGAGCCGTGTGCATGTCCCAAGTAGCACAGTCCCCGCTCCTGATTCCCCCCCACCTCGAATTTTCTGATCTCGATGCCTTCATCGCGACAGTGAAGCTTTTGTGTCAGGGCAAGCGGCTCAATCCCCGATTCGCACACTTCAGACCGCATTCGCCTGGCTGTTTCTGACTTACGGTGCTGCTGCTGCTCATATCATTACCGCCCCCTAGTCGCCCCCTCACTTTGGCTCTTACAGCACCAACCCTCATCCACCACAACCCCAAGTCGCCTTGCACGCATCACAACCATGGCTGCCGTCTGCAAAGCCTGCCAAGACCCCCTGGTCATCAGCATCGAACCTGATAGCGAAGATGAGGGCCAGACCACCGAGGACACCCAGAACGTGCCCGATGATCTGGAGCTGCCCTGCGGGTGCCACTTCCACTGGTAAGCAACCCAAACTCACTAACATGATGAGATGACCTACCTACCTACCTTACCTGCACCGCACCCGATACTTACACCATGTACCAGGCAATGTCTCTTGGACCAGTCCGCAGAGATCGCCATTTCTCTCAAATGCCCATCCTGCCAGAAACACCTGCCAACAAACCAGCAGGGCCCTTCCGTCACCAACCCCTTCCTGTCCACCACCCCAGGTGCTGCCATCTTGACCCGCTACGTCAACGAGGGCGGCCTGCAGGACGGCCTGGACATCCTGCCCAACATCACCGAGGAGGCCTACCTTGACGCCCATCCCGAGGCCCGTCCCGCCCGTGCCTACCACCTCATGTGCTCAGAAGGCGATGTCCAGGGCATCGTGGAGCTCCTCCAGGACGCCAACGAGGAGCTCAATGGCGACATTGCTCAGCTGGGCCAGCTGATCCGCTACCAGGACCCCCTGGCTGGTGGCAAGAGCCCTCTTCACGTTGCTGTCGAGAAGTCTCAGGAGGAGGTCGTCTGGCTGCTGCTCTGGATCGCGTCGCCCCTGTCCACCGATCTCTTTCCCCAGTCAGCGCGACAGGCTGCCGAGGCGCTGCAAATCGTTCGTCTGACAAATGACAATGCTCAGGACATCCGCGCCATCAAGACCGACGCTGGCCAGACGGCCGAGGACGTCGCCAAGGGCATGCCCGCTCGCTGGACCGCCCTCGTGGACGCCGGTATTTTGCGCCCATAAGTAGTTTGTCAGGTCTGTGATAATGTAAAAGATACCCTTAGCTATTCACCCGAGCTGTATGCACACGTAAAGGATCATGTTCAAAGTGAGGTGACGAGCCCGTCTAATTCACCAGATAACCCACCCGCCCATGTCTAATCTAGTCTATCTCCGGTTCGCCCGTGACCTGTTAGAAAGAAGTTGCGACAGAATAAAGTGACTGACGTCCTCATCAGACCAATAACTCATGTGCGATGCAATCGTGTTCATGGGATTGAAATCGAGTACACTCCTGCCACACGTTAGCATATCTGAATTTGCACCATGGGCATCGTGTAGCACTTACTCCTGGATGCTGTAGTCGACACGTCCGTTCCGGTTGAGAGCTCGCACTTTCATCTCCTCGCGCCGCAATTTTTGAGACTTCCGTTCCGCCTCGATCCAGTCCGCCGCATCGCCGTCATCATTCGTCTTGGCCAGGTCCACCCGCTTCTCTTGGAACTTGGAGTAGAGTGTCTCCAGCTCATCGTCAATAAGTGTCATCTCGTTACCGCTCAAGCTCGTGCGCCCCATCATGGATCTTGAATCCGCCAGCTGCTTCTTGCGCTCATTCGTCTTCTCCCCCAGCTTCGATGCGTCAGAAATCACACCGCTGTCCGCCATGTTTGCCCCTTGAGCAGAGACTTGAGGCTGCGCCGATGCCGAGTTCATCTTGGCCACGTCCTCGTTGGTCAGACCGAGGCTCCTGTTCAGTATGTTGCTGGCGATTCCCGCACTCAAGCTGGACCAGAGGCCGCTGACACTCGCGCCGACCTTCATTCCGATACCACTCAATCCTTGCTGTGCCACATTGCCGAATATGCCCTTCTTGGTGTACGGCAAGACCTGGGGCTTGAGGGTGGACATGGCGGGAGAAATGAGAGGCTCGAGCCTGTAGCTTATCGGGTCGGATGGATGGAACACGTTGAACAGTTGTGAGACTTTCGGCGACGAGACGGAATATGGTAAGCCTGTGATTGCAGACACCCGTTGGGATGGGGATGTCGGCGCCGCCGCGAGGAACGGATCGTCCATCAAATCAGGGTTGAGTGGACTTTCCGATGGAAGTGCATGAGGAAGGTGGCGCGCTGATATGGTCCTTTGCGGAGTTAGCACGCAATCAGGCAGAGACTCGAATCGACTTACCGGCCCTTGAGCATTTGGAACAGGCCCACCGGTGATCCCAGACAGTAAAGGTCATCGACGTCGAACTCAAACTTGAGCTCATTCGCTTCGCGATCCCTGGCGCCCTCGGCCTTATCTTGCGGCTGCCAAAAACGCAGAGCACTTCTTGGAGTGTCCGGGGCCTTGGCCTTTTCCTTCTGCCGGCAGAGGATATCGAACATGATGGCAGACCCCAGAGAATGCCCGATAACGTGCACCTTGCCTTTGAACTCGGGGTTGCGAGCCATGAACAGCTTGAAAATCCTATTCGACTCTTTCAGAACGATCTCGGCGATCTGTTCGCGGTACGCGCTCTGGTACAGTAGAACGTCGAGGGCTAGGTCCGAGATCAAAGATCTGGCGAACGCAACGCCCTCTATCGTTATATCTTCTAGAGACGGGTCTATACCACGCTCGTTAGCTGCGTCCTCCATGGTGTCGAGATTTACTCACATTCATCTTCGTCCAAGGCGCCGTCCCCAATGTCACGTTCATTCTTCTTCTCCCTCTTCTTGGGAAAGTCCAATAAGTGCCTCCAGCAGACAGGCAATACTTGCACTCGGCAGTTCCTCGGCCCATCTTCCAGTTCCGAGTTCAAAGCCCGCAAATCTGCGGAACTCGAGTAGACCGATTTGAGGTTCTTGCGGAGGATGTTCACGTCGTGCACAAAGTTGACACTCTCCATTCTGTTGCCGTTAGTCACCGTGACTTCTCCGAATGCTAAATCAACCACATACCGAATCCCAAGGAGCTGGCCAATTCCATGGGTCACGAGCACCAAGTGCTCAATGTCACGTCCTTGCGTTTCGCCAAATTGGCCGTTGTAGTCGTTTTCAATCTCCTTCTCCTCGCGCTTCCTAATCTCTTCTTCCTGTTCCTCTTGGTTGCGGTGTTCGGCCCCTTCCATCAAGGATGAGATCTGCCGCTGCAGGCTAGTCTCTCTGGTTTCTTCATTCTCTGCGCGCGTTAAGTCATCATTGGACTGCGACGGTCTAGAGGTTGGTGGCGCGGATCTCCGCTTCAGCTTCTTTTGGTCTTTGTCATCTTTCTGCGCTGGGGCAGCAGCCTCGGTGGGCGTAGCCGGCTGCTTCTCCTTTTTGTTCTTAGAGACATCAGAGTAACCCCTCACCAGCTTTACACCGCTCATGAAACCGCCGCCGGAGAATCGTTCGTACATCGTCGAGGTCACCCAGCCCAGCATGCTGTCGGATGTTATCCAGGCTGTCGTGGAATCCTGGTACGTCGCAATCTGTTCATCCATGTGCCGAAAAGCCTGTGAGATGAGGGTTGATGTTGATTCTGCGGCGGTTGCGGCTTGGTGTTGCCCTCCGCGGCCGCAGAAGCCGTTGCAACGGCCCGCAAGTTGTCAACTGACGCTTTTGGGGTGACGTCCTTCTTGTTTGAGTCGCTGCGAACTCGAGGCTTGGGATACTGCCAAGGCTTGACCTTGAGATATCCTTCCTCAAGCTGAGACGCTAGATTCTCCTCGCATGGCCTCAGGGATGAGCCTTCGTCGTAGAACCAAGTACCGCGGCGAACCTCATACACAGGTCCCAGCCAATACACGGGCTCCAGCTCGCGTTTCTCAATGTCCACATCGAAGAGGTAGTCCTCGTTCACCGGAACGCGTGTTTTAGGGGTGCTCTCGGGGCTCGTCTCCAAGCTACTGTGTGCCCCATCATCGTCGGTGGTCTTCCGGCCTCGTCGAGAGCCGCCAGACACGTTGCGCTGCGATCGATCGCCTCTTCGCTTCTCGGAATCCTCCAGCAGACGCTGGTAAGCGAGTTCTATGGCTCTCGAATCTCCCTTGGCGAAGGGCAGGAACTTCTTCGGTTGGCGGGGAGGCTTAGCATCGTCGGTGGGTTTCGGTTTGTCTCTGAGGAATTGCGGCTTTCGCTTGGGTACCTGAGACATAATCAGTCATTTCAAGAAATTCAAGGTTTGGAGACGACTGCTCTTACATCGGTAGCATGATACCATAGGACGTTGAGCGGAGGGCAGTCGGCGGGGTAGCTCTTGGTGCTCTGGCCATATAAGTGAGTGATGCTATGATCACCTGGACGGGCGGCTGGTGCAGGGACAGGCTGAGGCGGAGGATCTCTCGGGGTGGGCGTTGAGCTTCGACTGCCGGACCAGGGATTAATAGAGTCGACGGCTGACGACAGGTAGGACTTTTCTGTTTTGCGGTCAGCGCCGCTGGGAGCCATCGTTTGCGACTGGGCAAAGGGCCATTCGGGGATTCTCCGGGGAGCTGTCGAATAGCGGCGGGAGACAGCGACAACAAGACTGAGTGTTTTGTGGCCTCGTCTCCAACGCAGCGGTGAGTGCGGCACAACGAGCGCCAACGTGGGAGAGGCCGGAGACAGGACTTATATGTGCGTCACCAAGTTCTGGGCGGATGGCGGGGAGAACGGGACGGGTTGGAGAGCAGTTTCGGGGAAGCTCGAGCTTGAAGGACGAAGACAAGGAATGCCGGTTTCAGGATCGAGCAAGAGCCAGGACGACCAGGTTGCGGCGTTGAGCAGCGAAGTAATCAGGGACGACGGCGGCGGCGGCAGGTGACGAGGTATAAGGTAACAGCTGTCTGGACAGATTGCGGTGGATGTTTGTGGTGTTTGTGTGTACTTGGTAGGTGTGTTGTTCAAATGGAGGTGTGCCGGGCCTGGATCCGCAAGGTGAGGAGGCTGCCTTACCTACCTACCAGGTGAGGGAGCCTTCATTTGGGGCGGGAAGCAAGGGATGTTCCACCTTCTTTTTTCCTCTTGAGCAGGGGAGACACGAGAGCCGGAGCTTCAGCCCGTGATTGAGGCAAATAAAACACCGTAAGGGTCGGTCGGGTGTGAAAAGAGGACAGACATGGAAGCAAGTGCAGCCGTGATGAAGGCGCAGAAGTCTCCAGTGAGGACTCAGCTGCCTGGCATATGGCAGGGAGCAGCTCCGGTCTTCAGGGACCCCATGACGCATCTCTCGGTCCCGTGTAAATGGAATACGACGGGGGATCGATCGCTTAAGCTCCGGCGAATGATTAGACCCGAAGGTTCCCGTCGTTGAGGTGGGAGGCGGTCTGGGGCGAGCCGCGGGGCAGCAGCTGCAGCGTTCGTACTTGGTACCTCAGTGCGGTTTTCTTGAGGTGGGCGGGCGGTCGGTGGAAGAAATCCCGTAATACGCGACTCAATGCCGCCAAGGTCGACACCACGACACTGATTAGTAGGTACCTTTCTAGGCCTTTGTAGGGTACCTAGATACCTACCTAGGTACCTAAGGTAAGGTAAGGTACGTTCCTTTGCTTCTCCAAACGCCAAAAGACGCCTAGGCACAGGCAAGAAGACTCATACCGAGTGATGCTGATTGTCGCACTGTATTTTCATGAATCATTCCACCACTTGGGCCGTGATAATCTCATCCAAAACGCACTACACACTGTACGCGCACTGGTGGGGCAGAGCTGCGTTTTTTGATGGTGGGGTACGACCTGCAGACCAGACGCTGCGCTGCACTCAGAGAGTCCCTCCCGCGCTAGGTGCAGTACCTTTTGCCGTGCCTCCATCACAAAATTTCCAATCCGTCTGCAACATCCCAAGCCAGCCTCCGACCCGAACTCAACAACATATATACCCGATGACTCCGTCGCCCTAGCATCTCGTCGTGTCGACAGCACTAGCTCTCGCGATTGAACCAATACAACTTCTCGGGCCTCGAATATGACCCTGCGGCGAATGCGCAAACACACCAACTTCTACTTCGACCGGTAGACTTAGACTGCCACCGATTTCAATCTTGACTCACCTTGCGCCACACCCTACCACTCTTCCCCCCCCGACCAGCAACCCAGAACCTCCGCCGTCAGCGAAGTCACAAACATCATCGCAATGGCGACCACAACGACCGTCACCCCGGTCAAGTCGCAGCTCGTCGACAAGCTGCCAAAGCGATTCAAGGGCATCAAGTTCGGCATCCAGTCAGTCCCACCCCCTCAGCCCGCCTCGCACCAAGTGCCGTTGCTAATCTTTCGGCTCTGCAGGTCTAACCAAGACATCGCGAATCAAGCCGTTCTCGAAGTTTCCGATCGACTCCTCTACGATATCGAGAAGAACAGAGCCCCATACCAGCATGGTCCCCTCGATCCCCGTCTGGTAAGCACCGTCGATCCCGTCCATGCCGCTGCACAAAGCTGACTACGCCGTTTCTAGGGCACTTCGAGCAAGACCGGCAAATGCGCAACATGCCAGGAATCACTACAGAACTGTACTGGTCACTTCGGACATGTCAGGCTTCCATTGCCTGCGTTCCACATCGGCTACTTGCGGTTTGTTATGATGATCCTGCAGGACATCTGCAAGGTATGCCTCTACCTTACCTCCTTGCCCAGGTTGACAATAGCTAACTACTTCCAAGGATTGCGGCAAAGTTCTACTCACTGAGTCCGAGAAGCGCGCCTTCCTGAAAGAGTTGAGACGGCCGCTGCTGGATAACCTGCGCCGCTCCCAGATCTGTAAGCGAATCAACGAACAGTGTCGCAAGGTGAAGAACTGCATGTACTGCGGCTCCGTTCAAGGCCAGATCCGCAAGGTTGGCGTCCTCAAGTTGGCCCACGACAAGTTTGTTACCTACAACAAGTCCACCTCCGCTAAGAAGGTGCCTCCCGAGAGCAAGATCAAATTCGATGAGTCGTTCAGTGAGGCCAGGAAAAACAACGCCGAGTTGGACAAGCATCTTCGTAAGGCCATGGAAGACATGAATCCTCTCAGGGTGCTCAATCTGTTCAAAATGATCAGCCCCACCGACTGCGAACTTCTCGGCTTGGATCCTGCCGAAGGGCGCCCGGAGATGTTCATTTGGCAGTTCCTCCCTGCTCCCCCAGTATGCATCCGACCATCGGTCGCCCAAGACAATGCCAGTAACGAGGACGATATCACGACAAAGCTCGCCGACATCGTTTGGGTCAGTGGCATGATTCGCTCCGCCCTACAGAAGGGTTCGCCTGTCCAGACCATCATGGAGCAGTGGGAGTACCTCCAACTACAGGTCGCAATGTATGTTAACAGCGATGTCCCTGGACTCCAGCAACCCGGTTTCGGCAAAGCCGTTCGTGGCTTCTGCCAAAGATTGAAGGGAAAGCAAGGTCGCTTCCGTGGCAACTTGTCCGGAAAGCGTGTCGACTTCTCCGGCAGAACCGTCATTTCACCCGATCCGAACCTTGGAATCGATCAGGTTGCCGTTCCTCAGCTCGTGGCTAAGAACCTGACGTATCCAGAGCGCGTATCCGACTACAACATCAAGAAATTGAAAGAATGCGTTCGCAATGGACCCAACATATGGCCCGGCGCACAGCAAGTCATCAAGAACGATGACGGAGGCTACAAGATCTCATTAAGGTTCGGCAACAGAAATCAGGTCGCTCAGGACCTCAAGATTGGCGATGTCGTCGAGCGTCATCTTGAAGACAACGACATTGTTCTTTTCAATCGTCAACCGTCTCTTCACAAGCTCAGTATCATGAGCCATTTGGTCAAGGTTCGGCCGTGGAGGACGTTCCGACTCAACGAGTGTGTCTGCGGCCCCTACAACGCAGATTTCGACGGTGACGAGATGAATCTTCACGTTCCCCAGACGGAAGAAGCTCGCGCAGAAGCCATCAACCTCATGGGCGTCAAGCACAACTTGGCAACTCCAAAGAACGGAGAGCCTGTCATTGCGGCAACGCAAGATTTCATCACTGCTGCCTACCTGCTGAGTGGCAAGGACAGGTTCTTCGACCGCAAAACATTTACCTACATCTGCATGCACATGATGGACGGAAACGTCCACCTTGATCTCCCGCCTCCAGCCATCTTGAAACCTCAGGCTCTCTGGACAGGCAAGCAAGTCTTCAGCATCATGATGCGCCCCAATAAAGACAGTCCTGTCAAGGTCAACCTGGACGCCAAGTGCAGAGAATACAAGGCCAGGCCTGGACAATGTCCAGACATGGACCCGAACGACGGATGGCTTGTCGTTCGCAACTCAGAAGTCATGTGCGGTAGAATGGACAAATCTACTGTAGGATCTGGAAAGAAGGACTCGGTCTTTTACGTCATTCTCAGAGATTTTGGCCCAGATGCCGCTGTGGTAACGATGAATCGCCTGGCTAAGCTTTGTGCTCGCCATTTGACAAACCGTGGCTTCTCCATTGGTGTTGGAGATGTCTTCCCCACCCAGCTTCTTCTTGAGAAGAAGAGCAAAATGATTCAAGACGCGAACAAGGACGTCGATGAGCTGATTGACAAGTACAAGAAGGGCAAGCTCGAGAAGGCTACAGGTTGCAGTATGGAAGAGACTCTTGAGAACTCCATCTCAGGACTTCTCAGCAAGGTGAGAACTCAAGCAGGTTCTCATTGTATTGAGACGCTTAGCAGGAACAACGCGCCGCTAGTCATGGCCAAGTCCGGCTCAAAGGGTTCAGAGATCAACGTGGCGCAGATGGTCGCCCTCGTCGGTCAACAGATTATCGGCGGTAAGCGTGTCGCCGATGGCTTCCAGGACAGAACGCTTCCCCATTTTCACAAGAACGCTCCTCAGCCCCCCTCAAAGGGTTTCGTTGCGAACAGCTTCTACTCAGGTCTTCTTCCTACCGAGTTCATCTTCCACGCCATGTCTGGTCGTGAAGGTTTGGTTGATACTGCTGTCAAGACCGCAGAGACTGGATACATGTCTCGTCGACTGATGAAGTCGCTGGAAGATCTTTCCACACAATATGACGATACTGTCCGAACGTCAGGCGGGGGCATTGTGCAGTTCCAGTTCGGTGCTGACAAGCTTGATCCTGTGGACATGGAGGCATCGGCGAAGCCTGTCAACTTCGATCGAACCTTCTCACACGCGGAAAACCTGACATGGAACAACGATGAGGTCGCTCTTCTCCCCGATGAGATTGTCAAGTATTGCGACAGCATGATCTCCGTGGAGCGAGCTCGATATCCAAGAAAGGCGCTCGTCGGCGAAGATATCCTCGACTACGACAACGAAGAAGATAGATTCACCGACGAACATGAGGGGTGCCAGAGATTTCCTAAGGTCACTTGAGTCTTATGTGGCTGGCCGCGCCAACAAACTCCGTCGCGTCATGGCGCTCACTGGCTTGACAGCTGGTGCCGAAAGCATGGAAGTTGATGTTGACGAGAGTGAGATGAAGGCGAAGAAGGCTTTCGCAGACAAGGTTGCCAAGGTTTCCGAAACAACTCTGCGGATGTTCATCCGACTTTGCCTAGAGAAGTACAAGAAGGCACACGTTGAGCCAGGCCACGCCGTCGGAGCCGTCGGAGCTCAGTCGATTGGTGAGCCCGGTACTCAGATGACGCTCAAGACTTTCCATTTCGCCGGTGTTGCTGGTATGAGTATCACGCAGGGTGTCCCGCGTATCAAAGAAATCATCAACGCCTCCAAGTCTATTAGCACGCCCGTCATCACCTGCCCGCTGGTGCAGAACAAGGAACTGACTGCCGCTCGAATCGTCAAGGCTCGCATCGAGAAGACATATGTCGAAGATATCTTGAGCTACATTGAAGACGAATGGTTTGCGGAGTCTGGAAATGTTGTCTTGCAAGTGGATGGATGCGTTGTCGAACATGCAGCTGGGCATCGGCTTGGGCGACGTGGCCGAAGCCATTTGCAAGCACAAGAAGATGAAAATCTCAAGGCAGGACATGCACATTGGCCCGGGCAGGATCGAAATCCGCGTACGTCTTGACGAGTCAGCCGCTTCGAAGCGGTCCGTCAAGGCTAAGCCCGTGGATGAACATGGCGATCTCCTGGTACGGGCCAACTATCTCCGTCGGACGATTCCGACTGTGTCCATTTCGGGATATCCAGAAGCGACTCGAGCAATCATCCAGACGTCAGAACAGGAAACGCACACCGTTCTCGTTGAAGGTTATGGGCTCCAGAAATGCATGAACACCGAGGGCGTAGAAGGGCGCAAAGTCAAGTCAAACAACGTCATGGAGTGCCGAGATGTGTTGGGTATCGAGGCCGCAAGAACAACGATTGCGCACGAAATTGGCGAAGTCATGGGAGACATGGGCATTGACCCGCGTCATATGCAGTTGCTCGCAGATGTCATGACGTACAAGGGCGAGGTTCTCGGTATCACGCGATTCGGACTCTCGAAGATGAGAGACAGCGTGTTGCAATTGGCTTCCTTCGAGAAGACGCCGGACCATTTGTTTGAGGCTGCTGCAGGCATGAAGACGGATCAGATTGAGGGAGTAAGTGAGTGCATTATCATGGGACAGACCATGTCGGTCGGAACTGGTGCTTTCCACGTTGTCCGCCGCCTCGCTCTGGAGAAGGGAGACGTTGGACAGCGGAAGACGATATTTGAGGATGCGTGGGCAGCCCAGACGGCGATGAAGCGGAAGCCGCGTCGAAATGTCTAAAACGGGGAAAACAGGAGTTATAACGGTATGGCGTCCATCAGCACAAGGACTGTACAATTCTGTAACGGATCCCATCAGGGATATGCTTTAGGTTTTCAAGTAAGGTCAATTCAAGACGATTAAATGGACTATCTCTGCCGCAGATACTGGGGAGACTCACCGATGTCGGGATGCGTCCGACACGCTGTCTTATGTGGGGTTTTGTTTATCCAGGAAGTCGCCCCAAGGTTGCATTTACAGGCAAGCTTTTCATGACATTGAGTGAAATCCACGCAAGATGTTCATCTGATCAGTCTCTAGGGGTTTAGCGCATGGAGAGTGCGGGGTTGGACAACGCTCCCCACAGGCTTCACCCATACATTGTGGGGTTTAACGAGATGGGTTGCGGAGACTCCAGGAGCACGAGGAGGCGGGAAGAAAGCGACATCCCAGTAATGGCCCGACGTTGGCGCGCGGTGATGGACACTGCCCCTTCCTTATAAAGGAGACGCGCATGAAGGCGCCGAGCCGAGCTGTCGGGCTCACTCCAGCTTGGCACATCGTCCTTGGTGTTTTGTTCACGATGCCATTTGCGCCGCGTCTGCTCGGTCTCACGCTGTGGGCGGCCACACACGCCGTCGAGGTGGTGGCGCAGAACACATCGAACCTCTGCTCAGTCGAGGGCCTCAGTGGTTTCCTTACACAGGATGACGGCGCCCAAGTGTTGATGGCGAACAACGTCGGCAACAATGGGACGTTCGGCGAGGCAGGAAATGTGGCATATCCCAAGTACGCGACCCATCTGCCCTCCCTCTGCGTCGCGACAGTCAACATCACCTCTTCGCCAACATCATCTTACACCTTTGGGATCTTCTTGCCAGACAAGTGGAATAAGCGCTTCCTTGCCGTTGGCAATGGAGGCTTCTCCGGAGGTATCAACTGGTATGACATGGGCACCGGCGTCAAGTACGGCTTTGCAACCATCTCAACGTCAACCGGCCACAACTCGACAAGTCAAGACATGAGTTGGGCTCTAAACAATCCCGAAACCAAAGCCGATTGGGCTGGTCGTAGTCTGCACGGCTCGACGGTCCTGGCCAAGAAGATTGTGGAGGGGTACTACGGGAATGCGGCAAACAAGTCGTACTACTCGGGCTGCTCGACGGGAGGAAGGCAGGGCGTCAAGTCAGCGCAGGCTCACCCAGAAGACTTTGACGGCATCCTCGCTGGCGCACCGGCTTGGAAGTCGACGAGCCAGCAACTGTGGCAGCTCAAGGTCGGCGCCATCAATCTGCCGGAAGACGGGCCGGGCTATCTCCCAACTTCTATGTTCGAGGTGATTAGCGACGAGGTCCTCCGGCAGTGCGACGGCTCAGATGGTGTTGCTGACGGCGTCATCATGGACCCTAAACGTTGCAATTTCCGACCCGAAAGGTTGCTCTGTACATCGAGCTCGACTGACCTGTCGGCTTGTCTGACGGCGCCGCAAGTGGCGACGCTCAAGCAGCTGTATCTACCCCTGATCCAGCTGGATGCGAATGTCCACAACCTGACATACGTCTACCCCAACTTCGGACTTGGGTCCGAAATCCAGATGCCATCTTCATTCGGTTCCAACAACCAGCCGAGTCTGTACGGAACCGACTACGCCAAGAACTATCTGTTTGACGACCTGAACTGGGACTGGACAGCCAGCTTCAACTATTCCACGTTTGTCGAGGCGGCAAGGCTCAACCCTGGGAACGTCAACGCGGACAACTTCAACCTGTCCGAGTTCCGAGGTCGAGGCGGCAAGCTGATTTCATATCACGGCTACGCTGATGGACTCATCCCCACGGATGTCAGCCGGATGCTCTACGATGAGACCTGGATGGCGATGGCAGAGCAGGGCGTGAACCTGGACGAGTTCTACCGTCTTTTTTTCGTGCCGGGCATGCAACACTGCTCAGGAAGCGTTTACGACGCGCCGTGGTACTTTGGCGGCAGCGGACATGCGTCCAACCTGGAGACGAACGGGCAACATGATTTCCCTGTTCTTGGACTGGACGACACCCAGCATGATGCTTTGCTTGCGCTGGTTGCCTGGGTGGAGGGCGGATCAGGAGTGAACGAGCTCGTTGCGACTAAATACACCAACGACACTGTCAGAAATGGCATCTTGAGGCAACGCCCCATCTGCAAGTATCCTGGATACGCAACGTGGGACGGCAAGGGGGATGTGGATGCCGCGTCCAGTTGGAGCTGCATCGGATACGACTCCTGAGTGATACATACCGTGTAGATACCAGCATACATGCCTTGGTAACATATTGCATGTTTGCGCAACATGGCAGAGCATTATATATCGACACAAAACAAGAATGCAAGATTACTGGAAACTATCACGGCGATTTGGGAATGGATTGTAGCATCACGTGATATCCGTCAAATGTGCGCTGGCGCGTCTCAGGCGCGTAAATTATAGTCCAATGGACCCTGCGTCGGCATGACGACATACATCTTCGCTCCGTGAGAATAGCGGATATTCGCAAATAGATACTCACGGGACCAATAGCTGAATTGTCCACTTGCAGAAACGCTGAATCTGGCTCCATCCTCACCATAGATCATGTGTGGACGATATGCACTAGCACTGGTGAGCCTGCTCGCCCGTCGTTCTGCGCTGGACTTTGATGAGCTAACATCCTTCGGCACAGCGGCCATCGCAGATCCGGCTCATGTTGCAGGATGAGGACATGCCTGTTGACGATGCGCCTGAAGACGAAGGTCAGGGTGCTCCGCGTCAAACATACAACTTTGCGCCGGGATATCATGGCGTCGTCTACCGGGCCGACGTCCCAGATCGCGGTGCAGGTCATCGCCGCGACCACGCACCCAAGAGCCAGAATGAACCACCGGCGGAGGCTTCCATGAGCCAGTCTCACACAGAAGGCGATTACGTAAAGTACAAAATGCAGTCAATGCAATGGGGTTTGATTCCGTTCTGGACCAAACGCGACCCCGGCTACTCTCAGCTTTCAAAGACAATCAACTGCCGTGACGATTCACTGAGCACACCCGGTGGCTTGTGGGCAACCATGAAGGCGGGAAAGAGGTGCATAGTTGTCGCGCAGGGGTTCTACGAGTGGCTCAAAAATGGCAAGGAGAAGCTCCCCCATTTTGTGAAGAGGAAGGACGGTCAGCTCATGTGCTTCGCTGGACTGTGGGATTGTGTGAAATACGAGGGTGAGTTAACATGTGTTTTTAAGGAGCAGACGAATTGGGCTAACATTGCCCTTCAGACTCTGACGAAAAGCGCTACACATACACCATCATCACGACTGATTCGAACAAGCAGCTCAAGTTCCTTCATGACCGAATGCCGGTCATTCTCGATCCCGGATCGAAAGAGATCAAGACATGGCTGGACCCCAAAAGGCACGAGTGGTCCAAGGAACTTCAGGACCTCCTGAAACCCTTCAGTGGCGAGCTCGAATGCTACCCGGTCACCAAGGACGTGGGCAAGGTCGGCAACAACTCGCCATCCTTCATCATCCCCGTCGCGAGCAAGGAGAACAAATCCAACATTGCCAACTTCTTCGCCAACGCGTCGGCCAAGCAAAAGCCACAGGCCTCCAAGATTGAGCCCACCGTTGCGGTCAAAGTAGAGCCGGAGCAGTCACAAGAAGGTGAATCGCAGCCGGTCCCTGAGGTGATTGCCAAAGCGGCGGATGACGCAGAAAGCCGGGAAAAGACTGGCGTCAAACGGGAGGCTCCTGCTGCGGATGAAGACGATGAGCCGCCACAGAAGATCCAGTCCAAGGGGCCGACTACGAAATCAAGGCAGAGCCGCATCAGCGCGACGAGTAACGGCAGCAAGAGCCCTGTGAAGGCCAAGGACGGAACTCAAAAGATTACCAAGTTTTTCGCAAACAGTGCTTGATGCTTGGAAAAGAATGGATACGGGCTTTGGAAGTTTAATGATCCCATGATTGATGCCAGGGCGTTCGCTGGTGTTTGCGGGTCACAATTCCATAAGAGGATTTGATTTTTAACTGTGACACTTTGTCCCATAGATGTTTGCCCCTCTCGTAACCACTGCTCATTGAAACTTCATTTATCCTTACATATGTCTGCCTGATTTTGGTAAGAGACTATTTTCGTAGGATGTCCATGTTCACAAGGTGGAGGGGATACCTCCAATTCCATTGGCGTATACTAGGTTCGCTCAGCAGATGAAGGCGCGCGGCTAGTTTGTTTCCTCTTATTGTTACTTACATGTTCGAAAATAGTTGGCCCATGGCCGTCAGCAGTGAGCAGTGATAAGCGCATCTGCAGTTCATGCTTGCGACTCGTCGATCTATACGCTCGTTGACTAGACGGATATCGGTCCCGGTAGCCATCGCAGCTCGAGTCTAAAATCGGACAGCGCATTAGGCTAAAGATCCCCGGACCGTGGATATGCGGGGAGATTAGCTATCAGCGGACGGATGTCGATACTTTGCGGTCCGGCTGTACGGCACCCTCCCCCGGATCAGGAGGACTGGGAGACACGGTCTTGGGACGACGAGGTTCCGTGGAATGGCATCACTGACTTGTGCTCGGATCAAGGCGGCTAGGCTTTGGAATCATCGAAGGCAACGACGTGTTAAACATCGGCTCGAGTATCGCAAACTCTGCTCCAGCCCGGTAGGTGGGAGGGAGCCAACACCTTGAACACGGCCTGAGAAAAAGGAAGCCGATGGCGGTCCCATATCTTGCCGAAGCTGCACGACCCATTCTCTGAGGGCCCTGGTTCCCGCCTTACGAGGAGAGTGACGAGTCGCGATGGTGCGGTAAGTGATTTGCGTTTCTCCCGTATAGATCTAGCGAAGTTGGGACGAGATGGGAGGGCGAGATGGACGATTGGCCCCAGCAGGAATACCCCAGATTTCATGGTTCAACTTGTCAATTGTCAAACATGAACACATGTGTGGCTTGGCCCTCGGGGCCAGATTCGCGTCGCGAAGGTGAGAGAAGGTGGGGGAGGGCAGGAGAGTTGCGGCGGTGTGGCGGCTGGCGCGGTCCAACGCCACCCAAAGACGAGGTTTATGCTGTCTCCCTTTCGGATGGTGGCTAATTTTGGTCTGATGAATCTGACGGCGGGCAAAAAGCCAAATCACGAACGAAGGATTGCGTGGTGTTTACAGTTTCTGTCGTTGCGGGAGGGAGGGTGGGTGGCAGTATTTCTCCTCGGAGCCGTTGGGTGAAACGCACCAGGCAGTATGTGCCATGTCGGCCTGCTCCCTGTTCGCTCCACGTCGTCACATACTTACTTACATAGCAGCTTCTTGTCCCTTGGACGCGGGGGTGAAGGCGGAGTCGCAGGGGACGCTCCGTGCGGGACTCCGCACCATCGGCCGCGGCGGTGCCGATTAATTATGGGTCCATACTCGGCATCAAGCCCCGCTTTCCTCCGCCAATGTCCGCAGGTTGGAAAGCGTCTCACCGGCAGCAGCATAATTGGGCTGTTCATGATTGGTACAACGGACAGATATACGATAAAGTGAGTAAGTTTGGGGACGAGAAATCAAGGGTCTGGTCATGCAGAAAGGCTGATGTGAGGCGCGAACATGGGTGTGCGTACGATACGGTCCCTGAATGATTGTACTGCCTCTACTTCTCCACCACCCCACGATTTGCCGTTTTAGACCAGAAGCTCAAGAAATTATTAGTGAGAACCCCAGGCTTAACCCATGAACAGTGCTAGGGCAAAGTCACACGCTAACAATCATTCAGGGGGTGTATTGTATGCAAGAGGCCGGTTCGAACGGCTTTAAACAGAGTTTCTGGGCTGCTGGCGACGTAATTTTCGGGAATACCATGGATATTTTCAGGGTCTTCCGTGCGCGGCTCTTCCAGGTTGACGGCGGGACCTGTGCTCAAAACATTGGCCGGGCGTTCAGCTAGGTTCAGCCAGGCGCAGAGGTTCGTAAGCTGTGCGGTTCGGCACCGAGCATCTTTCAGTGCCCTGTTGAGGAGCACCCTTGATGTTCAGTAAATGTCTGAAGGAAACGATCATAGACTGAATCGTATGGCTGCAGTATGGGCTCGATCGTTGAAGTAAGTCATATCACGGATGTGTTCGCTGATATGATGCTCTGTCATTAATTGTCAGTCAATCATTTCCATCATATCGAAGTACAGAGGAGTGGCAGGGGATGTGTGTAATTGGAAGCTGCGCCGAAGGAGAAGTAGAAGACGCTAAGCCTTCTATGCAGCGTTGGTTCTGGCGGGGGTGGATTCTTGCTGCTTAGCCGGGCGATGGACCAAAGCACGATGAATAGGTACAAGTGAAGAGTCAAGCAGGCCAGAAATTGGCAATGACGGCTTCGTGGATAAGCTTAATCCAGGTTCTAGAGTATGTACACGACAAGGTGCGTTGGCTGGTGGATGTGGTCAGCCGGAAGGAGCCTTGCGAGACCAGTCGGCATGAGCCAAGGGAGACCGGGCATGCTGTATGCTTGCGGCGTACCCGTATCTTTACGAGTTCCAACGTCCAAATGATGGAGATGATGGATCATGGGTGATGCAGCGGGTGTGTTTGCACTAGAGTCTACATGCTCTAGTCTCTGCGTACCCGGTCCTATGTCCCCACCACCCTCTGGCAATCTCCCGATGGGAATTACTGGGAATTATTTTTGCGCTGTTTTCTGGTCACATCCCGTGGTCCACCAGCCAGCCGCCCGCTTGCCGACCCTGACGCCGACGCCGACGCGGCCGACGCGAATCCGACGTACCCGAGCTTTCCTGAAAGTCGGGAATGGATGCCATCGGTTGGGTGGCTTGAACCGGGTCTGAAGGGTCTGACGGGTAAGGGGGGCTTCGCCGTTTTGCTAGGGCTGAAGCCCATTCACTCGTTACAGGTCTGCATACCTTACCGTATTCTGTCTACATGACCAGGCGCGGCGCCAGAGTTTGAGAGAAGCAGACCGACGGCGGCTAAAGAGTTGGCTGTTGCGCAGTGTCCCGGAGCCGAAAGGGCACCGGTGATGGTGGTGGCACTGTTCACTGTGGCCAAACCAACACGAATCAGCACGGCATAGTTGTGATACGGATTTAACATCAAACTTGGGGATAGGCAACGGCTGTAAAAAAACTGAAATAGCACCAGACGAATGTGTATTCCCTTTTGGGCTTTACGAGCGGTTCATGCTCTTGACTTCAGCCACGGGTGGGTGGGTATGGCCGGTGCGTGAACGAACCGCCACAAACCGGAGGGCGGGAGGGAATCTTAATTGTCGCAAACGTTGGGCACAGGGTTTTCGTTTTGTTTTCTTTGGCGCCTTCAGCTGAGAAGGCCAGGGAAGCATCATCCATGATCCATGGATGACGGCTTGAGAATAATGGGGGGGCATGGGGCCAGGATGGCATCGGTTTTGCGAGACGCCGAGATGCCGGGAGAAGCCCTTGAGCAGAAGACCCACGTCCCTGTGTAGCGCACGTCTCCGATCTGGTCTGCCGTCGTCCGTGGTTCATGTCGTGTACACAATACGCCATTTCCTCACGGACGGTTGTAGAAGAGGGGCAATTGATTGCATTGAGAAGCAATGTTGAGACCGTACTAGTACAGACAGTTCTCTGTGCGTAAGTGACGCTGCGTTTTGGTACCGAGCTTGACGGGGGCTTGGTGTTAATGGGCTTTGGTGGTGCACATGTCAGAAAGATGCAGCATGTCCCATCCGTCCAAACAACGGCTGGGCTGGCTTGCTGCATCTCCGCGCACAAATGACATCATACCGGACGAGGCCGGTCTTGCTCCAGCTCGCTTCTATTCGCGTCTTGCAGCTTTTGGACACTGCATCTCTAGACCTGAACCACAATAACAGCCAGCCAGCCACCCCCCCCCCCCCCCCTGTCATGCCGCAGAAAATCAGAATCAAAAATTAAGGTGCGCCAGGCTCGTCGCGGCACCGACAGAAGAAGCGAGGGCGGATAACATGGATACGTACCGGGGCCTGGGATCCGCTTTCCAGGTAAGGTATTCCCGGGGCGTCTCCGCTCATCGCCGGCCTCGACCCTCTGCCGGCGTCCCGGGATCAGATGGATACCACGGTACATACTATGCAGTACTGCGTAGACATGGCTGCATACACGCACACACCCAACCACACCCATCCACACACACCGCACATAACACTTACTGCGGACTTACACTACCATGTACAGTCAGTCTGAACACAACACACAACACGGTCCAGCTGCACCCGCACTCGGACGGTCCACCCACTGGGAAGGCCCCACTCTCTGTTCCATACCGCAAGGCACCTCACCGTAAGGTAGAGCAGACCGGCGCGGCACCGAATACCGAATCCCAAAGATGCAACGGCCCTGACATGAGATGGGGAGCCTCGTTGACATTACCACCCTCTCCCATTGGCTCCGTCCATAGCCTCCTGCCCTGGGCCCCATCGTCACATCTTTCTTACCCTCGGATATCTTGCTTTGCACTACTTCATGATGCTCTCTCCAGTCCCGCCAGATATATCCTCCCGCCCACCCACCCTCGCCTCTCCATTCCCGCTAATGCCCTCCACCTCCCACGCCCCCTTCTCATCCATCCCACGATCCATCTTCACCACTGTTTCCTCTCTACTCTTGACTTGTAATCTATCATCGTCTTTGTGACTCTTGTTGATCCTTGCCTGACTCACCTCACACTGTCCATCAAAGAGGCAAACTCACCACACAACCGCTGCAATGAACAGCACATCACCCGAGATCCCCCCTTACACCATGGCCACCGGCTTCCCGCCCATGGGCCCGAACAACACTGCCTATGACCTTATTGCCTCTCAGTTCGCGGCTCGTATCGTAAGTCCTCCTTCATCAGTCACCCGCCCCTTGAAAACTCATAAAGCTCACGTTCGAACCGCAGGGTACCAACGAGAACGGCTACTGCACCCCGACTTCACTGTGGTCTTGCCCGCCAAGCCCCACATCAAGCGTCGACACCAACAAGGCCGGCGACTCCCACGATGACTGCAGCCACTCATCAACATCGGAAAGCTCCCTCGACAAGGCCTCTCAGAAGAGCCGACGCGCCAACAGATACAAGAACTGCAGCGAGACCGTGCTTTCAGTAAGTGAACCTGACCCTGACCCTGTCCAGTCAGTCTTGAAGAACATGCAACTTACAATCCACCCTCAGAAACGACGCGCACAAAACCGGGCCAACCAGCGCGCGTACCGCAAGCGCAAGGAACAACGCTTGGAGGAGCTCCAGCAGCAGATCGACGACATGCACCAGAAGAACGACGCCCTTTGCTGCGCCTACAGGCTGCTGGCCAACGAGTGCTGCCGCCTCCGCCGGCCGGTGACCGACCAGTCGTCAACGAACTGGAACAACATGAACGGCGCCAATAATCTCATCCTCGACATGGCGGCACTTGACGCCTACCGAACTACCAACCCCATCGCGACTTCCAGCCCGGCCACCGAGTCATATATGGAGTATCCCGGCACTCCCGAACAACTGTGGAGCCCCTATCCGTGAATGAATACAAGATCGGCGCAGCTTTGCAGACAATGACGGGCCAACCCGGTAGCCGTCTTGAGATGAGCAGGATTTTATGATTTATGGTGTTTCTTCGGGGTCCGGTCATTCCCTTTTTCTGGGCGAGCCCCCTGTGGACAATGGTGTCTTCATTTGGGGTTTGCGGCGTTGGACGGAAGAGCGTTGTTACTTTTAGCCGTGGAGTATGGTCTTTTCTTTTTACTTCACCTCTATAAGTGATACCAGCCGGGCGTAGAGTCAGGGCTGACATCTGGCAGCAATGCCACTGACACACGAGATGTATGAACATTAAGCATGCAGACTCCGTGTAGACAATCAAAATCTGTGAACATTCATTTGGTTTCTTTGCTATGTGACCTGATAATACCTTGTCGAGATGAGAACGCGGGCAAGCCTCACAGCGCCACCTTACTTGCACGACCAACACGCACTTTAACACTTGGCTACGGGGCCTCCTGGGATAGTGTAGCTAGTTGGCTGGACAACCTTGTCAGTGTTCCGAACTCGCAATATTTGTCGGTCTGACTCACCACGGGGTAGTAGATGTTGATCAAGATTCCAGGCTCGTTGCCAGTGTACACGCCCCTGTGACCCGTTAGATACCAGAACTACAAGCCATCCACACTGGACACTCACGGAAACCTGACCGTCGGAGAGAACTGGCCACTTCCGGAGCCGGTCACTTTGATCTGAGCACATGAGATGTAGAACTGGGCCCCGCCCTTGGCGCTGGCTGAGTGCAAGCCAATCTGTTCGATGCGGAGGAGATACTCTCCAGGGGTGATATCATCAAGTCAGTCTCGTTTCTTGTAATAGGCAATCTACTCAAGGACAACACGTACGCGTGCATGAGGGGATTTGAAAGTTAAAGGCTGCCTGGTTGGAGGCGGGAAACTTGATCTGCCCGTTACCCGTCTCCGCGCCGAGCTCCCAAATCTTGGCCCAGGGTCCGCTACCGTCGTACATCGTGACGTTGCTGGAGCCTGCGGGCGACAGCCACACAATCACAGGACCGTCGTGGTAAATGGACTGGTCCATGGCGAAGCCAACCTGATTGCGTGTCAACGAATGCCTACGTCCCAGCTGTCTCTTGGTGTTCGGACTGGCCACTTACGGTGGATCCCGCCGCAACAGTAGCGATCTTGGTGGCTGGTCCAGAGGAAAGACCGCCGGCATTGCACACAATATCTTTGCTGGAGACATCGGTGATGGGGCTGTTGTGGTTTGTGTTTCTACGCACATTGACGTACTCGCCGGTGTTGGTGCCTCCCACCACCAAGCTTGTGAAGCGGTCTAAGAGAGCATATCAATAAATATGCCGACAAGACAGGAAACTGATTCCACTTACAGTGAGCCGACGTAAGATTACACAATGCGGCAAGGGCCCCGAGAATTGGAGTGAGTGACTTCATTTTGAACCTGATGGGTAGCGGCTTTACAATTCCGTGGCTTGATCGAAGCTCTTCCTGACGAGATACGCAACGAGCGCGCGACGGCTGGCTTTAATGGCCGTGAGCTTGCTGTTTGGCGGTATGTGGAAGCCTTCCTAAGTCTGGGCTGGTGGTGGGGAGAGTTCCCCTGACCCGGAGGGGCCCGTAGACGGACTGAGATCCCGGCACTTGCCTCATTAGTTCAGGAGGGTGTCGAGTCTAGATTGCCGAGACCACGGCAGTGCGACTGTGGTGAATATAGCCGGTCATTTCTTCCGTGTCGCGAGGATGTTGTGCTCTTTTGGTTTGCACCTGAGGGCACTAATATGCATCTGGTGTACGTCTCTAGGTAGTTCTGGACACCCCGTGGTGAACCGTCCAAGGCCGCCAAGATCTTGATACTCTGGCCCTGGTCTTCAAGCAAGTTCAACTTTTGACCAAGATGTTCCAACGGGATTGGTATGTCCGAGTTACTTTGTCCTCACAGGTCACCGCTGGGTCGAGCCATAGACAATTTGGAGAGAAAATGCATCATTGTGACTTGCATGGGCTACAGATGGCTTAGTCGCTGAACTTTACGCTGCTGTACTCTCCCATATTTCTTTCCATCTTTGCAACCACTTGCATTTGCATGTTTTGGATGTTCCTACATCCAACTCGACAGCCTAATCACGCACCGAGAGAAAGAAAGATCAACTATATACAACATAAACCCCAACTTGACAACTTAGCAATTCCACTACGAATGGTTAGTATCAGAAGAAATACGAGACTATTTTACCAGTACTTACCACGCTGCCTCCTGGAACTTCATAAGAAGTGAAACCGTTGTAGACTGCGAGATTTTGTCAGCATATCCTACGTAGCATTCAAACAGGGCACACGTACTGTTTGCGGTGTATCCTGGGTCAGTCTCCTTGAAAGCACCGGGGATGCTAAGCGTCGGCGAGAAGGCGCTCGCGCTGCTGCCGGTGACATTGATCTGGGCACAGGAAATGTAGAACTGAGGGATGCCGGCGGGCCAGGGGTTGTGGATGGCCAGCGACTGGATGCGCAGCAGGTACTCGCCGTTGGGAAGACAGGTCGGGATCTTGGCCTCGTATGTTTCTGCTGGGGTCAGTATCAAAACTCCTGATGGAAACTCCGGGCAAGTCTTACGGTACATCGGCCATGTGGCCTGGCCATTGGAGAACGTTGGGCCAAAGTCCTTGAACTTGGCCCATTTTCCAGACCCGTCGTAGTCCTGAACGTGAGACGGCGCCTTGGAGAGGAATCTTTCAAACAAATGAGTGCGGGGTCTTTGGGTTGATCAATTCGAAACTCACAGAGAGATGGGCCCTGGTGGTAGACGGCTGTGTCAAGGGTGAAGGAGAACGAGTCGCCAGGCTTGACCGAGGTGACGGTCGTCTGCGCACCGCTGGCGCCGCCTATTACATCTCAAGTCCGTGGAAGCAAGGTCTGGGCGTTTTGTCAGTCGGGCGGATGCTCTTTGTAAGTCGCGCTTTCGCAACATAACGTACCAGTCACCGGGGAGTTGTAGTTGGTGTTCTTGCGAATGTGCTCGAAAACACCAAATTTGGAAGAGCCCACGCCCAGTTGCTGGAAGATGTAGTGGCCAGACACCTCGGAGACTGCCACCGATAAGGCGGCTGCGATGGCAAAGACCTTCATGATGGATAACTTGCAAGTTGTGAGGTGACGAGCTGGACGTTGGTGGCGGCGGAGGTTGAGCGGTCAACAGCTCGGGCGTTGCGAATGCCCAGCTTCATTTATTGTCTTCAGAACCCCCGTAGAGCTGAACTGTGACATTCATCACGGCCATCCGCGGGTGTTTTGCACGGAGACGGCCCGGAGCCCCTGCCTCCACGATGCTACCCCGGAGGACTTCTCCACGAGTTTGAGGGTCTTTGACTCAAGAACAAGGGCAGACGGGAACAGTCTCGCCCCTTACTTTGTGATGGAATCTGTGTCCAGCGAATCATCCATCGCGTCCTAGACTTCCTGGTATGCATGAGGCGAGCTGGTTGGTGTACTTTTCGGGCTGCAATATAAACCGCCCCCGCGGAGTAGCATTCAGCGGCACGGGATCTGAGATTACATATAGACAAGAAGACGGCGTTAGGTTTCCTTCATCAAAAGACACATCAGAATTACATATTAGTGGCCTGCCTGGATTCTGAACCAGGAAGATGACGAATCGGCTAGTTAACATAGCCATGGCTGATATTTCCATCGCCAAGGGGAGTCGGACCGGCTGTCTAGACCCGAAGATCGACCGTTGTTATTGGAAAAAAAAGGGGGCATGACATGTTTCATGAAAGTGGATTGGCTGCAGTCGTTTGGATGCGAACAAGGACCGTAGTCGATAGGATCTCCCGGCAGAAGTCGCACATGCAAGGAGCAATAGCCGATTCGCTGGAAGAGACGCACACCCATGCTGCCAATCTACTTTAAATTAAGCTTGTCACAAGAAATATGACATTTGTCACACGATTGCGAACGGCTTGGCTCTTTTTTGGCTACATCCATACATGAGACGAAGGACCGGAGCCTGTGCCTCCGATTCCAAGCGGCACGGTAACGGGATCGACACACATCACTGCCGGTGCCGCGAAATTGGGGCTTGGCACGAACAAACATCATCCGGAACCAGAAAGGGGCCATGTTAACTCAAGAAGCGCATGATTTTCTTTGAAGAAAGGCCCAGTCACAATTCGACCCTATTCTCCTTAGTTAGCCGGGCCCAACTGGGCCAGTAGATGTCTGCCATTGAGATGGTGGAGGGTAATTATGTGGTCATGGACGTAAGCATGGGATGCCAAAAACTTGGAAAAGATGGAGTTGGGTATATTAGATCCATGTTTAACGCCTCGTGCCACAGCCCACTACTAGCATGTTATGCTAAAGAAATGTTCAAGACTCCCTGCCCACCGGATCGCTTTCCGACAAGCCCAATCTCACGCGATGTTATTGCGTAAATCCACTAGGAGACATGCCAGGGTTCAAGAGGGACCAGTACGTCGTATCGACGCCTTGGAATGCCCAGTCGCCTACCTCGGCTGTTATACCGGGACATTGCCATCCCAAGCAGTCGGCGTTGAATCCGGTGTATATGTCTCCGTGAGTGGTGTTGAATTCCTGGCCGAGAAGAGCATCCACAGACGCCATGGACGGGGTTTCTTGGTTTGACGGGAACGAAGGCGGCGAGACCGTAGTGGTGTTCGACGGCGTCGGCAGCTGGGAGTGGCTCAGATCCACCAAATGAGACTGGGCGTTTTGGTCCGACGAGTTTTTGATGTTGATTGTTCCAAGATAGGGAATGCTCAGTTTGAGATTCCACTCCTCGCCCGTCTCCGTGGTTAGGCAGTTCCTGCAGCAGTCGATGATGGGCAGAAAGCTGCTTGATGATTCCGGCGCTCTCCCCTGAGAGCTTGTCGTCATTTAAGTCGGCCAGCTCTTCCATCTTCTCCATGACGGTCTGGGCCAGCGCCCTATCTTCGTCGCGTTGCAGAGCCCATTCATCGTCCCTGACTCCTGGCGGGCGGCTCAGATGACCTAGCAACAGTGTCATTGCCGCCATGAGAGAGGAATAATCGATGTGGCGACAGGAGAAGGCGGCATCGTTCGCCGTGCGAAATACTACACAGCGCTTGAGCACTGCCCGGCTTGACTCTAAGCATACTTGCTTACTGTAGTCGAAGCGGTTGTTCGTCGGGTTGCGGAGCATGTAAGGTAGATGGAGCAGGATGAGCAGGCTGTGGTGGTGAATCTGCAGCATCAGGTGGGACATGACCGTCATCTGCGTCTCCGGGTCGGCGAAGGTCGACATTGGAGGCATCTCCCACCACCCTGCGCCCATGGTCTTGGCCGCATGTTCAAGCTCGCAGTCGATGGACTGCGTCATGGCGTATCCCTCGCTGGTGGACGCATGGTTCCTGTCAATGATGCGGAGACATATTGCCGTGTAACGTTTCTCCAGCTTCTCCATGGGTGTGTCGTTACCCGTGTAAGTCTCGCACATGAAGCTGTTGTCTTGTGTGCCGGCGGGCAGTCCAAGTAGCAGAGACAGATAGCGATCACAGAAGTTGATTCGGTACCAGAGTTGGTGCGACGAGGGTATCATCGCCGGGTTAGTGGTTGGGTCACAAGACTTCAGCGGCCGACCGCCGTTCCGCTCGATGCCGATCAATTGTGCGAGGCTCAGCGCTCTTCTCATGGCCAGCCAAGCTTTGCGCAAGTTGCCCGAGTTGACGAGGTAGAAGCCCTGCAAGATGAGACACTCAAGGCCTTCTACGGAGCCGACGAGGTCGTCATTGGAGGTAACCTGGCTTGCGACTGCACTCCATTCGGCCATGGTGTCTTGGATGGAATCTTTGAGGGAGAGCTGAGAGGCGTCAAAGCATGGCGGTAACTGCTGTAGACAGATGGTCAACTGAAGGAGACGTTTGGCCAATATAGCTGGGTGTTTGGTGATGTCGGGCATGGTTGAGAGGGATGCTAGCGACGGCGACTTGTTGTCGGCTATGTCTTGGTTGGAGTAGAACAAGATGAGGACAAATATCGGACCCCTGCTCGACTCGATGATTGTCTTGGCGTCCTGGACAGACGGAAACATGGAGTATAATTCCTTGCATATTTTCTCATGTTTTGGCGTGGGCTGGGACGAATCTGATGTCGGCTTAGAAGGGGTTGATTGTTGAAGCCGGGGGGAGACGATGGAAGCACTCTGGGTCGTCTGGACGCGGCTGTCCGGGGTGTACAGAGACTCTGAAGTACGGGGAGACGTGTGTGAGGTGGCTGGTGTGATGACTTTTTCCGAGGACAGTTCTGGGCCTATCTTGTCGGCCAGCTTGACCATCAATTCCTCGAGCCGACCAAGACGCTGGGCCAGGCCGCGCTCGGGAGGACCAGACGGCTCATCGTCGATGAACTCCTGGCTGACACAGGTGGTCCCCCGGGTCTTGCAGCCGGCGCAGGTCTGCTCTTCATCGGAGGCAAACTCGCACCTGATCTTTCTCTTCCTGCCTGGACGAGGTGTCAGCGGGCCATGCCATGTTTACATCCGCCATGTCCGAACCCCGGATTCTGGGACCTGAGCCGGTTTCCGGGTGTCGGGACGGCGGGATTGTTTCTCGGACGAACGAACTCACACTGCCAGCAGCTGCGTGTCCCCTTGCGGACCTTTCTTTTCTTGGAAGGACGCTCGTCCATGGTGTTAATACGATGGTGGACTCACTAACACGACGAAGAGGGTTGTGAGTGCTGTGTCAGACGGGTTGTGGCCAGTGATCTGGTGAAAGTTGGTCAAAGTTGTGCAGCCAGGTGATTCGGCTGAAGCCAGCCATGAAAAGAGGCGTCCGTACAGAGAATTGCATCACTGCATCTCCCACGGCGTCAGTTCCTGTCTCACTGCTATCGTGATGTTCCTCATCTGCTTACGGATATTTCGTCCGGTCGGAGGCCGAAGCGGACGAAGCGGACGAAGCGGACGAAGCGGACGAAGCGGACGAAGCGGGACCAGCAGGGAGAAAGAAAAGCTCTCGGACGGACGAACTGTACCCGAGTCATTTGCGGCAAGCCAATCAAAACCAGACGGTTTCCGCATTTGATACAAGCGCCCAGATGTCATTGGCTAGTACCTCTTGGCTGAAAAGTACGTACTGAAAACCATCTCACGCAGCGCTGCATTCCTGGCCTTCACATCCTTCGCGCCGTCTGCCTGTTCTGCTCCCAGAACTCGGACCACATTCGTATTCGATTACTAATTCCAAAGAGCATTCTCACGAGTCTCAACACGTTGCGGATACGTACTGCACACACCCGGCGCCAGTCCCTCCCCTGTAGCAGAACGAAGCACGCATTCGCAACCGTTCCTGCCCCGGGCCCGTCTCCGGCTTGACCCCGCACCGCTTCCGCCTCCGCCTCCGCCTCCGCTTCCGTACCGATCAAGGCCCGGGTTGCGCCGGAGGAAAGCACGGCCCTTGCTGCAAGCTCTGCTGTGCTGTGCCGCGCTGCCCTCCGCCATCCCGCATTCCGGCCGCATCGGTCCATGAGGAGGTGCCTGCCATGACCCCGCCGCCCGAGTACAAGTTTGTCAACTTTGGCGCCGACGAGGGAGATTTCCAGCCGGCAAACAAGTCCGTCCGAAGCCATGCCATCAGGACAGCCATCCAGAAGGGTGCCTCTGAGCTGTACACCAATACGGCCCTGACATCTCGGGTTACCATCAAGCGCAAGGCGCAGTTGAAGGGCCGCTTCAGACTGCCTGCGACGCCTGCGAATCCTACCGCAGGGCGAAGCTCCAGGGGCCAGTCAAGACAAACAGCAACGTCTCGTTCTCTTGAATCCGTGACGCAGGCTTCTTCTTTGCCTCCTTGGGTTCAGCGGCTGGGTAGTGATAACGCAGATCCCTTCAACACGCTGCCCATCCCGAGCAATTCTTCAGTAGATTCTCTGGTCAGATACTGTAAGATGAACCTCCTCGAACCCTAACGTCCGAACCATCTGCCACCTGTGTTAAAGGTAGACGCTGACCCCGCAGTCATCACAAGGTTCAACCTCAATTCAACCACGATTGACCAGCAGAGACCATGGTTTCCCTACGCCATGCAGAGTGCTCTCATCATGCGCGTCACCCTCGCGCTGGCGGCCGAGTTCTTGACCGCGACGATGCCCTCGCTTGACCCGAAGCTCCAGCGCGAAGGATACCATCAGAAAGGAGAGGCCATGCGCATCATCAGGACTCGGCTGGAGTCTCGAGAGTCTGCCAAGAGCGCAAGCGACGACCTGTCCGTACTCGCCGGCGTGGCCATGCTGGGAAGCGTTGAAGTCAGTGGACCTACCCTGGGATATACTTCCATCACGCACTCCGAAACTCTGACACACACTTTCAGGCATTCCAAGGCCATTTTGCAGCAGCAGAAGTACACCTGACCGGACTCCATTCCATGATGGAGGCCCGAGGCGGGCCAGACACGATCAAACACGACTACATCCTCTGCCGTTGCATCAACTGGTAGGGCTCTCCACCTTTTCCCCAGACTCCTCCTCATCAATTTGACTCTTGCTCACCAAACCATCCATCGTCAGGATTGACATTCAAGTGGCATCCGGTCTGGGGAGGATTCCGAAATTTCCCATGTTCCATACCCTCGACCAGGTCTCTCTGCCATCGTCAGTCGTGAATCGCGCAATGACACCTTCCTTGCGTCACCTGGACAGGCTCGGAGGCCACAATCCCGACGAGAGCAATGAACCACGTAAGATTTTCGTGAGTCTGAGGCAAGCAATCTGCTCGCAGGCGGGGGCGGTGTCAGCAGACGACATCAGAATCGTCATGAACACGGCCGACGGCTCGATCCTGCACTTTCTGTACGTGGAGCGTCGAACAGCGACACCTGTCCAGAAGCGGTTCCTCGTCTTGGTCGCGGCGGCTCACGTCTTCCTGTACGTCGTCCTGCGAGAGATCCCGACAACCGGGCACATGATCCGGCTCTTGGTGGCGCGAATGCGGGCCGCGCTGGACGACGCAGACTCCATCGCGCTCATCTGGGTCTCCCACGACGCCGCTCTGCTCTGGATCCTCTTCGTCGGTATCGTCGGGTCCGGAACAGCGGAGGACCGCCAGTGGTTCGCCTCCAGATTGCACAAGGTTTTGGACAGAGCCGGCGACGTGTTACCCCCAGAGCGATGTAACCGCGAAGCCTTACAGCAGATGCTCGCGGGATTTCTTTGGCGGGACGAGCGATGCCTGCCGGTCCTGGAAGAAATCTGGGGGAGTCACACGCAGCAACGGAGTATCCGTACCCGTACCCGTACCGTTCGGCGGTCAAATAACGACAATGAGATTGGTTGAAGGCGTCTGTCAAGAGTCAAGACATGGAGTCCCGCTTGTCGGCGAAGAAACGACCGGTATGACCCGTATTGCAGCAATATCGGCGGTTGATGCGTTCGTCCGGCAAGCCCCAGAGGAGTCGACGTGAGGGTGGTGGCACGACTCAGTCGCCGCAGGCAACGGGGGGGACAAGTTGACAAGTGCGTTTGGATTGCTGACAATATGGAGAGACTGAGAGCACTTTCAAAGTTGCCCTTTTTGCATCCAACTGGCCCCATCCCCGCATATTTTACCCCGGATTCTATCACACAATTGGAATTGGCAATGGCTTCGTCCTAAGAACCCACTCTCATCCATCCATTCCTGTATTCGTACGCTGGCTGTCTCTCTCTCTCTCTCTCTCTCTCTCTCTCTCTCTCAACAAGCCCCCATGCCCATGTCCATGTTCATGGACCAGCCCCCCGCCCCCCCCTCGTCCCCCCCCGCCCCCCCCCCCCCTGCTTGCCTGCCTGGCCCCTTGTTCGTCTCTTGCGTGTCCCCTGCCGAGTTGCAGAGTAGCGAAGAAAAACCCGGCGCAAACCGCGTCCGAGCTATTCGTACGCTGTTTGTTTGTGCAAGGTGAATGACAAGCACAAGCATACTCGGATTCGCGGCACGTCGGCCGAGTGCCTCCAATGCACGCGCAAACCTTCGGGTCCGCTAGAGAGGCAGGCCATCAAATGTCGGTTTGCCCGTGGCGCGCCCGTCGAGCTATCTTTGACTGTTTTCTTAATTGAAACTCATTTGTGGGAACAAGCCTTATCAGTGATCACTGCTGACAGTTCGTTCAAGGAACCAAGACTCGAATCATTTTCATCTTGAAACCGGCTTTACCGTCGTGCTTGCCACCGCGTCGTCGCATGTCGGTCAATTCGGCGAATATTTCTCTTGTTAATGAAGGCCCCAACGAGGCCCGAAACCACTATCTCTGCGGTTGGTAATGAGAAGATGTCAGTTTATTCACGCCAGAACACGGCTGGCCACTCACATTGTCCCAAGAGCAGATGAGAGAAGAAAAAAGTAATACCAAGAAAAGGACCAGAAAAAAAAAACAGGGTCTGCGCCGGTTCCGCCCTGAGTTCATGGCTCTGGTCGTGGACATGGATGTTCCCAAAGTCCCCATCCCGTCGCGTGAGAGATCTCAGTCTCGCGTCGCCAACAGCGCAGAACAGTGAGATTTGTGCAGGGGCAAACCCGCGTCGTCACGGTAGTCGGCCACTCACGTTGCAGGGAACGACGTCGGAGGCGTCGACAAGACTTTTCCGCCCTCGAGTCGATCTTCTAGAAGCCTTCCCAATGCACGACGCTGTGCGACGGTGTGAGTGGGCATCGACCGGGATGACGACTCGAGCATGTCGGGATTCTACGGGACCATCACCCGCGCTATTACGTTTTCCTTTGCAGCCGACTGCGGGTAAGCGGCATTGCACCCACGAGCGGCATAGCGTGTTCAGGAACAGTGCAGAAAGGGACAAAAGTCGTCCATGTGGGAGTTCTCTAGCCAGGGCTAACAGCGGCTCATGGCGCCATGCCGCCATGCCGCTCCCACCCCCTTGCTCGGCAATCGCCAACTTGGCTTTGCTTCCCGTCTGAAGAGATTGAGCCTCACACTCTTGGCCCAACGTCTGATGGCTGCAAAGGCAGTGGCCCGGGTTTCGAAGCAGGCGGACTGAGCGAGCGCGGAGTTTCTCCCGTCCTGACGGCAACAACGCTCATGCCTGACAGTTATGCCAGCTCTTCCCAGCGCCACCGGGTCGTATTTCGGGGCTGATCGTGGGTATGGACTGACTCAAGGGGCAAGGTGAGGCCACTCTGCGGCTCTTCAGCTGGGTCCATTAGGTAAAGCAGAGGTCACGAAATCCACTCTATTACGATGCCAAAACTTTTCCAATTGCCTCAGTCCCGCAGGCCCTCGCAGGCCCTCGCGAGGAGACCTGGTTTCTTTGACAAATGGACAGCGCAAAAAGCACCAACGTCGTGGTTCTGGCCGTTGCTTTCTCCAGGGAAACTCGGGACGCCTTCAACAGTGCGTCTGGAATCTCAGGGACGCTGGTCGATTTCGCGGGGAAAGTCTGCAACGGTCTATTCCCCCGCAAAACCAACGACGCACGGAATCACAGAGGCGACGGGGATGATGGGATGGGATGGGATGTACTACGCAGTAGGTAAGGTATCAGTCAATGATGACCTCCATGAACCAACCCATCCTAACCCGCCCACTCACATTCGTCCGTTGCCGGTGTCACCGCTCCAAGATCGCGGGGGGCCAGAGATAAGGACCCTTGTCTTGTTCAACAAGTCCATGTTCGTTGATTGCATGGAAGTGGAAGGGGAAGAGTCTGCAACTTGGAGTTGTCCTCTCATCGGTTGGCAGCGTACGTAGCGTAAGGTGGTCGACGGAGGAAAGGGCGAGGCTTCCATCTCCTCTCTTCTCTTCTGGTCTTGCTTGTCCTCGGCCTGACTCCGGGGTCGGTGCTCACGCTCACGCTCATGCTCCGCCTCTTGCCACCACCATATATCCTCCTCCCACCTTCCCATCTTTTTGAAGTTGGTTTCCCTCTCTCCTTCTTCAGTCCACCCAGGCACTCGACAGTCTCTCTCTCACTCTTCGGTCCTTCCAGACTTGTTCAACTGCCGTTCGACCAGCTCAACCCGGTCCCGTCTCGTCTCACCACCAAGTCGGTCCGTTTCTCTCCACAACAACAACAACAACAACAACAACAACAACAACAACAACAGCAATGGATCACGACCAGATCAACAACCAGTCCCGCGGGGCTGAGGGCAAGGACACCAAGTCGGACGGCGCCGCTGTCGCCCCCCAGTTCTCCCGCGATGCCGTCTTCCCCGGTGAGGTCGTCGGTGAGGTCACCGACCTCAACCACCAGGACCTGGAGAAGCAGAAGGCCGCCCAGGCAGCGCCCACTTCCACCGCCTCGGCTGGAAGCGTCTCACCGTCGTCCTCATCGTCGAGGCCATCGCCCTCGGCAGTCTCAGTCTCCCCGCCGCCTTCGCTACCCTCGGCATGGTTCCTGGCGTCATCCTCTGCATCAGTCTCGGTCTCATTGCCATCTACACCAGTGACGTCGTCGGCCAGGTCAAGCTCAAGTTCCCCCACGTTTCGCACTACGCCGACGCCGGCCAGCTGATGATGGGCCGCTTCGGCTACGAACTCGTCGGTGCCATGTTCGCCCTGCAGTTGACTTTCCTGGTTAGCTCCCACACCCTCACCGGAGCCATTGCCTTTGGCAACATCACCAACAACGGCGCCTGCTCCATCGTCTTCGCCGTCGTCTCCGCCATCATTCTGCTGATCCTCGCCATCCCCCCCTCCTTCGCCGAGGTTGCCATCCTGGGATACATCGACTTTGTCTCCATCATCTTGGCCATTGGTATCACCATGATTGCCACCGGCATCAACAAGGACACCATCACCACCGCCGCCTGGTCTGCCTGGCCCAGAGACGGCCTCACCTTTGCCGAGGCCTTCATCGCCATCACCAACATTGTGTTCGCCTACAGCTTTGCCATTTGCCAGTTCTCCTTCATGGACGAGATGCACACCCCCTCCGACTACAAGAAGTCTATCTGGGCCCTTGGTCTCATTGAGATCTTCATCTACACCCTCACCGGTGCCCTCATCTACGCCTTTGTCGGCCAGGACGTCCAGTCCCCCGCTCTCCTGTCCGCCGGCCACACCATCTCCAAGATCGCTTTCGGCGTTGGTCTGCCCGTCATCTTCATTTCGGGATCCATCAACACCACGGTCGTCGGTCGCTACATCCACGGCCGCATGTACAAGGACTCCATCATCCGCTTCATCAATACCAAGATGGGCTGGATCACCTGGCTTACTCTGATCACCGTCATCACCGTCCTTGCCTTCATCATCGCCGAGGCCATCCCCTTCTTCTCGGAGCTCCTGTCCATCAGCTCCTCCCTCTTCATCTCTGGCTTCACCTTCTACTTCCCTGCCATGATGTGGTTCATGCTCATCCGTGAGGGCTCTCCTTTCGCCACCCACAACCTCTGGAAGACCGCCCTGAACGGTCTGTGCTTCGTCATCGGCATGATTGTTCTCGTCTGCGGCACATACGCCAGCATTGTTGAGATTGTAAGTTTAGACTGCTCCTCGCTCTTCGTCATAGTCCACATGCTAACCCACTCTACAGGCGCACAAGTTCAAGACCGGCGCCATCAGCAGCCCCTTCACCTGCGCTGCTCTTGCTTAAAAAAGCATACCAAAAGTCTTTCAAGTTTCATAGATAATAAAAATACCCCCCTGTTTATTACCGCAAACTATCATCTTCTTCATGTCATGCGTTGTGACTTTGTGGGCTGATGTACAAGCTGCTGAAGGGTGTCAGAATGCTGCCAAACTGCCTTTTGCCAACCTCTAGTTGCGTTGAATGGTTGCTTGAACAACTCGCAGAGAGTAAAGCGACGAGAGTGATCCCTTTGTACGCCACAGTCCCGCCAACAGCTCCGGCTGAGGTCATGATGAGCCCTTGGATAGTATGTCTGTTGCTGCCAACCGTCCAACTTCAGTTGAGTTCTGGAGACTAGGTCGCCAGCATCCGCAGCTTCACTCCCCGACGTCAAAACAAAGCCAGAGTCATTGTACAGTGAAATCCTTGTTCGTCTGTCGTTGCGGAAAGTTTCGCTGTTGGAGCAGCGAGCCCGAAGCGGGGCCCCCGGACTTGTAAGTTGTGTTGTCGGGAGGTTCTGTGGCATTGAAGTTGCAACACAGTGAGCCCGGGCGGTGCAGGTACTTGAAGGTTGCAATGCCGGCCCGGAACAGCGGGGCCCTGTAGCAGTGCCGAGCGCTAACCTGAACCAATCCATCCATAGGGGCCAACATGAATGCCCCGGGGCCCGGGCTGCCCTGCTCAACCCCTGTACTCACTGTCAGCTGTCACCGCCAGCCCAAGACAGGCCGCCCAATCACCCCGCAACGAGTCCAAATTTCAATCCCGACCAAAAGTAAACAAACCCATCACCGCATGCCTCACCTCGCAACCGTCCGCTCAGGAATCGACTCTCCACGTGCAACTGCTGCCGCCCCGCTCACTCGCTCGCCGACCGACAACATTCACAATGGGTTCCGACGACAAGGTCGACAAGTCCAAGGTGCACAAGCTCGCACTCAAGGGCAGCGCAAAGCTCGTTGCCGAGTTCGTGAGTAACCCCTCGTCGCATCCCCTTGGGCCACCTCCATCCATCCTGGTGCCGTTCGATCGGGTCCTTTCCTGATTGCATCATGCGCAGAACATTATATACTGATCAGGCTCTTGCTGGGTAGTTTCAATACTCGATACACACCATTCTGTACGAAATGCCAACCTCCCTCCAGCTTTCCCGACTGCGCGCGACCAACATGATCTAACCCCGCTCTCAGTTTCCAACGAGGTGTCTATCCTGCCGAAGACTTCTCTGCGTAAGCCGAAACCCCTCCCGGCGCACCCTGAATCTTGTTCCATTGGTGTAATTGCCCATGTGCTGACTTGCTTGTGCTTCGTCCAGCGTCAAGAAATATGGCCTGAACATGCTAGGTTCGAGACACCCTCCCAATCCCGTCGACCGACCGAAAGCGTACGGCTTGCTCTAACACATGCCACACACTGTAGTATCGTCGGATGACCAGGTCAGGGCATATATCAAGAAGATCATGGGTCAGCTGGACCGCTGGATGCTTCGCGGAAAGATCTCCAAGCTCGTCATCGTCATCACCGACAAGGACACGGGCGAGCACGTCGAGCGCTGGCAGTTTGATGTGCAAATCTTTGGCAAGCCAAAGTCAAAGTCCAAGTCGAGCTCCAAAGCAACAGACCAGGAGAACGTCGCACCTGGCGGCGGGTCGTCGGCGGCGGCGGCAGAGGCCGCGCCCGAGAAGACGGAAAAGGAGATCCAGGACGAGATCGCCGCCATCTTCCGCCAGATCACCGCCTCCGTCACCTTCCTTCCCCAGCTCGCCGGCGACTGCACCTTCAACGTGCTCGTCTACGCCGACGCCGACAGCGAGGTGCCCGTCGAGTGGGGCGACAGCGACGCAAAGGAGATTGAGAACGGTGAACGCGTCCAGCTGCGTGGCTTTAGCACCAGCAACCACCGCGTCGATACCCTCGTCAGCTACCGTCTGGCCGAGTGAGCCGGCTTGTCTCTTTTCTCTCTCTTTCTTCTCTCTCTCTCTCTCTCTCTCTCTCTCTCTCTCTCTCTCTCTCTCTCTCTCTCTCTCTCCCAACCCCTTACGCCGGCGTGTACTATTACGATGGAGCTGCAGAGATGATTGTACGATGATGGAGTGCGGAATCTGATGCCGACCCCCCGAAATTCTGGGTTCGGCGACGGGGGAGCCATCAACATGTTAAAGGCGTCTTGGCGTTGAGGTCACTGAACATATTCCTAACACCCTTCGAGTCTGAATCTGTGATGAGCACTATCTTTGGCCGTCACCAGTAATGAAGAAACCATAATTGTCTGCTTCCTTTTGCCCCTTATACCAGAGTCTATCTTGCATGTGTATTCTCCTTTTCTACACCGCACATGACCGCCTCCCTACCTCTCCCGCCATGCAACCAACCATGCTTCTTCCCTTGATCATTGATACATGCAACGTCGACATGCCATTCGTATGCTCAGGACAACCCGCCTTTGTCCGTTTTCGTCGTTATGCCGCAACCCAAACGCCATTGTCAACCCCAGTTCTTAGACTCGCTTGAAGAAGTACACGTAGGCAAACTTCCTCATCTCCTCAATCTCTGCCGCTTCAACAACCTTCTCATCGTTGAAGAGAACCCAAGCAGGGTGGCCGTCTGCCTCCTTGCGAATGAAGGCTACATAGTGACTAGATTGATTGTTAGCTTGTTTCCATGACCACAACTCTAGAATTTGGATACAAACATACCCAGCATGGATGCTTGTGCCCTTGTGGCAGGAAATGGACTGGAGCTGGTACTTGGCAGGGGCAGCAGCACTTCCCGCCTCTGGCTTGGGTGCAGCAGGGTCGGATGCTGCCGCAGGCGCCTCTTCGTCGTCAAAGACTCCTTGATCGTCAGGGTGGCTGAAGAGCCACTCAACAGCTCGCTCAACATCGCCGCTGGTCTCCCGCAGCGCCTTCTTCGCCTGTGGCACGGAGAAGCCCATGGCCCCAAGCATCTCAATCTTTTCGGGATCTGCCGCATCACCCTTAGCGCCTGCACCACCGCTAAGAACCAGAGGCTCATCAATGTCCGGATCTTCCATGTGGGCAAACAGCCACTCCATGGCGGCGTTGGCGTCGGAGTTGCCAGTGGCGTGGAGGGCTCGGTCACATCTGTTGCGACCGAAGCCCATGGCTTCGAGCTGGCTGGAGGCCTCGGGATTGGCGACGAAGGCAGGGGCGCTTTCCTCCACATCATCCGGAAGAGTCTCTTCCGATGGCTGGAGACCCTTGGAGAGGTAGTCGTCGAGAAGGAACGGCTCGTCGGGAACGATGACGGGGACGTCGATCTTGACCGGAACCCAGTTGATGACGGCCATCTTCCTAGCGTTGACGACAAGGTTCTCAGGGAGCGTCTTGAATAGAGATCGCTTGGTGTAGCCGTCCTTGCTTCCACATGCAGAACATGTCAACTCCACAACCTCTTCGGCGGTGAAATTATCCAGACACTCTCTGAGCGTGACCGGCTTGTACGCATCGGGCTTCGCCTCGGCACCCTCCTCGGCAGGGAGCTTCTCCAATGGGACGTCGATGAAGATGTTGTCTTGCTCATTAGTCGAGTACCTGACCTTCTTGCATCCGAGGCATTGCAATCTCTGCTCAAGGACAAAACGGAAAGGTTGGGTCGGGTCTCCAAGGTCAGGGGGATGCGTGGAACGAGTGATGAGCTTGAAGATGTGCTGCAGCAGCTCAAAGGCATCCTGTTGGCGCATGGTCGAGAACTCAGCATGACCTCTGCCGATCAAGTGCTTCAACATGGCGGGTGCCAGGCCCTTCTGCGTCGGGAGATCGGGGGACTGATCAGATGGGACAGCATCGGAATCGGGCCTCGAGTAGCGGCCTGAAATCAGGCCGTCTGCCATCTTGCGCAGCTGGGTCTCCAGATCCTCCGCAGGGTCATGGACAACGGGAAGGTCACGGGTAGGCAAGTAGTAGCGGTTCTTGAAGGCGGAGGTGTCAAAAAGACACTGGACGATGCTGGCGAGGTAGCAGCTGTTACCAAGGTTCTTGAGGCCAGTCAAGCCGGCGCCAAAGAGAGGCTTCAACTCCTTTCCATCCTCAGTAGTCATGCTGAAGTCCCAGCGCAAGTTCTGCTCGATCTGCATCTCCGTCAAGCTCTTCTCCGTCTTTTGTCGGTCGGCCAAGATGATTCCCCAGTGGCCCAGATGCTGGCCAAGGTCTCCGTCAATTCGCTCCTCGTCGCACTTGTAACAGTAGACGTCTGCAGTTCCCTCGGGGGTGATGGATCCCAGCTTGACAGCGACACCATGTCCAGACTCGGTCGAGTGTGCGAGGGCGTGGGAGTTACCATCGACACCGCCCATTTGCTTGCGGCCGCAGCCCAGGTTTCCACACTCCAGGCAGAGCCAAAGGTTCTCGTGCAAGTCGCAGGCCGAGCAGTGTCCAAGATCGCCAGATTGAATGGTTCGGGGCTCCGACTGCTGCATCAGCAAGATGTGCTCGCAGCTGGTCAGCTCCTGCTCCCAAGCCTTGACCTCCTCCTTGCGGGAAAAGGTGTTGGCCTTCATAATTCCATCGACCACAGTGGCAAGCTTGTCGCTTGTCTTGTCAAGCTCTTGGTTGCACTCGAGGCACTTGACGGTGGTTGTAGTGTCGAATCGGTCTTCTTCGGTCTCGGCGGCAATAGCAAGCTTCGACATTTTGAGGGGAGGCTCATCTCGAACGACGACTTTGCGGGTGCGGCGTATATTCAGCACGAGAGGGTGCTCCCATAGCTGTCGGTGAAGCTGGGCGTGGTTGCGATCACCAGCACAACCGCCGTTGAAGCACTGGAGGCAGACATCAACGCCGGCGGGATCATCCTGGACACAACAAGTCAGCAAATGAAGGCGAAGGAAGGCCCAGAGGAACGCTTACACGGGAGTCGAAGCACTGGGTGCAGTCCTCTCGGTAGACAGATTGGATGGGCGTCGGCGGCTGCAGAGCTGCAAGACGTCAGCTGGATGAAGCTTCGCATAGGCAGGAGACGGCTCTAGGCCCAAGGGAACACAGACTTGGGGCTATGGTCTCTAGATGAGGGCACGCCATGGTGGAAGCTGATGTTGCTTTTTCTCGTTCTGAGATCGCGGTCAGTGAGCTTCGGAATGTTGCTGTGGTTGGTAGGTGTGGAAGGAGTCTTCACTCTTGAATGCGCCCCGGTTGTCTTGTAGAAAAGGCAAACAGGCAGGTGCAGAAGGGGCGTCAAAGCGCAACCTTGAAAGGAACCAAACTGAGTTGAGAAGCCGCAAGGCAGGTTCCTGGGCAAAGCAAGTCAGAGCAGACAACCGATAAGCTCAAGCTCTTGCAGGAAAATAGTGGTAAGGTAAGGTGGTGGCGGTTGTGGTGGTGCACCCAGCTCAATCTTGGTGGGCTGTATTGGTTGGTGCTGGTGCTGGTGTTGCCCCGCGGCGGGGACCCGGTTACGGCACCACAAGGCAGCACTGCTGAACTGCTGCTGCGGGACACTGTACCCTGGAGAGCTTCAGCTTAGGTAAGGGCTGCCTGGAGCTGAACGATTACGTAGTGAAGTGGGGTCTTAATCATGGTTAACCGCATTGCGCTGTCTACTGGCATGGAAGCTGCTTAATTGCGCGTAGGGGAGTCGAGATGCTGTTTTTGATGCAACACCGACATTTTAGTGGAGATTATGCACCGAAACGACTTTCCCCGGACTTAAGAACAGAGGACAGAAAAAAAGAAGAACAAAAAAGCGGACACGGGACCCTGCCTACCGCCGACCGGCCGGTGATTGAATCTGGAGTACGTAAGACCAGCGACGACGGAGGTGCAGGACGTATCTAATCAGATCCAATCTCTTTCGTTGACGAGGACAATGACAAATTGTTGCCGCCCCGTCGGATGCCCCATCGAAGCTGCTAATCCCGCCCAGCCAGCTGGTAAGGACAGAGGGGAGGCCTGGCGCGGGCTGTCAGGAGACGGGGATACGCTCCGTTGCCGTGCGGTACGTACTCTCCCCGTCGTTGAGCCGAGGAAACGTGCCTTATCACAGCCAATCAGAAGACGTCTGACGAATCAAGTGGAGCCGGTCGAGTTTTTGTCTTCTCCGAGGCGCCGAGCCTAGTGAGCTCTCCATGACTTAATGCATGGTCATTGAAAGCTCTGATTGGCGGCTGGCACCTGCTACCACCGAGATCGCCATCGTTCTCCGTCACAAGTCCCGCATCCGCAGCGTGTGAGTGCCAGATTCTGGAGCCCGTCCCAGCGCCCGCTCCAGTGAAGTGAGTGTGCCAGTGCCAGGCCCAGTGCCAGCTCTCTCCATTTTATTCTTTTGACCCGAATCTTCGCCTCCTCTTTCTGCCCTCCGCTAAACCCTCAGCTACAGAGTGCCCTTTCGCCTCAACAAATTTCTTATTTCGCCCTCCTCTGTCGCCAACACCATCGACAATTACTTTTGATACCCTCAATCGATTCTTGCGACTTCAAACACACCTGCGACAATTTCCTAAGCTCGATATCTACCCACACACAGCCAACGCCGAATAAACACTCCGACGACCAAAATACCCTTCACGATGTTCTCCAGGTCCCTCCGTGTCGCCTCCCGCGCGATCCTCACCACCTCCGTCCGCCCCTCCGCCGCTCCCGCCCGCCAACTCGCACCTGCTGTTGCTGTCGGCGCGACGAGGGCATACCACGAGAAGGTGCTGGACCAGTATGTGACCCCGGATATCACGTTTGTAAGATACAGAGTACTGATGTCTATGAAACAGCTACTCCCGCCCCCGCAATGTCGGTTCCATGCCCAAGGGCGACAAGGACGTCGGCCAGGGCCTCGTCGGTGCTCCCGCTTGCGGTGACGTTATGAAGTAAGACGCCCTCCGCGAAAAATACCCCCAATATCACCAAATCGCTGTCGGCACGCACTGCGGGGTTCGGCATGCCCTCCGGTCGCAAGCTGCTTCATTTTGCTTCGGCTCCCTGCCGAATGCCCTCACACATCAAGCGACCGCCATGCGACGTATTCCTCGTCTTTATCAGACCTACATGCTAACAAGTTTGTTACAGGCTCAACATCCGTGTCGACCCCAAGACCAACACCATCTCCGATGTCAAGTTCAAGACCTTCGGCTGCGGTTCCGCCATCGCATCCTCCAGCTACCTGACCGAGCTCGTCCGTGGCATGACGTGAGTCCACACGTTCCTCCGCGGTATTCATCTCCTTGCTAACCATCGATGTAGTTTGGAGCAGGCCGGCCGAGTGAAGAACACTGAGATCGCCCAGGAGCTCAAGCTTCCTCCCGTCAAGGTATGGCAATCGTTACGACGCAAAGCTCGCATCGTCCAGTGCTAACAAAACAACAGCTTCACTGCAGCATGCTTGCTGAGGACGCCATCAAGGCCGCCATTTCTGACTACTACACCAAGAACCCCAACGCGAAGCCCACCAACCTCGCAGGCACCGAGGCCAAGACCGAGGCTCCCGCCGCCGCTTCCGCTTCCGCATCCGCATAAATGATCTATCTCTTTTCTTTACGCTTTACACGTTTCATGGAGTTCGGACACGGAGAATGATGCCAGGCGGTGCAGTGGTTGTGGTGAGGCCTGGTGACTGGGCGATTCTCGCCTGAACAAGATTTCGTCGTTTCAAAACATTTTTTCAACAAAACTACTGGAGTTTGGGAAGGAAATACGGATTCACACGGCTTGGATGGACGAAGGCTCCTTCATCGCGGCCGCAACGGCCATCACGATATTCAAGCCTACGCTGCCACGAAGCTACTCTTTACAAAATCTCATCTCAGAGGCTTCCGAGGGGCAGGGTTGTACGTCAGTGTTGAAATACCATTTTAGTTAGTGGCCAGCTTATCAGCGACCGACAAGACAGATGAAAATCCGAAGAAAGGAACATGAGACTTTCCAAAAAACATGACACTGCATGGGCAATTTAGCCTGAGATCTGACGAGGCCCGACCAAAGGAGTGCACCGATAACGGCGCGTTCGTTGGTCAGGCCGAATGCATCGTGAGACTGCCCGGTGATGCGGGGCGAGTGCGATCGATGCTGGGAGGACTCCCTCTCCAAGGGTACAGCCTGACCACATTCATGCTTTGACTTCTTGTAGCAATTTCTCAGCCAGTGGAACTTCATGAGGGCGAGAACATGCACGGAAATGCAAATGTCGGTTTGGGACTCGTGAGTCACTCATTTCAATCACCTTGTCTAATCACAGGAAATGTGTGCGAGTGAGCGGCCCAAATGCCGACCCGGCGGGCTTCGGATGGTCCTCGGAGACTTCTGGTCGGATCCCCTGCCATCGTCTCCGCCAGCCTGCACACGACCGACCACGGCCGCGGCACAACGCTCCGATCTTATCTACCTGCTCTGTAAGCAACGTCGGAGCAGCTCCCGATTTTTCAAATGTTTAACCGTGTTGGGACGAGGCTATGGATAACTCCGCCAACACCACAATGCCAGGACGCTTCTGCCTCGTCGTCTTGGGATAGACAATGACGAGATCCTAGCGGACTTTGACGATGGCATCGCAACAGGAGGATGTGAAAGCCGTCGGGGTTGGAGTGTCTTGTCGAGAAAGTCGAGAAAGCACTGTCGTAATGGCTTTATAAATAAAAGACATAATTCTTGCAGCTGTTATGATGGAAAGCAAAAGACTGAGCTCAATTCATTCGGCCTCGTTTCGACATAACCACCATGCGACTCTTCCAGCCTCCAGTGACGCCATTGCCGGATAACTTGAATCTTCACGGCCAAACCGCCATCGTCACAGGCGCAACGTCTGGAATCGGCCTTGCCCTGGCAAAGCAGCTCATCCTCCTTAGAGCCTCAACTGTTGTCATTGCGGTCCGCAACACCTCCAAAGGCGAGTCGGTAAAGCGAGGACTTTTGGACGATGCAGCTGTCAAGTCGGTCAACCCAGACGTCGTCATCGAGGTCATGAAGATGGATGCCGAAGATTATGGCAGCGTTCAGTCTTTTGCAAAAGCATTTTGCAGTGAACACAAAGACCTCCATATTCTGATGCTGAACGCTGGTGTTCCGGGCCTAAAGCGCCATGTTGCTGCGACGAATCATGAGGCAACGGTCCAGGTGAACTACCTATCAAACGTGCTCCTGATGCTGGAGCTTCTCCCTCGGTTGGAGTCCACGGCTGAGAGGACGAGGTCGCCTGGGAGAGTGACTTGGACCGGAAGCCGCGCCATAGGAAACACAAGCTTGGCGACAAAAGCGCCTCTCACACCCGGAGAGTCCGTACTGGAGCATTTGGACGCCGAGGCGAACTTCCACGGTCTGTCTCGATACGCGGACAGCAAGCTACTGGTGATTCTGTTTCTCCGAGAGCTGCGACAACATTTGGGGTCTGAGAAGATCATCATCAATGCGTTTTGCCCCGGGATGGTGAAGACGGCAATGAGCGACGTGCTGCCATTGCCTTTGAGGTTGGCAATGAACGCTGTGAAGGCCGTACGGGCCAGGTCTCCGGAGCAGTCTGGCTGGATCGGGCTTCATGCTGCCGTGGTGGTGGGTGCTGAGACGCACGGGAAACAACTGGGTGATAAAGACATTTGGGAGTAAGTGCTGGATGTTGGCTATGGAGGCAATAAACTGACGTCGTTTCTCAGGACAGAAGGCTTTGCCAACTCTGATGATGGCATGCGGCTACAGAAGCTATTGTGGAAGGAGACCGCGGACGAAATGTCAAAGTTTACTCAAATACCCAAGTGGATGTCAAGTTGAGAGGGAAATCCCACGTAATATTGGGGATGTAATGTACTTAACGTGGGCGGCGCCATTATGGGAGCCAGGACCTTTTATTGAAAATACGTGAATGTTTTCTTAGTATCATGCTGGCACGGCCATTCCACCTGCATCTATCAGGCTCTCATTTGCATAAGAAAGAGGAGAATGCACAACTAGGTTGGTTGCCGCAGTATAAATGCTCATATTGCAAAAGCTCAGGTACAACACATGCCACTTCTAACGTGGATGAACTGGAGGTGGCGGTGGCAACCCGCCCTGCGACTCCGTCATGTCACTATTCGACTCGCCATCACTGTCTTCTTCGGAGGAATCCGAGCTTTCGTTCGCCCCCGCAAAGTGCAGGAACAGTATACGCACTAGAAATCCAGCGCTGATGAAGAGAGGAAGCATTTGGACGACGTCGGAAATGTTGTTTACGTCTTGGATATGGTTCCACGAGATGGTTAGCTCAACGGCAGCTGTGAGCGTGGCGGCGACGGCAATATTGCTTAAAGTCCTGAGCTCCTTGACTACCATGATGTGCACCGCTCTGCAGAATTGACATTAGGATTGACTGGCATAATCGTGATGGAGTTGTGAGTTGGCTCACCTGATCCTACGCTTCTTGCGCCTCTGCCGCCAGAACGGTATCTTCCACCCCATCTTGAGCAGCAAGACCACAACACACACTAGCAGGATGGCGAAGTGGAGAATCGCGTTGAAAGCGACGAATGCCTTGTTACCAAGCTTGACGCAACTGAAGAAGAATCCGCACTGGGACGAGGAGCACGGATTCTCTGGAACGAACGAGCACCAGAACCAGATGCCTAGAGCTGTCAACGCCAGGAGCAACGTGAAGCTGAGACCCTTGAAGGCCGGGCTTGGATCCTCCTTGGCCCATCGGAAGGGGTTCCAGTACGGGTTGAAGCACGTCAACGCTTTCCATATGTACAATGGAACCAGGAAGAAGTAGGTGCCCATTGCTAGAAGGAAGACGATATAGACATCAGCTGGCTGTAGGGTGGTCACCGTGACTTTGACAATCAGACCGAAGAAGGCAGCCGCGGAAAACAGGAGGCCAATGAGCCTGATGTCGGGCAGGTCGGCGACCTCGAGGTATTCTACAATGATTGCGCCGAACCATTGTATGTAGAATGCGACTCGAAGGCCGAGCCCGTACAGGTCAGGCCTCCCCTGTACCTGGCAGCTCTCCATCGAGCTGTGGGGTGTAGTTTTTGAAGAAGTGACGGGCTGCAATGACTGTTGAAGTCCATCCCCGGGGGAAGGCTACTATTTCTACCTCATATCGAAGCTGTTCTGTTCCCCCACCCCCGTGGGGCGCCGGGTTGTCGACATTGAGGTGCAACGTGGGACGCTATCAAGAGAGGACGCAGCAAGGGTCAACGCCGCACCGCCAGCCGTGTGACATGGGCATCGCAGGGTGATGTTCTGCCGCGATCATCTCCCCATGCAGCACAAGAACCAGACCCATTGGCGGGATGAGACGGGGTTGGAGTACGAATATAGGCTGGGTGTGGAAATCCCTCGAAGAACTGCAGACGGTGACTAGCTCCCGTTGCAGGGTTGGGCCGCCTTGCTGACGCCCAGGGGACTATTGGCTGACATGGCGGCCTCGATGCCCGCGGCCGCCTACCTGATACCTGTACGCGAACGCTGTGGTGTGCCGAATCTTGTGCAGTTCGCATATACGCAAGAAGTTCGCCTGCATATTTCACAACGTTGATGTCTGATGGTTCTTTTTTCCTAGACGTTGATAGTCCCAGTTTCGTGGTAACGGGACCGCTCCTGTTGGGCAGGTTTCGCTCAAGTTACCCGGGCGCAGCTGCAGAGACACGACGGAAGATATCCCATTCGACGGCCCTGGTGACCTGGGCCAACGATGGCCTCCACCAGTGCTCCAAATCAAGTCTCGGCTGGGATTCGCACGTACCCGTCCGACCTGGGAGGGGTTGCATGCGGCCTCAGTGGTAGAAAGACGGGCAGCAAGTCCCAACAGGGAGTATCGTAACAAGCGAGTGACAGCTGGCAGTGAGGGGAAGGGCACATGGAGTGGAATCCGCGCGGAAGTGGGAGAGGTGGGGAGGGTGGTTGAAGAAGCCCGGGGCCGATGGAGGAAGGTGGAAAAGGCCGAGTGGGTCTCCAGCTCCGATTCACAGTTCACAAGTGTTCTGGCCGGGGCACCGCTCGGTGAGCGGGGAAGCATGGGCCACAACGGGACTAGCGCGAGGAGCGGGGCATGGACCCTTGGCTGCTTATCGGATGCCAATCTTATCGCTCTATCGATAAGCAATTTTTTTTTTCTCCTTCGTCTGTCTCTGCGACCATCCGATCGCACTTGCACTCGCCCCTCAGCCACCCGCCCTTTCGACTCGAGCTCACCGTCCTCGGGGATAGTTCCAGCGTCGCAAGTCAATTACCACAGCGAGCAGCCCTAGAGTCTCGACAATGGCCGCCACAAAGCACTTTCTCGCCGACAGCGAGGTCGAGCACATCCCCAGCAAGAAGCAGAAGGTCAAGGACCTCCCTGCCGCTGGCGATGTCGACAGCGACGAGGCCGCCGAGTTGAAGAAGCAGAAGAAGAAGGAAAAGAAGGAGAAGAAGGAGCGCAAGAAGGAGAAGGAGGAGAAGAAGAAGAACAAGGAGAAGCGCAGCAAGGACGAGGAAGCTTCTGAGGAAGCCCCCGCTGCCGTTGAGGACAAGATGGACGTGGATGAGGACGACAAGCCGAGAAGAAGAGGCAAAAGAAGGAGAAGAAGGAAAAGAAGAAGAAGGAGAAGAAGGACAAGGAGGCCGAGAGCGGTGCTACCAGCGAAAAGGCCGCCGAGCCTGTTGCCGCCGGAGCAGAGTACGCGCAGGCCGCTGCCCTGTCTGCTCTCCCCCAGTCCGACATTGACGCCTTCATGACCGCCGAGACCATCGCCGTCACGGACCCGACAGACAAGACCAGCCATCTGCGGCCGATTCTTCAGTTCTCTTACCTCCCGCAAACCCCACTCATCCAGAAGAACCCCTTCTCCTCGTACAAGACGCCTACCCCCATCCAGGCCGCCTCCTGGCCCTTTACCCTGTCCCGTCGCGATGTCATCGGTGTCGCGGAGACTGGCTCCGGAAAGACCATGGCCTTCGCCCTGCCCCTTGTCGAGGCCATCTCCAAGATCAAGAAGCGTGGCATCAAGGCCGTCGTCGTGTCCCCGACACGTGAGCTGGCCATGCAGACCCAGGAGCAGCTCGAGCACGTTTCGTCTCTCCTTGGCCTCAGATGCGTGTGCATCTACGGCGGTGCCTCCAAGGATGACCAGCGCGCTCTACTGAAGCGAGGCGCCGACGTCATCGTGGCGACACCTGGTCGTCTCAAGGACTTCATGGCCGACGGCACCATCGAGCTGAAGGACACGCGCTTCGCAGTCCTCGACGAGGCCGACCGCATGCTCGACAAGGGTTTCGAGGAGGACATCAAGGGTATCCTCGGCAGCATGCCCCCTCGCGAAGAGCGCCAGACCGTCATGTTCACGGCGACGTGGCCCGCCTCCGTCCGCAAGCTCGCCGAGTCCTTCATGGTCGACCCTATCAAGATCACCATCGGCTCCAGCGGCAAGGAGACCGCCAGCGGCGCCGTCGAGCTGCAGGCCAACACGCGCATCACCCAGCGCGTCGAGGTCGTCGACCCAGGGCCAAGGAGCAGAGGCTGCTCCAACTGCTCAAGCAGCACCAGCAGGGTAACAAGAAGAACGACCGCATTCTCGTCTTCTGCCTGTACAAGAAGGAGGCGACACGCGTCGAAGGTTTCTTGCAGCAGCGTGGCATCCGCGTCGGCGGTATCCACGGCGATCTGCGTCAGGAGCAGCGCACCCGCAGTCTGGAGGCTTTCAAGTCGGGCACGACGCCTGTCTTGGTTGCCACTGACGTTGCCGCCCGTGGTTTGGATATTCCTGAGGTGAAGCTGGTCATCAACGTTACCGTAAGTGTCGATTCGTGCTTTTGATGCGCAACAGCTGACTGATCATCTTTAGTTCCCTCTGACAATCGAGGACTACGTCCACAGAATCGGACGTACCGGCCGTGCCGGCAAGACTGGCGAGGCCATCACGCTCTTCACGCAACAGGACAAGGCGCACTCTGGATCGTAAGTTGCTGGAAGACTCGACGATAATCAAGACAATTGCTTACAGATGACCCAGTTTGATCAACATTCTCAAGGGCGCCAACCAGCCCGTGCCCGAAGAATTGTTCAAGTTCGGCACGACGGTCAAGAAGAAGGCTCACGACACCTACGGCGCCTTCTTCAAGGACGTTGACATGACGAAGAAGGCTACCAAGATTGTGTTTGATGATTAAATCACCAGTCTGTCAATGCAACTGTCTGGTTTTATTTTATTTTCTATGTCTAATTGGTGTCTAAGCTAAGCAGCAGCCTTTGGCCTGCGGGCCGAGTTGTAGCATTGCATGAGAAACCGCCGTTCCGCAAAGAGGCTAGATGGGTGTTAGAATACCAGAGTCAAAGAGCCAGGGCAGATGATGGCAACTTACATCAAAAGGACGACGGGGACAGAGGCCACGCCGATGGCGACCAGATTCTTGAATGATGTGGAGGCCCCCGAGGAAACGACGTCGGCCACCTTTCGGATGAGGTGCGGCGCAGATAGACAGACGATAGAGGTGACGGCGTTTGGCTGCAATGTAAAAAGTTCGAATGGTGTTTCAAGACCTCTAAAGTACGATTTGATGAATGCGAGGCTCCAAACGATGCGACAAAGCATGTTGATGCAGTTGGCAAAGACGAGACCTGAAGCACCAAGGTCCATGACGCGCATGAAGATGAAGGCTGCGGAGCCAAAGGCTGCAGAAAAGGCGCCCATCCAAACTGATTGCCGGTGCACCTGTGCTTCCGTCGCCACCGATGCCACGAAGGCTTCTGCTACGCCGTTGATGGCAAGCAGGGGTATGTAGTAGCAGTATACCGCCAGCACATCTCCAGCGCCTTCGTTGGCCCAGCGCATGCCAGCTACGAGGGACAGCAGTGGCGGGGCAGCTACGGGGCCAATGCTCACAATGACAGCAGAGAGGAGGGCGTAGAATCTGAGCAGGGTGTGGAGATGTTGGCTGGCCGTGTTTGCGGTGTCCCTGGAGGGTTTGCTGGTCTTTGTGTCTTGCGACAAAAGGAGGCGACTAAAGTAGCTGCGGCTGCTCTCTTCGATTGGCTGGAAGACGAGACGAGCAAGCAGGCCTCCGTAATTGTTGGCCAGGGCATACACGCCTTGTGACTTGGGGGAGGAGAGGATGGAAACCAGGAAAGTGTCGCCCTGGGTGAGGACGTGCTTGACGATGCTCTGGGCCATCATGCTGGACGCCAGGCTGACGGTTGGCCGGTAGAAGTAAGAGGCGACGTATTCTTGACTGGGGCCCAGGCTCTTTGGGAGAAGGGAGAAGCCATCTGTGCTTGATAGACGAGCGCCGGACCAGAGGTAGACGAGTAGGAGACTGGCGCCGTAGGACAGCTGTCCGGCGGCGAAAGGGAGAACGCCAAACTCGATGCCGGCTCGTGAGGCCCACGCAGCGGTGCCAAAGGTGACGATGCACCGCAGGAAAGTTGCGATGGACTCTGCGGTGGCGCGTGTGCCAAACTGCAGTCTCGTCTGCATGAGAACGAAGCAGGGCTCGGAAAGGAGCTCGAGCACGGCGGCGACGGCGTAGAGGCGGAGGGCGAGCAGGAAGTTGGGGGTTTTGCGGGTCAGCTCATCGGCGGACGAGAGGTAGAGCCATCCGAGACCGACGGTGACGAGACAGCCCAGCAGGACGGCGAGGTAGCCGAGGTTGATGACGGCCTGGCTCTCACGGCCGACGCGGGCTTTCGGGTCGTCATCGCGTTTGCTGGAGCCGGGGCGGGTTTCCTGGCGTTGGACGGCGACACGCAGACTCTCGCGAGCGAAGAAGAGGACAGAGAGATAGTAGACCTCCAGCTGTGTCGAGACGCCGAGGAGAGCTGGGCGGTCAGGAAGCGGAGGAGCAGCTGGTTGGCGATGAAGGTGACTGCGCGGGAGCCGATCTGGAGGATGATGAGGAGGGAGGCGCCGCGGACGACGGTCTTGCTGGCGTCTGCCGGTGCCGGCGGCGGTTTCTTCTCTGAGGACGACATTGCGCACCCAGCGATGGATTGAACCGAATCCGAGGGTATGTGGTGTCTGTGACGTGAGGTCGGAAGGGCGGAAGAAATGATGTTGAGTGACGGGTTTGAGGCAACCGTGTTCGGACCCGGTTGACGGAGCTGAGAGACAGGTTGCCGTCGGGATTGCCATTGAGACGATCTGTGTGAAATGTGGCTCGGCCGAGATCCACAGCGGTGTACCTCACAGAGTACTTGCCCGCCCTGTGCTGTAAGGCACCGAATTTACAGTGGGTGCACACCGAGATGCAGCGGGTCGGCCCACTAAAACTAGCGATGTGTGTCGCCGGGCCGGCTGCAACCAAGCCGTCGCCGCGGATGCGCCAACATGAGGGGCCGCCGCCGACTGATTCTCTCTTCGCCGAGCATCACCTCCAGACGGGCTCTTCCTAGGGCGGGTTTGCGGTAGCGAGCGAGAGATGTTTCACCAATGGCAAAGGCTTATCCGTACCGGGAGGGATAACAGCTGGAGGCCAGTCACGTCTGAGAATACACAACGGTGGAACCGCGTCAAGAATCCTTTACACGAAAAGGTTCCTCTTCGGTAGATAATGGGGAATTGAATTATCGCGCCATTGTTTTGAGAAGTCGCGGTCGCGTGCAGTAAGCTTTTGACTCAGGAATGGGACAGAAAAACTTGGTCGCGGGGATAGCCCGATCTGAGTCAATGTGCGTCGATTCAGAACTCCTGTCAGATGGACGTGGGCTAGCGCCATGAACCTTGTAGATTGATGGCGGCCATGGCTATCGTTATCTGCAAATTTGCGTCATGGTCGCTGAGTCTTTCACTTGTTCGTTGAGTCGAGCTTTTGCTGGTCTGGAGGCTGGAGCGACTGCCAGCAAGTGAGGTGGCTGGTGGTGGTGTGAAGGTGAGGTGGCCGTGGCCATGCGGCCACGAGATGAGTGGCTGCAAGCGCTTGTCACAAGACACCACTGACGAACCTGAGGGAAGATGAAGGGCAGGTAGTGTGTCGTCATTTAGCCAGATATGATGAGTCTCATTCGTTGGCAATGGCTGGCTGGCCTCGTGGGGTGGCAGTTTATGGTTTCTACCTGCTAGTTACTGTGCCTTACCATGTACTTTTTCTCTCAGTGAGGTACATTGAAGGCAGTACCTACGTTTTCACTTCTGACTGGAGGTGGGGTTTGTTGACTTGTTCCTGGGGGACGTGGGCGGGATGACAACTCTGATGTGTGGTGTTCCTGGATTGGTGGATATGACACTCTTTGGGCACCTTAAGGTACGTACCTCGGTGTGGACACGCAGAAAGGACGCCAAGTGGAGACCCCAAAAGACGCCATCCCGGTTTGGATCAGCGTGGGAAGGACGAGCCTGTCTCTGTTTGGCTTGACGCGAACGTTTCTTTCCTTCTCTGGAGAGCAGCGCCATGTGCGCTGGGCTGGGCTGCAACACTGCACTTGCACTTGCACTTGCACTTGCACCGCACCGCGCTGCGCCGTCCCGTCTCAGCTATTTCCAGCTTCTTCTTCTTCTTTTTTTCTTAGGTCTACCGTCTTCCATCTCTTTTTTTTTTGACCTACCTTACTTTACCTTGGGCCGTCACTCCCATCTTTCCATTCCATCCCGTCTGTCCTGACCGACTCCTGCGAGGCCCCTGCGCGCCTTTGCCAGGGCTTTTTCAATCTCACCATCGCATCCTCTGTTCCTGTTCAGGACTTCGGCCTGTTCCTGTTCCTGTCGGGTTCCTGACCGGGACCCCTTCCACCTCCCTCCACCCCCCCTCGTCTGCCGGGTCGGACGAACACCTGCTCGATACCTCATTGTCGCCTTTGCATCTTGTTTCTTCAGCATCATTATCTCGCGTATTATACATACCTACCTACTACAATACAACACACTACCTACCTAGCAGACACCCCGCTTCGTTATCGGATCCGACCTCGCAGCCTCTGCCGTTGAAATCTTTTTCTTTTCCCGCGCTGCCTCTCTCTTATGTGATGAGACTCATTTCGGCTCGGACCACATGCTCTCAAAAGAAACTGCAGTCGACCCCCGCCCGCCTGGGTCATCCCCTGTCAATACCGCGCCTAGCAGACCATCGAGAGCCACACTGCTCCAGTAAAGGCACAATCACCCTCCAAAGACACAACTGCAGAGAGAGGGCCTCCCAGTCACGCCCACTTCGCGATAACACGCACAACAGCGGATACTCCTACTCAGCAGGTCTTGGCACTTGGATTGGGTGCTCACCGCGCCGTCTCGTCTCTTCTCTCCCAATCGCGTCGACCCAATACAAGCACGCCCAAGCTACGGATACCTTTGTACACGCACACACACACACACAACAACCACAATTCGACATAAAATCATTCCTCCCTCGCTCGCGCACAATCCCGCCGGGTCTCACTCTCATCACAGACTCATCTCGTCGACCCCAGCCCAAGTCGCTACGGCTGCGGTACCGAAAACCCTCGTTTATTCAACCCCCACCTGCTCGTGATCCCCATCGCCGGCACCCCGTCGACTCAAAGTGCCCGCGTCCGTGCTGCCCTCGTCTCAGCTCAGCATGCTGCCCGCCGTAGAGACGTCTTCTCTGCCGCGATAACAATGGCAGAGTCCACCGATGACGCCCCATCTCGAGACGCCGACGCCATGGCAGACTTCGTCCCAACTTCCACGGCTCGCCCCGACGATGGCCCAAAGCTTCGCTGCTGCTGCGGTCGCAACGATTGCGCTTTTCTCAAGCACAGCTGCACCCTCCTAGAAACCGTCGAAAAAGATGTCCATACCGCCGCTAAGCTGGGCAAGGTGCGTTGTCTCTGCGCTATTCCCTCACGCTTCTTTTTTCTCCCCCCCCCCCCCCCGCCCAAGTCAAAGTCAAGAACATTCCAGCCTCTGCTCCAGCTCTGCTCGTCCCGTGTCCTATCTCGATGCATTCCAAGACCTCATTTCCTGTGATTCATATCAAGAAGATGGGGCCCTGTGCTCGTTTCAGTCTGCAAACTTTGCTGTCCAGCTCCGCGCTTGACATCGCCAACTGCATTTTTCCGGAACCACCGCTCATGTCGATATGTCGCTGACCTTTTCCCTCCAGGCCCTGCTTGCCCGCCACGAGGCATACATGGCCGATGCGGAACGAGACCGCCTGTCATTAACAAGCCGAATCGAACAGTTGGAGAACGACAAGCTGGAGTTGCAGGCCGAGAACACGAGGACCGTCGAGGAGAACCGAACCTTGCTCGATCAGCTCGAGATGCTGAACAATACCGTCCAAGATTCCGACATCCGGATTCAGACCCTGGAGGCCACCCTGCTGTCTTCTCACCAGGCCGTCCGTCGCCTCGAGGGCGCAGCAGCTCGTGCTGCTGAGATGGAACGGCATATCGCCCTCCTCGAACAGGAGCAGCTGCGTCTGCAGAACACCCTCATTACCTCCGAATCCGAAGCCCGCTCTGCCATGCAGCGATGGAGGAAAGCCGAGAGGGGAATCTCCGATCTTCAAGAGCAGCTGGAGCGCATGGAACAGGAAGCCAAGGAGGAACGAGAACGCCACACAGAGGTCCTGGGCCGCATGGAGCGTCAACGAGAGATGGAAAAGGAACTGAATGCCGCCGCTGGACGCCTTAAGGGAGCCGCAGCGGCCAAGTCGCTCAACACCGGGAAAAGCGCCACAAATGTGGTGTCCCATTTCGTGCGTGATCTGCTTCAGGATAACGCGAACCTGCAGTTGGGCATGGCGGAACTGCGGGAAATGCTGGTCAACTCCAACGACGAAATCCAGGCTTTGCGGGACCAGTTGATGTGCCACCAGCCTATCCACGAGGACGACACAAGCGCCGTGTCTACTCTATGTGCAGAGCTTCCCCTGGAACCAGCCGAGGTGACTCAAAACATCTCTCAGGAGTTGCATATTCATCACCACTACCATGTGGCCGAAAAGAACAAGTCGAAGAAGAAGCGTCACAGCTTGAACCCAGGACTCTTTTCGCCTACCAGCGTTTCAAGATCCTCTACGCCACCCCCGACATGGCGTCCTCCACCATCAACACCGGCCATGGCCTCACACTCTCACAAGGCCTCCACCTCGACAGTCTCCATGGGACCATCTAACAGATGGTCTGTTTTCTCGGAACAGCCGTCAGAGTTCGCACCCTCATCCGTCCCAAGCTCCCCGCAGTCAAATCCGCGACTGTCCATGTTTGACAGACCAATGCTGGATATGGATATCCCCACGTCTCCAACGACGAGTCTGGACCCGACTTCACCGACGTGGAAGTCATCTCATAACAAGCGCCCATCGGAAGCGTCCATGCGAAGCTTCTCCGTGCCTAGTAGGCTCTTGAGCGTGGCATACCCTGCTGCACCCGCGGCACCCGCGCTTCACGTCACAGCACATCTCGACAACAATTGAGGAGGAAAGAGAAGAGAACGGCACAGAGGAGCTTCCGGATCTCACTTCAGCCAGTGAAGAGGTCACGGAGACTGAAACGGAGACGACGGAGACGGAGACGGAAAGGTCGTTCTCGAAATACGAGGAGCTACCCCAGCAGCGTTTGCATCGTGCAATCTCTCATGAGTCGATTATGTCTCTTTCTGGAGGACTTGACATTCACACCCTGAAGGTACGGCCGAGTCAAATGACCCTGCGGCCTTTGGGCGGGGCAGACGCCGTCTTCACGGGCGTTACAGCGCGCTCTACCATCTCTCGTGGAAGCGACAAACGAAGTGACGTTATGTTGCGCGATAGCCTCGCAGGGTTGCCCATGCCGAGAATGGTTTCAACGCCCGTACGCGGCACATCGCCATCTAGCCTCGGATCGCAGCACTCTCAATACTCAAGCGGTCTTGGGAGATGGGTCAGCTGGCGACCGTGGAGTGGCGGAGGTTCCGTTCCCCCACGGGCAACCACTCCAACAACCACCCCACCTACGCCTACGCCGCCCAAGCGGAGCGGCAAGGAGAAAGAAAGAGAGAGAGACCTTCGCCGTGCACCGGGCATCAACCAGCCCGGGGCAATACCTGGGTTCCAGGAGTACTTGGCGGCTCACCAGCGCCGCGGGCCCCCAAGCAAGGTGTCTCCTGATCTTGTTGACATCGACGCGCTGCGAGAAGGACTCGAGGAGTGATTGGCGAGTCTTGGATTCGCCCGCAAGAGGCATTTTTGGTTCCTTTGTTTTGCATTCGGCGTTACTGGACATATTCGAGGATGGGAGCTGGAGATACCCTACTGCTTAGACGAGTTTGCAATCATTTCGCCCCTAGCCTACACATTTCCTTTGTCGCCACCGCCCGCATTATATACTATCTACTTTGAGGGCACCAAGATGCATGAATTCAACAGAAGAACCATAAGCATATATTTACAGCTAGCAACCCGCATTGAAGCACAATGCATACCCTAAAAATAATTCTAGTCACATCCTAAAATCCCGAACTTGTTCGCTGACTGATATCTCGTGAGAAAGATTGAGCGAAACAAGGACACCACTAGGATAAGTAACGTCAGTAAAAGGGACGCCTAGACCCATGTTGCTACTCAAACGTGGTGGAAACAGCGAGGGTTGTCAGATTTGGAGGCTAGCAGTATCAACGGATGTCTCTGATTAATCGATGTCTCTGAGGAAACTAACACCACGGGAGCCAACTTATCCGTCATTCCCAAGGCCTTCATCATGAAGACGGTCTATCATTCATCATCATCAAGGTATCATAACATAAAAAGACATCTTCGTCGTTAAGGTCCAGCAGCACACTTGATCCAAATCACATGCCCAAGCATGAGTCTCTCCATCTACACTCAGTTCATACCGGGGGCCGAAGGTGCGTGGATGCCGTGGAAGCCCAGGCCCACGGCAAAGTCGCACTCGGCGCGGCCGAGCTCCGTCATCGTGTTGGCGTCCAGGCAGAGGAGGTAGCTCGTCTGCGTCGTGCCGTCCAACACGACGCTGAGAATGACGCCGTCGTCCTCGGCCGGCGCCTCGCCGTTGCTCGAAGGCCGAGGCACGAAGATGGGCTCGCCGGGTGTGTGGGCGTGCGGGCACTCCCACATGAGCGCCTCGCGCGTGTCGGCGTCCGTCTTGACGATGGTGTCAAGTAGGGTGCTGAGGCCGCGGTCCGAGAGGCTGTAGACGTAGCGGTGGCGGCGGGTGAGGTAGGCCGGGTTGATCGTCGGCAGCTCGCCGGCGTGCGGGGCGGGGACGGACAGAACAAGCTCGGGCTCCGTTGGCGGTGTAGCCGTCTTGGTGTTGTTGTCGTTTGGTATCCTGAACTTGTACCGCCGGAGACTCGCGTATCCGTTTTGCATCCGGTCGCCTGCCGTCCAGAACTTGTTGGCGGCGTCGTTCCTGTTGAGGAGGACGTCGTAGTACAGGTTCTGGAGGACGTTGAGGTTCTGGTAGTAGGCCGCTTCGCAATACACGTCGACGCCTGATCCGTCCTCTGCGGTTTCCTCGAAGGCGTTGGTGGAGTGGAAGAAGAAACCGGCCGGGGTCTCGAAAGTCGCGACGCCCTTATTGTGGAGGCGGTCGACAAAGTACCACCGGCACCGCTTGCTGGCGTCGAACGGCTCGATGGAGTCGAGGATGTTGCGCTCCCAGGGGACCTTGAGGCCGTTGTAGCCGAGATGCGTCACGGGGATGCAGAGTACGACGAAGCTCTTGGAGAGGAAGAAGCTGTGAATGTATGCGGGCTTTCCCTCGGCCTCGGAGATGGATGCTAGGATTTCTGTCTTGCCGGTTGTGGCGCTGACGCGGAAGATGCGATACGTGGCCAGTCTGCCGAAGGCGAGGTTGAAGTTGAACATGTCGCCCGTCTCGGGGTCTCGCTGGGCGTGGGCGCACGACATGGGGCCCGTCAGGTCCGGGTGAAGCTTGGTTTGCCGCGCGGTGCCCACGGGCTCCAGGGTGTCTGCGTCAATCTCGAGGAGGGGGTTCGCGTCGGTGGAGAGCCAGATGCTACGGACGCCATTGCGATGTCCCGAGCCGGCGGGGCCCTGGTCGGCGGCTCCGGGGACGGTGGGGGTCAGGCCGGGGACGTTTGCGTTGACGGCGACGCAGATGTTGGGTGTGGTTGCCCGGGAAAAGACGCCCATAATCTTGCCAAACATGCCCACACAGGGATCGCGGCGCTGGCCGAACGTGAAGCGGTTCTGGGGGCCCAAGGCCTGAATGTCCTGGACAAGCTGGTCGCACTGCCGTCTCGATGAGTACATCACGCGAGTTGGGCCGCTACCCTGTCGGTTGTCATCGTGCTCTCGGGGGACAATGTCGAACTTGTGAGTGTGCGCGAGGCCGTCGAACCAGTGGGAAATGTAATACGTCCCCTTGGGCGTGTCCTCGATCTTACAGCTTCCTGGTCCCGTGCGGTAAAGAGCGCCAGCTGCCCATGCGGGAATCTCGCCTTGGATGCTGAGCTCGATAGGGCCGCGCTCTTCGGTCAGCCCGTCAAACTGGGTTCGGTCAGACTGAGACATCTAGGGTCGGAGGGTGAGAGTTGTTCTTACACCGGCCTCATTAGGCCATTCATCGTATGCGCCTTTCGTCCGGTTGTCGCGGAACGTCTGGAGGTCTCTTTCCTCATCCTTGGCGGTGCGAAGTGATGTTATCGCCGGCAGTCTGGTAAAGGTCGCGGCCATTTTGGGGTCGGTTTTCTGAGATGAAGATTCTTGTGGCTCAGAGAAAGTCGAATCCTGGAGATTGTTTTGTGAGCAAGGTGTCGATGAGAGCATAATAAAATGTTCACATGTGATAAATCGATAAAGGGTTCTTTGGTTGAGAAGGAAATCAGTCGCCTTACTCTGACAAGACTTGAGCGGGGTGACCGGATCCTCATTTGGACTAAGTTCAGGGCGATGTACTAGGCTAAGGGTATTGATGTAAGCTGAGTGTGGTGGGATGTGCGATGAGAAGAGCTTCTCAAGGAGTCGATCGTCGTGTGAGAAGAGGTGAGTGAGAAGAGGTGAGTGAGAAGAGGTGAGTGAGAAGAGGTGAGTGAGAAGAGGTGAGTGAGATGTGGGGTGAGCTTGGTGAAGAGGTCACTGCGTGCAGCCAACGAAACACGTGTAAAAGCAACCCAGAAGGGGGGAAAAGAAACAAGTGGTAGATGATCGGAAACCACTAGCGTCTTAGATCCCGAGACTTGAAAAGTGACGGTGTCGAAGAGAATCCAGGAGCTCGGTCGAGACTTGTAATGGAAGGGGAAGGGAAGGATGTGGAAGATGGGATCCTTAAGTACAAACACACAAAGGATTGTTGGACTTTTGTTCTAGGTGACAACGGATGCGCTTACCAGAAAACGGTATTGCTAGACCTAAGCGAGTCAAAGCTGATGGGAGTGAGTGAGTGAGTGAGTGTGTGTGTGTCTAGGAGAGCCATGCAACTAACACGCTAGCCGGGAGCGAGTGCGAGAAGCTATCGTCGCAGCAGACGAGAACGCGCCGAGGCGCAATCGGTATCTGTGGGGTGAAGGTGGATGGATATGCTACACCGTCGGAATACGGACGTAGCAGCAGGTTCGGCTCAGTCGCTTTGATCGATGTAACCGGGGAGGGTGGGAGGCAGATGGATGGGCGGGTGGATTGGAGGTGGGTCGGGGGAAAATCGAGAAGCAGTTTGACCCGAACTACCGGTCGGATGGGCAAGCAAGTAGTGAGTGAGTAAGTGTGAGACGAAGAAACACTACCAAGAATCTCAGATCCGATCAAACAAAACGACCGGGAAAAAGCAAGGTGGTGGTGGATGTGCGCCGTTTTTCGATGCGTCCGGGATGGTACGGCCGTAGCTACGGACGAGAAAGATGCCAAGTCCGTGTACCGCGGAGACGAGAAGCGTCTACCATGCGGGTCTATTGCCGAATCAGGACAGCTTCTGGACGAGGCCACGGTCGATGCTGCAAGCCATCAGAACGAGCAGTGGTTCGAGTAATTGGGTGTGCGCGTGATTTGGCGGTCGGTGGGTGTACAAAAGTGCGTGTGAGGACGTGTGTGATGGTGGTACAGGCGGCGGAAGTGGTGATGGCGCTGTTGCGGGTGTGAGATGATGAATGTCTAATAAATGGAGATTTATTCGGTTGGGTAAAGTAGAAGGAATGACATGTGTCAGTCAGGATGGTGGTCGTTGGACGTCGAACCGTCATTATGAGGGCGGGCGGTTCAAACGGGATGCGGTGACGGTGACGGCGCCGAGGGTCCCGCCGCAAGCCATGGACTCGTCATCGACGTGCTCATGAGAAACATGCGATGAACCATTGGGTGAAAAGTCATCCAACTGCCAAGAAACCAGACGAAATGTCGTTTTGGAAGGTAGGCCGATGCAACGTTGGGAGCTGCCGCATTCGCATCTGGAGCAAGTCAGATGAGTTTGTTGCTTCCATTTTGGCCAGGTCGTAGGTCTGCAATGCTCCATAGATGAAGAAGGTGAATGAATGTCCGTTTGCTGCTGCTTGTTGGATGCAATGCAATGGAATCGTTCCATCCTCAAGCGAGCGAAGGAATCCACTCAGTCGGGTCGAGCGTCTCCACTCTAAGCCCCGCACTTGATCCCTGCGGGCACAAACGAACCAATGGCGGACAGCTTCAATCACTCGACCAATCCCAGAGCCCGGCAGCCGAAGCCAAGACACGCTTGGGGACAAGGGGGATCCGCATGGAAGAAGCTCTGGCCACCGCCTCAGCTCAGTGGATGCTCTTTGGGGCTTGAGGAAGGACGGAGGAGGCACTTTCTGCTCCGGATGTTCTTCCTCTGGCTTGGTATTGAGCGCCACGATGCATCGACCCGGACGGCCATCACCGAATCACAATGCTTCCGCCATATCATCATGCCTGTCTGTCCAGCAGCGTTGCAGTCGGAGATCTAAGAGATGCGTTATCGTCTTTGCTGAGACCATGCATATCCCACCCTTCGGCAACCTGCTTGGATTCCGCGTCTTCACTTCAACCGCTCAACATCACCAGCATCCTCGCGGTCTCGCCGATGTCAGTGGTCACACAGGGAGACACCAAACACAGTCATCAAAATCATGCTCATGCTCGGATGGATGACTTGTTAATTCCTTTCGTGGACCCCATACGGCCGACAAGCCCTTCCGAATCGCCAACGCCCTTCGGCTTGCTGCAGACGCAAATTCAAACGTCCACTCTGGCGTCAATCACCCCCTTGTCAATATGGCCTTCCCGACGCGGCTCGCTTCCGCACTGCGCCGCCTCACCAACATTGTGCCCGTCAATGTCTCCGACCTTGTGTTCCCCTTCCGAGTCGACATCTCCCAAGACGTGACTTTGATCCCGTCGCCGACGCAAGGGGCTTACGAATACGTCCGCTACAGAAGCGACACATGTGCGAAAGACATGTTATTTTCAGAAAGATGATGTTTGGGAATATCTAAACCGACAGCCTGCAAACGCCAAACCAGACCAAACCAAACCAAACACAGCAAACACTCATTGCCGGCGGATCAGCGACAGGACAGAGGTAGGCAGGCTCCATGCCGCCCCGCGTGTCATCCAGGGTCCCAAAAACCCCTCCATCATCCGTATCACCCCGTCCGGAGGCTCTGCCCGGCACATCGGACAAGCCGGTCTCAAGTCCGGATCGTTCGCCTCCGTCACCCACGTCTTGAACAAGCAGCTCCTCCCAAAAATGTGTCCGCAACCTTTGATCCGGACAGGCTGCTCTCCGCGGCACAGCACGGTCCACCCCCTGCGCTCTCACCAAAGATCTGTTGTTGCACGTTGGGGTCGTCGTCCCACTTGAGCCGCCGGATCTGGTTCGATATGTTAGATAGGTTGGACAAGTTGCTCTCCTGGGTGCTGAGTCGTCGTCTCGGCCGGGGACGGGGTCGCTCAGCTACCGTCGGACTCGACACCGCCGACGGGGCTCCCTCCTCCGAGGGGCGCTCCCAATAGTCCGCATAGCAAATCACGCACTCCTCTTGGACCCCGCCGTCCTTGATTAGGGCCTGGAGCTCGGCGTCCATCACGTCCTCGACGGACTGCTGGAAGACGAGACGCTTCGCCGTATAGTTCCGGATCTCCCGCGCCCACACCTCGCGCTTCCCCGTGAAAAACGCCATCGCCTGCCAGATGAGCTCCTCAAACTCGGTGCCGGTTCCGTAGCCGGCTGCATTCGCGTCGCTAGGCGGAAACGACACTACGTTGGCCAGTTTCTCAAGCGCAACGACACCCGACGGCCGACGCCACTGCGGCGTCTGGATGATGCCCGCGAGCTTTTCCACGACGATACAGAAGCGTGCCATGGAGAAGCCGTTGTCATAGAGCGCAATCTGACACATGAATTGGACGAGACCCTTGCGCCGGTATGCCTTGGACTCCATCAGCGTGTGCGCGTCGGTCCACTTCTCCCCGTTCGCCGCCGCGCTCTCCAGCAGGTTGTCGTTTACGACCTTGAAAGCCTTGCCGACGATCTCATCAATCGTCGCCTGCCTCCGCATGACGGCCTCCGTCGAGAAGAAGGGTTGCCGGGCGATGCCGTCGTTGAAGTAGACGTTGCTGCCCGCGCACTCTGCGGCGAGGTTCCGGTGAATCTCGGCAAAGATCTGCCGCGCGAACTCGCTCTGTACCTGCGCGCTCGCCTCGAAGCGCGCGGCCGCCTCGTCCGTAAAGTGCCTCCGGGCGGCAGCGGCGGGGTTGTACAAAAACGCCAGCGGCCCGGCGGCCTCGCAGTGACACCGGGAGGGCCGGTGGGCGTTTTCCTTGCAGCGGCGCTCAAGGAAAAAGGTTGGATAGAGCTCGGCCACATGCTTAATGGAGGACATGTCGCTCTGGCCGAAGTGGCGGGCCCGGTCCCAGGCGAAGACGGCGCTCGCGAGGCCTTCGATGTAGTTGTTGGCCCAGACGTTGTCCACGGCCATGTCGCGATCCCAGGCGTCCCTTTGGGGCCTTTGGCTGGGAACCTCGGGGGGCTCGCCGGAGCAGCCGGGGCACATGTGGGTGTACTCGCTCGTGCGGTATTCCCAGTGGGCATCGGGACAGGGGAAGTGGTTGGAGCAGAGGATATTGCTCTTGATGGAGTGGCGCTTGGGGAAGCCATCCCTCGAGGGGCACTCGAAGAATTGGACGTGGCGGATACACATGGTCGAGACGGGTGGTTTGCAGATGTCTTTGGACGTGGAAACAATCGGTCGACGGTGCCATCGCGGGGAGTCGTACGTCTTAAAACACGCAGACTTCTTTGTTTCGGGCCAAGGAGAAGTAGGAATCTTGAATGGCCTCTATATTTGCATGCACTTCAATGGTTGGCGGTTATTTTCATTATTTTTGGCAATGAGCATTCATCACAGCTGTCAATGAAAGCTTTGTCTAGATGTCGAATTAAACAATAGGCTCACCATCCCTTGCCGCTGCTCGACCGGAGCCGGCGCGGACGCCAATCTGAGAACAAAGAAGCCGTTGCGGATGAGGCTTTTGCGCCACTCTTCGTTGACTTTGAGCAAGTGGGATGCTTCTCGCTACACATGTTTGCGCAACCGTATCACCCATCCCTGACCCGCCAAGACGAATCGTAATCATCCACCACCGCATCTACGGAAGCCCGCACATGGACACTTAAGAACTTGTCTCGTTATCCTTCAGCTTGTCAATGGTATCCCACGACTCGACCGAGGCCCGGGGCCTCTGAGAGCTTGCATGGTGGTGTATCTGCGAAGTGCTCTTCGTCTTCGTGTACGCCGTCGGCAGAGGGTACCGAGACGTCGTCGACGACACGGCGGGATATGATTCGGAAATGGTGAAGAACGACTTGACGGCGCTTGAGACAGAGGTGGATGACGGCTTCTGGTCCTTGGGCGGGACGTGGTAGGTGTTGGGAATCGGGTGACGGGAGGCCATTGTGTCTTTTTGAGTGCGACGAATGCAGTGTGTATGAGCCGAGCAGTCTTGGATGAGCTTTTCTTTTGGATCAACATGCTACTGACTGACCGAGGGTGAATTGGTCGCCTTATATAGACCTTTCAGACCCAGCTGACCGATCGCCGAATCTTGATACCACGACTTATCGGCGCGAGTCCCCGGAGACTGACGCATTCTGAGAAACGTCTTTCGTATCTTGTGACGCGGATTACCCAATCTTCGCCCACCGTCTCAACCAGAAGCCCCAGATAGACACAGACGGGCGCTGCGACATGCACGATAAGGCCCGCCGGCTCGTCGCGTGGGTGTATGATCGCTGGCAAGGCCCGGAAAAAGCGCGGACGCATGCGCGTGTGTCATCCGGCGATAAGCCGATGTTTCGACGTCTTTGGAGGCGACAGTGAGATGTCAGTTCGGCCGTGCTGACCGGGGCTGTGGATGCGGGAGTCCCGAGTGGACGACGGAAGACGCAGCCGGTGTGGCAGAACTTCGCATCATTGTCGGGCGGCGAATGGGAAAGGCCACCACCCACTGCCGGGCCGGGAAACGCAACACGAGCTAGTAAATTTTGGGGAAGGCCCTTTGGTCAGCGTGTTGCTTGGAATGGCCGGCTTTAACGGACGAGGACCCAAGCCTTTCGGATATTCAACGTAGCCAGGAGGACAATCCGACTGCACTCATGAAATGCGTCAATGGGTCGCATCTTTCCATACATTGACCTGAAAATCATCACCGCATCGTGAGTCACAGCAGAAGAAAGACAGCACCTCAGGTTGATTGTGTAAATCTTGAATAAAATTGGCAGAAAAAATCTTTGGTATCTCGAAATGGTACATGCATTAACACATCTCTTCATATCCCCCGGGGGATCCAATTACAAACGCCCTTCGTGCAGATGACTTGACGTCACATCTTAAGCGGCAACGGTCTTCTCGTGGTGAGTGATGTCGCCGTCGCTGTTGGGGGCAGCCTTGTTACCCTCGGCGCCACTGCGCTCGAGGAAGGTGGTGGACGGGCGCCAGCCAACAGACTTGCTAGCAACGCTGACCTCGTTGTAGAGCTCCTCGACCTCCTCGAGAGAGAGACCCTTGGTCTCGTAGATGAAGAAGTAGACGAAGGCGATGCAGAGGAAGCAGGCGGCGAACCAGACGAAGAAAATCTTGGACTGGAGGTTGGCATAGCCGTCGCCGTAGTTGACAAGGTAGGGGGTGGAGTAGGCAATGGCCCAGTTGAGCAGCCAGTTGGTGGCAGTGGAGAGAGAGAGGGACTTGGCACGGGTCTTGAGGCCGAAGATCTCGCCGTTGACGACCCAGGCAAGGGGGCCCCAGGTAGAGGCGAAGAAGAAGATGTAGATGCAAACGAAGGCAATGGCAGCCTTCTGGGCGGGAAGGTTGAGGACGATGATGTTGCCGGCGTCATCCTGGCTGGTAGTCAAAGTTCCGAGCATCGCAACAAGGAACTGCGAGATACACATGCCAACGGCTCCCCATAGGAGAAGGGGACGACGACCCCAGCGGTCAACGGCGTACATGCCAGGAATGGTGGAGGCGACGTTGATGGAGGAGGTGATCATGCCGATGACGAAGCCGTTGGAGAATCCGGAGTTCTGGAAGTACTGGGTGCCGTAGTAGAAGATGAAGTTGATACCCGTGAGCTGCTGGAGAGCCTGGAGTGCCATACCGGTGAACTGACGCTTCAGGACAGGGGGCTTGAAGCAGTCAAGGTAGCTGGCAGAGCCGACGCTGCTCTCAAAGTCGTGGTTGGCCTTGATCTCGGCAAGTTCATCGGCAATGGCCTGGTCGTTCTCGGGAAGGCGGCGAAGTCTGGACAGGGCGTTGGCGGCGCGTTCCATGCGGCCCTTTCTGATGAGGAAGCGGGGGGTCTCGGGTAGAACCAGCATGCCGGCAAAGAGGATGATGGACCAAGCGAACTGAACGGCGATGGGGATGCGGTAGGAACCAGTGTCCTGGCGGAGATGGGTGGAATTGTTCACGATGGCAGCCAACAGCAGACCAATGGTAATGGCCCACTGGTAAGCACCGACAATGGCACCACGAATCCACTTGGGAGCAGTCTCGGACTGGTAGAGAGGAACCAAAGCAGAGATCAGACCGACACCGAAACCGGCGAAGAAACGACCGGCAAGGAAGACGGGGATATCAACGGCAATGGTCTGGAGGACAACACCAAGGTTGAAAACCCAGGTGGAGGCAGCAAGACCCATGCGACGTCCAATGGTATCGGCAAGGAATGGAGAAGCGAGGGCGCCAAAGAAGGTACCGGCAGAGAGGATGGAGACGATGGCGGACTCTTGGTCGGGAGACACATCGGGGTTGCCCTTGGTGTTCACGTAACCGGTGCTGAACAGACGTTGCCAGTAAGACTGAAGGAGCAGGTGGTCAGTTTGAGCAGTTCGCATGTTTCGGGGCCGGCAAAGGAATACACACCATCTCAAGGATGCCGTTGATAGTACCGGTGTCATATCCGAACAACAGACCACCGAAGGCGACGAAGAAGCCGATGAGAATGGCGGGCCAGGCCTTGCCCGGCTCGCCAGCTGGCTTGATACCCATGATGGGCTAGGCTGTTGTTGAAGCTGGAGGGTTTGAGGTTGGAGGGGGGGGGAGGGAGTGTGAGACGTCCAGAAAGCGAGACTGGATCGAAGGGACGTTGGACAGCTGAAAGCTTGAACACACGAGGACGAGAGGGAAGGGGAGCATCTGGGGAAGAGATGGGAGGAAACGTCGATATATAAAGTTCCCCAGAGTGTATGGCACAACGCGGAGTTCCCACACTTTGGTTCCCCAACCTGCGGTACGAATACCTTGTTAGCTACACGGCGCAACGGTCGCAGGTGTCACGTAGCGTGCAGGGCCAGCATTGCGACCGGCCGATGGGTAGGTACGCGGCGGTGGTGGTGGTTCATGGGCCTGGTGTGTTCATGGATCAAGGTTCATGGATGGCAGGACTGCACGACGGTGCGTCGAGTTGAGGCAAATGATGTGGGGAGCCGATGGGAAAGACCATACGATGGGTAGGGCCGATGGACGATCACGAGGAGGAAGGAGATGCAGCGAGGTACTCACGAGAAGCAGGCGCGGTACTTGGTGCGGCGCACAGAAGATGCAGGCGCGGCAGGTACTGCGTCGAGGCCCTTTCCAGACACGGCGGGTTGCCCGAGTCGTGGAACACCAGACTCCCCAAGGTACCTAGGTACCTCAGCGGGCTATTGCGGGTTGGTTCCCATGGGTGCCCCTCATCCCCCGACAAGAAACCCCATCCGGGGCAGGGACCAGGGGGTCACCGCTCTAGCTCTATTCGTGGTCGTGCCTACCTAAGGGAAAAAAAAAAAGAAAGAAAGAGGGTGTGCAGGATGAGGGGGAGGAGGAGGAGGAGGAGGAGGAGGAGGAGGAGGAGGAGGAGGAGGAAGAGTCTGGGGTAGGGTAGGTGCTCTGCCGTGTGTGGTACTATGCAGTATGTACTTCCCGTCGCGCGAACGAGGTGTCACCTTTTCTACCTGGTTCTTGAGACTGAGAAGTAAGAAGAGACGCGCGCTGGCGGCAGGTGGCGTCTACGGCCGCGGAGAGTTGAGGTGAGGTGAGCTGCAGGCGATGCCAAGCCGCCATGGACATGGCACATGAGCCAGATTGCCCAGCGTGGTGATCTCAACTTGGCATTGATCAGCACACAGGACCAAGACCACCAAGACCATAGGCGATGCTTATTCTGTCATCTCGCCAGTATCCGTTTGCTCTAAAAATTCTCATTGCAATGACGGCGATGACGATTGTACCCGCCAGAATTGAAAGGCTGGGATACCTACGTGAAACTTCAGTTGGCAGTCAACAGTAACACTCATCGGTGAGGTGGGAGCAGGTGATGCAAAACTTTTTTTTGGGGTCGTCTACCCCGAACCCCACGACTCAGTTTCCCAGCTCAATGGCAAGGTTTTCTGGAGAATGGGGGGAAGAATATGGAGAGGACGTGGGAACTGGGGAATTTGAAGAATCGAAAATGCATGGGGAAAGCAAGGAACACAGGCAGCCGGTGCCGTCGCAAAGGTGGGGTCGGTCCACGCACGGCATGGCCGCCAACGCCAACCTTGAATGATGGATGATGATCTGACTGCCATCTCACACTACCTAGGTAGGTATCCAATGCTGCCAGCTTCAAGCAACGCTAAAACAATGCCATTCAGTGCCAGCCAGCCAGCCAGCCATTGAGAACACCTCACCACGTAGGTAGTTGAGTCGGGTGTCTACCAACTGCCGGCTTAGGGCCGTCTAGGTACCTTAGGGTAGGAAGTACCTATAGAAGGTACTTGGGCACCATGTCTCTTCCTTCTCAACTGTCGTCCATCTCTCGTGGCACGCAACGAAGCCGCTTCTTTCCTCGTCGTCTCTTCCCGAACCAGTCATTTCAAGACAAATGACAAACAAAAAACAGAACATGAGAAAAGTGCAATTTTCAGACTCGACACCATCATCTTCCTGCTCCGCTGACATGGTCCTGGCAACCAACGCCTGGCCTCGGCTCTGCCCCCAGCCCAGGCATCCCCCCAGCTTGCAGCCGCCCAGTTGCTTGTCTCGAAAGATTTGAAGTGGACGCTGTTCGGCCCGTTTCCACATCGCCGGCCCTCTTTCCCCATCACATCGCCGCCTCTTATTCGTTGCCGCTGCCCAACTCGCTTCCCACGCTAATTATTTCGCATCTATTTTTCTCTCCGCTGCTTCCATCAAGATTCTCCAGACTCCATCATCGTGAGCCTCAACCCAGCCAGCTATTCGTAGTACCAACAACCTACCCTCCGATTCCGCCCGCCCATGCTCTCGCTGAAATTTTCACAACGCCGCCGCGCCCTACGAGTGCCAACACCACCAACAGCAACCCTCATCGAATCCATCCCATCAGCCAAACTCTAAAACGTCAGCGGCTTCGGTCAAAACAGCCAATCGACCTCGATGGCTTGCCTCCCTCACACCACCATGGCCCCCGGGTTGCGCCCACCGGTGCCCGCCGCTACCACACCTCCGACCGGCCTTCATGGTGTGCAGTAGAGCAGCCGCCGTGCTTCGGCCTCTCCAGGGCGTTAGGCACTTGAACGAACCGAACCGTATCACCTGCCTTTCCCCATTGCCCATCAGCAGTGTCAACTACTTCCAGCACTATTGCTGCAGTGCTCTTTCTACCTCTTTAGCCCAGCCACATCCACTTGTGGGGGTATGAAAGCCACGGAAAAACTCTGTTCATAATACTGATGAAGGCGCCTACTATTGCACCATAATACTGTTTCAAAAACCTAGGGAATCTAAGGCACAACTTATCAAGGTCGTGAAGCTGCTATAACCTCAATGGCATGTACTGCTGCAGTGCTGTATGATACTGCAACTTGCGAGACGCGAAAAATAACAGAGCCGTCCGCACCCTGGACCCTGACTCTCATCCCAGTCTCTTGCGTCTCCATTCCCGGTCCGAATCTCTGCAGCAGCGCAGATCCGCCCCCTGCACGACTGGATCCCTCGTCTTGTCTTTTCTGCTGCTCGCCCTCACTCCCGCTCACTCTTTCGGCCTTTCCTCGATGCCTTTTCCCCAAGGAGCCCCATCTGCCACTCGCCAAGCTGCTGGCATCATCCCGCCGCCACTCTGTTGAGCCGCACGCGGCTTTTTACATAGACGCGCTTCCATGGCTTCAGCATAAACAAGATGGATTTTGTTCTATTACACAAGAAAATTTGCTTGTTCAAGCAGACAGCTCAACCTCACCCCCCAACAAATACTCGTCCGATGACGGTACCATCATGTCCTGATGGCGCATCGGGGCCCTGCAACAAACCCCCTGAATGAAGCCATCCCAAAGTCTCTTTGTGTTGTACACATACAACGGATAATGCGCACATATGGCTTCACCTTCATTGCGGGCGCGCTTGCTCGTCTCTCCCCATCGTTGGTTCCACCATAGGGCCGATGTCTTCCCCCGTCGTCGCGACTTGGGGCGCGCGGCAACCCCTGCTCGTAGCGTCGTCCGTTCCATTCTTAGGCCATACTGTCACATGTCCAGTATATCAGAGATCTGGCCCTCGTTGATCTGGGGGATCTAGCACAGCTGCTCAACATCTGGGGAGACTGGAGGCTGGGGAAGAAGAAGGAACTTGTTACGACGACGCCTTCGTACCCCCCGCACCCCGCGCTGAACCCGTGACGGCTGCGGCTGCCATGGATTCGTACGATTACGGCTATCCGATACATACCCATGCATCTTTTTTCGGGGGCTGCGTGTACGATAGATTCAGCCTCCCAAAAATACTCTCGCACGTATATTTTAGAGGTGTCTGTCTCTACTGAGCGAGCACAACAGGCCCAGATTCGGTCAGCTTGCGGTCAAGATTTGCTTAGCCAGGTGAGAGCGACATTGTTATTTCCAGCAAGTAACGACGAGTGTAGACATGGTGCCGCATTGCGTAAACAAGTCCATCCATTTATTATTCTTCCGCGACTAGACTACGCTTCCAGCGGTCCGATGGTGGTGATATCCAGGCCGTCGGCCAGCTGCTTCTTGGACGGCATCTTGCCCAAAGCCATCAGCTCGGCCGACTGAACCATGGCGGGATCCTTGCCCATGGACGCCATCGCCACAACCGTGTCGCCCTTGGTGTAATAGGCGACAAAGCTCGACTCCTCAACGCTGCCCTGAATCACAACATCGTCCCAACCACCGATCGTGTTGCCGCAGTATCGCAGTTGGGAGCCCAAGGCTGACCAGAAAACGGGGATGAAACGCGCAGGCTGCACCGCCGCGTTGATGATGTTGCTGGCCACGGTACGGCCCGCATTCTGGGCGACATTCCAGTGCTCGATGCGCGTGTACCGTCCATCGCCGCCAGGTCCATGGTACGGGTACGTGGCAATGTCGCCGATGGCGTAGACATCCTTCAGCCCAACAACCAAGAAGTTCTCGTCCGTCTTGATGGAGCCGTCCTGCTCAAGGCGGATGACCTTGTTCTCCTTGAGGAACTCAGTGGCGGGCGCAACACCAACTCCCAGAATGACCAGGTCAGCCTCTAGTTTGGTGCCATCCTTGAGGTGAACGGCCCCGACATTGGACGGGTCAGAAGCAGACGGCTCAGCCTTCTCCACAGCAGCGTTCATGTGAAACTTGACGCCGTTCTTCTCGAGGCTCTTCTGGATGCCAGCGCCGACCTGCTCTCCGAGAACCCTCTCAAGAGGTACCTTCTCCATGCCAATGACCGTTACAGAGTTGTCTTTGGCGGTGGCATTGGCGACCTCCATACCGATGAAGGAGGATCCAACAATGACAATCTTCTTGCCCTTCTCGCCGATGGCCTTGACAATCTTTTGTGTGTCGTGAGCCGTCCGAAGGGTGAAGATGTTCCCGAGAACCTTGAAGCCCTGCAGGGGTAGGTTCCTTGGAGTTCCACCGGTTGCCAGGATAAGCTTGGTGTAGGGCAGCGTCTTGCCACCGCTTGTGGAGACCTTGCGATCGGAGAAGTCGACGTCGGTGACTTGATCGTCGACCCAGTCAACAGAGCCGCTCTCGTACCAAGCCTTGTCTCTCCATTGCAGGGCGTTGACGTCTGTGAGAAGGGCCTTGGACAACTTGGTGCGGTCGATGGGGAGGTATCCTTCCGAGGAGATGATTGTCAATGGGCCTTGGTAACCGCCGTTGCGTAGAGCTTCGACAGCTCCAAGGGCGCCTGAACCGCCGCCAACAATGACGACCTTCTCCTCCTGAGTCCCGCTGACGACGTTGCACTTGAAGTTGGGCTTACGTCGGCCGCTCTTGATGGCAGATTCTTCGCCGGTAATGTAGACTGCGCCGTCGCGCTCGGTGACGTTGAAGACGGGGATGGAGTCGAGGGCGGGAGCATCCTCGACATCACCGGTTTTGGTGTTGAAGCAGGCTGTGAAGAAGTCAGCGGGGGCATTATGCGGGTTTGCAGCAAAGGAGTCGACATACCTCCGTGCCATGGGCACGTCAGTCGACCAGAAGTCGTCAAGACGCCCTTGACGAGAGGAGCACCAAAATGGGTACACTTGGGACCAACGGCTTGGATCTTGCCGCCGGCGTTGACGAGCAGAACCTTGGCACCTTCGATGCCCTCAACTTCGACCTCTTGCTTGTCCCCGGTCGGAGTGATAGCGAGGAGACGGCCTTCAGCTTGTAGTCGGCCATGTCTTTGACGGATTGGGAGAATGATCTGGTTTGGATTGGCTTGCGGAGGAGGTTGGATATGGTTGATTGACGGTATAGAGGTCTCGGAACACGCATGAGCAGCGTGGGGAGCGATATCTGGGAGGCGGACTGGACGAGGGAGCGTGACGTGACGTGCTTGCGATCAGACGATGGTTTCGAGTTCTGGGGCGGTAATTGGGTGGACGAGGGGGTCAATCAGCGAGGTTATCGACGTCGGATAGTGTAAGCAGTTGGGTCTGGCGGCACTTGGAGGAGCAGCAGCGGCAACAGCTCCCAGTGGCCGCAGATAAAGGAGGAGGAGCAGCCGCGCGGGAACCCCTCATTGTGTCCGGATTGAGCATTGTGGCTATGACGACATGACAATTGCACGGGGGAGTTGCGACACAACGACGTCGTCCAGTGCCTGGTGCCTGCCGTTGTAGCTGTTAGTGGACAGGAGCTCCTTCCTCCCTACACCGCTTGGAAATTGCTGCATAATCATTGGCCGCTGCTATCGAGCTCTGGCCCCATTCTCGAACTCTAAGCACCGAAAAGCCCCACTCTCCGTCATCCGAGCCCCGGAATGCCTAAATTCTAGGTAAAGAGAAGGGAGCACCTCACCCCGCAGCTGCCCTCCCGCCCCATGGAGGAATGTGAAAGCTCTAGTGAGCCAGCGGGTACTTAGATCTGGGCATCGGCGTGGACCCGGCGGGCGGGGGGCTCCAATTCGGAATCGGGGCCGGTCCGCTCGTGTTTCTCGGCCACCTGGTTTGGTCGGCTTCTTCACAGCGAAGAGCCTCGGGTATTCGAAGTTCATATGCGTCTTAACGTGTATCATTAACTTCATTTATCAAGCACTCGTCGCATCTACACCGCCTAGTAAGGGCTGTACGTTGCCAGTGACGGCACCTGGCCTACCTCGCTCTGCAACCCTTCCAAACCCCACGATGTTGTCGCGAACGGTGATGCCGACACAAACGTCCCGACAAAGGGCCCCTCCAATGCTGCCGCTTCGGCGTCCCGGAAGAATTCCACTTCATCCTCGAGCTGGGCCCCAAACGGCAAGCCAGTATCCATTGCCGAAGCTGCTGCTGCCGCCGCCGCCTCTGCCTGCTCCTTTTGCTTTCTCGTAACCTCCTCCACAGCCTCCAACGCACGTCGATGGAGCTCCTTGACGACTTCATGCAGTCTATGAAAGGACTCGTAGTCCTCGTAACTCTTCATCGACAGCATCAGCTCGAAAAGCCGGAGTGCCTGGTTGGCCAGCTCGTTGTCTGTCATCAGGTGCGGGTGATCCGGGAACACAAACATGTTGGCCAGCAGAATAATCAGGCCCGAGAAGTGCGCGCAAGAGTTGGACCAGATGCTGCAGTCTGACTTGGGCGACTCCACGAACAGCTTCATGCAACTGCGGCTGAGCTCCGCGCACTTGGCCCATCCGAGCGGCAGAGGGGGGTTTTGACGTCCGCATGACGAGTTCGGAGACGAATCTAGATCCTTGATCGTCATCTGGCTGTACGAGCTTATCTGTCGGACCCAGTCCGCGTCGTGCGAGTAGATCCCATGCGTCATCACCATTGCCGTGAAGTAGCCGTGGTAGAGGAGCGACATGTGGACTATCGGCAGGGAATCGAGACACTGGAGTGCCGAGTCTATCTGGAATTCGGGCGGGAGATTGCGTCGCCAGTTCTCCAGCATCTCCTCAAGCCTAGTCACTCTTAGTTGCCGGTCTTGCGGCGACACTTTCCGAGCGCGTGTGCTGTATAGCTGGTCATAGACCTTGCCAGCAATGTGACTCAGCTCCACCCGAGCTCGAAAGTAGTTGAACTTGCTGCCGTTTCTTGCAAACATTATGCCTGCTCCGTCTTCCGGATTTCGTTCTGGCAGTGGCAAGTCGATATCGACGTCGAGCTGAAACGACGGCGTCTTGGACTTTAAGCTGATTTCCTGAAAAGATGGTCAGCCACGTGCCAGTCGTGAGAGTTGTCAGGCTGCGACTTACCTTGTCCATAATATAGGTGATCCAGAAGAGCCTCGCTCTTTGTCGGGCAACTTCTGGCGAGAAGTACTGAAGCGATTCCTTGTCATGGAGGTGCATGCGGTGTGCCAGACGCACGGCAGTCCCGATCAGGACTGAAGCTGGCTTTGGGTCTTTCGTCCCCAGGAACAGCACTACCATTCCCAACAAGACCTGAAGGCCCAGGAGATCTTCTTCCCTCGTGACCAAATCAGACACGACGGATTGTACGTTGCGCATATGGTACATCACTTTCTGGTCGTCCACCAGAGCGTCCAAGTTACCTTGCTCCTTTAAAGTGCAGCGATACCCCAGCGCCATTGCGATGTTGACCGCTGCCCATACCGCCGTGGACTGCCCGGAAGATGGCACATACCAATTCGACAACATGCGCATAAACGTTGGCGGGTCAAAGAGCGGCATGACGCAGTTGTAGCGGTTGAAGAACTCGTCGATAACGGGCATGATCTCCTCGAGCGGCGGTAGTTTGGGCTTCTCGGGCTCCGTCACCCATTCACTCGGACTCTCACTGCTGGACACATGGTCCACGAACTCGATGCTCTCTGCCGATTCCCCACCTCCATTAATACTCTCGGTTGAGCTCGGTGCTGTTGACGGCTGGGTTGAGGTTAGGTTGGAGTGTTGACGGTTGGCGTCGAGGGCTTGCTGCAATTGCTTCTCTATGCTCGCTAGACGGCTCTCTAATTCGGAGACTTTCGTTGGACTGAGTATTTGGTTAGAAGACTGTTGAGAATATCTATGACGAGCTCGCCTCACTTTTCAGATTCGCTCTGTTTTGGGGGCTGTGGTCGTTCTTTTGGGTGAGGTGCTCTCCGCCTCACAGTTGTCGTCCGGCATTCTGATTTGTATAGCAGGCAGTTCGAACATGCGGGTTTGAGCATGTCACATTTGATCTTCTTGATGAAACAGAGATCGCAGGCTATCACATGTTAGACCATGACTGAAAACCTATCTTGGGAGCAGGTTGAACAAATTGAGGAGTGGATCTGACCTTTCCGCCGTTGAGAAGACGTTTCCATGATAATTATGAATCTGGCACTTCTTGTTGGGACTCCTCAAAACAAAACAAGATCATCCAGAGAATCGAACCCCTTTCATGACAATTCGCAGGGACGTATTTGCGATTTGGTTGACCGCATGAGTTAAATGACATCTGAAGGAGCGAATCAGACGCAGGATGTGGGTGTAAGCAGAGGATTACAAATCCGACTGAGGATAGCCCCATTTGTCACCCCCCAAGCCACAGTCCACCCCATCTTGAATCCTTTGCGACAAGCAGGATTCAGTGTTGTTTTCCGATTGGATGGTTCGCAGACTCTTTGACCGAAATTGTGTGACTATATCTGCTAATTGAGACAGCTTAGCCACATCGACCCACTTGCACATTCATGCTCACCGACTCACCGAGATACATCATGGACCCGGAGCGTCTAATGCAGGTAACCTCTATTGATATAGAACCAAATCTAAATGAGACCCTCAGCAGGCGATTCTAAAGATGATACGACTTCTAAACGCACCAGAAAAGCAATCTATCCTAGGAATCACAAGGCGCAACTTGCTGTCACGCCTTGGCCGCCGCAACGCCTCCGTAAGGCACCGTGTTTCCTGAAAAGTCAACTCCGCCATGATGTTCAAGCTTATCGCCGTCAGCAATCATGTCTTGGTACCAAGCTTGCATGTCTGATGCAAAGGTTCCGACAGCCGCAAGATCGCTCGAGTCGAAGGGCTCCTGCCCCTTACTGACCTGACGGATATGCGCAGCCGCCGCCGTGAGCCCGAACCCGAAATCGTCCTCCATCATTTGCGCTGGGCGAATCGCTCCTGAAATACGACCTTCAAGGATGTCCGAAGCGATCCGGAACTCCTGGGCTCCAGGGCGTCCCAAAGCAACGCCGTCGACAATGTCCAAGGCCTTCACCATGGCCCCGACGGTTCTCATACCGCCCACGATGTATGCCTTGGTCTTGCGGGTATCGCGGTCTCCCAGGCCTGCGACGACCGTCTCGGCGAACTCCAAAAAGAAGCCCTCCCGCTTGCGAGTAGACTCCTTCGTCCAGGACATACCGAGCGCCTCGAAGGTGCCCCCGGAAATCTCGAGGAAATCGAAACCGAGCTCTGACAAGGATGCGCAAAGCTCGCGGGCCTCGTCAGGGGTGACGCCGCCGTCTTGGAACTCGACGCTGTTGAGCTTTGCCGAGAGGATGAAATCGGGAGACGTCCGCGCGCGGATTGCTTTGCCAATGTCGGCAATAAGACGGGTACGGTTCTCCAGCGTCTGGACGCCGTACTCGTCGGTTCGGTGGTTCGTCGTGCGGGATAGGAACTGAGCAATGAGATAGCCATGCGCCGCGTGCAGCTGGATACCGTCGAAGCCGGCCTTGTCAAGGTATTCGGCAGCATGCGCAAAGCCTTCAATGACGCGGTTGATGTCTTCCTTGGACGCTTCACGGGGCTTGCCAAATTCCATGCCCATCTTGGGTTCTGAAGTTTGTTAGCCATGCCGTAAATCTTTGTGAGGTGAAGGACCGTGTACCAAGTGGGATTGCCGACGCCGAAATCGGGTTGGGCTGGATCTTCTTCTGTACCTGTCTTCCAGCATGGGTGACTTGACCCAGCAGGAGACTGCCATCTGCCTTGCCGGCCGCAGCAACCGCCTTGAACCCTTCAAATCGTTCGCCCTCGGGCTTGCACTCGGGTGTGATGATCATGTCGCCAATGCTGCTCATGTAGTCGAACTCGATATCAATGTTGCCAGTGACGACGATGCCAAAGTTGTTTGGACCTTCACCCCAACTGCATTTCAACTTGTCAGTCTTGTGAAAAAAAGAGAAAAAAAGGCTCTCGAGAACAATTCTGGGAGAGAGAAGAGGGTTGGAAACGTGCGACTCACCGGCGATAGACCTCAACGAGTTCTGGTGTGGGAACACCTCTCTTGGATGGCTCGCTTCCACTCCATGTCGCCAGGTTCTCAGCCATTGCACCCTTCAAGAGACGATTCTTGGCTGTTTTGGTGGAGAAGGGAAAAGACAAGGGTTGAGCCAGTGGCTCCGGGCTGGCGGCTTCACTTGCGTAACGAGAAGACATTTTGACTTAATGGTCGGGATTTTAGTGTCGGGATATTGTTATGGAGCTGGCTGAGATGCGAGAGTTGATGTGTGTTTGAACTTCAAAGGCATGATGAGAACGGCGCGAGGAAGATCCATTCTTATAGCCGAACTCTCATTTGTAATGCTGAAATGATGGCGGTGTTGTTGTTGTTTTTGGTCGTCGCGGATGGTGAGAGGACTTGGAGGAGACTTTGCCGGGGAGAGCGTCACCCTCCGCGGACACTGAGCGCTGTACTATGCAGTATGTTAGCCCGGTGTGCCTCTCGGTGAGTGTCGGTGAAGCCCCACGAAGCGACACTCGTCGGACTTTGGCACCGCCACGGCGTGCTCCACGGCGTTCCACGGAGAAAACTGCAGGGTTCCAGTGATTACTAATGCTGGATGCCAACCACCTGGCTGCTCTTCGGATCCTCCTTCGTCAGATTCGGTCTAGTGCTTGCGTGCGCTGACTTAATAATCCATCTGACTAGGTAAGTATGCCCTCAGGAATCTGGATGTGGTTTCGAATGACTTCCAGTCTCGCACTCCTAGGATCGAACATGATTTGCTCATTCGGTTTGAAAGAATATCTATTCAGAACGTACTGATCTATTTGCACGACCGTGCATCCTGCCTACCAAACCCGTCGTCTACAGCTCATCCTTGGCCGGCTGGGATGGCTCGGCTTCCTTCTCGTTGACTGCTCTCGGCGACTCTTCCGCGGCCTCGCTCGCACCCTCCTTGAGCTTGAGGACTTGCGCCTTGACGGTGAACTCGATATCCCTCTTCTTCTGGGCGGTGTTGGGCCGGGTGTGGCTGATGGGCCATGACACGACAACAGCATCCTTCGGCGTAGCGCTGTAGTTGCTCAGATCGGCGAGTGTTGCTGCGGACCAAGTCAGCTTCATATGCGTCAAGATGACGGGGGCGCAAAGACTGGGGGACGGCCAGTTTCTTCCGCATACCTTGGCAATCGCTGCCATCGGCGACGAAGAGGGGCAGGATGTGGTACAGTGCGCCCGGCGCGAAGATGGCGACCTTCTTCTGGTCGAGGTCACGGTCGACATCTGTGGGCGACTTGGAAACGGTGACGCGGTCTTTGATCTTCTCCTCTTCAGTGGTGGGCTTGTCGAAGACAGCAAACAGGCCCTTGCCGTTGCTATCCTCGGTGCGCTCTTGCTCCTCGATCCACTCGCGGACGCGAAGAGGGAGGTCGGAGTAGTCCATCATGAGCAGGTTGCGGTCGTACATGTGGCGATCGAGGCCCGCCCAGCCGCCGGGGTACTCGCGACCAGAGAAGAAGACCTTCAGACCATCTCCCCACGGGAAAAGCCCAACGGGCGGCTTCTCGAAAAGGTCATGCAGAGTGTACTGTGTGGCGGCGAACGTCTTGGATGCCTCACATGTGTGGCCGTAGGAGTCGGTCGTCTTTGCGGTGAATGGATCGCGCCAGGGGAAATTGTCAGCCATTGTCGTCTCAGGCTGCGGCATCTCCTTCCCGCCGAGCTGGAAGGCGGAAGCCGTGCCAGCCAAGAGGGTGGCCGCCAGGGGGAGAGATTGGAACTTCATGACGACGGCTGGGATCGCAAGATGGTATGAGGCGGCAGCAGCAACAACAGAGGATGCCAACAGAAGACGAATGCTTTAGCTCAGTCGCATGGTGTTAGCAGTCGACGCGAAAACACGCTCTTCATATAGGAGTCGGGTTGAATGCCATCAGCGCATTTTGGCAGCTCAAACGGCTTTGCTGTCCTTTGCGGACGCATCATGCTCCGGATTGCCATATTGAGTCGACCTTCTTGGGATACCGATGTCCAGAGTGGGATTGACTTCGGCCCAAGAGGTCAAATATTCCGTCTCTGTCCCTCAGAAAGACAGACGCGACCCCGGACGACCCCACTTTCCCCTCACTCATCAGACGGCTCGACGGGACGGAAGCAAGACTCCGCTGGCTTCTCCAAGACTCCAATTTTCCCCCCTCTTGCCCGCAACGCTTTTCCAGCTGGCAGGCAGATGGCCCGGCCCGGCACGGCACGGCAATTTGATGACGTTCTTCGGTTGAGATCCGACACAGACGCGGAAACCATCCAGTTGGCATTGAAGTAACAGTGAAGGCCCAGTGAGGCTCAATGTAAATGTGACTTGAGGCCTCACTATGCATGTTGAGTGACCCCAAACTCCCTGTCGTCTGATGAAGACGTCTTGGCATCCGATGAACGTATGAGACAATCCAACAAGATTATGAGATGAAGTTGGGCCCAGATTCACCCCTCTGCCGGCTTACTCAACCCTGACAGCTTTGCCTCGATATAGCGCATCTACTATCAACATGCAAGTGCCGACATCTGCTTTTAATCACGTCCATCGCTTAAACAATGTTCTGGCATGTTTACTCAGCCTTACCCAGATCTAGATCACCCGTCTGCGAGCTGTTCGGCTGGCACCGGCTCATCTCATTGGCCCAGGATCAGAAGCTCCGCTCCAACACGATCCCTTCTGGAATCCATGACGTCGCTTCTCCGTCGAAAATGACGCCGCCGCCCGTCATGGGCTTTTCAGTTGCCCAACCAAGGTCGCATCGCCTTGTCGCAGTACCAGACTCCTTGCCCTGCTCCGTCACAACGGTCTGGTCAGGCTATTGACTGTGCCTTTACGTGATGCTTACAATGTCGCTGTCCAACAGTTGTCGTAGAGGTATAAGATGGCTTCCATGTTCGACATCCGCGATAATTTCTCTTGAAAATTAAACTCAAGTCAATTAACCTATCCATTTCTGCATTGTCACTTTGACACCACTGTATTCCTCCTGTATCATTCTCTAGCTATGGCGTCAAAAGCAGCATATGCGGCTGAACAGGCCATCGGCCACCAGGGCGACGCCGTCACGGCCCAGGACGTGACCAATTACCCCAAAGGGAGCGACAGCAGCGACACAATGAAGGCACTCGTATGGCAGGGCAAGAACAAGGTTGAAATAGGTCAGTGGCTCCCATCTTATACCACCAAAAGTTGATCTAGGCTCACAAATAGCACATTCAGTCGATGTGCCCAAGCCCAAGATTATTGAAGAAACGGACGTCATTCTCAAAGTCACTGGCAGTACCGTCTGTGGCAGCGATCTTCATCTTCTTCATGGCTCTGTGGTGCAAATGAACAAAGGCGACATTCTCGGCCACGAATTCTGCGGCATCGTTGACCAAGTCGGATCTGCTGTGAAGAAGGCCAAGGTTGGCCACCGTTATGTCGCGTCGTTCCAGATTGCATGCGGAAATGTGAGCCGAAGACCCAGGATTAGGTGTGGAGGAGTGTGTGAGCTGACCTGTCCAGTGTTTCTATTGCAGCCAAAAACTGTCGTCTCAATGCGAGAGAACAAACTCCAACACCATGGAAAAATCCATGTACGGCTCCCAGACGGCGGGCATGTTTGGATACTCCCACTTTACGGGTGGCTTTGCCGGAGGCCAAGCCGAGTATGTGCGCGTTCCGATCGGAGATGTGAATCTCCTCGAGATTCCCGATAATGTGCCGGACGAGAAGGCCTTGTACTTGTCCGACGTGCTCGCCACCTCGTACAACGCCGTCAAAGACACCGCAGTCTATCCCAAGGACCAGGTTGCAATCTGGGGCGCAGGACCTATCGGTCAAATGGCTGGCGCGTTCGCTATTGGTGAGGGTGCATCCAAAGTCATCTTCATCGACACGGAACCGCGTCTGTCGTACATACGGTCCAAGTGGCCTTCGGCACATGCAGACAAGCTGGAGCTCGTCGACTTCAAGAAATTATCGAGCGGCGTCACCAACAAGGAGACTGTCGTATCGAAGCTAAAGGAGCTTTGCGGAGGACGAGGCCCTGACGTTGCTCTAGAGTGCGCAGCTGGCGAGTATCCCAAGGGCTGGCTCCATACCATCGAGATTGCCTTGGGCGCCGAGACTGATACGAGTGAGATTGTCAACGAGATGATTGAAGGTGTGCGGAACTTTGGTCGATGTGGTATCACAGGCGTCTACGTTGGGTATACCAACCATTTCAACATCGGTTCACTCATGGAGCGTGGCGTCCGCTTGATCGGCAACGGACAGGCACCTGTTCACCTGTACTGGGAAGACTTGCTTAAGAAGATCCAAAGTGGCGACATTGATGTTTATCAGATGTTGTCGCATCGCATTCGTCTCGACGATCTCGGTAAGGTTTACTACAAGTTCGAGAACAAGGAGGACAGCATGCAGAAGATTTTCGTTGAGACAAAGTTCTCGTCTCCGAGGGCGGAGGGGTCACCAGAGCTTACGACATATTGAGCATCTGTAAATAGTGGACCATGAAAAACAATCGAGACACTTCTCATTAAGTCGGAAGAGCAAAGCGATATAATATCTAGCATTGGGCTGTGCTTCCTAAGCCTTTCTCTTGCACAGTGGCCCGTCAGGCAGTTCTACAAAAGCCTCCGAGCCAACACAAGTTGGGCAATAAAAAACGTTAAACAGGTCGTACTTTCTCTTGGCTACGAGATGTCGGTTGTAGTTGGCGCCGTAGAACGTTTCAATGTAATCAGGGTCATGTCGGTCGCCTTCGTTCATGTAACCTCCAGTAGTTGGTGCAAGCCGTTTCCCGGCCGCGCCCTTGACGTATGTAACGTCGTCTTGCACGGCTTTGCGCTCAGAGTAGCTTGCTGTTTTTGAAATGCCACGGCCAGTGATGAGAGCGTAGGAAGAATTCCGCCAGGCTGGGTGCAAACCCGACGTTGCATCTTTGGCATCCTCAAAAACCTGTCCACCGGAGACTAGAAGGACGACGTTGGATGCAAACTCCTCCGGCTTCCCGCTGAGAACTTCCACAGCCTCACGGACATGGGTGTAATCTTCGACGGCCGACCGGTCTATCATGCGGGATGTGAGAATGGAGGTGTCGCCGGTGGGATCGTATAGTCCTGACTCTGCCTCGTAGAAGGACCAGTAGTCATCATATGAGGTAAAGCTCTCATAGATGAACAGCCTGTCTGAGAGCTTGCTCAGGACCTCACGCACAGGTGCAAAACCAGCGTCGGCTTCCTCCCTTGCCTTTCCAATAGTCCAGAAGCCATGAGAGTATCCGGAGGTTGCATTTCCGACGAAAACCGTTGGATAGTTACGGAACCAATAGGCATAACCTGCAAATCCTGTGTCGTTGAGGTCAGGATATGACTGAAGAAGGACTGCCACGGCGTCGAGCAGGTCAGAGTTGTTCGCGGTTTGCTTCAGGGGCGCGATGGCGAGTTTATGAGCGGTGACGACGTCGACGTTGGGATGTGCCTTAATGGTCATGCTGAGAACGATGCCATAGCCTGGGCCACCGCCACGGAGGGCCCGGAAGAGATCCGTGTTCTCACAATGATTGGCTACAACAATGCGTCCATCCGCAAGCATGACTTCTGCATCCAGAATCTGGTCTGATCCAAATCCGTAATTTCGTGTTGCAGGTCCATGGCCACCACCGGAAGGCCATCCACCAATGGCACCAGGAGACACAGCACCTCCGCCAACAGCAATCACATTGTTTGCCTTTGCAACTTTGTAGACGTCCCGCCATTGATACGCGCCGTCGATACGAATAGCACTGCCGTTCCACCCTGATTTAGAGCAGCACCTGCCGGGAACATAGGTGTCTTGGAAGTCGATCGTGTCTCGGTAATATCGTAACCAGAGCTCGAGGCTGCCGTAGCCGTCGGATCGCCCGAGTAGATCGTGTCCCGTGCTGGCGACAACCAAGCGGATGTTGTACCGACGCGCAAATCCGATGGCCGAGGAAACGTGATCCCGAGTTGTTGCATTTACTGCATATGTTGGCAACGGACCGAGAGAGCAATCTGTCGGAACTTGGCCCGCAGCATAATCTACCGGCGCGCAAGTGATGTTGTACGGATACGGCCGGCCAATGGGATTCGATGTCTGAAAGTCCTGATCCGACCACATTTCGGCTACGTGCGCGCACGCTTCCAAGTCCTTGGCCGGGCCATCGTAGCAAGATTGTGCGATGGGTTGGGTCTTGACGAGTTTGCCGCCGAGAGCAGTGTCAAATTCTTTCCACGAAGACTCGGGCGGCCAGCAGTCATCTCCAGGAACCTGCTGCAGTGTCAGCCCGTCACTGGCACCAAGTGTTTCGAGATCAACGAGGCGACAGTTAAAAGATTCAAGGTTGACCGACGCATTTGCATTCTCGCTCGACTGCATCGGCAGGCGAGTGCTTGTCTAAAATATTGTCGCAGATAGTGCGCCCGACGAGGGCAGAGAGGGATAGCAAGGTCGTCAGCTGCATATTCAACGAGCTCTTCACATGAATAGAACTACTTTGAACATGAACGAAGGGGGTAGTGAAAATTAAAGAGATGCTGGAGAAGCAAAATTTATCCAACATCCCGCCGATAAAAACAGACATGCATACACCATTTCTCCCAGCTTCCTTCCGTGGAAACAATATCCGATTCATCGCTGACATTGCATCACAGCTCAGCCATCCGATTGGGTCTGCGGGGAAGGCAATTTTTGTCTGACTTGGCATTGAGTGATCTGCTGGGGTAGATGATCTTGGTCACATCGTTTAACGGAAAAGGCTCATGTACCTGGGTGCCTGGGTACGCTGCCCGTGGTTACGGAACTACGAGACTTGGGCTGAGACAGGGGGGCACCGCTAACCGCTGATTCGTTCACACTGGTACGAGGACACAGAGAGTGGTCAGGCCCGGATTCTCGATTCTGTCGCCCTGCGGCGTTGGACGAAAACCCGCGACTTTTACGCGAGTTCTCTGTGCCAATCACTCTGCCCACTCATTCTGCTCACACCCTTCACACCCTTTAAAGCGGGCTATCGCTATGGTCTCAGCAGGGTTGGCCATTCAAGGATGAAGTTGTAATCATATGATTGTCGTTGGCATGCGCTCGAACGCTAAACTCATGGTCGTGCTGTGATTATGTGTCTTGCGATCTAAATTCACCGAGTGGTTTTTTGCCTCACTCATACCATCGGAATGATCAACAACATTGCAAAAGACTTGGCTCTAGCTTCGAAGTCACGAAGCTTCAGAAATATAATCTCCACCAAGAGTATTGTGTCTTGACGTAATAGTTGGTCATGTTAATAGAGAGAGACAGGCGCTGATCATGACATTCTGCCTGGCAGTAGATTAGGTCAGCTAAAATTTATCATCCAGTAATTAACTGCAATTATTCTATGGCTTGGGTATCTACATTGAACATTGAAGGACGATGTCTTGAAAGGGTTGGTCACGGCCGTGTGCTTTAGTCTGGCTCGGAATTAAGAATGCGTAACGCCCGCATCGCCGCAAGCCGTCTTCGCATTTACTCGTGATGGCCCTCACCAATGCAGTAGGGAATCGGGTAAGTGTCACTGCTGCAGAGACGAATGATGCCCTTGACCCAAGCTAGGTCGTCATATGCCTGACTCTCATACGTGTCGACTGTAAAGGGGTCAACAGTGGGGCTATCGGTACACCCACTCAGCAGATTGCCTTGAACACGGCGGACGTAGGGCTGGCTGACAACGACACCGTACTGTCCATCGGGCACACTGAAACTGAGAGAAAGTTTCTGCGTGGTAGTCCAGGTCATGTCCAAGTTCTTGTTCAGGGACACACTAATGATCTTCTTGCCGCCGAACTTAATCTCGTGTTTGACTGTGAGGCGGTTGGCGAGCTTATATCCCTGGGAGACTGAGACTCCCACCGAGTTGCCCTTCGAAGCAACAACAGGGGAAATGGCAACGTCCCAATCAACGAACTCCTCGTCGGACAGGACCTGGACCTCAGTGCTCTCCTCGCAGCCGCGACGAGAGATGCCGGGAACGCTGGTTTGGTTGTACGAGTCGATCGGTGCGGGAGCGACGGTCGCCGCCTCGAGGGAGTCGAATTCGGCAGCCTTCATGATGTGAGAGGTTCCATCGGTACGGAGAATGACGACGTCGTCGGCTGCGAGAGAGCGAAGTTGAGGGGGTGCGGCGGAAACAGCAACAGTCATGCCAAGAATGGCGACGAGTGTGTGCGTAAGCATGGCGACGGGATGAGAGAAAGTAGTGTAAACCTGCGACAGGCTGCCTGCTCGTCGATTCGAAAAAAGAGTGACAGTGGTCAGGGAGAATGGAAGCGTAGAAGAGAACGGACGCCGCTCGGGCAATGGGGAAAAGCTGCGACAGACTGAGGTTGGTTCCACAGGCAGACCATGATACATATACGCAGCTTCCCGCGGGAATCTCGTGGTGTTATAAACGAATCGCCCATGATCACTTTCCACGCCCTACCTTCCTTCCAAGTTCCAACACACAAATCTGTTTGTCAAGCGGAACGTGATCCGGTCCGCAGTGGGCCACCACGCAGCCTCCTCCACTTGTGAGGCTTAAGGCCCTCGGGGACACTTCTTGGTTCTACCAATTGAGGCTCGCGGGTAGCGTGCCGGATCTCCGCTGTAGCCCGAAGAGGAGCGAAAATGTCCAGATTCGGAGTATGGCCGATGGATATCCACGCTCCGTAATCTCCCACGGCATGGGTGGATGTTAATTTGGGACAGAGCCTGGAGATGTCTTCTTGGCTTCGAACCACCTCTGGTTTTCCTATATCGTGCCTCCTAGAGACATTCTCGACTCTGTTGTCTACATAGGTTTCGAATCGAGCTTGGGAGGAGAGTTGCAAGTCAGTCAACTCGGAATAAACTTAAGCATAAGTGTATTTTAGCGCCAAGCTTCCGCTGATCAGTATCTGTGTTCTCCATACCCCGGCTCTACGACTCAGTCGCAGCAAGGAACCCGATTGGCCAAGAGTCAACACCGAGTCATGACGTCTCATTCGGCTTTTCGGACATCGCCGGGCGGCTCTGGGAACTCGGGCAAAAATGCAATTGTGAACGGTAAAGGGAATCTCGGTCAACTCGCAGGTCCTTTTCGTTCGGGAGCATGCTAGGGTAGACAATGTGCGAGATATTAGGTCTACTTTCGGGGCAATTGGAGGTTGCCCACGATTGTGGGGAAACTCGAGACGCGCACCATCACCCTGCGCCAGCTGTCCCGTGAAGCTTTCTCAATGCATTCCATGACCGACGAGGTCGGTTTGGTTCAGCTAATTACCTTATATAACTGTACAGAATGTATATGAACATCTGTACAAACAGCACATTGGGAGGGCTTTCTATTTATGACACAAGAGTCCCATGCTGAATACATCATGCTCACCTAAAGAAGAACATTATCTCGAATACGCAAGCCATAACCTCTGGGAACCCACAGATACCAGATTACTCTATCTTACTTATCTAGGCCGATGACAACGCCATCGACCATCCAGGCCCCCATAACCGCGCAGAATCGTTCCAGTGACACGCCACCAAAACCATTCCAAGTGCGTTTCAAGGCGACTTAAAGTACCTATACTTTGATCTCTCCGAAGGATTAACTGAGATTTCCAGCCAAGCAGGTTTCCGCTCTTCTGAAGAGACCATATTAACTTTCACCTCCAGGCGGGATATAACTCTTAATAAAAAAAGTCAACAATCGGGAGGTTTCTTGTGGAGGCAATAGGAAAAGACATAAAGTCGGTGGCGTCAATTTCATGCAGTAAATGGCTGAACTTGTCATAAAAGGTGAAACTTACGGACACGAGAAAGGGAACACGTGGACATAAAGGTTAACGATTGCTCAACTTTGAACCGATTTACTAGTGTCGGGGCACCCTCCACAAGCCCTCTGTCTGGGCCCATATTGAGAATCACGATATATTCATCGAGCGACTCACATGACTAAGATAAACAACGAAAAGCGCTCGGAAACAATGTTTCCAAATGAGAATGCTCAGAGACTGCGAAATCACGTCGACAAAAACCATGCAAGAGAGTATGACCCCGGCGATGGAAACTACTCCAACGACTCGCTGATTTTGACTCCGATAGGACTGAGGCAGCCATACGCAATGACGCTCATGACCCCGGAGACTGTCCAGTGTGCGTACTGCAAATAGTGCAGCGCAGCACCTCAAGTCCCTTTTCGAGCAACTGGGTAGACTTCGTCATACGATTCGTACTCGAGCACGTACACGAACCGGAATCACAACTATATCAGACACATCGCGAGGATGAACGAAAAATTTGCAACTTAGTGATGAACTTTTGCAGAGGCATTGGGAGGCGCAAGTGGGACGTGAGAAATTTGATACTGTGCGAAGGATGCAGTACTGCGCATATCAATGGTTATTTTGCACGGGATACGAAACGAACCCCGTAGAACGTAGGTGGTAGAAACTCAGACATCTCATACACGTAGGAAGTGATACGTGCTTACTCTACGTACACACTATTGCTAGAAAAGGTCCTAGTTGAGTTAACGAACATGCCCATACGTTCAGGGCGGATATAAATTGACTGTTTCCGTACGTGTGTACTATTTCTGTGTACTAATGCATGCGAGTAACTATCCACGCGAACTAGTAGAAGCAGCATAGGAAATTGACGTAATATATCGAAGCGTACAACGTCCTATCCGGTGCACCAAGCGTCCCAATCATCACGCATTTCATGCGCAGGAATTTGACTCCTTGTGCCCTGACCATTGACGCGCTCTGCCCTAAAATCATACTTCCAGCACGCGAACTCGATAGTACCCTCGACCACCCCGCCCCCAACGAATGTCAAAGACGCCTCATGAGAACAATCGTATGTCCTGTTGTCTGGTCCTTCTCCGCACCATTGAAATAGCAATGGCTCCAAGTCAGATACCATTGGCCGCGTACGTGTTTGCATAACACCTCTGACGACCTTGAAATCAAAAGACACCCATAGTCGATCGCCCTCAATGGTGCATACAAGGTGACGATAGTCTTCGTTCAGGTAGCTGCGGCCAAAGCCCATGTACACAACCTCGTAGCGACCATTGATCAGCCCGAGGGGCGGAAGACCAACAGTAGCAGGCATCTCGTCAAATTCGTCCTTGACCACGGGTTCCCGCTTGATGCGACCACCAAAGATGGGGTTACCACGGCGAGCAGTCTGCCTTGGGTGAGATGAACTGCCAGTAGAGGAGGCAGCGCCGGAAGAAATGTGAGCGAATGAGTCCTCATCCTCGAAGTCGGGTTCATCCTTGATGCGACCTCCGAAGTTGGGGTTCCCTCGGCGTGCGTATTGCTTCTGAGGAACTGATGATGACGTCGACGTCGCAAGTAGGGCGTTTGTGTGTTGACTTTGGCCAGGTGCTGCAATAGAAGAATCACCCATGCTTGTCCGTGATGCACTGGTCTTCGGTCCTTTGGCTTTCGGCGTGGAAGACTTGCTCGTCATTGTCGCACTCTGTTTCGTAGACGAGGTTCTTGGAGTGGCCTTCGGTTTCTTCGCTGTGGGCATATCCGCTCCATGGTTCACGGTAACCGAGACACTGACAGATGTTCCACCAGTGGCAACGACTTGCACATCAGTCGCCTTTCTCTTAGTGCCACTCTTGGCCCTTGTTCCGGCTGGCTTGGATGTTGCAGCCGTGGTAGCTTTATTTGCCTTGGTCCACTCCTTTTTCATATCTTTCTCCAGAGCAGTCAGTGAAGCTGGGACCGTCATTTTCCCAGCAGCAATAGCTTCCATAAGACGCATCTTGGCGGTGCCCTTCACCTTGGAGGGGGCAAGGCCATAATGAAGAAGTTGGGCTTCGTACCAGTGGCCTGGTTGATCTTTGCCACTCCCGATTGCTTTGAAGTGCGCCTTGAGTTCTGGTAGCGTGCTTCGCCGGTGAACATGACCGCTCGCAAGAACGGAAAAGGAGTCGCCGGCGAAGGAAAACCCGTCTCTGCTGATGGGGGCTGCGAACGCCATGGCCCAGGCTGAATGTTGCGGAGGTGAAGAAGGTTGGTTTGAGTTGCTTCAAGTTGTTGATGTCAGGACTGGGATCAGACATCATTAGGAGCTTCGCAGGACATAAGGTATGGGTAGCTTGGGGGTTGCGGGGTGACGAGATGAAGCTCAGACACTCAAGGCATGTGCATGGATATGCCCTGAAGAGAATTGGGGTAGTCTGTAACTTTCGGTAAGCCTCGGACTTGCACTTCATCGGATGAAATGTTGGATTGAACACACCGGAACAATTATTGATCCATTCAAGTTACTTGAATGAAGATTGTTTGTAGGTATTTTCGGCTTCGACCGGTGAAATTGTTAGTGGCTTATTTCCAATAGCCGTCCAGAGAAAAGGGCCCTGACGGCAGCGATGAGAAGCCTCTCGTGTAACATTTAACCCAAGCGAGTCTTTATTCTGATGGCAGGATTGAAGAAAATTCAAGAGACTTGTATTATTTGATGGTTTGGCATTGAGGAGGCAGAGTAATTACTCAATTGCCTTCCTGACATACCATGTTGGTAACTCATCCATTGCATATGCCTACACTGACAGACAATATTTTTACTTTGATATGTGCACTATGTCTACAGGACTTTATGGAACATGCACCAAGGGAGAAGTGTGTGTTCAGATGGTTTCCATCATATCCCACTCATTTGTCTCTTTGTTTGTGCACACTACACTTGCGATGGCGTGAGCGTACAAAGCAAAGCCTTTCCGCATCAAGCATACCCTTATGACCAAGTGAAATTTGTGCAGTGTGGTTAATCCTTCACCAGACTTGACACTGAAGATACAGGCTCGCCCTGGAGGCTCAGCTTTGTAGACTCTGTGGTGAATCGTAGACTCCGTTTGATGGATCTTACTCCGGTCAAGCTGGCGGCCCTTTGCATGGAATGCTCCCAGCCACGCAGCAAATCAATAATTGGGAAAGCAATCGAGATCTCTTCTTTCTTAAAGAGAGGAATTAGAAAAAAAACACCCCCTTTTAAGCGAAGAGGCCCCGCTCTCCCAAAAATACCCGTCCAAGCCACGAGAGCTTCACCCAAACCTCTCCGTCTGGCACTCTCGCCATCGAGAGAATCATCATTTGCGACTCAGGTCTCGACGAAGACGTACAGATCGTGGGGTTTGAGCATCTAACTGCTTTCGGCGTCAATACTGTTCGTTCAAGCTGATCATTGTCGGCAGAAATCCCCCTCGATCTCACTCTCGCTCTGCCGAGTTCCCCGACCGCATCGCCCAACTTTCAGTCAATTTTGACCATAAACCCGACCAGAAGAACCTGAACGACAGCCTCAAGACACCTGGAGACCTGTAACCGAAACTTCCAAGCTACGCATTGAGGCGCTCATTTCTGACAGCTTGCCGCAATTCCCGTCAAATCAGTCCTAGCCCAGGATACTTTCAACGCGTACCTATCTCATACGAACTCAACCGTTCACCCCGGATTCAAGGCTCATCATTACTACGTTTCAGGTAAGTACATGCTATGTTAAGAATTTTCACCGACGCTGACGGTAAAGTCCAAGCCATTGCCCTTCTCGCTCCAGCCCACACACCAACTTTGGTCTGGGATGATAAACCTGCAAGTCTACATTTGCGCTGTACCCAACAAGACTGTCTGCGCTGGTTGATTTCTTGCACATTCAATCGAGCTGTGGAGGAGCAAATCGATCACAATGTCTTCTACCACTCCCTTTCCTCATTTTACTTCGGAGGACATCGAAACAGCGACAAAATCTCCTCAGGCAGGCGAGTCTACCCCTGCTCTTAGGAGATCACCACACTAACCTCTGTAATAGCTGTATCCATCATCCTCAACTACCACCGACAAAGTTGGAATCACCTGTACAGTCGCGCCCTCCAAAACTTCACCGGAAGTCCTATCATCTCGCGATATGGTCTTCTGACAACGTCGGAGCGCAAGACAAAGTACGAAGAACTGAGAAGCTCGCTGCGAGCCGTCTGGGACACGGTCCGAAAGCAGCAGCACAATGCGCTGAACGAACTTCTTTCGATATGGTTGGAAAAGCATGGTCCTGCTGTCATTGAAGATGCCAAAGCCCAGATCGCAGCAATTGACTACGACGCAGAGATGGAACGCACCGAAGAGATTGTTGCCGCAGTACGCCTGAAGGTCATGATCTCGGCCCCCTCGACCATTCCTTGTGCGCACCTGGATTGGTAAAAGTCCAGAAAGAAGTATGCAGATAGTTCACGAGGTCGGAAGAAAATACCACTTGCTTTGTGTAGTACTACCTCATGACCGATGATGGCCCTGCTGGATGATCCTGGTGGAGAGATCCCTTGTCTATTACATTCCGTAAGGCTTGGCAATCTGTTCCGGGTGCGGCGATGATCTGCTAAGCATGATGCCCATTGTGAAGTTGAGATGTGTGAAACAACTGATTATGCTACTTGACCTGAATGCGTTTGTTAATTGATGATTCAAATCTCATACGCCTTACATCATCATATTCGGCCATTGCTCTAAGCCTATCATACCATAACGTACTTAATTAAGTAGGTAGGGTTTCAGTTGCTACGTAGATGACCGGCAACTAACAACCCAAACATATTAAGTCCCTGATGTATATTGAGAACATAAGTGATCCCAAACCTCCCATCTCCTAGTGTGGAGAAGGCTGAAATGTCTGCTCTCCTTGATTAGTCCCCTCATTCTCGACATTTCAAGAGAACCCCCAATCCACATCAATGTTTATTACTTTGTTCCTTGGTCTGCTTCTGAAACCTTTAGGACCTTGCGATGATTTGCCAATCCCCTAAAGGGAATATCATGGCAACTATGCGCCAGGTTTTGTCATAACATGATCTCTAGGTTGTGGCGCCGGATCTCATGCAGACAGGATCATGTCTGTAAAAGGAATCAACAAACGAAAACTGGTTCCAAAACTGCCCGATCATCGGCTCACAGACAATTATTTGGTTAGAAATCTATGAAAGCGACACTTCATTGAAGGAGGGCGACCCATGATGCAACCTACAGACGGCGGAGGAATGGCAACTACAGCATCTATTGAAAGTTGAACGAAGAGCGTTGTCACACACTGATAGATTCCACGTGAACGCCAAGCTGCCTCTAAGCAAGCCGGCGCAACGCCAATGATTTGGGAGAGGATTCTGGCCACTTTCAGCAGATGAAAGCCTACACTGGAAGCTGGAGGCAAATCTGAGCAAGACACGGCAGATGATGCTGAGTCGCGATATAAAAAGAAAAGAATAAATGTAACAGATGCTACGCTTTGATCTATAACAGAGTTTGAAACCGAACAATCTAGTTCCCGGGGCGCCATTTACTTAGTACAGAAGCAAGCACAAGCACCTTTGCCAACGTTGACGCTCTGCAACTTGAATCCAGCACCACACTATTGGAGAGGATGTTGACTAGCTATCTCTTCTTGTCCTTCCTCGCCTTTATCATAAGCAGGGGTTGCGCGGTTGAAAGGAACGTACCTCGCGTGGGCAAGCAGTCGTGCAGACGCCCCTAATGCTCGTGCATCCACTGAAATTGCTCTGCAGCATATTAGATAGACACTTGGAATCCTCAAAAACGATATTACTCACACTACTATAGACAGAAGCTCGGCAGAAAGACTTCTGGGCGGCAGCCTGTAGAAGAGGTCAGGCGTCTCAGACCTAAGTTGAGTCAGTTGCCAAGTAACAAAATGCGTATTTGAGTTTAAGAAAGACATTGATACAAGCTCTCAATGAATCTACTGGAGACTTGCGCATTATGGGACACGCGAAGACGCGTATAAGTTGAAATGTGTCTACATGCCCGCCACAGGTGAAGCCCTTAGGAAGTTGCATAGATTTGCACGTGCCTACATATTTTGTGAAATATATTTGCGGGAAACAAGAAACGAAAAGTTTGTCTGCTGTTCACGAATATCACAAAAGCTTCGAGTGCACGGACTCGAGCATGTCCAAGATAAATAATGATAGAATTTCGCTCTATGATATTGTATTGTGCCAATCACCATGCAAGATGCTGCTGAAAGCCCCGCCCCCCCTCGTGAACCGTAACGAAATGCCCCAGACCGCAAACAGTAGACAGAAATACGCAAAAAGCTGGAAGTAGTCAATTTAACACTGATGCCGCTGTCTTTTATCCTTCTTTGAACATAGCCCAGATTTCCCGATGCCCTTAAATGCTTGAGTTCGACGCCATTTTCTGACCAATCTTGTAGCGCTTCGGTTTTGGGGCAACTGGAGAAGATTCTTCGCCCTCGTCTTCGTTGGACTTTCGCTTCTTGGCAGATTCTTCAGCATCATGCTGGAGCTCCAGCCTGTCTTCAGCTTCGACGTTCCCCTTCGTCTCAGTCTCCTCGACAGCTTCCTTGCTTTTGCCCTCACGAAGCTTCCGAGCCTTTTCTTGGCGATGCATCTTGATTTTGACTCTCGCCAACTGAGCTTCTCTTGCACGTGCCTCAATCACGCCCCACGGGTCCAGTCGCGCCTTGTGCTCTTGCCATCTGTATGTACCGACAATGCTGTCCTTCGGAATGGAGTGCTCAATGAGCACCTCGTTATCCAAATAACTTTTGTCGTCTCTCGGGCTCAGCGTTCTGGCCAGCTCTCGGGGGTTCCACATTCGGTTCAAATCGTGATCCCAACCAGGTCCTTGGGCGTTAAACTTAATGATTCGAACATTATGAAAGCCCTTCGCGACGTATATGGCAGCGATCCGTACTGCTTTCTTGAGGCTGTTAGTCGCTGAAAGGAATGGGCTCGGTTCTCGACTCTGCCACCTCAAGTGTCGCCGAAGATGGTGATGGAAGAAAATCGCGTCGCTCCCATAGCCTAACCTCGACATTATACCGTCGTGAGGCTGGCCGCTATGGATGGCTCGATAGAGTATTCGGGGACGGTCAAGACCACCAAGAGTTGTGACTTTGTCCCTCGTCTTGAGCAGGGCGATGCCGTTAAGGCAGCCGACATTCCGGCTGTTCTCTATGGCAATGAGAGCTCGAGGGAAGCTGCTGTTGATCTCGTCGACATAGGCTGGAAGAATACGAAGGGCCCATGGGGTCCGCCTGCCAGTTCCGTCTCGCGCTGAGCGGTTGATTGTCAGCCAATCTCTGACATCTTGATCGGCAAAACCCTCAATTCGCGTAACTTCAGTTGCAAACCGCGCTACAACGAGATCCTGAGAAGGGACGAACTCCATCATGGATTGTGAAGGACGCTCAGATTCGAAAGAGGTGTTTGAACACTTTGCGTTTGGTGTTACGAGGCAAGAGCGACGTAGAAAAGGTAAGTCCGACGATCAGTTCGAAATATGGCTTTGATTTGTTTTTTGAGGTCAAGTCAAGTTGACTTATGTGTTTCAAAGTAACCCAAAGACTGAAGAACTATTGGAGATCTTTGAAGTATGGACAAGATCGATTGAGCTGGAGGGTGGTGTGTTGATTGGAGACAAAAAGAAAGAGAAGACAAATGGCTAGAAGGCCGGAATAAATACGCTCTCAGTGGCCTCGTCAAAGGAAGGAAGTGAGGAAAGGACTTGCTCTTGCTGTAACTGATGTGCAACCAACACAGTCGGGAAGGTCCTACCTAATTCGCCATAACTACAAAAGAAGGAACTATGGACTCTGCAGAAAAGATGTCTTATTTCGTCGAAAACTGCGAGTTTACATGAACTAAGGTATGCTAGAAAGTCAACGTCGAAAACTGCGTGTGGCATCAAATGCTGCCATTATTGCAGCTTCTCATAGCTGCCTTAGGGATCACTATTAGATGGGGAATATCTCTGTAAATACGCACTAGAATGCACGATACCTATGGAATTTCGGATCGTTGAAGCACGAAAAGCATATCCAAAATTGGGGTTCCAACGCGTTTGTAGTTGTGGTCTCGAACAAATAAATTTCTGGTCAAGTAGATTTGAATAGACGATGATTTGATCAGGATAACTCAGTATGATACCATGTCTCGGGTTAGTTTAGACCACATGACAAGATTTTGAGAACCGATTTGCTATTTGTCCATTTGTTGATCTCAAATCTAGTCCTAGACTCTATTCTACCTATGTTCAGGAAACCTGTAGGCACTGAGAACTGTTATGGCAGAAGATCTTGCATAGGCAGATCTCAGTGGTCTTGTGTTGGTATGACTGCAAGCCCAGAAGGCACTGTGATACCCAACTTGCTACATTGAATGATATTAGCCAACGTCATTCATGTCAGGTAATGGGAGATAAGAGGCTTACTTGCACCAATCCAGCCACCTTCTATGTTCAGATTCGAGGAGCGATTTATCAGACGGCATGCTCGCTTTCCACGACGCAAGGGCCCTATCGGGCTGTTCAAATGCTCGAGCTAAAGCTCCCGTCGATGCAAGAAAGCCGAGACTATCGACCACGATCTGTTCCAGTTCTGTGAAGCCAAAGAACAAGCCCGGCGTCTCGGCTTGGATCATCTTCTCCAGCTGACCAAGCCAGACGACTACGGGTAGATCACTCGCTCGGGGAGGGAATTGACCGCGACCGAGACGTTTGCCCAGATCAGTCTCGACAGCCCCTCGCACCGTCTTCTCACCCATTGATAGCCTCCAGCCGCCAGTAATGCATCGCATCCAGTGTAGATGTAGCAACAGGGGCGCCAGTTGTAACTCGCGCCGCTTGCCCAGAGAGTTCTTTAAGGGGTTAAGCCCCTCCGCCAAAGCCGAAGGTCCCTTCTTGCCCCAGATTCTCTTAAAACTTTCCAGACGCTTCTCATATAGTTCCGTTGGATGTTTGCGTCCAGAAGAAAGCGCTAGCCTTCCGGACGTATTTCGAACCGACAAGATCTCCGACGGCTTGAGTCCTTGAGCTATCCAGAACCTGCTGACGCACTGAGAGAACTCGGTTGGCGGCTCGGGTGCGAAGATGGGCTCCTTCTGCAGCTCGATCAAGAAGTCCAGGTCATACCAGCGCGGTATGATCTGAGGATTGCGAACGCGAAGAGCATTGTACAAGTGAGCCGCAGCCATCAGCGATCCATTCCCGTTCACCAGACTCAGCTCCGAACTGTTCAGTTTCAAAATTAGAGAACTCAGAACAGATCCTAGGAAAAACGGACTGCGGACAGAGGCTTTCTTCTGGCCTGGGTTGGTTGGCAGAAAGAGAACGTCAAGATGAGCTTTGATCAAAGAATCCCGGATGCCGGAACTCTTCTCAATCTCTATCAGTCGTTGTATCGAACGATGGCTCATGAGTTGATTCAAATCAGACTCAAAGCGAGAATGCAGACCACTGATAGCGTACAGGTCGAGGAATGTACGACACATAACCGCGGTACTCATCCTGATTCGGGTGCGTTGTATTGACTCTCTAAGACGAGTAGTGAGAAGATCCAATCGAGCAAAGGCTGGTTGCACTGCCTTAGACTCCATGTGAAGTTGGGCGAGACGGCGAGTGTTGGGAAGAAAATGTTCGGCGCTCGTCGAGCTCTTGGCTAACACTGGCCTGAGCGCATCCTCTGCTGGCTGACTGCCTGTTGAGAGAACTTCTGCAATGGAATCCAACATTCCGAGCGTGTCTGACATGAGCCACTCGTCAATTTCGGGTGTCGGTATCCATCCAGACCTGATGATTCGTTGCATGTTGTCGTACGCAAACGCTTTGGCCTCGGTCTCGGTCGGCATCACCAGCCACTGCTTTGCCTCTCCTAGAGCACAAAACGTGTAGAGAGTTCCAAACATGATGTCAAAGAAACCAAAGCGATAGCCACGTGAAAAGTCGAGTTCGAGATCGGTCAAGTGTTGGAAAGCGGCCTGAGTTACCAGACTGGCAGTCACAAGGTCGGTCTTCCGCTCAGCGTACCGCGTCCAAGTACGCTTGAGGAAGTTTCGGACGTCGCGCGCATCGTTGAAGAGACAAATAAGCTCCATGATATGATCGTCTTCGATGGGGGTCAACTTTTCAAAAGGTCGTGCAGGTGTTTCCATGCTCGAACGCTCCGGAGCCGACTTGACTTTTGGCTCAACACGCGCTTGGCTCGGTTCAGTATCGTCAGGGACAGGGGATCCAGTGTCCACATTGTCACCGAGAACCGCAAAGAAGTTGTCGCTTTGAGGTTTGTCGCGAGTTGTCGCCTCTTTCGACGCGGTGTTTTGTGCAGAGACTGGAAAGCAGTCGAGAATCTGCTGCAACTTATCGTTGAAGAAGGCATGGGCCGTGTTTGCTGCGGGAGAGCCGTGATGCTGGAACCATTTGGCACAACGACGACGAAGTGCCAGGGCTTCTCGTAGGGCTGATTTTCTACTCTCCGGCATGATCTTCCCGGCTGCTGCGCATGTCTTCGCCATATCAACCAGCTCCAGTACTTTGGGTGACTGGGAAATGTTCTTGACGCCACTCAGATCTCTCGCGTTGGTAATCACCCAATTGAGTGCCTGGTCGGTCTTGATTTTGTACCGACGATAGGAAGACGAAAGCTCAGCGTGATCCATTGCAAGTGTGCAGCCTTAGCGGCCCGGATGTCGGCTGGACAAAGGATGGTTGTGAGCAAAGTTGGCGGCGGAAGCTTTGCTCGAGACAGCACGCCTTCTGGAAAGACAGAGATATTTATAGGTAGCGAGAAGTAGCGGTGAAATAAAAGAAAAGAATTTGTCGTTTGACGTTCTGGACTTGGTCCGTTTGTCGACGGGATGCCGCAGATTGCAGTTGGAGTGGTTGCTGTTGGCTCCATCATCTACCGCAACTACCCGCCGATGACAATTAAGATTGCCGCATAACAGTCTCTGAAAATATAATGAGTTTTGCTAGCCGGGCAGTGTCCACCACATAAGTAGTATATCTATACTAAAGTGAATACGTTTATACTCACTTTTATCGTCGCTATCGTCGTCGTCGTCGTCGTCGTCGTCGTCTATATTCGTCATTATTATCGTCCTCTACTACTATCGTCCTCGTTGAAGTATTATACTACGATTTATTCATAGGGGACACTGCCCGGATAGCTAAGTGACACTGCCCGGCTAGCAGAACTCAATATAATACGTACATGTCACCCGCAAAAGTGTGTTTATGGGTCTGAAGCCCGGACATTGGATGGTAATCAAGAACGACGAAAAACAAGATGAACTTTGGGAATTGCAATTTTGTCTTCGGTATCATTTGTCTTACAATCAACATAACTGGAAAGAGTCATCTGGTATGAAGCAAAAGAGTTCCTCTACTGCGTCGATGCAATCGTTAAGGAAAGACTTGGTTCGACTCTATATCCTTCCGATTGATAGACCTCCCCATTGAAACATATTTTTGAAAGGAACCGCTTTATCCGTCAAAAAATTAACAAAGTCGTCACTGCATTTATCGCGGCTTTTGCGCCGAGTAAGAATGATAGAAAATGTACGGATGTATGCTGTCATCCAACATCTCCTTCCGACACTGAACAAGGAAAACCTCTACTTCCATAGGACTCCATCCTAATCCTCTGGTGAAAGGTCCCATGGTGTTACCGTGCAACCCATCATAGATGACTGCGCGGGCGTAAGACCCGATGGACTTCAAGTGAGAGTCCTTTGGCCAAGTACCAACAGGAACCTTTTTGGTGTCGTGGACCAGATTCTGGAAGCCAGCAGCCTTGATTCGGCCCTCATGGCTATTGCCTGCTCTCAAGTCTACACCAAACTGAGCAAGCCCATCTTTGATGAGATCCATCATCTTTGCGGGCGCATACTGTTGTCCCGGTGGCATGGTGCCATCATCGCACTTGCACTCGGGCACGATATCTTGAATTTCCAGCCAGGCACCCGGCTTGAGAGCCCTGTGCGGGTCAGCATTTGAAGAGAGAAATTCTGAAGACTTGGCGATTCATCAACCGGGCTTACCTGTAGGCCTGGCTCAACAACTTCGGCCAGTCTTTGATAGAAGGCGCCATGTGGCGGAGATGTATGTAGTCAACAGAATCATCCGCATACAGCCACCGTGCCTCAGCATCATCTACGATGAAACGAACGTTTGGAGGCACAAATGGCGGCTGGATTGGACTTAAGTCAATGCCCTCGATGTCGGCCCCGGGGTAGGTTTCACCCACTGCTGGCCGTTAACGATGATGATGTAGGAAGAGACAGTAGTCTCACTCACTCTCAATAGCCCATATTCCAGTACCTGTACCAATATCAAGAACTTTCTGAGGGCTGGTGATAGGTGCGTTATGTAGTTTACTATCACATAGAGCAACTATCATATGATGTTTCATGTCTTCGCGTTCTTGCTCCGGTTCATCGTTCGGGAAGTGGTATTGGCCTTCTTTGTACTTGTGGTATCGGCGCCTATTTTCGAAATTGAAATCTCTGATGCTGGAAGAAAGCGATGTTGCTGTGCTGGAACCGCGGCTGCTGGCGGATTCGTAACCATCCACAGAAGTCGCATCATCAGCTTCAAAATGTGGATCTATTTGCTCAATTGCAGCTGATTGCCCACTCTGTTCGGTTTGTGATTGCATTGTTGCGACACGGTCGCGTTCTGGCGAGCCCCCTTTTGAGCTAACAGAAATACGGCGCGTTTCAACCATTGTTGGATTTCTACGATATCATGCTACGCCGTGAAGCAATTTTGTAAGCAAGTGATTGCATAATATCGAAGAAGAAGAAGAGGGAGAGCAAAGAGCAGAGATTCGATGGGCTACTAGGGATTGATAACGGATTGAATACGTGGCCCATGTCTGGCACCCTGGTAACATGCATCATTTTGGTGATGAGCGCCCGTCCACGGAGAGAAGACATGGCACAATGGAATGCCGTCTAACGAACCGAGGTGAGTTCATGCATATCCCCCCCCCCCCCCCCTCTTTCCTCCTCATGTTGATTGGTCGGAATCGCATGACGCCGCGTAGTCTAACCCAACAAGGATAAACTTGTGTTGGTGATGTTGGTTGTCTGCAGTAAAAGAAGCATATTGACAAGGGGTGTCCGAGGCTGCGCCTTTCTGTGGTAAGAAAAGCGAGCTCACAACAGCGGGGTTGACCATTTGACTAGACTGCACGCAATATGCCCACAATTTCGGCTTTCTGTCAAATCACAGATCCATTTCAAAGGATGCATGTAGTGTCTGTTGGTGTCGCTTAAACCGAATATTCCCATCGAAATGGGATCGCAATAAGTGACGCTTGTCCTTCCTCGTTGCATCTACAAATCCTGACCGATGCTGGCAAATCTAGGTCTTTTGGCACTTTAACGTTTGCTGCGAAAGTAAGCGGAGTCTGGATGAGGTTGTAGACGTCAACATGCAAGCCTTCAAACTTGACCTTCTTGGCAACACGTCCATTTCTGGTCGTCATAACATCCCGCCGCGAGGCCTCGGACACTCGCGACCCAAATACTGCCCCCTCATTGTTGGCCTTCACGGGGGATGCTATTGCAGTGCATACTTCGACGTCAACGAGTACAGCGCCAGACACACGAGCTCAGCCACTGGCGTTCCATTTGTGGCGATTGACAGACCAGGATACGAGCAGACAACCGCGGTCGGCAACATTCCCGAGACCTCATCTTTCCAAGAAGAATGGGGCAAGCTTCTCCACCAGGAGCTCCTACCAGCAATTTGGAAAGAATTTGGTGTTGCCAACGATTGTTCTTCAATCGTCCTTCATTGCCATTCCCTGGGCACCCCTGGAGCATGCGTCGCCAGCTTATCCGCTCGCCGGCATCAGCATCTCAGGTTTTGGGAACGGCACCAAAAACTTCCGCGATCCCAGTTTGCGCGCATAGGAGACAATCCACCGGAGTTCTTCACAATACCGAACGAAGCCAAAGATGCCATCATGTTCGTTCCTGGAGGAGTGGACCCTGCCATGTTAGAGAACACGGCTATTCTCGACCGCCCCATGCCTTTCCGCGAGATCGTCGACCTGTACAACAAATTTTTGGCTACTTGGAACGATAGGTATGCGGCGGAAATCAAGGTTCCTCTATCTATTGGCCTTGCCGAGCGTGATGGGCTGTGGTTTGGAACAGAAAAGGACCTTCGAGAGTATGCGGAGGCTTTCACGGGGAGCAAGAAAGTCGATGCTAGTCTCATACGCGGAGCACCGCACAACCTGGAGCTTAGCTACTGGTCCCAAGGCTGGTATGCTCGTGTCTTCGGGTTCGCAATGGAGGTTGCGACTTCTCACGCCGTTGAAAACGACCAAGCTACGAAAAGCTGAGACAGATGTGGACACGATGGACCGTCCGGTAAAACCTCGTCAACAAATGCAAGATAAATTGCGCATAACCTTTCCCTTCTAGAATTCCATCCCAGTGTTCGCATTACTCATCAAAGTCGTGTTCTCATCATATTCTCATCAAGAATGAATACGCACTCTCCACCACGCCAGTACTCCGAACCCAATGACAGTGGATAGGGCTGCTCCAAGCAAGAGGCTAGGATTGTTCGATGGTCGAGCAGTGGCAATGTCTTCCGAGACTGTCCGACTCCTCAAGGCGTCGACACTCAAAGGAAGATCAATCAAGTCGGGCTCGGTTTCCGCGTCCGGAATCGGGCAGGAGTCCGACTCCGCGAGCCAGACTTTGCCAGCAGCACGGCAGGCGGCGCGCCTTGTGCGGTAATCCTTGACAGTGCCACCATCGTCAGCAAGGGGTCCAGACTGGGGAAGTGGGTTTCCATGCGAGTATGCCCATACCTCCAGACATTCTGTAATATCTCTGACAAGGTTGCTGGCCTTGTGCGGAGCAAGACCCTTGGAGATGAAGAATCCGAAGACGTGATTCGGGTGCATTGAATGCAGCTCGGCGCCGTTCCACAGGCAGACGAAGGAGATGGGTCCATCGACAAGGTCAACTTTGCGATGCCTCAGGAGCTGGAGGAGCCAGAGACGCACCCGCTCTGGGGAGGCGTGCTCTCTTGGCACGCTGGCCTTTAACGCCTGCAGCGACTTTGCGTGGGTCACCTCCATCTTGACTCGCTTTTATGTGCGATTTCTTATACGTTTACCAAGCTATCGTGGCTTTGATTCGGTCCTGGGAGCCGCGATCGCTCACCCTGTGATGATGGGTCGTGAATGTGTTTCTTTCAGGCCAAAAAAAAGTCGCCAGATGTCGGTGTGCCCAAAGACCCCCGCGTCAAGTGGATATTTCGCACCGCAGACGACAAAACCCATGGCGGCTACGGACGAGGTGCATGAGATGGCCGAGCCGTCGTTCTTCTCATTGGCAGTTGAGCATCTCACCGCCAGCACCCATGTCTAGCTCTCCGGGAGACCCTCTCCGATTGATCCGCAAGAGGGCCAGCTCCACACCGTACCTATGCAACCCTACAAACAGCCCTGGCCATTTGAATCTAGCGTCACAGGCACGTGGTTTTTAGTTGTAGGCAAGATCATTTAACTGTTTTTGAAACAAACTTGAAGAAATGTAGGTTCGAAATTTATTCTCGTCTGCCAAACGTCAAAACGTAGATCGTAACTGCCAGCAATCCCTTGAGCCCGCTTTGTCTTGGTTACTGCATTCACTACCTAAAGAGTAGCACTTGGACTAGAGTAGGATCCATTTCGATTTGTATGACGGGTGCTGTAAATGCTGAGCGGTTATTTGCTGAGACCTTTCGGAATTTCCCACGTCTCAATTTCACCAACAATAGGCTTCAGCAGCTCCGGCAAAACAATAGCAGCATCTCCGACAAATACCCAGTCCCGGTTTGGTCGAATACCCTTTGCATCGTCTGCCTGAGTGTTGACGACTGCAACCCTCGCGCCTCTCTTCTTGGCCATCTCGGCATATCCAGCAGCAGGCCAAACGGAACTGGAAGTGCCTATAACGAGACAGAGGTCGATAGGCTCAGGCTCCTTGAAGATCGCTTCAGCTTCCTCCACAACCTCGACGGATAGAGGCTCGCCAAACCATACGACGCCTGGCCTGAGAAGGTTCGTCTCACACTTGGGGCATTGCGGTAAATCTGCTTTGGTCAACCCGGACGTCAAGCGGACGTTGGCAACTGGGTTCGCGGTGAGCTGTTCCGGAGGCTTGAGGGCTGTCAAGTCCTGGATGGTTGGGCTTTCTTCTTTGTATTTGTCCCCAAGGATCTGCGCATGCTTTCGAGCAATACCGGCGAGAAGAACCGGACTAGCCTTTGGCCTGTTCTCGGGATCGATGCTTCCCATAGCCACATGCTCATCCTTAGAGGGATCGAGTGCCCGGGTAAGAGATGTCTCAAAGTTTTCGCGCTCGACATTCCCGCATCCATCCTTGTCGAAGCAAGACAGCGTGAAGAGATTCCCATGTAGTTCTTTCATCTGACCAGCCGGGTGCCCAGCAAGCTGACTCAGGTTGTCGACGTTTTGTGTAAGAGTGATGAAGCATGGAACTCTGGCAGGCAAGCTCAGCCAAGGCGTAGTGAGCTGGGTTGGGTTTCGCACGAAGTGCTTCTTGTCGACGATAGGTGTAGAATTGCCAGACCATACCCGGGTCATGTCGAAAGCCGGCGGGCGATGCGACTTGTGTCATGTCCTGGTTTGTCCATGGTCCGCTGGCTTGTCTGAAGGTTGCCAGACCTGAGGCTGCCGAGAGACCGGCACCGACGATGGCGACAATGCGCTTCGACTGTTTGAGTGTCCCATGAAAGTCAGCGACCGCCGCTGGGTCTAATTGGGTCGATGTGGTATTTGAGGTAGACATGTCGGCTGATCTGGTGTGAATCGAGTTTTGGTTCAGAGTAGTAAGAACAGCGTGGCGTTTTATGATACCGTATGGTGGTTGCCTAGTTCAAAGGCAACCAGGCGGCCAAGCTCTGCCTAGACCCGGGGTTACTCATGGTCCCAACAGCGTGAGGAGCGACCGAACAAATGACTGTGAAGTCGATGAGGCTTTGCAATCTGTGCACTGCATGGGAATGCGCCTAAATATCGTCTCAAAAATTGAATTAAGATAAGTTCCGTCATTGGTGTCAAGAGATGTCGAGGTTAGCGCCGGACGTACAATCGTTGCTGTTTTGCCAGATTGATCGCCCTTGAGGCCCAACAAGCCCCTTGACCAAGCCTAAAACCAGCAGAGGCACGATTCACTGACTTTTGAATTCGAAACATAGTTTTTCATAGCAGAATTAAGTAGCATAGTGTGACGAGAGATCGATGAGTTAACCAAAAACAGTAAAAATGAAATAAAGAAAAGGGGGGGAATGAAGATTAAACGCTCATTAGATACACAGACACCATGAAATCCTCTATTCAAGTGATGTCGCGACAATCAAACAACCGCTTCTCAGACATGGCAATTGGTTCTTCGTCAATAGCAACCCTCAAATGAGCAATGACGTCATTTGAGGGAGTTCCATCTTCTTCAGCCGATGTCGGCATGGGTACCTGGTATTGACCACAATGCTGACAGTTGTCCGATCTTGCCCCTCTCTGTCAATGAGTTGAAGGCTGCTCCGAAACATTGTCCAAATACAGACGAAAGCATCGACATGCCGCTTCCGCAGAAGGTGCCGCTCGCACGCTATCTTTTCACGCGGCTTTTCCAACAAAATGTCAAATCTCTGTTTGGCGTCCCGGGGGACTTTACCCTGAAGCACAAGACCATGTCAAGCCTGCCGGACTGAAGTGGATTGGAAACTGCAACGAGCTCAACGCCGGATACGCCGCCGATGGCTACGCGCGAACGCAGGGGCTTGGCGCCCTGATGACCACGTACGGCGTCGGCGAGTTGTCGGCCTTGAACGCCATTGCGGGCAGCTATGCGGAGCATGTACCCGTTGTTCACATTGTTGGAACGCCTGCGACGAGGTTGCAAAATAGGATGAGCCACATGGCGGAACTTGAGCAACGATATTTGCACCATACGCTCGCGGACCCCAGCAGACTGAATGTCTTCAGTGAAATTGCTGCAAAGGTCACGGCGGCACAGGCGAAGCTCGAGGATGCGGACACGGCGCCGGAGATGGTGGACTGGGTTCTCGGCGAAGCCAAACGGCATAGTCGACCTGTTTATATCGAGCTTCCTAGCGACCTTGTGGGGTTGGAAGTTGACGGTGCTAGGCTCCGCAACGATCTCCAGGTTCCCGAAGTTGGCACGAGACACGATGCGAAAGAAAAGGCTAACGTCCTCTTGAACCGGTTGATGTCTGCGAAACAGCCACTGTTATTAGTGGACCGCGGGATGGGGATGCAAGAGTTTCGGGAGGAGATCAACAACTTCATCCGGGAGTCTGGCATCCCGACGCTCAGTCTACCTTCCGGGGCCGGTATGGTGGACAACGACATTCCGAATTATTATGGTGTACACTCTGGACCTGTGGGAGCGGTTGACACGCTACCCTACTTGGCGACGGCCGATGTTGTGCTGGCTTTCGGTCCCATGTTCTCCGACACCCAGACATTGGGATGGCAGGTTCTTCCGGCGCAAGCGAAAACTACCATCCTCGGAAAAGACAACATTGATGGAGTGACCGTCGATGCCGGTGCTGTTTTGTCAAATATGTGTGGCAGACTTCGCCAAGAAGCACTAAGGATACCGGGAGCCGAGAACACAAAGATACAGCTTCTCGGCGACTGGCGTAAACTGTCAAAGCCACGAGAAGAACCGGAAGACGGTCCAATCACACAGACAGGACTCTACCAACGGCTCAATAGATACCTGCAACCCTACGACACACTCATCCTTGGGAACGCAACTCCCATCATCGGCGGCCGTGACATGGTCTTGCCTCATGGTGCGCGCGCAGTCTCGTCGGGCATGTGGTTCTCCATCGGGCATATGCTGCCCGCGGCGCTGGGCATTAGTCTTGGATATCGCGACAGCGAAAAGCAGGGACAGACCATCTTGATTGACGGAGACGGCAACATACAAATGACGGTGCAGGAGATCAGTACCATAGTCCGAGAACGGTTGGACATTACAATATTCGTCATTCAGAACCAGGGATACGCCTATGAACGTCTCATCCACGGCTTAGATGAGCCCTACAACGACCTGGCGCCGTGGCGGTATCTTGACGCGCCACGGTTCTTCGGGGCGCCGGAGGATTATCCTGTGCAGTGCCATCGGATTGAGAAGTGGAGCGAGCTGGATACACTCCTGGACACGGAGAGTTTCCGGGCCTCAAAAGGATTCAAGCTCGTTGAACTGGTACTGGGCAAGTATGATGTGCCGGAGAAGTTCAGGCAAGTCTTCAAGAGTGCCGGAGAGAATCTTGGATGACGAAATCAAAGCGAAATGAAATCAGATTGCTAGTATTTTACATTGAATTATCTTACAGCTTTTCACATCTGATCATGATCATGATCCAACTTACGTAGACTAAACGACTCTTGCGTTGATCATTTGACCCGGAGTCCTTGGCTTCTCACTGTACGACCAAGAATCCACGCCAGACGTTCCCCATCGCCTCCACCAGCGGTAGCCATAGGACTGGCCCTTTTTCGCTGTCCAGTGATTATTGGGAGCTTTGCGGGTTTTGGGACGACCATGGAGGCCTGAACGCGTGGGATTAGCGATGGCTCCAAGCATCGAGTACGGAAATCGAGGGACTCACATCTTCCTTTATACTTCTTGGTTGTTTCTCTCTTGGTGAACTTGCGGCAAATGGTGCAGTACTTCAGATCACCGGCCCATTCCCGAAGCCTTTTGTACAGAGGGCATGTGATGCACTCGCAGTGTGAGCACCATTTCCTATGACAAATCTTGTGGCCAGGAGGATACCGTGGGCAGTACCACGGCTCGGCGCAGGTGGCTCGGCTGTGCAGGAAGCAACGATGCCGGCGTCGACGGTGCATGTACGGGTGATAATCAACGTCGCCGATGGGTTGGCCGCATGCAGCTAACCGTGGCTGTTCGGTGAGAGATTCGTCGCAGGAAACCAGAGAAGGATTTGCGGGAATCAATCGTCGTGTGAGGTCTCGGAAGAGATGTGATGTCAGAGAAAGACAGACGAGGTCGTTTTGCTGGCAGTAGGAGAGAATCTCATGCAGGATCTCGGGAGGACCCTGGGTGAGGAGGCAGAAGGATGGCTGTGATGAGGACCCATGGTGGCTGTGGCTGGCTACATACAGGACACAGTAAAGAAGAAGGTGTTGATGTCTCCAGACTTGGATGGCATTTTCAACAACATGAGCTCTTGCCGTTTTTATAAATTGTCATCGTCGCCGTTGCCCGAAGGAAGCAGCAACGAGTTGGGACTTTGGGGAGAGGCGCCAGGCAACACCCACCCATGTCACAGTGGTCCGGCCAATGGCGCCGTCGGTGCCTGCCGCTAACGATCCGGCCCCACATCCTGCCTAGACCGGACGACGCCCGGTGCAGTGAAGACCCGTGGCACTGGATCGTGGTTGTAGACCCATTTCCAATTGGGAATGCGCCCTTATTCCCAGCACTCTAAAGTTGACCACAAAATTCAAAGTCTGGGGATGTCTTCAAGCCGGCTATCAACTGCCCCCTCCACCTGCCAAATATGGCTCCTTCCTCTCGTGCCGCCGAACTGGCTCAACTAATTACCCCGTTTCCCCCAAGATGGGCTCCCCCCCGCAAAACTCGTTCTTTTGAGTAAAAAAAGAACAGAAATACACCATCACCTACCACAACTTCTTATTAAATCTTGACGGGTTTTTCTTCTTTCGATTACTTTATGAGGTTGGATATCAATATCAACACCGGTCGCCTGAGCTCGGCCCATCGACGGCCGGCGGCGTCTTGCGTCGCCATCTGCTATTGATCTTCCTCATCCGCTCTCGATCAGCTGAAGGCACCAGAATTTCGAAGTTAACTCAGCATACATGATTCAAAGACCAAAAAGTCAACAGAGGAAGGAGTGGCTGCGTGACAATCGTTGAGTCGGGCTTGGTTGGGAGGTAAGCTTTGTCGCAAGAGTTACTCATTATCTTTTCCCATCCAATGCCGAACTTGGTATGCTAACAAGACCAGTAGACGCAATCCCGATGATAATGAAGTCGCAACCGAGATCAGTACATCTGCCCTCGCCAGGCAACGATCAATGCTACCAGAAACCCGAATACCTCTTTTACAAGACAATGAGACATGACGTCCTCAGTTTCGACATATTGATCATATCCAAACGCAAGGTTCACAAGAGGTCTGATATACAACAAGTCAGCATCGGAAATATTGTTCCAGGTACAACAGAAGGAGTGTACATACACAACTGCAACGGCGTCATACGCGAACTGAGGTCGCTTGCTCGAGTCACATTCCGCACCAGGAATCTGGTGATGTCCGAAGCAAGAGCTTGCTATGCACCGAAGACGTGTGCTTTCCTTGCACATAGATCTGGGGGCGGCTTGCAGATTCTTAAGCTTTGCCTAAGTGGCGATAAGCTTCGACCTCATCGCCCTGCCATCAACGACAACGACTTTGGACTTTGCTCACGCAGGTGGACCAAACACGTGAAGAGCCTTGCTGAACTTCTTGGAATCAACTTACGGACCTTTTACGACGGGCATGGGCGCCAGGCTAGTGAAGAAGACAGAGGTAATTGGGCGGCAGCTCATTGCGAGAAAAAGTTGACCGCTTTCGCTGTGCACGCATTTCTCCAGCACTACGAGATCCCAAGAAATCAAATCACTCTCCAGACTCTGGCTCAGTTAAAGAGTCGCCTTGAACATGAAGGCACACCACCGCTGGAGTTGGAAGTTCACGTTTCACGAGGGCCTTGCGGTATGCCAAAACGTTCTGGTACCCGTGTCAAGTTTGTTGAGAGACTCGGGAGGGCCTGCGGTATCACGTTCAGTATTGTCTTCTTTGAGGACGGTTCCAATCTTATTATCGACGAATCCATCCCGCCACAAACGCGATGCCGCACCAAGAAACATAGACGCGATACTACTATTGGTCCAGCAGATGTGTACAACTCGGAGGAGGAGGACTTTCTGGCGGAATACCCAGATAACCTAGCAGGTGTCTCGCCTGTGAATGGTTGCGACTTAACGAGGGATGAAAACCAAGAGTCCACTCAGGCTACTAACGACGCGATTATTGACCTCGATTTGGAAATCATCCCCATAGACGACAAGGACTCAGAAGATGTGATAGCAACTGTCCAAAGCCCTGTGTCACACGGGTCTAGGGACCGAGAGAAGAGGGTCAGAGCTAGCCAACAACTTCACGAGGCAAGAGGCAGGACCCCCAAAGCTAAGCGGCTGAGAGGAGATGACCATCAAAGAGGCTATGATATGCAAACCATCCAGAACATCACGTCTCCAGTTCAGATGGAGGAACTCGGCTGCCGTCAATTCAACTTTTGTTGGCACCGGGGTTTCTGTCTGTGTTCTTCACCCCTTGGGTCTCAGCTCAAGGACCCTTCGTCGTGGATGGAGGACTCTCACTCAGAAACACCCTGAGGAAGAGCAACCCGGTACAGAGACGGCCAGAATCAGAGGCTACAGGAAAGGGTTGCTGGAGAGGGATGGGGTGGTAAACTCAAGTTCACCTATCAAATGTTGCTCAACATGATGACGTTGCCATTCCAAAGTTGCAGCTTAAACTTTACAGGAATCAACTTGAGATCTTATTCATCCCATCGTTCCGTGACCTTCAACGAAACTGTCATCAGCCTTCCCATTCGCCGTCTTAGGCGTTCCGGCCTTATAATACGGTTTGGGTACGTTGTCATAGTAAGGGATAACAATGATGTTCGGGTCGTCGCTTTGCCCAACCTAGGTAGGACTCAAGTCAGCAAGTTGTCTTTTATGAGAAGCAGTGACGTACCATAGCCTTGGTGGTCGCTTGATATGGCACATCGGAAACATTAAGATTGAGCAGTCCTGGACCATTGGCGCTCGAAAGACTACCGACAGCCTGCTTCAGTGACTCTAAGGTCTTCGACCCATCGCTCTCAGAGCTATCATCGCGATGGACATCAACCACGGCAGACAGGCATCCGAAGCCTTGCGCGACGACCTCATACTTTACCTTAGGGTTCATCGCAATACAGGGCCGCTGCGGAGTTTTATCCCCATAGATAATCTCCTGTCCTGCCAGAGACATACCCCAGACGGCGTTGTTGACGATGACGGTGAGGATGTTCAAGTCATACTTGGCGTAGGTGTCAAGGTCGCCGATGTGGAAACCCGCACTGCCGTCACCCTGCAAGTTGACAACCAAACTGTCTGGAGAAGCCACGGCAGCACCTGTTGAATATTGTTAGCCGCCCGTTGTGTAGGCCTGAAATCTGGGAGGGACGACTTACCAAGGGAGTATCCCCAGCCATTCCCAAGGCACCCCAAGTAGCCCGTCGTCACCATGGACAGTCGGGGTCTGGCCTCGTTCAGGCACTGCAGAGCCCATCCGCCGGCCTCCCCGCCATCAACACAAACAATGCTGTCTTCTGGCAGCGACTGAAATAACTTCTTCACAGCGTGGTATGGATGCAGCCGGTTGTTTTCCAAGAGAATCACAGGCTCCTTTTCGTTTGAGGCTGAGGCGACGGCAGAGCTCTTCAGGTTCATGGCCTTCTCTACCCATTCGTCTGCTGCTTTGAAAGGCGACTTTGATGCTGCTGCTATCATGGCATCTGCAGCTTGTCCAACGTCTGCGACAATGCCGACCTTAGAGAAGTAGTGTCAGTCAAGATTCTGGCGAGAAGAGGAGGGTTTTGTACGTCAATAGTCCGAGATCGTCCAATCTCCCCGCCGTCCAGGTCGACTTGTACAACACTCGCTTCGCCTTCATTGGGGATGATGCCACCGCTTCTGCCACCCATCAAGAACCCTGTTCGAGCTCCCAGTAAGAGTACAAAGTCCGGGACATCACCGCCGAGGTAGCGCAAGACCGCAAGTTGCGTAGCTGATCCGCCGAACAGAGCATGGGAACGCTTGATGGATGTTGAGTATTTTGGTGAATGGAAAATGGGAGTGTTCGTTGCCTCCGCCAGCTTTGTGACATTTTCAACAGCGCCGGCGGCGCCGGTGGAAACGATGATGACAGGTCGCTTCGAACTTTTCCATAGGCCAACTGCCTTTTCGATGGCTTCAGGATGAGGAGCAGGATTCAATGACAAGCCGGAAAGAAGTCCCCCAGACGAAATGCTCTCAACCGGCGTCGACAGCACATCGATCGGAATGTCCACCAAGACCGGTCCAGGGGCACCCGACGTGGTCGCTCGCCACGCCAGACTGACAATCCGGGGGATCTCACTGACTTCGGTAATTTGATAACAGAACTTGGTTACCGGCTTCGACAGCGTGACTTGATCATGGAATCCTTGCAGCGCGTTGGTGTGCGCATCACGGGGCGGAGCCGAGCTGGTGACGCAGAACACAGGAGACCGGTCGGCGAAGGCGGTACACAGGCCGGGATAGGCGTTGGCAAAGCCCGAGTTGGCAGTGAAGAAGCAAACACCCGGCACGGTGTTGCCTTTGACCTTTGCCCAGCCCTCGGCAGCCTGCACGGCGACGGTCTCATGTCGGACGTCGATGAGGTTGATGTCGGCCTCGACAGCGGCGACGAGGAAGGGATCGAGATGGCCACCTTGGCTGCGTCAGCGCTTTATTTGAAATTAGAAATACTGTGTAGTCCAGAAATACCATGTAGTCCAAATGCTGTAGTTGCACCGAGGTGTGCGAGAGATTGGGCGAGGAGATCACCGCCACAGACAGTCTGTCGAGTTTTGGGTTGCTTGAGTGGGAACGCCATTTTGTCTTGAGAATTGTGAGTGAGACAGGTCTCGCGCGATGGAATATTGGACTTTTGCGGAACGTTCGGGTAGGATGTTCTTCAGGGAAAGACGGTTCATCGTAAAACGAGGCGGCTCATTCTTGTTTATGTCGTCACATCATCTGATCTTCATTCAATCTAACCGAACTACCGAGCATACCGGCGTGGTGCTGAGACTGACCCCGCATGGAGGGGTTATTGATTTCCGTCGGCATCCCCAAACACAGTGGCAAAGAGGCCCCTCAAAAGTTTGCTTGTTGGTTACATTTGCATATACGCCAAGGGAATTGTCATCGTCGCGTTCTTCAAAGCAAGCCCCATAAAAAAGGCTGCCATCGGAACGCCAACAAGATGTTATGTGAGATGTCAGCCATGCGAACCTCGAGCGTTCTGTAGGAATATCTTGAAATGGAGTATCGTGGGAATCTCAGTATATTGTTCTGTGTACATGCCACCAAGCATAACTACTTTACCTAATTTCCGTTGGGGTGACATACGTTCCGGCCGGCGCTGACACGTTGAGCTCCATTTACGACGGGCAGTTTCTGAAGATGACCTTCCGCAACGTTGGCACTTCGCCCACGAAATTACCATGCCAATTATATGGTGGGGATTGGGGAAATTGAATCAACCACACCCTCATTTGTGTATATTACTAGGCGGTCTATGCAGCTTACCGACAGAACGGAAAATTCAGCGAGCTGGAATTAAGGTCCCGTTGTCCACGGCACGCAAGCCATTGGCAAGTGGTCATATAAATGAGAGGAGTTTTCTCACTACCTGATATGCCTGGGTCTTTGAAGACAGACATCGAGATGTCAGCAAAGGCAGGAATCTGAGTCTTTTAGCAAAGGAGTTAAGCCAAGGTAAGATGCGTTGAGCTGCGAATTGCACCAGCACCAGAAAATACAACCTCAACCGGTCCATCCACATGCTCTGATTTGCACTGATAGGGATTATGACAAGTAAATTACTGAATTAAATCTTGCAGAGAAGTTCTTGAGAACATATCAAGGTTCAATGTTTCACAAAGCAATTGTTGTCCTGCTTGGTCCTAGACAATGATCGCAAGGATATTTGCACACGTTCAAGCATGCATAGAGTCTCGTTCATCCTAGTTCGTATTCCTTTCATTCCCTCTTCATGACTTCCCGCCTCGTTCACAACTCTACACCACTTATCAATTGGCCCACGCTTACGATGGGCTTTATTGTGAGCTCTTCTCTGCGTCGAGGCCGCTCAAAGTCTGACCCCAAACACTCCTCTCGGAAGGAAGAGCCTAGCTGGCCTCGAGGAAAATATCTTGCCTTCCATTCCAGTTGATTGGGTCTTCCTTCCTTCTCGTTGGCTTGTACCTCAGACAGCACATCAACAGAAATCCTCCATCTTCACCAGGCACCTCACCTACAACCTTGGATGGAGCGCCGAATTCTGGATTGAAAAGCACGAACTCATGGTTTCCAAGACTTGACGCCCAATAGAAGTGGTCTTGCTACTTTCTTTTACCATCATCTCCCGCCCGAATCCCTCCTGCGGAAGGTGAACTCCCCAGCTCGAAAACCACCATTTGCTCTCGAAAGCGCTCTGCTCTGCTTCAACATTCTCCTCGACAGCTCGAGTCCTCAGCTTCGTGCTCTACTTTGCCCGCTCATCTTCGCAAATAACTAACCTGCGCACACGACAAAATGGCGACCGACGGCCTCGACTGGTCTTTTGCAGCCACTCAAGCTCCCGTTCGGCGTCGACCCAGACTGAACAGCGTTGTCTTCCAGAACATTCCCGGCAGAGCCGGCCCTCAATCGTTGTCTATCGACATTTTCCTTCTCATCATCGACCAACTGATTCAAGATGCGAAGGACGAAGAGGACCATGCTTTGTGGTGCTTCAGCTACGACGCCCGCGTTGATACCAGATTCGTCCTCCACGATTACGCCAAGGAGCACTCCGCATCAGGAACTCTCGACAGCCACAAGTGCCGCTTCAACGGCATCCGCCTTCCCCTCCAGATCAGCCGGACCACACGCGGCCTCGTCCATCAGCACTTCATCCACGTTCCCATGGTCACTCCAGACTTTGCTCGGAACCTCACTGTCGACGCCTGGGTCCTCCCCGAGATTGACAGGTTCAGACCCCAGTCTACCATTGGCTACGGCAACCCCGACTCCCTGAACAACATCATCTTCACAAACAATCTCCTTCTACCTCCTCCGCAAGCGGTCCCGCTGCTCAACTGCATGCGCAAGATCCACCTCAACTCGCCTTGCTTCTTCGCCGGGGACAACCCCAGGGGTGTCGGCAGCCTGCTCACCCTGCCCAATCTTGAGAGCATCATTTGCAACGTCGACTTCGGAGGCGCTGTAGAGGAGGATTTGAGCCCGCGCTCCCCCAACATTATCGAGATACCTGCTCTCCTTGATAGTCTGACGCAGTGGCGCGACCAGCATCAGCACGCGTTCATGGCGATGTGGCCCGCGTTCGAGAAGAAGGGTATCAAGATGCTGGGCAAGTGCATCTTTGGCAACGAACAGCCCATCTTGGAGGTTCTCAGGACGCCGCATGGCATTCGGATTCGGTACCTGAACCCGGATGCCCCAGTCTCTGAGTCTTCCGAGTCGCAGGATGACGGGAACTAGGTGAGTAAGTTTCTTGGAGAGGTGGCCTGGTTCTGACTGAGACTTTGTGTTCTAGGTTGCAACGCTGCATTTGGATCAGGCTTGGAGGACGGGAGGAACCTGGAGGCAAACTCGACAAGGCGTTTGGGTTGGGAGGAATGACTTGGGAAGATGGCCTACGAGAGTTTGCTTGCTCGTTTCAAGATCAGGGTGGATCATGACTGCACCGGGCGGTTACGCTATGGTCTCTTCCATAACCCTACCGTCCAAGGTGGAAGTTTGAAGTTAGCTTGCTGCAATAGAACAGAGGATCCCACGCTTGTCAACCATGGACAATAAAATAGGCATCAAGTAACCCGAAGCACCTGGGTGTATCGCATGATTGGCATCGTAAGATTGTCGAAAGGACGCAATGAGACCATGGGTAGTATGAACAACTTGATCGCGGGATTCGCAGCCGACCCCACGGCCAGCCCATAAGATTTCATAGAGAAACTATTCGCTTGGCCCATCGTTCTCCGATACCTGAATCCCCAAAACTGCCAAAAGCTCATCAATCTCGGTATGATCTCGATGGTTCCGCATCCGATGACACCACGTCACAGCTTTGCCCGCTTCACCGGGCTCAAAGACGAACTCCCCGCCAACACGCATGGGGTCACCGGCCATGAGGAGCTTCGAGAAATGGGTCACGATATTCCAGAGCCCATTTACAAAGTGCCAGAGCCATCTGTCGGGCGAATACCGCGTTCTGGCACCCACAGCCATCGTCTTGGCCATTTCCAGCGCATCAAAGAGCTTCCCTGTGGGGTCTGTGTAAATTGGGAAATGGCATTTCGTTTTCTCTGCATACTCGTTGATGAGGGCGGGTTCGCCGTGACCGATGACGACAAAGGTGGTGGACACAGGGAGGGAAGAAAGCAGGGCAGGCGTCGCGGTGGAGGAGAGATGCTCGATGTACGCTTGACACGCCTTTCAAAGTCAGTATCCGACACGAATCAATGAGAAGCCAGAACTTACCCCGCAGAAGAAGTGGCGGATGAAGACCACTATTACTCTTGAGGGTGTTTCCTCCCCGTCATAGACCGTTCGGAAAAGGTGCGCCTGTCCTTTGTGATCCAAGACTTCGATGTCGGCGGCTTCGGCAAGGGTCTGGGCTGAAGGGAGGTCGTCGGTGACTGGGAGATCCCCCACGACATCAAGCTTGCACGCTGCCATTATGAATTCGTTCGCGATGTAATGTGATCTGCTCAATCTATCATGGAGAGAGATGAGATATTTGGAGAGGATGATAAGGCGTAATCAAGATTGGAAGTCAGCTGACGGGCGTTGACGGCCACTTTTCATTGGCGGCTTCAAATCTTGGCGCGAGCCAAAGTGCATCCTTCGAGGAATGAATTCCAGTGTTCGTGACCGACCAGGCAGGAAGCCCTTGACTGGCTCTTTCCCAATTTCCTGGATGTACGAGTGTCACGGGGAAGGAAGGCAATGCAGGCTGGCACTTTCCTCTTTCTGTTTAGGCCTCGCCACGATCTTCTGCCCTTCAGGCTCGGCGACCGATTTACCTCAGCTTGCACAACTGTAATCATGAAGAAAAACATGACAGGCAATGGGATCATTGAGTCATATTTGACGGTAATGACTGATGGCTGCTCTGGTGCGAGCAACATGTGTTTGAAAATTAGTGATCGAGGGCCAGTCGCCCACACCCATCACCTACATGACTACCTACGCCATACTCCTTTGCCACGCCAACCCTTCTGCGCTGATTCCTCTTCATAGATGCGCATTCGATGTAAGAACTGGTGTCCATTCGTCTACATCCAACTCTCACGTCTACCCCTGCGACTCTCAATCTCAAGTCTGCGACTCTCAAGTCTGCGCCTCAGACTCTCGGCCTCGGCCTTTTCGAGATCCATCATCTCCCATTCGAGCTGCTCGTCGAGGCCATCCAGTAGTCCGTCGGCCTGTCTGGTCACCTGCATGATATTCTGCAAGACCTGACGACGGGAGACGCGTTTTCCTTGACGCAGCTGCAACTCGCACCACTTGTGCATATTTAATCCCAGGATGTGGCTAACATCATGCGTTCGCTTAAGGTACCTATTGTATAGGTTGAATCTTTCCGGCGACAAACGTTGGTAGTGGACTTGATGAAGGATCTGTTTCATTTTGGGTGTGGTGTAGGGCAGCCATGCGTCTTGGAATTGCTTAAAGTACACGAGCGGGCAGAGGCTGTAGGTTTTGTCGTCTGCGGCATTCATCTTGGAGTCTGCACTGCTGCTGGCGTCTGTACTGCCGTTGCCGTTTGTGCTGACGTTGGTATGAGTACTGCCATCGATACAGCCGTCCGTGTGTTGAGGCGGGTTGCCGTCGACGTCCATGTCGACTGATGAGATGTTGATGAACTGATAGTCGGTCATTTTTGCTTTATGTTGGCGACGCCGAGGTATGCTGAAAAGATTGAGAATGGAGGCACCAGAATGAATAGAGATGTGAGAGATTAAAGCTACATTTATTTCCTTGCTTCCATCTTTCAAGCAGACCGAAAAGAAAATCCAAACCTTCTTGAATTAGAATTCATGGCTGAGCCGGTCAGGTTCCCAAGCAAGTACCTGGACGGGCGTCACGCAAGGTCGAGCGAGCTCTTCAGGTCCAATGTGAACCCGACTGGTACCCATTCTCCACTCAGCTGTATCAAGACCCCAGAGTTCACCTTTTGCGCCGGCAGTGGACCGCAGTCCATGGCCGCTACTTGGAAGAAGACGTGCGAAAGGATGACCTGGAGCGTAGCGGCGACATGAGGTTCCTCGGGTGAAGCTGGTCTTCTGAAGCAGTGAGTCTCAGAGTCTGCATGTTTGAAAACCGGCAGGTGGCTGTGGGCAGCATTTGGGTGAAGACAGATGCCACAGAGACAGATGCCACAGCGACAGATAGAACAGCGAAAGCAGGGCCTACAAAGTCTCAAGCGCGGGCAAGTTGCACATGAATTCCCCGTCAATTCTATCGCGATAGCAAAGTAGATTCCCCACTGAAATCTTTGTCCCGCAGGAAACGGACCAACGACATGGCCAAATGTCCACGGATCACCAAGTTTCTTTCAAACAATCCACGAGGTAGCCATGTCCCCAAGACCCCAACGTTGCAAATAAAACACCAAACCATCCGTAAATTCCAAAGTGCCGTACCAATATTCACACAATAGGTTGCAGAGAAGCATTACACGCAGACGAATATCCCGAACGCTGAAAAGCGACACGCATCTTGCACCCTCACCAAACATGAACTTCTGGAGATGGCTTTCAATGACAGGCCTCGCACCTTCTGTACGTGGGCCTTCCGCCAGATGGGAGAGGAAGCGCCCGACGAAGCGCTCGATGTCTGGCAAAGCGTGAGGACGAGCAAGTCTTGGACTCTCCACCGGTCTCGGGCGAGGGGTCGGCTGTGCTCGAGGGGCTTGTGGTCTTGATCATGCGTGGGATCCTGCTTGTAGAAGGAGACTTGTCCTTGACCGCGACCTGCTCGGTGAGCGTGACGTTGTCGTCGGCGCAAAACACTTGAGCGTTGTCCCATCCGCTGTTCTCTACGAAGGAGAGAATGGAGGACCTGGTGTCGGTGCTCTTTGCAACTTCGGAAGCACGAGGGAGTTCGAGATACTCGTGGACGTTGGCATCGGTGGCTGACAATGGCGTGTTGTCGCACTTCGTGGCAGAGTGAATGGTGAAGTAGTCAAGGTCGGTTTTCATCTCTCCATTCTTGCACCAATGGAAGCCGGTGCGCCAGGAGGCAACTCCGCAGTCCTCACAGGTTGACCAATACTCATTGCTTATGGGCGGTTAGTCGTTAGGCACTTGACGGAAAGGCGTATCGTACTGGGGGAAAGGACAGATGTACGTGGAAAACTCACTTCTTCTCCATCTCAGGCTCGGCATCAATCTCCCCGCCGCTCTGGCAGCCACCGAAGTGGCTCTCGCTGCCGCAGTCCCAAACCTCCTCGCCACTATCAGGACTCATGGTTAGTACACGAGCTCAAAGCGAATTGTCGTAGATGGCGTACTCATCGCTCTGATCATCGACGATATCCCATTCCATGGCAGTGTCGGGTCTGTCGAATAAAACGAAGTCATCCTCTTGCTCCGCATCAATGCAAGAGTTGTGGCCGAGGTCGACGAGATTGAGAGAGTTGTCCGACATGGCGGCGGTTGTTGTAAGTCGAGAGGTGAAGTCGTAATTATTGCAGTTGAATTGAAAAAAAGGGGAATTGAGACTTGATCGAGAGTCAACCAAGTCAAGGTGATTGATTTGTGGGATGGTAAAGGAAGAGAAGGAACTGTCGACGGCGCCTGCTGTTTAATAGAAATAGGTCTGAACCGTTGGGGGCAGACGACGCACTGTACGGTCGGCCGCAAAGGTCACCCATGACACAGTGTTAAGCTTTGAGTTCAGCCAAAGAGAGAACCTCTCAGAGCTGGATCGCTAGGTCCGCGTCACTTGATGGTCGACCGTCCATGGCGAGGGCACAGCAGATATTCTTGGATTATCAACATGAAGTTTATTTCCAAAGGCGACCGTCGAAAGGTCTGGAAGTAAGAGGTACCCTTCTGGAAATTACACATCCTTGTTCTTCGAAAGGGTTGATCTGATTAGGTTCCTTGACCAAACTGAGCGTTCATTCGCGTCTGCCCACGTTGGGTAAGGTAGGCGGGAATGCCGTTTCAACAAGGAGGAAGCATCTCCTGCGTATAATTAAGATCCCTGCCTTCAAAAAGCATTTCCCCATCTTGTTCTGCTCGTGAACGAGGTCATTCGCCCGGATCATTTGCTTCCGAGCATCCTTGGGATGCACTTGGTCACCTTTGTTCCACTAGAAAGCGTGCGACATCGAGGGCAAAGGCAAGCAGCAGGCAGAGATCAAGTATCTTTCTTACATCTGTGTTGAGCAGGAACAAATCGTTTGAGATGTCACATCAGTGCATTCTTTGATGGAAACAATGCATTGTGTCAACCCTGTCTTGGTGTTTCTCTGGGTTGTCCATCGTCTGAGGAAGATATATAAAATTCAGTTGGTCATAATGCTGCGATTAATATCAAAACACCGAGTATCTATTAAAACTTCATCACCATCATCATCGAGACATCAAACCTCCCGATTGCCGCCTTCCCTCAAGTCCCGGAAAACTGTGTAGCAGGTCTACTTTACCCAACGGAGTCACTGTTGAACTCAACCAGCGCAAGCCGTGAGAGCATATCACAAGAAGGGGATCGTTGTATACCTACACACTACATCTCATCGACAGCTCCAAAATGCCCAACAACGGTATCGTTCGAAGATCGTCCCGGATATTCTACCGTCAATGCCTTGAAGCAAACATCACCGCCGGCAGACTGGGCCCCCAAGACCTCCCCTTCGAGATCGCGATTCTCGTCGTTTGTGCCATGACTGATTTAGTCGAGGAATCAGCGGTGCCAATTCACTGGCATGTAGATTATGACACGAAAAACGTCGGACCCAACGGCCAAGCGCCGTTGAGCACTTTGCACGAAACCCTTGAGGGCCAACTGGAGGAGGTCAGACGGCGACTTTGGATGATCCGGGGACCTCTCCTGGCCTGCAAGCTTTTCAACAGGCTTGCTCAAAGGAGATTTGAGCGCCTTCCATTCTCTGGGCGGTGGAGCCACTATTCAGCTGCAGTGGTGCTTCCAAACGTTGACATTTTCCATCCGTCGTGGTCCATATTTACCCTGGCACCTTTTCCAGAGGTCGACCCATCAGTACCACTGATCCAGCCAGGGGAACTCATAACGACCATCCATCATCTTCAAATTAGTGCATCGCGCTTTTCACGAACACTTGCCCGCGGAACCTGTCGCAACCAGCCCTTGTCTACATTTAGCAGTCTCCGAGATATCACTCTGTTAGTGAACAATTTCCACCTTCCTCTAATGCTCCAGAATATGCAACCAGCTCCTGACGGCACCTTGTCAATGATGGGCCCCGGCATACCAGAATTGAGAATGACGGAGGCAGATCTTGGCCACCTCTTCATAGAGTACTGGCATCCTTTTGCAAACCGAGGAGTACGTCTTTTTGTTCAGATGTTCAGAAAAAGCCAGCCAACCTTTGAACTTTTCGTCACCCCAAGCGGAATTAGGCTGCAGCTTTTGTAACGATGAAGACATGAACTCTTTGTTTCCGTGAAGTTCTTTTTCTGTACCTTAGATTCAAGTGTTTCATTTTGCAGCCAGAATTCCAATAGTCAGATAAGTCTTTGTAACTTGTTTCCTGGTGAAAACAAATGCTTGTACAGAGAAGATCCCATCGCGCGAGGAAGCTACTTCAATGAACCACAAGCCTGCGACCGATTCTTTGATCCAAACTTCTGCCTGGAATCCTGGAGTACTGACGCTTCTTGCGGCAGCCGCGATCGACCCGTCGCAACTGCCAAACTTGGCTACCCTCGACCGAACTCACCCCTCGACAACTTCTGTCTCAAATCTTCCAGGCGTCTGACAACTCAACCTTGCCTCAAACTTGCACCCACCTCACCAAATCGCGTTCTCTGCCAGCGCAACCGGCCTACTTGCTCTCTTCCCTCTCGCATTTCTTGTCTCAATTTTCACCTTTCGCTGCTCACTTTGCAGAACTTCGTGAACCTCGGAGCAACCAAAACGACTTCTTCGACTCCAACCCTCAGGTTCTATTCGACGTACAATTGGGTAAGCTACCTTCACCTGGGTCCTCTTCGCTCCCCTCTCCTCACATTTTGATCTGACTCTCGAGTTGTCAAGCCATTGCAGCTCTTCAACATGCAGATGCCCGGAGAAAGAAGTCAAGGTACCGCCGTGCCTACCTCGAGGAGGCGTGGGGATCATTTGACGCAATGTTTCCTAGCAAGTACCGACCGGGATCTTTCAAGCGAAAATTCGAGACGATTCACCGCCGTTGGGTCCACTCCTTCTACCAGATCACGAAATATGCCGAGGACAGCGGTATCCAGCTTGCGAGCGTGTGGGCCGAAGGAGGTTGGCTTTTCGAGGCGGTCTCAAAGAGACACCCCGCAAAGCTCACTCACGGTATCCTGAGAAAGGTCAATCGCAGGCTTGGAATCTCCGATGAGTACGTCAGCACTCGCAAAAACTTGGGCTCATCCCACGTCGATGCCATCGTCGACCTTCGAGACGTTTCAAGTCAGATCTCGGCCGGCGAGCTTGATCACAGCCCCAGCCTCCTCGGCAAAGAGCAGATCAAGTCAGAATCCGAATCCGAGTCCGACTCTCTGTGCTACTCCGACTCGACCTATGACGAGAAGGCCTATCTTACTCTCAGAGTTACCAGGTCCAGCTCTCGCCCCAAGACTCCTCGCCCGTGTAGTGACATGCCACGACCTGCCACGTCTGCGACCCAAATCAAGGCCGAAGCTAGCGATTCGCCGACCGCGGCGACCGGAAACTCCATGTCACCGTCGCCCATGCAGACTCTCGAGTCTATCGGTCGTTTCATGAGCCTCTCGCCAGCCGATCCGGACATCCAAGTTGGCACACCCAGGCATGCCTCGCTGAAGAGACGTTTTGATCAAAGAGAATCTTCGCCAGAGAACGATTCTTTGCCAGAACGACGCGCAAGACGGCGCAAAATTACCACACACGATCCAGGCCAAGAAAGCATTGCACCGACACAGCGGGACCAGCCAAGCAAGAGCGTCGAGACCATCTCCGCTAGGGAAGCATTCAACGAGGCATTTTCTCGGTGGGCTAACTTTGCGACCATTGAAAGGGACCAGAACACCGGAGAGAAGCTGGGAGACTTGGGAGATCGCGAGCAGGAACTTTGCCGCTTGGAAGAGAGACTGGAACTTGCTCAGAAAAAGCACGACAAGACTCACCAGCAGATCGAGGCTATCGACAAGCTCATAGCAGCTGCAGTCCCTGGCCAGGACGAAGGAGACGGGATCGGCATTGACAGATCGAGTGGCGAGGCATGGGCGTCGCTCCTTGCTACAGCGGAGCGAACACGAGAGGTCTTGGAGGGAGAAGGACAGGAACAGGTTGAGGCACTGTCTACCGCTGTTGAGGCCATGAGAGCAGATGTGGCACGTCTGACGGACGAAGCTGAGATACAGCGGCTGGTGGGAGTGGTGGCAAAGGGAATGGAAGACCTCTCGAGTTTGGTTGAGAAGAGATACTGAGGTGTTCTTGATAATTGAGAACGGCCTTCAGGGCGGAATTGCTAGCTTACCACAACTTGTACTCGGGCTATTTGGGAAATGAAGGAGAGCCCTTGGAGAGGTCTCACGCCTGTTGAAAGAGCATAGTGAGCGGACGTTAGACAGACAAGACTTCCAGATGGCATCAAGACAAGATTGGCTTTATTCTCGGTGTGTCCCGAATTCGCTAGACCATGGATGATGACTTGACAGGATGCCAGAGGAGGTGCAAGCTCCTGGCAGAGCGGTGAGAGGATCCAATGTCCAAGTATGTGCTGCCGTGTCCGCAATTTGTTGTCGGTACATGGCAGGAACACTAGCTCCCACCAAGATTCCATTCGCGTAGAGGGCCTTGCTGCATTTGCTGGCGGCATCACAGGCGTAGCGAGGCAGGCGCGAGGATGGAGGGACACCTGACGCATCCCTGCTCGCTGTACTGTTCTCTTTTCCAACTTCCGTCTTCCATCATCACTGGATACCATGGCATGCCCCGGCTGAGGCCTCGAGTCACAACTGAGCTTTGCTGTCGGTCGCAGAAGCAGATAGATGTGGATGCATTCGTTATTGGGTATTGCTCGCCTAATTGGAGATTTGTTCTACACTGTATGAAAGCCACGTCTTTGTGGTTTGTTGCCTCGTCTTCTTGTTCGCGTGGAACTGGGACGACCATGGTCAGCTCTCGACGTCTTTGATGGTCTTTGGCCATGGTACCTACTACTCGTGCACCGACTAAGGTAATTAGACCCTGGCCCCCCATTCCGGACGCGACTGCCAGCAATGAGGACATAACCTCGTGCCCACCTCCACCCCGCAGAATGTCCTCACGAGTCTCAGGATCTGGTTGCGTTCCGCGTGTCTCTCGGTCATCTTCTCCTCCATTCCAGGGACGGTGTCGAGGACGAGGTGGATAAGCTTCTCGATCCAGTAGTCTGGGTGGCCCGGGGTGGGCGTGGTGTAGGGCTGTGTCTGGCGCGAGCGCAGGGTGCAGCTGGGACACGGCGGTTCGATGGAGACGGCGGCGGCGGGGTGGGCAGCGGCAGCGGCATCTTTGGCGGAGCGCGCGGGGTGATGCGGGATGGTGAGCATGGGTGATGACGAGGACATCTATGTGGTCGTGCGCGGCGGTGATGCAGTCCGGCGGCTCGTGATCATGCTGACGGGAGGACCTTTTATGGTGAAAAGTAATTACCGGTCGCATGCGACGACGAGAGAAGCTTGGCGGTGCCCGATAGCGACGGTGTTGTCTCCCCGAGAAGACGGAAGCCGCATCCTCGAGCTCGGAAGAGTGTGAGAAAGAGAGAAGGGAAGAAAAGGGGGAAATGGCAGAGCCCTCGATTCACAATGGAAGAGAAAAGGAAAGGGCAGAAAGGCAGAAAAAAAAAAAAAAAAAAAAAAGGCGGTCGACGGGCAGAAGCGAATGAGACATTGCTAAACATGTAGCGATGTGTTTTTGCGAATGACCATCTGCATTGGCGTGCAGGGGATGGGAGGGATGGGGACCTCATCCGCTCGCCTGGTGACCGATGTGCATGATGACCGCCGATTCGAGGTCCGGGCCGGTCCCGCGGTCAACAACCCTCCCTGTCATATTTCCGCACATGGGAATGGGATGACTGGGAACTTGGGAAGACATCCAATGGCTTGTCGGCGTCGGGGGGAAGGAAGCTTTCAATCAAGGGACAAGGGGGGATGTGGCTGCGGGGTGGTCAGCAGCAGCGAGATTGACTCCGCCGCGGGATGGAATGTAACGGAGGAAACGCATAGCTACATACATATATAGATACATACGTACATACATCAGCTGTGTGGTTGCCTCTTCCAAAGTGCCTCGAGGCGTTATCTCTTGCGCCTTTCCTCCTCGTGGTGTGGCTTTTTTCTTCGTGGTGGGTGGTGACAGTGATGGATGGTGTGGTGGTGATGATGGTGGCTCAACTTGCTTTTGGAGGCCCCCCCCCCCCGGGAGTCATTCGTCGGATAGCGTCTTTTCTTTTTGCTGCTCAGCTGTGCTTGGGGTGTTTCGGTAAGTAGATGAAGGTGCTGGGCCTCTTTCTCCGTGGCGTCCAATCACGGCTGCAGCGCATTTGTTGGGCAGGGGTAAGACTTGTTGTAATCCTTCTGTTTGCCGCCACGCTGCCAACCCGTACCAACCTACCTAGGCACCTAGACGAACATCGCTGGGCGGCGCAACGGGAGGACGTTGCATGCAACTACCTACCTTAACTTAGGTACCAGTCACTAAGGCAGGGCTCTCATCGGGTCCTCCGGCTGATTTAGCGCTGTGCCCACTTGATGTCTCCCCCATCCATATTGACCAGCAACAATCATAAACCCCGTCTGGCGGTCGCTGGTTACGGCAGAGGGTGCGGAAGAGCGGGACAACATCCGAGACACCAACTGCTGGGATCGCCGATGCTCTTTCACTCGCGCTGCAGACACCCTGACACCCATCAGCCAGCCACACGGTCCAAACGTCTCAATCCCAGGCCACGGATCCCCATATGCGGTCGGCTTTTGGTGCACTGTATGTCATTCCATTCTCATGCTACAAGCGGAGACCTCGGCGGACGCCCATCGCATTTGCGGCTTTGCGGCCCCACTCCTCCGACAAAAAAACCGGCCTGCCGTGGCCCACCCGGCCCCTGACGGACTTGTTTTGGAGGATGCCTTTCTCATAAAGGCTCGCCGCATGAGGTGTCATTCGCAAACAGGCCAGATCCCCCCTTCTAAACGGACGCAGATTCTGAATCCCTACCCTGTCCAAGACCGAGACAAAAATGCTTAGAACTCTTTGGCTGGGGACTGTAAAGAGATCTTGCTAGCTTACTTGATGCACGCATGTTTTTCCCAACGGCCCCAGGCCAGCCGGCAACGCGAAACGCGTCCCTTTGAGTCACCCAGACAAGCTATCTTCTTCAATAATGAAGCGCCAGGTCCCTGGATGCAGTCGTTTGTATTTGCGACGCAGCTGAAAAGATAAATCACCCTTCCAATATTTAACTGTTGATATTCAACCCGGTGATGCCATCACTTCCAAACCTTTGCCTTGGGTTTTCCCTCTCCACAACCACCGAGCATCTCTTCCCGCCAGGCCTGACACCTCAATCGGTTCCCATGAGCATCTCCCACGGACCATTCCGCTGGCTCTTCGCAATCAGCCAATCACTCTCGAAACAGGTCCCCGCAATGCAAACGCCGTCCAACACCGATGCCGAAAAGGCACAGTGCACGGAGAGAATCTTAAAGGCCTGGAAGATCTCCAGCTTGGACGACGTCGTCGGCAGCTCCCTCTCTCCCTCGTCGTGGAGTTTGAGCTTGCTCAAAAGTCTTGATCAGCTTTGCATCCACAACTCCAGCCACACCTACGTCCGCGGTCTGCTCAGGGCCGAGATCACTCACCGAATCGGCAATACTACGTCAAACGGTTTCCCGCACCGCCCGTTCCTGTCCGCAATGGACGTCGACAACGTTCGAAAGACTCAAGTATGTCCTTTCCCCAACCCAAGTATCAATCATTGCTAATGGTTTTGCGGCTTAGGGCGGTCGAGACACTGACAATGGCAAGCCTGAGCGGAGGGTGTTGCGAGCCCACACCCCTACCTTGCCATCCGCTCGAACTCCGTCGCCCAAGGTACGCTATCATTCATTGGGATGGTGGCATCAGTGCAGTGTACTCTGATAGAAATGACGGCTGACTAGTTGAAACCAGTCCCTGCCAGACATGAGTCCTCCGACCGGCATCGCCGATCATCGCCCAGCTAGGTTCCCTGCGCCAATGACCCCAACATCTGTGTCACCCGCATCGTTCCCCAGGGGCTCTGGCAGACTTGGCCCTCGCACTGCTACACCCTCTCCTCCGAACGAAACGACAGCTGCAGACGGCTTCAAGCGCAAGAGAGACGCCATGATCGCTGATCTTCACGAGGAGTTGGAGAGCCAGAGAAAGCGGGTTCGTCTGGAGGTTGATATTGCGTCGGCCACCGTCAAAAAGACTCTCTTCGAGCAACAGATGGCTGAGAAACAAGAGCGGGACGCCGCCCACACTCTTGCTGGTTTGCCGACCGAGTCCGAAAAGCTCACGCAGCTCGAGGACTTTCGAGCCTTTCAGAACGACATCTTCAAGATCCGCAAGAAGTACGCCATTCTCCTCGGCAACAGCAAGACTGCTCCGTCAACGGCGATTGCCCCTGACGGACACAGACAAGTTGGGCAAGAGTCTTGCCGCAGCATCTTCGAGCTCCTGAACCAGCGCGTTGAGGCCGAGGCCGTGGCCATGCAGACAGAGGCTGCAAATGCTAAAAAGGCACAGAGAGTTGCACAGGAGGAGATGGATCACCATAGAGTCGCTGTCAAGGGCAAGAAAGCCGAGCTTGAGGCAGCCGAGAAAGCGTATGCTGACCTTCTTGCCGAGAACGAGGCTTTCGACGCGTTCAAGACTTCTTTGTGAGAAATTGACTGGGTTGATGAGTGTTTTTGCATCGGTGTGCGGATTGACGTTTGAAGAGAGTACCTAGGTGTTCATTTAGTAAAGTCTGGTTAATTCCAAGAGCAACCCAAACTTACGGTGATTTTTCCTTCCACCCAACACCCTGAATATTTCTGGAGCCAAGTGTGAAGTTCCAGCCGCCGGCCGTGTCATCCATGCAACTTGAACATTCCAGAAAAGTCAGCCCTCCGAAGATGCCTTTGCCAAAGGCGCACAGCCACGAGTCAAGCCACGGGCCACTCAGCCAACTCGATGCAACAAACGCGTCTTCAGCTCCCACACCTGCTGATGCCGGTGCAACCTCCGAGTGCCGCTGACCATGTGAGTGAGATCTTGCGGATCAAGATTGCGGAGAAATGCCTCGGCCAGGTGCAGTCAGCCACCCCCCGTTCTCTAGTGGGTGTGTGCCACAACTGATGTCAAAAGGGCATACGCTTTTGTCACAGTGAAAGCTACAGAGACAGCATCAGTTGCGAATCTGGTCCCCGGCGCCATTCCGCGGGTCTGCGGTCGTTTGGTGTGGCCATCCATTCTAGCCTTGTTTTCCCTTCCGCTAGAGGAGGAGGAGGAGTCAACGCGGTGGCAAGGGAAAACATAATCCGTGGCGCTCCTATTTCTCACATCCCGACAGGCGCAGGGGCGGAATGCTCCAGGTTGCCGCCATGGAGGAGCTGATCGTTGGCAACAAAAGCCGGCAGGCAACAAGGTGAGGGCTACGGCACTAGTTGCAGCTTGCATGGGCAGCAAATTCCCTTGCTCTCCGGTCAAGGCAGACCGGACCGACACCAAGACCAAAATCAACCGTGGGAATCACGAAAAAGAAACAAACAAGCATCCGTGGTTGGTTCAGTTGTAGAGGGGGCCCGTTGGGATCAATCTTCCGAGGTCTTGGCGATTTGTGAGACCCACAAGACCCCGGATTAGATTTTGACAACTCACAAATGACCCGTCACTTTGTCCGGTTACTCTCCAGAGGTCGGTTTTCCCGAGAGACATCTGACAGTAAAAGAGACCGAGAGAACACTTGCCCAAGGAGCTCAAATGTATCTAGGCCCGATTGCGCCTCACGACGGTGAGCTCCGTTGTCTCGCCTACGTATATGTTCCCATGGTGCCTTTTCGCGTCATTTGACCCTTGTCTTGAACCCCACCATCCAGATAACACACACAGCTCCTGGATACTGCAACTTCAATCCAACCAACATGTTGCTCTTTTGCTGGCCTCAGCGGAAACTGGCTGATATGTCGGACCTCAATGAAGATTCCCTTCTTTATACACCGAGACATGGAAGAAACATGATTAGGCAGCGATGAAGTAGTGGTAAAGCTCTACCCGCCATCATGCAAAACCCAACTCAAGCACCTTAACCAAGTCAAGTTCCAGGCCGGTCGCGGGTTCAGTACCCAGTTCTTAGGTGACAGAAAATTGCGTATATGGGGCGCCCCATCCCAACGGTTCCCTCCACTTCGACTCAAACTTTGACACTCCAGTAAAAGGTGTGATGTGCGTCGTCTTTTTCCAACACCCCCAAGTCAGTCTCACTGGGGTCTGGTGCCTAAAACACGAATCAGAGTGGGCTAAGTAACCCTGGACGTCGGCGCAGATGCAAAGATCTCTGTTCCAAAAGCAGCGCGTTGCATGGCATGCTGTGTGCCGCCTTCCGCTGTTCCGCCATCCTTCCGACGTATTTTTTCCTGCATGGAGCAGATGCAGATGGGCATTTTTGGGCGAGTGCTGATGCCTGCAGCCGGGATTCTACCCCAGCGGCCCGGCCTGGCGTCATAAAAGCACCGCCGATATGTGGGCACGTCGAGAGGGGCCCATCCCAAATGCTGGATGATCACAAATCCCTAGGGTTCACCGTCGTGATTCGACCATTTCTGGTTTCATTTGAATTACCCGCATGGCTAGTAGCTTGAGAGAGATAAGGAGTAGTTGCTGTTTCTTAGATAGGTGCTAGGTAGTGAGAAAAGATAAAGCCGTTCGGCACTGGATCAGAACCTACACGGTCATCTTCTCGATTGCAATCAACGATAGATACCCTTCAAGTGGAATCTCGTTGCGACTCCCCGTATCATTTTCTTTCCGTACCTTACTGCGATCAAGTCTCTGTGGAACCGGGATCTCGTTGAAGTCATCAATGTTATGGTTCGGATTACGGGTAACATTGGAGGATTTCATGAGAAAACTTAAACTGGGCCTCCTTGTCATGGGTGGTGATCCGCACTAAGAAGGATGAGGCAAGAGGAAGTATCTGTACCCGCTCTCGGCCGGAGGCAGGCTTCGACAGCCAGTATCCGAAGCAATGGCCGCTTAATGGTCACCAAGAATGCATGAATCTTGGGCCTAGGCCCTGCAACGTCACCATCTACTGAATATAAGTGGTAGAGGTGGTGGGCCGAACCTTATCGCGTCTGCCACGCATTTGGATTTGGCTGCATGCCTCCAGGGTCCCGGGGGGTCTGGGCATGCGCCGGCTCCGACCACCCTCACAACATCAATTGGGATATGACATATCACCTGCAGCAAGCGTCACTGTGGGCCTTGAACATCATCATGTGTCCGTATATACGTTATCAGCGTCTTTTCGACCGGCATTAGACGACGCAACCGATCCCTTCTCTGGTATGACCAGCCGGGAAACGCTTGCTTTTGGTAGGGGCATCCGTCATCGCCGGAGCCCGTGAATAGGTACTTCAGCTAAGAGAAAACATCGCCTTGTAGGGTGGTCAGCGTTGGGGGCACTTTCTTTGGCGCTTGCGCATCCGAATGGAGCACCTATCACAGGCGTCCAGTGACGGTTTCAACGTGTCGTATCCCTCGGCACAGGAACTGGAATTTGTGAGCTAATTTGTAAGTAGATGGCGTATTTGGCGTTGCATTCACCTGTCGCCTCGAAAGAGAAGTAGCCTCAGCAATTAGGCAATCAACGCGGACAACTACTGTTGCATGAAGGTACGCTCTGCTCATGTCAACACTGAAACTGTGGCATTGCGGACGGTCACAGGAGATAACCAGAATAGTTCTAACAATTAAATCTAGAAGGCTACAAGCAAAGCTTTTTCATGAGCCTTCAGCTTCACTAAGACCGTTGAGTTGTGCCCCAAGAGTTTAATACGACATTTGACTAGCATTCCATGAGCATCCTCTCCGTCAATCTCTCAAGCCATGAAACCAGCTCTAGTAGGGCTTCAATGTTATTTCATTGATTCAAGGTTCCTTAGTTACCAAGCTTCCAGCTGCAGGTCTCATCGCGTGTGACTTCCTCAACGACCAGGATATTTCGGCGTTGGGAGCCCGCCCCGATGGTCGTACTAGGCAAGGGTGGTATTTGCTGGGATGTGAAATGCAGCCCCCGCCAAACGTGGACCAAAATACCCCTGGTTTGGGCAAGATGCGCTGGCGCTAGAGCCACTTCGACGGCGGATATTTCTCCTCCATCATTATCTCAACGCCGCCTGGCCTTGGTCCACACCACGGTGACCCTCTGTTATGTAGGAGACCTATGCATGAGTCCGAAGATGGTTACACAACCTCGAGTCGAAGTGAGCGTCCTGATTACCTGCGCAGTCTGAAGACCCATACGAACACCAAACGTACGAGGTCCGTCCATGTGAACGATGAGGATCCCCTTCTCGGCGTTTTTATCCCAACCCTGGTAATCAACACCGTGTGTCTCTGGGCGGTTAGGACATGGTACAGCATACAGCAAAGGGACTCAAACTATATCCACACCAGCCATGTGGTGCCGCTCTGCTTCTATAAAATGAGATTGTTGCGTTCCCTGAATGGCCGCGTCTTTTAGGCCACCATCATCAACCACAATAATCTAGACTTCCGCCGGGCTTGCAATCCTACAGTGGTCCTTCGTTACTAGACGAATATTGCTACGGACCTCATTGCACGAAGGCTTCTAAAGATAACTTTTCAATTCATCACCCACGTCGAACTCAGCATGGCTCGTCACATCATCGAAGTAGCCCATCTGCACAACAATGTCCCCTTCGACAGCGAATTTGGCGAAGTCTGTGTTGCGAATGTTCTCCCGACGATGGCCAACATAGCCAAGTTCAAGGACACCCCACATTGGGCAATGGCAGACCCCGCTCACCGAGCCTGCAAGCTCGGGCATAGTTGCTCTGTCGTTTCGGACGACAAGTTCTGCGTCCGGACAATCTGGCATGCCAAGCTGAACCACACGTACGGGCGTTGTGGGCCGCACTCCAACAGCCCCGGTCATGCTCTCTGCCGCGACTTCTCGGAGGCCGAACGTCAGCTGTATCCGTCTTGTGCCGATTGTGGTGTTCTCGTGGAGTTGAAAGATTTGATTCTTGTGCACCTTCGTCTTCTGGAAGAAGAAGACGACGACTCGTTCCTTGAAAAGCACGGTCTGGAGTCTGGAGACGACTTGCATTGCATTCGTTCTTCATTGATTGGATACTCCAAGACGTTCGAGAAGAAGCTGCTGGAACATGTAGAGGATCTGCAGGCTGGACTATTCGCGGTACAGAAGCCGGGAGGCCTTTCTTCTAGTGATATGCATTTTGTCCGGAAGGCCAATCACGCGAGTCGTCTTTGGACAAGGCTTGGAAGTAAACTTCGTGAGGTGTCTCGGGCACTCAACTGTGTTAAGTAATCTTGAACCTGGGCAAAGACAGCTGAGATGCATTTTTCCGTCGGGGGTTATCAACACCGGTAGCAACTTATTCTGCACAATAGTTACTGAATGATCTTTACAATAGCTCCAGACAAGAAAGGTCTACTCAATAGTCACTGTACCTGCGGTGTCTCATGTACTACGATTCAGTTGGAAGAAGCAGGGATTGGTAACGCACGCTTTTCTTTTCTTTTCTTTAAAGAACAGATGTGAGCCAGACGTAAAATGCAGACAACACTTGTTATGATTTCTGATATCATGTATCAAAACACAAAGTGCTTCTCCAGATGTCATACTTATGGGATGCAGTGGTGGCAAAGTACCCAATTGCAAAGCTCAGGCTCACGCACTTGGGTCTTCTATCACCCAGTGCCAAGGGCCATCGATGGCTTTTTCCCCGGAAGGACCGCTGCGTCTTGAGGTTCGCTTTAACGTCAGCATGTATTCACAACGATGGAAAGCCCCCCTGTGCTCCATATTTTCCCCGGCGCTTGGTAGCAGCCTCGGTCGGTCCGACAGGCCGAGGAGCAAGGCACTCCACTGGGATTTGGGGTTGTTGATATCCGTGTCATTTGCCAGGTAGTAAGATGGCTTAATGATTCCACTTACAGAACACTTGGGCCGTGCTTCAGGATGCTCACGACCGAGCACGAGCCAGGTCATGGTCAGGTCCCGTGTGTGAAAAGTTTTGGACTTGTAGTGGCTGACATTAAAAGCTCGGTGGTCCCATTGGATGATTACGGCATTGCCGAAAAAAGCCCGCCCGTAAGTTCGGTGACACCGCTTTGTCGCGCCACGCGCAATGTGCCGCAGCGGCTTGTTCATTGCAATGATAACGAGGCGATGCGATGGAAGCTGTGGTTTGAACTCAGATACAAGCCGTCCTGGAAGTTAACGGAGGTCATGACAGAGTATTCTTTGGGCATTTTCAACAATACAAAAAGGGAAGAGAAAAAAAAGATGGAAACAGCACTGAGATCAAACGCATTGGGGGTGGGGGGGTTAATCTCGCTAGGACTTAAAGAGGTGCCACTAAGAACTGACTGGAGATCCCTCTGTTCATGAAGTGCCTAGAAAGACTGGGATTATTTTTGCTAAAAATTAAACTTTTTCTGCTTTTCTTTCACACCTCCTCAAGAGGTGATTAAACAAAATTGCAAAAAAATGCAAGCAAAGATCTCTCTTACGAAAGTATGCATAACACATGTTACTTTCCCAGCAGGCTATTTAAAAGTCACTCTCTGATTAATCTTTGTTGCTCATCCATACTACGTATATTCAGATCAGCTTTTCTGCTGTACTCCTTTTGCAACCTCCTAGTTTTTAATACGCACTCTGCACTTGACCACTTCGCTACTTTGTTCCACTGTGTTGATCCTCTTCGGCCGAATGTTTAGCCAGCGCCTGCTTCTTCCCCTCTTTTTGGGGGCCCATTTGTGGTGTCTTCTGTGCTATGGAGCGCCTACCACGGTGCTCTACGTCTATCGTGGCGATACAAGGTTGCCCAAGGAGGTACAAAGACATGGAGGGTTTCTCCCCAAGGGTTAAACAAGCTTTGAGCTTCAAACCCCAGACATCAGCCTCTTCAACCACATGAAGGGTACCTATACTATCGGGAGCCGGGACGAAGACGGATTCGTTTCAACCAGTTCCAGCGAGGCCGTGGCGGCTACCTTTGTGTACAGGAAGCCTTCCGCCTTCGTTTACAAGATCCGTGCTACTCCGAACCTGATCGATACTGTTGGGACTCTTGGCAAATACAGCGACTTCGATGAGGAAAGCGAATTCGCGGCCTTAGGAGGTATCAAGTACGAACAGATTGTTTCTTGGAAGGCTTTGAATGGCAGAACTCTCGGAAAGGAGATAAAGAACAAGGACTTTGACAAAAGAAAGTATGGGTCGGCAGTTGCTGGTGGTGTGCAATACCAACTGGCTGGTTTCCCTCCAAACCACGAGGCTTGGCGTGAAGAGCCATGGAAAAGCCACAAGCCTTGAAGCACGACATCGACAAGAAGCCGGAATTCGGTCTTAATTTTCTGAAGGTATGTTTGGTCACGCCGTAGAATGCAGAGCCTTGAGCTGATTCATGCCAAGCACCCTCCGCTCAACAGCCCGCGTTGGAGCGCCCTGCTGCCACGAGAGCTCTCTGACGGACGTACCACCGTCGCGTAGACCTCCGTGGGTCAGCTTGAGGTTGAGAGTGCCACTTTGGAGAGGCTGCCTCTTGGATAGGAACCTGTTCTCTTTGGATGTGTCTGCGGAGTTATAGGACTGATAATGGAGATTCTGCTACAGTCCATGACTACAGTCCTAGCACAATTTCGTACTATAATCATGTTCACTGAATGAAAGAAATAGTGCTTGAGACTCAAGCGATTGATCGATTATAGAACTTCAAGACGGCGTCATGGCGTTAGCGTACGCCTTATCGAAGAGGTTACATCGACTGTCGACGGTGCGCGGATCTACCATGGCTACCCCATTTCCAACAACTCCACCTAGATTAGCCAAGTCCATCGTCCCTGGCATGCAGTGTGTGGTGTCCAACTCTGAACACCGGGTCCATTGGCAGGATTCTTTGCAAAGCTAGCCCATGCTGTCTGCATGAATTTGCTCAGCGCAGCAGCCTGATCGGGCGTCGCCGGGGGCGGAGGAAGGTTTCCAAAGACGAAGCTGATCTCGGAGCCGTGCACTGGGCGTGATAGGATGCCTCCGGGAGTTGGAGGGAATGAGGTGGAGTTGAATAGGTATCTCCAGGTTGGAACGCCTGCCTGCGCGGATATACGAGCCTCATGGCTAATGCTGCAAGTCCAATCCAGGTCCGTGGCTATCTGAGTTATGGCATCCTTTTCCGTTGCAAATGGAGTACCTGCTCCAACAGGGTACCCAGAGACAACCGCCTGTTGTAATGCTGTATCTCCAGGAAATGTTGCTGCAACGAAAGCGTTCACTGGCTGCGGGGGCCTCATCATGGTGAAGATGTCAGCCTCGTTCAGGTTGGTGCCAAGCAGCAGTGGTATTTTTGGGACCCGCCCGGCGGACCGCGAAGCGTCGGGTGAGTTAGGAACGTTCGTATCACCGTCGGCAACCGGAGGGAAGTTGAAGGGTCCGTTTGAAATCACGGAGGCAACGGCATCCACAGGTGCCGCCTTGACACAGGCGAGGGCCTGACCTCCATTGCAGTTGAGAGCCTTTGCCAGAGTTTTGAAAGAGTTCCCTGGCATACTCGCACCCGTATTGATTCCCGCCATCAGCCCGACAATATCTCCACCGGCCTGCGGCGCTGTGACAAGATAGGAGGTTCCGGATTCCGTAATCGCTGCTCGAAAGGGAGGGTTCATGCCGCTGGTTAGGAGGAGCAGGTCAACAGACGCTCCACCGGCAGATTCACCAAAGATGGTGACCTTCTTGGGATCGCCCCCGAACGCTTTGATGTTTCGCTGAACCCACTGCAGAGCAAGCTTTTGGTCCATGACGTTTTCTTAGTTAGCAGGGGAGGTTGGGAGGAGAATTGAAGAAGACTCACGGCCAACGTTGCGTGCCTGAGGAGGAATACCTTCGACGCTTCCCGGAAATCCAAAGACTGGTTTTCGAGAAAAGTCATTAGACATGACAGTTGAAGAGGGACTCTTGGGCAAGAAGGACTAACCACTGGTCCGATAATTCGGAGTTACAACAATCACATCCTGATTTTGGGCGAAGCTTGAACCGTCAAACATAGCAGTATTGGCGCTGCCGAATTGGAAGCCTCCACCATAATACCACACCATAACGGTTCTTCCTTCGGGAGGCGGAGGGGACGAGGGAGCAAAGACGTTCACAAACAGGCAGTCTTCGCTTTCTGGACCCATTTTGCCCATTTGAGCTGCAATGGGAGCTATTCCAAAATTAGTAAAATGCCGTGATGCCTTCCACATAAGCGCCTTACCAGGAATGGCTTGGATGCAAGAAGGGGCAAATTTGGTCGCGTCCTTCGCGTCTTTGTGAGGCGTCATTGATGCAGGAGCTGGAGGTGCGAATCTTTCAGGAGGCGCAGCATACCGAACTCCTAGAAACTTGTTGACCCCAGCCATTGTGACTCCGGAGTAAGGGCCATCGTCCAGCATTACCTGAACGGGCTGTTGAGCAGCCGCGGCAGAGAGACAAGACACGATGACAAACGCGACCCGCGCGATGTCGGCCAAGGCAGCCGACTTTGGATAAAATGCCATGATAACCGTCCTCTGGCTAATATTGTCGATGGTATGTTGAGGCTTAACCTTTCTTAGAGGTGTTGATGGACACTTCATAACATCATATACCAGTATAAAACCGATAGGTGCCGGCATTTCCGCACTTCCTCAACATATCGGTCCAATGAATGCTGTTGATTGACTTCTTGTTGTCCACCTTGGTGTGCGTCAAGTTAGGGATTTCCGGTCGTTTCCCGGCCTTGCCCAGGTGGACAAAACGTATTCACGATACCATAGGCGTTGCAGCAAGACCCATTTACGCAACGAATTCCTATGTTTGACTTTATGTCGCAAAACCTTCATTGGGATTGGTGGGTGGAAACAGATCCGCGGGGTAGCGCCGGCGGGATAAACATTGACCACATGGCGATACTGGTGGGCAGGTCCGAACTTCAACGCTGATCAGCGTGGTGTTTCGGCGCCCCGCAGTAATCCCTTTACACCCGGAATACAACGAAAGGATAGGAGTAGTCCGCCGCAGTTGAATTCGTCTGAAGTCTTTGCCTACAAAATGATTGAAAAGCATCAGGTAAGCCACTATAGATTGCTCGCCAAGCTTAAATTTAGGCTTTTCCGGTGGAGTGGATACGTTTGTTTCCTAGGCAGACACACGGACTATGTAGATGCTCGCCACAATTACCCTCTTGGTAAACATGTCTTAGATCTTGAGTGAGCGTTACTACCTCTACTCAACTTCGCTTCAGACAATCCGTTTTTCTTCTCGCGCTCCTCACACAGCAATTGTGCTTTCCCTAAGCTCGTGGATACTCATCTGTTGCGGTAGGTAGCTGAAGGATCCAAGCTTCACGGGCTGTCCTTGCAGACGATCAATCATACCATGTCGATCATTTGATCGTTCCGAAATCCAATCTCTATCGTTCCTTCCTATTTATCGTATTTTCACTTGTTACCTTTGGCTCCTGGGATGTATCACTGAATTGTTTCTTCTTTTTCCTCATGGATTTCTGCCTGATACGTCCAAAAGGACTGTCATCAATTTTTCGGCGTATTCGAACTTAATGGGAGGCGATGATACTCGTTTGTCTTGTTCAAATGGCAAGGTATCGAACCAGCACATCAACCAGCAGCGGACCGCCGTTAAATAAGTCCGAGACTTCAACCGAGGCGACCGAAAGATGAGTTCGCCGACGATTTTGACTTTCGGTGTTAACGTCGCGGCATTCGTCACCGACCAATCGTCGATGGAACGACTGTCGGGGTCATGGGCCAAACTTAATCCCGCTTGACATCTGCCGGGCAAAGTCTAACGGTTATTGCGCGATTTGTGATAAGTGCACTCACCACTCACCTTATGTTAGTGGGGTAAAGACGAGGTGGTAATCAAACTTAATTCAATCAATTTACGCGTCAACCATGATCTACCCCATTCGACTCCTGAAAACAAGACATAACTATCGTGTGTTCCACTGCTTTCTTATCATAAGCTTCCTTTGTTCCTGGTAGCGAGGTGTAGATGTTCCTCGTTGGTGTCTAGTTTGGACTTTTCTGTCGTTCCTTACAGCCTTACGCTTGGATATACCAGACACCTCACGACCAGGCTAGCTTCAACTCCACCACCTGTACTCAATTGCTTTCGAGCATTCACAAAGTTATGAGGCTCTCCACGTGGTTAATCGCCCTTCTCCCGGTTGTGGCCGCAGCAGAAGATTTGAGCGGGCCCACGGTTGATCTTTTCTATGCCCGATACCGGGGCACACACAACTCAACTTTGAACCTCAACATCTTTCGAGGGTGAGTGCTACAGAAGTCACACTGCGACGCTTAATGTTGAAACATAATCTGACGGAATGTAGCATTAGATACGCGGCTCCTCCGACAAGTAGCCTTCGATGGCAGCTACCTCAGGCACCAGAAAACAGCCATAAATCTGGAGATAATACTGTAATTACGCCGGCTACGTCCGATCCGCCCCGTTGCCCATGGGCACGACGGTCTCTGCAGTATCCCAAGTCCGCATCCGAAGAAGCCTCTTTGAGGTCGTTTAATTTTACTGGTGACGAGGACTGTCTCTTTCTTAACGTCTTTGCCCCTGCTGGCGCCAAGAAACTGCCTGTTCTCGTTTGGATCCACGGCGGCGGCTACAGCCTTGATTCGGCGGCTTCATTTGATTTTTCTACGCAGATTGCAACCAACAACAATACTTACATCGCTGTCGTGATCCAATATCGACTGGGAGCGTTTGGCTTTCTATCATCGGACGAAGTTGCGGCCAACGGTACTCCTAATGCCGGCTTGCATGACATGGTGTATGCGCTTCGTTGGGTGAAGAAAAACATCTGCAAGTTCGGCGGCGACTCAAGCAAAGTGACAGTAGCTGGACAATCCGCCGGTGCTGGAGCGATCCTAAATCTGGCTTCGACGCATGAGGCAGATGGTCTCTTCAGAGGTGTGATTGCAAGCAGTCCGTACATGGCAACTCAGCCGTAAGTACACTTCTACTTTTCAACTTTAGACGCGTGGGAAAACCTATCTGAAGCAAGCATTACAGTCGATTCGATGGCGCTCGGCCTACAAGGCAGTATCAAAGTCTGGCTGAGCGTGTTGAGTGTGCTAACACGAAAGACACCTCCCTCTTTTCCTGCCTGCAAAACGTTGACTCGGTCACTCTTCAAAATGCGAGTGACTGGGTGAGCACACAGGGTCGCTACGGGCAATGGGCATGGGGCCCAGTAATTGATGGGAAGCTCGTAAGGGACATGCCTCCGAATCAACTTACGAAGGCCAAGGTCCACGGCGTCAGCCTGCTCACTAGCAATGTCGCGGACGAGGGTCCGTATTTCACCCCGCAGAACATTACCTCCCAGGCAGGCTTTGTGTCGTTCTTGCAGACGACCTATCCCAAGCTGGCTACAAGCAACATTACAGATATTCTTGCGACATACACTCAGAAACACGAAGAATTCCTTACAGTAAATTCGAAGGACGCGAACAACACTGACCCAGGTTTTCAAACCAATGGCCTCAATTCGCCTTTCGCAACAACTGTATCCAACTATGCCACGGGCTGGCAGCAGGTAGCCAATAACTTTTACGCGGAAGCAACTTTCATGTGCCCATCACACTGGCTGGCAGACGCATACGCATCTAAACCTGGAGGTCAGGCATGGCGATACCAGTTCAGCGTACCGCCTGCATATCACGGCCTGGACGTTGGTTCTGGGAGCACCACCGATGTGCTCCTCGCGGATGTGAACACACCCAACACATCTATCACAGCGCCCCTTCGACGGGGTTTGCAAGTCTCATGGGGCGACTTTATCGTCCACGAAGCCCCAACACTGCGCGGCGCTGGTTTGAATATCACTACTTGGCCTCAATGGAAGAAGGATGGACGCGGTGTTGCCCAGATGTTGAACACAAACACCACAGGGGGTGTGCCGATTGAAAAGTCGTCCTCTTTTGACGGCATGGTCACTTTACAAATCACCAGTTATACCCCAGGCAGCGACAACGACCCACCATTGAAGACCATGTTAGACATCGTGGATGGTGACAAGTGGGAGGATGGTCGGGGTGAACGATGCCGCGTGCTTGCTGCCTTGGGTGATTGGTTGGCAGAATAAGGCACGAAGAAAGCGGTTTTGCCACGAATCATCGTGTAGCAAATCTTCTGAATATCACATGAACGACTGCTGAGCATATAGCATAGGGGCTGATATCTTGGGAATCACAAGATGGATGGTTATATGAACATTAATTGCTTTAGGGACGCTAAACGGTGACGCGGTAGAGTCATAGAATATATACATATCAGAGATCGACGGCTTGAAGAGTGAATATTAAGCTGACCAATCATGTAACGTTTGGGGACACCGGCTAGTACCAGGAGACGCCTTTCGCTCATCCAATGTACATAGTTCTCTTCATATATCTTTCTTCCCTTCTAACTTTTCTTCTTCGCAGTTTACTACCTAGAGGTATACTTTATTAATTACTATATAACTTTTGTAGAGAAATATTTAAAAACTAAAATAGTTTATAGAGATACTTATTACAACCTATAAACAAGGATAACAGCTGAACAACCCACTCAGGCGTCAGGCGGCTGTGATAGGATATTTGTACTGCAGGAACACAGGAACAACAGGAACTCACTTGGAAACGGAAGAACTATAGTAATAAGTCACGTGATGATAAGATAAGGAACGATTAGTAGGGCGCGTCAGGAAGCGCTCAGTGATTAGTTAGCAATGCTAACTGATTGCAATCACCTTATATACCTAGGTGATCACTTGTAACTAGATAAAGGGTGTTGTTCAGACTTATATATAGTATAACCTGAGCCTAGCTTATAGTCAGACTTCTATAGCTCTTTAGTAATTAACTTTATATTTATCTTTAGGATATTTTTAGTTTACTTTTACTGCAAATACTTATTAAGTCTAAGACTGATCACTTTAGCCTCTAACTACTGATTTATAACACAGTCTATAACTTATAACTCAGACTATAACCTTAGTATATTATTACTATATATTAATCCCCAGCTTCTATTAGCAGACCTTACTATTAAATAGCTGACTGTAACACTAATATACTAAACTTGCTATTAAAATTAATAACTAACTTTTTAAATAATAAAAAGAATGAAGAGAGAAGTAATAGAACTTAAACTCAGGATATAAGTATTAGTAGCAACCTTAGAATAAGTTTAACAGTCAGCAGAATAATAACAGACCTTGTAATAACTAGAATAACACCTAATAAAGCATTTCTTATAGATAATACAGCAGACTTATAGACCTCAGTACTACTACTAAGAGTAATAGCAAGAAACTATAGAACTTTAAGTGCTATAACTGCAAAAAAATAGGATATATTGCTAAAAACTATAGATAACCTAAGAAACTCAGCTGGAAACTAGTACTTAAGCAAACTAAGCAAGCCAGCATAGCAACTAAGGTACCTTATATATCTCTATTATAGACTAGATACTATAATAATAAATGCTTTACTTACTATAGTAATAAGGAGGCTATAGAATATTAGCCTAGCAACCTAGACTGCAGAAGAACAGGTTATAATATAACTATTCTAGAAATTAAAACTAAGACCTTTATAATAGCTTCCCAAGCTAATAGCAAGTTAGTCAGAAAGACTACTAAACAACTTAATAAAATGCTTTGCATCTAATAACTTAATACAGTTAACTCTAACCCTATAAGTTATAATATAGAAACCTAACAAATAATCTAAGAATCAGAAGCTTAAGTCTAGCAAGAAATAAACTAGATCTATTAGTATAAAGCAAGACAGCAGATTATAAGCAATAATAAATAACAGATCCTATACCTCAAAGCAGCATAAACGCTTCAACTGCAACAAGCTTAAGAGGAACTAAACAATATTATATAATATCACCTAATTAGCACTCTCACAGCCTACCTCAAATAATGCAGATATATATATAGAAACCCTACTAGAATTAAGCAAATTAACTAAGAACTTAAAGAACAGGTTAAGAAAGAATCTGATAAAGAACCTAAACACTAATATAACCTTTTAACTGAACAACAGATCTTTAATCTTGCTAGTAGTTAGACTTTTAGAGAAGGAGAGAGTTCTTCTTATAACTTAGATAAACCTTATAATATTGCCTGCTAATATGCTCAGGCAGAAGTTGCTTATAGGTTCACCTCTAGTGTAGATAACACTAGCTCTAAAGAGGAATCTAATAATAAGGAAGAAACCTGATAGCTTCTCTAGTACTAAATAATTAATATAAATTGCAATAACTAGTAGTAATATTTTTATAGTGTTCTAGCAAACTAGAGAGATAAGGACTACACTTTAAAGCTTCACACAGAAGATTACTCTATACTTAAGTATAACTACTATAACTATTAAAACCTTTTCTAGCTATAATACTTCTTTAATAAATATAAGGAACACCTCAGAGATAAATATAAATACTAACTCTACTCTAGAAGATATAATAAAAACCCTATCTAAAATATATATATTATATCTGTTATAATCAGATAAACTATAACTATATTTAATAATAACTTAGCAGCCTTCAGCTTAAACTTATAATACTTTATAAGATATTAATATAATAACACTATAAAATAGGAAGAATACTAGAAAGATAAATACTTTATATAACGTGGTTGATAAGCGAGTGAGCCAGACAAGCGAGTGAGCCACCCAACCGCAACCACATCACGTTTCTAACTAATACATAACGCTAACAAAATCAATTAAATTCAAACTAGTTAAGGTCCTCTACCTCAGCCATTTCTTCAGCAAATTGACATGTTCGCGCATTATGCCCAGTGTTCCCGCAGACGCCACATCGCCGTTGGCCCGTCTCAGTCCTCGGTCTTCGACCACTACTCCGACGCGTTTCCTCCTCAATCTGGGCTGTAGCCTCCCTTTGCGATTGAAGGTCCTCAGCCTCACCTACAGTAAGACTCCCTCCTTGTCTAAGCCGGGTTTTCTTTGCCCTCCGGCGTCGGCTAAGTATGTTATTCTCCTCTCGAAGGATCCTGTTCTCAGACCTTAATAAGGCAATCTGGTGCATAAATCCACGCGCCCCCTTTGATAGATGCTCAACAGCTTCAATAATTGAAGTTGGGGAGCTATTCTGATGGCAGGAGATCCTCCTTTTAATGAGTTCTGACTGAGAAGACGCCTCGGTTGGGTTGTTTGGCGTCTGAGAAGTCCACGTGGGGGGTGTTGTTGGAAGGGACCCTGGAGGCGTTGGAGTGTGTAACTTGATATCGAGCTTCGAAAGCATATTTTCGGCACTTAGAGGGACAAGCCCAGCCCCTCTAAAACCTCCCTGGATGTTTTTGACTGTAAGGGCTTGCGTGAAGGCGTTGCGAAATGCGGGGAAGAAGTCTTCCTTCGTAATATGCGTATTACCCCGGCGTATCTTATCCTCAATTTGTCGACTGTAAGCCTTCTTTAGTGGCCTAAAACACCTAACATCTAAGGGCTGAAGCAGATGAGACGAATGGGCCGGCATACAGAGTGTGACGATATTGTTTTCCTTGCAATATATCTCAAAGTTAGCAGCGTGGTGACTTTCATGCCCATCGACGATAAGGAGGCGATAACTGCCACTTGCACGCGGTTTTGTATGCCGGTCAAAGTGCTGGAGCCAATCTAGGCCTCTTTCATTTGTTGTCCATCCGTTTTCAGACGTTGCAATAACCCAATCGTGTGGGAGACCGGATTCTGTATACCAGGTGGAGAGGTGATATTAGCCCGCAACAATGATATACGGCGGGACGCTATAGCCTGATGAGCTGATGGCCTGAATGACTGTGACCCATTCACGATTGCCAGGCTGCATCAATTTCGTGTTTGAACGCCTTTCGGCACTCGTGACGACCATCCCGGATGCAATCTGGCCCATCATAAACCCAGTCTCGTCGAAGTTGTAGATGTCAGAGTCCACAATGCCGTATTTCGCGATTGTGTTCGCTATAAGACGAAACCACGCGTTTATCGCGTCTGGATCTTCGCATTGGGCCCTCTTATAGTCGTACTTGCGAAAAAAGCGCGTCCGGAGCTGTGGTTGTCGCTTGACGAAGTTCGAAGCCCAGCGCTTCCCAACTGGGGGCGCGTCGCGGTCGGCAAGCAGTCGATTGGCCATATCTTCAACACCACTCATCCGGGGAGGAAACGATCGGGAATCTAGGTCGAGAATGTACTCAACTAGCTTCTCCTCTTCAAGCGCGGTCAACTTTCGCGAGTTGGGTATAACGTCGCGTCGTGGCAGTTTGCCCTTCAAACGGCGGGCTAAGGTAGCGCGGCTGACTTCATGGATCTTTGCAGCTGCTCGGACGCTAAGTCCAGGTCGTGTTTGGATAGCCTGGAGGGCTAGGTTCAATTGTGCTTCACTACTTTTTGATGGCATTGTTTTATTGTGGTGTTGTGAGAGTTGGGAGGTGGAAGATAGGTTAGTCGCGGTTGGGTGGCTCACTCGCTTGTCTGGCTCACTCGCTTATCAACCACGTTATATAACTTAGAAAATAAAGGCTCTTAGACTTCTATAGGAAGGACTAAACCTCTTAAGGCTTTAGATCTAAGAGAACTATCTTATAAAGGTATAACAGAAAGGAAAGCAGATCACTTATCTTAAATAATAAAAGCAGTTAAAAAACTAGACTTGCTTACTAATAAAGGACTAAGACAGGTAATAATAATAAGGTTTATATATCTAGTATCTCTAGACTAGAAAGTGTATTTATAATTAGCAGTTACTATTAGCAACATTATAACTATTACGCTTATTAACAGCAGAGCTGAAATAAACTTTATATCACTCTAAGCAGTAAATAGATTATAACTACTATAGCAAAGAAAGGAATATATATATTAGCTCAGCAATATAGAAGGAGAATAAGTCTAGTATAAAGGAGGAACTATTAAAAATAAGACTGCACTTCTTAAGATAAGTTACTTAGATTAAAACAAATAACTCTAATTTAATATTACTGAACTTAGTATATATAATATTATATTAGGAATACTATGGCTTGAAAAGAATAACTTATAGATAGATTAGAGAACAGGCTAACTCTATTAGAATAATAATAATCTAGTCCCTGAGCAGCTCTGCAGAACCTAGGCTTTAAATAGACTTACTTACTATAGAGCAGCAAAATAATATATCTGCTACCTTAAGGCAAAAGAAGCTGTGTTATAACTATTAAAAACAGCAGATCTTAAACAAAAAGATCTCTTTCTGTCTATCCCAGAAGAATACAGAGTTTATAAGAAACTCTTTGCAGCTGAACTGGAAACTAGACTGCCTAAATATAAATTTTAATTATAAAATCCTTATTAAAGAGGGAAAGAAGCTTAAATTCAATAAAATTTACAGACTTAACCTAATAGAGATAGAAGCCTTTAATAAATACCTTAATAAGAACCTCAGAAAAAGCTATATCAGGGAATTAATATTACTAGTAAGAAGCTTAATCCTGTTTATACTAAAGAAGAACAGTAAACTATAACTATATATTAATTACTAAATACTTAATAAAATAATAATTAAAAATTAGTACTTCTTACTTTTAATTAACAAACTATAATAACTCCTCTATAGAGCTAACTACTTTATAATACTAGACCTTAAAAATGCTTATAACTTTATTTAAATAAAGAAAGGAGAAAAATAAAAGACTGCCTTTAGAATGCGAAAAGGATATTTTGAGTACCTTATTATGCTTTTCAGCCTCACTAATATACTAGCTACTTTCTAGAATATAATTAACTAAGTTCTCAGGAAATTTATAGATATCTTTATAGTTATCTACCTTAATAATATCCTTATCTTCTCTATTATAATAGAATAATATAAAGAATATATATACCTTATATTATAAGCTTTCTAGGATGCTAAACTGCTGGTTAAACTAGAAAAAAGCATATTCTATACCTAAGAAGTAGAATACCTTAGATTTATAATCACTTCTAGATATATCAGCATATTAAAAAAGAAAGTTTAAGCTATATAAGAATAGCTAATACTAACAAACCTCAAAGAAGTCTAAGAATTCCTCAGATTTATTACTTTCTACTGAAAATTTATCAGACTCTATAGAAAAGTTAACACACCTCTCACAGATCTCAGCTACAAAGACTAACTATTCGAATAGAAAGAAGTCTAGAGCACAGCTTTCCAAACTATTAAAGACTGCATCACTAGCAAACTAGTCCTAATAATCTTAAATCTATAAGAATAGTTTAAAGTTAAGATAGACGCTTCAGACTTTGCTTTTAGAGTATAACTATTCTAAAGAGATTTAGAAGGATACCTACACTTCTACACCTTCTTCTCTCTCACGCAAACTCTGCAGACCAGAACTTAACTATTAGATCTATAATAAAGAACTTATAGCTATTATTAAAGCTTTTAAGGAATAGAGACCTTTACTCTTAGGAACTATTTACTAAGTATTTATATATACTGATTATAAGAACCTAGCTTACTTCACTACTTCAAAAGAACTTAATAAATAATAAATCAGATAGTTAGAATTCCTCTTAGAATTTAACTTCTAAATTATCTATTAGAAAGAATTAGAGAATAGCAGAGCTAATATTCTCAGCTGATAACCAGACTATAATATCTTAGTACTAAAGAAAACCTAGGTAATTCTTAAGCATAATAATAATATAGACTTAATACCTGCTGTAAAAACCCTAATAATAACTGGATGATCTATAGCTAGTATAACTAGCAAACTAGATAATAAAGCTATTAGGAAGTTTTATAGCCTGCTAGTATATAGTTACTAAGGAATTATAAAGACCTAGAAATAACTATAATAATAATATAGAGAAAAGGTTACTAGAGAATATATTGCAATAGCAATTAAGGATTGCAAGGTTTGCCTGAAAAGCAAACCAGCCTAATACTAACCTTATAGATTGTTATAACTTTTGCTTGTGCTGCAAACTGCCTAGCACTCTATATCACTTAACTTTATTATCAAACTACTAAAGTCTTAAGAACCTCTTATAGGAGTCTATTTTAACAGCGTTCTTGTTATTATCAACAGACTTACAAAGTATGTCTACTTCATCCTATATAAGGAAGCAAGTAATACTGAAGAATTCGCCTATATATTCCTTAAGTATATTATTGCTAACTATAGAACACTTAAGGAAATTATATCAGATAGAGATAAGATCTTCACTTCTAAGTTCTGGAAATCACTTACTATATAACTTAGTACTGATCAGAAAATATCTACTGCCTTTCACCTGCAGACTAATAGACAAACAGAAAGAATTAACTAGATCTTTGAAACCTACTTCTGCACCTATATTAATTATAACTAAGATAATTAAGTAGTATTACTATTAATAGCCTAATTCGCTTATAACAGCGCAGTAAGAGAAAGCACCAAGGAATCCTCTTTCTACCTTAACTATAGATTTAAACTAACTGCTTATATAGAACCTTACGCCAGCCTAGCAGCATTAAAAGCTATAGCTACTATCAGACAAATCAAAGATATCTAGGAAAACGTATATAAAGAACTTGAATTTATATAATAATGCATAATATAATTCAGTAATAAATAAAGGATTGAAGGACTAACTTTGAAAGAGGGAGATAGTATCTATTTTATATAGCAAAATATTAAAACGAAACAACTAAATAATAAACTAGACTTTAAAAAACTTAGACTTTTTAAAATCTTCTGAAAAGTTTTACTAGTTAATTATAAACTTAACCTACTTAATATAATAAAATATTTTCTAATATTCTATATCTTACTACTTAAACTAGTATTATAAAGATTATAGACAAATAACCTTATTATTATAGAAGATAATAAACCAGAGTATAAAGTCGAACAGATTATTAACTACTTTAAAGAACTAGAAAGATACTAATACCTTATTAAATAGAAAAGGTATAGTTATAAAGACAATATATAGGAACTAGCTAAAAATATTACTAATATAAAAAATAAACTTACAACCTCCTAGCAGCAACACTAAGAACGAGAAATAATACCTGTAATACTAGCAACACTACATCTAATAAACACTAAAAGCTACTAATATATCAGATATCTATATAGATATATCAGACTACTAATAGAAGCAGACAAATTATAACAGGGAAAACTATTTATTTGCCTAGGAACACCTGAAAACTAAGAACCTCTAGAAAATACTAACTATAAGTCTCTTAATAGAAGACTAAGGTCTGCAAACTCCTTGCTAATACTGAAACTCACCTAATCCAGATTATTTTCAACACTTTAAAACTAAAGATTACTAACTATGCTACTTTTATAAGCATCTAATATAAGAAGGATATTATCCTCTTCTAACTCCTGTATCTCCTGAGAAAACATCTCTATATAATACTCTTTCACTTTCTTTTAAATTATATAAATCTATAACAGATAACTAGCTGCTTTAGCTACCTCTGCTTGAACTTATACTAGCTTTCTATAAAGGTCTAGCAGTATATTACTAGCTTGCTCTTCTTTTTCTTCTTATTCTTAATACTAATTACTCAGCCTTTTTATTATAACTAATCAGTATAACAAACACCTGCAAAATATAGTAAAACTTATAACTTAATATAACTACTAAACTATTATAAGGATGCTTTAGGTTTTTATAACTCTAATAAGTTCTCACACTTTCTGCTATCTGTTAACATATAACGTCTTAATATAATAATAATAATAATATAAGAATAATCTACTTACTTAAATATTCTATATAAAATAAACAAATAGACTTTTATATATAACATTATATAAAAGTGTTTAGTTTATTATAACCTATAACTATATAAATGCTTACGTAATCCCTTATATTATGTAATCCTACTTATGTAATTAAGAGCTTTACAGCTTATGTTTCAGGTTATCTTTCCCCTCCTTTTTCCCTACCTTAGGATGTAACCTGCTAACTACATCAACCAGAATCATCACAATACATTCCTTCTCTATCAATTATCTATAAAAATAAATGCCTATAAATGCTGAGGATTATCACTTTTTATCATAATATATCTCTATCTATAACCCTATACTATATAGGCGCATATACTACACCCCTGAATACCTTTATACCTGTGCTAACACTATCTAATATATATGCTTTGTATAGAAATAATAAGTATAAGATATAATATTATTAGAACTAAACTAATAGAAAACGTCTTTATAAGCAGAACAAAGTGCTGACTTAGATTGCTTTAACTTTTAAATATAACCTGATATAATATTAGTATTATAAGTAAATCAGGAAGCATAATTAACAGCTCTCTAACCTAGGACTAATAACCTACTTATATTAGGTCTTAAGAATAAGACTTTTAGAGAGAAGACCTGATATTACAACCTATAAACAAGGATAACAGCTGAACAACCTACTTAGGTGTTAGGCAGCTAGAACAGGATATTTATACTGCAGGATCACAGAAATAACAGAGACTTGCTCAGAAACAGAAGAACTATAATATAAGTTATATAATAATAAGATAAGAAGATTAAATCTATATACTAAGAATATAGAGGCTATCCTTAGTATATATAGGTTCTATATAGTTAATAAACAGATCTTATCAGAATTAGGAATAGTAATAAGATAAAAAGTACTGTTCAGAACGTATATATAGTATAACTAGAGCTTAGCTTATAGTCAGACTTCTATAGCTCTTTAGCAATTAACTTATAAATATCTTATAATTATCCTCAGGATATTTTCAGCCTACCTTCACTGCAAATACTTATTAAGCCTAAGACTGATCACTTTAGCCTCTGACTACTAATCTATAACACAGCCTACAACCTATAACCTAGACTATAACCCTAGTATACTATTACTATATATTGATCCCTAGCTTTTATTAGCAGACCCTACTATTAAATAGCTGACTATAACAGAGAACTTATTAAAGTTATAAAAACCTAAAGCATCCTTATAATAGTCTAGTAGTTATATTAAGTTATAAGTTTTACTATATTTTGCAGATATTTATTATACTGATTAGTTATAATAAAAAAGTTAAGTAATTAGTTTTAAGAATAAGAAGAGAACGAAGAGCAGGCTAGTAATATACTGCTAGACCTTTATAGAAAGCTAGCATAAGTTTAAACAGAAGTAGCTGAAGCAGCTTATTATTTATTACAGATTTATATAATTCAAAAGAAAATAAAAAAGTATTATATAGAGATGTTTTCTCAGGAGATATAGGAGTTAGAAGAGGATAATATCCTTTTTATATTAGATGCTTATAAAAGTAGCATAGTTAGTAATCTTCTGCGCTGTTATAAGCGAATTAGGCTATTAATAGTAATACTACTTAATTATCTTAGTTATAATTAATATAGGTGCAGAAGTAGGTTTCAAAGATCTAGTTAATTCTTTCTGTTTGTCTATTAGTCTGCAGGTGAAAGGCAGTAGATATTTTCTGATCAGTACTAAGTTATATAGTAAGTGATTTCCAGAACTTAGAAGTGAAGATCTTATCTCTATCTGATATAATTTCCTTTAGTGTTCTATAGTTAGTAATAATATATTTAAGGAATATATAGGCAAATTCTTTAGCATTACTTGCTTCTTTATATAAGATAAAGTAGATATACTTTATAAGTCTGTTAATAATAACAAGAATATTATTATAATAGACTTCTATAAGAAGTTCTTAAGACTTTAGTAGTTTGATAATAAAGTTAAGTGATATAGAATGCTAGGCAGTTTGCAGCATAAGCAAAAGTTATAACAATTTATAAGGTTAGTATTAGGCTGGTTTACTTTTCAGGCAAACCTTATAATCCTTAATTGCTATTGCAATATATTTTCTAGTAACCTTTTCTCTATATTATTATTATAGTTATTTCTAGGTCTTTATAATTCCTTAGTAACTATATACTAGCAGGCTATAGAACTTTATAATTGCTTTATTATCTAGTTTGCTAGTTTACTAGCACTAGATTATCTAGCTATTATTAGAGTTTTATAGCAGGTATAAAGTCTCTATTATTATTATGTTTAAGAATTACCTAGGTTTTTTTAGTACTAAGATATTATAGTCTGGTTATCAGCTGAGAGTATTAGCTCTGCTATTTTCTAATTCTTTTCAATAGATAATTTAGAAGTTAAATTCTAAGAGGAATTCTAACTATCTGATTTATTATTTATTAAGTTCTTTTGAAGTAGTGAAGTAAGCTAGGTTCTTATAATCAGTATATATAAATACTTAGTAAATAGTTCCTAAGAGTAAAGGTCTCTATTCCTTAAAAGCTTTAATAATAGCTATAAGTTCTTTATTATAGATCTAATAGTTAAGTTCTGATCTGCGGAGTTTGCGTGAGTAGAAGGTGTATAAGTGTAGGTATCCTTCTAAATCTCTTTAGAATAGTTATACTCTAAAAGCAAAGTCTGAAGCGTCTATCTTAACTTTAAACTATTCTTATAGATTTAAGATTATTAGGACTAGTTTGCTAGTGATGCAGTCTTTAATAGTTTGGAAAGCTGTGCTCTAGGCTTCTTTCTATTCGAATAGTTAGTCTTTGCAGCTGAGATCTGTGAGAGGTGTGTTAATTTTTCTATAGAGTCTGATGAATTTTCAGTAGAAGTTAATAAATCTGAGAAATCCTTAGACTTCTTTGAGGTTAGTTAGTATTAGCTATTCTTATATAGCTTGGACTTTCTTTTTTAATATGCTGATATATCTAGAGGTGATTGTAAATCTAAGGTATTCTACTTCCTAGGTGTGGAATATGCTTTTTTCCAGTTCAACTAGGAGTTTAGCATCCTAGAAAGCTTGTAGTATAAGGTATATATATTCTTTATATTATTCTATTATTATAGAGAAGATAAGGATATATTAAGGTAGATAACTATAAAGATATCTATAAATTTCCTAAGAACTTAGTTAATTATATTCTAGAAAGTAGCTAGTATATTAGTGAGGCTGAAAAGTATAATAAAGTACTCAAAATATCCTTTTCGCATTCTAAAGGCAGTCTTTTATTTTTCTCCTTTCTTTATTTAAATAAAGTTATAAGCATTTTTAAGGTCTAGTATTATAAAGTAGTTAGCTCTATAGAGGAGTTATTATAGTTTGTTAATTAAAAGTAAGAAGTACTAATTTTTAATTATTATTTATTAAGTATTTAGTAGTTAATATATAGTTATAGTTTGCTGTTCTTCTTTAGTATAAATAAGATTAAGCTTCCTACTAGTGATATTAATTCCTTAATATAGCCTTTTCTGAGGTTCTTATTAAGGTATTTATTAAAAGCTTCTATCTCTATTAAGTTAAGTCTGTAAATTTTATTAAATTTAAGCTTCTTCCTCTCTTTAATAAGGATTTTATAATTAAAATTTATATATTTAAGCAGTCTAGTTTCTAGTTCAGCTGCAAAGAGTTTCTTATAAACTCTGTATTCTTCTGGGATAGACAGAAAGAGATCATCTTTTTATTTAAGATCTGCAGTCTTTAATAGTTATAATACAGCTTCCTTTGCCTTAAGGTAGCAGATATATCGTTTTACTGCTCCTTAGTAAGTAGATCTGTTTAAGGCCTAGGTTCTGCAGGGCTGCTCAGAGACTAGATTATTATTATCCTAATAGAGTTAGCCTGTTCTCTAATCTATCTATAAGTTATTCTTCTCAAGCTATAGTATTCCTAATATAATATTATATATACTAAGTTCAGTAATATTAAACTGGAGTTATTTGTTTTAATCTAAGTAACTTATCTTAAGAAGTGCAGTCTTATTTTTAATAGTTCCTCCTTTATACTAGACTTATTCTCTTTCTATATTACTAAGCTGGTATATATATTCCTTTCTTTGCTATAGTAGTTATAATTTGTTTACTATTTAGAGTGATATAAAGTTTATTTCAGCTCTGCTGTTAATTAATATAATAGTTATAGTGTTACTAATAGTAACTGCTAATTATATATTTTCTAGTCTAAGGATGCTAGATATATAGACCTTGTTATTATTGCCTGTTTTAGTCTTTTATTAGTAAATAAGTCTAGTTTTTTAACTGCTTTTGTTATCTAGGGTAGATAATCTGCTTTCCTTCTTATTATGCCTTTATAAGATAGTTCTCTTAGATCTAAAGCCTTGGGGGGTTTAGTCCTTCCTATAGAAGTCTGAGAGCCTTTGCTTTCTAGGTTGCATATATAAAGCATTCATCCTTCAAGCATTCTTCCTATTTTACAATATCATTATATTCATATCTTATAAAGTATTATAGGTTTAAGCTGAAGACTGCTAAGTTATTATTAAACATAGTTATAGTCTATCTAATTATAGCAGATATAGTATATATATTTCAGATAGAGTTTTCATTATATCTTCTAGAGTAGAGTTAATATTCATACTTATCTCTGAGATGTTCCTTGTATTTATCAAAGAAGTATTATAGCTAGAAGAGGTTTTAGTAGTTATAGTAGTTATACTTAAGTATAGAGTAATCTTCTGTGTGAAGCTTTAGAGTGTAGTCCTTATCTCTCTAGTTTGCTAGAACACTATAAAAATATTACTACTAGTCATTGCAATTTATATTAATTATTTAGTACTAGAGAAGCTATCAGGTTTCTTCCTTATTATTAGATTCCTCTTTAGAGCTAGTGTTATCTACACTAGAGGTGAACCTATAAGCAACTTCTGCCTGAGCATATTAGCAGGCAATATTATAAGGTTTATCTAAGTTATAAGAAGAACTCTCTCCTTCTCTAAAAGTCTAATTACTAGTAAGATTAAAGATCTGTTGTTCAGTTAAAAGGTTATATTAGTGTTCAGGTTCTTTATCAGATTCTTTCTTAACCTGTTCTTTAAGTTCTTAGTTAATTTGCTTAATTCTAGTAAGGTTTCTATATATATATCTGCGTTGTGTAAGGTAGGCTGTGAAGGTACTAATTAGGTAATACTATATAATATTATTTAGTTCCTCCTGAGCTTATTATAGTTAAAGCGTTTATACTGCTTTAAGGCGTAAGATCTGTTGTTTATTATTACTTATAATCTGCTGTCTTGCTTTATACTAACAGATTTAGTTTATTTCTTGCTAGACTTAAGCTTCTGATTCTTAGATTATTTGTTAGGTTTCTATATTATAACTTATAGGGTTAGAGTTAACTGTATTAAGTTATTAGATGCAAAGCATTTTATTAAGTTGTTTAGTAGTCTTTCTGACTAACTTGCTATTAGCTTGGGAAGCTATTATAAAGGTCTTAGTCTTAATTTCCAGAATAATTATATTATAGCCTGTTCTTCTGCAGTTTAGGTTGCTGAGCTAGTGTTCTATAGCTTCCTTATTGCTGCAGTAGGTGAAGCATTTGTTGTTATAGCATCCAGTCTATAATAGAGATATATAGAATACCTTAGTTGCTATACTAGCTTGCTTAGTTTGCTTAGGTACTAGTTTCTAGCTGAGTTTCTTAGGTTATCTACAGTCTTTAGCAATATATCCTTTTTTTTCGCAGTTATAGCATTTAGGGTTCTATAGTTTCTTGCTGTTGCTTTTAGTAGCAGTACTGAGGTTTATAGGTCTGCTGTGTTATCTATAGGAAGTGCTTTATCAGGTGTTATTCTAGTTATTGCAGGGTCTGTTATTATTCTGCTGACTGTTAAACTTATTCTGGGGTTGCTACTAGTACTTATATCCTGAGTTTAGGTTCTATTGCTTCTCTCCTCGTTCCTTTTGTTATTTAAAGAGTTAGTTATTAATTTTAATAGCAAGTTCAGTATATTAGAAGAAGTCTTCCAGTTAATTAATCTTAATAATCTTATCCTTAACTTCATCCTTAAGTCCTTAGTAGAATATAAAGATCTTAGTCTCTTTAGTAAGATTAAGCTGGATATTAAGTTGTCTGAAGTTAGCAGAGTAGTCTTTAGCAGATTTAGTTTGTCTGAGCTAAGCAAGGTTATACTCAGTTTGTTGTTTTTATTAGGATCCTAGAAAAGTAACCTGAGTATATCTTCGAATCCTTGAAAATTAGTATAGATATCGCAGGTTTCTATAGAGCATTTATTGAAGGTTTTATATTTAAGGTATTCTTCCTAGATCAGTTCAAACTATTTAAGGGCTTTTCTCAGAGATAGGTAGCTATATATACTACCTTTTTAGTTTCATTAGTAAAGTCTCTATAATAGAAATTCTAGTAGTTCTTAACTTAGATTAGAAATCTCATAAGAGTTCCTAGGGTTCTATTATATATAACTAAGGTACTAAGCTTAAGTTTCTAGCATTTTCCTGTAGGGGTAGTGATAATATTAGCAGCAGCCTGAAGAGTGTTAACTTTGTTCTGGAGTTTCTGTATAAGAGAGTTATTACCTTGTCTTCCTAGGCGTGCGATTTCGTTTTCAAGGTTCTGAAACTATTAAGGTTTATTACTAAGTTCTTAGATTATACTTTTAAGGCCTTAGAGTTTGTTAGGTGTTTTGTTATATATAGTTTATATTTTAGCTATATTATTATCTCCTTTCTTAACTCAGGCTTAGAGTTTGTTATAAGTTTCCTTTTTAAGGGTGACTTTATTATCTAAGTCTATAGCTATTAAGGCTTTTTTAAGTTCTTCAGCTAGGTTTCTAACTGGCTGTTTAGAGGAAGAAAAGCTTCCCAGGGTAAGTAACTTAGCAGAAGCGCAAGAGGATATCTTATTTATACTATTAATAAGTCTTAATAATTAACTTACTAAACAGGAGCAATTAAAGTGTTATAGTCAGCTATCTAATAGTAAGGTCTGCTAACAGAAGCTAGAGATTAATATATAATAATAGTATACTAGGATTATAGTCTAGGTTATAAGTTATAAGCTGTGTTATAGATCAGTAGTTAGAGGCTAAAGTGATCAGTCGTAGGCTTAATAAGTATTTATAGTAAAAGTAGACTGAAAATATCCTAAGGATAATTATAAGATATTTATAAGTTAATTGCTAAAGAGCTATAGGAGTCTGACTATAAGCTAAGCTCTAGTTATACTATATATAAGTCCTGAATAGTACTCTTTATTTTATTACTATTCCTGATTCTAACAGGGTCTGTTTATTAACTATATAGAACCTATATATACTAAGGATAGCCTCTATATTCTTAGTATATAGATCTAATCTTCTTATCTTATTGTTATATAACCTTTACTATAGTTCTTCTGTTTCTAAGCAAGTCCTTGTTATTCTTATGATCCTGCAGTATAAATGTCCTGTCCTAGCTGCCTGACGCCTAAGTAGGTCGTTCAGCTGTTATCCTTGTTAACATTCTCGCACCCTCCACTATCTAATATATACACTTCACATAGAAATACTAAGTGCAAGGTATAACATCGTTAGAACTAAACTAATAGAAAACATCTTTATAAGCAGAACAAAGTGCTGACTTAGATCGCTTTAACTTTTAAATGCAACCTGATATAGTGTCAGTATTATAAGTAAATCAGGAAGCATAATTAATAGCTCTCTAACTTAGAACTAATAACCTATTTATATTAGGTCTTAAGAATAAGACCTTTAGAGAGAAGATCTGATATTATAACCTGTAAATAAAGATAACAGCTGAACAACTTACTTAGGCATCAGGCAGCTAGGATAGGATATTTATACTGCAGGATTATAAGAATAACAGAGACTTGCTTAGAAACAGAAGAACTATAGTATAAGTTATATAATAATAAGATAAGAAGATTAGATCTATATGCTAAGAATATAGAGGCTGTCCTTAGTATATACAGGTTCTATATAGTTAATAAACAGACCTTATTAGAATTAGAAACAGTAATAAGATAAAAAGTACTATTCAGGACTTATATATAGTATAACTAGAGCTTAGCTTATAGTCAGACTCCTATAGCTCTTTAGCAATCAACTTATAAATATCTTATAATTATCCTCAGGATACTTTCAGCCTACCTTTACTGCAAATACTTATTAAGCCTAAGACTGATCACTTTAGCCTCTGACTACTGATCTATAACACAGCCTACGACCTACGACCTAGACTATAACCCTAGTATACTGTTACTATATATCAATCCCTAGCTTCTGTTAGCAGACCCTACTATTAGATAGCTAACTATAACAATACTTCTATAACTACTTATAGAAGTATATAAAGAGAATATAAATTACTTTATAAAGAGTAAGTTTTTCTCTTTTTATATTACTTTAATTAATTACTCTTTTAATATTAAAATATTATTATACTATATACTATTAATAATTACTTTAAAGTAATAATTTCTCTAAAATCGCTTAGAAATACTTTAATAAAATATAAGTTTTTATATATATAGTAAATTTTCTAAGTAAAAAGCTTAAAAAAATATTAAATATATTAATCTTCTTTATTTACTTTAATATTAAAATATAGTTAAACCGAAGTATAGTAATATTTCTAGTAAATTAAGAGAAATATTAACTTAAATAAGCTACTTAATTATCTATAAGTTAAACGTCTCTAATCACTAAAGCACGCGGCCCTGTTAAAGGAACTCAACGATATGTACATGATCGTCTCTTCACATATGCACAGAAGTTACGCAGCTAATCTGCGACTTCTGACACGTTGAGATACTGCAGCAGCCTAAGCCACGGTTTGGAAGAGATCCAGGGGTACCTCGGCAAGAACAGCGTCCAGTAGGCCATCGCGGCCGTCAGACCAAGCAACATAAGCATATGCATGCGTGAGCGAGACAAAAGAAGCTCGATCGCCAGGCTGCCCATTTTGACCAACAGGCTGCGGCTGCGCCGTAACCTGGATCGGTGCGGCAAAGTTGCGCCCGCCGTCAAAAGATACTGTCGAGTAAACATCGAGGACACCCGACGAGTTAGTGCGCCACATCACGCCAAGTAGGCCATTTGGGTCAAAGTCGAAGGCTGGACGCTGTGCGTCAGGAGTCTGAATGATAGCCGGACCCGTGAAGTTTTGGCCCGCGTTATCCGTGACATAAATCTCCAGGGTGAGGTCGCGGGCGACCATGAGCGCGAAGCGACCGGTTGCGACAGGGTCAGCGGACACCCACGGCGTCGGATCACTGGGAAGACCAATGCCAGATACGGCCAGCATTGGGCCGGTGCCTTTCGCCACAAGGTTGCCTTGGCTATCAGTCAAGGGAAACGTCGTCCACGTCACACCCTCATCACGGCTCACGTACATCTCTGGATGGCCATCTGAACCCTCCGCAGCTGAAGCCAGAATGCCGTCATGAACTGCAATTGATCTGCCGGGAAATCCACAGATGGGAGGCAAGTCAGGGATTTGATAGTCTAGGCAAACGTCGACGGGACCGGGGATCTGGTTGAAGGCAGCCCAGGTTTCGCCACCGTCGGAGCTGACAGACACAGCCGCTGGATACTCCCAAGATGAGGCACCGTTTGCGTACACCTTTCCCGTAGCCACGTCAACTCGTAGCTTTGTCGCACCTTGCATATGAAGCGGCGTCACAGATGGGACACTCCACGTCTTGCCTCCATCAATGGACTTTGATAGTTGGGGATGAGCGGCCATGTTGTCTTCCAAGCCGGAGAAAACTTGGTTGTTCAGAAGGTAGAACGTCCCATTGGCGTCAGCAAAAATCTGTGGTTCGCCGCACTTTGGGGCGGTCCCCAAGGGATACTCCGCCGTGACGTTATTCCAGGTGATGCCGCGGTCGAGCGTGTAAGTCAGAAAGCAGTCCCCCACGGGCTCAAGTTCTGGCAGAGGATGGAAGCGTGTCGAAACAAAAACGATATTGTCGGAGTTCGTGGGATTCACGGCAACGACCGGTTGGCCCTCGCGCAAGGCCGGGCTTCTAGTCATGTTCATCTCGCGGATCGAAGGCGCTCGTGATTCGATGAGTCGCAGGGTATTACTGCCAAACTCTGTATCTGCACCAAGGTTGCCTAAAGCAAAGGTCTGCAACGGCGTAGACAAACCGCAAAGTCCAATCAAAGTACCAGCTAACAACAGGAAGGTTCGAACCAGACGGTCGGTTCGCCACCTTCGCGGTGTGCTGGTGCCAGGCCGATGACTGCATTTGGGCATCGTTGTGTGAGCCATGATGATGCCGGACTGGAAGGGGTGGAAACGATAGCGATCAAACTTTCGATTTTGCAATTGAAGAACTGAGGATTGCGAGCGAGTGCTTCAAGAGACTCTTCGGGGCATGGTTTATGAGAAACCTACTTAGCAGTAGGAGAGGGTATTTGTACTAGATAAACATGTTCCACTTTGGGTAGATGTTAATCTGCGTGATGCTTGATTTGGGAGCATGCGTCACGCCTTGCAACATCACTCTCGCATTTCGCATTTCGGACCCCTGCAAAGCCAAGCACGACTTCGCCGCGTCCGCCTCCGATACGATGTAGTGTATATAGGCCTGCAGAGGCGATGCTACGCTGATCAAGGAATTATCAGAAAATGGAAGGGATCGTTCTGTAATTTGACTCGAAGGTAGGAACCCTCCTCAAGGAAGGTGTCGTTGGCGTTTATCTACTGGACCAAGCCTAGACTTCCGGGCCAAACGCCGGCAAGGAGCCAGCCAGCGAATACGTGGGGCCTCTCAGCTCGGACAGCTCCGGTCCAGTCTGGTTGACACATGGCCTAGGTACGGCGGCCGAACGTACGAATGACTGGTCCACTCGCTCTTGAAGATTGGATCTGCCAGGAAATTCGAGTAAAGGTCGTGAAGGACCCGGAAATATGGCAGATAAATACCGGCCGCTTCCACATAGTTCGTCTGACTACGTGTCAGTAAGATGCTTTGCGACTAACCATTCCGAATCGTATGGAAAGGCTCTAATGGTATGTAGCTTTGACAGAGACAGAGTCAACGCATTGTAGAAGACGGGCTGCACGTCATGTTTGTTGTATGTACTTAACCTTTGAAAAGTCGCCTTTTGTCGACTCAAACCTGATTCAATCGGGGTGAATGCTGGTGTTCTTTGCAACACCATACCGTCCCAGAATCGTCTAGCTTGATCTTGATTGCCTGAATCAATTGTCCACGTGCTCAAAAGTCGTTTTGGGGTACTTAATCCACTATCTTCAAGTTGAAGAAATTATTCTCTGGGAGACGTACAACACAGCAGTCTGTCAGATCGGCCACAACAGTCCGCTCAATCATGGCTTGCCGGAGATCAGCCCGTTTGTTTCATCGAGAGGGCTTGCGTCTAAACAGCACGCCGGGGAAAACTTCGCCCAAGTGTCTCCCACTCGAGGTCGTCGTTCTCGTTGCTCAGACTATGGTAGATGATGCTGAAATCTCTGCTCAGCTATTGATATGGAATGCGACTTATGATTCCCGGAACGACACACGTCCTCGGCTCAAGCTCAACCTCAGCCAAAGGCGTCTCGCATCGCTACGCTTCAAAATGATCCGAGACGTATCTCAAATCAGTCAGCTTTTCAGACAGGCTATGCTGAAAGTCTTTCTACCACACTTCGAAGTCTCCCACCGGGGCAAACCACTCACTCTCGCCGTAGTGTTGCCCACGACACCAGATATCGCACTCCGATGGCGGCGATTCTCCCGCTTAAAGAGATCATTCTTGACGAGGACTGCAAAGGCCCGGAATTGCAGCGCCGCAACCGAACGAGTAACTCATTGAATCACCACATTCCAAGGAGCGCGAAGAGACTACGGGCCATGGAGAAATCCCTGGGAAATCGGTTTTACGCACTTTGGCAGCCGTACTCTTCCAGGGTGCGCATGTTCGTCAAGTTTTGCGATACGTCGGAGAAACAGTTCGAGCTGGTTTAACCCTAATCTTCATTAGCTCCCCAGTATTGACAAAACTACATACGAACTCAACGTTTTCTTGCCTCCATTATGAAAAGTGAGCCTTGACTGCTGGAAAAACCTCACAACCAAGCCGGCCTCCCACTTCCATCTACTCTAATGTACCGGGCTTTCTATCTGTATTTTTAGGTTTTCTCAACAGCAACATTTACTGACTATTTGCTTGATTCTGTAATTGGAACCGAACCTTGCTCATTACATCTTGGAAACTTATAGACTGATAGTGTGACTGACTCCCGATAGCAATCCTTAATAATCACAGCAATGCAAGTGCCATCGTGAGCTTCCGCCGTTTCTCGCTGCTGTATGTTTCAGTCCAAGCTTGCGCAAAATAGCGTTGTCTCGCATGCGCCGCCTTTACGTCGCTGAAGACGACCACATGGCGTTTACTTTACCGGGAAGGCTAACTCTGCACTGGCTGGTTCGCGACGGGAAGGATCTAGCCGCCTTCAACGGTACATGCAGATGCGACGGAAATCAAAATACAAGCGAACGAATGACATACGTTAGGTCTCTGCTGGTACCATTCTGTCAGAAATCTAGTCCTGTGGCCCCTTCTAAATTCAGAATTCCATGAATTTGCATGAAATACCCAATGGAATGGCTTCACCATCGGTCCATGAAACGAAATCGTCTAGGCTGTCGTTTGTTTTTTTAAACAGCTCCTCACCCAAATTCATGACTTGAATCCATGTTCTTCGTTAAGTCTTTTTGTTCATTGTCGCCGTACCATTAGGTCTCTAATTGTCGTGGCTTCTGCTCGTGCCAAACACTGTGTTTCATATCAGACAATGAACACCAAGACATGTGGACATGCTCCGGCAAACCAACCACACGCTCTTCTGATGATGCGTAATGATGGACGACCCTGAACTTCCATGTCCACCCTAAACGAGCTTAAAACGACTTGCTTGCCTCATTCGGTTACCCAATCCTCAAGCCATCTCCTCAGTTCTATCCTGCCAAATAATCCCCGTGGCAATGCCTCAACGATCGTCGACCGAGCAGAATCGGTCCATGCAATCGCGCTTGCGAACCCATCAAACGCTCTCCTCTCCATCGTCACGCACAAACAGACAGAACCGACGGGCTAGGATAATTGAGCTCTCTACGGACAGTGAAGACACCTCAATTCGACCGCGCTCCAGGCTTAACCAGACTACCACGGACAATGCTGTCACAACGACCACTTTCCAGGGCGGTCCAATCCGTTTCGCATCGGGTCAGACACAAAAGCTATTCGCGCTGAGATCGCCCGTGGCCACAATCTCTGGACTTGCGCCTCAAACGCGCGTGGCACCCGGACTCTCAGGCGGATCCTCTAGTGGTCAGCGGGGTGTTGCCGCGCTTGCGAACATGCTGCCCGTACCTCGAGCCGGGCCACTTGGTCATACTGTTCTGTCGTTTGTGGCCTGTTATCAGATCTCGTTGTGGGTCATTTCTGCGATCGCGTATCTGTGCAGACACAAAGCGGAGGAAGGCGGAGGAGAATTGTTTTCGTTTGTGGCTGGGATCATGGGTGACGTTGTTGAGAATCGCGCTGTGTTTGCCGTGGGAATGCTCTGGGCCAAGGCGTTTCTGTGATGTGATAGATGGACTGGGAGAACAACAGAAAGCTGCATGAAACAAAAGACCGTGATATCGACTTCTTCAGCGTAAGCCGTTTTCCCAATCTTTTTACGAAGTGTCTTTCCGCCCATGGTTCCGGACAAGCGCGACCAGGGCCGCCGACGTGAACCATGCCCGGCTGGACGTCAAGGGATAAATCTGCGGGAAATTGGTGGCAATCAAGACCTACCGGGCCGAGCGATCAGAATGAAGGTTCCACATTCGGGGGTGGCGGTTGCGACACTGGCGCAACCCCCCCGCGTATCTGGCCGGGTCCCGCTGAGGCGTCGGAAAGGTGCGAGCGTCAGAATTGCGACGCATCACGTCCATGAGGCCATTTGAACGACATACCATGATGCGACGAACTGATCGACCCCCAAACTCTATATAGGAGCCAAGTTATCCCGTGGAGGACATGATCCATTGTTTTGAGATTATGGGTACGGATGATCGGCCTACTCACGTACCCCACGTTCGGGATTTAATCCTTGCGACTGTAAGATCGACAGGAAACTTCACCACCCGAAAATGACGGAACGTGGAAAACTTGGCCGTGCTAGCCACCGGATCTGAAGTGTCCGCTTTTCACAAGTTCTGCCCGTGGTACCTTGATTTGTATAAGTACAATAAACTATTCCAGCTTTGGTCTGGCCGTTTGTGAGAAGGATTTGCATCCTCGAAGATAAAGCTTCGCTAGAGAAATTCACGTCTCCAACTCTGAGTCTTGAGTTCCCGACTGCATCTTCTGCCCCCTCACCGGCCACAGCGCAATTGAAAGTCGGCGAAACCTTGAGGTAGATAATACCTCTGCCCTCTGTCGCAATTACCCGAAGATAATATACGTGGCTCTATCAATTTTTCGACCCGTTAGAAGCGCCGCAATGGCATCTTGGCTTCATTCCTATCAATATTCAAAGATTGCACAAGAAGAGAGGCAGGTTCAACACCATGAGCCGCATTGGATCAAGCGAACTTGGAATCTTGGAAAGGTTCACGTCATTTACACCCTGCTCCTTGTCTTCGTCGCCGTAGTTACCAATAACGCCTCCCGTATGAACAGCGACAGTGCCTTGTACGGCGAAGACCCCCTGAAGGGAGAAATGCGTCGTGGGTCAATGAGATAACTCCGAAAAGAATGACAATACATAGATACGTTGGAGCTGACAAAACGGCAGTGAAAACCGCCCCTCGAACCTTCCTCCTTGATTTAACATACGCGATGCCCCCATCGCCAAAGGTCGACAAGGCGTGGTCTTCACTCCTGCCCGAACGGGGCGGCTTCTTTACACACCCGAAAATCGCACCGACAGAGAGTTGCCTGGCTGTGTTCCATCAAATTTACTGCCTCGACATGCTTCGTCGGGCGCTCTACGAAGCGCGGCCAGATATCCTGAACCAAGGCAGAAACAGTACGAAGACTACATCATCGAGCCATGGGAGACGTGATAAGGCAACAGATATCAATGAGGCGCATGATATGTATCACCTCGGGCACTGTTTTGATCTCCTGCGTCAGGCCATCATGTGCAAGCCTGTAAGTTTGCGTCACGGACGATTGCCTGTGTGTCCGATTGGGAGAATTCTAGCTGAGACTTTTGGTAGGATTTGACAGTTGAGATCGCGAACTCAACGCTCAATGGTGTCACAGGCTTTGGTACAGAGCATCAGTGTCTAAACTGGGAAGAGTTGATGAACTGGATGAAGGTCTTTGAGTGAGCAAAAGCCTCAGGCGCGGACGAAGAGACACTTAATTGCGAATGCCACATTGAAGCCTATGGCAAATAGGACTGCAGAACAAGGCATGGTACACAGACACTGGTAGCTACGCGTTGGAACGGCCTGTTGTGGCCAGTATGGGTTGCAACGGCGGCAACGATGTGGTACTAAACCGACTTTCGCAGAGCACTTTTGGCAAGCATGTACCCGACGACTGTCCAAAGAAGATTGCGAGCGAGGCTTGTGCTTGTACCTTAGCGTAGTATTCCGAGGATACTTTTTAGGGGGTCAACGCGGTGTCTTGGAAGCTCTACTAGAGATGAAGGAGCACGACGAAATCTTGACCTAATCAGGTGTGACTTCGTCAGATAGTAGGATAGACGGTTGATGCATAAGGCACCCTCTTAGTGCCTGCGGCCTGCTATGGTAACTCGGGAGTGGAACAGGATTTTGGTCATTGGGCAAATATCGGAAACACGGTGCTACCCGGAGTTGAATCACTGAGGCGTAAACCTCACACTGATGAGATCGCCCTGGCTTTGTTACCTCAACTTCCTTCATCAAGATGGTTCAGCATTCTTTGAAACGATCCACTAATAACTCAGCAAAATCTCAATGCATATGAATCTTCTTTTTACATCTTATTATTTCTGTTTCTTCAGCAGCTAGTCTCTTGTGAATTCCATGGTAGACCCCCTGTCCCTTCTCAGCTCAAACTTATTCCTCGTAGAAGCTCAGGAAACTTGTAAATGCTAAGAAGTAAAGTCTCAATTCTGGTATTCTTTTGCAATTTGTTTGGTGTCTTCCTCCGCCCTCGTACCTTAGTCCGAATTCTCAGGCATTAACAACTCCCCTCACTAAAGCTTGAACGTCTTCTCACTCCATCCATATGTCCGATTCAACCGCCGTGCAAGGATGAGAAGTCTGTAACCCTCAATTTGCGACTGATGCGGGTGATGAACAGTCAAAGGCTTTCTGACTTTGAACTGCATGGGTGGCTGGAAGGTGTACACAGATCCGTACCGAGGGTAGACAGAAAAACCAAGCTCTCCCATGGCAGTCTCAAACCCTTTTCAGGTCGTCGATATCCTCGCTTGGGACTTTGAGAACAGGTTGGTAAAGAAGTCGGAAGTTGACACGCTGACTTGAATGGTTTCCGGTGGTGTGCTAGGCTGTGGATGCTCTGCGGGCACGGAATGTTGGAGGTTCAGCTCGTAAGCAGATGTTTGGGAAGGCCGCGTCTTCTGCTTTTCCCTTCGACGACTAATCATAGCTTCCTTGGGTTCTTCCGCGGCGGAATCAATAGATCCTGCGGGTGGTGTGTTCTTTGTCTTGTCGATCTTCATCAGCTCATATCGGCTCTCAAGGTCAGCGAAGCACTCGGTGATAAGATCCTCGTGGAGAAACCCCATCTTCGTACCGGCGTTGATCACCACGAACTCTTCAAGGGCTGTGAGAGCTCCCTCGGCCATCCCGGGCTCCAGAAGGTTGTCGATGGGCACGGCGTAGTCCCGTAGGTCGATTTCGGGTTTTAAAGACGTGAGCTCCGCCTCCAACTCTCGCGATCTTTTGACGAACGCTCGTCCTTTCTTACTTGAGCAGGATGGAAGGGTGACAGCAGAGGACAGATCCTGGATGAAGCCAACGACAACGGCCAGGTCGAAGAGCGCGTCAGCCTCGCGTTCGTCCAATCTGTCACCCTCTAGTGGGTGGGCCATGTACAGATCGCCCAGCTTTTTCATCCAGTCCGCAGCATTGGAGGGTGTAGTGCTAGACTGACAGAGACGAAGAAGGTAGCTGAACAACGGATCGCTTCTCGTCAGGTCTTCGGGCTTGCCTTTCATGGCGAGACGCGCGTTGCCTGCATTGTCGTAGGCATTGAGATGCGCTTGAATCGTCTGGGGCCGGTGCCGGCAGCGACACGACGCTGGAACAGAGCCTGCGTGCGTTTGTACTCTAATTGACACACGTTTGAAAGCTCCTGAAGGATGAGGGTGCGGTACGTCTTGTCGCGGTCCGACGCTTCGAGGACTTCGACAAGACAGGTGATGTAGTCCCAAATCGACGCGGCTTGGACCTCACCATGAACGGCTTCAAAAACAGCGCCACTGATATGTTTGTCGGTGTGAATATAAAGACTGCGACCCTTCTCGTCGGGGACAAGTCCTGTGCGCCTGAAGAAGGCCATCTTCGTCGCGTGAGCGAGAACGACGGGCTCTGCCGACAACAACTCAACCCGTTCCAGGAGCGTTGCGCTCCGGTCCCGGGCGTCTGCGGCAATATCTGGAATTGCGACTTTCGCGGGTGCATCCTGAATAGACAGCTTGGAGAGACTGTTGGCTGTGGCGTCGTCGCTACTCCTTTTCGGTCGGTGGTTCTGGTTTCGGGTTCGGGAGCCGATTTCCAGGATGTCTTCGACCACGATGTTAAGGCACTGCAGCATAAATGATTGCCTCTGCAGGATGAGTTCACCGACCGACTGAGGGACGCAAACACCTGCTCGAAATGCTGGCTCCAGGTTCGACAAACGTTCATCGATGTCGCGTAAAAGACGGAACGAGCGCCCGTATCTGCAACTTCTGCTGTTCATGAACATAGTGAAGCAGTTCTCGAAGGAATTGACGTGGCGAAGTCGTTTAGTCCTTACCATCTCAACCAATTGGAACTGTCCTGATCAAGAACACCAAGGATATCGCCATAGCTGAGCGCGACCGTGCGAAGTCAAGCAGACAAGTCGTCTGCGTCATACGAGGAGGGAAGGTGAAATGCGATGGGCACCTTCCGAAGTGACGACGGCGTCGGCAAGAGCTGTCTGGGACGGACTGGTCCCTTCCTACAATACATTCTCCCTTGCCTTTAGGCAGGTGTACCAAGCAACTGCCTGCCCAACCTTGCACCTCTGCAGAAGCTGCGTCTCTCTCCACGGGCACCTTCCCAGTCTCCTCGACCTTGAACAGCAAACCTAATTCCCTCAAAGCCTCGCCCACCTTCAAACCTTCCTCCCAACGAGCTTCTCCTGCTCCAGCCAACCCTCGTCGCCATCCCTCTCCCACTTCAGCTTCCAACCATCTTGCCTGGCCTGCCCAGTCCTCCCAAGCGTCTACCAATCCTCAGAATCACGCCTGGATCATGGCTCCCGCTCTGGATTCCGCACCGAATGCCGCAGGCAACACGGCCGCCAATGCCGGCTCCACGCCCAAAGCTATCAAGTTCGAGATTGGTCAGTCTTCTCTCCAATTTTCCATCCCGATCCACCACTACTGACACCTCACACCAGACACTGAGCCCAACATCACAGCCACTCCCACAAGCATTGCATCTCCCGCAGACTCCAAGATCAACCCTCCCGCCATCGACTCCGACAAGCCCATTTTTACTCCTCAGCCGGCTTATGAACAGGAGGCATTCACTAGTGTCACAATCTTCATGAGCTGCGAGAACGGTCTTTCATTTGTAAAGGTCAAAGACATGGAGGACAGTCTTCGTCGAACCTTCCCCGACGCAAGCATCAGATGCCAGAAAAGCGTGTCTAAGACGATCCAGCGGGAGACCCAGCGGGAGACCAAGAAAAGACGTCGTGATTAGGTGGTGGCTTGGTATGAATCAACCCTTGAACGGAGTTTTTAATCCGAAAGGCGGGTTGGCCGAGAGACGTGTAGTAAGGGGGACAGATGTTGGCGAGTATTTTGGCAGTGGTGGCATGTTGACGAGCTCATTCGCTCATTAAAGTCAATGGCAGAAAACAAATATTTTGAACCTCTGCTTAAATCTTCCTGCAGTGACGTCGAGGTGTCTTTGGGACGCCATCAACCAACTCTTGACTTTGGGTCGAAAGTGGCAAGTCGAGGTGTTGATGGCCAGGGTAAGCCGAACTGTGTAGGACTTGGCAACGTTCGACTTTCGTCTGATATGAAATTGGAGTTGAAATATAATGTAGCTCATATTGCTGGAACGGTTCGCCTGGCACAACCGTTGTGCCTGAATCGTTGTCCTGAGATTGAGCCGCTAAGCTCAAGGACCCCGTCGTCCGTGTTTTGTTGCAGGACGAGGTTTCCGCGAGCTCGGCCGTCCAAATACATTGTTGTGGGTCGAATGAGACCTGGCGCATGGTTGACGTGCACCACAGCATGCACCTGGCCAGCAACCTAGGTGAAGCTAAGCTCAAAATCTAGCACATACGACCATACCCACTGGAGAACTCGGGATCCCGTCCGCTCTCCCATAGATAAGCCAGTGAGGGCTGGAGTAGTAGTCGGGTCGGTAACGACCGGCGAATGCCCGGTGTTGTAGTTTTTTTGCTTTCACGCTTTTATAACAAAAGCGTGCAGCACCGGTCTAGTTCCTGCCCAGGTCATGTTTTAAAGTACATCATGTTATTTTCGTCAATAGGGCTGTCTGAGTTGCATATAGGATGTAAACTTAAGGTAGGTAACAGATGTCCCTCATCGTCAAGGTTATGACAATGGATTTAGCTTATTCGTAAGGATCTTATGATTATTAACAAAAAGGTAATCAAGCGTTCAGCCGGCTATTATCTCATATTCCCGGAGTATGTCCGTAGCTCCCGTCTGCCTGGCGCTATTTACGTCAACTGCATCTTCTTAGTCTGGAGCTTTACCGCATTAGGGGCATTCTGCGAGCCTCTCCCCAGATCCAAAGCTCAATGGCCAGCAGGCATTCAGGTACAAGATGATTTAGAATTCGAAATGCGAGCCGTAGTTCTTGGCGGGAGGCGCTGTAAGCCACCGCCACCACATGGTTGGTGAGTTGTCTCATCGGCTGCCAGCCAGTGCCAGCTCAGAATATCCGGGGCGCGAGAGTCGCTGAAGCGATTGCGGAATAGGCCAACGCTAAATCCTGGCGTTTTGGCATGCATGGCACCCGCCGAGGAGCTTGCCCGCTGTCACGTCTATCCGAGAGCCATATTGGGACTATCTGACGTCAACGATCAGTTCAAAATAAGCGCTTTGCTGTATTGACAACTGGCGAGCTATCAGGTTTTCAAGGATTTTCCGAGACCCAATTAGAATTTGGATATCAAAGTGTCACAATTCCACGAAGAAGGAGGTGATACCTATGGACGGACGGTGGCCTACTATACCTGAAGTAGAACGGACATTGAGTCCATCCAAGGTTTCTGCGGGTGCGCTCATAGCTCAAGTTCAACGCCCAACCCCGGCCTTCTTCAACATCTCTTTATCTCTTCAGCAATCTTGATACTGTCATTTTTGATTACCGAGGTGCCTAGTACAGTTTCGTTGTTCTTTTCCTTAATGCCATAGTCCAGTGGGTCGCATTCCTCAATGTCTTGCTTTTTCTGCCAATGAGATAAGCATTTTGAACATTCTCACGCCGTGTCAAGAATAAGTCTCCTACGCTAGGTGCGTATGTTAAGCGAAGTCATTCCAGCGAATGTGATTTTGCATGAATTTCCACTTCTCCTCTACACAAACTTCCGGATATGCCAACCTCGCAACCCACAAGCCTGTCCAGTTCGTGCATTGGGCCTAGGAGGGTAATCTTCTGTCATCGCCTTCGGACTGGTTCTTGCCGGCATCAGCTCTGCGCCCTGAACATGCCTACCCACATAGCCTCCGCGCCATCCTTTGAAGGATTGAGAAAGACCCCATCGGTATTTCAAGTGCTGATTCTGTTTGCCTACTGGGCCTTATGATGTAGTGGTGGGCCTTTCATGAACATCAACGGCAACGCCGTCTGCGTGCTAAATCCAGTAGCGCGGACTCGAACCACGCTTTCCCGAATTCAGTCCTTTGTGCGATGATGCCCCGGATGCCCACCGCGCGCCGGATTTCAGGCTCTCTATGTGGGTTTTATTTCCCGAGCGTGGCTATCTGTGGAGTCGATTCAGGTAGAGCGCCGAATTCGTGGAGTTGGACAATTCTCGGCCGATTGACGGTCTGCATATAAGAGCCACAAGAAATCATCTCAATTTGGACAACCCACAACAACCTCTATTCAGAAATAACTCGCGATCCGACAACTACTACCCTCTCAAATCTTTAATCAACTGTTGATACACACACACTTCTCGGATTGAAGTGCAGACAATTACCCCCAACATCCAGCATGCGTTCACTCATCTGGGCCCTGGGCCTTTCTGGCACCGCTGCCGCAGCAGCTGTCAGCACCACAATTGCCAACGATCACCACGCCACAACAACAGCACCGCAGCCGCATTCCACAGAAGACACGCCCTGTGCCATTGCGAAATCACGGGCTGAAGCTTTCATGTCGGCAGAGCCTGAAGCGACAAGGGCTTTTGTGCTTCCGTCGATAGCCTTCAACTGTCTCAAGTCGATTCCAGTGGACAAGGAAAATGACATGGGCCTCCTCAACTATCTGGAACCTTACATTCATTTCCAAAGCACACTAGAGCCTCTCGCCGCCCCTCCCGACTTCTATCTCATCCCCGGGGTGGATGTTTTGTCTGGATTCGGCCAGATCCGAGCGAAGCTCAGCAACGATGAATATGACAGTCAAGTAGATTTTGCACTCGAGCTGTCTTACTTGGTAAGTTTACATCACTTGTCTCTACTGTGTGTGTGCGAAACGCTAATATTCAAAAAGTTCATCCAAGCCTCAGATGGCCACTTTGTTTACAAGCCGGCCATCCTGGACGTTTTCCAATTCGGCAGCCTTTCCTCTGTCGTCTCTGTGGCCGACAACGCGACGGCCCTTCCAAGAGTTTACCTTCGGAGTGACTTTGAGCAATTTGTCGCCAATGACACTGATGTGTACGACATTGAAAGCATCGATGATGTCCCAATCGTGGACTTCCTCGAGGCGCAGGCATGGCGTGCGCTTAGCCAAGATCCCGATGCCCAGTACAACTCGCTGTTTACCAACCCCGCGCAGTTCGCAATGGGATCGGGGGATGGATTTTCCCCCAGGTTTCCTGGCCAGTCCCCCGATGTCCAGGTGATTAAATTCACCAACGGCACGACCTTCAACGACACTCTTGTTGCCTCGATCTCAGTGAACGTTGTCGACTATATCGGCTCTGCTGGAGTGATCCACGAATACTTTGAGCTGCCTGTCACAGCGACCCCTACTTCGTCATCCTCGTTGAGCTCTACAGCATCATCGACGTCATCAGCGACGCCGACAAGCACCCAATTGAGAGGCTACCCTGTGCCTGTCGTCAAGCACGCTCACGACTGGATCTCTGGATACTTCATGAATGGCAGTGAATACGAAGACATTGCTGTGCTTTCCATCCCCGCCTTTTCTCCGTGGACAATCCCCGAGACAAAGATCAATGGTACTTTCGAGACACTTGAGGCTGAGTCGGTGGTGTCGGAGTTCTTGCAAAAGGCTAAGGACGCGGGCAAGACAAAGTTGATCATCGACATGCAAGCAAACCCCGGTGGTCTCATCTTTGCCGGATATCAACTCTACAACCAATTGTTTCCCAAAGCCGACATCTGGGACGGAAATCGCCTTCGTGCCAATGCCGCTCTAGACGCCCTCGGTAGCACAGCTGAGAAGGTCGCCCCAGAGATCCTTTTCGACGCAGTCACCTCTGTCTACAACGAGAATCACGAGGCATACGATTCTTGGGCTGATCTTTATGGACCGCAATTCATTGGAGAGCAGAACGTGACCCATCTCCTGAGATACAACCTTAGCCAGCAATTCGACTTCAGCACACAGGAGCAAGTTTTCGATGCAGAAAACATTGTCGTCGTTACAGATGGCCAATGCGCGTCGACCTGCACAATCTTCACCGGCCTGCTTGTTCGTGAGCAGGGAGTCCGATCCATCACACTCGGCGGCCGTCCTATGGAGTCGGCAATGCAGGTTATTGGCGGTGTAGAGGGTGCTCAGGTTCTCAACTTCATAAACCTGCAGCAGTTCGTTGCGCAGGTTGGTGTGAACGCCTCTCAGATCAATTTTACAGAATACCTAGAGGCTGCCTTCGATGTACTTCCTAGTCTTGAGGAGCCACCCTTGTTGCCCGCTCTCGCAGAGGCCGGATCCTTCAACTACCGGAACGCTTACGCACGCGACGACCTCAACGGTTATCCGGAGCAATTCAAGTACGAGGCATCTAACTGTCGTCTATTTTACACAGCGGAGATGATTGTCGACCCGGTGGCTATTTGGAATCTTACGGCGCAGGTTGCGTGGGCGGATGGTCAATGTGTGAACGGGTCCACTGCTAATGCCAATAATACCATCAGTGGCGATGTTGTTGGCTTTGACAAGAAGGTTCTCAGCACGGTGAAAGCCTGCGACGGACCTGGTAGTCTATCCTTCAAGGGTGACTACGAGGGACCCCAACCGTACACGCAGAAGTCCAGCAAGCGGTCCATCATTGATTACCTGATGCCTGCTGAGGATTTTGTCTACGAGGTCAAGCCAAAGATGGCTTTTGTTTGAGAGATAGGGGAATGGCTCTGCAAAGTGCAAAGTTTCAAATAGTTCAAGTGGCATAGAGGAGTATATATGAACAATGATAGTGGGCGCGATTCGACTCAAAGCTTAGTCACCAAGACCACAAAACAATCTACAGAAATACAATTATCTCCTGACACGGTTTAGCTGCGACGCTAAACTCTGTGTTGATCGCAGTGTTTTGTGAAATCAATCCTGGGTTCAATCTAGCAAGGACGCAATTTAGTTCAAGTCGTCAGGATGGTTGACTCGCCAAAGTTGAAGGCCGGAACCCGCGGAATGCAATACGAGATAGTTGAATCTTTGTCTTGGCCGATGTTGAGACTTTGTCGTTCACATTTAAAGCAATACTCCGGGAAGTTCACTCGGCCAGTCAATTGCCGTATTTGGTGATTGCTAGCCGAGGGTTCTAGATTGCGGCGTCCAGCTCACCGCTCAACCAACAAAATCCCCGGCGAAAGAGTTGTTTGGTTTGCCACGAGCACTTGGTAACACTTGCCAGGCGCCTGGGCTGAGACCGCTGGCGTGGTTTTGCCCTGCAGAGTGTCCATGGCTTTCCTCCGAGTCCCGGTGTTTTCTTTCCCAATGCGTACATCTCGTTGGGCAGCGGCCCACTTTGAAAGATTTCCGACCGGATCTTCCGGGTGAAGAAGGTGTAGATACAGGTCCCGGTGAAGACGATGCTCTCTGAGACACAATTATAATTGTGTATTAATACTCTTTACCCTTTCCAACGACCATTGTCCATTTCATCTACCACCAATTTCATTTTTGATCATTTCCCAATCTGAACGTGCGCCAAGTCAAAATGAAAATTCATTCCGCAGCCTTCTTGCTTTCTGGCGTGGCTACCGTCATTCAGGGCCAGAACGTGAAGTACTGCAATTACGGCACCAGTGACTCGGCACTTCAATGCAGCAGTGTAAGCTTACGCCCAAGTCATTGCCGACAAAGAGTTGCTAAACAGTTGTCTCGAAATAGTTCGTGTACTGCGTAGGTATTTTTTACAACTTTCCGAATGGCATCGACTGACTATACGGTAGTGCATTCCCATTCTCAATGTAGAGGAAGATTCATCACTTAAGCAGGGCTTCCCTGTGCGCCGCTCCTGCGGGGGAGAGGGTATTGAGTGTTCCGTCAAAAATAATGCGGGGAACAACCTGTACGGTGTAAGTGCATCTCTTGCTAGTGATTTGGACGGTGCTAATGGTCTGTGAAGCGTGCGTCTTGTGTAAGATTCAACAAGCATCCTCCTTAGGATTCAACTAACTACAATATGACAGTGTTAAACATGCAGCTTCTCCGGATGAGAACTTCGGGCCGCGTCCGCTTTTGTCTTCAAGATTGTACGGAGTTAGGTGCTTGACGTAACGGGCAGCGTGATGCAGTGTCAGATAAGCAGCAAGCTTGGAACTACAGTCTACGCTACACGTAAATAAGCCTACATGTGTCTTACGCCTGGTGATCAAGCCTACAAACAGTCTTGTCACCTGAAGGTTTCAATGCGAGGGGAAGTTTCGATTCCAGCCCCAAGATGGGTAATAATGCTCAACATCAACATGCAATTCGCGCTGATGATTAGTAATTAAATATACTTTGGACCAAAGGTTGTGGGAATTTTTGTTAGGCCCCTAGTAAATACTGCGGTGGTTTTTTTTTTTTTTTTTTGTTATTGTTCTTTAAAAAGCACGCGTGGTTTAAAGGTCTCAGTCTCAAGTACTTTGTTATAGACGTCCACCTTTAGAGTCACAGACAATACTTTTAAGAAGAACCTTGAGGTTGAGATGAGCGTGGTTTTGATTCTCTAAGCTGGGGCTTTTTACCACATTCCCCCGGGTTGAGGTATCCTATGTTCATGCAAGAGCCTCTACCAATATTTCCTTGCAAACTGCTAAGCTGTTCCGCTACTTATGGAAAAATGTGTCTGCAAATCCAAGCATTTCTTAAATTGCCTCATGGCCAGTCGTGATTTTGTTACAACGGCAATGAAAGCGCTACCCCTAACCCCTCATTCCCAAACGCGACAGCCCCTCACGTGCAGCTCCACTTCCATTACCGTAATCTTACAAGCGACCCACATAAGTATGACATAATCCTTTATCGGTGTTATCAGCGCGTTCGCGCATCCGCGTTTCATCGAGACGAACATGCCAACGACAACTCACTCGATTCAATCCACCAACCCACTCAGCCACTCACAACCTGCACATCTCCTCCTCAAGCATATCAAATCACAGCAAACATGGCCAAGACGCCCACAAAGACTGCCGAACCTAGCCGCCTGACGCAGAGCAGAGTGGCAAACATGACCGCTGGCCGAGCCAAGAAGCAGGCCAAGAAGGAGAAGCTCAAGGCGGCACTGCAGGCGCGTGCGGCCCACGCACGCGCCGCGCGGAAGGCCATTCGTGAGAGTGCGTTCTGTCCTCCCACCTGCTCCTGCCTTCTTCCTCACTTCGCGTCCGGTGACTTGCCTGCTGACTGTGTGGCAGAAGCCAATTGATTTCGATGAGGATTCCGGGTTGACCCTCCGGGCAATGGAGCTTTAGTCGGGTGGAGAATACTGATTTCCGTGTGTGACGCGTAAAGGTGGATGCGAAGAGACAGATGATATGGGATGCGGGACGGGCCCGTCCAGGACGCGTTCTTACGCATGATCTAGACACCTCAAGTCAATAACAAGTGAGATATCCATGGATTAACACCATGCGCGTGATACGAGACCCTAGCGGCGCGCTATAGGACCAGTGGCCACTGCACGGATAAACACAGCTGTTGTGCTCGTCCACCCTCTCCTTGGCCCCATCACGCATCAGGACACCCCCAGTTAGTTTCCTTTTTCGAGGCGCTAACCCCACCGAACGGGTATACTGAGGGCTTGAAACCTGCTTCTTTTGGAAGGTGTTTGTGGTTTCATTGGTAGTTGATAGTCGGGGATTAATATCATATGTGTCTCACCATGCTCACTGCGCTTCTGCACAAAGGAATTTAATGCACATGCTCCGAGATGCGTATGTTCCGATTGCCCTTCCTTAATGATTGCGATGCGCAGAAATAGTTTTCCATAACTTTAACCCATCACGCGGTCCACATGAGCTCACCAGATTGAGCCGGCGACGAATGACCGACCATTGTTTCCATGCTCACTACAAGACAGCACGCATCCGATGATACCCAACAATCAAAATGATAGAAAGATTGCTTGCGATCCCACATTGCAGTCGATATGGCACTTTGTGAAGCAACATCTACGGCAAACTCCTTCAATTCATACATGGCTCCACGGTCTTTTCCCTCATTTCTCGAACGACATTAGTTTTGCAAAATAGTGGACCACACACTGGAATAAGGCAGACTTGCGCAAAACGGCAAGAAGTAGAAGAGAAATGCAATCACTCAATAAAACAAGGATGGTTATGGTAATGGTATGCTGGTTGTAAAGCCTGCGGGTCAAGGCGGCCAGGCGAAATGCAATTATGTCGACGACGGCTTGGAGTTGACAGAAGGATTGAGCCCTCCAACATTGATTCAAAATTCGAAGAAATTTCTGCAACTCGCTCTCGACCTTGTCCTGGAGTCCAAACTGCTGTACAATCACAATGGCGACCTTCACGGTCTTGACATTACCATTTACAGACCACGGGCCATTTCTGCCACAGGCTCCGAAGTGCGGGTGCCAAACGGCGATGGACCTTTCACGTGGGTGTTTGTAATACTGATGGAGTTTTTCAAGATATTCTGAGGGGCCGCTATCTGCCTCATCTTTTGGTCTGGATTGCGAGGCTCTGTCCAGATTGCTTCCTCAAAGGTCGCAGATCGAAGATGTCAGCAGTATGATGACAACTGCCCTTGACCGTCCCAGACCCATTCGATAGTTGTCCCCTGCCAACTAACAGCAATAGCTTGACGCTGATGTAAATCTCAGTCATACTTTAGATTTTAGATTGGTGCATTGCCTAAGCATATAAAATGACAGTGGGAACGTCCGGTCGCTGTGGTGTGGTTGGCAAAATACGCCCGGGGCGTATGATGCTCACAAGGCCCTGGCAACTGCTGAAACCCCGTGCAACAAAGAACAACCGATATGTCAGTCATCCTACAAGAGTTTTCGCGACTAATATAGGAGAATATTCACACACATCATTTCCAAACAGGGGATAAACATAATATAAGATAGTTTGCAAATGCATCAAAAGGTCGTGGTTCTCGGGGTGATGGTCAACTCCGAGCCCGTCAATTCCGTGGAACCCGTGGATAATCACGGGCTCCTATGAAAGGCTCAACGAATGCTCAAGAGTCTTTTTCAACAGATTAGTAAATTCAAAGCATGTTAATCATCGATGTAGAAGTTGAACTTTGACCGTGATTGATTTTATTTGCCTAAGGTAACTTAGTGGCAACATAACGTATGCGTGTTGGGTTACTTCAAGAAGGTTCTCAGCTCTACAGAGAATGCTCAGATATTGCGGCAAATGGTAGGAGTCTGGTGATGAAGCTGGCAACCTCCTTGGTGACCTACCTTATATCACAAAACACTCATATCTAACTCATAGGCTGTGGTTCATTTGTGGTGATCAAAGAATCATGCATAAACGCTCACAAGCATTCGCTTTCATGTTTGCTGCTGCGCTGGAGACGAGATTTTAACAGGAGACACCGCCGAAAGCTCCACGGATTCCGCGCATACGTTGAAATGGTTTACTCGGCAACGCCATCATCTCGGACTTTCGGCGAATGCGTTGTCCAGTTTCCGCGAACGTTGGAAGGAGACTCCAGTGATCTAGGACATTCCATGACTTATTACTAGATATCACTTGGCCAGATAATGCTCGTATGGACAACACGGCGTCACAACGAGAAGCTATAAATACGGTGCATCAGTTGCAACATGAGCGTTCTACCCAATCGATTTCTCATACCTTCCATTTTCTTTATCATACTGCAACACATTCAAAATGAATCCCAAGACCTTTCTTGCCATCATGTTCGCCTTCACGGCGCTCGCGGTGCCCAACCAGAACAAAAACAATCTTGAGCCCCGAGAGGCCCTTCCTCAGAGAGGTGGTGGCGGCGTCCCATCTCCAAACTGCTGCGGAATCATTCCCCGCCCTTCTGGCTGTCAATGCTAAATTGTGAGTGTCGATATTCAAGAGCCTAGATCCCCCAACGGCGGATGACTCTCCTTCAACCCTAATGCTCACCTTAGCTCTTGATTAGAAGCCTTGTGGCATATTGCTGCTAGCATACGTCAGAGAGACCGCTACCTGCCGACTTCTTGCAATCATATTGTTTGGCGGTTGCCGGAAAACGAATGTTGAGAAATGGTTGAAAACAATTGGGCGGAGGATTCCGTAGAGCATGATAGGAAGGCCATGGGCGACATCCAAATTGACTCTCTATATTTCCCCCGCCATTATTGTTGTCCCTGATCATACAACAGCCCTGCAGTTATGATAAAAGATCCTACATGTTGGGTTACTCAATCAGGTTGACTTTACGTAATGCCGACACGGCACACGTTTTATAACGAATGATCACCACAGGAGTGTAACTGAAAATCACCGATTAAACCATTAAAAGTATTGCGGATTTTTGGTTCTGTAATTCTTGCTACTCAGTGGCATTTAGACCTTACCAAGACATGCGGGCCTTTGACAACTTGAACAGGCATCCTCAAACTACGGTGGATGATGCCTTGGGACAACCTCACGCATCCTGGCAATTTACTCTGTTTGCGTCGAATGAGGAAAGGGAAAATGCTCATGTACTCAAAATAGGCTTGAATTTGCCTGTCACACTTCAGCATCCGTACATGAAGTAGGAAACGTTGTTGGGAAAGGCCTCAATTCATTGCCATGTGTTTATCAACATGGCGCTGGATAATATTCATACTACCTATCGACGAGTTCTGTGCAAGAACATTCGAGTTCCCAATCAATTCTCGCGGAAAATTTACCTTTTGCTGCATGATTGATGCCTATATCGACGTCGTTGGTAAATCGGGGGAAAATTGACTTTGACACTAAAAGATTCAGCCCTGAACGCCAAACCGAATCCGCCACACTAGTGTGTGTGCAAACTGCGTGAACAAATACAAAAGAACGGGGTTTCTCAGACTTTCTAACAGACATTTGCTGGGTACAGCAGAAATCCAAGGTGTCTAGGGCCTGCCAAGCTCCGTAAATTCCCCACCTTGCTGCCTACCGTGAACTTGCAACACCAAGGGAAGGGACTTCAGCGAAAATATGAGCGGCAGGCAAGTACTTAATCTGCCTCAAGTCTCCAACACACAGTGCAACTCAAAGCTTCGGTCAGCATCTACTTCGTAGCACGTCAATTATTGCGCCATCATGTCTCAAGAACTCGTTCTGCGATCTAACGCTGTTGATTCCGACCAGGGAAGCTTTTCCTTGGAGAACAAGGGGAAGGAGAATGAGCTAGTGAGTTGTTAAGAAGATTGCCATCTCCACCAAAATCTGACTTTGAGACAGGACTGGATTGTACGCAAGCCCGGCTTTGGCCTGCCCCTTGGCCACATGCCCGACGATGGAAACCGGTTCCCGTTGCTGTACATGGACGACCGGTGGGGCGGAGGATGGCGCGCCGCCACGCTGCTCATCCGCGAGTGCTGCATGATGAAGTTCATCAACATATTGTCGGACAAGCCAGAGTGGTGGCGCAAAGTGCAAGACGAGGAGATTGCCAGCAGGTGGAAGAAAGAAGCCTTGGCCATGGACTGGACGCTGTTTCTGAAGCACGCCGATTTCACTCCCGCCATGGCCGACGCCGTAAGTCATGCAACGACACATATCATGCAGACGAATTGCTGACAAAGTCCAAGTGCATCAGCGAACTGCAGAAAAAGGCAGTCTTGTACGAACAGACCGGTTTGATGCCTGTACTCGACTATTCCACCACCGTCATCAAATCCGACGCCATTATGACACCCGATATGGCTGCATCTCTGGGGAAAGGCGTCAAACCGCTGGAGAAAGTCCCCGCAGAAGACAAAGACTGGCACCCCAACAGTAACGAACAAGTGTTGGATCTCGTGCATCCTTCTCTTTGGCCATTGATGTACGGCCGCTCTAGGGTTCTCCGAGATCGCGTCATCGGCCTAGACGACGCTCTGGAGAATTGCGGCATGGGGACGGTTCTACCGAAGCCGAATCAGAAGGAGACGGAGATGCTGATTAAAGCGGGTAGTTTCTCCGAGGAGAGCATCACCATTCTTTCGGACCAGTTCCAGTGGCTTCCCTGTGATGTCAAACTCGACTCAAAGACTGGAAAAGCCAAGATTGCAAGCTACATCAACAACCTACACCCGAATGAACACGCCGACCTCTACGCCGTCATTGAAAGATTCATCGAGAAATCTCTGCCGGCGTGGGACATCATCTACAACTGGGAGAAAGATTTCTCGGTGCAGCGTCTTCGTACTGATGAGGCAGGATTTGGGGATTGCCCATGTCCTGAACTGTGCCAGTTGGACGACATGAATTGCTCATGCGAACCATGGAAACGTCCCGTTGGCGAAGACGAAGAGCCGAGAGACCCAGACGATGAAGAGCAGGACGACGACGAGTACGAAGACTCTGAGCGGAAGAAGCTGGATGACGCTTGGTTCTTTGCAACCCATGCTGTCAAACTCCCCGACGCCGACCCTCTGGCGGAAAAGCATGTCCGCATTGACAGCTCCCATGTCAAGACGCATGGCTTCTTTAACAACAAGTCCCAAATCCAAGTCATTGTCAAGCTCGCAAACATCCACCTCACCCCCGACAAGCCCTCGTACCCGGGCGGGTCGTGGCACACTGAGGGTCAGCTCAACGAGCACATCGTCAGCACGGCTTTGTTCTACTACAACTCTGAAAACATCACCGAGTGCACCCTTGACTTTCGCACCTCTGCCAATGGCGACGAGCTCGACGAGGAACTTTCGTACGAACAAAATGACCACCGCAGCATCGAGCGCACATTTGCCGTCCAGCAGTACCAAAGCATATTCCAGAACATTGGGTCAGTGGTGACGAAGTTGGGACGGGCACTGTTTTTCCCAAATCTGTTGCAGCATCACGTTTCGCCATTCAGGTTGGCGGATCCGACGAAGGAGGGGCATCGGAAAATCTTGGCGCTGTTCCTGGTGGATCCCGCGATTGAGATTGTGAGCACCTCTAACGTGCCACCACAACAGAAACATTGGTGGCTCGGAACAACGGGGTTGGACGGTGGACAGGGAGTCTTACCAGCTGAGCTTGGCGAGTTGGTTGCCGATGAGGTGGAGTGGCCAATGGGGCTGGCCGAGGCCAAGGAGGTGAGGTTGAAGGTGATGAGAGAGAGGACTTGGCTCAAGGAGGAGGAGGAAGAGAGGTTGGAGGATGCGACATGGAACTTTTGCGAGCATTGAAAGCCACTCTGAGCTGGTGCGTTCGGACGGTTGCTGGGTTTGACAAGTACTGAGGAAATTGAACTGCTCGCGACGCTGGCGATGTTGGCGGATGAGCAATTCGTTCTCCTTTCGAGTAATGCATGCGAATATTTGAGTCTTGTGTGCAGTTTACGTTGAGTATAGAAGCAAACTTTCAGATCGTTGAGATGCTGCTGTAGGTCGAGCACTTGACTGATGTCGCATTTGCGTTGGGACTTTGGTACCCTTGTCGGTCGTGATGCTGCAGCGTTGAGGTTGGCGAGCCAAGCAAAATGCTGCCTTTGGTCACATCACGGGGCCGCCGTCCCATCCAATCGCAGGAGTCAAGCGAAAGGACTTTGGTTCATTTCACTTATCGTCCACGGATTCTCAGGTATTGCAGTGAACATTTCAAGATAAGATCACGCCACTGGCGGTTACCAGAAATCACTCTAGGCACCCGTGGCTGACCCCTGCACTGGCAGGCCTTCAATCCTACAGCCTTCTGAACCTGCGTCAATCAGCGATCGTGATACGCCAATTTCTGTTTTCCGTACCCAGAATAGGGTCTCACTGCATCTGCCCCCACATCTGCTGACATCCATGGACTTGGTAGACGTCGCAGCCTTGTGGACCAGCTGAACAAGAGTTTTACGACTGCCTGCATCCAGCAGACTGACGAGACCGACGAGCGAGTTTTTGTGGTAGGCAGATTATGTATCCCTCATACCACAACAAGACTACAAGTAGTCATGATTCTCGTCACCGTTGACAGCTAAGTATCAATGGAAATGCTTGAAGCACCACGGGACTGATGTCAAAATGGATTCGCTAACATGGGCCAGACTAACGACCCCGTTCCACCATATCCGCACTTCCTTCTTCCTAATTCTGACGTGGATCATAACGAATGCATTAGCCCAGGACGACAATTACACCTCACCATGCCTATCTGACCACTTTAAAGATCCAACAATTCAGCACCCAGGCGGCCTCTTCTCAAGCGACGTCTGGCTCCGCCGCGGCCAATGCATACGCAACACGGACACCTACACCGTCTGCCGGAGCAGTCTCATCGCGGTCCTTGACGACCTGTCCGCCCTCCAACAGACCGAGTATGGTGCCTCCGCCGGCGTATTGACGCTCCTTCCCACTGCCGGCGCTCTCTTCGGAAGTCCTACTGCAGAACTGTGGGCGCTGCTGAGAATGTCTCCGATAGCTGGATTTCTGGCACAGTGTCTGACCTTTGGCGCGACTATGGTGCCTTCTGAGACGGAGGACTATCTAAAGGTGTCAAAAGCTCAGGGATGCACAGCAATGCGTGTCCCGCGGGTGACTGACAAGGGCGACGAAGACGAAGGAGCGACTTATGAGCAAACTGCGACTGAAGTTCAGCAACGGATCCGACATGCGATGGATCAGGAGCAGCAGGGATCGCTGGGGTATGCAGGGCTCTCCGCAAAGTGGTTCTTTATTATCGGATGTCTTGTTCTGACAGTGTTCGTCGGGGCTTCGCAAGCTTCATTGGCTGTCATTGAGCAAGGTGCAGTGTACGCCAATTGGTGCACCCTCACTTCATGGGCGCACATTTGGTACCTCGTCGGTACGTCAATCTTGACATCATTGCCGAGCAGTGCTAACACATTGGAATAGTAACATTTGTTGCTGTCGTCGACGGATATATCAACATTCCGTTCCACGAGCGCTGGAAAGTATACATCACCCGCCAGGATGTGACGCTCAACGGAAGCGACTCAGCGGCCCCTGGAGAGGGAAATTTCCTGCTCGATGGGTTCAAAGACAAACTGATGAAGGAAAACATCAAGACTGCTGAACCGAGATGGAACGCCGTAGACAGACATCACTATGGCTCGTCTCAACCAAGCCGGCAGATGTTGGTTGTCGTCTCTGTCTCTCAAGACGACAAGCGCCCACCGTACTGGTTGTCCGGCCTCCGCCTCTTCTTCCGTGCAGGTGGCCTCACTTGCTACGTGTTCGCCACATCAGTCTTCGCCGCGGTGACTTTGCTGGCTATGCCAATGGCACAGATGGTCCTAATGGTGATCGTGGGATCAGGATTTTTCAGTCGCGCAGTTGTGCAAAAGATGGTCAAGACGATGTACCAGGAAAAGCCCGTGATGCATTTGATTACGACGGATGAGCAGACGGCTGACCGTATGCTGGCTGACATCATGCAAACGAAAGGGGACGCACGAAGACCTTCATCTTCGTACGTGTTTGAGGTTGACGGAAAGTTGTGGATCCAACAGGTTTGCGTTGGTTTGGGACGCCTATGGAAAAGAAGGTTATTTGGCTTGCTGGCAGAAATGCCCAAGGTGCAGGTTACTGGTGCAACCGTTTGATAAGCTAGCTATCAATCCTCTTGTTTCGACCTGTTCATGCACAGCCTGCTTGGGGCTCGCCCTTGACATTGCATTCAATGGCGACTTGGTTGAGCAATCTTCGCTGTTTTACTTCAAGTGAAATTATTTCCATGTTCGACCTCCACTTGTGACTGCCGTGAATTGCCATTTCACAACACTCTCTTTTGGGGCCGGTTCCCTTGGGCATGTGTGATGAGTTTGCTTCTCCATGTGCCTATCTCTCTGGGAGGTTTGGAACCATGCACATTCCATCATTCCATCATTGATACTCCGTCTGTTCAATTAGCCAACAAAATGGTTATTGTTCTAGCCTCTCTATATGGTTTTATTAGACATTGTCTGTGCTGTTGAAAGCGAGACAATGAAGTTGCAAAGAGTGGAGTCTCTTCATAGAATTCTAATCAGGCGTCGATGATGATTCGGCCTTATTACCCCTGTCTAACCTGTCGCGCCGCACCCGTGGAGGGTAGTTGACCCTTTTGCTTCCTTGTGGATCAATTGACTGTTCCAGCTTCTGACGAGCGGACTCCAGTCTTGCCAGCAGACTCGCCTCCTCAGACGCGTTTGTAGTGACATCAGCTCCTGTGGTGAGAGACGATGCCATCAAACCTCTGTAACACTCGCTGAGGGTGAAAGAGGCCTCTTTAATTGTCTCACGTATCCTCTTGCGTCTCTGCCACTGTTTCCGCCAGGTCAAGATGCCTCCCGAATCGAGTCCATCTCCCATGGGAAAGTCATGCCTTGTGCCATCGGTCTGTCCCAAGGTGTACTCTAGTTCTGCTTGTTCGGAATGAACCTGCATGACAAGACTTTCGTAAAGATGCTGCAGCATGGCTTGATTGCTGGCCGTTCGCCGTTGGTCGGAGAGATTCCTGAAATTGAGGGTGATGTTTTCCAGCTGGCCCAGTCGTTCCCGAACGTAAGGGAACCATCCTTCTACACCCCCAGAATCAAAACTCAGAGCAGACTTTGGGTTGGACATCCACCGTTAACACGAGTTCGTAGGTATCTGTAACCATTCCTTTTCTTCATGGGAAGGCTTACCGGTGCTCGGGCATCATCCTCAAAATCATCATCGTTATCGGTCATCTCTCTTGGCACGGGAGCTTTCCTCGCCCGCGTGCCGGGCTCTGTATCGATATCGTGGAAGCGGAAGTCCAGATCTTCCGTCGCGTCGTCCATTTCATCATCTTCAGGGACCTCCATGCACCCACGCTCCTCGCGGCTTGGCGATGGCACCTCTGGGCGTTGGCGCTTCGCGACAGAGGCCGGATTTAGTGCGGAATTGAACGGAAACATGCTGGAAGACGATGGGAAGGATCCAATCAGAAAGTCATGAGTCGCTTGCAAGGTAACCGGAACATTTGAGGGACGGTCGCTTCATTCGACTAACCATGATGGAATAGGGTTTCCCCCCTTTTATTGTTCATTTTGGTTGATTTGATTTATGCAGCATATTTGGCTGTTTCCACTCAATGATTGGTCTGTTGGTGCAAGGAATGAGACACACTATGCATATCTCGCCAACGACCCAATCATGCTGAGCCCTTTGCTGCCCAAGACCCGTATTTTCCGCACGCGTTAGGATTGCTGCAGGCTCGGCGACCTCAACCGAGCCAGTCACATTTATGATGGTGAAGCGGGTTGGCAGGAAGGTTGCCAGCTCAATTAGTTTGTTGGCGTCAATTCGTATCACCTGATCTACCCCCCACCTCATTACAGACGCCCGAAAGCTCCAGATTCCTTGCCAACGCCGACTTTTTTCGCAGCCTGTCGCAACACAGTTGTCCATGCTGAAGTAGCGGGGATTTATGAACCGCACGACGTAACGGTGTTGCAGGGGGTTCCCAGTTCACCACATGGAAGAAACGGGCCGGGCCGCTTCCACCGGGCCCAGCCACTTCAGTTGGTGTCCCGGGGACTGAAGCCCACCTCACCATTTCTTACGCCTAAAATCGATCGAGCAGGCGATGCGACGACACGCCCATCATCGCATCGATGCTCAAGGATTCGGAGGGACATGGAGAAACATCAAGTCGCGGTACGCAGTCGCAGTGGACGGGTCACAGTCGTGGTGGTGCCGAGATGTGGAGCGGGAAGCCCCCCCTGGTGTCGAACCCACCGCTGTTATCGAAGCTCTTATCGCAGCTCGTTGTAGCGGTTCCCCCATGCTTCATCGCAATTGTCAGTCTCTCCAGCATCCCAAATTCTACGGCAAGCCAGTAAGAAAAGTGACAAGAGAAAGATGCCACGATGTGGCCTGCGATGGAGATATGGTTCATAGCCAACCGCTCCTCCGAGTCCTTGTGCCTTGTAAGTCGGCTGAGGGATCAAACAAGTCTCTCTCTGCCCTCGCCTCATCATAGTCGGCTTGGTGTTCGTTGAGTTCCTCCTTGGCGCGCTGCGCTTCTTGTCTCTTCACCTCGACCTGCGCATCGGCATTCTTGACGAGAACTTTTAGATTCGCAAACAGCTTCTGGCGAGCGAGTTTCTTGTCTTCCAAGCTGGTGATTTCGTTCTCAATCAGGCTCAGAGCGTCTTGGATGTGTGAATCAATCGCCGCACACCGGTCCTCCGAGCCAGCTCGCTCAGTCGTTCAACGTCCGCGTCTGGCATCAAAGTTCCCCGGTGTCCTTGGCGAACGGTTTCGAGTTCTTTTTGCAACTTGAGTAAAGCATCTTGTTTTGAGTCAATTTCCTCTTCGCTGAAGGCGTCGTCGCGGGCTGCTCTGGCCTTGTCCAACGATAATTGGGCTTTTCGGAGCTGTAGCTGTGCCGTTTTGGAAGCGACCGTTGCTGTCTCGAGCTTCAGCTGGAGCTCCTCGAGGTCATTGTCCATCTCCAAAAGCATGGTCTCCCTCCTTCGTTTGAGCTTTCCGCGAGACGACTTCGGTGTGGTGCGCTCGGCAATGGAGTCGTCGGGTCCGATGGTAGTGTGACGACGATGGACTCGAGTGGGGTCGGAGGATCGGGGGTAGATGATTGGGTCGCCGGCGTGGCTTGACTGGTGGGTGGTGGCGGTGGGGTTTCTTGCGAAGCAGAGAAACTTGGTTGCGGGGATCGAGCGACAATCGTGTCCGCTGGGGGTGTCGGCCGTGTCCTTGTCGCTGCTTGGTATGGTGATGCGCGGGTTGTCGACTCCAGAGTTCGCGATAGCCCCTACACGGAAGTCTGTCAGCCAATGGCATTCCGCTCTATCCATGATGGCGTCACGGTATTGCAGCAAGAACCGGGGAGAACAGGAAGGGCCATGCTCACTTGTTGGTCGAGGACTCGCATCACGTGGGCATCGGTCAGAAAGGGGCGTAGCGGGCCGCGGGACCGTTGCTTGTCCTGCAGTCGGGCATTGATCTCGCCATTCAGCCATGAGCGCGCCTGCGGCAAGGTAGTCTGTTGCGCGAGTATCGAAAGGCGTTTGCGCAGATGCTCGCTGAACGAGGGCGGCGATCTAGTGGGCCCAAGGATAGCCTGCAGGTCAGTGATTGACCAGGCAGCAAAGATCTTGCGGTCGGGGGCCCCTTGCGACATTTGAGAGCATGGCGGTTTGCGAGTGTTGTCAGTCGATATTTGAGGCTGGCGGTCCTTCACGAAGAGAGGGAGACGATTGAGCGCTGCCTGGGCTGTTGGCGCGAGGTTCGAAGTCATGCTGCGAGCCCAGAATGGGCGGGTGATGTTGGGACGGCCCGTCGCGCAAAGGAACAAACGCCCATCAGGTCTTCTCCGCAGAAACCTGTGCTGGACTGGTGAGGTGCGACCGGGATGTGGACCGTGCGCCACTTTCATTGCTACCTTCCATCTTATCAAAAATGAACCCTGGTCCCTAGTGTGCCTGGATTGTGTCACGTGGCAAATCTTAATTCCATCCATCCGCAATGCCAGCCCGCTCACAATGGCTATGTTTTATTTGTTCATATACGCAAAGATATTCTATCTTACTAGCCTGCAATTAAAAGACTAAAAAGATATATAACACTAGGTATTTGCTAGTTATTACTAACCTGACTACTACTCTAAGCTTTAAAGACCTTAGTTATAGCTGCTTAACTTTATAGGATTGAGGTATATAACTATCTCTAATAGATAATAAGGCTTATAAACTATAGAAAAATATTTATATATATAGAACTAGTTAGCTTATTATTAATATTAGTATATCTAGATAGCTAAGTAATATATTATTACAACCTATAAATAAGAATAACAGCTGAACAACCTACCTAGGTGTCAGGCAGCTAGGACAGTGTTACGGTCAGCTATCCAACAGTAGGGTCTGCTAACAGAAGCTGGAGGTTAACATGTAATAACAGTACACTGGGATCGTGGTCTGAGTCGTTGGTTGTAGGCTGTATCGTAGATCAGTAGTCAGAGGCTAAGGTGATCAATCTTAGACTTAATAAGTATTCGCAGTGAAGGTAAGCTGAAAGTATCCTGAGGATGAATATAAAGTTGATTGCTGAAGAGCTATAGGAGTCTGACCATGAGCCAGGCTCAGGTCATACTATATATAAGTCCGAACAGTACCCTTTGTCTAGCTATAGGTGATCACCTAGGTGCATGAGGTGATCGCGATCAGTTAGCATTGCCAACTGATTACTGAGCGCTTCCTGACGCACCCTACTAATTGTTTCTTATCTTATCATCATATGACTTGTACTATAGTTCTTCTGTTTCTGAGTGAGTCCCTGTCGTTCCTGTGATCCTGCAGTATAAATGTCCTGTCATAGCTGCCTGACGCCTAAGTAGGTCGTTCAGCTGTTATCCTTGTTTATAGGTTGTAACATTAGGTCCCCTCTCTAAAGGTCTTGTCCTCAAGACCTAACATAAGTAGGTTGTTGGTCCCAGGTTAGGGATCTGTTAATTATGCTTCCTGATTTATTCATGATGCTGATATTATGTTAGGTTGCATTCAAAAATCGAAATTGAATTTTATGTCCACTCTTTGTTATTATAATTATATGCTTTATATTGCTGAGTTTAGTTTTGTTGTTGATATGCCTTGTTTATACTGTTGTTTATTAGGGAAACGTTATAAACTGCTTCTGAGGGGCGAAGTTTATAGCAAGTGCACTTATTTAGGGTGTTCTTGCGACACAGCTGAGGATGCTATATATGCCTGTAGGTTTTAATATTTAGTTGAGGTCTGGGCTTCAGCTGACTGTGTATAGTAGATTATTTGTTAGATAAGGCGGCTTATCTTAAAGATGCTGAGGTGGCTGAGGAAGAGGTGTTGAGGAAGAAGGCTGCTGCTTTGCATGCTATGCAGGCTGAGTTAGATAAGTCTATAGTGCAGTTAGATTGTTTAAGGAAGCAGAAAAGGATAGTGTTTCGCAAGGGTTGTGAGGTTACTGAAGAAAAGCTGGTGGCGTCTCCTGTGTTAGAGGTTCAGTCTATAGGTGGTTTTAGTATAATAGACTTAGATGCTGTTCTGAGTGGTTAGAACCCTGGCACTCTAAACTTTCTTTTAGGAGGGTCTTAGTTAGTTTCTAGTATCTCTAGGCGAATAAATAGTTTTCCTTGTTGCAGTCTGTCTGCTTTTGTTAGTGGTCTGACATATTTATATAGGTGTCTGATATGTTAGGAACCTTAAGTGTTTGTTAGAGGTAGTATTACTGATGCTATTAGCGTTGTTTCTCGTTCTTAGTGTTATTGCCAGTAGGTTGCAAGTTCATCCTTTGTATTAGTGATGTTCTTAGCTGGTTCCTATATGTTGTCTTTATAACTATACCCTTTCCACTTAATGAGGTATTAGTATCCTTCTAGTTCTTCGAGGTGGTTAATAATTCGTTCGACTTCATACTCTGGTTTATTATCTTCTATAATAATAAGGTTGTTTATCTGTGATCTTTATAGTGCTGGTTTAAGTAGTAAGATGTGAAATGTTGGAAAACATTTCATTATGTTGGGTAGGTTAAGTTTGTAGTTGACTGGTGAAACTTTTCAGAGGATTTTGAAAGGTCTAAGTTTCTTGAAATCTAGTTTGTCACTTAGTTATTTTGTTTTGATGTTTTGCTGTATAAGATAGGTGCTATCTCCCTCTTTTAAAGTTAGTCCCTCAATCTTTTATTTATTGCTGAAATATATCATTTATTGTTGTACAAATTCAAGTTCTTTGCATGCGTTATCTTGGATATCTTTAATTTATCTAATCGTAGCGACAGCTTTTAGTGCTGTGTTACGGTCAGCTATCCGACAGTAGGGTCTGCTAACAGAAGCTGGGGATTGATACGTAGTAACAGTACACTGGGGTCGTGGTCTAGGTTGTAGGTCGTAGGCTGTGTTATAGATTGGTGGTCAGAGGCTAAGGTGATCAATCTTAGACTCAACAAGTATTCGCAGTGAGGGTAAGCTGAAAGTATCCTGAGGATATTCATAAGTTAATTGCTGAAGAGCTATAGAAGTCTGACTATAAGCCAGGCTCAGGTTATACTATATATAAGTCTAATTCTTAAACATGTTCCCTTGTACCTTGGGTTGAGCTGGATCAATCTGATCTGGAATGATTGCTTAGCCCCTAAGTTATGTTAGATTATATTGATCCTAAATGATTATTATCTTATTATTATATGACTTATACTATAGTTCTTCTGTTTCTAAGTGAGTTCCTGTTGTCCCTGTGATCCTGCAGTATAAAATGTCCTGTCTTAGCTGCCTGACGCCTGAGTAGGTTGTTCAGCTGTTATCCTTGTTTACAGGTTGTAACATCAGGTCCCCTCTCTAAAGGTCTTGTCCTTAAGACCTAACATAAGTAGGTTGTTAGTCCCAGGTTAGGGAGCCGTTAATTGTGCTTCCTGATTTTACCTATAATGCTGACACTATATCAGGTTGCATTTAAAAGTCTGATTCTTACGAAACTTATCACGCTTAAATTCGTTGTAATTAGCAGGCTTTTAGCGTTCTAGTTAATTATTATAGTTATAATATAATGCTCTGTTCTCCTTGCTTCCAGCATAATTATATGTGCAAGATAGACCTTACTAACTTAAAGTGTTATAGTGAGTGTGTTAAGTATGGTTTGACAGATTGTGATAGTAGTGATATAGCGAATGCTTATAAGTTGTTTTCTTGTTTCAGGGTAACTAGAGTAGATGCTGATTAGTTATAGTGAATTGTTGTTTTAGGGAGCAAAAGAAGGTGGAGCAGGAAGAGCAAGAGGCTGAAGAAGTGTTAGAGGTCTTTTAGATATAGTTAGCAACAGCTCTTAGTTGCTTGTCTCGCCTTTATAAGCAGAAAAGGTTTCTGAGAGAATATAGTTTAGACTTAATCTGTTGTAGGATGCAGTCTATTAATAAATAGGAGGCAGAAGAGCAGGCTTTAGAGGCTTAGGAGTCTTAGGTACTTGAGGATTTATTGTTATAAAGTGCTCTGAATAAGCTGGACTGGTCTTTTTTAGGTATAGGTGTTATAGATTTAGGTGTTTCTGCTGTGATTAGTTCTTTAGAAGCATCTTAGTTGTTTTCTAGTGTTCCTAGGCGAATAAACAGCTTCCCTTATTATAGTCTGTCTGCTTCTGCTAGTAGTTAGATATGTCTGTGTAGGTGTCTGATATGTAGGTAGCTAGTAGTATTTGTTAGGGGTGGTGTTGTTAGTGCTGCAGGTGTTATTTCTCGCTCTTAGTGTTGCTGCTAGTAGGTTGTAAGTTTGTCTTTTATATTAGTGATGTTTTTAGGTAGTTCCTATATATTGTCTTTATAACTATATCCTTTCTACTTAATAAAGTACTAGTACTTTTCTGGTTCTTTAAAGTGGTTAATAATCTGTTCAACTTCATACTCTAGTTTGTTGTCTTCTATAATAATAAGGTTGTTTGTCTGTGATCCTTGTGGTGCTGGTTTGAGTAGTAAGATGTGGAATGTTAGAAAACATTTTATTATGTTGGGTAGGTTGAGTTTGTAGTTAACTAGTGAAACTTTTCAGAGGATTTTAAAAGGTCTAAGTTTTTTGAAATCTAGTTTATTGTCAGGGTTAGGGTTAGGGTTAGGGTTAGGGTTAGGGTTAGGGTTAGGGTTAGGGTTAGGGTTAGGGTTAGGGTTAGGGTTAGGGTTAGGGTTAGGGTTAGGGTTAGGGTTAGGGTTAGGTTAGGG